>JAMXBC010000011.1:63180502-67980502 GCA_024138005.1 Lumnitzera racemosa
CGAAACTGCACAAGTGTCCATAAGCATTGTCGAGACATCAGAGAAAAAAAAAACCAATATGGGAAAGGATAAAGATACGAATACAATAACAAAAGAGGGAGGTGAAACAAAGAAGGAATATATAAATGATACAAACAAGGGGAAAGCATACTTTCTTTTCAGGCGATAGCAATAAAGATGAAAGAGAAGAATCAAGCTTGAGATCAGGATCCCAATCAATAAGAGATTGATTCTAGTGGTCATTATAGCTATTCCTTCTGATCTTAGAAAACATTCGAAACAACTTGCTACTCTACTATTGAGTAGGGGCAAAAATACGATAAGTAGATACATAATTTCTACTCAGATCAGACAACCAAAAATCAAACAATGACGGAGCGCTTGACAGAAGGAATGAGTCACTCGGAGAAAAATAAAAAGAAAGAAGAGAAATTGCACGCACTAGAAAAAGATTAACGATGACTCGATTACCTAAAGGACCATCTTGCTTTTCAGTCTCGAGCTCGAGGTCTTTCTTGTCTTACACACGAAGACAGAAGCTTTCTTTATATAAGAAATTATCAGTCTTTTTCGCCACATAGGGATTTCTGCTAGTACCAATCGCTACAACATTAGTAGCTTAGCTCTTCGCGCTTCTCACTTCTCGTAGGCCTTTTTATATAGTAAGGGAGGCGGTACGGAAGATTGGTCCATTTCGCAAAGCTGAGCTTTTCGGTTTGCTCCCTGTATGTAGTCGGCCTTCTTACCAGTTTGCCTCCTTTCTTTTTTCTTTCTCTTGATGAAATATAAGAATGCTTGAGCTCTAGCTTTGCTTACGTTCTTCACCGGTGCTCGTCGGATCTATCACTCATCCCGCTCCTAAGGTAAGGAGTCTTCTGTGTGTTATAATCTATCGGAAACAAAAATGTGGAAAAGCACAGGTATCTAAATTTATAGGCCTACAAGCTAACATACCCTTGAGGGACTTAAAGATCTGTCTTTTTGGTTAATTTGATTAATTATGTAATTTATTGGTATTTTTGAGGTCTCCTGGAAACTCATATTAATATAAAACAAAGATACAAAGTTGCATCGGCATAACTTGCAGGTTTGACAATGAACTCCAGATCAGCCAATTATTTCATAGATAAGGAAAGGAAAAGAAATTCTAATGTTTATTAAAATCTTCTAAACCGAGCCATCGGACGGTGGAGATTTGAACCAATCCTCTAGTTACAAGGCAGAATCCTTTCTTATCAGGATTACCAGCATAGTTTCCAAAGCAATAGGCAAAGTGGAATGCTTTCTATTATAGATATACCAAAAATCATTGCATTGTAAGTTATATTTCTGAAATTACAGCTATATGAAATGGAGGTCATGAATAACTTGTCCACAAGGAAATCATAGGGTTTTCACTAGTATTAGATGTACACCTGTGGAATCTGCTCTAATTTCTATGTTCCTACTGTTAGAAGATATTTTCAGGAGGATCGAGTCTGGTTTGACATCAAATTTCTATTGATTGAATTTTGGTGCATCTCTTTTTAACATTCTTCATCCATTTACCCACTTCATTTCTAACTTTGAGTGCAGAGCTCTAGCAACCAGAAATTCCCTGCAAAAACTGGTTAGAAAGTGAACTATGTAAGAGAAAAATCATGTTACATGGTGGATGATCCCGATTTCGCCAGAAACACAAGAGATGGAATAGTAGCACTCGATGGGCAATCAATCCCTTGGTGATTCTGTTTCATCATCTGGTCAACACAAGATCCTTTCCGCTGAAATACTTGCAACAGCTATTGGTCGGGGTTAGGCACTCTGCTAACTTTGGTGCCTAAGGGCAAGGATTAAGCGGCAGGAAGCAGTTTTTGAGGCTAGTTGTTTTATCGGCAAGAAAATTTGCAAGTTATCCTGAGAAATTTAGGTAATTTTCCAAGAGACAAGAACACTGGATCAGTAAGTGGAAAATTTTGAAGATTGCATGTGTTTTTTAGTCATCACAAGCTCAAACAGAAACTTCCTCCAAAGCTTCTGTCACCTGTTGCTTTATTTGGGTTTCCAGTGAATGCACAGGACGTAGACCCATAAAATTGCATACAGGACATGCAGTGTTCACTGAGAAGGTCATGGGGGGCTTCTTCTTGGTGTGAATTGGTTAAGTACAATGGTAGGACGTGGAGCTATCCAAGCAAGAGGATAGCAACTCTACCGTGCAGAGCCTCAATTTTATAGTAGTTTGTTTTCATGGACGGCCTTAAATCAAGGAAATCGTAATGACCTTTTTATTCTGTCTGGTGAAAAGAGGAGGGGGCTGGGAGTAAGTATATGGTGAAGTTAGTTCTGCTAGCCACAGTATCGCCCCACAATGGGGTTAGTTATTTGTATTTTACCAAGAGAATATCAGAATTATAAATCTAACTTTGATCAATATTCCAATTCCTTTCATTTTTGTATGAATGAGAATTTATATTATTTATTAGTCGATTTTCTTTTAAATCAAGGGCGTTGAAGAAGGGGACTTTTTGAGTAGAGTTCCCTGCAAAATAGTTTCATCGACCCCGAGACACGAGAGTACCAGACCGGCAAGTTTCTCTATTATTTTGACACCATGATCATCATAGTTTGGCTTTGCTATGAGAAATAGTGATTCCTGGCCTTCCCTCTTCAGTAAGTAGATCCTCCCACAGTTTGCTTTGATGATAGACTGCAGCAATGAATTCATTTCCTGGAAACGTATGCCCGTGTTTACGGATCTGCATTTACTTATTCATACACATTATCCAAATTTAAATGAATGAGAAGAACATAATATAGTATTTTCTTCTATCTCAAGCCTCAACTAATTCTGATATGCAGCTACAATAGCCTCTTACTTTTAATGGCGTCTTAATTGAACCCGTCTTTTGGCTTGAGAATAGATTGGAGTACTATATATGTTTTTTGTAAAATCATTTTATTCATTTCTGATATATATGATTCTCATAAAAAGTAAGTATAAAGTATATTTTGAATCTCAAAAGATAGATTAGGAATTTAAACAATTTCTTTATGTTAGGATTACGAAGATAAAGAGAGAGTTTAGAAAGTCATGAGAAAAATATAAAACATGTGATTCTATATTATAGAATTTTGAAGGATATATTCAATCTTCTATCTTCCATATCACATGGGTTCTCCCTTTTATAGGGAATTGATGATATAAAACTACATATTACATATTAACTATGTGATGAACAAAGTTTACCTTACAAAATGATATTACACGAGCAAAGGAGAATAATAAATAAATAGATGAACATATAAACGATAGTGTCAAACTTGGTTTTTCTCCTGATTTTTTATAAATTAATTTTCTTGAAGCTGATCAATATTAAATATTATCTGTTTAATACCGACCTTCAACTAATTATAAAATAGTTAAATTATAATCAATTGGGTGGATTAATTATGATTTAGTTATTGATTTTTTTCGATAAAACTAATTTTATAAATAGTTTTAAGAACTATAAACTGAGTCCGAGGGTTAGGATTTTTAAACCTTTATAGGTATTAACAGCTTTTTGAAATTTAGTTTTAATCTTAAAAATCATCTTTTGTTGGTTAATGGATTGAATGATTTAAACTAAAAACAGATTGAATGATTTAAACTAAAATTGGATTGAATGTTTTAAAAAATGGTTTGAATGATTTAAACAAAAAATGGGAAAATAGGTTTTTTCGGTTTTTTACCATCATCCCATAGATATCTATGTATCCGTTATTCGGGATCAAATGTACATAATTTTCTTTTGTAAAACTTTATTGTGTTAGATTTGTTTTAATTTTGTAAATACATTGAGTTTACGTTTTTAAGTAGATTTGATTTTATTAAAAAAGATTTAAAAGATCCTAAATCCGGGTTTTATTTTTAAAAAGTTTTAGAAAAAGTCCTAATTTAAAAAAGGATTGTTTACTTTTATTTTATAAAATCAATTTTTTAAGTGGTAAGATAATTTTTTTATCTTCTAACCTATTTTTATCTTATTTATTATTATTATTTATTTCTTCTTATTTAAATCTTAATCGAAAATAATAATAATAATAAAAAAAAATAAAGCTGATCTTTTCTATCCCTTTTCTCTTTTTCTCTTTTCTTTTCTTTTTTTTTTCCTTCGTCTCTTTTTTCTTTCTTTTTTCCTTTATTATTTTAAATTTTTTTATAATTACATTTACAAATATATGAGTAATAAATAAATAAATAAATGAATGAAAAAATAAATAATTAAAAAAATACAAAATAATCGAAAAAGCCAAACTAAGGATGGATAAGCTTCGTTGGGGTTGTATTAGGTTGGCACAAGCGGGTTGGATTGGATTTGATCAGTTTAGGTCGGACTGGTTCAGTTCGATTTAGTCACACGAGGTGGGCAATTGAGCTCGATTTGAATATTAAATCTAGGCTTTTGGATTTAAGGAATTTGATGGTGGTGACGGTTTTCGTTGAAAACCGCTGTAGAAGATGATGTTCCTAGAGAGAGAAAAATTCATATTAAAGAGAGAAAGTGTAGCATGTGTGCTCTTTGAATGAATTCTTATGATTGTGTATGTTGGAAATGAAGAATAAACTCCTATTTATATTGTAAGTACAAGGGTTAAGCTTGGAAGGTCGGGAAAATGGTGATTTTTCATTAATGGGTTTTTGAACCAAAAAATGAATTTTTTCCAATTTTCATGCTTCCTTTTAACTATGTAAACAACTGAATTTGGAGCAAATTCAATATTAGGTTATGCATGTTATATGATTTCACTTTTAATTCGATGGAATCGTATAGTAAATAGAGTAAAAAATGACCTCAAACCAAGCATGTGAGGAAGGAAATAAAGCTGAAATTTTGGAAAAAAAATTGAGGAAAAAGAAGAATGGGGGTACAGGTCGCATGCTACACACCACTATAGGTGCAAGTTAAAAAAATTTAGGGTGCGCCCAACGTATCCCCTTACTTGTCTTTGCATTCAAGGCCTTGGGCCTTGTTTAGTTTATTATACAGACTGGGTCTTAAATCCTAGTCTAATCACCATAATTTAATTTTAAAAAAATAAAAATAAATAACTAAATAAAAAATAAAAATTTTTGAATTTTATTTTTTTTTGTAATTTTCTTAAATTTTCCATTTTTAAGTATTTTTTCTACATTTCTTATTTTTTGGTTTTTCCTAAGTTAAGACCCTTAAAAAATAAATAAATAAAATAAAATAAAAAAGAAAGCAAAATGTGATATCTACAGCTGTCTCTCTTTGTGATGAAGTTTAAATAAAACTTTACTACAAAAAAAAAAGAGACACTACTTTGCCCTAAAGGTAAAATTTATCCTAAAAAGCGCTATAACTAGCTAGTTATCCTAGGTTTAATCCACTTGAGATTTGATAAAAAGTAAAAGAGAGAGGAGGTGCTCTAAAAGCTGACTAAAAAGATTGGTTTGAAAAATTGATCGTGCCCTTTTGAGCTGACTAACTGAGGTGGAGGCATCTTTAGGGGATTAACAACCCTAAATTGGAATCGATTTGGAAACCTAATCGTACTCTTCTCGGCTCACTAACTAAGGCGGGAACATCTCTAGAGGGTTAACAACCCCAAATGAGAATTTATTTTGAAAACTTGGTTATGCTACTTTGAGCTTACTAACTTAGGCGGAAGGGTTTTTAGGGGATTAGCAATCTTAAGTTGGAGTAAATTGGAAAAAACTTAGTTATGCTTTTCTAAGCTCATTAACTTAAGAGGGAGCGTCTCTAGGGGACTAGTAACCCTTAACTGGAATTGATTTAAAAAACCTGGTCATGCTCTTTTGAGCTCACTAACTTAGATAGGAGTATCTCTAGGAGATTAGCAACCCTAAGTTAGAGTACCTAATTAAGAGTACCTAGTTGTGCTCTTTTGAGCTCACTCACCTAAGTAGGAGCGTTTCTAGGAGACTAGTAACCTTAAATTGGAATTGAAAAAGCATCATTTGGGCTTGCTAAAATGAATCAGTGATGAAACGAAGTACCCTATGGGCGCACTTGAGAGAAATTGATGAAGGGAAGCACCATTACAGACTTGCTAAAGACTTGGTGAAGAGAAGTGCCATATGAGCTTGTTAAAAAAAATTGGTAAGGGAAGCACCCTATTGGCATGCTAGGAAATTGGCGAAGAGAAGCACCTTAAAGGCTAGCTAAAACTCTAAAAAGAAAAGAAAATAAAAGAAAAGGAGACAACACTCTAAGAGCTAGCTTGAACCCTAAGAGAATAAAAGAGAGGATAGCGCTCTAAGATCTGGCTTGAACTCTAAAAGAATAAAAGAGGGGTTAACGCTCTAAGAGTTCGCTAGAACCCTAGAAACGAAAGACGGGACAACGCCTTAAGAGTTGGCTAGGGCCTGGAAGATGGCACAAAGGATAAATGCCCTAAAAACTCTACCTAAAAGATTGCAAATACTAGTTATTAGCTAAGGAGATGTAGTTTAAATGCAATGTTCAAAAACTAATGTGTTAACATTGTATGGAGGTACTTACTTGGTCTTGCTGATAACACCTAAACTGTCAAACTTTTCCTTGAAGAGTCCCATCCCATCAAAACCAACTAACTCATTCTCCGAAATGAATTCAATTTTTGATCCCTTTTTGTCAACCCAACTGATCTTAGTATGGAGCCTCTAAGACTTCGCTGGCTCTTTAGAGAAATTTTGGAAATTATCCTAATATAGAATGCCATCCATTGTTTTTGTCCATCGACCAGTTATCTTTTTAGAACTTTTATGAACTAAAACCTTTATTCCTGACTAGTAAATATCTACTATGAGGTGATTGCCTATTTAGACTTTGCCTATACTTAAAAAATAGACAATAAAAACTCCCCCTGAGGGGAATCAATCCGTAATAAAGTAATTTAAAGAGTTTTGTCAATTACCAATGTTCTATATCTTACTTTTCAACTTCTCTCATGTTTTCAGTATATGAGTTCAATTAAATGGGGCAAGGGAGATAGACCTTTTGATGGAGCAGGAAGAAGGGATTGTGATGATTCCAATTCCAACAACTACCAAGCATATCAACTTTGCTTATAGAGAATAAAAATTAGACCACAATAATATTTAAGATGATTGGCATTTTAGTGTTTTAAGTAAAAATTTCCATTAACTTTTCATGGGTAGTACAACTTTATAACATCAGCATTTACAGGTTTCATAACTTTGGACCATCCATTTGAGACAAAATTAAAGCCTTTCTTGGTAATACTTACTTCACAACATAAGGGCCTCCATAATTGGGAGCAAAATTTCCTTTAGAGTCTTGTGCATTAGAGAGAGCCTTTCTCAACACCATGTCACCCTCTTTGAAGTTTCAGTGTCGTGTTCCTTTATTAAAAACCCGAGCCATTCTTTGTTGATAATATTGATTATGACATAGGGTTGTCGATCTTCTCTCATTAATCAAATTCAGCTGCTTGAGGCGTTTCTTCTCCCAATTGGCTTCATCTAACTGGGTTTTTGATAGTATTCTAAGAGATGGGCTCTTAATCTCTACTGGTAACACCGCTTCAATGCCGTATACCAAAGAGTAAGGTGTTGCTTTAATTGACATTTTGATGGAAGTTCGACAGGCCATAAGTGCAAATGGTAATATATCATGCTAGTCCTTGTATGTAATAGCCATTTTTTCAATTATTCTTTTGAGGTTTTTATTGGCTGGCTCCATTAATTTGGGGTCGATAAGGGATGGAGTTCCTATAAATGACCTTAGAGTATCAACACAACTCTAACATAAGCTCATTGTTAAGATTAGTGCCATTGTCGATGATGATTGTTTTTGGGATCCCATATCGAGCCAAGATATATCTCTTGATGAACTAAACTACGACCCCCCTTAGTAAATCTTGAATAGGATGAGACCTCAACCCATTTGATAAAGTAGTCAATGGTGATTGGTATAAAGTGATGGCCATTGGATGCTTTTAGAGTAATCGAGTTGATGATGCCTATTTTCCTCATTGAAAAAGGCTATGGCGATGAGAGTATGTAATTCCTAAGGTGGGGCATTTATCTTATTTGCCTAAACTTGATATAAGTAACAATGCTTGACGTGTTTGATGAAATGGCTTTCCATTATTGACCAATAATACCCTAGCCTCATAATTTTCTTAGCCAGCATGTAACTATTCATGTGAGGGTCACATACTCCTTCGTATACTCCTTCGTATACTTCTTTCATCAAAATCTCGGCCTCTTCGTCATCTATATACATTAAAAGTGTGTCGTCAAAAGATCGCTGGTATAAAGTGGACTTGCTTACTAAGAATTGGATAGCTAATCTCCCGATCGTCCTTTTATCCTTTTTCTCAACCTTTTTGGGGGTATATACCTTATTGTAGGAACATTTTAATATCATAGTACCATGGCTTTTTACCATCCGTTCCTTCAATTACTAGACAGAAGGCAAGTTTGTCTTCAATTTCAATAGTAAAGGGTTGAATCTTAACTCCACCGGATATTTGGACCATAGATGCTAGAGTGGCCAAGGCATCGATAAATTGATTCTAAGTCCTTGGTACGTAATTCAAATTGATTTCTTTCAATTCCATCAATTCAGTCAAGTGCCAATCATAAGGTACTAGTTTAGGTTCTTTTGTCTTGTATTCTTCTCGAGCCTGGCCGATAATGAGTAAAGAATCCCCATACACTTATAATTCTTGAATATCTTTAGCTAGCGCCATTTTGTGTCCCATGATGCATGCTTTATATTTAGAGATATTATTAGTATATAGGAAAATGAGCCTTACAGCTATAAGGTACTGTGTACCTTTAAGAGATATCAGTATTACCCCAATTCCACACCCAGACATATAAGTTGCCTTATTAAAGAACATCTTCTATTTCGGTGGTTCATCATCTCCTCCTTTATCAGAACTTCCTTCAACTACTAAGATATCTTCATCGGGAATATTGACTTGTACCTCTTGGGGAGTATTATCAGAAGGATTTTCTGCTAACTAATTTGCTAGAGCTTGCCCTTTGATTGAATTTTGGTTCATGTATGTAATGTCGGACTCTGATAGTAACATTTGCCACCTTGAGATTTTGCTAATTAGGGCCAGTTTGTCTGCCAAGTACTTTAGAGGATTGTGTTGAGTCAGTAATTCAACCTGGTAATAGAGTATGTATTACTTGAGCTAATGCATTACCCAGACCAAAGTACAACAGGTTCTTTCAATTTTTGAATATTTTTGTTCCCCTTTAGTAAATTTCTTACTCAAGTAATATACAATTTGTTCTTTTCCTTCCTTATCCTTCTGGCTGAGCATACACTCCATGGATTTTGGTAGTATTATTAAGTATAGAAATATAGGCTTCCCAAGTTTAGGAGCCATCAAAATTGGAGAGTTCATGAGATATTCATTTATCGTTTTAAAGGCGTACTCGCATTCTTCATCCCAATTTATCTTAACGTTCTTTTTTAATAACTTAAATAAGGGACGACATTTATCTGTGAGTTGAGATATAAATCGACCTATGTAGTTTAAACAACTTAACAAGCCTTTAATTTCTTTAAGTGTACGTGGAGGGGGAAAGTTGACTATTGCTTTGACTTTATCAAGGTTTGTTTTGATGCCCCTTTGGTTGATTATGAAACCCAATAAATTCCCTGAACTTATGCATCATGTTATGAAAGATTGCAACCATGGCTCTTTGATAAGTTGCCTCGGTGTTTTTGAGTCTGAAAGACATTACTTTATAGAAAAATTTGCTCTAAGTTGTGAAGAATGTTATCTTAGCTTTATCTTCTTTGGACATTAGAATTTGATTATATTCGGAGAACCCATCTATGAAGGAGAAAAGATGGTTCTTGGCTATATTATTGATCAAGACATCAATATGGGATAAGGGGAAATTATCTTCAGGGGTTGCTTGGTTGAGGTTTTGAAAATCCATGCACAGTTTAATTTTTTCATTCTTCTTTATTACTGGCACAATGTTTGCTACTCACTCAAGATAATCAAATACTTCAATGACACCTACCTCCAGTAACTTTCTGACTTCTTCCTTAATTTTCAACATGATATTTGGTTGGAATCTCCTTAGCTTCTACTTCTTGGGTTTGACATCTCCTCTTATGGGTAAGTGGTGAACCATGATTGATGAATCCAACTAAGGCATTTCTTCATAAGACCTTGCAAACACATCTTGGTATTAAGATAATAGTGCGGTCATTTTTGCCTTCTGTTCTCCTTTCAAATTCCCTTTGATTTTCAATATTTTGGGGTTATCATTAGTTCTAACATTAATTGTCTTAATTGGCTTGTCAATGAAAATTCTACTTATTTCATGTTTTTGCCAACTTTCTTACACATCACTATGGTCATTAACATCACTCCCAACGACTAACTTGGTAGGGCTGGAAGTGATATCAATATTTTACATCACCTATCTATGCGAGATATCCCTAGCATTTATTCGAAGAATTGGATTTGGGCAAAAAACATGTAAAGAAAAAAACATGAGTAAGGTAGGAGCATAGAGAAGGAAGACTGATTCTTATTTAGAACAAATTCTTTTGAGTATAATATTGTTGAATAAAGTTAATTATTACAAAACTGTATAAAATACTAAACCATGATTCATCATTTACCTTAGAGAAGACTTATTGCTATTCGTAGGGATGGAGAACCAATTATTCAGGTACTAGGACTTGTAGAATGGGCCAGCTATTTTATTCGTACTAAAGGTGTCCTCTTTGGTAGGCTTTAAAGTCTAGACATCAACCCAGATGAAAGTTTCTAACAACGATGGGAAGGTCATTGGGGTGTGATACAATCTATCACCTCTTTTGCCCCTCGCTTGTATATTTTGCAGCTCATCCATTATAGTTGGGATGTAACTGAGCCCATAGGTATCAACCTGGCCTTCATTGAATTTCAACCTCTCATCTTTCTTTCGATTGATAATTATACATACTTCTTCAAACATTTGAAGCGCAAAATCCTCTTACTCCCCAATACCAATGTAGGGTATGGTTGTTTCCTTATAAAATTCGTAATCCTAGTGACCCAGAATCATGATGACCTGGCTATTTGAGATGAACTTAACTTTTTGGTATAAGCTTGAAGGTATGTCCCTCGATGAATATATCCATGGTCTTCCTAATAATAGATTGAAAGTTCTTGAGATGTTTAGGACCTAGAATCGGATGTTAAATGTCTGTGGGCCAATGTCAACTGGTAAGTTGATTTCCCCAATAATTTCTCTCTTGGATCCATCAAAGGCCTTGACTGTTTTCAAAGTTGGCTTGATTGTTGTTGTATCAATGCCCAATAGATCTAGGGTGGCAAGAAGGCAGACATTCAATGGTGATCATTTGTTGATGAGGACTCTTGTTATGATAATGTAGTTCACTCTTACTATTATGAAAAGAGGTTTTGTATGTTGATTACCTTCTTCGCCCAATTCCTCGATGGATAAAGAAATTTGATCCATGGTGAGGATGGAGTTGGTGACAGATCCCATTCTTTTGGTTGGCATTTTACGAGGGATTTTAACCTCTCTTAAAGTTCTGAATAAAGCTTTTCGATGTCGTTTCGACCCCATTAACAAGCCCATGAGTGATATTTGTCTTAGAGTCTTAGTGAGCTGATCCATTATTTTGTACTCACTTGATTTAATCATTTTAGTGAAGGTAGACAACCCATCTTCACATTCAGTGGGTTTGTTGCTTGACCTTTCCATTATAGCCTTCTTTTTCAAGCCTTCTTTTAGGTCATAAATTCTACTAGAGCAGGTAATTCCTCCATAAGTGAGCTCGATTGCCCTTGATTTATTGCATGGTAATTGAGAAGAGCAGTCTTATAATTTTCAAGGGCTAAAGGCACATGGAAGATGAAAGGTGTACCTTTTAGTCTTTGGAATTTGCTTCTCCTCTTGTTTGTAGAATTTATAAGCCCTGGGCTTTTGGTTGGAACTGATCATTTTGATAGCGATATCTGAGTCGTAAAATATCATGTTGATGATGGGCCCATGGTTAGGCAAGGAATTGTTGTTGACATTTAGAACTAGAGCCTCCACGAAGTTTAGCTAGACTTTGCCGTCGTTGATTAAATCTTGAATCTTATTTTTTAATCTCTAGCACGAGTCTGTTGAATGGCCTACATATCTTAGATGATATTGACACCTTAAATTGGGATAAAAAAACTCTTGGCTTGTACCTTTCATTAGGAGGGTTAGAATGGAGAAAATTATCCTTTCTTAGTTTTTCGAAGTGTCCGACTGAGAGGAACGGGTATTTTGGTGAATTGCTTTAGGGCCCTATTGACTTATGGTTGGCTTTTGAATTGTTGTTGAGTTGGCAAAGGATTTGCTTTGAAAGAGACTTAAGCATTGGGCTTGGTATTTGAGTTGACCATATCGATAGTAGCTTATTGGTTTTAGTAAAGGGTGGTCTTCTATTTGATGGTTCTTGTAATTCTGGAGGAGACAGCACTTTCAATCTGACACTCTGTTGCTACTACCTCTGCAAACATAGAAGAGGCTTGCTTAATCAGGTGAGAGAAGTAGGGTCTCTCAAGAGTGTTGGTGAAAGCCAAAGTCAGCTCTTTCTTAATCATGGGGTTGGATACCTTTGCATTTAGGGACCTCTACCTTTAGGCATATTCTTTAAAATTCGTTGTGCCTTTTTTGTAGGGCGACCAAATCCATCATGGTTGATGCCACTTCAACATTGAATTTATATTGCTTATAAAACGCCTTAAACAGCTTCTCCCATGTGTTTGCCTAATTCAGATCCAATTAGGTGTATCGGGTCAAAGTAGGGCCTATTGGGTTATCCTGAAAAGCCTATTCCTTGAGCTAGTCATATTGTATATATTTGCCCATCTTTCGTAGGTATAGTCTCGTATGTAGTTTATGGCACCTAGTTCCATTGTACTTCTCAAAGTTAGGTACTTTAAATTTCTTTGGGAAGCTTCTATAGTCATAAGTAGAGAAGTTTGTTATACTAGCCTACTCAAATCCATTATACCCTTCGAACATTTTCATCTTCTCAGTAATCTGTTAGGTCAATTGCTTCTCAAGCTCTTTCAATTTGTCTTAATCAGCTTCAAGCTTTAGGTTGACTGGGAATAAGTAAGTGTTTGGCTCGAAAGTTGGGTTGACCTTCAGATAGACCCCTTCTATCTCAAAAGATTCAAAGGTCTGGTTAACTTTGGGATAGGCTTTTTTTGCTTTGAGAGATGGGGCTTCGGCATTCTTTCCATACTGAGCTTTGGAGCTTTCTTCATTTGATGGCGTTATGGACCTAAGTAAGGTGATGCTGTTAGCAAGGAAGCTTAGTTGATCTGCAATCTTCCCTACTATTCATTCTAGAGAGCAGAACCTCAGCTTGGTAGGATCAACAACTTGGAGGTTGACACTGCTGTTGTTGGTATTGATGTTGTTGTTTACTTAGCTAGCCATTCTGGTTTGGGAGTGGGTTCGAATAGGACTTCTTTGAAAGGTTTGATGCTTGGGATCTATCTTGGTGACCTGGTTTAAGATTACTTCTCAACAAGTTAACACACGGATATTTTTAAATGAGATGAATTAAAAATAAAGAAATGTATAGGAATGCGAAGATGGATGACATAGGATGTTGAGAAATAGAACCAACAAATAACTAACAAGATGGTAATTTTTATTATTTTACAGCTTTTGGGGTTCCCTCTTACATTATTTGAAAAAAGAGAAGAATACATTGTTTCATAAGAAAAAAAAAAAGTACTCTTATCTCTAGATGTTCTTTTGATGCTTGGTTGGTGTTCCTTTTTTTTTGCTTACTAGGTCCTGTTGGTGCTTCCTTCATCATTTTTAGGCTGGGCTCTTTTGATTCTTTAAGTTCGTTGAGCTTTTTCTGGGTCATCCTCAATTGACATTCTATGGTTTAGGAGTATTGTCTTAATTCCAGACAGAGATCCTCCCACATGTCCCACTCTTCATAGACTATCTTTATACGAACTTGTACTCGGTCTAGTAGGTCTTGATTTTAGGATTTGGTTCAGTTGGTACGAGTTGGATGATCTTTGGTGCTCGATACTGGATCTCCCCTGTCTTATGGAGTTGATTATAAAGTTATTCTTTGGTGACCCAATGCTTGTCCATTTCTCCCAGCCACTCTTCTAAATCGATGTTAGGGTTGATAGTCCTCGTTTCCCATAGTTGCTTGATCTCCCGGAGTTTGGACGTCTTTTGGTAGTGGAATCTGAAAGTCTTCATAATTTAAGGTTGTGATATCCACGGTGGCTTATAGACTATGTCTTGGATTCCCTCGAATTGTTTGATCATATTGTTGGGTAATAACCTGTGGACCATTTTATCCCAATTAGGGGTATTGCTTAATAATTTTTGTAGACTAAGATTACCTTCTTAAAGTTACTTTATCTTGTTGTCCATAAGATATTAGTGACTTGGAAATTTTGTAATACTTCTACTTAGCAGTAAGTGGATTTTTCTTCTAAGAGATGGACCTTATCTACAAAAGAATCAATTAAATCAATATTATGAGCGAATTCTCCTTGGATCAGATTAAGCCCATAACACTTTATGTGGCTCACAAACCAGGCTGTTAGTAATGCCATGCTGGTTTTTAGTACGCCATTATTTTTTTCTTTCAAAATATTGAGGCTTTAGATTTGTTTTCCGAGAATGGCTAAGACATATGATTTGCCTTCTGTAAGCCCAACAATTAGCTACTTATAGTTCGGTTCATAAAATTTAGGGTGATTAAGCAAACTATCAGATTCAACCCAAATTTTATGATAAAGGTAGGAATATTAGTAAAAACAATTTTTTAAGTTTGAATTTAAAAAAATAAGTAATAAAATAAGAGAATATAAAATTTTTAAATTTTAAATATATTACCCATTATTTGTTGAAAATACGGAAAATGCATTCTAATAACTAACAAATCGTTAGAGATAAATTATATACACACTAAAAATCATAAAATAACTTAAATAATATTTAGGAGTATTTATCTATACCATATATGTATTTACATGTAGGTAGAAATACACGTAATTACTTAAAATACGCGAAATATGCTAAAATATTATAAAATAATTAAAGAAAAAGAAAGAATAATTAAGAAAAAATCAAGAAAATTATAAAAAATAAGGAAATGTCTAGAAGTGAGGCATGGCAATCTGGATGACAATCTGGAATTGAAGAAACAAAAGTAACCAATTAAATTGCAATAAATAGAAAGTGAGAAAAAGAAGAGATAAGGCAAATGCCTCATCAATTTAATGTACAAAAAATCCCCAAGACCTCAATAAATACCTAAAATTTTACAGAAGCTCATGTGGGTTGTTTGGAATTATAAAAAATTAGAGAGAGTTGAAAAAAAAGGGAAAATTAGGGTTTACAAAAAAATTACAAAAATCTATGCTATTAAGGCCTTGGAGGAGAACCAACACTTGACAAGCATCTGGGAGTGGATGGTCACCATCACCACACAATGGTGGCAACGCCTAGGGTAGCCAACAAGGCCTTGGTGGCCAGAGCCATGAGTTCTGGTGAGTCTAATTTTTCTCTCAATTTTATATATTTTGTTAAAAATATTAAATATGATTAGAAAATTTTGAAATTTGGTATTTTGGAATATTTTTGTATTTAGTTTTTCAGAAAAATATTATTTTGATGAAAATATATCCTGTGATATATGTCCCTTAATAAATTTCACAAACTTGAGCTTTATTCGATTTATAAATAAATAACCTTAAAAGTGTAGTTTTGACTCCAAAATTTTTTTATAGACTACTTAGGAGTTATAAAACATTACTATGAAGCGCTTTTTCAAAAATTAATTTTCAAAATTTTTAGATAATTTTTAAGCCTTAAAATGATGCATAAAATGGGTAATTTGAGTTTAATTGAGTAATTAAATGAGTAATGACAGATTTAGTGAGTAATTATATGTTTAAGAATATTGAAATTTGATGAAGTGTGACTAATTTGGGGTGTTAGATGTAATTATTAGGATATTATGTAGTATATAAGTAATAGGAAAAATAATAAATTTTAAGTTAATTTTGTAAATTAGGGTAATTAGGTATAAAATCTAATTTGGGATGAATTTAGATATTTTGAGATGTTAATTGATGTTGAAAGATAATATTTGGAGTGATAGAAATATTACATGTGTATTATGTATATAATAAATAATAATACATAATATACAAAAATTGGAAATATAATAAATAGAAAATATTAGAATAAAAATTGACATTATACTAATAATAGGAATGTATATAAAATTTAGTAAGAGACTTAAATTTAGGTAATTATATAAAAAATGTAAAATTTTCTCACATTAGGAGTAAATTTAGTATATTAATAAAGATTTAAGTGTACCGAATAAAAGAAAATACTGATTTAGAGCTAAAAAGGATAATTATGATATTCAAGCCTAATGTGATGAATTTTACATTTGTGTTTGGATTGCATTTTGAGGCTTTACATATAACATCCTTATCTGGAACCGCTTTATAACCTAAATTAGAACTAGATTTGGAAATTGAGTCCTAAACTAATCTAAGACTAATTAATAATAAATGTTGAGTATATATACATATACATATCATCGAGATATAAATACTAAAAGCGCATTTATATTATATATTATAGGATACACGAAGATGAGTTAACCTATGGTGGGTTGAGTGAATGACTAAGGATATTAGGTAAGTTAGGATTAATACATTGCTGTATTTCGAAGTACTAATTTATAGTATTTAGAGGCTTGAATTGTACTTGATTGTGTTTATTAGATAGTTGGTTATTTGCATGTGCTTGTTCTGAGCTGCTAATTATGATATTGATTTGCTGTTTGACTTGTATTTATATGATTTGTATGGAACGATTGATCACCATAAACTGGATTCAATCAAATATATGACTTATAATCATAAATTGGACATGCATAGCAGCTTATAGGGGAACATTAGGATTCTTCGACTAAATACCTACCTCTTCGAAAGGGATAACGCTGAATGGTATAATTGGTCCATTTTTCATCCTTAGTCGAATTAAGTAACAAGAGAGAAGGTCGTGGTAATGGTGAAATCAATGGTTCGAAGGTAGTCATGGGAGGAGCGTTGTCTCCATTGCACAAGTTTGGGTTTGGTCATAAGCTGTTGTATTAATGAAAACTCCTTAACTCGAATTAGAACGGGTGTAATTTTTTTAATCTCACGATGGGCTGGACAACGTCATGTGATGGCATTTGCTTGAACATGCATTGTACTTAATAATTTTATTAATAACCTTATTTGTGTTTGCTGTATGGTTTAAGTCTTCACCCCAACTTACTGAACTGTGGTTGCTCATATCCCTCTAGATTTTGCTGCAGGTGTTAACTAGGAAGTGGATTATAATTATCTTGAAGTTAGCAATTATTGGATCTTGGGAAAGTGAGGATAGTAACCTGAGGAACAATTATACTTTTAAGTTTGGATTCTAACTTTACAGTTTTTAGTAATAATTTATGTATTATCTAAGTAGATTATGTGTAGGCTATTAAATCTTGTAATATATTTAGAATATCTTAAAGTAAACATGTATTCTTTATAATGTCATAGATAAATAATATGTCTATATATGAATAATTTATTTTCAAAGCAGGTTAGTCGTTGATGCCTAATACAGATTAGGTCAAGATAGCGGCTGTGAGGTCAACTTCTATCCTAAAATGGTTTGCACGGTAGGACTGTTAAAACTCTATTGCTTTAGGGTATAACACCTTCAAGAAATTAGCCCACTAATTCAAGGACCTTAAAATATATAAGGAACTTTCCATTGGGGAATAGGAAAGTCTCGAATGCAATCAGGATAAAAGCCTTTATTTTGTTCTACCGTTGGTCTTTGAGATTGCCATAGAAGATGCCTTGTTTGTTAGATTTAGGCTTAATGGTGAACTGGGCTTCTAGGTCTTCTAATTTGATGCAATTTCCATTATAGCTTTTGAGGGCCTTCTTTACTTCAACTCTTCTAATCCCTAGGAGTCTTGAAAAGGCATTTACCGAGTCAATTTCTAAATTTGGAGTGTATATATTTTCTAAGGAAGGAGCTTTAAGTAGTTGGGTATACTCTTTAAGTGTTGGATTAATTAGGTGAGGCCTAATTTGAAAAGCTACTTCTTCGGGCTCTTAAAGGTTGGTCTGGGCCCTAATTAAATTAATCTCTATTTTCACCTTGGGAAGTGATAGGATGGGCCTAATATTGCTAGTCATGGAATCTTATTCTCTTGAATTAAAATGCTGAAGCCATTAGTCCTAGATGGGCTTGGGATTGATAGGCTTGTCGACGTACTTTTCTTTGAAGTGTATGGAGTTGAATGAATAGGCTATTTCTCAATTTGAATTACAAAGAAAAAAATATGTTACAAGATTGACTGATCGTTATTTTCAATAAACAAAACCTATTTATAACAATTCTTTGTTTACAACATGTTGAAATTACGAGGGAAATTAAGGAAATTCCAAGCCATTATATCTTTCTTTTCCTTTTTTATTTTTATATATTCTTGTCTTGTTTGGTTATTTATCGATTCAAGATGTCATGAGTGCATAAAGAATAGGTTCTAAAGGTTCTTAAGCTTGTATGACCTTACTTATTAAAGAACACTTTCATTAGTCAAATCAAGCTTACGTGGGGGTGGCCTAATTAATCTTGAGCTGGGGTTACACAACAGCACTTGGAGCCTATATAATGTACCCCCTACCCCCCGGTCTTAGGTTCCTAATACGGTCAGGGGTTGATTGTTTCTATCATATGTTTGTGGTACATAAACTAAACCCCCTTACCCCTCGAAACAGTTAAACAATTAAAACTAAACTTGCAAAAATGTTAGTATAGTTATGGTACAAATAATAACGAATGAATAAATGAATAAGTAAATAAATTACACTTAGTAAGATGATTTTTAGAGATTAATTTTAATTTGGGAAAGTTGAATGGCTAACCCTTTGCCAAGCTATCAAGCTTAGTTTTTCTCCATGTTTTTTATAAACGAGTTTTCTTTAAGCTGATTAACATTAAACTCTACCCGTTTAATACTGATCCTCAACTAAGGTTTAAAGAAAACTAGTTTTTTTTTTTTTTTTTTTATCTTTTGAAAACATTTTAGAGTCACCGCTAGATTAGAGTCAGGAAAAAGAGTTAAATTATAATCAATTAGATGAAAAGGTTATAATTTAACTATAGATCTTTTTTGATAAAACCAATTTTATAAACGATTTTAAGAACTAGAAATTAAGTTCGGGGATTAAGATTTTTAAACCTTAACCGGTACCAACAACTTTTCTAAATTTAGTCTTAATCTTAAAAATCATCTTTCATTGGTTAATGGATTGAATGATTTAGTCTAAAAATGGATTAAATGTTTTAAAAAATGGTTTGACTGATTTTTTTTTTTAAAAAAATGGAAAAATAGGTTTTTTCATTTTTTATCATTACTACATAAATGTCTCCTTATTCGCTATTTGAGATCTGACATACGTAATTTTTTTTTTGTAAAACTTTATTGTGTCAAATTTGTTTTTGAAAACATGTTGAGTTTATATTTTTAAGTAAATTTGATTTTATTAGAAAAGATTTAAAAGGTCTTAAATTCGGGTTTTATTTTTGGAAAGTTCTAGAAAAGGTCATAATTTAAAAAAGGATTGTTTACTTTTATATTAGAAAATCGATTTTCTAAGTGGTAAGACAATTTTTTTTAACTAACCTATTTTTATCTTATTTATTATTATTTATTTCTTCTTATTTAAATCTTAACAGAAAATAATAAAAATAAATAAATTCGAGCTTTTCTATCCCTTTTCTCTTTTTCTCTTTTCTTTTATTTTTTTTTTCTTCTCCTCTTTTTTCTTTCTTTTTTCCTTTTTCCTTTTTTATAATTACATTTACAAATACATAAGTAATAAATAATTAAAAAAAAATACAAAATAATTGAAAAAGCCAAACCAAGGATGGATGCAGGTTTGATCGGCTTTGTTTGGGTTAAGTCGGGTTGGCTTGGATGGATCGGGTTAGGTTAGTTTCATGGGGTGGGTAAATGAGCTTGAGCGGAAAGTTGAATCTGGTGTTTTTGGATATGAGGAATCTGATAATAGTGGTGGTTTTCGATCATTGTAGAAGATAATGTTCCTAGAGAGATAAAGAAAAAATTTGTATTAGACAGAGAAAGTGTAGTATGTGTGTGCTCCTTGAATGAATTCTTATGATTGTGTGTGTTAGAAACAAAGAATAAACTCCCTATTTATACTATAAGTACAAGCGTTAAGCTTGGAAGATCTGGAAAATGGTGATTTTTTATTAATAGGTTATGACTTGAGAAATGAATTTTTTCCAATTTTCATGCTTGATTTTAACTATGTAAATAATTGAATTTAGATGGATTTTGGGGTAAATTCAATATTAGGCCATGCATGCTACAAAATTTCATCATTAATTCGGTGAAATCGTATAGTAAATATGGTAAAATATGGCCTTAAACTCAGCACGTGAGGAAGGAAACAAAGTTGAAATTTTGGAAAAAAAATTGAGGAAGAAGAAGAAGGGGGGCACAAGTCATGTGCTAGGTATGTGCTACGTGTACGTGTATTGTACGTGCACAAGTTAAAAAAAATTCGAGGTGCGCCCCCTACTTGTCTTCGTGTTCAGGGCCTTAGGCCTTATTTGGTTTATTATGCGGATTAATTAAGTTTTAAAGCCTGATCCGATCAGCATAATTTTTTTTAAATAACCAACTAAATAAAAAAATAAAACAAAATAAATAAATAAAATATAAATATAAATTTTTTGAATTTTCTATTTTTTTGTATTTTTTTCTAAATTTATTTATTTTTTGTTTTTCTAAAATTAGGACCCTTAAAATATAAATAAATAAAATATAATAAAAAAGTGGACGAAATGTGGTGTCTACAAACAATAATAGTAGACAGAAAATGATAATACAGTGGTATGCTTATAAAGTAGATTCCTCTTACATAAGTACTTAAAGTAAAGTAGATTCTTCTAACAAATGTAAACATAAGTACTATAGCACTTAGAATCCTTTTGGCCACAAATTTCACTTATCCATATCAAAGGCATTTTAGTCCATGTCGAAATTTATGAGCTCATGAGATGGTGACAGATTTGCATTGATAGGATTTTCAAGGCTTTGAATGTATCCAACTATCCATACTTCTTCCTCTATCTTGTCAAGATCTTATTCATGTTTTCTTAGAGCTTGGCAAATTGAAGGAATAATGTCTCAATAACCTTCACTACAGTCCTATAGTGTGAGCTCTGTAGTTTGACATAGTTATCTTGAGCAAGTAATTTAAGGTATACTCGAAAGTAAGTCGATTAAAACGATATTTCATGAATAAGTCTTAGGGGTTCATTGATGATATCCCATTGACTGGATTATAGAAATATAATAAAATAATAATATCATAGTTAAAAATGGTTAATTTCATTAAATTATATTATATTGTAATTTATTCGCCAAAAATGTACGATTTAGGTAATAAAAATTAACTAAACACTGGAGATCAATTATTTACATTATAAAATCATAAAATGACATAAAATAATATATAAAAGTAGTATGTGTACCTCAAGTATAATTATTATATATAAACATATATCGTAAATGCCTAAAATAATCAAAATTATATAAATTTAACCAAAATTTATTAAGAAAAATAGAAAAAAATTATAAAATTTACTAAACTACCAGAATTATAAGGATTTGGGCATGAGATATCTAGTCAATAGCTGTTGATTAGATAATTAGCCTAATGATACCAAACATGCAAGAAAGAAAAAAAGAAGGCATAAGGGGGGTGGGGGATAGTGGTAGGGTTTGTTATTTAAGCTTGAAAGAGAGAGAGAAAATCCTCATTTGAAACTATGTAAACTTAGGAATTTTGACCAAATCCTCTCCAAATGCTCATGAGGCTACGAAGAAAACTGGAAAACGTAAGGAAGGAGAAAAGCAAGAAGAAAAAAATTTTGGAAAATTTTATGGGAAAATGGTGTAAAACAAAGGTTTTTGGGATTATGTGTTTGGAGATTTGCTAGGTATGAACCACTAGCACCACCTAACCGTGGTGGTAGTTGTAAACCCCATAACCAATCACTCAAGACTTCGATCAGCTGAAAGATTCGATCGAGTCTAAATTATAAGTACAACTAGAAATATTAGTAAAATGATTCCTTAAGTTTGAATTTAAGAAAATAAGCAATAAAAAAAAGAATATAAAAATTTCAAATTTTAAGTATATAACTCATTATTTATTGAAAATGCGTAAAATGTATTCCGATAATTAACGAACCGCTAGAGATAAATTATATATATATTAAAAATCATAAAATAACCTAAATAATATTTAGAAATATTTATTTGTATTATATATGAATTTACATGTATGTAGAAATACGCGTAATTACTTAAATACGCGTAATGTGTTAAAATAATACTAAATAATTAAAGAAAATTAATAATTAATTAAGGAAAAATAAAGAAAAATTAGAAAAAATAAGGAATGATCTAGAATTAGGTCGTGGCAGCTGGGGAAAATAAGAAAAAAATCAGCCAATTAAATTAAAGTAATACAAAAGCCAAAAATTAAGAGATTTGGACAATGTCTTGTCCAATTTAATGCACATTAATTACCAAAAAACTCTATAAATACCCCAAATTTTTTAGAAGCTCATTTGGGCAGTTTGGAGAGTGAGAAAAATAGGGAGAGGTGAAATTGAGAGAAAAATTAGGGTTAGGAAAAAAATAAGAAAAAACTGTGCAATTGGGGCTTGTAAGGAGAACCCAGACCCGACAAGCAGTTAGGAGTGGACGGCTACCACCACCACACGGTGGTGACAGCGCCCAGGTGGGTCGACATACCCATGGCCACCGACGGTGGCCAGAGCCACCCAAATTGGTGAGTTCGATTTATAGCCCGATTTTGTGTAAATATTCTTAGAAAATTATGAAACTTATTATTCTAGAATATTTTTGTATGTAGTTTTTAGGAAAAATATTATTTTGATGAAAATATGTCCCGTGATATATGGTCCATAAGAAATCATGCAAAACAAAGTATGTTTCGGTTTATAAATAAATGCCCTTAGGAGTGTAGTTTTGAACCCAAAATGTTTTTGTAGACTACTTAGATGATATAGAACAGTGCTATGAAGTTTGTTTTCAAACATTAATTTTTGAAAATTTTAAATAATTTTTAGGCCTTAAAATGAGGCATAAAATGGGTAATTTAGGGTTAATTACTGATTTAGTGAATAATTATATGTTTTAAGATGTTGAAATCTGATGAAGTATGATACTCGTAGCATTTAGGGTGTTAGATGTAATTATTAGGTCAATTATGTAGTAAATGAGTAATAGAGAAAAATAGTAAATTTTAAGTTAATTTTGTAAATTAGGGTAATTAGGTGTAAAATCTGATTTAGGATGAATTCAGACATTTTGAAATGATAATTGATGTTAGGAAATGGTAATTAGAGTAATAGAACTATTAGATATGTATCATGTATATAATAAGTAATAGTACATAATGCACAATTGTTAGAAATATAATAAATAAAAAAATATTAGAATAAAAATTGATATTATGATAATAATAAAAGTATACAATAAATCTGATAGGAAACTTGAATTTATGTAATTATATGAAACATGTAAAAATTTCTTACATCAAGAGTAAATTTGGTACACTATTAAGGATTTAAGTGTACTGGATATAATAAAATATTGACTAGGGGTAATTATGATATTTAGGATATCTAGAAATAAAGTGATTAATTTCACATTATGAGTTAAAACAAGTTTCTAGAGTTCGGGTATAAAACAGTACTTAGAAATCGAACTAGAATCTAATTTAGAAATCGATGCGAAAACCAAACCTGAACATAACCCCAAACCTAGAATAATTGTAAAAGACTTAAGACCTAGATAATTAGGTATATTAAACCCTAAACAAAACATAACAATAAGCGTTATAGGATAAAATGAATATATAATAGTTATATGAAAAACTGAAACCACGTTTGTGTTATAGGGATGATCAACGATGGCCTGAGCGAGTTGGACCTCGAATGAGTGAGCGAGGAGTCCAGGTAAATTGGGATTAATACATTGCTGTATTTTGGAGGCTTGAGATTATGCTTGGTTGTGCTTATTAGATAGTTGATTGTGTGCATGTACTTGATTATGAGTGATGCTATGATTCTGTCTGTTGTTCTGGCTTGTATTGTATGATTTGTGTGAAATGATTGATCACCCTAAATTGGACCTAATCAAATATACGACCTGTAATCATAATTCGACCTACATGGCAACCTATTAGGGGAACCTAGGATTCTCCGGCTAAATACTGACTCCTTTGAAAGGGATAGTACAGGATTGCAAAATGATCCCTTCTTCATCCTTAGTTGAACTAAGTGACAGGAGAGGAGGTCGCGGTGAGGGTGAAGTCAATGGTTCAAAGGTAGTCATGGGAGGAGCCATGTCTCTATTGCACAAGCCTGGGTTTGGTTGTGAGCTGTTGCATTAACGGCAACTCCTCAACCCGGATTAGAGCGGGCACAATTTCTCTAATCTCACGATGGGTCGGACAACGTCGTGCGATGGCATTTGCTTGAACATGCATTGTACCTAATAAGTTGATTGATAAGCTTGTTATGTTTGTGGTATAGTTTTAAGTCTTACATCCTAACTTACTGAGTTGTGGTTGCTCACATCCCTATAGACGTCGTATAGGTGCTGGCTAAGAAGTGACATACAACTACTCTAAAGTTAGCAACTGCTAGATCCTGGGAAGTGAGGAAAAATATTTGAAGAACAAACATATATTCTTAAGGTCTAAGTTTTTATTTTAGAACTTTTCATTTTTGAATAATGTAATAACTGAATTATAGTGTATATATATATAAATTTTCTCACTTATTTAGGTAAATGATTTATTTAAATTACAAACTGTTTACTTCAAAGACATTTGCTCAAAGACTTGGTCAGGAAGTTACCAGGTTAAATACATTTGTTCAAAGACTTCATCAGAAGGTTCTGAGAATGAAACTGGGTAATAAGTAAGCATTCAAAACCTTGCTTAGAGATAAGTCATAACCATGCTTAAATTATTTAAATGAACTTATTTACTTTATATTTAGAAAAATTAAAATCAAATATTGAATATTTATGGGAAAACCGAATCGAACGAGACCCATAAGCAAGTTTATTGGGCATCATTTGTTTAGGTAAGTGGGATCAGTACGTTACCACACTTTAGAGTATTATTTAAGGATACTTAGAGGCCTTAGTATATGTTTTGTTAGTGATTGTATGTTAATCGCTTGTGTATTGCGACGTATGTGCTTAAATATGGTTATGCTATTTGGAGTGTTAGACTTTGTATTGATTGCTTTGTGATGTTGTTGGATTGAATTTTCTAAAATTGCTTGATCACCCCAAAAAGTAAACTAACTTAAACTCGACTTAATATCTAATCGGACATGCATCGCAACCTATTAAGAGAACTACTAGGATTCTTAGACCAAACACAAACCCTTCAATGAGAATAGCTAAAATGATTATTTTCCCATCTTTAGTTGAACTAAATGACAGGACAAGAGGTTACAGCAAGGTTGGGGACCGTGGTTCGAAGTGGAGTGTCGGGCGGAGTGTATTCTTCATTGCATAAGCCTTTGTTTGGTTTTGAACCGTGCGTGTGAGATGTCAAACTCCTTGACCTAGATTAGAGTAGCCATTTCTCTAATCTTACGATGAATCGGATAATGTCGTGTGATGGTATTTTCTCTAACTAAAATTGCTTAAAAACCTTGGTCACTTTAGTGTCAGATATATGCTATTGTCTCCATCCCATTTACTGAGAAAGTTATTGCTTATTCCCA
This sequence comes from Lumnitzera racemosa, assembly GCA_024138005.1. Classification (NCBI taxonomy): domain Eukaryota; kingdom Viridiplantae; phylum Streptophyta; class Magnoliopsida; order Myrtales; family Combretaceae; genus Lumnitzera; species Lumnitzera racemosa. The sequence continues at coordinate 63,206,436 of JAMXBC010000011.1, forward strand.
TATAATTGTTTTACAGGTTTTCAGTAGATTTACCGGCATTACCTTAAGTCCCAAAAGATTAGAGAATGGGATCAGGGAGTGAGATTCAAAACTAATTGGTTAGATTTTTATTTTGTTCATTGACTTTAATAACCTTTAGGACAACTAATAAGGTCTCCTCAGGTGACCTTCTCGTTTTTAACTAATAAAATTTATTCCATGTTTTGTAAACTTGTGAATTGTAGTAAATTCTTAGTAGTTGCTTTATTCTTTTCGTATCAATGTAATTCTTGAAACTATTTATTAAATTTGAGATTTTGTTCTATATATGATTTATAAAACTTAATTATTCTCGGGTGATAAAACCATAAAGTTATTTTGAAAAGTTACATCATAAGTTGATATCAATCAAATACTGAGTTGGATGCTTCAAAGTAATGGGGTGGTGAACGCTTGATGTAAACTAGACTTACGTTAGCCTAACTTCTAGCTTAGGTGGCTAGCATAGTTTATATGGTAGGCTGTTACGACTCCTTGGTTTGGGGTATGACACATGGTATCTCTACTTCAAAGGCTACTAGTCATGTTTCTCTTAGAATAGTTTGATTGGCAATGCATATTTTTCTCTATATTTCCCTATATTTTGAATCATCTTCTCTGATATTTTCTTCAAGCTATCAATAAATTCACAAGTGGATAATGGATGAGATTTTGTTAGTTGATACTCTATCCATTGTAACCTCATTTCAACCATGAGCTTAAATTTTAAGGGATTTTTTTTTTTTGAAATCTCCTAAATAAATCATTAACCCATGATGAAATGATCTATTCCCATATAGGAAAAGATTTAAACCATTTTAGTAGATCTGTTAAATGAGGCAAATGGCTTAATCTTTAGTTAAACCTGATTGTTTGTAAGAACTGTAATGTCTCATGTACTAAGAATTGCATGGCTATGGTATAATGGTTTAGTGGATACCAGTGAAACCACTTGAGCTCTTTAGGAAACTTCTTATTCTTAAGGAATCTCTAGACACGATGATGGATAAATGGATGTAATTTGACTAGATTGAGATTTAATCCTCTAAATTTTTGGAAAATTAATGTTTGATACTCTCATATTTGCCTTTTGCTTTCTTCTGCTATTCTTCCTCTTTCTACTATCTGCCTTAGTTCTAACGATCCATGCCCATAAAATTTTCCTGGATCATACCATCTAAGGGGAAAGAAATTAGTGGATCGTTACATTGCAATCATCCCAGATACTTTATTTGCACGAATATCACCTAAATAAGGTTTGTGGGATGAGTGTGTTGGTGCACATTTGATTAGATCTTGAGACTCTTTCTAAAATCTATTATACCATTCTTTCTCTTAAAAATATGCCTAACCTCAAAGAGTATTTAGAAAACCATTCTTGTCATCTTAATAGTTGGAGATGTGGTATGGTCTTTTGCTTAAACTTAAGCATCTTTGGAAAAGAACTCATATCCATTTAAAGTTTGAACTAAGATCCCATATGATGATAATCAAACTTCTTGATGGCATATTTGACTGTAAGGATCTCTTCAAATGTTGAATGATAATGATTTTCAAAGCCCTTAAACTTTCCACTCTTGTAGCTAGAAATTTGCCTGCCTTTTCTCCTTGTTCAAGGAGAATGACTCTTTAGTGCTTTTCGCTAGCATTAGTTTGTAAGATAAGTTATTTCCCTAAAGGTATCTTCAATGGTGGAAGTTTTTGCAATTCTTCTTTTAAGAACTTTACTGCTCTTGTTTGTTTTTCCTTTATGGGGATAATCTTTCTCAAGCGTCTTTCATAAAGCAATAGTTAATGAGAGATCTTTGGAACAAAGTCTCTTAGATAGTTTACTATCCTTAATAACTACTAAATTTGTTTGGTGTCGAGATCCCTGTCTAGGAACTTTAGTAACTCCTAAATAATGTGTGGCTTTGATTGGTAACAACCATCCTTAATTTTCATACCAAGAAATTCCACTTCTGTGTTGGCCACCTTCATTTTCTTTTGCAAGAGCATTATGCCATAAGAGGTTACTAAGCTCATAAGTTGATAAAATTGTTGTATGAGCATGGTATGAGATGATTCATTTGAGTTGAATAAGAGAATGTCATTTATATAGACGATTATGTTATTCAAAATAGGTCAAAATGTTTTGATCATTGCCTTTTGGAATATTGATGGTACTATTTTAAGCCCCAAAGGTAAAACTTTCTATTGATAGTGGTGGTTTGGGATACAAAATCTTGTTTTTCGAATGAATACCCAATTGTCAAAATCTTGCCTTAAGAACAAATTTGGAAAATATTTTAGCTTTAGCAATATTCTAGAATAAATTGTTCCTATTGGGTATTGGGAAATTATCATATTGGATTAAATAATTGAGAGGTTGATAATTAATGATAAGTCTTAATTCTCCTTAAGCTTACTTAGGTCCTTTGTTCACATAGAAGGCCTCATAAGCCCATAGTGAATCTGATAATTCCATTAATTCTTATTGAAGTAAGTTTTAGCATTCTTTTTCTACTAATCTAGCATGTTTAAGATTCATAGCAAAGTGGCTTGCGTTAGTGGAATTCATTTTTATTAAAATTTATCTTCATAAAGAATTCTTAATTTTTCTATAATAGATGATCACATTTCTTTAAGAATTTAGTGTGGTTTTCTACACAAGCTTCTATTTTGAGCTTTTTAACAATTTTAGGTATACTGAGATCTTCAATTGAGTAGAATCAAGAGACTTCAGTATAAGGTTTGTGATATTTCTTATACCTTATCCCTTCTGGATTGATCTTCATCTACAGAATTTTGGAGAGAATATCCTAGCCAACAATAATGTCTTTATTGGTTAGTAGAGATCTAAGTATTAGAGCACTGGTATTGTAACCTAGACATTTGTTGGCTTATTTCTAAGGTGTATATGGAATTCCTCATTAGATGCTATAACAAAAGTCCTAATATATGGATTCCAAAATTCTTATAGGAGGACGTTATGATTGAATATGTTTTCAGTTGCTCTAATACCTATGAATGCAATTATTGAGATTGGTTTATCATATTTGTTGGTAAAAATGTAGATTAAGACATGAGGTGTGTTGATTAGGAATGGACAAAAAGATTGTGAACAACAAATTGAACCGAAAACCGAATGGAAAAATCGGTTTTTTTCTTTTACAAATCGTTCGGTTTAGTTAGATATAGATGGTTTGTGTTTTGATTCAGGAAAGTAAATCAAACCAAACTATTTTAAACTAAATCGAATCGTTTGGTTAAACCAAAAATAAAATAAAATTATGCAATTGTTGATACTTTTTTTTTTTTTCAATCAATCATTGTGGTTTTGATCAAATCTTTTATGTCTTGTTCTTCTGTCTTATTTTTAGGTTAATTATTAAGATTAAGTTGAGGGGATTCCATATGAAATTTCACATTTAAAAATTTTCTTTTTCTAAATTGTCATTTTCTTATATGTTTCAAATTAAGGGTTTAAGTTTAGTGTTTTTTTACATGTCTCTCATTTTTTTTTCTAGTTTTGTACCTCTTTTATCTTCTTCGTATCACTTTAGGATGTGTAGCTTTACTTCTCCCCCTTCATTATTGTTTGTTGGAACAAAGTCCCTTATTCTTGTCTAATCAAGTTAAGTTTGTTAAGATCTTTTGTAACTTTTTACTAAGTATTGTTATATATTGTAAAGATATGAGAAATTAGCTAGAAACACATGAAAGTTTAATGGAAAGGAAAATATGTTATTGGAAATGAAAATACTTAGTGAAAAATTAACATAAATGATCCGAACTAGACCAAATCGGTTTTAATTAAGTAAAAAAAATTTATAGACTGAACCATATAGTTAGGTTTGATAAGGGAGAGCGAATTGTATCGAATCGAACCATGCACATCCCTAGTGCTGATACTCATCACAAGCAACTGGTTCAAAAATTTTGAATTGAATAAGTTTCATCTCTAGAATCCACTCAATTTGGACTTGATGTCTCAGAATAAACCTGTAATGAAAACAAGGTTTTCTTTGAAGGTTCATCTTCTGTAGAGAATAATGATTCAAGATTTCCATCTTCTTCTCTCTTTATTCCAGTTTTGGTTGTGACGTGTTGGATCATCTTCTAAGATCTTTTATCAGGACATTATTTTGCATGGTGGCCCATCTTGTTACAGATATAACATTTGCTTGATTTTTTTCCTTTTCTACTCTTCTTTTTAAAATATTTGCATTTGGTAAGAATTCTCTTTCTTTTTCTTTTGAAAGAGCTCATTTTTCTAAAATGCTTCTTCTTTGTTAGAGCATATGTACATTCTTGATTAAAATGTTTATACTTGATGAGTAAATTTGGTTTCTTATATATATCATCTAAGGCATCACTTCCTTGTATATAATCCTTTATAATTTTCCTTTTCTCATACATCTTATATGATAAGATGTAGAGTTTGTTAGATTTCTCCAATTGACACATTAATCACCTTTTGATCCTTCATTTGAAGTTGCCTTTCTGTCTCTCTTGCTAAGGGTGCTAGAATAGAAGAAAGAAATACTGGCTTTAGTAAATAATTTGCTCCAAGTTGATGGAATAGTTGGACTATTTTCTTAAAATGCTGGTCCAAATTCTTTCTTTTGTATGAACAACATTCTCTCTCATGAAACTCTTTCCTCTTGATTTCTTTTGAAACTTTAAGATTTCCAATATGGAATTGGCGTAAAATTCTTATGGCCTAATCAAAGTTTGTTAGACTTAAGAAGTAGATTTGATTTTTGTTCAAATACAAAATTCCACCTATCTTTCAGAATTCTTGTGAACTTGCTAATGAATTTTGTTAAGATTTCTCCATGAGAAGGTTGTGTTAAGTATCTTGTTTACATCTAAGAATGCAATTCTTCAAGTCTTTCTAGCCATTTCATGTAAGGACATTTGGTCTTAGATAAGAAATTTTAGATTCTATATCTCCATTCTCTTTATTGCTTCTAACCGTCAAAATTGGTTTTGTCTGGTCAGTTGCATTAGATCTTTCTTCACTTATCAAGTATTTCTTTAGATTCCTGCTCAGAATCTAGAATTGAAGTACTTCTTGAGATGTCTAGAATTGAACTGCCTTTTCTTTATCTACAAAAGTTTTCAAATCCGTTGATACATCATTGCTTTGTTTGATCTTTGAATGGACCAAGGTGACCTTAGTTATAGTCTGCTCCTGGTATGCCTTAAGAAAGGCTCTTATAAGATTGCTTTGTTACTTTACCATGCAAAGTCTAGATTTGTGTTGTAAATTAACCATTTCATCATCATTTCCTAATCTTTAGGTTTTGTGGAGATCCTCAGCCTTATATTATGTATTTGAAGTTTTCTTTATCTTTCCTTTCCTTTTTTTTTTTTTTTGGAAACCTCTATCTATCTTACTTGTTCTCCTAATTCAAAGAGACTTTTCTTTTGTGGTTCTGGTTTTTTTTTTTTCTTTTTCTTTGAGCGAATCTATTTCTATGTAAAAATTGAACATCTTGTTAAAGTATTTTTTGCTAGTAATTTTCAACACATCTTATGGGTTTTTAACGATTCTTTCATGTAGGTACTTAGACATCAAGGAAAATCCATTTTAGCTTCAAAAAATGCGCCTCTTATGAGCAATAAATGGAAATATTACCTTGTTAATTTATGGCAATATCATTTTTACGTGTGGTCTCAACAAGGAAGGATTCATGTAAACCAATTATGTAAGTATTCTCTTGATTTTTTAAGCTATCTTTCAAAGGTACGAATAAATTCTTCAGTGGTACGGAGTCAAATACTGGAAAATTCATTTTTAATAGATAATGATGTGAAGAAGTTGGAGACAGTAGTTCCAATTATGCCTTTTATTAGATCATTGCTTAAAGCGAAATTTTGCAATGCATTATATGGATAGAAAGCAAACAATCGAGATCATTCAATACAACGGTATGAACATGATACCAGAGTAAACCTATGTGATACTATGAAACTTTAATGCATTGGAAAAGCCTATGCTGTGGACTCCTCCCTTTGATAAAAAGATTCATTCTCTTCATAAAAAACAAGAGATAAAACCAATAAAGATTTATTTTTTAATATATAAATAGAGTTGAATATCTCATTCAAGAATTGTTTTTTATCTAATACATAAGAATCAATAGAAAAGGAAAATCTAATACACCAGATCTAGTTTAGTTATTGATAGAGTGAATAGAGCTGTCGTTCCTTGAAATCTCTCTTCTAATTCAAAATTGTAGTGCAACGCCCCCCTATTCTGGTTATGGAGCAGATGAAATAAATAAAAAAAAATGTATTTTTGTTCAAGAATAAAATCTTATTGAAACTATACATATCTAGTTCATCCTTCAAAACCATATCTCATCTCAAATCTAATAAAATAGTATGCGTTGTTGAGATGGTATTTGTAAATACACAATTATTTTGAATATATTAACTATTTCTTTTTTTTTTCTAATTGCTTGGAAGGGACAAAAGAAACATCTTGCTTCAACAATTTTTGATCTATATCGAACCTCTTGATAGGATTCGAACCTAGATGAAGTTCTGACTCCAAGATTATACTCTTAATCCAATATTCTACTTTTACTCTTAAGTAAAAGGGAGTTCAAAAAGATAATCTTTTTTTTTAGTCTATTAAAATTAGACTAATACCTATATTAAATAGATAGATATTAAATATTTCTTAGGGCAAAAGGATTTGAACCTCTGAATAATGGGACCAAAATCCGTTGCCTTACCACTTAGCCACACCCCATTTCGGTTTTGATTTGATACAAATAAACAGTATTATGGGGATTAGCTATTCGTCAATTCCATCTGATCAAAAAATTTATAGACTATATTGTTCCTAAGATTTTGACACACGTAGATATAGAATTAAACTAAATTTATTGATCATTACATATAATTCAATTAAGATATTGCATGAAAGTATGATTTCTTCTATTTTCAATTGCAAATAGAAGGATTTTTTATTAGGCAAGTTGAAAGAAAGATCTTTTGGTCTATTGGGCCTTGTACACATAGCCCATCACACTATGGGAGCTGGCCATGGTCGACGTCATTACCTTAACCGCAAAGAGGGGGATGCTAAAGGCAGAGCTGGTGACTGGAGTGAAGTCGCAACGTGTTGAAAGAGAAATTGAGGTTTTTCTTGGTTTAATAATTCTAGCAAATATATCAAATTCTACAGAAGTTGATGATGAGATATATGGAATTCTTTTATGTTTTGCCTTTAACATTTCAATTTGGTTTCTTAATTTCTTAATCTTCAACTCCTTTTGGTTAATATATTTCTGAAGACTCATACTAAGTTATGGTATGACCTTTTAAGCTTCTTTTGGAGGAGAGTAATCATTTCATGATAGTCATCTATTTTTTGTTCTATAGTAGATAATTGTTATTGAATGTTCTTAACATTAGATTCTATCTTCTTAAGCATTATATTTTGGGCTAAGGCATTGTTAGTATGCCAATTTAGTATAGCTTCTACTATACTACTTTTTTTTCTAATTGGTTAGTGCATCTTTTTTTGTTAAATCTTTTACTCTTGGGATGTGACGGCTATTTTCCATTTCATACTCTTCAATGGGTGGAAATTTTTTGTCTTCCTTAATAGGTTGCATCATAAAGGAAGGGTCTTGTGGGGCCTTTTCTTGAGTTGTATAAAGTAGAATTATCATCCTTGTCTGATTGCTGCTTTTGATTGGATTGTCAAATAATTGTCAACATATTTTTCAACTTCTGAGCCTGATGACCAATACTCATCATTTTTGGCTTGGAAGATAATGCTCGATCATCTCTTCCCTTTTTTTAGTGGCAATTGTTCTTTTGGAATCCATTTCATCTATGATTCTGTATTGCAATGTCTTCTATTCATTCTTTAGGCAAGAGGTTCTGGAGTCAAATTTTTCTCAACTTGCTTAGGATCTAACCTTATTTTGATGTTGCTAAGTCTTTTGTAAATATCATACAAGGATTCCTTTTTAGATTCCTTGTTTGGTTTTTGTTTAGGAGATTTATCTTCTCTGTTCTTAGATGGAGGTTGGTTTTATTGGGGGCTTCTATAATGAATCATGTATTGCCATTTTCCATAGTCTTCACTAAGAAGTCCTATGGTAAGATCACCGTCTTAGTACATCTTTGAATAACAATATGATTTTTCTTTTTCTTTGATCCTTTTAGAAGATCATCTGAAAATTTTCTTACTACATATCAATCATTACATTAACATTTTTTTTATCAAAATAGCAATAACCATTAGATGGACTCGAAAAAATTTATAGGTTTCCTTTGGTTGTCAAAATGCTTGACAATTTGCTACAATTGCTTATGAGGCTTTAAAGCCTTATAAGCTTCTAATGGTTGGATCATAAATAAAGTAGTAGAGATGGATAGTTGAATTTTTCCTCATCTTGAGGTCTGTTAAATTGGATGATCATAGTGCCATCTTTCTTTCTCATAAATGTAAGATCAACTAACTGAATGGGCATTGTGTTGTGATGACACTTTTCATAGCTAGACACCCATGTTATGGGAAGTATCTTTGAGAGATTTGCTCTAAACATTTGTTTTGGAGCATGGACTACTGTGGGAGTCCAGCTAGAATCCACTGAGATGATAAGAGCTTCATTTCCTTTCATAGGTAAGGATAAATCAAAAGGATGATTTTGAACTCCGTACACCATCTGGTAGTGGAGAGCTGCTGTAATGGATTTTGGATTCAAAGATGCTCCAATGATTTAGATCTAGACTTAAAGAGCTTCTAATAACTTTGAGTTTGCTAGAGCAAGATTATAATCAAGATAGTGTTACAAACACTATTCCAGCATTAAGGGATGTTTCGATGGTACCAATGTACGCTTGTTAATACTTTAAATATCTTGTTTCTAATAGAGTCATCATGGCTACAACTAGACTTAGGGAAGGGTCGGGTTTAACCGATGAACTAGTCTGGATTTGGATTGGTCGGGTCTGACCTAGCAGGTCTAATAGGTCCATGTGGGCAATAGGTGGTGACTCGCTTGAATAGGCAAGTTGGTGACCTAGGGGGTGCTCGCTGGTTCAACCAGGTTTAGTGAGGAAAAATAAATAAAATTTTCAAAAAAAATTCAACCAATTAGCATTTACAATTTTTTTACCTGTTTATTTTACTTAATCGATACTTAGATTAGATAATTTTTTTTTTAAAAAAAAGCCTTAGTCAATTTTTTTCAAATCTAAGAGTTAGCAATATTACTATTATTTTGGAAATAAAAAGTGTTAGAATAAAAATTAGTTTGTACGGTATAACTTTTTTTAAAAAAAAATTTAAAGTGACTAATAACGTAAATATGATGGTTTTTTTTTTAATATAAAAATTGAACAACACACTAAAGGTTTTAAAAAATATGTACAAAATTATTCTAAAATTACGATTATGTAATTTCATGTATTCAATATATAGATAACTGCTAATATAGCATAACAAAAAAAATTTAATTTTGAAGTCTTTGAAATATAATAGGTGCATTCTCATTATATCTCATGTGTAATATAATTTTTCAATTTATGGTATAATACCATTACGTAATAGAAAATATTGTATAAATGTTTACTATCTAAATTTAAATTTCTTTCAAATTTAAAATTCATATATGTTAGTCACGTAATTTAGGAAATGAGAAAAATGAAACTAATGGGGAAAGGGAAAAAAAAAGAAGAAGAAGAAAAGATAGGTCATGGGCCAATAAATAGGCTCGTGAACCAACGGGCCTACTGAACGGCCCAAAACTGGCCTTGGCAGAGTCGGTTACTGTTTACCGTCCCCTAAGCCCGTAACCCAACCCCAGGTTTAGCTACAACTGATAACCCTTTTCTTTCCTGCAATGTCAAGGTTAGGCTAGCTTTATTGCTCCAAAATGGTTATATATGTATTCCTAAGATAACCACTATTTAGGAAACATGGGTGTATCTGCAAGGTCCCAAATTATTCCTCTTGTGAGGCTCCAATGGGACACTAATCAAATTTAGAGGATTAGATATACTCTTTGACCAATTTTGAACTTAGACTAATCAAAGATTTAAACAATGATCTTTGTAGTCTAAAAAAGCCTTAGTATGGATTTACTAAAAGTATAGAAGATCCATATATTTTTTCTTGAACATCTAAATAGGATACTTCATAAAGATAATTTATCTTGTTAGAATAAGAACATTTAAAGTGGACATTTAAGTTAAAATTAGCTACAGCGTGAATAATGGAAGTGAGAGATGGATTGGCGACATCTGTATTTGAGTTGATTAAGTTTGGGTTTTTCATTATATTATGTACTTCGCCTTCCTCCTAATAAAAAGAAATTGTTTAACTCTAATACTAAATAAAGCTCATTCATACACATTCAAATTGAAATGAGTGAGAAGAATATAGTATAGCATTTTCTTCCATCTCAAGTCTCAACCAGATATAATATGCATCCACAATAGGCCCTTACTTTTAGTAACATCTTATTTGAATTTTATCTTCTGACCTGAGAATCAATTAAAATATTATACTTGTTCTTTGTGAAATCATTAAATTTGTTTCTAATATACAATATCCTTATAAAAAATAGGTATAGGCAATACGTTAAATTTCCAAAGATAGACTAAGTACTTTTAGTAGCATCTTATTTGAACTTATCTTTTGACCTAAAAATTGATTAAAATACTATACTTGTTCCTTGTGAAATCATTTAATTTGTTTCTAATATACAATATACTTATAAAAGACAAGTATAGAGCACGCTTTAAATTTCCAAAGATAGACTAAGAATCCAAACAATTTCTTTCCATTAGGATCAAAAGCCAATAAGTTCACATCATACGACTCCTTTGAAGGGTTGAACTTTACTAAGGTAAAAATAGAATAGGAAGCACATTTTTAATTTCTCATGCAACACATATTTTGCAAGCTTTCAGTTATCAGTTCAAAGTATAATATGACCTAAGTAGAACAAGGTACCACTTGATGCAATCGGCATCAAAATTTAGTGGACTTGATACACTCACCTAGAATTTAAACAGTTACAAAAATCATACAGCTTGACTGTAACTTTACATAAAAAACTGCAAAAGCCTATGAACTACTATCAGCTGCAAGATTTTCCATGGACTGTAATCTCGGTCAGCAGGATTAAATTTTACTTGGGAAATTCAGGTAGTTTGTTCATGTTCTCCGATTCTAATTTGACGCTTGGTTCATCTATGGCCATGGCATTCATATCAGTAGCCTGCAAGAACCATTCACGTTGAGAGAATCAATGACTGTTCATAAATAAGATCTATAAAGATTCGTTGCTTAAAAGAAAAAAACAAATCATGGTAAACAAGATTATCCATTTTTACCTTTACGGCTGAAGTCTCATCTGGAGCAAAATCGACACCCCTACCATGATCTGCAGCAACCTTCTGTCCATCCTAGAAAAGGGTTCAGCAGCAAGTAAGGTGAAGCATCACAAAGTCAACAAAGTTCAACGTTGCAGTTATACAAGAAAGAAAATATGAGGACAACAGCCTAGAGCTATTATCAGAATGGTTTCTTGCAAGATCTTGTCTTCATATTAAAAGGATGCAGATGATTTCTTTCTTTCATCGACCTAGTTCAATAGCTGGAAGGCACCAGAATACCTGAATATTCCAAATTCCTACTAATATATGAACTACATGAGCCATCTACAAACACGAGCACTTTCAAAATTCGTTTAAACAAGCATCCATTACATCATGATAGCAGACCCTGGCTTGGCATCGAAATACTTCTTGTTGAGTTAGAAGATGGAATACAAACAAATTAAAGGATCAATGTCCATAAACATTAAACAAATAGAATGGGTTCAACTTTTAACTTAATTACCAAAAAGAAATATACTTTCAAGTTCACAATAAAATCATCTTACAGATTTTAATTCACAATCGATGCTTATGCCAATAATTTTATCAGACATTGCCAGCAAAAGAGTAATTTTCTTGCCATAATAGAAGAACTTAAGGACCCAATTATAAGTAGAAAAAGCGCCAACTGAGCTTCATATCACTTCTAAGAAGCTATGATGGTGATGTTTGGAACTTCAGAGTTCTCCAAAAGAGACTATAATTGTATAGCATATCAGAACTACAGTGTATCGAGCAATTTAATTAAACACAGTATAACTCCACTTTTTTCACATCAGGATTATGCAGCCATCCAAGACTAGGACTACAGGAGTGTTACCTCCTGAATTTAATTAATTTATAATATCTATATAGAGGATGGTAAAATAGGATGCAACAAAAATCCTCCTTGATACTGTCTATACACTAATAATATAACTCGTAATTCAAGATAAGGTCTACAATAGAATAACTCACAACTACGAATAAGAGAGCCTATGCATCAGAATTTAAAATTAATCTTCAGGTCATAGATACCTCAGATGAGAAGATATATAAGAAAAATTATTTGAGTGGTTTTGCCAAAGTTAAATCCTGCAATTTCAAAAGCCACTGGCAAATCAAGTAGATTATACCTGGTCTTTGACTTTGACATCGGGTTCTATTAGTTCCCTCTTCACTCTACTTGGGAGGGGTTTACTGTGAAAAGATGGTGTGGTGTTATGATAATAAACAATCCAGAAGATGGAAACAAACAGAGATGTAAGTAAACCTACCTCTCCTCATCAACTTCCATGTCAGAGTCGGGATCCCATCTTTCATCAGCATCATCTTGATCTTCATCTGCCTAGATATTTAGGAAACAATACACAATCAGGCTATATTCCATCCTCACATATTGTAAAACAAGTAGAGTCCCAACAAATATGTAACAAGATATTTGCACATTTGGAAAGCTTATATGAACAACCAACACAATCCAAAGACTTGTAATCTTTATGTAGGGATTAATATAAAAAAATAAAAAAAGAAGATATCTTCACTACGATATTAAAGTACCTATTAACTATGAGGAACTTTTAACAGTGATGTCTTACCGAATTGCTATAGACAAGGAACTCTAACAAACTTCATCATACAAATGTGGGGCTAACACGTTAAGAGTAAGTCCATCTTCATTACTTAGACTGAATACCATAAAGTATTGCAGGAAATTATTAATTGAAACTTCACGAAAGGAGAAACTCATTATTGGAGCACGTTTGAAGTTCTTTCACTGGCTGACAGAACCCTAGTACAAGCAGTGGACTGAGCTACCATAAATCATGAAAAACGTACCTCAGGGATCTCCGTATCTGGTGGTCTTTCCTGAAATTGGACACTGGGGGCATGCTGGAGTTTTGATAGATTTTCAAGTAGCTTGTTTCTTATATCTTCAAGCATCTGCTTGGTATTCTTGTTCTCCATATTACTAGGGGCAACATGGAGGGTGTAGTCTGGACCAAAATACTCATAATATTCATGCTGTGGCATCTTATCATCAACTTCAATGCCAAGAGCTACACCAGTCTGCCATATTGCAACAAATTAGTGATAGCAATAAGTGATATCCCCCCCCCCCCCCCCCCCCCCCCAAAAAAAAAGGATCAGAAATAGACGTAGCTGATTTTCTAGAATATCTACAGAAACATCCTGACATCCACATAGAAGTTGTATATACATGATTTGGAAGAAAAATGAAATTGGTAGTTCTACATTAATACACGATTTGGAAGGGTATACTGAAAGTTTTTTTAATTGTGTCAGCCCATTTCAGTGGATACCGAGGGAGAATAAAGATCAGAGTGACTTGTTTTTCATTATCTCAACCTAAAAGACAAATATGTGACATGCGAGAAGTAGTTCTGGCAGCCTTTAGAGGATGATATGAGAGATGCCCCTCCAAAAAGAAAATGGGCTGATGACAGCAACATTTACAACATTCTTTTCAAGAAAAGAATGCTAGAACAGTGATTATACCTCATAGCACCAGCACCTTGCAACGTTACGTATGGTGTAGCCACCACCACCCAGCAGCAGCAACGGTACATTGAATGACCTCATATATTTTACACACTCTGCATGACCTTTGATTGATAGGTTGAAGCATCCCAACCTGTCCCCTGATAAGGAATCAGCACCACATTGAAGAACTACCGCACCAGGCTTAAAAACTTCCATCACTTTCCCAATTATTGGTTTAAACAGATGATGATAGCTCTCATCATCAATTCCATCATCCAGTGGGACATTGAGGGAGTAATATTTTCCTTTAGCATATCCAATATCACGAATATCCCCAGTACCAGGAAAATAATCTCCAAATTTATGGAACGAAACAGTCATTACTCTGTCAGTTGTGTAAAAAGCCTCCTCAACACCATCTCCATGGTGAATGTCAATGTCAACATACAAAACACGCTGAAAAATTGCAGAAGATAATGATCAGAAATCAATTAACAAAATTACATGTATTTAAAAAGAAATTAGCAAAATTATGCATTAAGTTAAGCCAAACAAAAACATAGCTTTGTCAGTTCCACTGCTGAGACCCAGCTTCAGTGATGGCAAGTATAACTAGAGAATTTATATACACAAAGCCAACTACCGGGAGTCTGTAACCAATGGTGGGCTCAAAGTCCCATGACAGCCATATGAGTGATTGTTCAACCAGTACAGAGTGCTATTCAGTGTAACAAGCTGACTGAGGACATAGACAACTGTCCATAAAGACTCAATAAAGTGTGCAATCGAGTGGAATTATAAGCTGTGCATAGAATTTTAGGCAGAAATAAATCTAATCAAAAGCTGAACACATCAAGAAAACACTTTTTGCAGTCATGTGAATGGATACATATATTCCTGTAAATGAAATCCTTCAGAATCTGCACTTTACTTCCTAACAAAGATTAATATAAGTGCATCTATCCAACACACATTAACAACATTTTTCACAAGAAAACACATGAACCAAAACTGGCAAAATGAGAATGAGATGAGCTATAATGGTTATGGCTGAAGCAGACATCAATGGTGTTGTATTGGCACTTTATCTAGCATTATATATACCGATGTGCATCTAAGTCCCCCAAATAGGAACGTGGGATGAATGCAAATGAAATGAAGAAAGGCAATTTATGGAGTCTTGTGCAACTAGCATTGGTCTACATGGACATGAGAGATCATTATTGGAAAGTCAATTAAAAATCAAATTAATAGGGGGAAAAAATGTGCTTGCAAATAGTGACAAACATCAGCAGAAAAATAAATAAGAAGAAATAAGATTCACATTCATTTGGATGTGAAATCCTATTATGTGCTCTTAGCCAGCTTTGTAATACTAGTAGGAGGAGGAATATGTTCAACTTCATCTTTTATTAGATGGAGAATAGTTCAAAGTTAACTGGCGCCAATCTTAGGTTAGCAAGTTCATCTACTTTCCTATTCAATAAGATTTAGATGTGAAAATGGCAAATCCAGGACCAGAATAATGTTTGTAGGGATTCAGTCTGCAACCCTCCAAATTATTTATCCCAACATCTATGGAACACTAACTTGATTTGTGTTTCGCATAGACAATATTACTCAGTTCAATTTGGGTTTCGCATGCAACATTAGATTGTTATGCAAGTTATATCCAAATCCACATAGAGATACCATTGCAAAAATCAAATATGAACTCAACTAATCAAAACAAGCATTGAACAAACCTCGTGCTGTTTAAGAAGCTCCAAAATAGCAAGGACAATGTCGTTCACATAACAAAAACCAGATGCCTCACACTTCTTGGCATGATGCAGTCCACCAGCCCAATTAACCGCTATATCACAAAGCCCATGATTTAACTTAACGGCACCACCAACAGAACCACCAGCATAAGTTTGAC
The DNA here is from genome assembly GCA_024138005.1 of Lumnitzera racemosa. Classification (NCBI taxonomy): domain Eukaryota; kingdom Viridiplantae; phylum Streptophyta; class Magnoliopsida; order Myrtales; family Combretaceae; genus Lumnitzera; species Lumnitzera racemosa. The sequence continues at coordinate 63,222,262 of JAMXBC010000011.1, forward strand.
AAAAGGAGTAAAGACCATCAAAAACAGGGCAATCTTCACCAACGTTAAACCGCTTGAGCTGACGAAGCTGATCCTGCTGCGTTTCTGGAGTAATACTTCGAAGAAAAGCAACGTAATCATCTGCATGGAACCGGCATAAGTCCCTATCCCTAGCGGGGAATGGTTTAAGGACCTGCATATGTTGAAGCAAACCATAATGTGCCAACAGGGCATGGGTCATTCTGATTCGATGTGGTTTCATGGGGTGTCCTTGTCCGTAATAGTAATTGCCCACTTCTGGGTCATAGAAATAACACACTTTCCTCTTCACAGCATCTGGTCCAGATGGAAGCGAATTGCCCCCAGTATCCATTCCCGATCAACCCAAGTTCTTCTCTTTTACAACCAATAAACCCTAGAACTGAAAACCCACATGTGACTGCCTGAACCCAAAAAAAAATTCACAAATTCAAACATCCAATAACACAAATTTGATTTGGACTAAACCCAAAAACATAAAGGTAACAATTTTAAACCCAAAAAGAAAAAAATTGCCGGAAAATGAACAACAAGATTTCAAAATGGTTTTAAACCGATAAGAACAGAACTATGAGGGGAAAAAATTCAAAAATTTCACAGCGTCAAACACCCGACAGCATGAAATTGAGAAGATCGAACCGGAAAAGCACCCAACATATAGTTCATTAACAGCTTAATGTTGGCAGAAAAAACGCATAGAACGACCCTTGCTTGAGATATAATTCGTTTCAAATTAAGTTTCACAGATTCTAAAATATAAACAAACACCTACTTAAAGAAAACGAAAACCTAACAACAAAAGCAGATAAACATAACAGATGATGCATGATTAAGCAATGAGATACTTACTATTATCAGGAAAAAAGAGGGGAAAAGAAGGAAGATAAAAGCGGTGGACTTACTGTAGTGAGATTATGAAACCGTGGAAGATTGAGATCTTTAGTTAAATATTGCGAGGAAAAAGATAGAGAGAGAGTCTGAGTCTTCTTCTTCTCCTTCTTCTTCTTCTTATGTTGCTCTGGGCTTCTCTACACAAAGAATTTATAGCTTGTTACGTAGAAAATAGAGAGGTTGAAATGGAATTTGCAGATTTTCAGTTTGAGCCAGTTGTTTAAGCGATTACATTGTTTATATACTTTTATATATTATTTATCTTACAAGTATAGGAGATTAATATTATGAACAAAAAATGGTGGCATGCTGGGCTTGGCCCACCGAGTCCGTGGCTAAGTCAAGGTTGGCCCATATCAATTTCCTGCTCGTATCGGGCTGCATCATCTTGGTTTCCTCTTGATACGTGACGAGAGGTTTTTTAATTAAAAAAAAAAAAATTGCCAATGGTTGATTTCAACTTTTTCATGAATTCTATGAACACTTACACCACGTTTAATTACTATATTTTCCCTTATTCTTTATTACCAATTTATTAAATTGTGAGAAAAGGAAGAAAAATAGTGAAAAAAAAATTCTTAAAAATACCATTCCTAATAATTTTTTTTAGGACCGTACAAAACTCTACCAAGCCTTATTCTTCCTCCTTTCTTTGTATTACAAAAACTTACTCTCTCTCTCTAAAAAAAAACTTCAATATGCATTCCTCTCCACAAAAAGCCATTTACAACTAATTTTTCTTTAAAAAAATTGTAAATTTTGCATGGGAAAGTGATGAACAATAATTCTCGAGGAAATTTTTTAGAAAATAACACTAAAAACTTGCAACATAGGCGAGATCACCGCGATGACATGGATTCAAATGGTTTGGTTCATGCTCCCCCTACACCATTAAGGAGGCCAATTAAGGATTATCACAACAACATCAGCGAGGGACTCATGCAGGTACATCCTACTTCGATCCCCATAGATGCACCATACTCTGGTACTTACAGTCATGATGAGGTACGAATCACTTAGTTGGATGCGGACTAGATGGTACAGCTCCAGCCTGATCTAAATTCTTAGCATGTTCATCCATATATATGCTGATGACATTAGCTAGGTACTAGATTTAGATATTTTACATTTGCGATTGTATTTGATTATTACTTTTTGAACACTGTATATATATTTGAAAGTAGTATTAGAGCTTTCATATTGCTTAAGCATCATTTTCCATCTTTTGATTAACCAATTCATTCGCTTTGACTATTTTTCCTATTCATAATTACCAAACCTAGATGTTGCTATGATATTTTGTATTACAAGAGCAGATAAGTTTTAGTGATAGTTTGGTGCGTTTGTGTCATAAGCAAATTCCTTTGCTCGAACCCGTGCGGTACTTAACTTTCCTAACTACACTAAAAAAGGCTAAGTTAGCTTGTAATACATTCACAAAGTTTAAAGAGAGAAACTCTGATGCAAATAGTATTTACTTAAAATAACTGGATGATTACAATTGAGGGGACCTTCCCTATATATACAAAAAGCCTCTCAAGATTGATAGCCAAAATCAATTCGACCTAATGATTACAATTGAATTTTACCTATCTTTACATTAAATGTATCTACCTATCACCTATTTTGGAACTTTTTAGATCTTCTAGAACATTCTGAATTATCCACTCTAGGCTTGAATAAACCTCATGAGTTTGGGCCCTTTTAAATTGGCCCGTAATATTCTCCCCTACTTAACCCAACGACATCCTCATCGCATTTTCTTTGTAAAACTTTTGAATTTTGTTTGGAAACTGCTACAAAGCTTCAATATGTTCCCAATTAACCTCAGTTTTTGGCTTTCCTTTCCAAATAACCATATACTAATGCCTAAGGGAGTAGCCTTGTCTTCTTATATATCTATCTACGATAATTTCTCCAATTTCTTTATCTTATGATTCCCGAACCCCGACTGGAGCCCACTATGATATTGTTCTACTGGGGTCGTCCTTGTCCTTATTATATGACTTAAGCATACTAACATAGAATACTTGATGGAATTTTAATCTTAGGGGTAACTCCAACTTATAAGACATCCATCCCACCCATTGTACAATGGGAAATGGTCCTACATAACGCCTCATCAGTCCTTTATACAATTGGCCCTTAGTCTACTAGATCGGGTGTAACTTCATGAGTACTTGATCTTCTACTTGATACTCCATTGGTCGACGCTTCTTATTTATAACCTTCTTCATTCTCTTGATAGCCTTGTCTAAGTAAATCCGAGCTAAGTCTTGGCTTTCTTGTCACTTTATTGCAAATTTATATGCCAAGGGACTAGACCTCATATATCCTATTGTTATCATATTGGGAATAAGTGGCTGTCTCCCTAAGACGATCTTAAATGGATAATGTCCTGTTGATTCATTCTTTTGTAGATTGAAAGAGAATTGTGCCATATCCAATAACTTAGACCAATCCCGCTAATTTGCACTTATGAAGTACTTCAAGTAAAGCTCCATTAACGCATTCACCCTTTCCATCTGTCTATTCATCTACGGATGAAGACTAGTAGAAAAGTTTAGCTTAGAAGCAAGAAGCTTGAATAGTTCCATCCAGAATTTCCCTATGAAACGACCATCCTGATCACTTATAATGTTTCTAGGCAAACCCTAATACTTCACTATATGCTTAAGAAATAACCAGGCTGCTTGATTAGCGAGGTACTCCTTTGTTGCTGGAATGAATGTTGCATATTTTGAGAACTTATCTACTACTACCATAATAGTACCATATCCCTTTGACTTAGGCAGGATTACAATAAAATCCATAAAGATACTTTCCCAAGGATGCTCTGGAATAGGTAGAGCCTCCAATAGTCCAGGGGTTGGCCTTTGTTCCACCTTATCTTGTTGACATATGACATAAGTTCTGACATAACTCTAGACGTCCTCCCTTAGATGAAGCCAAAAGTACCTTCCTTCAACTAAGGTTAGGGTTTAGTGTATTCCAGGGTGACCTGCCTATTTAGAATCATAGTTTCCTTTAATATTTCCCTCTTTAATGGTGATGAGTGGGGAACATACACCCGTCACCCCTTTGTGCATATTAGTCCATCTTCCTCCTAAAATCTCCTTATTTTACCCTCTTTACATTAGATTAGTAGATCTTTAGCCAATTTGTAGGAGGTTGTTCTCAAGGCTACTAATAGTGGCTAATTCTACCCTCCGACTTAGGGCATCCACTACGACATTTGTCTTTCTTTCCTTGTATTCTATGTTGAAATCAAATTCTACTAATAAAATCTGCTAATGAGCTTGCTTAGGAGGTAGCTTCTTTTAGGTCTGGAAGTAACTAATGGATATGTTGTTAGTCTTGACCACAAATTTTGTACCAACAAGGTAATGTCTCCAAACTCGAAGGTAATGCACTATAGCTGTCATTTCCTTCTCACGTAGTGGGTATTGTCTCTCCGTTTCATTCAATTTCGACTCTCAAAGGCTATTAGATGGTTTTCTTGCATCAGAACCCCACTAATGGCATAATCACTAGCATCCGTACATACTTGAAATGCTTTATCAAAGTTAGGGAGCGTAAGAACTGACTCTTTAGTGATTGCTTCCTTTATTGTATCAAATGCCTTTTGTCGATCTTCCTTCCTTTCCCATGGAACATCTTTCTTTAGTAGATCGTTAAGGGGATTGCCATTCAAGAATATCCACGAATGAACCTTCTATAATAATTTACTAAGCCGAGAAATGACTTGAATTACGTAGGCTTAGTGGGTTCTTCCTATTCTTGAATGGCCTATATCTTCTCTTTGTCCATCTTAATCTTCCCTCGGCCTACTACGTACCTTGGAAGGCCACTTCTTCCTTTGCAAAGGCACATTTCTCCAGCTTTACATACAACTCATTTTCCCTTAGGGCTAGAAAAACTGCACGAAGATGTTCAATATGCTCTTCCATAGTCTTGTTATAAATCATGATATCATCTAAGTAAACCACAACAAAAAGATCCAAGAAGGGTGCTACTACCTTATTCATTAGAGTATAGAAAGTAACCGGGGCGTTTGTAAGCCCAAACGGCATGATAAGAAACTCAAATGCACCATACCTTGTAATGCAAGTGGTTTTGGGCTCATCTCCATTTGTTATCCGTACTTAATGATATCTCGATTGTAGATCCAGTTTCGAAAAGGTCTTGCCTCTCCCAATCGATCGAATAAGTCTAATACCAAAGGAATGGGGTACTTATTTTTCATAGTGACTGTATTCAAGGCCTTATAGTCTATACACATCTTGAGAGACCTATCATGTTTCTTTTAGAAGAGAATTGGAGCTCCAAAAGGTGCCTTTGACGGTCATTTGAATTCGGCTTCCAACAACTCCTTCAATTATCGCCTTTATTCTTCTAATTCTTTAGGGGTGATAAAGAACTGCAACGGGAGCCATTGTACCTAGTTTTAGCTCAATCGCATGATCCACTTCCTTTCTTAGAGGTAGCTTTTTTGGCAACTCTTTAGGCATGATGTCTTTAAATTCTTCTAGTAACTCCTCCATTCGATGTGGAATTGCCTCTTGACTTCCTATCTCTTATTCCCCCTTCAGAGTAGCAACATGCGTAACTTCATTCTTTTTTAGGCCCTTAGGTAGTTGCATAGTGGCTAGGAATTTTGTGGCTTGATTAGTTTTTCTTATGACGAGCACTATACATTGAGAGTTTGTCTCAAGTATATATATACAGTTAGCACGATGAACAATAAGTGCATCAATACGATTAGGAATTCCATCCCAATCATAAATCTAAAGTTGTCCATGGGTACTACTTTAATGGTTTCCTTCCTTTTCTATCTCCTTAGAAACTCCGGTAGTAGGGACTTCCTTTGAGTTTACTATCTTAAGCCATGTCTTGGTCTTCTCTACTTCCATTCCAATCTTACTTGCTGCTACCTCAAAGATGAATAGGTAAGATGCTTCAGTGTCAAAAAGGGCATTTAATTTCTTGCTAGCAACTATTACCTCAATATACATCAACTCCTTTCGGTTCTCTTGCATCTTCATAGCATTAAGCAGTTGTACCGAATCCAGTTTTGCCTCATCCCCTTCATCGGAGCTCTCATCTGCCATAATTGCCGCCAACCAATCTTTCTTTGGGCATTCCTTAGCATAATAGAGGCCATTGCAGAAATAACACTTCAATTCTTGGGGCTTCTATCATTCCCTATCTTTTCCTTCATAAGTCCTTTCCCGATCATTGTTTTTCTCTTCAATCTTAGCCTTCCCTCTTGAAGAACTCCCATTCCTTTCCTTCTCAACTCTCCCCTTCCACCTTCTTATCGGGGTCTTGTGTTTCGTATTCTTGAACTCCATCAGGCCTTCAATAATTGTTATGGCTTTAGAGATGTCTTCTACCCCTCTTCACTCTAGCTCCAACTTCACCCAAGGTTTTAAACCATCTAAAAACATCACTAGAGTGTCCTCCTAGATAAGGTCTAGGATCTCGAACATCAGCTTTGAGAATTCCTTCAAATATTACTTGATGTTACCCTTTTGAGTTGGATGACGTAACTTCACATTTGCTTCTTTAGCAGCATTTTGGGGAGAGAATTGCCCCTTGATTTCTTATACAAAACTAGCCTAAGTATTGATTTCATTTGCCCTCTTACGCCACCATACCCTAGTAGAATCCTTCAAATACATAGCAGTATTACGTACCTTTTCGAGGTCATCCAAGATTCCTATAGCATCGAAATATTGTTTTATTCTCTAGAGGAAGTTGTCTACTTCTCGAGTAGATTGTATCCCATCGATAGGTTCGGGCTTGGGCATATTGACTTTATGAGTAGGCTGGATGGTCAGTCCATTTGCTATTACCACTCGACATGCTGCTAGTTAGGTCTTAAGTTCCTCAATCTCTTAGCGCATGGCCACTATTGCAACATCTAACTTAGCTTCATACGCTTCTTCCTTAGTTTCTAAAGCGGTAACTCGAGATTGGAGTACTTCATTCTTCCCTTCAATCACCTCATCATGCTGCTTTAACTCCCTAATGGCTTGATTCAATGCCCCTTGCAACTCACCTTGAAGTTCTTCCTCCATCTTTTTAAGGCTGCCTTGTAACTCATTGAATTATTCCTTCGCTTTAACAATGCTTAGCTTCGTTCTATCCATCTTATTAAGGAGGGAGTTCAGCAAGTTTTGGGACCTAGCCCTTTGCCTGGTGACCTAGTAGTCATCTTAGTTAGCTAACTCTTTGACCATTAAAGTGTTGTTGTCTCTTCTAGACGATATCTTCTCCATACGTAGTCTCTTTTTTAGCTCTAATAGCACTTGTAGCAGGTGGATTCCCTCATTCGAACCTGTGCGGCACTTAGCGTTCCTAACCATACTAAAGAAGGCTAAGTCAACTTGTAATATACTTACAAAGTTTAGAAAGAAAAAGTAGAGAGAGAAACTTTGTGCCAATAGTATTCATTCAAAATAACTAGATGATTACAACTTAACGGATCTCCCCTATACCTACAAGAGGCCTCTCAAGATGGATGGCCAAGATTAATTCGATATAACGGTTACAATTGAATCCTACTTACCTTTACATTAAACTTACCTTACCTACCACCTACTTTGGAACTTTCTAGATCTTCTAGAACATTTTGGATTATCCACTTTGGGCTTAATCGAATCTCATGAGTTTGGGTCCTTCTAAATTAGCCCGTGACGTTCACACCATTTTGTAAGGTATCTACTGTGGGTATGAAGTTTAGGTTGCTTAAGCTTTGTTGAAGATGGAGATTTTGGATATTTTAATGTAACTAGTTTGAGTGGATATGTTATTATAAATTGAGGTCCTTCAGCTATATTAGAAACTATTATATATTTTTGTGTTTGAAATCGCCTTTATGGGAGACGAATTTGGGTTAGAAGAGATGAGTTTAGATTTAATTATAGATTGACAATAAAAAAAAAGTCTCTTGAAGAGATGATTTTTAGTACTGTATTCTTATGAATATTTTCTTGATTTTAGGATTTTTTTTACTTTTTTTTTCTTTTCCTTTAAGTTGTTTCATTTTGTTTTCAAGATCAATAATCACAATTCATTAAGAATCCCAATTCCAAAAATCATAAATATGGATTCATTACCTCCTCATGAGGGTGTCAATTTAGAACTTATATATATATATATATATATATATCTTTTCTCTCCAAAAATAACCTTTCAAATATTATAGAATTCACTTAAATTAACAAAGTCAAATAAGTTCTTATTTATGGATTATTGAACCGGAAAATCAACAAATAAGTTTCTTATCTTTAGAAAATTGAACAAGAAAATTAATATAAATTATCAACCAAAAAATCAATACGATCAAATAAGAAAAACCTTATTTGCTTGTTGTCTCCTTCCTCTCCATATTAGCTACATAATCTAACCAGAACATCATAGTAGACCCCTTTCTCTCTCTAATCTATTGAAGATAACCACTAAAAATCGAACCAAATCACCATCGTTAGTAGCTTTCTCATCCTTAAAAAAATTTAAAGCCACCTCCTTTTGACTATGATACATTGCAAACCACCTCTATTTGAAGCCTCTTTATCAATCATCAGTGGCTACCATTGAAACTCCTAATCGCTATGACTTGCTGTGATATCAACACCATTGAAACTATTAACCTCAATGAGAAAGGTAGTTTAGCTCGAAAGTTAGTGTTTATAGTGGACAATGGAGAGAGAGGGATAGTAGGTCACTAGTGTTTCTTGTAAGGAGAGATATTTCATATTTAGTTAGGTAGTGATTTGGCAGTATTTTGATTTGGGGATTAGGTTTAATTTAAGATTAGATTGTTTTATGATTTTTTTTTGTTGCATTAATTATGAGTTGTTTTACAACTTGTTTTGCATATGTGTAATTTTTAAATTTTTTATTTCATTATAATATACATAGATAATTTTGGTATTTTAACCAGTTCTTAAGCTCATTCCTTTATCAACTTTGTGATCAAATATTTTCCCTTAGATTTTGACTTATGTGCAGATTGACTCATTGAACTTTCAAAGTGTGGTTTTTCGTTCCTAAATTTTCATAAATTGACAAATAACTCCTAAATCCCTGTAAGTTTTTTATTTTAGTGTGGAAACACTCTCAAAATATTTAGAGAGTATTTATTCACCAAAATCAAAGTTTAAGGGGTTACTCTCAACTTAAGGGGTTGTTTTCCAATTTACGAAAGTTTAGGACAAAAAACCATACTTTGAAAGTTTAGGGGGGGGGGGGGGGAGGGGGGGGGGGGGGAGGTAATCCATATCTAAGTCAAAATTTAGGAAGGGTCCTATGCAATTTCCCTTAATATTAATTATATTACATCAAGTAAGTGAGTAACCTTATCATATAAGGTACCTACCTAAACTCTACTCGATTGAATAAATTCTAGGTGAGTAATTAAGGTTATAAGGTAAGTTCTAGTAGTAATTTCTCCAAACTTGCACTCATAAGGTAAGGTACGAGTATAAAGTTAGTTGAGTGGTTTAGCCTTTGCATGTGAATCAAGTAGTTACAGGTTCAATCTCCACAAAGCATAACTATGTTTGACATTTTAGGATGGCTTAAGTTATGTGTCACACACATGATTCCCTTATGTTCCTCGACCAAACATCATTGGATTCTAACTAAAAAGAAAGAGATTTAGGAAGGCTTTTTTTTTTTTTTTTTTTTTTTTTACATAGCTTATCCAAATCTTCATTATTTTTATGGGTTTTGCTATGAATCAAATTATTTTCAATCAAAGATTCATTGTAATAAATTTTTGTTGAATGATAACTACAAATCAAATATTTGATAGAAATTTACAAAAAATGAACTTAACCCAAATCTAACCATCTTTGATTTAACCATATTTGAAGCTTAAAGTTTGATTTCAATTTCATATCTATAAATATTGAAGCTTAGGAAACAATTTAGATTATATGATTTCTTCTAAAATTGCATAAACTACACCCTATCATCATTTTCTCTCTCTTTAGAACTTTTATAGTTGCACTCCTAATTTTTTTAAAAGATTTTTCCACACATGCTCAACATTGAGGCAAACTAACAATATCAACGTATTTGTCTAAGTTTTTACTTTCATAAAAATACAAACATTATGTTCAATCTTGTGTTAATTAAACAGATTAAAGAGCACAAGTTCAACCTTCATTAGACATACTTAAGCACCACCCTTCACATGACGTGGGAAGAATGTGACTACTCCGTGGTGTTGCTCATGATTGAAAACCCAAGGGCTAGCATATCCACTTGGTTTGTTGACCATCTGTTAGAGGTGAGTGCAATTCGATTCAATATGATTCTCCCCTCGAGCTAAACCTAAAATTGATGGTTTGGTTTTTTTGTAAAATGAACTTAAATGTTTAGTTCGGTTTATAAATTTTTCGAACCTAAAAATAAGCGGTTTAGTTTGTAGTTCAAACTATTTTTTAAATAAAATCTTATGAATTTATTATTGCTCTTTTAGTCTTTAGGTTAAAATTTAACAAACTTATTTTCACTCCAAATTTTCCTAAGTACATGTCCCATGCATACATCTATTGTCCATGTCCAGTATCTTATCTCGCAAACACAAATAGAATGCACTCCTATGCATAAAAATAACACGACTTGAACTTTCCAATATTCAACTTTCTCCATAGAAGTTTCTTTCATTGAAAGGAAAAAAAAAAAACACAACCTCCAGCCTTCTCAAATTAAAGCCAAAAGGCAGCATTGAACTAAGGGCATTTCTATTATGTGAATTGATACATTGCATGTGTGAAGACAATTTATAATGAAACATTTTGTAGTCTAAAATTCAATTAAATTTGCATATGATCACCTCATCCTAGATGAAAGATGTATCTTCTATATAACTTACAACAATGGATGAGAACATCATAGGGGTAAGCTAACACAATAACTTTTGAGTCTAACACATATCACGTAGTCAAGCTAGTCTGTATCTAGAAAAAAATGAATACAAAAATCAAGACTCCCCAATAAGGTAAGTGCGACTAAAGAGAACTAAGGAAATAACTGAATAAGACATAACTTAAAAAAAAAAGGGAAGAAGATAGTACGATTCAGTTAGACGTTGTGAATTGAACTGCGAATTAAATAAACAAAATCGAACTACACCAAGTTAAGCCAAACCAAACCAAATTTTTTGATTTGGTTTGGTATACAGTTCGTGGTTTTTTTCCCACTTCTACCACCAATGCAACTTGAACTAAGACCCTATTGCCACTAGCTTTTTTTTTTTTTGTTGTTGTTTACATGTGCAAAGCATATTATCCAAACTAAATCTACGTGAAGCTCTAAGATCTTACTTACAAAGCCCATTCCAACCTGCACCTATTGACCAACCCTTTGACCAAGTAATTTTTAATTATTTATTTTATTAGTTTATTTCTTCAAAAGAAGAAGAAGAACAGAACAATGCATAATTATAGTTTGACATTGCTCGGGGATGATTAAGGCCCATATTAAATGTCTTTTAAAAATGAAAATTATAAATGAAAAATAGAAAGAAAATTTTAAAAAATGTGTTTTTGGTTATGAGTAATTAAGTTTTATCAAACTCAGGGAATAAGCTAGAGAGCCCGTTTTGTCACTTACAAAATCATTTTTCAGAAATAATAAAAAACCTAAATTGGTTTGTTTTTCAAAGTTAGGATGTGTAGTAGACATTTGAAAAAAATGAACAACAAAAACGTAGGTTTTCTTTAGGATTTTCATTAAATAAAAATAAATTGACTAATAATAAAAACCTAGTGGTTTTTCATAAACAAAATTTGACGAATACACTGAAATGTCATAAAAAATGAATTATGGTAATCTGATTTCTGCTAGAAGATATGTAGGTAACTATAGGGCAACCATTAAAAAAAATGAAAATTTTATTTTTTCGAAAGTCATAAAATGATAAAAATAAGAAAAATGAATATTCTTAACTATGCATGCCCCTTGTCAAATAATGAAGGAAATTTTAAAATGGGCCTCTTAATTAATTTTTTTAAGAAAAGCATATAGTAACATTAAGGTTTTAGTAGGTTAGGCCCCAAACTCATGTTTTCTTAAGTTAACTTTTTCTACAATTTATTTTTAGAAAATCTACTTATTGGTAGTTGAAATTAGATTAATTTACCCAAACGGTCCTAATTTTTCTATTTTCCAACTTAAGTTGGTGGCTCCTACAATTTTTAAAGAATTCTCTAAAATTTAACTCTTAATTTTACTGTTGAGTAATATATATTAAATGAGCTTAGTTTAGTATAAGTTATATTAAGAAAAAATGAACAAAATAGGTAACTCCACTAAAAACCCAATACTAATAGTAGGTTAGCTACATGGTTTTTTTTTTTCTAATAAAAATAATATTAAGCTTAATTTTAAATTTTCATTTACATGTAACAAAAAAAAGTATTCTCTTTTGCTTTTCTGTCATGTTTATTTTTTTAGTGTCTTATATTTTATATCTTAACTAATTTGGCTTATATTCTTATTATCTTATTTTTATACCTTAAACTAACTTGGTTTTCTAAGCTACAAATGAATAACTATAGGCTCAATAGGCCGAGTGGCATCTTTTAGCGAGTTTTATCAAAATTTGTGCTAGACACTGTCAAAATCGAGTCGTTTACAAACTAAGCCCAAGAGACCATTAAAATTTGATGATGAGAGGCAAACAATGAAAGCCTATTGGAAATATACACATGATCAAAGGACCTAATAGATACCATTCATAGAAAATACTGCAAACGTAACCCATCTAACCATCTAAAAACCAAATCAATGCTGATACCTCGAGAATGGTCTAAACTAAGAAACATCTTAAACTAAAATCTACACACTTTAAGAGGCACATCCTATACCCTAAACACAAACATTAGGCCTTCCTACTATTCTAGCCTACTTCAAACCAAAAAAACCTCAAACACATAGCCTATCAACTTCATAGTCTTTTCTAGCCACTCTAACTTATTTCTAAGCTTATAAAACCTAAAATGGAAAGTCTATGTTTCACACAAGTTTATTTACCATTCCAATTCTTAAAACTATATACAGGCTTAGTATATCTGATCAAGCCTAGAAAGATTAGATCCAAAACCAAGCTTGGCGGCAATCCTTCAAAGACAGATGGGCATGTGATCTATTGGGGGTATCACAAAATATCTAGTCTTATCAGATGAGATTAGGGAAAATAAGGGGCTAAACATAAATGTAGAAAATGCTTTAGGCTTTCTAACTAATGTCAAGTATCTCATAACTTGAAAAGTTTAGAATAGTAAGAGGCAAGCCCTAATCCTATACATTAGCTTTTAAACACTCATGAGAATCAAGAGACATAAAGTGAGGATAAGATTTAATCCTTAAAAAGAGGTCTATCTTACATGTGACATGTGAATTGAAGACTGATAGGTATTCATTTCACCATCCTAAACACTTTTACCTCTTGCTAACTCCTCTTTGAGCATTTAAGTGAAGTATTTTTCAAAATTTAACCCTATTTAGAACCACCCCACTATGGTGCTGTGGGAGGTTGAGGTCATCATTTAGGATAAAATGGGAAAACTATTTTGTGTTTGATTTAGTTACACAAACTCATGAGTAATAGTTAAGTTAAGTAAATATTTCATTCCAGTGGATAATCAAATACTTTAAGTTGTAAAATACTTATAAAAAGAGCTTAAAGGAAGATGCTAAGTAATCTTTTCATGAGAAAAAAAAAGAGGAAAAAAATAAGGAAGAAAAAGAAACATTAGTGAGATGATTACTCTAGTCTCCTCCTAAAAACATGCCCAAAAATCTTCAATTGCCTCAAAGTTTGAGCCTACCTGCAATTCCACCCTTCATAATGTTTTCCTATGACAATCGATTTCTTTTATAGCTAAGACAAACCCATCTTAGTATTTCCCATTAAGGTTGTTAACTTGTAAACTAGGGTCGACATATTAATTTTCTCAAAATTGGCCAATACATCAATATCTCTTTTGTTTAAGTCTATGACCAAAAGTCTATATTATAACCTAAGAAATAGACCAATTAGATCAATAAAAGCATATCACTTATAAGATTAGCCATAATTTTGGAATCATAGTTATTAACGGAAATTAAAGCATTTAAGAGTATAAGAAAATCCTTTTAGACTTAGCAATTCAAATAAATGAAATAGGAACATGTCAAAAGGAAAGCCAAATGCACTCCATAAGCATGAGAAGTAATTTACGTTTATGAATAATGAGACTAATTATAGCAAGAAGAATAGAGGTTCAATGGAAGCCTTTTCTTATTCTTACATTAGCACAGGACAAACAATTAAGGATAAATGATGAGTGGCCAATAGATTAGAGAATAAGCATACCGCTTCTCTATAATACTTAAGAGTCAATAATTTTCTTTACTAACTAGTAGGAAAAATATGTCAATAGTTTTTTTCTAAAGCATATTTCCCTCCAGCTTTTAAGAAGTGAAAATTTGAGAATTCATGAACATAAACCTAAGTTGTTCTTGAGTTAAGAACTTTGTTGATTCTTTGCTAAAAATAGGTACCCCAATCATCCTTAGACTTCGAGGCTTTGATTATATTATAATTCTTAGGAACTTTGGTTATCTTATAATTCAAAAGTTGTTACACCCTGAAGTCGTAGAGTCGCAACAGTTTCGCCGTATAAACCATTCTACGATAGTAATTGGCCTCATAGTACCTACCATAAACATGATCTACATAAAGTATTGACGACTTCTTGCTTTGAAGTAAACTATCCGATTAAAAGTTTAACTACAATTATGATAAATATTACAAATTTATAATAAACATGTATAATTATATGTAAGTCCACAGAACTTTCCAAAAAATTCTACATAGTCAAAATTGTTCACTAATTTACATAATAACTATCAGTCTTTCATCCTTAACTACAAGGTCACTTTAGTTACACATTCTTACTAAGTAACTTGATCCTCATACCCCTAGCTTCAAACGGACTAACCTCTGGGTAATTATAGAGCGGCATAATACTTGAAGTGTTCAGAAATTATGACCTGCAAAAGGATCTATAAGGGTATGAGCAACTACAGCTCAGTAAGTTGAATTGAAGACTCATGAATGCATACAAGTACAAACAAGATTATCAAGCAATTATTTTCATGCAATGCAATAATCAAGTGTCATCGCACAACGTAGTCCGGTCCGTTGTGAAATCAGAGAAATTTCACCCGCTCCAATTTGGGTTGAGGAGTTTTCATGTTATGTAGCAACTCACAACTAAACCCTGGCTTGTGCAATGGAGACGTCACTCTTCCCACGACTACTTTTGAACCATTGACTTCACCCTCGCCGCAACCTCCTCTCCTGTCACTTAGTTTGACTAAGGATGAAAAATGGACCATTTTGCAATCCTGCGCTATCCTTTTCGAAGGGGTCGGTATTTGGTTGGGGAATCTTATGATGCCCTAACGGGTTACAATGCATGACATTTTTGGTTATTAGAGTCAAATAAGATTAAATTTCATTTAGGGTGTTCAAACAATTTCACACCAATTCAATCAATTATGAAATCACTCACATTACAAATTCAGTACGAATTCAAATACATCAAACACATGCGTAAATTACTTACAATCACAACCATATACAAGCTTAAGTCTCCGAGTATCATAAAACTAGTGCTCTATTACAATAAGTAATAACCCAACTTACTTGGAATTTCTCAATCGCCCGATCACTTAGTTGTAAGTCGATTCGTCTCTAGGTATCCTATAATACCAAGAGGTCTTTTTAGTACTTATACTTTAAGGATTCATATTCTAAGTTGTAATTTAACTCTGTTTTCCATGTATACCTATTATATACTAATAATTTTTTCTACTCTATTTCGAGGTTTAGACCCTAAATTTGCTTCGAGTTTTGATTCCTAAGTCCTAAATATGCTCGAATCCTAATATGAAATTAATCACATTAAGCTCGAGTATTCAAATATCCTATTGAGTTTTAATTTAATATTCTAAACTATTCGGTACACGCTATTTCAAATTGGAGTATCGGATTTATCCCCGATGTGAGAAAATCTTACATTTTTATACAATTACCTAAAATTAAATCTTATTTCAGATTTAGTATTATTTTGATTTTTATTATAATATTATCTACATAACCTTAATTTTTTATATTTATTAATTTTCAATTCCACATATTACTAATTTCTTACAATAACTACCTAATTTCCTAAATTAACTATACTTAATACTCTAAAAGCTAGGATTAGGTTTCCACATCAAAGATTAACATCCTTAAACATCTAATGACTATCTAAATCAGTAATTAGTATCTTAATCACCTAATTAGCCCAAAATGACCTAATTTTTCCATCATTTTAGGGCTAAAAATTAACTTAAAAATTTCAAAAATTAATTTTAGAAAAATGACTTCATAGCACTATTCTATATCACATAAGCATTCTACAGAAAAAATTGAGCTACAAACTACACTCCTAAGCCTATTTATTTATCGTTCTAATCATGCTTGGTTTTGCTCAATTTGTTAAGAACCCTATATCTTCAGATTTGATTAAACACAATCACTATTTTTTCCTAAATCTACACACAATAAAACCTCATAATAACAAGTTTCATAATTTTCTGGGTAAAATAACTAATTTTACGAAATTATTCAAAATCGAGGCAATTAAGGGACTCACCGGTTCGATGTTTTTTGGTCATCCAAATCTGGTCCAAGTGTATCGGCCGGCCTAAACAGTGGGGTTGGATTGGAGTGGTGGTAGTGGCTCGGTCTCAGGTGGTAGTGAGGTGTGGGTTTGGTTCACTAGCCGTATCTGCACAGTTTCCTTTCCTTTTTTTTTTGTTTTTTCTGGATTTTCTCTTGAATTTTTTAAGTTCCCTATTTTTCTCTGATGCTAAATTGTCCAAAGGAGTTCTCTAAAATTTTTCCCTATTTATAGACATTTTGGGTAATTAATATGTATTAATTAGATATGACCTTGCCCCATTTACTTGATTTTTGGCTTTTGTATTGCGTAATTCTAATTGGTTAATTTTTCTTTTTTAGATTCTGACCTGCCACGACCATATTTGCATTAATCCATACCCTTCTGATTTTTTTTATTTTTCTTAATTAATTTAATAATTTTCTTTAATTATTTACTAAATATTTGGCCAATTTAAGTAATTTCGCGTATTTTTATCTATACGTAAATACATGTGGGATACATGTGAACATTCCTAATTATTATTTAGGTCATTCTATGATTTTTTGTATACATATAATCTATCTCTAGTAATTTATTTGTTATTAAATTACACTTTTCGCCTTTTTGATGATTAACAAGTATTATACTTAAAATCTGAAAATTTTGTAATCTCTTATTTTATCACTTATTTTCTTAAATTCAAGTTTACGGGGTCATTTTTACTAATATTTCTCTCAATAGTTTATAATTTGGGTTTGATCGGATCCTTTAACCGATTGTCTTAAACCTTGTGTTCTAAGTTTAATCCTACAGTCTTTTGACTTAACTTTAGGGCTTACAAAAGTCTTAGTATACTTATGAACTTTGGCTATCTTATAATTTAAGGAGTCTTAGTTATACTTAGAAACTTTTGCTACCTAATAGTTCTAGAGCCGTATATATTCTTATGAACTTTAGTTATCTTACAATCGAGGAATTTTAGCTATATTTGGGAACTTTGGTTACCTTATAAATCAAGAATCTTAAGTATCCTTAGTTAAATTAACTTAAGGACCCTTATTATCCTATAGCATGAGAAAACTTAGGAACTTCAATTATTGTTAGAATGTTGTTTATCTTATAATTTTTAACTTTAGCTATCCTTAATTAAGTCTTAGGAGCTCTAGTTATCCTCTAATTGGAAGTTCAAAACTTAGTCATCTTTAAGTTAAGGAACTCAAGTTATCTTATGGTTTGAGAAAATAGGAACCTTAGTTATCCATAAGGTGTAATACTTAGGAGCTTTAGCTATCCATCTACTCTCAATTAAGAGGTTTAGTAAACCCAATTATCCTAAGCTGTTCGTTAAGAATTAATAACTTTGGTCATCTACATTTAAGAGCTACAATTATCCTTCATTAACCAATTTAGAGAATTCTTAAGAGCCTTGACTGTCCTATAAATTTTAGGAAGCATAAGTTATTCTAAGTAACAATAGTTCCCTTGTTTACAAGAATTTAGGAACCTTATTCCTATTATCTTCAAATATTAGAGCTCGTGTTATCTTACATTTAGGAACACTGGTTATCTTAGAATTCAGAAGCATTAGTTATCACTTTCAAACTTCAAGAAATCTTAAATTCTTAAGAGGTAACTTGCTAATACAAGGCAAAATTCTTAAAGGATCCATCCTCTTAAGGATACTTATCAACATAAGAGTTTTTTCAAAAGATCTATCCTTTTGAGAAACCCTAATATTTTAAGAGTTCTATTCTCTTAAAAGGCATTCGCCCTTTTAAGTTGGGACCCTTTAACTAAATCTCTTTCTTAAAAGACCAATCCTTTTGAGAAACCCTAATCTTTTGAAAAATCTATCCTTTTAAGAGATACCTATCATTTCAAAGACAAGACCCATTTAAACGCTTTATCAAAAGATTTATCCATTCAAGAAGTCTATTCTTAAGAGATTAATCCTCTTAAGGATATCCATCTTTTCAAAACAAGACCTTTTAATCACTTCTTCTAACATCTATCCTTTTGAGAGGTCTGTTCTTAAGAAATCTATCATCTTCAAAGTATTTGTCCTTTCAAAATGGGAACTTTTAACCTCTTCTTTGAAAGATTGATTCTATCTTTCGAAGAAATCTATTCTTAAGAGATCTATCTTTTTAAGGATGTTTATCCCTTTAAGATTGCCATTTGATAACCTTTTTGTCGAAATATCTATCTTTTCAAAATGTTTGTTTTTAAAGAAATCTATCCTCTTATGAACATTTGATCAAACTCTTATTGGAAGATTTATCCTTTGAACATGGTATTCTTAAGGGATGTATCCTTTTGGAATGCCCTTTTAAGAGTTTTAAGGCGAAAATAGGCATATCTTTTTTTTTATATATATAGTAAAGTTTTACTCACACTTTACTATAAAGAGGAATAACTATTAATGTTCCATTTTTATCCCTTTTATTTTTGTTAGATTTACTAAATAAAAAAATGGGAAAAAATGAAAAATAAAAAAAGTACAAAAAAATTGAAAAATAAAAATAAAATTATGAAAAATAAATTAAAGAACAGAATGTGTCAAAATCAACTCAATGGTTCATTAAGAAAAGTTTTAGGTTTTATTAAAAAAAGTTTTGGGCAAAGTCTAATGTAAATGATTTTGAAATCATGAAGTATAACCAATTTAAACTAATCATAGTTTCATACTGGGTTTTAATTAGGTTTAACTTGATTATTTTATGACAAATTGAATTTTGAATAAATTTGACAAAATAATGCTTGAAAATTATCAAAATAAAGTTGAATTGAAAATTTCTTTTTTGCATATGTGATTTTGATTATTTATTTACCTTAATGGTATTTTTTTAGCTCTAAAAATCAATTGAACCAAGCCAATTTGGGTTGAAAACCCAAAATTGATTTGGCCTAATGATAAATGGGTCAAATAAATTATGTTGGTAATCTACAAATCGAGAAACAAGTATCGTTGTACCGCCTCACCTTTGCATGTGAATCAAGATCTCCACAAAGTGCAATGCATTGAACTTTTTAAGATGGTCCAAGTCATATGTTGCACTTTATCTTCCTCAATTAGATACGGCCAGATTCTGACTAAAGCTTGAGAAGTTTGACAGCCCTCTAGATTTCCTTTTTTTCGTATCTCATCTAAATCTTCATTATTTTCATGGGTTTGGATATGAATCAAATTGAGAGTTTTATATGAATACGGTCTTTTTTTCCCGAAAAATATTATGAGAAAGGGTTTGTTTAAAAAAATATTACGAATATAGTATACTGCAGGTACATTAACTGAATGCATCGTTAGTGTGGTATGATTCTTATACTGTGTAAGCCCTAAAGCTAAGCCAAGTGACCGTAGGATTAAACTTAGAACACAAGGTTTAGGGCGATTGGTTAATGGATCCGATCAAACCCAAATTCTAAACTATTGAGAGAAATATTAATGAAAATGACCCCGTAAACTTGAATTTAAGAAAATAAGTAATAAAATAGGAGATTATAAAATTTTCAAATTTTAAGCATAATAAGTATTAATTATCGAAAAGGCGAAAAATGTAATCTAATAACTAATAAATTACTAAAAATAGATTATATGTATACTAAAAATTTTAGAATGACCAAAATAATAATTAGGAATGTTCACATGTATCCCACATATATTTACGTGTAGATAAAAATACGCGAAATTACCTAAATTGGCCAAAAACTAAGTAAATAATTAAAGAAAATTATAAATTAATTATGGAAAAATTCATAAAAAAATCAAAAGAGGCTAGAATAATCCAAATCAGGTTGTGGCAGGTCAAGATCTATAAAAGAAAAATCAACCAATTAAAATTATACAACATAAAAGCCAAAAATCAAGGAAATTGGGCAAAGTCTTGTCCAATTAATGCATAATAATTAAAAAAATCATCTATAAATAGGGAAAAATTTTCCAGAACTCATTTGGACAGTTTAGCATTAGAGAAAAATAGGAAAAATGAAAAAATCGAGAGAAAATTCAGAAAAAAAAAGGAAACTGTGCAAATTCGAGTAGTGAGAGAAACCCACACATCACCACCACCTGAAACCGAGCCACCATCATCACACCACTCTAGCCCCACCATCTAGGCCGACCGACAACCTTGGACCGGGTTTGGAAGGCTAGAAAGGTTTGGACGGCAAGAAAGCTTCGAACCGGTTAGTCTCTTAAATTTTCAGATTTTGAATAATTTTGTAAAATTAGTTATTTTACCCAGAAAATTATGAAACTTGTTATTCTGAGGTTTTATTATATGTAGATTTAGGAAAAAATAGTGATTTAGTTTAATTATATCTGAAAATATAGGTTCCTTAACAAATTGTTCAAAACCAAGCATGATTATAACGGAAAATAAATAGGCTTACGAGTGTAGTTTAAAGCTCAATTTTTTTCTGTAGGATGCTCATATGATATATAATAGTGCTATGAAGCCATTTTTTTAAAATTAATTTTTAAAATTTTTAAGTTAATTTTTAGCCCTAAAATGATGGAAAAATTGGGTGATTTGGGGTTAATTAGGTGATCAAGATGTTAATTACTGATTTAGATATAAATTAGATGTTTAGGGATGTTAATCTCTGATGTGGAACCCTAATCCTAGCCTTTGGAGTATTAAGTATGGTTAATTTAGGAAATTAGGTAATTAATATAAGAAATTAGTAATATGTGAAATTGTAAATTAATAAATCTAAAAAATTAGGGTTATTTAGATAATATTATAATAGAAATCAGAAAAATAATAAATTTAAATAATATTTAATTTTAAGTAAATGTCTCAAAATGTAAAATTTTCACACATCGGGAATAAATCCAATACTTGAATTACGGTTAGCGTGTATCGAATAGTTTAGAATACTACATTAAGACCCAAGAGGATATTTGGATACCCGAGCTTAATGTGTTTAATTTCACATTAGGATTCGAGCATATTTAAGGCTTAGGAATCAAAATTTAAAATCTAATTTAGGATTCGAACCCCGAATTAGAGTACAACGAATCATTAGGACATCATAGGTATATACGAAACAAATGAGTTAAAATATAACTTAGAATATGAATCCATAAAGTATAAGTACTAAATAGACCTATTTATATTATAGGATACCTAGAGACAAATCAGCTTGTGATTAAGGGATCGAGCGATCGAGCAATTCCAAGTAAGTTAGGTTATTAATTATTGTAATAGAGTACTAGTTTTGTAGTACTCGGAGACTTAGGCTTGTATATAATTGTGATTGTAAGTAGTTTACGCATGTATTTGATGTATCTGAATTCGTGCTGAATTTGTAATGTAAGTGATTTTGTGACTAATTGAATTGGTATGAAATTATTTGAACACCCTAAATGAAATTTAATCTTATTCGACCTTAATAATTGAAAATGTCATGCATTGCAACCCGTTAGGGGATCTTAGGATTCTCCAACCAAATATCGACCCCTTCGAAAGGGATAGCGTAGGATTGCAAAATGGTCCCTTCTTTATCCTTAGCCGAATTAAGTGATAGGAGAGGAGGTCGTGGCGAGGGTGAAGTCAATGGTTCGAAGGTAATCGTGGTAGGAGCGAGGTCTCCATTGCACAAGCCTGGGTTTGGTTGTGAGCTGCTGCATAATGTGGAAACTCCTCAACCCGAATTGGAGCTGGTGAAATTTCTCTGATTTCACAACGGACCGAACTACGTTGTGCGATGATACTTGATTGTTGCATTGCATGAAAATAATTGCTTGATAACCCTATTTATGCTTGTATGCATTCATGAGTCTCCAATTCAACTTACTGAGCTGTAGTTGCTCATACCTTTATAGATCCTTTTGCAGGTTCTAATTTCTGAATACTTTAAGTACTATGTTGCCCTACAATTACCCAGAGGTTAGTCCGTTTGAAGCCAGGGTTGTGAGGATCAAGTTACTTAGTATAATGTGTAACTAGAGTGACCATGTAATTTGGGATGAAAGACTGATAGTTATTATGTAATATAGTGAACTGTTATATTTATGTAAAACTTCCTAGGAAGCTCTGTGGACTTATATATATAATTATACATGTTATTAGACATTTGTACTATTTATCATAATTGTAGTTTAATTGTTAATCGGACTGTTTACTTCAAAGCGAGGAGTCGTTGACGCTTTATGTAGATCATGTCTACGGTAGGCACTGTGAGGCCAGTTACTATCATAGAATGGTTTACACGGTGGGACTGTTGCGACTTTGTGATTTCGGAGTGTAATACACTGAAGGCGTATGCGGTGGATGCGCCTTCAGTATAATTCATTATAACTAAAGGTGCATCTACTGCATGTGCCTTCAATTATAATCAATTACACTGAAGGAGTATTCATTGCTTGCGCCTTCAGTGTAATTCATTATAATTGAAGGAGCATGCAATGGATGCATCTTCAATATATCACCTATATAAAGTCTAATTCGCGTGGTCAGAGCTTATTTTTACCTATATCAATTTCTAAAATTTTCAAAACACAGAGAAAAATCAAAGGAAGCTATCGTTGGAGTATTGAACCATTTCCTAATGCAAATGTACATCATTCACAGGTAACAATCTATAATTTATATGAATTTAATTTATTTAATATTTTTTTGTTATTTTAGTAATAATCAACGTTATTCAATATTTTGTTGTAGAAAAAAATTTATTAGTTAATGACGTAAATTTCATAATTATAGATGTACCGTAAATTGTGTAAATTATTAATATTTGATAAAAATATATTTTATGTCGTCTAAATTTAGGAATTTTTCGTGTTATGGTACATAAGTTATACGAATATAGATTTCGTAATTATAAATGTACCGTAAATTGTGTAAATTATTAATATTTGATGAAAATATATTTTATATTGTTTAAATTTAGGATTTTTTTTGTGTTACGATACATAAGTTATACAAATATAGATTTCGTTATTATAGATGTACCGTAAATTGTGTAAATTATTAATAATTGATGAAAATATATTTTGTTTTGTCTAAATTGAGGAATTTTTTTGTGTTACGGTACATAAGTTATACGAATATAGATTTCGTAATTATAAATATACCGTAAATTGTGTAAATTATTAATAATTGATGAAAATATATTTTATGTTATCTAATTTAGGAATTTTTTGTGTTACAGTACATAAGTTATACGAATATAAAATTCGTAATTATAGATGTATCGTAAATTATGTAAATTATTAATAATTGATAAAAATACATTTTATGTTATATAAAATTAGGAATTTTTTTTTATTACGGTATATATATTTTGTGTTTTTTTTTTTATGTTGGGTTGAATTAAAAAGTCAATATTATGTATTTGTGTTGGCGATGCAGCTTAACAAGATGATTAAGTGCATTTTGTAAAGTTGCCGCTCTTTGTGTAGATGATGTTTTTTATTCCATCTAAATATTAGGTTCATCGTGGCATTACTACTGTACAAATGGTAGATTACGTAAAAGTAAATGTCTATGTGAATGGAAATATAGTGATGGGTAGTTGGTATATTAAACTTGTTTGTATGTGATTGTAGGATAGATGGAGCCAGGAATGATTGATCCACGTGTACTTGCGAGGTAGGTTAGTCACCATTCACATGCTATTTGGGAGGGCAGGGTGAGTAATGCCATTATCACTTACAACCAATTCCCTTATTAACAATGTGTAACTACTAACTTAACTGAATGTTTGTTTAGGAGGCAGCATATGCACTACGAGTGAGGTGTAGTGAGATGTCAATACATAAGGATGAGTAGGATATCCTTATTCATCTTAGGATAGAGCCGTATATACGGGAGGCTGGGTTCTGGGGAGTTATACAGCTCCCATTTATTATGTTGGATTGGCATTTGATTATGGCACTTATCGAGAGATAGAGGCCCAAGACACATATGTTCCACTTACCCACTAGAGAGTTAACCATTAGACTACAAGATGTTGAGGTCCAGCATGAACTTCTAATTGAGGGGTTTGTATTAGCGGAGCAAAACGGATGATGAGGAGAGCAGGGTTGATATAGGAGAGAGGTTGCTAAGCATGAGGCCTGCTCAGATGAAGGGTGCTTGCTTATCTCTAACGTGGTTACAGGAGTACTTCTAGATACTTTCCTATGGGGTGAACAACAAGATGGTCTGATAGTATACGTGTGTATACATACTCAGGTTGATGGAAGGATTTATATTTATAGATAAATCCTCCAACCTTATCTACCTGATGTTCCTACCATTGTTGAATGACTTCTTAATAGCTAAGCAGTTTAGTTAGGGTAGTACGTGCTTGGCATGGTTGTACCAACAGCCGTGCTCTACCTCTTCATCTAACGCACATGAGCTAGGAGGGGCCGCGAAACTACTACAGGTTTGGGCTTGGGATAGATTCATACATATAGCCCCCCTTAGTCGATATGGGTTTATTATCGATGGGGATAGGCCATTGCCAGCCAAATGGAGGGTAATACGAGATACGACTCATTATCTGATGTATGTCGTAGATGCATATTGCACAGCTTTTGACATGCAGACGACGCAGTAGGTATGATATGATAAATTATCCTTTTTACTGTATTTGTCTTGACCGTAAGTGATAACCATCATTGTTTAACTAGTTATTTAATTTTTTTTTCTTTGTCTTCTGCCCTTTAGGTTGTTTGGGAGCTTTATACAGAGGGATTGCTACAATTGTTATCTCAGTATTGTATTGCCAGGTGACACATTTAGATTACCCCGTGTACCACTCAATGTTTTCACATCATTGAGTGGTGCTTTTCGGACTGTGTTATCCGGTAGTTTGGAGGATATCATACGTTCTATAGGAGATCGACACCTCAGAGCAGCTCTACCAACTGGACCTCCCGGATAGAATGGATGTTGACTAGATCAACTTACAATCTTCCTACATTCAGGTTTAGGGATAGAGATATGGATTCTTAGTACACATCTAGGGTCCTCAAGGGGTCGATGAGAGCTATTAACTGTAGCATAGACATATAACCCGACGTTATATTACACACCACGGAGCTATTATTGGTTGATTGGTTCATATATCTAAAATAGTTCATTATTTTATTGTTCACTCATTTATACTTACTATCATATGTACCAACATCTGTTTTCTTAACTTATTTCAGGTAGACTCCTTCAGGAGTGTCAGATTAGCACCTGATTATCCTACAGCGCTGGGTATTGCAGATGGGGCACTTGACTTCGTTGAGCAACACAGTGGCCTTATCCTCTATTTACAGCAATAGTGTGTACATGAGCCACCTCATATGGACAACGGTGGGGATTAGGGACCACTTGTTGATGAGGAGATGCTAGCTCCTCGTATACCACCTAGGGGTAGAGCTAGAGTTTGAGGAGGCAGGGCTCTAGTAGTACGTCGTTGGGCAGACCTTGGTGACAATATCTCACCACATGCTTGTCATTTTGTAGATTTAGGGCATATCAGTGGGGATATAGTATACACCCTAGGTCAAGTGTTGCCTCCACTTCGAGAGCCGAATCCAACTCTAAGCCTGGATCTAGTGCATACATGACTCCCAAGTTCCAGCAACATCTTGACCTTGCTACTCTACTGGCTCCTTAAAAGCAATGTTCTTCCCCTATACAGTCATCTATGGGTGAGGGTGTCACTCAGCTGTATTTAGGCCATCCAATCAACCTAGTTCCTCCAAGGGAACTTGAGCTCGACTATCCACCAGCTGAGCCTACTCAAACACATGATAGAAGGGAGCATTCACTTCTTTCCTGTGCCATGTTTAGTCTATTGTTTTTGTTATCTTATTTATTTTTCCATTAGACTGATGTTGTCATTGACTGATTATAAATTTTGTGTATATACTAATTATTCGAAATACATTTCACTTTTCATCATATTTTACAGTCAATTTATTGTTTATTTATCCTAATTTTACAATTTACAATTACTTTTTCTTCTACTCAACTTATATCGTCATTGGATGATCATCTCATGCGCTTATTTTTTCCTCACTTGCCATATTTGTTAAGGTATTTTACCAATTATGATTTTATGTGAGGTCTTCCCCACTTCCTCACTTGTCTTTAGTAGACTATTGTAGTAGAAATTGAAGTGAAGGCACATTAAGTGTATACGCCTTTAGTATAAATATTTACATTGAAGATGCATATATTTGATGGGCCTTCAGTATCACAATTTGAATTGAAGGAAAAATAATTGCAAATTGTAAAATTATGATAAATAAACAATGCATTGAATTGCAATATATGATGAAAAGTGAATTGTATTTTGAATAATTAGTACATATACAAAATTTGTAATTAATTAATGACAACATCAGTAAAATGGAAAAATAAACAAGAAAACGAAAACAAAACAATAGACTAAACATATCTACTGATGCCTACGCTGTGTAAAGGTTTTTACGATACGGGAAAGAAGTGAAAGATCCCTCGTAAGTACACATGGATTAATTGATCCGGGCTCCATCTATCTTGTGACCACATACAAACATGTTTAGTAGAAAGAAAATAAAAAATAAAAAAATGTCAATCATTATACTTATGTATATATTATAATGTAATGCTTAAATAAAAAGGGAATATGTACCAGCCCTATTAATATTCAGATACGTCCTCCAATTATGTCCTTCCCGCTCACATGCGTTGCATCTAGTTTTGTCGAACCACTCAGTAATGTCCATCTTCATGTGATATTGCTTACTCCTAGATTTACCTTTTTTTTGTAGTAAGTCAATATTCGGGTGAAGATAAAAGAAGCTAACTTCTGGTTAGTTCAGCTTATCACCAATCAAGTAGAAATGTGCTTTTATAACAATCTATCTGGTTTGCTTGCTTATACTATGGCCCTATTGCCGATTTGATGTCTACCCTCATACTTGCTACAGCAGCATATGCATGGGAGCAAGGGATCCTATATATTTGCCACTTCTGACAAGTGCAAGTGCGACCTCTAAAGTCAACTCTATATGTCCTTCCTCCTCCTTTCAATCTTGTTGTTGTCATTTGACTACTAATTAAAACCTCGAAAATACCATTTTACGAACTAAATGAAATGACTCTATGTGCACTTGCCTGCTCCCTCCAAGTTTCATACATCTTTATAGCGTAATCAGTGTAGGTCTTGCCAGAATCGATTGCCTCCTTAGCATCCTTATGTCTCTCCTCCCAATAGACGACACAGTTGTAAAATATCTTCTTCACTAATGCAATGATGGGTAATCCATGTATTGATTTCAAAACGAAGTTATAACTCTTGATAATGTTTGATGTCATATATCTAAAACGGTAACATCTTTCATATGCGAGAGTCCACTTATCTAAATCAACATTATTGAACCACGTGGAAGTATCCTCCTTAGCTTGGGCTAACTTCTGCGTGAAACATTCGAATTTCCTTTGTTGTGCTTGAACACCTACAAACCATACAAGTTTCTTACATAATTGGTTTTTGTGGACCGTGTTGAAGTTACTAACAATGTACCGCAGACAATATCTCTAAACTACAAACGGTAGCTGCTAGCCTATTGATGGTTCCTTGTACGCAGAGTTAATACCGGATGCCTTGTCGAATACAAGATATAAGGTTTCCCTCTTTTGGCCGACTACATGCACTTTAAGCTTCCGTAAGAACTACCCCCAAGTTTTTGCCAATTCTGTGTCAACAAGAGCAAATGCCTATAGAACAATTGAATTATCCCCATCCATGCTACAAGCTACCAACAACTTATGCCTATACTTTCCATATAAGAATGTACTATCGATACATACAATAGGTCGACAGTATTTGAAGGCTTCAACACATAGCCCAAATGACCAAGAAACCCACTTGAACTCTCCAGCCTTAATCCACTTGTGTCCTTGGGTTGCTCAACTTCATTACATTTAATAATTTTGGCAACTCATTATATGACTTCTCCTAATTACTATATACCATCTTAACAACCTTTCGCTTGGCCTTGAAAACACTTTTATTACTTACTATGTACCTATACATAGTTTTCACATTAGCTGCAAGATCAAGTATTTTAACATCAAGGTTGTTCCATACACTATTGATGAATAGTATAGCCATTATGTTGCTGTTGAGTTGAGGATGATCCTGGTTTATCATTAGGTTTACACAAGTATGCAGACCCTCTAGAACTGTTATTTTGAAAAGACCCTCTTCTTTCTTCAAATAAGCTTGTAGCCTCTACTTACAACCTTGTTCTTTCTTTTTATAGTAGACAGCATATACATTCAATTTCGAAATGTCTACATGAAAATAACAGTGGTTCCTTAGGTGGAATGGCTTAATTGCATTTATGAGGTCTTTTGTTATATTGAAATGCATACTGACACTTAAGTAATCAAAGTTGATGATGTTACTGCACAT
This sequence comes from Lumnitzera racemosa, assembly GCA_024138005.1. Classification (NCBI taxonomy): domain Eukaryota; kingdom Viridiplantae; phylum Streptophyta; class Magnoliopsida; order Myrtales; family Combretaceae; genus Lumnitzera; species Lumnitzera racemosa. The sequence continues at coordinate 63,251,289 of JAMXBC010000011.1, forward strand.
TTCATTACCATCGCTTTCGAATGTTGCATAGCCGTTGCCATCGTATTGGCTGTTATAAAATGGGACATGATGTTTGATAAGCTTATCAATAGGTTCGTTTATTTGCGGAAAGTCTTCAAACTGCTTACTTGACAATTTTCCACCAGTTCGATGGTATAACCTATTCGGTCCATCGTCGCGAAGTATCCAGACCAACACATTACTCCCACCAACATATGGTCTCACCTGGGCCTCTCCCAAATCTTCAGCATGGTCATATTCAAGGCCAATATCATCTTCATCACTATTTCCATCATCCTTATCACCATCCACAACTGTCGCATTCTCCCCATCATCGACATTTATATCCATGTGCATTCTCTCTATATACGGATCATAAGACTCTTCATATTCGATAATGGGACCTAATGCTTCATTAAGCTTACGTACTTATACTCAGATAAATCCATGTACGGTTCATTTGATTGATCTACATTTGTTTGCTCTGCACCGGTCATTGTTGAATGCATATTGGGATCCGGAAGGGTAGGATTGTTTGGTTTATGTACTTCATGCTCATTCCGGGCACTTAATTCCCCAATATGTCTATTACACTTCTTGAATACTTCGTTCTCCAAAAGACTCTGCCATCTCAATGAAATTCTCAACATCCTCATCATCTCTAATGGCCATCAACTTGTACACAACTCTAGCATCATGGAAAAATGGATGTTTGTGTACAAGTTCAACACCACTCGAGTCAACTCTAGCGCATCCACAAATTCTCCAACTGAAATGAGAGAAGTTTGAATCATTCCTAATTTTCAACTTCTTAATGGCTTCCTATCATATTCCGGCCCTCTGTTACCCATCATTATATTTCCGTTCGCATATACAATAACTTTCACATAATCTACCGTTTTCACTTTAGTAATGCCACAACGAACCGAATATTTAGATGACATTATAAACTTTATATATATATTGAGCAACGATTTTACAAAATGCACTTAATCATCTTGGTAAGCTGTGTTGTCAATACAACTACTTAGCTTTAACTTTCTAATTCGACTCAATACAATAAAAAAAACGCAATATATATATATATATATATATTCACACAATAATTTCCACTTACATTACAACATTATTCACATCTACATTCGTATAACTTATCTATCGCAATACAAAATAATCCTAAATTTATACAACATATAATAAATTTCTATGAAATATTAATAATTTATACAACTTACGGTATATCTACGATTACGAAATTTATGTAATAACGTAACAAATTTTTTTCTATAAATAATAATTGCATAATGTTGATTATTAATAAAATAAAATAAATAAATAACATGCTTATAAGTTATAGATTGTTACTTGTTTTAGATGCTTACTTGCGTAAAGAAATTGTCTGATACTTCAACTATGGGTTTCTTTGAGTTTTTTCTGTGTTTTAGAAATTTCAGAAACTGATATAGGTAAAAATAAGCTGTAGTTGTACAGATTGGAATATTATACCTGCCCTACTGAAGGTGCATGTACTGCATATGCCTTCAGTATAAAAAAATCAGTAACTAAAGGTGTATTTAGTTGATGCGTCTTCAGTATATTATATTCGTATTTTTTTTAAATGGGCCCTTTTCCTTAATATTTTTTAGAAAAAAGCTCGTATTTGTATAAAACTCTCAAATTGTTTTTTTTTTTTTTTTTTCGCAGATAAGTTTTGTTTCAAAACAACATTATAATCAGACAATTTGAGCTTGCTCTTATTTATTTATTTATTTTTACTTGACAAAACTACATTATTTTTAGGCTCATTGCAATTAATTTTTGCTAAACCATAACTATAAATCAAATATTTATAGAAATCAACAAAAGTTGAACTTAACCCTAATCTAGTCATCTTTGATTCAACCATATCCTAAGCTTAAAATTTGATTTTAAATACATACATATAAAAATCAAAGCTCGGGAAATGATTTAGATCATGCAATTTCTTCCATTATTACAAAAATAGGACCCATCATCATTTTCTCTCTCTAGAACTTCCATAGCCGCACTCTTAACATCTCTCCAAGATTTTTTCACATACACTCAACATCAAGGCAAACTAATAGTACCATTGTGTTCTTGCAAGTTTTTACTTTCATATAAAAACACAAATTTTATGTTCATTCTTGTGTTAATTGAATAGATTGAGGAACATAGTTCAACCATTGTTGGCCAAACTCGCTCTACATGACTTAGGAGGAATCTAATAACTCTACGGTGTTCATCATTCTTAAAAACCTAACGGCTGACTTATCTACTTGGTTCATTGACTGCCAGAGTGGCTTGAATGAAGACCTTATTGCCACTAGCTTCTCTTCTTCGTTCGCATGTACAAAGTGTGAAACCCGAACCGGATGCACGTAGAACTCTAAGATTTGACCCGTGAAGTTCGCTCCTACTATGCTTGTTGACCAACTCTGTGACTAAGTAATTTTTTTGGCTGTTTATTTTATTAGATTATTTCTTCAAAGAAGGAGAAGAAGAAGAAAAAGAAAAAGAGGAAGAAAAAAAATGCATAAAAAAAATTATATTCATGATTTTGCAAGTTTGAATATTTAATAACAACAAATTTCATATTTTTAATAATATTATATTTATCTACCTTTATGACTTTTAGGGCACATTTAGTGAATGGAATTGGAATTCCCTTCCCTCCTTATTTTGCCATCACTACGTTTACTTAGTTTGTTGTCATAGAATTGTAATTCTACAAGAATCCCTATTATTTCCTTAATTCAATCAAGTAATAAGGATTTCTTAATTCAATTAAGGAATCACGATTTCTTACTACTATCACCACCACCATCGTTATTACCACCGTTGTTATTGCTACTATCACTAACCACCACCGTCGCCGTTGCTACTGACTACCATCCCCACTGCTGCCCTTACCACTACCAACCATCGTAGCTACCTCCACCACTACCACTGTTGCCACCACCACCATTGCCGCTACCATTACTACCATCGCCAACCTAAGATTAGTTGAGAAAGAAAATGGACCGAAGTTAATTTAGTCATTAAAGTTATATTATATGTTTATTCCTAAGTTACTTATAAATCTAACTAAATAAAATAATATGTATTACACTCTTATTCCATTTTTTACGGAATTCCAATTTCATTCCCTCCTCATTCTATTCCATGAACTAAACATGCCGTTAAGGTTCTTCTCTTCTAATAGTAGAATTATTTTTTAGAAATTACATATTTAAATCTATTGTAATTTTTTTAAAGAGAAGTCTTTAAGTTGGACACCACTGTATAGACTTTGAATATTGTAGTCTAACTACTGCTTAAGGACGATTAAGACTCATATTAGATGTCTTTTAAAAACAAAGGCTAAAAAAAATGAAAGATGGAAAAATAGAAAAAAAAAGTGCTTTTGGTCATGAGTAATAAAGTTTTATCAAAGTCAAGGGATTAAGTTTGGGTTTATCAAAATCATTTTATTACTTAAAGAAATCATTTTCATGAATAATAAAAAAAATAAACCAGTTTATCTTTCAAAGTTAGGATGTATCTTAGACTTTTCAAAAATGGACAGTAAAAACTTAGGCTTTTATTAAGATTTTTATTAAATAAAAATAAATTAGCTAATAACACAAACTTGATTGTTTTTTATAAATAAAATTTGATGAACACATTAATATTTTATAAAAAAAAAGGAACTACATTGGTTTGGTTTTGAGTAGCAGATATGTAGGCATCAATAGGGCAACCATAAAAAATATATAGAATTTCATTTTCCAAAAATTATTAAAAAAATACAAATAAGGTAAAAGACTATTCTCAATTTTGATTTTGCTTGACCCTTGTCAAATAATGAAGGATATTTCAAAATTAGGCCTCATAATTAAGTTTTATGAAAAAGCCATATGGTAATCTTAAGGTTTCAATAGGTTAGCCCTAAATTCATGTTTTTTCTAATTAACCTTTTTTTTTTTTATCTTTACAAAATTTGCATACTAATAGCTATAATTAGGATTAATCCACCCAAAGTGTAACTAATTTTTCCATTTTCTAACTTAGGTTAGTGGCAATTCTAATTTTCAAAGAATTTTATAAAATTTAATGGCCTGTTCACTTAAGAACGGTTATTCTATTCTATCTTTATTCCTTATTACATCGTTTATTTGGATTTTCATTACAGAATTGGGATTCCTTCCTCAAACTCAAGAATTGGGATTTAGCTGTATACCCTTATCTTTTACATCTCTTTTCCAAACCATAGGCTTCATCACAAACACCATCACCACATGTAGCACTACTATTGGAGGCAACACCACCACTATACACTACCACTATCGCCACCAGCAACACAGTACACCAACATTGTAGACCTAAATCCCAATGCACTATCTACCACCAGATCACCACCATTAGTGACCGCCACCACCAACCACTCCAGCACCACTACAAGCAACCATGCGACTTTACTACACTATTGAGGAGACCTAATCACCAACTCAATTAGACAACTACACTCTAACACTATAAAGAAATGAAAGAGTGTCTCTAATGTGTGTTCTTTAAGATGGCAGTGCTGGTGTGCGTCCTTCAAGATGGTCGTAGTGGTGTATCATTACCCATTTGCAGCTTTAAGATGGCTTTGTGTTGTTTTGAGTTTGAGACAATTTCTATGGAGAAAAGTAGGAAGCTTAGAATTTTCTAAGAAAGACTTGAAGAAGTTGAAGAACAAGAGAATGGAGGTTTATTATCTTTTAGGACAAAGATGAAGAGGAAGATGATGGAGTTTTCTAGGTCCTTTACGTTACTTTTTCATAATCAAATAAAAATGAAACAAGAATAAAAAATAAGGGTATTTTGGTCATTTTAGGCCTATTATGTGTTTATTCCTTATCTCTCCCTTTTCTCAAGTAATCAATGTTATAGTAACTACACGCATATTCTATTATGTAAGAATGGTGATTCCATTATGCATTGATTCTACATGGTGAAGTGAATGAGTCCTAAGTTTTTCCTTAATTTTGCTATCAAGTAATCTATATTAAGTAAATCATGCTTAATATAAATTAAATTAAGGAAAAATGACTAAAATAAGCTCGATACATAGTAATAGCAATTTTGTTCTTCCTTTATTCCATTAAACGAAGTGAATGGAAGATATAAGATTTAAGTCATCGTTTGGTTGCTATATTTTTATAGTACAACATTGAACAAATTTTTTTTATCGATTGTTTGATTTATACATTAGCTAAATTTATTGGAGAAAAGGGCTTCAGTAACTAGATTTAAAAAAAAAAAATTGTACATACATTTGGTGATACGAAAAATTCATTTTATCATACATACTAGATACATTTTTGAAATTTTAAAAATAATCTTACACTAAATTCTCAGATCATAATACTAAACTTTACTATTATTTTCATTTTTACAAATTTTTTCAATAATAAAAATATGGATCTAATACTACACACTAAATGTGGAGTATATGATTGCATTATCCTATTTTCCTCAGACTATGGAGTTTGATTTTTCTTTTGGCAGTCTGATTCTATGGGCTATATCGAAGGTTTTAATGCATATATGATGTTTTGTAAAAGGAGGTAATCAAACAATGTCCATAGAAAAAATCATTAGAGAAAGTGAATAAGCAACAAATCAAGTATTGACACAATAATCATTAGCCAAAAAATATAGGACACAATCTATACCCTTCATTTAGTTTTCTTCTTTTTATTTTCCTTTACTTTTTACAACAACATTCCTTTATAAAATGTTTACACTACTCTACTTCTTGTAAGTTTTAATACTTGGTATGATAGACCATCCTCATTTTGATTTTTTAATTTCAGATTAACATCTACTAATTCACAAGCATTGCATGGCCTACCTTCTCCATACTTACCAAATCCCATAACATTTTTACCATGATCGTCCTATTTGTTTATTACTAGGTAGATTCTTGTGCAACTAAAGTTACTTGCTGAAGCTGAAAAAACAACATGAATCCTAAGTCTGAAGTTAAAGGAAAAGTATGTGTTACAGGAGCTACTGGTTTTCTTGCATCTTGGCTGATAAAGAGGCTTCTCTCTTCTGGTTATCAAGTACTCGGCACAGTTAGAGACCCTGGTATGTTGAAGTTTTTTTATTCTTCTCCTCCTTTTTCTCAAGAAAATGATTAACCTATATCATTGATGAGTAGGAAATGAGGGCAAAGTTGCTCATTTGTGGACATTGGAGGGGGCAAAAGAGAGACTTCACTTGGTGAAAGCTGATTTAATGGAAGAGGGAAGCTTTGATGATGCAATCATGGGTTGTCATGGTGTCTTCCATACTGCCTCTCCAGTAATGAAAGCTTCATCTAATCCTACGGTATATAACCTGCAATTTTCATCAAGTTAGTAATATTAGAGTTGGTATTATTAGACTAATATTATTGTAAATATAATGACAATACATTATACATCTTCTCAAGTTGTAAATATCTAGATGATGACATTTACTTTCATTATTTGAGCTCCATAACATTCTTATCGTATAAATCTTGGAATTATTCTAGTATTAAAGGATTAGACATTAAGTGAACAGATTGTCATATTTTGAGTTTGGCAACATAGAAATATAGAGTGCACGTGTCTCCTATGTGATGTTGATTGTACATTTTGTATATAGGCTGAAATCCTAAAGCCTGCAGTTGAGGGCACCTTAAATGTGCTACGTTCATGTAAGAAGAATCCATGCCTAAGACGTGTGGTTCTCACATCATCTTCTTCAACTGTGAGAGTAAGAGATGATTTCGATCCACAAGTACCTTTAGATGAGTCATCTTGGAGTTGTATTGAGCTTTGTGAGAAGCTTCAGGTAAATCCAAGAACTAAGTAATATTTTTGCACCATAACTTTCCTAGCATTAGAACTTTTTTCTGACATGGCAATTTGATGGTTTCTTAAACTAAAGGCATGGTACGCCTTGTCAAAGACTCTAGCTGAGAAAGCAGCTTGGGAGTTTTGCAGCAAGAACACGATTGATTTAGTTACAATTCTACCAGCATTTGTGGTTGGGCCTAGCTTGCCACCTGATTTATGTTCAACGGCATCCGACATTCTAGGATTGCTCAAAGGTTGTTTTGTTTTGTTTCTCACGTTGCAACTGATGATCCTCTTTTTCCTTTACTGGAAATAACAAGTGCATGATCAATCTATAGGAGAAAGAGAGAAATTTCAATGGCATGGACGGATGGGATATGTACATATTGATGATGTTGCGCTAAGCCACATCGTTGTTTATGAGAACAAAAATGCTCATGGGCGGTACCTGTGTAGCTCAACCGTAGTGGACAATGATGAATTAGTATCACTGCTCTCTTCACGTTATCCATCTCTCCCTGTCCCTAAAAGGTGTGTATACTCACAATTTTCTGTTGCAAGAAAAATTAAATGAATCAGAAACTAAACTAGGCATCCGGTGCACTTCCTAAAAGTTCAAACGGGATTCGTGCTTCCTTATATGTCTTATTTCCATTAATGGACATTATTGTCCCTTATAGTTTAGTGACATACATTAGATCATTAAGGGGAACCTGTTACTTAAGGTGAAAATGCAGTCATCTTGAAAACTTAACTGGTTTATGAATTATCCTATAAATCACTTCCATGTTGCGGTATGTTGTTGGTAGCTTAACCCTCAAGTAGTCTAATGAATATTAGCTGTGGAGTTTCTACAATTCGATTCCCCATAAGGGTTGTTCTATAAGTGAATCTTGATAATTAAGCTATGGGATTATCTTCTTAGTTTAGTTTCTAAAATGCAACTTGAAAGTCATAAGGAAGTCTTTGCAAAAACTTTTGTTTTTTTTTTTTTTTCCAGGTTTGAGCCATTGGATAGGCCCCATTATGAGTTGAATACCACAAAAATGGAGAGCTTGGGGTTCACGTTCAAGTCGATTGAAGAGATGTTTGATGATTGCGTCGCTTCTCTTGTGGAGCAAGGGCGTCTTCCATTACTTCACTTTTGATCTACAATATAGCTAAAACAGATAGTAATAATAACAATGTACCCACAACCCATCAAGTCAAGCCCATCAGTAACGGAATTTCATTATGATATATTTGTATACTGTGATGTAAACAGACCATATGGTAAAATATATAATATGCTTACATGTTGATCCAGAATTACTCAGACATCAAATGGAATTCAGGTAATATAATAGTGGTCATATACATAGAATTTAAGCGAATTACGTATAAAATTTTTAGGAAAATTCTGTTGTGTGTTTATGTCGTCACAAAACCTATTTACCCTACATATGCTGAATGTCACAGATAAAAGAGATGCATTAAACCAGTTCAAAGGCACCCTCAAATTCTTTTTTTTTTTTTTTTGGTCGAGTTAGTGGTTGAATGGAATTAGGGATTTATGTATGGCAAATGAAATGGTCTTTACATCTATCTTCTTGTTTAAGAGTTCTCTTTATAATTTATTGTTGAGAGATATTTGGCTCTTCTTCTATTTATACCATATTGTCTATACAAAGTATTATATCATAAATATAAAATGATCCGTACTGTATTTATAAGTTTAAATTTTTGGATTAAATAGTTGTAATATCGTTCATAATATGATATCGGATTAAGAGCTCATGCGTTCGAGTACCGTATTGTTAATTGGCTCCTATTTAATTGAGTCATTTGCATGGGCCTTAATCAAAATTTGGTGCGATGAAAGTATTAAATAATTATAAATATAACAATTCACATCATATTTCTAAATTTAACTTTTAGATGAGATGGTTATAAATTCTTATAATATAAAGTACCTTTGAATTTATAACTCTTTTCTATGTCAACGGAGTCTAATTTAGCCTATTCTCTTCTAAAACATTTTCCTTTCTTGATACTTAATGAGTTCTACAGTATATATGTTGATGAAAAATTCTATAAAGGAAGACAAAATTCACCTTTACCGATCATAAGCTATAACTGTTTATGCCTATTTTTTTCCTTTTTTTTTTTAGTATTTCTCTCTTTTCATTTTTTTTCCTTTTTCTTTTTCTTTTTTCAGGATAAGAAACGATGCATAATTATATTAGATATCAAAATAGAGAAAAGGGAGCAAATCAACTACTCCAAGACAAGAAGTGTTGCCATGGGCTTAAATTCTGTTTAGCAAAACAAGATTAAATAACGGCGCCGGCAAAACTAAAAACCAACAGATCTTTTCTTCTTCCTTCTAAAGCTATCATGCAAGCCAATATGCAATCGCCTGTGTTTTTCTTGGGATAGCATCCATTTTATGCTTGAGCAGCTGTGATTTGGCTTTATTTTTTATTTCTAAAAACAATAGGAGAATAATGTCACATTTGGTTCCTAAAAACTTCGGTTGGTTTTTCAATTAATTTTCTAAACTTTGAGATTTTCAATTAGACTTCTTTCTTTGTTAACTCCATTTAAATCCATCTATTTTTTTTTTTAACCAATTGTGGACTACCATGTGTCGCATATTCCATTTAGAATGTCAACATGGTTGTCAAGGTAGCAAAAATTATAACATAAACCCATTTTTGACTTAGCATTTCACTATTTTAGGATTAATAGTTTCGCTTCCTAGACAGCTATTTGGACATTTTAAGTGAAATATCATCGTCGAAACAATCATGTGAGACATGTGGTAGTGGATAAATTAACAAAAAAAACAACTTGATTGACTGGTAGTGTGCCTGACCTCAAAAACTACAATATTAAATATGAAATTAATAATCTCAAAATTCAGATAATTGATAAGAAATGGGCTAAGTTCAGACATTAAATGCAACATTATAACTTTTATGGAAGAATCTAGGTTTCCTTCAACCTTCATTGGTCTCACTTGTAAGCAATAATATATTCCTCGATGTAGGATCAAGAAGTTACGTATATCAACTTTGCCTATCTTTTTTCACAATTCCCACAAAAAGCATGTCTCTGTCATCTCTAATATCATCTTAGTTTTTTTATTTTTGGGTAATAAAGATATCATCATAATTAGTTACGTAGTAAAAATAACATAACATATGCTGGTTGAGTGGATACTCTCCAACTCTTAGTCAATGTATTGCAGGACCTCCTTGGGTCTGCATATTACACATTCCATAAGCCATATTTGGCTTACAAACATTACAACACTATACATATTTGGATTTAAGTACAGAAGTTCTAGAACACATATCACTATATAATACTTTGCAGACATGAGTAAGTGAGATAAGCATTTATATCTCGTTAGTTTTAGCATTGATAGCTTTGTGGACTAAACGGAAAGCAACTTGATTGGGCCACCTTGGCTGGAAGTATGGCTTATACTGCTTAAATTGCCTAAATAAGTCCTTGCATACAAGAATGACATTAGCATAAGAGTCATATGCTCCTCACAACAATGTCACTACAACTTGAGAGTCCGTTGTATTTTTAAAAATTTAATCCTTAGTCTTGCACATAACTCAAGCCTAAAATAAGACTTCATAGTTTTGCCATTAGGATATCGATTCCACCTAACTTCCTCATGAATCCCATGATCCAATCACCATCACTATTCCTTATGACTCCTCTATCAGCCACTCGATTCGATTTTGGGTTAAAGCTTACATCAATGTTAAGTTTCATCAATCCTTGGAGGAGGGGAGGAGGCTATCATGACCTGAACAGTATCATTGTTGTGGTAAATCACCGTGTACTGTACAAAGATCTACAATTAACCCTCTTATTAATTATAGGTTTTCCATATGATACATAAGGCTTATTTCACTCTATATTATCATTAGGCTCATAGATAGATATGCAATACCGAGCATATTAACTAAGATTTACCATTTAAATACAAAAGTACGACAGTTAAAGTATGGATTCGTAGAATTTCACAACAAAATATTACAACATACTTAAAATCCTACAAGAGTTTATATTAAGAAATTCTAACTACAGAATTAAACTAAATAAAGTAAATAAGTATCTACATGCCATCATTTCAAAATTCTCTCTTGACTTCCTAAAACAGACAATTCCATCTCGGCATGAGACTCACCTCAGGCACCGAAGAATGCTCGGATAGATGAAGAGATGGTCCTGCATCAAAAGAAATATATCAAGGTATGAACTTACGCTTAGTGAGTTAATTCCCTCATCATACCACATAACAATTTTATTAAATGCACAAACATATGAATGCCTGAATAATCAGAATGCCGAATAATACATATAGTTGCCTAAAAACTATATGCAACTCAAAATTATGCCCCGTATAGTTGGGGTTGGAGATAATTAACCGATACAAATTATCAACAGAGTTCTAAGACCTAGGTTTTTATTTCACTTGTACCAATGTGCTCAAAATACTCAAACTTATACATAATATAAATAATTTTACTTTTCATATGAAAAATACACTTTTCTTTTCAAAAATCAACTCTAAGTCAAAATTCCCAAGTTTAGTGGTGTGATGGCCCCTACAATTTACATCACACACCCTAAACGGAAGTCACAAGACACAGCCCTTCGCTAACGGTTAGTGTCTCCTAATGCTTAGTAAGCCCGAAAGCTTAGGATAGAGACTCAGTAATATATAAATGGAATATCATTGCCTAATCCTTATATGAATTCCCACTCTTGTGAGCTCTTTCCTACCTTCCACGTGAGGAGGTATTGGGTATAGTTATGATGTAATTATGAGAAATGCATGACTTATTGAATTTTTTAATCGAATACTCAATTAATTTAACTTTTATTGTGATTAGACAATTTCATTTCATACAACTATACATAGCTATCATAAAAAACAATTCTCATTATTATTTTAATAACAAGTTATGGCATTCAATCATAACATTGTACGCATGCATTACCCATATCTCACAAGTGTTCAAGTTCATTATATAAATTTAAGTGCATCTATACTACAAGCAAAACCAAGCATGAAGTCATCAAAAATCACTCATTCGGCTATAGCTCAATCATAGTAATTTAAGGGTAAGTCTTCTTCGACAGTGGGGTCCCTCGAACAATTGAAAATATGATATTATAAGAATTTGAAATAAAATTTAGAAGGCTAATATTATGCTCCGAATAGAAAGAGTCATAACGGCCGCGCCGTATAAACTAATCTAAGATAGAAGTTGATCTCACAACTACTATCATAGATACAGTTCACACAAGACACATAACTCAACTAGCTTGAAACGTTTGTTTTGACACCTGTTTATAATCAAACCTGTAGTAGAGCTTTTACAAAATACTTGTTCTATATAACCTGTTGTCTAATATCAAAATAGTATTTATACAAACATTTTACATTCAAAGGTAAAGTTTACAATTAGAGTTTACTAAAAACCACAGGTTTTGCAGTATATATACAATAAGTTAGGAAATTAGTGGGCTCCTACGGAATTCCCAATTAGTTTCCTCAAAAAGTCAAAAATAAAGTCAAAAGCCCAGGTTCAATTGATTCCTTGGTCTTCACTTTCCTAAACAGTAGCACACTAACCTGGGAACGGTGGTATCTAAACATCTTGACCTTACTCAACACCTATAAAAAAGTCTATAGGGATGTGAGCACAACTAGCTCAATAAGTAGGATGGAGTTAGAAGAGTACTGTACAAACAAAAATAAGGTTAATAATTACGATGAAATGCAATGCAATCAATCAAATGAATCATTGCATAATGTTATCCGGTTCATTATGGGGTTAGAGAAATTACATTCGCTCTAACCCAAATTAAGGAGTTTCATCATGACTCAAGTCAAACCAAACCCGAGCTTGTACAATGGAGAACACCCTCCTCCCATGATCGTCTTCGAACTACGGCCTCCAACCTTGCCGTGACGTCCTTGCCTGTTACTTAGTTCGATTGAGGATGGAAAAAGGACCATTTCAGCTATCCTTATCGAAAGAAGTCAGTATTTGGCCTAATATTCTTAATCGTTTCTCTTAATGGGTGTTATGCATATCCAGTTTCATTTTAGTCGAATAAATGTTAGTTTTAATTACGGATGGCTGATAAGTTCATATAATACAGAATCAACACAAACATGCAGAACAATACACCTAGGAGTTGAACTCTTATCACAACTGAGTATCATCTATACACACGGCATGCGCACTATTACTGACTCGAATTGTCAATTGTCTTTATATTGGAAGATCCTATTGACACAAAAGACCCAAATTCAGTTTTCGTAATAATTACGAAAACATTAGGGTTTAATATAAAATAGTTATATATATATTATTTCCATAATATAATAAATATATATAGTCGTATTATCACTAAATATTGAATTAAGTTATTAATTGTTGATACTATACATCATATATACTATTATGTGTTATATATCGTTTCAATCATATCGAAACATACTTTTAATTTACTAATTCATGTTTTAATTTCAGTAAGGTTATTAAAATACGTACATTTTTTAATGTGATAAAGTTATAGGTTAAATTACTTAAGGTTGTCCGATTTTAACTAAGTTAGTATTATTGGGTTCGTATAGACTTAACGATACGTTTTATAAGTCTTATTTCTAAAGACGACTTTTAACGAGTAATTCGAGTTTTTAATACAGTTATACGTAATTATATAAATATAATCGTATTATATGTAATTTACGTTATTAAATTGTATTTTACCTAATTTTTTCATATATTGTTACAATATAAGTATTATCCAACTCTAATATACCTAATCAGAAAATATTAATAAATATAATAAAAATATTCATTTAATCCAATTTGATCCGTTATCCTATATATAGTTTTTTTTTTAACTATTTAATTCATTTTAGTTTATTAATATTAAAAATGCACTCCAACTTATAAATTAAGCTATTTCACTTAGTAAATTTGTAATAAATAGTTTGGGTTATCATATAATTCCCCAAAAATTTCTATATACTCCTAAAAATATGGAAAATTCGATTATCACTTGGTTTCAAGTTTTCGACCTATTGCCTTTATGTTCGTATTGACGATTTTACCTGTAAATTATCACAAATTACCTAATTATGATTCTTTCTACACCAAATTAATTTCAATTTGACTCAATACTGTTATTATTTATTCATTAGAGATTAGTACATGTCCATTTCATCAATTAATTTCATAATTTCATATTTAATTCATAATTTCAACCTATTTTGAGCTATTTTTAGGCCAAAAATGCAACAAATATTAAAAATATTCAAATAAAAATTTAGGCTATATCAAAATTATCTATATATCATCAACATCCTATACAAAAAATTTTAGTTAGAAACAACATCATTTAGTACATTTATTTTACAAATCTAAATTCGAATGAACAGTAAATTTCTTAAAAAAGTATATTAAATATTAAGAATTTTTCAAAAATAAAAATATCACATGAAAGCATGTTTAAAATAACCTAATTACAATTTTTTTTCATAATTTTCTGGGTGGACTTACAAATTTTTTAAAATTATTGAAAAACATAGCAAGAATTTAACCTTGTTATTCTTGGTGTCTCCGGTGGCTGGCGGCAGTTAGGTGGTTGTCAGACGGCCTACATGGTGGGTGGACCATTTGAGGTTGGTTGGGTTTTACAACAGATTCAAGGTAGGTTTAGGTTTTAGCTTAATATGAAAATTACTCTTGTTTTTCTTATTTTCTTTTTTATTTTCTACTATTTTTTTCTAATTTTTCTTTCTGTTGTTTCTGGTTTGTAAAGTTGAGAATTGATGTAATGAAGCCTATTTATGCATGTTGGAGTTGATTGCTGCTTTTCTTTATTTTTATTTTTAATTTTTTCCTTGTTTTCTTCTCATAAATGCAAGTAAGAGGTGTCATTTGCTTATGGATTTTGCTTTTTGATTCAACAATTGTCTAACTTTGGTGATTCCCAGTAGTTTCTAGACTTGAATAAGCAATTTGAAAGCTTTTTGGATAAGATTTGCAATTATTTAGGTATTTTGAGTATATTTTATTAATACTTAGTTATTTATTAATATACGAGTATATATCCCTTGTATATATCATGTGTAATATATAACTATACTCATATAATTAAGTTTCTAAAAAATCTTTTATTTTTAGGATATGTTCTAAAGTTAATTTCATGAATTCAATATAATATATGTATAATTACATAATTTAGGGTTAATTTACAAGTATAATTATTATTTATATCGAGTATACTCATAAAATTACGTGTATTTTTATATAGTAAATTATACTATATTATCTCATTTTATAGCTCAATTAACTTATTTCTAAGTTTTCGTTACAATTTGAGCTTGATTTTAGGAGTTCCGAGTTTTTTAGTATTATATTGAATATTCCTATTTCTAGGGGCAAATTGAGATTTTGGGTCATTATTTATAAAATCTAACTTTACTGTATTACCTTGACTAATTTTTATATTTTAATCGTAAATTTTAGGCTTAATTGGATAAGTTTCTCCAAAAGTCCTAAATTTAGGCTCGGTTATCTTAAACTCAATTTTGGGAGTTTATAGCTAAGCTAAAATTTTTTAAGTTACATTTTTAACTCAGTCTCTATATTCTTCTCAATTGTACTTAAAACTTCAATCATATATAACTTTCTTATTTTAAATCTGATTTTTATGATCTTATAATTGATTTTCATTATTTTCAAGTGTACTTTAATGTAGTGTGGTTAGATTTTCGAGATAAGGCCCACAATTCTATCCACTAGTTAAAATAGTAGCGGTCCTCATGTTTTGGTGCTCTTTTGGGTTTAGTTTGGTTATTAGGCTTTTTGTTATTTTAGAAAATCTTTTGAGTTTAGGCTTAAGACTTTATTCTAAACTTAAAACACTCTTCAAAGCTAGATTTCTATCTCTCGACCTTGTTGCTAACATCATTTTCATGAACTCTTAAGTGGGTTTATGTGGTTAATAGGCTTTTTGTCTAAACTAAAATTAATGATTTTATTAGGCTTAGGAAGTTTTATGTGGACTTCTTATGGGCTTCAAAACAACCTTTCTTGATTAATCTAGATGCTAGTTAGAATTTTTTGAGGGCTTAATTAAGAGTTTTAAGCTTGTTTTAGATGTTTTTAGGCTTGGTTTTTGGTTTTAAGTTTTAAGCTTTATACACTTATTATATACTTACTTTAGTTGATTTTTTCACTTTGTTTACTTTATTTTATCATATTTTTAAATGAGTTTTCTTGGGGTTCCAGATCTAGATGATTTAGAGTTATGCCTTCCAACTTGGTTTTTCAACTTGTTTTATCATTTCTTTAAGTTTAGGTGATAATTCAAGAGCCTATACTACTTATATTTTAACTCCAACTTAAGTTCTCTTTCATAAGAAGATTATTTAGCTTAAGTACTAAGTAAAAGTTATAAATCACATACTTATCATAAGTTTTATACCTTAGTTTACATTCCTCATAAAACATCATGTAATGGATTTTTTTTTTCGCCTAAGGCTAGATTTAAGCACATGTAACTCAATAGAAACGAAAGTAACACCTAAATACCCTACAAATACTCTATGTATATCATCTTATTCCCTCGTCTATATATATATTTCATGATTTTCTTAACTTACAAACTTCTATTCTAAGTGCTAGACATGTATCGTACATAATACCAAACTTAGTATACTCAAAATTCAACTTTCATATAAGAGATTTATAAGCTTATTACTTAAAGTAAACTAGCTATGTTATTACCTTATACACATGTTAATATCTTCATGAACATATATGAACTCCTAGGCATGGCATAATATAGCACTTCAAATCTTAAAAACTTATTTGTCCTAAGTAGTATAAAAGGTGGTTATGCACGAAGAATCTTCTTTTGCTCCTTGTTTTTCCTTTTCCTTTTGCAAGCTCCTTAAGTTACCAAATTCTTGATGTTTAAGGTCGATTTTGGAGTGTTTTAAGGTTTTCTAAAATAACTTTTGATACGGATAAGGTGAAGGCAATAAAAACAAGTTTTTATGCTGTGAGTGTGTGTGCATATATGTGGCGGCAAGTGTGGGTTTGTAGGACTTAGTTTGCTTGTGTGTTTAGAAGTGAAATATGTTTGAAAGATGAATAAAAGTGAGAGGATTTAAAGTGAAAATTGGTTGGTTGGGAGTATGTATATATGAGCTCCAACTAAGTCCTTTTTGTTGTCTTCTAGTTAGTATATAAGCCATACTTTGTAATGATTTGATAATGTAAATATTAAGGGGCAAATAATGCTTATGAAAGACAATTGATTTGATGTGTAATTGATAAGGTATAACCTCCCTTATCCTCTTTTTCAAACCAGCTACATAAGGGTCTTAGGAGTATGGGTTTTGTCTTGTCACTTATTTAAAAATCAAATTGATAAAGTGATGGGATAACTTATCCTTATGTAGTTTGGGTTATTGTAGGATAAGAAAATGGTTTTATCACTGACTTTTGATAAGTTATTAAGTGATAAGGGATTCCAACTCTAAAATAATAAGTTATTTAATGTGATTGGTTTGTTTACCTATTCATTAGCTTATAAAGGAAATAAAAAAATTATTTTATACGTAATTCTTTTCCGGTTTAGTTTTTAAATTAATTCATAGGTTATGATTTGCTTCTTATGGAATTTTATAAGTTTCTAGAGTTGAATAAGTTTATTCAAATTAGATTCCCAATTATTTGTTAAGGTCACAAGTCTTTAATTATCCTAGGGTTTAGGGTTTCGTATAACTTTAAGTCCAGTATTCTTGTGTTTAAGTTTTTCATTGGCAATGAACTTTTGAATTCAAAAACTGGATTCATTTTCTAAATGTATATTTCAAATTCTTAGTTTATTTAATCCTTGAGAATGATCAAGAAGCACTCTTAGTCAATTACATATCCCTTAATTAGCAAGGTTTATAGAGGCAATCATTCAATCTTCCTTATCTTAATTCCCTATTCTTTTTCCTATAGACAACATGTGGCCAATATTCATGTGCACTAGTTCTTATTGTTGTCACAATGTTTACTAATCTTGTATTAACATGCTCAAAGTGTTTTTGGTTTCTATCTTTCCATATTTCCTACAATAAGAACAACAATCGGATATTCTTAGGGGGGGGGGGGAGGTTAGGGAGAATGATGTTATACTTCCTAGTTTTTAGGAAGTTTGACAACCAATGAGTGAATTCTAAGTCCAATTCCTGACTTATGCCAACCATACGCAAGAGCTCTTGTGTTCTAGGGGATAATTGAAATAGGTAATCATTTTCCCTCTGTAGGATTAGGACATCTAGGGCAACTTAATGTATTTATGTGAAGCACACGCAAAATCTTCGTTGTTGCAGTGTAATTAAGCAAACTTTCCATAAGAAGAGTTGTCATTTTGAAGAAATTAGTAATTGCCATGTATTGTTAAGCTTGGTCCCTTCCAATGTTACTAACCACAAAGGGTTAGATACATATGTTGAGTATGAAAAGAAGTATCCATGGTTATGGTAAGATCTTTTGTTTTTGTGATAATGCTTAAATGAAAAGGTCCAAATTTATTATATGTCATTACAAAAGTATCAAATTTGAGCATCCGATCATTCCATTTTGATGGGTTTATCTAAGCATCTATTAGAGTGATGCACTCTTTATTCTTCTCTAAAGGTCTATGTATCAAAGATCTAACTTGTATGCCCCCACACCAATTATCAAACCATAAGTTGATGTATTTAAAGTGGTCAAGGAGAGGAGGGCTATGATAAGCTAGCCATTAATTGCCCAAAATTAAATCTTTCGAGTGTAGAGGTGATGTAGCTTTTTGCATTAAATCCTTTTTTCATATGTAGTTTTCATATTTGTATTTACAAAACTCAACCTATCCATTTGCTCTAGATGGAATTGCTACTCATTTCATAGCAAAGACTTTGTTCCTTAAATCTTAATTAATAACTCTTATGGCAGCAAATTTCTTTGGTTTATAGTTAATCTACTAGTTCACCTAATGTGCCTTATTCACTCCTTGTATTTCATTTCAAATAAAATTCTTGAAAACCATATTTATTATTTGTATCAATTTACTAGGCATTTGGATCACTTGCATGAAGTGTGATGGGATGGAGTGAAGCACCGAATTGGTAAGGATGATTCTTCCTATAAAACTAATGTGTTTTCCTTTCTAACCTTCTAGTTTGTTCTGCACTTTTTGGATTAGGAAGTTAAAGTCTTTTGTCTTAGGTTAATAACCTTCAGTTAGTGGAAAACTAAGATATGTACTAAACTCCTCCACCACCTTAAGACCCAACTTTTGACTAATTGTCTCCTTTAAGTCAATTTATATGTCGATTGAGAAATAGAGGGGGGATTTTTCATAATTAATTTTGAGCCTTGACCATTATCTAAATTCGTCCAATGTTTCCAAGACACAATTATCAAAATGTTCAAAAGCTTCTACCATAAGAACTACATCATCAACAAACAGTAGAAGGGAAAATTATATAGGTATTTTTTTGAAATTTGATTGGGCACCACTTTTTCTATTAAACTTAATGTTCAATGTACTAACTAAGCATTTCCACACCCATAATGACTAAGTACAACGATATTAGACCTCCTTGTTTGATGCCACATGTTGGATTAGGGGATAAATCTGATCCATTTAGCAGAATGCATCTGGTATTAGTAGAGATACAAGAGACCATAAGTTTGACAATATGCATAAGCAAGGAAAAAGCTATCAATAAATGAATAGTAAAATCTCATTCAATCTTATCAAATGCTTTCTATGACACTTCTTCCCCCTTCATTTCCTAGGTTTGTGTAATGTCTCTAATAGATCTCTTTGGTATGAAACTAGCCTAAGAGGGATGAATGAGTTTATCTAAGAATGGATGGAGCCTTTGAACAATGATTTTTATTATGATTAAAATGAGGTACATAAACTAATGAGGCGGTATTATGATAGTCGATTTGCCCCTATCTTTTTTAGAATAAGAACAAGAAGGGTTTCATTAAGGGCCTTTAGTATTTCACCTTTAAAGAAAACATTTTGAATTATGTTAGTTACAGAATGACTTAAAATTGACTAGCATATCTTATAGAACTTAAAGTGCAGGCCATCTACTCTTAGAGTTTTGGATGTGATGGGAATCAACCACCTGGACCGATTACCCGTAGCTGAGCTAGAGGACTCCAAGGACTTACTCGGAGGATACTATCTCAAAGCCATATCCGAGATGAAGATTCCTATTTCGAACTTATCCCCTGTCAACTTGACTGTTAGACCCTCATGTATGCTATACCTACTCTTGCCTAGTAGCTATGCTATGATAAGACATCCAAGAAGGTAGCTCTAAGACTATTTGTACTGAACTCCTGAGCCAATCACAAGTACCCAACCCCAATTCAAGTTGACTACTCTATAATAGGATCGATTAGGCTCCAACCTGATCCAGATTAAGTCGCCCCTTGACTACAGTCTCTCTTTGCTCTTTTCTGAAATCCAGCCACTAAGCAACATGTATCTTCTAGCACAACATTCTAGAATGATTTTTTACTTTTTCGTACTAAGTACTTTTTGTTTCTTTTATCCTTTTTGGTATATATCATGTAACCTAATTGTAAGAATACCTTTTTGTCTTTTCATACATGTAAAGTAACCCTAGTGGATAGTATATAAGCCTCTACTTTTTTTTTTTGTATGCAAACAATCATCAATATTAGAATATTATTCAAGTTTTCCTTTAAGCAACGTTCGTGTTCTCATTAATCTCCAACCCTTATCTATTCCTTTTAATAAGGAGTAGTGGCAAGTGATCCTTCAGTTTAGACCGGTGAGTCATATCCAGCGGATTGTAAGCAGAGTAAGATCAATTGGTGTGTCATATCCAGTTGATAGCTACTTGGGTTTTACTAGTTTTTCTTTTGTTCCTTTTCGATTTGCTTCATTATAGTGCTTCTTCGTGTGTCTGACCTGGGATACACATTAATTTAATCAGTATCAGAATACGGATTTGAGAGGCAGCATATGAAGTTACAATGAAATTTTGGTTTGCTTTACTATTGGTGGTTGTTGTGTTCCTTCTATGGTTGCTGCAATGTATTGGTATGATAGTAAATGTGGTTTCACTAATATTCTGTTCTTACTCTATTTTTCATTACGAAAATAGAGAAAGTTTACTTATGTTCTGTTTGAGTGATTATTGAGTATTAAAGTTGTTAGTAAGTTGTTAATTTGTTCAAAAAGTAACGTACCATGTCAGATCGAATGTTCAGGGTATTATTGGTGACCAGAGTAGTAGTACTCAACTTGATCGTGGTCATAATGATAGTAACATCCCAAGGTCAGTTGATGACAAACTTGACAAACTTACAAACCTTGTTAAGAGTTTAATCATAGCGATGCAAGTTAACAGACAACAACCCCAAGATGGACATTACTATAACCTACAAGAAAATGTCCCTGAGAGATACTATGCCCAAAGTAACTGAACTAATCATCTAGTTCAATCATAGTGAGTTGGAGGAGTAACAGACTGAGCTAACAGACAAAGCCTAGAGTTGGAAGAGATTGAGGAAGATGATGAGGAGTTGTGATATGGATCCGTAGATGAACATATGAACCTAGTATCACGCGAAAACCAAGGGATGGGTCTAAGCTTGTAGAAAGCTCAAAAAATAAGTGGAAGTAGATGGTTTAGCAAATCCCGTGCACTAACTCTACGGATATGACGTACCATAACTACACACAGACCTAAGACTTACCGGATATGATGCACCGGTCTGACTGATAGGGTTGCCCACTGTTACGCCCCGAAGTCGCAAAGTTGCAATAGTCCCGCCGTGTAAACCATTCTATGATAGTAACTGGCCTCACAGTGCCTACCATAGAGATAATCTACACAAGGCGTCGACGACTCCTCGCTTTGAAGTAAACAGTTCGAGTAATAATTATACCACAATTATGATAATTATCACAAAGTTCTATAAAACATAGATAATTATAAATAAGTCCACAAAGCTTCCCATGAAGTTTTACATAATAACTACAGTTTACTAATTTACAGAATAACTAACAGTCTTCAACCTTTAACTACAAGGTCAGTCTAGTTACACATTTGTGAAATAACTTGATTCTCACACCCCTGGCTTCAAAAAGACTAACCTCTGGATAATTATAGGGCGGCATAGTACTTGAAGTGTTCACAAATCAGAACCTGCAAAAGGATCTATAAGGGTATGAGCAACTAAAGCCCAGTAAGTTGAATTGGAGACTCATGAATGCATACAAGCACAAACAGAGTTATCAAACAATTATTTTCATGCAATGCAACAATCAAGTGTCATCGCACAACGTAGTCCGGTCCGTTGTGAAATCAGAGAAATTTCACCCGCTCCAATCCGGGTTGAGGAGTTCCATGTTATGCAGCAGCTCACAACCAAACCCAGGCTTGTGCAATGGAGACCTCGCTCCTCCCGCGACTACCTTCGAACCATTGACTCTATCCTCGTCGCGACCTCCTCTCCTGTCACTTAGTTCGACTGAGGATGAAGAAGGGACCATTTTGCAATCCTGCGCTATCCCTTTCGAAGGGGTCGGTATTTGGTTGGAGAGTCCTATGATCCCCTAACGGGTTGCAATGCATGACATTTTCGTTTATTAGGGTCGACTGAGATTAAATGCCGGTTAGGGTGTTCAACAAGTTCATACCAATTCAATCAGTCACAAAGTCATTCACAGTACAAATTCCAGCACGAATTCAGATACATCAAGCACATGCGCAAACTATTTACAATCACAATCATATACAAGCCTAAGTCTCCGAGTACTACGAAACTAGTACTCTATTACAATAAGCAATAACCCAACTCACTTGAATTTGCTCAATCGCTCGATCCTCTAGTTGCGAGTTGATTTGTTCCTGAGTGTCCTATAATACAAATAGGTTCTTTTAGTACTTATATTTTATGGATTCTTATTCTAATTTATAATATAACTCATTTTCCTTATGTATACCTACAACGAATTTTATTTCGGGGTTCGGTTTCTAAACTAGATTCTAGTTTTAATTCCTAAGTCGTAATTAGGCTCAAATCCCAATGTGACATTAATCACATTATGTTTGGGTATTCAAATATTCTATTAGGTCGTAATTTTGGTATTCTAACTATTCGGTACACGCTAACCCTAATTGAGGTATCGGATTTATTCCCGATGTGTAAAAATCTTACATTTTAAGATATTTACTTAAAATTAAATATTATTTCAGATTTATTATTTTTCTGATTTCAATTATAATATTATCTAATAACCTTACTTTTTTTTTAGATTTATTAATTTACATTTTCACATATTACTAATTTATTATATTACTTACCTAATTGCCCTAATTAACCATACTTAGTACCTAAAGGCTAGGATTAAGGTTCCACTGCAGAGATTAACTTCCCTAAACCTCTAATTAAGATCTAAATCAGTAATTAACATCCTAATCACTTAATTAATCCTTAATCACCCAATTTTACCATCATTTTAGGGCTAAAAATTAACTTAAAAATTTTGAAAATTAATTTAAAAAAAATGGCTTCATAGCACTGTTATACATCAAATGAGCATCCTACAAAAATATTTTGAACTCCAAACTACATCCCTAAGCCTATTTATTTTCCGGTTTACTAATGCTCGATTTTGAACAATTTGTTAGGGACCCTATATTTCCAGATCTAATTAAACTAAACCAATATTTTTCCCTAAATATAAATACAATAAAACCTCAGAATAACAAGTTTCATAATTTTCTGGACAAAATAAATAATTTTACAAAATTATACAAAAATCGGGTGAATAAATGACTAACCGGTCCGAAGCTTTTGGGCTGTCCAAACCCGGTCCAATGTTGTCGGCCGGTCCAGGCGGTGGGTCTACTGTAGGGTGGTGGTGGTGGTTCGATCCCAGGTGGTGGTGGGTCATGGTTTTAGTTCACCTTGCTAATCTGCACAGTTTTCTTTTTTTTTTTTCTGGAATTTCTCTCGATTTTTGTTGTGTTTCGATTTTTCTTAGATCACAAACTAGCCAAATGACTTCTGAGAATTTTTTCCTTATTTATAGACAAATGTGGTAATTAATGTGCATTAATTTGATGGGATTTTTGCCCCATTTCCTTGATTTTAGGCTTTTAGTTTGTCAAATTCTTATTGGTTAATTTTTTCTTTTCATTTCACGACCTGACCTTGTTGCAGTTATCTTATCCTGATTTTTTTATAATTATTTTGTATTTTTCTTTAATTATTTACTTAGTTTTCGACCTATTTTAACAATTACGCGTATTTTTATCTACACGTAAATACATGTAGGGTACACGTGAACATTCCTAAATATTATTTTGGTCATTCTAAAATTTTTAGTACACATATAATTTATCTTTAGTAATTTTTTAGTTATTTCATGACACTTTTCGCCTTTTCGGTAATTAGCAGTTATTATGCTTAAAATTTGAAAATTTTATAGTCTCCTATTTTACTACTTACTTTCTTAAATTTAAGTTTATAAGCTCATTTTTACTAATATTCCTCTCAATAGTTTCTAATTTGGGTTTGATCGAATACTTTAACCGATCGCCCTAAACCTTGGGTTCTAAGTTCAATCCTACGGTTACTTGGCTTGGCTTTAAGGCTTACACTCACCACAATTTTTGCTAAAGAAATTGATAAGAGTGGATAGAGGAGAGCTTTCTAAAAGAAAAGACTTAAGGGTTTTTCATTAATGTTTGAATCTGTCCAAAACCCTATATAAGTGTTCCATTTATCCAAAAGGGAGAAAGTTGTAAATAAATAAATAAAAGGATGCCTTAGTGGCATTCCGGTAATTACAAATAAAACATGAACGACAATTAAGGGAAAATACAAGAGAAAGTGAAATCCAAATAACATAAGTAAAATGGGTAGTAGCATAAGATTTTTGGGTGAGGGGCTGACGTTTGATTTCGAGGAGCTATTGGAGACTTAGAGCTGTGATCTAGGCAGACTTGATTCTAGACTACTTGTCTTGTTCGAGGTCGATTTGATATGTCCATGCCAACTTGACAGGATAAAGACCAACCTCGCATGGCTAAATTGACTTGATATGGCAGTAGCCAACTTGACATGACAATGGCCGACTTCGTATGGTTGGGCAAATCTAGCATGAATGTGGCCGACCTATTTAATATGTCCTGGTGTAGCTAAATAGACTTAGTCAAGTAAATTGATCTTGGTAAAGTAAAGCGGATGGGAAAAACAAGACAGTTCTGTTTAGTTGATTAGAGTAGACTTGACAGAATAGAATGGAGCCAACCACAGTAGGGCAGAGTGGACTAAGTATAGCTAGGAAGACTTGGCAAAGCAGGGTACAAATAGTAGCCTAGGATAGAACTTACACAACACGTTGGGTCTTTCAATTTTGTTATAGTTTATGGATAAGTCTGTGGGAGGGCTTGGTCAAGGTAGAGTGGAGTGTATTCAATATAATAGGGCAGACCCAACAAAGTAGAGCAGGTCGTTTAGCACTGATAGAGCACATAAACAGATCATCAATTTGTACGGAGCTCATGAGCAAGCCTCCCTTGTAGTTTGAAGCTTGGCGTGTCATCGGGTTAGTGTTTGGAATCCTATCATTCGCTCCCTCTTGGAAGAGTTTCGACTCGAAACTTGGTAGTTGGCAGCTCCATATCCTTCTGGGGTCAAACACTAATAAAAAAAATTGAAATTTAAACATAGGAGAACACTATAGTTCTTGCAATGAGGGCATCACTAGCCGATGGTCCCTCTACTTGTCATAGGCTCTATTAATAAAACCTTTTATCTTAGATCTTTCCTTCTACTCATCATAGATTCGATCAACTATACCTTAGTAGTCCCAGCAACCATCAATTATGGGAAGTAATATGATCTCAGGGTCATACGAAAGATTACGGGCTCGTAGATCTTGTGCCGGTAAGACATAAGATGGCTCATCAATTGGAAGTGTTTCCACCTCTTCAAGCTCAGCTAGCTCAGTTCTGACGATTTCCTCAATTGTTGTAATTAGTATTCCCTTTGCTTCCTTGTAAATCGATTTTTCTTCCTCCTTCCATCTACATCAAATCTTTCCAACACAAGAGCACCAAGAGTCATCATGATATATCCCCAATATATGTATCCATTACCTCGGCCCTGATAAACTCCAATCAATAGTTGATAATAGCTCATAGGCGCGATGTTGAAACTGCTCATATCGGTTTTACATAAAATTGTCAGATGATTAGGATGTAAGATTCTGATATGAGGAAGGCAAACATAGTAATTCTTGGAGCTACCATCTGTGGCATTTATAATGGGTAATGGAACCATTTTAGGAACATGGAGGCTCAACCACAATTCGGCTCAGTTTCTCTTGCCTCTACTACTCGTCTCTCCAGTAACCTTTGCCTCTCCTTCTCTTACTTCCTCTCCTTGGTCTTCTCTTTCGTTGGCTGTCTTAGTACAAGTATCCCTTTTCTATCTCATTTCCTCTCTAAGCTTCTCAAGTATAACCTTTAGCTATTCCTACACAGTATAATGGTTGGTACCCATGGCGGATTGTTCTCTTATGGCCTGTCGGATAGCTTCATTTAAGCTTCTTACTCCTAAAGGGTTAACACGTCGGGCAATCTCCAACCTCAACTCTCTTACGAATCACGAGATAGTACACAAAGAGATTCATACAATTTACATCACTGTAGGACCACTTTGTACTCTTGGGCAAATTCTTGGACACTCATTTGTCCTTGCCTCAAGGTAGATAGCTCCTCATAGAACTCATCTTAATATGATGGGGGTACAAATTTTTCTTTCATTGCAGGTCTCATTGAGCTCCATATAGTACTTGCCCCTCTTAGGATCCTTTGCCTTAATACATTCTTCCACCAAGTCCTAGTAAGGCCTTGAAGTTAATCCTTTATGATATATCCTTTGTCACATTCAGGGCACAGATACCTTTTAAAGACTTTATTGACTCGGAACTCCTAATCTAAGTATCCATTTGGAGGTCTATAACTATCAAACATAGGTATTCTCAACTTTATATCTTCATAGTCATAGTCATAACCATATCTTCCTCAATTGTCATAAGCTATGTTAAATGAAAGTTTCACTTTAGCAGACTAGTTCGACTCATAAGGAGTCTCGTCGACAATGACTAAAACTACCCAACACTTGATGATTCAAGAATACGACAGCTTAGATGCTTGTACAGCTTGGATCTTCCACTTCACTTCTGCATTTCAACTCAGCTTAGATACTGGAATCAACTCGACTAGTTAAATAGGCAAACAACTTAGCTCAATAACCTTAGGAATATAATGGTTCGACTCGGCAAGTTAATAGGAAATAACAACTTGGATGTACATGCTTTTGTAAGTCTTAATTCGAGTAGTACTCCACTAGAAGGATATGTCAATACTCCTTCAATTTGGTACTCTCAGTCAATACAACAACTCAGATAGCTTCTGTAAAGTGTAGCAACAAGGCTTTTGTAACTAACAACTACCAAATACTGTAAATTACTGTTGAAAACTCTAATTTCAACACAAGTAACCACAACACGTTCCACTAATTGTTGTGATAACACGAAAGAATCTCGTTAAATGACCTTATGTCCAAATTCAACAACCCAGATCATAACCAATATGGCTCAATCTCAAAAACCCACTTCCAACTTAACTCCGGTAGTCAATACACTCAAATGCTCAAGCGTACATAGAAATGAACCTCCTTTGTTTTCATAATGGAGAACAAAGTACAACAAAGCACAATTGGAACCACTCTTATTGACCTACAAATCTCTACTTCGTAGCTCAAGATCTCCAAACCTACTTCAATCGGACCAACTCTAATATCTACGAAAGGAACACAACCACTAATTAGCAAATACAAATAAATCTTTACAGCAACTTCACATGCTCTCTTTTGGAACCGTGCTTTGATACTAAGATGATACAGATCCGTGAATGAACACACAAACCCAGTATCACATGAAAACCAAGGGATGGGTCCAAGCTTGCAGAAACTCAAAAAATAAGTGGAAGTAGATGGTTTAATGAATCCCATGCACCAGCTCTATGGATATGATGCATTGTAAAACTACAAATAAACTTAAGACTTGCCAGATGTGACATACCGGTTCAACTGATAGGGTTGCTTGCCATAATCTTTACTAAAGGGATTGATAAGAGTGAATAGAGGAGAGCTTTTCAAAAGAAAAGACTTAAGGGTTTTTCATTAATGTTCGAATCTATCCAAAATCCTATATAAGTGTTCTATTTATACAAAAGGGGTAAAGTTGTAAATAAATGAATAAAAGGATGCCCTAGTGGCATTCCAGTAATTACAAATGAAACATGAACGACAATTGAAGGAAAATACAAGAAAAAGGGAAATCTAAATAACATAAGTAAAATGGGTAGCTGCATAAGATTTTCGGATGAGGGGCTGACATTTGATTCCAAGGAGCTGTTGGAGACTTAGAGCTATGATATAGGTAGCCTGATTCTAGATTACCTATCTTATTTGGGGTTAATTTGATATGTCCATGGCCGACCTGACAGGACAAAGGCCGACTTCGCATGACTAGATCGACCTGATATGGCAATGGCCAACTGGACATGACAGTGGCCAACCTCATATGGTCGAGCCGATCTGGCGTGGACGTGGTCAGCCTATTTAATATGTCCTGGTGTAGCCAAGAAGATCTTGGTAGAACATACTCAGTTGAGCAAATCGATCTTGGTAAAGTAGAGTGGACAGGCAAAACAGGACAGTCTTGTCTAGTTGATCAGAGTAAACCCGACAGAATAAAATAGAGCCGATTACAATAAGGTAGAGTGGACCAAGTATAGCAAGGAAGACCTAGCAAATCTGGACATAAATAGTAGCCTAAGATAAAACTTGTAGAGCACATCGGGTCTTCCAATATTGCCATAGTTCATGGATAGGTTAGTATGAGGGTTTGATCAAGGTAGAGAGGGGCGTACTCAACATAACAGGGTAAACCCAATAGAGCAAGGCAGGCAATTTAGCACCGATAGAGTATATAAATAGATCATCCATTCATGCAGAGCTCGTGAGCAAGCCTGCCTTGTAGTCTGAAGCCTGGCATGTCGTTAGGTTGGTGCTTGGAATCCTATCAAGCTAGATGTTGAAGAGTTTAGGGAAGAAGAAGAAGAAGTTAACTATTACCAAACATAGGAATGAAGACACTGATCTCCTTAAGGGCTAGATAGTATTAAGGTTCAAATCTTGCCCTTCAATAGAAGTGGAGATGTAGATGATTACTTAGAGTGGGAAGAGAGGTCAAGAAGGTGCTTGACTGTTATGGATACACAAAAGCTGCAAAAGTTCAACTTACTGCACTTGAGTTCTCTAAGTATGCTGTGTGGTGGAAAAATCTGAATGTAGTTAGAGCAAGGAATGGAAGACAAGGTGTTAAAACATAGGATGAGACAAAAAGGTTGTTAGGGGGCAGATTTGTGCTTAAGAGCTGCTTACAAGATACATTTACAAAGTTGTAAGAACTTCATTAAGGAAGCCAATCTATTGATGACCATGTCAAAGGCTTCCAAATACTTATGATTCGATTTGAAGTAGAAAAACCAGAGGCCTACAGAGTATCGAGGTTTATTTATAGGCTCAAGTATGAGATTTGAAACATTATGGAAGTGCAAAGGTTTTATACCTTGAAAGAGGCGATTAAGATAGCGTAAAGGGTTAAAAAACAGAAGAGAAGTGTTCTAAGCCAACCTAAGCAAACATTCTCATGAGCCCGTGTACCATACCGACCTATTCAAACCGAGTCGAGGAGAGGAATGACTGATCTAACGATAACAGTCAAGTAGGCAACTAGGGCAGAGCCGATTAGCCAGGTTGGATCGAGGCTAGGCCTACCTCAAGAACATATGAGAAGGGACAGACCTCCAGATGAAAGACTAGCAAAGTGAAGTACTTCAAATTCTTAGGCTTCGAACACATAGCCACTGAGTGTCCAAACCAACATGTCATGGTACTTCCAGGAGATGTAGTGGATAGTACCGATGAAAGCAAGCCTGAGGAGGATAAGGATGTTAAAGAGGCAAAAGTCGAAGAGAAAGAGGAAACCTATATCTGTGCTGACCAAGGAGAATTGATGACCTTAGTTCTGAGACAAGTATTGAGTTCCCTACCGAGCTTCGAGGAAGACTAGAGGGAAAATTTGTTCTATACTAAATGTACCATAAAGGGACAATTGTGCACCATTATAATGGATAGCGGAAGCTATACTAATGTAGTTGCACAGTCCTTTGTGCAAAGGTTTGGTCTACCGATCTCAAAACATCCCTGACCTTACAAGCTACATTAGCTTCATGACAAAGGTGCTTTGTACGTGATTGAACAAGTAACCATACTGTTCAGTATTGGGAATGTATACAATGACAATGTAGTGTGCGATGTCATCCCCATGGGAGCTTTACATTTACTACTTAGATAACTTTGGTTGTTTAACTAACGTATTACTTACGATGGGTATAAGAACACATATGCTTTTTTTAAGAAAGGAAAGAGGATCGTGTTGTAGCCTATGACCCTATCCCAAGTGAATGAGACCTATAATTCGCTTACCCGAGCAAGCAAGAAGAAAACTTTAGTGATGAGCCGAAGGGTGCTCCAAGCTGCTAAGAAAGTTAATGGGCTTATGTTCATGTTGGTTAGAAGAATGTTGGAGATGAGAGATTTAGAGAATGCTTTTAATGAGATTTGAAGCCTGCTAAATGAGTTGTCCGGTCTATTTCTCAAAGAGTTGCCAAAAGGACTACCTCCAGTTCAAGGCATAAGCACTAAATTGATCTACAGCCAGGCA
This sequence comes from Lumnitzera racemosa, assembly GCA_024138005.1. NCBI lineage: Eukaryota > Viridiplantae > Streptophyta > Magnoliopsida > Myrtales > Combretaceae > Lumnitzera > Lumnitzera racemosa. The sequence goes on from JAMXBC010000011.1 coordinate 63,282,116, forward strand.
TTCCCTACCGAATCAACTTGCGTATAGAATGAACCCTGAGTAAGCTGTCGAGTTTCAAAAACAGGTGGACAAACTTATAGAGTGAGGATACATGAGGGAAAGCATGAGCCCTTATGCTGTATTGGTATTGCTCATCCCTAAGAAGTATGGAACATGGTGCATGTACATTGATAACTGAGCAATCAACCAAATTACTACCAAGTACAGATACCTGATACCAAGGCTTAATGACATGTTAGATGAGCTTCATGGTGCAAATTTTTTTTCAAAGATTGATTTGCAAAGTTGTTACCACCAAATTCGCATAAGACCAGGTGATGAGTGGAAGACTGCCTTCAAGACTAGGCATGATCTCTACAAATGGTTAGTCATACTGTTCAAACTTACTAATGTATCGAGCACATTCATGAGGTTGATGAACTATGTGATACGCCTCTGATTAAGAGATGTGTAGTCATTTACTTTGATGATATATTAGTATACAGTGCTAACTTGAGCAATTATGTTCAACATCTTTGAGCAGTATTTGACATTTTATGAATTGAGAAGTTGTATGAGAATTTGAAAAAATGTTCATTCTGCTAGGATGAAGTGATTTTTCTTGAGTTTGTAATGTTAGGGGAAGGAATCCGAGCAAATGAAGAAAAGATTTGAGCTTTTATGAAATGGCCGATGCTGAAGAGTGTTACTAAGATCTGAAGTTTTCATAGCCTAGCTTCTTTCTATAACCTATTCATTAAAAACTTTAGTACAATAACCATCCCCTTGACCAAACTAACAAAGAAGATTGAAGGGTTTCATTAGAATGATTAAGCTAAATAGAGCTTTAGGGAGATCAAGAAGAAGCTTACCTCTACCCCTGTCTTATTACTGTCAAACTTAAGTCCTTTGAGTTAGAATGTGATGTATCAGGAGCAGGAATTAGTGCCATCCTGATGCAAGAACGACAACCCATGGCTTACCATAATGAAAAGCTTAGTGGTGCTACCTTGAACCATTCTGTGTACAAGGAGTTCTACTCTCTTTTTCGAGCCCTCACTTTTTGAAAACACTATATGTTGCTAAGAGAGTTTGTAATTTACAATGACCATGAGTCATTAAAGCATCTTGGGAGTTGAAACATACTCTCGAAGAGATAAGCTAAGTGGTTAGAATTCATGGAAGGATTTTCATATGTAATTCAGCATAAGAAAGGAAGCGCAAATGTGGTCATCGATGCTTTATCATGACGGCAAACCTTACTGACCACTCTGCAGGAAAAATTTATTGGGATTTTTGCTTATCACTAAGCAGTATGCTAATGACCTTCACTTCGATCTTGTTGTTGAACATTGCTGAGAAGAACTAGTTGTTGGAGGATATTATCTTAAGGATGGCTATCTCGAGTGTTAAGATTAGATCGAACGGGATTTGTCGGTCTGTCATATCCAGTTAGTAGCCATTTAGATTTTACTAAATCCCTTTTCATTATTATAGATACCCTATTTTTGGTACTATTTATTTTAATTTTTAAAGGGTCATAATTAAAAAAATAATAACAATAATAAATTGAAAAAGTAATAAAAATAAAAAAAATGAAAAAAAGAAAAATTATAAAGATTTTTTAGAAAAAAATAAATTTTTAGAAAGTAAAACATTTTAGGGTCAATTGATTTAGTTTTAACTTATTTTAAGTAGCTTTTTTTTAAAAAGTTACATAGCTTAAGTATAATTTAATTGTATTAAATGTCACGACATAAGTACAAGCACAGGCTAACGGCTTAACAGATAAACATTTGAGCATTAGCATTGAGTTAGTTTGAGGTCATGGGTTCGAATCTCATCAGGTACGGATGAATTGATATGAACTTTATAAATATTGATCGCGTGGTATAAAGGAGGACAATTACACATTGGAAAAAACCAAAGCCCCCTTCATCCTCACCTTATCGATCATCCCATACACGTTTTGCCTACTAAATATGATCTTTACTGTAATTGCAGCAGCAGTGATCGATCCAAATAGCCACACTATACAACCGCTCTTCCCCTAACCAGTAGCATACCCATGTAATAGGACTCCAGTAACTGCCATTGCAGTAACAACCACCTAACAGTAGGCATGAAGCACCACAATAGTTTAACACCGTAACCTTCATCTTGACTCCACTTATCAGACCAAAGCACATCTCTTACTTTGTCACATGCAACCCACCTCCTTCACTGTCGTACACAATCATATACACTCTCCTGCACTCACTTCACATTGATACATACATACGAACACTGCACTCACTTCACGCTGATGCACATGCGCATAATCCCATCACATATGCTTGCACTCATTTCACGCTAACATACATACGCCCGATCACACACATACACATTAACTCACGAATCACTCGCTCATTTGATCATACACATACACTAACACACCGATCACTATTGCATACATCCCTCACCGATCACATACTAATACACTGATCACTCACTGTTGCATACATTACACACAATCAACCCCTAATCACATAATCCACGCATGTATGATTCATAACACTGATGCTACATATTAGATCACCACACATATAACAGCCACACGTATCCCTTATTCACAACACCGATGCGCATAGCTATATGCACAACAGCTACGCCATATCTAGCTATCTAGGATGCTGCACAGCTACGTCGATATACAATGATTCACACACGCTATCCACACTTACTCACGAGTTCACAACATGTGCATTTGATCACGCACGATTTGACCCATTTAAGTAGTTGAAAAATTATTTTTTTAGATAGTTATTTTTTTTTAGTTAATCGTTTTATTTTTCTAACTAGTTTTTTTAGTACAGGTTTTTTTTATATTTTTTAATTGTTATACCGTTTTGCAATTTTTTTGGATAATTTGAAATTTTTTGATAAATTTTAGGTAAATTGCATTTTTAAACCAAAATCGCATTATTTGAAATAGATCTATATCTTCGAAAAAGATATGAATCTTAGTATATTTTGCATTTAGAATTAAAAAAAATCAATTTTTGACATATAGATTTTTTTTAAAATAAAAAATCTTAATTAGAATTTTTAAAAAGATTTAGTTAGTTAGAGTTTTTTCTTTTAAATAGATTCACAAAATTAGATCTTAGGATTTTTTGAAGAAAGAAATAACAATTTAATAATGATCATAAATATGGCTTGATTTTTTTTAAAAAAAATCTATTCACTAAATCTTTTCTAAAAAAAGAAAGAACTACATTGGTTTGATCCTGACTAACAAGTACGTAGACACCTCTAGGCAACAATATGAAAAATAATTTTTTTTTCTTTTTCTTGAAAATTCATAATAAAAAAAATTCATTTTAGTTACATTTTTGCATATTTGTACATATTTTGGTATTTTTTAGAAAAATTATAAAAAATAAAATCCCAGTATTTTTTTTTTATCTTTATATGGTGACTTGGTCTTAATAAGTTAGCCATTGAGCTTATATTTTCAAGTTTGATTTTTTAAAAAATATTTGCAGACTAGTGGCTAAATTAGGGTTTTCCCATTCGAAAACCTTAATTTCATTTTTTACTAGTTTAATTGGTTGGCAATTCTAATTTTTTAAAAATATTTTTTAAACATTTTTTAGAAAGAAAAATGTTTTTCCTTAATTTATGTCGACTCATTTATATTAAGTGAGCTAAACTTAATATCTATTGAATTAAGGAAAACCAAAATAAAACTCAACGATTATCTTGTTATAATATAGCCTCTATGTATAAGAACTTAGAGACGCATCACCTTTGCTGGTATTAGGGCACCATTCTAAGAGGAAGTGTGTGAAATTGCAGTGAAGGTTTGGTTCATGTTTACTATTAGTGCTTACTATGTTTCTTTCATAGTTGTTATAGTGTGTTCGAGTAAAATAAGTTTTGAAGTTGTGAGCTGTATAATGAAGGTTTGTAGATTGGTAAGTTTAGTTTTTGTTGTTACTCTATTTCCCACTGCGAAAATAGAGTAAGTTCATTTATATGGTTTTTTTATGTATGATGGTTGTTAAAGATATTAGAGTGAGTTAGTAAGATTCTTGATGGTAAGTAGAAGTGTTTGGTATGTATTGTGTTGTCAACGTATTTGAGAAGTATTACACTATGTCAGATTCAAATGTTCAAGGTGTTATTGGTGACCTGAGTAATGGTGCTTATGCTGGTTGAGGTCAAAATGATAGTAATACCCTTAGGTCAGTTGATGATAAACTTGATAGACTTACCAATTTTTGTTGAGAGTTTAGTTATCACGATGCAAGCCAACAGATAGCAATTGCAAGGTGTACCTCATCATAACTCACATGAGAATATTCCTGAGAGACGATATGGCCAAGGTGACCGATCTAATTGCCCAGTTCGACCCTACCGAGCTGGAGGAGTCACGAATCGAGTTACTAGACGACAATTAGAGTTAAAGGAGATTGAGGATGTAGGTTTAGAAGATGATGGAGAAGAAGAAGAGGTTAAGTATTATTAAGTACAAGAGCGAGGATGTCGAGCTCCTCAAGGACTTAACAATGTCAAGGTCGAAATCTTACCTTTTAATGGAAGTGGAGATACAATCGAATATTTAGAGTAGGAAGAGAAGGTTTCGACTATTATGGGTATATAGATGTAGTTAAGGTTAAACTTGTTGCACTTGAATTTTCTGGATATGCTATCGTGTGGTGGAAGAATCTAAATGTGGCTAGAGCAAGAGATGGAAGACAAAGTATGTAAACTTAGGAAGAGATAAAGAGATTATTGAAGGGAAGAGTTATACCCAAGACTTATCTACAGGACATCTTTGCCAAATTACAAGAGCTTTGTTGAGGAAGTCGATTTGTTGATGACTATGTGAGAGAATTTCAGATGCTGATGATCTGAGCAAACATGGATGAACCAGAGGCTTGTATAGTATTGAGGATCATTTCCAAACTTAAATGTGGGATTCGTAATATTGTAGAGATCCAGCGGTTTTATATATTGGAAGAGGCCATTAAAATAGCACAAATTATTGCTCCAAGCAGACCTGAGCGAAGTTTTCCTTAAGCTCCTACTCTCTATCGACCTATTCATGTAGAGCCGAGGAGACTTCCCTAAGCCAAGGAAAAACATGACCAACCTGATGACAGTCAAATAGGCCAGAAGAGCCAAGTTGAAGATAAGCCAATCTTGAGGACATATGAGAAAGGAAAGACCTTTAGACGTAAGACAAGTGAGGTGAAGTACTTCAAATGCTTGGGTTTTAGATATATGGCTGCTGAGTGTTCAAATCGACGTACCAAGTGATTTGAGGAGATGTATTGGATAGTACCAATGAGAGTGAGCTAAAGGAAGAGAAGAATGTTGAAAGAGTTGAAGCTAAGGAGGAAAAGGAGAACTATTTCTATATCAACTAGGGAGAAGTATTGACACCAGTACTAAGATGAGTGCTGAGCTACTTGTCGAGCTTCAAGGAAGACTAAACAGAAAATTTGTTCGACACTAAGTGTACCATTAAGGGACAATTGTGCATTATTATTGTGGATGGAGGGAGCTATACCAATTTGTTGCACAATCCTTCATGTAGAGGTTAAGATTGATGATCACTAAGCATCTTCGACCTTGCAAGCTACTCTAGCTTCATGGTAAGGGTGCTCTACATGTCACTAAACAAGTAACCATACCTTTTAGTATTGGGAATGTGTACGAGGACGAAGTAGTGTGTGATGTCATCACTATAGGAGCTTCACCTCTATTACTTAGATGACCTTGGTTGTTCGACCGACGTGTTACTCATGACAGATACAAGAATATCTATGCCTTTGTCGAGGATGGAAAGAAGATCATGCTACAACCTATGACACTAACCCAAGTGAATGAGACCTATAACAAGCTCACTTGAGCCAATAAAAAGAAAGCTTCAGTGATGAGCTAAAGAAAGTTTCGAACTGCTAAGAAGGCCAATAGTTTATGTTTTTATTGATTAGAAGACTATTAGAGTTAAGATATCTTATAGATGTACTCGATGAGATCCAAAGATCGATTGATGAATTTTTCGACTTATTCCTTGAAGAATTGCCTAATGAACTACCCCTAGTTTGAGGCTTAGAACACTATATTGATCTATAGCTAGGTACAGTCTTACCAAACTAACTTGCCTATAAAATGAATTCTGAGCAAGTTATCGAGCTGAAAAGGTAAGTGGATGAATTGATAAAATGAGGATATGTGAGGGAAAGCATAAGTCCTTGTGTTGTACCAACTCTACGTATCCCAACTAAGGATAGTTCATAGTGCATATGCATTAACAACCTTACTATCAATCTTATTATAATCAAATATAGATACCTAATACTAAAGCTTGAGGACATGTTAAATGAGCTTCATGGTGCTAAGATATTTCTTATGATCAATTTGTGAGGTGGCTACTACAAAATTTGCATGAGACTTGGTGATGAATAGGATACTATTTTCAAGAGAAGACATGGTCTCTATGAGTAATTGGTTACACCATTCGGACTTACAAATGCATCGATCACATTTACGTAGCTTATGAACTATGTGATGCATCCTCTAATCAATAAATGCGTGGTCGTGTACTTTGACGACACATTAGTTTATAGTGTCAACCTGAACAATTGTATTCAACATCACCGAGCCATTTTTTGACATTTTATGAGCCGAAAAGTTGTATGGGAACATGAAGATGAGTATGTTTTGTCGAAGTGAAGTTATCTTTCTTAAGTATGTGCTCTCTAAAGAATGAATCCGAGTAGATGGAGAAAAGGTTCGAGTTGTCTTAGAATGGCTAACATTGAAAAATATTACTAAAGTACGAAGTTTTCATGGTCTTACTTCTTTCTACAGGCTATTCATTAAAAACTTTAGTACAATTGCAACCTCCTTGGCCGAGCTGACAAAGAAGAGTAATGTATTCCAATGGAATGATTAAGCTAAGCAAAACTTCAGGGAAATCAAGAAAAAGCTCATACCCTTGTCTTGTCCTTACCAGATTTTAACAAACCATTTGAATTAGAATATGATGTGTCAGGCATTGGCATTAGTACAGTCCTGATGTAGGAATGACGACCAATTGATTACCACAGTGAAAAGCTAAGTGGTGCTATGCTGAATTATTCTGTGTATGAGAGAGTTATACTCACTTTTTTGAGCTCTTATTGTATGGCAATACTATTTGTTACCCCGATAGTTTATAATTTATATGGACCATAAGTCCTTGAAGCATTTTCTTGAAAACCGTGATTAAGAACAAACAAGGCTAGTCGCTGAATGAGTCTTGAAAAGAGATTAATGGGGAAGGTGTGAAAAGGGCAAAATGAAGAATGAAATAGTAAGTAAAACCTATGAACAACTCTAGAGGATATGACGCACTAGTGGAACTTCTAAGGACTCACAGCACAATTTGATATGATGCATGAATCGGTTTGTTGAGGTTACTTATCATCTAACCTTACTTAAGGGAAAGGATAAGAATGATGCTGAAGGTAAACAAACAGTGTTTATGCAAGGAAGAAAAAATACTCAAAAAGTATATTAAGAATGATCTGATCTTTGTTACAAGTATAAGAGTATTTATATCCATAAGTTAGGACAACTTGCCTAAAAAGGAAAAAAAGAAAAGGGCATTTCCTAATAAAGTAATATACAAGATATAAAAGGATAAAAATGGATATACAAGAAAAACAATCATTGATACAATGGATTTTGTATATAATACTGAACACATGGCGATGTTACATTGGTGAGGTTGCTAGAAGATATGGACCAAAAGTAAAGAAAGATGACTTATCTGAATAGGGATGGCTTAGTTAGTCCGAAGTCTATATTTCTCAGCTTCTTAACAAAGGCGATGTCGAGTGATTGGTCGGTATAAACACTAGTAAGTAATCTTCAGTTCGACATACTATAGAAAGATGGGCAGTCATACAGCTCGCCATGAAGGGTGACTCCACAAGGAAGTACTCGACTTTGATAAGGGTTGGTTGGAATAGAAGGATTCATTGTGCCAATCCTTCTAATCTTTGGGCTTGAATATGGGTCAAAGGTCCAGTAGCCTAATTTCCATCACTCCCTTCGGGTTATTTTGGTTTTAGGATCAAATCCGAATGGTGTTCGCTCAATTCTCTATCGGGGTGATATTGATTGAGATCGGTAATGTTGAAGGCATCAGAAACCCCATAGTCCTCCAGCAATTCTAACCTATAGGTATTATCATTGATCTTTTGGAGGATTCTAAAAGGTCCTTCCACTCTTGCAGATAATTTGTTCCCCCTCTTATTCGAGAACTGCTCTTTACTGAGGTGTCACCATATCAAGTCTCCCAGTTGAAATCATTTAGTTTTTCTTCCCTTGCTCTTTTCTCACATTCTCCTAGCATCTTGGTTAATGTATCGAGTGACCTTATCATAGATTTACTGAAAGGAATGTGCTTTGGCCGTTACATTAAGGTCTTCTTACGTGGGTATTGGTACAGGGGCATAGTTAAGGGGCAACTCGGGACTAAACCCATAGACTACCTTGAAGGGAGTTTGCTTAGAAATGTTATGTACAGTTTAATTATAAGCAAACTCGACTACTAGTAGGTAGACGTCCCAATCATCCAAGTTCTTACCTACTGCAACTAGGAGTAGTGACCCTAAAGTACGATTAACCACCTCTGTTTGGCCGTCAATTTGGGGGTGACATGAGGTATTGAAGATTAATTTGGTTCTCAGTCAACACTACAGGGTTCTCCAAAAATGGCTCAAGAATTTCGAGTCTTTATCGAATACTGCACTTCTTGGTATGCTATGTATCTGCATAATAACCTATAAGAAAAGAGAAGCAATAGTCGAAGCGTTATTAGTTTTGGTATAGGGCACGAAGTATACCATCTTACTGAACCTATCCACAATGACCATTATAGAATCTTTACCTCGTGTAGTTCACAGCTATCCGAGTACAAAGTCCGTGCTTAATTTGGTCCATGGCTTTGTTAGGACAGGTAGGGACATTGCTTTCCTTTGTTCGGCTCAGCACTTAGCCATCTTACATACGGCATAACTTTTGACCACTTGATGTACATCTCTTCTCATTCTTGGCCAATGGCCAAAAGAATCGGTTATTCAACAGTTTACAGGTCTTTCTTTCTTTAAGTGTTTGGAAAGACCTCCATAATGGGCTTCCTTAATTTGGTGCTCCCTTAATGAGTAATTCACACTCATAATTTTCCTCTTTGGAACAAGTAGCCATCCTTCGCATGATACTTGTCCACCATCCTCTCGTTAATGCACCGCAAAATTATGGTTTCAAAGTACAGATCTTCGGAGTATTGTTTTTTGATACTTACAAACTCAAATAGCCTGGTCTACAGTTCTGGTAAAAGTACATGTCTCCTCGAAAGAGCATCTGCAAATACGTTGCTCTTTTCTTGCTTGTACTTTATTATAAAATTGAATCTTTCAAGGAATTCAACCCATCTCGCTTCCACTTCAACAACTTAGTCTAACTTCGAAGGTACCTCGGCGATTCATAGTTAATATATATGATAAATTCTCTTGGCAGTAAATAATGTTGCTATACTTGCATTGCTTGGATCAGTGCTAAAAGTTCCTTGTCATACACGGAGTAGTTCAGCTGTAGCCCTCGGAGCTTCTCACTGTGGAAGGCAATTGGTCTACTTTCCTGCATCAAGACAGCGCTTATTCCAATTCCTGACGTGTTGCATTCCAGGTCAAAAATTTTGTCAAAGTTAAGTAGCATTAACACTATAGTGGAGGTTAACCTTTCTTTTACTTCGACAAAGCTCCTCTCCTCCCTTTCTCCCCATCGGAAGTCGGTGTTCTTTTTTGTTAAGTTGATAAGTAGTATGATAAGGGTACCGAAATTCTTGATAAGCCTTCTATAAAACGAAGCAAATCTGTGAAAACCGTCACGCCCCGAAGCGGCAGAATCGTAACAGCCCCGCCGTGTAAATCACTCTAAGATAGAAGCTAGCCTTACAACCGTTATCTTAGACCTGATCTATATAAGGCGTCAACGACTAACCCGCTTTGAAGTAAACAGTTTGTAATTTAAATAAATCATTCATCTAAGAAAGTGAGGAAATATATATATTCACTATAATTTAGTGATTACAATTATTGTTTGCAATGTTTCTTCGGGTACATTATAAAAAAAAAAACGAGAAGTTCTAAAGTAAAATCTTAAACCTTAAAAATATATGTTCGTTCTTCAATATTTTTCTTCACTCCCCAAGATCCAGCAGTTGCTAGCTTCAGAGTAGTTGTTGCCGCTTCTTAGCCAGCACCTGCACGATGTCTATAGGGATGTAAGCAACCACAGCTCAGTAAGTTAGGATGGAGGACTTAAAACTATACTATACACACAACAAGGTTTTCAATCACTTATTAGGTGCAATGCATGTGCAAACAAATGCCATCGTACGACGTTGTCCGGCACGTCGTGAGATTAGAGAAATTGCGCCCGCTTTAATCCGGGTTGAGGAGTTGCCATTAATGCAACAGCTCACGACCAAACCCAGGCTTGTGTAATGGAGACCTTGCTCCTCACGCGACTACCTTCGAACTACTATCTTCACCCTCGTCGCAACCTCCTCTCCTGTCACTTAGTTCGACTAAGGATGAAGAAGGGACCATTTTGCAATCCTGCGTTATCCCTTCCGAAGGGGTCAGTATTTGGTCGGAGAGTCCTAAGTTCCCCTAACGGGTTGCCATGCATGTCCGATTATGATTACTGGTCAGATATTTAATTAAGTCCAATTGAGGGTGATCAATCCTTTCATACAAATCATACAATATGTGCCAGAGCAACAAACATAATCATAGCATCACCCATAATCAAATACATGCACACATTCAACTATCTAACAAGCACAACCAAGCATAATCTTAAGTCTCTAAAATACAGCATTGTATTAATCCCAACTTACCTCGACTCCTCGCTCACTCACTTGAGGTCTGATTTGCTCATGCCATTGCCGATCATCCCTATAACACAACGTGGTTTCAGCTTTTCATATAACTATTATAAGTTTGTTTTATCCTATAACGCTTATTGTTATTTGTTGTTTAGGGTTTAATATACCTAATTATCTAAGTCTTAAGTCTTTTATAATTATTCTAGGTTTGGGTTTAGGTTTGGGTTCCGCATCGATTTCTAAATTAGATTCTAGTTCGATTTCTAAGTACTGTTTTATACTCGGACCGTAGAAATTTATTTCAACTCATAATGTGAAACTAACCACATTATTTCCAGATATCCTAAATACGATCACTACCCCTAGTCGGCATTTTATTCCATCCGGTACACTTAAATCCTTATTAGTGTACTGAATTTACTTATGTTGTGAGAAATTTTTACATTTTTCATATAATTACCTAAAATTGAATTTTGTTTCAGATTTGTTATGTTCTAATTTTCATTATTTTATTATCTAATTAAACCTAATTTTTCCATATTTATTAATTTTTAATTCTACATATTCCTAATTTTCTACATATTCCTAATTTTCTACATTTACCACATAACACCTTCATTACTTACACTTAACACTCCATAGACTAGGATTATATTTCCACATCAGAGATTAACATCCCTAAACATCTAATTACTATCTAAATCAGTAATTAATATCCTAATCACCTAATTAACTCTAAATTACCCAATTTTTCCATCATTTTAGGGCTAAAAATTAACTTAAAATTTTCAAAAATTAATTTTAAAAAAATGGCTTCATAGCACTATTCTATATCACATGAGCATCCTACAAAAAAAAATTGAGCTCCAAACTACACTCCTAAGGTCATTTATTTCTAAACCGAAATGTGCTCGGTTTTGCATGATTTCTTAAGGATCATATATTACGGGGCATGTTTTCATCAAACTAATATTTTTCCTACAAAATACATACAAAAATATCGCAGAATAACAAAATTCATAATTTTATAATAATATTTACTATTTTTACAAAATTACACAAAATCGGGCTGGAAATCGGACTCACCGATCTGGGTGGCTCTGGTCACCACCGGCCGCTGTGGCCTTGTTGTCCAGCCTAGGCGCTGCCACCACCGTGTGGTGGTGGTGGCCGTCCACTTCCAGCTGCTCGTCTGGTGGGGGTTCCCGTTAAAGGCTTTAACTGCACAGTTTTTTCTAATTTTTTTCTAAACCGAATTTTCCTCTCAATTTTTGCCTCTCTCTTTCTGATTTATAACTGTCCAAATGAGTTCCTGGATTTTTCCTGCTATTTATAGGCATTTGCTGTAATTAATATGCATTAATTTGACAAGACTTTGCCCATTTTCCTTAATTTTTGGCTTTTAGATTGTCAAATTTTTATTGGCTAATTTTTCTTTTGCAGCTTTGGACTTGCCATGACCTGATTTTGATTAATCTTATCCTCTTCTGATTTTTTCTGATTTTTCCATAATTATTTTATAATTTTCTTTAATTATTTACTTAGTTTTTTACCAATTTAGGTAATTTTGCGTATTTTTATCTACACGTAAATACATGTAGGGTATACGTGAACATTCCTAATTATTATTTTGGTCATTCAAAAATTTTTAGTATACATATAATCTATCTCTACTAATTTATTAGTTATTAGATTACACTTTTCGCATTTTCAGTAATTAGTACTTATTATGCTTAAAATTTGAAAATTTTATAGTCTCCTATTTTATTACTTATTTTCTTAAATTCAAGTTTACAGGGTCAGTTTTACTAATATTTCTCTCGTTAGTTTATAATTTAGGGTTTGATCGGATCCCTTAACCGATCATCCAAAACCTTAAGTTCTAAGTTCAATCCTACTGTCAATTGGCTTAGCTTTGGGGCTTACAAAAACTTCTCATGTCGACACAAGTCATAGGAGTTGGCTACTCAACAATTGCTCAGATCTTTTCATTATTGACTCGTAAGCCTCTTCCACTGACTACATAGCCCAAGAATACCATTTCCTTATGATAAAAGCAACATTTCTTTAAATTGCCGAATAGTCTCCCTGCATAGAAGATATCCAAGATTGCTTTGATGTGTTCATAGTTACTTGGCATGTCAGCACTATAGATTAAGATGTCATCAAAGTATACCACAACACACTTCCCTATGAGATGTCTCAGCACGTGGTTCATTAGTCTCATGAAAGTGCTCAGGGTGTTCGATAATCTAAAGGGCATGATTATCCATTCATAGAGTCTATGTCAAGTCTTGAATGCAATTTTCCACTCGTTGCTTAGTCTCATGCGGATTTGAAAGTAGCCGGATTTAAGATCAATCTTGCAGAAGATCTTATCTCCATTAAGTTCATCTAACATGTCTTTTAGTCTCAGGATCGGATACCTATATTTGATAGTGATTTTGTTCATGGCTTGGCTGTCTACACACATTTGCTAGGTTCCATCTTTCTTGGGCACTAGAAATGCAAGTACAGCATAAGGGTTGAGACTCTTTCTTACATAACCTCTCTCTAGTAACTCATTGACTTGATGTTGGAGTTCAGAAGCTTACTCGGGATTCATCTAATAAGCTGGCTTATTCGGCGTACAGCGCTAGGTACTAAGTCAATGTAGCGCCAGGTACTAAGTTAATGCAGTGCTCTATGCCTCGAGTTAAGGGTAACTCCTTAGGTGATTGTTGTGAGAACAAATCGGCATATTCACCTAATAACTCTTTAATCTCCTAAGGTAACTCACCCTGGTCCTTCATTTCCATTACTCGCCTGACCAACAAGAGGGTCAGCTCATTAGTATTGATGGCCTCTTGGAACTTGGCTTTACTCATCACCAAAGCCTTCTTTGATCCGCGAATAAGTTTCGTTTGTAACTTATGAACTTCTCTTGGTGGCATTGGGTTCAGTGTGATCATCCGGTCATCTTTCTTGAACATATACGTATTCCTGTAGCTGCCATATATAACTCTCCTATCAAACAACCATAGTTTACCTAGCAACATGTGGGAAGCACACATGGGCAGTATGTCGCAAAACATGTGAGAAGCGCACATGGGCAGTATGTCGCAAAGAATCTGGTCGGAGTAATTCCTTATAGTGATTGATAGCAGTATTTTTCGAGTGACATATAATGCTCCTTTCTTACTCAACTAATGCAACTTGTATGGCCTTGGATGTGCGACAATCGGAAACTTTAATTTTGATACAAGATCAACTGATGCCACATTGGTATAGCTTCCATTATCCATGATGAGGGTGCACATCTGATCATTATCCTCCTCTCACAAGGGTTTTATGTTCATAGTATGTCAAATAATCATAAGTAACTGATCTAAGTCCTCAAGAAACACATCCTCCTCAATCAGCTCTTTCTCAGTAAGAATGTCCTCCTCTTCGTGTTTCTCATATGTACTCTCTACTTCAAGCTTTGGGATGTCTCCCTTGATGACCATCGTTCGTCGATTCGGGCACTAAGCATCCATATGTCCGAACCCCTTGTGCTTTAAGTACTTAATCTAGCTGGTCTTCTTGCCAAACCCTTACCCCTTCTCGTCAATTCGAGTCAGCACTTCATCATTAGGTCAACCTTTCTGCTCAGATCTCACATCAACCTTATTTCTTGGCTCAGTACTTGGTAGAGTTTGGTGACTTGCTTGTTCGGGTCAATTAGTTGTCATCCTCATCAGTACTCGGATCCTTCGTTGCCTCTCCACTCATTGGGGCAATCCTAGTAGCCTCATACATGGTGTTAAATCGTTAGAGCTCCATAATGTCTTGAATGTCTCCTCTCAACTCAGTAATGAACCTTGAAACTGTTCGAGTTGGTAGTTCCTCTACTTTGCAACGGATCATGAGCATTTGGAACTTTTGAACATATTTGTTAATAGTTTAACCTCCTTATCTCAACTCCTAAATCCAAGTGAATGTATCTTAGAGATAAGTTTCCAGCACGAACTTGTTTTTTAGTATTCTCTTCATCTTGGGTCAAGTGTTAATCTCTCGATAGCCTTTTTGTCTTCTCATGGCCTAAAAATTCTTCCACCACATGGTAATATATCCGGAGAATTCAACAGCAGCAGTTCTCACCTTCTCATAATCCTCATATTGATAGTAATCAAATATACGCTCTACCTTATCTTCTCACTCCAGATACTCATCAACATTCCCAGATCTATTGAAACTTAGAATCTAAAACTTCACATGGTTGGTTCCTCTGGAGATTTGTACATGCTCTTCTTCAAAACATTCTTCTTCAAAATACTCTTCTTCCTCTTCAGTAAGCTCTCTCAGGTTTATCCTTCGCCTTACTCGTCCACTAACTCCTCTACCTCGAACTAGTCAAGTTGGGTTCTGGCCTCTAACAAGTTGAGCAGCTTGTAAAGTGTTTTGCATGGCCTCAATAGGTCAATAAGATATTACATGAACAGTTCGGGTCAGATCTACTAAGAGGTTAGCTACCTCATCAAGCCTTTCGTCAATGCTCTTAGGAGTTCCTTGAGACTATCATCCATGGTGGACAACTCCACTATCATCACCAGTACCAATATTCATATTTGGGTTTGTCATTTTTCCTCACAAATTCAAAGCTTAAACAAACACTTTAGGAAGATAACAATTAACAACACAACAATAAGATGAACTCAGTAACTTGCTTTGTTTCACATACGCAAAACAGAGTATAATAGAACTTTGAGAAAAACTAACTATAGTTCATTCGTAACCTATGCTCTAATACCAAGATGTTACGAACCATGACCAAGAACAGATAAGGCTAGTTGCTGGATGGGTCCAAGCTTGCAGAAAGCTTGAAAAGGGATTAATAGGGAAGGTGTGAAAAGGGCAAAATGAAGAATGAAATAGTAAGCAAAACCCATGAATAACTCTAGAGGATATGACGCACCAATAGAACTTTTAAGGACTTACGATACAATTCGATATGACACATGAATCGGTCTTGTGAGATTACTCATCACCTAATCTTGCTTAAGGGAAGGATAAGAGTAATGCCGAGAGTAAATAGACAGTGTTTACGTAAGGAAGAAAAAGTACTCAAAAAGTGTATTAAGAATGATCTTATCTTCGTTACAAGTACATTGGTATTTATATCCATAAGTTAGGGCAGCTTACCTAAAAAGGAAAAGAAAAAAATGGTATTTCCTAATAAAGTAGTGTACAAGATACAAAAGTATACAAATAGATATACAAGAAAAACAATTATTGGTACAACGGATTCTGCACATGATACTATACATATGGTGATGTTACGTTAAAGAGGTTGTTAAAAGATATGGACAAAAAGTACAGATAGATGGCTTGTCTAAGTAGGGATGGCTTAGTTAGTCTGGAGTCTATTTTTCTTAGCTTCTCAACAAAGGCAATGCCGAGTAATTGGTCGACATAGGCGCTAGTGGGTAATCTTCAATTTGGCATACTATAGAAAGATGGGTAGTCATGCAGCTCGACATGAAGAGTGATTCAATAAGAAAGTACTTGGCTTTGGTAAGAGTTGGTTAAAACAAAAGGATTCATTGTATCACTTTTTGGTAGTTTGAACAAACTTTTAAAGAAGTAAGTAAAATGGTTGGAATTTATGGAAGTTTTTTTTTTTTTTTTTTGTGATTCAACACAAGAAGGGAACTGCCAATGTAGTCGCAAACGCCTTGTCACATTGAAAAACCTTGTTAACTACCTTATAGATGAAAATTACTAGGATTTTCACTTATCATCAAGTAGTATACTCGCAATCCCCATTTTGGTCTTTTTCTTGGGTAGTGCAAAAAAGGAGTTACTGTTGGAGGATACCATATCAAAGATGGCTATTTGTTTAAAGATAGAAGGTTGTGTATACTGAACTTTTCTACATACGAGCTGTTGGTTAAGGAAACTCATAGTAGTGGACTATCTAGTTAATTTAGAGAGACCAAAATAGATAAACTGTTAAAAGAGAACTTTTATTGGCCTAATTTGGCCAAAGATATCCATAAGGTAATTAGTAGTTACAAAGTATATAAGAGGGTCGAGGGAAAGAGAGGGCCACATGGAGAGTACATGCCTTTACTTAAACCAACCTCACCTTAGGTCGATCTCAGCATGGACTTTGTCCTAGGGTTGCCCTGAAAATCCAAAGGAAAAGATTTAATCTTTGTTGTAGTAGATCGTTTCAGAAAAATGGTACCTTTCATACCGTACCAATGAACTAACATGCTTTATATATTATTGATTTGTTTTTGCAGGAAGTTGTCCAATTGCATGGAGTGTTGAAGACCGTTGTCTCAGATTGAGACACAAAATTCTTGAGCTATTTTTCGAAGACACTTTGGAGAAGACTTGGAACTAAACTTGCATTCAGCTCTAGTAGCTACCCTTAGATTGATGGCCAAATTGAAGCGGTGAATAGGATGTCAGGCAATTTACTCCAAGCTATTGTAGGAAAGAATTTAAAAGATTAGGATTTATGTTTACCCATTATAGAGTTCGCATACAACCAAACTGTCCACGGTACTACTAGGAAGACTCCTTTTGAGGTTGTCAATGGCCTCAATCCCAATATCCCCTTAGATTTGATCGGTAGCCCTATAGCCACCAAAGAAAGTTAATTTAGAGTTTCCTGAGCTCAAGAAATATAGGAACAGCATCAATCTATGGCAAAGAAGATCACTAAGTTCAATCAAAGACAGTAAGAGATTAATAGCCATGGCCACCAAACTATTTCTTTTAGACTAAGTGACTTAGTATAGATTCACCTTAGCCGAGAACTATTTCCCCACTCGAAACAAAGCAAGCTATCTTTATGAGTTGATGGTCCATTCAAAGTCTTAAAAAAGATCAACCACAATGCCTTCCAGATTAAATTACTCGAGTACTATGGTATTTCCTCTATCTTCAATATGTTCAACTTGATTTCCCACTAACTAGAGGAAGGCCTAACAAGTGCTAGGATAGAGTAAGAACAAGAAACCTCTTCAAATTTGAGGACAAATTCTTCAACACCCAAGCAGATAATAGGAATCAAATCTTTGGACTAGTTACATGCAACCGAGCTAGAGGATCGCAAGGACTCACATTGAGAATACTAGCTTGAAACCCCATTCAGGACAAGGATTCTTATTCCGATCTTTGCCTTTTACGTTTCTACCGACTTGAATACCAAACTCTAGTAAGGAATGATATAATTCTTGAGCTTTTGAGTAGAAGTGCCAACTTATTGAGCAACCCTATCCATTACCGAGCTCATATCATGATTTAATTAGCTTCCGAGCTAACTAACATTAGACATTAGTCTGAGGTGAACTGCGAGATGCCCAATTTGAAGGGGATTTGAACATCCTTCAATGATAAAGCCCAAGCCTGAACTAGATTAAGTCTACTCTGACTGCTGACTCTTTTCTGACTTCATCTGAATTGTATCATATTAAGAGTTGAGCCACCTCAAGATATACTTCAACCAAATTGGTTGAATTTTAAGCTGCTAACTACTGTGTGACATGTGTTTTCTAACACTACATTTGAAAAGGATTCTTTACTTTTTCCATATATGATATTCTTTCTCCTTTTTACCATTTTTATTATGTTTCATATATTCTATTTGTAATTACCCTTTTGTCTTTTCATGTATGCCTTGTAACCCTAATGGGGTAAGTATATAAACCCTCATTTACTTATACGTAAACATCATCACTCTTCATTATTGAATATAGACATTATCCTTTTTAGAGCACTTAGCTGTATCTTCCCATCTTTCAGCTCTTATCTAGCTCCTTTAGAGAGAGTTAGTGGCAAGCCGCCCTAATACTACATTCGAACTTAGTCTTAAGTGTTAGGATTAGACCAAGCGGGATTTGTTAGTGTATCATATCCAATTAGTAGCTATTCGGGTTTTGTTAAATCCCTTTTTATTATCTTGTTTCTATTCGCTGCGGTGTAGCCTTTGTGTGTACGATCCCAAAGATGCCTCAATACCAGTTAGTTCGACCTTATTTAGTGCACTCGCTTCACTTCTTTCATGTACTTAGTGATGCAATAAGGTCCAACAAGCAAGGTCATCACATCGTCCTTATTGTATAAGAGGAGAGGAATAGTTCTTTGCTCCATGTAGTAGGTTGTTGGGAGGAGTGCTAGTATCGGGTCGAGATGAGTTCTCTAGAACAAAAGATGAAGAGCTATGCAAATTGTAGCTTCCTATTGTAACAATATGAAGTCTGGGTGTGTCTAATGATCAAGCAAGGATGTTGGGTTAATTAGTTAAAGTTCCTTGATAGTGACCATCTTCACTCCCATTCTAGTTAAGTAAGATCTCCTTAGTGACTTGGTCACAAACATCCAAATTCCAAACACTTGTTCCATAGGTTAAAGAAGGAAGTGATGTTCTCAGGAGTTTCTTCTTGATTTAAGTGAGATTTATTAGATACTAGTTAGGATGGAGGGGTACGAAACTATTCATGATTGACACTTAAGATAGAATGGATATGATAACTCACATTAGTTGGGTTAAAGTAATTGCTACCTTGGGTATCTATATTAAGGGTTCAACGGATTTGATTGGTTGGTATGCTTTGATATTTTGACATGGTTATAATACTCTGTTGGATATGAGATTGCTTAGGGAGGTTTGTTGAGTAATAGTATGAGTTTGTCTTTGGGTTTTCTTGGAGTTGATTAGGATCCACTTACCATGAGATTTTTCATTGAAGTTTCAAGTTTAGGTGGAGAAAGAGGTAGCGAGATGCCTTTAGTGGAATCGAGCATGACAGTCTCTACATTCGCTCTTTTGAAAGCATTAAATGCTTATAGATGGTCGATACAGGGTGATGATGAAGCTAAGCCCCCTTCATGTAGCATTTTTAGTTTGGGCATCACTCTCCAAGTCATTATGTAATCCCATAACCTCAATTATAATAGTATTTCCCTAGGAATTGGCTTGGGATTTCATCAAACTACAATCTCTCTACATGTGCCCTAGCCTCCGACAGTATAACACAGTTCATTGATGGCTTAATATTGAATTTTGTATTTCCTACCATGGATAATCACCATATGTTTAAGAGGCTTAGTGAGAATCACTTAAATACATATTCACACGGAACAGCCTCTCTTAGCATCGATGGTGTATGTGACAAAATGGAGAACTAGCCATATCAATTCCTCCATTTTCCTTATTGCCAATGGTACATAGTATTCCAAGGGGAGCTCTAGGTTTCGGATCCATACAGCTACAACAGTATAGGTATATTGGGAAGCTTAAAATAGGGTTCCTGCCGCCTTATGGTTAGAAATTGAACATTGATAAACTAAAACCCATTCTTAATGACCGTTTTTAAATCGTCAAGTTCGTAAAAATTGATGGTGTAATATCCCGCTCTAATGCTAATTAATTCAAAATTATTAGCTAATTGCCATAATTCCTTTAGATGAAAATATAATACTGGATTTCCCAAGGACCGGCCCAACAAGTTAACAATAAGAGCATTCTTCCATGGCATTCGCAGTTCAGTTTTTTCTTCTTTTGCAACATGGCTATCCTATTGGGGGTATCCTTGTGGCCTTGCCTATCTTCTTCCTCACCAGCAATTAGCATAAAATTTTATTCTTTATGGTCATCCTCCATATTCTTTTTGGTATCGAATTAGTAAAAGCTATTTTTGAAATTATCCTTAATTAGTGTGTTTACTAATTTTTCTTTACAGGTTAACCTTTTGGAGTCCCTCAAAACTTTTTGTTGTTTCCTGTTCTTGATCCTTACCTTCAGACAGCTTTGAAAGGTTGGATGTTCATGATCAGTATGCTGCCGATAATAGTGACCAACTGAGGGTGCAATACTGTGCACACTTGTGTTCTGATCTAGATTGTTATCAAATAAATAATGAAACTCATTTAGATTGTCGTCTTTTTTTCTTATTAAGAAGAAAGGAGAGGGAGGCTTGGGAAAGGGATAGGTGGGAGGAAGACATCGAGAGGGCTTCTCTATGCACGTGGAGTCGTGCAACTTTTATATCATCCTAGTTGATGCTTGGCCTTCCAAAGCTAAGTTTCACCTACGGGCCCTTGTTCCAAGAAAATGATTTGCTTGATTAGCATTTCTCTTGTTATGATATCTTATTTTTATATTATTCATTTAATATTTTATTAAATAAGACAAAAAAGTGATACAAATGTGTTTACTCTTTTATTTATTTTAATTCTATGAAAAAAATATGGAAATAATGTTTTAAGTACCATTTGAACTATATTCAAATATTCAATTTTCCATGAATTTTTAATTTCTTCAATTTGGTATCCAATTAAAAATTTTCCATGTCACTATGACTACTTGTTGCACATACACGTCATAGGTTTTCACTTTAATTGATAACTACACCATGCAAATAGTAATGACATAAGAAATTCCAATTAGGTACTAGTTTTGACAAATTGAAAGTTTAAGTAATACATTGAGTTTCTACCAAAGTTCTAGTAGTTAGTGATATTGTTTGAAAAATGTTTGAATCTTGATGATAGTAAAATACGATTACAAAAAAGATTAATCTACAAAACAATATTAGGAAGATGGTAATATACAAAAAGAGTAGACCAAACGTAAATTAAAAAAAAAAGAGAATCAATATCACGTTTTATACCTCAATTATGTTATTTTTTATAATTATATATTTAAAGCTTTAATTTGTTTAATTATATACTAAATTGGAAATTTAGTTGTCACTGTCTATATCTCAGTTAATTATAATTCACATCGTTCGTCTGGATAACATAATCAGTCGATGGGATGACTATCTATGGCTTAAGGAGAGTTGCGTGACACCATTTAGGTAGCTATCGATCGTCCCTTGTAAAATAGTAAATTGTAAATTACTTAAAAAACATGGGTTGTAAGAGCCATTATTGGCCATTGGTGGTTGCCTATTACCTTAAGAGTCAATAGCCTCTCTAAGGTTGTGGGTGGTCACCACGTTAGCTAATTATGTAAACTTAACTAACAGTATGAATTATAATTAATTAACATGTAAACAATGATAATTAAATCTTTAATTAGGTGTATAATTAAATAAATTGAAATTTTTTTGTCTATAATTGAAAAAAATTTACAAAATTAAAATGTAAATCACAATATTGCTTAAAAAAGAACTATATAATTGATATATAGGAGCTTAAGGATGTGTTTGTTTAGAGAAAAACGCATTTGGCCCTTTTTTTTTTATACGATTTATAATTAAGGTTTAACAATTATCAATATGAATATTTTCATAGGAGTTGCAAGATATTAAAAATACTAATAGCTTTGAAATGATAATGTGATATAATGCTAGCTCCCAGCGTTTGGTGATGGCAGTTAACATCCATGAAATATATGATTTGAAAAATAACGAAAATGATTTTCTTTTTCCCCTTGAAAATGGAAATCCACATTCTCTATGGTCCATAACCATTGCTAATCATTAGTTCTGATTTTTGCCTTTTACCATCACTTATTACTAAAATTTACAAGAATTACAACCTCTTGAAATTACAAATACTAAGTGTTAATAGGAGATAACGGTAGCTCCTAACTTTTTACGATGGTAGTCGCAAGATAAGGAAAAGGATATTGATAATTGTAAGCCCAAAAGCCAAGCCAAGCCATCGTAGGATTGAACTTAGAACCTAAGGTTTAGGGCGATCGGTTAAAGGATCCGATCAAACCCAAATTATAAACTATTGAGAGGAATATTAGTAAAAGTGACTCCGTAAACTTGAATTTAAGAAAATAAGTAATAAAATAAGAGACTATAAAATTTTCAAATTTTAAGCATAATAAGTATTAATTATCGAAAATGCAAAAAGTGTAATGAAATAACTAATAAATTACTAGAAATAGATTATATGTATACTAAAAATTTTAGAATGACCAAAATAATATTTAGGAATGTTCACGTGTACCCTACATGTATTTACGTGTAAATAAAAATACGCGTAATTACCTAAATTAGCCTAAAACTAAGCAAATAATTAAAGAAAAATACAAAATAATTATAGAAAAATCAGAAAGGGATAAGTTGCAATAAGATCAGGTCGTGGTCAGCAAGAAAAAAAAATAACCAATAAGAATGTGATAAACAAAAAGCCAAAAATCATAGAATTGGGGCAAAATCCCATCAAATTAATACACATTAAATTCTACAATTGTCTATAAATAGGGGGAAAAAATTCCAGAAGTCCTTTGGTCAAATTAGGATCTGAGAAAAATCAAGACATCGAAAAAATCGAGAGAAAATCCAGAAAAAAAAAAAGAAAACTATGCAGATTAGGCAAGTAAGCTAAACCCACCACTCACCACCACCTGGGACTGAACCACCACCACTACCCTACACTAGACCCACCGCCTGGACCGGCCGACAACATTGGACCGGGTTTGGACGGCCCAAAAGCTTCAAACCGGTTAGTCATTTATTCACCCGATTTTTATATAATTTTGTAAAATTATTTATTTTGCCCAGAAAATTATGAAACTTATTATTATGAGGTTTTATTGTATGTAAATTTAGGGAAAAATATTGATTTAGTTTAATTATGTCTGGAAACATAGGGTCCCTAACAAATTGTTCAAAACCGAGCATTAGTAAACTGGAAAATAAATAGGCTTAAGGATGTAGTTTGGAGTTCAAAATTTTTCTGTAGGATGCTCATATGATGTATAACAGTGCTATGAAGCCATTTTTTTAAAATTAATTTTTGAAATTTTTAAGTTAATTTTTAGCCCTAAAATGATGGTAAAATTGGATGATTTAGGGTTAATTAAGTGATTAGGATGTTAATTACTGATTTGGATCTTAATTAGAGGTTTAGGGAAGTTAATCTCTGCAGTGGAACCTTAATCCTAGCCTTTAGGTACTAAGTATGGTTAATTAGGGAAATTAGGTAAGTAATATAATAAATTAGTAATATGTGAAAATGTAAATTAATAAATCTAAAAAAATAAGGTTATTTAGATAATATTATAATAGAAATCAGAAAAATAATAAATCTGAAATGACCTTTAATTTTAAGTAAATATCTCAAAATGTAAGATTTTTACACACCGAGAATAAATCTGACACCTCAATTAGGGTTAGCGTGTACCGAATAGTTTAGAATACAAAAATTACGACCCAATAGGATATTTGAATACCTGAGCATAATGTGATTAATATCACATTGGGATTCGAGCTTAATTACGACTTAGGAATTAAAACTAGAATCTAGTTTAGGAGTCGAACCCCGAAATAGAATACAATGAATCATTAATAAGTTATAAGTATACATGAGGAAAATGAGTTATATTATGAATTAGAATAAGAATCCATAAAATATAAGTACTAAAAGAACCTATTTGTATTATAGGACACCCAGAAACAAATCAGCTCGCAACTAGAGGATCGAATAATCGAGCAAATTCAAGTAAGTTGGGTTATTGCTTATTGTAATAGAGTACTAGTTTTGTAGTACTCGGAGACTTAGGCTTGTATATGATTGTGATTGTAAATAGTTTGCGCATGTGCTTGATGTATCTGAATTCGTACTGGAATTTGTATTGTGAATGATTTTGTGACTGATTGAATTGGTATGAACTTGTTGAACACCCTAACCGGCATTTAATCTTAGTCGACCCTAATAACTAAAAATGCCATGCATTGCAACCCGTTAAGGGATCATAGGACTCTCCAACCAAATACCGACCCCTTCGAAAGGGATAGCGTAGGATTGTAAAATGGTCCCTTCTTCATCCTCAGTCGAACTAAGTGACAGGAGAGGAAGTCGCGGTAGGGGTGAAGTCAATGGTTCGAAGGTAGTCACGGGAGGAGCGAGGTCTCCACTGCACAAGTCTGGGTTTGGTTGTGAGCTGCTGCATAACATGGAACTCCTCAACTCGGATTGGAGCGAGTGAAATTTTTCTGATTTCACAACGAACTGGACTACGTTGTGCGATGACACTTGATTGTTGCATTGCATGAAAATAATTGTTTGATAACCCTGTTTGTGCTTGTATGCATTCTTGAGTCTCCAATTCAACTTACTGGGCTGTAGTTGCTTATACCCTTATAGATCCTTTTACAGGTTCTGATTTGTAAACACTTCAAGTACTATGCCGCCCTACAATTACCCAGAGGTTAGTCCGTTTGAAGCTAGGGGTGTGAGGATCAAGTTACTTAATATAATGTGTGACTAGAATGACCATGCAATTAGGAAGGAAAGACTAATAATTATTATGTAATCTAGTGAACTGTCGTGTTTGTGTAAAACTTTCTGGGAAGCTCTGTGGACTTATTTATAATTATCTATGTTTTATAGAACTTTGTGATAATTATCATAATTGTAGTATAATTATTAATTGAACTGTTTACTTCAAAGCGAGGAGTCGTCGACGCCTTGTGTAGACTATCTCTATAGTAGGCACTGTGAGGCCAGTAACTATCATAGAATGGTTTACACGGCGGGACTGTTGCGACTTTACGACTTCAGGGCGTAACAATAATTTATATGGTGGTTAATCAACATCCCAAGCATCAATTGTGATCTTTACCATTCATTAGGATTGGATAAAAAATTGTAAATTATGAATCGAACCGAAAATTTTGTTTTTTTTTCGAACTATTTGGTTTAAGGTTCAGTTTGATTTTATATAAATAGTTGGTGGTTTAATTCAGAAAAGCAAATAGAATCGTATCGTTTAGAACCAAACCAATCCATTTAATTAAATAAAAAAATTTATACAATTATTTTGTATTTTTTTTCCATTAATCTTTATGAATTTAGTTAAATTTTTCATATTTTATTATTCTTTATCATAATCTTATATCAATTATTAAAATTAAATTGAGTAAATTTCATTTAAAATTTTATATTTATTGAAAATAAAAATATTTAATAAAAATTTAACACAATTAATTCGAACCTTAGATCAAATTGAATTGATTTTAATTAAATTCAGAAAATTTATAAATTAAATCAAATGATTAGGTTTGACTTCTAAAAAAACAAATTATTATATTAACTTCGATTTGATAAGAGATATAAACCGTTCTGAACTGAATCGATCATACTCTTACCATCCACTATCAATTGCCATTGGATAAGACCGCTAGTATTCAATCTCTTGAGATTTATTACTACGAGATTAACGGATAATATTCCGTATATCATTCAAAAAAAGAAAAAAAGAAAAGAAAAAGGTTTTCGTGAAGTATCCACGCCCTCAACAATCGCCCCTATCGTTATTATTGTTGCTGTAGTTGCTCGTGGGTCCTCGTATAAAGTCCTCGTTGAAACAACGATAGCTTGGCAGCCAACAACCATCGATGTTTCCAAACACTGCCACAGATGAAACGTCCATCTTCCTCGGATTCTTGGAGACGAATGCCTATATGATCAGAGAATGGCCACATAAGGTTTGTTTCTAGGGACACATATTCAGTAGAAACATCACCATGAAATCATTTTGTGGTTGAAATTGCTGGGACGTGATATCGTGTCAGTTGGTCCGGCTTGTGGCATCAATTATTGCTTAAATGGTATTTCTTCTTGTTAATGACTATCTAAAATTATTATAAAAATAATAAAAATCCTCTAAAATAGACAATTCCTGCAGTGATTATTTTGTCCAATGAATCTTAGTACGTAAACATTAATATCATTTCTTCGAAGAATATGACAATAGAATGCGACATAGCATCCAGATATTGATCACTAGCAAAAAAAAAAAAAAAACACTACTATAGTATCTAGTATCCAGATTCGCAGCTTAAAATTATAAAAACTTTTGCATTTGTACGGAGCGATCTTCATTTGATATTGATCTGAAAAATAATGTTTCGCATTACTGGGTTAACATTCTGAGTATGCGTTTGTGTAGATTTCCATAAGTTAATGGAAACACTAAAATTCACTTTACTCTCTCTTTTTCTCTTTTTCTTTATTTATTTATTTTTTCCAGTTACAGTGTAATATAACTATTGGGTATAGAAAAATAAATCCCAAGTAGCACTCACATCACTGGGCAAATTCATCAATGATAAGTCAAGCACCGTGGGAGGAAGGCAGCATCATTATAGGTTAGTGATATAAGTAATGTTCTTTAAACAAAATGAATTTGATTTGAAACTTTTCTTCTCCAAGTTATAATATAATTGACAAAAAAAAAAAAAAAACCATGGAAAGAATATATAGGAAATGCAACATTATTTCATATCTATGTGGATTTATATGTCATCAATTTTGACCAATCATGTCTTCTATATAAAAATGTATTATATAAATGCAGTTCTTTATTATACAAAAATACATTGTCAGTTTTATAATATATGGAAGAGTATGATTCAAAACTAGCTAAGTTTTCTATCAAAAACACTAGTGGACTACATACTTGCAGTATGTATATAAATTTGCTAAAATCGTCTATGTTAAATTTTAATTACATATGCAAATATATAGTTAACTAAATGTGAGAGCAAAAAATAAAAGTATAAAAAATACATAACCTTCTATTATTATTAACCAACAGTATTAACTCCATGGGAAAAGGAAAAAGAATGCAAAAAAATAAAAAAATTATAAAATTGCTGTTTCTAAAAAAATATTCTTAAGAATATGATAAATAAAATTTTCTCTCGAAGAAATGCTTTCAACTTAAGCTGAAATAGCCTCTTTTCCATGGGAATAACTTCATCTCCAAACCCCCCATCTCCCAATTCTACATGTAGACATTTTCTTTCATCTTTTTCTCTCTCGTAAATCATCTTGGGACTTTCTTAATCAAATCCATCATTTGGATCCTTTTTTTTTTTTTTTTTTGCAAATTAAGCATAGAATTGAAATAATAGCGTGGTATAGATCTCTATTGTAGGAAGATTTTTCGAAACGAGGAGGCAATCCACATAATATCATTACTTTTTCTCTTTAAATATCTATATAGAAAAATGTATCATTTTTTCTCATTTTGATCCATCTTAAACATATGTTGTTCGAAAAAATAGTGTTTTTGCTTGATACATTATGGTATATTGTTGTTTACTAGTACTTTTTAAACGAGTCAAAACATTCATTTTTTCTTTAACATATATGTAAATTGAATGTTTTTTTATACTCTATTGTCAATTAGCTTAGCTATTTTTTATATAAATTTGCATTCGTTGGTCAACTATATATATGTGTGTGTATGTGTGTGAAATTTTTTTTTATGAAGTTCTGTTTTTATTTTTATTTTTTATTTTTTGCCCAAAATGTTGTGTTCGTTATTTAGTATAATTTATATGTATGTATATGTAGTTTTTCTTTGTGTAAATTTGTCTTTATTACTGTATTATATGTATACATGTGTATTAGGTAATACATGTACAAATAATTATTATTGAGTAGTGCAACGAATGAACTGGCTTATGAGGTGATGTAACTTCTTTATTTGTTTCAGTTGGAGTAAGTACTAATTGTAGTGCCATTAAGGAATTATGACAGTGAAATCAAATTAGGTGATGTGTTTATGAACTTGAGTAAAGTGTCTCTATTAGTATAAGGTAGTATTTTTATATTCAGGTGCTAAAGTTTATGAAGTTGATGTAGTAAACAGGTGTAAAATGGATAATATGAGGTTGGTTTGTTATGTTGGTGGAAATATTATGGAAGGTGAGGATGTGGTGTAGTATGATAGCCTGAGAACAGTAGTTGGAGTTCCATTTGAGGCGACGTATGACTAGTTAGTTGGATTGATATGTAATTGACTTCAAGTTGATATGACGACACATCAAATCGAGTTGATTCATAGATGCCCCCTCATAGGCAAGACTAGGGACATGTTTTACGCCATCCCTATAAGTAATGATTATGATGTCCAATAACTGATGGCTTTCTCAATACAACGTAGTGGAGTCAGTGGTTTAGTAGAGTTGTATATTGAAATTTATGAAGTGAATCAATCATTGAGAGCCCCTCCTGCATTTGAATATGATGTTAGAGGGCACAACAAGGACATTAGACTGCAAGTTGAAACTAGAGTGTTTGACTCTTAACCAGTCTTACCGAGTTATGTACCACGCAACAGTCGCATGTCTTATGAACTTAATGTATTGATCACCATCGAGTCTAATAGAGATACTGATGTGAAGGACATTGATGAAGATTCCGTTGACATTGATTGTAATATTAACGTTGGTTCGAGTGAATGTTGGTTGTACAAAATAGAAGAAGCACAAGGGTCATATAGATGAAACGATTGAAGGCATAGGTTAGCCATGGACACAGTTGGGATGTCAGAACCCATGCCTTTCTACACGGCAAGTGTTAAGGATGAACTAGTGTCGTTTAAGGATAGTATAAATGATGGTGAATGGAGCTTCAACAATGAATTGAAGATGGACATGCGGTTCGAAAATAAAAAACATCTACAAACAATTGTAAGGCTGCATCATGTTATGAACCACTACAACTTCGTTGTAAATGAGTTTAAACCTACAATGCATTGATTGGGAAAAGGGATACAGGTAGAGACTTGGAGCTTATAAGAAGTAGCATGCTAGATACTTTGTGATAACCAAGTTTGTGGGTCCATACACGTGCCTTAATCCTATTATAAGCCAAGACTACTCAAAATTGGATTTAAACATCCTATCTTACTTCCTAATAAGAAATGTTCAAGAGTTACTGAGCGTTACGATAAGACACTTATAGACACTTGATTTTTGCTCCTTAGTAGTTATAATTTTAGTTTTTTAAAAGGAGTCTTAATTCCAAAATAAAAATAAATAAATTTTTTTGAAAAATGATGAAAATATAAAAAAATGAAAAAAAGAAAAAAAATATTAAGAATTTTTAGATTTTTGGAAAGTGTTTTAAGGTCAATAGTTTTAGTTTTGGTTTGGCTTGATTCAAATAATTATTTTAGAAAGTTATGTAGTTTAAATATAATTTAATTGTAATATATGTTAAGGTATGGGCTAACGGTTTAATGGATAAGTATTTAAGTATTGATACTAAATTAGTTAGGGGTTATAGGTTCGGATCTCACTAAACACTTATGTACCTTTTATTTTTACTTTCTTTCATTTTGAGAAAATCGGTTGAGCATACGAGATTGAAATTTAATTTCAAATCTTATCAAATTTGTGAGATTCAAATCTAATTTGATTTTTATTAAATCGAATTCAAATCGTTATAAAAGATTTAAATCTAGTTTGATTTTTATTAAATCGGATTTAAATTGATATAAATGATTTGATTTTTATCATATTGGATTTGTGTTGATACAAAATATTTGATTGGATATGATTTGTTTTAGGATTTATAAATAGGGATCACCTGGTATAAAAAAAGGATTACACACACTCCCGAAAGAACTGAAAATCCTTGACTATGATCCATTAAACAACCGTCTCCAGCACTTGATCAACACAAGACAGCCTCGTCTTCGCTCACGCTGAATCACACAACACAGCACATCCTCATTCACGCTGACTTTACAGCAACAGTCGCTGAGCAGATCCACATGCCAACGGCTTGCATTCCCACGCGCGAGTCCACTGTTCGTACGTCCAAGCCACATGCCCATCATCTTCTCCATCCACGCACGGTTGTTGCATTGATACACTCCATCACTGATCCACACGCCATCTCCAACATCGCAAGTCCTTGATTAGCAGCATAGAACAACAATTTCAACACAGTAAGCTTACACATTCAACGGTTGCACGACTCATTGTTGTCTTCACTACAGCATGCTCCAACTACTGCAATGCCAACACTACATCCCCGAATTAGCAACACGATCCACTGTCCACGAATAGCAATCTTCACCACTCAGACACTAACTCCACTGATCGTTCAACATAGCCAACGCCAACAGCAATCTGCTATCTCTCTCACTACTACAGTGATCAGCGCCAATACTTCACGACTAAACACCCACGATAACCAATGTATGCCCACAGTAAACCTCTGTCCAACCTCACCCAAACGCCTACGCCTAGCTAATTCGCTACGTTCCAACAACAATTCATTGTTGCACAATCCACCACACGGACACATTTGCACCACAGTCACCTACGCTGACAATTGCTCTGGCCATCCACTAAGGTAATATGCGCAATTGACGACCGCCTGAATGCACAACAGTGGCTTCAATCTACAAATAGTAGCAACTCCGATCAGCTGCATAACAACAACAAAGCCTACAACCACACGACCATTGTCCTCGCCTGCCGTCTAGTAGTTCGAGTTGCAATTTGTACGCACGTCTACTATCTTGCAAACAGTAGTTCGACACTACAGCCAAAAGCAATCAAGTTTAGTTGCTTAATAATTTTTTTTATTTATATTGTTATTATTATTTTATTATTATTATTACGTTATTAGTTATTATTTATTAGTTAACATAGTACATAAGGTATGTATATCATTAGTTTAAGAGAATTCTTAGTATTAGTTATTTATATATCAAGTGTATTATATAGAACTATTTTATTTAGGTGGATAGTTGTTTAATAGATATATATATATATATATATATATATATATCTATGTATATAGTAGTTTGGGGATTTTTTTGTTAAGATTAGGTTTTTTAGGGTTTCCTCATATAGAAAACTACTTTGTCTTTTTTTAGCTTAGGTGTTTTTTTAGAATTATGTTTTTAAGATTTCCTCATTTACAAAATTCATTTTTTGAAATAAAAATCAATAATAAAAAACCTTTTAAAAATTTTTAGAACTTTTAGAGAGTTTTTTTCTTTTTTTTTGAAAAAAATCACTTAAGAGTTAAGGCTCTCTTAGATTTTTGAATAAATTAAATCAATTAAAAACGTAAATCTGATCAATTTTCAAAATTAAAATAAACCAATACACTAAAGTTTTTGGAAAGAACTACGAACGTCTGATCTTGACTAGCGAGTACGTAAGCATCTTCACGGCAACATTAAAATCTATAAAAACTTAGTTTTTTTTTTTATTTTCTTTTGGTTCTTATTTTTTCTTAAAAATATAAAAATGGGGATAATTTAGAAGAATAAATTTAATTTCGAAAAATAAATAATGGTACCCATTAGGGTTTAATAGATTAGCTCCCGAATTTAAAATCATTTAGTTTTTATCAAATTGAAATCAAAGATTAGTAGGTAAATCGTAGTCAATTAACCCAATTAATTACAATTTCCTTTTTTTTTCCCAACTCCGGTCAGGTAGTGACTCCAAAAGTTTTTAATTTTAAAAGAACCGGAATTTCTCAATTTCTTTAGTCAATGATTAATATTAAATGGATTAGGGTTTAGTATTAATTGAAAAATGAGAAATGAAATTTAAATAGAAAATTGAAAATTCAGACTCAACAACACTTGCAGGCAATTATTTGCAGACAATACGGTTATATTGTGCACATAAAGAGAATTAAGGAAGCAAAGCATAAATCGATTGAACAGGTTTATAGTTAGTGGGAGAAATCATATGCAATGTTCCCGCATCTACTATATGCGATCTAAGAGGCTAATCTTAGTGTTATGGTAAAGTAGAAATGGCAATAGTGACACTGCCAGGCATGTATTCCTCAATAGAGTCTTCTAGGCATTTAGATCATGCATTGAGGCCTTCATACATTATAGGCCTATCATTACGATCGATGGAATATTCCTCTATGAAAAGTAAAAAAATAAACTATTAATTGTGATTAGAGTTAACAGTTAAAATCACATAGTCCTATTGGGTTTAGCCCTAGTCGATGAGGAATGACTGGATAGCTAGAGTTGATTCCTAATGTGTGTACTCATGCATGTTATAAGAGATTATATTAATATATGTTTGATTTCAGACTGTCGTACTGGGATCCAGTCTATAGTAGAGGGCAAGAATGCAGTGTAGCCAAGAGGTTAGCCTCAGTCGTAGTGTATCCGATACATCACTAGTAACTTCAACACTCGAGCTAAGAACAAAGACTGCGAAGAGCTAATAAAAAAGGCCACTTACTAGTTGTAACCTCGAAAGTTTCACACCTACTACGACGAGACCAAGATGATGAGCCCCTATACTAGAGTTTACTTTAGAGGCTTACATACTAAAGTTTACTTTAGAGGCTTACATCTTAAAATGTGGACACTGACATATGACGATGGAGCTTATTTGGTCAAGAGACTACCAACATTACCGAAAGTAATAACAGTACTTTGCGAAATGCTAGGAACTTGCCCGTTGCGGCACTACTTAAGAAAACTTTCTACAACTACAACGACTATTTTAACAAACGGAGGATCGAGTTAGCGGAGCTAATGGGCATTGGTAAAGTACCAACTAAATTTATGGAAATAAAGTTTGCCAAGTGGTGCAAAGTAGCCAACAATCACCTTATCGTGATTTTTTATTACAATGAGCAGATATTCGAGGTCATCATTATACCATGACCTACGTTACATGGGCAAAAAGGAGAGAAGAGCCACATAGTTGCACTTAGGACTTGATGATGTACTTGCAATAAGTGGCAAATATACAAAATTCTATGCTCTTACACTATAGTTGTTATGGGAAAAATAAGTATGGACTATGTTGCATATATTAGGCATTGGTATACACTGTACAATTAGCTACGTGTATGTATGTGTTCTTTTATGTCATGTGTCGATAAGATCAATTGGTCTTATCTTAGCATTCTTGCATGGCATCCAGTTCAAACATCAAGTAGGGTTAAGAATCCAGACAGGCCACAAGAGAAATGATTCTAAAACAAGATAGATATTCTGGAGGGACCATTAACTTATATGTATGGACTATGCGGTAGGCATGGACATAATAGGAGAAGATGTTCATATCGAGGAAGATAATCAATGTTGAGTGGATCCATCGGTACTTGACTTAGTGAAAGTGAAAAAACTACGATAATATTTATTGATAATATATATAGAAATATATTTTAAAAAATTTGTTTTGCTAACGTTTTGATTTTCCTTTATAAGTTTGACGGTAAACTTACCTTTTTTTTTTTTTTTTTTGCACTTGTAAGGGCAGACCAATCCAAGATTGATCGATAAGTCGCTACTTCACTTACATTTATCCTATAGATTTAAGTTGGTATGGGGTAGTTAGGTAAGGAAAAGCAAATTGAAAACATACTTACAATATGTTTAATTCGTATAATACCTCTAAGATTAGTTCTTCTTCCTTGGTTACAAGAGAACAACTAGCTCAAGTGTTGTAGACAAAAGGTGATATTTAGATATTAGGATGGCAAGGAGATCTTGATAGATTTAAGCATGATCCTATTTTTGGAGCAGTCAGGCTTCATTGGTGCGTAATAGATTCTCTTTATACAATTAGATTAGCAATTAATTACTACCCAAGTTGAGCGATGGAGGGAAGGGACGCATATATTTCATTTCGACATCGGTGAGATGACAGTAACTCTATAGGATATATCTTTGCTCATTGGTCTCCTAGCCAATGGCAATATAGTTATAAGCATGATGGCATCTATTGGATGGGCCAAGTTATGTCACCACCTACTAGGAATTTACCTACTAATGCCATGAAGGGTGCACAATTGAAATTGTCCTGGTTGAAGGGAAATTTCAATTATTTGCCTTTTGATGTAGATGGTGTTATGGTGTAACGCTATACAAGGGTACATATCATGCAGTTGATCAGGCGTATGCTATTCTTAAACAATTCTAACAATGTCGTACAGCTTATGTTTCTCCCTCTCCTATTAGACTTCACCATGGCTAGGCGATACACTTAAGGAACAACTTGCTTGGCGTAGCTATATCACCAGTTGTACTTTACTTCTAGGATGGAAACAAGAGAGATTTATGGTCTACTAGTAATTCTTTATGTGTGGGCATTGAAGCATTTCTCACACATCACCCCTTTACGTTGTTGAATTACATTAGTGATTGATGATCGACTACTTATGAGTTGATGGGGAGAGGAGTTTGACGTCATTAGGCTGCCCATGTATGTGGTTGGACAATGCATATATACATTTAATCAACAGCATTCGAATCAAGTGCGTATTTAGCAAAACCAGTTACTTGTTCATTAAGAAAGTCTTACATTTTTTCAACCTCATTATTGATCATCACTTCAAGTTGTTTAGATTCCCTATGATCACGAAGATGTTGCTAGACTTCCTGCTTATTATCGGGATGGGAGTAATGCGTGGTTAGTCTATGTTTCGCTTATATGCTTCCCCATTATTGAGATGTACTATCCCGCTCACGTGGCTCACCATTTTGGTGAGATGCAAGAGATCCCAGCCCACCTTGATACCGAATAGGCAGTACATGAAATTTACTTAATGGGCAGGATTGAGATCAATTAGGCAACAAGGCATGCAGATTGGATGGCACATTAAGAGGATCAACGAAATCAAATAGTGTACGTTTGGCTATCACCTAGTGTACATCTTGACTTTGTCCCTCGGTACCGTAAGCTACTCGTAGATACATCAACCGATTAAAGGCCTCCTAGATATATATGGTACATATACTTGATATTTCAATTATACATTTATTTTCTAGTTAAATGCTACTCAAACTTTTATGTTCGAATTGGAGGCGAACTTCATACAGAGATTGCTGCATATGTCATACTAGGACATTATATCTGAGCAGCATGGGGTTGATGACCTCTTCTAAGGGATTATTGGGGTTTACTTAGGTAACCCACTTGCATTCGATCTTGATGTAGACGAAGATGAGTCCCCACTAGATGAGCCACAGCGAGAAAGGGGCAATCTAGGATATGATCGTTATAAGTAGGGGGGCAAGGATGTAGATAAGCCGGCATGCATATTTAGGATGATGCTTCTTCTCTATACTACTCATCGCTGGTATCTTTAGGACCGCTGAGGTTTGAGTGCCACAAACGATTCATTGAAGAGAGCTTTGAGGATTATATATGCCACATCCTATTGTAAGAGAGACCTCTAGTAGTTATGTCCATACTCCTTTTGCACCATATTAAGGATGCCAATTAGAGATTCTCATCACGACATGAGCGAGGGAGTTACACAGAAGTACCCTACTCCAGTCCCCATGCATGCATTATTTTTCGATGCTTACAATTAGGATGGGGAACAGATCACCATGTTGGATGCAAACTAAATGGTTCAACCATAAGTCGATGCAAATCCTTAAGATGTTTGTCCACTTATGCGACGATGGCATTGACATCATTAGCTTATATTTCACTTTCAAGTTTGTTTTTCTGTCTTATTTTTGAAACACTATGTAATTATTTGAAAGTGTAATTACATCTTCCATAACACTTTCATGCCTTCATAATTTCAAATTATTAACATGTTTGAAAGTGCATCTTGGGGATGCAACATTAGTTTAAAATTAGTGATTTTGGATTGACATAAATTTATAACACTAATCCATATCATAATATTGATTCATATAGATGCAAAACAAAAATGTTATTTATTGATTCAAAGTGCATATTTGTATAATAGAGAAAGAGGATAAAAGTGAACATCTTATTATCATATAATCGAATAGAAATCGATTTGTGCTATACTAAATGATTAAAAAAAATGATTTGGTGTTGAGCTAAGAATAGGGGATTGTATGTAACGTAATGGTTAGTAGAAGAGGTGGTTTGGAGTACAAAACTACTCCATTATGAAACAAAATTGCTTATTGGAGAAGTAAAAACCAATAATCCAAATTAACATTTGCTTTCAACCAAAATTGCTTGTTTGAACAAAATCACTTTATTATAATTTGAAATAAAATTGCCTCATGGAGGGACAATAGGTTGAACCAAAATCGCCTTTTGAAGAAGTGATGCAGTCTGGAAATATTTTCCTAGGAACAACAAATTTTTTTCCTTATAACTCTACACCTTTATACAATATAGATAAATTTAATATAATTACAAGTAAGCCCACAAATGCAGCGTTGGTTGACCTTTATGTAGTGTTGATGTATTAGGTTTTAGTAGTGTTTTTAGTTTATTTATGCTCTATAATTGAATTTTTGACATGATATTTTCTGCAGAGTTTTCACTTTTGTTGCTATTATGGGTGGAAAGCTGATGAACCTTTTATTTTTTTATGTTGGCCATTAATTCATTGATTTTTGTAGTGTATGAGAGGAAATAATGTCTTTAGGCTTGAATTTGCTGGGTATGATATGATGTTAAATTTCCATTTCAGCATTTTTCTGTGCATCGGTTATGGGAAGGGAGGAAAACATTACTGATCCGACATCGAGTTCAGGTTTAATTTTTTAATTTATTTCCTCCTTTATATTTCTCGCTTGACCTTTTATTTTGGGTTTAATTGTCTTTACATACTGCAGGTGACAGCAAAATCTATGTATCCATTAGAAATGGAAGGGCTATACTTTCAAATATGAAGTATCCTATAGGATGGTTTTCGGCTTAAAAGGAGCCTTAATCATGCTTTGCAAGGAGTGGCTCTATAACAATCTCTCTTGAACTAAGGGCAGCCATGACCTATTGGGACTTCGAAATCAAATGTTAGATCCTGATATAGCATGCTCTGTTGTTGACGCTACATGCAAAATACAGTGACTCAAATAGGAGTGAGGAAAGAGGTGAATGAAATAATGATGAGCAAGGACATCTATCGTCAAGAATGGTTATAGTAAAAGCCGACCAAGCTTTTGTCTTCAGAGTAGTTGCTGTTCTTGACAACATTACGAGGAATCTACCTTTCTATTCAATTCGTTTGACTTTCGACATGAAAGACCATGGTGGTGGTTGCTATGCATCTCGAAATTGTAAAAAAAAAATATATATATATATATATGATAAACACAATTGATGACTGTACATTTTTCTTATTCTTCTTATTTTTATCTTTTTAGATGGCTTTACTCCAAGATGTGCAAGTGCACACCCTACATACGTAATTGCATGCTTTGCACTTTCATATCTAGGGGAAAAAAAATGCTGTCGGTGAAAGCAAACTCATAATTTTAATTTACTTCCTTCTTTCTATTTCTCCTTATGTATTTACTTTGAATCTTTACTAAGTAAGGTTTGTTTATCTGTGCAAGATCATGTTCTTATAGACTTTTTGAGTGCCAAAGAGACCTTAAAGAAGGAAGAAGGAGATAGATGAGAAACTGAAGGGTATTCTTTAATCGATATAACTTCGTTTCTTCATTTTCTCCTATTCATATTAGATGTTATACTAAAGTTGCGTTATATTGCTTAAATGTACACAGGGGGTTCATTTTAGCCGATCATAAACCAAATATAATTGGATCTCAGCCAACCCATAATTCTTAAATTAAGAATATCATATATATCTAGTTAATATAACAATTCACTAATGTAATTTAATTTGATAAATATAACAAAAATTCAACAATATTGACCTAACTTATAATCCATTTCTTTA
This sequence comes from Lumnitzera racemosa, assembly GCA_024138005.1. Lineage (NCBI taxonomy): Eukaryota > Viridiplantae > Streptophyta > Magnoliopsida > Myrtales > Combretaceae > Lumnitzera > Lumnitzera racemosa. The sequence goes on from JAMXBC010000011.1 coordinate 63,320,415, forward strand.
TGTTAAAGCTCAGTTGATGGTTAAATTTATCTCTGAAGTTTCCAATTTGTGGTAGCATTGGATATGATCATATTTATAGTTACAAATTTACATTTAAGGGAATATTAAGTTACATGGTCAATAAATTACCAATAATCTTTTCAGTATTGAAAAAAAAAAAAAAATTCGTTGATTCTATGGAAGATCACATAACTTGTAGTTTCAAAGAATACAAAATTTAGAGAGGTTTTAAGGGGAAAGTATAGGATATGAATCCCTATCTATTCATCAAGGTAAAGAAAAATATTAATAAAAAGAAAAAAAATAATAAAAAAGGAAAACGCTTCTGCTGTGATAAAAGAAAACCATGTTCATAATTTTCCGTTCATCTTTTTTTTTTTTTTTTTAAGTGTTTACTAAAAGCTCCCGCACAATCAATTTCTAAAGGCTCCTACTACCGAAAGTAGTATTGGTTGCTATGATGGCATATATTAGATTAGATTAAGATATCTAAAAATAACAACGACATGTAATTTTTTTTTTTTTTTTGTAAGACAAACATACAACATTCATAACATTACACAGAAAAAATAAATAAATAGAAAATAAAAAAAGGAGAGAGAAAGAGAAAGTGAGAGAGAACCACAAAACATCACGTTTTTAACAAAATATAAGAACTTAGAAGTTTAAATAAACTTACCAGAAGCGGTCATATTGAAAGGCTGTGAGTTTGTCTCTGGCGTCTTATATGTATATTCAAACTTATTTTGTTATCATTTTATCGAACTAATATTCTTCCCCATTTCGCTGAATAATCCATCTTATCTTTCATCCACTAAAAAGAAAACTGTTTTATCCCACTATTCCACTATTCTAAATCAACATTATATGTCAATACAAACTTAAATCATTTTCTTACAATTTCTTTTTATATATTTGGCTTATTAGCTTGGTGAATAAACAACTAATTTCTCCTCTTCTTCTTCTTCTTCTTCTTCTTCTTCTTCTTTTTGTACGAACACACAATGTGTCCCTCTAAATCTCCTTAAAATAACCATGCAAAATATTATCCAACCTTCTTAGAGAATTCAAACAATAAAGAAGAAAAAAGGAAAACTACAAAAATTGTTATTCCTCTATTATTGATTTTCTCTTTTTACCTTTCAACTTTTCTATTTGAGGTTTTCTTCTTTGCTTCCAATCTATCCTTTCCGTTGCAATCTTTTTATTTTAGTATTTCATCTAGAGATATGTAAATAGATTTTAACTTCAATATTGGCTTATTTAACACACTTCTTAAATGAGTTTGAGTTAAGTATTTTTATACTTGTTTAAAAAGTAGATCAAATAAAATTGACCTGTTTAACTTATGAGCTAAAATGAATCGGTTTGAATCAAGATTTTTTTTTTCTCATTTAAAAAGTAAGCCAATTGAATCCGATTTATTTAACCTGTGAGTTAAAGTAGATCGGGTTAAATTGAACTGTTTAATCCACTTGCACACTTATAATTTTATCTTCCCAAAATAATTAGAAAAATTCCTTTGTCATGTTTAAACTTGGACTTATTTGCCAAGGTGGTTGTAGCTAGTGGTATGTAAATTTATCTCCAAACAAAATGAATTAGGTTCAAATTCACCTTCTCCCCTCAATTGTAACATATTGTGAGGAAAAAAAATGGACTTGTTTAAGCTATATTAATAAAAAAATTCTAGCTTAGAAAATTTTATAGAATAATGAACAAACGCGATTATTATTTTGAAAATGTAGAAGATTCAAATAAAAAAGTTGAAAAGGTGAAAAATTCATATGAAATAGTAATGAAATGTTTGAAACTCAGAATAAAAAAGATGGGACATTCAAATAATAAAAGTAATACATCGTGTGGAACTTAAAAAAAAATGAAAAAAAGAAAGGGTCAAGAATTCACATAAAAGGTAGCAAAATATATGGATATTTTTACACTTGAGAAAAAAAAAAGGAAACAAATAATAAATACAAGAAACGTGAGCATCTCTTTTTAGGGCGAAAACAGATCACGAAAAAGAGATGTCTTTGTCTGAAAACACTAAAATATCATGCTACCAAAAAATCATAAGCAGATATTTCTGGAAATAATCAAATGACGGGTTTGTTTTTTCCATTTTTGTGTACTCCACAGGATTACCACATATGAAATAGTAAATCCTATGAAAAATTCCCATTTCAAAATTCAGCAAATCCTGCTTTTAATATTAGAGCGATGGATTTTTCTATAGTATTTTTTTTTTCTTATGAAATCACTACTGTTGTTCATTTCATCCTTAATTTGATTATATTTAAATTTAAATTATTAAATAATTTATAAATTTAATGATTTAAATATAAATTTAAAGATTTAGATTTAAAGTATGAAAATAAACGATAAAAATGATTGGAATTGCCCATAAAATCGTAAAATTTACCTGAACCGACGTCGTAGCATCCGCTGCGGTTTGAACGACTAAGAAATGGTATGGCTATGCCCCGACTGTCAAGTACACACGTTCTCTCTAGTGGTAGTTGTTGTCCACGTCTTACCGATTTCAGGATATATATTCATCTAGATAAAATTACAGAAGAAAAAAATCATTTTGACATAGGAGTTCGTACAATGAATTGATTTTTATTTTTTCTAAATAAATATACAAACTCTTTTCTATCATACGATCTTTAGATATTATAAAGTATTATATGATATGCATATGATTTTGATAAATCCCTAAATAACTCATAAAAATCAAAGAATCGAAAATAACCAACCCCGAATCCTTTTCTTTCATTCGATTTTATGCTTCTTCGTGTAGAATTTTAAAAATGAAGAGAGAGATTCAGAATTTGTAATTGAGGATTTCATGTAAGTTTATGCATGATTTGAGAGTTCTTTCATGATCCAATCTATATTGTATAAGATTTTAATCGCATATTTGACGATGGTATAACGAAGAAGCGTAAATAACAGGTGAGGAGTTTATTAAAATAAGACACATATTAATGGATAGCAAAGCGTAAGCTTTTGTATGTTTCTATTGATTTACTTTTGAAAAATTGCATTTTACATGCGTTACAAGGTATTACTATTTCTCATTTAAAAAAAAAAAAAAATCAAGGATCATCTCAATTTTTTTTTTTCCCCTCTTGATTAACTAACATCCTCTCAGCTTTTGGGCACCGTTGCTTGTCTTTGCATTGCTTTGTATTAGTAATTATAAAGTTATGTAAATCAAGAAATGGTAAAGGAATAGCTATAACCACAACTAGCAAAAGCTATTTCTTCCATACAGCATTCAGAGATTTTATAACTTAGTAACTTTAATGTTTCGAAAAATATGAATACTAGAGTAAATAATAGTGGCATAAAAATTGGAAAGTGTGTATAACTACATAAAAAAATAAATAAATAAATGGTTAATAGGATAGTGTAGATTGATATCCTAAAGGCATCTGCTATTACCTATGCAAATCAAGTTTGTGACCCTCTTCTTTGTTCTCCATCAATCCACTTTCGTTTAAATTTCATTCAACTATTATCAAATTGAAATCTAGTAATATCAAGTAAGATTTATATGGTTCAAGTTGACTTGTTTATATATATATATATATATATATATATATTTGTTCTTTTAATTTTTTAAGTCCAGGCATCACTTTAAGGTATTAAATGGATGAGTCGCTGAATCAAAGAAAGTCCAATAATGGGCCTTGTGGGCAATTAATTACCGTGCAAACATGGGCAAGGAAGGAACAACATCATGTGTTGAATGTTAAATGATGCAAAGTCCTTGCTCTTGCTCCTCCTGACTTCCAACTAATTAAATAAAAGCAGACGTGGAAGTTCACACGACCGTACCAAATTGCTGCGGTCCCGAAACTATATACGCTGCCAATCCCTCTTCAATACACAACACTCACCTTCTGTTTTTCCTTTTTAAGGGTAATTTTCTTACCCAACAAAAGGGTCCAAAAACAATTTAAAGCGATAGCGAAATTGATCTTCAAACAACAGCACATCGGTGCTTTGTGGCCTCATAATCTGATATATCTTTATGTGTTCTGGTCTCTCTTTTATTTTACTTTATTTTTTTTTTTAAGGAAAAAATGGAGTCTGACAATGATAGGAGGAAAGCTAAGGAAATCAATGGTCTAACTGCGTTTATCAACACCAATATATCTAAAAATGAGACAAAAGTCTCTTTCAATCCTTACTCTTCACATATAGCCACGTATTATTTAAAAAAAAAAAAAAAAAAAAGAAGCCCGTATTAAAATGTTATTACACATTTTTATATGAATAGCGGAAACATTGATGGATGGAATAGAAAAATTTTATTTAAAGGGAAGGCTATCCTAGGGGGGAAAAAATAAAATAAGTTCTTTATGACTTTTGTTGGTTTAAATAATATATAAAATTAAAGACAGTTGGAGACTCATATTAATTCTAAAATCTGAACGTCATCTGCTCCACCTGTTTTGTTTTCTTTACAGAGCAAGTGCTTACGAAAACTAAAAAAGAAGGTTTCTAGAAATGATTTTGCGCCATAAATATTGGAATCCTGAGGTGGAGCAACAACAAGTGCAAGAGCTTGACAACCTTAATACCGGGAAGGTAAAGGAGCAAAAACTCATACAACAACAATTCTTGCATGTTATGTTTGTGAAGACAAGATGGCTTAGTATTATTATTCTGATGAAAGTTACAGTGATCAGACATTGATCTTAAGCAGTTGAGTCTTCCATCTCTGATAGCATTCTCTCCTTAGTTCATTTCTTGGACATCACAGTTTGCAGCTCATAGTTCAGCTTCATGTGTAAGAATTCCTTCGCTTCTCATAATGCTATCTTCAGTAAGGAATATGTTTTCAAACTAGGAGTTCCTAAGATGGTTCGAGAGGCATATGGATAATAGGCATAGTGCAAGTGCAATCATGTCAAAGTAATGGGCTTCAAGTAACCTGGAGTTTTAGGTTTCCAGACCTCTAGTCATCTATGTCTAGCCAGGAACTCTTCATTTTAGATATGTCAAGGTAACATAGAAGAATTTCAATAGTAGAAATCGCTTTCAGATTTTGCAATACCATCATAGACTAAGTGCATGGTAACATTCATGAATTTTACCAGCAAATATTCTTGCTCTTGATGTTTGGTGAATTAATTGATTGCCTGCAGCCAATTTTAAGTCTTTACTCTCTATGGAACAATTCAGCATTGTTTTTTCAACTTCACATCGTCAATCGAGGTAGTAGTTTGTGAAGAGGAGACTACGAAACATAACAAGGATAAAATATTTGTTAACAAATGAAACAGACTCATTTTACCTGAAATATCAGCAGATGGATACAAGAAGATCAGATGGGCCTAACTCAAAGTCATCCCTCAATGATAAATTCAGCAGCACCGATCAAGACAGAACAATCAACGTCACTGAATCAACAGAGGTTAAAGAGAAAAATAACATGACATCAAGTAATTATCCACAACTTAAAGTCCTGGAGGAAGATTCACAGTGGTCTTTTGCTGGTTCTGCCACCAATAAAGAAACTCTCAACAGGTGGATGGCATTTGAGACAGAAAATGCTACCAGCTCTACAACAACGAATGCCATTTTTGGCTCTGGTTCTAATGGAACTGCTAGTGGTGTAAGGGATGACAATATCAATCAGGATCCAGACAGAGGATCAGAACTCGGTCAAATTTTAACTGAAGCAACAATTGCGGAAAGAACAGCAGAGTGGGGACTCCATGTGAAGTCAGATGTTGGTGAAGGTAGCTTCACAGCAGCCGGTTTCGTGATGAATCTGTCAGGGGATGCAGAAAGAAGCAAACAGTCATCAGAGAGATTTGCAGTAGACTCAACCAGGACATCAGAGGACTCTGATGCAGGGGCATTCCCTAGAGTATCACAAGAGTTGAAGGATGCTCTGTCAACACTGCAACAGACGTTTGTCGTCTCTGATGCCACCAAACCAGACTGTCCCATAATGTATGCAAGCAGTGGGTTTTTCACTATAACTGGCTATTCGTCTAAGGAGGTCATAGGAAGAAACTGGTATGCATTTCTGTCCCACAGACAATATCTCACAGTTTACCCAACGCACAAATCTTCTCCCATATATATCCATCTTCGTTTGCTATTACTTGCACAACTGATAAGATAGCAACAGTGTGCAAGATTTGCTTCATTATAACTGAACTATTAATTCTGAATGGTCCAGAAGCATTATAAATGTTAGACTTGCTTGTTTCATTTAAAGGGATTCACACACTGCTCATGATCTCTTATTTCACTCTCTGCCTTCTGGGAACTGTGTTCCATCATAATTCCTAACTTAACTACAACAAGAGTTGACTAAAAATTTAACAGGCAAAAAATGGGGAAAAGAAAAAGTTGATCACTTATTCCTATTACCTTTTCTTTTATCTTGAGAAATGTGTATAGCAACATACCAATAATCAGCTTTAAAACCTGAACACATCACCCCTAAGGGATTGAGTATTCGTTTGGATGTGTATAAAATCTCAGAGAGAACAGCCATAAGCAAGATTAGGAACAGCACAATCCAACTCGTCACAACAAACATCTTGGAAAGCATAAAAGATTAGTTGCAGATTCATACAAAATCGAGTGTTTCTTCCCTGAAATACACTGCATTTATACTACCATAAGAAATCAGTTATTAATTAGAAGTACTACAGTTCGTATCAATTCATTATACTAGACATCCAGTTTAGAAGCAAGCAGAGATGATTATCCCGATAAACATTTATGGACTTCCCTCTTATGATATCTGTCTGCAGCCGATTCCTTCAGGGACCAGAAACAGATCAGAAAGAAGTGTCCAAGATAAGGGATGCAGTTAAAAATGGCGAAAGCTACTGCGGCAGGCTGTTGAACTATAAGAAGAATCGCACTCCTTTTTGGAATCTGCTTACAATTACTCCTATCAAGGATGAAAATGGGAAAACCATCAAGTTCATTGGGTTAGTATAATCCATCATCCTATCTTCACGAGGCTCCATGTGGCCTTCTTTCTTTCCTTCCTTTTTTTTTATCATTTTCCCTGACCTCAGTTTGAAGAATTGCGAGTTCAAAGATAAGTACTAAAGCTATGCCTTGCTGACATGGTTATCTCGACTATTTGGCACTTTTTCCCTACGGATTTCACTGCTACATCTAAGCTAAACGTGTTCCCAAACCCTTTCATGATGTCCAAGTGTTCTTTTTTTTTATGGATAGACGTAAGAATAACATTTTTCAACCGTTGGGGGTCTTTATAATCTGCTTATGCTTTATGATATTCCCAGTCAACTAATTTAGCCGTAGTATGTTGTGGGAGTTCTTTATGCATATACAGTAATATGCAATATGTTCAACTTCAAGGACACATAAACATCTGTGTCATCATCTCCAATTAGTGCAATTCCTTTTAAACTCCTTTCTCGATATATCATCTGCGATATTTATTTCCTCACAGGATGCAGGTTGAAGTCAGCAAATACACTGAAGGAATTGTAGATAAAGCATTACGTCCCAACGGATTGCCTCAGTCATTAATCCGCTATGATGGTAGAGTGAAGAATCTTATAGAATGGAATGAACATCTTATTTTCATTTCTAACTTGTTGGCTTTAATGAACAGCTCGGCAAAAGGAAAAAGCTCTTGGTTCGATCACAGAGGTTGTCCAAACGGTGAAACACCCACGGCTGCATGCCTGTGCTACAAGCGATGGCTTTAGCCACAAGAATGATGAGATGGACAAATTCAAACTTGATCCTGTTCTACCAGAAGCAAGTGAAATTGGAAAAATGAGCACACCAGATAGACAAAGTCCTCTGGGGCTCACAGCAAGTGATATCTCTCAGATGAGCTCTAGTCGGGATATGGAAAAGAAAGTTAGAAAGTCAGGAAGAGCTTCTTTTATGGGGTGAGCTCAGCATTTTAATTAATGTAAGAGATATACAAAGACAAATGCTAAGTTACAAGTCACTTAACATAATGACACCTTTTTCCTATAAAAACAACATGATGGACCGGCCCTGAATATCTTGAAAACAGTGGTAGCACATGAAAGAAATTATATTGAGTTTCAACCATTGTGTCTTACATATGTCTCAATGAACTGATCTATTCAAAGTTCTTAGAGCTCTATTGAGGGGGGCAAAAAAAAGAAAACAGATTCTGCTGCATCAAAGACCTTATGTATTTTTTTTCTTTCTTATATGTATATTTCTTTTTTTTATTTTTGATGGCTCTTTTCCAGTTCATGGACACCATTACTGCTTCATTCTTCAACCAGCAGGACATAATAAGTCAAGGACTTAATAATTTGTTTAGTCTTATAGAAGTTTTGTTATCTTCTGCAGGCTGAAGGGGAAGTCCCCAATCTCAGAAAAGAAACAAGAACAACCAATTGTTGAGCAAGAGGTCTTGATGACCAAAGATATAGAACGAACTGATAGTTGGGATCGTGCTGAAAGAGAAAGGGATATACGCCAAGGAATAGATCTAGCAACCACATTGGAACGAATTGAAAAGAATTTTGTGATTACAGATCCCAGACTTCCAGACAATCCAATCGTAAGTTACCTGTCCTCTTCTTCTGAATCTTTTATAAAGTAGCTTGAAATTTTATAGCAGCATCATTCTTCAAAATTGAGACACGTACAATCAGGGATTGAGCTTTTTAATTGTTCCCTCGTTGGCAAATGCTCCCAAAGTTTCATCAGCATCATTCAACGCCAATGTCCATATAAAACTAATGGAAAAAACACAACATGGAGAATATCCCTTTCTCATCTATAAACAGCTCCCTATACTTTATTGACAAGAGTGACCTTTATCATTGCTCCAAATATGGAAAGTGTTATGCACCCTAATGTTATGAAGTATTTTTTCTTAGCTCAACAGGCCAAGCACCCTATGGATGTTCACTCTCACACTATCTAAAAACAGCATTTTCTTTAGTACTTTAACCTTTTAGAAGAAAGTTCTACTTTTCTATCCATCAATGTTGAGAAAAAACTAAGAATTAGTCATTACTTCAACTAAACAGTTCCAAGCAATACTAGAGAAAATTAAATTTCAAAATTAGTTTTTTTGGATGAAATGTTAGATGCTTAAAAATTAGTCCAAACAATATCCTAGAAAGCAGTTCATTGAGTTTAGAGAAGAAAACTAAAGGAAATGCCTATAAGCAGGGACATGTTTGCACATTCTATGGCAAAGTGTCCCTTTCAATTGATGACTTTCTGTTGTGGCTACAAATTGGCATTGGATCAGGAGCAGCAGCATAGAATTATTTACTTTGCAAAACGCTTAAATAAGATTTATAGTATTTGACAGTGGCTTATGTTTGTTCTTAGCTTATATAAGAATTAAGATCAGAGTCAAGATGACTAAGAAAAAGAGATCCATGCTAAGCAAAGTCCTAGCTGATATTTTGTGGTAGTGCTGTGAAAACTATGTCTGCTCACGTGACATTGGTGTCACACATGCAGATATTTGCTGTCACACATGCAGACATTTGCTTCAGATAGCTTCCTTGAATTAACAGAGTATACTCATGAAAAAATTTTGTTCTTAGCTAATATAAGAATTAAGTTCAGGGTCAAGATGGCTAAGAAAAAGGGAACTACGCCAAGGAAGGTCCTAGCTGATATTTTGTGGTAGTGCTGTGAAAACTATGTCTGCTTACTTGATATTGGTGTCACACATACAGATATTTGCTTCAGATAGCTTCCTTGAATTAACAGAGTATACTCGTGAAGAAATTTTGGGAAGAAATTGCAGGTATTTACTCATTAATTGCACTAATATATGCAGTCCATATCCATCTCATCTAGCAATGTTTTAAAAGCATTACTCATGTTTCTAAAAAGCAAACACTGATCGAAATCTCAAAATTGATTTTAACAGTCTATTCCTGTATGGTAGCAAATAGAAGTAATACCTGCAGGAAGAATGTTTTGTAAGTTGTATGGAACTTCTCGAACAAATTTTATTTCTGTTTCCCACATTCATGCTGAAAAATAAACTCACACACATTATGTAAGTTGCTCCTTTATCATATCAGAATATATTCATATTAAATTCTAAACTTTGTGACAACAGAGCCTACCTGAAATGCATAGCTTGCATTTAGAATGCTTCCTGGAGCTCTGAAATCCGACAGTTCAACAGAATATTGTATATTTTGAGCTGCACATAAATAATTAATGACATAATGTCTTTTCAGTACCCTTTATAAAATCTTATTGCACCTTTTCATGTCCTTAAAATATTCAGGGTAATTACTTTCTCTGATTATAAAAATTTTCAGGTTTCTCCAAGGTCCAGAAACAGATCAGGCTACCGTCTCCAAAATCAGAGATGCTATTAGAGAAGAGAGGGAGATCACTGTTCAACTGATCAACTACACTAAAAGCGGTAAGTATCTAGTTTCTGATTGTATAATTTGAATGTAAACCCAATGTTGCATTAGACAACCAAAGTCTAAAAATTTCCAGCAATAAGTGTAAGTTTCATATATATAGACATTATTTCTGGATTCCTTTTTAATACTAATCTTATCTGCAGGGAAGAAATTTTGGAACTTATTTCACTTGCAACCCATGCGTGACCAAAAGGTACCAGCAATTATTGCATGCATATTACCCTCAGTTAAACTCTTAAACAGTGTTTGTGTTCTGTCATAACATATTCTATCCTTTTTATGATTTTAGGGTGAGCTCCAGTACTTCATCGGTGTTCAACTAGATGGAAGTGACCATGTGGAACCCCTCAGGAACCGCCTTTCAGAAAGGACTGAGCAACAAGGTGCTAAACTGGTAAGCTTTACTCTTTTATACCATTGTACATACCTCAGCAGATGACACTTTCTCAATAGAACCTTAAGCATTAACATTAGGACATTGGATTAGACATACAAAGTCTCAACAAGCCGTTGTTTTCTATCATCACTTTTTAACAGGTCAAAGTTACAGCAGAAAATGTTGATGAAGCAGTGAGAGAATTGCCAGACGCCAACTTGGTAAGGTACTTCTTTTACTCCATGCTCGGGTTGATAATACTGCCATTCAAAAATATGATGTATCTTTCTTGTCGTCGAGAGGCCATCTTTGAAACTTATGAGCTGTAGTTTATGGCCTGGTCCCTCTTGATGCCAGAAAAAAGGACATGAATTCCCCCCCTCACGGAATTATCCCCATCTCAAATGATCTCACATAATCTTTTGAGCTTGTCCTTGTGAATTTTTTTTTTCTTTTTTTTATGAAGGAGGGACATAGCCATATTGTGACCGACTATCTTTGAGCACATAAATTACCCTACAAAACCTATACATTAGGTAAGAATAGCTTGCATTATGTAGGTACCCCAAAAAGTATCCATAGTAAGATTTGAACCCAAAATCTCATGCAAGTTGTCATGAGTGAGTTTTAGGCCTTAACCATTAGGCCAACCCCCTTGGAGGTTGTCGTTGTGAATAGGTATTACAATAGTAATATCAATAGATAGCATAAATGTGCTTAATATGCCCACACAATTAACCCCCATCTCAAATGATGTCACATAATCTTCTAAGCTTATTATCCTTGTGAATGGGTATGGTAATAGTAATATTAATAGATAGCATAAGCAATGTATAACATGCCCTTACATGTTGATTTCAAAGTAATTTCAGTAGTTCTATAAAGAGTCATAAGTTTGAAGTAAAATACAAGTTTGAAAGCTTATACATATATAACAATTATGTTCATATTATGCTTTGTTATCCAGGGATGAACTCTACTACTTCACTTGCCTTTTTAAGTCCGATCATAGTTGATGTTATTCTTCTGCTTCCATCTTTTAGAAACCAGAAGATTTGTGGGAAATTCATTCGCAGCCAGTCTTTCCACGGCCTCATAGAAGAAATAGTCATTCTTGGGTAGCAATACAAAAGGTATACTTTAATCATGGACACGAGTACTGTAATTTGTTTGAATGACAAATAAAGTTTAACACCTACTAAGTTTTTGGGAATGAAGGATTTTCCTTAAAAAATAGAAGCACTACATCCACTTGTGAGAGCAACTATGTAGACAGCTTTTTTCTTATATATGAAGAGAAACGTAGGGGAGAAGGACATTTTTACGGGGTAGAAAAAAAACTAATTCATTTCTTGAATAATCTCATTCTTGTACATGTAGTAGTGCTGCTACTTTTATTTTGAACAGATAAGGAATAACTTCCTAAGCTAGATCTTCCGAGATATGCTCATGAGATTTGGTCTTATCCAAAAGCTAATAAATCTCCAAGCAATAACAAATAGAAATAGAACATAGAACAGAACAAAATAAAATAAAATAAAAAGAAGATCCGTAAATATCTGTCTTTCCACAATATACATTCCTTTGCTGGTAGCTTTGTTAACCAGAATGGTATCAATCGAGTCCATTTTAGGAAAATGATGAGATGCTAGCAATTCATCGATACATAAGGTAGAGCAGAGGTTACATCAATGTAAATCTAAAATACAATAAAAATCTTCCTTCTGATGACATTAGCATTTCCACATCCAATTTTCTTCCACACATAGGCTTCATTTCCCTCTATCTTATAGCCATTCACCATTCTAAATGTAAATGAATTTCCTTCATTTTTTCTTTTAGATCACAGCAAATGGTGAAAAAATTGGCCTGCAGCATTTTAAGCCCATTAAACCTTTAGGCTGTGGTGATACAGGGAGGTATGTCTCTCTTCTCCCTTTCAATTTTCTGTCAACATCTACTTTGGTTGGTTTTGAAAATCATTTACTTGCACTTTTGCTTTAGAATTACTTGATAAGGCAAAAGATCTTTCAGAACGTAGATTTTGCAATTTACGCATGAGCACTTGATATTTGTACTTCTAGTGGGCCTTCGAGCGGGCATGTATTAGGATAATGAGAAGATACAACTAGCTAAACCAGCAAACTCAATTCTACAGAAGCAGTTAACCCTGTGAAATTGAAACTTAACTCTGAACTCAGAAGAGAGTGAGATGGGTAATCATATCTATATTGTATATGATAGAAACCATGCATTTGACGATCCGAACTTATCTTAAGTAAAAAGTGAATCGCAAAGACAGGAGCATCAGAGAAAAAAGTGTGCCAAAGGAGGGGGGCTATAAGCAAGTGAACACATTCTCATGTAACTTAAAACAGTTGATGCTAAAGATAGAGAAAAAGCTACCTACAGACTAACTAAAGAAAAGGGAAATGAGGAAATGATGATTTATCCAAAAACATGTATATAAATTATGGCACAACCAATGTTGCTTGGAAAACTTAGCAACGCTCTTAATACTGACAAATTATAGATGAAGAATAAAATTATAAACCTCTTTATTATAGTAAGTACACTCAACTTTACATAAGCATGTGTAATCTTCTTAATTTAGCTAGTTGTGATATTGATTTATCATGGTATTAGAGCATTATAATAAAAAAATGTGGTCATCTATTGCAGTGTTCATTTGGTGGAACTTCAGGGTACTGGTGAACTATTTGCCATGAAGGCAATGGAAAAATCCATGATGTTGAATCGCAACAAGGTACGCAAGTGTAAGGATGTTAATCTTGTTTAAACACTAGCGCAACTTAGCCGATCTAAACATTAAGGGCTAAATTCAATAACATATATAAAGGATTGGCCGTGCTACAAAATATGGCTTGCCTTATGCTATGTTTATCGAGATGAGACTTTTAACTTTTTTATTTTTTTTCACGACAAAATTAATCCCAGTGACAAAAGTAAATCTGTTATACCAATGATTTAGTCATGCATGTCATCTCCTGTCCTCATTACAGAACAAAATAAAAATGCATGTGGCTTAGCTAAGGTTTTATGTGGAATTACAATATGCTTCATAAAAGAATCCTAACCAACTTGTGATGAAATTACATTATGCTTCATAACAGGATCTCTACCAACTTATGATAATAATAGTAAAGTTGATCTAACTTAACAAACCAAGTACCTTGACAATCTTCACTTTCTGAAAGATTTAATGAGCATTGGAGTGCTGAAGCTGAGAATTCAGAAATATATTTTGACTGGCATATTTATCTTTAGAATTGCTTGGTTAATGCTTAATATTCTCTCTTGAGCTGATGCAGGTTCACAGAGCATGCATTGAAAGGGAAATCATTTCCTTACTAGATCATCCCTTTCTTCCTACTTTGTACACTTCCTTCCAGGTATTCCCATTTACAGCCATATTGCATATGCACATTGAGGATATGTCAAATTCCTGATTTGACCACTTGTATAGTCCTTTCCATATAGGATTAATAGAAAAGGTGACCAAAAATATATCCTCCCGCACAGGTCCATTATTAGTGAGTGTACCAAAAGGCCAGATTTTTTATATTGCCTCTCCTGTAAACTCAAAAGTTTATGTTTGAAACAGTCACTTTAAGTATCTTTTAATTATAATTACACACATGTACCCAATTTCACAAATAAAACAACCACAAATTCCTAGCATAATCATAAAACAAAGTAACCACAGTAAAATTCAGAGTCAAAATGACAGTTTTTAATAGTTCTAGGCCCAACTAATTGTTTCCTCCATCTTTTCTTTAACTCCAAAAGGTTGCCCTTAGGTTATCTTTACTCCTTTCTCTTCTCTAAAAAAAAAAAAAAAAAAAAAAAGCTGGAGATCAATATGAATGCTTAGTTGCCTTACATAAATGCACTTTTGAAAAGCACACTCACTTTCTCTTGGCAATGAAACATTTCAGAAAAATTGGTAATGTATAGGGGAATATGCAGTACCATCTGATATTTTTTAACAACAGTGGTACTATTTCTTAGGAAGGTGAAGAAGCCATCACTAGTTGATCTAAAAAGTGATGTACAAGCTAGCAATAGATGTTCTGGTGCTAATCAAACCTGATTTATTACTTAGACAGGCAGTTACATAATAATATATTCAGCATGACTTGACTTCATGAATTGAACCTTGTCACATTGTTTTGATCATATATTAATCTAAACCATTTTTGTTTTGTTTCTCCAGACTTCTACACATGTTTGTTTGATCACAGACTTTTGTCCGGGTGGAGAATTATTTGCATTGCTAGACAAGCAGCCTATGAAAATTTTTAAAGAGGAATCAGCGAGGTAGTATGATATTCTACAATCTAACAATTAACAGCCAAAGCACAACCTTGGAGATTAAACATAGAGATTCCTAATTAAAACTTGATGCTGCTGTGGTAAGTGGTGATTTTTCCCCATTATATGAGATGTGCTGACTGTTTCTTCTCCTACTGCCAGGTTCTATGCAGCAGAGGTTGTTATTGGTTTGGAATATCTTCACTGTTTAGGTATGCTCAATATCAAGGATAGGTCAAAGCCAGCTTTTGCACTGGCCTTTATCCTTCATTTCTGAGGAGGAAATCTCACTATTTCTAACACCTTTGTGGTTGACTGATACAGGCATAATCTATCGGGACTTGAAACCTGAAAATATCCTAATCCAGAAAGATGGACATATTGTAATCAGTGACTTTGATTTGTCATTTTTAACGTCCTGCAAACCCCAAGTATGTAGCAATGTTCCAATGAATTGACTCTGCTACTTTGTAGGCTTGTTTATAGAAGTAATATGACTTCTCTCTCTGTGTCCTTCCTACATGACAATCACAGCGGATCTTGTTCTTCCAAATAACTTCAAATTTTGAAACTCCAAATATTTCTAAAGGAGAATAACTGAAACATGTTGAATTCACTTTCTTCAGGTTATACATCCTCAGCCTCCAAATAAGAGAAGAAGATCAAGGAGTCAACCGCCTCCAACTTTTGTTGCAGAACCAGTTTCACAATCCAATTCCTTTGTTGGGACTGAAGAATATATAGCACCTGTATGATGGACTTCCACACACTTAGTTCTTCATCTTCACAGAAGAAGAAAATTTAATCAGGCAAAGTTAAAGATGTCCTTTACTTTGACTACTGCAGGAAATAATAACAGGAGCAGGCCATAGTAGTGCTATCGATTGGTGGGCACTGGGTAAGCACAATAATCCACATAGTTATCTGTAAGCTTTGTGTTTGCTCACTCTCGGTCCTAATTGTCACCAAGAACCTTGCATGCTCATGGTTTAGTTGCAGTGTGGCCTGTTACTCCTGCTGTTACCTATTCTTGAGCACTACAATTATGTTTTCCAGAAATCATTGTATGACTTGATTAGTTACACAAAGAAAGTAACCCTCCTCAAATAGCTGAATCTGACAAAAGAATCTGGAGGACAGTCTTGAGCACATGTTAATTCCTGTCGAAGATCAACTGACTAAACAGTAATAACGACAAAGAGAAAGCGTTCTATCCTTACTTCCATCCCCTGACCTATGTTTATGGGTTCATTCAGGAATTTTGCTGTATGAAATGCTTTATGGTCGGACTCCCTTCAGAGGAAAGAACAGGCAGAAGACATTTGCCAACATCTTGCACAAAGATCTGACATTTCCAAGTAGCATTCCGGTATTCAACCATCCCTATTGTCTTTTAGCATTTTTAATCAAAAACACCGCTTCTCAGCCTGTTGTTCATATATGTGTTTTCCTGTACTTGTACAATATCTACGTAACTGTAACACAGGCTGGCATGGTTACGAATGATTAACACCTCACCAAGGAAGCATATGCTGTCATATGACGGTTTACTGAGAATAGTTGCTTTTCTGCTGATTAAGCTAGACAACCCACTGATTCCAAGTTATTCACTCCATTAATTTAACTCGGGATGCGGAAATTTTTAGAGTTCCTTGTTATTAGATACAAAGTCAACAGGATTCATCCCTCTTGAACGTAATGTACATCGATTGAAAGTGAAGTTGTTAGCTACCAAAAAGGAAAGGATTGTTAACTGGGGAAGAAATGGAAAGAGAAAAACCGAAACAAGAAAAAGAACGCAAACATCTGTTTCCTCAACTTACCCAAAAAAAAAAAGAGAGAGAGGGAGGAAAAAAAACATCATTCAAGTGCATAAGGCCACTGCCCTATTATTTCCTTCAAAATGTGTACAGGGGGGTAATGCTGGATCAGAGAAAAAGAGGAAACAGTGGAAGCTGCAATTAAGGCATAAAGCTATCATTATTTACAAGTGACTTAGCTAATGCCAGATGATAATCACATAAAATTGAATTGCTACAAGGATGTACTCAGTTATGAATTAGATATCAGATACCAAGATGTATATATACCTAATGTTAATCATTAATGCACATGCTCTGAAAACTTGCAAAGACGAGCATTAAAAATGTGTCTTTTCTCCTTTTGATTTTTTATAAGCAGCCTTATCTTGCTTCTGTATCGTAGGTAAGCCTTTCAGCAAGGCAATTGATTCATGCACTACTGCAAAGAGATCCTTCCAGCCGCTTAGGATCAAATAGTGGAGCAAATGAAATCAAGCAACATCCTTTCTTCCGTGGAATTAACTGGCCTTTGATACGGTGCATGGTACAAATTTCTCATATTTATTCTAAGGAGCTTTCTTTATCTATGTTTGATTGACAGCTGGGTAGTTGGAACTTTTAATGTACGAAAGGAACTGAATGTAACTAATGTCAAGTGCATGAATGTCCTCAACAGCAATTCATTTCTATGCAGACTCCACCTCCACTGGATGCACCCCTGCAGCTGATTGAAAAAGATCCAAAAGCAAAGGATGTGAACTGGGAAGATGATGGCGTGCTCGTTTCTCCTTTAGAAATGGAAATGTTCTAAAGGTACTTCTTTCTGCTCAACCATTTTTAGTTCTGCAAACAAGATTTGTTTGACCCACTGAATGGATAAATTGGCAGTTAAATTCAGGCATCAAAGCTAAACACAATTTTACAGTTAAACACAAGTTGTTCCTTTCTGCATATAAAAAGCAAGAATTCTTCATCAGTTATATGTTCTTCCAATTGGTAATAAGATGGCTCTTGCAGGGTACAGGAATAAATGTAATGGTGCAGAAGATCAAATACAATGCTTGATTTGCTCTTACTCATGGAAGTTATGTGGAGAGAAGAAGCAGTTAATGGGTTATCCTGTCTTAGAATGGCATGTCTGCCTGGTAGCAAGCATGCAGGGCAGGGAGAGAGAAGCAATACCACTTCAAGTTGGGATGTCATACTTTGGCTGAATAACTATTGTGTTCATAGATGTAGGTACTCTGTTTGTGGTGAGAAGGAAAATAAAGGCAATTAACACTATTGACGATTCCAAGATAAGGTATAGTAGTAATTTGAGTACAGCAGAGGGTAACTTCTTATGACCTAATAAGAAAAGATCACAAAAGATTATGCTCCAAAATCATAGGAATGAATATAACTCAATGATCTAGAATCAAAGTTGCATTTTCTGAAACAAGGCTAAATAGAGCACTATTATAATCAACCAAAGCAACTGAAAATGCCTAAAACATATCTTCATACCGGATTTTTCTATGATCCCATTCATGTTTTTGATGGGATGAGTTCAACTCTCTATCTTACTTTTGATCTTATATCTATCCTTTGAATTAATTGTGCTTTTATGGATGGAAGGCTGTACCTATGCTGTCAAAATAAGAGATGGGAACATGCTTGTTAACTTAAAACACGAAAAGACAGCTACATGCCCTAACATGTCGAATTACTCCTAGAAGGTTATAGTATTCATGGTTTAATTTGAGGAGAACAATATACTGGTCTGAGCTATTTGAATAACATCCATAAGGAGATATCTAACATATAACTATCACGCTCCAAACAAAAGAAGTCATAATAGTATTACTGTATAAACTAACATAAAATAGAAGTTAATTTCATAGCTACTATCATAGGTACAGTGTACACGACTTAAGTAGCTTGAAAGATTCAATCTAATACATGTTTATAATTAAACCTGTAGTATAACTTTTCAAAATACATATTCGCGACGACTTATTGTTTGATAATACAACTATACTTATACAGCATTTCCATACATAGAGTTATAATTTGCATTAATGATTTACAAAAACCATAGGTCTTTAAAGTCTATCTACAATAAGATAGGAAACCGATAGACATTCTAAAAAATTCTCAGTTAGTTTCTTTAAAACTAAAAGAAAAGTCAAAAGCCTAGATTCGATGGATTTTCCTTTCCTTACTTTCCTAACCAACTGTGCAATAACCTGAGGGTAGTGATATCTATACATTTTAAACCCTCACTCATCACTTGCAAAAGAGTCTATAGAGAAGCGAGCACAATTAGCTTAGTAAATGAGACGGAGTCAAAAGAATACTATATAATCACAAATAAGGTTATATATTATAATGAAATGAAATGCAATCAATCATTTGAAACATCACATAATATTATCTAGTCCATTGTAAGGTTAGAGAAATTACATCTGCTTCAACCTAAATTGAGTAATTTATCGGGACTCAAAATTAAACCAAACTTAAGCTTATGTTTTACGCCCTAAATTTGCAGAGTCGCAACAGTCCCGCCGTGTAAACTATTCTATGATAGTAACTGGTTTCATTGTGCCTATTATAAATATGATCTACATAAAGCGTCAACGATTTCTCGCTTTGAATAAACAGTTCAATTAAGAATTTAGCTACAGTTATAGTAAGTATTAAAACTTTAAGTTAATATATATAATTACATGTATATTGCTGTACAATTCCCAGGTGATTATACATCATATCATAACAGTCAGCTGGTTTACATATCAAATATCAGTCTTTTAGTCTTAAAGATACTAATGAAACTCTAAATATAAATTAATTATTAAGCAAATTGATTCTCATATCCCCGCGCTTAAAAAAAGAACTAACCTCTGGATAGTTATAGGGTAGCATATTAGTTAGAGTAATTAGAAGTCAAGACCTGCCAAAAGATCTATACGTGTATAAGCAACTACAGTTCAGTAAATTGAATTGGAGACTCATGAATATATACAAACACAAACAAGATTATTAAGCAATTATTTTCATGCAATGCAATGCAATAAGCAAGTCTCATCACACAACGTAATCCGGTCCATTATGAAATTAGAGTAATTTCGCCTGTTCTAATCCGAGTTAAGGAGTTTTCATGTTATACAACAGTTCACAACCAAACACAGGATTGTGCAATGGAGATATTGCTCCTCTTAAGACTATGTTTCGAACCAATGCCCTCATCCTCACCGCAACCTCCTCTCCTATCACTTAGTTTGATTAAGAATGAAGAAAAGATCAAATTGCTATCTAGCACTATCTTTTTTGAAAGTATCAATATTTGGTTAGAAAATCCTAATGATCCCTTAAAGGTTTGTAATGATGACAATCTAAGGTATTAGGGTCGATTAGGATTAAGTTCAATTTAGGATGTTTAGACAATTTCACACCAATCTAATCATAACAGTCATCAATCACAACACAAATTCCAACACGAAGTCAAATACACAAATACATATATAAAACTACTTACAATCACAATCATACTTAATCCAAAGTCTCCAAGTATCTTAAAATAGTATTCCAAATACAGTGAAGTAATAAACTCAACTTACTTGGAATTCTTGGTTGCTCTATTACTCAATTATAGGTTGGTTTGCCATCATGTATCCTATAACACAAATACGTTTTTTTAATACTTATTCTTTAATGATACATATTTTAAGTTATGGTTTAACTCACTTCTCCATATATATCTATTATTTACCAACGATTCACTCTACATTAGCTAGAGGTTCAGTTTCTAAATTAGATTCCAGTTTTGGTTCTAAATTGTCTTCAACTATGAAGATTCCTAAATACGCTCAAATCCTAATGTCAAATTAATCACATTAAATTCGATTATTCTAATATCATACTAGGTCTTAATTTAGTATTCTAATCTATTCGGTATACTTTAATCCTAATTAATATATCGAATTTTACTCTCGATGTGAGAAAATCTTACATTTTTTATCTAATTACATAAAATCAATTTTTGTACTAGGTTTATTTTGTACCGATATTATTATTATATTATCCAATTTAACCTATTATTTCATATTTATTAAAATCCTAACTTCACATATTACTAAATTTCCTACAATTACCACATAATTCCCATATTATTTACAAGTAACACTCCAAATGTTAGGATTAGATATCTACATCAGAGATTAACATCCTTAAACATCTAATTATCCTTTAAGTCAATAATTAATCATTTAATTAAGCTAAAATTATCTATTTTTTCATCATTTTAGGGCTAAAAAATTACTTAAATTTTTCAAAAATTAATTTTAGAAAAATGGCTTTATAGCATTGTTCCACAGAACTAAAGTATTCTATAAAAAAAATTGAGCTCCAAACTATACTTCTAAGCTTATTTATTTCTAATTCTAAACATGTTCTGTTTTTGTCTAATTTCTTAAGAATCCTATATTAACAAACATGATTATACTTAATCACTATTTTTTTCTAAATCTACATTCAATAAAATATCAGAATAATAAATTTCATAATTTTCTACGCATAATTAATAATTTTAAGGAATTTTGTAAAATCAGAAAAAATTTGAGACTCACTTGGTTTGTAAGTTTTTGGCTTCCAACATCAGTTCAGGTGTGTCAGTTGATCTAGGCTATCGATTTGGAGTAGGGTAGTGGTAGTGGTTCGGTTTTAGGTGGTAGTGGTGTGTGGGTTCGACCTACTTACCGTAACTGCATAGATTTAGAAAAAAATTCTAAAACCCTAATTTCGATTCTCTCAATTTTCTTCAGCTCTCAACTAACCAAATAAGCTCTGAAAATTTTCTTACTATTTATAAGGTTATAAAAGAATTGTTGTGCATTAATTAGAACAAAACAAGGCCCATATCCCTTCTATTTTTGCTTTTTATGTGTTTGAATTTAATTGGTCAAATTTTCTCTGCTTTCCCCTTAGCTACTACGACTTGATTTGGATCATCTCCAATCTCCTTAGTTTTTTTTATAATTTTCTTTAATTATTTAGCAAATTTTGAGCAATTTAGGTAATTTCACATATTTTTACCTACACGTAAATACATGTGAGGTATAAGTAAACACTCCTAAGTATTATTTAGGTCATTCTATAATTTTTAGTATACATCTTTAGCAATTTATTAGTTATCCAAATGTATTTTACGCATTTTCAATAAATAAAAAATAATACACTTAAAATTTAAAAATTTTATATTCTCTTATTTTATTACTTATTTTCTTAAATTCAAACTTACAGGGTCACTTTTACTAATATTTTTAGCCTTAATTTATAATTTAAATTTGATCGAATTATTTAACCGATCGCCCTAAACTTCATGTATTAAGTTCGATCCTACAGTTACTCGGCTTATATTTAAGGCTTACATTGTGTAATGGAGAACACCTTCTTCTTGTGACCACCTTTGAACTACAACTCCCACCCTTGTTGTGATCTCCTCACTTGCCACTTAATTCGACTAAGGATAGAAAACGAACCATTCAACTATCTTCATCAATCGAAGGGAGTTGGTATTTAGTCTGACGCTCCTAATCGTTCCTTTAACAGTCGCTATGCAAGTTCAGGTTACGTTAGTAGTTAAATCACTATTAATTCTATTTAGGGATAACTAGATAAGTTTACACAATACAAAACTATGAAATCATATAGAATAGCATGATAAGAAGTTCAACTTCTATTACAAACAGAATATCAATCATACACATGACATGCATACAATTAGCTAATTTACAGCCATAAATAAAAATACTCTTAAGCCTCCAGATACTTTGATACAATATCTCAATAAGCAATAAAGTTATAATCCTAACTTACTTGTCCCAACACTTACTATGAAAGACTTATATCGTCAATGCTTCACTCATTAGAAGATCCTATATATACAAAACCCAAATTTAGTTTTCCTAAAAGTTATGAAAACATTAGAGTTTTATCTATTCTTTTATTTCACCATATATAAATGTATATCTGAAGTATATTAGTATTTTTCTTATATAATGAAATATAGTTTTATTATATAAGTTATGTTAAGTTATTAAATATTGATAATATACATAATTATACTATTACTTATAGTATAATTATGTATATTATTTCCATTGTATCAAAACGTACTTTTAATTAATCAATTTACATTTTCATTACGATAAGGTTATTATAATACATAAACTCTCATAAATATTATGGGGATATAGATTTATTACCTATGATTGTTCAATTTTAGTAAAAATAGTGTCATTGAATTCATACAAACTTGACATATGTACTATATGTTTTATTTCGAGACATGACTTCTAAAGGATATTTCTTGTTTCTAATATATTTATATGTTCCTATAATAAGTATTATCATATTATATTCATTTTATGTAAATAGACTATATTTTATATAATATACTAATATAGCTTAATAATAAATATAATATCTAATCCTAATGTATGTATATTATAGCCTGATTATGTAATTATTCCTAAATATGTTGAAAACTCATTTTAACTAGATCTAACTAGCTTGTATGTGTATAGATTTTATTTCAATATTTATCACATTTTAGCCTATTATTACTAAAAACGTATCCTAGTTAGTAAATTAGGGTATTTTATTACTAAAATTGATGATAAATGGCTCGGATCACCAAATAATTCTTTGAAAATTTCTATAGTCTTCTAAAAATATGGAGAATTCAATCAGCATGTGGTTTCATGCTATCGGGTTCATCGCCTATATATATATAATTACGTTCTTACTCATAAATTGCATTTAATTAAACAAAAAATGTTATTTTCATACAAAATTAATTCCATTACGTCTTGACATCTTTATAAGTATCTAGAAGTAACTGGATGTCAATTTTATCATTTAATTTTGTAAAAATCTATTTATTTTACAATTTGGGGAAAAGGAAAAAAATTTAAAAAAAATAAAAAACCCTAAAAATACCACTTTGGGGAAAATATTTCCAAAAATATGGCACTTTTGAAATAGCCTCTTCACCTAATTTAAGATGAAATTGCATTTTAATAAAGTGAAATCGCTTTTTCTAGAGGCAATTTTAAGAAGCAATTTTATCTTGACTTAGGTGAAATCGCATCTTTAAGAGGCAATTTTAATTCATTTTGAA
This sequence comes from Lumnitzera racemosa, assembly GCA_024138005.1. Taxonomy (NCBI): domain Eukaryota; kingdom Viridiplantae; phylum Streptophyta; class Magnoliopsida; order Myrtales; family Combretaceae; genus Lumnitzera; species Lumnitzera racemosa. Next base: position 63,344,517 of record JAMXBC010000011.1, read on the forward strand.
ATTCCATCTTCAAAAGGCGATTTCAAGTGCTATATTCTCGAAAATATTTTTCTAAGAGCGACATTTGTGTAAATTTTTTATTTTTTTGCATTTTTTTCGTTTTCCCTCACAATTTGCCCTATTTCTAACTATTTTTAAGGTCCAAAATTATAATAAATATTAAACATACTTAAATTAAAAATCGAGCTACATAGCAATTATCTATATATAACATGTATTCTATAGAAAAATTTTCAACTCAAAAAAAGATCATTTGATGTATGTATTTTAAAAGTCAAAATTTAGATTAATAGTACATTTATTAAACAAGTACATAAAATATTCAAATTTTTACAGCATGAAAGTACATATAAAACAACCTAAATACAAATTTTTTCATAATTTTTAGATTAATTCAATATTTTTAGAAATCATAAAAATATAAAGTAAAAAATTGATCGATGTATTCATCGGTGCTTCGGCTATCGTTGGCCAATGGATGGCTGTCGGTTGACCTACAAGTGGGTGGCTCTACTGGGGGATAGTGGGCTTAATAGCATAATACCAATGGGTTGGGGAACCAAGCCAGGACGTAGATTCCTTCATTTTTCTATTTTTTTTTCCTATTTTCTTATAATTTCTCTTTGATTTTTCTTTGAGTGTTTAGGTTTCCTAAATGTCTAAATTAATGTCTTGGGGTCTTTTTACAATGAATTGGGTCATCCAAATTTTTTCTCCCTTTTTTCTTCTATTTTTCTTTCATTGTCTTATCTAATTCCTAAGCATGAGGTAGCTTATTTTAGGTGATTTGCTTTAGAATCAGCAATTCCAACTACTACAGGGATGCTACTGTGAATTCCATGAGTTTTCCAGATGTTTTGGTGCAATTTGGATAGGATTTGGTTGATATTTTAGTGTATTTATTAATAATATATATATTATGTCAATATTTTGTGTATTTACTAACATATGCATATACATCCTATGTATGTGTCATGTGTAATGCGTAATTATACTTATATAATTATTTTTCTGGCATGTTTTTCTTATTTTTATGATATATTTCCTACGTATGTTTATGAGTTTATCACTTGTTATATATAATTATATAATTTCAGGTTAATTTATAGATATAATTATTTTATATACCAAGTATACTCATAAAAATATATATATATTCATATAATATATTATACTATATTAAACTGTGTTATTTTTTTATTACTTTATTAACTTATCTTTAAGTTCTTGTCGTATTCTAAGTTCGATTTTAAAGGTTTGAATGAGATTTACGCTATATTATATATATACGCTTCTATTGTTAAAATTGAGATTTTAGATCATTATTTTTACAATATAATTTCACTTAATCACTTTAACTAATTTTTCTATCTAAATCGTAAAGTTTAGATTTAATCGAATAAATTCTAAAAAAACTTAAATCCGGATATAATTGATTTAAATATGATTTTAGACTCACAATGACCATACATACACGAACACAAACCAGAAGCTCTATGGTACAGGGGGTGTCAATTCATCTTGTCGGTCATCTCTGTGCTGCATGTCCTGCGAAGTTGAAATCACTGTCAAAAATCTATGGAAACGATCATAAATTACACATGAGCATATTTATATATCTGCTTGTGTGAATTCGTGAGGGGATTGGACAAACATCCCTCTGCGGCATTTCCTCAAACACGTGCTAGGAAAGGAAAGAATGCTTATCCTGCGTATATTAATTAACTCATTTCCCGTGCATGATACGATAAAAGCCATAAAAATAACGAATGCGAAAGAACAAAATAATAGGACGCTAAGATTTTACATGAAAAATATATCAAGAAGAGCACTTCCACTTTAAAAATAATATTGGCGTACAATATATATATACACATTTTAACTCGTACTCTTGTCGCGCACAGTGTTTTCTATTTTGTTGTATGCTTCATTCACCGATGATTACCCGATAATTCTCGAAATGATTACACGATATGTGGATTAGTTGAAATCAAATGAAACCAATAGAAAAAAAAAAGTGGAAAGTTCGTATTTGGTAACTTATAATGATAGTTGAATTCTAAGGAAATGAGGGGAAAAGAATTGAAAGCTTTTCACTTTTAATCGGTGGAAATGAATTGAAGTTATAAAAATACTCCAGCTTATTTATGTTTGCTAAATAAAAGTAAGGGTAATATGATATATTAAAACACTCGTTTTCTTTCATTTCCTTCTATTTCCTTTTTAAATATCCAAACACAAAATAGAAGTAGGAAAAGGAAAAAAAATTGCAAAAAAAAAAATTACAAAAATATAGGTCTTAAAAAAATATTCTCGAAAATACAGCACCTAAAATCGTCTTTTAAAAAGGCGATTTCACATCCAATATGGCATCTTCTCCTCCGCACGACTCATTTATACACGACTCAAACACATATATATAGCTCTTTCTAAATTGGTTCATGACTCCCTTCCTCAAATCCATCATTTTTTATCCCGTTTTTGCGAATCAATTGTGAATTGGGAAGAGTAGCATCGTATAGAACATAGTCGTAGAAGATTTTTCAAAACTAAGAATTAATTAGCGATCTCCTTACTTTCTCTCTCTAAACAACAGCGTTGAAAAGGTACCATTTTTTTACATTTTAATCCGTTTTATGGACATGTAAATTGAAGAATTTGTATTATTATTTGAAATATTACAGTACATTATTGTCTATTGCTATTTTTATACGAAACAAATCATCTGCATTTTTTGTAATATACATGTAGCTTGATTTTTCTTTTTCTATAATCCAGTGTTAGTAATTTTTCTTTTTGTTTGAATTTATGTTCATTACCACATTTTATATGTACATATATATATATATATATCAATATGTGTATGATTAGTCATTCTTAAATATGCTATAGTACTATGATGGAGATAGATGTATGAATTATTGTTGGAAATGTTTTAGTATGTTACGGTAGTATAAATTCTTTTTTTCCAGTTATATATTTGTCTTCCTTATCTTATATACACGTATATTAGGTAACACGCACATAAGTAATTATTGTTGAATCATCTAGAGAAGGTTGTGTAAGTTTTGTTTTCCAATTATAGCAAGTAATGAATCTAGCGCCATTAAGGGAATTTAGTTATGAACTCAATTTAGTTGATGTATTGGTGAAATCCAATAGAGTGTGCCTATTAGTAGAAGCTAATATTTTTATTTGTGGACGTTGAAGTCTATGAAGTTGATATAGCAAATAGGTACAAATGGATAATATGAGGTTAGTTTATTATACTGATAGAAATATTATAGAAGGAGATGATGGGGTGCGATATGATAGGTGCTTGAGAACAATAGTTGGAGTTCCAATTGGAACCACATACAACTAGTTAGTTGGCTTGATATATGATCGACTTTAGGTTAACATAACGATCTATTGGGTCGACTTGATTTACAGATGCCCCTTGTAGGCAAAAGTAAAGACATGTTTTGTGCTATTTCTATTAGTGACGACTATGATGTGCAACAGCTATTGGCTTCCTCATAAGGAAGTAGTAAAGTTAACAACTTAGTGAAAATGTATATCGAAATTCATAAAGTGAACCCACTACCAATACCCTCCTCTCTCCCCACCTTATACACCACCCCTCACCCACCAAACAATTGAGTATGATTTCGAAGGGCACAATGGCAACATAGGAGTTCAATCTAAAACTCAAGTGTTTGAATCCCAACCGATCCCATCAAATCATATACCGAGTAGTCTCATGCCTTATCAAGCTTATGTATTGATCACCAACAAATGCAATAAAGATACTGATGTGGAGAATGAACTGGCTTGCAAAGACATTGATGAAGATTCTGATGATACAGATTCTAATGCTGACATTGGTATGAGTGAATGTTGGTTGCAAGAAGTGAAAGAAGCACAAAGGTTACGTGGAAGAAATGTTTGGAGGCAAGGGTTGGCTATGGATGTGGACGCGATTGGAATGTTGAAACTTGTACCTTTCTATACCGTAAGTGTTAGGGATGGACTTGTTTCATTCGAGGAGAGTATAAATGGTGGTGAGTAGAGTTTCAACGATGAATTTAAGGTAGGCAAACTGTTTGAAAACAAAAAACATTTACAACCAGCTATAAAGATGTATCATATTATGAACCACTACAACTTCATATTAAAGGAGTCTGAACCTACAATCTAGTAATTAGATGTGTTGATTGGGAAAAGGGATACAAGTGGAGACTCCAAGCTTGTAAGAAGAAACATGTTGCATGTTTTGTGATAACTAGGTTTGTGGGTGTAAGCCCCATAATTTGGTATTCAGGGTTTGATTCGTAAAGTTTACGCAATCAAGTAAATTGTCTAATCAAGCCAAACTTTATGATGAAATTAGAAATATTAGTAAAAGTGATCTCATGAGTTTGAATTTAGGAAAAGAAATAATTATTATAATATTGAATTATATGTAAATTTTTCATTATTTATCATAAACACGTAAAATAAGTTTCGATAACTAACGAATCGATAAAGATAAACTATATACACATTAAAAATTATAAAATAACTTAAATAATATTTAGAAATATTTATTTGTACCATATATGTATTTACATGTAGGTAAAAATACACAAAATTACTTAAAATACCCAAAATATGCTAAAATAATATTAAATAATTAAAGAAAATTCATAAATAATTAAGAAAAAATAAAAAAAGTTATAAAAACATGTAAGCTTATCTAGAAATGGGCCATAGCAACTTAGAAGTAGAAGATGAAAATTAAACCAATTAAATTAAGCCAAATAGAAAGTGGAAAAAGAAGAGTTAAGGGGCATGTAGCACTTAGTAAATTAAAGTAAAACCCTAATCTACACTATAAATTTAGAACAACTCATCCAAACACTATTTTGGTCAGTTGTGAGCTCTAGAAAAATTTTGGAGAGGAGAGAAAAGAACAGAAAGTAAATTTTTGAAAAACAAACAATATAGTACAAATAGGGTGATAGAGTGGAAACCAAACCCGATGAACACTTGAGAGTGGACAGCCACCACTACTCGACAGTAGTGGTAGCCCAAGCTAGCCGATAAGGCCTTGGTGGTCGTAGCAACTAATGCAAGTGAGTCCAATTCTCCCTTCAATTTTGCTTTATTTATTAAAAATATTAAATAATTATGGAAAATTATGGAATTTGGTATTCTGAGGCTTTTATGTATGTAAATTTAGGAAAAAATTTCAGTTTGATGAATTTATGTCTAAAAATATACTGTGCTTAAGAAATCATTCAAACCTCGAGTTTTGTTTAATTTAGAAATAAATTACTTTAAAGGTATAGTTTTGAGCTCAAAATTTTTGTATGAGCTAGTTAAAGTAATTAAAACAGTGCTATGAAGAGAATTTTTAGAAATCTATTTTCGAAATTTTTAGGCCTTAAAATGATATATATAATGAGTGATTTTAAGTTAATTAAGTAATTAAATGGATAATTACTGATTTAGAGTATAATTAGGTGCTTTAGGATGTTAAATTCTAATGTAGTAGGATATTTGTAACATTTAAGGTGTTAGATATAATTATTGAGTGTATTATATAGTATATATGTATTAGGTAAAATGATATATTTTAAGTTAATTTTGTAATTTAGGGTTAAGTAGGTATAATTTTGATTTAAGATATGATTAAATATTTTGATATGTTATTAGATGATGAAGAATGATATATGTATGTCTTGTTCGCTTAAGGAGAATTGGAATTCAATTCCCCTCTTATTCCTTATTATAGCCTTCACTTGGTTTTTTGTCTTTAAATTACAATTTTTTAAGAATCTCTATTACGTAAAATCAAGTAATAGGGATTTTTTGACTCAACAAAAAAAATCACGATTCTTCACAAAATTTCACATTTTTTTCAAAAATAATCTCATATTAATTTAATGATGACCACTACTACCATTGCCATCGCCACTGCCGACCACTACTATTGGTACTACCACCACCACCGCCACCAACACCGCCACCACCACTACTACCATTGCCATTACTATTAACTACCGACCATCACTACTTATCATCACCACTACTGTTACCACCAACCACTACCGCCACCACCATCACCATTGTCGCCATTACCATTATACTATTGCCACCATCGCCATTGCTACCATTGCCACCATCGCCATTGCTACCATTGCCACCATCGCCATTGCTACCATTGCCACCATCGCCATTGCTACCATTGCCACTACTACCCACTACCGTTGCCGTCGTCGTCATCGCCGCTACCACCACCACCTTTGACCATCGCTATCACCACCACTACTGTTGTCATCACCACCACTGCAATTACCTCCACTTCCCCCACCCCCCTCCAAGCCGCTACCTCCATCAACTACCACCATTACCATCGCCGTCAACTATTACCACCACCTCTACCCTCGCAATCGATTTCCACTACTACTATTACCTACTATTTTAGAATTACTTGATAAAGAAAATGAATCAAGGATAATTTAGTCATTAAAGTTTTATTACATGTCTATTCTTAAGTTGTTTATTAATCCTACTAAACAAAGTAATAGGTATTACACTCTTATTACATTCCTTTAGAATTCCAATCTCATTCCTTTCTCATTCCATTCAGTGAAATAAACGAACTAGTAGTATTAGATAAATGATTTAGGAGTGAATTATGTAATAACACATAATATGTATATATAAAAAATCAATGAGTAGGGAATATTATATCAAAATTGATAATATTATAGTAAGAAAAATATAAAAGAAATCTGATATGAAATATAAATTTATATAATTATATGAAAAATATAAATTTTTCTCACATCAGGAATTAAATCGGTAGTTAAATTAAGATTATAGTGTACCATACGGACATGAATACTAGTTGGAGATTAAATACGATATTTAGGTTACCTAATTATAATATGATTAATTTCATATTATGGTTTAGAACAAGTTTTTAGGATTCTTGTATAACCTGTAATCAAAAACTGAATTAAAACCTAATTTAGAAACCGATTCGGAAACTAAACCAAAACTTAGCTTAAATTAAGAATAGTTATAAAATATGTAAAAAAAATCCTGAATAATTAGGTATAATAAAACCCTAAGCTAAAGATAACATAATGAAATACCGAATAAAGCTTATATTAGATAGTTATATGAGCATTAAAACAACATTTGTATTATAGGGATTACCAGTGATGGTCTATGCGACTCACACCTGAAGTGAGCAAGCGAGGGCGTCTAGGTAAGTTAGGGTTAATATATTATTGTATTTTGAAATACTAATTTATAGTTTGAATTACTAATTTATAGTACTTAGAGGCTTGAAATTATACTTGGTTGTGTTTACTAGATAGTTAACTATATACATACTTGCATGTGTTTTTTTTTAGTTTGATGATATGATTAATAAATTTGTGCTTTGGCTTGTATTTGTATGATTTGTTTGAAACGATTGAACAACTTCACCTAGATTTAATTAAATATATGACTTGTAATTCTACATCAGAATTGCATAACAACCCATTAAGGGAAATGTTTAGGTTCTTCAACCAAATACCAACTCCTTTGAATGGGATAGCGCTAGATAGCATAATGGATCCCTTTTTTATCCTTAATCGAACTAAGTGATAGGTGAGGAGGTCGCAATAAGAGTAAAGTCAATGGTTCGAAGGTAGTCATAGGATGAGTGATGTTTCCATTACATAAGCTTGAGTTTAGTCGTAAGCTGTTGCATAAACATGGAAACTCCTTAACCCAGATTAGAGCATGTGTAATTTCTCTAATCTCACGACAGATCAAATAACGTTGTGCAATGGCATTTGCTTATACATACATTGCCTTAACTTATTTGTTTGATAACCCTATTTATATTTGATGTATATTATTAAGTCTCCGTCTCAACTTACTGAGTTGTTGGTTACATATATCCCTATAGATGTTGTTGCAGGTGCTAACTAAGAAGCGACCATATAACTACCTTAAAGTTAGCAATAGCTGGACTTAAGGAATGAGGATAAAAACCTAAAGATCAATTACACTTTCAAGTTTGGATTTTTCTTTAAAGCTTTTAATAATAATTTATGTATTTCTTAAGTAGATTATGATTAAGTTACCAAATCTTGCAAACATACTTAAACCAGTCTAGTATAAATATGTATTTTTCGTAATTTCATAGGTAAATAACATGTTTATTCATGAACTATTTACTTCGTAGACACCTTGTATAAATCAAGTCTAAGATAGCAACTGAAATGTCAGCTTCTATTCTAGAATAGTTTATATGGCGAAACTGTTACAACTCTACCGCTTTGAGACATGACAATAAGTTTACATACGTGCCTCAATCCTACTATAAGCTAAGACCAACCCTAATTAGATTTAAGCACCCTATCTTACTTTCTTATAAAGGATGTACAAAAGTTACTAAACGTTAAGGTAAAACATCTTCAAGCTACCATTTGCGAACAATACAACTATATAGAGCACATAAAGAAAATGAGGGAAACAAAACGTAAAGAGATTGAACAGGTTTATGGAAGGTGGGAGGAATCATATGCAGTGCTCCCACATCTATTACATGTCATTCAAGAAGCTAATCTAAGTACTATAGTTGAGTGGTGTCGAGCCCGGTTTTTTCACTCTTAATTTTTGTGAATTAATTTTCTCTAAACTAATCAATATTAAACCCTTATCTATTTAATACTAACCTTCTACTAAGGTTTTTAAAAAAAAAAACTAGTTATTTTATATTTTGAAAAACACGTTAGAGTCGCCACTCGACCGAATCTAGACCGAATCTAGGAAAAAGAGTTAAGTTATAACCAATTGGGTAAATTAGTTATAACTTAACTACTAGTTTATCGATTAAACCATTTTATAAAAACAATTTTTGAAACCAGAGATCTAGATCTAAAGGGTTAGGAATTTTAAACCTTTACAAGTATCATTAACATTCAAAATTTAACCTTAACCTTAAAAATCACCTTTCAATTTTATAAAAATAGAACTTAATTGTCTATCTAAATTAGATAACTTAAATAATCTAAAAAAAGGGAAAGTTAAGTTTTTATATTTTTTACCATCGTCTCATAAGTGCCTGCGTACCCACTATTCGAGATCAGATGTACGTAGTTCTTTTTGTAAAACTTTAGTGGGTTTTGTTTGTTTTAATTTTGAAAATACGTTGGATTTATGTTTTTAACCCAATCTGGTATATTTAAGAAAATTTCTAAAAAAAAAAAGAGGTTCTAAATCAAGAATTTTTATTTTTTTGGATAATTCTAAAGTGTCTTAATTTGGAAAAGGTCCATTATTTTTGTTTCATTTTTGGAAAATTTATTTTTCTAGACGATAAGATGATTTTATAATATTTTTCATTTATTATTATTTTTATTATCTTATTTATTATATATTTTTTATTTCTACTAAACGAAAAAATAAAATATTCTTTTTCTTCTTTTTTTTTTCTTTTTCCTTGCTTTTATTTTCTTTTTATTATTAAATTTACATTTAAAAATAAAATAAAAAAATAATAAATATAAAATAAATAAATAACAATACAAAACAATCAAATGGGTAGGGGTTAAACCAGGAGAGGAGCATAGGTTAGATACTAGAGCGAGTCAGTGAAATCAACTCGGGTTAGGCTCCATTAGATTTGGGTCACAGTTGAAGAAGAAGCAATGGCTATTAAAGTTGGCTCCACTTGATCTAGCTATGAAAGTGAAGGGGAAAATGGTTTTTTGTATGTATTTAATTGAGTTTTGGGGGAGCGTAGGTGGTCGGAGATGAACGGTGGCGATGGTTTTGGGTTGTACACAATGTAGTTCCTAGAGGCAAGTAGTTGATTGGGTTAAGAGTTTTTGAGATCAGGGAGGGTCGTGGTGGGGTTGTTTTACTTTAGTACGATAACTAGGGTAGTGTTTTGAAGGGAGAGAGAGAGAGGCGGCGATGGCATATAAAGAGAGAAAGTGGTCGAGAAGAGAGAGAGAGAGAGCTCGACTGTAGTCGTATGTGTTGTGAACAAGCCTATTTACTCAGATTAAATGAAAATTTCCAAAATTCAAGTTTTTTCTTGATTTTTTGAGCTCGAATTGAATCGGCTTTTGACGAAATCTGCTTTTGACTGAATCTAGACACGTTCTTTGGTTCTATTCGAAGTAGGCCATGTGGTGAACAAAATCAGATCAAGAAACCATGCGTTTGTATGTAGAATTTGTGCCAAAATTGGATCCAAAGTGAAGGGGCTGGGTCTGTTTTGTTGGGGAAAGTGGAGGAAATCACAGTAAAGAGAGAGAAAGAAAAGGAAAATGCTAACATGGCTTCACGTCAGTTGTGCCGTCTAATTAGAGTTTGCTACTTGTCATCACATGACACATGACAATTGCTGTGGCATGCCATGTAGTGCTATGTCAACACCATTCAACCCGATGATGTCACTTATCAAGACACATGGTGCAATGAGATCTTGACAAATGGCAATTCTTGATCAATTGAAAAAATAAAAAAGGCTTTGCACGCTTTTGTCAAGATTCGAACCCTTGACCTCATGCTCAAACCTAATGTTATGTCCATGTACTTATCTGTTAGATCGTTGACTGTGCTTTATCCATATGTACAAGACTAGGTTAGCTTAGGCTAATTTTCAATCTAAGCTTAGGCTCAACGGTCCCCTTTTTAAGTTTATTAAAATTAAAAATCTATTCTATTAAAAGATTATTATTTTCTAAATACCTTAAATTTTCTATTTTTTCTATTTTTGTGACTTGTCAATTATTTTTATGTTTTCTTATATTTTTTTTCATTTTTTGTATTTCCTAAATTTCTTATTTTTTGTGCTTTTTCCTATTTTTCTATTTTTTGGTATTTTCCTAAATTTCATATTTTTAGGTTTTCTTATTTTTCTATTTTTTGTATTTTTCCTAATTTATGACTCTTTACCCTATTAAGAAAATAAAATAGAGTAAAATAAAAGAAAAGAAAAAGGGGGGGGGGGGGAATTAGGTATTTATAGCTGTGAAGTTTGAATAAAACTTTACCATAAAGACAAAAGAGACATTAATTTTGCCTCAAGGGTGAATTTCGTCCTAAGAAGTGCTACAACTATCTTAGGCTCAGTCTACTGGGGATTTGATGAAGAAATGAAACTTGGTCATACCTCTCTAGGCTCATTAACTTAGGCGAGAGCGTCTTTCGGGGACCAGTAACCCTTAAGTTAGGATCAATCTAAAGAACTTGGTCGTACTTCTCTAGGTTCACTAACCTAGGTAGGAGCGTCTTTTGGGTACTAAAAATCTTAAGTAAGGATCGATCTAAAGAACCTGGTCATATTTCTCTAGGCTCACTAACTTAGGCGGGAGTATCCCTAAGGGACTAACGACCTTAAGTAGGGATTGATTTAAAGAATCGGGTCGTGCTTCTCTAGGCTTACTAACTTAGGCGAGAACATCTCTCGAAGACTAGCAATGTTAAGTTGGGATCGATCTAAAGAACCTGGTCGTGCCTCTCCAGGCTCATTAATCTAGGTCGAAGTGTTTCTCGAGAACTAGCAACCTTGAGCAAGGATCGATTTAAAAAGCCTGGTCATACCTCTCTAGGCTCACTAACCTAGGTAAGAACGTCTCTCAAGGACTAATAACCCTATGCAGGGATCAATCTAAAGAACTTGGTCATACCTCTCTAGGTTAGAGCATCTCTCGGGGACTAACAACCCTAAGTTAGGACCAATCGAAAGAACCTAGTTGTATCTCTTTAAGCTAACTAACCTAGGTAGGAGTATCTCTTGGGGACTAGCAAGCCTAAACAGGGATCAATGTAAAGAATCCTATCGTGCCTCCCTAAACTCATTAACCTAGGGAGGAGTATCTTTTGGGAACTAGCAACCCTAACTTTTGAAAATTGAATCAAGATAAACCTAGTAGTGCTCCTTTAAGCTGATTAACTTAGGCGAGAGTGTCTTTCAGGAACTAGCAGTCCTAACTTTTAGAATCAATTTAAGATAAACCTTTTAAGCTTGCTTGAGAGGAATTGGTAAAAGAAAGCGCCCGATAGGCTCACTATAAGGAATCAATTGATGAAAGGGAGCGCCTTTTAGGCTTGCTTTGAAGAGAAACTGAACTAAGACTATACCTTCAAAGGTTAGCTAAGTACTAAATGTAGAAGGTAAGTGCCTTATGGGCTGGCTCAAAAAGGCTGTTAAGGGTAAAAAATGGCCGTAGTTTAGATGCAAATGCAATGTTCAAAAAGTAATGTGCTAACATTGTATGGAAATACTTACCTAGTCTTTGTTGATAGCACCTAAACTGTCAAAACCTTTTTTGAAAAGTCCTATTAGAATTGACTAGCTTATGCTTTGGTCCTTTGATGTCAACTCAAATGATCGTGATATAGAATGTTTGAAACTTAATCGGCTCTTTTAGAGAAATCATGGAAATTAACTAGATATAGAATGCTACCTACTGTTTTTGTCTTTTTGAAATTTTAATGAACCAAAGTCCTTATTCTTAACTAATAAATATCTATTATGGGGTCATTCCTTACTTAGATTTTGCACTTCCCTAAAAAATAAACAATAAAACTTTCCATCAAGGGGGATCAATCTGTAATAAAGTATTTTAAAGAATTTTATCAATTACCAATGTCCTAGATCTCATTTCTCAACTTATCTCGTGTTTTCAGTATATGGGTTCGATTTAATGGAGTAAGGGGAGTTGGACCTTTCAATGAAGAGGGTGATTATTCCAATGTCAATAACAGCCAAAGATACCAACTTTGCTTGCAAATAAAGAAAATTAAACCACAATGACATTTAAAATGACTGACATTTTTGTGTTTTGAGCGAAAATTTCCATTGACTTCTTATAGGTAGTGCAATTTTAAAATGTCAACATTTACAGGGTCTTTCAAATCTAGACCATCTATTTGGGACAAAATTAAAGCCCCTTCTAGTAATACTCGCTTCATGACATAAGGGCCTCCTTAATTGGGAGCAAATTTCCCTCTAGAGTCTTGTACATTAAGGAGAGCCTTTCTTAACACCAAATCACCCTCTTTGAAGTTCCGGGGCCATACCTTTTTGTTGAAAGCTTAAGCCATTCTTTATTGATAACATTGATTATGACATAAGGCTCTTAATCTCCTTTTGTTAATCAGATTCAACTGCTTGATGCGTTTCCTTACCTAATCAGCTTCATCCAACTAAGTTTCTGATAGTACCCTGAGCAACGGGATCTCAAGCTCTACTGGTAACATTGCTTCAGTACCGTATACCAAAGAGTAAGGTGTTGGCCCAATTGACTTTCTGATGGAAGTTTAATAGGCCATGAATGCGATTGGTAACATCTCATGCCAATCCTTATATGTAATAGCCATTTTTTCAATGATTCTTTAGAGGTTTTGTTGGCTGCTTCAACGGCTCCATTCATTTGGGGTCGATAGGGAATAGAATTCCTGTAAATGATCTAAAACTATCAACACAATTCTAACATAAGCTTATTGTTGAGATTAGTGCCATTGTCAGTAATAATTGTTTCTAGAGTCTCGTATCGAGCCAAGATATCTATATTGATGAATTCAACTATAACCCCTTTAGTAACGCTTAAGTAAGACGAGGCTTCAACCCATTTCCAAAAGTAGTCAATGGCAACCAGTATAAAGCGATGTCCATTACATGCTTTTGAAGTAATTGGTCCAATGATATCTATGCCCCATATTGAAAAAGGCCATGATGCTGAGAGTGTATGTAGTTCTTAAGCCGGGGCATTTATCTTATTTGCATAAACTTAGCATAAGTGACAATGCCTAACATGTTTGATGCAATCGCCTTCCATTGATGACCAATAGTATCTTAGCCTCATAATTTTCTTAGCCAGCATGTAACCGTTCATATGAGGGTCACATACTCCTTTGTGTACTTCTTTCATTAACTTCTCAGCCTCCTTGTCATCCACACACCTTAAAAGTATATTGTCAAAAAAACATTGGTATAAAGTGGACTCACTTGTTAAGAATTGAGTGGCCAATCTTCTAATCATCCTATTATCCTTTTTTTTTTTTGCCTTTCAAGATATGTGCCTTATTATAGGAATATCTTAACATCGTGGTACCACGGCTTTTGGTCATTCGTACCCTTAATTATTAAACAGAAGACAAGCTTATCTTCAATTTTAATAGTAAGGGGATAAATCTTGACTCCACCGAATATCTAGATCATAGATGCTAGAGTGGTTAAGGCATCAGGAAATTGATTCTGAGTACTTGATACGTGATTGAAAGTGACTTCTTTGAATTTTCCAGTCAATTCAGTTAAATGCCGATGATAAGGTATTGGTTTAGAATCTTTCATCTTGTACTCTCCCCAAACTTAGCCAATAATGAGTGAAGAGTCTCCATACACTTCTAATTCTTGAATATCTTTATTTAGGGTCATTTTAAGTCTCATGATGCATGATTTGTACTCAGCGATATTATTAGTGTATGGGAAAACAAGCCTTATAGCCACAAGGTATTGAGTACTTTTAAGGGATATTAGTATTGCCCCAATTCTATACCCAGGCACGTTGGCTACCCCATTGAAGAACATCTTCTATTTCGGTGGCTCATCATCTTCTCCTTTATCAAAGCTTCCCTCGACTGCTAAGATATCCACATTAGGGAAATTGACTTATACCTCTTAGGAGGTACTATCGAAGGGATTTTCTACTAGCTAATCAATTAAAGCTTGCCCTTTGACTAAATTTCAATTCACGTACGTATTGTCGAACTTTGATAGTAACATTTGCCACTTTGAGATTTTGCCAATTAAGGCCAGTTTATCTGCTAAGCACTTCAGGGGATCATGCTGAGTCAGCAATTCAACCTAGTAATAGAGTGTATATTATTTGAGCTGATGCATTACTCAGACCAGAGCATAGCAAGTTCTTTCAATTTCTAAATATTTATGTTCCCCTTCAGTAAATTTCTTACTTAAGTAATATACAGCCCATTCTTTTCCTTCTTTGTCTTTTTGGCCTAGCATGCATCCTATGGACTCCGGTAATATTGTCAGGTTTAGAAATAAAGGCTTCCCAGGTTTTGGAGCTACCAAAATTAGGGGGGTTATGAAGTATTCTTTGATCATTGTAAAGGCTTGATTATACTCTTCGTCCCAATTGATCTTAGCATTCTTTTTCAATAACTTAAACAAGGGACGACACTTGTCCGTAAGTTAAGATATGAGCCGCGCTATATAATTCAAACGACCTAACAAACCCCTAATTTCTTTGAGTGTGCGTGGAGAGAGCAAATCAATTATTGCTTTAACTTTATTAGGGTCTGCTTTAATGCCCCTTTGGCTGATTATAAAACCCAACAATTTCCCTGAATTCACTCTGAAGGTATACTTCTCAAGGTTAAGCTTCAACTGAAATCTTTTCAACCTATCAAACAATCTCCTTAGATGATCCACATGATTTTCTCCTTCATTGGACTTTACAATCATATCATCAACGTATACTTCAACTTCTTTGTGCATCATGTCATAAAAGATTACTACCATGGCCTTTTGATAAGTTGCCTCGGCATTTTTGAGTCCGAAAGGTATTACTTTGTAGCAAAATATGCACCAAGTTGTGATAAATGTTGTTTTGGCTTTATCTTCTTCAGACATTCGAATTTGATTATATCTAGAGAATCCATCCATGAAAGAGAAAAGATGGTTTCCGGCTGTGTTATCGATTAAGACATCAATGTGGGGCCAGGGGAAATTATCTTTAGGGGTTGCTTGATTAAGGTCTCGAAAGTCTACGCATACTTTGACTTTTCCATTCTTCTTCATTACTATCATAATGTTGGCTACCTATTCAGGATAATCAGATACCTCAGTGAAGCTGACGTCCAGTAATTTTTGGACTTCCTCCTCGATCTTCAATAAGACATCCGGTCGGAACCTTCTTAACTTCTGTTTCTTAGGTTTAATATCCTCTCGTATAGGTAGATGATGGACTACGATCAATGGATCTAATTCGAGTATATCTTTGTAAGACCATGCAAATACATCTAGGTATTTAGATAGCAATGTAATCATTTCTGCCTTTCGATCTTCCTTCAAATTTCATCCAACTTTCAATACCTTAGGGTTGTCATTGGTCCCAACATTAATTATCTCAGTCGACTCATCAATGGAAATTCTACTCATTTCATACTTTTTCCAGCTTTCTTGCACGTCACTATGGTCATTGACATCACTTCTGATGATTAACCTAGTAAGGTCGGAGGTAATATTAGTATTTTCATCACCTATTTGTGCAAAATACCAATAGCCTTTATTCGAAGCATTGGATCTAGGAAACAAAAAAGTATGTAAAAGAAAGAGTGTAAGTAAGGAAGAAATGAAGAGAAAAGAGATTGATTCTTCTTTATAGGAAGCATCTTTTGAGTACAATTATTTATAGGACAAAGGTAATTTATTACAAAACTCTATAAAATATTGGACCATGATTTATCCTTTACTGTAAGGAAGACTTATTACTATTCATAGGGATAGAGAACCAATTATTCAAGTGCTAAGACTTGTTGGATGGGCTAGCTATTTTATTTCTATTGGACGTGTCCTTTTTTGCAAGCTCCAAATTTTGGACATCGGCTCAGATGAAAGTTTCTGACATTGGTAGGAAGGTCATTGGGACGTGATATAACCTGTCACCTTTTCTGCCCCTAACTTGCATTCTTTGCAACTCTCCCATGGGGGTTGGATGTAACCTAGCCTATAGGTTCTGAACTGGCCTTTTTTGAACTTTAGCCTCTTGTCTTTCTCCCTATTAGTGATCACACACACCTCTTCAAACATTTAAAGCCCAAAGTCCTCTTGCTCCTCAGTGCCAATATAGGGTATGGCCATTTCCTTGTAAATTTCACAATCTTGGTCTCCTAGAATCGTGATGACCTGGCCATTGAAGATGAACTTAACCTTTTGGTGAAGACTCAAAAGTATGACACCTACTGAATGTATCCAAGGCCTTCCTAATAACAGGTTGAAGGTCCTTAAGATGTCTAAAACTTAGAATTAGATGTTAAACGTCTATGGGCCAATATCAATTGGTAAATCGATCTCCCTTATAATTTTTCTCCTGGATCGGTTAAAAGCTCTTATTGTTGTTAAACTTGGCTTGATAGCGATTGTATCAACGCCCAATAGATCCAGGGTGGCTAGAAGGCAGACAATTAAGGATGACCCGTTGTTAATGAAGACTTTTGTTACAATGATGTTGCTTACCCTCACTATTATGAATAGAGGCTTAGTATGTTGGTTACCTTCTTCGCTTAATTCCTCGGCGGAGAAAGAAATCTGATCTATAGTAAGGATAGAGTTAGCAATAGTCTCAATCCTTTCAACCGATATTTCACGAGGGACTTTGACTTCTCTCAGTGTTCTGAACAAAGCTTCCTAATGCGGATCCAATGCTATGAATAAACTCATGAAGGATATTTGTGCCAGAGTCTTAGCAAGCTAATCCACTACTTTATACTTGCTAGACTTGATCACCTTGGTGAAGGTAAGCAATCTTTCTTCATGTTCAGCTGGTTCATTGTTTGGCTTGTCTAGCATAGCCTTCTTTTTCAAGTCTTCCCTTGGATCATAGATTCTACCAGAGTGGGTAATCCCTCCTATAAGTGAGCTTGACTACCCCTCGTTTACTACCTAATAGTTGAGAAAGGCAATTTTATAATTTTTAGGGGCCACAGGTACATGGAAGGTATACCATTTAGTTTGTGGGATTTGCTTCTCTTCTTGTCTGTAGAATCTATAGATCTTGGGCTCTTGGTTGGAACCGATCATGTTAATGGTGGGCTTTGAGTCGTTAAATATTATATTAATGATGGGCCCATGCTTAGGTAAGGGGTTGTTGTTGACACTTAGAGGAAGAGCCT
Source organism: Lumnitzera racemosa (assembly GCA_024138005.1). Taxonomy (NCBI): domain Eukaryota; kingdom Viridiplantae; phylum Streptophyta; class Magnoliopsida; order Myrtales; family Combretaceae; genus Lumnitzera; species Lumnitzera racemosa. Next base: position 63,362,424 of record JAMXBC010000011.1, read on the forward strand.
CCATAAAATCTAATTGAATTGTGTTGTTGTCAATTAAGTCTTAAATTTTGTTTTTTAACCTCCATCGTGAGTTGGTTGAATGGCCTACTTACCTTAGATGGTACTGACACCTTGCATTGGGATAAAAAAATCTTAGCCTGTACCTTTCACCAGGAGCCTCGGAATGGAATAGATTATCATTTCTTAGTTTTTCAAGTACCTAACTAAGTAGGACAGATATTTTGGTGAACTACCTTGGGGCCCTACTAATTTGTGGTTGGCTTCTATACTGTTGTTAAGCTGGCAGAGGATTTACCCTGAAAAGGACTCGGGTGTTAGGTCTGGTATTCAAATTAATCATGCTGACAGCAGCTTCTTTAGGCTTGCTAGCAGTAGGTTTAGCAAAGGGTGGTCTTTTATCTGATGTCTCTTATAACTTGCCGGAGGAGAGCACTTTCAATCTGATACCCTACTACTACTACTTCTGCAAAGCTAGAAAAGGCTTGTCCAATTAGGCGAGCAAAGTAAGGTCTCTTAAGAGTGTTGATAAAGGTTACAGTTAGCTCTTTCTCAGTCACGGAGGTGGACACCCTTGCAGCTAAAGACCTCTACCTTTGGGCGTACTCTCTGAAAGATTCATCGTACCTTTTCCTTAGAGCAACCAAATCCATCATGGTTAACACCACTTCAACATTGAATTTATATTGCTCATAGAATGCTCTAGCCAACTTTTCCCATGTGTTCACCTGATTCAAATCCATTTGGGCATACCAAGTCAAAGCAAGGCCGATTAGGCTATCTTGAAAAGTTTGGACCATAAGCTAGTCATATTGGACATACTTACCCATCTTGCATACGTATAGTCAAGTGTGTAACTTAGGGCATGTAGTCTTATTGTATTTTTTGAAGTCAAGTACTTTCAATTTTTCTAGGAAGCTTCCATAATCGTAGGCAGAGAAATCTATTATACCGGCCTGCTCAAACAATTTTTTTTTTATTAGTTTCGAGCTTCAAATTGACTAGAAACGAGTAAGTATTTAGCTCAAAAGTTGGGTTGACTTTTGGAAAGACCCCTTCTATTTCAAAGGATTCGAAGGCTTGGTTGACTTTAGGGTAGGCTTCTTTTTCTTCGAAGGGTAAGGCTTTAGTATTCTTTCCATATTAGGCTTTAGAACTTTCTTCATTTAATGGAGTCACAGACCTAAGCAAGGTGATGCTATTAACAAGAAAGCTTAGTTGATTTGCAATCTTCCCCATTGTTCGTTCTAAAGATTGGAACCTTAGCTCAATGGGATCAATAACCTTAGGATTGACATTGCCATTGTTGATGTTAGTGTTGTCGTTTCCTTAGTTGGCCATTTCAATTTGAGAGCAGGTTCTAATAAGACTTCTTTGGAGGGTTTGACATTTGGGAGCTATCTTGGCGACTTAGATTTAGGATCACTTCTCAATAAGTTAACATATGAATATTTTAATTTTTGAAAATATGGAACTGAAATAAATAGATGAAATGCACTTAGGCCACATGGATGAAAAGGAGAGAATCGACGATTAACTAACAAAACAGAAAGTTATTTATTATTCTTGAATTCCTAGAGTTTTATTACATAAAAGAAAAGAAAGATACAAATTCATCTATGCTAATCTTCTCTTCTTTTGTAGACCGGATGGCATTTTCTTCTCCTTCTTTTGATCATGCTTATTCGCTTCCTCAAACTCTTAAATCTTTTTCTGGGCCATCTTCAATTGGTGTTCTAGGGTATACAACCTTTACCTAGACTCTTGAAATAGGTTTTTCCACCTATCTTTTTCATCTTAGAAGACTTCCATATGAGCTTTTACCTGGTCTATATAGGTCACCATTTCAGAGCTAGGATGTATGGGGGAAGGTTAAAGGACTTTTGGTGCTTAATACCGCATCATGCCTACCTTATGAAGTTGATTGTATTAGTAGTCTTTAGTGACCTAATGTTTGTCTACTTCTCCTATGAATTCACTCAAATTGATGTTAAGGCTTATGGTCCCAGTATCCCACTAAGCTTGATCTTATGAAGTTTAGATACCTTTTCTGTAAAGTAAGGCTCTTCGAGGTTAAGGGTGAATGGCTCTAATGAAGGCTTGTGAACTATGTCCTGGATCCCCCCAAATTGCCTTACCATGTTGTTTGGATAGTAGCTTGTACACCAATTTATTCCAATCAATGGTATGACATGATAATCTTTACAGACCAATATGACCTTAGTCTAATTGCCCCATCTGGCAGTCTACAGTATGTCTTCGACTCGGAAATCTTGTAAAACTTCTATCCAAAGAAGGTTCATGATATCTTTTGGTAATTTGATTTTATCAACGAAACAGTCAATAACATCAATCTTATTGGCGAATGTGCCCCTTATCAAGTTTAACACAAAGCATTTGATGTGACCGACGAACCATACCATTAATAATGCCATACTTGACTTGAGATCTTCATAGCCTCTTTTCTTAAGGAAATTAAGGTTCCTTATTTGTTTAGTAAGTAAGGCAGGAATATAAGACTTCCCTTCCCAAAATTGAGCAACTAATTCTGCCACCTTAAAGTGTATAAAAAAAGATCCACTCGGAAATAAGACAGTGGCGAATACTACTAATACATAGGCCCTGATTCGATTCTCTCTCTAGTTTCCAAGAAACATAACTCGTTTATTAAAGCTGGGTTCATTCTGGAACCAATGGATTAGATCCCATATCTTGATAGCGTGTTTATTGCAATCATTTAAGGCTTCATTTATTTCAGTCTTATGGATCCTTGAGAATTTTGAAAAAATGTAGGTTAGATCGAAACTGAGCTTTGGAACATATATTTCATCCAAAGGAGGAGCTTAGAGCAATTGGGTGTATTCTTCCAAAGTTGGACTGATTAAGTGTGGCTTAAAATGAAATGCCACTTCTTTGGGCTCCTAAAAACAGACTAAGGCCCTCATCAACGTAATGTTAACATTCACCTTGGTTAGTGAGAGTATAGGTCTAATCTTATTGGTAATAAACTCCTGTTCTTTTAGGTTAAAGGATTAAAACCATTGGTTGACTATGGGCTTTAGGTTTGTGGACATGAATCTCTTTAGTGTTGGATGAGCTAGCCATTTTTGAAATATTATAAGGAAAGCATAAATTAAAAAGGACAAACTATTTACATGAAAAGAAATTACAAGAGATTTCCTATGTACATGAATTCTAGGGAAAATACAAGAAAAGAAACTCTAAGTTCATTTTTCTTTCTTTTTTTTTTTTATAACATTACTGCCTTATTAGTTAATTATTGACCCCATAGAATATATGTAAAAAGGGGTGGGTTCTAAAGGTTCTTAAACTTTGTGACCTCACGCGTTTATGAAAAAATGGTTCATTGGTCATATTGAAGTTTAAGTGAGGTAGCCTAATCAACTCCGAACGGTGGTTGCCCTACTACGCCTAAAACTTACATAATAGCTCCCTATCTTAAGGTTTTAAGATGGCCTAGGTTTGACTGTATTTATTATGCATTCATAGTACAAGAAATATATCCCACCGCCACCCCACCCCCCACCCCCCTCTTTAATAGTTAAATACAAAAAACTAAACCTATAAAGACATTAGTACAATTATGATACAAATAAAGAATGAATAAGTAAATAAATTACACTGAGGTAATTTTTAGGGATTAATTTTAATTTTGGAAAGTTGAATGGCTAACCCTCTTAACTTCCCCAGTAGAGTTGTTAAACTGTCAAGCCCGTTTTTTTCACTCTCAGTTTTTGTAAATTAATTTTCTCTAAACCAATTAGTATTAAACCCTTACTCATTTAATACTGACCCTTGACTAAGGTTTAAAAAAAACTGGTTCTTTTATATTTTGAAAAACACATTGGAGTCACCACTCAACTAGAGTTAGGAAAAATAGTTAAGTTATAACTAATTGAATAGATTAGTTATAACTTAGCTACCAATTTATCGATTAAATTATTTTATAAAAACGGTTTTTGAAACCAGAGATCTAGATCCGGGAGTTAGGAATTTTAAACCGTTATAAGTACCATTAACTTTTCAAATTTAACCTTAACCTTAAAAATCACCTTTTAATTTTATAAAACCAGAACTCAATTGTCTACCTAAATTGGATAACTTGAATAATCTAAAAAAAAGGAAAGTTAGGTGTTTATATATTTTACCATCGCCTCATAAATGCTTACGTACCGTTATTCGGAATCAAGCGTACATAGTTCTTTTCATAAAACTTTAGTGGGTTTTGTTTGTTTTAATTTTGAAAATACGCCAGATTTATGTTTTTAACCCAATCTAATTTATTTAAGAAAATTTATAAAAAAAAAGGTCTTAAATTTAGAATTTTTATATTTTTGGAAATTTCTAAAGTGCCTTAATTTGAAAAAGGTCCATTTATTTTTGTCTCATTTTTGGAAATTTTATTTTTCTAGATGAAAAGATGATTTTATAATATTTTTCATTTATTATTATTTTCATTATGTTATTTATTATATATTTTATTCATTTATTTCTACAAAAATAAAAAATAAAATATTCTTTTTCTTCTTTTTTTTTCTTTTTCCTTGCTTTTATTTTCCTTTTTTTATTATTACATTTACATTCCAAAATAAATTAAAAAATATAAAATAAATAAATAAAAATACAAAACAATCAAATGAATGAGGGTCAGACCAGGAAAGGAGCGCAGGTCAAATCCTAGAGCAAGTTAGTTAAGTCAACTTGGGTCGGGCTCCACTGGTTTCGAGTTACAGTTGAAGAAGAAGAAGTAGCGATTGCTAGAGTTGGCTTCGCTCGATCTAGCCACGAAAGTGAAGGGGAAAATGCTTTTTTGTGTGTATTTAATTAGGTTTTGGGAGGTAAAGAGGTAGGCTCGGTGCCGCAATGGTTGGAAGTTGTTTGGGCAATGATTGGAGATAAGCGGTAGCAGTAGTTTTAGGTTGTGCATGATGTGGCCGCTGGAGGTGAGTGGTTGATTGGGTTAGGGGTTTTTAAGGTTGGGGAGAGTCGTAGTCGGGCTGTTTTGCTCTAGTGTAGTGGCTAGGTTAGTGTTTCAAGGGGGAGAGAGAGAGGCAGTGGTGACATGTAGAGAGAAAAAGTGGTCGAAAAGAGAGAGATAGAGCTTGTGAGTGGTTTCCGATGCTCATCTGTGTTCATGTATGTTATGAATAAGCCTATTTATACACCAAATCAACCTAGTAAGCAAGGAAAGATTAAATTCGGATTAAATGAAAATTTCTGAAATTCAAGTTTTTCCCTAACTTTTGGAACTGGAATCATCCGCTTTTGACTGAATTTGGATACGTTCTTTAGTTCTATTCGAAGCAAGTCATGTGGTGAACAAAATAAAATCAAGAAACCATACGTTTGTGTATGGAATTTATGTCAAAATTGGATCCAAAGTGAAGGGGTCAAGTTTGTTTTGTTAGGGAAAGTGGAGGAAATTACAGGAAAGAGAGAGAAAGAAAAGGAAAATGCTGATGTAGCGTTACGTCAATTGTACCATCCAATCATAGTTTGCGGTGTATCATCACGTGACATGGGTAACGACGTGGCATGCTACATAGCACCACGTTACCACCGTCCAACCCAATGCTGCTACGTATCGGATACATGGTGCAATAAGATCCTGACAAGTGGCATTTCCTAATCAATTGAAAAAATAAGAAAGGCTTTGTATGCTTTTGCCAAGATTCGAACCCCTAACCACATGCCCAAACCCAATGTTATGTCTATGCGCTTATCTGTCAGGCTATTAGCCTGTACCTTATCCATATGTACAATTAAATTGCACATATAGACTAGGTTAGCCTAGGTTAGATTCAAATCTAAACTCAAGCCTAATGATCCCCTTTCTAAACTTATTAAAATTAAAAATCTATTCTATTAAAATATTATTATTTTTTAAATACTCTAAATTTTCTTTTTCTTTTCTATTTTTGTGACTTTTCAATTTTTATTTTTTGTCTAAATTTTTTCATTTTTTGTATTTTCTAAATTTCTTATTTTTTTGTGTTTTTTCCTATTTTCCTATTTTTTTGTATTTTCTTGAATTTCATATTTTTGGGTTTTCTTATTTTTCTATTTTTTGTATTTTCCTGAATTCCATATTTTTCTATTTTTTGTATTCTTCCTAATTTAGGACTCTTTACCCTATTAAGAAAATAAAATAGAATAAAAGAAAAGAAAAGAAAAAAATGGCAAAAATTAGGTGTCTACAAGTAGAAATGACAAGACAGTGATATTGCCAACCATGTGTTCTGTGATAGAGTCTTCTAGGCATTCAGACTATGTATTTAGGTTTTCGTGCATTGCAGGCTTATCATTACTATTGATGGAACATTCCTACATAAGAAGTACAAATATAAACTACTGATTGCTACCGAAATTAACAGTCAGAATCATATAGTCCCTTTGGGTTTTGCCCTTATTGATGAGGATTGTCAAGATAGCTAGGGTTAGTTTGTGAAACATGTACTCATCATGTTATAAGAGATTGTACAAACATATGTTTGATTTTGGACCATTATGCTGGGATCTAGTCTATAGTTGTGGGAGAGAATGTAGTGTAGCTAAGTGGTTAGTCATAGCGGTAGTGTATCCAACATGTTGCCAATAACTTCAACACTCAAGCTAAGAATAAAGATTGTAAATAACTAATAAAGAAGGTCGCTTACTAGTTGTAACCTCAAAAATTTCATGCCTACTATGATGAAGCCAAGACGATGAGCCCCTATACTAAAGTTTACTTTAGGGGACTACATCTGAAGATGTAGACACTAGCATACCATGACGGCGCTTAGTTTAGTCATAGGATGACTAACATTTCCTAGAGTTATAATAGTGCTTTGCGAGATGTAAGAACTTACCCAACGTGGCGTTACTGAAGAAAACTTTCTACAACTAAAATAACTACTTTAACAAACGAAGGATTAAGTCAGCAAAACTAATAGACATTGGCAAAGTATTGACTAAATTAAAAAAGAGAAAGTTTGACAGGTGGTGGTCAGCGGTCAGCGGTCATCAAGTTATGATTTTCGACTACAATGAGTAGATATTCGAGGTCATAACTACGCTACGCCTTACATCATACAAGTAAAAGGGAGAAAATAGCCACATGGTTGCACTTCAGACTCATTGGTGTACTTGCAATAAATGGCATACATATAAGATTTTATGCTCCAATGCTATAGGTGTTATAGGTAAAATAAGCATAGATTATGCTGCACATATTGGGCATTGGTACACATTACAGAATTAGCTATGTATAGACACGCATCCCTTCATGCCATGTGCCAATAAGGCCAATTGCTCTTATCTTGATATTCTCGTATAGCATCTAATTCAAACTTGAGACAGGGTTAGGAATCCAAGGAGGCCACAAGAGAAATGATTCTGGAATGAGATGGATATTCGAGAAGGGCCGTTAACTTACACTTATGGACTACGCAATAGGGAAGGATATAATAGGAAAAAAATCCACAATGAGGGAGTCAATCAACTTCGAGCGAATCCATTGGTATACATTCTAGTTATTTCGAAAGCCATGTTAATATTGATCTAACAATAAATATATATATATATATTTTAAGGAAAGTTTCGCTTTGCTCATGTTTTGTTTATCATTGTTGAATATACAAGTCAGATTACTATTTTCTTTTAGACATGTAGGTGCAAATGGATTAAGGATCGGCTTATAAGTCACTACTTCACTTACAGCCATCCCATAAGTCTGAGTTAGTGTGGGGTAGTTAAGTAAGAAACAATAAATTGATAACTTACTTACTATATGTTCATTTCGTGTAATGCCTCTAATATTAGCTTTTTTTCCTTGATTACAAGAGAACTACTGGCTTAGGTGTCATAGGCATGAGGTAATATTTAAGTGTCAGGATGGCCAAGAGAGACCCATAGATCTACGCATGATCCCATATCTAGAGTAGTCAAGTTTCATTGATACACGATAGGTTCACTTCGTACAGTTAGACCAGTACTTGATTACTGCCTTGATAGAGCAATAGAAGAAGGAGACTAATGTAATTCACTTCTACACTGGCAAGATGACAATAACACTCCAGGATATTTCTCTATTCCTTGGCCTCCCTATCGATGGTGATGCAATTATAAGCATTACAGCGTTTATAGGTTACGGCGAAGTATGCCAAAGCCTACTAGGACTTTGCCCACCAAAGAATGCTATGAAGGGTGCTTAATTGCAATTATCTTAGTTAAAAGAAAATTTCACTAATTTGCCATATGATGCAGGCAATATATACGGTATAGTGCTATATCAAGGCATATATCATGCAGTTGATCAAGGGTATGCTATTCTTAGACAAGTCCAACAACTGGATGCACCTCATATTCCTCCCCATCCTCTTGGATCTTGCTGCAGCCAGGCGCTTCACTTAAGAAGTAGCATGTTTCGTATGGCTGTACCGCCAGTTATACCTCACTTCATAAATGGATACTGAAGAGATTAGTGGGCCTCTAATGATTCTTTAAGTATGGGTATGGGAGCATTTCTCACACATTACTCCTTTACACTACTAAATTATAGCAATAGTTGATGATCAACCACTTATGAGCTAATGGGGAACGAAATTCGATGTCATAGAGCTACCCATGCATGCAATTGGCCAGTATAGAGATACATTCGACCAGCAGCATGCAAAGTAGGTACTTATTTTACAAACCCAGTTACATGTAGCTTACCTAAGTATAACTTACTTTAAATTCTATTATGATGTGTTTTCAAGTTGTTTGGATACCTTATATGCATGAGGATATGGCTAGACTCCCGACTTATTGTCAAGATGGAAGTGATATGTGGCTAACCAAGGTCCCACTAATATGCTTCCACATCATTGAGATGTATTATCCTAACTACATAACCCAACAATTTGGCGGATGTAAGAGATCCCCTCCGATCTAAACACCGAATGGGCTCTACATGAAATAGACTTGAGGGGCTAGATGGAGATCAATTAGGTGACTAGGCATGCAACATAAATAGTACATTAAGAGGAGCAACGAAACCAGATTGTACAAATCTGGATACCACCTAGTGTATAACCGAATTACGTCCCCTGATACTAGTAGGTTATGCGTAGATATATTAATAGGTTAAAGGCCTCCTGGATGTATAGTATGTATCATTCTTATTGCTATTACCTATTCATTTCTCCTATTATATGTTAATCAAGTCATTATCTTTAGCTTGCAAGTGGATTTTATACATAGGCCGTCGTAAATGTCATATGAGGAAACTATAGTTAAGCAGCATCAGGTTGATGACGTCATCTAAGGGATTATTGGGGTCCATCTAAGAGACCTACCTGTATCCAATCCGAATGTAGATGATGATGACGCTTTACCGAATGAGCCACAGCGGGAAGGGGGCTGTCAGGGACATATTCATCGATGAGGAGGAGGCTGAAGATGTAGACAGGTTGGCATACAGATTCGAGACGATGTATCTCCTTTACACCACTCAGCCCCAACATTTCTAGTAGTACCTCATTTCTGGATTCATTCCTCCACACTATAGATCGTGATGCTAATATGGGCGAAAGAGTCATACAAGCCGATCCTACCCCCATCCCTATGCACTATATTGAGTCTAATAGCTTCTTAGGGGATAAAGCACATATTACTTAGCTGGACTCGAGTCAAATGGTCTAGCTCCAGCCTGAAGCAAATGTACGGGAGAGGTGTACCTATACACACAGATGACGTAGGTAGTAGATACTTATTGTTTTTATTTGTTGAATATTTGGACGTGTAGTCAATATTATGCATATTTTGTATATATTCCTAAGTTTAACTTTACTTATTTATGCTTTATAGACTATTAACAACTGTCTTGTTAAATTAGTAGTTATATTAAATGATTCTAGCCTTTATATGCGCTACGACGTGAAAAAGTGCTTAGATTATTTTTATCGATACCCCCTCTCCTTTCCCCCTCCCCCCAATTCCCTAACTATCACAAGTAAGTGACTCAAATATCATGATGTATTAGCATAAAGAATAAATTGTTTAGCTTTAAAGCATGGAAAGTTATGAAAAATAATTGAAATTATATGAGTTGGTTAGTGTTGACACCTGATTCTTGCCCGAACTAAGGCCCATTACAAAGGACACTGAAGAGCACCTCGAGCAAGCAACGAGCTTACACGTTACAATGCAACTCTTTCGTAAGACCATGAGCTCGCGCTAATGCAGATATGAGCTGTGGGCGAGCCCTTCCTCCATATTGCAACCCGCTTGGCAAGCCAAATAATAATTGTTGGAGCAGGATACCCTCCAACCATCAAGCTAGCATACATTAATAATCTAGCGTAACTTTGGGGCTCACTCACCCTCGATTGAGCATCAACTAATCCCTTCCTTAACATCTCAACCCAGGTTTTGTCTTTAACGCCTATTCTCCACCGCAACTTATTAATGAGTGCTTAACATCCATGATATGACCAGCACACCTAGCAGCCCCTATAACTATTAGGTCTCTAAGATGTAGATTTGGTAATTTGGTCGGCCACAACATGCCACCCGCAGTGAAGCTCAATCTCGACCACAGAGTACACTATTTGTCGATAGCTAGTACGAGTAAACCACTAATCGCCACATATCTAAGTAATCCATGTAAAAGGTGCTAGACACTAGGAAGTAAGAAGGCCTCACTTTTCACTCTCTAAGAACCTTTCTCCTCTCTTTGTCTCCTGATTTGAGCTTGAAACATTAAATACATGTTAGGCGAGTAAGGTCCCTTAAGTCCTTGGTGTTGGTCCCCCTTTTTTTCTTGGTCCTCCTTACTAACTTAAGTGTCGGAGGGCTTTTGTAGCCACACCTACAAGGGGCTTTTTGCAGGTATTAAGGAGCAGGAGTTAAAGCCAAAGCCCTCTGGAACCAGACTCCATGCGAGCCCGTACATCTTAGTTGGTCCAACCATAACCAACATTTTGGCACCTACCGTTTAAGGCCACCATGAAAACAATGGCTAAAAGTAAGAATGATAAGCCCCAAGCCTCCTAAATGGGAGATACTAACACGCCCCAACACAATGAAGGTGACCAAACACTTCTACCATCTCAAAACAAAAATGCCGAAGTCCAACAGCTTAGGTCAATTGTCTAGTAAATGCTTGAGAAAAACCGAAAATATCATTAATCTGCTATAGCCTTGCTCAAAGATATTACATTACTCAAAAATGCATCTTAAAAGCATCTAAATGAGGAGGCAACTATTGAATCCTCTTCACAACCAGCAAAAAGGACGACTTGTGTACTACATGCTTCATGCATTTACGTAAGTAGAATTAGCACGATCACTAACCATAGGAAGACTTACATGAAAGGCTAAACCACAACCATAGCAAAACACACGCAGAAGGAAAATGTACAACGACAAGTAAGTCGATCGACAACCTATCACTAAGGCCATCACTAAAGGACTACAAAGACATTAACATAGACAAGCTTAATGAACACATACGCTGTGACTCCAGTATGTGCAACTAGAAGAAAGTTGAATTGTTCATGCAGGTGTCGTGCTCTACATCGATAAAAAGCCCATTCATTTCTTCAATCCTTGAGGAAACACTCCCCAAAAGTGCAAGACTACCACATTTGAACACTTACAATGGCTCCATCAATCTAAATGATCACCTTATACACTTTCGAACAATTACAAGCCTTCACAACTTCTTAGATGCTATCATGTGTAAAGCCTTCCCCAACACGCTGGCAAAAGCTACTTTGCTCTGGTTTAATACCCTTCCCGAGGCATCTATCAGTTCATTTGATGATCAAGGAAGTAGATTTAACAACACTTCTTTAGTTCTTAAGTCCCACAAAGAGATTTCTCCATCCTCTATAATGTTAAGCAATGTCCCAATGAGACCTTGTGAACATACCTTGAATGCTTACTGAACAAAGTTGCAAGTTTCCAAGTTGGACATGAGAATGGTCCTATAAGCTCCCTTAATTGGCATAGACCCTATCGAAAAGCTTTTCAACACAATATCATTGGATAAGCCTAAATCCTTCAATGAATTAATGAAAGTAGCTGAGAAATATGTAGCTCAAGAAGATGCCATCAAAGCTTATTTCAAAGTAGAAAAGAGCATACGCATTTTGGTAAAAGACCGCTTGAGACCTCACGATCTTCGACTACAACCCCCACACAAGCAAAGCGTAAGAAGCAAAGGCATAAATTCCAAGACCACCTTATACACACCCCTAACTTGACCACTTGGCAAAATCATGTACAAGATTTGAGAGCAACTCTTAAGACCGCCCAACATTCTCGAAATGTTAGAAGTGGTGAACTTAAGGAAATATTGTGACTATAATAAGGTACACAGACATAACACTGATGAGTGTCACTACCTCAAAAATGTAGTTAAAGGCTTATCAACCACTTTATTACAGATGAGAAGAACCAAATCTAATGTTTGACCTAGCGTTGCCAAGTAGATCACTGGTAGCAACATTACAGCCAATAGGTTTGTGCCACCATGGACAAACAAAGCCGAAGGACGGTGATAAAGCCAGATCAACACCATATTTAGTGACTGATGGATTACTGACCTCCGAACCCATCACTCATGCCTACTTCTAAGGCCTCCAATCTCTTATCAAGAGGATTATCTCTTGTTAGCCTACCAAGAATAAGCTCTTGTACATGGAAGAGCTATAGGCGAACTCTCTAAGGGCCCAACTTAAATACACCCTGCTTTACTCGAACTCTTGCCCAGTTGTTGACCGGCCAAATGCTGAGGTCAACTTACTAAGCGCCAAGGCCTACCTGCCGAGTATTAAGTCCAAGGTTACTATATACCGAGCCTTACTCTTCCAGCCTACAGAACTGCAACGTCGTTGAATCACCTTAGTAACTCCAAGCACAATTCCTTAACAGTAGCCTCTACATCATTTTAGCTTAGCTATAGTGTCCCAAGACCCCAAGGTATGAAGCCATTGATAGGTCACTACTTATTCCCTACTTTTTTTACACTTGTACCGTATTTCTTTTTGTCCTTTGTCATATTTACCATTTTTTGAACATATTAGGAATTTCTTTCTTATATTATCTTTTATATAATTTTCCATTATTGTATTATTACCCTAAAGGACTTATTATAAATAGTCATTTTTACTATAGCTACAATTATCTTACATGGTAGAAGTTAATGAATATTCTTGTTCTTGCGAGATATCGTTCTCCAAGTAACATTTTCACCTACAGTCTTATCTACTCTTGTCGAGTAACTCGAGATTAGTGGCGAGTGGACCTTAGTATTAGCTTATGCATCATATCAAGTGAAGTACTAAGTCATGATGTGTTCATTAGCGCATCATATTCTCCAAGCAGCTTTACGGAAGCTACCATGTTTGCCGTCTTTTCATCCATTACTTCGTTATTCGATACTTCAAAGGACCTACTATTACTGCTTCCAACGGTAAGCCCTAGTGATCAACTCAGCTCTTAGGCACATCATATAATCTTGGTATCAAAGCTTGAGATTGAGACTGAAAGCTTAGTATTGCAATAGTTCTTATTATAGTGTATATTCTGTTATACTTTGTTTCTTAAGTTACTACGTAATATCTAATTTTGAAAGTTGTGAGTAATTTTTTATTGAATAGTAGAATTTCTAAAGTACCCTAGTGTTTAAGGAGAGATTAATGTCATTAAAAGTGATGCTCATGGTTATGATCATGTTACTCAATAGACCTTACGAACTACTCATGAACAATTGCAAGACCTTGCTACTATTGTCACCAACCTAGCTATATTTGAATAGAAGGCAGTGAAGACTAAGCTACAAGAGAGAATTGACGAATGAGGTTAAGATGTGAGAAGCAAGCAGAGAAGGTAAGTAGTTAAGCCTAGAGCACTAAAAGCAATTAACGTAAACTTAGCTCCACCCCGACATGTTGAGCGGTTTATGAAGAGGAGACTTGAGTTAAACAAAGCTAAAAAGTGTAGGGAGGAGGAGGAGCAATATGTAGGACTTGAAGAACGCGAACTCCGTGCTCCTAGAAGAGCCGCGCATCTCAAAGTGTAGATTCCAAGTTTTGATGAGTCTAATAATGCTGATGACTACCTGGAATGAGAAGAGAAGATTGAGAAGATATTCGACTTCTATGATTATAAGAGCTCGGTACGTATTTGAGTAGCTGCTTTAGAATTTTCTAAGTATATAGCAATGTAATGAAAGAAATTACAAAATGTACGATAGTAAGCTTGATGTGAAATCCAAACTTGGAATGAGATGAAGAGAGTTTTGAGGAGTAGATTTGTTCCAAAATACTATGAGTAAGACACGTTTCGACGTCTCCAAGTACTCATATAAGGTAACCGATCTGTGGATGAATATGTCAAAGGGTTCTAGCTACTAATGATCCACTATGATGTTGACGAACCTAAAGCGCAGACAATAGCAAGGTTCATTTTTGGACTAAGGTCTAAGATTAGTAATATAATAGAAGTGCAGAAGGATAAGGCTATTCGAGTAACCCAAAGAGTTGAAAGGTATAAGCTAAATCAACTTAATCGAACACAAAGCAATCGACCTTGCTTACCACGGAGAATTGTCATACCAAGCTAACCTAAATATGACAGTACAATTCTAAGGTGGACCTCCAAGGTCAGATGTCAAGTAGACTTAATGATAGTCGAAGAAAGACTAATGTCTAGGAGCTTAGGGTCAAGAAGTACCAAGGTCAAAGCTTAGGACAAAAAACTCGAGAAATCAAGTGTTTCAAGTGCCTTAGTTTAGACATATGGCTAGTTAGTGCCTAAACCAATGTGTCATGATCATTAAGGGAGATAACCCTCAATTTGAAATAGAGAGTGCTAATAAAGGGGGGAGGGGGAAGAAGAAGTGGGTATTAACCAATTGCTAGAAGAGTTTCAAGAAGATTCAAACGCCATAACCCAACTTAAAATGAGAGACTACTGTATGGTTATACAAAGATCTCTCAATATTTTTACCTTTAATGAGAATGAACACAGAGAGAACCTCTTTCATACAAACTGCTAAATAAATGGCAAATTATGTACTCTATTCATTGATGGAGGGAGTACTACCAATGATATAGCACAAGGAGTGGTGAAGGCTCTAAAGTTGCCAACCTATCTTCACCTTAAACTCTATAAGATTCATTGGCTAAATGAAAAGAGAGGTCTACCTGTTTTCAAGCAAGTCAAAGTGCTGATCACTATTAATAATAGATACAAAGACGAGGTGTTGTGTGACGTCTTACCAATGTGTGCCTTACACATATTGTTGGGTCGACTACAGCTCTTTAATCGGAAGTTGCTCCATTATGGGTGTAAGAACACTTATATGTTCTAGAAGAATCGGAAGAAGATTATAATGACCCTAATGAGCCCCAAAGAAGTTCAAGAGTCACAAGAGAAGATTACTATATCGCTGCAAAGGAAGTCCTTAGTGATTTCCCTAACCTAATTTTCCAAAAATGTTAAGACGGAAGAGTGTGTACTCTTATTAGTCAAAAGACTACTAGAGTTGAAGGAAGTTGGAGCCTTACCTATTGAGGTGTAGACTTGCTCCAATAGTATGCCGACTTGTTTCCTATTAAGTTGCCAAAAGGTTTACCCCCTATCCAAGGAATAGAACATTGCATCAATCTCCAACCTAGAGTTGCCCCACTAAACCAACCTGCCTATAGGCTCAATCTTGAGGAGGCAGTCAAACTAAAGAAACAAGTAGATGAGTTAACTGAGCGTAGATATATCCGAGGAGCATGAGCCCCTATCATACTGGCTGTCCTAGTGTTGAAGAAGGATGGTTCATGGAGAATGTGTATTGATATCCAAGCTATTAATAAGATCACTATTAAGCACCGATATTCGATCCCCTGATTAGATGATATGCTAAATAAGTTGCATAGTGTGCGGATATTTTCGAAACTTGATCTAAAGAGTGGTTACCACCAAATCGAAATGAGGTCCAAGAATGAGAGGAAGACTACTTTAAAAAAAAAAAAGGGATGGCCTATTCGAGTGGTTGGTGATGCCATTTGGTCATACGAATGAGCTAAGCACTTTCATGTGACTTATGAATCATGTTTTGAGATCTTTGATAGGAAAGTGTGTGGTTGTTTACTTTGACAACATTTTAGTGTATAATGGCAACTTTAACTCTCATGTCAAGCACTTGAATTCAATATTTGATATCCTCTGAGTTGAACAATTGTTCAGTAGTCTGAAAAAAATGCGTATTTTGTCAAAGCAAGGTAGTATTCCTTGGATTTGTTATTTCTGAAGGAGGAATCAAAGTTGATGATGAAAAGACTTGAGCTATTTTCAATGATCGACGTTGACTAATGCTAAAGAAGTTAAGAGTTTTCATTATCTAGCTTCATTTGATCGAAGATTCATTTGGAACTTTAATTCCATAGCTGCCCCACCAACTAAGCTCACCAGGAAGAACTTTAAATTCAAATGGTTCAAGAAAGCTCAATGGAGTTTTGAAGAGATCAATTCAAGTTAACCTCTGCCCTAATGCTAATACTGCTTAACTTTAGCAAAGTTTTTTAGTTAAAACGTGATGCACCTGGAGTCGGCATTAGAGTTTTGAAGGCTTCCTTTTTTAGTATAACCTATATCTCTATAATATTATGAGAATTTAGATACTATGATAATCTTATCATAATTAAAACGTAATTTAACTAATTAAAAATATATTTTGATACAATTGAAGCAATATATTATACATAATAGTATAACTATGTATATTATCAATACTTAATAACTTAACTTAACTTATATAATAAAACTATATTTCATTATATAAGGAAAATAATAATATACTTTATATTTATAAATATATATTTATATATATAACTTTTTAACGAAATATAGATAATTAGAACCTTAACATTTTTTTAATTCTTACAAAAACTAAATCTGGGTTTTGTATATATATAAGGTCTCCTAGTGAACAAAGTGTCAAAGACACAAGTCTTCCATAATGAGCGTTTGGATAGGTAAGTTAGGATCGTGGCTTTACTACTTATTAAAGTACTGTGTTAAAGTATTTGGAGGTTTAAGAGTACTTCTAATTATGGTTGTAAATTAGTTGTCCGTATACATATCATGTATGTAGTTGATATTCTAATTGTGATAGGAGTTAAGCTCCTCCGTATGCTGCTATGCATGATTTCACAGCCTTGTATTGTGTAAACTTGTTTGGCCACCATTAAATGGAATTAAGAGTGATATGACTACTAACTTAACTGGACATGCATAGCAATCGTGAAGGGAACGATTAGGAGTATTAGGTCAAATACCAACTCCTTTTGATGAGGATAGTTGAAATAGTTTTTTCCCCATCCTTAGTTAAATTAAGTCACAGACGATGAGATCGTGGTAAAGATAGGGTTGTAGTTCGAAAGTGGTCACGGGAGGAAGGTGTTCTCTATTGCATAAGCTTGAGTTTGGTCTAATTTTAAGTCGCGGAAAACACTTCAATCCGGGTTGGAGTGGATGCAATGTCTTTGACCTCATAATGAACTAGATAATATTATATGATGGTTCAAGTGATTGATTGCATTGTATTTCATTATAAATAATGACCTTGTTTGTGATTGTATGGTATTTTTATGATTCCACCCTACTTACTAAGCTAGTTGTGCTTACATCCCCATAAAATCTTTTGCAAGTAATGAGTAAAGGTTAAGATGTTCAAATATTATCACCTTAGGTTAGTATGCAGTTGACTAGGAAAGTAAGGAATGAAGAATCTACAAAATCTAAATTTTTACTTTTCTTTTAAGTTTTGAGGAAACTAATTGGGAATTCCCTAAGATGCTTACTACTTTCATGTCTTATTGTAAATAAACTTTAAGACCTGTAGCTTTTGGTAAACTCCGATTGTAAATTATAACATTAGATGTAAAACATTTATGTACATACTGTTGTGTTATTAAACAACAAATCATACAGAACAGGTATTTTGAAAAGCTATATCATAAGTTTAATCATTAATAGGTATCAGACTGGATGCTTTAAGCTGGTTGAGTCATATACAGCTTAAGTGGACTATATTTACTATAACAGCTGTAAGGTTAGTTTCTATCTTAGGTTAGTTTATATAACAGGACTGTTATGACTTCTCCTGTTCGAGGCATGAAAGTAATCTCTTAGGTAATTATTTAAGAAATAGGTCGACATATTCATCCAGTAGCTCCTTGACTTCCATAGGTAATTAACCCCGTTCCCTTAATTCTAGAAGTCGCCTGATCAATAAAAAAGTTAGCTCGTCGACCTTAATAGCTTCTCGAAGTTTGCCTTTACTTAACATTAAAGCCTTCTTTGATCCTTAAGTAAGTTTAGCTTGCTCACTTGACTTAGCTTGTTTCTTCTCTGTCTCTCCAAGTCAACTCATTGGAGGTTGGGTTGGCCTATTTCTTCTCTGTCTCTCTACTCATTAGGCTATTCCTATAGCCCCATCCAATGTGGTGAACTGTTGAAGTTCCACAATATCTCGTAAGATACTCCTCAATCCATTTAGAAACTTGGACATTGTTCCTGTTGATGGTTCTTCTACTTCACAACGAATTATGAATATTTGGAACTCCTAAACATACTCATCAATAGTTCGACTTCCTTATCTCAACTCTTTTAACCGATTAAAAGTATCTTATAAATAAGTATCTGACACAAATCTATTTTTGAGTATCCTCTTCATCTCAGGCTAAGTATTCACTTCTTTACATCTTTTTCATCTTCTTATGATTTGAAAGTTCTTCCACCACATCCAGTATATCCTGAGAACTAAACAGCAGCAGTTTCACTTTCTCTCGATCCTTGTACCTGTAAAAAAAAAAAAATTAACTTTCTCTTCCTAATCTAAATAATCATCTGCACTCCCAAACCTATTGAAGCTTGGAATCTGAAGCTTGGCAAGGTTAGCAGCTCGGGGTACTTGACTTCGCTCTTCGTTTTCTTCAAACTCTTCTTCTCCTTCGGCATCCATATCACTTAAGTTAATCCTTCTTCAAACTCATCCTCCGACTCCTCCACCTCAAACTTGTTGAGTTGGGTTCTGTCCTCTAATTGGTTGAGTAACTCGTGGAGTATTCTATATAACTTCAGCAGGTTGATAGGCCATTGCATAAATAACTCTAGTCAAGTTAATATGAGGTTAGCTACCTCATCTAGTCATTTATTTATACTCCTAAGGGTGCCTTAAGGTTGTCGGCTATGGTAAACAATACTACTTTTATCACCCTCAATACCAGTATTAACACTTGGTGTAAGCCTCATCAATCAAGTATTCGAGATTCGATATACAAAATTTAGGACGATTGAGTAAGTTGTTCGATCAATCCCAAATTTTATGATGAAGTTAGGAATATTAATAAAAGTAATTCTGTGAGTTTGAATTTAGAAAAATAAAATAATTAAATATTTTAATGTTGAGTTATAAATATATTACTCATTATTTATTGGAAACGCATAAAACTAGTTTCAATAAATAACAAATCGATAGAGATAAATTATATACATACTAAAAATCATAAAATAACTTAAATAATATTTAAGAATATTTATTTGTACCATATATATTTACGTATAGGTAAAAATATGTAAAATTACTTAAATTGCCTAGAATATACTAAAATAATGCTAAATAATTAAGGAAAATTTATAAAAATTTAAAGAAAAATCAAGAAAATTTTGGAATAGTGAAAAATTGTCTAGATTGTGATTGTTTCAAGTTGGGATTAAGAATAGAAAATTAACCAATAGAATTAAACCAACTAAAAAGTGGGAAAAAGAAGAAAATAAGGACGCTTGGCACAAAATAAATTAAGATAAAACCCTAAACATTACTATAAATTTAGAAAACCACTTCTTAAACCTCATTTGGTCAATTTAAAGCTTAGAAAAAATAGGGAAAGGAGAGAAGAGAAAAGAAAGAATTTTTAGAAAAAATTAGCAAAATAAAGTGTAATTAGGGCTTATAAAGAGAATGAATGTCCGACAACCACTTAGGAGTAGACAGCTACCACCACTGGATGATGGAGGTAGTGTCTACGTTAGCCAACGAAGCCACGGTGGTTGGCGGTGGCCAAAGACGGTAATGTTGGTGAGTTCTAAATCCTACTCCAATTTTGTTTAATTTATTAAAAATATCAAATAATTATGAAAAATTATGAAATTTAGTATTCTAGAATTATTTTGTATATATTTTTTAGGAAAAATATATATATATATTTTAAAAACTAAGTCTTAGAATATATCATGCTTAAGAAATCCCTAAACCCAAACCAGTTTTTTATATTGATTTAAATGAACTTAATAATGTACTTAATAATGTACTTTTGACTTTAAAATTTTATGTAGACTATTTAGAGTGTTTATAACAATGCTATGAAGAGTTTTTCTAAAAAATTATTTTCTAAAATCATGCATAAGAGACAATTTATGAGCTTAATTTAGTGATTTAATGTCAATTTATTATAAATACTTATTTACCATGTAATTAGGTATCTTAGGATGTTATTTGTGATGTTTGAGGTGTTAGATGTAAGAATCATGTGTATTGTATAGTAAATATGTATAAATAAATAATACGTAAAAAAAGGCATATTTAAGTTAATATTGTGATTTAGGGTTTAATTAGCACAAATTCTGATTTAAGATTTATTTAGACATTTTGAGATATTAGTTGGTGATGAGAGATGATATTTGAAGTATTAGGAATGTTAGATGTGTATATTATGTATATATTAAGTAATAATGAGTAATATGTAAATATAGGAAATTAATGAATAAAAAATAATAGGTCAAAATTGATAATAATAATAATAATAATAATAATAAATCAAATATGAAATATAAATTTAGATAATTATACGAAAAATATAAATTTTTCTCACATTACAAGTAAATTCGATAGTTAAATTAGGAAAATAGTATACCATACCAACCGAAATATTTATTAGGAGCTAAATAGGAAATTTAGGATACCTGAATATAGTTAGATGAATTTCACATATTGATTCAGAAGGAATTCCTATAGTTTACGAATAAAAACAATAACGAGAAGCTAAAACATAACCTAAATTCTGAAATTAAATTAGAAACTAGTTTAGAATCAACCTAGTTATAAGAAATATAGAACTTAAATTATCGAGTAAGGTTATAAGTTTAAACTAAAAGTAAGGATTTAACCTAAATGTAATAAGACCCAAAACTAAAGATAATAATTATCTAAATTATAGAATAAAATCTACTTATGGTAGTTATATAAAAACTAAAACAACATTCATATTATAGGGATTATCAGTGCGGTTTGTTACAAGTCGCGCCTTAAGTGAGCAACCTGAATTCCAAAATTAATTCAAAAATTGAATCAGAAACTAGTTTAGAATTAACCTAATTATAAGAAATATAAAACTTAAATAATTAAGTAAGACTATAAGTTTAAACTAAAACTAAGGATTTAACCTAAATATAGTAAGACCCCAAATTAAAGATAATAATTACCTAAATTACAGAATAAAATCTATTTATGGCAATTATATGAGAAGTAAAACAACATTTGTATTATAGAGATTATCAGTGATAGTCTGTTGCAAGTTATACCTTGAGTGAGCAAGCAGGAAGTCTTCACATTAAACAACACAAACACATACTCAAACACTTTTTCACGTGAAAGTTCAGTATATTGAAACACAACAACCACTTTTAAGAACAACAACACAACTAAAACTTACTCTATTTTCATATACTTGAAACAGTGTAAAACAGAGTATACCAAAATAAACTACTACTCCTTTCACTTACTCGAACTCTTACAACTAACTTCCAGGTATCTACAACATACTATCACAACAATCACGATTCACAATATAGTTCAAACATAACTTATGTCACGCTCCGAAGCGGCAGAGTCGTAATAGCCCCGCCGTGTAAATCATCCTAAGATAGAAGTTGGCCTTATAACCGCTATTTTAGACCTGATCTATACAAGGCATTCACGACTAACCCACTTTGAAGTAAACAATTTGTAATTTAAATAAATCATTTACTTAAGAAGGTAAGGGAATTTATATATATTCACTATAATTCAGTTATTATATTATTCAGAAATGAAAATAACATATATGTTAATTCTTCAATGTTTTTCCTCACTTCCCAGGATCCAGCAGTTACTAGCTTCAGGGTAGTTATATGTCGCTTCTTAGCCAGCACCTGCATAATGTCTATAGGGATGTGAGCAACTACAGCTCAGTAAGTTAGGATGGAGGACTTAAAACTATACCACAAACACAACAGGGTTTTTAATCAACTTATTAGGTGTAATGCATGTGCAAGCAAATGCCATCGCACGACGTTGTTCGGCCCGTCGTGAGATTAGAGAAATTTCACCTGCTCTAATCCAGGTTGAGGAGTTGCCATTAATGCAACAGCAGCTCACGACCAAACACAGGCTTGTGCAATGGAAACCTCGCTCCTCCTGCGACTACCTTTGAACCACTGACTTCACCCTCGCCGTGACCTCCTCTCCTGTCACTTAGTTCGACTGAGGATGAAGAAGAGACCATTATGCAATCCTGCGCTATCCCTTTCGAAGGGGTCGGTATTTGGCCGGAGAGTCTAAGTTCCCTTAATGGGTTGCCATGCATATCCGATTATGATTACTGGTCATATATTTGATTAAGTCCAGTTTAGGGTGATCAATCATTTCATACAATTCATACAATACATGCGAGAGCAACAAACAGAATTATAGCATCACCCATAATCAAGCACATGCACACATCCAACTATCTAACAAGCACAACCAAGCATAATCTCAAGCCTCCAAAAATACAGCATTGTATTAATTCCAACTTACCTCGACTCCTCGCTCACTCACTCGAGGTCCGATTTGCTCAGGCCATCACCAATCATCCCTATAACACAAACGTGGTTTCAGTTTTTCATATAATGATTATAGGTTTATTTTATCCTATAATGCTTATTGTTATGTTTTGTTTAAGGTTTAACATACCTAATTATCTAGGTCTTAAGTCTTTTACAATTATTCTAAGTTTGGGGTTAGGTTCGGGGTTAAGTTCGGGTTCAGTTTCCGCATCAATTTCTAAATTAGGTTTTAATTCGATTTCTAAGTCCTAAACATGCTCGAATCCTAATGTGAAATTAATTACATTAAGCTCGACTATTCAAACATCCTATTGGGTCTTAATTTAGTATTCTAAGCTATTCGGTATACGCTAGTCCTAATTAGAGTATCGGATTTATCACCGATGTGAGAAAATCTTACTATTTTATATAATTACCTAAAATTCAATCTTAATTCAGATTTAATATTATTCTGATTTTTACTCTAATATTATCTAAATAACCTTAATTTTTTTAGATTTATTAATTTACAATTTCACATATTACTAATTTCTTATATTAATTACCTAATTTCCTAAATTAACCATACTTAATACTCCAAAGGTTAGGATTAGGGTTCCACATCAGAGATTAACATCCTTAAACATCTAATTACTATATAAATCAGTAATTAATATCTTAATCACCTAATTAACCCCAAATTACCCAATTTTTCCATCATTTTAGGGCTAAAAATTAACTTAAAAATTTCAAAAATTAATTTAAAAAAAATGGCTTCATAGCACTGTTCTATATCACATGAGCATCCTACAGAAAAAAAATTGAGCTCTAAACTACACTCCTAAGCCTATTTATTTTCCATTCTAATCATGTTCGGTTTTGCACGATTTCTTAAGGACCCTATATTTTCAAACGTGATTAAACTAAATCACTATTTTTCCCTAAATCTACATATAATAAAACCTCAAAATAACAAGTTTCATAATTTTCTATTACTATTTATTTTCAGTAGTCTTGTTGGCTAGTATGGGCGCTGCCACCACCGTGTAGTGGTGGTGGCCGTCCACTCCCAGCTGCCCGTCGGGTCTGGGTTCTCCTTTGTTGCCCTAACTGCACAATTTTCCTTTTCTTTTTTTTTTTCTTTGGTTTTTCTCTCAATTTTCTCTGATTTCTAACTATCCAAATGAGCTTCTGAATTTTTCTTGCTATTTATAAAGTTTTAGTGTAATTATTGTGCATTAATTAGACATGACTTTGTCCAATTTCCTTGATTTTTGGCTTTTGTATTATCTAATTTTAATTGGTTAATTTTTATTTTGTGGATTCTGACCTGCTACGACCTGATTTGGATTATTCTTGATTTTTCCTGATTTTTCTTGATTTTTTCTTAATTAATTATGAATTTTCTTTAATTATTTAGTATAATTTTAGCACATTTCGCTTATTTTAAGTAATTACAAGTATTTGTACCTACATGTAAATTCATATATAGTACAAATAAATATTCCTAAATATTATTTAGGTTATTTTATAATTTTTAGTATATATATAATTTATCTCTAGCGATTCGTTAAGTACCGGAATGCATTTTACGCATTTTCGATAAATAACGAGTTATATACTTAAAATTTGAAAATTTTGTAGTCTTCTATTTTATTACTTATTTTCTTAAATTCAAACTTACGGGATCAGTTTACTAATATTTCGAGCTTTACTTTATAATTTAGGCTTGATCGGATTTTTCAACCGATCGAAATCTCGGATTGCTAGTTTTAGGGCTTACAACTTACTCAAACGAAATCTCCATTCTGATATCAAGATGATGTGAACTAGGGTTGAGGACTGACAAGGTTTGTCGCAAAGATAGGTTTAAACTTGCAAAAAGCTTGAAGAAAGTTATGGGAATCGCATGAAAACAGTAAAAAGTAAAACAAGCAAACTTACAAATAGCTCTAAAAATATAATGCACCCGGGAACTTTCGAGGACTTATGGCACAACTCGATATGATGCTTAAGATAGTCCAGTGAGGTTATTCGTCATCTAGTCTTACTTAAGGGTTAGGATAAGAGTGAAGTAAGCAAATAAGCTAACGAAAGCAATATTCACAAAAAGTATATTCAATATTCTAATGTGAGATGATTGTGGCTACATGTATAGTGAGTATTTATATCCGAAAAACTAGGGCAACTTGCATAAAATTAAAAATAGACTAAAAAAGGGTATTGTTTAAAAGAAATAATGTACAAGGAATAATAAGAGTACAATTGAAAATACAATATAAATGAATATCTTGTATGGAGGATTTTGTTATATGGTTACTTGGACCCGTGGCTCCTTATGGATGGATGGCTTTCTAACAAAAAAGACAATTCTGTGTGATCAGTTGGGTATCTGCTGAGCCAAGATACCGAGCAAAGGTGGTAGGTCAGCTGTACCGAACCAAGCAATTAATTCTTCTGAGATGAATTCGCCTCAAATGTATTTAGTATGGCTTGAATTCAGGTCAGCTAAGCTGATGGTCGATAAGCCGAGCTTATGCTCAATTGTAGTTCAGGTCAACAAATTGCAGCAGCTCAAACTCCTTAATGGTAGGTCATAAAGAAACAATTCGCCTGGCCATACTTTCTAGCTTCAGGCTCAAGTCAAGGGTTTGGTAGTTTAATTCCTATCATCTCGCACATATGGTTCACGGAGCTATTTAGGGGAGCTAAACTTTGAAGAATAATGCATTCTCTAGCCCAGCTTGCCAAGGTACTCTATTCTTTATCTCATTAAAGAAACTCCCTAGGTGTCTGACCTGTTGCTAAGCGACCTCTTTGCAACACCCCATTCTAAGGCTAAGCACTAAACTCACTTGCTACCGAGTTGACACATCTTTGAGGCTAAGTTGCCCCACTTCTAAGCCAATCAGCCAATGTCAATCAAAAGAATGATTGCACATTGGACCAACTTTTCCTAAGCCCTGAACAACCGAGCTACTGAGCTACCATATAATCGACCTGACTTACTCTATTTATAATTAGCTTTTCTTTGGCATACATCATCATTTGGACCACATAATAGACAATAGATATGTATCCCATTCTTCTAACATCCATATTGTCCTTTTTGCTACCTAATATCCTTTTTGTCTATTTACAACTACACCGTTGTAATTTCATTCTCTTTCCTTTTTTAGTAGGAATCCTTTTTGTAATTTGCTTTGCTTAGGACTTGCCCTAATTAGGCCATATAAATACTTATAATATGTAATAACAGTAACATAAGTGACTTTGAACTTTCAGACATACTTTCTCTTGTGAGCTAAGCATCTCTTGCATACTCTTATCTAGTTTATTGTGAGCATAAATTAGTAACAAGTGCCATCCAACCACACTTGTGGTAATATTAAGTACAACTTAAGCTTGTGTGAGGCATTGATGAGTAATATCCATCGTTAGTGCATGAAGACCCTTGCTCAAAGCCCAATTAGTATTTATTTTTCGGACCATCTTACAGTTCAAACCTACCTTTTTTAGCTCATGTGATATCAGTAACCACGTATCACCCCTTCTCAGCAATCTGTATCAACTACAATGGATAATTGTTCAAAATATTCCTTCTATTTTCCTTAATATATGCAATTTTTTAACCATTTGCTTTATATTTTTACATGTAGTTATTTACATGATTAAGTTTCAAAAACGTGGCCTGCCCTATGCTCATATTGTCTTATTTCATCACCTTAAAGATAAGTATCCTACTCTTGATGACATTGATAGCATTATAAGTGCCAAAATACCAGATGAGAAGGAAAATCTTGTTATGTATGAAGCAATTACAATTTATAATTCTTGGTCCATGTGGTACTTTGAATCTAAAATCACCATGTATGGTTAATGGGACATGTACAAAGCATTATCCTAAGAGGTTTATTGATTTTACTATAATCAACATGTAAGGTTTTCCAATATATAGAAGAAGGAATAGTGGTTACTTTGTCAATAAAGGTGGCATCCATTTAGATAACTGTTATGTTGTGCCATATAATGCTCATTTGTTAGTCAGGTACCAGGCACGTATTAATGTTGAGTGGTGCAATTGTTCTAGATCAATTAAGTATTTGTTTAAGTACATGAACAAAGGATTAGATCGATCTACTATAGTGTTTGAGGAAAGTTTTGGAATGCATCCTAATCATAATTCTATTATAGATGAAATCAAAACATACCTTGGATTATAGGTATAATTATGCTTCCGAAGCTTCTTGGAGAATTTTGGCATTTGATATCCATTATCGTGAACTAGCTGTTGAGAGACTTAACTTCCATCTACCTAATGAGCAATCTATCATCTTCTTGAAGTCAAATAACATTGAAAATGTTATAAATCAACTTGGTGTTGCAGATGCCTTATTCACAAAGTGGATGAAAACAAATGAAGCACATGAAGATGCAAGACAGCTAACTTATTACAAATTTCCTCAATACTAGATTTGGCATAGTGATGTTAAATTATGGTTAAGAAGAAAAAGAGGTTGGTATGTAGGCTAAATCTACTATGCATACCCTGCCAATAGTAAACGATTTTATCTTCAAATGTTGCTTAATACTATGAAACGTTGCACATCGTTTAAGCATATTAGAATTGTAAATGGAGTTTTATATCCAACATACAAGGTAGCTTGCTATGTGCACAAACTTCTAAATAGTGACAAGGAATGGTATGATGCTTTATAAGAAGATTTTGCTTAGGTTAGCATAAAACAACCATGTAAATTATTTACTACCATGCTATTGTATTGTGAAGTTATCAAGCCTAGCTAATTATG
Organism: Lumnitzera racemosa; assembly: GCA_024138005.1. NCBI lineage: Eukaryota > Viridiplantae > Streptophyta > Magnoliopsida > Myrtales > Combretaceae > Lumnitzera > Lumnitzera racemosa. The sequence continues at coordinate 63,390,125 of JAMXBC010000011.1, forward strand.
GGAAAATTCTTGGTTAGTGCTATCGGATGATATACTCTATCCACAAAGGCAAATCCTCTAATTCCCTAAGTTACAAATGATAGAAGAGTGAATAAAAAATTATGCACTTCAGGAGATTGAATCAATCCTTCTTCGTAATGGTAGCTCTCTTAAGAACTTTCCATTGATGTCTCTTCCAAATGTAAATTTTCCAACGTAAGTTGGAAATAGATTAATACAAGAAGAGCTATCTCATGACATAAGCTCCCTAAGGAGAGAGCACATGTCCCTCGTAACCAGTTTTACTGAGGAGCAACTAAACATATATGATTTAATTATTAAAGCAGTATATTTAGGCAATTGAAGTACTTTCTTCATTTATGGGCACGGTGATACGGGTGAGACATATTTGTATAAGATGATAATTACAAGGATACAATCAAAAGGAAAAATTGTACTTACTGTTGCATCATCAGGAATCACAACATTACTATTACCTGGCGGACATACATTACATTCAAGATTTCGAATCTCATTAAGTGTAGATGAGAACACCATGTGTGACATTAAACCAGGTACTGAGATTGCTAAGTTGTTGAAACAAGCAAGTATGATTATTTAAAATGAAGCTCCAATGGCAGAAAATATTGCTTGGAGACTCTTGATAGAATGCTCAAGGATATTATGAAGCATTCCCATCCCTAATGTGCATCGATTCCTTTTGGAGGTAAGGTCATTGTTCTTAAAGGAGATTTTAGACAAATATTTCCAGTTATTTGACATGGAAGAAGAGAAGACACTGTAGCTATTGCTTTGAACATGCCCGATCTTTGGTAATTAAGTAAGGTTTACAAACTTACAATCAATATACCCTTAAGAAATGGCGTAAATAACACAACAACTTTATTTGAACTTAAAAGCTTTAATGAATGGATTTTAAAGATTGGTAATGGAGAAATTGGTGAAGGTGATGGTGAGAATTTGATTGAAATTCCAACTGACTTCCTCCTTCCACAAATAGATAATCTAATAAAGCAAATTGCAAATTACATATACTATAATTTACTTGAGAGGTATATAGACTATACTTACCTACAAGAGAGAGTGATTTTAGCATCAACCAATGAAATTGTGGAAGAAGTTGATGATTACATCATATTGTTGCTCGATGAAGAAGAGAGGTAATATTTTAGTTTTGATTCAATTTGTAATAGATTTATTGACAATTCTAATAATAATTTTCTCTATTAAATTGAGTTTCTTAATACCTTAAAATTCCCCAGAATCCTAAACCATTGAAACTAAAAGTTTAAGCACATGTGATGCTTTTAAGAAATCTAAATCAAACAACATGTCTATGTAATCAAACAAGACTCCACATTACTCAACTATTTCATCATATTGTTGATGCTAAAGTAATGTTTAGAAACAACGTCGGGACAAAAGTGCTCATTCCTAGAATTATTTAATCTCCAAATAGCTTAGAGTTGCCATTTGTCCTAAAAAGAAGACAGTTTCCTCTAGCCATATGCTTCTCTATGACTATAAACAAAAGAAAAGGACAATCCTTTCATCATGTAGGGCTTTATTTGAGAAGGCTAGTCTTCACGCATGACTAACCATATGTCGTTGTATTTAGAGGTACAAATAAAAAAGGTTTGAAAATTTTGTTAGCCAATGAAGATTCACCTAGGAACTCAACAACAACAAAAAATGTTGTCTATCCTGAAGTTTTTACCAACTTAAGGTAGTTTGGATTTTTTCCACTACCAATGCTTAAGCTTTGAATTATTTAAACTTGAAATTTATTATTTTCATTTTACCTTAATTGCTTTATAATAGTTAATATTTTAATTGTTTAACCACAGTTTTAAATTACTTTTCTTTTTATGTATAGATGCACAAGAATTACCATCTTCTTAATGAGCTATCCTCACTTCAAGACAGTTGGAAGATTAGAGCTCGAGTTACAAGAATTTGGAATTCTCCAATACAAAGAAAAATAATGAACTAATATGTATGGACATGGTTGTATGGTTATAGTTGATGAAGAAGTAACGCATATTTTTTTTAAATATATGGTTAATATATTAAAGCATTTCATTTTAGCTTAAATATATTACAAGTGAATTTAAAAATTTAACATAATAACCCTTCTACTTCAAAAAATAACATTATGTATGCCTTCATAAGATCTCAACATGTCAATAAGTTCAACATCCTTTGGAGAAAGGAAAAATATATGATATCGCTAATTTCAAAGTTGCAATGACAAATTCCAATCTCAAGCTTGAGCTTCTTATAAAACACTTCAAAAAAAAAGGATTGCTAGTAAATGCTTGAAAATTCCAATGCATAAGTTTGATTTTGTATCATTTGATACGACCATTAAAAGATATAACAACATTGAATTACTTATAGGTATATTAAATTTTACAGTCAAATTCAATATTTGCATGTTAAATATTTAGAAAATGTATTGATTCACTATTTTTTATAGATGTAATTAGGCAATTGCTTGGAATTGGCTCTGTTGAAGAAATGATGTTAGCAAGTTTAGAAGCACGATTTAGAAATCTACAACTCTTTACATTAGAGTAACAACTTCAAAACTTGAAATATTATACTTTGTTTTTATTTTATTTTATATACAAACTTTTCTTTTCTATTGTAAGGGAAAAGAAAATTAGAGTTACTTATTGAGGTTTTTTTGTTACATCAATTGATGAAAACATTTATAAGGACAACAATAGTCCTCTTGCTATTATTGTTACATTAACTATGGTTAAGTGCTTTAAAGGTACTTTACTAAATAAAATTTAATTATTTACTATACTTTTTATTTCTATGCATCTAAGAGAAAAAATAACATTCGCACTATATTTATTATGGGAATGTTAATCTTTGTAGGTGAATATTACTTGTAATAAAAATTTACATTGATGTAGATATTGTTAAAACATCAATGATTTTAGAAAGGTACATATAGTTCAAATGTTCATTTATGAAAATTACATTATACTATGCAACTAATGCATGCTTTGTTATGGAGCATTGAAAAATAACATAGAAGCTATGAACCATCTTCTAACTAGCACAACATGAGGTACCTAAAGATACAATATTAATGCACAGATGTAGTTTGCAGCAAATCATTTACATGACATGGAAATACGAAAATTAGGTAAGTGATTTTTAATTTTTAATTCAAAATTTACGAATGAGTGACATTAAATATATTTACACTTTTTATTACAGAAAATAACCTTTTTAAATGCATAGCGACAATTTTACTTATTGAAAATAAAACACAATGGTACTACATTGGCTATGAGATGTGTAGACAAAAGCTCGAAAAGGAAGACACCAAATTCTTTTGCAAATATTGTAAAAAATATTCCCAATTACCAATACTAAGGTAATCAATCATCTTCATTTTTATTACTGTTTCAAACACGTATACATTATGCATTCTTAGGTGTCATGAGATTCTTATATAGACTATTTTTCTTAATTTTAAAGACACCGAATACAAAGGGTAGTAGTTGATAGCAAAAAATAGTCACAATTGTTATGTTTGATTGTAAGGATGAAAAGCTCTTAAAAAATATGTGCTAATGATTTGCTCACAAAACAAAATTAGGTACTTAAATTTGCTATTAAAAAATATATAGTTTCCAATTTCATAACTGTATCGTTATACAATATAATTTTACTTCTATAAATAATATAGAATGAAGCATTCAAATTGCCAATTCAAAACATGAGTTTTGAGGAGAGAGACTTATTTTAAATTGAAATTGAATTACCACAATTTAAAGAAAGGCATATAACAATATTGCATTTATAGGTTATTCCCAATTATTTATTCAGCTAAAACAAACACATTGTTAAAGAAAATATCATTGGTTAGTTATTGTATATTTGTATTTAACTTCTTTTTTATACTTCTACAAATATTAAATATTAATTATATTTCATTTTTTACTACATAGATGATGTAAGAAAAGAATAATCAACCTGAAGAATTATCAATCAAATAATCACTGTCCAGTTTGCAAAATGATTCTCTAGAATTTGAAGCTAAACAATCTCAACTGAAGAGAAAAGATGATGATGATGATGATGATGTAAACATGGACAATTTAATAACATAACCAAGAGAATAAAAATAAAATGAGTTATTTCTTTCAAAATTACTTTTTTTTCTTCATGAATTTTTTTCTTTTTCAGATTTGATAGTTAATATTTAATAAATAAAACCCATTTCAAGAGCACCAAGTGAAATGAAAAAAAAAATATAAACTTCATGTCTCCATTTGTTCATAATAATATGATATTTTTTTCCTAGTAATATATGAACATAATTTTAATATTATGAAATTTTATATTTATCAAGTATAATTGTTTAAGAAAAATATTTATTACATAATCATGGAAGCATTTGTCATTTACAACAAAAGAATAGTTTTATATAACATATTTTCATTGTTGTTATTCATTAAAGTATTTAATAGAATGTATGTATATTAATGTACTCCCTCTCTCGCACGTTTCTCTCTTACGTCACGTGACCTTCCAACGATCCGGCCTCTGCTAACCCTAACCCTAAGCTTACTCACTCCCGGCAAACGGCGTTCTCGCATCTTCTTCTCCACAATACCTCAGCACTCGTCCACTAGCCCTGATAACTCCTCCGTCTCCTTACTGCTTCCTCAGGGACAACTCGGAAGCACGATTGGGAACTCCACCTCCTCGCCCAACATTTACCCTATCCGGCCGCCTCGTCCTTCTAGCAGACGCCGTCAAAGGTATGCAATTTTCTCTCTTCTCCGACATGCCGTGGCGGTGGCGGGATGACTCTAGGAATTTTTAATTTCTCTGTAAACTAAATCTGTCATCTTTTTTCCACAATGTAGAGGTCTCCTTGTATCTGTTTTTTTTTTTTTTTTTTTTTTCTTTTGAACAATTAAAGAATAGAACTTACGTTTTAAATTGAGATGTCATTACATATCAGCCAGTTGCTTGTGTTCCGCAACTTTTTCCGGTAATGAATAAATTTTTATGGGTAATGCTAGGTTCGGCAACTTGGAACTTGGAAAAATCTTGCAGATTGAACTTGGAAAAACTGGGAATCGCTTTATCGAAATTCAAAATCTCTGCCATACAATCTGCAAACTTATATGGTTTGCGTTATTTTGTTTTTAGAAATATAGTACATGCCATAATTCAAAAACACACTAGAAAATTTTCTTTATGAAAAGTTTCTTCCTTGTGTATTGATGATATGGTACGTACTTCTTTGAGGCTAATGATATGTTTGAGTTTCGCCATCTCAAGCACTTAATACTCTAGGTTTTTTGTAGTCTCTGGGTTGGATTGGTTTGGTATTGGGGCATTAATGAATTTGATATGAAGAATCAATTTTAACTGTTGCCTTAAGTCTTATGGACTCAGGTTATGCTCCTTTTCGGTATTCCTAACTATATCGAATCCAGAAAAGCACATAATTCAAATGTGGAGGCAAGTTAGTAAAATAGGGAAGTTCCTTCTAATGAGACGGTTGAACCTCACAACTGAATCCAACCTATATGCAAACCAATCTTGAGAGACTTAAAGACCATACCAACCTTCCAAGCAACAAGGTTCTCCGCTCCTTATTTCAGACTAAAGAATGTGGTCAGCTTGTGTTATCTATAGTTAACTCAGTATTCACGTTTGACTATTCACTTACTCAGCTTAGACCTTCATTTCTTAATCCCATATAGTTTTTTAGACTAAAAAAAGTTGAGGGTTTCCTTTTTTAGTCTTCACATCATTTCCTGAAAATAAAATATTTGTAATTAAGAAAATGCTTTCTAATTTTAAGTAAATTTGCCCAGCATTTATATGGACATAAAAAATCTTCACTCACTTAGGTTTGAAATTCTTAGAGCAGAAGAAATATCCTCCATTTGTTGAACTATAATTAGAACTTGTGATTAACATCTTCACTGAGGTTTGAAATATAGTCATCAGAATTTGGTGGATAGTTGATAAACCTGCTTTCAAAATCCCTATGATTTGTATTAATTGCATCCATCCACCCAAAAGAGAAAGAAGAATTGAACTTCTTGTGTATATATGAGTGTACTGGACTTGTTGTACTGTCATTTTGATTTCTGGTAAATGTTTCGATACTGTTATGTAACAGTGAAAATGTAAAGAGTGATTTTCATATCAAATATTCATCCTACATGTAATTGGAGAAGATATGGATTAGAGAATAGCTAAACCTTATTCCAGTATATTACTTATTTCTACATGCTGGTTAATGGTTGTTCATTCTGCTTCATGATTAACCATTGTGATTTTCTCCCTGATAGATAAATAAGAGAAGGGGTAATCATGGCAGATGTCATGATAGAAGAAGCGGCTGGACGCCTTGGGATAGATCTATCCGAAATAGATCTTGATAGCATTCACCTCCCTCCTGGTGATGACTTAGGTATCAGCAGGTTAGTTGTTTAGGTTTTAAGTTTGTTAATGATATATTATTATGTTTCTTTTTTCTTGTGATGGGAAAACATCATAATATTGTGCTCTAATTGTTTTTGTGATGCATTTGGATTTTTTTCCTCTTAATTGTATGTGAGTCAATTTATCAAACATTAGTTATTTGGTTGAGACAAAGGCATACACTATCAGTGAATGAACTTGAAGCAATTCAGTTATTTCATATCATACACAAGTGGGGTGTTAAACAAGTCCATTTTGGTAAAGAGGATAGAAACCTACTTTAGTATGGGATTTCATACTTTCATGGTGTTTTTATTATTCTCCCTAATGGAAAGCACTAGTAATTCAGTCTAAATACACTATTAACAGATAATCACTAAGTAATTCGGTCTATTCCAAATCATACTCAACATGGTATGTCAAATGAGTACATTTTTGTTAAGAGGGGAGAAATCTATTTCTCAGTACTTGAGACTTCTCCTATACTATTATGGTGTTTTAGATTCTTTTCCCTCTGTATATGAGTTGGTTAATGGCAAGCAATCAAAGAAGCAGGCTTTTGGTTGGTGTTGTTTTTGCTCTTCTGACAAACCTTTCCCCTAGTATTCCAACTCTCCTCTATAATATTGTAGGCTTGCCTGTAATTTTTCTTCTTTTCTTTACTGTGCTATCACGCTACAGAGGGTAGAGCTGCAGGTTTGGAGGACAAAATGATGTTGTCTAATTCCTCATGTTATTTGGGAGAAAATTTTTCTAAGAATTTTTGGTCAATGTTCTACACCCAGAAAGCATACCTCATAAAATGGAGAAGCTTTCTAGTTCTATATGGCACCTGAAAAAGCTAGAAAAGCTCTTTCTCGTTCACAACATGAGAATCTTCAATCAAGTCGTCAAGTGGCCAAGTTGCAGTTTTTTTTTTTTTTTTTTTTTTGGGGTGAATTGGATAATTTCATTGATCAATAATTGTACATAAGGTGTGTACAAGGAATCACAAAACTACTATTTGTACTTAGTGTCTATGAAAAGTGAAAACATCAAAAGGATACCAGGCACAAATAGATAGTCCAAAAAAAATCTATAATCTAACTAAAGTATGCAAGCTAAAACTGTTCTCAAAATAGTGTTAGTGCTGTTCAAACTGCCTAGTTGCAGTTTGATTGCATAGCGTCTTGGTTCTGTGCACAACCTCTTACACCTTCAGAATGTGTCTGTATGGGCAATAAAATAAGATTTATTTTGGGCTACATTTTGAACCACTTTACCCTGTGGTTTGAAAAATACCATGGATCTTATGGCCCTGGGGTTCCTTTCATGTGAAAAATTGACAATTTGGTTTAATGTCCTTCCCAAGCATCGCTTTTGAGAATAGATGCCTAAAAGATTGGATTTCGGCTAGTGTAGAGATAAATGTAAGGGGTAAAAAGAAGAATGTTTGGTGGTTTTTGTTTTGGTGAGCTTTCATCAGAAGAAATTAGTTGAGTTATGCTTTAAGTTTTGGATGAGGAGTGATATTTGCTCAATGGCATATTTGGCCTTTGTTGATTTTTGTGTTTTTTTTCCCCTCCTTCACTGCTTTGCAGTGATGATGATGATCTTTACCAGGAGGATAATCTAGAGCTGGAGACTGGGTTTGGTAACATTATCATTGTTGATAATCTCCCAGTTGTTCCACAGGAGAAGTTTGAGAAGCTTGAGGGTGTGATTCGCAAAATTTACAGTCAGATTGGCATGATCAAGGAGAATGGTCTCTGGATGCCTGTTGATCCAGAAACCCAGAAAACTTTAGGCTATTGCTTTATCGAGTATAATACTGCTCAGGTTTCTCTCTCTCTCTCTCTCTCACACACACACACACACACACATGCGCGTGCATGCACACATACTTAGAAGTTAAATTGTACCTCTTCCACTATCAGTTTCTGTCTCTTCCTCCATTGCTTAGGTTATCTAAATGTTTTGAGGATATCACAAACAATATGTGAAATTACTTTCCAATAGATTGCATATGTGGCCTTGGTTTCTTTGAATACTTCAGCCTTATTTACAATTTTAAGCTGGTTGGTAAGCTTCTGCTTGATCTTGATGCACTATGATGTTGATTTTTACTGATGTTAATTCTCCACTGATGTAGGAAGCAGAGCTGGCCAAGGAGAAGACAAATGGGTACAAGTTAGACAGGTCCCATATTTTTGCTGTCAGCATGTTTGAAGACTTCGATAGGTTTATGAAAGTTCCCAATGAGTGGGCACCTCCTGAAGTCAAGACATATACACCTGCAGTAAGTTTATGATGTTTTTTTAAATAAATTTGTGTCTGCCATGAAATTCAAGATGGATGTCCTGTATAGGAGATAATATAGGACTGCTACGGGGGATTGTTGTACTGGTATCAGGAATGCATACATTCATATTCCAAGAATCATGTTTTTGCTTTTTTGATAACATAAACATAGACGTTGAAATTTGTGTTTTGCTTTATGTGCACCTACCACTAGCCACATGTATTGGGTTACCCTGGTTACAACATTCTTATCCCGAAAATTGATAAGTATGCTTTATGTATTGTCATTATCTATTGAAGTTGTTGAGAAGATTTATGGTGCATTTGGAGCTGTAGAGAAAGATCTATTGGGACTTATTGTCATTAAATGGAAATGCATGGTTTTTTCCGTTTTCTCCTGTGAACTATAGTAACAAAGCCTTGGTTCTTGTTACAGGAAAATCTTCAGTACTGGCTTACAGATGAAAAAGCACGTGACCAATTTGTGATTCGTGCTGGATCTGACACTGAGGTTATGTGGAATGATGCAAGACAATTGAAGCCAGAACCTGTGCACAGGCGTCCTGTAAGTAAAAGTGTCTTGAAACGGATTTTCTCTCTCTCCTGACTTATATTCTATTGGCAACATGTGCTAAGAGGTTGTCTTTTTCTGAATGCATTCTGCAATGCCTATGCTTGGTTTTTTTTTTTTAGTCTGCTATTGTTAAGCTGTTTTCTTGATTACTGAAAAAATAACATATTTCCTTTCCAGGTTTTTGACTTGTTAAGCTGATGAATTATTTAACCTTTTTCCACTTTTGCCAGTTTTGGACAGAAAGCTTTGTGCAGTGGTCACCTCTGGGGACCTATTTAGCAACAGTGCACAGGCAAGGTGCTGCAGTATGGGGTGGTGCCTCCACCTTTAATCGTCTCATGCGCTACGCTCATCCTCAGGTTATATGTCAGTCCACCTTTTTTATATATTTTTAAATTTGTGCCAGTGCAATCATCATCGTTAGCATCATGACATAAATTGCAGGTGAAACTCATCGACTTCTCACCTGGTGAGAAGTATTTGGTGACTTACAGCAGCCATGAGCCTAGCAATCCTCGTGATCCACAGGTTTTCTATTTTTCTAATGCTGTTTCTTTCTTAGAAGGTTCTTGTTTATTTCATGGTCTCTAAGATGGATTTTCATTCCTGCAGAGGGTGGTGATTAACTTATTTGATATTCGAACGGGAAAAATTATGAGAGATTTCAAGGGTAGTGCAGATGATTTTGCAGTTGGAGGGACAGGGGGTGTCCAAGGGATTTCTTGGCCAGTTTTTAGGTTTTTTTCCTTTTTTCTTGCTTCTCCTTTGCCGTGGATGCTTACTTTTCCCTATTTTAGGCTGATTTAACTACTTATGTTCCTTACTTCACTTAATTGGATCAGATGGAGTGGTGGAAGAGGTGACAAGTACTTTGCCAGAATTGGAAAGAATGTCATATCTGTGTATGAAACAGAAACCTTTTCGCTTATTGACAAGAAGTCTTTGAAAGTTGAAAACGTGATGGATTTCAGTTGGTCGCCTACTGATCCCATCCTTGCACTTTTTGTTCCTGAACTTGGTGGTGGAAACCAGCCAGCCAGGGTGAGTGAATTCTTATTATTAGATCATATTCATGCATGTAGTAGCTGGTTTTTTGGGCAGCCACTGTCAAGTAGCATAGTTAAGTAATTTATTTATTTGAAGAATGTGCAATTTCGGGTATTCAGCTAGTTGAAGAGAATCTGATATCATTGGAGGGATCACATTTCTTCTGTCCTCCTCCCCCAAACCTACACCCAACCATATAATATTATCTCTAAAATATTAGTGTTGATGATTCAGGTTAGTCTTGTCCAATTTCCTGGTAAGGAGGAGTTGAGACAGAAGAATCTCTTCAGCGTCAGTGATTGCAAAATGTATTGGCAAAGCAGTGGGGACTATCTGGCTGTCAAGGTTGATCGGTACACGAAGACTAAGAAGAGCACTTACACAGGTTTTGAGCTTTTCAGAATTAAAGAACGTGATATTCCCATTGAGGTTTTGGAACTGGAGAATAAGAATGAGAAGATAATTGCATTTGCTTGGGAGCCAAAGGGCCACAGATTCGCTGTTATCCATGGTGAGAATATAAGGCCTGATGTTAGCTTCTATTCCATGCGGAGTGGCCAGAACACTGGCCGGGTCTCCAAGCTAACTACTCTCAAAGGGAAGCAGGCAAATGCTCTTTTTTGGTCACCGGCTGGTCGCTATATTATTCTTGCTGGGTTGAAGAATCTCAATGGTCAGTTGGAATTCTATAACGTTGACGAGCTTGAAACAATGGCTACAGCTGAGCATTTCATGGCAACAGACATTGAATGGGATCCTACAGGAAGGTAATACATAAATATTTTTCTCCGATGACCATAATAAGTGGGTTCTTTGTGATTCTTCTTGATAGGAAGCTCGCGTTGCTAAGTCGAATGTTTTTTCACTTAATTGCTCTACGATTTCCTGAAAGCAACATCTTCTATATTATATCTGGATATTTGCCTATAGGTATGTTGCAACCGCTGTCACCTCAGTTCATGAGATGGAAAATGGTTTCAACATATGGTCATTCAATGGCAAGCTGCTCTACCGGATTCTGAAGGATCATTTCTTTCAGGTTTGAACTTATTTTCTCTGTTCATTTTCTGCTCATTGGAATTTCTTATAAAGCTTTCTGGAAGATTCTTAGTGTTGCTTTTGCTGGTGCTTATACCTTTTCCTCTGATACTTTTACTGTAATATCTGGCATTGCTGTGCTTAACCAATGTAGTTTATATCTTTTGAATGATTAATTGAAGAGATGTATTTATCCTTTTAGGCGTTTGTCTTGTGCATATTTTCCAATGAATTATGTGAAGTGAAGATTCTTCTAAAAGCTACTGTCGGTGGTAATATCCTGATGTGTAAATATTTAAATCTATATGACCTAATATCTGTGAAACGATTTTGTACAGTTTGCATGGCGCCCAAGGCCACCATCCCTTCTGAGTGCAGAGAAGGAGGAAGAGATTGCAAAGAACCTTAAGAAATATAGTAAGAAGTATGAGGCTGAGGATCAGGATGTGTCTCTGCTTTTGAGTGAGCAGGACAGAGAGAAGAGGAGGATGCTGAAGGATGAATGGGACAAGTGGGTAAGCAGATGGAGGCAATTGCACGAAGAAGAAAAGATGGAAAGACAAAAACTGAGGGATGGAGAGGTGAGTGATGAAGAGGAAGAATACGAGGCAAAGGAAGTTGAAGTTGAGGAAGTGCTAGATGTTACAGAGGAGACACTCCATTATGAATAGTGACACCACACAGGAGCAAGTGTTTGATGCCTTGTAGTAAAACGTCTTTACACTATCCATTGTTGCTTTTAGTGGCTGTAGACGGCAACTTCGGTCTTGTTGTTCCATTTGTTTCTCCATTCTAGCTCTCAATGTGGAAGAAAAGTAGACATGCTGTTTTTGATGATTGCGGTCTGAATTTTTTCTTTTGATAATTAATTATCCAGGTCTGGAATTATGATACAATGAGGGGCAAGTTGTCTATAATGTCCATCATGAAGTGGACATCTTGCTAAGAAATTTTGTTTACTATGGCATAGTGTTAGTATTAACCAATGGTTGTACTTCTATAAGAATTGTCCCGACTTCACACTGATTCTGACAAGATGTAACATTCATTCCAATCCAGACTCCTCCGGATGCGAATTCCATCGAATTTTGGTAGACCCATTCATTCCACATGGCCATTTATGGAAACAGAAATGATTTAAAGGCCGAGAATTTTGATACTAAAGTTGACGCAAATGATTCGGGGATTATCAAAGTGCATCATAATACACATGGCATGAGGGTATATAACTACATTACAACTTCGGAGGATATTATATGTGAGAAAAGTTAAAAATCCTCGATATTTTATTATATTATTCATGATAATATTCAAATGCTCGATATTTCTCAAATTCAAATTCTAGGAGTATTTGTGAGAAAACCTTATGGTTTCAGTAATGCGTTTTTCACTGATAGGAAAGGACTCTTTATTATACATTTTATATTTAAAAGATTATATAACAGTGGCAAATTTTATTATGACTCACAAACATAGCGTAGTTATCAGTGTAATTTAAAATTGCTATCTTAAAACATTTAAAACTTTACTGAAGTAGGAAATCCTCGAACAAATTTGGAAAATAAGGTTCCTTCAACCTTCCTTTTTTATTCTGATGAGGGATTAGTTTAATTCATTAAATTCAAAAATCGTATTATTTTTGGTATAATTATCTGAATCTGAGGAACCATTAAACGGCAAAACAGAGAGACAAGTATAAGGGAACCAATAGCAAAATGTCAATATAAGTTATAGTTCGCTCCACTGGAAAAAGCAAAATTCCCAAAATTCAGTTCAAGCGAAATTAATCTCAAATGTATCTTATATAAAAATCGTGTTTTCAAAACATAATTTTGACGTGCAATATTTCCATGTCAACTGCACTTTTCAAATCTGTATAAAATTTATTTTACTTCCATACTTCACCTCACTAGGAACGTGAACTACTTTCACTAGGTGCACATTATCATGACACATCCCATTGTTTCTATCAATAATATTTCCATAAGCACAAAAAAAAAAAAGGAATTTGACCTCAAACATTTTCACCTATCGATGGTGAGAGATAATTAAACTTAATCAATTTGTATATAAGTTGTTGAACAATCGTTAAGCACCAAAAGACAAATAAATTACAGAAAAAAGCCTCCTCTCGTTAAGAACGAATTGTACAAATCTTTTAAAAATAAGATACATAATTCGGAAAGATTACAAAAGCATATTAAATCCAAAGAAAAAGAATCAAATTAGCAGAAAAAATAAATCAAACAAACACATTTCAAACAACAAACATTGGGAAAAAGAAAAAAAAAACCCTACATCGCATTGACAATGCACTGCACTACAGACATAACTAGCTTCAAAAATAGCAAATAAGTGGCAACAAATGATGGGTTCTCGACAAATACAAGGAAAAAAGCTCCTAACGACAAAAATGTACGATTGAAAAGGGAAATTAGTTCAAAACCGGGTTAAATAGGTAATAATTTCATATTATTGAGAGAGCTTTTAAAGTTAAAGTTCTTTTAGAAAGGTATTTTCTATAGAACGAAGTATGACTCTATTTGTGAAATATATCACGACCATATTATTCTTGAACAAATAATTTCATACAAGATATTTTTTGGATTCATTTTACCTTAGTCGTATCTTAGGGATTGTTTTTTGAGAAACAATATTTTATCCTTTTCTTTTATTTATTTCCTTCTTTTTTTTCTCTCTTTTCTTTTCTTCTCCATCTTCTTCTTCCTCTTCTTTTTTTTTTTTTCTTTATCCCCACGTGATTATACTCAGGATAATGGCCACATTCTCTTTCCAACGTGCATGGCTGGTTGCATTTTTCTAGTCTAACATTTTTAAATATTATGTTTGTACTTGGATATATTATATCTAAAATATATCAAAATATACAACAATTTATACATCATGTTATATACTAGAGTATATGTACACACACATATAAACATGTATATCTATATTATGTGTACGTTTTTAACAATTATAGGAAATTTTTGTTTCTAAGCAAATGTATACTCGTTTCATATCATTATATTGATTGACTGGTTTAAACATGGGAATCCAATGTTAGGTTGGTGTCTAAATGTGGACTAACTACCTTAGAGCATGGGCCAAACCAATAAAGCCCAAACTGATTTCTCGAAGCCAAGCTATGCTCTTAGAAGCTCGATCGACCTCATCATGTTCTAAACCAAGCTGCTAGCACTCAAGACAATGTGTTTAGAGCTTAGACGAAGCTCATAAGAACTTGACCAACCTCATCAGGAGATATCTCCCTAGCTATCGTCTCCTTCCAACCCCTTACAAATTGAACCCTCAAACCCATGATGTGCATGTGGAGCCTATTTGTTCAAAGAAGACTAGGTGGGAATAGCTCAGTTAGATCAAAAAAATCTATCCTAGCATGCCCTTGGTATGAGATTTTCTCCTTAAAATTCGAAGTCAAAGAGACGATCATAGGAACGTAAGCCACTTTCCATAAATAGCTCATCTACTATACCTATAAATACCAAGTAAAGACTATAAGTAAAAGATCATAACTCTCACTTTCTTCCTCTTTTTATACTCTTTATACACTTAAGCCTATTGCTAACTTAAGCATACAACTACTTTTAGCAATCCTTAAGTTTACATATGTTGATTTTGCATATTGCCTCTAACTTGAACTAACCTACCCATAAACCCATATTAACATTTGAAGTTGATAACAGTAATGGCAAGAAGTAAAATTACTCTTCAAACCAACATGACAATACCGGTGGAGTTAAGCAGCAAGTTAACCTAAATGCTAAGAACCCCATCCAAACCTACCTTCACAACAAGTTACATAACAAGTCTTACCAACTAACAGGATTGACATAGAGTGCTTTACGTGTTTGGAGGAAATGTTTCCTAGTTGTAAGAGGAAAATGAGAGCTAAAAGCATGGGCTAATGAAAGGGAACAATAGGACATCCCTCTATCATAGCAGAATGCCTCCACCAACAATTCTTGGCTATTACCCGGCTAAGAACAACCATTCAATTATTTCCATTATGGCACCAACAAATGCATAGAGTTACACTCCAAACTTCGCTATAAGCAACCATCCTGTGCCTTCCGAGGCTAATTCCCACCATTCCTTCGTTGATACAAACAAAAGTGGGCTTAAAGAGTACCTTAAATGAATCTCAAAGCTCAAAGATTATAAAAAGAAAGACTCTTCTAGCTAGCTTTCCATCGATTAATCCCCTTTCGCCAAGGAGTTATAAGATGAAATGTTATTACTAGACTTGAGCGAAAGGCCGAACTGACTTTGAATCATCAGTTCACTGGCTAAGGACACGTTGAACCTTGATCAACCTATGAACTAATGGTATTAGGCTGGTTCAATAGGCTCAACGGTTCAAGGACTAGTTTGTGACCCTTGAACAGTTTTATTTTTTCATTTTTTCTTTTTTTTTTCCAAATTTTTTTCCCTTTTTCCTTACCGAGCCTTCAACCTTTTTTTTTCCCTTTCCCCCTTCAATAAAGCATACATTAAAAACGGAAAAAAAAATTAAAATATAGAAAAGTCTCTTACAGTATGAAGAACTAATTTAATCAAGTAGAGTGAAGTGGTTGAAGGGAAAATATTTTTTACTGTATTTTACGATCGCTCGAAAAATACCTACGTATCCACTAATCGGAATCAAACCACCATAGTTCGATTTGGATTTTTACAAAACCTTTAGTCTGTTAGTCAATTTTATGTTTTGCAAAAAGAATCTAAGTGTATGTAACTATCCAATTTAAATTTTTTGAAGGTAAATAATTTCACTCGGTTATAATTTAGAAAACTCTAATACTATATCACCACTTTTAGGAAAACCATATCATTTACTTTTTTCGAATAATTGAGAAAGATGATTTTTCTACGTGATAAAACTTTTTTGAAAATGATGAAAAGAAAAGTTATTATGTCTCCTCTTGAGATAATTGTTTATGTTCATAACCAAGAGTAAAACCCACGACTAAGCTTGGGATTTCATCAAATTAGTTCTAGTTACTAAAGTAATCATCCTTCTCACTTGATGTCCCGCATAGTTCTTGCCGTCTATAAGCCACCTTGTACCAATCTTTTGTCCAAGCATTTGCCTCAACGTTGACAACGAATAAGGAGGCTCGGCGTTCGTCAACGGTCAAGCTTGCTGTACTAAACGCTTGCTCAACGGCGATTGTTGAAGCCAGAGCAGCGAATACTTCATAGGTGATGCAAGATAGGAGTGGGTAGTCCCTTGTGTACCTTTGCCACAACTCTAAAATATTAAAATCCTTGATGAAGATATTCTCGGAAAACTTGAAATTCGTATTAGTGTAGTGATATCAGGCAAGTGCACCTATCAATTTTAATATAGGGGATGTGAGTCCAAGTCGATCCCTCAGAGACTTCGAGTACTAATATTAACCTTAGCTTTATTATCTAACTAGAAAATTATGAAAGTTTGAATTAATTAAAAATACTAAAATTAACAAACTAACTTAATTATAAGACTTAATTAAGCAATTGAAAAAGCGATAAAATTAAGAACGACTTCAAGAAAGTAATAACGTATATAGGAATTATTTCCCCTAGAGTTAACATGTGATCGCTTAAAATATATTCAATTCGGTTTCTATTATTCTTGATCGGAGGGATTCACAACTAAAGTTAATACCTTTCTCAAGCATATTAACCCTAATCCTAAATTATTTACCAGAATCTCTTCACTTAGTAATATAACTTAGAATTGCATTAATGTATAATGAATTCCCTCACAATTAATTAACAGTCTAGAAAACATGTATCTTATCTTTAAGTATGCATATAATTCTCTCCAATTATGTAAAGATCTAATTACACATGCAATTTCTCAATCAACATGCACAATATCATATATTGATATTGTAGAAATATCATATATTGATACAATTAAACAACATAATTGAATCAAACAAAGATAGAAACTTTATTGAAATTTATAAATTAACCTAAGAGTCACATGAAACCCTAGGTTCCATAATCCTAAATACACGAATTCTAAACTATCATAATGAAACTAAAAACGAATTTCATCAATAACATAAAATAAAATATGAAAAACTCCTTTGATTGATGAAAAATCTCTCCAATCTTGAAGTCGGTGTTGTTTTCGCCTTCTCCTTCGCCTTCGCCTTCGCCTTCTCCTTCGCCTTCGCCTTCTCCTTCTCCTTCTCCTTCTCCTTCTCCTTCTCCTTCTCCTCAAGTTTCTTGTCTTCTCTAATGTCTCTTGTGTCTTTTCTGATGTCTCTTGTGTCTTGTGAAACCCTAATATGTCCTTTTATAGTGTATCAAAAGGTTTTCGTTTTCTTTACCAGACACGACTTGGGACATGACCGTATCCCCAGGTGATGTAACTTTCTGCCCCTGGCCAATTTCCCTATATGGACACAGCCTGGGACATGGTTATGTCCCAAACTATATAACTTCAAAACTTCATAACTTCTTCGTTTGAACTCCGAATTGAGTGAAATTTGATTCCTTTTCTTCGTTTTCAATCCTAGAATGCGTTGAAACCTAGAAATCAAAATTTTACTCAATTAAGTATCAATTTCTTTAAAGAAAACCAAAAATTGTGAGGAAAATACTATAAAATCACTATATGAAATATGTTTAAAATCAAAGTTATCATATAGTGTTGCATCTCAAACATTGGACTATCAAACCATCGCCTCTTCAATTTTTATGCAGTAACTACTCACCCATAAATGAGTAATGCCGCTTCTTGATGGGTGGCAAAGGAAAGACTGATGATTGGCCACCATACTAACTTTGGTAGTGGTTGAGCATTTCCTCTATGTCGATCATTGCTACTGACACTTCCTACAGTGATTCCAAGCTGTACATGTCTTGGGAATTCGTTAGATCTTAAATGTAACCATAATAAGTTTTCAAATACATTAGTAATAATTTCACTTTACAACAAGGATCTACAAATGTTATTACAAGATAAATACAAAAAATTTCTTTATAATGAGTTAACCACTTGAACATCACATCGAATATGCATATGTTTAGGTTTAGGTCCTCACGGGCTTGAAGTAGTGCACGAAGTATATTGATGGCTGACATAGCAAATAAGTATACACTGGGTTTGTAAACCTATAAGAAAGTCTTAGCAGTATTGTAAAAAATTTTCAAAACTTTTAGCAACTGGATACATATATTCCAATTACAAGGGAGAATATCAACTTTCCGCATGTTGTACATTGCAAATTCATACAGCAATTCACTGTAAAGAACTGTGGCATGCAACAACTAATAAGTCGAGTTACAGTGGTGTTACACATTCATCTTAAACTGTCGGGGCCTCTTTCTGCGCTCCATGCAAAAGCTCCTCCACTTTTTGTGAAGGGAAGATCTCTCTATTATTGTCTTGATGATGTTTTTTATTAGAGCTATATTGTCCTGCAAAGCTACAATACCATCCTTGATACATAAGTTAAGAATAAGATATGCACAATATATGTGGAAAAAAATCTCTCCTAACGCTGATTGACACTAATTTCGTAGATCAGATATTAAGGCAATATTTGCACTTACATTATCAAAACTAATAGGAAAAATTTTCCTCATTAATTTGTACTCATTTAGGATTTCTCTAATAATTTTATAAATGTTTTGTGCCGTATATCGCTTGTTACTTACCCTTAAAGCTAATAATCATTTATTAAGTTGCCAATTATCTTCTATCCAATGAACAATAACACTCATATAAGAATTATTATGAAAAGGATTTGTCCATATGTCTGTACATATAGACACATGCGTATTGAGGGAAGCAAACTTACCTGCGAGCTCCCTCTTACCTTTGTATTAAAGCTTTTGTATAGCTCAGGTTAACATTCTATGATTAAGTTGTCACGAGTGGGGGTTGAACGTCTCCCACTTATATCGACTCTACCACTTTGATGCATCTGCATTGAATGACAAGTGCATATTCACCAGGTACTGCACCAAATTGTACTTATGCCTCTCTTCATCATACCTAATCAGCAATTGATCGAATGAATCACCGCCTCAAGCAATCTATTGCTACGTACTATCTATTTCCACATCCCCAAGATGCTTTGACCTTAAGTACTTGTTAAGGGTATCATATCCTTCTCCCATTTTCTATGTGTAACTCATATTGCAATAGTTGTAGAATACTCTCAAGTTCCCCCTTTTGTCTATACTTAGTAAAAATATTAAACTTATCGAGTTTAAGGAGCTTACTTGAGCTTGAATGTCTTCAACTATTGGACCCATGTTATCCCATATGTTGCTCTTTTGTTTCAGGAATAATTTTTATCTCGTCCTCCTCATCATCGAACATGCTTGCGGGACAACTCATCTATGGGGGTTCAAATCCTACAGGTCATGTAGGGACACTCATACGAAGAGGTTCAAATCTAGTAAGACGCTTAAGAACACTCATACTTAAAGGTTCGTAACCGGAAGATAGCATGCTTTGGTAACTCATGCGTTGAGGTTCAACGTTAAAGCCAAGAGATGGTGTGTTACGATTACTCGTGCAATGAGATTCTAGACTGAACCTAGGAAGTGGTGTGACTTGTTCTTTCACGTTTTCAACCACATCATATGCCCTCTACTCATTCAAGTCATACTCATTATTTGAGTACACTTAAATACCGTCGAACCATTATAGCTCAGACAACGTACTGGTTTTGGTGCTCTTGCCCTTACTCTTACTTTTCTCGCTAGATAAGGAATCATGCTTCTTACCCAAGAAGGTACGACACAAAAATCTTTCCATGGATGCTAATTTTTTTTTCTCTTATTTACTACAATAAAAATTTTTGAATGAAATATAAAAATAATATATAAGACAACACAAAGAGGAAATTATGTTGCGAGTAAGTGTATGTCAATGTTATTTGCTAATGTAAATGGGCTGGTACAGTGGAATGAAGAACTATGCTCAGATATTGGTGGTTAATGGAAAGTAATATTTCTATGACAACGTTTCACAATTGAAAAAATTCGAAGGAAAAATGGTTGGGGTTATAGCATTTTAATTATTTTGTGGAGTAATAACTGCAACATATCAATACAATTCAATTTATAAGGACCGAGGAATGTGTGAATGCATTGTTTAAATTTTGAAAATTTGAATTTTCAATCATTCCAACAGTCGTAATTTTGGAATTTTTCAATTCAAATTCAATATGCATGTACCAAAAGTTCATGATCAATTTCAATTAATTGAATTTTTTCTTCTGTAAAGCCTAAAGGTAAGGGGAGTAGTAGGAAAGGTAAAGGGGGGGGTGTTCAAAAGGACTGACTAACTTTTATTTTTTATTTTTTTGTTGGTTTCCAACGGTTTCAAGATTACCAATTCGGGTGGTTTTGCCTTAGCAAATCACTTGGGCCCTTTAGGCTTGGCAATTCACGCTCATTCGAGCTAATTCATGGTTCAAAATCATCTCTTACTTGACTCTAGTTGTTGCCTTAGATCAACATTCCATCTTGGAATTTTATGATGAGACAGGTGACCCTAACAACCACCTATTATACTTTTGCTCAATGATGAATCTATACAATTGCAGTGATGCACTAACCTGCAAGGCATTTTTAGGTATGTTAAAGAAGGCCCTTGGACTTGGTTCAATAACCTAAAGGTAAACTCCATCTCTAGCTTCGAGGAGCTTGCTTTTCAGTTTCACAACCATTATATTGCAAGCAAAATGCTTACCAAGGACTCGTTTACACTTAGTCTCATCAAACAGTAGCTAGATGGGTCCATTAGGGATTAACTTGCTTACTTTAATGCTGCCATTATTGACAAGCATAATGTTGATATGGGCATTGCTCCAAATGACCTAATCCATGGTGTAAAGTCATTAAGGCCTTTCTTTATGTCACCAGCAAATGAAAAATTTTAAAGAATTTCAAAAGATGGCTTTTACATTCATCAAGATGGAAGACACCATTGATGCCTAATGCAAGTCTAACTGAGCTTAGTCGAACAGAAAATAAGACAAGGACTACAACTCTATCCCAAAAATGAAAGGTGCTTGTCTTATGATAGAGATGGTAGGTGTAGCGAGAGTGTAATTGCCTCTTACCAAGATCACACTTTACTCAACCGACCTCTAGGGAAAATCTACTTGAGATAAAAAAAAATGGAGGAATCCTAGCTAGATAAGATAAAGGGTAACCCCTCCAAGTAGGACCCAGTGAGACATAAGGCACCACAATGATGAGTGCCACGAGATAAGAAACGGAATTGAGGGAACCATCAAGTCTAAGCACCTTAAAGTGTATATGGATCGCTAAGCAAAAGAAGAGGAGCGCCTTAAGCTATAAAGGAGAATTGAGCAACAATAGCAAGTTATGACCTTCAGCATAAATAACAATGGAGCTCCATATAGGGTCATCAATTAAGTTCTAGCTCTAACTCTTTTTTATCCCAAATTATCTCTAATAAAGCATCAATTTCTTCAATAATCTTCTTCCTCTTTGAGGCCTAATATATGTTGTGTTTGCACCACCATGTGTCAAGCTCTAGTACACTCTAAGGTGAGCGAGCTCCTTTTCCTTTGGTATAGCTTTGATAGAGTTAAACGAATGGGTTAACTGGGATTCCTCAGGCCATAAAGTGGATATGATTGTCGAACCAAACTCCAATCTCAAATTTAAGGTGCTCCCCAGTAGGACTTAAAGCTCGTTGGTCACTTTCACCAAATTGGGATACCACTGTTGAACTAAACCACGATCTAAAATTTGAGGTACTCTCAATGAGACATGGCATCCTTAGTCACTACATTTTTAGAGGGGCTTAACCATAATTCACTCTGGTCCAAATGGACTTTCCTCAACTGCATTGAATATTATTGTCAACCAAACCCAAGGTCTAATCGGAAGTACCCATAAACAGAGTTAACATTCCCCAGTCTTTATGATCTCTTAGTCTAACCACAATCCATTCTAGTCCTTAAGCTTTCTACAAGCATCATTGCTTGCAACTACAAATCTGGACAATAAAGCCACTGGGACCAATAAATGAAATCACCTACATACATAAACTTCAAACAAGCAATAGGAAGAACAAAACAACAAGCACTTAGCAAGGATTCTCATTTCGTCAGATGCCAAATTGCACTTACAAATATCAAGGTGGCATCCGAACCATAATGTATAAGCAAGGAAAAGAATGGTTAAACAAAACAAAGGGATAAGGATGCAAGAGGAGCTCATCAATCCCTTAAGTGCATAAGGTTGAGGTATATAAGGCTCATTATACTCTAGTCCTAAAAAGGTAGTGGGCATTAACTTAAAACCTTGAGCATGGTTTCCTCTAAAGGCTTAGGAGCCTTAAAGGGAGTCGAGCTCATCATTAAAGGCACCTCTTGGTTTAGATCCATATGAATACGACCTTCCGTATCAAAATGATTATCTTTAAGAGTTTATTGTGCCATCATTCCAAGCAACCTTTGTCTCCTCTACAAACACGACCTGCTAAAGTTGGCACCACTCTACGTTACCCATAATTTACTTAAAATCCTATGTTTGAATGTCCTTTGGGGCCTCATCATGTTCACCTTTTAGCTCATTCACCATTGTCTAGTGGCACTTTAGCTCCTCTTCACGTTGATGGATCTCAGCATTATACTCTTTCTCATCTCTCTGTTAGCAATCCACGACTACCTCTACTATAGTAATTGTGCCATTTTAGCATTAAGAAGCACAAAATGTATGCTTGATAGCTTAGATTGAAGACTCCTTATCTTCTCCTCTAGTTTTATTACTATGACACATAGTAGCAGAAAACTAGCTTTGTAGATTGGTGGTTTGCCTCTACATCAACCTATGGCCATAAGTATGTTGTCTTAGCCTAGGACTTCTTTAACTAATCATTGGCTTGGGCCGCTTTCTACTAGGCTTCCCCCTATACCCTCATAAGGTCATTCTTAGCATCCTGTGCCTTCTACAACAAAGTATTAACTTTAGAATGTAGATGATCATTCTTTTTTAGTAAGAGTTGCACTATGACATGATTTAAGCTAGCTTTTCCCTATCATCTCTCCATGGGCTGAACATTTCAACAATATGCGAGCTTTTTTGCAACAAAGACAGTGATATAGTCAATGAACATACACTGTTAAGGTAAAATTATGAAATCTATAATATGAGGACACTTACATCATAGACCTTTGCGCAAATCAAATCTTCAAACCTAATATATCTTGGGGTTTAAGCATACAAGAGTATAATTTCAATGCAAAGAAAAAGGTGGGTTTTCAAAGGGTTTTAGCAAGTGAGCTGTTGAATGGACATGACACACCAACAACACACACAAGCCTTAAGCTACCATTTGATGTTATGCATAAATAGTGAAATAAGGTTTCATGCCACTAAGTTTTGCTAAAAGAATTAGATAAGAGAATAGTAACTTGGAGATTCAAACTCACAAGAAACAAAATGGAGCATTCAATATGCAAATTTTCCATCCGATCATTACATACGTAGAACTATTTATAATAAGTCCCTAGGGTTGTTATACAAAAAATGAAATTATAAAAGGGTAAAATGCAAGATACGTATTCTAAAATATACTCAAAAAGGCAAAAGACAAAAAAGACAAAATGAATTATGTTAGAAAAAGGTACCTTTTGGATCATTGTTAGGGACTTATGTTTGCGTACTACCAAGCGCACTTGATAATAAAAGATAAAGAGAAAATCCATTCTTTTCCAAGTTGATGAGGTTAATGGTAGATTAAACGAATTGGATAGTAACTAGAATAGATCGGATTGTAGGTAAATAGGGAGTTGATGAGGTTAGTTAAGCCACTATAAAAAATTCATGAAAATAAGGAAATAGGTTCGAGATTTGTGTGGACAGGTTGAAGAGTCTGGAAGCAAAGGGGGAAGTGACTTGGCCCTTATAAAAGTCAATTTTCCTCACTTGAGAAAATGGTACGAAATTAGAAAAGGAGGAAAATCTTATCCATAGTAAGCTGATCAACCAAAATACGACATAAAAGGCTTTGGAGGCTAGAGCTTGGCTGTGTATAACTGGATTAAGGATTTGATTCCTATTGTCTTCTCAAGGGTGTTAGAGATTTGTTCTTGAATTAGGAAAGCCTTTGTCAACTTCATCATGTTGTGCTGGATGAGGGATTAAGTTGACTATGTTGAAGGTGGTAAAGACTCCATATTTGTCAAGTAGTTCAATCCAATAAACATTGCCGTTGATCTTATAGAGGACTTTGAAAGGGTTGTAAGCTCAAGAAAATAGCTTGTTCTTTCTTACCTGAGGGATATGGTCCTTTTGGTGAATCTATACTAAGTAACTTAGTTTAAAGTGCACTACATTTCTTCCTTGGCTTCGTTGCTATTGCCACTTGATATTGTTCTTAGCTATCTGATCTGCAAATCTTAAGCTTAGTTTATACTACTCCGACTTTCCTCTGATGAGGTTCCAATTGCTATTGATTCTAAGGGTTTAGTAAGGTTGTATCCATATACAATCTTAAAAGGGGATTTACTAGTAGTGCTATAGACAAAACGGTTACATGCAAACTTTATAGTAGGTAAACATGGATCCCAATCAGTGAAATTTTTCCTAATAGTAGCTCAAAGTGCTCGCAGATTCAATTGACTACTTTAGTCTTCCTATTTGTTTAAGGGTGGGTACTAAACTCATAGTTTTCAAAATCATGATTATATAAGTTTACGATTTTAAGAGGCTCTTCTGAGTTAACTTGTGTATAAAATCTTTTTTATGGAAAAATTTACGTTTTTATCAAAGTTTACATGTAAACTTAGTAAAAACTTACGTTATTGACCGAGGTTACAGATTCTATATGTCTCAGTTGAATGGACTAAAACTAAAAAAATATAACTAAGCTTTTATAAGCCATAAACTATTATGCTATTATATCATCTTCCTTATCTTATTTTAATTTTTTTCCCTCTTTCTCTTCCTCTTATTCCCTTATTTTATGTTCATATCCTTCATCCAGGTTTTAACTCCAATAGCAGATATTACAAGAAAAACAATATACTTCTACTTATACAATCAATAATTTAAAATAAGTTGAAATGCTTGGTTCTCTTTAATTAATTGCTTTTTTTAAAAAAATGGAAAGAGATTAGTTTCAACTTTGTTTTTCTTTCTTTTGTACTTGTTAAAATATATATTATTAAGGATTTTTTATTAAAAAAGAACTTAATTTCTTCATTTTCATCATGTATTTCAAGTTTTGAATAATTATTATGAGCATATTCATAGTTTTTCAAAGCTATTTTATATAGATTGTAAAAACTTACATTTCTACATTTCGATTCTACCAACTCTCTAGTAATTCTAAGTAGAATCACGACTTTAACAACCTTGCTAAACTCCATCTAGTCTGACGATCTCCTACAAGAAAAAATTAACAATATAAAGTGCATCATCAATTTTCTAACACAAATTAAAACGTGACATCTAGTTGAAGCAGTCTAGAATAACTAAAATTGAGTCTTCCCTCCTTATATCTAAATAGTACTCCATAGAGAGCCTCTATGACAAGCAATTCCCTTACAGAAGAACTCGAATGCATTTTGCCTTTCTTAGAATAGGTATCCATTAATCATGTAATAGTTATCTATGATGTCCCCATCCTTGGAGTGATTTACAATCAGACCGAATTGGGGGTCTTAAGAAAATAGCTTAGTGATGAGTGAGAATCCTAAGAGTTTTGGTTAAGAAAGTAGTGAACAATGTTTGCAACTACAGTACTCCCTTTGTTATCCATGACTACTAACGTGTTTTAAGGACTCATGGTCCTTACAGATGATGAACTTCTTAAGCAAGAGATAGTGTTGCCATACCATTAGAACTCAAAACAGAGAATAGGGCTCATTTTCATACATTAAGTAGTTAAATGTAGCTTCACTAAGCTACCCACTATTAAATACTATAAGCTATCTTTTTTACATCAATACAACTTTGATTTCAATGCCTAAAGCATCATACTCAAGTTCAAATGGCTTGTAAAAGTTTGATAAAGCTAACATAGGGGTCACAATCAACTTCTCTTTAATCTCCTGAAAGCTTGTTTGAGCTCATACGCTTAACTAGAACCCAGCATTTTTCTTAGTTAGCTTGATAAGACGGGTTACAAGGGTGTTAAAGTTGTGAGTGAATCTTCCGTAAAACAAAGCTAGACCGTAAAAACTCCTTACGTTCGATGCACTCTTTAGAGAGGGCCACTCAAGTATTGCTTAGACCTTCTCCTTATCAACTCTTTCCCCTCCTCTTTGGACACTATGTATCGCAAAATACTACTTCACTCTGGTTGAATGTACATTTATTGAGGTTGCCAAATAGTTGTTCAGCTTAGAGTATATCAAAGGCAAGTCATAAATGTTTGTAGTAAGTTTGCATGCCAAAATTGTATACAAGAATATCATCAAAGTAAACAGCTACAAATTTATCAATAAGATCTCTTAAATGTGATTCATCAAATGTATGAACACGTTTGGTGCTTAGTTAAGTTTAAGGATATAACTAGCTAGTTGTAGAGACCATGCTTTGTTTCTAATGCCACCTTCCATTCATCGCCCAATCTCATCTTAATTTGGTAGTACCCACATTGCAAGTTGATCTTGGAAAAGATTTAGGCACTATGGAGCTCGTCAACATGTCATCAAGCCTCGACATTGGATATTGATACTTAGTAGTGATTCTATTGATAGCTCGATTGTCGATATATATATGGCATGAACCATCTTTCTTCAAAACAAGCAGATCACGCATTGCATATGGACTCATGCTGTCTCTTACATATTTACATTCTATCAACTTGCCCACTTGCTTCTTAAGTTCAACTGTTTACTTGGGGGTTATCATGTAAGCTAGCTTGATTAGTAGGGTAACTCTAAGCTGTAGATCAATGCAATACTCAATCCCTAAAATTGAAGGTAGACCCTTAGGTAACTCTTTAGGGAATAATTCGATGTGTCCCCAAGTTGGATATACAGAAAAGCACCACAATAAAGTGAACTAGAAAGAAACAAAAGAAAAAGCTAGCAAAGGCTGAGCAGCTACCGAATAGATGTAATGCACCACTCGATCTTACTTGGCCTACAATTCACTAGATATGATACATCGGTCCGAACTAACGGGTTACTTGCCACTACTCTTTGCTAAAGGAAATAGATAAGAGTTGCATGATAAAGAGAACACTAAGGTTGCTTAAAGTGAGTAATTTTTGTATTGAAGAGATGATTGTTCGCATACAAGAAAGTGAGGGTTTATATAGCCGTCCACTAGGGTTCTTTACATGTATGAAAAGACGAAAGGGTATTCTACAACTAAGTTACATAAGACATAATAAAAGGATAAAAGAGACAAAGAATATTCAATGCGAAAAAGAAAGAATCATTCTGGAATATTGTGTCAAAAGATACGTGTCGCTTGGCATCTAGATGAGAGAAATATGATACAAGATAGGCAAAAATAGAGTAATGCTTATGGTCAGGGAACGACTTAGTGGACTAGGTCGGGGATCAATTAGTTCTTCGGAAGAAAAGTCAGTTTGATTTGGAGTTGGATTCTTGTGGTTGGATCGGTAGCTCGCTTCGGCTACTCTTAGACTGTCTCTTAGGATAAAGAGTTGCTGTTGAACAGGGGCAGATCTGACGCAAGTCGGCATGAGATTAGCTCAAGATAGGAATCCCCATCTCGGCTATGGGCTAGAGCTAATATTCTTGAGCGAGTCCTTAGAGTCTTCTAGCTTGACTTCGAATGATCGGTCCGAGGAGTTAATTCCTATCATAATCCTTGAACTCCTCAATTAATCTTTAGACTTCCTCAGGTATCAAATCCAAATTCCTAGTAGTCGCTGGATCAACAAAAACAAGTATTTATTTGACCTCAAGGTTTAGACTACTTCACTTGGGGACAATACTAACAACTTCTTCTGGGTTTTAGTTAACTGCAATTAAATGTCACTTATTTGTCAAAGGTTCATTGGTTGTAAGAATACGTTTTCTTGTACCCATCATTGATGACTTTGTATTCAAACATCTAAAGACGCCTTAGCAAAATGTACAAAGCACACATTAGGATGCATCACAAAGTATCTCATCCTGATATTTATATCCTATACTGAGGGGAATCTTCACCTGCTCAATTATGCCTTTTTCATTTAACCAATGCAACTTATACAGCTTCGAGTGCAATCTAGGAGTTTCAATTGCTATACCAAAGAAGCAATAATAACATTAGTGCAACCAATACTATCGATAATAAGTGTACACAAACATATTCTTATTTGCAAGTTGTATGAAACAAATTCCTGCGTTGTTCCTCCTTTGAGCTCAACATGGTACCTAAGGCTCTCCTTATCTCCATTGATCAACAAAGACATCAACCTTATTTTCCTTACTAGTCTTCATCGATTCCTCTTCTTTCTTTATCTCCTTGATGAGCTCATCTTCATCTACGCACTCAACTTCCAATTTGGGCTCTTCTCCCTTCAACACCATAATTTGTTTGTTTGAACATTAAGAAGCAATGTCTCTAACTCTAAGGCCATTAAAACACTTAATTTCCTTTATCTTCTATCCTGAACTCTATCTAGTTTCTCTCATCAGCTCGGGCTCATTCTCCTTGGCCTTACCTCAGAGGTCATCTTGTCACTCATATCAACATTAGGACCATAATGGTTTCTCTACTTAATTCAAGATGTAAGAATATAGGTCAGCTCAATGTGGAAGGTCAGCTCGGTAGGGAAGTTTAGCTCGGTTGACTTGATACAAGTTATTCCACCTCTACCTTTCCACTCTTTGAACCATTTAGATGGCATCATGTAGGGTCTCAATTTTATTGCACTTAAACAACTCAACCAATCTTATACTTCAACTTGAAAATGAACCTAAAAATAGTTCATACCTTAGGTTCCTCGACCTTGCATTTGTTCATAAGCATTGAAACTCCTTAACATATTCATCCATGCTCATTCCGCCTTGCCTCAGTTCCTAAAGCTTCTGAAATGCTTCCCATAGATAATAGTTTGGCACCAAAACTTCCTCTCATAACCTATGTCAATTTTGTTTGTGTTAGGACTTCTAGTGGTCCCTTCTCTAAGTTGCTTACATGTACATATCCAAAGAACTCAAAGCCTTTAAGGCAGCTAAGCTGACTTTATATAGTCTTCATATTCATAGCACTTAAACAATTTTTAGACCATTTCCTCTCACTCCGGGTACTGTTCAATATCACCACTATCTATGTAGTTCAAAATCTATATCTTGATATTATCGAGTCTTGTAGGAGCTTGAACTTCTTCCTTGTCAAATTCATAGGATTTGTTCTCCTCTTCCTCTTCTTTTACACCTTCCAATTCTATCCTTCTCATAATTCATCCAACTCCTTCGGCTTACTCATTTCAAGTCGATTCTACTTGTCCTTCTTTTACATTAACACCTCGTCAAATTCAAACTCCTCGAACTTCATTTTTACCAACACCAACTCGATTAATCCCAAGAATATCGTCTATACATCAAGCTTCGATTAACCTTTGTATAGTGATTGCTAAATTGGCAATAATAGTAAGATCTTGAATTTGCTTGTCTATGGATGTAAGGGTCAATGGAACATTTCTTTCATGACCTAGAGGATCGCTCTCTACGTCTTCAATACGTCCATGTATGCTTAAGTTAGACATCATCAATACCAACTCAGTAAACAATACGCATAAATAAACGGCACTTATAAAATCAACTTCAAACAATAACTCACTATAACTTCAAGAACAATAACCTCAAGCACAAAAACTCACCGCTTAACAACAGTATTTGCTATGTCTATACTATACTCTAACTTCATTGCAACATATCTACTACACAACGCAATGACTACTTGAATACAATAGTATACATACGCAAGCTCTTCACTACTCACAGCCTAAGCTCTAATACTAAAAAGATGTACATCTTAAGGTTTAGACACATAAGAATGTCAATTCAATTCAAAGCAAAAGGAAAGTTTTGAAAGGGGTTTTAGTAAATGTGAGATCTTTAACAGATATGAGCACTAAGAACACACATGATGCTTAAGCTACTATTTAATGTTACGCACAAATAGTGAGATAAGGTTTCTTACTACTAATTCTTGCTAGAGGAATTAGATAAAGGGAGTAACTTGGAGCTTCAAATTCGCAAGAAATAAAATGGAATATTCAGTATGCGAATTTATTGTCTAGCTATTAGATATGTATGACTATTTATAGTAAATCTTTAGGGTCTTCATACAAAGAAGGAAACTACAAAAGGGTAAAGTGCTACATATTCTAGACTATACTCTAAAGGGAAAAAGAGAGAAAAGACAAAAGAAATATGTTAGAAAAAGGTTCTTTTAGGATCAGTATTAAGGGATACGTATCTATGAATTATTGGGCATGCTTGATAGGAAAAGACAAAGAGAAACTCCATTCTATTGCAAGTCAATAAGGTTGTTAAGTTAGATAGCAACTAGAATAGATTGAATTTTAGGTAAACAAGGAGCTGGTTAGGTCAGCCAAATTTATGCAAGTTGACTAAGATGCTATAAACAATTCGCGAAAATAATGATGTAAGTCGGAGCCTAGTGTAGATAAGTTGGATAGTCTATAAACGGGTCAGGAAGTGAGTGAAACTTTATGAAAGCTAGTTGTCCTCACTTGAGAAAATGTTAAGAACCTCAAAAAAGGAGGGGAATCTCACTCGTGGTAGGCTGATTGACCAAAGTAGGACACACTAAGTTCTAAAAGCCTCGAACTCAGCTGCGTATGACTAGTCCAAAGACTCGAACCCTATCAAAATCTCTCTAGATTTAGGTCCTTTGAGCTTTCCTCAAGGGTAAGATTATCCCTAGGTAAGACAAGCCTACTTATAAGCTTACTGCACACTTATAGCACTTAAGCCTCCTATCATTCACATAAACATTTCTTTTAAATGAAATGTTTATCCTCAAGCTTCAAAGGTATGAGCATAGGCTCTCCAGGCCTCTTACCCCTTCCCTTATCTAGCTTCTACCTATTGTTCTTCTCACTCATAGGTTACCCAAAAACACCAGTTCAAGAGGGCTCATTGTCGGTTATGTCCACAACATCTTCCCTTCAGGTCATCTTAGTAGTTTGCACAATAGGCCACTCCTATGGAGTGCTTCTTCTACTACTCGATGTCCTGGTTTCTCACCAGCTTTAGCTTTATTTTCAAATGAGTACTTCACTAGGCTAGGCGAACTTCATCCTTTTGGCTTGACTAATTACAACCGACTTCTCCTTTAGAGGCGACGACACTTTCTTCTCACTAAGGACATTCTTACTTCCCTTAACCTTTGTGACCTCCTTGTTAGCTTCCTTGAGAGCAAAAAATTTGACCCTCTTTATCTTTGTAAAATTGATAGACACGAGTTACAAATTGAATGATGAAAACAATTAAGATGAGGCACTATGCCAAGCACGAGCCCTTAGGAGACCTCATTCCCCTAGCTTAAATAAGTAAACAGCTCCCTCTCGACATGACCACTATGATAAGATAAAAGCTTCAGTAAGTACCTCCATCATCTCCTTTGCTCTCCTCCTTCTCAAGAATTGCATCCATGCCTAAAAGGTATCATGATTCCCTTTCAAAATTAATTGGTTGACCCCTCTTATGCCGTTTGCTTGGAAGGTGTTTGGCCACATTATCATTGTTGGGCATCTATTTTATGGTACTCAACCTGATTAGCTCAACCCAGCTCAACTAAAGTGAAGGTCAACCTCTAACTTGATCATCTTAGACTTCTCTTTCCACTTATGGATAGATGAAGTCAATCCTTCAAATAGTTTTCTATGAGGATGGCTTGTCAAATAATACCATCCATCATTTGAATGCTTTAATATGTAGAAATATCTCAACCATGGGGGAGTAGCTTTCATCATGAACTTCTAGCACAAAGTTTCAAATATGACCAAACTACAGTACACATTAGGTACAAGCTGACTTGGATTTACTCTATGATAATTGAAGCCATTTCTAAATGGTGCTAAATAGTACTCTTAACTTATATTCAATGTGCTTATAATACAAGAAAAATTACTTTCCCTTCGTCAGAGTTACGAGTACATTCCTCCTAGCCTTTTTAAGACCCAACCACTAGGTAACATATTAAAGTATGTGCAAATACCTTTAAAATCCTCATAAAAAAGTTGCTATATACACCATTAGCCATATTACTCATCTCCACTTTGTTAAACATTGGCATTGGAGGCTTTGTACCTCTCCATCATCTTGGTATACACCTTATGGCAATCTCTCAACTTTTACTAACCTGTCATCAATTTTGCCGACATCATCATTCGTCAACACCAATGTACTAAGTGTTTGCCTTGAAGGGCCCATTAATGTTACCATTTGGAAGAGAAGGGAGTAGCCCTGTGGGTATTAGCCCTTAATCTTTCATTTGCAACAATATGAGAAGAACTAAAGGATATTACTTCCATACCTAATAACAGGTTGAAGGATCAAGAATGCGAAAATAGATGAAAGCTTGGTAGGAAAAAGTTAAAGATTTGAAAAGCCTAAAAGAGAATTTGAAATGTTGAACAAAGCCTTAAAATATACAAGGTTATGAAAAAAAAAAAATCCTCAATAAGGGCTTGCCTATTTATAAGTGTGCATAAGAATCAAGTAGTGGCTATCAAAAAGCCAATTAACATGATATGTTCCAAAAAGATCTAGCTAAGTAACCTACAAAAAGAATAAACGATCAAATTTCCTGAGCAAGATCCCCATTGCATCAATGCAACAATGACTCATTGATCTAGTTAAGTAACCAATGACTCATTGATGCTTATCCGCAACATTTATAATAATCATCCAAAGACAAATTAATTTAAAGTTTCTTAAGAAAGCTATAACACTTCACATTAAATGCCTAATAACTAGTTTAGAGCACTCTACTTAGCTAGCTCCAGAATGAAAGCCTTGTATTTTGGTATTAGGGGGTGAAAGCTTAAAGCAATTTAGATGTCCCACTATACGGCATACCCCTCAATGCACCAATTGGGCAAAGAATTCACGTAGTCCCTCCACTTCATTTAAAGCTCTAATTCACTAACTTGAAAGGTTAAGTTAACGGTACATCAAATTAGCTCACCCATAGACAGTTTAACTAGCAACTTACCTTGGGACCCTAGAGACCTTATCGAGAGTTTACTTTCCTTACCAACTTATCACTAATTTTTTTGTAGGGGGAGGTTAGTGCAAGTATTGATAGGCTATTTTAGATGTAGGTTTATAAGTCTAAGTTGACCTCCTCAATGCATGGGCTAAGCTTACAAACCCCAAACTAACCTCTTTGGAGCCCAAGCCAAACTCCTAAAAGCTTAGCCAACCTCATTATGTTCCAAACCAAGTTGCTAACCTCCAAGACGACCTCTTCAAAGGTCAACCAATCTCATTAGATTAATCTCCTGTGCTTTTGTTTTCCTCTAACCCCTTGAAGCCTAGCACCCTCAAGTCAACGAAGCCAATGATGGATAAGCCTAGCTCGCAAGTTCAAAAAAAGACTAGGTGGGAACAACTCGATCAAATTAAGAAAGTTTTTAGCTAACATACACCTAGCTTAAGATCTTACCCACAAGACTTAAAGTTAAAGAGAGGATCTTGGAAACATAATCAACTTTCCACAAATAGCTTGCCTTCTATGCCTATAAATACCAAGTGAAGACTACGAGGCAAAGATTCTCACTCTCTTGCACTTTTTGTACTTTATTTACACATCCTTGAGTTTATTATTGACTTAAGTATCAAAGTAGCCATACTAGAACCATTATTGATTTTGAAATTGCCTCTAACTTCAACCACTCTACCTAAAAACCGATATCAATATATTTTGTATATTCTTCAATAAAATAAATTATGAGAATAAAATCACAATTTTATGAATGTTATCAAATTGAGTTTGGAATCATCATTCTAGCATTGATTTTATTTTATGTCATTATATTTCCAACTATTTATGCATATGAAATTATAATTCCATCAAGTCATTCTAACAACTAAAGTTCATTAAACTAGACCATGTTTAATGGTGATGTCACTTAAGTGATGCTAAAGATGACCTACTTATGTGTTCTTCTCTTTCTTTTTCTTCTTCTTCTTCTTCTTTTTTTTTTTTTTTTGTATTTTCCTTCTTTTATTGGAGTAAAGTGAATATTATTACTTATATTTAGCAAGATGAAGCACTTTTCTTATTGGTTATAGTAACAAACTATAACTTATATTGACATTAACTTTTTTAGAAGTAAATTTTTATCCATTCTTTTTTTTTTTTTCAATCAGTTTTCTTTAATTACAATTAAGTTTAAAATAATACGATTGGTAACTTTTGTATTAGAGAACAGAGGAATGACACCATGATTCCCAGTCCTCTAGATATGCAAATAACCCAAATCTAGGGGTTAATCTAAGTCGATAGTTATTGTCATGCAACAAACAAAAGATAGTCTCTTTTTGAGATTTCATGGCTTAAATATAGGGGAAAAAAAAAAAGATCTTTAGGAGAATTTTTCAAGGTTTTTATATAATGAAAAAAATAAAGGAAATAAAAAGGATATGAATGTTCTTCAACTAAGAAACTCAATTGATAAACTAACTACAAATTATAAAATCTTATTTCCATAAACTCGTGAAAATAGAAATCAATAAAGATATAATTAGATTGGCTGATATGATTCATGGAATAATCTAATTATAAAGATGAATTCAATCTAATCAATTGACTTAATAACAAGAAGAAAATTCAAGAGAATTCTATCTCTTTGAATGTACTCATAAAGATAATAAAGGTTTTATGACCTATGAGAAAGAGAAATACTAAAAACAACCTATCTTATTTATTTTTTACAATGGATAAACATGACCTTGTATACTAGTAAGAAGAAAGCTCTGACCCAATGGCATTTTCATATATAAACTAAACCAAATGTATAAATAAAGCATAATTAAAAGCTACACCATAATTATTAGCTAGCATTCGGATGCAAGGCAATATTGACTAGTGTTTAGATGATAGCAACTTCTAGCATCCGAATGCTTAGCAATCTTGCATTTAGGCCAACTTTTGCCCTCTTTGCATCTTGGTGGTATCTTGTATGGCATTTGAGCACTAACTAAAAGAAGTTTAGTGCCTCAAGTTTTGCATTAGAGTCTTAGTCCCTACCATTCCCTCTCCTTTAGAAACGATTTGACCTAAATCTTAGAATTCAAATAATCTCACATCTCTACTAGGATCAAAGGTAAACATGTGAAATTTAAATAAGAATAGAATAAAACAACTCAAATAAATTAGAATTGACATCTTCCATGAGCACTCTTTCCATTCATCATGAACCCTATCCATCAAGGTCATTTAAATCTAAGGAGTATTAAACAACTACGAAAATGCCATGCCTTAGTTGCATGTTATCTCATGGTTGGACCAGTGTAGATTTTATTGGTGAAAGCTTAAGAGCATATGAATCTCTAAGATGGCCTGTATTTGTATTTGCCATGATTGTTATAGCCACCTCTTCAATATTCTGGATAAAAACTTTATTGACTTCATATGTGGACTCTAACTCTCTGTTAAGCTTCTCTAACCCCTCTTTTTCAAACGTTACTCCTTTTATATTTTAGTGTTCATTGATTGCTTCTTGTGGAAACTTTACAACTTCATGCCCTTCCATAACCTCATGATCATTTGAAGGTTCAGGAATTGCAAACTTAATGTTCTCATTGTATTTTTGGATTCACCCTCTATCTGTATTACCCTTATGCATAAGTTCCTTTGAATTCTCTCTGTGGTCATTGGTAACACCGTAATGTAGATTTCCTTATTGAAGTAACAAACATTCTTCTTCTATGGGTCATGAAACACATTACAATACTTGTCTTGTGACATGAATCACTTCATCATCATAGACAAGTCTATAAGGACAAGGTTGTTCATGGCTTCTATACCCAGTTTATCAACAATGATTCAATAACAAGATTAGTACGACATTTGCTAATGTGAAAAAATACAATACCTCATTGAATTCGACTATAAATATAAAATTTCTTTATTGCCATCTTAGAAATTAAAAAACTCAGCAACCCAACAATATCAAACTCCAACTCTACAAAATTCACACCAACTCCAAAATTTTCAAAGGTAAAATTCAAATAAATCTGAGACTTAACCATAATGAAGCATGTGAACTACAACTTTGATATCAAATTATGATACAACCTAAATCTAGGATAAATCTTAGGTTACTGATTGTTGCCATGCAACAAATAAAAGATAGTATCTTTTATGGATTTTATGGTTAAATTAACGAAAAGAAAAAAAATTTAAAATTTTTTTCGCGTTATATGTAATGACAATAAGGAAATAAAAAAGATATGAACTTTTATCAACTAAGAAACCCAATCGATAAATAAACTATTAAAAATTAAATACTATTTTGGTAAACTTTCAAAGCACATTTTAAACAAACGAATGCTATCTATACGCTTAACATAAAAAAAAAAAAAATCAATTTGAAATTCTGTAAGTGCAAGAATAAAAATCAATAAATGTCTAATCCGAATGGCCAATATAACTTGAAGAACAATCTAATTATAAAAATCAATGCAATCTGATTGACTGAATTGATTAGAAGAAGAAAACATCTCTTTGAATTTACTTAAAGATAGGAAAGTTTTTCTACCCCATGAAAAATAGCAATATTGAAAACGACTTGCCTAATCAGTCTTTTCTAATAGATAAGTAAGATCTTAAATACTTGCAAGTAGGGATATAAACGAGCTCGAGCAGCTTATCCAATCAAGCTTGAGATTTGTGATACTTAGCTCGATAAACTCACGAGTCTAATAGAACTTAAATCCAATTTAAGTATTAGTTAAGTTTGGACAAGTTTAAATATTATTATTATTATTATATCTTTTAAGATTATCAAGTTTAAATAAGTTTAATCGAGTTTATCGAGTTTCATTTCATACCAAACTTAAACTTGATAAGTTAAAGCTCAATAGAGTTTGAGTTAAGTTTGGATTTTGAATTTTTCTATTTGAATTTAATACTGTATCGTCTTAACTCGACTCATTCATAGCTCTACTTATAGAGAGGAAAGAAACACATAACCTAATGACATTTTCATAAATAAACTAAACCTAATATCTATAAAAAGATAAAAGATAACTACAAGTTACATTGTAATTATTGGCTAGCATCCATGTGTTAACAGCGCCTAAGTCTGGACGCTAGGCATTATTGGCTAATGTTCGGATGCTAGCAACTTCTGGCATCCGAATGCTAGGCATTCTTCCATTCTAGCACTTTTTATCCTCTTGGCGTCTGGACGGCATCTCGTATTGCGTCTAGATACTAACTGAAAGAAGTCCCAAAACTGCCTCGGGTTTCGACTTCCCATCTTGCTCCCTATCACCACCAAAAGCCAGAATGACTATGGAATTGCAGTGTCAACTTGTAAAATGGTTTCTAAACATATTCATATACATATATACATACAAGAGCAATAAACCCCTTACTGCAATTTCATTTTGGGCGTACTCCAAGGCCTTAATTGAAGCATTCCTTTCAATCATTCAAATAGTTGAAAGATCGTCAAAACTTTTAATTGATAATACAGCATTACTTTATTCCCTCCCCACCACAAATGTGCCGTATGCATTTATGCCCTTAAAATGCATTTGTAAAATTCCTTCCCGATTTAGTAGTGAAAAGTTATTGCTTTATAACGAAAGGAAGAATAACGTTGCCTCATCAGACATAAGCATTTAACCGAGATACAAGAGGAACCAAAACTACCTAGGCATTTATAAAGCGCTAAAAGAAACAAGAAAGCTAATGCTGTATTCTCCCAATACTTCAAACAAAAAGTCAATTATGATGGTTTCAAGCAGAAACTGGAAAACTCGCAAATTTACTCCCATAGGTGATTCACATGAAGAAGCTCCCTGTGACCACACCAATTCAGAATCTTCTTATCGGGTAACTACCATATTAACCATCATGTTACCATATAGCTAGTAACACCATGAACCATTTCAAGCTGACTCCTCAAAATGTTGCAGCCAAATAGACAAAGACACTACATTGTTCTAAGTCAAACATAAACAATCTTAGAACAGTTTTTGTGAGGATTTCTTCCCCAAAATTGCCTCCCAAACCATAGGTAAAAAAGGAGCCTTCTTCTCTAAAAACTCTCTAACAGCTTTCTCATTTATGAAAAATCCTTTTTGCCTTAACCTGTGAATTACATTCTTGGCTTCCTCAACATCCTTCTCCTTGCATGTCCCATCAACCAATCCCACAAAAGTTGCCACATTTGGGGAATGACCGGCATCTATCATTTCTTCACAAAACTCAAGAGCATCTTCTAGCTTATTACACTTGTATAGTCCTTGAATGAGAACAGTGTAACTAAATGCATTTGGGGAAATACCCCTATCTTGCATCTTCCTAAAAATTCTCTTGGCATCATCAAACTTATGGGCTTTGCAGAACCCCTCAACAACAGCAGTGTAAACAACTACTTCTGGTATAGAACCCTTTTCACGCATTAAACCAAATAGCTTCATGGCTTCTTGGACCAACCCGTCTTTGCAAAGACCATCTAACATCGCAACAGCATTTGGAATAAGACCTGTTGCCTTCATTTTCTTAAATATTTCATCTGCATCTTCAGGCGGTGGTGGTGGTTGCTCATTCATCATTCTATCACTAATTCTCTCACTTCCCTCTTGGAGAGATTTTGTATTTGTTGGGTTTCCTTGGGGCTTTGTTCTCTTCTCAAAACCCAATTTAAATTTTTCAAGGAAATTTTCATCCGATTGATCATGTCTTGCCCTCTCTCTAAAACCAGGCCGATTTCCCTGATGGATGCGTTGACTTTGTGGAGGGCCTCTTAAAGGCCTGTTAGGTATTGGATCAGGAGGATTATTATCCTTTCTGTAACTGCTGAATTCAAAGCTGCTGGTTGATGCATCATTAACCCCATCATTAGCAGCACTGCTAAATTGGCACAAAATCATTGATAGAGCTCTGGTATCATAACTCAAAGCAGATTCATCATGTAAATACAAAACACGGAGGATCATGAGCCCACGCAACTTATTTCGCAGCACTAACATCCTTAATTGTTCCTGCACACATAAATCTCGATACAATTAACATTAAGTTAACTAAGGACCACAGTAGAATATATAAGACTATAAAGAAAAGGAACAAGTTATATTGCACAAACGAGTATGTTGTAGGCTGTGTAACAAAAAGGACTAAATAGTGGCTTGCCTTTACCATAATATGGCCTTTTTCACCCCATATAACAGTCACTTTTAATTGTGTTTCATCCAGTAGCATCAATTAGCAGATCTACCGGTTACCACCTTTTCTTTTCCTCAATATTACCAATCATTGCTACATGTTAAATCATGGTAAATTCACCCAGTTGTGGCTGAGAAAGGCTACAATGTGGTAAACATATTCATGAGAACAGACTTCCCTAGACTGTTGAGTATTCCTGTCCATATCCTAGTTATCATTAATCAAATGGGCAAGTTTCATCCTCTTCACAAACTTCTAATCAACATCTATCAAAATAGTAATTACAGTTATTCTGCCAAAACTGCCAAAACAAGGGCTGATAAGGGTTTAGATCTTACATCAAAAGAGAACTCATGGAAATCTAATGTTAATTTTTTAAGAAAGTGACAAAAGCCCTTCCTCTGTACCAAATTGCAGCTCTTACATTTACAATTCACAATTGAGCACAGGATGATTTTGGCTTGGGAGTGGTTGGTTTTTTTCTTGGTGTGAGAATGAGAGAGAATTTTGTTTCCAGTATAGATTTCTAAAGAAACAGGTTTTCACTCTAGGAAGTTTTCACTCTGGGTGATGTATCTTCAGAACATCTACTTTTTCAAGAATGTATGCAAATTGCAAATTTTCTCACACAAGTTCTACATATTGGCTTAAAAAAATAAGTGGATCCTAAGTGTTTTCTTTTTGTTGATGGAATCTTTTTTATAATTCCATTAGTTAATGGATGATGTTTCTTCGTTTATCTCTGCATAAAATTCATTCTTAAGTTGAGTTCAGCAATTTCATGTTTCTCCATGCTGCAATTTTAGGGACTTTGAAAGTAGGTTTTCATCACAAATTTTCAAACCTGAGCGAAGGTTTTAAACACAAGTTCTAGATATAGTTCAACAGATAGAGATTTTTATTTCCACTATGGATTTTAACCCTAAGTGAGAGAAGAATTTTCATGTTCATATAAATGCTAGGCAAATTTACTTACCATTCTTTACCCAAAAAAAATTACCTACTGCTGCAGGCTATATGTGACAAAAGTAAACATTATCTTTCTTTTTTTGGGTAGATAATTGTGATCATTCATTAATAAGGAAGAATGTGCAACCATCACTGGATGGCAAGGTTACACAGCTACTCTCTAAAGAAAAAAGGGTACACAAAACCATTGTGAGAAACAAGAGCAAACTAGACAATGGACAATTAATACAAAGAAAGTATAGGCAACAACATGGTTGGCAAGTGACTGAGGTTGTGAAATTCGGCTTCCAAGGTGAGTATGATTTCTAGCTCACCAAATGCTGACCTCCAAGTGCTTATGTTTGGACTTTGGATGATTAGAAGAAGCAGTACCAACAAGTGCATTTGTAGCATATTGCCATATGAGGTATGATATCGGGCAATCAAGAAGCTTACACACCCTCTTCCATACTTAAAAGGAAAAAGGACAGTGGAAAAACAAATGTGAATGGTCTTCTGATCCTTAGGCACAAAATAACAAGTTGACGAGTTAGCAATCCCCTACTAGATCAACTTGTCTAAGGTCTGAAGTTTTCTCAATGAAGCCAACCATGAAAGGAAATAGCGTCTTGGAATGGAGCTTTTATTCCACACAACCTTATTATACTAAGGGACTTTGTGCATATGTTTAGAGTTTGTCTGCTTGCTGTTGAAGGATCCTTTAGAGTACATTTACTTATATATTGGTTTCAGAAAATATATGTTTACTTATATATTGGTTTCAGAAAATATATGTTTACTTATATATTGGTTTCAGAAAATGATATGAAGAAAAAAAATGGAAGCCCCAAAATGACTTTTTAGCAAGACAGAAAAACTATACAGGATTACAAAATGAAGGGCTAATCTGAGTAGAAACAGAGTGTACGAGGAATGGCCAGAAGTGGATCTTGAGTTGATTGGAGACAACACAAGCTGGACATATTGTTTAGTCTGACACATATGGGGACAAGGAGGCTCAACCCAGTCTTTTAAGTCTCCTATGATTAGTTTGCATATATAGATTAGATTCAGCTGTTAAGTTCACCATCTATATCATTAGATGAACTTCCCTGTTTTCCAAACTTACCTCAAATTTGAAGTTTTATCTCAGGTATAGTTAGGGATGCTAAAAAGGACCTTAACTTGAGTCCATGAGCAGATGCATTATACACATCAAATTTATTACAATTCCAGTACCAATTCCCCCAAAAGACTACAAAAAGTTCCGAGTATTATGTTTTTGAAATATGAAACTAAAATATACCATTGTCCTCAACAGAATATGTAACATAAAACCATCAATGTGCAAGGAAGAAACCTTCAATGGAGTAATTTTTCTAATTACTAATTACGACGTACACTATATTTCTAAAAAGAAAAATAACACAGCACATAAAGGTCTGCAAATTGTCTGCCAGTTTGAATGTCCATAAAGCCGATATCGACAATAACAGCACAGGTTCCAAGTCCAAGTCTCCGTTCATGCATCATAAATAACCTATTCTGATCTGTATGGCATCTCAACACAAAACATATGTTCTTTTCTTTTCTTACTGAAGAAAAATAGTTGGGACCTCCACGCTGAATGTTAAAAAAAGTTTCACAAATTTGATAGACACAGAGAACAAGCTCCTAGAGTCTATCCTACCACTGCCACGGCATTACAGAGGACAGGGAAAAGGCATACCTTTGATGGCGTCCGCAAGAAGGATGACGCAGCCTAATCGGGGCTATTTGGCGAAAGAGATTTCCCAATCGGTGCTTCCACCGGTCGTCCCTTAGGACTGGAAGCAGGTGGGAGGGGAGAGGATGAAGAAGAGATATTTGTTCAGTGGACAGACAAGATGATTTATGAAGAATCGAAAATGGCTTTTGCAGGGGGTGAGTGGGTGAGAGATAGGGTTAGGTGGTCGGGTTGTATACTCGTCTAGGGAAGGTGAGGGTGTTATTTAGGGATGTAAGCATGAGTATAATTGGGCCAATTTCATTGGCTGTATAGATATGAGCACATGAGAAAGGTATAATGTATGAGTACGAGTGAATGGAGCATCTGAGCATCAGGTACGATACGGATAATGAGCTGCACAAACATGAGTATGAAAATAGGTGGGTAATGCGTTGCGCCTCTTAATTTTTAGAATTGTCAATAAAAGTAGTATTTTAAGTATTTTTAATTTAGTAATATATTTTATGTATTAATTAATTTATTTAATATATTAATCAGTTGATTTTTTTTATTATAATTATAACGGTTAGTGTGCTTTGTATGTAATTTTTAATTTTAAAGATTATATTAAATTGATTAAAAAAAAATTTGATATAATAATTTATTTGTTTAATCATTTTTTTTACTAAAATTATATCATACAAATAAGTGTAACAGGTACCTATTTTTTAATTTTAAATATTATATTGAATAAACAAAAAATAATAATAATTATTGTAATTTCTTTATACAATTTCATTTAATTAATCTACTTGTTTTAATTTGAATGAGTAAGTTGAGCTTGAGTAAGATATAAATGAATGGTTTAATAAATTAATAAACTTAATTTAATTAAGCAGATCTATTTTAAATTCAATTTAAGTGATATTACGTTCTTGAATCGAAGTAGGCAACCATTATATGAAATTGGATCGTTGGATCAAAACAACATAAATTGTATGAACCTGACTTAATGCAGATACACTAAGAGTCGGACAAGTTCATCAAATGAGTCACAGGTCTAAAGTCAAAACACATCCTCAATGCAAGGAGGTAGAGACTTAACATAATAAATAAATGAGTGTAAATACAAATTTAATTGTTAGAAGATGTAGATCAAATTTAAAGAAGTGCAAATGAGCCAATCAATCAAAACTAATATTTGTCATAAAAAGGAACAAAATGTATTCCAATCAATACTCATCATCATCATCATCATCATCAATCCATCGCATCTCTTCTCCTCTTTTCCATCGCTTGGAATGATTGCACGGCTTCCTCGTCTTCCTCATGGCCAAAAATTGATTCAACACCCTCTTGTCTCCTCTTTTAAGCATCTCTCCAATCTTTGAAGCATACAATGACTTCAATGGTTTCAACTTTGAGTCTATCGAGTTTAGTTTTTCACCTCCGGTTTTTTTATATAATTAAGCCTTTTTTAAATCAATCAATACTAAACACTATCCATTTAATACCAATCATCGACTAGAGTTTAAAGAAGACTATTTTTTCAATTTGAAGAAGTATTGAAGTCACTACCCGACCGAAGTCGAGAAACAGAGTTAAATTATAACTAATTTGATGAATTGGTTATAACTTAACCGTCGGTCTATCGATTAAAAAATCAATTTATAAAAACAGCTTTTTGAAAACCAAAAAGTTAGATCCGGGAGTTAATTTATTAAATCTTAAACAGGTATCACTTTTTAACTTTCTAAATTTAATTTCGCTTTTCAAATATATCCTTTTTATTTTTAAAACAACTAATTATGATATACGCAACTAAATCGATCGATTTACATGAATATCTAAAAAATGGTGGAAAAATAAATCTTTTCATATTTTATGTTGCCTTCTATTGACATATGGGTGTCTATGTACCTGCTATTCGGAATTAAACTTCCGTAGTTCGTTTACAAAAAATATACTGGGTTAATTAATTTTATTTTTTGAAAATTTGCTTGGGTTTACATGTTTTACCTATTTTGAGTTCATTTAAAGAAATTTTCTAAAGGTCTTAAATTGAATTTTATTTTTTTGGAAATTCTAAGTAACCTAATTTGAAAAAAAGATTAATTTATTTTTATTTTTGAAAAGTTATTTTCTAAGTGATAAAAACAATTTTCATTATTATTATTCTTTTTTCTTTTATTATTATTTATTATTTTATCTATTTCTATTATGCTTAAAATAAATAAATAAAAC
The DNA here is from genome assembly GCA_024138005.1 of Lumnitzera racemosa. Lineage (NCBI taxonomy): Eukaryota > Viridiplantae > Streptophyta > Magnoliopsida > Myrtales > Combretaceae > Lumnitzera > Lumnitzera racemosa. The sequence goes on from JAMXBC010000011.1 coordinate 63,434,815, forward strand.
AAAACTCTTTTTTTCAATTTTTCCCTCTTTCTTTTTTTTTTCCTTTTTTCTCTTTTGCTTTCCCCCTTTTTTATATATTTATCAATACATTTACAAATTACAACAAACAATAAATAAATAAAATAAATTAAAAAAAATAAAGTAGCCTAAACTACAAAGCATAAGTTAGACCAAAATTGGGAAGAGGCACGGGTTGAACTCAAGTTTGAATCTATAGTGGATTAGATTTAAGCTACTGGATTTGATTCGGGTCATCTAATTTGATTATGTGCCATGTACGTGCGTGGTTGAGAGACAACACTAATGGCTAAACCGGCATCCTTCGATGGCTTCCGAGCACCCTTTCAAGCGGGGATTAGCATGAACATAAATTTTTTATTGACGATAGGGGGGTAGGTTGAGTGCCAAAACGTAAGGAGCTCGCCTTATGTCACGCCCCGAAGTAGCAGAGTCATAATAACCCTGCCATATAAGCCATTCTAAGATAAAAGTTGACCTTACAAACACTATCCTAAACCTGATCTACGTAAAGTATCCACAACTAACCCGCTTTGAAGTAGACAGTTTGTAATTTAAATAAAACATTTACCTAAGAAAGTGAGAAAATATATATATACACTAAAATTCAGTTATTACAATTAACGTTTAAAATATTTCATCATAATATATTTCCTAGTTATTACATTATTTAGAAATAAAAAATTCTAAAATAAAAGCTTAGACCTTAAAAATATGTGTTTGTTCTTCAAACTTTTTTCCTCATTCCTCAGGATCCAGCAGTTACTAGCTTTAGAGTAGTTGTATGCCGCTTCTTAACTAACACTTGCACGAAGTCTATAAGGATGTGAGCAACCACAACTCAGTAAGTTAGGATGAAGGACTTAAAACTATACCATAAACATAACAAGGTTATCAATCATCTTATTACGTGCAATGCATGTTCAAGCAAATGCCATCATACGACATTGTCCGGCCCGTTGTGAGATTAGAGAAATCGCTCCTCCCGCTTGTACAATGGAGACATCGCTCCTCCCGCGACTACCTTCGAACCACTGACTTCACCTTTATCATGACCTCCTCTCCTGTCACTAAGTTCGACTAAAGATGAAGAAGGGACCATTATGCAATCTTGCACTATTGTTACGCCCCAAAGTTGCAAAGTCGCAACAATCCTGCCGTGTAAACCATTTTATGATAGTAACTGGTCTCACAGTGCCTACCATAGACATGACCTACACAAGGCGTCGACGACTCCTCGCTTTGAAGCAAACAGTCCAATTAACAATTAAATTACAATTATGATAAATAGTGCAAATTTCTAATAACATGTACAATATTATATATATAAGTCCACAGAGCTTCCCAAGAAGTTTTACATAAACATAACAGTTCACTAGATTATATATTAACTATCAGCCTTTCATCCCTAATTACACGGTCACTCTAATTACACGTTATACTAAGTAACTTGATCCTCACACTCCTGGCTTCAAACAGACTAACCTCTGGGTAATTGTAGGGCGGCATGGTACTTGAAGTGTTCAGAAATCGGAACCTGCAAAAGGATCTATAAGGGTATGAGCAACTACAGCTCAGTAGGTTGAATTGGAGACTTCTGAATGCATACAAGCACAAACAAGGTTATCAAACAAATATTTTCATGCAATGCAACAATCAAGTATCATCGCACAACGTAGTCCGGTCCGTTGTGAAATCAGAGAAATTTCACCAGCTCCAATCCGGGTTGAGGAGTTTCCATGTTATGCAGCAGCTCACAACCAAACCCAGGCTTGTGCAATAGAGACCTCACTCCTCCCGCGACTACCTTCGAACCATTGACTTCACCCTCGCCGCGACCTCCTTTCTTGTCACTTAGTTCGACTAAGGATGAAGAAGGGACCTTTTTGCAATGCTGCGCTATCCCTTTCGAAGGGGTCGGTATTTGGTTGGAGAATCCTATGATCCCTTAACGGGTTGCAATACATGACATTTTTGGTTATTTGGGTCGACTAAGATTAAATTCCGTTTAGGGTGTTCAAACAATTTCATACCAATTCAATCAGTCACAAAATCACTCACAATACAAATTCAGCATGAATTCAGATACATCAAACACATGCGTAAACTACTTACAATCACAATCATATACAAGCCTAAGTCTTCGAGTACTACAAAACTAGTACTCTATTACAATAAGCAATAACCCAACTTACTTGGAATCGCTCGATCGTAAGCTGATTTGTCTCTGGGTGTCCTATAATACAAATAGGTCTTTTTAGTACTTATAATTTATGGTTTCATATTCTAAGTTATATTTTAACTCATTTTTTTCCGTGTATGCCCATTATGTCCTAATGATTTGTTGTACTCTTCGGTGTTCGAATCCTAAATGAGATTTTAAATTTTGATTCATAAGCCTTAAATATGCTCGAATCCTAATGCGAAATTAATCACATTAAGCTCAAGTGTCCAAATATCCTATTGAATCATAATTTGGTATTCTAAACTATTCGGTACACGCTAACCCTAATTGCAGTATCGAATTTATTCTCGATGTGTGAAAATCTTACATTTTGAGACATTTACTTAAAATTAAATGTTGTTTTCAGATTTATTATTTTTCTTATTTCTATTATAATATTATCTAAATAACCTTATTTTTTTAGATTTATTAATTTACAATTTCACATATTACTAAATTCTTATATTAATTATTTAATTTCCTAAATTAACCATACTTAATACTCCAAAGGCTAGGATTAAGGTTCCACATCAGAGATTAACATCCCTAAACATCTAATTAATATTTAAATCAGTAATTAACATCTTAATCACCTAATTAACCCCAAATCACCTAATTTTTCCATCATTTTAGGGCTAAAAATTAACTTAAAATTTTCAAAAATTAATTTTAAAAAAATGGCTTCATAGCATTGTTCTATATCATATGAGCGTCCTATAGAAAAAAAATTGGGCTCCAAAATACACTCCTAAGCCTATTTATTTTCCATTCTAATCATGCTCGGTTTTGAACAATTTGTTAAGAACCCTATAATTGCAGACGTAATTAAACTAAATCAATATTTTTCCCTAAATCTACATACAATAAAACCTCAGAATAACAAGTTTCATATTTTCTGGGCAAAATAACTAATTTTACAAAATTATTCAAAATTGGAAAATTTAAGAAACTAACCAGTCCAAAACTTTATGGCCATCCAAACCCGGTCCAAGGCTATCGTCCGGCCTAGACGGTGGGGCTAGAGTGGTGTGGTGGTGGCGGTTCGGTCCTAGGTAGTGATAAGGTGTGGGTTTCTCTCACTACACAAATTTGCACAATTTCCTTTTCTTTTTTTTTCTAGATTTTCTCTCAATTTTTTCAATTTTCCTATTTTTCCCAAATGCTAAACCATCCAAATGACTTCTAGAAATTTTTCCCCTATTTATAGACGATTTTTTGTAATTATTATACATTAATTAGATAAAACTTTGCCTAATTTCCTTGATTTTTGGCCTTTATGTTATCTATTTTTAATTAGTTGATTTTTCTTTTACAGAGTTTGACTTTCCACGACCTGATTTGGATTATTCTAGGCTCTTTTGATTTTTTTCTGATTTTTTCCATAATTAATTTATAATTTTTCTTAATTATTTACTTAGTTTTTGGCCAATTTAGGTAATTTCGCGTGTTTTTATCTATACGTAAATACATGTGGGGTACATGTGAACATTCCTAATTATTATTTTGGTTATTCTAAAATTTTTAGTATACATATAATATATCTTTAGTAATTTATTAGTTATTCGATTACACTTTTCGCATTTTCGGTAATTAGTACTTATTATGTTTAAAATTTGAAAATTTTATAGTCTCCTATTTTATTACTTATTTTCTTAAATTCAAGTTTACGGGGTCAGTTTTACTAATATTTCTCTCATTAGTTTATAATTTGGGTTTGATCAGATCCATTAATCGATCGCCCTAAACCTTGGGTTCTAAGTTCAAGCCTACGATTAGTTAGCTTAGCTTTAGGGCTTACAGCTATCCCTTTCGAAGGGGTCAGTATTTGGCCAAAGAATCCTAGGTTCCCCTAATGGATTGCCATGTAAGTCCGATTATGATTACAGGTCGTATATTTGATTAGGGTGATCAATCATTTCATACAAATCATACAACACAAGCCAGAACAACAAACAGAATCATAACATCACTCATAATTAAGCACATACACACAACCAACTATCTAACAAGTACAACCAAGCATAATCTCAAGCCTCCAAAATACAGCAACATATTAATCCCTACTTACCTAAACTCCTCACTCACTCACTCAAGGTCCAACTCGCTCAGGCCATCGCCGATTATCTTCATAACATAAACGCGGTTTCAGTTTTTCATATAACAATTATAAGTTGATTTTATCCTATAACGCTTATTATTATGTTTTATTTAGGGTTTAATATATCCAGTTATCTAGGTTCTTAAATTTTTTATAATTATTCCGGGTTTGGGGCTAGGTTTGGGTTCAGTTTCCACATCGATTTCTAAATTAGGTTCTAGTTCGATTTCTACGTACTGTTTTATACCCAAACTTTAGAAACTTGTTTTAACTCATAATGTGAAATTAATCACTTTACTTCCAAATATCCTAAATACCATAACTACTCTTAGTTAGTATTTTATTATATCCAGTACACTTAAATCTTTAATAATGTACCGAATTTACTCTTGATGTGAGAAATTTTTACATTTTTTATATAATTACAAATTCGAGTTTCCTATAAGATTTATTGTATATTTTATTATTATCATTATATCAATTTTTATTTTAATATCTTCTATTTATTATATTTTTAATAATTGCATATTATGTACTATTACTTATCATGTACATAATACACATATAATATTTTTATCATTGTAATTACTATCTACCAACATCAATTATCATTTCAAAATATTTAAATTCATCCTAAATCAAATTTTATACCTAATTACCCTAATTTACAAAATTAACTTAAAAATTATTATTTTTCTTATTACTTATTTACTATATAATTAACCTAATAATTACATCTAATACCCTAAATACTACAAGTATCATACTTCATCAGATTTCAACATCCTAAAACATATAATTATTCACTAAATCAATAATTAACTATTTAATTACTTAATCAACCCTAAATTACTCATTTTATGCCTCATTTTAAGGCCTAAAAATTATCTAAAAATTTTGAAAATTAATTTTTGAAAACGGGCTTCATAGTACTATTCTATATCATCTAATTAATCTATAAAAAAAAATTTTGGGCTTAAAACTATACTCCTAAAGTCATTTATTTCTAAACTGAAACATGCTCGGTTTTACATGATTTCTTAAGGACCATATATCACAAAACATATTTTCATCAAAATAACATTTTTCCTAAAAACTACATAAAAAAATATTCCAAAAATAAAAAAAATCATAATTTTTAAGAATATTTACTATTTTTACAAAATTACACAAAATTGGGCTAGAAGTTGAACTCACCGGTATAAATAGCTTCGACTACCGCTGACTACTATGGCCTTGTCGGCCGGTCTAGGCGCTACCATTACCATGTGGCGGTAGTGGCCGTCCACTCCTAACTGCTCGTCTGGTGTTGGTTCCGCTTTATGGCCCTAATTGCATAACTTTTCTTTCTTTTTTTTCCTAACCTTAATTTTTCTCTCAATTTCGCCTCTCTTTATTTTTCTCACTCTCCAAATTGACCAAATGAGTTTCTAAAATTTTCTTACTATTTATAGAGCTTTAGAGAAATTATTGTGCATTAATTTGATTAAACAACTACCTTATCTCTTCTTTTTTCCACTTTCTATTTGTTGCATTTTAATCGGTTGATTTTGTTTCTTCAATTCCAAATTACCACACCTCATTTCTGGATTTTTCTTGATTTTTCCTGATTTTTTATTAATTAATTATGAATTTTATTTAATTATTTAGTATTATTTTAGTACATTTTGCATATTTTAAGTAATTACGTGTATTTCTACCTACATGTAAATTCATATATAGTAAAAATAAATATTCCTAAATATTATTTAGGTCATTTTATAATTTTTAGTATATATATAATTTATCTCTAACGATTCGTTAATTATCGGAATGCATTTTACGTATTTTCGATAAATAACAAGTTATATACTTAAAATTTGGAATTTTTATATTCTTTTATTTTATTGCTTATTTTCTTAAATTTGAACTTATGGAATAATTTTTACTAATATTTCTGGCTTTAGTTATAATTTAGGCCTGATTGGATCTTTTAGTCAATCGAAACCTTTAGTGACTGGTTGTGAGGCTTACACCTTAATGGTAGTTGGAAGTGTTTTCTATAGTGCTGGTTGGAGGTGTTTTCTATGGTGGTGGGTTACACGAGAGGGAGAGAGAGAAAGAAAGAGGTGATTGAAGGTACAGTGGTTTGGGCTATGCATGTGTAGGTTCGGTTGTTGCAGTGGTTAATGGTACCGTAGAAGGTTTGGAGTGTGGCTATAGCTATGTGTTCAAATGCCTACTGAAGGTAATTTGGTGTTTAGGCGAAGGTTGAGTAGCATCAATGAGTTATGGGTCGAAAGAGTGCAGTGGTTATATGTTGCGGTGGCTGTAGCTGTAGCGCTGGGTATGGCTATACAATGAACAAATCGAGTGCGAGAAAGAGAGAGGCTGAGAGTGAGGGATTCGGTTTGGTTGGGTTGCATACATATGAAGGGGTTCGGTGGTGATGTGGTAGTAGGTATAGGATTTGATGGGTTGTGCGTGGGTCATTGGATGTGTTCATAAAGAGATTGATTAAGTGTTAGCTTGCTGTCTGTGTTATATGTCATGGTTCAATGTGTAAGCAAGAGGATGGATCGGGTTGAGAATGGACAAAGGTGATATGTAAGAGAGAGAAAGGTCGGGGACAGGTCTATCGTAGTTAGATGGTGTGTATTGTATCTTAGGGATTTTGCAGCGGATGTTGGTCGCCTGATGTAAAGTGCAGTCTAGAGTGTTGCACTTGCTATTGACAGTACAAGGAGAGAGAAAAGCCAAAAGATGGGTTTGCAGTGTAGGTCTTGTGAACCGTGTATGTATGTTTGGCTAGAAAATCAAAGAGAGAGAGAGAGAGAGAGAGAGAGAGAGGTGTATTGCCTTCTTTGTTATGGACTCCTACCCCCTTCCCCACTGTTTCTGTATTTTGAAAATCCCAATCCCCTCGTTTGTGTTATGTGCTTTCCCCTTCACTGTTACATATCACAATTAGACACGTAGCCCAATGACGATTTGACATGTAGTTACACATAGAGTTTGAAAAGAAAAGGACAAAAAAGTATTTTTTGTGACTTTTCAAAATTTTCATTTATTTTTCTAAATTTTTCCATTTTTTGTATTTTTTTTCTAAATTTCTTATTTTTTGTGTTTTTTCCTATTTTCCTTTTTTTTTGTATTTTCCTAAACTTCATATTTTTGGATTTTCTATTTTTTTGTATTTTTTTCCTAAGTCTCTTATTTTTTGGGGTTTTCTTATTTTTCTATTTTTTATACTTTTTCTAATTTAGGACCCTATAATTTATTTTAAAAAATAAAATGGAGCAAAAATTAGGTGTCTATAGAGTCGAAGGCGATGGGGCTAAGGACTCGCCTACCCTAGCTAAAAGCTAATTTAGACGGCACTATCAAAGCTGAAGCCTCCCAAACGTCCCTTATAACAATTAATAAGATAAGCATTATGTGAGATTTTGCTGCCCACTACTTAAAGACATCCATATCAACCTCATCTTCCTGTAAGTGTTGGACTTAGTATACCGGTAGTTTACTAAAAGTTTCATTCGTAGTGTTATTGGTAGTCCCTAAATTCCGACTTATTTGAGCGCTTTGCTTGCTCCTCTTTGTAGTCATAACATTAGAACTACTGGTATGAATGTTAGATTGAGATGATTGAGACGAAGGTTGCGTTTTACCCCTATAGTAGAGGAATAGGGATTTAAGTACGCTCTCAGCTTTCGTATTGAGCCTTGCAGCTTTAGTTGTAATACCTTTCATGCCAACGTTTTGGTAAAATTCCTCTAACAAATTATAAGTAGTGTAAAACTTGTAACGTGGATCCAATATTATAACAACATAAAGCAAGAGAGGAAAGGGGCAAAAGTACGCAAGCAATTTAACCTTCATCACCGTAATGGTAGGAAAGAGTAACGGTTCATCTATGAAGGTTACCAATGTATAAACAATATTGACAAGATTCGAGAGTACAGTATTGCCGCTAAGATAATAGTTGTCGAAGAGAATCATCATCGAGTAGACAAAGGCACTCAATAACTCGCACAAGCTGCTTGTTTTCTTCTAATCCACTATATGAATTCGACTAAGCTTGGGCTCTTAGCTTACTTTTTTATGGATATAAGAGTTGTAAAAATGGCCAAGGCCTTCTAGACATATATTATCAATTAAGAAAGTGTTTAGTATAAAGTATTACTGTAACATAAAAATAAATTACGTCTCTAAAGAAACGTTAGACCTAATGAATGTAATAATAATTTTATGTGATAAAAATTGCTGACCTTCAACAATTTGTCTAACATCTCATGTATAGAATTCCATCGTGTAATGACATCGCGAGATGGGATGAATAACTCATGGATTTCATTCCAGTAGCAATCATACTCTAAGTGTTTCTGTTTGCAGTAATGGATACAATTTATTGCAAAATGAATCTTGATAAGGTGATCCACTATCCCATAAGCATTCATGCTACCTTACACTACAATATTTAGAATGTGGCATACACAACGGACATGGAAAAACTTCCCCTCGCAAATTGGGTTCAATTGCCATTTCAACAGTTGTATCAGTACCATGTTTGCAGATGCATTATCAAAGGCGATACTAAACAACCTACAAATGTTGTAAGTCTGAATCGTGTTTAAGATGTTGGATGCAATTGCTGAACTTGTATGAGCTTCTGAGAATAACATAAATGCAATGATCCACTTCTACACTACCTAATTTTCGTCTATCCAGTATGCCGTGACACGCATATAACAATTGTCAATGTCAATGAGTGGTGATTTCCATAAGTCCAATGTAAAAGAAACATTGTACGATAATACGAATGGCATTGAGAACTATAAGAATTTTGTAATAACAGTAATCTAAATAATTTTAAGGGAAAGGTTTGCATTCATGTTACTTGGATTCAATACTATGTAACTATGCCTTTAACTGTTTGTGTTACATATGAACATTTCAATAGTTTCATTTTGTAGAGTTTATCGCCCTGCATGCTTATATTTTGGCTGCAATGAGCCTGATGCCCATTCTCTAAAGTCTTTACGGCCTACTACATGGAATGATATACCGATGGTTGCCATCATCTGAACAAAAGTTTCTCATGCGTCCTCTTAGTTTAATGTAAATAGTGTATTGCTTTCCTTGATAGTTAACGAAGTTTTTATCGATCGAGCATTTGGGACTTTAACCAATTGTTCATTTTTCTTCTAATGCATCTTTAAATGTCGTGTTAGGTGGTCTGTTCCCGACTTAGACTTTCCAGATAAAGGTTTGTTGCATATCATACACCTAGCAACTTCTCTAACTATAATAACTAAATAATTCCAAACATCGTTCGTTCACCTCCTTCGTTTTCCGGATGAACCCTTAGTTGTGATAAAATCAGTATTGCTTAGTGATCCTCCATGCGGCTAACTTTGCCATGGGTCTTCAATGTAATCCTCCTAGTCATAACAAGACAAATATAATTACAATATTTTCAGTTAATTATTTCAAAATCAATATCTACACCAACTAAAAACGTAAATTCACTTTCACTAATAGAAGATAATCTAAAGGACACATACTGTATCAAAATCCTTATAGTCATTTGCATTCCCACTAGCCATTGAAGGTGGTCGTTGCATTATGGGCAGAAGAACGTCCCCAACCGTATTAGCATAGGTAGTAGAAGGAGCAGTAGAAAGCAAATACCTTGGGACTGGTTGTCCGACTACATTTAACAAATGTATGTACTTTTAATTGGTAGTTAAGATTTCTACTTCTTATTCTCTACATTATTAAACGTATGTAGACAAAGACAAGAGTTTAGAGAGTAAAGATAATAAGAGCTAAAAATTCCATCAAACTTAGGAAATAAAATAGAGGGAATGCTAAGAGGAACACAGCCAACATTATGGTACAACTTGTATTTATAAGCCAAAGAAGAAGACATGTTACTAGAGGCCAACATGGGGACGTTACATGTTAAGCTTACAACATCCCCACGTTAGCCTCCTACCCAAAGGAAAATATTTAGGTTGGAGTCCAACGTGGAGGCGTTGGGTATAACGTCCTTACATTAAACAAATCTCCACTCGTCGGTTTGTATCTGACTGTCTACTAAATTCTATTTCTATATCAAAATTATTTAGTCAATTACCTTGGGCTCATCTTTATCCGTCTCGTCATCATTTAATGATCTCACGATATATACAGTGTTTTGTTCATATACCATTACTAATTTTTCTTCTTTGGATTGGTATAACTACAAATGTCGTGAAAAGTGACCAACGCCTCTATTGCACTTGTTGGTGAGATGAGAGTTGCACATGAAACAATTCGTAACGTCTTGCTCTTGCATTTCGATGAAAAATTTCCAAATGCCGCTTTTCTTGCAATATTTTGACATGGAAATATGTAAAAAAATTAATTAGCTAGTGGTAATGTACATTGAGGTGCGGGTATTTATAAGACCAGTCACTAGTGTCGTTGTTGCTATTGCTATAACTTAGCCTTTGCTTCAGTTAAACCCTAATGTACCCACGTTGAACTTAACATAGACACAATGTGGACCATAACATATCAACATTCGTTACAACGTGGGCATGTTAGGGCCCCATTGGTCTTCTTTTATGCCTGTTGGGGCAACAACATAGGTACATTATGCCTAGAACATGCCAATGTTGGTAACAACGTAGGTACATTGTGGCCTTATCATTAATTTTTTTTTTTTACTGTTGGGCCCCAAACATGCCTACATTATAACTAATGTTAGCACATTGGGTAACAACGTATTGATGTTGACAATAACATGGGCACGTTAGGGCCACAATGGTCCTTTTGTGACCATTAGGGCTGCAACGTACCCAGGTTTGCAACAACGTTAGTACGTTGTAGCCCCTAACATTATTTTTTTTTTACTGTTTAGGCCCTAACATGCCCACATTTTAACAAATGTTGGTACGTTGTGCCTACAACTTACCAAATTTATGATTAACGTGAGCGCGTTGTGGCCATAATGGTCATTTTTTTTTTATCATTATGGCCACAACATGCCAATGTTTTGAACAATGTAAGCGTATTGTGGATACAAAGGTAAGAAAAAAAATGACTGTTATAGCTACAAAATGCCTACGTTGGTCACAATGTCAGCATATTGTGGCTATAATGGTAAAAAAAAAAATGATTGTTGTGGCCTAAAGAATGGCTATATAAAGCCATTCTCCAATTACAACGTTCCCACGCCCGAAACCAAAAGTGCCCACGTTCTAAAATTCTCCATTTTACTTTCCAAGTTACTGAACCCTTACTCAACTGAATTACTATGGAATCCTCCTTTCGTGCACAATCTAAGAAAAGAAAGCGACAAAGTAAGTCTGAGAATAAGCATTATCAATCCCATTCTCTCATACCCCCTCCAATAGCTTTAATCGACACCCATGCATTCGATGGAGAACACCTTATAACCATCAAAATGCATGATCGATTCAACCGTAAATTTTGCTGGAAAAATGTTCTAGTCACACGGCCGTACAATTAGAATGAGTTGCTTGATGTCGGCAACTTTCAAGAGTTGCTTCAACAAACAGGCCTCTAACAATTGTTGAACTTGAATAATGATACATATCCCAACTTGGTTCGTATATTCTATTCAAATGCGACAACCAAATTAAGGGGATGACAATGAGCTACGAAATGTGATGGATATTGATGCCAGGTATATCTCCACTTATATGTTTAGCTAGATTTTGATGGTTCGTCTGGAAAACAGCAATAAATTGTTACAGCTTCCTCCCGATAGTGAAATCTTCAAGTTTAGAAAATGAGACACTACAGAGCTTTTGTTCAGGTATTCAGGCTACCTATATTTCAAGGGGAGAGTACCGCTTATTATCTTAAGCACATGAAGTCTGGTGATCTCTTCGTCATGGCACGATTTCTCCATCATAAAATTACCAACTTTGTCACTCTATATGCTAACACTTCGTTTTTTTTAAAAGAGGATTTATAGCTTATCGACTCCATCCTCTGTGGAAGATGAGTTAATGTTAGAACCATCATCTACTGTTACATGCATGATGTGAATACATGCACGAAAGGATAGTCAACTAGGATACAGGCGCTTCCTTTCACACATGCTTGCATCTAAAGGAATTGATTTGAATGGCTACATAAACAGTAGAGTGAAGCCATTCAAATTAGATATGTTGAAGCAAAAGCTTCACTTTGAGAGGAATGAAGAGATAGGCGAGTGGTATAGGATCAAACAAGGGCAGTAACAACAGCAGCAACATCAACAATAGGAAGATAATCAGTTTCCTCTTAATGTACTCCTTGATTGGTAAGGTCAACATGGCAAGTTTAGACATGAAGAAGCATATGGTCATCAAGAGGACCTCGGCTTAGATGTTCCCCTTAGCATGCAATAGGTGTACTAACGTATTAATGAAATGTAAGAGAGAGATATTACTAGATCTATAAGGGAAAATGAGATGTATGAAATGATAAAGGAATACAGGATCAATCTCTAGGAGCTTAAAGAGGAGTAGCAACAACAAAGCCAACGTATCGATGAAATGTAGCAGCACTAGCGGGCATACTACCAGTCAATTGGCTTGGTCTTCTTACTTCCACAACATCCTCCTCCTAATGGTGACCCAAGATAAGGATAAGGCCAATCATCGACTTCTTCACATATATAATTTGGAGACACCATGTTAGTTACTAATGTTAAGGATCAAAACCAAATTTGTAATAAAATATGTTCTTACTCTAATTCTTCTTATACCTATTGAATTTTGATTTTCGTTTCTTTTCCTTTTTTTTATCCTTTCATTAATCACATTATCACATATCAATTCTCATGTATAAAACATATATTAAATACGCCACATACATGTTGTATTATATGAGTAAGATTTATATTACTTAATAAAAACATCACTATCATTATATCTACACTAACTAATTTGGTTTTCCCAAAAAATAACCTTATGTAAATTTAACAACAATTGCCACTGTTGCCAAGTGTTAATGCTCGTTACAACCACTCGAACTACCACCATTACCATCGATAACCAACTCTACCATCATAGAACGCCGACACCGTTGCCAACCACCCTACCACCACCTCCTCTACAAACTACCACCACTACTACCTCTAACCGTGACCATTGCTATCGACCACCGCTGCTACCTTACACTACCACCATTGCCACCGATCGCTAATATTACTACCACAAAACATTGACACCACGAACCACCACCTCTACCACTAACCACCACCACCATTACTACCACCGACCATAACCTTTTGCACCAACCACTACCTCCGATACAAACCATTGTTGCCACTACCACTATGAACAACTATGGATTACTAACATCACCATCAACTATTGTCGCCACCGTGCACAACCACCACTAACACCGCCACCAACCGTAGAACACCAAGACCACCACCAAACACCACCATTGACACTAAGGACCACCACCTCTATCGCTAACCATGACTACCACCACTACTACCACCAACCATAACCATTGCCATTGGCTACTACCTTTGTTACTAACCACCGTTGCTACTACGAACAACTATGGACCACTAACACCATCATTGGCCACCACCGCCACCGTGTAGAACCACCATCCCCATCATGAACACTGCTACCGGTTGCAGAACACAACATTACCATTGACCACTACTACCTCTACTATTGGCTATCGATCGTAACCATTACCATTGGCCACAACCTCCACTATCAATGGTAGTTACCATTACAAACAACTACGAACCACCAACACCACCGCTGCTACCACCATATACAATATCACCACCGCTATGGACAACCACTATTGCCACTACTTACTATTACCTCCGCTATTGACCACCACTATTGATAACTGCCAACCCTCACCACCACCGACCACCTCCATCATCACGAACAACCACTAACAACCACTACCGCTACCCTAACAGTTGGTCCACTACCACCATCCTTACAACGAACCACCCTAAAATACTACCCTGACATCGACCACCACTACTTACCACTGCAGCCATAAGCAACCACTGACCCTACTACCTACTACTAGTTGTCAACCACCACCAGCCACTTCCACTACTAACACCACGTCTACTGTCGACCACCGCTAGCATTGACTACTACTACTGGCATCACCACCATCGCACCACTAGCACTACCACCAACCATTACTATCACTGCCACCGCCACAATCACCCTTATGATCACCTATGCCATAGCACTGCCCCTAACACTACTGCTAATGCCACCACTACGACCTCCACCACCATTAGCATCTTCGTTGCTTTAGTCAACTACCACCACAACTATTGCCACTACCATCATCAGCATTGTTAATGTTAATACGTACAAATAAATATGCAATTAAATTTACCATGCTAATGTTAATGAATAATAATAACAATAATATTTTCTTTCTTAATTAAATTTTTCACAAAAGTAATATTTTCCTAAATTAACGTATTAATACATAGTTATAGTATAATATACGTAGGTAACTATTTAGGAAAAAAATTTATAACTCAAAATTATATATATGCCAAAAACTACCAAGCCTATTTATAGGCATGTGAATATGCACACTTAATAAATGGGCCGTAAGTACACGGACTCTAAGCACATAAGCACGTTGGGCCTTATATGTGAAAAGCATGAGCACGCTAAACACAAAATCTTTAGGTATGCGAAGATACGTAGGCTACCCATTTACCACTCCTAGTGTTATTTCTGTTTTTTTTTAATTACTAATTTTTTATTTTCCTTTGTTTCCTCTTTTGTAAAAGTACCTTTTTCTTTTCCTTTAAATGTTTTCTTTTCTTATTAAAAAAAAATCACTTTTCTTTTCCTATTAACTATTCTATTTCCTCTTTATTATTTCATCTATTTTCTTCTTTGCTTTTTATATTTGTAGTACTTATAATATCTAAAATTTATTCTAGATATATGTTTTGTTTCATATTAAACAACATATGTGTAATGTAATATCATTAATAATATTTTTTCTTATATAACTATTACGTGTGCACTTACATCACATATTATACAACATATAGTCATAGCCGTTGTAACTTAGTGGCATTGCTTCCCGTTTTCCATCGGGATATATGAGGGTTCGAATCATCCATCCCCATCGTTGGAAAAAAAAAAAATTCATCGTATGATATTGCAAAACATAATATTTTTAATATATGATTTTTCCCATAACTATTTCTTATATTATTATACATTTAAATAATATCTAAGTATTTATATATAAAAAAATTTGTAATATGCGTTTTATGTTATTCAACACACTAGTGCATTAATAATTAAATGATATATCAATAACACTTTATTAAGAAAACTTATAAATATAACTAGCAACTATAATGTATTATACTATGTACCATATAATATTGAGTTTACATGTATCATACTATGATGTATTATACAACTATGACATGTTATACCATATAACATATAATACTAAATTTATGTCTTTAATCCATAAAATGTACAAAGTTTCTTCAACATTCCCTCTGTATTAGTACAATGATAACCGATGTCATATATTATAGGTAGATAGTTATTCTATGAATTAAATATAATGTTATAATAATATATTCTATGTATAGCATTTAGTCATCTATGTTATAATATATATATATATATATATAAAGTTATGAGGTTATATATTTAGCATTAAGCATGCATAGATAAATAAAGCATATTACGATTAACAACTATTCGAGATAAATTATGGTAGTATATGATGTTCATCAAAGTGGCCGAAAATTAACTGTTCGAGATAAATGAAAGCAATAATCTAAAATAAAACATAAACACTTACTTATATAAATAGAGATGAAAGTAAGCAAGGGAAGACATCGCTAGACCACATCAAATTACATCAAACAGAAATCCCTCTAGTGTTCTAATTTTTTTCCAAAGTGTTTTTAGTATGTTCCAATATAGCCTCTCTTGTACCCTTTCTTATCTTCCATCTTTGTGTAAAAAAGAATCTCATGTATTTCAATTTCCAAGTTTCTCTTATAAGCGTCTCATATCATCCTACCTTGTGTCAAAGTATTATCTCATATGATATTGTAAGTTTTTATTACTTGTTTATCTTTATTATTGTTATTCAATTATTTTCTTCAATATTATGTATAAATTAAAGTTTTATGTAAACTACTACGAAAATCGGATTGCAAGTTGTAAATTCAAAAGAAAATGTATAAAACGTCCAATTAATTATTTACAAAACATTATAAAACATCTTAGCAAAGAAGAATTTTAAGATGAATATTCAAAAACATGTTTAAAATATTATCAAGATTTAAGTATAGAAGATGAGTAATGACTAATTGCTAGCAAAAAATTAGAAAAACATTATCACAAAAAAATATCAAGAGTTTATTGCTAATAATTGTAAAAACCATAATCACCTACCTAAAGTTTGACTCGTAGAATTTAGGGCGATAAGTTAAAGGATCCGATCGAGCCTAAATTATCAAATAAAGTTAGAAATATTAGTAAAAGTGATCATGTAAGTTTGAATTTAAGAAAATAAGCAATAAAATAAAAGAATATAAAATTTTCAAATTTTAAGTATATAACTCATTATTTATCAAAAATACGTAAAATGTATTTCGATAACTAATAAATCGCTAGAAATAAATTATATGTGTATTAAAAATCATAGAATGACCTAAATAATATTTAGGAATATTTATTTGTACTATGTATGAATTTACATGTAGGTAGAAATACGCTTAACTACTTAAAATACGCAAAATGTGTTAAAATAATACTAAATAATTAAATAAAATTCATAATTAATTAATGAAAAATCAATAAAAATATAGAAAAATGAGGAAAAATCCAGAAGTGGGGCATGGAAATCTAAAAATTAAAGAAGTAAATCAACCGATTAAAATGTAACAAATAGAAAGTAGAAAAAAAAAAGAAGAAAGAAGTTAATTGTCTTATCTAATTAATGCACAATAATTCTCTAACACCTCTATAAATAGCAAGAAAATTTCAAAAGCTCATTTAGTCGGTTTGGAGAGTGAGAAAAATAGAGAGGACCGAAATAGTGAGTGTTTGGATTAATTAAAAAAAATTACTCAAATCTGTACAATTAGAGCCTAAGAGTGGAACCAACACCAGACGAGCACTTGATAGTGGACGGCCACCACCACTACATGGTGGTGGCAGCGCCTAGATCGGCCAAAAAGGCTACAGCAGCCGGGGGTGGTTGGAGTCACCCACACAAGTGAGTCCAATTTCTAACTCGATTTTGTTTAATTTTGTAAAAAATATTAAATATTCTTAGAAAATTATGAAACTTGTTATTTTAAAATATTTTTGTATTTAATTTTTAGGAAAAATATTATTTTGATGAAAATATGTCCTATGATATATGGTCCTTAACAAATCATGCAAGCATGTTTCGATTTAGAAATAAATGACCTTAAGAGTGTAGTTTTGAGCCCAAAATTTTTGTGTAGACTACTTAAATAATATAGAACAATACTATAAAGCCTGTTTTCAAAAATTAATTTTCAAAATTTTTAGATAATTTTTAGGCCTTAAAATGAGACATAAAATAGGTAATTTATGGTTAATTAAGTAATTAAATTGTTAATTACTGATTTAATGAATAATTATATATTTTAGGATGTTAAAATCTGATGAATTATAATACTTGTAGCATTTAGGGTATTAGATGTAATTATTAGGCTAATTATGTAGTAAATAGGTAATAAGGAAAAATAGTAAATTTTATAAATTAGGGTAATTAGGTATAAAATCTTATTTAGGATGAATTTAGACATTTTGAAGTGATAATTGATGTTAGGAGATGGTAATTAGAGTAATAGAAATATTAACTTAAAATTTACAAAATGTACTTAAATTTATGTAATTATATGAAAAATGTAAAAATTTCTCATATCAGGGGTAAATTCAGTAAATTAATAAGGATTTAAGTGTACCGAGTGGAATAAAACACTAACTAGGAGTAATGATGGTATTTAAGATATTTAGAAGTAATGTAATTAATTTCATATTATGAGTTAAAACGAGTTTCTAGGGTTCGGGTATAAAATAGTACTTAGAAATCGAACTAGAACCTAATTTAGAAATCGATGTAGAAACTGAACTCGAACCTAGCCTCAAACCCAGAATAATTGTAAAAGATTTAAGAACTTAGATAACTGGACATATTAAACCCTAAACAAAATATAACAATAAGCGTTATAGGATAAAACCAACCTATAATAGTTATATGAAAAACTAAAACCACGTTTGTGTTATAGGGATGATCGACAATGGACCTTGAGTAAGTGAGTAAGGAGTCAAGGTAAGTTAAGATTAATGCAGTGTCATATTTTGGAGGCTTGAAAGTGCGCTTGTTCGTGCTTGTTCTGAGCTGATGATATGATTTTTGATTTGTTACTTGGTTTGTATTATGTAATTTGTATGAAATAATTGATCACCTTAAACTAAACTTAACAAAGATATGACTTGTAAACATAAATTGAACTTTTATAGCAATCCATTAGGGGAAACCTAGGATTCTCCGACCAAATATTGACCCCTTCGAAAGAGATAGCATTGGATAGTATAATGGGTCTCTTCTTTATCCTTAATCGAACTAAGTGATAGGTAAGGAGGTTACGGTAAGGGTGAAATCAATGGTTCGAAGGTAGTCACGGAAAGAGCAATGTCTCTATTACACAAGCCTAGGTTTGGTCGTGAGCTGTTGCATTAACAGCAACTCCTTAACCCGAATTAGAGCAAGCGCAATTTCTCTAATCTCACGACGGGTCGGACAACGTCGTGTAATGGCATTTACTTGAACATGCATTACACCTAATAAATTGGTTGATAACCTTGTTTGTTTTGTAATATAGTTTTAAGTCCTCCATCCCGACTTACTGAGCTGTGGTTGCTTATATCCCTATAGACATCGTCGCAAGTACTGGCCAAGAAGTGGTTTACAACTATTCTGAAGCCAGCAACTGCTGGATCCTAGGAAGTGAGGAAAAACATTTGAAGAACAGACATATATTTTTCAGGTCTAATCTCTTATCTTAGAATTTTTCATTTCTAAATAATGTATTAACTAGGAAATAGATTATGGTAAAACGTTGTAAACATTAATTGTAATAACTGAATTCTAATGTATATATATATATATATATATATTTTACTTTCTTAGGTAAATGATTTATTTAAATTACAAACTGTTTACTTCAAAGTAGGTTAGTCGTAGACGCCTTATGTAGATCAGGTTTGCAATAGCAATTATAAGGCTAATTTCTATCTTAGAATAATTTACACGGTGGGGCTGTTACGACTCTACAACTTCGAAGCGTGACAATAATGTCTCAAAAAGTAAAAAATAGATCAATTTATCAATGCCATATAAAGCTTAGTATTAGAAAATATAAGATCTGTTATTAGGTATATTTTATATCTAGAGACAAAACAAAGTAAAAATATTCGAGAATTAAGAAGACTTATTTAAGAAAAAGGTAGAGAAAATGTGTTCATCAAAAGGTTTATAGCTAGAGATAGATTTTACTCATTTCATATAAACACATGTAGACAATATTTAAGAAAATTAGATAGTGTTCATCCTACATCTTTAGGCAGTTATCTTAAAACAATAAGATAAAAGAATTTTTAAATTCAAAGATATCATTAACTCCAAAATCAAAACAATTAAAATAAATCAAGTGTTCAACTTATCCTATCTACTACCATAAAGGATCCTATAGGGCATTTAATATCAAAGCCAAGTTCCTCCAGAGATTTTTCAAGGGGGAGAAGGAGATAAGATTGTTAGGTTTTATTTAAGTTTGTAAATGTTAAATGTCTTGCTTAGGTGATTTGTAGTAATTCTATTTCTTGTGTTAATAAGCCAAAACTGTAGTCCCGGCAGTAAGTTTCAAGAGAGGCAGTGAAACCGTTGATCAATAGAATATTCCCGTAAGTGAATAGGTTAAGACAAATTTACTTAGCAAAGTATTAAGTCTTTATTAAACAAAAATGAATCTATTAAGATCATCTTCCTCTTCTTCTAGTTTTAAATCTAGATGAAGCTCTCTTTTTATAGATACATAATCTAGTAATTTAAATCAAGATGTTTATAACTCTTTTGAAATTAAGATTTCTCAAATTAAACAAAATTTAGATAATTGGTCAATTCCTACTGAAAAACCTAAAAAGATATATGAAATTGGAAATTTTAATTTAAAACATGATTATGTGATCAAAATAGTTGAAAAAACTATTTCTTTATCGGGAAAGCGTGAAGTAATCAAATTACTTTCAGAAGCATCTATTTAAAAGTATAGAGAAAAATATAAATATTTACATGTTGGACTTATTTAAATTTCAATTACACCTCTTTATAGAAAAGGCATAAATCATCATGTTTTAATTTGGTTAAGAGATGCTAAAAATACATATTTTAATGAAACAATTTTATCATTGTTCCAAGCCAATCTTCATAAACGACCTTAGTATACTCAATGTTTTTCTCATTTTTCAATAGGTTTAGATGATAAAAAAATTATAGATAGTTTAGTGTTACATATTTAATCTTAAAATCATAATTTTGTAAAAGTAACTAAAGTTATGGCACTTATTTTTAGAATCTACTGTAAAGTTATAAGTTCTCAAATCAATCTAGAAGCAAAAAGGTTCTATCCTAAAGGAGAAATTGTTCTTTTAGAAGCAAATATCGTAGATTCTCTTGTATTTATTCTAAAGTCATTAAGTTAGAATGAAGTTCAATTACTAAAGAAATTGACTTTAGAAGAAGTCCTTCCACCAAGACTTAGTGTTTCTCAAACTAGACCCACTCTTGCTCAAAGATTTGATAACGGTAGTATTAGAATTCAATTCTCTAGAATAATTGATAGAAGGCTAACTACTCTAAACATAGAAGATTATTTCAATAAGATGAACATTTTTTTTTTCCAAGAACTAGTCAAAAAGGTAAAATGCCTAGAGAAGAAAATCAAAGAGAAAATATACTTTCAGAAACCCCTATTGAGTTAGCAAGACTTAGAGGTGTCGATTTTAAACCACCTATCCTAGAACCAATTTATCAACCTCAACCAAATTCTCTCACTTATTCTCAAATCAATGAATTAAATGTAATAAGTTTAGAAGAACCGTTTGAGATAGACAAAGATTTTTTAAGAAAAAATTTTTATTAAAAAAGAAATACTTTGAAAAGAAGAAAATATTTCAAAACTTATATCGAAGAAGAAACTTTTTCAATTAGAGACAAGTAGTATAATGATATGCAAACTAGGCTAAGAAGAAGTGAACCCTTTTTTAAATGATTTGCTAAAAACTTTAGTTTAAATAAATTTTTGTATATCCAAACAGTTAAGTCATCAAATCAAAATTGGAAAACATAATAAGGGACAACTATAAAAACCCATTATCCTCTTCAAGAAATAGATATTAAGGTTCAAAATAAAACAATGAAAGACTCACCTTTGAAGAAAACCATAGGAAAAAATCAAGATTTTAATAGTGTAAAAGCTCAAAATAATTATACTAATCAAATTTTACATACAATTGGTTAACAAATTGATAGGATAGAAAATATGTTGGCAAAAAAGCCATTTAAAGGAAAAACTTCAATAGGAATTTCAAAAGAAGAATCAAGTACTTCAAAATCTATAATTACGAAACCCATTTATCTACCAATATTTGTTCCAGATATTCAAAATTTTAAGGTTAGAAAAAGTGATAATTTATTAGAAAAAATTTCAAATAAGTTAAGTAAGTTAGAACTAGAAAAAAAAAAGGAAACTATTAATATAATAGATGAAGACATTAATAATTTGACGAATCAATTTTCTCAAAAAACATATATTAATAAAACATTAACAAAAAATGAGAGTAACATCAAATCAAATATCATGGTATTCAAGACTCTCACCTCCAAACTCTATGTATAAAGAAAAAACTTATGTAGATTTAAGTAAATTTTCTAGAAAAGGAATATATGAATGGAATATTGATGGTCAAGCTAAATATCAAATTTTAGATATTTTAAATTTAATGTAATTACATCAAACTCTTATAAACAATTTGGAAATAATAATCAAAAGATTATAGAAATTTTAGTAACTGGATTCACTAGCATGCTCAAAGGTTGGTGCGAAAATTACCTTGATAAAACTTAACATCAATATATTCTAGAAGCAAAGAGGAAAATAATGAGAGATAATACTTTATATCAAATAAAAGATGCTTTTACAACATTAATTTATGCTATTACTAAATATTTTGGCGAAGATCTTGTTCAATTTAGAGAAAAAAATGGTGAAATTCTTCAAAATCTTACGTATCCAACTCTCAATGATTTTAGACGGTATAAAGATGTTTTCTTCGCAAAAGTATTTTCGAGAGAAAATTGTAATAATAGTTAATGGAAAGAACAATTTATATCCATTCTTCTAAAGCTATTTGCAAATAAAGTAAAAAAAAAAAAAAGAATTTATCAAAGTTATAATCTTACTTCAAATTATTCAATTATTACTTTTAATGAAATAGTTAATATGATCAATTTAAAAGGATTAAGTTTGTACAATGATTTAAAGCTTAAATTAAAAAGGAAAAAGGAAAAAGGAAGTCTTAAAAGAGAATTAGGAGATTTTTGTTTTCAATATGGTTTCGAAAAAATGCAAGCTTCATCTTCAAAAATAAAAAGAAAATATAAAAAAGACAAGTTTAATATACCCCATGAGAAAAAAGGAATACAAAAGATATAAAAATATAAACTTAAAAAAATATTAAAATAAAAAGTAAAATGTTATAAATGTGGGATTAAAGGACATATTGCACCAAAATGTTCAAAAAATAAAACCATTAATGAATTAGATTTAGATGACGAAGTTAAAAAGGAATCATGTAAAATTATCAATGAAGAAAGTACAAAAGAAAGTAATTCAAGTTATGAAAACTCTTATTGTGTTCAAAACATAGAAAATGATTCAGATATCTCTTCAATAGAAGGATTCGATTCTAAGTGTTGTTTTGAAAATATATGTATCTATAAACAGTTAAATGTTGTTATCAATAAAGAAAAAAGTTCTTTTAGAAATGATTAATCAAATTAAAGATTTAGAAAAATAAAGAAAATATTTACTCAAAATTAAAGAAACATTAATGAACAAAAAAGAAGATTCAAGCAATGAAAAAAAATTTATTCTTTAGAGAAAATTTACAATAGACTTTCAAAAGAAAAAAATCCAATAACTATAAAAACTTTTCAAGAAGAAATTAATAAAAGAAAAGGAAAAATAAAAAAGTTAAAGGAAAAATATAACAGTTTAGAAGAAAAAAAATGGAGAAAATTGGAAATGACCATTCAAAATCAGAAGAAGAAAAACATCCTTTATGGTGGTAAATAGGATAAGTTGAACACTTGGCGATATATTTGAATTTGAAAATTCCTTTATTTTATTGTTCTAAGACAACTTCCTAAAGATATAGGATGAACACTATCTAATTCTCTTAAATATTGTCTAAATGCATTTATAAGAAATGAGTAAAATCTATCTCTGGCTATAAACCTTGCAATGAACACATTTTTCTTTGAATAAAATCAGATACATAGTTGACACAATCTAAAAATCTTTGAAGTTATTTTTTGTCTTTTATTTCATCAGGAAATTTTTGAGTAAATTCGATTGATTGGTCTATTGGTTTTGTGGTACCTTGATTTATATCATATCTTGAAAGTCTTATTTTTGTTTGAAACAATTTTATCTTTTTAGCTAATATTATTAAACCATTTCTTTTAATAATATTAAAAAATATATTTAGATGTTTAAATGTTAATATATATTTTTTGAAAAAATTAAAACATCATCAATATATACTATTGAAAAATTTGTATATCGTGTAAAAATTTCATTCATAATGTTTTGAAATTTCGAAAGAGTATTCTTTAATCCAAAGGGCATTACATTCCATTCTTAAAGTATTGAAAGTCTTTTTTACAAAACTCTAATAATTCTTCAATCATTTGGATTGGCTTAGCTTTAGTAGGAATTCTATCTTTAATAAAACCTTCAATATATGGTAATTTGACTATTTGTCTTTTTTCTTGACCAAAAAGCATTTAGAACATCTGAACAAATTTCTTTTTTAAAACTTTTTTGTAAAGTTTTTATCTTTTCTTTAGTTTTTGGTTTCTCCAATTGATTAAAGATTCTTTTTCTTTTATTTCTTCTTTGAGAAAATTAACTTATTTTAACTTTTTATCTATTTGACCAATCATATTATTTTTTAATAAATTGATTTTTTTCTTTCATTGGACTAATAAATTTAAACATTATTTCTTTATTTTTAACTTGAGTTTTCAAACCTTAAGAAGTTATTTGAAACAGATTTAGCATAGTAAGAAACAGAATACCTAATATCATTGCATTATTTATATTTTTTACTAAAATAAAATATGTTTTAAAATTAATTTCAACTTAAATAATCTTGGCTATAGGAATTTTATAATTAACATTTAATTTTGAACCACTAATTGAAACTAATCTTTTCAAAGTTTTTTTATAAAATTTTGTTGGAATCAATCCTTCTTAAATACAGTTTTGATCAACTTTAAAATCTAAAAGAGTAATTACTTCTATTTTGAATAAATAACAATACTTTGACATATCATTTTTGAATATTTATTTAATTGATCAGATTGGCATACTCCTTACTTTCTTTATCTGACTATAGTTCTTTTTCTTCTTCTGATTTTGAATTTTGAATTTCTTTTTTCTACTAAACTGTTATATTTGTCCTTTAACTCTAAGATTTCTTCTTTTATTTTATTGATTTCTTCTTGAAGAGTTTTTACAGTTATTAAATGTTTTTCTTTCGAAAATCTATTATAAATTTTCTCTAAAGAATAAATTTCTTCATTGCTTGAATTTTCTCTTTTATTCATTAACATTTCTATAATTTTAAGTAAATATTCTCTTTGTTTTTCAGGATCTTTAATTTGATCAACTATTTCTAAATGAATTTTTTTCTTCATTGGTAATAACATTTAACTATTTACAGGAACAAATATTTTTATAACAACACTTAGAATCGGATCCTTCGATTGAAGAGGCATCTGAGTCATTTTCTATGTTTTGAACATAATCAAAGTTTTCATAACTTGAATCACTTTTTTCTGTACTTAATTCTTCTTTTCAAATTCCTATTGAAGTTTTTCCTTTATCTAGCTTTTCTACCAACATATTTTCTATCCTATCAATTTGTTGACTAATTGTATGTAGAATTTGATTAGTATAATTATTTTGAAATTTTATACTATTAAAATCTTGATTTTCTCATCTGATTTTCTTGAAAGGCGAGACTTTTATTGTTTCATTTTGAACTTTAATATTTACTTCTTAAAGAGGAGTATGAGTTCCTATAGTTGTCTCTTGTTAAGTTTCCTAATTTTGATTTGATGACTTAACTATTCGAATATAGAAACGTTTATTTGGACCAAAGTTTTTAGCAAAACCATTTTAAAAAGGGTTCACTTCTTCTTAATCTAGTTTGCACATCATCATACTACGTGACTCTAATTAAAAAAGTTTCTTCTTCAATATAAGTTTTGAAATATTTTCTTCTTTTCAAAGTATTTCTTTTTGAATAAAAATCTTTTCTTAAAAAATCTTTGTCTATCTCAAATAGTTCTTTTGAACTTATTACATTTAATTCATTTATTTGAGAATAAGTAAGAGAATTTGATTAAGATTGGTAAATTGGTTCTGGAATAGGTGGTTTAAAATCAATACCTATAAGTCTTACTAACTTAGTTGGGGTTTCTGAACATATATTTTCTCTTTCATTTTCTTTTCTGGGCATTTAACCTTTTTGAGTAGTTCTTGAAAAAGAAATGTTCCATCTTATTGAAATAATTTGTTTGGAGTAATTGCGCTTCTATCAATTATTCTAAAGAATTGAATTCTAATGCTACTATTATCAAATCTTTAAGTAAGAGTGGGTCTAGTTTGAGAAACACTAAGTCTTGGTGGAATGACTTTTTCTAAAGTCCATTCCTTTGGTAATTGAACTTCATTAAAACTTAATAACTTTGGAATAAAATTTGCGATATTGGCTTCTAAAAAAAACAAAAAAGAAACAGTTTCTCCTTTAGCAAATAACCTTTTGGCTTTTGGATTGATTTGAGAACTCATAACTTTACAGTAGATTCTAAAAATAAGTGTCATAACTTTAGTTACTTTTACAAAATTATAATTTTGAGATTGAATATGTAACACAAAAATATCCATAATTTTTTTATCATCTAAACCTATTGAAAAATGAGAAAAACATTGAGTATACTAAGGTCATTTATGAAGATTAGTTTGAAACAATGATAAAAAGGTTTATTAAAATCTGTATTTTTAGCATCTCTTAACCAAATTAAAACATGATGATTTATGCCTTTTCTATAAAGAAGTGTAATTGAAATTTAAATAAGTCCAACATGTAAATATTTATATTTTTCAACTATTTTGATCATATAATCATGTTTTAAATTAAAATTTCCAATTTCATATATCTATTTAGGTTTTTCAGTAGGAATTGACCAATTATCTAAATTTTGTTTAATTTGAAACATCTTAATTTCAAAAGAGTTATAAACATCTTGATTTAAATTACTAGATTCTGTATCTGTAGAAAAAGAGCTTCATCCAGATTCAAAACTAGAAAAAGAGGAAAATCTTTTTAATAGATTCATTTTTGTTTAATAAAGACTCAATATTTTGCTAAGTAAATTTATCTTAACCTATTTACTTACGAAAACACCTTGCTAACCAACGGTCTTACTACCTCTCTTGGGACTTATTGCGAGGACCATAGTTCTAGCTTATCAACACAAGAAATAAAATTATTGCAAATTACTTAAGCAGGGTATTTAACCTTTACAAACTCAAATGAAATATAATAATCCTATCTTTATCCATAAAATATACAAAGTTTCTTCAATATTGCTTTTGTATTAGTACAACAATAACCGACATCATATATTATAGATAGATAGTTATTATATGGATAAAATATAATGCTATAATAAAATATTCTATGTATAGATTTAGCCGTCTATATTATAATATATATATATGTATATAAAGTTATGAGGTTATATATATATATAGCTTTAAGCATGCATGGATACATAAAGCATATTATATAATACATATAGTTACATCATGTAATTATGTGCATATTTAACATATTATATATATATATAATGTTATAATACTATATATAATGTCATAATACTATATATATGTATATATATATATATGGAACACATATTTATAATGTTATAATATAACATAAAGGTTAGCATTAAGTATGCATTAAATATATATATATATATATATATATATAATAAGGCCCTTATAATCTAATAGTATAAACGTTGGTCTCCTAGTAGAATAGATATATATATATATATATATGTGTGTGTGTGTGTGTGTATATATATATAAATAATATTTTTCATTAGTATACGATACATGGTGCAGTTTGATTGGCTGGAAAAACTAATTTATTAAATAATATAACTATATATTATTAAAGTAAATTACTAAAAAATTGATATTATATTATTTATGATATTAAATGTATTACTTAAACTAGTCTTGCTCATTTTTATCATACAAGAACTAAAGTTTCAATTCTTTTAATGTACGAAGAGTCGAAGTCATTAGTGAATTTTTCTAATACTAAAAAGGAAAAATGTCACTATT
The DNA here is from genome assembly GCA_024138005.1 of Lumnitzera racemosa. Classification (NCBI taxonomy): domain Eukaryota; kingdom Viridiplantae; phylum Streptophyta; class Magnoliopsida; order Myrtales; family Combretaceae; genus Lumnitzera; species Lumnitzera racemosa. Next base: position 63,462,943 of record JAMXBC010000011.1, read on the forward strand.
ATTATGGTGACAAGAACTTACATCTAATAAATAAAATGTTAAAAATAATTGATTGAGATTAATTATATCCATAGAGAAGATATATGAAGAAGTGGTTATCACCTATAATATCCTAAAGATGAAGGGAAGAACACAAAGGAAACAAAAAATAAGAATGAATAATAACATATCTAAATACTAGTAGAAGTTTAGATATGAAAAATAAGTTACCAAAATATGATGAGACGACAAATTTGTGCAAGGAGCTTGAAATTAAAAATATGTAACCATTCTTAGATTAACATAAGAGATTTAAAATGGATCTTGTAAAATATAAAGATAAGATAATTATATTACTAGATGCATGTATGTTTGATCTTCATGCAACTTCATCTTGAATGTCCGTAATTGAATTAAGAGTAGTAATAGTAGACTTATGCAATTGACATAAATTAATATTAGAATAACACTTAGAAGATATGCAATAGTGTGATATAGTGTTATGCCCCGAAGTTACAGAGTCGCAACAGTCCCGCCGTGTAAACCATTCTATAATAGTAACTGGTTTCACAGTACCTACCATAAACATAATCTACACAAGGCGTCGACGACTCCTCGCTTTGAAGTAAACAGTCCCATTTAAGTGTTTAACTACAAACACAGTAATTATCACAAATTTTTAATAAACATACATAATTATATATAAAGTCCACAAAACTTCCCAAGAAGATATACTTAAACATAACGATTTACTAAGTTTACATAACAACTACCAGTCTTTCAGTTTAAAACCATAAAGGACATACTAACTACATATCCACTACTAAGCCAATTGATCCTCATACCCTTGGCTTTAGAAGAACCAACCTTTAGATAATTGTATGGCGGCATAATACTTGCAGTAATCAGAAATTAGGACCTGCAAAAGGATTTATAAGGGTATGAGCAACTACAGCTCAGTAAGTTGAATTGGAGACTTATGAGAATATACAAACACAAACAGGCTTATTAAGCAATTATTTTTATACAATGTAACAATTCAAGTGTCATCAAAAAACGTAATCCGGTCCGTTGCGAAATCAGAAAAATTCCACCCGCTCTAATCCAGGTTGAAGAGTTTCCGTGTTATGTAGCAGTTTACAACCAAACCTAGGCTTGTGCAATGGAGACACCATTCCTCCCGCGACTACCTTCAAACCATTGACTTTACCCTCACCGCGACCTCCTCTCCTGTCACTTAGTTCGACTAAGGATGAAGAAGGGACCGTTATACAATCCTGTGCTATCATTTTCGAAGAGGTTGATATTTGGTTGGAAAATCCTATGATCTCCTAACGGGTTGCAATGCATGACATTTTTGGTTATTAGAGTAAAATAAGATTAAATTTCATTTAGGGTGTTCAAACAATTTCACACCAATTCAATCAATCGCTTTACAAATTTCAACACGCATTCAGATTCATCAAACACATGCGTAAACAACTTACAATCACAACCATATATAATCCTATGTCTCTAAGTACTATAAAATAGCACTCTAATGCAGTAAGTAATAACCCAACTTACTTAGAATTTCTCAGTCGCTCGATTACTTAATTGCAAGCCGATTCATCTCTGGATATCCTATAATACAAATAGGTCTTTTTAATTCTTATGCTTTAATGATTCACATTCTAAGTTATAATTTAGTTTATTTTTTTCATGTATATCTATTATTTACTAATGATTCATTTTACCCTATTTTGGGGTTTGGTTCCTAAATTAAATTCTAGTTTTGATTCTGGAATCTTAAATATGCTCGAATCCTAATGTTAAATTAATCACATTAAGCTCGAGTATTCTAATATCCTATTGGGTCTTAATTTAGTATTCTAAACTGTTTGATATACGCTAATCTTAATTGGGGTACCGAATTTGTTCCTGATGTGAGAAAATCTTGCATTTTTTATACAATTACATAAAATTAAATTTTGTTTTAGATATATTATATTCTGATTTTTATTATTATATTATCTAATTAAACCTAATTTTTTATAATATTCTTAATTTTCTACAATTAGCACATAATTCCTTTATTAATTACACTTAACACTCCAAAGGCTAGGATTAGGTTTTTACATCAGAGATTAACATCCCTAACTCTCTAATTACTATCTAAATCAGTAATTAATGTCTTAATTACCTAATTAACCCAAAATTACCTAATTTTTCTAACATTTTAGGGCTAAAAATTTACCTAAAAATTTCGAAAATTAAATTTAAAAAAATGGCTTTATAGCATTATTCTATGTCACTTAAGCATTCTACAAAAAAAAAAAAAAATTGAGCTCCAAACTACACTCTTAAGCCTATTTATTTCTAATCCTACTTATACTCGGTTTTGCTTAATTTCTTAAGAACCTTATATTTTCAGACGTGATTATACTTGATTACTATTTTCCCCTAAATCTACATACAATAAAAGCTCAGAATAATAAATTTCATAATTTTCTAGGTAAAATAAATAATTTTACAAAATTATACAAAATCGGAGTAGATGAGAGACTCACCCGGTCTTATGACTTTTGGCCTTCCAACACCAGTCCAGGTGTGTCAGCCGGTCTAGGCGGTGGGTCTGGAGTGGGGTGGTGGTGGTGGCTCAATCCGGGTGGTGGTGGTGGCTCAATCCCAGGTAGTGGTGGCTCGTAGGTTTGACTCACTAGCCCTAACTGTATAGGTTTCCTTTTTTTTTTTTTTTAACTTTAGTTTTTCTCTTGAATTTCAATGCTCCTTACTTTTCTCTGATTTCTAACTGTCTAAAGGAGCTCTGTAAATTTTTTCCCTATTTATAGATTTTTTTGGTAATTAATATGCATTAAATTAAACAAGACATTACCCAATTCCCTTGATTTTTAGCTTTTGTGTTGCTTGATTTTAATTGGCTAATTTTTCTTCTTCAACTCTTGACTTGCCACGACCAAATCTACATCATTTCAGATTTCTCTTATTTTTCCTTAATTAATTAATAATTTTTTAATTATTTAATAAGTTTTTAGCCACTTTAAGAAATTTCGTGTATTTTTATCTACACGTAAATACATATGAGGTACATTTGAACATTCCTAATTATTATTTAGGTCGTTCTATAATTTTTAGTATACATATAATCTATCTCTAATAATTTATTAATTATTAAATTACACTTTTCTCCTTTTTGATGATTAATAATTATTATACTTAAAATTTGAAAATTTTATAGTCTCCTATTTTATTACTTATTTTTTTAAATTCAAGTTTACAGGGTCATTTTTACTAATTTTCTATCCATATTTTATAATTTGGGTTTGATCGGATCCTTTAACCGATTGTCCTAAACTTTGTGTTTTAAGTTTAATCCTATAGTCACTTGGCTTAACTTTAGGGCTTACATATAATATAAGAAAAATAATAAGAAATGTTTAATTTGTTGAAGTTAGAGCCCGTTTACTTTAAGGGAATCACCATTCAATTCCTACCTTATTCCTTGAAAGACCCTTATTACCTCATTCACTTCACTTTTCACATTGTAATTAGCATTCAATGGGAATCCCAATTACTTAAAAAATAAGGAATCCTCATTTGTGCCTTAAAGCTCTAAATCAAGATTCATTACCTCACTCCCTTTTTCTTTCCGTTGCCATCCTTATCAATTATTGAAAAAGACAAATACCCTTAATTAAACAAATTGATCAAAAGCCACAGTTGTGATTTTTGGATCTAAGATTTCTACAAATTTGGAACTTCTGGACCTTAACTTGCCTTGATCGAATGTTTTAGCCCTCAAATTTGAATGTATTGGACAGTCTTTTACATCTCTTTTATGTTCTTTTACAATTTCAAATCATTTTGCAGATCTGATATTTACAGGTAGACTCTAGAATCAAAATCAATATACTTTTGTTTTTTACAAATCTTTCTGTTGTTCTTTTAGTTGGCTATCTTTATTTGCTTCTCTTCTACTTAGCTTGTTTCTGTTTGCAAATTTGGGTATCATAGCTTCTTTTGGTTGGTTGCTTACAAATCGAGGTACTTTTGTTTTTTGTAGATCCGGTATTCTTTTTATTTCGTCATACCAGGTTTGAACTCATGGGAATTAGTAGATTCGATTAAAGAGGCTTCTTCTTTGGTTATAGTGGTTCTTCAAAAGTGTTTAATTGATTGCTTGTTTTCATGGGTTAGGGTTTTGAGTGGAAAAGAGTCATGGATAGGTTTTTTCCAGTTTTGAGTGATAATGTCTACTCCTTAATTTGTTTTCTATTTTTTTTCTAAATTAACTATGAGTACTTTGGTCTTATTAATTTTTGTTCATAACTTAATCCTAAACAATTCTATCAACTAAATAATGTAATACCAATACAATTACACTTAAATAAACATGATAATAACTATTCATAACATATTATACATCTCCATTCTTTTCTCATTCCATTAAGTGAAGTAAACAGATTAGAATTTATGACTTGATTTTGATGAGAATAAAACTTGCTTAATTAAAATAAGTTAAGTTAGTTGGAATTCTAGCCTTAATTTGCATATTATCCAAATCAACTAACTTTTTAACTTAAGATGATTCGTATGATTAAGTGTTTGAAATGAATAGATTTTATACTTGTGTACAACTATTCTTTTGTATAAAAGAACAGGGAGATTCCGTTGAAGTTTAAAAAGCCGACTTAATGGTGCATTGATGAATCAATTGCCGATAGAAGAAATTTGAAACGAGATGGGTTTTTGCCCACTGGCTTGTTGATATTATGATGCACTGGCTTGCCAATGTGGAGGCTTAGAATGAAAAATAGATTTGCTTCTGTTCTTCAAGCTGGCTTGATGGTACTCAAACAATATTGGAGTTAGTGATATTTTTGGCCTAACAGCCTAATGGTAAGGAAAAGAACCGGCTTGATGAAAGTTATAATTCAACTAACTGTTGAAGCATTTAATGCACTCTAACAATAAGATTTCTTGGAGACAATATAAATACTCAACTATCTAGCTAAAGATGATTAAGAACTTCTATTTTGTTGCAACTTACAAACATTCTCTTACATTCTTTCGCCTATCAACTTCCTATTTATATCTTGTACCCGAACTTGCAAATTATTAAGAGTGTATTGCTTATGAGTTTAATTGTTGCAAAAATATAGTGAAAAAAGGCACTATACTTATGAGATTATCTTGTATTTTTTATTGTGTGTTATTTATTGAAAATTTGTATAACTCTTGAAGCTTGGAATTGGTGATTAAAAAAACTGGTATGAAGTACTCAATTATAGACGATTGTATATTTGTGGAGAGTAGAGGATAGTTTGAACTCCTCGTTATATCCAGACTTGATTCTTTCTATCCCTATCTCTTTTAATATTCTGCATTTACTATTGTTGTTACATTACTTTGAACATTTATTTATTTGCTTACCTTATGTAAATTGAAAAAGAATACAAAATTTGTTATAAAAACTCAATTTTTGTTGATCTCTTCTATTTAGTGGCTTTTTCTAAGGCACTTTTCTTTCCTTGGATGTGCTACTTTAGCTTCTTGTTATTTTACTTCCTTAATTGATTTATCTATGGCATAATCCTCCTTAAGGGTTTTTTTCAAAGGAAAAACCTTTCATGCTTTCCTCAAAATTTCCTACAATATTCTCATAACCATCAAGTCTTTATATTAAGAGTTTCATCTGTAAAGGAAGCCTTTGCCGTTAAATGAGCATATCATTTGGTTAATATCTTATAACATTTCCCAATGTCTAGCTTTGAACCATATAATTATGTGAATGATATGTAACCATAGATCTAATCTTTGCATCTTTTTTCCATCTCTTTACAATGTGAATAAGTGTAAGTGTCATTACTTAACTATATGGAGTACTGACCACACCGAGGGACAGGCCCTGAAGCGAAGGACGGGAACGAGCGGAATCAATGTGTTCCAATTTCTGGCCTTGCATCGACCATCCAATGGACCATGGACTAAACGGCCACTGCCTGAAAGGACTATGTCCAGGGGACCGCCGCCCCCCCCCACAAGGTACATCTTGCGCCTATGGGCCGCTATAAGTATCCAAGAAGACACTCGAAACTGGAAGGAGAAACAAACCCACCCGGTGGACTGCCGAGCTACAAGTCCCACGACACAGGAGCGGGATTCTCTAAAAAGCCAAGGTCGCGGGTGGCCAAGAGGGCTCACTTGGAGACTTGGGATCTCAGCAGGAAATGCGAAGGTTGCTTAAAGCCGGCCGGCCGATAAAAGAGAATCAACTAATTTAGTTCTGATCTGAGTAGGCTATTTTTCAATCAAATGCTTAGTATTGTAAAATAACAAATTTTTTAAGGCATGTACATAGAATTCCCCAAAACTCAAAATTGTTATAACCGCAATCAACTTGAAGATTATTTGAGTAAAAATAGATGATTTGCTGACGGGATCTTCTTAGAAGAGTGACTTTATATTTAATTATTGATCCAATCTCCTTAAGATTGCATACCTTATAATCTTATGTTAGCCACAACTTATTACGAAATATCTTAAACATTGTTGGAGAATAGCCTTCTACAGCATGCTTTAATATTTCTACTTTATTTGGTATGAAAGAGCTACTTTGACTAGCTTTGAAGTTTGCTTTTGACTCTTCATAACATCTATCATCCATCGATCTTTCGAAATGTTGAAAGAATCATAAAAGATCAAAATTGCAACCAATATACTCAATCTAATTATTCATGCTTTCATTTCTTTGAATAGAACTCATGTCAAAACAAAACCTCATTCGACCATAAACTAATGCCTATATATTTTGTATCTCAAACTACTTTTACAACCATACATTTTCACAAATATCATATTTTTTGAAGCATCTCATTTATTGCTTTAATGAAATCCTCTTTAATACTGTACTTATATTTGCATATGCTAAAGTCTCCGGTAAATATGTTAAAATTTTTATATACATAACTTAGATGCTTTGTTGCATTTTGATACATTTGCTATATGCGTAAACTATGTCTAGTTTCTAGCTAAACTTATGCTAATGCTTTTGCCATTGTAAGGGCTTCATCAATTATGATAATTTTTGGTTTTTTCTTAGACATTATTCTAATAAGGGCAACAAATAACCACTTGAAATGTATCTATGACATTATTCTAACAAATGAATCAAATAACCACTTGAAATATATCTATCTACTCATCATGTAATAAGGCTACCTCAAATATGATGCTTTATTAATGGTAGCTTACACTAATAAACAATGTAAGTAGTCTACCGTCCTAACATTTTTATATGGCATGTCAAAACAAAAATCACCAAAATAATCGAAATTAATTTTCATTCAACCACCAACTTAATGAATAATTGTAATAAGATCATCAACATCAACTTATATGGCATAAGAAAAGTTGAAGTCTTCAAATTACTTATTTTGCATATAATCCAATACCTCACCCATATCATCAATTCTCATATTTTAGGTTTTATTGGTTGGCAAATAATTAATTATGATCTTCAGGAATTAATCCAAAATTCTCATGCCATCTTACCCTTCTTAATATTATTTTAATGTTTGCTTTTAATGCAATTCCAAAACTATCAGCTAAGTTGACTTCAGCTTGTTGAAAGGAATTCAAATTCCTATGTGATATTAGAATATATATATATATATATATATATTTAAGGAGACATTAGAGGATATGTATAATTAGAGATAAGTTTTCCCACTTAAAACTTGGCATCATTTTGTCTTTGTATTTTCATTTATACTAAATGATCAAATCTTATCACTAGTTAATGATGTTTAACATTGGTTATTCTTTTGTCATTTTCCCTAATGCCTTGACATGAGCAACATAAGATATGATCTATTAATTCATCTTTACAATCCTTATGTGTTTAACTTCTTTAAATAGTAAACCCAACGACTTTCACATATTAATTCCTCTAGCATTAATATAGATATCTTTTTTTTTTCCTCCAATAGTTATTACTGATGAGACTAAAACTCAAATCATCATTGTTTTCTTTATACTCTTCAAGGAAGTTAAGCTTTCTACATGTTGGATTTTTCTTTGGGAAAGTATCATTTTCGACTTCTGTGGACCTAAAAATTATACCTACATGTCGAGCTTTATTTTGTTTTCCTTAATTTAACTTATATTATGCCCAACTTGCTTAATATCAATTACTTGACATTAAATTAAGAAAATATTTTTAAAAAGTAATTTAGAGTCGTTAACCAGTTAAACTAGTAAAAAATAAAATTAGGATTTTTGAGTAGAAAAACCTTAATTTGGCTACTAATTTGTAGATTTTTTTAAAAATTATTTTTTTAGAAAATTAAACCAAAAAATCTGAATTCGAGGGTTAACCTATTAAAACTAAATCACCATGTAAAAATTCAAAAAAAAATTCATGTGCTTATTTTTTTAATACTAAGATATATACAGACATGTAAAACATAACTAAAATGAATTTTTATTATTTCTTATTACAATTTTTTCAAGAAAAAGGAAAATTTTTTTTATATGATTGCCCCCAAGATGCCTACTTACCCACTAGTTGAGATCAAACCAACGTAGTTTTTTTTATAAAATATTTAGTGAGTAGATTCTTTTTAAATTTGAATATTGAGTCAGATATACATTTATTTAAAAAAAACCCTAAAAAACCTAATTTCACGAATCTAAGAAAGCCCTAACTAACTAAATCTTTTTTAAAAAACTCTGGTTACGATTTTTTATTTATTTAAAAAAATCACTGTTTATCAAAAGATATTTTTTCTAAATCATATATGTAAGATCTATTAAGATACGATTTAGATACATATCTTTTTTAAATCTCATCTGCAAGATATGTTTCTAATCACGCATCTTTTCTGAATCCTAAATACAAGATACGTATCTTCTCCAAAGATACAAATCTTGGAGAAAAGATACACTATTTTTCAAAAATGCAATTTTTGTTAAAAGATGCAATATAGCTAAATGAATAAAAAAAAAAACTTGAAACTATCTAACAATGTGACAAAAATATAATAAATGACCTGCACTAAAAAATAAATTAGTAAAAATAATTAAATTAACTAATAAAATAATGTAATTTTTTCTTACCTAAACAAGTTGAGTCATGTATGCATAATGTATGGTGTACGTCATGCTTGTAGCTGTGGATCTTGTGTGATCACAAAGTGGCTCGTGCATATGGCAATGTGTGTATATTGTGTCAAGTGTGCATGAGCAGAGGACGTATTGTGTATGATGTGTTTGTCAGGTGGTGAACTTATGTGCTATGGTTGACGGTGCGAGATCAGTGGCGTAGGTGTGCTATGATCGATGGCGTGGGCGTGATGTGATCGACAGTATGAGGCATATTTTGTCATGTATCAAATTGTGAGTGTATATAGAGGGTTAATGATTGTCAACGTGTGTGTAGGCAAGTAAAATGTTTGGACGTATAGAAGGTTGATGATTATCAACATGTGTGTAGGCGAGTAGAATGTTTGGACGTAACGTAGGGCTATTAGCATATTGTGTTCGAGGGACGTGCGATTGTATGTTCGGGGAAGACGTGCGTACAAGCTGTTCAATCAGGAGGGGAGTCGGCGTATGTGTATTCAAGATAATGTGCTAGCGTATTGGTAGTGTAAGTACTAACGTGGAATTAGGAGGATGTATGTAGATTGCTGTTCGATCGGGGCTACTGGTGTGTGTGGTTTTGCTGTTCAATGAGGAAGGTTAACTTGTCAGTACAGTAAGAATTGTGCTCGATGAGGTGAATGTTTCATGTGAATGGAATGCAAGTGTAGACATTGGTGGGTGCTGTTAATGCATAGTATGTATGGGTGTTGTGATTAGATTGTGTGATTAAGTGAAATCAATTAAAATCAAGTGCTATCGTTTGTGAGTGAATGAGACAGTGTGTTGCGTGATAGAACAATTGTATGTTGAATTGTTTGGGTGAATGTGGATGGAGGGTACTTGCATTGGCATGAAGGCAATGAGGGAAACAAAGTGCTCAGTGATTATGGGTATGATAGTGAATGTATATTGGGGATTCTAACAGAAAGTCCTCAAATCCACCATCAAATTCCTATTTATAATACCCTCAATTGAATCTTTCATATCAAAAGATACGATAATAAACTTAGATACGATTTACATCCCTTAAAGATTTGAACTAGTTTCTAGAAACACTATCTTGATTTGGGCTTTCTATTTTCCAAGCCCGACTCAATCTAACTTGATTTGGCCCAATAACCTTCTTAATAAATCTTAAGTCTATTTTAGCTTAATATAAGTTAGATAAAAACCTATTTTATATCTAACTAGATCAAAATTATTTTAATGAAGCCCGATCCTTCAATAACTTTTAGAATGTATTAATTTCAACTCATACCGTTATCTAATTTGATCCCCAAATGACTCGACTCAATTTAATTTGACTTGACTCGACTCGACTCAACTTCACTCGATACGACTTAACTCGATACGACTGAACTTGACTTGATTTGATACAACTAGGCTTAACTTAACTCGATTTGATACTTTATATTTTTTATTTTTTCTTCTTTTCTTTTAATTATCATTTTTTTATTTTTTATCATTTATTTATTTATTTATAATTTATAGCTCAATAAAAATACTAAAACGAAAATGGCAAAAATAAGGTGTCTATAGCTACCTCTTTTTATAGTAAAGTTCGATTAAAACTTCCCTACAAAGACAAAAGAGATACCCATTTTTGCTAGACCCTACTTTGAACTAAATGAGGATTACTGACTTAAATGGTTAGTTAAGCTATGTTTCATCTTGAAGAAGTATATCAACTTGAAAGGTCAATGTAAAGGATAAACAACCCATCCTGAAAGGACGAGGTAAAGGAATGGGAAACTCCTAAACTTGTCATGAAAAGATGAGGTAAAGAAACTAGGGTGCTTATCTTAAAGAATAGGGTGAAGGGATTAGGTGCCTATAGGGCTAAAGATTTTGGGGGGGGGGGGGGGGGGGGGGGGGGGCAAAAGTTTTAAGGTGGCTTATCTAGGAAAGATAAGGCAAAAGTTTTAAAGTGGCCTATCTTAAATGGATATGGCAAAAACGACTAGGGGTCAAATTGATTTGTTTTGGTTTGATAGATGATCTAAAGAGAAGAGATCTCTTTGAGATTTTCAAAAAAAAATAAAAAAACTTGTCTTAGTTTGGTAGATGATCCAAAGAGGATAGATCTCTTCGATATTTCAAAAAAACTTATTTTGGTTTAGTAGATAACTCAAAGAGGATAAATCTCTTCAAGATTTTTAAAAAACTTGTTTTAATTTTATGGATAATCCAAAAAGGATAGATCTCTTTGAGATTTAAAAAAAAAACTTGTTTTGATTTGGTGGATGATCTAAAGAGAATAGAGATCTTTGAGATTTCCAAAAACTTATTTTGGTTTCTTAATTATCTCTTTCAAGGACTTTTAGTATCATTTTACCTAAGAATGGAGAATTTTGCAAATAACAACCAATTGGCATACTTCGTGTTGACTCTCGATATTTACTCAGTCAAATCGTTGAATATCATCAAAGTATTGTGCTTACTTCTTTTCCTTTTTTTTCTTTTTCTTTCTTTTTTCTTTTCTTTAAACCTGGAATGAGATCTTCTTCATGATTGAAACCTTTTGCTGATAATTCTTGTAGCCATACCATGGTCATGCCTTGATTTTGCTTTTATCACCATTAAGTCTCAATTTTCACCTCTCTATGATTCTTAAAAAATAAATCTCTTTTCAAAAGAAAAAAGATTAAATTATTAAAAACATTCGATTTCAATTTATTTAGTGATTCAAATTTATTGGTAGGTGTTTGGTGTTTAAGTATTTGAGGCTAAGAAGCATAATATACAAGGATTTATTGGTGAAGTGTTTGTCAGTTGATGACCATTCGAATTCGAAAGCATTTATGGATATCAACTTTACTTGTAAACGATAAAAGATTAATCACAAACAATTCTTAAGAAAAATTGAAATCTTTATTGAACTCAGTTTTTATGAATAATACAACTTGACTGCATCTAAATTTATAGGTCTCCTTAACTCCGAGCCATCCATTTCTGTCAATACTAATGCACCTCTTGATAATACTCTTTTCATCACATAAGGGCCTTCATAATTCAGAATAAACTCACCCTTAGGGTCTTTTGCATTCGATAATACTTTCTTCAACACTAAGTCTCCTTCCTTGAAATACCTCAAGTGTACTTTCTTTTTAAAAGCTAGAATCATTTGCTATTGGTATCACTGACAATGACATATTGCTACAAGCCTCCTCTCATCTAGGCAGTTCAAATGCTTTATTTGCTTCTTCACCCACTCTGCCTCATCGAGCTAAATTTTTGCCAACACTTGGAACAAAGACATTTCTACTTCCATTGGTAGTACTGCTTCAATTCCATACACCAATGAATAAGGTGTTACACCTATAGAGGTTCTAAATGAGGTTCTGTAAGCCGTGAGAGCAAAGAGAAGCATCTCATGCCAGTATCTATAAGTGATCGCCTTCTTCTCAATGATTCTCTTGATGTTCTTATTAGCGGCTTCAACTGCCTCATTTATCTAAAGTTGATATGGAGTCGAATTTTTGTGATTGATCTTGAATTGGTTCATACTTTAGCCATTAGCTTGTTGTTCAAATTCAATCCATTATCTGTAATAATAGACTTGGGTGTACTGTATCTTGCAATGTTATCTCTTTTCAGGAACCTAACTACCATTCCTTGGGTCACCATAGCATATGATGCTACTTCTACCTACTTAGTAAAATAGTCAATTGCGACTAGAATGAATCTTTGCCCCATTTGAAGTTGTTAGCGAAATTAGACCGATCATATCCATTCCCCACATTGAGAAAGGCCAAGGAGCCGACAATACATGCAATTCTTGGGGAGGAGCATTAATCCTATTAACATATACTTGACACAGGTGACGGTACCTCATGTGCTTGATATAATCTGATTCCATCGTCATCCAAAAATATGCCATCCTCATGATTTTCCTGGCTAATATGTATCCATTCATACGGAGACCACAAACTTCTTCATGCACTTTTTTCATTAATTTTTCTACTTCTTCTTCATCCACATACCTTAACAATGCTGCATCTAGTGATCTTTTATATAACGTAGCTCCACTTAATAAAAAAATGAGCATCCAATCTCCTTAAAGCTTTTCTATCTTTTCTATCCACATCTTCAGGGAATTCACTCATTTGAAGTAACTTTTTAATATCATAATACCAAGGTTTCTCTGATTCTTTCTTTTCAATTGTTAAGCAAAAAGCCGATTTTTCTTCCACCTCAATCTTCAAGGGCTAGATTTCTATCCCATCTGTGATTTTCACCATAGATGCTAGCAAGGCGAGTGCATCAACAAATTGATTTTAGGTTCTCGGAATTTAAGTGGACAATATTTCTTGGAACCTTTCAATCAGCTTGCTTAAATACTTGTGATAAGGTATCGACTTCTCGTTTTTCGTCTTATATTCTCCTAAGATCTGGAGAATTATAAGGGAAGAATCTCTATACACTTCAAGCTTGTGTATTCCCATGTCTAGTGCCATTTCGAGCCCCTAAATGCAGGCCTCATATTCTACTATATTGTTCGTGTATGGAAATGATAACCTCGCTGTTATAAGGAAATGATTACCCTTAGGTGATACAAGTATTGCTCCTATCCTACATCCGAATACATTAGTTGCCTCATCAAAATACATTCTCCATCCCAATTTCTCACTACTCAATTCATTTGCCATCGTCACATTTTCTAGGTAACTGAGCTTCTAAACCATCATCATCATCTTCTAATGGGTATTTTGCCAATTGATCAGCCACTACTTGCCCTTTGACTGAACTTTAACTTACATACTTGATATCAAACTCGAATAGCAACATCTACCACTTTGATATCTTTTCTGCTAAATACCTCAATGGGTCATGTTTTGTTACCAACTCTATTGAGTAATAGAAAATATACTATCTAAGCCTGTATATCACCTATACTAAGGTACAACACGTTCTTTCCACTTCTGAGTATTTTTGTTTGCCTTCTGTAAATTTCTTGCTTAAGTAGTATATAGGATGCTCTTTTCTGCCTATTTCATCTTTCTGCTACCTCAACACACATCCCATCGATTTAAGAAAAATCGTCAAGTAGAGAATTAATGGCCATCCCGATATAGGAGTGACTAATACTGACGAATTCATAAGATACTCATTAATTTCAGCAAATGCTTGCTCACACTCTTCATCTTATTCTATCGTTGCACTCGTCTTCAAAAGTTTGACTAACGACTTACATCCATTGGTTAGCTGTGATACAAACCGAGCAATGTAATTCAACCTCCCAATAGTTCCCTTACTTCTTTTACAGTCTTCGGTGTAGGCATATTTATGATTGTCTTGACTTTATATGGGTCCACTTCAATTCTTTTTCTACTGACTACAAAACCTAACAATATGCCCGATGTTACTCCAAAAGCGCACTTTTCCGGATTTAATTTCAATTGAAACTTCCTTAACCGCTCAAATAGTTTACATAAAACATCCACATGATTCTCATCCTCTTTGGATTTCATGATCATATTATCTACATAAACTTCGATTTACCAATGCATCATGTCATGAAACAGAGCTACCATAATACACTGATAAGTTTCCCCAATGTTTTTCAACCCGAAAGGTATCAAGCGATAACAAAACATTCCCTAAGTGGTAATGAAAGTGGTTTTGATTTTATCTTCTTTTGCCATCTTAATCTAATTATATCCTGAGAAACCATCCATAAATGAGAAAAGATAATTTCCGACCATGTTGTCTACTAATACACCAATGTACACGCTAGGAAAGTTATCATTTGGTATCGTCTGGTTTAAATCACAGAAATCCACACATACCCTAACTTTCTCATTTTTCTTCAGCATTGGCACCGCACTGGCACCGCACTGGCACTACATTGGCTACCCATTCAGGGAAATTCGACACTTCTATGAAACTGACTTCCAATAATTTCTTCACTTCTTCTTTGATTTTAAGGAGTATATTCGGCCTAAACCACCTAAGCTTCTACTTTTTTGATTTAATATCTTTTCTTATCGGTAACTTATGAACTATAATTGATGTATCTAAATCCGAGCATACCTTCACAAGACTGTGCAAATATGTCCAGGTACTTTGATAACAAACATGAGAAATTTTGCTTCTGATCATCTACTAAATTACAGCTAATTTTCAAGTTTCGTAGATTCTCCTCTATCGCTAAATTAATCACAATTATCGATTAATCAATAATCAATCCCCTTTATTCAAATCAACACCAACTCTCTTATATTTCACTTGGAGTCTCAATATCATCTTTGACATTTAACTTAGCAGGGTCAAAGGTGATGTTAGTACTTTCATCGTTTACATGCGCGAGATATCCATTATGTTTATCATTTTTATCGATCTAAAGAGTAAAGGAAAAAACAAAAGAATAACGAATAAATAATAATGAAGAATTGAAAGAAAGAAACGAACTAATTTTATTAAATGGATTCAAATTGTTTAAAAGAAAATGGCCTAACTAATTAGACTAATTATGAAATCGAATGTTCCTAATTAATCTAATATTGCTTTTCTAAAGAGACTTATTAACAGGAACAAAAAACTAGTTGCATAAGGAAGCTGGAACGCCAATATCTTTCTTCTCACCTACACTCATGCTACATTGTTAAGTTAAAGCTTTTGATAAACTGGCTACTTTAGGTTCTTGAATACCGACTGGTACTAGGAATATTTGATGGATGTTCGGGAAATCTATATGATCATTGTACAACTAATCTCCTTTCCTCTCTCTATTTTTTGCCTTCATTTCTTGAATTTTCTCTTCAGAGGGCTCATATCCGAGTCCAAACATTCCAATCTGTTGCTTAGGCTATTCCGAGCGACCCCATACCCCTTATCTTGACATTGAAATTCTTGCTTTGGAACAAGTAAATATTAGGCTTCTAGTTGAGTCTACTCACTTGGGCGCTATCCTTAAAATTTTAAACAAAAACCCAAGTCTTAGATATCTTTGTGAACTAAAAATTTTTTTGTTATTTCTTTTTTCATTTTTTTTTTGTTGTTGGCTTCCCTTTTTAGTTTTTTTTTTAATTTTTTTTTGTTTTTAGTTTTTTTTGTTCATTTTTATTTAAAAGACAACTATCAAGAAATTAAAAAAAAAAAGAAGAAGCAAAAGACTACCTTTCCCAATTACATGATGTATTCGTAGGTTGTACACAAAAATAGTAAATGTAAACGGTATAGATTATATATAAACTATAATAGTTGTAACCAAACAAAAGAAATATGTTATACTATAACCGATCTAACAATCTACTCTCAGATTTGTTGGAGAAATCATCACAAAGTATAAAAAGGGAACCAAAAAATAATAATGAAGGGACCTTTTTCGCTTAATCTATGGTGCCTCATGCATTAAGAGCATTAATCCTGTTCGAAAGGACTACTTTCATGTGCCTTGCACAATTTCAAACAACTATAGTTAAAAATCTAAATCAAGAATCAACACTCATAAAAAATAAAGAGAGAAAATTAGGGTTTTCACTATACCTTCATGTGGTATCTAATAGAGAGGAGAGAGAAGAAAAGCCTTTTATATTCCATTTGAGAGAGTTTTTAAGAATTGACATGTAGATATTTTGCATATGTATGAATAGGCCAGACTTAGAACTTAGGCTCATAACAGATTACCTGATTAGGATGTTTTAAGTGGAAAGAGTTGAATTGGGTTTCAAAATTGGAGAAATCATAATGTGCTCTTGCATTTTCTTTAAGGTATGAAGTGAATATTCTATAAAAATGACATCGTGGATGTTGTTTTTTTATATTAAATATAGGACAATGGAAGGTGCATGCAGTAATCACACCTTCATTGTATTTTTCAATATACTGAAGACATAGCTAATGGATGTGCCTTCTTGATATTTTAAAATACAAAGAAGGCGCATCCAGTATGTGTGCCTTCTTTGTATCAAACTTTTATTATTTATTGGCAAGGGCCTTTTTTGGTATTATTTTTTTGGAGAAGGAATCATATTCATATTTTATAAAAGTCTTTAAAATAATACCCATTTCAAAACCTAATTAGTGGACCAATTAGGTTGGATATCCTATAAAAACTAAAGCTGGCCTCTTGCATCTGTTATAAAGGTAGGTTTCACGATCCTTATATGTACACTGGCACTAAGGAGAAACAAACACGACATTCCTTAACTTAGGGAGTTTTGTACTTCTATAGTACAAATTCCAAAAAATATATATCGAAATGGTGCATTCCGAAAAATTTTTACGAAATTAGTGTAGTGAAGATGTGGTTAAAGAGTATACCTTCCAGTATTTTAAGAAAGGCACATAGGGTGATTACGTCTTTCTCACTATAAAGAAAGCGTAAGGAAAGAATGTGCCTTCAGTGTTGTAAGGAAGGCACAATTCCTCTACGTGCCTTCCATTCACTATAAGTACCCCGCTTCCACCTTCTCCTCTCATTTGCACCACTTCCAAACACTAAAAACCCTCAAAACCTTTGATTTCTACCTTAAAGCGATAGTTTAGCCTTATTTTCTCTCTCCAACCAACAGCGTTCTGAGCAATATTGCATGTAATTATCTACGATCTTTGTTTCACAATAATTTTTTAAAATTATTAATTACGTTGTATTTATAGCTATATTTATATTGTCCATATGAAATGCAGTTACATGATAATTTTTGTAATATTTATATATTCTTAATATGCATGTTTAATTTTGTTTATTATTCTTAATTTTGTGTTATTTATAATTTTTGTAGTGTTTATAATATATGAGTTGCGGTTGTTATGTAGAAATATATATATGCGATTTGTATATGGTATGTGATTTTATCGATATATTAGTTACGCCACACTGAGAAATGAAATCGTGTAGAAGATTATAGTTATAGTGTAAGATAACTGGTCTATGTAGAAGTGTAATTGTGTAAGTACGATGAGACACCCCACTAAGATAAAATTGTATCAGTGCGACCAGACGGTCCGCCGAAAAAAGATGTCATATGGGAGTACATAAGTTATAATGTGAAGTTATAGAGTGTGATGAGATGCCACACTGAGAAGTAAAATTGTGTAAGTGCGATGAGACGCTCCACCAAAAAATGAAATTATATGGATGTGATGAGATGCTTCGCCGAAAAACGAAGTCGTGTGCGAGCTTACAGTTATAGTGTGAATTTATAGAGTATGATAAGATACCCTACTGAGAAGTAAAATTGTGTAGGTATGATGAAACGCCCTACTAAGATAAAATCGTGTGGATGTGATGAGACGTCCCACCAAAAAATGAAGTCATGTAGGAGTTTACGGTTATAGTATGAATTTATAAAGTGTGATAAGATGCCCTATTGAGAAGTAAAATTGTATGAGTGTAATGAAACGCCCCACTAAGATGAAATTGTATGGGTGCAATAAGACACCCTCCCGAAAAACGAAGTCGTATGGGAGCTTAAAGTTATAATATGAATTTATAGAATGTGATAAAATGCCCCTATCGAGAAGTAAAATTATGTGGGTGCAATGAAACACCCCACCGAGAAATAAAGTCGTGTGGGAGCTTACAAATATAATGTGAAGTTATGACACTCCACTAAGAAATGAAATTGTATGGGTGCTACGAATCGTACAAAATTGCATAGACTTTACTGATTTTATCATTCATGATTGAACAGGTTGTTAATGGCTGATTACATGAAGATAATTGTGTATGCGGGTAGGAATATTGGAAATGGAAGTAACGGTCTACAATATGACATAAACCCCGTAAAAAAGTTGAAGATAAGGAAGGATTCTAACTATAACCATTTTCTCCAGTGGATCTGTACGAGTATCGGAGTTAATCCTTATGGGGTTGAGCTTGTTCATCGACATCCTTATTATTATAATGGAGGTGTTTTGTATACTTTGATGACTACTACAGATGATGATGATGATGATGATGTAGAAAACTTTATAAAAATAGCCAATGTATTTGGAGAAAACTGGATACAAAAGATGTATATGTTAGGGTTTCCAATTAGCCTAGCAAGACTATTGCCGATAGAACTTTATGGGTTGGATCTTCCAACTTTCCTCAACCTCATGTGTAGCAAACTAACGAAGATAACCCTTTATATGATGAACCAGAAACTTATCTAGTTGAAAACCTCACTTTTGATGAAGGTGGTGTAGATGAAAAGGAATTGATATAGAAATAAGGTAAATCTTACAAGATGACCTAGGCTACAACCTTGATAAAGATATGATTCTAATGGGACTTAGAACTGAGGTTGAAGGGGAGCATGTAGGGGTAGAATATGAAGTAGATGAAGAAATTGTGGAGGTTAAAAACACTGTAGATTATGGGGCTATGTCAAAGTATATATCGAGCAGCATTCTATCCATTCCTCAATTTACTACCAGCCGGGGGATTGGGATGGCTCCCCAATATAATCAGTCTAGGATGCCGACATCCTAGCTTAAAGATTTAATTCTGTACATGAACATTGGTAGTGATAGTGGTTATGTGAGATTCGAGGAGGAGATGGAGGCAGAGAGTAGTAACTAAGTTGACGGTGTGGATTTATTTGTTGGACAATACTTTATTACGAAGGATGAGCTTATTGACACCGTCAAAAGATATCATATTAACAACCATTGTAACTACCACATCGATCAATCAAAACCAAACCTATGGGCCGTTTGTTGTAGAGACAAGGATAATGGATGCAAGTGGAGGCTATGGGCATCGTATAAAAGTTTAATGAGGCTATTCATCGTAACAATTCTTGAGGGTCCACACACTTGTGTTAAACCTGATGTGATGAAAGACTACAGACAGATCAATAGTAGACTTATGGCCAATTGCTTCATCACTAATGTTAAAGAGAATCCTGATATAAAGATTGCAAATTTGCAAGCAAATATTTTAAACATGTTTGGCTAGAACGTGACTTGAAAGAGAGTTTAGGATGTAAAGAGAAAGGCTATGGAGATGGTATATGGCAATTAGGAAAAAGCATATAATGAGCTTCCTATTTTGTTAAACGCAATCAAAATATCAAATCTTGGAACTAAGGTGATGTAGGGATGGAGGGGATCCCCTGAGTCTGGTGTTTTAATAATGAAATGTGTCTTTTGGACATTTGGTCCGTGCATACATGTATTCAAGTATTGTTGACCAATGGTTTATATTAATGGCACATTTTTGTATAGGAAGTATGGTCATGCACTATTGATCGCTTGTTCTATGGATGAAAATAACTGTATTGTCCCTTTAGCGTTCGTAATTGTTGGTAAGGAGTTCGTAAAGACTTAGGGTTAGTTTCTCAAAAAATTGAAACAATTTGTTATGAATGGTCTAGAAAAGACAATTTTCCTAATTACGAACTAGGACTCAGGTATCGAGAATGTGCTCGATAAAATATAAGCTGGTTAGAAAGAACCATTTACGGTTTGGAGATAGTGCATACAACATATTACTAGCAATTTCAACAAGGTACATAAGAACCAATTGTGCAAGAAGCTTGCTATTGTTGCTACCATACATGTACAACTTAGGAAATTTAAATACTTAATGAATCAAATGGTGTAAGTTAAGGAGGATGTCCCATCGTGGTTTTCACTGTTTGATAAGAGCAAATAGATGTTATCTTATAATGTTTTTTTTTCAATTTAGATATATGACATCCAACATCGTTAAAAGCTACAATGCTGTTTTGAAAGGTTGTAGAAGATTACCTCTAACTTCGCTTGTAATGAAAATTTTCTATAACTGTATCAATTATTGGGAAAGAAGAGTCTAACAAGCGAAGAAAGGAATAAACGCAGGGTAAGTGAATACAAAACATGCTGTGAAAAAGCTAAAAACATGGGCTAAGTGAGCTCTAGCACATTCTATCAAGTAATACAACTATAACAACGGGATATGGGAGGTAAAGATAAGCTAGAGATGCAAAGCAAATGTAGCAATGAAACGAGGCGGACAAACACATATTGTAAACACCAATAAAATGACGTGCTCATATAAGAAATGGTAAATCTACAGAATCCTGTGCTCACATGTGATAAAAGACACTTAAATCTATTCGAGTTATTATTGGTCGATACACTGGTATATGGTATATGGTATATGTAGTCCCATCAGTTAGATGTTTATACTAGATACTTTATACTAATAGATAATGAGTTGAATTGGCCATGCCTCGATTACCCATTCCCCATACCCAATGAGAACCTGAAATGTGGTTTGGATAAATTAAGGAAGAAGAAATTTTATATAGAGATGAACTTAAGGGAGCTTGCCGATAAGAATAGGTGTAGTGTTCGTAGAATGGAAGAATACAATAGCAAAAGGTGTCTTCAACTTAATAGAAATGGTATAAACAGACATACAAGTGTTGTTTTCTTACATTAAATTACATATCATATAATATTATGCTTTTATAAGTCAATGATCCTACATACTTTTTTATTGTTTTATATGTTAGGTGGATCTAAGACCAAGTGACCCGTTGATACTGCATGGATAGGGACAACATCGATCGCATGACGTATGGGACCGCCAGGTATGTTTTAACATTAAATCATTTATTAATCTGTACATTTCAGTAATTTTATAGTGTTGTACTGAAATTAAATCTAATATTACAAGGAGACGAGTATAATACAATTCATTAAGTAGAGTCCAACCTATGGAAGGGTACATCCCAGATACCATTGGATGATCGCTTCATAACCTACCTTGTTGATGCTGGTTTCTTAGGGGTTGTACGGTTGCCATTTATACAAATCGATTATCACCTTATCATGATGTTAGTTGAAAGGTAGAGACCTGAGACCCACACCTTCCATATGACATACAAGGAGATGACAATCAAGTTATAGGATATAGAGATTCTGTTCGACTTCCGTATGGATGGGGCTGCAGTGACTGGGCCTACGCAATTAATATAGCCTTAGATAGCTAAGGGATTGTTATGAGACTACCCTACCGACAGTACAAGTAGAGGGGGATGTATTAGTTTGCATTGGTTACAAGATAGATTTAATGTTCTTTCGGCAGGTATAGATAAGGAGACCATTCGTCGGTACACTCGTACATACATTTTGCAGTTGTTTGGTAAATTTTTATTTACGAATAAATCTTCATCTCTTGTTCATATGATGTTTCTACCCATCTTGGAGTATTTCCCACATGTAACGACGTTTAGTTGGGGATTAGCTTATTTAGCTTGATTGTATTGCTAACTATGTGAAGCAGTATAACCAAGAGTGTAGGAGATTGGAGGCACCGTTATACTACTATAGATATGGCCAAGGGATCATTTTCTGCACATTACACCACGGACCAAGTTTGGCTTTACCATATTGGAGAGCCTATTACTAGTTACTAGGTGAACCATATTATGAGATATTACACATTATGCTATGCATGTTATTGATGTGTACCGAATGGCATTTGATTTGCAAATGAGTAGATAGGTATGTACTTCTTCAATTTTATTTCTATTTTGATCTTTATTGAAAAACTAAAGATCATTAATACACTTTCTTTCCAAATGCATTGTAAGTCCCATGGGAGCCGTACCCGAGTGATCTTGTTGATTACCTACTGCTGTTTTGCAGGGTTGGTCAAGCTGTCTGGGCTGCCAGGGTTCTATTGATATGTTTCCACATCATGGAGTTCTATTTTCCCAATCGTGTTATACAACAGTTTGGAGGATTCCGGATAATATCGATTAATGTTCATACGAGTGACGAGCTACATCATATCGACCTTAGAAGTAAAACAGACATAAATTGGTCGGTCACCCATCAGGGATACATATCAACCTGAGGAGACTATCATGTATCGGTTATCGATATTTAAGGACCAAGGGGTGTCAATCTAACTTACCATAACTGGTATAGAGATCATACACACCGATACATTACCTATCATGGGGTTGTGATGGGATACTTAGTAAGATTTCCTTTTATTCATCTTATTTTATTTTTTCGAAAAGTAATGCCCAAACTGTTTCATTAACTGTAGGTGGATACTCTACGTCGAGCGAGATTAGTAAATGATGTCCATGTTGCTTATTATATCATTGATGGTGGGCTTTACCATATCGAGGAGTACAGTGATTTGATATTATTTCCCGACCAGCCAGTTGACGTAGCCCCTATACCTACCCCTCCACCGCATATAGGACCTAAAGTTCACACGAGAGGCCGTCGACCAGCGTAGGCACGTGGTCGGAGACACGATGCTGATTCTATGCCATCGAGATCTTACCATTCTATCGGCTTGAGCAAAATTGGTAACAGTGCACCACTTGCTTATGCTTCTAGTTTGAGCCATACCTCATTCTAGACTCCTGATGCTCATGTGTAGATGTATCCGCAGCCAATACAGCCAACTCCTCGTAAACGTTATCAGGATGGCCTTAGTCAATACATATAAAGGAGGTTGATACCCAACTACCACCATCATCGCTTACTCCAGTTCCTCATATAGATTTCGTTGATACTCTTCTACAACTATCTAAGGCTCAGCCATCCGAGCCTCAACTATTAGAAGGCCCATCCATTTGCAAACCGTCATTACTAGCTTGTTTCGGAAAACAATTAACTAGATCTAAAAAAAAGTAATTGTAAATCACTATATTTGTATTACTTAGTTTGATTATTATATATTATCAATATTTATTACTCATTATGTATATGGTTTTTATAACTTTTTTCATATTATATTGCTATTTCCTAAATACTAATTGTTTATTGTATATGTATGTATATATATATATAGCTATTTTTAACGGGTTTAGTTTGTAAATTAGTGAATCATTTAAGTTAACCCACTCCATTAATACTTGTAGGAGGAAGTACACTTAACGAGATACAATGCGAATCACAAATTTAACTTTGGAGCAAAATTGACAACTAACTTATCGTTTTCAAAGTATTTAGCTAAAAATAGTATCAAGTGTCAACTAAATGTATATAGTAGTGATATTGAAAACATGCGCTATTGGATATTAAAGATGTATAAAAGGACGTGCATCTATATAATAGTTTGGTTAGTTAAATTAAAAAAAAATCTTAAAAAATAAATTAACACCAAAAGTGCACCTTTTTAGTATAATAATTTTCTTAATTAAATAAAAAAAAAACGAAGGCACAAACGTGGAGTGCGCTTTTTTTACATATTGAAGGTGTACGAAATTTTTTCGCCTTCTTTACACATTAGAAGATGCGCTCTCCAATCGTATCATTTGTTAAAATAATATATTACTAATTTCGTAAAATGTATCATTTCGTTACATATTTTCGAAATTTGTGCTATAAAAGTGGAAAACTTTTTAACTAGGGTCGGGAAGAAACCAATCAGAAATTTTAGCCCTCGGCAGTCACGAGTCAGCATCTTTCACCCTAGCAACCGAGTGGGAGCCGGAACAGATTCACAATTAAATATACTCACTCAAAAAGTTAACTCAGGAAACTCGTCCGCGCCCATTAAACAAGAGCTGATTCCGAGTGGGACAAAGAGGAAAATTACCATGCGATATCGGTACGTTTGGATATCTCCTTCACAAAACACAGCAGAAACCCGGAGATTACTCATAGAAATGCGTTCGAAACGGGAGAAGAAGGAACACCCGGATCACCAAATTACTCAGTTTATATAATCAGGTTGGTTCTTCTCTCTCAATAAACACTTTAGAGTTCATTCCTTTTTTTTTTTCCCCTAATTTCGTTCTCTTTGTTTACAAAAGCAATAAACCGTATCATCTTTATGCAACTTGACGTTTTATCAACTGGTCCTTATTGATACGAGTTACTGTAATTGGGTGTGAGGTTGTAGCTTTCTTTTCTGTTCCTTTTTTTTTTTTTTGGGCCAATAGGTTGTAATTTTAAATACGAGGTTTCAGAAAGGGGCTAGTGAATGACAAAACGCCCCAATGCGGGACGAGTCTGACGTTAGTTGGATTTTATCGGAAGTAATTTTGGATAAGTTATTCTGCAGGAGATAAAAGCTCAATCTCGAGGAGTATGTGCGGACAATGTGAGGACTCGGGAGTAGTTTTAAATTGAACATTTTGGAAAGGATTGAGTCAATGAAAAAGCAGCCTAGTGGGGGATGGAGTCAAAACCTTATTTGGGTTTTACCGGAAGTAAATTTCACAAATTATACCATGAGAGACAAAAACTCAATCTTGGTGATTATATAAACTCCGGCTTGTGTATCTTTTGGGGCCTTTGATTGGGTGGTCCTGTTTATGCTGATTGTCTTGACATGTGATCTTATCATTGTTGTTGAGTTTGGATATGTGGTATTAAACTTTATGGGCTGTTTAAAATATTTTGGCCTATCTGTTTTAAGCTGTGGTTGGCTTTAAATGCTGAATGCAGCGTTTGGAAATGCTCAGCATGAAGGAATGCAAAGGAGAAGACATGAAATATACATATACTATGAATGATGGGCCATTATGAAATGTCAAAGCTAGTAGGGAGTAGCTTTGAACATTTGAGACAATTTCATGATTCTCTTCCAATCCTTTAAAATGATTTGTATTTTCATTTTCTTGTCCTTGTATTCCTTAATAATGAGCATTCCAATGTTGCATTTAGCATTTGAAGCCAAACATAGCCGTAGTCTTGTTCTTCTTGTATCTTTTTTCCCCTTTCCTTTCTGTTTCCATCTATTGTCTTCATTTCAACTATATTTGGTTAAATCAGACTCAAATAAGATATGTATGCTACTTACTGTTAGAGAGGATTCTGATAAGTAGATTAAAATATATGGATAGAATGTATTTTGCATTTGATGGGGAGTTGGACCAATTGTTTGTTAAGTTCTTTTTGTTTCATTTCAGTTTTCTGTTGCTGTGTTTGGCTGTGGTTGTACATATAGTCAAATGGATAGTACCAGGACGCCTGGAGGAGGGGTTCAGCATGTATTGCACTATCTTAAACGAATGCAAGCCGAGAATCCAGCTTTCTATTATGCAGTTCAGTTTGATGGGGATCCTTGTAGTGGAAACATATTCTGGGTGGATCCAGCTGCCCAGATGAACTATACTTTCTTTGGAGATGCTGTGATTCTTGATACCACTTATAGATCAAATCACTACAAGGTTCCATTTGCATCAATTAGTGGATTAAATCATCATGGGCAGCCAGTGCTGTTTGGATGTGCTCTAATGCTTAATGAGTCTGAATCCTCATTTATTTGGTTACTGCAAACTTGGCTTCATGCGATGTCTGGCCGATTCCCTGTCTCCATCACAACCGACCCAGATGGGCTAATCCTGATAGCTGTTAGTCGAGTTCTTCCAGTAACTTGCCATCGTTTTTGTAAATGGGGCATATTCAGAGAGACCAAGGACAAGCTGGCTCATCTTTATCAGTCCGAAACAACATTTGAGCTTGAATTTAAAAAATGCATCAATGAGACTGTTACAGTAGATGAATTTGAGACATGTTGGCAATCTTTATTAGAAAGATACTATGTCACAGATGATCAATGGCTTCAGTCAATATACAATGCCCGGCAGCAGTGGGTACCTGTTTATATGAGGGGCACATTCTTTGGTGATCTCTTGTCCACACAGAGAAATGAAGGTCTCAATGCGTTTTTTGACAGTTTTATCAATGAGGAAACTACAATACAGATGTTAATTAACGAATATGAAAAGGCTGTAGCTAATTGGCATGAAAAGGAATTGAAAGCTGATCATGACACTGCCAACACTATGCCTGTTCTAAAGACACCATCACCTATGGAGAAACAAGCTGCAGGCATCTATACAAAAAGAGTTTTTATGAAGTTCCAAGAGGAATTGGTTGAGACCCTTGCAAATCCAGCTACTAAGGTTGATGATTCAGGAACAGTAAGCAGATATAAGGTGGCAAAATTTGG
The DNA here is from genome assembly GCA_024138005.1 of Lumnitzera racemosa. NCBI lineage: Eukaryota > Viridiplantae > Streptophyta > Magnoliopsida > Myrtales > Combretaceae > Lumnitzera > Lumnitzera racemosa. The sequence continues at coordinate 63,489,923 of JAMXBC010000011.1, forward strand.
AGAAGAGCATAGGGCACACAATGTTACTTTCAATTCTTTTGAGATGAAAGCAAATTGCAGCTGCCAAATGTTTGAATATTCAGGAATAATTTGCCGACATGTTTTGTCAGTCTTCAGAGCAAAAAATATGCTCACACTGCCTTCTCAATATATCTTGAAGCGATGGACAAGAAATGCCGAGAGTGGAGCTGGAACTGATGAGCGTGGTTCAGATGTGTCAAATGACTCACAAGAGTCTCTAACTGTGCGGTACAATAGATTACGTCAGGAAGCAATCAAATTTGTTGAGGAAGGTGCAAAATCGATCCACATATATAATGTTGCAATGGGTGCAATGCAAGAGGCTGCTAAAAAGGTAGCTGCTGCAAAGAATAAAGGTCCTGAAGTGGCACAAGTTGGGCAGTTGGCTAATGGAGTTTGTCCTACTTCTGTGGAAAACCAAAGACAATCTGCGGTATGTCAATGTTTCTACTCCTATTGAAAGCATGGATATATTCTCCACATGATGTAGGTTCAGTTCATAAGCATCTCTTAACAGATCTTCCTAAAGTTTATAGTTCCACCTCTGAATGTCCATTGCACTCATTTTAGAGAAGTCGGTTTTTATACAACATTAGGAGGTTGGATTGGCAATGTGCACTATGGTAATATATTATGTTCCATCTAAAGTTATATCCTCAATGGGCCCTACTTATACAAGTCTATTTTTAACATCTCCCAACCATCTTATTTTGATGCATTAGTAGCTCCATGTGACATTCATCACATTTATGAATTACTATATGGCTTGTCCTTCTATCCTTAATTGATGTAACTCTATTTTTTTTTTTTAATTTTTATTACAAACGGAGTGAATTTCTAATCTAATCTTCCGTATATGTTTGTTTGTGCTTGGTCACCCATGTTCTCTTCATATTTATGCTTTATTGCCTTGTATTGAGCAAATCATGTCATACTACTGTCCTATAAGATATATCCTTGATGTTTTTGGGAATAAAAAAACCCTTGAGTTCACGAAGCATCATGTCATAATTGATTTGATGAACCTTCCTCAGTCCATCCATTTTGATAGGATCTATAGCAATTTTTGTTAGCTCACAACCTCTTTAAAGACTAGGGTTTAAATATCATGATCTCTACTATAGACACCCTATTTTTTATTTCCTTAAAATTTGAGTACCTTTTTAGAATAAGTAGAAAGGGTCTTAATTCCTAAAATAATAAAAAAATAAAAGAGAAAAGAAGAAGTAAATAATAATCAATTTAAAATAGAATAAGGTAGTTTGAAATAGCTTTAATATTTTGAATGACACTTGAATTGGGTCTTAAACAAAAATTTCATGAAGGGAATATTGGGCCTAGGTTGAAAATTAATCTAGCTTGGGCCAATTAGTCTATATATACAAGTTAATTGCATATATAAATAAGGTACAAGCCAATATCCTGTTGGTAAAGAACACATTCACACATAAGAGAGACCTAAGTTCGAGCCCTACAGAGGTAGCGTGCAACCTTAGTTTTTGCACAACTTAAAAGCGTATGTCCAAAACATTTATTTTTGTCTCCTTTAGTGCCTTAATCTCACAAATCCAGCAGTTACCCAAGCTTGTTGAATCAAGTTCGTAACCATATTCAATGGTCTTAATGGTAAAACCATGTAGATAACATAGGATTCTGTTGAACTCAAAACCTATCTAAATCCACCCAAGGAAAGGATTGAATCAGCCATGAAATCAAGCAAAGCTTGATATCCGAGATTGCCTAATCATGGTTGATTCGGCTGTTATAGTGACTTTCCAAGCTTATACAAGCTTAGAAAACTATAAATAGGCTTCCTTTCTTCAATTCCCAATACCAGTTCACTTTAAAATTTACCCAAGCACTCTCAATTTCTCTTGCTTATATTTTCTCTCTCTACAATTCAGCTCTCTCTCTCTTGTTGGTATCTCGTGCGTGGTAGCTATTGGACAAATCAACCACCACGTTCAAGTTGCTCAAGCTCTAATAACCCAAACTTGACCACCTACAAAGTCAACAGTACCCTGAGCTCCTCCATTCAAACTGCCACTGCCGCTTCACAATCTACAGCCATTCCCACAATGAACACCACCACTGGCTTCCTCACCTCGCAAAACCATGAGCCTAACCACTTCACTAACTTCAACCACCACTCTACGCACACAGAACCACCACCGCCTCTGTCAACTCCAAACCATCACGAATGGTAAAGGTGCTTTACCTACTCCCATTAAGTCCAACATGAAGCCACAAATCTGCCCTCTCCCGCTCAAATTGGAGGCCGACTCAATTGGACTCTCCCCTTGAAAGTTGCTGCTGTAGAAAGATTTTCGACTTGGATTGCATGTTGACCTAACTCATCGCCCAATCGTAGACTCACTGATCGAATCACCCAATCCACTCAAGGTCGAACCTACATGCATTTTCAAATCTAGCCCTCCTTTTTTTTTTTTTTGTTTCTTTTTTTCATTTTATCTCACATCTTTGTTGTTGTTTTTTTTTTATTTATTGTACTTTATTGTAATAAATTACATGTAAAAAAAATCTAAAAAAGAAAAGGGGAGAGAGAGAGAGAGAGAGAGGAAAAATAATTTAAAAAAAAAAGAAATAATAAAAGAGAGGAAAAGCTTTGTTATTTTTATTTTATTTTCTTAGGTCAAAAAATACAACAATAAAAATACATATAGATTAAAAAAAAAACATGTTTTAACACCTAAAAAATCTATTTTTCAAAAAAAAAAACTTTAAAAGTTAGGATTTTTTAGAATTTTCAAAAATAAAAAAAATGTTAGGATCCTTTTTTTGGGAACTTTCTTAAAATGAGAAATGAACTAGCTAAAGAACTTAAACCCAACTGTTTTTCAAAATTAAAAGAAACTAGCATGTCTAAAGTTTTATAAAAGAATGAATTACGAAAGTTTGATCTCAATTAGTAGGTGTGTAGCTTTTTATTTTATTTTCTTAGGTCAAAAAATACAACAATAAAAATACATATAGATTAAAAAAAAAACATGTTTTAACACCTAAAAAATTCATTTTTCAAAAAAAAAAAAAATTTTTTAAAAGTTAGGATTTTTTAGATTTTCAAAAATAAAAAAAAAGGTTAGGATCCTTTTTTTAGGAACTTAAACCCAATTGTCTTTCAGAATTAAAAGAAACTAATATGTCTAAAGTTTTATAAAAGAATAAATTATGAAAGTTTGATCCCGATTAGTAGACGTGTAGGTACCTCTGGAGTGATTTAAAAAATGAAAAAAATTATTTTTTCCCTTTGCAATTTTTTTTCAATTTCTCATTTTTTGTAAATAGGTACAATGTCCTTTATTATTTGTGAATATATATTATTAGCATGGTGTCTTAAAAAATAAATATTAAAGTTGGAATGTTTTAGGTGGAACCTGACTAGAGTTTAATAAAATAGTCCCTAATACTTTGATATTTGGTTTTTTGAAACCTTTTTAGAAAAAGTTTTCAAAATTATAGGCTAGTGGCCAATTTAGAATCACTCTTCCTAATTGTTTCTAATTTGATCATCTTTCTCAATTCTACTGGATGGCGACTCTATTTGTTTTTTGAAAAAAGGGAATCGAGTTTTCCTTAATTTCAATCAAGGATTTAAGCTAAATAGACATAGGATTTAATTTAAATCAAATGAAGGAAAACAAATAATCGAAACCGAAATTTCATGCTCAACATCTATCTTTTAGTGATTACTTGAATATCAATTCTAGTCACTTTAATTTACCATAGTTTCTTTACTGACATAACCAAGGCTAAACAATATATGAAAAAGTTTGAGGTTTGCCTCAGCTCGGATTCTTCCTGCCCATAATAAAGGAAGATCCATGAAACAACTGTCAATCTCAATGCGTGTTGTCCAACATCAAGATAATAACGAATCTTTACTGCTTATTCCACACTATATGTATTACATTTCAAACCTCTTTTCTTAATAATGTTCCAACTTTGTCCTTTCTGTCTAATAATGCTTACCTTTTATTAGAAGAGATGTCAATGAAAAGAAAGGCAAATGCTTGCACTGTCGGACTGGTGAAGTGGTAGCAGTTTTACCTGCTGACTATAGGCTATGGCTTATTATCTTTTCTGTTTTTGGCTGCTGCTGAGGCGTGCAACTACATCATACCACAATATGTGGGAACAACTTGGTTTATCTTTTTAGGAAAACCAATACTGATGCCACTTAATTACAAGAATCTTGAGTTTGATCATCTTGGCTTTTGGTAGCTTGAAAAAGATATAAAAAGGATGAAGGTCAAAGTGCATGTATATTTTTCTGATGCACAGAATCTTTTATGAAGATTTTTCATCTTAGAATTTAGGGGCATAATCAAATTGAGTCGAAGCGATATAGTTCTAGGCATGAACTCGAGCACTCAACTTGAAGACTCGAGCTTGGCTCCAGTTCGATCAAGTTTTAAATTTTAAACTCAAATTCGACTTGAAAATATATATGATAACTTTAAGCTTGACTTAATTGATTTGATTAAGCTTAAGTTTTTTCATAAATTTTTTCAGATGGATGTCGGATTTGCTTATATTTAAATAAATAAAAAATTATATCAAACTTGATTAGACTCATAAACCTAACAAGTTTAGTATTTTAAAACTCGATCTCGACTTGATTTATTACTTGAGTAGTTTGAGCTTGAGTTCAAATTCAACTATAACTGATTTAGTTCGAACAAAATTGAGAAAATTTCATGTTTACCGTCAAATTAAAAAAAATTTATATAATTACAAATTGTGTAAAAAATATTATTAAAATACTATTTTTTTTTTTTACATTTTTAAAATGTGATATTAGTATTTGTGTATATGTTATATTTTGAAAATGTGACATTATTAAAAGTGCATTTGAATCGAAAATGCGACATTAGTATTTATATATATCGCATATATATTTGATATACTAATGTCATGTCATATCTTCAAAATGCAATTTATATACATGATATTTTGATAATATTTTTTGTACAATTTGCAATTATGTAATTTTTTTATAAATATCGATAGATATGTATTACACCTAATAAAACTTGAGTAGTTTATGAATTGGCTTGATTCGTTTGCACTCCTATTAGAATCGGTGAATCTACACTTTTTACTTCTCTCTCTCTCTCATCTCTCCCTCCCATTTGTGTTTTTTTTTTTTTTTTAATTAATTTTTCATGTCGTTCCAGTGCAAAGGTTATGATTAACTAAACTAAGCTAAACCTCCCCGATTCTCCTTGTGGAATGGACCTGATCTATATAACCATGCCTTCATTCATTTAAAAGAAAAGGTATACATATTATGTACTGGCATGACATGATTGTCACCATCCTGGCAATTTCTGTCATTGGCTTTTACAGGAAGAGAAGCAAAAGAAAATTCGCGAGTTGACTGCTGAGTTACAGAGTACTAACCAAAGATGCGAGGTTTATAGGTCGAACCTATTGGCTATATTGAAAGATATGGAAGAGCAGAAACTGAAACTGTCAGTGAAGGTTCAGAATGCAAGGCTTAGCTTGAAAGACTGAAGTATTTCGCATTACAAGGCCGTGAGTTTTATCTTGCATCACTTGTTTGTCTCTGAGACTGGTAACAAATCTTGGGCCATGCCTCCTCCTCCTCTTTTTTTATTCTTGGATGATGTGCTTAGCAGAAGCTGTGCCTGTGATGATGTCCTGTTGTTTTTATCTTTCAGGTTATAGGAGGATTTTTTCTTGTATTTTTTATTTTTTTGGGGGTGGGGGTGGGGGTGGGGTGGGGTGGGGTTTGGGGTGTTGAGGTCTTGTGGGGGTTGGTTTGTCTATCATCCTATAGAAGATTGGCAACTATCCATGGGAACGGGATGCCTATCCTGGTGGGGGAATTAAAAAACAGGTATGAAAGTTGAGAGAGCTCGAGCTGTACATGGAAATTAGGAGCTCGTTGAAATGATATTTAGGGAATTTTGAGTTTGGATTGATTAACCTTATCTTTTAATGAAATAAATTGTGAAGTTAATGACAATTTTTTTGGCCCAAAGTTAGTGACAATTTTAGTATCCGAATTTTGTGCCATTTTGCAATTAATTATATTGAACCTTTTGGGTGTCAATTTTAATACCTAACTCTAAAGTTTCTACTAACTGATGTTAGATGAGGTGATATTTTTAATGCATGATACGACACGGGTCTTTTTCCTTTACAATAAAATTAAATTTCTTCTTGGAAAAAAATCCACATCATTTTCTAAAATATACTTAAATTAATAAAGTGGATTAAAATTAGTAAACAACAAAACTAATAGAAAAGAAAAGGGAGATAAATAACATCCGTCAATCTTTGCGCTGCTTCATCTTCATCTTCCTCTTCTCCAACACAAACCCTATTTCGAACTTCATGGGTCTTTTACAAAGACATCTTGTATTTTGTTTTTGAACATAGACGTGTCTTGTGTTATTCAATTTTTTTTTTTCTTGGGTTAATTATGGATATGACATGTTAACATTTTGTTCGTCTTGCAAAAAACTTATTAGATGTGATAATGTTCTTAAATATTTTTACTCATAGATATAATTAAAAATAAAAAATCTGCAAAAATTCAAGAGAAAAGGAAAAAACAAAAATGCACGTACGTATTCTAACTACTTCAAAGTTGGGGGGTTGTGTGGCAACCACTAAAGATGAGTCAACTCACCATTTTAGGTGAGCTTTGTGACCTATAAAAAGGTAGTAGGTAGCTACCCATCAATATGGGGTTATGTGGTCGTCTCAGGATAGGGGATTTCACTCCTCTTGAAGTATCTATAAAGTTCTTGACCATTCTTTGTCTATTTATATTTGTTCGTATTTTAGATGGTGCGCTAACTTTTTCCTTTTGAATTTTCCAATACTATTCTAAACTCTTTTATCGTTAGGAGTGTTGTTTAATATTGTCACAAGTCCCCGTTTATTTGGGAGCTTAACCATTTCAACTAGTTTTGATCATGCCATCATCAAAAGAGTGGCATAAGTTCATAATTAGTTTGCTTGTGGGAGATCAAATCTACCTTCAAAAAATACCTAAACCCATGAACAAATTGCTTACAAACATCATTCACTTCACTTTAAGCACAAGTTAAGCACCTCCAATTGTTTTTAAACTCATAGACTATGAGATTCTCCCTTACCTAAATCCATAACGCCCTTATTGTAGGGTTAACATTTTATCGTTACCCTCTATCTAAAGATCACCAACCCTATTTCACTCATTGCTTAACTCCAACTAAGATGACCTCTGTTAAGACTTTAGGCTTCTACAAATTCCCTTTGTACCCTTACCTATTCCTCCATCCTCCCAAGTTACCTTTTGCTGAGTGGCCTAACGATAAGGTCTATTCATTAAAGTTCATTTCATTTTCTAAAGATTTAGACAAAGTCTTGTTACAATACTACTCGTGATACAGCTGCCCCATCTAGCAACGATATCCTCCGCCTAGTGATCGCTCTTTTCAAGCTTCATCCATACAGGTCTAGTTGTCAATAAGAATTATTATTTTCGTACAGCACATTGGGTTGAACAAAATCCGCTTTTGAGCATATGCATCTGAAAATTGCTCCTTTCTCTATTGAAGCCATACTATATCTCTAGGTTTGGACAAAATCTGCTTCCTCCCCTTACTACCTTGCTCCTACTTATTAACTTGCTTCTTTAATTGCTCAAAGGCCTTCGCCTAAAGTCTTTAGATCTACTGGGACTTATCAACTCCGTTTATACTTTCTTCAACAACAGTTGGCACTGACATCATATGGAAATGGTTAGATTAAACCCATAGACTACTTCAATTGGTGTTCACATTGAGATGTTAACAAACTTATTCATATGCAAAGTCAATATTAGAAGGCATAAATCCCAATATTTTCCTTCCAACTGTATCTTGGAGTAAGGCTCCAAGTGTTTTATTAACCACTTTAGTCTACCTCTCAGTTTGAGCATGACAAGTAGTATTGAAAAGAGGTTTAGTATCAGATCTTTTCCATAGATAAGTCCTACTAAGGTTAAGATGGAACCAACAATGACATATGCAATTGATACACTTCCCTCCCACTCTTGGGCTTCTTATATTTACTAGACTACTCAATCATCCTATAAACATCACTCCCTAATTTAGGGGTGAAAGAAAGTTCCCTCAACAATTCCTTACTTTTCTTCTCACCAAAATGGCCTAACAAACCCCCAACTTAGGCTTCTCTCAGCAATATTTCTTAATCGACCCTTCAGGTGCACATAACATCCCCAATTTAAATAGAAAACCATTCACCACATACAATTGCCCATTACTCTACCCCTAACATACTTAGCAAGTATAGGTATAAAACATACATCATTCTTATATTGCTCAACCATCAATCCAAAACCTAGTAACCTAGATTTTAAAGTAGTATTAAGCACGGACTTGCAAGATAAAGCATTCACAACAAATTGGTCTTACCTGTTTGCATTTAATCACATGATAGAAACTCTCCAAAAAATCTACACATCTAGCATTATGCTTAGATAGTCTATTTTAGCCTTTCAAATTTTCAAGGGACTTTGTTTCATGTAAATGATAAACTCCTTAGTAGCAAATATCAATACTCTAACCAACGAATACATCTCCTTATCATATGTAGAGTAATTGATGGTACCTTTTAACTTTTCACTAAAATAAGCCATAAGTTGATGTTCTTACATCAAAACCACTTCTACACCAATTCTATAGGCATCATATTCTAATTTAAATTTCTTTTAAAAATTTAGGAGAACCAAGATAAGGGCTATAATGACCTTTTCTTTGATCAACTTGAAACTCCGCTTTCGCTATGCTTGCTTGCTCCATTTGAACTTTTTCCTTTTCTTAGTAAACTCCATCAAGGGAGCTACTATGGTGTTGAAATTGTGTAGAAAATGTCTGTGAAACAAGGCTAGTTGATGAACACTACAAACATCAAACATCGATAGGGGAATTGACCACTTAGTGATAGCTCAAATCTTCTCTTTCTCAAATCTAATACCATTCCTAGGAAATAACATAAACTAAGAAAACAATTTTATGTTGAAAAAATGTGCAATTCTTCAAATTGCCATATTATTTTTCATTACACAATAATGCTCAACATGATTTTGCAAATCAGCATTATAAATCAATATACCGTCAAAATAAACAATTACAAATTTACTTACAAAGTTAATGCAATACACGACTCATTAACCGGCATAAAAGTACCAGGTACATTGCTTAGGCTAAAAGGCATAACCATCCATTCTTTAAGCTTATCCTTAGTTTTGAAGACTATCTTTAGATCATCTCCTGGCCTCATCCGCATCTAATGATATCTACTTAAATCTACTTTTAGAGGACACACGAACCTTGCACAATTCATCCAACATGTCATCTAATTAAGGAATTGAATTTCCATACTCTATTGTGATCCAAATAATAACCCAACTATCAATACACATGTATCAGGATTCATCTTTCTTTGACACTAGAAGAGTTAGCACAAAGCATGGACTCACACTCTTACATAAAACCTTGATTAATTAACTCATTTACTTGCCCATTAAGCTCCTTTGTCTCTTTGGGATTCATCTTATAAGTGGGCTTATTAGGTAACACAACTCTAAGCTCAAGATTTATGTGGTGCTCTATACCTTTTACCGGTGGTAATCTCTGAAGTAAATCCTCAAGGATCACATCATCAAACTCCTTTAGCAATGTTTAGACTATTGGTGGCACTAGAACTTCCGTTCCCATACCTCACACTTGTCGAATGTGCAATAAAAATATCAATTCTCCAATAGTGATAGCAATCTTAACATTCCATAGTGTTATCAATAAGGCTTATTTCTAGCCTCTCATCGTAGCAATTTATGCAGCTCTAACATCTTCAGGACTCATTGTCTCAATAAGATCTTCTTGCTGTCCTTGATAAAAGCATATGCATTAAGCCATCTATCATGAACAACACTACGATCAAAGAGCTATAGTCTTCCTATTATGATGAGACACCATCATGGGTAGGAACGACAATGCACTGGACTTCATTATGATAAACTCTAACACCAATCAGAATCTGCATTTGTTTAGTCACATGCATTGTAGCTTTATTACTAATCTAGTACAATTTATATGGCTTAGGGTAATCTGTTAAAAAAAGAATTATGTGGCCCAAGTAGACAACCATTGTTGTACAATCAATCCTATGGTCCTCATATCACTACTTAATAAGAGAAGAGATTTTAAGTGTTTTTGAATTTTAATGGGAAAGTTAAGAACAACTTCTTGAAGTACACACCAATGAGAACTTGATATTGCATATGAATTTGACAAGTGGTTTGATAAGCCTTAGGATCAAGCATATGAAGGTATCTAAATTTTGCAACAATTAATAAATAGGTAGAAGCAAAATGGGTGTTTTCAAGGTTTAGCAAATCCGCAAGCTATTTATAGGATATTAAGCACCTACAAATTTTATAGGACCTAACAAATATTGGACATGATGCACACATACTTGTTAGGGTCATTCGCTACTATTTTTTCTAAAAGAAAATATAAGAGTAAGTGTACTTAAGAGAAAACTCTTAAGAATATTCAAAATGTATATTTAATGTGGAAGATGAGAAACTTCGACAATTATGAGAAGAGGCCTTATATACTCTGGCTACTAAGGTTTGTACTTGTAAGAAATTACAAAAGGGTAAAACATCTAAAAGGAGAATAATACATAACCCATGACATATCCATAAAAGGGTAAGATAGAGAAAAGACAAAAAGAATAATGGTTGAAAATCTTTCTTGGGATCAATAACTTATACTTTATCGGGCCTATATAGGATGCTTCTAAAAAAAAGGTAGAAAGAGAATATCTAATCTATCCTGGGCACAAAGTGATGTAAACATCTTCAACAAGTCAACAACCTATAGGATAGCTTGAAAATGAAGAGTTCAATAAGGAGGTTAGCTTGTTGGACCTAGATCAAGTTGGTATGAGAGGTTAGAATAGCTCAGTTTGGACTCTAGAAGCCTTGGAGTAGATGGGGAGAGGTTAATGGTCATCCTTACCTGGATGAGTATCAGATGCTTGGGCTTGGTGGAATTACTTAAGCTCTAGATGAAGAGATGGGTCTCATCTCGAGCTGGCTCATATGCTAGGATACATTGAGCAATGCCTTAGAGACTTTTAGCTCGTTTCCTAGTGATTGTATACAAATTTGATCTTTATCATCCTCCCCTAAGTCATGATGACTTGACCTCAAATCAAGAGATTTTTTCTCTTCTATTCCCTCTTCTTCTTCTTCAACATAGTAAGGAAATCGATCAAACACATTAAAGGTAGAAGAGACACAATATCCTTTTAGTAACTTGATTTGGTAAGCATTGCTATTGATCTTCTTCAGGATCTTGAATAGACCATTAACTCATGGAAATAACTTGCTCTTTCTAAGGTGCAAGAACCTATCTTTACTAAGATAGATCCAACTAAGTCTCGTGGGCGAATCGCTAAAGTGTACTGCTCCTTCTATTGATCTATTACTGCTTCTCATTAAACTCGGTAATCTACTTTGTTACCCTTTAATGTAGCTTTTGCAACTCTTATGCTTGGTTAACACCAGATAGGCTCTCTTCGACTGTTGCTAGGCTCTTATGAGATCCAATAGAATGGTTGATTGAATCCATATACAACCTTGAAGGGGTCTTTCCAATAATGTTGTTGAAACTTTGGTTACATGCGAACTCCATGGTAAGCAAGCACAGATCCAATTCCCTAGATTTCTCCAAAAGTAGCTCAGAGTAGGGCTCCCAAGGTCCTATTCACCATTTCAATTTGTCCATCCGTCTGAAGATGGCTAGTATAATTGAACATAGGCTTCGTATCAAGTCTAATGTCCTCCAAAAGAAGCTTAAGAATTTTGTGTCCTGATTTGATACTACAAACTTCAAAACTCCATGTAGTTTGACAATCTCCTATAAGAAAACATCAACTATATATAAAGCATTGTTAATTTGGTAGCACAATATGAAGTATGCCATCTTACCGAAGCGACCGACAATCGTTAGGATGGAGTCCTTCCCACAAGGTGTTTAAGGCAACCATAAGATAATGTCCATGCTGAAGTCTTCCCATAGGTAGGAAAGAGTGGGCAGGGCATATATTCTCCATGGGGCCCCTTCCTTCCCTTTGCTCTTTTACATTACCTTACCACCTTGTAAACATCTTGAACCATTTCTAGCTAATATAATCTTTCTTTCAATAGCTCGAGACAAAGCTCCACTATAAGCTTCCCTTATTAATAACTTCCTAATAGTAATCCTATCCTTGCAACGATTTACAATGGAGCTAAATTATGGGTCTTGAGCATATTGCTTCGTAATCAAGGAAAATCTTAACAATATTGTCTAAAGTATTGTCATTAAGGCATGTTGCCTGGATAATGCATTGGCCATAACAGCCTACTATATTGTTATTAAGGTATACTGTCTGGATAGTACATCAACCATAACATTAGCATAACATTAGCATGTCCCTTCTTATGTCAAATGACATAAGAAAACCTTTCCATGAATTTAGCCATTTTGCTTGGCTCTTTAAGAGTTATGCTAGTTTCCTTCGTTTTTCAAGGACTCATGGTCCATATAAATAACAAACTCTCTTAGCAATAAGTAATGCTACCGATAAGGGCTCGGAATAAGGAACAGAGCTCATTCTCGTACACCAAGTAATTCAAGGTAGCACTATTAAGCTTCTTATCATGGTATGTCGTAGGCCTTCTCTCTTGTATTAGAATGACTTTTATACATATGTTTAAGGCATCACAGTCATGAGTGAATGGCTACCCAAAGTCTGTTAATGCTAGTACTGAGGTCGAGATCAACTTCTCTTTTATCTCCTAAAAGCTCTTCTCAACTTAATTAACTCTATTAGAATCTTGAACTCTTATCGGTTAACTCAGTTAAGGGAGGGTGCAATTATATTGAAGTTTTTTATAAACCTCCTATCAAACGAGGCTAATCCATTGAAACTCCTCACTTCGGTCACATTCTTAAGGTTGCCCACTCCAAAACATCTCTGACCTTCTCTTCATTGGCTCAAGTCCTCCTTGAGATATCACAAAACCAAGAAATACAACTTCTTATTGATAAAAAGTGTACATCTTTAGGTTGTCGAATAGGCACTCGGTATGAAGTATCTTAAAAACATGTTAGAGGTGTTCTACATGGTCGAACAAATCAACATTATAGATTAAGATGTCGTCAAAGTACAAAATTACATTTCATACTTGCAGGCTTCAGCGTTGGTGTTGCTCTTTTCTTCTTTTTTCCCCTTTTGGCTAGAGTCATCGTCCTTTTTTTTAAAAACTTCCAAGAACGATAATTTACATAAGGAAAATTTTATGGTTATTTATTATTTACGTAATTGTCTATTTATGATAGTAGAATAAAATCGTGATTTCGATTTATAAAAGTACTTACAAAAATGATAAAGAGAATGGAATTAGGAATCACAATTCCATTTAAAGTCCATTCGACATACCAGATTAACTATAAAATTAGTAACAAAACGAACTTTTTAGACACCACTTTATTTTTATTTTGGTAGCTATATCTTTAGTTATTTAAATATTTATGTATATAAAAGATTTTTTGACTACCGACTTTGAGATTTTGTAGTCGATTGTATTATATTTAGCAACTATATTATTAATTTGGTAGCAAAAAGATGTTCCCTCTACTTCTAAAATTTTACTCCCAATCTATTTACTACCGATGACTAATTTGGTACTTAAAAGTAACATTTTGCTACTATAATATATTGGTAGCTAATAATTTAATAGTTAAAAATTGAATTTATTGTAATGCACACACTTCCCAATTAAGGGTCTCATCGCATGTTTCATGAGGCTCATGAACATACTTGGTGCAATAATCAAGTCAAAAGGCATGACCAACCATTCGTATAAGTTACGCCTAGTTTTGAAGGCAGTCTTCCATTCGTCTCCTAGCCTCATATGTATCCAGTGGTAATCATTGCTAAAGCTAATCTTCAAGAATAACTTAATATCATGGAGCTTGTCAAACATGTCATTGAGCCTCAATATTAGATACCTATACTTGATTGTGATCCGACCCATTGCTCGACCACTTATGGACATGCACTATGAATAATCTTTCTTTAGGATGAGTAGAGCAAGTACAACACATAGGCTCATACTCTCTCTAACATGACCTTGCTTTATCAACCTATTCACTTGTCTCTTTAGCTTAATTGTCTACTTAAGATTCATTCTGTAAGCAAGTTGGTCAGGTAGGGCAACACCAGGCTATAAGTTAATGCAATGCTCTATTCCCCAAATTGGTGGTGGTCATTTAGGAAGCTCCTCAAGGAATAGATCAGCAAATTCATCAATTAGCCTTTTCACCTCCTTGCACACTCAACTCAAATCCCTTAGCTCAATAATTATATACCTACTAATCTAATGTCCACCTTGCCTCATATTGTGTTGAAATAGTATTTCCTACCAATCGTGCCATTTCGTAGTATTCTTGATGAATTGGGAGGTATAGTCGCAATAGCACCAGTTTTTATATGTTTGTTGGCTTTACCTTTTTTAAAAAAGTATGTATGTGCATAGTTTAAGTTTTCATCCCATTCACCAAGGAATATTTTTTGTTACTTTTAGCCTAACAAAAATGAATTCAACTCACTCCAAGATAAGACTAGGGCCTTCTTCTTTTGTGATCGAGCAAGTTGCAATTGTATATCCCTAACTTGCTGAGGTGTCATGGACTACATTGTAGTCTTCCATTTGTCCTTCCTAAAGGTATAAGTGTTCTTGTGTCCATCATGCATGACACTCCAATCAAAGAGCCTTGGTCTTTTAAGTAAGATGTATGAGGCATGAAAGTCCCAAACTTTTGCGATTAGGTCCCTAGCGATTGATTTACGACCTTTGTGAAATTAACTTGATTAAATTAGAAATTTACGAGTAGATTAGGAATGCTAGTTATGAGAACCCATGCACTTGGATTGTAAAAATATAATAAAATAATAAAAATATAGCTAAATAGTAAATTTTACTTATTATTTTATAATTATTGTAATCGCATGGAATAAGCTTAAAAAATTAATGAGTTTTTAGAGATGAATCATATGAGCAAAAGAATTATTAAATAACATAAAATAACATGTAGAAAATATACATTTACCATATGTAATTTTTATATGTAAATATATACTTGTAATTATCCAAATTAAACTAAAATAAATAAAGAAAATGGTAAAAAAAATAATAAATAGTAGATAGCTAGGAATAAGATTAGACATGGAAGGACTAAGGACAATTGTTGATGTATGAGATTAGCAATTAGACACATATAAAACTGGTATAAAGGTAGATTTGGCAAGATGAGAGGGAAAACAATTCATTTACTTCCTCCAAAAGCTCTATAAAATTCAAGAATTCTTTCCACAATAATCTACTTGCAATCAAGGATTTGGGAAAAATAAGTAGGAGTTTAGAAGATTAAAAAAGAAAATTTGGAAAATTATAGGAAAATTAGTGTAATTCTAAGTTGTTTGGAGTTTGAAAGTTTAAGTAGTTGTTGGAGACCAACCAACACCACCACTTGAAGGAGTAGCCACCACCCAGCTTTGCTAACATTAAGGTGGTAACCACCAATGGCCAGATCTCTTTATTATGGTAAGTGTCCTAAATTTGCTGATTAAAAAAAAAAAATATTAATCTTACTCAAAAAATTCCAAGAAAATTTATTTGTAAGTATTCTTAGGTATACAATCCTAGAAAAATATTGCTTTGTTGAAATTTAGTAGATATATATTACATCCTTAAAAAATCACTAAACTTAAACAGATTTTGATATTCATTTGAAACACCTTAATGACGTAGTTTGAAGCTCAAAAATTTTCTTTAAGCTATTCAATACTTATATTAAAATGCTATATAAAGTTTTTCGATAAAACTAATTTCTATATTTTTCATGATTAGTAGTGTATTTGTGGTATGCTAGTATTGTTGGATTAAATTTTGTGGAAGGAAGTTACAAATATCATGAATATGTCACTTATATGAGTAATCTCATAATATGTGAACTTGAGAATTTGAGTGTGATTATGAGTTGAATGAGAACTCTGGGGAGTAGTAAAGTTGTGAGGTATTGAATGAAGTGTTAAATTGGTTTCTTTAATTGGAATTTGGGATGATAGTGAAAAAATCAATTAACTATAGGGAGTTTGATTGAAGATAGAGGATAACTCAAAAGATTTTTAAGTGAATATTATATTAGGAATATACTTCTAAGCTAAGTTAGAGGGAAGTTCATATGTGAATTGTAGTAAAAGGGGAGTTAAAAGACTAAGTTAGAGGATAAATTTCTTAAAAACTATGAAGTTATTTAAACTCAAAAGGCAGCTTAAAAGATATCTTATCATAAAACTTAAAATGAAGTAAACTTAGAAGTTGATACAGAGGGTAAAATTGGCGTAAGATATAACTCTAGTATGGTTCACAAAGTAACTCAAAAGATTCTAGCCTAAAAACTTTACCATAAATTGGCTTAGAACTTAACTCAAAGGATATTGTAAGTTAAAATAACTTATAAAACTAGTAAACCAATTAAGAAATCCCAATACGTAAGTAAAAAACAACTTGTAAAACTAATGTTAAAACAACTTAGCTTATATAAAATGAATCAATTACTATCAAATCAAGGCTTGAACATGGATTAAAACTAATTAATTGTACATGTATAGGGATAATTGAATATTACAAGCGTGGTAATCAAGGGTTATGAACCATTGATGTTCGACTAAGTTGGGATCAATACTTCGCAGCATTTTGAAGTATTATATTAGAGTACTTGGAGGCTTAAGAGTGCATTTATTGTTATTGTAATTAATTGTTTTCATGTATGCTACATGTATGATTGACATATTGGATTATGGATTAAGAGTTAAACTCCTTAGAATTTTGTTCTGCATGAATTTATATTGATTGCTCTATCATGAAAATCTGTTGATTGCCTCTAACTAGAGTTAACTAAAGACTGACCTATAACTTAATTGGATATGTATAACAACCCACTAAGGGAATAATTAGGTGTGTCAAACCAAATATTAACCCCTTTGATGAGAATAGCTTAAATGATCCTTTTCCCGCTCTTAGTTAAACTAAGTGATAGGGGAGAAAGTCACGACAAAGTTAAAGACAATGGTTCGAAGGTAGTCTCGAAAGGAGGACGTTTTCCATTATACAGGCTTGGGTTTAGTCTAATTTGAGTCATGTTGAAACTCATCAATTCATGGTAAAGTGAACATAATTTCTCTATTTTCACAATGGAACGGATAACATAGTATAATGTTACAGTTGGTTGATTACATTGTGTTTCATTAATAGTTGAAACCCCGATTGTGTTTGTTATACTTTTTTATCTCTATCCCATTTATTGAGCTAGTTACACTCACATCCCCATAAACTCTTTTGCAAGTGTTGAATAAGGACTAAAGATGCAACACGCTATGGGAGTGAGGAAATGTGAAGACTATAGGAACATGACATCTGTTTTTGTCTTTTACCTTTATGGAAACTAACTGGGTCACCTTAGATAACGCATTAGTTTCGAACTTTGTTTGTCTATAAACATATGAACCCATGGTTTTTGTGAACTTTTTATGAAAAACTGGACTTTTTATGTGAATATGCTCATGTAAATATTATTATGATATTGAGAAATGTACTTCAGGTCATCTTAAACAATCATTATTTAAAGCAATACTATTGGTTTTATTTATAACAGGTGTCAAACCAGATGCTTCAAGCTGATAAAGTTGGGTATACCTTGTATGGCTATATTTACTATAATAGCTGTGATATTAGTTTCTATCTTGGATTAGTTTACAAGGTAAAACTGTTATAACTCCTCATATTCGAACGTGACAATGCATACATTGGAAATACGTCACAAACCTCATCATGGTACTTATTACTAACTCTAAGAAATCTCCACTTGCTTGGTAATCTTCATTGCGCCTTTCTCATTAAGTTAATGCAGTTGGTAAGGCTTTAAATGTTCAAAGGTCAACAAATTAAGTTACCAAACCCAAGAAGCAATAGCTACATTAGTGCAACTTTCTCCATAGACGATCAATGTACATAAGTTCCCCTTTACCTTATAGTTTGTATGGAACAAGTTTTTCATATTGCTTGTCTTCTAAACTCGATGTAGTGCTCAACATTCTTATCGAGACTAAGGTCATTAACTCTCCCTACTTAGCATAGACTACATCTTACTAGTCTTCATCATTTCTACCCTGGGCTCCTTCTCTACTACAACTCCTTTGACTATCTCATCTTCATCTACACTATTAACTTTATCCCATTCGGGTACTGGGTGACCATGTGTCTATAACCATAACACTTAAAACACTTGATACCACTTGCCTTACTTCTAGAGGACTGGCCCTTCTCAAACTTTCTTCCTCCAAACTTATCGAAAGGCTTGTCTTTCTACTTGGTCCTTCCTTCAACAGGTACGGATATGGGCTCATCCCTTCTATTAGGTTCTGTTCTAACTAACTTCTTATAATCAAACATAATAGCTTTACCAGATGAAACAACATGAATTTGATTAGCTTACAAAGGGTTGTTCCTCTTTTGCTTCTCGACCTCATAGGCGATCTTTATAACTTCTTCTAATGATAGAAATCCCTGAATTTCAACAGCATTCTAAATTTCATACCGAAGCCCTTTAATGAATCTTAAAACAATTCGAGGCTTTGGCTTCAACCTCACAGCAAATCATCAACATCCAAAACTCCTTAACATATTTGTCTATACTCTTATTACCTTGCTTCAACTCCTAGAGCTTTTAAACGTATCCTGCGTATATGAATTGGGAATGAATCTACCCCAGAGGAGTTTCCTCATCTCATCCTATATATTGACTTCCCTTCATTTATCTCATCTCTAAGCAACTTGTAAGTTCTTCCACTGCAAGACTGCATATTCGGAGAATTCAAGGGTGACTAAACGAACCTTCACTTCATCTCCATAATGATAACAGTTGAATAGCTTTTTCTACCTTTTCCTCCTAGTCTTAAAGTATTCATTTGTATCTCCACTTCCTAATAAGGTTAAGATTTGGACTTTAATGTTCTCCAAGCCTTAGGGTACTCAAGTACTTTGTTCCTCAGCTTCATAATAGTCGTCCTCATCCCTGTTCATATCATTAAGGATTATCCATCTTTAAGCTTGTTCATCCACTCCACAAACTCGACCATTTTGAGTTAAGTATTCTTGTCTATCACTTCAAAGCTCATTCCGCTCTATTTTGACAACTTCATTTGCTCAAATGTCGGTCTAAATGGTTGCAACAAGTCAAACATCTATCAACTGTTACATGGCTAACATCATATTCTCCATTTAATCAATAAGGCGATCAAACTACTCATTAGATGTCCTTCGGGTTTATACGACTTGCTTTCTACGGCCGAGTACACCACTTTCATTATCACCTACGATGGCTTGCACATTAGGGTCTAACATATCCACCACCAATTAGAACACTTTGGTCGAATCAAATAATGCTACCACCACAACAACCCAAGAACTACCACTCTACGATCAACAATGCTATTGAATAACTTTAACTTTAACCTCCACACTGCAAACACATCTTGCCCGGTAGTAAACCAAAATCGATCCACTAACTTAGATACGCCTACAACTAACAGCGACCTCAAGAGTAACAACAACGGCAATTAGTAGTAACTCTAGGATAAACACCAATAAGTTATTTCTATTCAAACAACAATAACTCTGACCATATGACTTCCCTTGTAGAGAGTTGGATTTGATACCAATAAAGATGATACGCCTTGGGGTCAAACACATGGGAGTATCTAAATTTACACAGCAAATAAACAAACAAAAGTAAATGGCCATTATTAAGGTTTACCAAATCTGAAGCTACTTATATGATATTGAGTACCTACAAGTTCTATATGGCCTAACAAATATTTGAAATGATGTGCAAATACTTGCAAGGGTAACTCACCACTACTCTTGTTGAAGGAGTAGATAATAGTATGTGTTATTAAGAGAAAACTTTAAAAGATATTTGAAATGTATATTCAATGTGGAAGATGACTAACTTTGGTGATTACGAAAAAAGGCCTTATATACTCTAGCTAATGAGGTTTGTACACATAAGAAATTACAAAAGGGAAAAACATCCAAAAGAAGAATGATACATAACCTAGGACATATCCAAATAGGGTAAAATACAGAAAAAGACAAAAATAATAATGGTAGAGTATCGCCCTTAGGATTAGTAAAGTAGGATACATGCCGGGCCTATATAAGATGCTTCTAACAAAAAGGTAGAGAGAGAATATCCTATTTATCCTGGATGGAAAGTGAAGCAGATGTCTTCAATAAGCCAGCAACCAACTAGAATAGCTCAAGAATAAGGAGAATAGTAAGGAGGTCATCTTGGTCGACTTAAATTAGGTTGGTATAACAGGTCTGAATAGCTCAGCTCGGGCTTTAGAGGGCTTGGATTGGATGTAAAGAGATCAATGGTTGTCCTTGCTTGGATGAGTATCAAATGCCTGGGCTTAAAGGAATGATTTAGGCCTTGGATGAACAAAAGGGTCTTGTCTCAAGCTAGCTCACATGCTAGGACACGTTGAGCGAGGCTTTAGAAGTCTCCAGCTTGGCTTCTAGTGATTAGTCCACAAATTTGATCCTTAACATGATTTGTTCACCACAATCTAGTGCAATTGAATTGATAAGTATAAAAACTGAGATAAAACTCTGAAGAAGATGTGATTGAATTCCAAGATAACTGTTGTAATAATGTATTTACTACACTTATATATGTCATTAGGGTTAATTAAGGGAAAAGAGGTAAATAAGACAAAAATTACATGCAAAAAAGAGATAAAACGAAAAAGTAAATAGTAGGCTGTAGACTGTCATCCACACGGTAATAGATCAAGTGTTTGGATGGTAAATGAAACTTCACTTCTAGACGATTTTGCATATTTGAGCATTCTAATGATAAGGTAGGTAGGGTTTAGACGTTACACCTTATTCTTCCATGTTGTTGTCTATGAAATTTTTGATAACCTAGCATTCAAATGAAAGACATAATTCCATCTAGACGCTAGCTTATAGCTGTTATTCTTCAGTTAATACAACATCTCTAACTCGATCCCTAACCTATTTAGGTCTTATGCTATCTATAACAAGCCTTACCAAGTCATCGAATACTCTAAAATGTATTCCAAAACCTTCTTTAAGTGGCTTCACTTCATCATGCATCTTTCCACTAACAATTCATTACACTAGGTTTTCTAACTCCTTGGATCTTGATCTAATAATGAGTTTGGTTGGTTCTTGATCCTTATTATTGCCTAAAGGTGCCTAGATAAAAATAGAAAAAATTGATGAATAAGCCAATGGGGTCTATGTAGGATCATGCAACTCGACTTAGACTTAATAGGTTTTTCATCGATTTTTTCCTTTTCCTTTCCTTATTTTTAAGGCTAATGAGTGGCCACTTATCACCATTTGCAAGTCCTACGATCCACTTACAATGCTGAGTCACAACCCACAAGTTTTTTGGTCTTCTTTTAGCCACCTCAAGGCCAAAGGGCTCCACTTTGGCCACCTTAAGTTATTTAATTTTTTGCTGGACGAATGAAATGTTGCCATGTTTCCTTATCTATAATTAACAAAAAATTAAATAATTAGGTCGCTTCTTTATCAAATAAATAATGCCTTCCTGGAAGATGCAAAACACGGATAACTTTTTTACAATTTGCCTACTTTCTATTTATCTCTATTTTCAATCTCTTCCCCTGAATTTCTTTTCCTCTTCTTCGTGTCGTTTTTAAGAAATTAGCATTTTTTATTTAATGCTTTCTAATTTCGAATCAAATTGTCTCCTTTTCAAGAATTACTATTTTGTTCCCATCCTTTGTTTCACATGTAAAATCATGTTTTAATAAGTAAAAGCCTTCTAATCTTGATAAGGGTTTGGCTTCGTCGGGTTTGGTGCTGCGCTCTACAAGATAGTGGTGGCCGAATGTGCGGTCAGTTGCAAGCTACGCAACCCTTGGACGCTGCAAACTTAGCCTTAGGGAACTCATGTAAATGGTATGTCGAACGAACATGTTGGCACTCGTAAGTTGCACGCAGTGCAGATTAGATAAAAGAATCTTCCGCATGGATGGCATGCATGCTCCTAGAACATTCAGCATCTATATCTGTTTTTCATCATAATAAAGATTGATGAAATTAATGTTTATGTGTCTAAAAATTTTTAAATGTTTATAAATAATTAATTTCATTTACAAAAATAACATATATTATATAAATAATTTATAAATTATAATAATTAAAAATTTAATATATATACATTTCTATATATATAAATAAAAAAAATTTAAGTACTATATTATAACAAAAAACATTCTTTAATTAAAGTAAAATATTATCATGTTTTTTATAAAACGATTTAATTTAATTTTATAAATTGGTTTGATTTATTTTTTCATTTTCAAACCAATCATAAATTTTTAATTCAATTTAGATTGAAAATTTTCTAAACTCAATTGTAGAAAAAAACCATACTTTTGGTTTGGTTCTGTTAAATTCAATTTGCAAACTAATTCGGTTTGATCAATTTTTTACTTGATCTTACTCTACATACGCATTTTTCGAAGATTTTTGAGCTACGGACAATTTCATGGAGGCAATACACACATAAAGCAAATATATAGGTATATTTTCAATACCTTTTCCACCTATCACCCTCCAGAATTGTGCCAAATTATGCAAGCATAACAAGTGTAACACAAGAAATGATTTATTAAATAATATACATCACATCAAATACACACAATATTTAATTACTATTTGGATTAGAATACATGAGATGACGGTGGATAGTTGTCTAAAAATCCACTACAAATATTATCATATATTTGAAGTATAGATAGTAATTACAAACATGTACAAATGTGTGGCATATACTACTCATTAGATCCTTTTTTCTGTAACACCCAACTTTAAGGTGGTGCAATGCATACGACAAAATGTAAAGGCCAGCCAAACAGGAACGTTGATTGTACGAGATGAAGTGGTGGCGTAGCGTTTGAACGAAACGAGCCATGAAATTGAACCTGAACCTAAACCTGTTTACTCTCGTTGAAAGTAAATTTATAACAAAGTAATTACAAGATAACATGATATCATCCTACTCTATCCATCTGTCTATCGGAAAAAAAAAAAAAAAAAGGCCCGGAAGAGAATCTGTACAAGAATCACCTTCTGTATTGAACAAGTCCACCATGATGATGCACCAACTACGGATATATGTATATATCCAATATATCCAGAGCAACTGCCACTCTGTAAGCCGAAACTCTGATCTTCAAACCCCATCTTTCATACTGATTTTCACGTTGTGCACTTTTATAGATAACTGCAACTTATGATCCTCTATATCATTCAATACTGAAAGCAGATTAGTCCGATAAACATCACATTTCCGCTTCGAAGCTTCTAGCTCCTTTGTAACTTCCCCAATCCTCTGCTCCAATTCATCCTACATTAGACAACTCACCATTAATTCTCTCATTTTCTTTTTTTAACGGCACAATTCTCACAGCATCCGCCAGACAATCAATTGCAAGTAAAATGTCCAGCTATGTGGAGAATGGAGAAGGCATCAAGAGTTTAAAGTAAAATTTCTGGAGAAGATCATGTGGTTCCACACAGTAAGAACTAAAACTATCCATGGATTTTCAGATTCTGAGTATTCAATATGATGAGTCTGACATGTCATTCAGTGCCAGAAGCAAACAGCATACACCAATTATTGGTCTTGAACATAATGGCACATTTGGCCATAGGGAACAAATTAATTTGTTTTTATGACCTCTCTCTCTTTTAAGGAACGTTTTCTGGTGAATTTTGTTGCATTTTGATGGAAACTGTGGTTTTCTGTAATATTCACCATATATATTTGAAAGCAATGTGTAGCTGGAATAACACTAAGAAAGGTTAACTGTGGCAAAGAAAATTTCCTCCATTTATCTGGCACGAAAGAATCAGAGACAACAGAGAGTACAACAAATTCCTAGAGCAAGGAAATAGATTTAAAATTTTAAGTGTGGAAGTGAAAAGAAAGGAAAGAAAGGAAAGTAAATTCAATAATTCTCCAGGTATTATACCCAATTCACATTTAAAGAAAAACTAGCGAAAAATGCACACACCCATGTTACAGGCACATAGAAAACATAAAAGAAAATTCAATAATATGACAAATTCCCTCATATTTTTCTATTACAATATTGTAAATGTAACTTCCATCCCATGTTTTATATTGCTATAATATTTTTACATGTGACACACCAAACCTGCCCCAATCCCTTTAATATAATAGATGAACAAGGAATAAAAGTTGGGAAAAAACATATGGGATAGAAATGACAGAAAACAAAGCCCCTCTTTCTACTCAAACCTGTCAAAATCACTCTAAAAGTAGAGGGATTTGCAGAGATCTAGGGCAAACATGAATGCAAAAGACCCCTATTTCGCTTATCTCCAGCACAAAAGAATGCATGTGGAGACTATGCTTACAATTGAGTTTTCCAGTTCACATCAAGCAGACAATTCAAACCCGATTCTATAAATGATATTTTCCCTGGTAATTTATTTTATGAAATATTTCTAACTCAAGGATCGAATTTATCATTATCAGTAGGAAAAAGTATACCATGAATCTTATTTATCAGACTTGTCTCTGTATCATTTTTATGGAAGTATGGCAATATTTCTGAAATAATAGATCTTAAGCAGGAAAATAGTTAAGAGAAAGATTACGAATCTGTTTCCATGAACGATTTGTATACCTAAACTTTCCCAAACGGTTCAAATCACCAGTGGTAGAAGAAGACGAGAATCATAGCAACCAATATAAATGAAAAAAAAATTTCACCTCTGACAATGTTGGATTAGTGCTCCCTTGGCTGCTAGAGTAATTTCCTATACTCCCACCTTGTGCTGGATCATCCCTAACACGTCCATTGTTAACCATAGTTCTACCCCCATGCTTTGCAGCAAGTGCAACTTTTTTTAAAGCTTCTTCCAGAGCAGCCATCACAACATCATAAATTTCTACGGATTTTGCCCCTTCATCTACAATTTTAAACACCTCATGATGTAGAGTACTATACCTAACAGTATGCGATTCTAAGTAGTTTGTATATACATTATTAGTATGTTCATCTAATGTAACACTGCTCTTCGCATGTCTTGTCCACCGTTTCAATATATAATGGGGTGGGAGTGTAAGTATATTGGTCACCCTAAAAACAGCTAAGACATGCCGGCAGAGAAGACCCGAGAACTCAAACATCTGACAACTACAGGATGCTTTCATCTGCACAAAATTGAATTTAACATAGTAAGCTTTATGCTCCTCCCCATATTTTGCTACTTGGAATGTGATAATATCACTGTCATCATCAACTTTGGATGCCATAAATGTAAGGGTTCCAACCAGCTCCTCCTGGAATCTCACAAATAGCTTTCGTGTATAAAACTCTGAAGCCTGTTTCTCCATAGGAGATGGCGTTCTTAAAACTGGTGAAGTGTTCATCGTATCATAATCTGCTTTCACTTCTTTCTCATTCCTGCTATCCAGAGCTTTTTCATACAACTTAAAGAATTGATTCAAGTTGGTTGAAGCATTTATGAAGCCATCAAAATAGGAGTTCATGCTATCACTGCGCTGGGTTATCGACATTTCAGCAAAAAAGGTATCTCTAAGATAAACCGGGACCCACTGCCTGCAAGCCGAATATATTGTTTGAAGCCATTCATGACCCCTCAGTCCATATCTGTCAACAAGTGACAACCAGCAAGACTCAAATTCCTCAGTTGACTCAGCCAAATTCACACACTTGTGAAACTCAGCTTCAAAATTTGGATACTTAAGAAAC
The DNA here is from genome assembly GCA_024138005.1 of Lumnitzera racemosa. Classification (NCBI taxonomy): domain Eukaryota; kingdom Viridiplantae; phylum Streptophyta; class Magnoliopsida; order Myrtales; family Combretaceae; genus Lumnitzera; species Lumnitzera racemosa. Next base: position 63,515,984 of record JAMXBC010000011.1, read on the forward strand.
ATCTGTGATAATTTCTCCTGACACTTTTTAAAGATGTGCCATTTGCAAAAGCGGTGACGAGTTTCCGGGAAAACCTGCATAATAGCAGACCCAATGACTGCATCATGATCGGTGGTGATTGAAAGAGGAGGACGCCCAGACATTGCCAATAGCCAAGTCTTAAAAAGCCAGACAAAGGATGCTTCAGATTCATTTATTAGGAAAGCACACCCAAACAAAACTGGCTGTCCATGATGATTCACCCCAGTGAAGGGAGCAAATGGCAAACGATACCTGTTTGAACGATAAGTTGTGTCAAATGTTACAGTATCTCCAAAGTAAGTATAATTTGTCCTAGCCCTTGAGTCAGCCCAAAATACATTGCCAGTGGCCTGATCCTCATCACCCTGCACTGCATAAAAGAAATTGCTGTTCTCCACCTGCATTTGCCTCAGATAGTCTAAAAGGAGCTGGATATCTCCCTCTAAACTCCTCTGCCTATTATTCCTCATGTAATTCCTGCAATCGACTTCTGTAAATCCGACTTTACTTATTCCACCATACTCCTTAATCAAAGCAGACATGATTCTCCTCGGACCCAACCCAGCTGCCTGCAGAGTATCAATTAAGGTCTTCGCAGGACCTGATATCTGTCTATGAGAACGTAGGCAATGCACCTGATCAGGAGGAACCAGCTCATGATTATGTTCCTTATAAAAACCTGAAACAACCCATTTCCCTGAATCCTGCACCTTAACTGACAAAGACGCTTTACATCCAACTCTCGTTATCGTCCTGGGCCGCTTAATTTCCCTATCCTTGGTTCTCTTCTCATTCAAGTTTCTAAACCCCTCTTTAGCACAAACAAACTGCCTCTGAATAATTGCTCCATCTTTCCTAGACCGCCTAGACGAACTCACCCTAGTACTAAACCCGACTCGACGAGCATAGGAATTATAGAAAGCTTTGGCAGCCTCTTCAGACTCAAACTCCATACCCTCATATGGTTCCAAATCCAACAAATCACCTTCCGGCATAAATAACTCACTGCTTCCACTACTTCCAACGTTACCGCCAGCAACCATAAGACTGTGACTATCATGATCAATCATGTCATCATCCTCGACAGGATGATGCTCGATATCGACATCATCATCATCCATATCTCTCCCACCACCTAATCCTATATCAAAATCAATAACCTCGTTTTCCATGTATTGGGGGGAAGAACCGAAATTTCTTCTTCTACAACACACACATTGGAGTTAAATTAAGTACAATTGAGGATAATAAGAGAGAGAAGTGAACCTGTCACATTTAGTAATGAGAAGTTGCAACCAGAGTGAAAAGTTTACAACTTCATGGAAGATACATTGGATTGAGGGCCTATATGTAGGGGGTAACAGTGGAAGAAAAAGGAAATTAGGGTTTTGTTTGATTAGGGTTTGTGAACGCTAGGGAGAGAATGGAGAACCAAGGGGGTGAATTCACAGTGTAATTGAGTTGGGATCAGAGTCTTGGCTGAGGAATGTGATCTAGGTTGGAAAGCTTTCCAGTGATTGTGACTGTAGGGACTCAGGAGAGGGAACGCCCAAAAATGGAGGGAGAGAGAGACTGTGGAAAGTTCGGAATGGTGTTTGGCTTGGATTCCTGTGTTTTGGTTTTGGTTGGGAGTAAGTGTCGGATTAAGGAATGATGTCAAAAACTTATTTTTAAAAAGGTTTTTTTTTTTTCTTTTTTCTTTCACCAAAGTAAATTTGTAATAAAATAACACGGTACCAATAAAAAAAACATGGTTACGAAAAACATCAAAGATACTCCAACTTTATGTCAGCTCCTTTTTTTAGAAAAATAAAACTGTAAGATAATATGAAAAGTATGAAAATTAGAAGTAAGATTCCTTATTTAAGGGTTTTTTCTCCTATTTATAGTTGGGAAGTAGTTATTTATATTTGAATTATACCTTAATTGTTGAGCTTAAATCGTCATTTTATTAATTCTAGTCTTTGATCCTTTTGTAAAAAATATTTATCAATAAAAATAAAATTGCAATTATTTGAAAATATAATAATAATAGTTATTTTTTATAATTATATCGAGATATCATAAATAGATATGAAAATACATCGTAAAACATTTAAAGAACAATTATTCTTTTGTTTCTATAAAAAATTTGTAATTCCTCATCTTTTACGATAATATTTCCGTAAAATAGCCGGTCTACCAAATGCATAAATAAGTCTGTAACTGAGGAATAGCAATTCTTTTTTATCCTTATAAAATCAACCCAACGTGGAGAGAAAAAATAATAAATAAACATATATATACACATATATATTACCTCTATAGAAAGCAATATGAACTAAAACATAATTTCTCCAAGAACACGTGACATTGCAGCAGTCACGCGGCTCCTAAAATTTTGAATACTTTTGATTGTATAAAAACATCCCAACAAGGTATACTATAATTTTTAATCTTCTGCCTCGCCAAGCTATAAGCAACTACGGTAACCATGTTTGACTTTGATATGTTGTTATTGATGCATAATTGTAAACGTTCTTTGATTGCTAATAATTCTGCAGATTCAATACCCAGTACGGTGGAAACTTTCCCAAAAGGCCAAAAAAGATCAATCGACCACAATGATCACAAACCAGTCCTCCACCTATTGAAGAACTTCCAATCAAAGAACCGTTTGCATATAATTTGAATAATCCATCGGTTGGGCACTCCCATTTTGCAATTTTAATGTCTCTCTTTTCATTTTACAATCATACTTAAATATTACATTTTGTTTGCTTCCTTTATTCATTCGACACTATGCACCATAAGTGGAGCTAGATGTATGTATTCATTAGACACTATACACTATAAGTGGAGCTAGATGTATGTTGGATCAGGCTTAGAACTGAAATCAGCAACTAGTTCATCGTTCTCCAAATCAAGAACCATAATCAATTGTTGGAATAATTGAAATCAGCCTATCGTAATCAGCCTAACAGGTTGAGTTTTGGACTTGTTGGTTTATAGGTTCGGTTCTTGGATCTGTGAACCATAACATTGAGTTTCATATGAATATGGATCCCTTTTTAGAAAATAATACAGAAAAGGGTTTCGTGAAAAAAATATTAAGACTATGGTATAGTGATTTTGTAATTTTTACATTGAAAGCGCAGACTTTTGGTGTAAAAATATAGCAAAGTGAAGGCGCATGTAGTACTTTCCATTTGTACTGAAGGCGCATATAATAGATACGCTTTCAACACGTTCCCCATCTAGCAAGGCGCATTTAAATTAAAACATTTACTTCTGCCCACACATTTCTAGCCAAATGATAAGTATACCATTGATTACATAAAATAATAGTCGATTGATGCCTCAACAAAGCTAGTAGGCATAACAACAAAACTCAGCGCACAAAATGATCAGCCATTTACCATAAGAGTTGATTATAGTAAAAAATAATTAAAAATTGTAATGCTAAGATAAGAAAAGCATGCCACAAACTGTGACCTTCGATGAAAGCTAAACTAATATTCAAATAACAAGTATATATACAAAAATTATCATGTCTTAATGCTAATACAATGGTATAAAAAAATGACAAAACATATCTACTGTCGCTTATGTCGTGTAAAAGTCTTAATAGCATAAGAAAAAAGTGAATACCTCTAGCCATCCTGTAATTGCGTAAGCCGAGGCGATAGATCATTAAGATCCCTGGGAGGGACTAGATGGGTAGAACGCTGCTTTTAAGGTATCGGTGAAGTCACTAGATCTAGCTGACGCTAGAACTCAAGAGTCATATAAGAGCTAGATTCGGCCCTAGAACTAGATTCGGCTCCCAAAGTGGAGGCAACTCTTAATCCAGGGTATATATCGTATCCCATACTAATCTAGTCGAGGTCTATGGAGTGTCACCCGTGTGTGCCACATGATCATCAAGGTCTCCCCAACCTCGTCCGGATTGGGCCCTACTTTCTTGAACTCAGGTTCTACCCCTAGGTGGTGCACGAAAAGTTGGCATATCCTTGTTTACAGGTGGTCTTTGCTCCTTACTGTAATCTATATAGAGTGGCTGCTATACTCCCTTGTGATGTAGGTAGAAAATGGGGCCACTGTGCTACTCGACAAACTATAATGCTCTATCTACAATGCTAAGCACTACAGGATAGTCAGGTGCCAACCATACATCTCTAAGTGAGTTTACCTAAAATAAATAGACATGTAGTTGTCATGATATATTAAAACAAGCACGTACGAGTACAGAAACAATTACATGATTACATGTTATGGCCCGAAGTTGTGAAGTTGCAAAGTCACAATAGTCCTACTGTATAAACCACCCTATGATAGTAACTAGCCTCACAGTACCTATTATAAACATGATCTACACAAGATATCGATGACTCCTTACTTTGAAGTAAATAGTTCAATTAAAAATTTAACTAAAGTTACAGTAAATATTAAAGCTTCAAGTCAACATATACATATATGATTACATGTATTTTATTATAGAATTCTTAAGTGATTCTACAGCATATCATAATAGTTAGCTAATTTACGTATCAAATATCGGTTTTTCAATCTTAAGCTACTAATGAGACTTTAGATATACATTAACTACTAGGCGAATTGATCCTCACACCCCCAAGCTTCAAAAAAACTAACCTCTGGACAGTTGTAGGGTAACATATTACTCGGAGTATTCAGAGATCAGGACCTACAAAAGGATTTATACGGGTATGAGCAACTACAGCTCAGTAAGTTGAGTTGGAGACTCATGAATCTATACAAACACAAACAAAATTATCAAACAATTATTTTCATGCAATGCAACTAGCAAGTGTCATCATACAATGTAGTCCAGTCCGTTATGAAATCAGAGTAATTTCACCCACTCTAATCCAAGTTGAGAAGTTTTCATGTTATGCAACAGCTCATAACCAAATCCAGATTTGTACAATGGAAACATTACTCCTCCTAAGACTATCCTTTGAACCAATGCCCCCATCCTCACTGCAACCTCCTTTCCTGTCACTTAGTTCGACTAAGGATGAGGAAAAGACTAATTTGCTATCTAGCACTATCTTTTTTAAAAGTGTCGATGTTTGGTTGAAGTATCATAATGATCCTCAAAAGGGTTACAATGCATGACAATTTAGGGTTTTAGGATCGAATAAGATTATGTTCAATTTAGGATGTTCAAACAATTTCACACTAATCCAGTCATTACAATCATCAATCACAACACAAATTCCAACACTAAGTTAGATACGCAAACACATGCATAAAACTACTTACAATCACAATCATACACAATCTTAAGTCTCCAAATACCCTAAAATAGTACTCCAAATACAGTTAAGTAATAAACCCAACTTACTTGGAATTCTTAATTTCTCAATTACTTAATTGTAGGTTGGTTCGTCTCCAAGTATCTTATAATATAAATACATGTTTTTAGTATTTATATTTTGATAATACATTCTAAGTTATAATTTAACTTACTTCTCAATACATACTTATTATTTACTAATGATTCACTCTACATTAGCTCGGGGTTCAATTTCTGATTTAGATTCTAGTTTTGATTCTAAATTATTTAACTACAAGAAATCCTAAATACGCTCAAATCCTAATGTGAAATTAATCACATTAAGCTCAAGTATTCTAATATTATACCAAGTTTTAATTTAGTGTTCTAACTTATTCGGTACACTTTAATCCTAATCGGAATACCGGATTTATTCCCAATGTAAGAAAATTTTACATTTTTTATCAATTACCTAAAATTAATTTTCATATCAGATTAATTTTGTACTGATACTATTATTATATTATCCAATTTAACGTATTTTTTTCATATTTATTAAAATCCTAATTTCACATATTCTAATTTCTTACAATTACTACATAATTCCCATAATAATTACACTTAACCCTCCAAAAACTAGGATCAGGTTTCTACTTTAGAGATTAACATCCTTAAATATCTAATTACCTTCTAAACCAGTAATTAATCATTTAATCACTTAATTAAGCTAAAATTACCCATTTTCTCATCATTTTAGGGCTAAAAATTTATTTCAAAATTTCAAAAATTAATTTAAAAAAAATAGCTTCATAACATTATTCTATATCACTTAAGCATTCTACAGAAAAAAATTGAGCTCTAAACTATACTCCTAAACCTATTTGTTTCTAATTCTAATCATGCTCGATTTTGTTTAATTTCTTAAGAACGCTATATTTGCAGACGTGATTAAACTTAATCACTATTTTTTCCCTAAATCTACATGTAATAAAACCTCAGAATAATAAATTTCATAATTTTTTAGGCAACATAAACAATTTTAAGGAATTTTACAAAATCAAAGAAAATGTAAAACTCATCTAGTTCAAAGACTTCTTAGCCTCCAACACCAATTCAACTGTGTTGGCCCGTCCAGGCGGTGGGTTTGGAGTGGGGTGGTGTTGGTGGTTTGGTTCTAAGTGGTAGTGGTGTGTAGGTTCGGCCTTCTTTTCCTATCTACACAGATTTGAGACAAATTTTCTAAACCCTAATTTTTTTCTCTCAATTTCTATTCTCTTAATTATTCCCAATTCCCAACTGACCAAATGAGCTCTACAAATTTTTTTTTCCTATTTATAAGGCATTGTAGGAATTATTATGCATTAATTAGGATAAGACAATGTCCATATCTCTTCCATTTTACCTTTTATGTTACTTGTTTTTTATTGCTTAATTTTTGTTTCTTACTCCCCTTGCTACCACAAATTGATCTAGTTCATTTCCCCTTTCCTTGATTTTTTTTCTGATTTTTCCTTAATTTTTTAATAATTTTCTTTAACTATTTAGTAAATTTTTAGCTAATTTCAGGCAATTTAGGAAATTTCGCGTATTTCTACTTACACGTAAATACGTGTGGGGTATAAGTAAACACTCCTAAATATTATTTAGGTCCTTCTATAATTTTTAGTATACATATAACTTATCTCTAGCGATTTATTAGTTATCGAAATGTATTTTACGTACTTTCAATAAATAACAAGTAATATACTTAGAATTTAAAAATTTCATATTCTGTTATTTTATTACTTATTTTCTTAAATTTAAACTTACAGGGTCACTTTTACTAATATTTCTAGTTTTAGCTTATAATTTAGGTTTAATCGAATCCTTTAACCAATCACCCTAAACTTTATGTATTAAGTTTAATCTTACGATTACTTAGTTTATTTTTAGGGCTTACATTAGACATGCACTTACCAGCCGACCAATTATAGCTCCCTAGTATGTAATGTAACATCGAGTGATCTGTTTGTACCATGGTTAATAACTCTAGTTGACCCCATAAAGACCCTAAATATGTACTAAGAATTTATGCTTTTGACCCTAAGCCTAGATATACGCAGCATGCGCATTGATTCAATCAACATCTATCTTACCTCAGAGGTTTAGCTAGTAGAGTTGCTCAAAAGTGTCCACATCCTATGGAGGGTATTAATATCTACCAAACTGTCGGACGACACGGTCAAAGAAACACCACTCGATAATGTGAAAACATATGAGTGATACTAGAGCAGTCCAAATATATTACTTAGCAGTGTAGAAATGTGGCAACAACTGCAACAACTCCTCCGTGTACGGTTCCCAAACAACCTTGGGGGGGGGGGGGGGGTGTGGAAGAGGAAAGGGTGGTGGGAGTCAACAAAGGTTGGTACTTAGGTGTGACAACAAGAGTAAAAAGAGAAAAAGGTATCGTATCATACCTGTTACATTGTCTACAAGTCGAATGCTGCACGGTACACATCTACTACATACATGGGATGCTAAATAGTATCCCGCTTTACCCTTTATCTAACTACCAATGGTTTATCTCCGTTAATAGTAAAACCGTATCAATTAAGCAAGGCGACATGTAGGAATCTATCCTAGGCTTAGACCTATAAAAGAATTGCGAGACCACCTAGCTCATGTGCGTTGGAAGAGGAGGCAAAGCACTATTGGTATAACCATGCTAAGCAAGCACCCCTCCAACTGAATTGCTTAGTAACATAGAAGTCCTCTAGTAATGGTAGGAACATTAGGTGTATGAGACTTGAGGATTTATTCGTAAAGATAAATCCCTTCATCAAGCTAAGTATGTATGCACGCGTGTACTATCGAACCATTTCATCGTCCACCCTATAGGGAAGTATCTAAAAGTGCTCTCACAGCCATATAAGAGACATACAAGTCCCGTTATCCAAGCAGGCTTAATGCTCAGCATCCTCTCCCTTACATCAGCCCAACTTTCCTCATCATCTATTTTGGTTTGACCCTTTACTACAAACACCTCTATCGAAAGCTTGAGCAGGACCTCTACATTGTAAGCCCTAAAGTTAAGCCAAATAACTGTAAGATTGAACTTAGAACACAAAGTTTAGAGCAATCGGTTAAAGGATCCGATCAAACCCAAATTATAAACTATAAATAAAAATACTAGTAAAAATAACCCTATAAATTTAAATTTAAGAAAACAAGTAATAAAATAAGAGACTATAAAATTTTCAAATTTTAAGTATAATAATTGTTAATTATCAAAAATGCGAAAAGTGTAATCTAATAACTAATAAATTACTAGAGATAGATTATATATATACTAAAAATCATAGAATGATTTAAATAATAATTATGAATGTTCATATGTACCCCACATATATTTACGTGTAGATAAAAATACATGAAATTACTTAAATTGTCTAAAAACTTATTAAATATTTAAAGAAAATTATTAATTAATTAAGAAAAAATCAGAGAAATAAGGAATGATGTGGATTTGGTTGTAGCAAGTCAGGAAATGAAGAAAAAAAATTAACTAATCAAAATCAAGCAACACAAAAGGTAAAAATTAAGAGATTTAGATAATGTCTTGTCCAATTAAATGCACAATAATTATCACAAAGCTCTATAAATAGGGAAAAAATTACAAAGCTCTTTTACATAGTTAAAAATCAGAGAAAAATAGAGAGCATCAAAATTGCAAGAGAAAAACTACGGTTAGAAAAAAAAAAGAAGGAAATCTGTGCAGTAGGAGCTAGCGAGCCAAACTCATACACCACCACCACCCCACTCCAGACCCACCGCTTAGACCGGCTGACACACCTAGACTAGTGTTGGAATGCCAAAAGTTATCAAACCGGGTGAGTCTCTCATCTGCTCCAATTTTGTATAATTTCGTAAAATTATTTATTTTGCCCAGAAAATTATGGAATTTATTATTCTGAGGTTTTATTATATGTAGATTTAGGAAAAAAATAATGATTAAGTGTAATCACATCTGAAAATATAGCGTTCTTAAGAAATTAAGCAAAACCAAACATAATTAGAATTAGAAATAAATAGGTTTAGGAGTATAGTTTGGAGCTCAAATTTTTTTTGTAGAATACTTAATTGATATAGAACAGTGCTATGATGCCATTTTTTTAAATTTAATTTTCAAAATTTTAAAGTAAATTTTTAGCCCTTAAATGATAGAAAAATTAGGTAATTTTGGGTTAATTAAGTGATTAAGACATAATTAATAATTTAGATAGTAATTAGATGGTTAGGGACGTTAATCTCTGATTTGCAAACCTAATCCTAACCTTTAGAGTGTTAAGTGTAATTAATGAAGGAATTATGTGGTAATTGTAGGAAATTAGGAATCTATAGAATTGGAAATTTAATAAATATAAAAAATTAGGTTTATTTAGATAATATAATAATAATAATTAGTATATAATAAATCTAAAACAAAATTTAATTTTAGGTAATTGTATAAAAAATGTAACATTTTCTCACATCGAGAATAAATCCGATATCTCAATTAGGATTAATGTATACCGGACAATTTAGAACACTAAATTAAGATCCAATATGATTTTAGAATACTCGAGTTTAGTGTGATTAATTTCACATTAGAATTCAAGTATATTTAAGATTTCAAAATCAAAACTAGAATCTAATTTAGAAACCGGACTCCGAAATAAGGTAGAATGAACATTAGTAAATAATAGGTATACATGGAAAAATGAGTTAAATTATAACTTAGTATATAAATCATTAAAGTATAAGTACTTAATACCTATTAGTATTATAAGATACCCAGAGACAAACCGGCTTGCAATTAAGTGATTGGGTGACTGAGAAATTCCAAGTAAGTTGGGTTATTACTTATTGTATTAAAGTACTATTTTATGGTACTCGGAGACTTAGGATTGTATATGGTTGTGATTGTAAGTAGTTTATGCACGTGTTTGATGTATCTGAATTCGTGCTAAAATTTGTAATGTGATTGATTTTGTGTTATGATTGAATTGGTGTGAAATTATTTGAACACCCTAAATGAAATTTAATCTTATTCGACTTTAATGACCTAAAATGTCATGCATTGCAACTCATTAGGGGATCATTAGGATTCTCTAACCAAATACCGACCCCTTCAAAAGGGATAGTATAGGATTGCATAATAGTCCCTTCTTCATCCTTAGTCGAACTAAGTGACAAGAGAAGAGGTCGCGGTAAGGGTAAAGTCAATGGTTCGAAGGTAGTCGCTGGAATAGCAGTGTCTCCATTGCACAAACCTAGGTTTGGTTGTGAGCTGTTGCATAACATGAAAACTCCTCAACCCATATTAGAGCAGGTGAAAATTATCTGATTTCACAACGAACAAGACTACGTTGTGTAATGACACTTGCTTGTTGCATTGCATGAAAATAATTACTTAATAATCTTATCTGTATTTGTATACATTCATGAGTCTCCAATTCAACTTACCGAGTTGTAGTTACTCATACCCTTATAGATCCTTTTGTAGGTCCTGACTTCTAAATACTTCAAGTATTATGCCGCCTTACAATTATCTAGAGGTTAGTTCTTTTGAAGCCAAGGGTGTGAGGATCAATTTGCTTAGCAGTGGATGTGTAGCTAGAGTGTCCTTTGTAGTTTAAGAATGAAATACTGATAATTGTTATGTAAATTAGTGAACTATTATGTTTATGTAGAGTTTCCTAAGAAATTCTGTGGACTTTACATGTAATTATGTATGTTTATTAAAAATTCGTGATAATTACTATAATTGTAGTTAAACACTTAATTGGACTGTTTACTTTAAAGCGAGAAGTTGTCGACGCCTTGTGTAGATCATGTCTATGGTAGGTATTATGAAGTCAATTACTATCATAGAATGGTTTACACGGTGGGACTATTACAACTCTATGACTTCGGGGCGTAACATACATCCTATAGTGTAATGGTCGCTTTCCTGATAGGTAGGTGAAATGTGTGTATCTCAAGCCTCCATCTCTCCACTAAAGCTATTATGAGGTGCTAATCCATCATGATAAATGGAAGCTATGCAATTCCTCGAAAACCAGCCTTTTGTATGTAAAGCTCTACCATAAGATATATGAGGGTATCCTATTCGTCCTTACGTAAGGGCATTTCGCTATGCTACACTCTTAGTGCATAGGCAACCTCTTGCACAAATGATCAATGAATTTAGTAAGTAATATAGCTTATATGAAAAATTAAAAGTACATGAGAATTTTATTACTGACCCTACCCTCCTAAATAACTTGTGAATAGTAGCTAGCCTAGCTCCTACGTATATGTAGATCAATAGGTCCCGGCTCTATCTATCTTACAAACACACATAAACATGTTTAGTAAACATAATAATGTACGTCTGTATATGCTTATGCATGAAGTGTAACATAATGCTTATATGGAAATGCAATATTTACTAGCCCTATTAATCTCTGGACACCTCATCTTATTATGTCTTTATCGCCCACATGTGCTGCATCTGGTTCCATTTAACCACTCCCTAGCATCCATCTCCATGTGATATCGCTTCCACTTAGGTTGCCTTTCTTATGTAGTAGGTTAATGTTTAGGAATCTAACTTGTGGCCGGTTCAGCTTGTCACCAAGTAAGTAGAAATGAGATCGGTAACACTCTATCCAGTTTCCCTTACTTATACCATAGCCCTATTATCGACTAGCTAAGCATCCTCATACTCATTGCAGCAACGCATGTGTGGGAGTAGAGGATCTTATATATTTGTTACTTTTGATATGTACATATACAACCTTTGAAGTTAACCATATGTGTTCTTTCTCCTCCCTTTAGGCCAATCCTCGCCATTCGATTGCCAGTCAAAATCTCAAAAAGACTGTTTTGAAAGCTGAATGATATGATTTTATGTGAACTAGCTCACCCTCTCTATGTTTCATACTTCCTTAGAGTGTAGTCAGCGTAGAGCTTGCCAGATTTAATTGTCTCTCCAGCATCCTTATGTCTCTCATCCCAATAGGCAATACAGTTGTAAAATATCTTCTTGACTAATGTAGGAATGGGTAATTCACATGCTGATTTCAAAACGGAGTTGTAACTCTTGATAATGTTCGATGTCATGTCTCCAAAACAATAATATCCGTCATATACAAGAGTCCACCTATCCAAAACCATATTATCAAACCACCTGGGAACGTTCTCTTTAACTCATCCCAATTGCTTTATGAAGTATTTGAATTTCCTTTTTCCTATGCCTGAGTACCTACAAACTAAACAAGTTTCTTGCATAATTGGTTTTTGTTGGTTGTGTTGAAGTTACTAGCAATATGCTGCATGTAGTATCTTCAAATTGCAAACAGAGGCCATTACCCTTCTAATGGTTCTGTATGCAGAATCGATGCCAGATGCTCTATTGAAGATAAGAGTCAGGTTTCCCCCTTTTGATCAACCAAGTGGACTTTAAGCTTCCGCAAGAACCACCTCCAAGTTTATGCTAATTCTATGTCAACTAAAGTAAAGGCCAATGGAACTATCGAATTGTCCCCATCCATACTAAATGCCACCAATAACTTATGTTCATACTTGTCATATAAGAAAGTGCCATCAACACATACAAAAAGCTTCTACATATGGTTCGAATGTCTAAAAAACCCACTTAAACTGAAAGTCACCTAGCTTCAACGAACTACTCGACCCCTAATCCACTTGTGTCCCTGGATTGCTTACCTTCATTACATTTAATAGTCTCGATAACTCATTATACAACTTCTCCTAGTTATCGTATACTGTCTCAACTGCCTTCCTCTTAGCCTAAAAAGCTCTCTTATTGCTTACAGTGTATCCATACATATTTTGTACATTAGTTACAAGATTCAGTATCTTCACATCAAGATTATTCCGTACGCTACTGATGAATAGCCTTACCATGATATTACTGTCAATCTGAGGATGGTCCTGGTTTATCATAGGGTTCACACAAGTATACTGTCCCTCTAGAATTGTGATTTTGAAAAGACCCTCTACCTTTTTCAAATAAGCACATAGCTTTTACTTACAACCCTCTTCCATCTTCTTACAATAGATACCGTATACAGTTGACTTCAATATCTTAACATGGAAATCACAATGGTTCCTTATGTAGAACAACTTCAATACATCTATGAGATCCTTCTTGGTATGCAACACTCAAGTCATCGAACATGTTGATGCTGCTGCACATTTCCCTAACGTCTCTCTCGAATGTTACGTATCCATTGCTGTTGTACCAGTTATTTTAAAATGGAATAGCATTTCTCATAAGCTTGCCCACCAGCTTATTTATTTGTGGAAGGTCCTTAAACTAACCGTTAGACATTGCTACATGAGTAGGATGACCAGGCTTGCTTGGGTCGTCTTCCTAAGGTAGCCGGACCGATACATTAATGCTAACAACATCTAAGTCTCACCTAGGGTTCTCCCATATCCTCATAACCCTTATCATCGTCATCTTCAAGTCCAACATGATCCCCATCACCATCTCCAGTTACCTCCTCTTGCCCTTCATCGTTGACATTTATATTTATGTGCATTCTCTTCATATATGGATCATTGGACTCTACATGTTCAATAATAAGACTTAATGCTTTATCAAGCTACTCTTCTGTGATATTGACATACCTGTATAAGGATAATTTGACATATTCACATTTGCATACTCCACATCGGTCACTATAGACTACACAAAGGGTATCTGAATGGTCGAATTCTCTAATTCATGTATTTCATGCACGGCCTAAGCACTCGATTCCCCACCGTACCTTATGTATACTTCTTAAATACTCCATTCCTCAAAAGACTCAACCATCTCAATGAAATTCTCAACATTCTTGTTGTCTCAAATGGCCCTCGACTTATAAGCAACTCCAACATTATGGAAAAAAGGGATGCTTATGCACGATTTCAACATCACTCGAGTCGATTCCAGTACATCCACAGATTCTTTAAAAGAAACAAGAGAAGTTCAAAACCTACATAATCTTCGGCTTCTTAATGAGCTCCTTGTTATACTTCAACTCTAAGTTACGCATTACAATGTTTCCATTTGTATACATAATTATTTTTACGTAATCTGTCATTTCCATCCTAGTAATGCCATCATGAACCGAAGATTTAGATGACATAAAACACTTTAACTACACACTGAGCGACAACTTAACAAAACTCATAATGTCATCTCGTTAAACTACATAATGCATTACCTAACTTCAACTCATTAATTTTATCAAATACATTACGAGTGCCCAAAAAAATATAACAATTTCAATATACACATTTGTTCAACTTATCTATCAAACCATAAAAATGTCTTAATATAAACAAAATATAAAAAATTTTCATGAAATATCGATAAATTTGACAACCTATGGTACATCCATGACTACTTAGTATACGTAACACATCAACGTTTTGCTTTTTTTTTTTCTAAATAAAAAGAACACCTACAATATAGATTATTACTAAAATAAAAAAAAAAATTCACAAATGTAAAGTATGGATCATCACTTGTTTTAGACGTATACTAATGTAAAAAAAAAAAAAAATGGACGGCTACTTCAACCTTATGTTTCCTTTTGTTTCTTTTACATTTTAGAAGTTTCATATTTTTAGTGAAATGAAAATGAGGCCAAGTCGTACGAATTTAGGTATATATATATAGTACTTGGAAGACATAAACACTAGTTGCGTACGTACGCCTTCTTTGTAATTCTTAATATACTACTGTAGACACTTAATTTTTGCCTTTCTATAGTCCTAATATTTATTTTTACAAAAAGAGTCCTAATTTAAAAACAAAAATAACAAAAAAAATTAATTAATAAAAGATAAATAATAAAAATTGGCAAATGATGAAAATACCAAAAGAATAAGAAAAGAAAAAATTATTATAAAGAGTTTTGTAGATTTTTAGGAAATAACTTATATTAAGGAACAAATAGTTTTAGTTTTAGTTTAGTTAAAAAAATTTATTTTAGAGAACCGAGTAGTTTAAGTATAATTAAATTGTATTGAATGTTAAGGCATAAGTTGACAGCCTAACGGATAAGTATTGAAAATATTTGGGTTGGATTTAATTTGAGATCTTGGGTTTGAGTCGCAACAGGCACCTACGTATGTTGATCACAACAACGTCCTTGTTCAAGCAATACAGCCCCAAGAACACCGCAGCAGTACTGACTTAACAGTACACTTACGCACGGATCGCCGACGAACAACGGCACTCCAGCGACCACGCTGACTGACAGCAGCCCGATCCCAAGCCACGCACAGAACGATCCTCTCTCGTCCGTCCAACGAAATCAATACTTGGCTAAGCCAAACTGAATTCCTACACCAACACCGCAAAAGCCAACCGCTCTTCATCCTCTTTCAAGACCACTCTCGATCAGCATTAATTCATCGCCCCATTGTTAGTAAACATCAAAACAGCCGAATATCAGCAGCCCCACTGTCAACCAAAGTCTCTTTGTCAGCCGTAATCCCCATCCTCTCATCACTGACCACACTCAGCAGCAACATCATTGTCCAGCCACGCCAACTTCGGACAGCAACTCCAGTTGTAGACTCCCATGAACAGCAGCTTTACTCTCGCCTGATAGCCACTGTTCGCTCAACCCCAATCAGTAGCTACCCAATGACAGCCACGACCCAATCGCCATCCTTCATCAGACCCACAGCCTCTTAACAGCAAGTCTAGAGACCAAACTCTCCTTTGACATACTCTCCATCCACGCACGGCCACTATCCTAACATCAACTAACTGAGCACTCCACAAACTAACACACCCACATACGCTGAATCACATGTAACCAACACTCCCCTCTCGTACACACCGTCTATGCGAGCGATCGCCAACACTCAGTCTTTAACCAGCCATCGACTTGAACCATCACCGTTGGCCATGATGTCAGTGATATACCCCTATTCTCCAATTGAATACTCATGAAAACTTTATTCCTACTGAAAAAATCGAATTGGAAGTTACAGTGAGAAGTTGGATTGAAGTTGCTGTTAAAGGGAGTGAAGGCCAACCCGTAACTTGCTGGAATCCAATTCGACCATGTTCCGCCCATGTCCAGTTTGAATAGTTCTAGACTTTGCCTTGTTTTGGGTTATTTTAATTTATTTATTTAATGATTTATTTGGTAGCTGTTTTAAGACATATATATAATAATATATATATCATAGTTTAGGAAATCTTTTAGCATTAGGTCTTTTTTTTAGAATTTCTCGTTTAAAAATATTATTTTTTAGAAATAAAAATTAATAAAAAAAGACCTTTTTTAAAAAATTAGGATGTTTTAGAGATTTTTTTTTATAAAATAAAAATACTTAAAAATTAAGACCTTCTTGGAGTTTTCTTTGAATAAACTAAATTAATAACCACGTAAATTTGGTCTGTTTTCAAAATTAAAACAAACCAATATACTAAAGTTTTCGAAAAGAATTACGATCGTCTGATCCCAGTTAACGAGTACGTAAGCACCTTTAAGGCGACGATAAAATATGCAGAAACCTAGGTTCTTTTGATTTTTTATTTATTTATTTATTTACTTTTAAATATTATAATTAAAAGAATAATCCTAATTTTGGTAAATAAATAGTGATAGCCGCTAGGGTTTAATAGGTTAGCCTTCAAACTCAGAACCTTCTGGTTCTTTATTAAAATTAAAATCAAAGACCAATAGCCAAAATCGTAATCAATCCACCCAATTGATTACGGTTTCTTTTTCTTTTCTCGACTTCGGTCGGGTGGCGACTCTAAAAATAATTTTCAATAAAAAACTGAAATTTTTCAATTTCCTTACTCGAGGATTAATATTAAATGGATTAGGGTTTAATATTAATCAGGAAATGAGAAATCAATTTTTAAATAAGAAACCCAAAAAACTAGCTTGACAACTACATACGTCTTTAGTGTAAAAAAAAAAAAAAAGTGAAGGTACATGTGAAGTATGATCCTAATATTTTTCTCATGGGGCCTTTTCTGTATTATTTTTCGAAAAAGGATCCATATTCACATAAAACTCCATTACATTACCAATTTTTTAAAGATAAATTATACATTGAAAATAAATAAAATTTCAAATTTAAAAAAAAAAAAATCAAACTTGAGAGCTACATAGACTTTGGCATGTTTTATGATGTAATTGTTTACTTATTTATATATAACTACATCAAGTTTCACTTGTAATATTAGTAATATGAAACAAAAATGTAGACAAAAAGTTGAAAAACAAAAGCTATTCTTACATTCTTAAGAATGAGATCTTTCTTTTAGCAAAGGTCTATATATGTTAAACTAAACATGCTCTCATAATTTGTAAAGTGAAATACACATGGTTGTGAGATACAAGTGGTGCAAGATCGGAGAACTTTCCCACCTTGTATTTTGGAACTTGAAAACTAAAATTGTAGTTATCTTGTTCATCCTCAACAATCATATTATGTAAAATTACCCAATCTCTCGTTAACCTCTTGATCCCATATTTGCAAAAGGCCATGAACTATAGCAAAATGAGCCAATAGAACTTCAAAGGCTTGTTCAACATATTTCCTATATCCTTTTTGCTACTTAGCGAATAATTGTTCTTTTGGACCATACGGATATGGAATAGTTTTTACAAATGTCAACCACTCTTGGTATAGACCATTCGTAAGATAATATCAAGTATTACAATTTATGCCATTGATTGGAATTCGGTTAAGGAGTTGAACCAAGTGGCACAAACTGTTGGTTATAGTCGTAAGTAGAGTAAAGACCATATGGGAAATATTATGGAGGCATGCTTATTAGGTTTTGGTAAAAATCTTGTGGAAACTAGTTGGTTAGTGAAAAATTTTGTGGAAATTGATAATTTGAGATGCCGCAAAAATATGTGCTAAATGGAATATATGGTCCCCTTAGAACATAGGTGCATGTTTGAAAATTTTTGTAGGACTTGTTTTTGATCCATATGTGAAAAACGAATTATTAAGATCCATGGACGGTATAAAATAGGAAGTTAAGGATTATTTTGAATGATGGAAGTCAATGTGTGAATTTAGAATGAAAATTCCTAAACAATTCTTTTCTTTTTTATACTATTTTTAAAAACTACTATAATAATAATAATAATAATAATAATAATAATAATAATAATAATAATAATAATAATAATAATAATAATAATAATAATAATAATAATAATAATAATAATAATAAATAGCCAATCGCACAAAATTATGCCATTGGACAACAATAAGGAATTAAATTGGCTCAATTTTAGCCATTGTAGGTAGTACGAAAGTATTAAAAAAAACAAATAAATAAATAAACTATTAAAAGAGTAAATAAAATGACTAATTAAAAATAAATAAATAAAAGATTATTAAAAACTATTTAATATCCTTTTTTGGTAACTTACTGTTTAATAAACTAAAAAGAAAAGAAAATATTAGTTAAAAAACTAATTAAAAGCAACTAATTTAAAACAAAAAAGTATATTAAAGAGCATTTACTTTTTCCGACATTTTGGCCACATGGCAAAAAAAGTAAAATAAAGAATCAATTACTCATCACCTCCCTCAAGTTAAGCACTTATTCATAAGTGCAAATTATAAAAAAAGAAGGGTATACAGGTATTTATGTTAATCATTCCTTTATAAATATGCTCTAATGGTAAAATATTAAATGCTATAAGTAGGAAATAATATTTTCCTATTTACATGGAATCAATTTAAATTTTTCGATGTTAACTTTTATTTATTTTTTTCTTTTATTGGTATAGACCGATCTGGATTACCCCGATAGTCCTCTCACGATTTAGATAATCTAAATGTTTATAATCCAAATATACCATGAAAGGATCCATAATGTTATGAATCTCGTATGGTCTTTCCTATTAATATTTTGATAACCACAAATGGTAACTGATATATGCTTCAAAATTGTGACAGATTTGATAAATTAAAACATAAAATGGTTGTTGCCAAATATTTCCTCTAATACCACCTTCAAAGTTTTCATAAATCCAGCTCATGTTAACATATCCAATATCTTGACCTTGGCTAAATTTCTTTCCTAATTAAGCATCATCAATGGGTAGTGTTTTGCGAAATTATTTCCACATGACATAATAAGTTATGAAGACTGTTGTAATATAGTGGCATCATTACTGGTTTTTAATTGGAATAGATCAAGATTCAAATTTTCCTCTCTTTAGTTAGCAGAAAAAAGAAAAAAAAAACATGGTAAGTATTTTTTTTTAATGATAATTTAATAGCATTAGATTAGATTTCTCACAAATTCTACTGATTGTTTTATAATAAATCTAATCCTAAACCTTACATTGCCACATGTAGACACTTCATTTTTGCCATCCTTAGGATTCTTTTCTTATTGGGTTAGATTTAAAAAATAAAATAAAAACAAAAATTCAAAGAAAAATAAAAAATATAAAGTGTTAAGTTGTTTAGGGTTAGATCGGACAATGGTTGAGAATATACTTTCGATTTAATAAATTCCAAGTTATTGAATAGTTGGACTTCATTAAAATATTTTTAAGTCCAATCAATATAAAATAGATTTTTATCTAATTTATATTACGCTAAATAAACTTAAGATTTATTAAATGGGTTAGCATGTATGTTGGGCTAAGTTAAGATGGACCAAATCGAGCCCGAGATAGAAAGCCTAAATCCATGTAAGGTTTCTACAAACTAGGTCAAATCTTCAACAAATTTAATAAATCCAAATCAATTATCATTATATTTTATCAATCTTGGATTTGTTAAGATTGAATATTCATCCAAAAAGATCTAAAAGATTCATATTGATGACCTATAAATAGTAGACAATAGGGGTTGAAAAAAAACACATTTTTTACAATTCACATTATGTACACACTTCATAATCTCCCCACCATTCACATCTATACACTCCACAATTTTCTAATTCACATACTTACCTATATACAATCCCTCACATCACTTACATTATCCTTACGTCATGTACACATGGTTGCATAATGCAACGCCACATGACCGGAACATACACACATACAACTAGAACACACGTCCATTTCATGGTCAACACAACACACATGCCTATACTTCACACCACATGCCTACTGCACTATCCACAAACATGAACAAAACTCGAATCCGACCCATGCATAAGCGGATCTAACCCGACTAGTTAGATGGTTTTGGATCCCACTCTCTTTTGTTTTTTTTTTTATGATTATTATTATTGTAGTTATTTAGTTGTTTTAATTATTTTAGTAATGTTAGTCATTTTTATAAAAAAAATTTTTGCTAACTTTATTTTTTAATGCAGGTATTTAGTTTTAGTTATTGTTAGCTTTGTTAATATTTTGTAATTTTAACATGTAGTATTAATTTGTACAAAATTACATAATTTAGATGGTTTATTTATATCAAATAAGTACTAACATTTGTTTTTGTAGGTCTTAGCATTAATTCTGATTAGTTGATTTTTGGCGTGTCATCATTTTTTAAATAATAAAATATATTTTTGCATAGATATTGCATTTTTAGAAGTATCACATTTGCATGAAAATTGCATATTTTAGAAAGTTGTCATAAAGTTGCATTTTTAGGCTTTTAGGGATTTTTTAAGAATAAAATAATCATTTTGTCACTTATTTATTTTTCATAAAATAAAAAATCTTCGATTTACATCTATTTCATAGTTTAGGCATCTTATCTGTAGTTTAAATATTTTTTCCATAGTTTATATTTTTTTTCCATGGCTTGGACTTTTTTTCCATGGTTTAGGTCTAAGTGTTTTATCTATAGTTCAAACTTTTTTTTTTCATGATTTAGGCATCTTATCTATAGTTTAGACATTTTTTTTTTCATGATTTAGATATCTTTTTTATAGTTAAGTATCTTATCCATTACTTAAACATTTTTTTTTATAGTTTAGGCATATTTTCCATGATTCAGACATCTTTTTCATAGTTAAATATATTGTCAATAGTAATTACATTTTTTTCATAAAATGTTACATTTTCTATGATAATAACATATTAGCATAATTCATAAAAATTGCATATTTTATTTATTTATTTTTCATGTAGGTGTTTTAGGATTTTTTTAAAGTTTTGTCACATAGTAGTTTTTTCCAAAAATAAAAAAAAATACTAACTTAGAGTCCTTTTAAAAATTAAGTCTTTAGGTTTTTCTTTTTAATTAGGAATAAAAATTAGGTTTTTTTAAAGATTTTTTTTAATAAAAATAAATTAGTTAAAATATGTAAACCTGTCTCAATTTTTAAATTAAAAAGAATTAACCCACTAAATCTTTTCTAAAAATAGAACTACGTTAGTTTGATCTTAACTAGCTGATACATAAGTACCTCTGAGGTAATCATAAAAAATAAAAATAAAAATTCTTGAAAATTCGTAATAAAAAATCATAAAAAATGCATTTTAGTTACACTATTGCATTTCTATATATATTTTAGCAATTTTCAAAAAAATTATATATAAAAAAAAGTCTATTAGTTTTTTTTTAATCTTTACATGATAACTTAGTCTTAATAAGTTAGCTCTTGAGCTTAGATTTTTTGGTTTAATTTTTTTAAAATAATTTTTTTAGAATATTTGTAGATTAGTAGCTAAATTAGGATTTCATTTTTACCAAACTCTAATATTTTTTAAAGAAAAATTTTTACTTAATTTTATATTGAGTAACTTATATTAAGCGGTTTGGATTTAGTATAGGTTAAATTAAGGAAAATCGAAATAGAGCTTGACACCACATGAATTGCATTTTCATCGATTGGAACTTTCTAAATTTCCACAGCACGCTGTTATGAGAAAACCGGTTTCAATTTTCTTGAATTTTATTGATTTTCTTATATGAAATTTGACACTTTCTCTGGACATGAATCAAGCTTTTGTAATTAAGGCTTTATATTTGAATTATTGAGCCATTCACCATGTCAAAAGCTATTATTTCCTCTTTTAATGCCAAAATCATTTTTTTAATTGTTTTCATTATTCCAAAAATTCTTTTCCAAATTAAACAATCATGTCCTTTTTCTTTCATCATATTTGGATGTGAGTTGCTTATATATTTAATTTAAAAGTAATTAGCGGAAAGTAAGTTTCAGTCATGTTTGTCGTGACATGTTAGAGATCCATAAATAAGATCTAATTTAGTTGAATTTGATTAACCTTACAAGATGATCAAACGTAAGATATTGAGGTGTACCAAAGGTGGCTTTAACACACGAGCTTCAACGCTCAAGCTAGGCAGGATGATTGAGAGTAAGCTATGAATTATTAAAAATAGTAGCTAAACCCAAATCCCTATACCTAAAGGTGTAGCTTGCTACTTATAGAGAATGGGAAAGAGTTTGTTAAGTGGTTAGGGGTTTGTGGGCATCTCTATGTCATTTCAGTTTAGTTAAGAAAGATAATTAGCTGTAACTTGATTGTCCTCTCCATTTGGTTTTGTTCTGTCTTTCTCATCTAATACAACCTTATTGTACCTATTTTATAGGTTATATTTATAATACTTCATAGAATTTTGGATTATTTTATTTATTTTTGGTATTTAACTTGTTTATATTTTATTTTCAGGAGCTATTGAAAGAATTTGCACAAAAAGAATATCAATTGATGCAAGAATATGCGTAAAATGGACTTAAAGTAGTGTGGTGCTGGAAGAATAGGTTTACGGTTATGCTGAGATTATGCTCCAGGTCATGTTGTCCAAACAGGGTTGTTCAGGCCATACGGTATCCTATAATTAGAACATGCGTAATTTCTTTATGCGAGATTCGGAGTTTGTTTAAAGAAAGTTACATAAGTAATGACATAGCCATCGCTAAGATTATATTGTCATTAAAACCCTTGGCAATATTCCATATACTATAAATAGAAAAGGCCTTATAAAAACATAGCATGCTACTCATTATTCATTTATTGCTTTTCTTCTTCTCTTTTATTTATTTCTTTTCAATGTTTCAAATTAGTCTCTTTAATATTCAATTATTATGAACCTTAAATTTCTATGTGATTAGTTTTTCTTTCTTTTTAGTATCAGAGTGTGATTCTTAGTTAATTATGATTTTATTATGTGTGCTTACTTGTTCTTGGAATTGGTATTTACCCAAGCTAATTGCATGCAGTTTTAGAGATAAAACTACATGATTCTTCTAGATTAGAGTAGCCTAATATTGGAATTCATGAGATCGTTAATACAATCTCAGGGTTCTTCTAATTGGAAAGAGATTTCAATTAAATATTTTAAGGTTAGGTATTAATATTCTCGAGAAAGACATTAGCATGTTTTAGGAATTTTTACAATTCGGTTAATTATGAAGAGATTGATAGATCACATAAAAGTTCTAAGGGAATTAGTAATTGATAATGGGATAATGCATTTATAATTAATTCTACTTATTTTTATTTTATTATCCACTCTTTGTTTTATTTTAATTAGATTAATCCAGTTTAGTTTAATTTAGCATAACTACTATTCAGTAATTGCATTGAATTATTAGCTTAGACAATAAAGACACAGTAAAGTACTAGTGCTCGCTTTAGTAATCCCTAAGAGATTGAGACATAAACTTATATCTATTGTATTATGAATTGATAGGGACACTTGTCTTTAATTAAGTTTTTGGCATCGCTACTGCGGATTGAACCTGGGTTTCATGCGTGAAAAGTAGAGAAATTTGATAGTGCTTATCATACTTATTTTATAGGTTATATTTGCAATAATTTTATAGAATTTTGGAGTGTCTTGTTTATTTTTGGTATTTAACTCATTTATATTTTATTTTCATGAGCTATTGAAGGAATTTGAAAGAAAAGGATATCAATTGATGGAATAATGCATGTGAAATGGACTTGAAGTTGTGCAATACTGAAAGAAGAGGTTTATGACCATGCTAAGACTATACTTTAGGTTGTGCTATCCAATATGAGGTTGTTCAAGCCATGTAGTATCCCATGCTTAGATTATGCTTGACCACCTTGTGTGAGATTTAGAGCTTATTTGCAAAAAGTTACATAACTACTAGCATGCTTATGTAACTTTTTCAATGAGTGTCTTGATTCATAACCTTACTAGCAAAACCTATATACTTTATATACATATTGCTCTAATTTCTAGGAAGATCAAATATAAATATGTGGAGGAAGTTCTTATAAAATAACTGGCAAAATATGTAATAAAGGGTTCTTGTACTTTCACTAATTTAGTCCATACCCCAGCCACTTTGCCATGTCAACTTAGTACACAAGTAGATGAGCAACTACAAGAAAAATATATTGTTGCCAATCTTGATAGTTTTGCCCCTATACAACCTTAGCTACCTTATTACATCACCAAAGGTCTTTACAGGGTAAACCCTTCAATTACCTTTTAAGCGATAAAGAAGGCAAGTTGGTGGTTAAAGGAGAAGGGAAGTTAGACATTACGGAGGATCTTGTTAACCAAGACTATGAAGCCAATGGTTTGAGAGTAAAGAGGAATTAGAGGAAATCTTAGATGTAACATTTAGTTCCCAAAACCTAGATATGCTTCATATAGTGAGCATAGAGTGTGAGAATCCCTTAATCGCATATGATGATATTAGAGAGGTTGACAAACAAGTCAATGCAATCAATATTTATGAGTCTTTTGTAGGAGAAATAAAGCTTCAATTAGAGTGCCTAGAGCCATAGAAGCATGTTGTAGAGCTTGAGGAAGTACTTATCTTAAAAACTTCTCCTAATGCTAAACCCATCATGGGTGATTTTAGAGAAATTGAGCTGAAAAGAAGTGATTACTTGATGAAAATTATTTTTCCCCATCTTTTTTTAAATTATGGTAGTAAGATACTTTCCCATGACATCCTGGTGGAAGCAATTCAAGCTATTATTTATTATTATTTTTTTTTAAGTATGCTTGCAGTTTTAGTTATTTAGTCTTTGTTTTTATTTCATTGAACTTTTGACAAAAAGAAAAAAGAAATGAAAAATGAAAATTTAAAATAAAAATACTTTACTCTGCTTGTATTATTTTGTGGAATCAAAAGCTACAACTAATTATTTGGTCTCTCTCCCTATTTTGTCTTTGTATATGAATTGGCAAAACCTAGAAAACATGCCAAGAGATAGGAGATAAAAGAGAAGAAGTCTAACGGGCAGTTATCATCAGAGAAGGAGGATCTAAAGATAGAGAAGTATTAGCAGGATGTGTTTAGATGGATATCCTAACTTTGTTTTCTTTTGATTTGATATATTTTATAATTAGTAAGGGGATAGCCCTACTAGTTAGTGCTGGTTTTTTTTTTTTTTTCTTAACTTTTCTAATTTGCATGTGCAGTAGTTTAGGAGCAGATTAAGAGTAGTTCTAGTTTTAGTTTTCATTTTCTTTATTGCGTTTTACCCTTTTCTTCATTTTTGTTTTCGTTTTGCAAGGCCTTTATAAATTCAGATGGCGTAAAATTATGGAAATGAAGGATTCAATATCAGTGGGCTTAAATTGAAAAAGTTTCAGTTTCCTCTTTCCGTTTCCCATTCCTCTTTTATTTTGTGTTTTTTATCAATTTAAGTTATACGATAATATATAAGTTAACTATGGGGGAAGGGATAAAATTGGTATTGACTTATATTCTTGATTCTAAATAGTCTATAAAAACATTTATCCCATACTTGGTATTTTGAAGCTTTCATATAATCGAATTAACTATGTTATTTTGTATACTATATATATATATATATATATATATCATCTAAAAAGGAAAAAGCAACCTTTTAGGTAAATTTTTTTTTTTATTTTTGCATGCACTTTTACTTAATCATTATGATCGTATCACACTTTGCTAAAGTTGAGTAATCAAATTTATGTAAGATTTATTTCTTCTAGGATTAGTTTAAATATCCACTAATAAAGGTTATTTATTTATGTTTTTAAGCTTACTTTAGTGTATGCATTCCCCTTTGAGATCTCTTAAAGCACTTTATTTGGAGTGAATGAACAAATTAGATTTGTCCCTTAAGAATTTCTCGAAAAAATTAAAATAGTTGAAGGATAAATAACTAAAATAATTGAAGTGAAACGGAATAAAAAGTTTAACTATAGGTTACGTCAACTTGAGCAATTAAGCCTGAAGGATGCCTCCTTCTAGTGGGATAACATTTGTTAACTTATATGATGAGCTTAAGATTATTAGCTAAAAGCTATCTACATTAGTCAAAAGAAAAGTTTACGTGAAGGCTAGACTTAAAATATTCCATGTTTGACTATTTGATACTTTAATAGTTTAGATTATTTCATTTGATTTCCCTTTCAAGTTATTAACGTAATGAAGTATGGAATCACCTTCTCTCGAAGCATGAATTACCTGATTAATTAATTAAGTTTTTCTATTTCTAGAAAAGATTAATTAGTTAATTAATTGTTTTATATTCTAAACCTTGACCTAATTATGATATATAGTCACTTATGTCTTACTTGTAATATGATATTAGCTTGCCATGAATTGAATCCAATATTCCATAAATTATAAAACACATGCTTGATAATAAAAATGAAGAACACCAATATGCAAATATTTGATAGAATGGTATCATAAATCCATCAATCCAATATCTCAAACGAGAAAAACTAATTCATGATTAAATAAAGCATACAAATTATAAGGAGAAAAGTTCAATCCATAAACAAAGATAATAAGGGGAAAGAGAAATTTTAACTTTTAGTAAAGAATTTAGAGTTACCAATCCTTCAATTTTTACATAAATTATGATATCGCTTATTATCGATACGGATCCCATTAATTAACTAGGACTAATGTCATGTTTAGTATGAAGAAATGGTTTTGAATAGAATGGAATGAGGACCAAAATGAGAAAGTTTTTCCTATATTTGAAGATGATCATAGATGGAATGATTAAATGTTCAAATAGAATTATTTATCGAAAACGTTTTTAGTTATTGCATGTTATAATTTATTTGAAGGTTAGAAGAATAATTTTAATTAATGACAATTAATAAAATGGGAATGTAATTGTGATGGTGTAATCGAATTCCACTTTTAAACTAAAATCATTGATTTCATGGAATCGCGATTCTGGCTTCAAAATGCATTTCCAAACATGACAAATGGGAATGAAATCGAAAATCAGGATTTCATTCTGATCAATTCTCACATAGCATACGTGGCATAAAAAGAAAACAAAGAAAAATCAAATCTATCCTATTGTACAAAAGATAACAATGGCGGCTTTATATTATGTGATCTTATTCCGAAATCATCTTCGAATGTATCTAGCATCATTGTCCACATGATATCTGTTGTTAATAGGAATCTATCGATAGAGTATGAGAGGCTAGGCTTTGCACTAGTAAGGTGAGCTTACAAAACAAAGAATAGTGAGAGACATCGTAGTGTTGTCCGATGTGGTCACTCTGATACTTAAATTAGTTATATGTAAAAGGAAAGAGTAAAAACACAAGAAAGCTCAAATGTAAGCTAAGAGTGTATGTGGTTTACCATTGGGATGCTGGCAGTATTTATAAAGGAGACTTACTAGAAGTTAAGGGATTGGTAGTAGTAGTTGGCATGTCCACATGTTATGGGTAGTAAGAGTATACTGTCTAACATAGTTTGGATTTATTGGGTTATGATTGTTGACTTGGTTTTTAAGTCTTATCTTTTATCTTTTAGCCATTGTAGGTTGTTATGACTGGATAAGTCGCATGATAGGCCTAGGCTAAGGTTGGTGTAAGCACCATAATCAAGCGTTCGAGAATCGACATATGAAATTTAGGACAATCAAATAAATGGTTCAATCGAGCTCAAAGTTTACGATAAAGTAAGAAATATTAGTAAAAGTGATATTGTGAGTTTGGATTTAGAAAAATAAATAATAAAATATTATACTATTAAATTATAAGTATATTACTCGCTATTTATCTAAAATATATTAAATGAGTTTCGATAACTAACGAATCAATAGAGATAAATTATATGCATACTAAAAATCTTAAAATAACTTAAATAATATTTAGGAGTATTTATCTGTACTATATATGTAATTACGTGTTGGTAAAAATACCCAAAATTACTTAAAATATGTGAGATATATTAAAATAGTGTTAATTAATTAAAGAAAATTCATAAATAATTAAGGAAAAATCAAGAAAAATACTAGCAATTATAGAATTATCTAGATTTAAGGCATGGAAATTTGAAAATGGAAGATGAAAATTTAACCAATAAAATCAAGCTAAATAAAAAGTCAAAAAGGAAAGGGATATTTGGTACCAAATAATTCACTAACCTATCCAAACTACTTTATAAGTTAAGAGACACTCATTTAGAATTTATTTTGGTTAGTTGAGAGCTTGGAAAAAATAGGGAGGGAAGAAAAGAGGGGAAAGATAATTTTACAAAAAATTAATAAATTATAGTGCAATTAGGGTTTTAGAATAAAAACCATACCTGATAACCACCTGGAGATAGACAACCACCTGGAAATAGACGACCACCACCACTTGACAAGAAATCCACTATTAGGGGCTACCGATAATGGTAGAGCCACTACTGGTGGTTGGAAGCAATTTGAAATGTGAGTTCAATATCTTACCCTATTTTTGTTTAATTTATTAAAAATATCAAATTAATGTGAAAAATTATGAAAATTGGTATTCTAAGGTATTTTTATATGTAGATTTTGGAGAAAATATCAATTTGATAAATTTAGGACTTGGGATATACTACTCTTAAGAAATAATTGAACCCTGTTAGTTTTTTATTTTGATTTAAATGACCTTAATAATGTAGTTTTGACCTCAAAAAATTAATGTAGGCTACTTAAGGTATAAATGATAATGCTATGAAGAGATTTTCCAAAATTTTATTTTATAAAAATTTACTTAATTTTTAGGCCCTAAAATTACTCATAAAAGACAATTTATGGACTTAATTTAGTGATTTAATGTTAATTTGATATAAACGCTGATTTAACATATAATTAGGTATTTGAAGATGTTGTTGATGTAGGATGATAATTGTGATGTTTGAGGTGTTTGTTGTAAGCATTATGCATACTATATAGTAATATGTGTCAGTTAATAATAGATAAAAAAAGTGTATTTAAGTTAATTTGGTAATTTAGGGTAATTAGGTATAAATTGTGATTTAAGGTAATTAGGTATAAATTATGATTTAGTGATTTAGGATATAATTAGACATCTTGATATATTATTTAGTGATGATTGATGATAATTGGGCTGTTAGGAATGTTAAATATGCATATTATGTACATGTTAGGTGATAATAACTAATATGTGAAAATAGAAAGGGTAAAGTGTATTAGGTTCAATTAAGAAAATTATGGTATTAACAATGCAACATAAATCTGAATTAGAATATAAATCTAGGAATTTATATGAAAAATGTAGGTTATTTTCATATTACGAACAAATTCGACAATTAAATTAGGAGTATAGGGTACCGTACCGATTAAAATATTAATTATGTACTAATAGGATAATTAGGATATCCAAATAAAGTTATATGGATTTCATATATTAGTTTGAAAGGAATTCATAGAGTTTAAAAATAAAACAATAATTAGAAGTTGAATCAAGAACTAGTTTAGAACTAGCTTGGTTATAGGTAATATAGAACTTAAACAATTGAGTAGAATTATAATTTTAAGCTAAACCTAATGATTTAAAGATTATACATACACATATATACATACATATGTATAAGTGGTTATGTTAAAATGTGAGCAATTCTCAGACCATAATCTAATTTAGAAGTACAAAACAGAATTTAGAACTAATAGAAGCATATTAGAGAGTCAACCAAAATCTGAACCAAAAGTTATATTTTCTCAAATAGATTATGAAAAAAAGGTTAAAAGATATTTATAAGAATTATAAGTAAAGGGTAACCAAAAAGTAAACTAGACTTTAATTTAGAAACTGAATCAAAATCTAGTTCGAAATGGAAATAATTGTAAAATACTTAAAACCTGAATAATTAGATATAATAAAACTCTAAACTGAAGAAAATATAAAGAGTTATAGAATAAAGTCTATATAAAATAGTTATATGAATACTAAAATGATTTTTGTATTATAGAGACTATCGATAAAAACTTGCCGCGAGTTACACCTTAAGTGAGTAAGCGAGACATCCAGGTAAGTTAGGATTAATATGTTATTGTATTTTGGAGTACTGTTTTATAGTATACGAAGACTTGAAATTATACTTGATTGTATACTTTAGATAGTTGACTGTACGCATACCTGTGTATGTATATTTCTAGTTTTGATTGTATAATTCTAGTTTGATGTTTTGGATTGTAATTGTATGATTTGTGTGAAATGATTGAACATCTTAAATTGGACCTAACAGACTTGCATAGCAACTTATCAGGGGAAACATTTAAGGTTTTCCAACAAAATACCAATATTTTTGAAAGGGATAGTATTGGATAGCATAATTGATTCCTTCTTTATCTTTAGTTGAATGAAGTGATAGAAAAAGAGGTTGTGGTAAAGTTGAAGTTAATGGTTTGAAGATAGTCATGGGAAGAGTAATGTCTCCATTGCACAAGCTTGAGTTTGGTCATGAGCTGTTGAAATGTGCGTTAAACTTCTTAACTCAAATTAAAACAGGTATAATTTTTCTAATCTTATGATGGATAGGATAACATCGTACAATGGCATCTGCTTGTATATGCATGGCATCTAACTAAATTGGTTAATAACCCTATTTGTGCTTATTATATAGTTTTAAGTCTCTATCCCAACTTATTGAACAGACGGTTGTTTACAGCACTATAGATGTTATTGCAGGTGTTAGTTAAGAAGTGGCTGATTAATTATCTTGAAACTAACAATTACTAAATATTGGGGAATGAGGATATAAAACTGAGGACCAGTCATACTTTCGAAGTTTAGGTCTTATCTTTAAATCTCTTAATATCAATTTATATATTACTTAAGTGAAGTAAGCATTACTTGAGATATTTAGATTATAGTATGTATTTTTCATATTTTTATAAGTAAGTAACATGTTTAATTTGAAAATTGTTGACTTCAAAATAAGTTAGTTTTGCACATTTTGTGTAAATCAGGTCTAAAATAACGACCAAAATGTCTATTTCTATCCTAGAATATTTTACATAGCGAAATTGTTACGACTCTATTACTTCAGGGCGTAACAATTGGTTAGGAGGATAGCAAGGCTAAATGCTAGTTGTCGAGCTTGGTTTATTCCTTTTGATTTTTTAAATTAAATCTTCTTTAAACCAACCAATATTAAATACTACCAGTTTGATATTGACCTTCGATTAAGGCATAAAGAAATCCAATTTTTCATATCTTGAAAAAAAAAAAAACACTTTAAACTCGCCACCTGACTGGAGTCAGGAAAAAGAGTTAAGTTATAACCAATTAATTAGATTAATGATAACTTAACTAACAATAAAACTAATTTTATAAAATGGTTTTAGAAACCAAAGATTTAGATGCAGGGGTAAGGTTTTTTAAACCCTTACGGTTACCATTAACTTTCTAATTTTAATCTTAATATTAAAAATCACTTTTCAATTCTATAAAACAAAACTCTATTATTTAACCAAATTGGATAACTTGAGTAATCTAAACTACAAAAGGAAAAATATGTTTTTATTTTTATTTTTTACCGTCGCCCCATAGGTGCCTACGTACTCGTTATTTGAAATCAGACGTACATAATTCTTTTTATGAAAACTTTAGTGGGTTGATAATTTTTAATTTTGAAAAGAAGTTGAGTTTACGTTTTTAACCCAATTTGGTTTATTTAAGGAAATTTCTATAAAAAAGTTATAAATCAAAAATTTATTTTTTTGGAAAATTCTAATGTGCCCTAACTTAGAAAGGGTTTATTTATTTTTATTCATTTTTTTTAAAACCTGATTTTTCTAAATATCAAAACAATTTTTATTCATTAACCTATTTATTTATATACATTTTTATTTATCTTATTTATTTATTACTTATTCTACTTTATCTATTTCTATTAAACTAAAAAAAAATACTCTTTTTCTTCTTCTTCTTTTTTCTTTTTGTTTTTCTTTTCTTCCTTTTTTCTTTTTCTTTCCCTTTTTTTTCTTTTTCTTTTTTACATTTCCAAATTTACATTCCCAATTAGAAAAATGAATAAATAAATAAATAAATAAAAAGACAAAACAATCGTAAAGAAAAGAAAAAGGCCGGACCAAGCTAAGATAAGGCACGAGTAGGGTCGAAGCAAGAGTGAATTGCGGGTCAGAGTAAGGTAGTGGGTTGGGTCTAGAACGTGAATTTGAGTCGGTTCGCAAGTTGTAGATCAAAAGATGCAGCAGCAGTTGAAGGTGGTGATTTCGATCGGTTCAGCCATTGAATTAAGTGAGAAAGGTGACTTTCGTGAATATATTATTAGGGAATAGGGGGTATTTTTTATGCTAAGGTAAGGGGAGATGGATTTAGTGGTGGTTGGAGTTGGAATGATGGTAGCGGTGGAGTGTTGCATTATTCAGCGGCTGCTAAAGTTAAGAAAGGTGTCAGGTTAGTGGTTTCGGGTGGTTGGGGGTTTAGCCGTAGTGCTAACTTAGCTCAAAATGGGTTATATCGATGGCAAAGTTAAAGAGAGAGAGAGAATCAGACTAAGTATAGAGAGAGAGAGCTCGAATTAATGTTTGGAGAGGATTGTAGGTGAATCTGCTGATTCTGTGTGATTGTGTATGTCATGAAACAAACCTAAGACCCTTATTTATACACTAAATCAACTTAGAAAACAAGGAAAGCTGAAATCGGATTTGAATGAAAATTCCAGAATTTCATTTTTTTTTTATTTTTAACTGCTGAATTGAATACACATTTGACTGAATTGAATACTCATTTAACCGAATCTAGATAAGAATTCTGTCGCTATTAAAACTAGGCCATGTCTAATTTGTTAATCTACCACTAAATGGCGTGTTTAAGTGTGGAAAATGCGTGAAAAAGGAGTCCAATGTAAGGGGTACAAGTCTGTTTTGTTAGGGAAAGTAGAGGAAAATCAAAGAAAGAGAAAGGAAAAGGAGAGAAAGTAGCTAACATGGCACTACATCAACCGTGTCGTCCAATTAAGGGACGTTACGTATCCTCACATGATACGTGGTAGTTGACATAATAGGCAGCTAACGTATCATGCCATGTAGTGCTATGTAGTGCTACATCAATCGTAACCCAATCCAATGGTGCCACGTGTCAAGCACGTGGTACAGTAAGCCCCTGACAAGTGGCAATGCTGTTTGTAATGTGCCCTTTAAAAAAATGAAAAAGGCTTGCTATACCTTTGCCAAGATTTGAACCCTTGACCTTATGTTTAAACCAAATATTATACTAACATGCTTATTTGTCAGGTTGTTGGCCTATGCCTTATCCAAATTACATGTATGGACTAGGTCAGCCTAGGCTAGATTCAAATTTAAGCCTAAGTCTAACAGTTCTTTCCTCAAATTTATTTAAATTAAAAAGCTATTCTATTGAAAAATTATTATTTTATAAATACCTTATTTTTTTCAATTTTCTATTTTTTGTAACTTTTCATTTTTTGCATTTTTCCTAAATTTATTATTTTTTGTGTTTTTTTTTCCTATTTTCCTATTTTTTGATATTTTTCCTAGATTTCTTTATATTTTTTGTGATTTTTCCTATTTTTTTATTTTTTTATATTTTTCTAAATTTCTTACTTTTTTGAATTTTCTTTAATTTCTGTGTTTTTCCTTATTTAGGCCCCATATCTTAATAAAATAAAATAAAATGATCAAAAATTGGGTGTCTACACTAGTGAATCAAGCTAGGCTTAGAGCCCATGTAGGGTGGTATGAACTTGAGAAATCTAAATCCAAAATACCCTATCAAAACTTGTTCTCAGGGTGGTGTCATTATCGTCGAGGTGGCAAGGAGGGAGGATAGATAGGTTCTTCGGGCACATAGCCAAACTGGACTTGAAGTGCTCATAATGGCTTCGCGATTTGGAGAAGAGGCAGTTGTGGTAATGTCCTCGAAGAAGAGGTTGGTGTGACATGATAGGGGTCGATGCTGGGGAGATGCCTCGTATGGTGAACTAAGCTGATCACACATTGTGCCAAGCTAGATACTCACATGTTGAGTTGGAGACAAAAAGGACCGACCTCCTTAAGCGACAGGAATTAGACTATCGGACCACTAACCCAAGCTCGAACCAAAGGACTAGAAAGTACAGCAAGGCGAGTTCTTTCTTTTCACCCTATAGCTAATGAGTTTAAGCTGTTGCAGTCTACTAACCTGATGTCATGTCTAAATCGAACCCTCTTATGTCTATCAATAGTCTCCAATTGCCAACTAGAGATGTACATAGACAATAGCTCGACCCACTTGACCATCTGTCTAGTTGACCTAAATATGAACTACTTTGAGTAAATTAGAGCTAAAACTCACCTCAAAAGAACCTATAGTTTTGCTTGGCAATCATCAGTCTAATCGTACAGTTTATCTATTTTTGGCTAGGTGCATGATCACTGGTCATCCAATACGTATCCCAAGCACCCCTTATGACAAAATCTTCCACACAAGATGGATGCTTTTCTTTATTTTCTCTTTATGGCCTTTTCCATTCTTTGTAAATTACTTATTTAGGACTTTATCCTTTTAAGTCATTTCCATTTGTAGTTGTTGCCTTAATATTTTGAGTATAAACACCCATTGTAAATGTAACCCCATCATCATCAAATATTAAATATATTACATTGTCTCTTTCCATGAGCATTCCTCTTTGCTTACTTCACTCTTATCTTAACTCTTAAGTAAGGCTAGATAGTAAGTACCCTCATTGGATCAACTTATGTGTCGTATCAAGCTAAGCCGTGAGCTCTCGGTAGTTCCTTATTGCGTAACACCCTTGGAGCAGATCAAGGTTTGCTTGTTGGTTTTCTGTGTTTCTTGTGCATTTATACCCCTATTTGTGAGCTTTCAAGAAGCTTAGACCTACCTTGTGGAGGTTCGTTTAGGTAAGTTTTTATTTAGTTGTAATTATTACTGTGTCATGTGTAGTATTGTTGTCAAGTGTGTTGTAAATACGAGAGGGATTAGTTTTAAGTGTTTTTAAGATTATTTGAAGTTTTGTTGTTGCTAAGAAACTTTTGTTGCAAAATAATCTATTTTGCCATGTTTCAAGCATACGAGAATAGAGCAAATTTCAACTAAGTTTATAGTTCTTCGGAGTAGCTGTTGTATTCATAATTAGTTTAAACTTTCGTATGGAAAAGTATGTGTATGAGTCGTTTGGCTTGAAAAAGGGCTATAATTGTTTTTTCAAGGATTTTGAGTTTGTTACTAAGTCTTATCGAGGAGAATGATGGATCTTAGTATCAACACGAGTATTGGAGATGACGATAGTGGTGTTGTCCACCATAGCCAACAACCCTATAATACCCCCAAAAGTATAGAAGAGTGAATTGATGAGGTGCCCAAACTCATAGCCGATTTGACTAAAGTTGTTTATGCATTGGCCTTTCGACTCGTTGAGGTTGTACAAAATACTTTACAAGCTGCTTGTCCTATGAGAGGACATATCCTAGCCTAACAAGGACGAGGTGGAAGAGTAGGAGGACATATGAGGAGGAGGATTGACTTAGGTAAGTTGGATGAAAATGGGGAAGAAGAGTATAATGGGGAAGAAGAGCAAACTCGAGTACCTCAAGCTACTGACCATGTGAAGCTTCAAATACTGAGCTTCAATGGTTTTAGGAATGCAGATGACTATTTGGATTGGGAGGATAAGGTTGAACATATTTTTTTTATTATTAGTAATATGAAGACCATGAGAAAGTGAGGAATGCTGCTATAAAGTTCTCAAGTTATGCTGCAATGTGATAGAAGAACTTCCAAATAATGAGAAGATGAGAAGGACTTAGGAAAGTAAATACTTGGCCTAAGATGAAGGTGATACTTAGAAACAAATTCGTATCGAATACTTATTTACAAAATACTTTTGTCTGGCTTCAACAAGTGAGAGAAGGAAGCCAAACTGTTAATGAATATGTTCAAGAGTTTCAAATACCCATGATTTGATGTGAAGTAAATGAACCATCAGCCCAAATAGTATCTAGATTTCTTACTAGATTAAGAATTGATATTCGAGATATTGTGAAACTATAATAGTTTGCTACATTGGATGAGGTTATAAGAATAGCCTAACGAATGGAAAGATAGAGGAAGAATAGGCTGAGCCAACCACCAATGGGTCGACCTGATCAATCAACTCAATTTACTCGAGGAAGTTACAAAGCTTAGCAAAGTGCCAAGCTAAGTGGAAGGATAGATGTTAGAGCAAAACAAAAGAGTCGACTAACTAATAGTGAGGTATAGCTAAGAACTTATGAGAAGGGATAAGGATTTAGGAGGAAGACAAGCCAGATCAAGCGCTTTAAGTGTCAAAGGTTCAAATACATGGCCGCCTAATGTCCAAATAGAAGAATTATGATTATTAAGGGAGATGTCCTAAAGGTTGAAGTGGAAAGTACTAGCAAGAAATCCAAAGAAGAGGTTGTCCCCAAGAAGGATACCACCTAAGAAGATGAAATTGTTGAGAAGGATGTGTTTACTGAGGATTTGGATAAACTAACTTTGGTTGTTTAACATGCAGTGAGTATAAAACCCTATACTGAAGAGAAGCAAAGAGAGAATCTATTCTATAACACATGCAAAGTGAATGAGCAAGTGTATGTGCTCATAGAGAAAATGGAAGCTGTACAAGCATAGCATCTGCTGACTTGGTTACAAAGCTCAAGTTATCAACCATATCACATCCGAGGCCTTATAAACTACATCGGCCTAACGAGAAGGGAGCACTGCATGTCACTTAGCAACTATTGTTGTCGATCTCCATTAGAAATTATTTTGATGAAATTATTTGTGATATGTTAACCATATGTATGTTTCTTGTGTTGTTAAGTTGACCTTGGTTTTTTTACTAAAGGGTTATGCAGATGGGTTTAGGAACACGTATGTGTTTGAGAAGGGTGGGAGGAAAATTACCCTAAACCCTATGAACCCGAGTCAAGTGAGTAAATTACAAGCCAAATTGGCCTTGGCTTGAGGATCGAAGAAGGCTTTAGTATTAAGTAGAGCCGAACTACAAACAACCATCAAATTTGACTTGTTGACTTTCCTATTGGTTAGGAGGTTACTAGAATTAAAGGAGCAAATAAAGTTGCTAGAGGAGGTCGAGAGATTACTCAATGAAATTTTAACCTGTTTCCCAAGTAGTTACCCAAGGGATTACCTTCATTTTGAGGCATTGAGTATTACATTAACTTGGTACCTGGTGCTACATTACCAAATAAGCCTGCTTATGGAATGAATCCTAAGCAAGCTATAGAGCTCCAAAAGTAAGTCAATGAGTTATTAGAGAAGGAATAGTAAGAGAGAGTCTTAGCCCCTATGCTGTACCTACATTATTTGTGCTAAAGAAGGATGACACTTAACACGTATATGTGAATAGTAGGGTTATCAACAAGATATGATCAATTATAGATATCCCATTCTGAAGTTAAACAATATGTTAGATGAACTAAGTGGTACGAGAGTGTTCAATAAGATCGACTTGAAGCCAAGATACCATCATATTCAAATGAGGTAAGAATTTAAATCAAAAACTACTTTTAAGACTTAACATAGCCTGTATGAGTGGATGGTCATGCCATTTGGGTTATCAAATGCCTTAAGCACTTTCATGAGATTGATGAACTCTATTCTAAAAGACTTAATTGGGAAGTTTGTCATTGTCTATTATGACAACATCCTTGTTTATAGTACTGACTTGGCAAGTCATAATGACCATCTTCGAGCTATTTTCGATGTCCTTTGAGTAAAGAAATTATTCAGAAACATGAAGAAGTGTTGTATTTATCAAGAAGAGGTAATCTTCCTAAGTTGCATGGTTAACAAAAAAGGATTAAGAGCTGACGAAGAAAAAGTTTGAGTTATTGTCGAGTGGCCGACCCCAACTTCGTGTACAGAGGTGAGGAGTTTCCATAGATTGGCATCGTTCTATCGACACTTTATCCAAGGATTCAGTACTATTGTAACATCTTTGACTGAGCTAACAAAGAAGAGTGTGAAATTCAAGTAGGAAGAGAAAGAAGAGAGGATTTTTGTCAAGGTGAAAGCAAGGTTGACCATTGCCCCAGTCTTGGCTCTATTAGACTTTAATAAAGTATTTAAGCTTGAATACGATGTATCAAGTGACGGCATCATAGTTGAACTAATGCAAGAAGGCCATCCTGTCACTTATCATGGTGAAATGCTTAGAGGAGCACAACTCAACTATTCTTTATATGACAAAGAAATCTTGGCATTAATCAAAGCTCTTTCCATATGACAACATTATCTTCTACTAAAGTAATTTGTCATCTGTATAAATCATGAGTCCTTGAGATATTTGCAGAGCCAATAAAAGCTTTCTAAACATCAAGCTTAACAGATTGAATTTCTGGAATGATTTCATTTCATCATCAAATGTAAGCAAGTAAATAATAATGTAGTTGTCGATGCTTTGTTAAGAAGGTATGTTCTTTTCACTAAGTTATAGACCAAGCTGTTAGGGTTTGCAAGCATTAAGGAATAGTATCAACATGATTCTTACTTTAGTTCTATTTATATATACTGTAAAGAAGGGAGAACTATAGATGAATACCATGTAGAGGATGGTTATCTATTCCAAGGAAGCAAATTGTGTGTGTTGACTTGTTCAATAAGAGAACTGTTGGTAAAAGAAGCCCACAGTGGAGGACTCGCTAGATACTTTAGAGAACAAAGGACTTATGAATTACTGGATGACAGGTTCTTTTGGCCTAAAATGAAACATGATGTGCATCATGTGATTGAAGGATGCGTCGTCTATAAGAAGGCCAAAAGTTGATCTAAACAAGGAAAGACAATGCCATTACCTGTTCTGACTAAACCATGGGTTGATCTAAGTATGGATTTTGTCCTCGGATTACCCCGTACTGCTTGAAGCAAAAACTCTATAATGGTTATGATGGATAGGCTCAACAAAATGGCACATTTTGTGCCCTGCACCAAAACTAATATATTTCGAAGATTGGTTCTTTGTTTCTACAAGAAATAGTTTACTTACATGGAATGTTGATGAGTGTAGTGTCAAACAAAAACCCAAAATTCTTAAGTCATTTCTAGAGAACTCTTTAACGTCAAATGGGAACCAAATTATTGTTCAGTACTTCTCATCACCCTTAAACGAACGGCCAGAAAGTGGTGGTCAACTGCATCCTAAGGTCACTGCTTTGAGCTACAGTAGGAAAGAACTTAGCTAACCAATACGTCTGCTTATTTGTGATAGAGTTTGGTTACAATAGGGTAGTATATGCCACTACTGATCACACCCCATTTGAGGTTGTTTATGGCTTTAATCTCGAGTTGTCCCCTGACCATACCACATGCTACACATTGACTGAGAAGATCTAGAAGTAAGAACTAGAGCTTAGTCTATCTAGTAGTTCTAACAATGAGTCACCCAGCGCATTGACTAGGCTGCTGAAAAAACTAAAGGAGAAAGGCAAAGAAAGAAAGACCAAGTAGTTTCAGCCTAATGACCAAGTGTGGCTATTGATAAGAGTCAAGGACCGATTACACGCTCCCAAGCCCGAGGGTTCTCTTAAGTGGCTCGTTGAGTTATTCAAGGTGAGTTAAGTACCAAGGAGCAGTGCTTACCCCAATCTAATTTATCGAGCTACTATGCTCTCCATGCTATCCAAGGTATTCCCTAAGTGACTGACCAATGTGCCAAATCGAACCCTTCGCTAAGCACTAGTCCAAGTGCCAAATCTGAATACAATAATCTCCACGGTACCGAAGCCAAACTGATAACTGTCAAGAGTTGACCATCCGAGGTCGACTCTATTATGAGCCGTCCCTGAGCCAACCCTAATCCAGCCCTAATAGTCAGGGTGTTGAACTTCTAACGCTGAACATACCTGAACAAAGGCCCACCTTTTCTCGGCTTATAATACTGTCAGAATCGCAGAGTAAAACGTGCGCACGTTGTCGTTTCTGACAACAGTACTGTCCTTTTGACAGAGGACGTTCGCTGCGCACGATTTCGTAATTTCCCTATAAATTATTTTCCTTCTTTTTAGCAAATATGGATCCGTTTTTGTAATTTTCTATAACATAGAACTTACCCTAATAAGATACTATAAATAATTACATAATGTAATAGCCGCAACAGAAGATACAGAAGAATACATTGAACTTTTTACCCTCTCTTGAGTTAAGTATCCTCTTGCTTACTCTTAAGCTACTCTTATTAAGCCTATTCGAGTATAGACTAGTAGCAAGTGACCTCCAGCCATACTTGTGTGTTATATTAAGTGATCGTAGGTGTACAGGAACCCCTGTTCACCCTCGCCTATCATTTACTTTTTAAGCCATCTTACGGCTTGGACCCAACCCTTTGGTTATGCGTGATATTGGGTCCGTGTGTTCATCTACGAGTCCATATCAGCTATACTTGAGCAAGAAAAGTTTTTTAAACAAGAGGAAGGGTAAGTTATTTGCCAGAGTTGATAGGCCCTTTAAGATGCTCTGAAGGATTAATGACAACACCTACCAATTAGAGCTACTAAAGGACTTTGGAGCGTCTGATGTATTCAATAATGCTAACCTCAGTCCCTACGAATCTAAGGAAGGCTTGGATGAGGACCAAATAGATTTAATCCCAAATCCTAATCAACCTTATGGAGATGATAGGAATTATACCATTGGATCTTTAACTCGAGCCCAAGCCTGAGGACTAGAAAGCATAGCGAGGCAAATTCTCTCTTTTCACCCTATAATCGATGAGTTCGAGTTACTGCAATCTACTAACCTAATGTTTAGTCTGATTTGAACCCTCTTATGTTTATTAATAGTCTCTAATTGCCAACCAGATATACATTCAGGCAACAGCTTAGCCCATTTAACCATCTGTCCAGCCAACCTGAATATGAATTACTCTAAGCAAGTCTGATTTGAACTCACCTCAAAGGAACCCCCAGTCTTGCTCAGTACCTCTGCTCAACAGTTACCAGTCTAATCGTACAATTACCTATTTTTTGCTAGGCGTACGACCATTGGTCATTCAATACGTATCCCAAGCACCCCTTGTGACAGAATCTTCCATACAAGATGAATGCTTTTCTTGATTTTTTTTCTTTATGTTCTTTTCCTTTCTTTATGTCCTTTTCCATTCTTTGTACATTATTTATTTAGGACTTTACCCTTTTAAGTCATTTCCATTTATAACCATTATCCTACTATTTTGAGTACAAATATCCATTGTAAATGTAGCTGCGTCATCATCAGATATTGAATATACTAAATTATCTCTTTCCATGAGCATTCCTCTTTCCATGAGCATTCTTTTTTGTTTCACTCTTATCCTAACTCTTAAACAAAACTAGTTGGCAAGTACCTTTAGTGGACCAACTTATGTATCATATTGAGTTGAGTTATGAGCCTTTGGTAGTTCTTTGGTGCGTAATATCCTTGGAGCAGATCGAGGTTTGTTTGTTGGTTTTTTGTGTTTCTCATACATTACTACCCTTATTTTCAAGTTGTCGATAAGCTTGGACCTACCTTTTACGACCAGCCTTGTCAGTCCTTAGCCTAGTTCGTATCATCTAGCAAGGGAAGATGTCGACTAAAGGAGGTGGTTTGAGGTTGCATAGGCGAAGTCGAATTGATTTAACCTATTTGTACTACGTGTAAGTGCTTTCTAAGCTATCATGCTAAAGAGGTGTTGTAATAGGTGAAGAAACTGAAGGGGCCTCAATTAAGCTTCCTGAGGAACCTAATCTTTTCAAATACCTGTATTTGGTATGTATATCTATAGGGCATTTAATTCAACATGACAACTGTTACGTTTTGTGTAAGTGCGCATGCAATTGCAGCTACATTGTTATTTGAATGTAGTCGTTCAATTAAAATGGTCACTACGTGTCTAAATCTTAATGCATTGGGGGAATTGCGCTCGTATGGATCCTTATAACCACTAATAGACTTCCCTAGGCCTCAAGTCTATAAATATCCATTGACTCAACAAGGAATACTTTTGCAACTTTCATATTTTGTTTTCTTACTGCAACTGCAAAAGCTTTCTAAACTTTCTTTCTTTTTTTAGTTTCTTCTTCATTAATTGAGTTTCGCACTTTCTTCTTTTCTATCCTTGTATCAAGATGCCAACTAACTCTGTAGCAAACTCAAGTGAGATACCTTTTAACATGTTAAAGTGTAACTTAACATCTTCAAACTCTGTAGCAACTAAGAGTGATAATCCCCCTAAGAATATGGATGAAGAGGTTTCGTCTACGTTGATATAGTTAAATGAGGAGTCGAAGAGGGCACTAGAGCGGCATGATAGGGTGAGATTAATAAGGGCCATCCTACTAGATGTCTACCCTTGATCCTTTACCAAAAGCCGTTAATTCATACAATAAGCCTAAGAATAACAGGG
The DNA here is from genome assembly GCA_024138005.1 of Lumnitzera racemosa. Taxonomy (NCBI): domain Eukaryota; kingdom Viridiplantae; phylum Streptophyta; class Magnoliopsida; order Myrtales; family Combretaceae; genus Lumnitzera; species Lumnitzera racemosa. The sequence continues at coordinate 63,558,868 of JAMXBC010000011.1, forward strand.
GCCAAAGTGGTCGAACAAGCAAGAGTAAGCCAACCGCCATGAAGCATGTTTTAAGTAATTATATTGTTAGTAATGTCCTTAGCTTGGTGGTACGGTTGCCATGACAAGATGAAAGGGTAGCATTGCTATCAGGAAGGTGCTTTGTAGTGTACGAGAAGTGCTTTAAGTATGAGATGCCCTTCCCTTATACGAACTTTCAAAGCAAGCTATTCGACTACCATCGATGTTGCTTTGTTCGAATTCCTCCTAATGGATGGAGGTTATTGAAAGTGTTTTAGGCCCTTTGTGAATATTTAGTAGTATGAGCTACACCTGAACTTTTTAATTATTTCTATTTATGGAAGGTCTTAATGGGGTAAACCTATATCCAGAGTTGCCGAGATAGAAAGTTATTTGGAGGCATGGATTCGTCTATAAAGAACTAGCAGGACAAATTTTTGGTGGTAGAGCTACCTTCAAAGGTTAACTTTTAAACACAGTGGACTTTGTTAGTCTGAATTGGGACCTCGAAGAAGCTTAGCCTGAGCATTTCTAAGGCAAAACGAGAGATTGAAGCCTTCATGGCTCTAAGGCATAATAATGAGATCAATATCAAGGTGATAGTGAGGAGATATTTCACTTTATCGATCTCTCAACTTTTCCTAAGCATGGAGAGAGTTGTGATAAATAAGTAGTAGGATGGTATAAGTCCTTCCTTAGTGTAAGTTGACTCTTCTGTCATGCTAGTGTGGACTTGCATGAGACCATCCTTCATCCATCAACTTTTATGAAAATGGGGAGTCTTTACTCATGTTGGTCATGGCGGAGCTTGTAAGTACTTGTTATTTCTTATTTTGTGTTAATGTTGTTCACTTATTCTTTACAGTTAGAAGGCTAACAGGATTCGGGAAGCTACCTTAACCTAGCGAATAGGAGCTCTTAAGGTAGTGGGAATCTAGTTTGAAACTAAACAAAAGAGCCGCCAATCCCAAAGGTAAGGTTATGAAGTCGAAGTCAAGGGTAGGTAAGATTAACAAGATGGAGCTGCTCGCTCTACCTCAGGAGGTCCCTATCTGTGCCCCTTCCTTAGAGCCGGTGGTTCTCGAACCTTTGAGCATAGCCGCCCCCACAATCGACTTTGTGTCCACATCCGAACCTATTATCATTTGGGGGGGATGCTTCGGCTATAGATGAGCTGGATTTGGTAGTACTCCCTTCTCCTTCAAAGGGTAAGGAGAGGATGTTGAGGTTAGCATTGTAGAGGAGTTTGCGAGCCAAAAGAGGAAGGCTTCTGATGTTAAAGGGACGAAGGTGTCCGTGCAAAAGAAGGTAAAGATGAAGGATCTACTTAGCTTGGTCTAGCATCTATCAGTGGCCTTTTGCTCACCCATTTGATGCTTTGATGACATGGGGGAAGCCCATCAGAAGCTCCTTAATAAGTACTGGATGCTTGAAACAATGTCTGACTTGTAATAATGTGTTATACCGGTCCAAGGACAGTTACTTATACCTGGGGGGGCCATAGAGATAGTTATCAGGCAGGTTAAAGGGAAACTCTTCAGGCCGAAGTAGGATGTCCAGGGTAACGATGTGACACTACACCATCGGGAACTTAGCCTTCAAGCCTTGATGGGGTCTTTCACTCCTTGTAACTAAGCCATCCTGGAGGAAATGGAGAAAGGCCCATGTCAACTTGCTACTTAACCTAGGGGGCTATCTTAGCTCACTCATTTAGCAAGTAAGTCATTGTTCCTTTATCTTGCTTTACTTGGCAATGTGCTTTTTGAATGTTTCTTTTAATTGCTTGCAATTTATTTATTATGGTGCAGTACAATGGTCAGGTGCTGCTTTGGCTTATATATTATAATAAGCTGCTTAATTAGGTAAAGGACCTCCGTCAAAGGGTGTTTAGCACATAGAAGGGTCAAAGGGAGGCATAGTCTTCTTCTAAGTGCTTTTTTGAAAAGTTTGGAAAAGCTAACCGATGTTTGCAATATTCTTATGTACAGAGGATTGTATTAAAGGTTGACTTGTAGAAGGAAAGGTAAGAGCAGTAGAAGGCTGAGAAAGTTGTTGGGAAGGCTAGTGCACTTTGAGGGCAGTTGGAGGACGAGAAAAAATCTAAAGTTGAACTCTTTAGAAGATTAGAGGAGGAGAAGAAGGCCATGGAGGAGCTCAAATGACGTAACGTGGAGCTAAGCGTGTCCATCTCAAAGATCTAGACTAAGTTGGCAATGAAGGCGTATGAATATGAGAACACCAAGAGATATTCACTAAAGCTAGCCAGTTAGAAGGTCGAGCTAGAGTGAAAGATCTAAGACCTCCAGAAAGAGGTTGAGGAGAGGAAGGAGATTATCTCCAACCTAGAGAGCTAGGAAATCATAAGTATCACTATCGAGTAGAAAGCTGTAAACAAAATCCTTACGATGAGGCAGTAGGTAGATGAGTGTGAAGACATCTCTACTGAGTCAGGTCAGGCGCTCCAAGAAGAAGTGTTTAAACATTATTTTGGCCTGGGCTTAAGCCTTTTGGACTACCTAGATGGTTCGACCCATCAAGAGAAGAGGGTAGTTAGTGAGAGAGAAAGTGCAACCGTTCCCGCTGCCAAAGTTACTCAAGAAGGTCCCACACCTTCTTCAGCCCTAGCAACTTCGTAAGAGGTTACCCCTAAAGGTGCATAGGTAAAGGATCAAAGTTAAGGTAGTATTCCTATCGACGAGGTGTAAGCCTCACAATTAGTTACTTAGAGTTCGATTCATAGAATTTAGAGCAATCAAGTAAACTGTCCGATCCAATCCAGATTTTACGAGAAAATTAGGAATATTAGTAAAAGCAATTCCATAAGTTCGAATTTAAGAAAATAAGTAATAAAATAAAAAATATAAAATTTGTAAATTTTAAATATATTGCCCATTATTTATTAAAAATGCATAAAATGTATTTTGTAACTAATGAATCGCTAGAGATAAATTATATACATACTAAAAATCATAAAATAACTTAAATAATATTTAGAAGTATTTATTTATACCATATATGTATTTACATGTAGGTAGAAATATGTGTAATTATTTATAATATGGAAAAATAGGCTAAAATAGTATTAAATAATTAAAGAGAATACAAGAATAATTAAGGAAAAATCAAAAAAATTATAGAAAAATAAGAAAATGTCTAGAAGTGGGGCGTGTCAATTTGGAATTGAAGAAACAAAACTAACAAATTAAATTGCAACAAATAGAAAGTGAGAAAACGAAGAGATAAAGTAAATGTCATATCAATTTAATGCACAAAAAATCCCTAAGACCTCTATAAATACCTAAAATTTTACAAAAGCTCATTTTGGATGTTTGGAATTATATAAAATTGAGAGGGTAAAAAATTTGAGAGAAAATTAAGGTTTTCAAAAAATTAGCAAAAACCTGTGCAGTTAAGGCCTTAGAAGAGATCGCCAATTAGACGAGCATCTAAGAGTAGACGGCCACCACCACTACATGGTGGTGGCCAGCCGGAGCCACCAATTCTGCTCAGTTTAATTTTTCCCCTGATTTTATATATTTTGTTAAAAATATTAAATATGATTACAAAATTTTAAAATTTGGTATTCTAAAATATTTTTATTTAGTTTTTATATAAAATATCATTTTTATAAAAATATGTCTTGTGATATATGATCTTTAAGAAATTATGCAAAATCGAACATGTTTCGGTTTAGAAATAAATGATTATAGGAGTGTAGTTTTGAGCCCAGAATTTTTATGTAGGCTAGTTAGAACATTTATAATAGTTCTATAAATCCCTTTTTTAAAAATGAATTTTTGAAAATTTTAAATAATTTTTAGGCCTTAAAATGGTGCATAAAATGAATAATTTTGGGTTAATTAAGTAATTAAATGGTTAATTACTAATTTAGTACATAATTATATGTTTTAGGATGCTGAAATATGATGGAGTATGCTAATTGTAGCATTTAGAGTGTTAGATGTAATTATTAGGGCATTATGTAGTAAATATGTAATAAGTAAAAATGGTATATTTTAAGTTAATTTTGTAAATTGGGGTAATTATGTGTAAAATCTAATTTGGGATGAATTTAGATATTTTGATATGTTATTTGATGTTGAGAGATGATATTTGGATTGATAGAAATATTAGATGTGTATTATATAATAATAGGTAATAGTACATAATATGCAAAAAATGGAAATATAATAAATAGAAAATGTTAGAATAAAAATTGATATTATAATAATAATAGGAATATATATAAAATCCAGTAGGAGACTTAAATTTATGTAATTATATGAAAAATACATAATTTTCTTACATCGGAAGTAAGTTCAATACACTAATAAGAATTTAAGTGTATTGGGTAAAATTGAATACTGATTTAGAACTAAAAGTGATAATTAAGATACTCGAGTCTAATGTGATGAATTTCACATTTGTCTTCGGATCGCATTTTTAGGCTTTACGTATAATATCTTTAATTTGAACTGCTTTAGAACCTAAATTAGAACTAGATTTAGAAATCAAACCCTAAACTAACCTAGGATGAATTAATAATAACTATTATGTATATGGGAAGAATTAAGTTAAATCATAACCTAGAGTATATATACATATACATATACATATCATTAAGATATAAATACTAAAAACACATTTATATTATATATTATAGGACACATGAAGACGAGTCGACCTGCGATTGGTCGAGTGAGCGACCAAGCATACTAGGTAAGTTGGGATTAATAAATTGTTATATTTCGGAGTACTAATTTGTTGTACTTGGAGGCTTGAAATTGTATTGGATTGTTCTTATTCGATAGTTGGTTATGTGCATGTGCTTTTTCTAAGTTGTTGATATGATTACTAATTTGCTGCTTAGCTTATATTATATGATTTGTATGAAATGATTTATCATTCTAAATTGGACCTAATCAAATATATGACTTGTAAACATAAATCATACCTGCTAGCAACCCATTAGGGGAAACTTAGGATTCTTCAACTAAATATCGACCCCTTCAAAAGGGATAGCGTTGGATAGCATAATTGGTCTCTTCTTAGTCCTTAGTCGAACTAAGTGACAGGTGAGGAGGTCATGGTAAGGGTGAAGTCAATGGTTCGAAGGTAGTCACCAGAGGAGTGATGCCTTCGTTGTATTAGCTTAGGTTTGGTCGTGACCTGTTGCATTAACAAAAACTCCTTAACTTGGATTAGAGCATGTGCAATTTCTTTATCTCATGACGGGCGGGACAACGTCGTGTAGTGACATTTACTTGAACATGCATTACACCTAATAATTTGGTTGATAACCTTATTTGTGTTTGCTATATGGCTTTAAGTCTCCGTCCCAACTTACTGGGTTATGGTTGCTCACATCCTTATAGATATTGTTGCAGGTGCTAGCTAGGAAGCGGATTTCAATTACCTTGAAGTTAGCAACTATTGGATCCTAGGGAGTGAGGATATAAACTGAAGATCAGATATACTCGCAAGTTTAGATTTATCTTTAAAGTTTTTAGTATTACTTTACAAATTACTTAAGTAGATTATGTTAGGTTACTAAGTCTTGTAAAATACTCATATTATTTTAATGCAAGTATGTATTTTTCTTAAGATCATAAGTAAATCACTTATTTAATTTATGAATTGTTTACTTCAAAACGAGTTGGTCGTGAGCACCTTGTATAGATCGGATTTAAGATAGTGGCTGTAAGGTCAGCTTTTGTCCTAGAATGATTTGTACGACGGGACTGTTACGACTCTACCGTTTTGAGGTGTGACACTAGAGCCAGTAGACTCCTCCTCTTCCTTCTTTATTGGCTTAAGATCAATCATCTCAAACGAATTAGCCCTTTAAATGGATTGATGCGTTGGACTTCTCTAAATTATTGGAGTTAGTTGATCCTAAGTGATAAGCCAGAGTTTTCTTTCCCTTCTTCTCCTTTTTTGTCCTTTTTTTTATTATCGTGGATGAACAAAGTTCTTGTATCGAGCCGATATGCCAGCCCTTATCATTGTAAATGTTTTAACTGAATAAAAATTTTTTACTTCCACTATTACTTGTACTTCCCTTTTGTTTTGTACTTTTGACCTATTAATGCTTTGAATAACTTAGCCCGTTACTTAACGCTGACTTGTTGGTACTTAGTTAACTCGGTTAGGGAGTTAGTTGTACTTTTAGGACCAATTAGTTGTTAGAGGCCCAAGTCATTTTATTTTTAGGGAAGAGTCGAGGTTACTCTTCTTAAAGGACCGTTCAATTGTTAGTAGCTTAAGTCATGTACCTTAAGGAAAAGCTAGGGTTGCTCTTTTTAGGAGACCATTCATCTTTTAGTAGCTTAGGTCACATTTCTTAGGGAAAAGTTGGGGTTACTCTTCTCTGGAGACTGTCCTATTGTTAGTAGCTCAGGTTACCTAAGGGGCTGAGTTAGTGGTATTCCAGTGGGCATTGTAAGAGTTCCTTAATTGTGTAAGAGGTGTTTCTTACTATTAAGGTTACTCGATGGGGGTTAGCTTAGTGGTGTTCTAACTTGCCTACGCTTGAAGAGTCCCACAAGTTAGGAGTCCTTAAGAAGACTTTAGTGACCATAGGTTCGTTCACCCATTTAAGGCTAAGGTGAGCTAAGGAAAGAAAATAAAGGGGATATAGAGCAACTTTGAGAAATGGAATTTTCATTAATAATTCTAGTGAATGATTACAAACATATTTATATCATTTCAGTTAAAATAAAGTTGCAAATTGTTAGCGTTCCATATGGATGAGCTTGCCATCCAACCTCTCTAGTTTATATGATTTTACTGGTAAAGTATGAGAGACTAGGCTTTACACTTATAAGGTGAGCTTGTAAAACAAAGGATAGTAAGAGTTGTTGAGATATTGTTCGATGTGGCCACTTCGATACTTAAGTCAATTCTATGAGTAGGGAGGGAGTAAGAATGCAGGAAAGCTCCAATGTAAGCTAAATGCATAAAGAGTGTTGTAGGTCCCGTATAAGATTTTGGGGGGGGGGGGGGGGGGGTAGTTTAGGGGTTAGGTTTGAATTAATATATTTTGCATAAAATAAGACTTTTTAGATTTAAAAAACAAAACCCCTCTTAATAACTTAAATGACATAAGAAGTAGTAGAATATTGCTTGTTTAACTTAGGTGCAAAAGTTATAAATTAATTAATAAAATGCAGAAACTAAAAAGAATAGAGAGAAGAAAGATCAAGCGATCAATTTGTAGAGCTTTGGCATTTTACTTACTACTCTTTTCCAACTCCAATACTGGAGACTTGGTCCTTCTCATCGGTATTGTTCTATTAGTCAATCTTTTTACTAATAAAAAAAATAGAAGTTATAAGGATATTCAGTCGCTTCTTTATTTCATCTCATTAGTTATACCTATGTTAAATATAGGACTACGAAGAATTCTCTAACCCACACTCTCTCAATTACAATATCGATAATGTTTACACAAAAAATGGGACAATACAATCAAGAAACTCTCTACAAGATTTGCACTAAAGTAACAACAATGAAATGAGAAAACTTTATTTGCTCAATTTCTAACTAAGTTTTTGATAGATTTTCTGACAATATTTACGAGAGAGCTTTTTTTCAATTCTGATTTGAGTGTTGTATCTTGTGCAGCTTTAACTTACATTAGTTCCCCTTATATTTAACAACTAAAAAATGGCTAATTGCTAGTCTTTCTCCAAAGACTCTTGATTCAAACATAATTAGTTTTGTTGTTGGAGAAATATCCTAAGAAAATAGGAAATTGAACATTTGAAATTTGAATTGAAACTCTATTATCTCCTAATATGTTATGAATTGAGTTTAACATTTCCTTTTTAATGTTGTAGGATATGATATTTGATTCGAATTTGAAATTCGATTTGCTTAAAATTTAGATAAGCACAAATTTGAAATTGATCTTGATAAATCTTGTGCAACATTCCTTCAAACATTTCAAACTTGCTGACTTTTTCTTTCTTTTGTTATAAACATATTTAGCAGCTTTTTCTTATGTTTTTCAAAAATTTCCTAGGCCAAATCCTTAGACTAATATATGATCTTATTTGAATTTGAAATAATACTTCATCAAAAATTCGGTTGAGAATATCTATAATATTCAAACTTATCTTTAACAAAACTTCTTCTTAATTAGTTTAAGCTACAATTTTATCATAAAAGACCAATAAATATCATTAAGATAATCTACATTGACACATGTAGCTATCAAGCAAGACATTATCCAAGATAATTTGCTGTCAAAATTAAATTTTGTTTGAACTTTATATACTACAATGATGCAGCAAGTTATTTCATATTTTGTTGTCTTTAAGTACTTAACTTAACCCAGCTAAAAGGTATCAAAATGCCTTCCTTCAATTGTAAAATTGCTCAACCTATATTTATCCTTCCATTAAATTGATTCTTGAGCATTCTTTAGAATAAATTACCTTAAAATCCCTAAAGAGTTAATTTAACTTAGTGGAATGAAATTGAGCATATTACCCCAATATGCTCAATAAAGTGGAGTTAAGCTTTTTACATATTTGTCGAACTTAACTTGTTCAAATTTGTTAGAAAATAGCTTAGTAACAACTTCTAATATTGACTCTATTTACTTCCTGTACTTTTAAGTTCTTTTGCTGATATACTTTTCGATAAACATTTTGACCAGCACAATTTTCAATCTCGTTTTCCTTTTCAACTTGATTTTCCTCTAAAATATTCCGCACACTCATTATACTAGTGTAATCTCATCTTTTTTTTATCATCAAAATATACGAAAGAGAGAACTCAACAAGTGTAAGTAGTTTACCATTAGGATACTGGTTAGTATTTATAGAAGAGAGATACAAGAAGTTAAGGGACTAGTAGTAGCACTCTAGTATGTCTCATGGGTAATAGGAGTGTGCTGTTTGATGTGGTATATATTTGTTGGGTTACGATTGTTAAGCTGATTTGTGAGCCTTATCCTCTATCTTCTAATTGTTGTGAGATGTTATAACTAGGTAAGCCATTTGATAGGGTTGAGCTGAGGTTAGTTAAGAAGACAATAAGGTCAGATGTTAATGAGTCAAGCTCTGCTTAGAACTTAGGTAGATCGGTATTGGTCTAAGAAGTTCAAGTCTAAAATACTCTATCAACAATAACAATATCTATGCAAAGAGCTGCTTCAAATTGAATTTTGGACTTTCATGAATTTACATGTGCATGGGCCGTAACATTGAATTACAATTGCATGCGACTGCAACGTTGGATCGTTGCTAATACGATTTGACATGGACATACTCAATTCATGGGCCTAATTGCAGGACCAATTTCCTGAACAGCTTCATATGGCATGGAAATTTCCAACTCAACACAATGATGTGAACTCAGAGGAGGGCACGTCAGACAATGCTTCATGGCGTTGTGGACATGGCTGTGAGGCTGTAACGTATGGACTTCAACATTTAGGCTGCTCTTCACTGCTTAACAAAAGAACGTGGATTGGGCTATACTGAATTGCATGGGTGTTTCAATTCTACCATTGTTGAACTTCTGTGTTGGATAAACGAATTTGAGGGTGGTTCCATTATTATTTTTTTTTCATTTTATTGATGTTTACTTGAATGTTATATTTGGAAAAAATAAGACACTAAAAAAATAGAAATATAATTCTATGTATACCATTCTTTTAAAATTAAATGTCTAACAAATTTTAATAAAATTGAATTTATCTACCCTTTACTTTATTTATATTTATAAAAATATCAATTAAAATAATTATTTTCAATGCATAAAATATATTTTTTAAATCTTTTCTAACTTAAAAGTATGCGAATTTTTATTTTTCAATTTTGATACTCTAATCACTACTTTTATTATATTTATGAAATGGAAACAGATAAGATACAAATAAAACAATTTTCCAGACAACATATTTTAAACGGATACAAATTAGACATAAAATAAAATATAGATAAGATACCGACAAAAAAAATAAAAAATCCAATCAGAAACAAAAGCTCTGGTAAGGTTTTTAGGAATTTATTTGCTAAAACCTTGTATAGCCTATAGAGCATAATCATCAAATATAAAATAAGGACGTAAACGAGGAACTTAAAACTAAGTAACCCAATAACTAACAGTTAATAAAATAATAACAATAAAAGCCTTTCTAAAACAAAAGCAAATTAAGCTAAACAAATGGTTGTTAATAAAATAACTAGTCTTTAATCCACGCACTTTGAGATGGCGCCAGGCAAAGTTAAAATTAATTCTTACAATATATGTAAATTATGCATAGTTGATGCTAAATATGTCTATTTGAATTGCTAAATTAAAGTGAGGCTTCTAAATTCACATCTTGGAAATGGGCTTATCATTTCTCAAAACTTTCATGGATTAATGGCCAAAAATTTTATAAATACTAATTTTTTTGGCAACAACTAGGCCTTCCCTAGCCCTTAATGATGCATAAATAGCTAATATCTTTCACTTTTTCTTATCACATCGATCTCCTTCATTTTTGTTGATGTCCTTATCCTTTTAAGGTTACGTTTGGTTTATCTTTTTTTTCATCTTATTAGTGTCTTTTTGGTGTATATTTGAATTTTTTATTTAGTAATAATAAGATACTAAAAAGATAGAAATATAATTTTATATATACCTCTCTTCTAAAATTGATTATCAATTTAAAATAATTATTTCCAATATATAAAATATATATTTTAAATATTTTCTCTTAAAAGTACGTGAAATCTTATTTTTCAATTTTGACACTTCAATCACTATGTTCATTATAGTTACAAAAAAAAAAGATAAGATACGTATAAGATAATTTTTTAAATACTAAATTTTAAATAGATACTAATTAGACAGTAATATATACAGACAAAAAAAAAAGATAATCCAAATAAGGCCTTAATTTATTTACATGAGATATTGTAGGTATTGTGAATTTATGGTGATGTAGGTTGCGAGGTGTATTATTGAATGTTTTGGAGGAGGAGCATATTGAAAATATGGTGGCATTGTATTTATTAGGTTTTAATTGAAATGTTATGACTAATAGAAATTTTATGGGTTTTTTATTATTGGGAATTTGAGAGACTTGCAAGAATGCACCAAATTGAAGATAAGAATTGCCTTGCAAAATTATAGGCATTAGAAAATTTTCTGTATTTTATGAGTACTTAAAATTTGGTAAATTTATTGGGGACAAAAAAAAGGGAAAGATGACAAAATTTAAGAGTTATTGGATACATGTGTTCAGTTTGGAGCTAAGAGAGATTTTTAGAAGAATGTAAACTGCAATAAAAATTTAGAGTAAAATAAAGGATACATGTTATTACTTTACTATAGGAGGGAAAAATAAAAAGAAAAAGAAATTTAACTTGCCATGTGTTGCTAGATTTCTTACCGTTGCACAAAAGCAACTGCTACAATTCTCCGGTAATTCATAAGAATTAAAAAAGGAAAGAAAATAGTCATTAGAGTTGGGAAAAAGAAAATAATGTTCCATTTTAAAAAAAAATCCCCACCATCCTCAAAGCAATAATCCAAGAAAATACAGCACATGAATTCAGCTTTTCAAGTTGCAAATTCATTCAGTAGCAAATTCAACCTTTTAAAAACCGATTATATGTACAATAGACATAAACCTTAACTCGAATCCTGTTTCTAATCCTCCATTCTCTTGGCAATTTTTCTGCTTTTTTTTTTTTTTTTTTTTTTTTCAAGTTAGAAGTTGAAATCATAATCTAAATCACTTTCAAACACTGCTTCTAGTTTAATTTTGCGATTTTTTCGAAAAATTATGTGGGGTTGAGGCACTTTCTCTCTTTGAAACTAGCCACGCGCATGTAGGTATTTTCATGCTCCAGATTGTTTTATCTTCCAATACGTTGGTTACTCTTTATTTGGGATTTCAATTTTTGTCCTTACATTGTATGCTCTGGCATTTTATATAAATATAGACTAATTCTATCGCAGTTTGTGCTTAGTAAATTGCTTGATTTTAGCAATTCGTTGATATTCGAATGTTTTTTTTGTTTGTTTGTACCTTTTAGAAAATTGATGTAATCCACGTTATGTATAATTTACATGAAAAAAGGTACCAACTTATAGTTTGAATACCACAATGTTGGATATGAATTGTCTTATTATTTAAGCAAAACAAGTAATTGAAAAAAAAAAAAAATCAAACATGTAATAAGTATTGGTAAAAAATTTGTTATTACAATATCGAAATGATACAATTTGATAGCACTTGGTAATTGAAATCCAGCACTTGGTCCTTTAAAGACTTCTAGGATATGCCAATATATATTTGGCTCCTACACATATATTCCAATTTTGTTATTGTGAAAGAAAATTATAGGGAAATCAAAGTTGCATTGTTCTTTAAAAGCTATCTTTAGTGATAGTTGGTTACTAATTTGGACTTATTTACAAATAAATGCTGAATGTAGACAAGTAAGAGAATGAGTGAAGTGCTACTAGGGCAAATGTTCACAAGTTTGTGTTACGGATAAGGTTATGTTTGGATGCACGGATGAGATTTTATTGTAGGTGGATTTGACACGTGTCGCCAATATAATTGGCTCTTAAAAAGTCGAATTTAATAATTGCAAGGAATTTGACTTTGCAAAAGCCAATTTGTGTTGTTTACATAAAGTCGGTGGTGAAAGTAGATATCATAAGTGGTGGTCTTCTAGTGGTCCAATAGTCGTATGTAATGGTAGACTTATAAGAAAGCCTTCTATGGTGGTGTCAAGGAGGGCCCTTTAATACTAAAGTTAGCAATAAGGGATAAAGAGTGTTTAGAAAACGTTTAAAAAGGTATAAGGAGTATATGGGATTTGATTCTTATACTTATGGTTTTATGCCTTATTTATATAATATGAAACTTGTTTGGGATATGTAGCAAATAAAGATTGGCTCATAAGTGGTTGGTGTAGAGAGGCTTGCTTAGTAAGAATTAGGATATCACCTTTCTGTTGGATGGTTGCTCTAGGGAAAGGTACTTGTCACGTCAATATGGATAGTCATCATAAGTAGGGTAACTAGCTATTCAGGCTATACGATTGGTTGTTAGGTGGCATTTAATGAAAAGAGAGGAGTATGAGCAGAGCAGCCATGGAGTCATGATTCTCAGTGTATGCCGAGTGTCATGATCCGAAACTTTCTTTAGCATAGAAACAGGCCGTGCGACACTTACTATCTTGCCTTTGCAATAATAAGTAAGCCTAACTCGCACGCAATACTAACTAATAGGCCTAAACCTGTAAGCAACATAACTAAAGGAAGAAAACCAACAGATTATAAGGAATACAATCACGAATGGAAAAAGGAATAGTATACTTTTATTAATTCCAGCAGTAATATAAGGTTGCAATGTGTGTATATGGGGATATAGTGTATGTAACAGGTACCGTCGGTCGTGATCAACCACCGTAATGAGTAAGAGCTTCAATCTAGAAGAGTACTTATACTCCCATAAAGAGCTTTACAGATATTATTTGATCTGGCAGGAGGAGACATTAAAACTGGTAAAATGGCACCACTTTCTAAAAGTGGAAATTTCTAATAATAGTAAGGCCCTAACTAAACAAAAATAAAGTCCCCTCTTATATTACAATATGTACAAAAGAATAGCTTCTTATTAGTATAAGTATCTTACAAAAAAGGACCTTGACATCGAGCACTTGACATGTGCCCAAAGTTGAAGTCCATATGGGGCTGTGGAGCCTTAGGTCTAGCTAACCTGAGGACTATGGAGTCTTCAAGATCATGGGTGTCGAAGAGTTGGATACCCCGAAGACATTAATTGAAGCTCTTAAGATCACGAGGAGGTCGAGGCTAGAGGAGTGCTCTAAGATAATTCTAGCAGTTTGAGCTAGTGTTGGGTATGCTGACCATGTAGTTGCATTTGGCTTATAGCTAGTCTACAATGAAGGCTAAGTTGATAGGCTTGTTAGAGGGGTTGAGCTATTGATTCAAAGGAGTGCTTAGGAGACTCGTGCATGTTGAGGCATTTGGGCTTGGGCCTTTGGAGTTTGGGCCTAAAAAAGCACAGTTGAATTTTGAAAGATCAACTTCCTTCTTTGAATAAAGTTTGCTTTTCAAAAACCAATTTTATGCAAATTTAGGAAGTCGACCTTTCAAAAACTAATTGATTTCATTTATGTGAATTTTTCTTTTTAAAAGTCTAGTTTAGTTCAAAATAAAATCGTATGTTCAAAAACCAATTCATTGGTGATACTTTTTGGATTATTTTTGAAAGTATTTTATTTTTGGAATTTTTAAAAACTATAATATTAATTTCCTTTTTCTCATTAGAGGCATCTTTATTATAGTTATATGCACCATTGGACATAATATATTTCTCTATATAATTTTGAACAACTTTATTATTCATAATTTTCTTAGACATAATTAATAATAAATCTTTAAACTACTTTTTTAAGATGAGTGAGCTCTTTATAAGAAAAAAGGATTCAATAATATTAATAAGTTATATATTTATATAAATATTGCGTAGATAATAATAATAACAATTAGTGTCCAAAAAGCATGACAATAAATGTTTTCAATTAAATGTGCATGATTGCATTTACTAAATTGAGGTGGTTATTTTGTTGTACCTTCCCAAGGTTTGGAGAAAAAAAAAAAAAGAAGAACTCCCATGTTGGGCAACCAAAAATAAAAAGCGTCGAGGAAAATAAAAGAGCGTGAAAAAAGGGAGGCGAAGAGGAACAAGTGGCAAACGTTGACAAGAAGATAAAAGTGAGACGAGGAAAAGGTCATACAGAATCACATAAAACATAAGACACCACCAGTAACTGACCTGAACACACCTGCCTGCCTTTGCCTCTCGTTTGTTCCCTCCTTACGCTTGTTGCCCATTTCCGTATTTGCTTATGCACTCCAATACATAAAACCCAGAAGGGTTTATTACGCACACATCTCGCTCATCTTTCTCTTTCTCTTTCTTTTTCCGGGTTTTCTTTACATGACACCCAGATTCAGATATTTTCCATGGTAAGTGCTAATCCCTCTATGTCGTTTTGCAGAGTTGTCTCAAACATCCTTCACTACTACTTAACGCTTAAAGTTCCAAACTTTACATGGGTTTCTGTTTGCAAAATATTCGTTTCGTCTCTTTGTACGTAATGTGTTGCTCCTTTTTCATGTTTATCTGCTTGCATTAGACCAAAAAAAAAAAAAAAAAACAGAAAATTGAAACCCAGTTGTTAAAGAGTATCCATAACCTAGAAGGAGGAGGTGATTAAGGGTTATTTGCTGCATAAGCAATGATATATATATATATATATATATATATTATTTTTTCCAAGTCCTCTTTGTAAGAAGTGGTAGAACGTGATAGGCTGACTGATTACGGTGGCGACTACATTACATTGACCAATGTATATTCTATGGAAAAAAAGCTGAAAAATATTTAAATGGATAATTCACGTTTCCCACTAAAAGTTTTTATTTTACCCTCGAACTTTGATGCGGGTTCTTCAGGTCTTTTTTCTTTTTTTTTTTTTCTCCTTACATTTCTTTGCTTTGCAGAAGATATTCATTAGGTAGTACAAATGCTTGTATTTTTTTGCATTTTTTGGTTAGTGCTTTACATTGGACGACAGACAGTAAAGGCCTACTAGTTGAAGCTTGAGTTATAGCGAAAAATGGATAATATCATAAAAAAGGAGGTTATAGTTAAGGAAGAGCAAAACCAATGTGGAGATCTCGAGTCACTGCGGAGTAACCAAAATCGCATTGAAGAACCTTCTGTTGAAACCAATGTTGCTAAAGATGCTAATTCAGATATGGGTGTTGTCTCGGAAGGTCATGAGAAGAGTCAAGATAAGGATACCCAACTTGATGCAAATCTGGGGAAGCACCAGGACAACACTAAAATTGGGGTTAGCAACTTAATATCTTCAAACCAGCTGGAAGATGCGGCAGCAAACGTGAAAGGGTCCCCTATCAATGATGAAGATGATGAGACAGAAGATGAGTCCAGGGAAGTGTCATTAGATGAAGTGATGTTGAGAAAACAGGCATTGAAACCTCGGTTAGATGTTAGGAATGAAGATGGAATAAAGGTGTTAAAGCAGTCTCATTCTTGGGAAACAGACTATGATGAAGGTTATGAGTCAGGTACCGAGGAAGAGCAATACGCTTTTAGGAAAGAAGTTGAGACCTTTCATCGTGAAAGAAATTTGGAATTCAAGGCACCCAAGTTCTACAAGGAAGAACTAAACTTGCTCAAGTAATTTTCATGTCATTAGAATATATGTACCAACTTTGTATTGGAATGAAGGTTCTAATTTCTCCTTTCTTTATCTTGATGTGAAATAGGTTATACCGGGCTGTGATCAAACTTGGTGGCTATGAACAGGTTTGACTTGATTCCGCGCCATTCTGAATGCTGTTTGTTTCACTTGGTATATGTCTATCATTTTGGCAAACATAGCCTTATTGCGGTTTCAAGGCACAGTCATAAGCTGTGATCTATATCCTTTAGTATAATAAATCCGTTTTCTCAATTGTCAACATTTTTATTTGTCCAAATATTCATATGAGCATTTATGCGGCCAAATTGGTAACATTGTACTTTTAACTTTTGAGATATTTTAGACCCTGCTCATAATGCCCTTGCCATTTAATTAGAGGAATCATCAATCATTATATCTAGTTTACTGACTTTCTTTATTCAGATTATATTCCCTAACATATCAATAATGTTGATTCGGCAACATGGTCCAGATTTTATCGAGAATCCCATTTCCCTTTTATGGTGTCTGTGAGATCTGATTTCCCTATTTCTTTTGGAATCATATAATCTAATTTCCTTGTCAAATGATAGATACATGTTGTTGAAGAGGAATAACAAATGGATTTAACTCTTCTTGAATATTTTAAGTCATTGCATTTTTGAAATATAGATAATTGTTGCATAGGCATAAGCTCTACATCTTACAACTTTGTGAGGAAAATTTTCCTCTAATGCTTGCTAAACATCTTGCCACATTGACTCCTAGTACTTTAACTGGTAATGTGTTATCCATTCCAAGGAGATGGACAGACCTCCTCCAAGCAACATATGCTGGTTTTTAGAAATACCTTGATTTTCAAATTTTCCTATCAGAGCCAAGAACAGTCATCTCTGGTGTCCCATATCCATTAAGAAAACCTTGCATTTCTTTACTGTCAATAAGAGTTGCTATGTGAGTCTTCTGCAGTATTTAATTACTAGGAGTGGGTCTTAAAGTAACAAAATTATCCATGTTAAGTGTTGCTGGATATGGGTAGGATTGAGTAGATGCAGAGAAAGGATAGATGTGATGTTTAGAGTTTTCTCTAGTTTCTCACTAAGAGCAGCGACACCATAAAGACATAAGGATTTAGCTCTTTCTCATGACAAGCAGAGATTGTATTTCACTTTATATGAAAATAAAATAAATACTAAAGTGGTCCTAAACTTCTAAAAATGATTAATTCATGTTTAAATCTTTCTAAAAGCTTGGATTCAGTCCAGATCATCATGCACCCGATTTGCCATGTGTAATTCACTTGAGAAAGTTGTGTACACAAAATGGATATAATTGCAAGCTTTCATAAATGTTTTGCTCTTTGTTGAAATAGAATAGCAAAGGTTTTGAAACAAGTTAGTACTTTTCATTATAAAAGTAGTATATGATCACCCCAAGGGGTTGACTTGTGATTAATACCCAAGACCTTTACACCACACCAGGAAAGAGGAAGGAATTAAGAGGGAATAACACACCAGGAAAGAGGAAGGAATTAAGAGGGAAGAATAATTAGAGAGGAAAGGAAATATAAAAACAAATTCATGCATTTTCTTCTTTGGATTGAGAAGAAGGAATAAATACGGGACGAGTGTTTTTCAAAATAATATTTGAAAGCCCTTTAAATTATTTAATTACTGTATTATCCTCATCAAGGTGGCAAGAACTTTTAAAGTAAGACTATAATTGGAATTTAACAATTTCCTGTCCCAAACCACTCCAATTTGGAGCGAGAAAAGAAGTATGGGTCCTAGGGAAAACATTCTATACTAAATTATCTTCTCCCATTTTCATTCCTTTTCCAAATAAGAAAAAATTTCTCAAAATTAATGCTTTTCCTTCCATTTTATTTCCCCTCCCAATTGTTTCCTTCATTCCGAACATAATGTTAATGACAAGCGACATGTGGTCTTGCATTTAAATTCTACTATGGAGATTGCTTGGAGCAATATGCTCATGCTTGAATTAATTTGTGTGTGGGCCTTGTAAGTTGGTTCAAGGGTCTGAAGGTTGCTGATCTAATTATGATTGTACCCCTCGATTTCAAAAAAAAAAAAAAAAAAAAAAGGAAGAAGAAGAAAGAAAAGGAATCAGATGATCATGTTACATATGCTATGTAGAATAATATACATTGCAAAACTTATAATAATGGAGAGCTTTGTGGTTCTTAAGCTATACTATTCAATAGCGATATGCAAATCTTCAATTACCTGTATGAGGATCTTTATTAACAGGTGCTTAATATGTGCTTTCTTTGTGGGATTCTGCAGGTTACTTCATGCAAGCTGTGGCGCAATGTTGGAGCACCATTCCGACCTCCCAAGTAAGAATACATTGCCACTAATGATTTCCAGTTTTAATTTGTTTGCACTTTATGCAGCTTAAAGATGAACCATCTGTATGTTGGGTTTTTACTCTTTCTTTTCATTTTCTATTAATGAAAATAAAAAAATCTGACATTACCCAAAAAAGATGGGCCATCTGCGCTTTCTGTAATAATTTTTTGACCACATTGTTCCTATGATATCTCGTGGTCTGCTGTCTCAGTTTAGTAAACCAATTTGGCTATAAGAAATTTTTAATTAGACAATGTGGCTGTTGGAAATTAAAACCTTTTGTCGTTTGATATTGTAGATGCTGTTGGAGAATGACTCTTCTTTGTGAATCTCATTGCATGCATATATAATTCGACATACAAATCATACAGTATATATTATTCTGTTTTCACTTTTGTCGTGGGAAAATTCTTGAGTTCTTGTCTTTCTTTCTCGACTTGCGTATAGGACCTGTACTACAGTCTCTTGGACCTTCCGAAATTTTTATGAGAAGGTAATGTTATGTCATTCATCTTTGATTTTTCCCTTCTGTATGGAGTTATAAAACTACATTTTCTTCTTTAATTTGCAGCCCTCTGAAGTTCTTGATAAATTGTTTTGCAGTCATTACTTGAATATGAAAAGCATAGAATGCGATGTGGTGAGCTTCCTTTTTCTGAAGATTCCTTTGCTGTGGGTAAGGCTGCAAATCAGGTAAATTCTTCCCATTGTAGAATTTTTCCATGCTGTAAACTTAGATATTCATAAAACTACTGCTGCACACTTCTTATGTGAATGCAAAATCAGACAGGCCTAGTGTGTATGAGCCAGGAACTATTATCTCCCCATCGGGGATGCTGGGAAAGAATGCTGGTTTTTCATTTGTCCTCACGATTAAAGAAGATACTTGGGAAATCAATAATGTACTTGCTCATACATCTGGAAAACTGCAATAATTAAATGCATGTGAAGATACTCCCAATATTAGAGTTGATTTCCAGTTAGAGGGGATGGTATGAAAGATTTAATGTGCATCGGAATAGATGTTGATATGTTCTTAGTTGCCAGAGAGGAGGATATGTGTTGGAGTTACTCATGCTAGATTTTGTGTATCTAACCCAGAAGGACCTTCATTTTCTTTTCTTTAAGATGGAATCTGGATAGGAAATGGTGGAATTCAATAATTTGTTCCGAATAGCTATAAAGGTGTAGTTTTTCATCTTTTTTCCTTTACAACATTCAGATCTAGATACCGATTATTCAATTATGTTTTATGAGCTGGAAGAAATGTTAACTTGCTCTTTTTTGAGTTTGTATTCATAAATAATCAATCTGAAAGTTTGAATTTGTAAATTGGTGTGGGTTTATTGTTTAATGTACAACACTCCCTGACATGTCCATTTAGACAACAAGCTTACTATGTGGTTGTGGAAATGATCAAGTGTAGTTGATATGATGACATGGTAATACAAGCACTCCACCTCTTGATCTAAAAATCTATTGTGGATCCCTACATTTATATATCAGTAACTGTAAAGATGAATTGTTTGAATCTAAATGACTACTTTTTTTAATGTTATATTTGTTAATCCTTTTCTGTAAGTGGAGAAATGACAACTCGTGTCTTTCCTTTTAGAATCCTCTAGCAGTTTCTAGCAAGGGAAAAAAAAAAATATTCATTGGTATTTTAAGAGCTGTTGAAATTTTTTGATGGGATTTATTAAAATAAGTAGTAGAAAATTGGGTGACAGGAATAATAGATTCTTCTTCAATGGGAATAATAGTAACTTCTTCAACTTAACAAAGGCAATATAAAAATAATTTGGTTCTATCCATGGCAATAGAATGAACTCCGTTGATGAAATCAAGGCTCTAAAGCATTATTATTGGATCCTTCCCATGCCTTGAGGCAATTCTAGGACTTAATTCCTTGATTGGTTCCAGAATATCAGGTTTGGAAAAAGATCTCTTTATCAAGCTTTTTTCTAATGATGAGATAAAGAGCACTATTTGGTCTCTTGCAAGGGATAAAGCACTTGGACTGGATGGGTATGGAGCCAATTTTTTTCATGATGCATAGGATATGATGGGAAATGATGTATGTGGGGCCATAAAGGATTTCTTTGCTATGGGCAAAATGTTAAGAGAGGTAAATTCCACTAATCTTGCTCTTGTCCCTAACAAAGAAAACCCCTCCTCCTTATAGGATTTTAGGCCCATTGCTTGTGCAATACAATATACAATTGCATATCTAAGATCATTGTTGAACGCTGAAGGAAATTCTTCCCTCTTTAGTGAGTAAAGAGTAAACAACTTCCATTAAGGGGAGAAGAATAGTGGATAACATTGTAATTGCCCAAGAACTTCTTAGAGGCTACCTAGTATTAATAAAGGGGGGCAAGATGTGCTTTGAAAGTGGACCTTGTGAAAGCATATGATGTGTTAAATGGAACTATCTAGAGCAGCTGTTCATGGTGTTTAGTTTCCTATGGCATTTCATCTATTGGATCATGGTATGTGTATCTTCTTTCATGTTTTTTATTAATATTAATAGTGACCTTGTAGGGTATTTTTCGGCTTGAAAAGGATTGTGACCTTATCTCTTTGTCCTTGTAATGGAAGTATTGTCTACCTTATTGGAAAGATTTTTAGCATCATTGGAGATGCCAGAGAGAAAAGTTGACACACCTTTGTTTTGTTGATGATGTTCCTACGATTTTACTTATAACTGAAGCCATTAGAGAATTCCATGAACTCTTTGACTTGAAGACAAATCCCTATAAAAGTCACATCTTTAGTGGAGTAAATTTTAGAATAAAGGACCAAATCATTAGCATTTTGGGATTTCAAGTTGGCTCCTTACCCATCCGATCTAAGAGTCCCACTTTCATCCTCTAGTATCTCTAAATCTGAGTTGGCTAACTTGGAGGCAAAATATACAGCAAGAATCAATCATTGGACAAGCAAATTCTCATCCTATGTTGGAAGCCTTCAGGTTATCAAGAGTGTCCACTTCTCTCTCTAAGTATATTGGTTCATTATCTCCTCACTTCCCTTTAGTATCCTTAACATCATTGAAACCAAATTAAAGAGATTTTTTTGGAATGGTCATGAGGAAACAAAAGCCAAAGCAATGGTAAAATGGAAAGAAATTTGCAAGCTGAAGGAAGAAGGCTGTATTGGAGTTATTGACATTAAATGGTAGAACAATGTAGCACAATTAAAGCACATTTGGATCCATTACATGGAAAATGAAAATTCTCTTTAGCCTTGTTGGATTAAGAAGGAAATTCTTAGAGGGAGAAATTTCTAGCAAATCAAAATCCCAAGTGACACATCATGAGCATGGGGAAAAATCCTTCAAACAAGACCCTTACCAAAGGTTTTCCTAGAATGAAACCAGGGTAAGGAAACCTTATTTCTTTTTGGTTTGACAAATGTCACCCTTTAGGTCCATTATTAGAATGGATGGGAGAACAAGCCAGCACTACACTAGGGTATCCCAAAGACACTTTATTGAACACATTCATTGATGGTGAAACTTGGAGATGGCCAAGTGGGGAGAGATGGCTGGTTGTGACTGAAGGACTTGGAACTCTAAAGCCGAGTGTGGGAGCTTTTGATATGCTTATATGGACACAGGTAGAATGTAAGAGTTTATCAATTAAAAATGCTTATTTTCTAGCAAGCGAAAGGGCTTTCAGGGTGGAGTGGTTTTCACTAGTGTGGCACAAAGGGTAATATTCCAAGGCATGCGTTGGTCTTGTGGATGATTGTTCAGGAAAAACTTCCTATGTTGGACAATTTGGTCAATTGGGGAATCATTGAGACAAATTTTTGCTACTTGTGTAGAAGAGAAGAAGAAAATCGTGATCATATCTTTTTGACCTGCTCTTTTCCAAAGGACCTATGGAGAAGCATAGAGAATGTAATTGGGTGGATCCGGTCTAAACGATCAGGTGTTGACACCTTGGATGAATTTATGAACCCTACAAACATCAGCAACTTGAAAGCTCTACAAGGGAAAACTTTTGCTGCAGGTTTTTACTACATGTGGAAGGAAATAAACAAGAGATGTGTAGGAGAGATGGCTAGTCCATTAGGAGCAGTACTAACGGTTCTATCTTGTATTCTATTACTTTATCCTTGGAGTACTTTTGTGATTTAAGGTCATGTAATTGAACTAGGTGTCCTTTTAGGTTTTGATACTTATGTTCAATTTTTTAGATTATTTGTGTGCTCTTTTTATAAATCACCCATGTACAAATTTTAGAAAGTATTATATTTGTTACACCACACCCCACCTCACCCCCACCCCTCCCTTTACTACTTAAAACCAACCAACCAAAACAACTGACCTACCTACCTAACAAATGCACCGGATAATCACCATGTGGGATTGATGAGCTATGATTTCTATCTTAAGTTACAATAAAGTGAAGGAAGGGGGAAAAAACTCTTAATGGAGGAAGGCATAACCCAACTAACATGAGATTCTAAATGAGCCTTGCACATTCACAATGAAGAAGATGATTTGCCCTCTCCAGAAGCTTCCCATATAGTGATTAACTTAGTAGATTTCCTTTTGTAAAGACTTATAGAGTTCAAATAAATTTTGAGTTTTGAATTTCTTGCAGCATATTTCCATTGATTTTCTCTCTAAGCTATTATTTAATGGTAAAAGTCTTTTGAAAATCCTATGCACTCTTGGAAAATCTTTTGACAGAACAGTTGCTCAGTGTACTACCTAAGTGTTGGAATATGAAAGGAAATACAATGAGACGATCTCTTCAACTCATTTCAAAATGTACATGAGGAGTCCAATTTATAGGTACTTCAAATATAGTTAGAGGTGGTGGGTAATACAAACGCTATTATTTAATACATCAATTGCTTACTATCTATTGTATTTAGAAACTACAATTAATTATTCCTATATAGGAACAAAGTTGAAAAATGGGAAAATATTGAATTAAATAATATCAACTAGAAATCCTACACTCTCCTTTAAGCTAAGAAAATAATATCTATCATTCTTAGCTTATATGTAATTTCCACGAAAAGGTTCCTCGATAAAAACTTTGTTAAAATGTCTACTGCTTGATCTTAAGATGACACATGATGCAATTTTATTCCTCCTCCTCCAATCTCAAATTTAAGAAAATGGCGATTCAATCGTATATGTTTTATGCGATCATGTTGCACTGCTTCTTCACAATATTCAAAGCTGATTTACTTTCACTATACATGTAAGTATTCTCAACCTTTATACTTAAGTCATTTAATAACCTTTGAAGCCCATAGATTCCTTAAGCGATTCCTTTGTACTTTGCATTTGCACTGCTCTTGGCCACTATCCCTTGCTTCTTGCTTCTCTATGTCACAAGATTACCCCTACACTTTAGTACAGTATTTGGTTGTAGACCTTCTATTAGATACATCTCTTCCCTACTTAAGCATGTACAAATGCTTAAACATCTCGATTTTGTGTCTTCTTAATGAATATCCCTTTACCTGAAGTTCTTTTAAGATATCTCACGATATGATCTACACCATCCCTATGGTGTTTCGTAGGAGTATGCATTGCTTAGCTGCTAGACTGATGGAGTAGGTCAAATTAGGTCTAGATAAAGATAAGTAGATTAATTTTCCTACTAATTGTTAATATCGACCTTTGTCTGCTAGAATATTATTTTCGGGGGCATGACTCCTCCAATTTTGAGGTAGTGGAATAGTTATAGGCTTACATCTTAGTTTACCTGTTTCCTTTAGTAAGTTCAAAATATATCTTCTTTGGTTGATAAATATTCCTTTTCAATTCCTAGTGACTTCCATACCTAAGGAAAATTTCAAATCTCCAAGTTCCTTTATTTTGAACTCCTCTTTTATCCTTTGCTTGAAATGGTCAATCTCTATAATATCATCACCTATGATGATAATATCATCTACATATACAATTAAGATAGACTTGAGCCTAGATATTCCTTATTTGAAGAGCAAGGTATGTTAGCTTGACTTTGCTTGTACCTAAATTTGTGCAAAGTGTTACTAAATTTCTTAAACTATGTTTTGAGAGATTGTTTCAATCTACATAGAGATTGTTTCAATTTACATACTTTTCCTTTGTTATCTTTAGAAGAAAATTCAGGTGGAATCTTTATGTAGATTTTCTCTTTTAAGTCTACATTTGGGAAGAAATTTTTCACATCTAATTGATGTATTAGCTAGTCCAGATTTACAGTAAGAGATACTATTACCTTAATGGAATTTAGTTTTACAATATGAGAGAAGGTATCTTTATGGTCGGTACCATATGTCTGGGTATATCCTTGTGCAACTATTCATGCTTTATACCTCTTAACACTTCTATTAGAGTTATATTTTATATTAAATATCCATTTATTCTAATTGCCTTCTTACCAAATAGCAAGTAAACCACTTCTTAAGTATTATTCCAACATAGGGCTCTCATTTCCTCCAGGACCACTTCTTTCCATTTTGGATGTTTTAACGCCTCTTGAATATTCCTTGGAATTACCGCTTCATTTGCATGTGCAAGAAATGCACTGTACTTAGAAGATAACTTTGAATGAGTTAGGTAATTTGAGATGGAATATTTTGCACATGCGCTTTTTCCTTTTCTTAAAGCTATAAGTAGGTCAAGATCATCAATTTCTTGTGTCTGGGTTTGAGTTTTACCTTTAGAATTCAGTTGGACTGGGGATTCCAAGGTTGATAATTGGCTTTGCTTAAGAACCCTTGGCCGTCGTGTATGTTCGAGTTCTGTCGTTTCTAGAATATACTTTGGTTTAAAGGAGTTTGGTGCTTGATTAGTTTTCCTAGCACCAAGAGGACTTAGACTAGCTTGTTCCTGAATAGGATAGTATAGTGACAAATTTGTAGGGTTAGAGGGACTAGATTGTATAGGGGGACTTAGTAGAATAGGATCAGATTTAGTTGACTTAGGACAAGAGAGGAAGGACTAGCATTGAGAGTGTGACCATCATATATAAACAATACGTCGTTATGTCCCTTTTCTACCTTTGAACTACCCTGTCCAGAAGGGTTAGAATATAGTTAGTTTTCAAAAAAAATATCAGCGGTATCATAGACTTGCTTTGTTGGTGGATGGTAACATTTGTACCCTTTTTGTGATGAGAAATATCTAATAAATACCCCTTTAAGAGCTCTTAATTTAAGTTTATGCTTGTTGGGTGGTAAGGAGTTCAATAAATGACTCTTGGGATAAGATTCAAGGAAAACATTTAAAGGAGTCGTAAAATTAAAAACATTTAGAGTCGTCCTAAAACTAAGGACTTTTGATGGAACGCGATTAATGAGATATGCTATCATTAATATAACATCGCCACAGTTTGGGATCAAATGAGTAAGCATCATGGCTCTTGTAGTTTCTAGAAGGTGTCGATTTTTATGTTTTTCAATTCCATTTTGCCGAGGAGTATAAGAATAAGAACTTTGGTGTAGAGTCCCATTTTTACTAAGGTATTGTCCCAACTTATTTAAGAAATACTTCTTTCCATTATTAGTATGGAGAATTTTTGATATGTTCGTTAAAAACATTCGAGACAAACATATGAAACTGTTTGAAAACATTGCAAATATCTAATTTTTATTTTAGAAGAAATACCTAACAAACCCGTGGATAGTCATCGACAAATGTAA
The DNA here is from genome assembly GCA_024138005.1 of Lumnitzera racemosa. Taxonomy (NCBI): domain Eukaryota; kingdom Viridiplantae; phylum Streptophyta; class Magnoliopsida; order Myrtales; family Combretaceae; genus Lumnitzera; species Lumnitzera racemosa. Next base: position 63,585,164 of record JAMXBC010000011.1, read on the forward strand.
CAAACCACTTATATCTCATCTATGTTAAGACTCTAGAAGGCTCTTAGATATCACTATGATCCAATCGAAAGGGTTTTAATGATTTATATGATTGATTATAATAAGAGTTTTTTGAGAATTTTGCCGTTATACAACATTCAAAATTGAACCCATTGAATTTTTTATTGCCAAACCAATTTGGGTATAATCGACGCATATAAGGAAAACTAAGAGGACTAAGGTGTTTATGGCATAAGATAATATTGGACTCGCTGGAGACAGAAATAAGTGACATGGACTTAGGCATAATACTAATCTTACTTATTCTAGAAATATGGTATAGGCTGTTATGCTCTCCAGCATTACCAATTATCTTCCCTAAATGCTAGTCCTATCTTAATCTAATGCAAGAAGTTGAGGTAAACTTCACATGGTAATTCATATCTTTAGTTAACTTACTTATAGACAACAAGTTATACTGTAACTTAAGAACAAATAGAGTGTCATTTAGTTTTAAATTTGCTAAGTACACTATCCCTATTTTTCTTTCCATCATAGATTCACCATTAGCCATTGAAATCCTACTTAAGTTATTGGACGTACTTTGTATATTAAAATAATATTTTGAATTATGCATGTAATTCGAGGCTCTTGCATTTATTATCCAAGTATCTTTTCTTGAAACAACTACCTTTTGGTGCTGTCGTTATTGAAGAAGACTAAAAAAACTTATTGTCAACTGAACTAATTTGAGTTTGACCAAGTAGTTCTTGAGGGAAGTTGACCTGGTTTGAGGTTAAGCTCATTCCCAAATTTACACTTCTAGATGGGTTAGACTTGGCCATCTAATAATTCTGGCTCCCATGAGATGCAAATATAACAAGCTCATGACTCTCTTCCATATGAACCTTTGTGAATAGTTTTGGATTTTTTTTGATGGAATCATTGATAATATGTATATTTTTTTTGTTTTTTTTAGTTTAATAGTATGCTTTGATTCTATGTTGGAATATGAAAGGAAATACAATGAGATGATCTTTTCAACTCATTCCAAAATGTATGTAAGGTGTTCAATTTATAAGCACTTTAAATATGGTTAGAGGTGGTAAGTAATACCAACCTTATTATTTAATACATCAATTGCTTACTATTACTGCATTTAGAAATCACAACTAATTAATCCTCAACATGAACAATGTTGAAAAATGGGAAAATTCTGAATTAAAGAATATGAACTAGAAATCCTATGCTAAGAAATTGTGCAACAGTGGCTGTTAGAGTCATGACAGGCTTAAGTTTGCTGTCGCTCATGTATATGTAAGGAAACATAAGAAAGTGGTCTAAGAGGTGGAGTGTGACATGGTGGTGCCAGCTGCATAAATATGGGAAATGTGAACACCAGTTATTAGAGAATAGGGGCAGTTACGCATCTTCTGTCTGTGTATTAGTTTCAAAGGAGCTGTTGCTCTGGCGAGGACTACCTTCTGCATCAGAAGTTAGGGCTTTATAACCTTCTATTGTTGAAAACCGGTAAAAAGTTCACTATTTTCTTTACCTAGTTGTAACAATTGGTCCTGCCTGCTGGATTGTTGGAGGAGGAGGACAGGCAATGAATGACTAGGAAGGAATGTTAAGTTGGAAATTTGGAGAAAATTGAATTTGAGTTTAGAGAAGTCCATGTGAGAATTGAAAGAAGATGTGAAATTGATTAAGCTCAAAGGTGAGAGAAGAAGGAAAAAAAAAAAAAAAATCATGGAAATGAATAAAAAGGTAGATTCCATTGATGAAATGAAACTCATGATGTCCTTTTGCGAATGTGAAGGAGTGCAAAGTTCTAGAATTGGCATAGATAGAGGAATAGGTGATAACATGAATGTGCGCACTCAAACTCAAGTGTTCTCGATTGATCAGAGTTCACCATCTCTGTTGCATCAAATTCCTTTGGCTCATCACATTCGATTAAATATGAGATGTGAACAGTGAAGAAAATAGATTTTTCCTGCATATGATGTTATGGATTGAGTTGATTGGATTACTCATGTAGAGTAATACTTTGATGTTCATGGCATAATGCCTGAGGTGAAGGAATAATTGGCATTTATATGCATGGATGGACATGCCGTACATTGTTTTAGATTTAGTGCAGGCAAATACGGGAGATGTCGAAAAGTGGGATGCTGACTGGTTGTAGGGAGCCCTAGTCCTTATAAGCAGCTTGCAGCAATTCATCAAGAGGTGAATTGCAATTATTATATGGATGAGTTTGGGTTGCTCTTAACTGAAATACCTTTTGAGCAGATTGTTGGATATTTTCTAAATTGGTTAAAGGACGAGGTATGTAGACAGGTGCAAGTTAATTTGTCTTTGGATATTGAAAATGCCTTGAGGAGTGAAGGAGGGTAGGGTTAGTAACTGCATCTAAATCGCAAAGTGTAAACAAACAAAATGGAATAATTAGATAAGTGTGAAGAATCTGGAGGCTTTATTCCTCCATGTCTCATTTTTCTTCACCTAAATTCAGGGAAAATGTAGATACTGTTTCGTCTACTTGGTCACTGTCATTCACATTTAGTGATAGTGCTGGCACATCCGATTCTCGCTTGCTTCCAGCCAATCTTCTTTTTTGATAGGAGAAGGACAAAGGATGACAAGCATTAATATTATGCTGAGTTGTTGGCAAGAAAGGAAAAGGCAATTGATTTCAGTGTGATTGACCACTCCATCCATTTCATTACTGCAGCATTAAGGCGTTGAGTCATTATATGGATGAAGGTGATGGAATTGAGGAGAATGAAGAAAGTGGTGAGCAAGAGAATAAGAGCAACATCATAATGGTGATGATGAAACTAAATTTCGTTCTTTTCAAGTTCATTTTATTGACCATGAGTGGACTTATTGGTTCTGTAACCATGAAGCTTTGAGGTCCTTGGAACCACCATCTTCTTGTGTTGATTGGTGGTAGTGCAAGCCACAATTTGATTGTGAAAATACTAATAAAAAGATTAGGGTTGGATGTTGAGAAAACTCCTTAATATGGAGTGAAATTGGTGAAGGACCATAAGGTTACTTCCATCGGTGGTAAATGATAGTGGATCTTGGGAATTATATCTATGAATACCGAATGTAAACTGTTATATCTTTGGATTGGGGGAGTTGATTTAATCTTAGAGTCCTGGTTAGAGACTATTGGTGGAGTAAAATTGATTGGTTGTGCGTGTGTGTATGAGGTTTAAAATGGGAGGAAAATAGATTTTAGTACAGGGATCTTTTGTCAAGGTCCTCAACTTTATTACCTTCTCTAATGAAGATAAAAGAGTAAAAGTTTTGTGGAGTTCTTTCATGAGAGTGTTTGGCTTGTAGTGAAGTATATGTTGAACCAATATTTGAAGAGTCGAGCATTGTTGACTGAATCTAGAGGTGTCTTTCTCAACTCATTATAGATCATTAACTTCCTCTTATGAAGGGTTGTAGTTGTACTAATGTGGGGCCCTATCGATATTCTCATAATGATGAGATGCAGAGATTAGTGGAAGAGATGCTATCTATAGGCGTTAATAAATGAAATCCTGCATCTCTTTGATGAATTGTTTGATGAATTATATAAGGGGACTTATTTTTCAAAGAATTACCTCAATGCAAGCTTTTATCAAATTTAAGTGAGAGTTGAGAATGTTTTCAAACTGCGTTGAGAACTCTCAAGGCCACTAGGAGTTCATAGTGATGCCATTTGGGTAATCAATGTTCTTGTTATTTTTTTTAGGTAAAGAAATGATTTGTATTAAGGAAGATATAGATGACTGCTTAAACAGGAGAGGGTTGGAATCAAATCTCCTGTTACTTTCTATGCAATAATGAATTTGTTTCATCCTTATTATACCATATTTTTCCAATTTTATCCTTTTATATAGCAAGAATTAGACTTTCTATTTAGCTCATATGTACTTGGTTTTGTTGCAATTCGAACTATCATTTTGTTGCAAACTAGAAAAAAGAATGCTTTTACTGAGAAGTCTATTAGATATCTTGGTATGTTTCTCAGCTAAAGGGGTTGATGTAGACCCATCAAAAGTGAAGAAAGTGTTATATACTGACATGCGCCTTGATATTTTAAAGCAGTGTGATGATACTTTGGTTTGACAAGATAATATTGAAAAATTATTAAAGATTATGGTAAAGAGCTTGTTCATTCATTGATCCCCTTAAAAAAAGATGGGTTTCATTGGAATTCTTTAGTTGAAGCCTTTTGTCATGCCTGCAATATGCAATCATGTCGCCGCTCATTCTTATCATGCCAAAATTCTTACCTTACTAAAGCTTTTGTTGAACACACATTGGCTAAGTCTATATATGGAAGTTTTGATGGCATTATTGATGTCCATTTGATGTTGGGGGCAATATTTGCTTGGAAGAAAGTTTATTGTGAAAACTGATCAAAGGAGTTCATTTCATTTGCTTCATTAATGATTGAATAATAAAGGATTATCAGATATAGGTCAGAAAGTGAAAATATGATTGTTGATGCCCTTTTGTGAGAATTTGATGGAGGGGATTATGGGACCATTTCTGTTAGTCTTAAGATGGATTTGAGCAAGTTGGGTGATAAATCACAACATAACTGCAAACCGTTCGACATGATACAATAGCTTCAGGCTAATTCATGTAGTATGTCTTGGTTTGAGGAATGGCCCAATTGTTTTAAGGGGATAAAAACTTTATGTGACCAGCCTACTTTTTGAGATTTAGTTGTTCCTTCAAGAGTATCACTCTACTCCTATCGGTGGTCACTTAGGTGCCTTTCAAACTTATCGAAGGCTTGTTGTTAACTTCTGTTGGATAGGAATATGTCACCATGTGTTTCACTTTGTAGCTGTATGTGACATAGTTAATGAAGCAATTGTTGGGTCAGTTCTCTTGCTAGTTTACTCTAGCCATTGCCTAATCCTAATACTATATGGGAAGATATTTCTTTAAATTTGATTACTGGCTTACAAAATCCCAAAGGGTTTGGTGTTATCTTGGTTGTTGATTGCATATCCAAATATGACCACTTCTACTTACTGCATCCATTTTCAGCTTAAGGATTGGTTAAGTTGTTTGCATGAGCAAGTAGGATTTGCATAGATTGCCATGCATTGTAGATAGTGGCCGAATCTAAACATTTATAGTATATTTTGGATTGAAAAATTTTGCTTTCTAGAATCCAAATTAGCAATGACCATTGCCTATCACCCCAGATTTGAAAGGCAAACTCAGGTGTTGAATTGTTTTTTAGGAACTTATTTGCATTGCTTTGCTTCAGTGTTAACCAACAGTTAGGGCTTCTTGGCTTCATCAAGCAGAATTGGTACAATACTTCCTTCCATTCTTTTACCAATATTACTACTTTTAAAGTCATGTACGACAGGCCTTTGCTGATTCTGCATTCAAATCTTACTTGGTGATACGTTGTTAGCTGTTGTTATACATGATGACTTGATTTGTGGAGATGAAGCTTTGTACTGATTGCATTATTGTCTTACTTGAGGTTGGGCATGCATGTGTCATGAAAAAATTGCTTAGATCCCCAATTTGTAGTTCAATGGGGTCCAAAAAGAATGTCTCGTGTAGTTAGGTTCTAAAATCAAGGCCTGCTCATTAGTCTTATGAACCTAATCATCCATATTCAATGTATATTGGTAAGTGTGATATGTAGAAGTAGGTGGATGAATTAATATTGTAGCCGTTAGATTAGATAAATCTTAATAACTCAAATGAGAAGGTCTGTTATATGTAAAGGGGCTTTCTCTTCATTCGTAGATCATCTAATCATGCGTAAAATTATATTCTTCATAGAGCTTTTCCCTCTACTCTCTCTAACTCTAAAGTATTTGTGTATGCTGTAAGTTAGTTTAACTCAGTAATCTCAAGAGCTTTTAGAGTGTCCAAGTGCCGCATAAGAGTGCCCTTGAGCAGAACTTCTATGATAAGTGGTATTAGAATTTGAGTTAAGAGTGAAAGCAACAATGTCTTCTAGAATGAGGATATTTCTAAGTGGTTGTTGGGGAGACTAACCATGAGAAATGTCCTAGCATCAGGTAATAAGGTTCGGTTGAGGGACATATTGATAGCACTTGGTGCCAAGCTAGAGAAGGTAGAGATATGTATCGCCAATGTGAAGTAAGGATTTGAAGAGTTGCAAATCTACATTGAGGAATTAGAGTAAAATCTCCATGTAGAGTTGAAAGGTGCTTTTAACGCACCGTGTATCACCTGGAGGCATGGGACAATGCCTTCAAAGCTAAGATAGAAGGTTTGGGGGTTAGAATTGGTAATTTGGAAGTCAAGATAGAAGCGGTTGAAGAAAGAACCAATACAATTGTTGTTGCCTTGAGGAAAGAGATAAAGGACATCAAGACATAGTTGGCAACTTATAGAGTTGCACCGACTAATAGAATGACAATTTAGCCAGCTCCCATTGTGGATGCGCCAAAGCTAAAGTACTTTGAGGAAATACAATGTGCAATGGTAGTGGACAATTTCTTGTGGAGAGATGAGCAAACACTTAGTGCTATGAGGCTTGTTCAAGATGGAAGTAAAGTTTAAACTAATGCATTGTATTTGAGAGATACTATAATGGTTTCATAGAGGAGAAGATCTACTTAGCATAATTGTTGAAATCGTAAATTAACTTATATAATTTTATAAGTTTGCGACTTTTTGTAACTTTTCCAATTTAAATGGGTGCAGAATCATTATAATTATGTGATTCTATATTGTCCAATTGTACATGAAATTATAAATTTGACATTTGCAAAGATAAGAAGAGTTTTTTCTTATATTATTGATTCAATATTATATGAGTTTATATACAAAACTAAAATATAAACGAGGAAAGAAAAATAATAATATAAAGGAAAGAAAATAATACAACTTATTCCTAATATACACATTCCTACTCCATAAAACATTCCCTTAAGTTGAAGTATAAATATTGATCATGCTTTGTGTTATGGGATGGGAAGTTCAACTCTCATAAAGTGTTCATGTAGCACTCAACCATCCATTCCTTTATACAATTATTTGTATTCTGGATGGTAAGTTAGCCTTTTCTTCCTATCTACTCTAAGGTTGTTTCAAGCTCATTTCTCTTAAGGAGTGCCTCTTAGCATTGTCATAGGCTTTCGTATGTTTTAGGAGGCTCAACATCACAATTAGTTTTAGCCTGCCACAACCATCATCAAGAAAGTGCCATTAACTCTTAATTAGTTTATTTACGGAAGGCCAATCCCGCCTTTAGAGAATAATCCATCCTACAAATAAACTGCTCGTTGACGCCATGTGTCACATAATGTGCTCAAGTTGAATACTCTCATACTTACAATCAAACTTTAGGATTGTGAAATTTTCTCCCATCTAAATTCATGATGCCTTTGTCATAAGGACAAAATGATGCCATTACCTACTTCAAAAGATTGCCAACCCTCCTCTACCCATTGTTAAGCTCCACCTAAGCTCATCTCCGTTGGGACGTTGGGTCTCTATAGGCTTTCTCTTAGCCTCACTCATTTCTTTGTCCTTCGAGATCGTCTTTTGTTGAGTTGCCTAACGGTAAGGGAAGCACGCATGTATACTGATAAAATATTTGGACAGATCTTGTTACAAGCTAACTTGCGACATAATTATCCTTTATACCGATGTCTTACTTCTGGTAGCTACTCCACTAAGTTTAACTTGCACAAGTTGGTTCTCATGACACAAGTACCCCTTTTGCAACGATGTCCTTCTCTAGTGGCTGCTCCTTTAAACTTAACTTATATGAATCTTTTCAAGTTAACAAGAATTATCCACTTATTAGATACACTGGGTAGCATTTAGGTAGCTCAATGAAAGTTTGAACGAAAATGCTCTAATATCACTTGCTACAGGATGGGAGGTTATATCTCATAAAGTGTTTGTACGATGCTCAACTATCTATTCCTTCACACAATTACTTCTATTTTGGATAGCGATCTAGCCTTCTCTTTTTGTTTACCCTAAAATTATTCCTAGCCCATCCCTCATAAGGAGTGCCCTTTAGTATTGTTATAAGCTTCTCTATGTTTTGAGAGGCTCAATATCACAACTAGTTTTGGCCTGTTGTAGTTATCATAAGGAGAGTGGTATTATCTCTTGATTAGTTTACTTACGGGAGGCCAAAGCTATCTTTAGAGAATACTTAATCCTACAAACAAATTACTCGTTAACACCACTTGCTATACAATACCAAGTTGAATACTTTCACTTGCCCTCGAACTCTCGAACCATGACACCTAGCTTATTACAAAAATAAACAAGTTGATGCTTATTTAAAGCCTTTTTATAGAGAATTTCTTATTTTTTCACATCTCTGATAAAGATGGCAATTAATCTTAGTATGTTTAGTTTATTCGTGAAACATAGGATTTGATGCAATATGAAGAACAGTTTGATTATCATACTACAGGTTTGTTGGCATTGAGACTCTAAGCCTAACCATAGTCAATAGCTAATATGTCTACATCTCCTCACACGTAAATTGAGCCATAGCTTTATATTTTGATTCCACACTAGCTTTCAACACAACATTTTGTTTCTTACTCTTCATGAAACTAGATTTCCACTAAAGAAAACTTAGTAACTAATAATGAATTTTCGATCGATTTGGATCCTACCTAATTTGCATTGAAATACAATATATGAGAGTGCCATGGTTCTTATACATTATATCTCATCTTAGAGCACCCAAATAAAATAAAAATTGACTCACAACAGTAATAGAATATGTAATGTCAAAATGAGTTACTTTAACATGGTTTAACTTTCCAACTAATCTCCTATACCTCTTAGGATCATCAAATAAATCTCTATCCTTTGTGAATTGCAGATTCGGTGGCATTAGAGTATTGCATGGTTTTGCCCCTAACTTTCTCTTCTCTATTAACAAATTTAGTGTCTATTTCTATTGAGATAAGAAAATACTTTTTTTGTTCCTTATCACTTTAAGTTCCCAAAAATACTTAAGAGACCCCATTTCCTTAATTTCAAAGATGATGTTCCAATATCATCACTTCTAGCAATAATAATGTCATCTATATTTACAACAAGAAGAATAATGCTGGATGGAGAGAGTTTGTAAAACATAGAACGATCATACTTACTCATGGTCATTTTAAACTTTTCAACCGCTTAACGAAATTTGCTAAACTAAGCTTGAGGATTCTGCTTCAAACTGTATAGTAAATTTCAACAATGACAAACTTTCTTATTCTTTTCCTAAGCAACAAACCCAAGTGATTGCTCCATATAGATATTCTCCTATAAATCACTATGTAAAAATGCCAGTTTTTATATTTAATTGATGCAATGGCCAATTATGAGTAGCTGTCATAGACATGAATAAATGAATAAACATTAATTTAGACATAGGTGAAAAAGTATTGAAATAATCCACACCATAAGTCTAGGCAAAACCTGTTTAGCCCTTAGCAACAAGATGGGTTTTAAGTTGAGCAATTCATTAAGATTGACTTTAAGTACAAACACCTGTTTACATCCTACAGCTTTTGTACTTGCAGGTAAATTGGCCAAATCCAAAATATTATTGGCATGTAAAGTAGTTATCTCCTTTATCATTGTTATATGCTAAATAGGATGATAAGGTCTCATGAACCATTTTAGGGATGGATAAAGTATTAAGGGACACAACAAAAGAACATAAAGAAGATGTAAGTGATTATATGACATAAATGATGAAATGGGGTAAATGCATTGTTGTTTACTTCTACAAAGAGCAAGTGGAAGGACAAGATAATTGTCTATCAAATCGAATTTGAAGGAGAAACTACTGCTGGACATGTGACGAGAGGATTTTGATTCCTGGTGTACACATAGTGAATTGTTAGAGGAGATGGTGATGTTATAAATACAACATTCAGTGACTTAGGTTATTTGGTAAACCAATAAATTATCATTCTTCTCATTGCTATTAGTAGGTTCAAGAGAAGTAAGATATGAAGGACTATTTTTCATAAAGTTGATAATGGCAGATACGAGAAATTTGTTAAAACTAAGATAGTAACACAAATATTATAAATGAGATTACCTAAGTAAACACATTTTACAACTTTAGGATGTAACTTGGTGACATGAGGATGGATATCTCAAAAAAAAAAAAAAAAAAACATGTACTACCAAATTTGCAAAGCTCAATAGGAAATAAAGATTTTTTGAGAAAAAGGATGCTATAAGGAACCTACCTTTAAGAATTGATGATGACATACATTTGATTAGAAACCAAGCTATCTGCCGAAAAGTGTCTAGAAACATAAGTTTGAAATAAAAGTGTCTTAGTTATCTAAAGATATCTATTTTTTCTATTAGTCACTATTTTGAGATGATGTGACAACACATGTAAACTGATGAATAATGCTATGTTTGTTCATATAAGTTTTAAATACATCTGATAAATATTCTTTAGCATTATTACTTCTCAAAATTTGGATAAAAGTATTAAAATGAGTTTGAATTTCAACATAAAAGATAGTAAAAATAACTTAAAATGATTTTTCACTAACTAAAGCCGTATCATTTGGGAAAAGTCATCATCAAAGTTAACAAAATAACGAAATCTAGTTTTGGATGCAAATAGACAAGGACCTTAAATATCTGAATACACTAACTCAAAAAGAGTACTAGCTCTCTTATTAGAAGAGGAATATAAGACTGATAGTGGTGTTTTGCAAATTGATATGACTCAATCTAAAGATGAGACAATTTGGGAATGAGGATACAATTTCTTCAAGGCAGAGAGAAGGATGTCCCAATCATCACTGAGCTTCACAAGGAGTTAAGGTACCTCACCAAGCAATGGGCTTATGAACATTCACGTGAGTTCATGGAACATAGAGACCTTCTCACATGATTTTTAGTAATAATTTTCGTAAAAAAATCTCAAAATAAACAATCATCAAGAAAGAAAGAGACATAGTAATTTAAGGCATAAGTAATCTTGCTTACAGAAATTAGGTAGAGAGAGAAATCTGTAGACTTAAGACAGATGGTAGAGGGAGTAATGGAGTAGGTTGAACATTGCTAGACCTAAGATTAGACGATGTGGAACCATTAGCTAAAGTGACAAGTGAAGAAGAGTTGTGTGGTTTAGAAGTGGTGAAAAGATTAAGACTACTTGTCATATGACCATTAGAATTTGAGTCAATGACCTATTATGAGGTAGAGGAAACTAAGCACTTATCTAGATTACCTCATTTAGCAATGGTAGTGATAGGATGAGCTGAATTCTTCAATGTCTCCTGGTTTTGAGGAGTTAGCAAATTCATCCCTTGGTACATTATCTATTTGTTTAGGGGATGGATTGGGTGGAGTAGAACCGACTACAATTTGAGTTGAGTGAGACTTCTGAGATTTGTTTACAAGTTTTCGATAGGTTTGCTTGGTGTGGCGACGCTCATGTTAGTAATAGCATTCAACCTCCCTCAGATCTTGACTTCGATTATTTCCTTTGTTATAATTTTGATAAGAGGACTTTGCGATCCTTGGTCCATTGTCATGATTGATTAGAGCACTAGAGGCTGGAGCAGAAGTAGCGGTAGAAATTGTTGTTTTTGTATGAACTCCTCTAGTGAATACCTCATCTAGAGAAGAAATGCCAATATTAGATAGATTATGAGATATAGTAATCTCAAATTGACGATTAAGTCCTGCTAAGAAACTCATAATCACCATCTTCTCCTACTGTGATTGTTGCACTTTGATATTGATTCTAAATAGTAAGAAGATATTTAATTCTTTATATATCTTCTTGAAGTTCATAAAGTATGCTTGAAAGGACTCATCATTTTGCTCAGAATGGTAAAATTCTTTACACACCTTAGACATATGAGAGAGATTGAAACAAAGAAGGAAATGAAAATTTAGAACATTGTAAACATGCAAACCTCGGAGGAAAATATCAGAGAAACACTCGCTTTGTGCAAGAACAATTGATAGAAGAGGAAGATTTGTGGCCGATAGCATTGGAATGGGTGGTCGGAAGTTGAAAACCTTTTGCACACACCTAGATAAGTTGAAAAGGTGGAAGATTGGCATGAATCTTCAATTGGTGCATGAGGCTCTTGCGCTAATTAGATCGGTGTCAAATTTTGACGATGCACTCAAAACAAGGTGGCCTACCCCTCTTAGACAATTGAGGGAAAAAAGGTCACTTGATAGGGGTGAACCATACAAGGAATATCTAGGGTTGCTCACCAGGCAATACAGAAAATCAGGAAAAAAAAAAAAAATAGAAAGGTAGAGAAGTTCTAGTACTATGAAAAGTTGTGATGAATTTTCTCTGGAATTATTTATTCTATATTGAATGAGTTTATGTACACAAACAAGGATATGAGCAAGGAAAGAAAATAATACAATTTATTCATAATATCTATATTCCTATTCTGTGACAACAACCTTATCAATGAGATTACCTCTTAGGTGAAGTTTGTGTGAGAGGGCTAGTTCTCTCCTTGAAATGCCAAAAGGGAGGCTAAGCTTAGATATCAACACCTTATTCAAAAGAGCACAGTGAAGTAATACATATAAAAAGTTTAAGAGCTTATGTTGGCGATATTGAACTTCTACCTAGATAATACTCTTATAATGTTTCTTAATGGATTAAGACCATGGTTAAAATTAGAATTGGAGGGATAAAGAGTGGAGAATATATCTAAAGTGATAACCATTGTGTGGAAATGAAGGTCTCCACTGGTAGTGAAGATGTGGAGAAGAAAAGGAGACTAAGAGCAATAGATCTCCCAACTCTACCAAAGAGGAAGGATAAGATGAATGAGAAAGTAGTAAAAAAGAAGAAAATCTGGGAATTGAAATGTTTCTTTTGTGATGGGCTGCACTATATCGGAGATTGCATGAAGAAAAATTGTTTGACTATTGTAATGGCTGAAGACAAGTTAGATGATGATGAGAAAGGTTAGCTTGGTACGCTAGTTCTTTTATGCTATGAAGCCTCATGGCTGTAGGAAGCTAGAGGGCTTAATGTATGTAGAGGCCAAGTTGGCCAAAAAGAAATGAATTTAATGGTAGATTTGGAAACCTGATATTTATTTGTCAAAGGATGCTGTAGATAGACTTTAGGGTAGAGAGCTTTAAAACTTAACTAAAGAAAATGGCCTTCAAAGAGATATCAACGTTAGGAATTGCTAAAAATGTGGAGTTCAGTATTGGAAGCTAGCATAAGAGGGAAAATACAAAGGTTCTTATGCATAACTTAAAGTTTGTCATTGGTATTTGGATTTCTTGAATGTCCTTAATCCAACTATATTTGTTTGCTTAGTGAGAAGTCTCAGTGTATTGTTTTAGTGACTTAGAAGATTGGTTTTGTTACAAAGTTCATTACAAAATGCAAATTATAGGAGAGGATAGAATAAGTGAGTTGGCATCACTAAAGAGAGTAGAAAGTCCATCTTCAGTAGGGGTTACTTCAGTAGAAGTCTACAATCAAGCCTGACAAAGATCAAACCGAACAAAGTGTTGAAGTAGGTTGAAGTCCCAATGGAGAAGGATACATTGGGATGTAACACATTTCACCAATAAGAGAGGGAGAACTATTAGGGAATGTTAGCACTATAAGAAGGAAGAGGTTGTCGGTAGGGAATTTGGGCAAGAGGCAAAGAAGCATAGAGCTAACAAGTCCTAAGTGGAAGATGCATTGGAGATGTCATTGAATTGCGTGGGAGAGAATATCATAGACAAGTTTTGAAAGCTTTAACCTGCGGTTTAGTGGGAGCCCAATGACAATGGCCCTGTTAGTTGCAGCTCAAGATTACAGATGGATGTATCAATTAAGGTAGTGGGTAAAATTTGATTGTAACTATTGGAGTTGATAGATCTTGGCTTTTCAAATGAGAATGTCTAGTATATGAAGGGGTTTTGCCCTCTTTTGTAAATCATCCATTGGTGAGTGAAATTATTATATTCTTTCTAGAGCTTTTCTCTCTAAAATTGTGGAGTATGTTGTAAGTTAGGCCTGACTTAGTATCTCTAGAGCATTTGGAGTGTTTAAGTGCCACATGGGAGCACTCTTGAAGTAAACTTGCGTGACTCATGCATACGTTGATAAGAAAGATGTGAAATTAGTTTCAAAGAAGGGGGTCAGCTGTATCTTAAGCTGTGCCATATAAGCATCAGAAAGTGACACGACATACATTTGAAGATAAAGTCTAGTGTCTATCAGCTTCATTCTCCTTCTAAGGCACAAATCCATCCTGTTTTCCATGTACCACAGTTAAAAACAGAAAAAAAGCATTGAGAGCTCTCACTCTATTGTTTATACCTTGCCTTCCTTTATGGAATGTGAGTCTATTCCAATTGATTTGCCAAAGCACATTCTTGCTCAACATGTTTGTCAAATTCAGGGTGTTGATGTTCCTAAATCTGGTAAATGTGCTACGTGGATCAATGAAGTTGTGTTTTTTACTCAGTTTCCTGGGATTTGCCTTAAGAAAATGGCACTCAATCAAGGAAAGGGTATTGTCATAGTGGCTGATGAGTGGTCATGAGAGACTTATGCTTCCCATTACTTGTGTATAAGTTTGGAGATGCAAGGGAGTGTCCAGAGTGTGTGTTTAGTGCCAGCTGGACAATACTAACCATTATAGATATTAGAAAAGTTTGGTTAACAGATAGAGGGAGTTAGCCTGAGGATGGTTGTAGATCTGGTGGGGACTAACTTCTGCATCAGAAGCTACAACTTTTCTAACCTTCCATCGTGGAAATCAATAAAGCTTGCTATTTTCTTCTCCTAGTTATAAAAAGTTTTATTCCAAGTTGATAAAGACTGCACTTATGTATTGAGCCATGTTAAAAGATTGAGATTGGTCTAGTAGACCTGCTACAGTTGCCTCCTTTTGTTTTTTTGGCCAAGCTACAGTTATCTCTTTATTCGGGGCATAATTAATCTCATTGTCTCTGGTTGTTCTTTTTCCTGTGCTTTCTTTTTATTTTTTACTGAGGTCTTCAAGCTAACCTGCTAATAGAAGTCAAATGATTCATGGTTGTATCATCAGGTTAGTGGTGGGCAAGCCATAGGATCTGGCAGGGCACTAAGAGATGCTGCTGCTCGTGCTAGGCAGGGTTGGCATTCTCACCGATATGTTAATGATGAAGTCTGTGACCCACTAGTGTTAAATGTATGTATTCTATCCTACTTAATGAATTGATTTCACTGTTCTCCTCTCTACATTCCTTATCATTCCTTGGATATTTCATTGATGTCATTATTTTCATAACATGAATGAATTTCTCCTTTCAGGATGGAAAATCAAGTTTCTCCCCCAAGAGTGATAAGCAGTTAAGAGGTATGGTTTACCTTTTCACAATCATTTTTGTGTACTGTATCAGTGATTTTTCAATCTGAATCTAAATCAATGTTTCAGGTAATTTAAAACGTAAAGGGCCATTTACTCCCGAGCATTCTGTCCAAGCTCGTCGAATGAAAGCATCAAAGCCACAGTAAGACTGGTGGATCTTATTCTTAAGTTAGAGAAAGCTTTTAAATTATTCTCCTAACAATGGAATTACTTTCCTTTGTTTAGAGTGAGATCATTAGTTGTTGATGTTGGAGCACCAGCGGACTGGGTGAAGATAAATGTATATAAAATTGTAAGCACTTCAGTCAGTGGTTAACTTATTCTTTGATCAACTACTATCTATTCATAAATAACTTCTTAAGAATATGCATTTGGCAGGATGATTGCTTTGAGGTGTATGCTTTGGTTCCTGGGCTAATGCGAGAGGAAGTAAGTATAAGATTTTCTGCTACTGTGCTTCAAAATGACTTAATTCAGTTTGTTTTTAAGATCTCCATTTGACTATAAACACTTTATCATAAATGGATCCATGATGCTGATGGATGATTGCCTTATATATCAGAACAGTTAAAAAGTACATTGTTGAGCCATTCCCAGAGTTCAGGTTAATTGAACTCCCATTTCAATGAAGCAGGCCAACAAAGGGACTTCTGAGATGGGAATTCTTTAAAACTATATGGATATAATTTCTAACTGGAATGTGTTAGATAATAGAAGTAATCCAAAATAAGTGTCCAGGTTATGGAGAATCATGCTAGAGAGGGTCTGAAACAAAGTCCATAGTCCTATCATTACGTATTATTGAATATGAATCAGTGGGTCCATCTGGAACTACCTTTTTTTCTTTCGGTGATAACATCTGGAACTACATCAAAAGAAGCTTTTGTGTGGATTGGATTGGCACTGTGTTCATATTCATTTCTCGGAGTGCTTTTCTTACTCCATTCCTTATTGATGAAGCTTTTCTCTATGAGATTCAATCCTCAATATTCTGTTGGGCTACCTTTACTTTGCATAGCAATTCAGGGTTTGCATTTTTTTCCTCTTTATCTCTCAGATACATGTGCAATCTGATCCAGCTGGTCATCTGATTATAACTGGTCAACCAGAGCAACTGGACAATCCCTGGGGTATCACACCTTTCAAAAAGGTTTGTCAAAATCTTTTATAGCAAGAAATTTGGTAGTCTCCAGATAAACTGTTTTCTTCTACATCATTTTTTAGGTAGAGGAAATGTTCTCTCTCTCTTTTTTTTGTCTGCATGTTTATATTGGTTTTTTAGGTGGTGTTTGGTTCGGATAGTTTTTAAGGGATTCGACTTGACAAAATATTTAATACCATATTTGGTTTGCAAAATAGGCATCATACCGAACAAGACCTTGTTAGTGGGGAAACCAAATCTTTCAGAAAAACTCTAAAGTAATCCTCTCATCTTTTAAAGAGCGTTTGCAAAATGCAGCACAAGGTTTTTTTCTGTGCAATAGTCCTTGTACGAAGTGCCATGTTGGTTGTAACAAACTCAATATCAGAAGCGATCACGCATAAGCACTTGTTTATGTATCCAAGTGCCTTTTAAATCATCATAAGAAGGGTCAAAATCAAATTCCAGGTAGAAATTCTTTGTGGACTATAGAGGAAGTGACAATCTCGTTAGTAGCTGAAATTTTGTGGATCCTATTTACCCTGAAAGGTTTTTGTGGTTTTACTTTCAGGTTGTCAGCTTACCTACGAGAATTGATCCTCATCAGACAACAGCCGTGGTCACCCTCAACGGTCAGTTATTTGTGCGCGTTCCAGTTGATCAGACGGATCTTTAGGGTGCCGATTATGTATCTTTCATAAAGCGCACAAAGACCAATTCCCTAGACCTTCCTATCTATCCTGTTTTTTTATTGTAGTTGCAGTTTGCCTCTCTTCATCCCTGATATCAGTAGACGGATGATAATTTCTTTAGTATAGGCCTTTAGCAGTTCAGTAATAGTACAGATATGTACATTTTTTAAGGAAAGAACCAATAATTTATGTTACAATTTCTTTTTCTTTTTATTTTTAAATTTTTTTATTTTATTTTGTTAACTTCAAAAGTGTATAATTTTGAACAGATCCTGCGGATATTTATGTATCAGGGTTGCACTCTGTCAAGCCTTCCATTTATTAATCATTGGAGAACAAAATATTGTTGCTTCTTGGTTAATTTTTCTATAAGAAGAAGGGAAAAGAATCACTAGAATTTAAGTATACAGATATTTTTTGGTCTGTTCTTTTCCCCTTATTATGTACTTTCTCAAGTATATGAAAATATCTATTTAGTCATTTGATCCTTTTTACTGTTTTTACAATAAATGCTTTATTATTTCATTGTACCTAAGACAAAAGATGGTTATAAATTTTTTTGGAAAATGTTCTCGGAAAGATATTTCGGTACTAATCCTATTTTGTGTTTGACAATAATTAACATAATAAATTTTAGAGGGTTGGAGAAATGATAATTTGTGAAGGAAAAAAAGATTGTCAAATTTTTCTCTCTCAATTTCTCTCAACTTATAAATCAATGCAAGATTTTCTATATTTTTGGAGTACTTGTGATGTCATTAATTATACATAGTAATGTCTTAATGAAGCAAATTGAGAGAAAACAAATTTAGAGGATCAATTTTTTTTTAGAAAAGAAGAAAACATTGAGAAAATTTGTTAAGAATTATGTGTTTGATAATGACTAAACCATTAATCCATATACGACCATTTAGATGATAAAGCTTATAAAATTTTATTACTTCATTTTAAATTCTGAAATTTTTTTTCCTTATCATTTATCATTATTGTAGTAGTTTTTAGTTCTCGGTAGCTTTGCAATAGTTGTCCGCATGTGATTATATATTCATCGGACATGAACATACCATGACTATCTTTAGGATTTTTGTTTTTCCTTTTTTAATTGAACTAAAGGTTTGGATTGAAGCTATTTATAGCATAGTTATCCTATTTTAATCCAAGACCAACTAAAAAGAGAATATATAGGTTTTCGGGCATTTCCATTCTGCTAATGCGTGTTATGTTTTTTAAGTAACATAACATAAATTTTCGTTTTATTACTGTTTTTCAGTTTGATAAACATATATAAAAGCTAATTCATTTGGAATATTACTAGATCTACCTTAATTTCATGATTGCTCAAGGCTATTACTTTTTTAATGGCGAGGTAATACTTTTATGACATAGCTAAGGCTATATAACTGGAATTAAAAACAATAATACACGTCAACTAATTGAAAGTGAAAAAAGAACAAAACATAAGTGGATGTAATTGAATATATATATATACACACATATATATTGTTGTTATTAGAATTTCATTGGGGTGGTTGAAGTTAGAGGCAACCTACAAAATGAACACTCCTAAGCTAAAGAATGGATATTGGGGATAGTATCAGTATGGCTACTTTAATACTTAAGTCAGTAAAATATTTGGAGAATAAGTGTATAAAGGAAGCATGTAAGACTTAGAGTTGGAATCTTGATCTTCACCTGTTATTTGTAAACATGGTAGGAGAGCTATTTTTAGAAAGAGATCATAATCCTAAGATTCTCTCTTTAATTATGGATCTTATGGAGAGGATCTTGGGGCAAGATGTGTACTAGCGATGTAACTTTACTTATTTAGCTAAACTGTTTCCGCCTAAACCTCTTTTCAACCTATGGACTAAACTTGAGCATTATAGATTTAAGAGTTGAGATTATATAGAATTGGATGGAGATGGTCGCATGACAAATATAATCCGTTGAGGTTAGTCGAGCTCTTAGAAGTTCAGTTTGGACTCCAAAAAGGCTGTCCTTGAAGTTGGAAGCTTACCTATAACATGATGAGGTTAGTTGAGTTTTGGGAAGTTTGGCCTGGGCTCTAAAGAGATCGGTCTAAGGGCTTGGCTTATGATATGAAGAGGTTGACTTGGGTTTGGAGATCTACATCTAAAATATCCCATCAACACTTATCCTACACTCTCATTAGTAATGGGTTGATAAGGAGAGTAAGCTCTTGATAGGGTCTTCAAAGTCTTAAGATGAGTTGTTAAATGAGCTGGGATTTATGGGTAAGCTATTTAGGTGTATCGTTAATCTTACTCTTAGTGTTAGTAAGTTGGAGCTTCAATTAAAGTGGAGTGATTGAGCAGGTTGGTTATTTGAACTAGATCAAACCTTGTCTTTACAGTAACTATGAAGTAGAGGCCACATGGCATCTTTTCTAAGCTAATTAAGGGGTGTGCCATGTAATGGCACTTCCGAGCTACTTTAGGCTTTTGCTCCCCAAGATTAAGTAGCAAAACTTTAATTCTAAAGTTAGTCAAGTGGAGCAATATGATCTTGTTGTCATGTATTATATCCAAGGTGTTGTAGCTTGTCTAAGAAGCCTTAAGTTGATTTATCTTTGTATGTTATTCTTAGCACATCTAATGTAGGGTTCACGCGTTAGGAGGCCATTCGTTTTGCTGATGTAATGAAGATCTTACTAAGGAGATTTGAGCTATTTATTCCTTTTGTAGGACACGTAGCAAGATCAAGCCATGGTTTGTCTTGTTGGTTGGCTTTCTTGAAGGCAATCATTCGATTATTATGCATGCCTATAAATAGGCCAAACCTTAGTCAAAATCCACTTTTGAAACTTTGTAAGGTTCGGAGTTTCTTCGACAATTTAGATTCTTCTTTGAGAATTCAAATTCTCCTTTAAATCCTTCTTGAATCCTTGACTTTTCGCATGAAGTTTCAACCTTTCTAATAAGTCTTTGATTCCTCCTCAATGAGTATGGAAGGTATGGATGCATTCTTTTCTAGTTCTTCCCATACATTTGCAGGTGATAAAGTGGAGCTTGCTCCCCTTCCCCCTGCCTAGTAGCAATGATGACAAATCTTCGAGGCAAATGCTTAGTATGGCAATGTCAACAAGCAATGATATCGATAAGATTGGTGATAGATTGAGGGATTGCCATAGGATGCATATGGAGATGATGGGGATGATGAGAAGCCTATAGTGTCATTGTTTAGCGAATCAAAGATAAATAATGTGCCTAATAGCAAGTGTAGCAGTTGCTTAGATGACGAGCTTAATGGTATTTGCATGTACTTTAATCTATTACCTAATGGTTGGGATTTGAAGAAGTGTAAGAAGAACATCTAGGTTGCTCTTTCCAAGGGAAAGTGATTTTGCTTGTATTTCAAGTACTTTGAAATGGGTTATAAGTAGCGCATTTCAAAAGGTGTTCTTTAATTATCCTAGAATGAACTTGAATTAGCTTGTTCCCAATGCTTACTAAATTCTGGTCACATTTAAGGCTCTATGTTAGAGGTTCGTGTAAAGAGTGACTTCCTTACTATATAGACTTCTACGGGTTGAAGCACTCGAATGATGATGGGTATTATCTCATAAGTCGACCTTATAGAAAATTGACTTCATCCATTCATAGGTGGAAGGAGAAGTTTATAGTGATTGAATCAGAGGCCAACCAGGATTTCTAGATGAAATTAGTTGAGTTGATCGGGGTGAACATAATAAAATTGATGCCTAATGATGATAAGGCAGTGAAGCACCTTTTGGGTGAGTAGGAGAAGAACAATGGACCTTTTAATTCCGAATGGAAGGTGCATTACTTCCTAGGCATGAATGTGATCCTTGAAGAGGAGGAGGAGGAGAGAAAATGAGATGATGGAGATATTGAATATGGATTTAGCCAAGGTGGTGTTACCATAGAGGAGTTAATCATCTAATGACATTGGGGGAATGAGGTCCCTTGAGGGCTTGTGCTTGGTGGGGTGCCTTATTTTGTTTCATTTTGTTGTTCGACTTTTAACTCATGTCTATTGGTTTTGTAGAGATGAAGAAGTTTAGAATTTCCACTCTTAAAGCAGCTACCATGGATGCTGTAAAGGGCAAGGGAAGTAAAAATGTCTGAATAGAGAAGAAAGTTCCATCACCTCTAAAGAAGAAACCAGTGGTCATTAATGAGGCTAAAGGTACTAAAGATACTTAGCTTAGCGAATATTTTAGTTCGAAATTAAAGCTAAAGCTACTAGTGAACGAAGATACCAGGTAGTCGAAGATGCATTTTTGAGAGTAGGATATTGAGAAAACCTCCGAAATGACTTGTAGGGAGGACGTTATGAACATAACTTATGATGAGCCTTCTAAATTGAGGCCTTTGAGCAACTTGTGAGTAAGAAAAAGAGTAGGCAAAGACTAGATGAGCTAAAAGGAAGGAAGCCTGAAGAACCCAACACTTTAGGTCTTTATTTATGCATGTCTGTTTGAAGCTTGGGTTTCGATATTCCATCCTATATGGGACATTTGTGTGAATGACAGGGGATTCAAACGTTGTAATATGTATGGTAAATATGTAAGGAGGCTTGCCTTACCTAAGGATAAGCATGTCCTTAAAGAGAGCTAAAAAGACCTGACTTTGTGAAAACATCACTTCTATAAAAAGGTTAAATTGTAATACCTTTAAATACTAGGTGATGGCTTTCTAACCATTGAACCGCCTTTTGGTGTAGCAGCTTTGAGTACATTAGAACTTCGAAATTAAGCAAACTCGGGTTAGGTTAATCTTAAGATGGGTGACCTCTTAAGAAGCTGTAGCACTAAGGGACAAAATAGTATAGCATAGCATTGGAGTTCTGACGTACTCCAAGTTGTTATACCAAAGGTGCTTGATAATTAAAGTTCTCCCACCTAGCTTTTATGGGTATTACAATCTACCTTCTTTATAGAATTAATAGACTCTTCAGTTTTGTTACACAAGTCCATGACCATTGAGATACCTCTTGAAGGAACTCTAATCATTGTGGTACCACTTGGTATAGCAAGTTGGAGTATGTTGAAACTTTGAAGTTAAGTGTACTCTGGTTATGTTAATCCTAAGATAGGTGACATTCTAGAAAGCTACTGCACTAGGGGGTAAAACCATGTGACATTCTATGCTAAAGTAGACAATATCTCGATGGGAGGAGTTCCAATCGAGTTATTACATTTGTTTTTCTTCTTTCTTCTTGCTTATACACATTAGGTTGGGATGTTGACTTGATTTTTTTATATGTGCTATTTAGTGTCTGATGAAATGAAATGAAAACTTATTTAACTCTTTGTTCTTCTTCTCTTGTTGTCACTTGTTTGGAGCTTGTATTTGTTCTTGTGACTTTGTGCTAGGTTTCGTTCATTTGTTTTGTACTTAGCTTTAATGCCTATACTTGCAACTCATGATGCTTATTATGATATTCAACAACTAAAGCGGATTATGGTTGCACTTTTAGGGAAGTTGTAAAGACTAAGGGTGTTAAGTCCCTATCAAGGGTACTTTAAATTTTAGACTAAGGTTTGATCAATGATGGTTTCCTTACATTAGAGGATAGGTTTGCTCACCATAGTGGGTTGTGGCTGGATACCATTTGAGATCATGGTGACTAAGGTTGTAATACCTAATCAGGAGTAACTTAAATTTCAAACCTTGATATGATTTGAAGATACTATACCAATTTAGTTAAAGTAACTAGGGAACTTTAAGTCCTTATCGAGAGCACCTCAGATTGGGGTTTGGTTTGATGATGGTATCCTAATTGGTAGCCTAAAGAGGCCACATTTTCTCATGTGACCAAGGGTGGTCTTGGAGATTGTGGATTTGCTTACTTTGAAGGAGGATGGGGTTTGAGGTTATTTACCTTGAAATAGGTTAGGCCAAAGGAGTAAGAGGAGTTCATTTACCTTGGGAGGAGGTTAGAGCTTGGTACTTAGCACTTTGAATATATTAAGCCTCAATGAGGAAGAGTAGAATAGAGTTAGAAAACCGAATTCTTTATTAATGGTATGTTGTGTACAAGATAAGGAGCCATAGCATAGTCTATTACTTTATAAGGAGTCATATTATTACTTGGGCTCGAGGTCATAGCTCGTTGAACTTGATTGGTCTATAATATTATGATACCCTTTTTCATAAGTCAAGAGAATTTGCTCCTTTTTAAAAAGTAAATCAATACATAATTACTCGATCGGTGCTTGCTCTTTAAAAGAATATACTTATGATAATCGAGATAATTGTCGGTAAGTATATTGGTTAGATAGTTGTATAAGGTCAACACTAAAGTCATATTCTATGTAAGGAGGAAAGTAAACAAATTGGAAAGCCAAACTAAGTACTAAATTATAGTAATTCTACTATAATCTAAGCTAATAAATCAAAGAATATTCAAATGACATGCAAGTAAATAAAATTGGAGAAAAGATAATAATAACACTGGATACGAAGTGTAGCTCTTTCTTGGCAATGGAATTGGGTTTTTCTTCAAAAGAAAAAAATAAAAAAGGGATGGATTGTGTCTTAGTTATCTCTTGAAGTTATCATCATCATGATATAAAGATATTTATAATAGTCTAAACTTGAGTTTTAACCACACTCATAGTATTGACAACTGCTCTTGCTTAGTAGCTTCTATAATGTAGTAGAAGCACAATACGACCGATCCCTTATCTACACTTAATAAGTAATTATCTAAGCTCTATCACAACTTAGATTATGTAGTTAGTATTGAAATTCAACCTTGACCACTTAAAGTTTAGGTTAAGTATAATGATTTTGCCCTTATTTTACAACTCTTACATTATAAGAATCAGGAATCCTAGATTCTAATTAGGACTTTATAATCCTCTTACAATCTCTAAATCTCATTAGGATAACAAAGAGGAAAGCCTAATGTGTAGGAGCTGCTACTTAACTCAACATTTACCTAACACTTGAGTTATACTTAATTTTTCCATAGAACTAGCTAAAACATCAAGTTTTCACTATCATAACATTAGAATTGCAACAATAATGACTCTCTTCATCAAATTTCAACATAGATGGAATAATACATTAAGCGTAGTACATCATATCAATGGAAGATAAAACAATAATCACAAACATACGTAGATATGATGTAAGCATTGTATTAAGCATGAAGAAGTAAGGTTTAAAGATACAAAACTGATTCTAAAAGCCAATGTTGAGGAGTTCCACAAGAAAACCCAAAATCTCCATGTAAATACAATGCAAATCCCCCAACTCAAACCTTGAAATCATTATAATCTATTAAAACTTTATGCTATGTTTTTCATAATGCAAGAAATTACTAAGAAAAATGAAATCTATCCTAAAATAACCTAGGTATTAGTAAACTCTAAGAGGAAGTGTTATTAAAGAAGCTAAAACCCTTAATAATGGCTTCTATCCCTAGATGAAATAAGAAGCTATGACTTTTATAGATGTACAACATCCATATGTTGTAGCTTGTAGCATACAGATGCTAGACATGTATCAACTTGCTTCTTTAAGGTTTTATGTGAAATACAACATTTTGTTGAATCCTTAAGCCTAATCCACTTAGCATTAAAATGTTGGGGTTACATAGCATCCTAATGTTAGAAAAAGAAATTTTTTTGTTCACATTTTGCACTATGGTGTTCGCATGTCTTCCTTTACCATCTCGATGTCTCCTAAAGTGCAACCAGCGTTTGGATGTTGCACCTTATGGTATGCAAATGTCATGTCTTGTTCAAGTACTTCTCTTTACTTCCTTATACCATCAAGATAGGTTAGGGTTAGCATAATATGCTAACCCTTTGGAGCTGCAAATACATCAAAATGAGCTTAATTAGTAAAAAATGAGGTTATTACTTGTAATGATCCATTTTATGCAACTTCCTTATAGTTTCTATGCACTTAGACTCATTTTCTACACAAATTGCATACAATTATGAGAGAGATGGTCATAACAAGTGTGTGGTTTTACACACCTGTCAATACACCTTTGCTAATTAAGGCGTTCCTCTTGCTTTTCTTGTTGCTAGATATACTCCTTAAGGTACTCCTATTTGATGGTGTCATCAATTGCATTTTTAATCTTGTGACACTCATTAATATTGTGCTCCTTATTTTAATGGAAGTCACAATACTTATCTGATTTTCGCCTAGAAGGGTTGCCCTTTATTTGTTTAGCTAAGGGGTAACTTACCTATTTTTGATCTTCATGAAGATTTACCTAGAGACTGGTTGAGTGGGTTGTACTTTTAGTAGGAAAGGATCATGCATTTAGTCCTTCTGTTGTCTCCATCGAAGACGAACTCCTTTCATCTCTAGGATCAAGTCGATCCTTGGCTAAGTTATAGTCCATGTCTTGTGTTTTGTTTAACCTCCCTTGTTTAGAATTTCATTAAGCCTTGATGGTCTTTTCTATGCGGATGAACTTAGAAGCCTTCTCACAGAACTCCTAAAAATTTTTTGGTTCCTTCTTCACTAGCAACATGAAGAAGGCACCAAATGTCTTCACACCATGGATAATAGCATGCAAAGCTATGTGTATGTTGACATTCAGTATTTTGAGCATCATGGTATAAACTAAGAGAGGTAATCTCTGATGGATATCCAGCTGATGTTTAATGAGGTTGAGTGTTGATGAGTCTTTGGTAGGTATCTTGTTAGCAATGAGATGGTTGTAGAACTAAGAGTTAAGCTCTTGAAGGCTAGAGATAGAGTTTTAGAGAGGTAGTCAAGGTTGGAGGCAACTTGCAAAATGAACACACATAAGTTAAAGGATGGGCACTAGAGGTGGTTCCAACTTTTAACACAACTACTTTGATGTTTAAAGTATATAAAAGTAAGAGATGGCATCTTTTACTTGTGATCTTCACTTGGTATTTATAAACATGGTAGGCAAGCTATTTATGGAAAGAGATTATGATATTGAGATTCATTTTTTGATTGCAGATCTTGTGGAGAGGATCTTAGGAACAAGTATGTGTTAGTTGTGAACTTTTTTTATTTGGCCGAATTGTTTCCACCTAGTCCTCTTTTGAACTTGTGGACTAAGCTTAAGCTTCATGATCTTAGGGTCCCATTTTCCATGGAATTGGATGAAAATGGGAGCTAGCAAATGTCTTCTACTAAGGTTGACTAAGCTCTTGGGAGATCATTTTAGGCTTTGGTAAGGTTATCCTTCAATCTAGAGGTTTGCCTAAAACATGATGAGGTCGATCGAGTTTTGAGAAAGTTGGTCTAGGCTCCAAAAAGATTAATCTAAGTATTATGAGCTCAATTTAGCTCGTGCTTTGGGGAGATTGGTCCAAGTTTGGAAGGCCACATCTAAAATAACTTATTGACATATAGATATACATGTACATATAAGAGCTTGAATTATATAACTGCAAAAAATAATAACACAAATCAACAAAGTAAAAAGGAGCAAAAACTTAAGTGCACGTGTGTGTGTAAAATTAACTATTTAATCTATTATTTCAAATCAAGCATGCCATCAAAATTCTTTTGGAGATAATATTGTAGAAAGTGTTTAAAAGGATTTAGACCACACTCTTTTCCTTTTGCTGTTTAGCATCTTACACTAACCATCTCTTAAAAGGTACCATTGAAAGATCATTAATCCTTAGTGAAATGGATGTAGCTGTAGCTTATTGGAAACCTAGAGTCTTTACTTGATTCAGAATGTGTGATGTATATGTCATTATGAAGTAATCTATTAATTTGCTAATAAGTCTTTTAAGGGCAATTCCATCTATTACTTTATTGTGAAAGACAGAATTGACTTGTTTTGCTATAAATACCTCTATTTTCTACTTAGTGGAATTCAATAATGAGTTGAGTCAATGATTAGAAAACTTCCTCTGCTTGATTTTAATTCACATAGATATCTAGGAATTGTGATCCTGATTAAATTGGAGAGATTGGACTTTACACCTCAAATATATTTTAATTTTTTTTCCTTAATTTCTTAAAGTGCCCATTACCTTTTATATTATATTTTGCTTGTTCATGCAAAATGAATGGGAATTTTTGGTGTTATGATAAGCTACTATTATGGCACTTTCAAATTATTAGAATGAATGGAATAAGAGGAACATAATAGCATAAGGACATGAGATGGGCATTCCTTTTTTCCCTTTATCTTTTTTTGGCTCAAAAAGAAATTAAAGGGATGGGGTGAAATGCATTTTATTGTTCATTAGTCTTTCATGAAGGATCAATGTCATAATTTATATGTTAACTATGCCACTTTTTGTAATAATACATCTGAAGTTTTAACTTGTTTAATTATATACCAAATTAAAGATTTAGTCGTCACTATCTACATTTTAGTTAACTCCAATTCACATCGTTAGCTTAGTTAGTATGATAAGTCAATAATGTGATTTCCTATGACTTTAGGAGGGTTGCATAATTCATCGCAAGTGGTCTTTAGCTATCTACTATAAAATAATGGGTCATAACCTACTTAAAAAATGTGGTTTGTGAGACACAATGTAGGTTGCGAGACCTAATGGCAACTGTAGGTGGCTGTATATGGACTTAGGGGGGGTAGCATGATACTGTGGACAACCACTCTATTAACTTATTGTGCTGAATGGAATATCGTTATGAATACGAGTTAATTGAAACATAGATGTTGTCAACTAAATCTTTAATTAGATGTATAAATAGATAAGTTAAAATTTTAAGTATATAATTATAAAAAATGGTAAAGTTGAAATATAAACCGTAATATTACACCGTTTCATGAATGTAAATCTAATTAACTAAATTGATGAAAAAATAGAGTTCCCTTTTTCCCTATTTTTGTTGCTTTCTGTATATAAACATGCTTGTTTAATATTTATGTTTGATTATTTGATATTCCTTTCAAATCATAATTTTTGGTATTGATGGAATGATGTTCTCAATGATATGATCGTTTGCATTAGGTATATAAAATTTAACAGTAAGATATAAAATGATAATTCTTTTTAGTAATATAATGTGTTTTGTATTATTAACTATTTAATTGTTAATACATCAAATAAAATATTTTAATCAACTTTTCATATATCATACCTATAATGCCCCACCTTTCATGTATTTACTCATCTTACTTACTGACCTATTAAACTTAAATATGGTACTTGAAGGCAAGTCACACGTTATCCTTAAAGTAAGGATAAAGTTAAGTAAGCGTTTGACCTTGTATTTATTTTCCTCATTCAATAACATCATAGACTTTATAAGTAAGCATTAATGTTCCAACCCACTTCAAGTTTAGAGAGCGTAAACTTAGTGCTAACACCTATAGGACCTCATATGTGATACATGTACTTGTAAATATGCTTCATATCACATCAATAGTTTCTTGTTATCACAAACTTGGACAATATATCATAAAATACTAAGCTTTTCTACAAGATTGGCTAGTCATACTATGTGTTAGCTAAGCTACTAGAGCTTTCACATACTTTAAGTAGGTTGGGGTATGCAATTATTGGGATTAGCTGTGAACTCTTGAAGGTAATCATGTTGTATGGTGTCTTCCAAGGTATTCTTGAGTTGATAACACTCATTGGTGTCACGGACCCTATCATGGTAGAAGTCATAATACTTGTTAGAGTTCCTAGGTTTTGAACTGCCCCCCATTCGATTTGGCCTAAGCAAGATACCTTTACCATGAACTTCTATGAAAATATCCCCTATTGGTTTGTTCAAGGGGGGAGTGCTATATGTTGGTTAAGATTGGCTATTTCTAATCTCTTAAACTATTGCCCTCATCCCTAAAAAACCCTCTTGTCACTCCTAGAGCTGAGATAATGATTTACCGAGTTCCTATCCTTTACCTTCCTTTTATTTAACTTGTTTAGGTCAGCCTCCCTTCATATTTTGATGTTGTCGTTCATTAGTATGTGTTTCTTTATCTTTTCCCTGAACTCCTTGAAGTTTGTAGGCTTATTCTTAGCTAAAAACTTAAATAAGTCTACAGATGGTTTTACAGCATGAATGACGACATTGAGGGCAACTTCTTTGTCCAAGTTAGGAATCTCCATCATGGCAGCATTGAATTGAGCCAAGTAGTCTCAAACAAACCTACTAAGCTTCTACTTGATTAGATTTAGTATCAATGAGTCATTGATAGGAAGTTTTCTCACTAAGATGTGCTGTTGAAATTGATGAGCTAACTCATCAAAGTAAGAGATTGAATCTTAGGAGGTAGTTAAACTAAGTCTAAGTAGCCCTTTAGAAGATGCGATGCTGGGAAATGTGTCATGCCCCAAACAGGAAGAGTCATAACAGTCTCGCCATGTAAACTAACCTAAGATAGAAGCTGACCTCACAGTTGCTATCGTAGATATAGTTCACATAAGGCGTACACAACTCAACCAGTTTGAAATGTCTGTTCTGATACCTGTTAATAACCAAACCTGTGGTAGAACTTTACAAAATACCTATTCTATACAACCTATTGTGTAGTACCACAATAGTATTTATACAAACATTTTACGTTCAAAGTTAAAGTTTACAATCAGAGTTTATTAAGAATTATAGGTTTTACAGTCTATATACAATAAGTACGGTAACTCGTAGGTTTCCAGAGAATTCCTAATTAGTTTCCTCAAAAACTTAAAAAAAAGAAGTCAAAAGCCTAAGTTTAGTTGATTCCTTGTTCCTTACTTTCCCAAATAGCAGCACATTAACCTAGGAACGGTGCTATTTGAACATCTTGACCTCACTTAACACCTATAAAAGAGTTTAAAGGGATGTGAGCATAATTAGCTTAGTAAGTGGGACGAAGTTAGAAGAGTACTGTACAAACATAAACAAAGTTAATAATTATGATGAAATGAAATGCAATGTAATCAATCAAATGAAACATCATACAATATTATCTAGTCCACTGTGAGGTTAGAGAAATTACATCTGCTTTAACTCAGATTAAGGAGTTTTATTGTAACTCAAGTCAAACTAAACCTGAGCTTGTACAATGGAGAACATTCTCCTCCCATGACCACTTTCTAATCACGGCACTCAACCTTGTTGCTATCTCCTTGCCTGTCACTTAGTTCGACTAAGGATGGAGAAAAGACCATTTTGGCTATCCTCATTGAAGGAAGTCGGTATTTGACCTGACACTCTTAATCGTTTCCCCTAATGGGTGTTATGCATGTCCAGTTTCATTTTAGCAGAATAAATATTAGCTTTAATTAGGGGTGGCTAATAAGTTAATATAATACAGAATCAATGTAAACATGCAGAATGGTATGCTAAAGAGTTCAACTCCTATCACAACTGAGTATCATCTACATACACGGCATGCATACAGTTGACTAACTATAAATACAGCCAGAAGTACTCTTAGGTCTCTGGATACTTTAAAATAATATCCTAACAAGAGGTGAAGCCATAATCTCAACTTACATATTTAAACGCTCACTTGAATCATCAACTGTCTTTGTATTGGTAGATCTTATTTACACAAAAGACCTAAATTTAGTTTTCGTAATAAATATGAAAACATTAGGGTTTAATTTAAAACGGTTATATATTATTATTATTATTATTATTATTATTATTATTATTATTATTATTATTTCCATAATATATGTTATATTATCACTATATATTGAATTAAGTTATTAATTGTTGATATTGTACATCATATATACTATTCGTATTATATATCGTTTTAATCATGTCGAAGCATACTTTTAATTTATTAAATCATATTTTAATTTTGATAGGGTTACCGAAATAAGTATATTTTAGAATATGATAAAGTTATATGTTATATTACTTAAAATTGTTTGATTTTAATAAAATTGTTTGATTTTAACAAAATTAGTATCGTTGGATTTGTATAGACTTAATGATATCTGTTATGAGTTCTGTTCCTAAGAACGACTTTTAACGGATAGTTCGAGTTTTTAACATAATTATACGTAATTATATAAATATGATCGTATTGTACGTAATTTACGTTATTAAATTGTATTTTACCTAATTTGTCCATATGCTGTTACAATATAAATATTATCCAACCTTAATATACTAAAAGTGTATCTCTATCAGAAAATATCACTAAATATAATAAAAATACTCATTTAATCCAATCTGATCAGCAATCAGATATATAGTTTTTATTTAACTTGTTTAATTTATTTTAGCTTATTAATATTAAAATACATCTCGACTTATAATTTAATCAATTTTATTAGGTAAATTCATAATAAATAATCCAAGTTTCCAAATAATTTATCGAAAATTTCTATAAACTTCTAAAAATGTAGGGAATTCAGTTATTCCTTGGTTTGAAGTTTTCGACTTATTGCCTACATATTTGTATTTACGATTTTACCTTTAAATTATCCTAAATTTCTTAATTATGATTCTTTTTATACCAAATAAATTTCATTTTGATCCCACATTGTTATTATTCACTAAAGATCAGTACATGTCTATTTCATCAATTAATTCCATAATTCCCTATTTAATTCATAATTTCAGCTTATTTTTGAGCTATTTTTAAGCCAAAAAATGCAATAAATATTAAAAATATTCAAATCAAAATTCAAGCTACATAGAAATTATATATATACCATACACATCCTATATAAAAATTTTTAGCTACAAATAACATCATTTAGTACATTTATTTTACAATCCTAAATTTGGATGAATAGTAGATTTCTTAAAAAAGTATATTAAATATTACGAATTTTTCAAAAATAAAAATATCACATTAAAGAATATTCAAAATAACTTGACTAAAATTTTTTTCATAATTTTCTGAGTGGAAATATTATTTTTTTTTAAATTCTTGAAAAACAGAGCAAATTTTTGACCTAACTGTTCTTAGTGGCTTTGATGGTTGTGGGGTGGGAGAGAGGGTGTGTCGGATAGCCTAGACGCTGGGGGTGCTCCTTGGTAGTGAAGTGGCTTAACAACAAAATGATAGGAGCCCTAGGAATTAATCAAATACGGTAATTGCTCTATTTTTCCTATAATTTTTTTTCTATTTTTTGCAATTTTTTATAAATTTTCCTTTCTGTAGTTTGGGGTCCTAAACAATCTAAAGTAGTACTATGGACCTTATATATATTGGTTTAAGTCGGTGGAGGGTTGCTGTAACTTGTTTGAAAATTTTTTTTTCTCCTCGTCTTCTTGAAATTCCCAAGTAAGAGGTGTCAACTTGTTAATAAATTGCTTTTGACTCATTGCAAATCTGCTTTTGGAGTTGTGCCATGGTGAATTCTAACTTATCCATTAATTTTCTAACTAAAATTTAGTCTTTTGAATGAGATTTGCAATTATTTTTAACATTTTAGGTATATTTTATTAAGATTTAATTATTTATTAATATATAGGTAAATAGCCAATGTATATATCATGCATAATATATAATTATACTCATATAATTAAGTTTCTAACATATCTTTCATTTTTAGGATATGTTCTCTTAATTATTCGTATGAATTCAATACATTATACATATAATTATGTAATTTAGGGTTAATTTACGAGTATAATTATTATTTATACTAAGTATATTCATAAAAATACGTGTATATTCATATAGTAAATTATATTATATTATCTCATTTTATAACTTACTTAACTTATCTCTAAGTTCTTATTACAATTTGAGCTCGATTTTAGGAGTTTCAATTATTTTACTACTATATTAAATAATCCTACTTCTAGGGGCAAAATTAGGATTTTAGGTCATTATTTTCAAAATCTAATTTTACTGTATCATCTTGATTAACGTTTCTATTTTAGTCGTAAAATTTAGGCTTAATTAAATAAGTTTCCTAAAAACCCTAAATCTGGGCTCAGTTGTTCTAAGCTTAATTTTAAGGGATTAGAAAATGCTTTGTATGTAAATGCATTGTTGAGGCTGTGCAAATTCATCATTAACCAGAAATGATAGGGGTGGTCATTCAGATTAGCGGTTCCATCATATACGTACAAATATGGTCGGCTGTTTGTGGGGAGTACTTCTACTTGCATGGTCTATGTGAAGGGACAATTATGGATGGAGAACTTAGTGGAAAGGTCTCTCTTATTGCTTTCTCATCTCAAAAAGCTTCCTTATGTAATCTTCTAGTTGATTGATGTCCATATCCTCAAGAGGGCACTTCAATCAAGCTTCAAAAGGCTTTAATTGAACATTGCAAGTTGGTATGTAAACCTAGCTACATGAAGTAGCCAACAAATCTACGTGAGCTGCCACATGGCTGGGTGAGGTAGTTGATACAATAGACATGATAGTAGCTTAGCAATGAAAAGCACCTAAGGTAATTTCTTAAGTAAGAGTATGGTTGCAGTTGCTTGCAGAACATGCTTATTGAGATGGTTGTGGTGATGATGGCAGTAGTAAAGTGTAACTTTTCCCAGGCCTAAGAGAGTAGGTAGAAACATCCTCCAATGCTGGCATATCCTTCTGTTCCTGAACTTTAGCCACTCGAGTCTTCAATGTAGCATTATCATTCTTCATTTGCTCATTTTACATTGTCAAGTTGCGGTAGACGGCTTCTAATTCCATAAATTGTTACGGATCAATTTTTTTATTGTTTTGGGTGTTTGTAGGCACATTTTCTAGTTGATCAACAGTAGTGGTATAATTAGCAATAGTGTTCTTATTATTGTTTGACATCTTAGCCATTGTGGTTGTGAATTTGATCAAAAAGATGATGCCAAATGTTATGTTAGGATTTCCTGAAGGTGGTTGAATACCTATGAAAGAATGCATGTAAGCCTTAGAAGGTGTTGCGGGTGTTCCAATGTGGCAAATGTGATGATTAAGTCAAAAGGAATTTAGAGAGGGACTAAAACAATAGATACAGAGAGTATGTCGGCAAAAGTTATATGAATGTGTAGATCCTTTTCTTAGAAGGCTCATTCCTTATAAGCCAGTTAAGGAAAGTGGATCTTGTCACTAAGGGTGTGCTTTGGACTTGGTAGGAGTGGACTGGAGGCAGTTATTGACTTTCATTTTAGTTAACTAATCTCGCACGACACTACTTGAATTCCAGGACTTAGGCCTAGTCGACTTGGGCTTAAAGGTCTAGGCCTTAGAGATTTGAAGATCTTCTTTTAAACAAGTCAAAGCTTATAATGATGAATCATGGGAAGTTGGTGTAAAACCTTAGTGACTTGGCCTTGCTCCTATAGAAGATATTTGAGTTGTTGAGACCTATGCATAGAAAGGGAGGTTAGATTGGGCCCATGTTTGAAATGGCTTGCCAACATTAATTATTAAAACTCTAATTTTTACCAAATCTGTTTTAAAAAAAAAAATTTAAAGTAAATTTTAGAAAGACTAATTATTTAATTTTGAAAGCTAATTCGTAGTACCAAAATCATTGAGAAAAAATATTTAATTGAAAAATCCTATTTGTGCAAAAATAAATTAATTGTGTAAGAAAGCACTAAATCATACAAGAAGACTAATTACTCAATCAAAACACCCATAACATTAGAATATTCAATTAAAATACTAAGTCATAGTAAAAATTCCAAATATCTAACAAACGTAACGAACTTGCAATAAACATAAAAATATGCAAGAAAACCCTAATTTGATAAACAATCCTAAAATTGAGTA
Organism: Lumnitzera racemosa; assembly: GCA_024138005.1. Taxonomy (NCBI): domain Eukaryota; kingdom Viridiplantae; phylum Streptophyta; class Magnoliopsida; order Myrtales; family Combretaceae; genus Lumnitzera; species Lumnitzera racemosa. The sequence continues at coordinate 63,619,951 of JAMXBC010000011.1, forward strand.
AATCTTAATTTGATAAAAACCCTAATTTGATGGACAATCTTAATTTTGACGAAACCTTAATTGGATGAAAAAAGCTATTTAAGGAAAACAACTAATTCGGCAAAAAAGCTAATCATTAATTGTCCAGTTATCAACCTTGAAGAAGCAAATCATTACCTAAAAAACCATAATTTACTAATTTTCTTTTCTAAAATGAGAAAAATGCTAATCAAATATAAGATTAAAAAGAAAAACCTTGATTTATTAACTACAAAATTTTCTAGAAAGCTCAATTTTAGAACCAATTCGAAAAACTGTATTTTTTTTTCCTTAGGAAAAATGCATAAACAAATACGAAAGAAAAACAAGCAAAACAAACAAACATTAAACTACATTTTCCTAATAACTAATCACTTACTCTTTTTTTTTCTCTCTAGCAAATTATCTTTCATAAGTAGACTGACAATGCAACTATTGCATCAGTATCACTTGGTCACTTATCTAAAGAAATCTTACCTAGCTTTCCCACAATTTGGAATCCCCTAATATCACTCCTTTCTAACTTTAGATCAAATCACCTAGCTAGCTTTTTGCCTCGTACTTACTCAAGCAAACTACTTAGGAGGATGTGCCGATCAAGAGTCTGTACTTATCCTTCCTTTGTCTTTTACCAGCTACAAGTAAAAGAACCTAGGGTACCAATTCCAATATAATCACTAACTATTGGTTAGAGGATAAAAATAAAATGAAAAGAAAAGAAAATTTAAACAAGGAAGAAGAATCGATGAATGTGTGATGGGGAACTAGCTTTTTCTGGACAACATGCGGTGGTCGACGCCAATAATGAGCTTATCAAACCACCTCTCCAAGATGTGCTCCCTCTTTTAGTCACCTTAATCCGTCATGGGAAGGGTAGCAATGCAGGAACCATAGTTTTGTTGATGTAAGCTTGAGTATTTGAAACAAAATAACTTGAATTATACTTAGAATTTACACGCTTTCATGAAATTGATCAAAGGCTTTGGTAGTTTAAATGGAGAAGGATGAATTTCTGGGCTTGATTTTGTTTGGTTATGGTCAAAGAGTCATCGATTTCTGGAGAGAAGTTAGGGTTTTGGGGCTTAGTGTATTTAGAGAGAGAAAACTTTGAATTGTACACGATTTCAAGTAAATTGGTTCATAATTCTTCTTCTAATTGACAAACCAAAGTGCCATATAGAGTAGTTTGTTGCTCTACCAACTTAAAAAACCCTAGGTTCTGTAAAAGTTTTTTTTTGTTTTTGGATCATGTCTGATAAAATTCCAATTTTAACATGATTTTATCCAATTACGATTAAATCAATGATGAAGATTTTGTTCTGAACCTCCTTATAGCCTTATTTCTTTTCGAAATAGGCAAGTGAAGATCAACCTTTCTTGTTTAATTCTTGTAAATTTGAAAAATAAAAAAGGCATGAAGAAGGAGGAGGAGCGTGTGAAGCCACATGCTCTGCATGCGTAGAGGGAAAAAATGCAAGCCATTACACTTAGATCATCTAACCTCTAGGATTATATCTCACACCGTTTCCACTACACCATTAAACCGTGAAACTCAACTTTATTTGTATTCTCGCGAGGACTCACGCCTAAAAGAGAAAAATAGTACACTTATGGAATTTAAACGTCATCCACCCACATAACAAAGCACTTCCCTTGTCATCACATGATCAATTCCTTCTCAACAATATAAGGGCATTTCATTTTATTTAAAATAAAAAAAGGCTTAGCTAGGCTTGTGAGTTAAAAAACTATTCTCAAAGTACCTAACTAAATAATTGGGTCTGTAGTCATTGTAGTGCATGAATAAAATAATTCTAAAATGAGCACTATCTTTTAGGCTAAGATGGTCTAAATAAAATTATTTTCCTCTCCAAAGGGTGAATAAATTGACCTTGGCCCAAGCTAAATTCATATAAAAATACTTGTACTTTTCCACGAATGCTCAAAATTTGTCAAACAGCCTATAATGTGACTAAAACATTTGGTTTCCGCTTAGAACAATTTCTTTTCACTCCCTAAAAATGTTCTTTTCCACTATTTTTATTTTCTAATTTCTTAATTTTTTTCTTCTTTTCAAAGTTTTTACTATTTCCTGTTTTCTTTATCTCTTCTTTTTGAAACTTTTGAACTTTGCATTTATTTTTTAATTTGTTTTTTCTCATACCATAAGCTAAAGTAGAAAATGAGTCAATAAAAATGAAGTGTCAAGAAAATACACATAATATAACTTTATTGATCAATCTAAATTTAACTGTACCTTTTAACATGTAAATTTTTTTTTTTGATCTTTTTGATGGTAAATACAAAAACAGTTTGATGTTTTGTTTATAATTTTCTACTTCTAAAAAGAAATGATATTTATTCATTGAAGATGTGATTTATAAAAATAATGAAATCGCATATCTGCACATGATAGATCGTAAGATTCTACTATTCCTATGTGTCAAACTCTTAATGGAGGGTGCCCTATGATTCTTAAAAATAAAAAGAAGAGTTTCCTTCCCAAACCAAAGTGTTAAGTAGTTGAGTAGCAACACTTCCTCAAGTTGTGCATTCAACTCAAAAGTCAAAACATCTCTCTGCATATTTTGGATTGGATTGAAGGGAAACAATATTAAAAAAAAAATAATTACAACAAAGATGAACATAAAAAGTGGCTAGAGTAGTAATTAATTGTTTATTGTATGCAATGGTAGTGGCAGTTTAGTGTTATGTTTGTTTATTAAATATCGGGAATACTTTTTCTTTCTTCCAGCTGGACATCTATGACAGTTAAGCTTCTTCCCATTTGATTAGTTCTTGAATTTACTTGGGTGGGTCCAATAGAACAACAAAGCTCCATGTCGTTGAAAATTTTATATAACGAAACTTCCCACTATAAATATACCATTCACATTTTCTGATTCCTTTCGGAAATGTTGGGTTATAGTTGATCGCTCGTAAGTATCCTAATCTATTTTAGAGAAGTGTTGATCTAACCATACATGGGTAAATGATCTTAAGAAGTAGTATGAGAGGAAAAACAAAAAAACTTGAATTCTTGAAATACACACATGACAATGGATTAAATATGATGTCCTAATGTATTCTTGATAGAAGTCTTGTATTTGATTTTTTGTAAGAGTGATTTCAATAGAGTAATAATGGGTTTTTTTCTAAGTGGAGTTGTAGTTTAATTTATGGGAGGTTGCTATAATTGATTCATCACATGTAGTAATTATGTCATTCAATTTTAGAAAAGTTGTATTTAATGACACGTAAATGGATGATCTTAGAGATAGGCATCGGATGAGAAGCTGATAAACTCAAATTTTGGAAACAAACATTTGACAACACATTGAATATGGTGTCCTTGATGCCTTCTTGACTTGTTTTTGATAAAGTCTTATGCTTAATTTTCAGTGAAATAAATTTTGATAGAGTAATAATATTTTTCTAAAACTTACCAATGCTTTGAATGTTACAAACGAGAAAGAGGATGATATCTTGATCTTAACCGTTAAATAAAGTTGAGATGGATGGATCATATGAGCTATTAATGAGAGCTATTAACACGAATTATGGTGATGGACGGTCCATACTTAATCATCTAATTCTTATATAATGGATGGGCTTAGGCTAGGTTGGTCTAATTATAAGGTATAGCTCCAATTTCATTTAAAGTTATTGTACTCAAGGTCTAAGTGAGGCTTAAATTGAAATTTTAGGTTGAATTTTGCTATTTTTATAATTAACTATTTAAATTTTATTTATTTTTATAATCTACTATCTAATCAACTTACTTTAAATCACTTTGAAAAGCTTGCAGAAATTAAATTGGTGCTTTAAATTTCAAAGTTAATTATAAAAATGACTAAAATTTAGTGTGAGATGTCAACAAAATTCCAAAGAACAAAAGGGGAAAAGAAAAAACACAAATTTGAAGTGTCTCAACCCCTCTCTCTCTCCCTCTATTTCTGTGTCTCCCACCGTCTCTCTCTCTCTCACGCACGTGAAGCAAAATTTTTTTTCTTGGGTCTCTCTTTCTTTCTATGTCACACAGTTGTTCACCACAACAAGAGAACAAGTCCTCTCTATTTAGTTGACTTATCGACGCTGCTCTTTGTTGGGCATCAATTAATTGTTATTTCAGGTTCAAATTTCGACCTTTATACCTGGAAACATTCCCATTTGGTGTCTTTCTTCAACAATTATTTCCGTTTAGGTACTATACATACGTTTCATCTCTCTCATTTTACCGCGTAATTATTTGTTGATAATGCATTTGTAGTCATTGTGCTAATTTTGTTCCGTACATGCCTATCATGGGTCTTTATAAATCGATACTGGGTTTTCAAATTGGGTTCTTGGTTCTCCTTTTCGATTGATTATTTATGCTATGGTTGTTGTTGTTTAGTTAATCGTCATAATCTTGTTATTGGGTTTTCGTTGGATCAATCATTTCTTAGATCTCAGATGAACTTGATGTGCTTCCAGTTCAAAGATATGACTTTGATATGTGATCCGAGTTTATGTTGGAGCTTAACGTTCTGTTTTGTCCATCCTGCACTGGTATTTTTATTTGTTTTCTTATACATTTTTTTTTTCTTGTTGATGTGTGTTTTTGTATGTCAAGATTGAGTCTGTTTTTTTTTTTCCCTCTTTTTGGTGGTGAAATTCTTCAAGGAAACGGCTCCTTGCAGTACCTTCTTTGCATTTTTAGGTGTCTTTGCTTTCAGGAAAATGTTACATTAACAATAATACTTCTTATTGTGGTTGTGCTTACTACTGGCTTTTAGCTTTAGGAGATGGTGAGAGGGAGAAGTTGGTTGTTAGTGATGGTAGCAGCTGTTGTGGAGGTTAACGTTTTTCTCTTAGTGAACGTTGCTTTTACTGATGAATGTATTGTCTATTTTTAAGGTCAAGATTTTTCTTTCTACAATTGTTATAATCTCTGATATTCAAATACCTTACTTTCCCTGCCATAAATGGACTCATTGAAATTGGGGAAACTGAAGGGTTCTACTTGGTGACTATGAATATTAAATTTTGGATAATACAGGTGTAAAATAGTACTTGTAATGGTGAGAAATTATGGCAGCAACTGCAGGCGGCCTTCATTATTTGTGCTACGTGATGGGAAGTGAGATGGCAGTTAGTGGCCTGTTGAAGATCATGGTTAATATATGTGTTAAGAGTAACTAAAAAGTAAACCTTGATGATAAAGAGGTTCATTTTTTCAAAAGGGAAATCATTTTCCTCATTGTTGGTAGACAGTTTTCATTTAAACATAGACTGACTTGCTTTCATTCTCAAGGTTTAGAAAACAAGTTTGGGTAGATTACAACTGTGAAATGCATCAATTGAACTATTTGTATGATCTTGGCTTTCTGTTTAAGAACATATCGTTTGCATATATGAATGGCAGGCATTCCTAGAAATCAGTCACTATGTTGTTTCACTTTTGTATATATTTGATTTTATTACTTCCTTTTTCTTGGTGTACAAATGTCCTTTATAACATTTCTCATGTTGACCTTGTATTTTAATATTCTTGTGTTTGCTTCCCGATGTTGCTGACATTTTTGAATTATGATTTTACACCTAGGATGCATGTGAATTAGAAGCTTGCAGAAAACAAAACCAGCACCTTTGTTCAGGTTGCTACTAATGGTTGCATTTACGGAATCATAATTTGGTATACTCCCATCTAAGAATGCCCTGAGTGGAGATATATGTAGTCCATGAAGTGGTACTGAAGCATGAGGAGGATGAGATTTCCCAAGCGTTACCTTATTGTCATCTTGATGTTTATTTGTACAAGTGTATGCTATATTGAACGCATAGGCTTCTCAATTGCATATACAGTTGCAGCTGATGCAGCTGGAGTTAACCAATCAAGCAAAGGCACCATACTTTCCACATTTTACTATGGCTATGCTTGTTCACAGGTGCCTGGTGGATGGGCAGCACAGAAAATAGGAGGCAGACGTGTTCTCTTCCTCTCCTTTGTGCTCTGGTCATTAACTTGCGCTTTTGTTCCATTAGACCCCCATCGGGTGATAGTACTAGTTGTTGCTCGCTTACTTGTTGGTGTGGCACAAGGATTCATATTTCCTTCCATCCACACTGTCCTAGCACAGTGGGTTCCACCACATGAAAGGTCTAGGTCTGTGTCTCTCACAACTTCTGGGATGTATTTAGGAGCTGCTGCTGGAATGCTTATGCTTCCAACCCTGGTGAAATTAGAGGGTCCACAATCTGTGTTTGTTGCTGAAGCAGCTCTAGGGGCCATGTGGTCTCTGCTTTGGTTTAAGTATGCCAGTGATCCACCTCGATCAGACAATCCAAAAGCTGCTGCAGCTGGTTTCGGGGATTCTGTGTTGCCAATAAAAGGGAACCAGAAAGTTAAATTAGAGAATGGAGGTGCTTCCAGAGCTGCCACAATCCCATGGAAGCAGATTATAATTAGCTTACCGGTGTGGGCAATTGTGGTAAATAATTTCACATTCCACTATGCACTCTATGTGTTGATGAACTGGCTTCCCACATATTTTGAGCTGGGTCTTCAGTTGAGTCTTCAGGAGATGGGTTCATCTAAGATGATGCCCTATCTCAATATGTTTATATTCTCAAATATTGGTGGGATAGTTGCTGACCACTTGATTACCAAAAAAGTTTTTTCTGTGACTTTAACCCGGAAATTCCTCAATACAGTAGGCTTCCTATTTGCTTCTATTGCACTGGTGGCAATTCCCATTTTTAGAAGTTCCAGTGGTGCCATCTTCTGTTCATCTGTTGCTCTTGGGTTTCTGGCCCTGGGCCGAGCTGGATTTGCAGTGAACCACATGGATATTGCTCCAAGATATGCCGGAATAGTGATGGGGGTTTCAAATACAGCCGGCACATTAGCTGGGATTGTTGGGGTTGAACTTACAGGGCAGCTTCTTGAATCTGCAAAAGCAAATTATTCGAGTCTTTCAACTCCTGAAAGTTGGACAACGGTATTTCTTATACCGGGGCTACTCTGCATTTTCAGTTCCTTAATGTTCATTATTTTCTCAACTGGTGAGAGGATTTTTGACTGATAAGAGGCATTGTCTTTTTGTATTTGGCGGCTACTTTCTGATGAGTTGATGCTTTTCTCAAATGCTACCTTACTTTTAATACAATCGATATCAAAAGTGATCATGAATAAGCCATGGTTTATGTGTTCTGAGTGATCTTGTAAATTGTCCAGAGGAGGATCAAAATCAAATTCAAGGTAAACATTCTTCATGGACTACAGCAGTTTTGTTGATCCTTGTAATTCGTCTTTATGCCATTTTATGCAATTTACTCTCAGGTTTTTGCGGTTATATTTTTCAGGTTGTCAGTGTACCCACAAAAATTGAACCTCATCAGACATCAGCTGTGGTTACCCTCAACAGTCGGTTATTCATGCGTGTTCCAGTTTGGGGCACTGATCGTGTGCCTTTTGTAAAGCACACAGATGAACTTCCTCGACCTTAGAAGGCCCTTCCTGTTATTTAAGCGTACTTGCAAATTGCATCGTCAGCTATTCATCCTTCGCATCACACATGGCAGTAGACAGTTGAAAATTTCTTTAGTAGGCAATATAAACAGAGGCATTTTGCTCTTTACTGTTGTGTAATATTATCTGCGTGTACATTTTTTAAAATCAAATATATGCGTATGATTCGGTTTTCTTTTCCTCAAAATGTATTGTCTCACGTACATGAAAATAACTATTTGGTCATTGAAGTACTTTTACTAATTTAGGTATCTTTATTGGTGAGTTGCTTTTGGAATTTTCTTTCCTAAGGGACTTAATCGTTTTATCTCTGAAGTTCTTAATAAAAGTTGCTCATCATTTACTTGTGTTATGTACGAGACACACAATATTAAATGACATAAGCCTAACATTGAGGATACCTTAATTGAAGGCACTTGACATGGTTCTTTAGGCTCAGGAACACCTTTTTGGATTCTTTGGTACTTTCTAAACTTAAGTATACCACTTTATTGGTGAGAGTTGCTTCCATGTATTTGCTTTCTTAGGGACTCGTGCCAAGCCATTCCAATAAAGATGGCCTAATAATAGATGCTTTATTACTCTATTGTACATAAAACAGAAAGATTACGATGAACAGGTATAGGGTGGGAAGGATAGGATAAAGTGTGTGACCTTGCCCATATTTTACATTGTATGTATCTATTATCATATTTTGCAATTAGAATTATTAGAGCATGTGTCCTAAAGGACATATATGATCGGATATACTGAAGAACATGTATAATATCTTGAACGATATATCTTGAAAAACATATAAAATGTAAGGTGTTTTTTGGAATTTGTGATTTTTCATTAAATTTTTGTAAGTTCAAGTCATGAAAGAAGGTGCATAAAAGGATAGTGTGGAAGTACAAAGGCCCTTTCAAGATTACTAAGAGGATTATCAAGGTTTCTTGTCAATGAGACCTCTTGACTTAAAATACACTTCGTTTTTCATGCTGCTTGAAGCTCTATGCTGCTTGAAGCTCTATTGTGAAGACATGGAGGACCTTAGGACTATAAAACTTTTTCTATATAAATTACTTGATAAGTTGCTAATTTTTCACCATTAATTAAACAAATAACTAGCATTCCAATTTCATATTGATCTAATAAGTAATAGTTCAAGTGAACTCATTAAGGTTATAAAAGTGTTAAGATATTTCTATTTCTTTCTTTAGAAAAACAAAAATAAAAAAATGTTTGTAGTAGTTTACACCGAATGAAATCTACCATGAATTAACTTAAAATAAACAAATCTAGTTAATCTAATAACTTAAAATAAACAAATCTAGTTAATCTAATAACATATGAGTGATGATTAATTGAAGTCATAAAAAAGAAAAGATGGGGCCTCAACTAAAGGAATATTAAAAATTAAAATTGGATTGATATTACCTCAAAGTTGAGAGAAATTGAACAGTGGTAAAAAGAAAACAAGAGATGGCAAATGAAATGAGAATTAAGTGTAAGGTTCTTAATAGTGCTTTGGAAAGAAAATGGGAGGAGGTAAAGGAATGAACGTTATAATATGATTAGAGGTTTTTACTTCCTATAAGGGCTTAAACCATGTGTACGTTTTATGCTAAGATTGTTATTATTGATTGTCAATGTTGGATATGGGATGTTGGGCCTAGATTTGCTTTGAGAGCAGTTGTTTAAACCGCCACAAGTAAAAAATGTGAGCTATTAAGTGATGTTAGAGGTGTCTCTAGGGTGTATACTTTGACACTCAAGTTAGTAGAATGGTCGAGAATAAATAACTAAAGAAATAACAAAGAGGATGTGGTTAGGTTTTCTATCTCCTTATCTAGAGGGTATCTAGTGATATTTATATGAGTAATAGGTATGAATTGATATGATAGGTAAGATCTTAGAGAACTTCTTGTATCTTAGACTTGGATAGGGAGAATCTTTAGATATGATCCTTCTACCTTATTTGCTTGGTACCTTTACTACCTTATTTGTTTAATTGATGGGTTATAGGCCGCGCTCATCTTTGAAAGGCCTAAAATGAGACGTACACCTAATACTTGTTCCTCCACTCTTGTTGTTAATGGGAACACATGGAGGGGTGATTCATGGTCAGTCTTCAAAGGTCTTGAGCAAAGGATATTTATGAAATGTAGTCAATGATGTGCTTAGTCAAGGAGAAATAGGCTTGTTGGATAATGTGACCCAAGTCTCGAGTACCAATTGACTTTAGCATTGCTCGGAACTTCTCTTGAACATTTGGCATATTACCTTGAGGTATGAGCATCGAATCAAACAACCTTTAACTTTGGCATCTAAAGGAGTATTAACTTCGACCTAGTATCAAACTAATGACTTACATAAGAGGTGTTAATTTGCTATGAGGGTACTTGGGTAGTTAGTTGAGCTAAGCTGTTTCCTTGAGTAGGAGTGACAATTTTGTGTAGGGAAAAGAATACTGTCAAGTAGTATGATCAGTTGGGAAGGACCTTACTCTGTCCCCCATTCTAATGTGAGAGAGAAAAGTTGTGTTTTACACATTTTGTATGATGATTGTACTTTAATTAATTGTTAATTTTCTTTCACATTCAGATTGCTAGGCTTGGGAAATGAGATCGATTTGATTTTGTTCTACATAGGTTAATGTGAGCATTAACTCCTAAGGATGTATGTCATTTAGGGATTGAATGTGTTTGTACGTGTGCAATAACCATATTTGCGTAATGGTAGTATAGATGATCTCATCCATTGTTGCTTTACTAAGAAGATACGTAGACAATTGTTGGCTTAAGAGCATTTCTTGGACTCTTCAACATTTTTTCTTATGTTTTGCTTTTTTGAGGTCCTCTTCATCTAGTTTGTTTTGTCGAATTTTTATAAGAGGACAACTATCATGTGAGCTTATTTTATTTAGCCAGTTTCTATATTGTTCGTCTAGCAGAGCTTCTTTTTAAGTGAAAAAATCTTTCCCAAAACCTTTTCTTCTTATTTAGTTAGGTACGAGAATGTTATCTTATTCTTTGTTTTCTTTTGATTCTGGAGATCTTTATGGTCTTATTCCGACCAGTGGGCAACAATAAGGTTAGTTGGGGCTTAATGTCTATTATAGAGGGTATAGTAGTATTGAGGGTTCTTTATAAGCCCTATTGTATGGTTTTATATAGCACAATGCCAACAAATGCACTTGAAGATGAGATTAATATAACGTTTAGTTGTAAAAACTGAATTAAACAAGACAAGTATAAAGAGGATTATATATAATATAAGCTTATTATATCATGTTTAGTTTGTATAGTATTAAATACAAAATTTATATTAAAAAAATTAATTATTTGTTGAGCTTGATTTTTCGGTTTCCATTTAAAATTAATTTCCTCATTTCCTTATTAATACTAAACCCCAACCCATTTAATATTAATCCTTAACTAAAAAAATTGATAAATTCTGGTTTTTTATTGAAAATAATTTTTGGAGTCGCCACCTAACCGAAGTCGGGAAAAAGAAAAGAAATCGTAATCAAGATTGATTACCACTATCTTCTTACCGAAATTAGGATTATTATTCTAATTATAATATTTAAAATAAATAAATAGAATCAAAAGAAAAAAAGACCTAAGTTTCTATATATTTTATTATTGTCTCGAAGGTGCCTACGTATCTGCTAGTCAGTATTAAACGATCGTAGTTCTTTAAAAAAAGAATTCTTAATATATTGGTTGATTTTAATTTTTGGAAATTGACCAGACTTATATTTTAATTTATTCGGTTTTACTAAAAAAATTTAAAGGGGATCTTAACTCATAAGTGATTTTATTAAAAAAAAAAAATCTTTAAAAGTCTCAAAATTTTTTTTTAAAAGGATTTTTTATTATTAGTTTTTATTTAAAAAAAATTTATGGGATGAATCCTTAAGAAGAAAGAAAAAAAAAACTAATCTTAACAATCCCTAAACTAATACGTATAACTATCTACCAAAAATAGAATGATTCATATAATACACTTATATAAGAATTAATAATAAAACCCTTATACTGACATATTCACATATTATATATTATGTGTACTAATAGATAACGATATTATAAAACTAATCCTAACAATTACTTATCTAATATCTATATAGCTTTATATCTATATTATTACTAAACAATTATTTATCTAAGTAAATTAACAATATCAAGGAATATATTAAATATTAAAACTAATAGTAAAGTTTCTAAAACTAAGATGTTCATATATATAATATATATTTACTGAACTAATAACATAATAATAATAATCAAATAAAAAAAAAAAAACTAACCCGCAATGGAACTCACCTGATCACCCACATTTGTAAAGCGATGATGGGAGTGCTCGTGCGCGGTTGCGTCTGCTGGAACACGACAATGGGTTGAGTTCGTCGGAAAGAAGGAATGTGCGGCTGATCGTCGGTGGGGGTGACTACAGCGCCAGCATGCCCGCGTGCGTGTGCAGTTCGTGCAATCGATAGAGGCGAACTTGGTCGTGGTCAGCAGCGGACGAAGCAAGGAACTGGTCTGTATCGTTGCTCGTCGTGAGGATTGTTTGGTTATTGGATGAGTGTTCGTTGCCTGGAGTAGTGAACTGGCGGTGGAGATTCAGTTTCGTAGTGCAGTAGTGGAGATCGTCGCTTGGTCGCACGGCTGTGTTGAGGCGATGTATAGGTTGTGGGTTGCGAGTGTCAGTGTGTTCATGTGAAGGAATGGTCTGGTAGGATGGTGTTGGTGATGTTTAGTCGATCAACTTGGTGCTGCAGTGGTACGCGAGAGGATGGTTCTGTGTTGGGGTTTGATTGCACGTGATTCTAGGTGTGGTTTGTGTTGGGTTCGGTCTGTAGGTCGTGGAGTGTGTGTTGTCGAATGGTTAATGGTTCGTGTCAATGGGAAGCTGCTGTGGATTGTGTAGGGCTTACTGGTGATGATGAAGGTGCTTGAGGCCGTGATTTGGTGGTCGAAAGTGAGGGAGTGGGTTGGCTATGGCGTTAGGACAGAGTTGGGCGAGAGGATGGTTGAAAGTCAGTTTGATAGTGGAACAGATAGTGGCTGTTTGTTGTTGATGTTAGCTGTAGGTACAGCAGCGTCGGCCGTGGCTTGGTTAACAGTCACGTTGTCGCAACTGGACGAGAGAGAACTGGGACTGATGTGGCTGCTACAGGCGATGACTAGAGATTGTCGAAGCTGCTGCTAGCGTAACTGCTGCTGCTGTTCTTGTGTGAGAGAGAGTGATCACTCGATGGATGGTGGCGCTGAGGCTTGCTGAGTGTTTGGTGGAGTTGCGGCTCGCAATGCTGTCAGCTGTTCACGGCGTGATCACGTACTGCAGTGTGTGGCGATGGTCGGACCAACTCAGATAATAGCTCTTCTTTTGTAATAGGTGACTGCAATTCTATTGGCTCAGCTTTGGTCGCACGTGTGGGTAACTTCTCAACATTTATTAACCTCCCTAAAACCAGCCGTGCATTATCAAGGCGTTTAGCAGCCGTCTCATATTCCTTCATCTTGTTTTCCACAGTTTCTGTAACTACTTTAACCTCTTCAACTTGCGTAGGTTGGTAAATCTTGCGTTGTTCCCTGACGAGATAAGCATATTTCTCGATATTTGGGACAGCAAGTAACTTGTGCATTAGATGGTTGCGGAAATATCCTGGCGCAACCTTCACTGTTTCACCGGCTTTTCCAAGCTTGTCTATGCTCGTGGTTAAGATAACTTCCAATTTCCTGAATCTAACTTCGTCGCACGCATACAACACCGGATCCGAATTCCGGAGAACATTGCTTTTGACTATTTGCTTAATGGCATTTCGCCCATTCTGGATATATGCCATAAGATGCAATTGAGTCTTCTCAATTATACCCGGAAAGTGAACGGTTGGAGAAGCTTCGCCGTCTCTTGGAAGCAGGAGGGGTTTAAGGAGCCGACGGATGTGATGAAACAAATGGGTTTATAATGGGGTCAAACCAGCAGTGTGTGTGAATTTATAAAGTTTAAATTAAATCATATCGAATCATATTTATTGTATCTAATTTGATAAAAATTAAATTAAATTCGAATTAATTCAAATTTGATTTAATAAAATCAAACTAGATTCGAATATTCTCTAACTATTCAAATGAAAAAGATTTGATTAGATATGATTCCGCTATCAAATATTCCAATACTTATCCGTTGTGCCATTGGACTGTGTTTTGATTTTTAGTACAATTGAATTTTACTTAAAACCCACAACTCTCTAAAAAAATTTTTTTTTGAACTAAGTTAAACTAAAACGATTGACTCTAAAATAATTTTCTTCCTTAAAAAAATAAAAATGTTTATATGTTTTTTCTTTTCTCATTTTTTTTTTTGTATTTTCATCATTTTTCAAAATTTTATTATTTTTATTTTTGAATTAGGACTCTTTTTGTAAAAAAAAAAAAATTAGGATTATGAAGGGGTAAAAATTAAGTATCTATATTATTTATATTATAAAATAAATATTTTTTTGTAATATTTAATAAATATAACATCAATAAACTCAATATTATAACATGAAGAGATATTTTTGAAAATATAAAATATTTTTTGTTTTTGTTTAGTGAATTTCATTTTTATACTATAATGTAAATAGGACAAAATTTAAGCAATCTAGTTCCACAAAAATTGCACAACCAAATACTACCTAAGTCAATAGAATACCTAAGAGAATGAGTGCGAGTCGATATAACGTAGAGCCATTCAAAAGTTAATGGATAAGTGAGAAGAGGGGGACTAATATTGGTGTGAGTGCCTAGGTAGGCCTACTTGTTTTGTGTCTTGATGATCATCAACCTTCAATGTATTTGGATGCTATTGGGCTAAATGGGTGTCCTTCATTTAGTGTCTTGTAGCAAGGGACCCCTAAGAGAGAGATAGGAAGTGTAGTTCTCGGGAGCCTCGATGACCTAACTAGGTTATTTTGTTATTATTATTATTTTGGCAAAGATGGCCTAAGGTTGATGAATGTGAAGGAGATCTTATTGTGGAAAAAGCATTATCTATTATGCCTCAATTTGCTAGTAGCGTAGCTATCCACTACGTATAATACTTCTACACGTAAGGCTTCTTAATTTAGAGAGTAAGCTTCTAACTAAATTTTAGACTTTGCAAAATTGTTCACTAGTTTGAAAAATTGAACTTAAAGTTATGAAAGCAATTGATAAACAAAAGAAATAGATAACTCAAAACATCATAAGCTTATATAAACAATAACCAAATACAAAGAGTCATAATGCTCTCTAAAAACAAAATCTAAATCGTCAAGCTTGCTAAAACATTAGCTTGATAAGTAGGGCTCCAAAACATACTAACAGTATCTAAAAAGTATACACGTATATGGTCATCCCAAAATGTCTCATAGCTATCATAGGTGACCTTGATAATAAACTATTAAGTATCTAGATAAAATAAAACTTAGATAATATGTTATAATGAGCCAACCCTTAGACGCCTCATATTTTGAAGTCTCTAGGAGAGCCGTAGGCCTATGTATATCATGATATGTATCAAAATTAGAATCATATAGGATTTCAATGGCATCTACATCCTCTCCCGAAAAGAAGCTAAAGGAATGAGCTTCGAAGAACTCAATATAAAAAAAAAAAAATACAACTACACTTTATATGTTGTATGGGTTTAATCTAATGTTGCTAGCACTTTATTTAACGTATTATAATTAGGTGAAACATACAGCATGGGAATACTCATAACTTTAGACAAACAGGGGGAATGGGTTCTAACTTTATCATAGTAAATTGATAGGATTTGTCACTACCGTAACAGCTAACAAAGGTTGCGGGAGTTAGTCTAGATTCCAAATGAAACTTAAGACCAAAATTACATGAAGAGTTCCATAACCCTCTCTTAGTAACTATTTGCCATATTATAGTAGCTTAGGCAACATCTATTATACCCTCCCAAAGTTATAATCATAACAATAAAGCAGTCAAAAGGTTTCGTAATACTGGTTTAGATGACTAATCACAAGCAATACACAAATTATTCTACTCGAGTTTATGTTGTTATTTTGGTTTAATTTAACCTAGGTTTCTAGCAAACAACACCTAAGGTCATTGCGTACCTATTAAGCAAGCTTTGAATAACGATGAGATAGTCATATAATAATTTTGCTAGAAGCCAATAAAGCAATTATGAAGTGTTAGGATTTATACTTGATAATATATATTCATGTTTCATCAATTTGCGCTTAAAGCTTTTCTTCATATGCTTTATATTAGCTAAGGTCTATCTAGGTTATAGGCTTTAAGAGTGTACTGGGCCTAATTATATTTTGAGGAGGAATTTGGCCATATTACTTAATTAATTTAATTGGTTTAAGTAAGAGAATTATTATCAAGTAATAGCCCAATTAAGAAGGTCATTACCAATTATTGGTCCATCCATTATTTATTACTTATTGGATTTAAGGTTTTTGTTAATTTAGGTCCATTTAAGGTATGAGCTCTAAAAGGGATTATGAGCTTAAGGATATTTTGGAGATTTTAGCCTTAGGCCATTAGGATTTAAGGAGTATTAGGTGCAATTACATTTTTAGTTCTCTTTTATTGATGCTCATAAGGTTTTGGGTCATAATTGGGGAAATGGGTTCCATTAACGTAAAATAAGGCCCATTAGAGATCCTATTAGTTTATTGTTTTAATGTGTCAAATTCAATAGCAATATTTTAGCCAAATTGTATGGCCATCCATTTGCATCCTGTTGTATCAATTAAGTTTTTAAGCTCTCATTGTTTTATGTAGCTTAGACTCACATGAGTTATAGGCCTACAAGGGAGGTAGGGGGCCACTATTTAAAGAGGAGAGTAAGCCTAGTAAAAAGGTCCAAATTAGGTTTTTACTACTCCATGTTTGTATTATGTCTCCTTGGACCAATTTTATGTCAAGTCCATTTTTTCAATTTACTTAGCACTAAGGCTCATTTATCAAATCAATTGAGCCCAAACCAATTAAATGCATTTCCAAATCTTACAACTATTCCATTAATTATAATTGCAAAACAAATCACATTGGCAACATAGTGAGGTTGCATATTAAATATGTGTATAATCAACCGATATCATCTACTAATCCACATTTTAGTCATCCTTATTCATCAATCTCTTTACCTATTAACAAGATTATCGCCCAAGACATCAAATATCCAATTAATTACAAAACCATAATTGATTGAAACTTATATTTGCTAGAAATTTCATTAATCTACTTGTCAAAGCCATTTAACCACACATATGTAGGATTTAACATTCTTATCACTAGATATGTACTAATTTAAGCCTAAATCATTTTATAACCTAAGATTCATCACTTTAATAATGTTATTAACATATCATTATTCTAAAATCACAATCAAGTAAAGAACATACACAAGAGATTCATGGTGGTGGCGATGGTGACATTTAAGATCACAAAAATAAACTCTAATATTAAATCTTAAACTTAATTATACTCCATTTATCCTTGTCTTAATTCTTGATTATCACATTAAACACTTGATTAACCCTTAAATCAAGTAAAACTATCCTTAATACTCTCACATATGTCATGGTTAAGATAAGAATATGAGTCATTCCATCACTTAAACTTCTTATGCATATTATCTACACACCAAACATGTCTAAATCAGCAAAGTATACATATCAATCATACTCAAACATTAAATAAGCATACTTAACTCTATCATATGTAATGGCGCAAACACTCCAATTGTTTAATAACCCATCTATTTCATCAAGAGATCATTTATTTTACTAAATAACTCTAAACCTATTGTGTAACTTCTTAACCCTTCAAGTACTAAACTTTGAAATGAAGCTTACCTTTTGTTACTGCACTAGCTCTTGGTTTCAAAGCTTATCGCAACCTCTAATACTATTGTAAAGGAGTTCTTTTTTATTTTCCAACAAGTCCTAAGATTAAAAGTACTTATCAATACTAAACTTTGAAGTTCATACTCTTAAATTAATAAGAACTTCAAGAGGATGGATCAACTTACCCATTCTTCCTCGTTGTTCTATTTAGCTCCTCTAAGCCCCTATAAAGATCCTATGCGTTCAATACTTAGTCAAACACCAAAAGAACCAATTAGATTTATGACTAGCTTCAGATGGCATTTAGGGTTTTTTCTTAATAGATTAATGTTTAAGGGTTTTGGTTGAATACTTACCTTAGAAGGAGATTAAGAAGAATAAGATGGCTTAAGGTGGTTAACAACAAATGGGGGTATTTAAAGGGCTCCAAGAGTTTTTTTTTTTTTTTTTTTTGGTTTTGTTTAACTCTAAGAAAAAATAAAAAGCTACTTTACACTTGTCACTTTATTGTGCATTCCAACTTTTAGCTTTACTTTACCTTTATACCTCTAACTAGATTTCTTGTTTTCTTAATTTATTCCCCAATATAAATGAGACCTAATAAAATCTCAACATTGTTTTTAATTGATCAAACTCAATTTTGACTTTCTTCTTGAAAATTAGGTATAGGGGCATATTGGTTATTTTTCAAAAATTTCCCTAGTGATTAGAAAATTTCCCTTTAAATAACCTTTAAATGATATGACTTAACTTATCAATTAACCCATAGATGTTTAGATTATTTCATCCCTCCTCCCTCAAAAGAAATTTCTTCCTTGAAATTTACTTGATGTTTGAAAGAGCTTAGGCTATTTGATCCTCAAAGTATCCTCTAAACCCTAGATAGCTTCTTGCTCTATCTGTCTACTCTACTGCACCCAAACATATTTGATCACATTATTCTTCAAGACTTTCTCTTTCTAATCTACAATTTGGGTAGACTTGAAAAGTCATATTGGCTAGACATTTTGCTATGTCAACTCAACTACTAAATCTAGATTGAGTACATATTTCCTTAGCTGGGATACATAGAAGACATTATGGACTCTAGTGAAGCTTAAGGGTTAAGCTAACACATGAGCAACTGAGCCTACTCTCTTTGAAATCTTGAAAGGTTTGATATACATAGGGTTTAACTTTCGTCTCTCCTAAATCTTACAATACCCTTTGTTGGAGACACTTTCAAAAACATATAAATTACCTACCTCAAACTCCAAGGGTCTTCTTTATCTGTCTGCATAACTTTTACATCGATCTTGGACTACTTTCATTCTTTCCTTTATCACTCGTGCTTTATCAATGGCTTGCTGTACCAAATCTAGCTCTAGAAGGTCTCTCTTACTTCCTCATTCTAAAATGAGGCTTTGCATTTTCTTCCATAAAATGCTTCATAGCTCACCATCTAAATAGTGGCTTGGTAACTATTATCATACGTAAACTTTACAAGAAGTAGACAATCATCTTGCTTTTTACTAAAATTCAAGGAACATGTTCTTAACATATCCTTTAGAATCAATATCATCTCCTCAGACATTTGTTTACAGGTAGAAGGTGGTACTGAAGTGCAATACCTAAGCTTTGAATTCCTCTAAAATCAACCCATAGTGCTATGTAGTTGAGACTATCTCCCTAACATACATCTGGGCTAAGTTATCCATAATCTATCTATGCCAAAGTGGTATAAAGTGTACAGATTTTATCAATTTGTTAACATTTGCCTAGATTGTATCATAACCTACTATGGTCTTAGGTAAGGCTAACATAAGATCCATCATAATGTTTCCCTACCTCTACTTAGGAATGGGTAAAGGTTGCAACTCCTTATTTGGCCTATGGTATTCGATTCTTATTTATGGTAGGTTAAATACTTGGTCACGAAGTCTAGAATTTCTCTTTCATGTTATTTTACTAGAAGTACTTTCTCAAATCTTGATACATGTTCATACATCCCAGGTGGATGGTATATTTAGAGGAGTGAGCTTCAGTCATTATTTCTGCTTCAACTTTACTTTATTAGGAGTCTATAATTTGGTATTAGATCTTATCACCCCTTTTGTATCTTCATTTAATTCTATGTCCTTTTCTTATTTAGTCACCTTTTCAACTTATTCTACTCTTTAATACTTTCCTTTTGAGCCTCTTTAATCTTGTCAAGAAATATTGGTTGTAACCTCAAATTTGTGATCATAGCTTCCACTTTCTCATTTGTAACCTCTACATCCACCTCCTTAAGTCCTCCTGAATCTGTCTTTGACTTGTAATTAATATCAATGTTGTGAAATCCAAATTGACCCTTACAGTTTAACGTAGTTTAACCTGATTTTCCTATAAAACTGGTTTAATCTAACCTTGGTCCAACCTCAGTTGAATCATAGTTGAACCCAATTCCACTCCTTTAACCTTTAACCATCTCATATGTCTAGATTAACCGGTTTAATAACATTGATCAATATAGTGACATCTATCTATCTCTTTTTGCTAAGGGCATCTAAGTTATTATCAACTTTTCCCTAATGATATAAGATCACCGGATCATAATCCTTTGTCAGCTCAATCCACCTTTTCTACCTCATATTCAACTATTTTTAAGTAAAGATACACTTCAAGTGTTTGCACTCCATCTTCTTTGTATCTCTCATTGTATAAGTAGTGCCTCCATAATTCCAATGTTAAGACCATTGTAGCCAACTCAAGGTCATGTACTGGATAGTTTCTCTTATAGGGCTTTAACTATTATAAGGCATATGTGATAGGAACCATGGTCCAACACATGGTCCCGTGCCTACGAACTTGCCACCCTGGTCTATTGAGCTCACCAACATCAACTCATCAAAGAGGAAGCCCAGTTCCTTCAAGTTGACTTATTGGAGTACCCTAGCTCTTAT
The DNA here is from genome assembly GCA_024138005.1 of Lumnitzera racemosa. Taxonomy (NCBI): domain Eukaryota; kingdom Viridiplantae; phylum Streptophyta; class Magnoliopsida; order Myrtales; family Combretaceae; genus Lumnitzera; species Lumnitzera racemosa. The sequence goes on from JAMXBC010000011.1 coordinate 63,640,262, forward strand.
TGACAAATGACTATCTCTAGAGTAGAAGAACTAATCACCACTACTGAGTTGACTCGAAACTAAGACCATGGAATACCAACGTGTCTAAGACCCCACTCAACTAAACAAGTCCATAACTTAGCTAACCTAGCATTGAGTCAATTGACATGGTGTTGACTTGACCTGTTCAGCTTGGTAACTAATACCGAGGTCTTGTTGTCCAACTACAATCATTAGTTGTCGACTTATCACTTACTCCTCGTTCAGGAGCTTAACCATAGCAGCTAGGACCATAGAATGAGCTGTCAATACATGTCCTTCAACTTTTTTGACATTATACTAATCTGGAAAATATTCTGTTACTTCTTTCTCAAATTTATCCATTGTTCATTCTTTGTACTCCATTTTTAGCATAGTATCCATTTGAGTAAATTGATGTAACCTTGTAGTTGCTCTAAATGGGTGACATAATTACCTATTGACGTAATAGACGTAGGATATCATCATTAATATCAATAATACAATCATCATCTTTAACTTTGCTCTTGCATGTCCTTATGAACAAAGTCCAAGTTCCTCAATCTTATCTAACTTCTTTGAGCAAAAGCTAATGGAAAGTAACCTTCGAAGTAGCTCATGTGTAATATTTAGTCAATCCTAAGTTCATGTAGAATACTTTAATGTGTGATAGTTGAGTATTGGTGTATACCTAACTCAACGCTCAAATACTATTTACTTTTCAAGCCTCCTTGAAACTTCGACCCACCCTCTAATAGGCTTGCATGTGTTCATCTATGTTTGAAGCCTTATCAATATGCAATCACCTTACCATCCAACATCAATATACATCCTAAGCCCTAAATGGAAGTATCATTGTAAACTATGAACTCCTTCCCATTAATTAGTAAAGTGAAAATTGGTGTTGAGACAAGTCTTCTCTTCAACTCTTGAAAGCTCTTTCTATATTTATAATTTCACTCAAACTTCACATTTTTCTTAGTCAACTTTGGTCATTGGTGCAACCAACCTAGAAAACCCTTTACAACTCTATGGTAGGAACCTGTCAAACATAAAAAACAATGGATCTCTATGACATTTCTTAGCCTTTACCATTTGGTAATTACCTTAGCTTTCTTAAGGTCAATTGATACTCCATCTCTATTCACTACAAGTTCTAAAAAGGTTATCTCCTCTAATAAAAATTGCAATTATTGAACTTCATATACAATTTCTACAAAACTATGCGTTAATGTCTACCATGCTCATCATGACTTGAGTACACTAAGATATCATCAATGAATACTATCATGAACTTATCTAAATAATCTTGGAACACTGTTCATGTGGCCCATGAAACCTATGGGGGGTATTTGTGAGTACAAATGGCATGAGTAAGTTCTCATAGTGACCATCCCTTTAAGAGCTTTCACACTAATTATTAACAAATGTTAAGGTCAATTGAAATAAGTATACTAAGTGTAGGAAGCAGTCTTTAGGATATCTTGCAGCTTATTCTTTAACTAGTGATAACTAGATCTCATATCAATTTTAGAAAACATGATTGTCCCTTAAGTTAATTGATTAGGTCATCTATATGTGACAAGAGATATTTGCTCTTGATCATCACTTGATTTAGATCCTATAGTTAATGCACAATCCTATGCTTTTTCCTTACAAATAGGACTAATGTGCCCAAAGGTGAAACACTCAAATGAACAAAACCTTTGCTTACCAGTTCTTGTATTTGATCCTGTAATTCCTACAACTTGTTTGGAGCTATCCAATAAGTGGCTTTTGATATTGGTGCAATAATTGGCACTACATTAATCTTAAATTCGATCACCCTATTAGGTAATAAACCAAGTAAGTCCTTTAAAAATACGTCCACAAACTCCTATCCCATAGGCACTGCCTCCAAACTAGGATCTTCTTCTTTTGAAATCGAAATTGTTACTCTACTCCTCACTTACAACTGCATGTTCGGTAAACTCTAAGGTTATTGAGCCACTAATTCATAAATAAACTCTTTGAAATCTCCTGTTTTCAAACCTCAATATAGCTCTTTAATGATGAATAATCACATAATGGTGAGTAAGCTAATTTATTCCTAGAATGACATTGAACTCTCCCATTGGGAATACAACTATATCAATAAGGAAGTTTCTATCAACTATACATACACTAACATCCCAACAAATCCTATCGAATGTAGATCCAAATCTTAGTAGGGAACTCACAAGTGTACAAGTAGTACAAAAATGTGTAGTCCTTATGTCTATCAAAGCATAAGCATTATAGGAAATTATTAAAAGTGTACTTGCCAGGGGATCAAGGTTAGTATCCTCCTTCACCACCTCATGTTATAGGGCACACACTCTACCAATTGTTTTCCCTTTGCTTATTGGCTTACTTCCAATTTCCTTTATCTTATCATTGCAATCAAGTCCTCTATGTCCTCTCTACTTACAATAGTAGCATAAAACAGGATTCAATGAAGAATTTAGGCACCAATAGCTTCTATGGCCCTCTTTTCGATAGGAAAAACAAACATTTTGTTTTTGAAATTACAAAAAAACCTCTCTAAACTTTGACTTAAGTACAAATTGACCTTATGAACTTTTAAAGTGAGATTTTTGATCTCTTAAATTTTGATAAATTGACAAAACAACCCTTATAACACTTAAACTTTGATTTTGGTGGGTAAACACTCCATAAACCTTAATTTTTGTGTAGGGGTGTTTACGTACCAAAATCAAAATTTAAGTGTTACAAGGGTTATTTTGCTAATTTATTAAAATTTAAGGGGTTAAAAATCTCACTTTTGAAAGTTTAAAAAGTCAATCTACACCTAAGTCAAAGTTTAGGGTTTTTTTTGTTGCATTTTCTTTTCTTTTTCATAATAGAAAACTTTGTACATAAGGAAGGGCTGCCGAGCCTAAATTTTATTAATCTAAATTCCTAAATACAAGAAAAGAGGCCTTACCACTTTAAATTACGATTCCTTATTCTTACAAAAATCTTAAATGAGGAAGTACTACTCCTCTTACAACAATATAAGTAAAAAATAAATTAGGTGATAGGAACTAAAGGCCGATCATACAATTCCAAAGACATAACCTTGTTTCCCTAGCATGTTGAGTTGTTGAAGGGTAACTCACTTCTGAAGAAGAGTTATTCCTTCGAGCTAACCTAACACGTCTTCTAAGCTCATCTGAACTATTTACCATCTCATGATTAGAAGAGGAAGAAGCAACCAATACTGTCGAGCCCAATCAGAGTCGAATAATGTTCTTGCTTGCTGTTAAGCTAAAATGTTCCCAAGCTTGAGCTACCCTACTGCTAAGCCAACATATTGAGCCCAAGTAGATTAGTGACCATTTGGTGAACCAACCTTCTTAAGTCCCCAGTTGCCAAGCTACTGACCTGCTAACCTAATCAGCTCTACTCGACATTTAGTACCAATAAGACCACCCGATTGAGAAGCAAAAGCGTATCTTACCTTCTAACATCTGTACTATCCTTACAAGAATATTCCCTTTTCATTTAATCATGGATTTACCCTTGTAAATTACGTACTTTTCCTTTTCCACTAAGAATCTTTTTTGTAATTTACATCAACCTAGGACTTCCTTAATTAGGTGATATAAATATCTGTAATATGTAATAGCTACATAGTGAGTAAATGTCAATTTCAAACAATTTATTTGTGAGTTGAGTATTTTGCTTACTCTAACCTACTCTTATCAATCCCTTTAGCAAGGATTGTGGCGAACAACCTTCTAATTTAGACTAATGTGCCATATCTAATAGGTTAGCTAGTCAATGTGTGGTTTTACAGTGCATCATATTCGTAGAGTTAGTATACGAGTTTACTAAATCATCAACTCTCATTTATCTTTTAAACCATTTCGCAATTCAAATTTACCTCCATTTATGTGATATTGACAGCTGTGTGTGCTTTAACTTGGTGATCCATATCATCTTGGTATTAGAGCTTGGTTACGATTAAGAAAGTCTCCATTACTTTGTGCTTTGAGTGACTTGCCGTAGTGTGCTGTTATAGTAAGTGTTGGAGAATCATTTTGTATTGAAGAAGCAAAGTGTTCTATTTCCCCCCTTTTTTGTTTGCAAAACAGAGTGTGTATAATCAATTGGTTTATCATTGTGCTGGTTGTTGTTGTTGTCATTGTTGGTATGAAGGTGTTGTATTGATTGTTCAAAGTGAGGTTTAGTTGTTAATATATTAAATTAATCAACAACGTTAGATTCTAGTGTTCAAGGAACCCTAAGTAACTAAGAAAGTGGTGCATGAAATGATCAATGTCAACAAGGGAGTTATATACCCCAATTTGTAGATGACAAACTAAACATGCTTACTAACTTAGTAACTAACTTGATAATAGTTATAAATGAAGATAGATAACAACAAGTTGGAGAAGACTTGAATAGAAGCCAAGCAAATGCGTTTCCCAAAAGAGGCAATGGCCGACCTAGTCAAGCTAATGTCCTAGTTCAACTACCTTGAGTTGGAGGAGTAGATAGATTTGCTAATGAAGATTAGCTATGGAAGATATTAAAGAAGAGGATGAGGAACTAATTGATGAGGAAGCAAAGTATTATGAACCTAAAGAGAGAAATGCTTAAGCTCCCAGGGTCGAAGGGTTGAGGTTACAAATATCGAGTTTCTCAAGTAGTAGTGATGTCAAGGATTATTTGGATTGGGTAGATAGAATTGAGAAGTAGTTTGAGTGTCATGAGGTACCTAAGAATGCTATGGTTAGACTTGCCATGCTGGAGTATATTGGCTATACCGCTTTGTGGTGGAAGAATTTGCAAGCCACCCGAAGAAGAGAAGGACAGTGCGAGGAAAGAAATTAGGATGAAATGAAGAGAGTGATGAGGAGAAGATTCGTTCCGAGATACTATCTGTAAGATACCTTTAAGAGATTGCAAGAGTTGAGGCAAGGAGGAAATCAACTACAATGAAGAGGGGAATTTTATGCCTGCAACCATTGTATTGAAGCGAGTAATGAGTATGAGCCCAATACCAGAAGAGGAGTAATGAGAGAACTTGTTCCACATTAGTTATAAGGTCAATGGGTCATTGTGTGCATTTATTGTTGACAGTGGCAACTACACTAATGCGGTATCTGCATTTATGGTCCAGCAATTGAAGTTACCTACTACACCCTACCCCAAGCCTTACAAACTATATTGACTTAGTGACAAAGGAGCCTTATAAGTAACCAAACAAGTAACTGTGCCGATTTGTATTGGAAACTATCAAGACGAGGAGCTCTGTAATGTATTGCCTATGAGTGTGTCTCATATTTTACTTGGAAGTTCGATGACGTTTGATTGGAAGGTGATCTATGATGGAAGAAAGAACACATGTTCATTAAAGCATGAGGGTAAGAAGGTGAAGTTGAGCCCTATGACTATCGAGCAAGTTAAGACCATGTAGGCCCAACTGAGCCAAGTTTTTTAAGAAAGAGGCTTTTCTAATGACCTAAGCTGAGTTGAATAGAAAGACAAAACTTGACGAGCTGACCTTTTTACTTGTCAGAAGGTTACTTGAGATGAAAGGATTAAATGAGGAACCATTGCCTGCCAAGGTAAAAGCTTTGCTAGATGTGTTTGCCAACTTATTTCCTAGCGAACTACCAAAAGGTTTGCCTCTTATTGGAGGAATTGTACGAACAATAAACCTATAGTTAGGAGTTGCATTATTAAACAATCATGCATATAGGTTGAATATGCTACCAAGCTATAGAGGCAGGTTAATGAATTGATCGAGAGAGGATATGTCTTAGAATCTCTAAGCTCATGTATAGTACCAACTCTGTTGGTGTAGAAGAAGGATGTCACATAGAGTACATGTGTAGACAGTGCAGCTACCAATCATACAACCATCAAATACAGGTATCCTATGTAAGCCTCAAAGTTCAGCTAAGTAACCGTAGGATTAAACTTATAACCCAAGGTTTAGGGCGATCGGCTAAAGGATCCGATCACACCCAAATTATAAACTATTGGGAGAAATATTAGTAAAAATGACCCCGTAAACTTAAATTTAAGAAAATAAATAGTAAAATAGGAGACTATAAAATTTTCAAATTTTAAGCATAATAGGTATTAATCATCGAAAATGCGAAAAATGTAATGAAATAACTAATAAATTACTAGAGATAGATTATATATATACTAAAAATTTTAGAATGACCAAAATAATATTTAGGAATGTTCACGTGTACCCCACATGTATTTACGTGTAGATAAAAATACGCGTAATTACCTAAATTAGCCTAAAACTAAGCAAATAATTAAAGAAAAATACAAAATAATTATAGAAAAAATCAGAAAAATCAGAAGAGGATAAGCTGCAACAAGATAAGGTCGTGGTTAGCAAGAAAAAAAATAACCAATAAGAATTTGACAAACAAAAAGCAAAAAATCATGGAATTGGTGCAAAATCCCATCAAATTAATGCACATTAATTTCTACAATTGTCTATAAATAGGGAAAAAACATTTCCAGAAGTCCTTTGGTCAGTTTATGATTTGAGAAAAATCAAAACACCGAAAAAATAGAGATAAAATCCAGAAAAATAAAAAAAAAGGAAAATTGTGCAGTTAGGGATTTTAAAGGGAACCCACACCAGACGAGGAGCTGGGAGTGGACGGCCACCACCACCACACTGTGGTGGCAGCGCCCAGGCTGGCCGACAATGCCACGGCGGCCCGCGGTGGCTGGAGCCACCCAAACCGGTGAGTCCAAATTTCAGCCCGATTCTTGTGAAATTTTGTAAAAATAGTAAATATAATTATAAAATTATGAATTTTGTTATTCTAGGATATTTTTGTATGTAGTTTATAGGCAAAATATTATTTAGATGAAAACATGTCCTGTAATACAGGGTCCTTAAGAAATCGTGCAAAACCGAACACATTTCAGTTTAGAAATAAATGACCTTGGGAGTGTATTTTGGAGCTCAATTTTTTTTTGTAGGATGCTCATGTGATATAGAATAGTGCTATGAAGCCATTTTTTTAAATTTAATTTTCTAAATTTTTAAGTTAATTTTTAGCCCTAAAATGATGGGAAAATTGGGTAATTTAGAGTTAATTAGGTGATTAGGATATTAATTACTGATTTAGATAGTAATTAGATGTTTAGGGATATTAATCTCTGATGTGAAAACCTGATCCTAGTGTATGGAGTGTTAAGTATAAGTAATGAAGGTGTTATGTGGTAAATGTAGAAAATCAGGAATATGTAGAATTAAAAATTAATAAATATGGAAAAATTAGGTTTAATTAGATAATAAAATAATGAAAATCAAAACATAACAAATCTGAAACAAAATTCAATTTTAGGTAATTATATGAAAAATGTAAAAATTTCTCACAACATGAGTAAATTCGGTACACTAATACGGATTTAAGTATACTAGATGGAATAAAATGCTGACTAGGGGTAGTAATCGTATTTAGGAGATCGGGAAGTAATGTGATTAATTTCACATTATGGGTTGAAACGGATTTCTAGGGTTGGAATCTAAAGCATTACATAGAAATCGAACTAAAAACCTAATATAGAAATCGATACGAAAACCGAACCTGAACCTAACCCCAAACCTAAAATAATTATAAAAGACTTAATACCTAGATAATTAGGTATATTTAACCTTAAAAAAAACCTAACAATAAGCGTTATCGGATAAAATGAACTTATAATATTATATGAAATACTGAAACCACGTTCGTATTATAGGGATGATCGGCGATGGCCTGAGCAAATTGGACCTCGAGTGAGTGAACGAGGAGTCGAGGTAAGTTGGGATTAATACGATGCTGTATTTTGGAGGCTTAAGATTATGCTTGGTTGTGCTTGTTAGATAGAGAATGTGTGCATGTGCTTGATTATGAGTGATGCTATGATTCTGTTTGTTGCTCTGGTACATATTGTATGACTTTTATGAAAGGATTGATCACCCTAAACTGGACTTAATTAAATATCCGACCAGTAATCATAATCGAACATGCATGGCAACCTGTTAGGGGAACTTAGGACTCTCCGGCCAAATACCGACTCCTTCGGAAGGGATAGTGCAGGATTGCAAAATGGTCCCTTCTTCATCCTCAGTCGAACTAAGTGACAGGAGAGGAGGTCGTGGCGAGGGTGAAGACAGTGGTTCGAAGGTAGTCACGGGAGGAGCAAGGTCTCCATTACACAAGCCTGGGTTTGGTCGTGAGCTGTTGCATTAACGGCAACTCTTCAATCCGGATTAGAGCGGGCGTAATTTCTCTAATTTCACGACGGGTCGGACAACGTCGTGCAATGGCATTTGCTTGCATATGCATTGCACTTAATAAGTGATTGAAAACCTTGTTGTGTGTATGGTATAGTTTTAAGTCCTCCGTCCTAACTTACTGAGCTGTGGTTGCTCACATCGCTATAGACGTCGTGCAGGTACTGGCTAAGAAGCGGCAACAACTACTTTGAAGCTAGCAATTGCTGGATCTTGGGGAGTGAGGAAAAATATTGAAGAATAAACACATATTTTTAAGGTCTAAGTTTTTATTATTTTTCATTTCCGAATGATGTAATGATATAGAAAAGTACTATAGAAAAATATTGTAAACTTTAACTGCAATAACTGAATTATAACATATATATAATTCCTCACTTTTACAGGTAAATGATTTATTTAAATTACAAACTGTTTACTTCAAAGCAGGTTAGTTGTGGACGCCTTGTGTAGATCAGGTCTAAGATAGCGGTTGTAAGGCCAACTTCTATCTTAGGATGGTTTACACGGCGGAGCTGTTACGACTCTGCCGCTTCGGGGCGTGACATCCTATACCTAAGCTTGATGACATGCTCAATGAGTTACATGTATTGGCCTTGTTGGTGCAGAAGAAGGATGTCACATGGAGTACATGTATAGATAGCCCAGCTATTAATTGTACAACCATCAAATACAGCTATCCTATACCTAAGCTTAATGACATGCTTGATGAGTTACATGGAGTAGGAATCTGTTTGAAGATTGATCTCAAGTTAGGATATCATCATATCAAAATGTAGGAAGGGGATGAGTAGAAGACCGCATTCAAAACCAATGGATTATATGAATGGCTAGTAATGCCATTTGGCCTATCAAACACGCTGAGCACGTTCATGAGGTCGATGAATCATGTGCTCCGAAACCTAATTGGGAAGTTTGTTGTTGTATATTTTGAGGATATTCTTGTGTATAGTCTTGATCTATAGACTTGTTATAAGCATCTCTGAACTATTTTCTCAAAACTTCGAGTTGAAAAACTTTATGCTAATCTGAAGAAGTATGATTTCTATTGACCTGAAGTAATCTTCTTAGGATTTTTTGTAAGTAGTGGTGGTATATGAGCAGAGGAAGAGAAGGTAAAGTTGATTACTGAGTGGCTTGTGCCGACCTCCTTTACTAATGTGTAAAGCTTCTACGGCTTGGCATCATTCAATTATTGATTTACAAAGAATTTTGGTACTATCATGGCTTCACTCACTAAACTATTAAAGAAAAACATTAAATTCAGGTGGGGAGAGAAAAAGCAGAGGAGTTTTGAGGAGGTGAAGACGAAGTTGACTGTTGCTCTTATCTTAGCTTTTCCGAACTTTGACAAAGTGTTTGAATTAGAGTATGATGCATCTCAATTAGGTATAGGAGCCATGCTAATGCAGGAGGGCCGACCTATTACCTACTTCAATGAAAAGCTTTGAGGAGCCTCGCTTAATTATTCTATGTATGATAAGAAGTTCTACTACTTGATTTGAGCTGTTATAGTTTGGCAACATTTGGAAAATTTGTAATTTACACTAATCATGAATCGTTAAGATATTTGAAGAGTCAACCTAAGCTGTCTAGGAGACAAGTTAATTGTGTTGAGTTCATAGAGGGGTTCTCATATGTCATCTTATACAAGAACGATAAGAGCAATGTAGTGGCCGATGGCCTATTTTGATGGCATTCCTTCTTAACGGAACTACAGACTAGACTTCTTGGATTTTCTGGAATCAAAGGTCTATATGCTCGGGATCTACACTTTAATCTGATCTATGCTAGTTATGAAGAAGGTCGAACTCTAGATGATTATCATAGGGAAGACAGTTATTGGTTTAGAAAGAGAAGGTTATATATCTCAACTTGTTCAATGTGGGAATCGCTCTTGTACAAGGTGCACGAAGATGGACTATTTGGACATTTTGGAAAGCACTGAACTTGATGTGGACCAGAGCCAAGAGTTAACAAGGCTTGTTGTAAAGGTAGGTTTAAGCTTATTGAAAGCTTGAAAATGAGCAATGGAATGCGAGTAAAAGAACAAGAAAAGTAAGATAAGTAAACCTATGAATAACTCTAAAAGATATAACGCACTGGTGAAACTTTCAAGAACTCATGCCATAGCTTGATCTGATGCATGAGTTGGTCCAGTGAGGTTACTCGTCACTTAGCCATATTTAAGGGGTAGGATAAAGAGTGAAGGAGTAAACAAGCTACCAATAGTAATGTTCACAAAAGGAAAAAGATTCAGTGTATTAATGATGATAAAGTGATGTACGGCTATATGTATAGTAGGTATTTATACCTAAGAAATTAGGGCAACTTGCCTAAAAATAGAAAAGACAAAAAGGGTATTGTCTCAAAGAAGTAGTGTATAAGGAATACAAAAGAGTAAAAACTAATATTTATGGAAAAGCAATGATTAAGTGTAACAGATTCTCCAAGTAAGCTTGGACATATGGAAACAGTGTATTGGTAACGCCTTAGCTAGATGTGAACAAATCAGTATGATAAGGATGGGTAGCCAAGTAGGGGTGTCGAGCAGTAGTGGAGGGACTTGCGTGGGATCTTTTGGCCTTTCGGCATCAATGTTACCGAATTGTAAGTATGCTCGGATATGCTGGGTAGGAGTGAGTGAGAGGGCCGATCTGTTGGCAAAGTAATCATCCATTCAGAGGATAACTTCTAGAGACATGAAATCACTCGGTTCAGCATTAGGAGTGAGTGAGAGGGTTGACATGTAATTTGCATTAACCTAAGACTTACCATAAATGGGTTATATAAATACCTATAATATGTAATAGCTACATAATAAGTAAATATCAATTTTAAACACTTCCTTTGTGAGTTAAGTATTTTGCTTACTTCGACTTACTTTTGTCAATCTATTTAGCAAGGATTGCGGTAAGTGACCCATCTAACTTAGACTAGTATGCTACATCTAACAAGTTAGCTAGTCCTTGTGTGGTTCTATGGTGTATCATATCCATGGAGTTAGTGCGTGGGTTTTCTAAATTATCGACTCTCATTTATCTTTCAAACCATCTTATGGTTTGGACTTACTCCCATTTGTGTAATATCAGTAGCCATGTGTGCTCATTCTGGGTGATCCCTATCATAAGGCACTACTATTACCTTATAAATAAACGTATCTTAGTTACCTAAAAACCATTAATATGATTAAGAAGGGAACCTTAAGGCAAACTAGGTACAAAAATATTATCCCCTTATAAAATAAAATTAAATGGATATCCATTTAAAATTTCCTAAATCAATTTTGTCTTCAAATAATTTTTTTTAATTCCTTTTCACAGGAGAAATCTCTCCATTGTAGAAGTTTTTCTACGACTTCCTTACTTGTTTAACAAGCCAGTCAGTAGCTACATTCCTTTCTCTTCATACATGATTAAGCTTACCTTGCACCTTCTATGAAAGTCCTTTTGTCTAGGTAGTATAATTCCATTTATCCCATCTCACAGTTGATGTTGATAGCCATTTTGTGATAACTATAAAGTCCGTCTCAACAATTACATTTGAAATGTTGTAATGCCAACACATTTCCAATCTTTTTATGAATCCTATAAGTTTAATACATTATACAAGAGTTTAAGAGGAAGGAAAGCCAAAACACCAAACCATTTTACCTTTTTCATCCCTTAACACACGTCATAACCCTAACCCCAAAAAAATCATTATCTTTTGACAAACTACCATTTACATGTAATTTAAAGAAACTTGGTTTTGAACTAATCTAACCAATAGGATGTAGAACCTTTTTCTCTAGCATTTTTACTCAGAGAAAGAAATAAATCGTCATCACTTTTAACTTGACTCCTTTTAAGAGGATTAGCCATCCTCTATAATTTGGTTAACTAAAATCCTAGTATTCTTACATAAATTCTTATGTTTTCTATTATTTCTCTCATTCCAGATATGCCATAAAGTTACATAAGGAACATAATTTCTAATATGATGTAATGATCCATTAGTACCATTTTTGTAACACTGATATTTTAACATGTATTCCATTGAAGTAATGATAAGAGTAGGGCCAATTCCAAAATGCAAAGCCATTAAATTCCATACCTTCGTCACACATTTACAACATAAGAAAACATAGATAATTGATTCAAAATCCTGCAAACATAATAAGCATCTTGAAATTGCAGCTATACTCTAAGACAATTGCACATGTTCACTAAGAATAAATGAATAAATAACTCTCCACATAAAAAACGAGATTTTCACGGGAAGGAATTTATTCCATATAATCTTAAAGATAAAGTTAGTTTAAGAACATTGGCTATCTTCATTCCAAGCACTAAAGAGGGTAAACAACCCATTTTGGATGGTTTCCATAGTGGTACATCATTTGCTTCTGGTCGAATGTTAATAGTCAATGTTTTTATGGTTAACTTGGTAGGAAGTGAATGAGAGAGTTTATCTACATCCCATCTTGAATCACCCCAAAGATCAAAGACTTTAAAACATGGAGATACAATAGAGATAAGATTAGCTAAATGACCTTTAGGGTGCCATTGATCAAACCAAAAGTTTACATCACCCTTGCCAATATTAGAATAACGATTATCTTTGTTGTATTTCATGTATGTAAAAGTCTCTTCCATAAATTTGAAGAAGCATAAGATGGAGACATTTCTAAAGGATGTTTACGATGTAAGTATTTGGAATACATATAAACTATAGAAAGTGATTTTTCAGTCCTAAATTTCCATTGAACTTTTTATTCAAAGGCCATAGAAACATCATTAAGAGATTGAGAACCAATACCTTATTCCTCTAGAAGAAAACATAATTTGACCTAAGATGCCCAATGAGTAAACCTTATATCAAAGGAATGCTCCTAAAGAAAATTTACAAATATGTGTTCAATTTTTTAGTGACTTGTTTTGGTGGTTTAATCACTTGAAAAAAATAGAGGAAGGGGTGACAAGATGCTTTTGACAAGTGTAATCTTACCCCGATTGAAGAGCCATAATGGGACAACCTAGATAAGTAATAGTGGGATCTTGAAAATTGATTATAGATAATAACTTGATTTGATGTTTCCTAGTTTTACTAACGTCTTTTGAAAAGAATAAACTACTCTTGATTTCGTTAACTCCTTAGCCCATAACTCTTTCATATTGGTTAAGGAAGTTTAGCATTTTAGAATGCAATAATCTGTATAGCTAAGATGTGAAATCTATTTCATAACACCCCTTTTATACTTAAGGTATGGGAATGATAGATGTAGATGATTTAAACCTTAAGATAAATATTTAGCTACTAAAATGAATAGGCATATGACTTCTACTTGCATTCTTCTCTCTTATGGGGCCATAGCATCTCAAGTACTTTTCATCAGAGATAACTATCCCTTATTCTATCCAATACAAATCTAGATCTTAGTAGGGAACTCACACATAAGTGTACAAGTAATACACGAATTTGTAGCTCTTGTGATGCATTAAGAAAAGATATAAAAAAGGTACCCGACATGATATCAAGGCCAATGCTCTCCTATACCTCCTCTCCATACAACATACATTATACCAGCTATTTTTTCTTTGCTTGTTGTCTTACTTCTAGCTTTCTTTGATTTATCCTTGCAATCAACTCCTTTATGTCATCTTCGCTTATAATAGTAGTAGAAAATAGGCTTCGATGCAGGATTTGGGCACTAATAGCTTCTACTGCCCTCCTATCCACAAGATAAAAGACATTATGCCCCCTTTAACATCTTAGGGGCTTTTGATAAGGGATAACTATCTATTATCCTATCCAATACAAATCCAAATCTTAAACGAGAGAGCTCACACATAAGTGTATAGGTAATACATGAATGCATTGCTCTTGTTTCTATCAAAGCATAAGCATTGTATGAAGATAGTAAAAGTGTACCTGCCATGTGATCATGGTCAGTACCCTCCTCTACCTCCTCATGCTATAAGGCATACACTTTGCTAGTTGTTTTCCCTTTGTTTGTTCCCTTATTTCTAGCTTCCTTTAGCTTATCCTTGTAATCAACTCCTCTATGTCTTGTCTACTTGTAATAGTGGTAGAAAACGAGCTTCAGTGAAGGATTTGGGTACTGATAGCTTTTATGACCATACTTTCCCTAAGAAAATCAAGCATTTGGCTTCCACTTGCACTCTTCTCTCTTATGGGAGCCATAACATCTTAGGTACTTTCGATTAGAGATAATAATCCCCTATCTAAGTTGGGTCGGTGGTTATGGCTTCTTCCAAATTATTATGCCTTTACTTACTCCAAGTCTAAAAGCTAGTGGCAAACTAGCTTAAAGATGATGTAGCAGTTATGGACTTCTTTCTAAGTACCTAAGCTATCCTAATCTTTATCTCCCTAGTATGTCTTTAACCTTATTCTAGTAATATGGCTTTATTCACATTTGCTACATTGGTTCTCAACTCAAACAACCTGAACTCATACTACAAGCAGGGTTCTAGCTTATTTAGAAAGTATTGTACTTTGATCCTCTCATCATTTCTAAGTGATTGTGGAGAAAACTTCAACAACCTATTCATCTCAGGTTCGTACTCTTCCACTAGTCAGTTGCCTTGTTTCAGATTTAAGAGGTCTTGTAACATCTTTTCTCTCATAGTCTCAGGGAAGAACTCGCCATAAAACTCATCTCTAAACACATCCAGGTAACTAGTCCATCAATGTTGCACCTCATAGATCTCCACTAGCTTATTACATCACCTCTCAACATGAAAACTGCAAAGTCTAACCTCCTCTCTATAAGCAGTCCATTGGCAGTAAAAGCTTTCTCCAACATTTAGGTTCAATTTTCAATAGCAATAGGATCTACAATCTTAACATCATAATATGGGACCAATCTAACAAAGTTTGCTAGTCTAATAAGAGCTACTACCTAATGTACACAGTCCAACCAACTATCTGAGGACTAACTAAGCAAGTATACTTATCAATAAAGTAGTATAGTGGATAAATCTATTAAGTGTCAATCCCTTAAAGACTACATATACTAGCGCTTTGCCCCTCCACCATTATCTAATCAATTAATTAAAGTAACGAATCAAGAAGAAGTATGTAAAATTCAAACTAAGAAATTGAATAGAAGTAAAATGATCAAAAAGAAAAATCAACAATAAATAGTAATAAACAATGCAAGAATGAATACCTAAGCATTGAGTTCCCTTAAAATTACCTATGTTACCAATTAGAGACCTAATTCCATCTTTGTATCTTTAGACCGTGAGAGTTCCTTAAATAAGTTAATATCTCTTTTAAAACTATTAACTCTTAATCTTAGGTTGATTAGTTTGAATGTGTTATTAATTAAACCCCTTAGAATTGTATTATTACTCCTTGAATTTCACTATTAGATTTGACCCTAATATAGAGGACGTACATTGTTTTGTCTCAACAATTATGTGTGATCCCTTTCAATTATGCTAGGCCCATTTATATAAAGGATTTCTCAATCTACATATATAAAATCAAATAATTGAATCAATACTCTAGAAATATCAATTTAAAACAAACAAGAGCACATAATTGAATCATAAATAAAAGAACTCATTGAATTGGAATAATGATTAAAGCTTACATAATTCTTCTAAGGTTCCTCAAGTTGAGGTATAAATACAACTAAGCTATTACGTTATTCAAGGAACCATAGCATAATTAAAAAGAAAACATGATAAAAGAAATCCTCTAGCACTCTAATCTATTAAAAACACTCCCTTCTTACTATTTAAAACCTTAAAAATCTTTTCTTTTCGAATGACAAGTGTCCCCCAACTCTAGTCTTCAAGAACTTTTAATATTATGGAAAATTTTCAAATTATAATCATGTATAGGGAAGTACCTAGCCATGTACATTAATAGTGTAACTCTTTGCTCAAATTGAAAGAAAATAATGTCTCTATTGAAAGAAAATAATGTCTCTTTTGAAACAAGGGCAAGTACATAGCTATGTGCTTGATTGTATATCTCAATATGCTCCAAACGTTGCTTGTCTTAAAGACGACTTTCTTTGAGTGTATATCTCCATAGTACACATTCGAAGAGCATGGATGTGTATCGTCTTCAAGCATCATAACTTCTTCATTTTAACTCCTGACCACCAAAAGCTTATTGGTTTTCATTCCGTTCCATTCCATCTAAAATACTCTTTAGAGGCCTAAAATAAAAAATGTAACTCAAGTAAGTATCTAAATTGACTAGGAAACCTATGAAATTCATAAAAGCACTATAAATACACATAACAAAATAAGTTTAATTAAATACTTATCACTGCCATAGCCTCCATTCTCTACTGATTATTCTGAACAATGTATGGATTCTATTCTTTGATGATCACTAGCATATGAGTCACAATATTCACCAATTGCACTGTATCTTAGAGTACAACTTAGGGAGGTGGCACCAGGGATGGTTGATTCTAATTTCCCTTAAGAAGGATTGGAGATAGAGGAATGGGTGATAGGGGTTCCTGCTAGCCATTTATTCATTGCAATAATACACCACATGCAACGATTGAGTAAACATATAAGCAAGAAATATTTAAACAATTAAAACATAAATAATTAGATACAAGTTATACAAATTATTACGGCAAGTTTTGATTTGCAATTTTCAAGATAAAAAGAGAAAGAAAATTTTGGCCATCTTGAATTTCATTAAATGTCATAGTTTACAAATTATCAATTAAAGTCCATCAAGCACAAATTCAAGCATTGAAGACCTATAGCTACTATTGATTGTGGGGTAAATTAACAAGATGCAATAGGGTAGATTGAACTTGAACCTTCGCAAAAGGGGTAATAGGCCTTAAGATTACGTAGATCCCTTGCTTCTCAGTACTTGCAAAAAGCCCCTTGTAGTTTTGTCCATAAGGGCCCTCTAACGCTTAAGTTAGCAAGGAGAGAAGGAGAAAGGGATCTATGAGGGCCTTCTAACCAAATGAGCTGACCTTCCACATGAGTAGCACAAAGGGGGTTTACCCTAGTTAATCTCCTAACTCCTCTATAGGGCTCACTTGGCACTATACTAGGTTGGAGATTATCCCAATGTGGCCCAAACACAACCTTAGGCTAAAAACCTCTAGATTGTGCGAGGAGCCTCCTTGACTATCGTAATCACCACCAAGGGTCCCTTTGTAAAGGTACTTCAGAGGCAGTGCTTGAAGGCCCTATAAGCAACCTCATGAAACGAGCTCCCCTATCATCTAAGCGGAGGAACAACTTGATTGCCCTAATGGTGGGTCTCTTTCAAGTGTTGATTGAAGGGTGTATGTGGGCCTCTCGGTTAGGCCTACCTCTAAGCCAGAAACATTCAGCAGTGGTAGGACTTCGAGTTATCCATCTACTATTTGATGGGGAGACCTCATCATCAGGGGTAGTCGTTTGCATGAGGTTGCTTATGGATGGTAGGTCTCTTCGAGTGTTGGTTAGGGGCTGTACGTGGGCCTATCGGTCAAGCCTACTTCTGAGCCAGAAACATCTAACAGTAGTAGGACCTCGTATTATCCATCCACTACTTAATGGAGGGACCTCATCATTGAGGGCACTCATCTGCATGAGCTTGCTTGTGGGGCCTTCAAGCATCACCTCTTAAGTGCCTTTACAAGGGGGCGCTTGATGGTGATTACGACAATAAAGGGGGCTCCTTGCTTGATCTAGAGGTTTTCAACTCAGGGTTGCATTGGGGCTGTTTAGTACAATCTCCAACCTAGTAAGATGCTAAGCGAGCCTTGCAAAGGAGTTAGGAGATCGGCTAGGGTAAACCCCCTCTGTACTACTCGTGTAGAAGGTTAACTCATCTGGTCTATGTAGGGCTTGCCTTAAAGTTGCTAAGGCTATAGAAACTATAGCCATCAGCATGCTTATAGCTAGGATGGTAGTCATGGTTCTCTTTGTTAACGCTGTGAGTTGAGCCAAAGTTGCAAACAAACAGCAAGAGTTGGCACCGATCAATAGACTAGGACTTGGCTTCATGCTTGTACTTGTAACCTTTTTCTTTTTCTTTCTATGTATACTCAAGTTAGGATGTTGTCCCTTAAGGCTTTGTAGCGATCTTTCAATTAATAAAGCTGTGATCTTTTCTTTTATTTGTGCTTATGTATACTTTTTGCTCAATTTGTTCCGTTATCCCTAGCTAGCTTGCTCAAAATTCCTACTCGCTACAATAGTTGTACACGAATTTATTTAACAATTGGTCGGGTAGGTATATCGACCAGGTCGGTATTCCTTTACCTTAGCTAACTCGCCCTTTAGGTGCAAGAACCGTATGTGATTGAGTTAGTTGATTTACTTGAGCAACACGTACGTTCTAGATTTCAAGATCTATGCCTGTACCCAAACTCCATCGAGGGAGCTCGTCTCAACGACAATGTAAGCCTTAGCCCTCATAGTGCCAGTGTAAGTATTAACTTGGGGTATGGCTTGGGGGATGAAAATCAACTTGAGGATAAAGGCATGCAATGCAAACCAACGATGATATAGTGCATTTAGTCCTGCGAAGTTAGTGTAGGTACTAACTTAAGATGTATGTTCAAGGGTGAGAATTGATACGATGATAAGGGTGCTTGGAGTAGTCAGCAAAACGAGAAAGCAATTTAGACAAGTGTAAAGAACTCATCATCCCATTAATATGATAAGCTTTTACAAGTATTACAAACAAATTACAAGAGTTAGTTGAAATATAGCCCTAGGTTGCTTACATTCCAGGTTCGAGGGATAGGCTGCCTGTCGAGGGTCTCGAGCTTGTATGCCATATTACCCTCATCCTCCTTTGCATGCATCGGATCCATCCAATTGGGGGCAAGTTTTCTTAGTCTCTCCTTTTAGCCTGTGGCCTCTAATCTTCGACACACCAAGTCTCTAGGATGGAAAACTTTGTGCTTAACTTTCTTATTATAGTATTAGGTTACTCATTGCTAATAAGTTGCTTCTCGGGCTCATGCTAAGTCGCACACTTCCTTTATCCTATCAAGGCTTCCTTAGAGAGCTATGTGATTCATGTTCACATCGAATTTTTAGACCTTAGTTGTAGATAGCTCGAGCTCAATGAGGAGTATATCTTTTGATTTGAAGGCATGGTAGAATGGCATCTCTCTAATAGAAGTTTGTGAGTTATGTGATATCCTTTGTAGACACCCCATTTTTGTCCCTTTGCAATAAGGTAAGGGGTTCTAGTTTAGAAAAAATAAAAATAAAAATATAGAAAAATATAAAATATAAAAAAAAATGGAAAAAAATAAAAATTTAGAAAAAATTAAAAAAATAAAAATTTACAAAAAAAAATATAAAAATTAGAAAAATCACAAATAGTAGAAAATTTAGGAAATTTAAATAAGTATTTAAATAGTAAGTTTTAGTGTTTTAATAATATTTTTTTTAGTGTTTTAATTAGGAGAAGGGTCCAAAGCCTAAGCTTAGATTCAAATCTAGACTAGGCAAGCCTTGTTGATATTTCCAATTTAATTGTACATATGAATAAAGCACAGACCAATAGTTTAATGGCAATAAATTTAGACATGGCATTGAATGTAGCTTGAGATCTTAAGTTTAAATCTTACCAAAGGTAACATAATGCCTTTTGTTTTTTTTTTTCCCTTCACAACACATATTGCTACGTATCATGAGTTTATTATGTTACATGTCTTGACACATGGTACTCGATGATTAGCTCGTAGCTGACATGGCGCCATATGCGTGCCACGTCAGTATTGTCGTCAATTTTTAAGCCACATGACATATACGTAGCATGACATGTATCCCTGACACGTCATTAGCCACGTGTCTTTGGCACTTTTCCATTAGATTGTGCAGTTGACGTCGCGCTATGTCAATACTTTCCCTTCTTTTTCCCAAAAATTCCTCCCTTTTCCTTAGCAAACTCCTCCGAATTTCCAGCTTAGTGGCTCACATTTGAACTACCTTTTCACCCATTTTTCACATGTTTCTACCCAAATTAAGGGTAGAATCAAGAAATACACATAGCTTACTTTGAATATAACTCAAAAACTTGTCAAAAATCATTCATTAAATAGGTCAAATTGAGCCTTAAAAATCAAAGAAAGTCTTAAATGCCTAGATTTTCTTTCTCCTTGAATCTTTACGATTCAAGTTGTTCAATGAATATCAAGGCTTCTATTGAATCTTTTTGGAAAGAAAGAACATCTTGGACACTAGTTTGACTAGAAATTAACTCTAATTTGAAGCAAAAATTGAAATCAAACCTGAGGTTTTCCATAATTATTTAATCTTGAGTTAATGGCAAATTGGACCATTCCATGTTCGTTTGATGCTTGGAAAGTATAAATAGGACCATTCATTCGTTACTATAGCATCAAACAAAGAGAGAAATCACTTAAATACATACTCACGAGATATTTCTCTTTCTACAAACCCTAGGTCGTGGCATCTCCCTCTAGCTTGTTGCTCTCGCACGATGGTTGTCGAGCAAAACCACCATTGCAGACAAACTCCCCACGATCTTAGCTTTCTATTCCACCCACTCTCACTCCTTACCGTAGTCTCTTGCCATGCCACAAGACCTCCATTGTAAGACCTTAAACCAACCATGCTCGCCTACTCAACCTATCTCTCTCCTCCGCAACTCAATGCAAACTACCATCACAGTTGAGTTCATGGTGGTCAAGAACCCCTGGTAACACCACTTTCTTACTTCAAATGGCCACCACGTGCGTCAACTACTAATATCGCTGTTACCTATTCTACAAAACACCGTAAAACCATCACCTTAAACCTTAGTGTTGATCCTGTACCCCCATTTGACAATTAAATTGGCATCAATCTGGTCTTACCTACTTGAAAAACCCTATAAAACGGCTTAAACCATCTCCATCATCAACCATCTTCTTCCTCCTTTCATGCGCAAGTACTGTACATGTGAAGTGGGTCAGTTTGATTTGATCTACTCGCTGAAGATCCGACCTACGTCCCCCTTGGCTTGGTTTGACCCCCTTTCCCAGTTTCATTTGTCTTTTTCTTTTTTATTATCTTTGTGAAATTCCATTGTCTTTTTTTTTTCTTTTCTTTTTTAATTTGTTGTATTGTAATTGTAACCTAATAAAAAAAAAAAGAAAAAAAGAAAAAGAAAGAAGAAGATTTTTTTTTATATTTATTTATTTTGATGTTTTAGTAAAGAAATTAAAAAATAATAATAAGACAATAAAATGAAGAAAATATATTAAAACCATTTTATCACTTAGAGAAGGATTTTTCAATAAAAAACAAAAATAAAATGAACATTTCTAAAGTTAAAATTTTTTAAAACCTTCCAAAATAAATGCACTCTTTTCTTGTAGGCATGTTTTCTAGACATCTTTTCTATGATTGCCGTGATTTAGGCTTCTTTTCTATAATTAGGCATTTTTTCCATTGTTTAGGTTTTTTATTTATAATTAGGTATTTTTTCTATGGTTTAAGTATCTTTTTATAGTTAAACATGTTAGCTATGGTAATTGCATATTTCATGAAAAGTTTCGAAAATATTTTATCACTTAGAAATTTTTTCCAAATAAATAAAAATAAATGGGCCTTTTTTTTAAATTAGGATATTTTAGAATTTTCTCAAAAATAAGAAAAACTTAAGACCCTTTTTCTCTTAGGTGTTTTTTCTTAAATAAAATTAAATAGCTAAAGAACTTAAACTCGATCATTTTCAAAAGTTAAAATAAATCAACCCGCTTAAAATTTTTTTAAATTTTTTAAAAAGAAATACGTACATTAGATCTCGAATAGCAAGTATGTAGCAATCATACGCAAATACAAAGACAACTTAAAATATTGAATTTTTTTTTTCATATTTTTTAAATAATTATTTAATTTAATTAATTTAGTTGCATATGAATGGTTTGTAAATAAGGATATATTGAAAAGTGAAATTAAAATTTGAAGATTAAAAACTTGTTAAGAGTTTAAAAAATTAGCCCTCGGATCCAAAATCTTTGGTTTTCGAATCTTTTTCTAAAATTTGGTTTTTCAAGTGGATTAGTGGTTAAGTTAAATCCATTTACCTAATCGATTTAACCTAACTCTTGTTTTCCCGACTTTGGTCAAGTGGTAACTTTAAAAAATTTTCAAAATACGTTAACAAATCGAGTTTTTCTTAACTCCTAGTTGATGATTAGTATTAAACAAGGTAGGATTTAATACTAATTGGGTTAAGGAAAATTATAAAAAAAAAAAATCAAGCTCAACATCCCTAGAGAATGTTAGGGGATTTGTTTGCCTACTTACCTTCAACATGCATAACCCTTTTCCTCAAGCAAACAAAGACAATCTTGTTAATTGCCTTCCCTTGACTGTTGGTCTAGGGTTAAGGGATTGAGGTACAGTGGAGCCTTATATTATGCTTGTTATAGAACTCTTGGAACTTATTGCTATCGAATTGCTTATCATTGTTTGTGATCAGCGCGTAAGGGACTCTGAAATGAGTGAGGATGTACGTAAGAACAAAGCCTTCACTAGCTCGAATAGTGATGTTTCCTACTACTTGTGCTTCTACTCATTTTGTAAAATAATCCATCACTAACAAGATGAATTGTTGGCCTCCAAATGCCTTCAGGAAGGGACCGAGGACATCTAACCCTATTGGGAGAATGACCATGGGCTTGTCATAGGATGGAGGTTGGAGCTCAATTTGGGGGGGGGGGGGGGGGGGGGGGGGGGGGGATTGGGTCTTCATGGTTGGTCGATAACAACCTAGCCAAAGCACTTAGATAAATAAGGCTTAAGATTGAATGTGATTGTTGTAGACCCTGATGTAGAGCTCCTCTAAGGCATTAGCACTTTCCTTGGGTTTGAGGCATTTGAAGAGTGCCATGCTTTCGCTTTGGTGATATAATATGCCATTAATGAGTGTATAGTTAGTAAAGGTGTAAACCAGCCTCTTCGCCTTGGCTTGGTCTTCTAACAATGCTCCAGTTTTCAAATATTCTACTATAGGGTCCATCTAATAAGATTGGGATCTTACAGGTCGGATTTCTGGGACTTCTTATTCCCATTCCTCTATACTACAATTTGGGAAGGTATTGAATGAAAAGCGGCTTGTCACCGTTGTGCTATGCGAGGACGATGGTGGAGGCTAACTTAGATATCTTGTCTACTTCTAAATTCTTAATGTGAGGGATTTTGTTGATTTTCTAAGAGGTAAAATTCGAATGGAGCCAGTAGACTATCTAGAGGTATTTCACCATCATCTCTCCCTTTACTCATAATTTCCCTTTACTTGTTGGACCACTAACATAGAGTTCAAGTCGATGTCTAACTTCTAGGCCCTAATGTTCTTAACTATCTTTGGTTTGGCGATGAGTGCCTCATACTTAGCCTCGTTGTTACTTATTAGAAACCCAAAAATCAAAGTATAGGGTACCTTTGTTTCATATAGGCCTTGGATGTTATGTCGGCCTAATTCTACGCAACCATGCCCCCTTCCACCCCCCCCCCCCCCCCCCCCCCCCCCCTCCTCCTCCTCCTCCTCCTCCTCCTCCTCTCCTCCTCCTCCTTTCCCCTTGAGTAGAAGAGCCATCAACGTAGAAGGTCTATATTGGAGTGTCGATGTATAATTATAGTTCCTATTTTCTTATATACTTTGAAATGAAGTCTGTAAGAACTTAGGCCTTGATCTCTTGTCTTAGCCAAAACTAGACATTGTAAGCATTGAGCTCAAGGGTGTACTTTACCATTTTACCTAAGGCATCTGGCTTTTTTATAATGGCTTGGAGTGACTGGTTAGTTATTACTATGATTGAGTGGGCTTAGAAATATGGCCTGAGTTTACATGCAGTGATTACCATTGTAAGGGCAAACTTCTCAATTTTGGTGTACCTAACTTCTAGTCCTTAAAAGATGTGGCTTACATAATACACTAGCTTGTGCTCTTGTTTGTTCGTGTAGATGAGCACAAAAGATAGTGCTCAATCGCTAGCTGTGAGATACAGGTATAGCTCATCTCTTAAGATTGGTTTTAAGAGCACAAGTGTGCTCTTGAGGTACTTTTTCAAGTTGTCAAATGCCTGCTGACGCTAAGTTGTCTAATTGAACTCGAAGGGATTCTTCAAGAGTTTGAAGAACTCCAAAAACTTATCCACACTTCTAGAGATGAAGTAGTTGAGGGCAGCAACTCTTCCTCTAAGGCATTGGACTTCTTTCACTATTTTGGGGGTTATCATGTCACAAAATGCTTGGATTTTTTCCAAATTGGCCTTAGTTCCTCATTTGATGTCCATGGAGTTGAGGAATTTCAGTGATGCTACCTCGAAGACACACTTTTGGGGGTTAAGTTTCATTTAGTATTAGTGGAGGGTATTGAATGTTTCTTGGAGGTCCTCAATGTAACCTTTCCCTTCTTTGCTTTTTACAATCATGTCATCTACATGTATTTCGACGTTTTTACCGATTTGTGGCTTAAAGATGGTGGTGATGAGTCTCTGATATGTTGTTATAACATTCTTTAAGCCAAAAGGCATGACCTTATAATAGTAGGTGTCGAAGTTTATAACAAACGAAGTATGGACCTTGTCTTCAAGTGCCATATAGATTCAATTGTAACCTAACTATGAATCCGTGAAACTGAGGAAGGTATGACCTGATGATGAGTCCCTTAGCCAATATAGGTCTGTTGCCTCCAAAGCTTGTAAGGCCATGTTTGTAGGTTGTAAGGGCTCGTTAAGCATATCCTTCATCTGCTTGTGAGCGTTGTAAAAGAGGATATCAACTGAATTGCTGCTGTCAATGAAAGTTTTTAGGACATCAAAGTATATGATATCAGCATTAATCACTAGTGCATCACCATGTGGATAGTTGATGTTGTGTTCGCCATTCGCAATGAAACTGATATAGCGTCCATCTTGGGCTTCTGTGCTTTAACGAGATATACCTCATGCTCAGTAGATTTGGAGGCAATATCACCTACAAAGCCAGGACCTCTAAAGATTGTATTCACCTGTAATCACTAACCATGATGATTTGATTATCAGCGACATCTTCTAGTCATTAGTATTGCTATTGTGGTTGGGGGTGTTGTTATTGTTGCTCAACTCAATGATCCTAAGTTGATCGTTAGAGTTGGTTCCTTTCATCTACAATGAGGTGGTCGATGCGGCCCTTGAGAATAAGGCCTCAACTACATTTTTGAGTTGACAACACTCATTAGTGTTGTGGTCATACACCTGATGGTAGTCATAATATTTGCTAAAGTTAGCCATGTTGAGCATCTCTCTAACATGGGGTGGTTAAGGAAGTTGTTCTTTGGCTTCGTACATAACCTCTCCGAGGGGTTAGTTGAGAGGTATGTAAGATGGCTAGTCCGTAAATCTTTATTTTTACATGTCCTTCCTTTCTTTCAAAGAAGATGGCTTGGTATCTCTTAAACCTAGTCAATCTTTGACTGAGTCATGGATATTGTTTTTAGCCTTAAATCTTGCTTTGATGGTGTCCCCTAAGGCAACATATTTCTCAACCGCTCATATGAATTCATCAAGCGAATCCAGCTTCTAGAGGGATACTACATCAAAGAGCATTCTTATAGGGGTCAATCCCTATGATCAAACCTTAGAGAGCCGTTCCAGCGTCAAGTTTAGAGACCTGGAGCTTCACACAATTGAAACTTTCGAGGTGTGAGCACAAGGACTCATTAGGACGTTGTTTGACATTATATCAAGGAGTCTTTGTGTGGGACCTTGGAATTAAGGAAGGGTTGTTGGAATTTGCTCGCCAGGTCATCTAAAGAGGTAATGGAGCCGTCGGGTAAGGATTAAGCCATAATAAGATTGCTTTCACCAGCGTATTGGGGAAGGCTTTGCATATGATGGCAGTGTGAAATTATGGAGGCTCATCATGGTTTAGAAATGGACTAAGTAGTCTTCAGGGTCTCTTGTTCCATCATAAGTGTTGAGGAAAGGGAGCCTCGCATCTTAGGGTAATATTTCTTCAAGAATAAGTGGTGTGAATCGGCTCTTTGCTATTGTTGAGCATAATGCGCAGGATGATGATTCGACCTTCTTTTGATCACACACGCTAGATGCATGGTGTATATGTTCATCCAATTCTTGGCCGTTTATGTCCTCAAGTTGATTTTAGGATCATCCCGGGGATAAATCTTTGGTAAGTTTGCTCATCTCAAACTATTCACCCTGCGTGTGTGTTTTACTGCGATTGCTATTCAGTCAATCACGTAGGTCCTTAAGGGCCTACTGATCATGTAGAGCTTGGTTACGTAAACACGCTATATGGTTTGTACGTGATCCATCTCATCTGCTTGGTCGTGTTGATGGGTTGACCATTGCTTCTTCGTAGGTGTGCTTATGGGATGTATTTTTTAGGAGAGCTATATCCCTTTAGAGGGTGTCATTGGACTCTTAAGTCTTTTGATTGTCTTCAAGTACTTGTTGTATCAGTATCCCCAGCAGTTGCATTTTGTTGGTCGAAGTTCCTAGAGAAAGAGGTGTTAATGAATGTCGTAGCAAAGGCGACCTATTATCGTCACCTAGTTATAAAGCTTGAGGATCTATTTATAACGAGCAGGGCCAAGTATACAAAGAGAGACTTGATAAAATAGAAGATACATTGAATATTACATGTCCTAAAATAGAAGATGCATTGCAAAAATAAAAGATTCACTTGTTAAGCAATGACTCCACCTTAGGTACACGGTACAAAGCCGTTGTGATTAGGTGTTTACTTATTCTTTGTGAGAAAACTCTGAAATTAAAGAAATTAGTTGACAAAGGGATCATGGGTGACCACCACAATCGTAATGTGGCCATAGTTGTCTTTAGACTCTAATTTCTACTTCATTTCTTGTTGTCTTACTTGCAATTTTAATACACATTCATTGTTTATGGGTATGGTCCATTCCAAAGTTTTAAAATTCATCTAAAACATCTTCAAACATTTTAAAACTTGGTTGAAAATCATCAATCTCTTCAAATCAATCAAATAAAGCCTCTAATAACTCTAAAATTGCTAAAAACCTTTAAAACTTCATAAAATACAATAGAAATCCTAAAAATAAAATTTAAATGAATTAAGTTCAAAATAACACAAAATTTACTATATTAATATCTAAAATAACACAAAATAACCATAGAAAATATATGTTAAATTAAAGTCATCAATAGCATCCACTTAAGCCTACCTAGTAAGTAGAGCATTTTTTATATCATATGGTGATTGAGAATCATTATTTTTGTCGAGAGTGTCCACTTTTTAGGAACTCTCCTAAAAAGTGGAGCATCTTAATTTGTTAGTATGGGATATGGGTTCAACTAACTAGTTCTTTGTTAGATACAGAGTTAAGTAGAAGGACCTAATCATCAAGCATGTAGAAAGGTAGGGGTTGACTTGTAACAAAGGTTTCTGTCCACTTGCATTGCTTATTTCGAGGCATAGACTGCCCTTATTGCTTGTGATGTGGTAGAGGTTGAGGTTCCATTCAAAAGCAAGATATGACTTGTAAGAAGGTTAGTTTGTTTTGTTTTGCTTGTTAGTAGGTAGGGGCTACCTCTTTTGTCTTATTAAAGTCAGAGGTCAAGTTGAAAAGCATGTAACCTGTGAAAAGGTTGGTTTTGGCCTATTTCTCCTTACAATAGGTGGAGGTCACCTTTCCTGCCTTATAAGAAAGCAAAGATTAAAATTTAGCTTAAAAGTGGGATATATGACCTGAAAAGATGTTGGGTAACCTCATATCGCTTGTAGACAAATGGAGGTTGCCTTGCCTTATGATAAGGTAAAGGTTGGAAGTGCTTGTCGATTTGTTGTGAAGCTGCTGAGAAAAGAGTGAGATCCATTAGAAAGTTGAGCTCACGATTCATTGGTAGGTAAGGGTGAGTACAGTTCAGTTCAATATGGTTAGCCTCCTTTATTGAATGAACATAATATAATGGTTCCCCTTTTTTTTTTTTTTTACAAATCAAATCTAATCATACGGTTCGATTCGTAAAATTTTCAAACTTTGAACAAATTATTTGGTTTGTGGTTTGAACTATTGTCACAATATTATTTTATTTTCCTATACATTAATATTATTTTCCATTTGTAATAACCTGCGGTTATGCAAGATTTTCGGTGGGAAAAATCAACATGCTTTTTGGGGGCATATTATGCTGTATGGTTTATGGATAATTGTGCTAGAGATCATATATGGTGAAAAATGGTTCCTAATGAATTCTTTTACAAATTATGTTGAAACTGTCAGTATGATTTATATCAATTTTGAGTTTATCCATCTACTGCATTGGATTAGGATTTTATATTTTAAAGGATGTATATAGCCAATTTCATCTACTAAGTTATGCTTTCGTTATCATATCTCACTATCGTTGATCCTAATTACCAAACAAGAGAAGGTATCTTGATCCTCTAATTTCCAACTATAATTGAATCCGATGCTTTATTGTATGAGGATTCAATGATGACTCATTAACACTGATTTGTTGCAATGGAGGAGAGAACAAGATGGTTTCTACAATGTGTAGCGAGTTCCAATCCTTTTGTTCGAAATTTCTTTTCTTTTAGGCTAAAGAAAAGCAATTCACCAAGGGCACTCCATTAGAGGAATTAGCCAAAGTCAAGTACAGGATAAGGCTACTAAAAAATCCACTTTGAGTAGTTGTTCAATTGTTCTCTTCCTGTCTTCTTTATGGGACCGGGAGACTGTAACCTAAAAAGAAGGTCTTGGTCTTCCACTTCTTCCTCTGAGAACTTAACAAGTAGGTAAGCTAAGCTTAAGGCTGTCAATGCAACTAGTACCAAGCTCAAGTAAGTAAGCTTAGAAGTAATGAGAAAAGGGAAGCTAGTAAACGAATACTAGTAGTAAGCTAATCTTGAAATGTAAATCCTATTTAAATTTTAAAAAACCTCCTATTTTAGTAGGAAAAAAAAAAAAACCTCTTATCCTTCCTTGACAACCCCATCTCCTATAATCAAGGCAAAAAGAGCATTTGGAAGAGGATTAAGGCCTGTGGATAGGCCATCTATTTTCATTTTTTTTTAAATAGTTGATAGGTTTGGTTTTGTTTGGTTCTCCAAATAGAACCATGAACCAATTGCATTGGATTAAATCAAACCTGAACCAAATTAAATATAAAAAAATCAATTTTTTAATTTGGTTTGATTCAATTTACAGTTTTTTTTGTCTAGTCGTAACTTGCTCATATACCATGGAAAAGTGACCGAGTTGATAGGGGATTGCATCTGGGTGTGTTTTGTTGACTTGTTTATGTATCATTATTTTGAGAGCAAAGTAGATTTGTATTATTTTGTATTTAGTATTGTGGCTACAGTACTCGAACTATGTTATTCATAGTTTGCTTAGCACTAGTTGACTGGTCAATGGATGACATGTCATATAAGGCGTATATTATCCTCCAAGCTCGTGAAAGTTGATCGTTGTCAACGTACTTATGGAGATAGCCAATTTGATGGCGTCTTATAAAGCATTTTTGAGATGTGTATGGTCAGTAGTTCTGTGGCCTTTTATCTTTGTGAAAGGTACGATATTTGTCGGGATGCTTGCGAGTTGAGTATTGCGCCTTTTCTCGAGCCATGCGAGAATGTCTGAGTCTCGGATCTCTATTAGGACCTGGTCTTGTGGTTTTAGGAATTGATGATGCCCCTTATAGTGTAGGATATTGCGTTTCTTTGCGGACATGCTGTGATCGTTGGGTCGAATCAGCTTATTGTCATTAAGATAAGGACCGAGCCCATCCATTGTAGATGGTTGATTCCTCCTCTTTTCTCTTATCCGATAACTGTTATTCGGATTGTCGGATTGTCTTTGTATTAGGATGTTTTCTTCCTAGCTAGCTAATGTACTTTATTGCTTAAGCTTGGAATTAGCAAAGTTTTTTGGTTTTTACTTTGTAACGGTGTAAAAGAACTAACATCAAACTCTAACTCCCATAATGGCAGTATTGAGTGCTATGTTAATGTTGAGATTCGCTAGATCACGGCAATGGTGAACATAGCCATGTATTCCCAAGGTGTTTTGTCTGACAGTTGGCAAATCAATGTAAGGGATGAGCTAGTCATTTCAAGTTGTTTGTTGGCTATAAAGTGTTGGAGAAAGACTTTCATCTAGTTTGTTGAAGCTAGATCTGGAGGTCTTGGTATCCTATCCAAGCTACTTTTGTGAGGCTATCGGGAAAAGCCTTGCATGCAATGACATTAGAGATACCAAGGCGCTCCATCTGAGCACAATAATAAGATAAGTGTATTTGATAGTCCCATTATATTGTTCCAGTTGAGGGATTGGTATTCGAGCATGAGGAGACTTGGCTTAGATCGCTTGGACAAAAGGAGATTGCCCAATTGTATCTATCTTAGGGGTTAGTCTGCTTGGACTCGTTGATGTTAATGAGGTGTTTGATCATGAGATCAAGTTGGTCGAGAGATGTACCTTGTAGTGGACATTATGGTTTTTTATTTTTTTTATTTTTATTTTTTTGAACTTATTTAAAAGAGCACACTTTTACATGAATTCTAGAGATTTTTTAAAAGGTATTTTTTTTTCCATAGAAAATATTACATAATTTAAAAGTAATCATATAATAGATTACGGATTAAGCATTTTTTTACCTCAATCGAAAATTGAATAGTAAGAAAAATCAGATTAGAGTTAAATCTTTCTTTTGTAAAAGTTATAACTTGTAGTTTATACCCCTTGTATTCATGTTACATGTCCCACGTGAAATACTAGAGGTGAGAAGACTTAAATATATTATAAGTCATTTAATGTGTTATGTGGAAAAATATGCTATGTACTTAGAATTATATTTATATTTGGATTATTAGTTAAAATTATTTTTTTCTTTGAAAAAAGTATCATATGTATAAGGATACACATCAAATTCCTAGTGATATCATGTGAACGATAATGAGTGTCACATGTAAAAGCATCACGTGTATTTGATAGTATAAATAATCATAAAAAGCTTTAGCTAAATAGCAAATTGAATTTTTCGAAGTTGAATTAGTAAATCAAGCAAGTTAATAAATTTCAAATAACAATGCAATATTATCCCTTAAAAATATGTGATACCTAAGAAAAAGATCAAAATAGACCCTCCAATCTTCTTTTAAGGACCATGGTAAGAATAATATACTATTGGTAGTTCTGAAGCGAACCCATATTACCACTATGCTAATCCTTGCTGTTTTATTATTGTGCTCACTGTAATTTGTAAAATTAACCCTGTAATCATTGATATTCTATGGACCTTCCAAATTGAAAACTATGTAATTTAGAAAACTTTTGAGAGGAATTTCACTATCCATTATCACCAACCATTTACACCATGCAG
Source organism: Lumnitzera racemosa (assembly GCA_024138005.1). Lineage (NCBI taxonomy): Eukaryota > Viridiplantae > Streptophyta > Magnoliopsida > Myrtales > Combretaceae > Lumnitzera > Lumnitzera racemosa. Next base: position 63,671,887 of record JAMXBC010000011.1, read on the forward strand.
AATTTCATGCGATAAGGAATACAAATTAAAAAACAAAATGACGAAACAAATAATTAAAGAAAGGGAAAAAACAGTAAAAAAATTCACACGGTGGATTTCTCTTAGCTATTGAAGATTGTCTTTCTCCATCCTTCTCAAGTCCTATCAGCCTCCAAGCCGCGTATTATCGGGCGTTTGGTAATTAGGTTTTTCTTTAGCTTTTTATTTTTCCCCCTTGCGGGGCCAACTTTGTGTAGATTCATATTGCAGTTAAGGCTTCTGATGCCACAAAGCAGGCAATTATCTATTTGCCTGGTCAAGAATCAACAGGAAGTTTTGGAAGCATCTTTGTTTGCTCTATTATACTTCATGTGGCTCTTAACAAGCTGTCCAGCCGCAAGAGCAGACATGAGAGAGAGCTCTCCAGCAAGAACAGAACCAGCCACAATGGTGGCTAGCAACCTTGAGTTGGTTCCAGGAGCTTCCCTGTTTGCGCCTTTCACACCGAGCAAGTTTAAACATGCTGACTGAGATGCAAGCTGAGTTCCACCCCCAACTGTACCAACCTGAAAAAAAGAAGGGAAAAAAATCACCTTTAGTGCACATATTATCTACAATCCAAAAGTGTACATTTTGTCATGAAAGATATGGTAAAGATAGTTTGTGATCCTCTGTATGCCAGATATTCCTCCATAAAGCACCATCTCTAGTACAGCCAATAATGAATGCGCTAACCTTAGAGTGCCCCAAACCACGCACATCTAGAGCTAGACTAGGGGATGCCCCAATAAAACACATGGCCTCTTTTAAGGGATAAATGCTCTTTGAGAGTCCTAATTCAAGCATAACCAGACATGCAAGAAGAGCATGAGCAGTTCCTCAGCGGACCTCATTCAAGAGCATCCTAATATATGTTATGGTGTTATCTACTTCATTCTAAAATCATATGACCATGCCTTTTACTATACTAACTAGATTGATAAAACGACATGCTTCTGACTTTAATTACCTCAATGGAAGGCATGGTAACAGAGATGTGTAGATCCTTTCCACTATTGACAGCCTCCATCATGGTCATACAATGGGAGCTTTCAACGTTTTGAGCAGGATCTTGCCCAGTTGCTATATAAACTGCAGTCACTATGTTACTGGCATGGGCATTGAAACCCCCTAAAGCACCAGCCATAGCAGAACCAGCAAGATTCTTGAGCATGTTGAGCTCCACCAAGGCTTCAACACTGGTTTTCAAAACCTTATTTACCACATCACCCTTAATGATAGCCTCACATACAACAGATTTTCCTCTTCCCTCAACCCAATTCACTGCTGCAGGTTTCTTGTCAGCGCAGAAGTTACCAGAGATGCCGATGACATCCATGTCAGGGAAATCATTTTGCAGGAAATTCAAAACGTTTTGCACTCCTTTAGATACCATGTTCATGCCCATAGCATCACCAGTGCTGCAACAGAACCTCATGTACAAATTCTTCCCAGCAATTGCACATTTAATGCTCTGGAGCCGGGCAAACCTGCTAGAGCTGTAGCCAACAGACAAGAACAATCCATCCCAATCATATGCAACACATAACATCAATATGAACAATAACTAGACCAATAATCCTGGACGGCCTTTGACAAGATCCAGCACAATGCTTCCGACATAAATATCAGATCCGCAAGAAGTATGTAAAATACAGGAATAAAGTATATCATTTTGAGTTCTGATGGTATCAATTAACATCTCAAACTACATCTCTCTTACGTACTGCTACTTATAGAAATAACCTACAAGTCAATGAGAAACACTACTTCCATGAGTTGGACATTTCTGTTTCTGAAATTTGGGTGTTTCAAGTTTTACTTTCAGTCACCAAAATCATAAATCAGATCATTGAAGTCATAATTAAATACACTATGAAGTTGTTTTCATGAAATTCGACATTGATGATCTGAGTTAATAATCCTATTTAGGATGGTCAGAAAACTTCTGCCACAAGAGGAGTGGAATCCTAGAATTTTCTATGAACCAAGCATTTACAATGATTCTTATAATCCACCTTTCACCCTTTTTTGTTTCATTTTTAACCTAAATTAAAGGGATATATACAAAGCCAAATAGCCAAACAAACCATAAGAAGGAATTGAAAGTCAAGAACACCAAAACAGAACATATACCTATTGAAAACAGCCGAAAGTTTCTCAAAGCTCGCGGGACTCTCCAGGAAAAACTTCAACCCTGCAGCCCTCTTTGCGGTCCCAAACCTAACAACAGGAGCCCTAGTCATCCCATCCCTCAAAACAACACTAGTAGCACCACCAGATATATAAATAGCCTTACAACCTCTATTTGTACTAGCCACCAAACACCCTTCGGTAGTAGCCATTGGAACTGAAAACTCTCTCCCGTCTAGCAACAAAGGCCCTGCAATCCCTACAGGAATCTGCACATACCCAATTGGCATCTCACAACACTGCCCTAATATCGACTCATAATCAAAACCTTCCACTGGTAAACCAAAAACAGATTTCCCAGTAATCCGTTGCAATGCTTCGCGGCGTATCACTGCCGCCCTTTTGCAGTCGCCTAGTTTTGACTCCAAGGAATAAGAAGGGATCGTACCTGCCACAACAGAGTTGATCACCTCCTCATCATCTTGGGATATCGAAACTGGCACCGTTTCAATCACTTTCTCTTTAATGGGGTCCAAAGTCTTGACGTTTTGAGCAATGGGACATTCGATTGCTTGCCCACATGGGGTTTTTTTAGCTTCTTCCCTGAGGATTGTGACCTCTTCCTCGTCATCATCTTCGGTCCAGACATCGGTAGCAGGGCGAAGGATTAAGGAGTGCACGAAATCAATACCAAAGAACCCGACGAGGTAAATGAAGGAAGCGACGAGGGCGATGATCGCAGCCATTTCCGGGGCGGTAACCACATGGAGAGGGGTGAAAGTGCGGATCTTTTCGCGCCACCGGGCGAGTAAGTAGTAGACGACGGAGAAAAAGAGAGTGAAGAACAGGGTATTGGCTATGTACAGGGGAAGAGAGAAAGAGTCTTGCTGGTGTTGGTTGTGGTGGTGGTGGGGTTTGAGAGAGGAAGGATCGGTGTTTGGGATGATGGGCTTGGTTTTTGGGGAGAACGGGTCAACGGGTTTCGTCAACCGCCGGCGTGTGTCCATAGCTGGTGGTGAGATAGCCGGCGGCGTAAGGTACGGTGGAGACAGAGAGAAATAGAGAGAGAGAGAGCGGTACGAGGTTTCTGAAAGAGAATGTCTATTACCTTTCGTGATGGTTAGTTTGAATGGAGAAGCGTATGTTTTGGAGGGGAATTTATAGGATCAGTTGGACAGCGAAACGCCCCGTGGAAGGGAGAGACAAGAGAGAAGAAAAAAACTCAAGTGGGCATATATCCATAATTCTTCATTTTGGCCATCCTGTCATGTCAATCGGCAGTGAATTCATAATTATTTTTCCAAACTGGATGCAAAATCCGTTCATTTGCACAATTTATAATGGCTATAAAAAAATATATATATATTTTATGTCACACTTTTTTTCTCAAGTTAGATATTATATTTGATAAATTGAAAAATAGGCATAATACTGTCATATACTAACATGTATCTCTATTACCAGAAAAAAAAAAAAAAAAAAACCATGTATCTTGACGTTTTTGAGTTAGCTAATGGCACCAAAATGGTTTCCATCAGGAGATTTTCCATGATTCAGCTTGGAATAAAATAGAGAGAAATGCTTTGGTTTTCCATTATTAGCCCATGTAGGTTCCCCTTCCCTTTCCAAGCTCCAACCGAAGGTTAAATTTGTAAGTCTCCAAGAATTGATTTAATCTAAAATTGGGAGTTTAATTTAATGGGTTTCTATGATAATGCTATTACAATAACATTAATACTAATATAAACTATTAATTTATTGAAACTTAATATATACTATCTATCCTATTAAAATAGTTTAATATGTTACCTAAATAATAAATCAATTAATTAATTAAATAAGAAAATGAGAGAAAGAAGCTAACTTGCTAGCTTTCTATATAATAAGTTACCTTGACCAATATTATAGTAAAAAAATATTTAATTTAATAAATAAAATTTCTAAAAATTAATTCAAATGGAAGGGAATTTACCTATCCTTTATCAAAATTCACTCTTGTCAGAGACTTTTTGCTACTATAGATAAAGGAATGCTACCTTGAGGTCTTTGCAAAATTTTGAGCCTAAAATACTAATCCTAATCTCTTAATTATGACAAATAGTATAATAAAAATAGTACATCAAACTTAGTTCAAGATTCTCTAGAAATTAAAACCAAACACAAGAATCCCAAACTCAATGCAGTAATTATTATCTTAATCATTTTATTTTTTTAGTAAAGATTTATTTATCCTCTAGGAAAAAGAAAAGTTTTTAACTTATATATACACATACAGGCAGATATTACAGTTAGTCTCTTGTTAATCTTTCAAAATTTGGGGTTCTTTTATGCATTTAATTAAGAGAAAAATAGTTAACGATTGAAAAAAATAATAAATCTTATTCATGCTCTTATAACTTAAATAATGGCCTACAAATATATTCTATATTTTCACCTTTGATGCTGCAAACCTACTAAATTTTTAAGAGTTACGACCCGACAATCCTACAGTTTACTTGAATAAATTAGAACTTAGATAACTTTAGTAAAACTAAATTAGTTAATTATTATCTTATTTCTAACGTGTAATGCTCTCATTATTTGTTTGGTTGGGTTTAATAAGAGTGGAATAAAATACATTACCCAAGAAAGGGTGGAATAAAATAATTATTGCTTCCTTATAAACCTATTCATATATTTAGTTGTAGGAAAGTTATCTTATAGAATTGCTATTATTGTTAAATACCCTAAACTGCATATTATTTTCTTTCTATACCATATTGATACTTTTATAAAACAGTTTACTACTGTTATTTATCTAATCTAATAATGGGATACCTTTGTAATTTTATCCTTAAGTCCAATTTTAAAAGTTTAATATGTTATTTTCCTCCTTTTCCTTTTCTTTCCTCCATTGACTATTTTCACCTGTCCTTCTGAACACACTACTTCTCCTTCCTTTTATGCATTTAAGGTGAAACTTTAATGCATGTTTGTTTGCTTTCGAAAATTTTCATTTTGATTGTGTTTTGCCACATCTTGATAGACTTTTAGGGGGGAGAACATTCGACTCAAAGTTCTATCTTTTAAAATAGAAAGCAGTGCTTTGGTGGATAAGGTTTCAAGTGTTCAAGTAGGGTAACACTTGATTTGCTTAGTTGCATGATGCTCTAAGAGTATGTATTCTATTTATGAAAGTTCAATGTCAAGGTTTTTTACTACATTAAAAAGATTTGAAGAGGAGCATCAAGTACGTCTCATGATGCTTACATTAATTATGTGGTGAGATTACGAAATTTGGAAATATATTCTTTTTAACAAATTATGAAGGACTGAGTAGTAAATCGTATATTTGTAGGTGTAAGGGTTTAGTTGTAAGGATCACATATGTACCTCGTGACAGATTGCATTACACATGACTAAAGAAATGACCTTAACTTATATGTATAGGATGATTAGGAGATGCAAGATAGAGAGAAGGAGTATATGATCTTAGTAAGGTTTTAATATGTACGGTAACAAGTGAAGGAATACAATAGTATTAAACTCTACAATCAATGAAAAATGGGGTAATGTTCTTAAGGTGTTTTAAGTATTTGAATTTTAAGGCAAGGTTTTAGCAGAATAACAACATTGATAGGGGTTTCTCTCTTCTCCAAATGAGTAAGTAAAGGGGATATTTATAGAATGTGACAATTAATCCCATCTGTCGAATTGTGATGGTGATAAATGACTATGGTTAAAGTCTTTTAATAAAGGATTTCAAGTGCAATATTTTCATGAGTTTAGACTCAAATAAAGGGTTTTATTATTTTGTTAATGTGAGGCAAAATAAGAAAGGTTTGATCAAATAAACCGATCCAATGAGCCCTACTTCAAACCTACCATGCCAAATGTCCATTGATCATCTCAAATTCTTATAAACTTGAATCTTTAAGCCTTGTCACCTTAGCCTAAAAAGTCAAATCCATTTCGATTATTAGGTTTAAGGTCTAAATTCAGATTTAGCCTTCTATAATATTCCAGATGTTAGAATTAAGTTTTTATAAGGGTTAATGATGAGAAGTAGCAATTACTACAAATTTGGAGATGTCAATTTGATAATGGATGTTGACTTGATAGCAAAGTTAAGGATTTACTATTGTATGTTTTCTTTAGAAGAAGTGGTTGTTTGTATCTTGAAATCAATTACGAGTTTAGAGAGGTAAAGCTGGCTATTATAATTAGTTATGAATGGAATTACATCTAGCCACTAAAAGCTAGCTAGCTATGGTTGCTTGCAACTAACCATATGGTTTTTGCAACAAATTTTATTAGTTGCGTTTGCAACAGACCTGAGCTGCATTAGCAACCAAATTGCAATTGGTTTGCAACTAATTAATGGCTGCTTTTAGAACTAACAAAAAAAAATTAATTAATTAATCCCAATTAACTAGTCCTGATTAATCTATTCCATTAATTAAGATAATGTTATTAATGGTTATTTTTATTTTTGCTCATAATATCTTTTCATCCTTAAATTATTCTTTTAATAGTATATATATGTATATAATGTATTGAAGTTATACAAAGTTCTCTTATATATATTATACATACTAATATGGAATAAATATGTAATTACTTATGAAGTTTAGGAGTAAGAAGGTAATAATAATAATAATAAGAGCATTATGTTAATAAATAATTGAGATATACCATAGTTTGTTATAAGTTTATAATGATTTCATAGTATGGTATATGATGCATTAATATATAACAAAATATTTTACTATAACAATGATCCATGTCCAACTAATATGTAGACCTTACCTACCCTAATAATAGCTTCACTCCTACTTAAGCAATTGCTTGTTTCGGCTACCAGCCAAATCTCTCCATTCGACTCTACATCTTTTCAACTAAGAACTCAACCATATGTTACCCACTAAAGTGTGTAGTTTTGCACCCATGTCTTCTCTAAGCATATGGAAGTGGTACTGGATAACTCAACTAAAGTAACTAACCTCTTAAAGGGTCTACCAACAATAAACTGAGCCTATGTGTTTTAAAGCTCAAATATGGATTGACTTTGCTTGTCGACTTAGTAATAATGAAAGTAAGGGGTAAGTGTCAGTTGTGATCTTTTGCTTTTGAACTTCCTTAAGGTAAGTCAAGCTAGTACTCTCTAAGCCTTGAAAGTTAAGGGTAAAGAACGAATTTCGATTAGATCATTCATACTTGAAATCAAAAGGGAAGGGCCTCATAAGCCTTTAAAACCCTAATAAACCTCCCTAACATTTACTATTCTCTCTAAGGGACTAGAAGCAAACACTTAGCCATGCACTCTCTCTATTTCTTTCTACATCATCTTGTTAGTAGATTATTCTCAACCACTTTAACTAACTTGAGCATAAGACCGTACGTACCAAAGTAACCTCCAGCGTCCCCGATAATAAAGTTTACTCGTCATGTAAGATTGCTCCTCTTTCAATCTATTCTAAAGATATTGAGAGCTTTAGATTCAGATAACAAGTATCAATAGTTTTGTATTGATATTAGCCTAAGCCAAGTATATGATTATCACGATTACTCTCTATGCATGAAAAGATAAAATCATTAGTAGAGCTAATAACTATTAGATTACTCACTAATGTATTGCCCATGCTTAGCTGTAGTCGACAAATTAAGAGTATTGTTGATGTTGTCATAACATTCGATGATTGGTGTGCAACGATGTCCAAAGGAAAGTCATGCACTAAGATGATCGGGTAAATTAAACGTTGCTTACATAGTAGATTGCTAATTAGAGAGAGTATAGCAAAACAAGTATACAATTGGAGTGAAGCTGCAGTCAAGTTGTTTGGTGTTATGAGATGCCTCATTAGACAATCATATGTAAATTTTACCCATAATGGTCACTCTTCATTTTCTCTGGGATGATGTGACTTATGTTTTAGACTCTACAATGTTGGGAGAACCTAACATCATATATGTATGTTATATATTTGTGTGCTATAAGGTTATGAAATATATTACATCTTGGAACGCTATGATTATATAGTATCAAATCACCTAAGCAAAAGATAATAAAATGGTATCGTATGTGCATTACATATTCCATATGCTTACATGTTTAGCTATATGGCATTCGCATGTGCATGTGCTAATTATGTGCTGAGCTCTAGCTTACCCCTCATGGGAAATCATTTTAGTTGCAGGTATAGCAGGTGATGCCGACTATCATGTTAACCTAAGCTATAATCTATCCTATAATCATGAAGATGGTGTGGAGTATGATAAATTTAAAGAAATAGATGCTATGGGATGCAGTTACATAGCTTTTGTTTCTAGTTAACAGTAGTGGTTTTGGAGATCAAACTCCTTTGTTAGTAGTTTATTTTATTTATGTTTCCTAGAACAAGTGTAGTTGACTTTCATATATGGAAGATCTCATTGGTAGTTAAGCTTTAGTATTAAACTCTATTAGTTTACTGTAATGTGGTACAAATGGGACTCTTTAGAGCTACTCAATGTTGTAATCCATCAACATATATATAAGTTGTGTGTTTAACATTTTGTACGAGTTGTAGGTTGTTTGTGGATTTTAAGTAGGTTCTAAATCTTAGCATGTCTATATCAAGATAAAGGCACATGACGTGTTGTTATGTCTCAAGTCTAGGGCATTATAGTTGCAAAAAGAGATATTGCAATTCCTTTAATAGATTAAGGGAATAACTTTTTTTTTATTCTTTTTCCAACAAATTTTTATTTTTATTCATGAGATCTCAAAAGAATAATAAAAAATAGCTATTATTTCTCTATTTTATTTTTTAAGAATTAAATCCTATGTCTACCTTATTCTATTTGAAAATCAAATAATCCATTAAAGTTAAATAATTCCAACTATGTAACCCTAAATGCAACCCATGTCTTTGCTTTCTCTAATGTAGTTACCAAAGTAAGAAAATGTAGTAGCAAATATATAAAATGATATCATCATCACTCTTCCACATGAGATTATTATTATAGACAATCATTTATTGTTGTGTAAATATAGCTATTATTCAATTATTTATATGTGATGTAGGAATCAACATCATGGGTGATGCTACCTCCCATTTTCTAAGCATATATTTCCATATATTAAAATGGCATCAGTCTCATTTTCATTTTTGATATTCACTTTACATGTCTTTCATTCCTTATATTTAAGGATGATTGTTTATATCCCTAATTTCACTTATTTGACTATTTTCCCTTTGATAAATATAATAAAAATAGAAATCAAAGAATATATATATATATATATATATATTGCTAAAGGTAACTTTATTGATAAGATAAAAATACAAATTAACTAGACCCTATATTAGGGGTTTGTTCTCTATTTCCACATGTAACAAAGAAAGTAAAGGAATTAGGGGATTTGTATCCCAATAACTAACATTTGTTCCCTTTCTACCTTAGGTCACAACTCAATCAACTATAGCATTAGTTTTCCTTCTCACAATATTAACACAACAAAAATCAAAAGATAAGCATAAAAGCTTGATATCTTCTATGTATTACAACATTGAACACCACCACACCATTAAATCTCCTTTTATGTTGAGAAAATAGAATGGTTAGAATTAAACAGAATAAAAATTTATTCTAGACGAAACACCTAAAGAAAATAATTTATTATAGAGTATAATTTGAATTGTTATCATAAGCAATTGATCTTATTGTATAGAATATCTACTTGTATTGTGCTTGATCAATAGATTTGGGGTGAATATTAAAGGCTACAAAATAGGTACCTGATAGCAATTTTGTGTAACTTGCCCACATAAGGTGAAGTATAGTATTGATATCCTCATATTATACTTACCTTAGAATTTATATTCTACAGTATATAAGGTAAATATTCTAAGGTACCTTGTACCCATTATATAAAATTTATTAAATAATATTATATATATTAATGAATAAAAAATAACTTTACATTTTTTTATTGTATGTACTTTATCTCTAAGTTCTATATAAGTTTATAGTTATCTTTTATGACTAATGAATACAAAAGTGCCTCAAAAGTGTTGTTACAACAATAAGCAATTTGATCTCCAATTTATATGTAATATTTTAACTTTGGCAAATGATAATTTTCATTCCAATTTGCTATAGGTTCCTTAGTTTTTGTTTAATAACACATAAATTAGAAACAATAAAGATTGAAAAGGTTAATATTTTTATAACATTGGTTTTACTGCAAGTTTCATAAGTTTTACATATAGAAAAAGTTGTAATATTATATATAAATTACTTTCATTATATCACATAACCTTGAAAAATATGGTAAGATAAGAAAAATTTATAAGATAGGGTATCTTGTACCTTATAGGTTATATAGGGTACAAGTTTTGAGTTAGTCAAGGGTGCTATAGGGTAAGTTTTGGTTCCAAAATTTAAAAACCAAAACCATGCACGATATGGCATGGATAAAGCCTTACACCCCAATCATCTTGTACTTACTCATCCTTAATCATAACCTTGATCCAAACTCATACTCTTTCATAAATGAAGGATTGTCAATATCAAATAAAATCTTTCTTTTTATCTCTCTTGCCTTATCTCTCTTTCAAAAAAAAAAAGAAAGAAAAGAAAAGAAAAACCTTAGTTCCTTAAACTTCCATCTCCAAGAATCCATTAAGGTAAGCATTTTCCTTCTTTTCTTATCTTAGTTTTATCCATTTCTTATGACTTCCAAGAAATTAAATATTTATTATATGGTTTATGGTGTTAATTTCCTTCCTCTTTCCAATATTCATCAACACAAAAACTATTTGGGCAGGTTGATTTCTAGGGTTTCTTTTATCTTTTCTCTATAGTTTCCATTACTCTCTAATTTGATTTGGAGATATTTAAGAATCTAGGACTTGTGATGTTAAATATCTTAAAAGAAAAAAAATTTCTCAAAGTTGAATTAACATTCTTTCTATGGTTGTGAGCTGGTAGCAATATTAGGTTGTGGCATGGTTTCTTAGAAAAGCCTAGTATCAATATGCACTTGTCATTGCTAATAGTTTTTATTTCCACTCGAGGTCATGTAAGAACCAAAATGTATAGTTATTAAAATCTTTTGTTTTCAAGAAACTAATTGTTGGTGGAATGGAATATGAAAGAAATACTTTATTTTAAGAAAATTACTAATGCATAGTAAGAAGTCAAGATCTATCTTTTAGGTAAGTTTCTTGACAATTTTTTGTTTGTTTTAGGATTCATCTTAAGGTGGTGTTGATTTTGATACATAGAGGAGTTGGAAATGTGATTGGAAGAACTTGAAAACCGGTAAGTTTTTGAGAATTATAGAAAGTTGTCATTTTGACTGTTAAATATGTAACCAAAGAATGGTTGCTTTGAGAATTTGGTATTGTTGTTGTTGATGGAAACCTGTAGAATATGGAATCACATTTAGGGAAGGGTGTGTATGCATGGATTTTTTTTTTTTCTTTTCTTTTTTAAAGCAAATTAATGGAGTTTGTGAGGAATTTTGATAAAGAAGATTCTGGGTGAATCTTCATCGAGCTATAGCCACCATAAGCAACTAAAATTCCGGCCAAGAGGAGGCTGGAATTGGCCTTTAAAGAAGCCATGTAATCATTGGTTATAAGTGGTTAGTCAATTAACCCTAATAAGGTTAGAATAGCTGACCTATTCTTTTTATTTGGTGCTTCACGTAAAAGAAAAAGAATATATATTTATGAAAGTAAATATTTTGGCTAATTTGATAAGTTTATGTTATTTAATGGAAATTTAAATTTCGAACAAAAACATAAAGTTAATCTAACAACTTTGAAGTGTTATACTTGTATATGAACATAGTCAACTTATGTCCTAATATAATTACTTATTGAGTTTTATATAATTGTTCATACTAAAACTTGTCATAATATCATAATACTTTATATAATAACGTTGTGATAATGTATAACCACTAATTACTAATTCAATAATAAAAAATGCATAATAAGTAAGGAGTTAATGCCATTTAAGTAAAACCTTCGCTATGTAGAATTCAATCCAAATGCCTGGAGAACTCTGAATAAACGCTCGGTTAGATTATGACAAGTGTTTAACAATATGTAATATGTCAACATGAGGGGATAAAGGCACAACAAATGTTTATTAGTTTAGTACCTAAATTTTAATTTTTTTTTAAAATAATTTACTGTCTACACTTTACAATAAACGACTCACCAAGTTCCTCTATTAGGCACTAGATTATAAAAGAACCAAATTTCACGTACTAAACCGCTTACTAATCATACCAAAGTCAAGGGATGGCGACGACTGTTAAGGAGGTTGCAAAAGCTAGCTTTTACTTTTTCTTTCTCTTTCTTTTTCCTTTATTTAGCTTTTGCAATCCTTTATTAAACTACATAAATAAATATATCTAATAATATTACTTTATTTAATTAATTATTTATAATCCAATAACATGTCATGCCTCGAAGCTATGAAGTTGTAATAGTCTGTAAACCAACCTAAGATAAAATTTGATTATTGAACATCTAGCCTATATAAGGTGATCATAATTAAATTCGTTTGAAGCATACAATTCGACACATTCTTACATATAAAACATTTTTATTAGTTTTTCAACGTATTTATAGGTTGAGTTTATAGTTATAATAGAACTTAATAGCTTATGATTGTACTTTAGTTATTACAAATCAATAAATAAACCAACTAGGTCAAATATACTCTCTTATTTGACCTAAAACTTGTATAACTTTATGTCCTCTGTTGAATACTTTTTTTTTAGTTATACCTATAAAATATACTTTATACGAAAAAGTTGTTAACGATATCATTTTATGCAAATATTTTTTACATTTGTATAAACCTTAAAAATTTTTAAACTCGGAACATTTTCTAGAAGATTAGTTGAAAATGCACCAGTATTATGGGTCCAAAAAAAGATAAATATAATAATCATATGATAACTTCTCTCTCGGTTTTTTCATAAACATATAATTTTTTTCTTATGTCTATGTTATCATCCCAATTGTAATTTTCATTCCAATTGTAACGTGTTTAATACTTATTTATAATATTATTATGATAGTTCCATACATTGATAAAGGAGAAAAAAGTGAGAGTGCAGAGTATAGAGTTATTTTAGTAAAAGAGTAGGGAATGGGAGGAGATAGAGATAAGATGGTAGTATGGTGGATTAAATGAGGATTATTTAAAAATTTATCATAATATCTCGTATAGATATTTTTATGGTATTGAATTGTATAAGTTTTTAAAAGAATGAAGTTTTATAGAAAAAAGTCAGCCAACTACACAAAACCCCTCACACTTCAATGGTCTCTCTATATATATACATATATAGATGCATTGTTTCTTTCCCTAAGTAAAACGTTACTGCTATTGCTACCATATATCCTAATAAAATCGATATTTATCTATTACTTGTACATACTTACCGCACCTAACTTTTTTCTACCCGTTCAATATGTCTTCTTATCTTGCTCGGATCTTTTGCTTCTGCCGTTTGTCCTTGGTGCACTTGCGTCAGTCTTCTAGCCAACAAAAGGATGGAGAAGCACTAAACCAGTTGAAATTTTGAATGGAATTATGCCGTGTTTAGTTAATCTCCATGTCCTTTTTAAAATGAAGTATAAAATCTTTTAGTTAGAAAAGTTGACTCCAATATCGTTTCATTAATTAGCTACCTATATAATAAGTTCCTTAACGAATGGTGGATATGACATTTGCCTTGGCATGAGGAAAAGGAAAACTTCCCTATTTTGTATTTTTATGCAGCTAGCTAGCTGTCTTTACTCGACCGAATCATTATGAAAAGGAAAACTTCCACCAAACAACAATGACATTTTAACGTTTTACTATTTTTTCCCCCCCTAACGTTTTGTCCCCCATAATAACTTAATTCAAACAATCTGATTTCTTGGTAGGCTATTTTAGATGTGACTCCTAAAATCTAGTCTAACCTCTCCCTAAAGCTTAGTCGATCTCGTCATGCTTCAGATCAAGTTGCTAATATTTAGAAGACCTCTCCAAGGCCTAGATTGAGCTCCTAGGTGTTCAGTCGACCTCATTTGATGATATCTCCCAAGCTCCTATTTACATTCAACTCCTTGGAACTTGAGCTCTCAAGTTCATGATATGCAAGTCTAACTAGTAGGTTCAAAAGAAGATTGAGTGGGAATAACACAGCTAGATAGGGAAAGTCTTATATTTTACCTAAGATCCTCTCCAATTAAAGATCTAAAAACAAAGAGATAATCTTGGAATCGTGATTCACATTCTATAATTAGCTCGCTTACAATACCTATAAATACTAAGTAACCCTTATAGATAAAGAGACTTTTTCACTCTCACACTTGATTTAAGCATCGGGATCTACATCAAAATCACCTCTGGCGTTTCTTTTTTAGCTTACTTGTGCTACTTGTGTAAGTTGCCTATAACCTCAACTGCTCAACCAACTTCATATATCAACAAAACTTTATACAATTAGTACACTAATGATCATCATTACATTTGAATACTTTCACTTCCCCATTTGTGAATTAAATTAAAAGGAGAATGATTCTTCATTTCACTGCTGAATATGGAACTCTAAGAAAATAATCATACTCGAGTGATTGAAAGCAATCAAATATGTATTGGACAAGAAATTATTTTATGATTCTTTGCACCAAATATAAAAAACTTTCATTAAATTGATGGAAGGGAAGCAAATAACTCAAATCTATTCCTATGTTTAAGATGATATTCAAACTTGTGTTCTTTAACGTGCTGTGAACATTTTGTTAGATGCCTATACTTGAACCTAGAGGCTTAAATATATTTTCTGTTGTCGTCCACCCTAACCAATGTAATTGAAACATAAACAAGTAAATAGGTGAATCGACCAATGGATCATGAAATTATGATGTTTATTGTACAAAATGTTGATTCATGTCACGTTAAAAGATTTAGAACGTGACTTAGGCAATAATCAAGGTCTTAAGTGGAGATTTATTGTTTGTGCATATATATAAATTTACGTGTAAATATTATATGTTGTTTCACTAAGAGGTTTTTAGATATTCAAATTCATTGTCTTCAAATTCAACACCATGAGCTCTTAAAATCCTTGAATTCGATGAGATGTAGTCTTCGGATATTCATTTTCGGCTAAATAAGATATCGATGCTTATGTGCCAGTTCGAGCTACGGTCATGACAAATACTGAGTTTAGTCAAAAAGAACACACATGTTAAAGCATACTTTTAGAATTTGTAATGTTTAAATTTTCATTTAACTTGATTAGTTCTGAATAGTGAGCTTTGTAGATTTGAGAGATTATAAAGATACAAGAAAGTTAAAGCTCGTTGTGATCGTTTCTATGCTTTGTATGCTCTTACTAGATAATAAGATGCGGTGAAATCATTGCAACTCGATCGCAGAGCATGACATGACACATTGAACAAAAAGATTGATTTTCCTATGGAGGATTTCCATTTTCAACTGGTATAAATGCTATTCCCGCCAGGATAATATATAATAAAGTAGCTTCTTGCTTTCCGAAGAATATATCCTTTAGATCAAACATAAATCAAAAAGTGTTGTACGGATAAAGAGCTCATTTGTATGTACGGGAAAGGGAACGGAACTTGAGAATAAGGTTTCTCCACTCTCCCATTCGCACTCAGTAATAATTAATAGTCGACTTTAGTATTCAATTTTCACAATCCCGTTGATTTTCGCTCGTGCATGTGTCACGTGAATGTCTAAAGTCCTATTAAGTGAAATCAGTTATTCAAAATGAATCGATTGTAACTGCTTAAAGGACTGCGATATAAAATGTCTAAGACTTGCATAAATTTAAATTGTTAATGACTATATTAAATATTGGTCAAAAGTCTAAAGTGAAAGAAGGAAGCCATTTGATATATTTTTGGAATTCTTTAAAATACTCCTAAAATACATTGAAAATAACCATTAAAATATAACCTCATAAAATAAAGAGTAAATCAAATAATTCACTAAATCAAATAATTCACGTATTTTCTTTTTCTCAGTCTTTTTAATTCTTCTCTCTTACTCTTAACAACATCTCTAATTTCCTCTCTATATTTAGTTTCCCTCTCCTATTCTTAGTGACATTGATGATTCTTAATTTTACAACTCAATTGTAGCTAATTTTCTTCTTTTTGTTTCTCTTCTCTCTCTCCAAACAATATTCAAATTTCTATTTAGTTTTAATTTTTTTTTTTGAAGTACCTTAAATATCTCTTTGTACTTTATATTGAAATTAAAATTTGGCAAAAAAGAGTGCCTTTTGATTTTTTTTTTCTATTTTCTTAAATCTCCCTTTTATAATATCATATTTAATATTTGTTATTTTACAATATGTTATTTAATTAGGGTTATAAAGGTTAATTATTTTAACTCTCTATTTACACCAAAAATTGTTACTTTTATATATAACGTGATTTACATTTATCACAATTATTATTATGTTTACATTTTCATGATTATTGTTAATTAAAAAAATAACTATGTTTTTTGCGTTTAATTTAGTATTTTTTTCTATCTATATCTATATTCAACTAGGTATATTGGACTCAGTACCTTCCAAAATATATTTTTATCCATATTATTCAATCACTTGTCCTTAGAAATAATAAGAATTATTTTTTTCCCACAAGTTTAATTAATATTTTTAGGAAATTTTTCCTTTCTCACCTATAACATTAATGAAGCAATCAACCTATAATAATTATTATTGTCAATATAATAAGAAATCAAGGCCTAAAATATTATAAAACCTTCTTCAATGGATAATTATAAAAATTGAAATGAATTTTTTTCCCTTTTTATTCTTTATCCAACATAAGAGTCAACTTTTGAAATATTACATTAGCTTTGTTTAATACTTTTTTATATTTTGTAGTAAATATCATTAAATAATTTTTTTCTTTTATTGCACATGCATCACAAATACATCACCTACTAGTATATTTTAATAATATAACCGAACCCAACTTTAATTCCCTTTGAGCTAATATTATAACTTAGAAATGATGGGATGCGAGCAGTGGCATCATAAAATATATAATTTGGTATATAAAACAGTTAAAACGTCTCTATTCGAAGGAGTAGTCTCGAAAAAATAATAATAATAATAATAATAATAATAATAATAATAATAATAAGTGAAAGCTTGAGATAGATATAATTTTTAAGATCGTTTATACCATAAGTGACCATTTATACTTTTGCTTAAATAACCTACTAATTTTCTAACAATCTAGCTCATTTGGTAGAAGTGTTAACTGATTTTCTGTTTAATATGCTAATAATATGGCCCAAATCCATCCTTGAATATTTATAGCCGATAAACTTGGAGAATTCAATTTTAATTTGTGGTGCAGTTCTTATGGCATTGGGATAAATGAAGATAAAATACTGTATAAGTTGTATGACAAGGAATTAGTTCCGATTTATAAAATTAAAGATCTTTCAATTATGATGCTATACATTCCAGTAACATCAAATCAACGAGCTAATTAACATGATGTGAGAGGACATGGCTTAAAATATGATATATTACTTATCTGATTAGAGTTTACGACCTTTTGCAATACTGACAACCACGATATTTTTTTGCGTGCACTTAATTGATCCTCGGAATATTTGGAAGTTTGTGAAAATATAAATAAATTTGCTTCGTCCATATGCATTAATTTCTACCAGTTTCTTTCTTTAATAGCAACTTTTATTAGTTTCTGGGACATACTTGATTAGAATAATAATATATATAATTATAAATACACCATCAAAACTATTTATCAATTATGGATGGATATCTTAAACTCTAAATTTGCAATTTACCTTCCTAGAAATATTGAAAATATTTATAAAACCTTCAATTTGTCGTTGAAATCTTAAAACTATTACGAAAAAATCACATAGCAATGGTTTCGGCGATATGGCGTATGTTTTCAAAATTTATGAAACGCAAGCACGTTTTGGCATTTAAGGGCATGTTAGCACCTAGCAATTCATGGTGTCTTTTGCAATTTGCCTGTACATTATATTATATTGAGAAAATATGCATAAAGTTCCTAAGCTGTCCATAAAACCTTCGAACTGTTGCTAAATGGATCACAAACAGTAATAAGGTTTCAACAATTATTTTGAGCTACGTGCATGTTTTTAAATATTATGGGGTGTTCAAAACACGTTTTGCGAGTTTATGAACTCTATTTAAGCAAGAGCTCATATATATATTTCAAAGATTTTTCTTCCGAATGATTACAGTAGAGATGGATATCTATATATATATATATATATATATATATATAGTGACATGAATATATATTTAGAAATTTTTTAGATATTAATTCTTTATACCAGAAACCTATCATTTATACATAGCATGTTGCTTTTCCAAATAGTTGCAACTTTTACATAGAATGAAATAACAAAGTTTTTAGTTTTCATGATATTTTGTAATCCGACATTTTTAAGCACCTTTACTCTTTAAAATGACACGTCATTTCATATGATAGAAGACTATTGATCATCATATAAAATTATAATAAAAATGATACATATTTATACTATTAAATAATAATATTTACACCTTATAGTAATTTAATCATTAATATGTAAATTTTAATAATATTTCAAATAAATTTTGTTGTCTTCATTAATATGAGTATTCGCTTTAAATCAACAGCATCAGCTTGCCTATAGCCCGTGATTTTAACCTTTTTTTTTTTTTGGGTGAATAGATTTTACCCAATTATTCTTTATATATATATAAATTATATCGGGCAAAGATATGTTCTTCATAATATGGACATTCAACAAGTAATGAGGCCTGGCTAAGAGGGAAAGTAATGGTACTCGTGTAACAAGTTTCCGCCTAGCTTTAAGTCAAAAACACTGTCCTTCCGTTGAAAATAAATATTGCGAAGTAGGTGGCATGCATTTCATGCAAGAAAACATACATATAGAATAGAAGCCTCCATAGGGTTCGTGCAACTAAATAAAGAAGCATAAAGATAAGGATGTCGAGTGTATACGTTTCAATAGATATATATATATATATATATAAAAACAACTTTTAGAAGACAATCACAATAGTCCATGATTGCATTCTTATTTATTTACTATTACTATATTAATTAGTCATATTGATTTTTTAAATAATTATAAATATACTTCAGAATCTATTGATCACTACTAATATATTCCTTGAATTTTCAAGCTTATTTCCAACTTCCGCATGACTTTTTTAAAAGGCGGGCTATATGTATACATCTTTAAAATTTACAAGAAAGTGAAAATAAGTGTGAAAGTTAACACGATATATTCACACCTAACCAATTGTTTTAAAGATGTATTTATAATTAGTCTCGACTTTTTTCAATTATTCTAGAAATTCAACCACGAATAGCTCTGATTTATGAGATAAGTTACACAATTCATCTGTTGAAACATAGAAATAACAAAGTGATATGTTTCTCCTGAATTTCTAAATAAGACACCTTCAAATTCACTTTCAAAGCTTAGTTATTATCATTAGGGTAATATCACAATTTATACATCAATTTTATTATTTTTTACAATTATATACTCAAAGTTTTAATTTATCTAATTATACACTAAATTAAAAATTTAGT
Source organism: Lumnitzera racemosa (assembly GCA_024138005.1). Classification (NCBI taxonomy): domain Eukaryota; kingdom Viridiplantae; phylum Streptophyta; class Magnoliopsida; order Myrtales; family Combretaceae; genus Lumnitzera; species Lumnitzera racemosa. The sequence continues at coordinate 63,691,692 of JAMXBC010000011.1, forward strand.
TATCATGATTTACATCTCAATTAATTCCAATTCATACTATTAATTCAGTCGACATGATCTACCAAAGAGATAGTCACTGACGACCTTAAGAGGTTCATATAACCCCCATAAGGTAGTAGACAACCGTAGACAGTTACTAGTAGGTTGTATGACATATTTTTTTAAGTGAGTCATGACTTATAATTTCACAAGAAGTGGCCAACAGTCACTTATGAGAGGTCGGGCAAGCCCCTAAGACTGTAAGTAGCCATTCTGCTAACTAATTGTGCCGAATGAACTAATAATATAAATTGAAGTTAATTAGGTGTAAACCATGACAATTAAATTTTTACTTGAGTATATAATTAGACAGATTAAAACTTCAAGTATATAGTTGTAATAGGTGATAAAGTAAAAATATAAATCGTAATATTGACCTTATCATCATTCATGCATATTAGTTTATGTATTTGTATATTATTGTCCATTGAAATATACACTACTTTATTTGATAAGCGAAACTCTTCTTCTTCTTCTTCTTTTTTTTATTCCGGTAAGGATATATTTATAAATCAAAATATCACAACATATAAAGTCTGTGGCTTCAGCCAACTTCATCCCGTATGAGACAATTGTATACATTAATGCTAGGTGCAATACATGTCTATTGGTTTTAAAAAAAAAAAATACATAATTACAAATTATATAAAAAAAATTACTAAAATACTTATGTTATATCGTATTTTGAAAATACGATATTACTGTTTGTATTAATGTCTTATCTTTAAGATATATCATAACTACGATATATAAAAATTAATATTGCATGTTGTACAAATAGCTTCATTGCATATTGGTTTAGTATTTTTGATAATTTTTTTTAGTTTTCATTTGTAAACAAGTAATTTTATTCATTAATGCTACTATTTACATGCTTGTAGTTTCTACTAAAGCCAACACTCATCAAGTCTTTTTGCAAAGGAGATTGAATAACAAAGGGATCACAAAAAACATGTCATCTTCCTCTTCCTGTTGCATTTGTCCTGCTAATCGATCGGAAAATTATTCTTTCCCGTACGGCTATCAAGTTCTTACAAAGACAACTGTCAAGAAAAATAATCAATGTTGTCACTTGCTATTAAATGATTTGTTTGCATTGAACAACATTAAATGTGTATTAAGCAATAGTTGAGTGGTTAGGCGCCTGGGTATTAAAATGCTAGTCACATAGTCGAGTCCCCTGGAGTGCAACTAGTGCTGTGATTTTTTATACTGCTTGGTCCAAAAGTCACGTGCACGGCACATGACATCTTCTTCCTCGTCCAAAGTGAACAGCGACGGTTACAGAGAAGATAATATGGAGAACAGCGATTTTCGGTCAAAGCTGAGCAAATTTTGATTAGTTCTATTAGATTTTTATATGAATCCATCCCGAATCTCTTAGATATTTGACTTATCATAATAGATTATATCAAATAACATTAATCTAATCAAAATCAGCCAAAAATAATGGGAATTTGTTAAGATAAAAGAATCTCTATTTAAACTCATCTTAGTGATTTGATATAATGAGTTTTGTACTTCTATAGTGTAATTGGTAAAAAATAGTACGAAAATAGGGCATTTTGAATAAATTTTAAAAAAATGGTATAGTGAAGGTATATATTTATATGTATTTTTTATACTAAAGGCACACAGTATGTGCACAATTTGTGTTTTAGTATGAAAGGCGGGTCCTTTGAGTGCACCTTTAGTTGTGTTTTTTTTTTTATAATTAGATTTAATTTATCTAATTAGATAAAAAAAAATTCTATTTAATCTTTATATAAACTATTATATAGATGCACATCCCTTGAGCACGCCTTCAATGTCACTATTGTGTGCCTTTATTATCACTACTACACACCTTTAGTTGACACTTCACACTCCCCCTAGCGAAGTACTAACTCCTCATAAATAAATACTTTTAATATGGTAAGTTAGTTACCTATTCTGCTCCTAAATTCAATTCATGCTTCATATTCTCTCTAACTAAGAACTAACTCCTCCTAACTAAGTACTTTTAATATTGCAGGCTAACTGCCTATTTTAGCCCTAAGTTTTGGATATTTCCCTTAATCGTGCATTCAATATTAATAAATAAGGCACAATTTAAGCATGTGTCTTCTTAGTTTACAGTTAACATTTAATTTATTTTTGGCAAAGTCAATGCTTTTTTTTCTTTTCATTTAGTTTACTACCTATGAAAACTATTAACATAACGAGTCGACTTAACTGATTCATTAAACTACCAACTAAACCTATTAAAAGCAAGTATAATATATAAAAAGTATATATATAGTAAACTAACAGTATTAAGAAAATAGCAATGTAATATGAAATATCATTTACAAAAACCATTTACATAGTGAGTAATAGATATCGATAATACATAATAATCAAACTAAGTAATATAAATATAGTTATTTACAACTACTTTTTCTTAGATCTAGTTAATTATTTTTCGAAACAAGTTAATAATGATAGTTTGTGAGTGGATGGTCCCTCCGATGTCTAAGGCTTAGATAGCTGTGGAGGAGTATCAGTGAAATCTATATAAAGAACTGAAGTAGGCGGTGAAGGTGGTAGCTGGGTATCAGCCTCCTCTATGTGTAATATCTGAGACCATCCTATATAACATTTACAAGGAGCTGGTGGTGTCAATTGCGGATACATCCACATGTAAGCATCTGGAGTTTCAAATGAGGTATGGCTAGAACTACAGGCATTAGTAAGTAGTGCATTGTTACCAATCTCACCTAAGTCAATGGAATGACGAGGTCCTAATGCCATAAAATCGTCACTGTGTCTTCGACCACATGTTTGTGCTGGTCGACATCCTCTCGTGCAAACTCTACGACTTACACATGGTCGAAGGGCAAGTATAAGGGTTAGATCAACTAGCTAGTCAGGAAATAATATCAAACTATCGTGCTCCTCAAGATGGTAAAGGCCACCATCAATGATATGATGAGCAACATCGACATCGTCTACTAGCGTCGTTCGACGTAAAATATCCACCTATAGTTAATGAAACAATTAATGTTATATTCATACACATTGCTTTGCAATAAATCATTAGATAAATGGAAGGAAAGCTTACTAAGTATCCCATCACCACCCCATGATGAGTGATGTATCAGTGTATATGATCCTTATACCAATCATAGTAAACTAGATCGACACCTTTCTGTTCCTGATTATGAACAACCCACATTTGGTGGTCTACCTAGATCAATTTGTATCCTTGATGCGCAACTAACCAGTCTGTGTTTGTCTTACCTCTAAGGTCGATATAGTGTAGCTCCTCACTCGTTCGAACATCAACCAATATTGTCTAGAAGCCTCCAAATTGTCGTATAACATAGTCGGGGAAATAAAACTTGACAATGTGGAAACATATCAATGGAACCCTGATCATCAAGATAGCTCGACCGACACTACAAAATGGGTGTAGGAGATCAATAAGATCATCTGGATATGACTCCTACACGACCTACAATGCATATGTAAAGAAAATGTATTAATAGTCTATAAATTTTTAATAAAGATCAGCAACAGAAACAAAATTAAAGAAATACATACCTATTGACTCCTCTGCAAATTAAATGAAATTCGGTATTCATCCACAATACGTATAGCATGGTGTGTAGTATCTCGTGATATAACCCACCTAGCAGCTAATAGTAGCCCCTCCTGTATGGTAAAGCTAAACTTGGTCCGTGGTGCAATGTAGGGGAAATGATCCCATACCTATATTTGCAGTAATATGGCGGTACCTCCAATCTCTTATACTCCTGATTGTGCAAGTCCATATAACTGACGATACAACTAAGCCAAACAACCTGATTCCCAACTAAACATCACGACATGTAGGAAATACTCTAGCATAAGTAAGAACATCATATGGATAAGAGATGAAGATTTATCAATAAATGAAAAACAACCAAATAACTGCAGGATGTATGCACAGGTGTACCGACGAACGGTCTCCTCATCTGCATCTATAGGAAGTACATTAAATATGTCTTGTAACCAAGCCAAACTAACACACCCCTCTCTGCTAATATTATTAATGAGGTAGTCTCCTAGCAATCCCCCAGCTATCTAGGGTAAACTAACTGCATAAGCCTAATCATTGCAGCCCTATCCATACAGAGACCAAACAGTATCTCTATGTCCCGAAGCGTAATCGTTATCTCTCCATGAGCCATATGGAAAATGTGGATCTCGGGTCTCCACCTCTCAACTAACGCAGTAATAAGGTAATGATCGATCTCGATGAATGGTAACCATGCGACACTAAGGAAACCTGCGTCAATAAGGTGGCCGATAAAGCAATCATCCAATGGTATCTATGACATGTCCTTCTACAAGCTCAACTCCACTCGACGAATTGTAATGTGCTCGCTTCACTGCAATATTAGATTCCTATTCATCACAACTGTTAGAAATTATTGAACTATACAATTTCATAGATGAAATAATGTCAAGCCATACTCGAAAATCCCATACGTCCTGTGATCAATGCCGTCCCTATCCATGCAGTACCAACGGGTCACTCGGTCCTGGATTCATCTAACCTACAAATCAATACAAATATGTCGTATCATTAACTTATGAAAGCATAACATGATATGATATATAATATAATGTAAGAAAATAACATAAATATGTTTGTCTATATCGTTTCAATTAATCTGAGGATACCTACTCCTATTGTGTCTTTCCATTCTACACATATTACAACTGCTCTTATTGGTAGGCTCTCTCAAGTCCATCTCCATATGATATCTCTTTTTCCTTGGTTTACCCAAATCATGTTTCAGATTCTCGTTAGGTATGAGGAATGGGCAACTGAGACAGGGCTAGTTTAACTCATCACCTATTGGCATGAAATGTCTACTATATACATCTAACTGATGAGACCATATGTACCATACCTCAGTGCATCGACCATTGGTACCTCGAATAGAATTAAGTCCCTTGATCACATGTGAGCACGAGATTCTATAGATTTACCATTTCCTACATGAACATGTCATTCTATTCGTGTCTACAATATGTATTTGACCGCTTCGTTTCATCATTCCATTTGGTTCATGCCTCTAATCAATCTTCACCTCCTATATCCCGTTTTTACTGCTATATGCCTTGATGGAATGAGCTAGAGCTCTGCCAGCCTACGTTTTAAGCTTGTTCACAACATACTTCATATTCACTTGACCCACGTTCATTCCCTTCCTCGCTTGCTTGACTCTTCTTTCCCAATAATCAACACAATTGTAGAAAATCTTCATGATAAGTGAAGTCAAGGAAAATCCTCTATAACCTTTCAAAACGGCATTGTAGCTCTCAACAATGTTAAATATCATATATCCGAACCAATAGAAACTGTCATGAGATAACGTCTACTCGCTCTTGTCAAATGGTGCGAACCATGATGGTGCGTCCTCCTTTACTTGCAACATTTACTCTATTAAATACTCAAATATCCTAAGTTATGCCTGCATAGCAACAGAAGTATACTCAAATTTCTTAGGTTATGCCTGCATAGCAATAGAAGTAGCTAGTTTCTTGCATAGTTAGTTCTTATGCGCTTTATTGAAATTGTCGGCGACATGCTGTATGCACCATCTCCACACCACAAATGGTTCCTTCTAGCCAACTTCTTCTTTGTTGAGCGTATTCTCAATACCTGAGTGTCTGTCTGTAATTAGGAAAATTGTCTCCCCTAACCACTGACAACAAATTGCTTCAATCTTTTTAGAAACCAACCCCATGTCTTAACAAACTCCTTGTTGACAAGCACAAATGCCAATAGGACAATATAGTTATTTTCATCCATTGAACAAGCAATCAATAGTATATGACCATACTTCCCATACAGAAATGTTCCATCAATGCAAACTAATGGTTAACAATACTTGAATGCATATACATATGGCCTAAAGGTCCAAAAATCCCACTTCATTATCGAAACACCAGGCTTAGGGGATCCCCTCCATACCCAAATCACCTTCATTCCAGGATTTGAAATCTTAATTGCGTTCAACAAAATAGGAAACTCATTATATGCTTTCTCTCAATTGCCATATACCATCTCTATAGTCTCTCTCTCTCTTTTTTTTTTTTTTTTTGCATCCCAAACTCTCTTTCTAGTCACATTATACCTAAACATGTTTAAAATATTTGCCTATAAGTCTGCAATCTTTATATCAACATTCTCTTTAGTATTATTGATGCAGCAATTGGCCATCGGTCTACTGTCGATCTGTCTATGGTCCTACATCACATTGGGGTTGACACATGTGTGTAGACCCTCAAGAATTATTATAACGAATAGCCTCATTAAACTTTTCTATGATGCTCGTAGCCTCCATTTGCATCCATTGTCCTTTTCCCCGCAATGAACGACCCATAGGTACGATTTTGATTCATTAATGTAATAGTCACAATAGTAATTGATGTGATATCTCTTGACAATATCAATAAGCTCATCCTTCTTGCTGAAGCATCGTCTAACAAATAAATCCATACCATCAACTTGGTTACTACTCTCCGCCTCCATATCCTCTTCGAATTCCACATAACCACTATCACCACCAATGTTCATATATGAAATTGAATCTCTAACCTAGGATGTCGTCATCCTAGTCTGATTATATTGAGGAGACATCCCAATCCCCTATCTAGTAGTAGATTGAGGTATAAAGGGAATGCTGCTCGATATATATTCTGACATAACCGCATAATCTATAGTGTTTTCAACTTCTACAATTTCTTCATCTACTTCATATTCAACACCCACATGTTCTTCCTCAACCTCTATTCCAGTCTACATTGGAATTATCTCTTCATTAAGGTTGTAGCTCAAGTCATTTTGTAAAATTGACCTTATGTTTACATCAATTGCCTCTTCATTCATGCCACCATCACCAAAAGTGGGGTCTTCAACCGGATAAGTTTTTGCTTCATTGTACATAGGGTAGTCTTCCTCGATTTGCTGCATATGAGGTTGAAGATTATTAGAAGACCTAACTCGTAAAGTTCTACCGATAATATTCCTGTTGAGCTAACCAAAAGCCCTAATATATATCTCCTGTATTTGGTTTTCTCTAAACACATCGTCCATTTCTATGAAGTTTTTTACATCATCATCATCTGTAATGGCCATCAAAGTATAGGAAATACATCCCTTATAATAAGAAGGGTGTTGATGAACAAGCCTAACCCCATAAAGATCAGCTTCGATACTCGTACAGATTTGCTAGAGGAAATGACTGAGTTGGCATTCTTCTTCATCTTCAACTTTTTCACCGGGTCCTTGTCATATTATAGACCATTATTTCCATTGACTATGTTCCCACCCACATAACAATTATCTTTATATAATCAACTATTGACAACCTGTTGATCCATAAATTACAAAATTGGTAAAGCCCATACAATTTTGCATAGCTCGTAGTACCCACATAATTTCACATTCTCAGTGGAGGCATCTCATCGCATCCACACAATTTCATTTTTCGGTGAAGCGTCTCATTACATACTATAAAAGTTTGTTTTTAGATTGATCATCTCATCGTACCCACACAATTTCCCTACTCAATAGGGCATCACATCATACCCACATAATTTCACTTCTCGGTAGGGCGTCTTATCACATAATATAAATGTAACCGTACCCATACAATTCACAATCTCAATAAAGCATCTCATCATATCCACACAATTTTATTACTTGGTAAGGTGTCACATCACACCCATACAATTTCACTCTTTTCGATGGAATATCTTATTACATACTATAAATGCAACCCTACCCAAACAATTACACTACTTGGTGGAGCATTACATTGCACTCACACAATTTCACTTCTCGATGGGGTGTCTTATCATATAATATAAATATGCAACCGTACAACTTTATTTCTTAGTAGAGTGTCTCTCATACCTACATAATTTTGTTACTCGGTGGGTCGTCACATCACACACGTACAATACTCCTCAGTAAGGCATCTTATTATATACTATAAATATAACTGCATCCATACAATTTCACTTTTCGGTCAGGCATCTCATCATATACAATCTACAGGTTACATACATATTTTTTTACATAACCACTACAACTTATATAACTATATATTACTAAATTAATAATGTACAAAAAGCAACATGCATATTAAGAAAATATAAACACTAAAAAATTATTATCTAATTACAGTTCATAGGACAACATAAATATTACTGTATTAACAATGTAATTTATATTTTAAAAAATTATTGCAGAATAAATGGTGGCTGAAGATTACTTACAAATGGGTTAAGGAAAATAAAGTCACGTTGTAGCTTGGAGAGACAAAATCGGGTCACGCTATCACTTGAAAAGAGAAAACTAGAGGTTTTCAAAAAAATTTGAAACTAAAAGAAATTAGAGTGAGAGGAGAATGTGAAAGTTAGGGTTTTTATAGGTGTATTGAAGGTGCATGGAGTGAGTGCACCTTCAAAATAACAAAATAGGTGCACTTAGGCCATGCGCCTTCCTTATTATAAAAGGTGTACGTCTAGTTTGTGCCTTCTATAATAGGGAAGGTGCATTTAAGCCATGCACCTTCCTTGTAAACATTTAAGGCCTGCTCCTTGAGCACGCGTTCAGTATAAACAATTGATGCATAGTAAAGACACGGGTTACGCGCACTCTTTCACTATACCATCTTCATAAGATTTACTTCAAACACCTTATTTTTGTAATTTTTTTCAAACTTTGCGCTATAAAAGTACAAATCTCTTGATATAATCATATTTTTATAAATAGAAAAATAAGGAGGATGCAAGATGCAACAAGAAATCCATAGAAAACCCAAAAAAAAAAAGTTGATTTAACAAGAACTTTTCTCTCTCTAGCTTCAACCTGCAACCATAGAAACTTCTATCTAGGTTTTCTTCCCTTTTAGGCTAAACTAAAATGCCTAACTAGTACCATTAGATTCTAGAGAGTCTCTAGATTAGGAAAAGCCAAAACCTAAGTGTTGATGTTCAATTGATAACTCAGATTGAAGAGTTCAAAATTTGATCGACCTTAAGGTATTTACCACTACTACTTGATTCTAAAGTAAAACTATGGATGCCATCGTATTGCCCAAAGCAAGAAGACTTAACTTGACATATCCCTACACTACAATGACCACCAAGAAGAGTTGATAAAGTCATCAAACCCCACTATTCATTGGGCCGTTCATAACCCATATTCATCCATGAGCTAGCCTTGACTCATAAATGACCTGACTAGTAACTAGTGACTAGTTCTTTAGGTTATCTTAGTTTATTTTATTTTATTTTTTTTTATGTTTGTTTACTCTTATTCAAATAAAAGATAAAAAATAAATAGATGAAAACATTAAAAATTATATATTTACTAACAGTTTTAATTTCTCGACAAAAATACCAATTTAGATCTCAACATTTTGCATTTTTTTTTTATTTTAATCCTAAACCTTTCAAATTTTCTATTTAAGTCTTCAATGTTTATTAAAATTTTCAAACAAGTTCTCCATTAGTTTACGTTTGACTTTTCCATTAACATAACCTATGACACTTTTTAATTGATCCACAAGAAAAGCATATATTTAAGACTCAAACCTTTCATACATTTTCTATTGGAATCCTAAATATTTTAAAATTTCTATTTGTGTCTTTAATATTTGTAAAAATTTTCAAATAAGTCGTCCTTAGTTTACCATTAAATTTTTCGTTAACTATGATACGTAGCACTTTCTAATTAATCCACATATTTTATTAAATAATTATTATAATAAAATAATTAAAAAATTAACAAAATAATAAAGACAATAATAATAATTTTAGAAAGTTCAAAAAAAATTTAAAAATGCAAAACCAAATAATAAAGATTAAATAAATTTATAATGTAACAAATGAACATAGATGTGTATTTATCAAAATTTCAATAAAATTCAAAAATTAAAAAATAAGAAAATTTAGAAAATGAGAAAAAATAAAATAAAAAAGTATTGTGGCCACCCTCTAACCTCGAGTGGTCGGAATAGTTAAAAAGAAGTAGAAGGTAGTAATCACATACCAAAGTAGGTCAAATCAACCAACCATAAATCGTGTATTTGAGAAAAGAAAATTGAGTGAAACTTGATTGGATCTCCAATCAAGGTAAATAACTACTGACAACTAAGTATCTGAAGAAAAATTAAAGTAAAACCCGAGAAGGTTTCCACTTGGTTAAAACCGAATCGAGTTTCACTCTTATTTCTCTTTCTTTTTTTTTATAATTAAATTCACAAGGTAGGTGGCCACTCACTCGCATAAGGGGTTGCGTGAACCCCTTCAAAGGATAGGTAGCTACCCACAGCTAATGGTAGGTCAATTCAATCCATTTTAGTATGTAGGTCACAACCAATCACTTCCTTTCAATCGTTTAGGCTACCTCGAATTTTGGAGTGGTTAGAACATCTTTTTTTTTCTAATTTCTACAATTTTTGTTTTATTGAAATTATAATAAATACTCATGTATTTACATTTATTATATTATATCTATATCTTTGTTATTTGATTTTGCATTTTTCTTAATTTTTACTATTTTAATTTTTAAATTTTCTTTAATTATTTTATTATAGTAACTATTTAATAAAAGTCTATCCACCAAATCAAAAGGTGTCAAGTACTGCAATTAATAAAAAGTTAATAGTAAACTAATAGAAGATTTATTTAAAAAAATTTACAAAAGTTGAGGACTTAAATAGAAACTTGAAACATGTAGGACTTGCACAAAGAATATATAAAAGGTTGAGTTCTAAATTTATACTTTTCTCATTGATCAATTAGAAAATGTCACTTGTCATTTTAATAAAAAAAAAGTTAACAGTAAACTAATGGATAATTGTTTGAAAATTTTTTCAAATATTGAGAATTCAAATAAAATTTTTGAAATATTTAGGACTCAAACAAAAATAGTACAAAAGTTAAAATCCCAAGTTTGTACTGCTCCTTAATTTCCTTTGCATGTTTGCCATTTGGTTATCAGTTTAGTCTAGTTTTCTCATAATTGCTATCATTCATTTTGTATTTTAAATAATTAGTAGATTAAAGTCAATATTTGTAACTCCAATTAATGTGCACGTTTAATTAAAAATATGCTATATGTCTGATCGTACAATATGTCTCATGTTAGTGCATTTATGTTTATTGAATCTGACTTTGGTGGTTACTTTTGCAAATTTCATACAAATTAATGTGCTAACTCATTGATATGATATTCGATCAAATTTATGTTCTCATCATGGCTTTTATTAAATTCTTGTTTGCATTCAAAGTTGTTTGTATTTTTCATACATGTCACTTCGAAAAAGAAAAATTTGCACTTTTATTGTGTTCTTAGCATGTTTTTATTAAAAATAGTATGTTCATAGAAATTTCATGTTTTCATCATCAAAACAACATTTGCATTTTTTTCACATAAAATTTGTATTTCTCACAAAATTACATGTTTTAAAAGAAATTAGGCACATTAGATTTTTTTTTTAAATTGTTTTATTGTGTGGAAAAAAAAGGTTTTTTCTAAATAAAATCTTAATTTAGATTTTTTTCCTTATGTTAGGACATTTTAGTTTTTTTTTTAAGAGTTGGGACCAAAATTAGGTTTTTTTAATGGAATTTTTATAATAAAATTAAATTGTTAAAAAATGTAAACCTAGCTTCTTTTCAAAAATAAAATAAACCTATACACTAAAATTTTATGAAAAAAAGTAGAACTACAGTAGTTAGATCCCGACTAATAGATAAATAGATACCTCTAAGGCAACCATATATAAAAAAAAATTCTTTTTTTCGAGAAATTTGTAATAAAAGAATTTTAAAAAATTGTTTTGTTGTCTTTTTCATGTTTAATTGATTTTATTTCCTTATAAAAAATTTTTAAAAAGCGTCTTAATTATTTTTTAATTTCTACATGATGACTTTAGTTTTAATAAGTTAGCTCCTGAGCCTATTTTTTCTCTGGTCAAAATTTTTCTAAAAATTATTTTTTTTATTCAATTTGTAAGGTAGTGGCTTGCTTAGGGTTTTTCTAACCATCAACCCTAATCATTTTTTTTTTAACCAACCTCAGCTAGTTGGTGACTCTAAATTAATTTTCTAAAGAATTTTTACAAAATTTTTCTTTTGACATTTTTTTGAAGAAAAATGAATTTTCGTTAATTCAATATCAAATAATTTATATTAAGCAAGGTAAGCTTAATATAAGCTAGATTAAGAAAAAATTCAAATTAAGGGTCGATAGAAATGGCGACTCTACTAAGAATCTAAAATTCCTAACTAAACTAGTCATGTAGAAATTTAAAAAATTAATCGATGACCCTTTATTTTGATTTATATATTTATGTATATAATTGTACTAATGGGTTTCTAATGGTGTAGGCAGAATAAAGAAAGAAATTGGCCTAATAGGCCAAGTTTTCCAAGGTTCTTGGGGGAATTTTTTTATGTTCTCATGTATATGTATAGATATAGTCAAACTTAAGTCATCTTAAGGCCTCAGAATGAGTCACCATTGTGTAACCCGTAGATTGTTAGGGTCCTTAATCCTTCCTGGTGGTGATAAGCAAATCCACTCTTACTTTAATGTAGCTTGTAACTCATTTCTATGAAAATATATGAGGTCACAAAGCTTAAGAATCTATAGAACCCACCTTTGCACATTCATTTTTACAGGCTATCAAATGAGTATTAATGTAGCAATTTTTTTTTTTTTTTGGTAATCCAAAGGTGTATCTTTATTAATATACATATACTACATTGTATATAGTAAATTATATCTTATGTATCCTCATCTTATGAAAACTTCAATGTAGATAACCTTGTTAGATATTTTTCTGTGTAATTTCCTTATAATAAATCTATTTTGTAAAATGATTTTCTTTATAATTTGTAGAAAGTGTAAGGAGGCCCATCTTGTTGGCTATTCGATTAATGTAATCTCAGAATTTTAATAAAGTTACAACTTGAGACATTTTAGCAAATTAATAAGGGCATCGCATTATTATTCATTGGCAGTCCTTACATCTGCATTTAAGTGTTTATATTTGTATATTGCTTATTTATTTGTACGATAGTATAGATGTATGTGAAATAAACAAGACAAAAAATATTTAAAAAATCCTTAGGTTTGCAAACATTTGTTTGTTATGAATAACAACCACCTCTAGTGTAACTCTTTTTAAGTTGTCACCCTCCTATTATCCTAATTGTTACCTTTGTAAAATAATCCCCTACCATTCATTAATAATTTTTTAATCCCATAATTTATGTAACTTTTGTAGATTTTTTTACCTTAAGTTTTGATCATTAATTGGAGCTAGAAAAAATTAACACAAGATTAGTAAAGGAATAAGTCTAAAACATGTACTAGTTATGGAATTTGGTTTTAATAGTTTAAAATAAATAATTTAATTGAAATATGTTTGATTTATGGAATTTAGACTATTGAGATAATTATATTATATAAATCTCTTAAAGTTGCTTATGGGAGCAAGGAATTAAGCTTTTTTAGAAAGAAATATTTGTAAGTGTTATATTAATTTTGAGAGAAAAAAAAGTCACAAATTTTGAAAATTAAGGAAAAACGGTTAACCAAATTTGTAAGTAGATCAACTAAATCTCAAAGATAGTCGACCAAATTTGAAACTTGACCAATCGTCCTTTGAAAGAGAATCTATAACCTTAATCTTCTTTCTCAAAATCATTTCTTAATTTTGTAGGAGGATTGCGTTCTATCTGCTAAGAAGAGATTAAAAAAGAGCACAATTGATGGCTAACCTTTAACCAAGTGTTCATGTCACAAGTTCCAATTCTTTGGCCTCTAGAATGGTAAAAGAAGCTTTGAATGAATATCTATCAATCCTTTTGCAAGAAAGAAACGGTTCATTTAAGAAGACAGAAGGAACCTTGAACAAATTTCAAGATAACTCGTATCCACTACCAACACAAAAACTCTTGAATAAGAGAAGGGAATCTTAAGACATCTTGAGAGGAAGATGGTTGGTGGCTACAAAATGAGAATAAAAGGCTTATAAATTTAAATTAAGATCTGTAAAAGAAAATTGGTTTACCCTAAAGAAAAAAACCAGGGTAAGTCACTTTTATACCTTTGCTTTTGAATTATTTTTAAGGGCATTTCTAAAGGACAACCCATTATGTTTTTCATTAGTCATAATTTGTAATTGTAGTATTCGAGGAGTAATTTCATAATATCATTTTATAAACTATATTTTCTAATTCAAAATTTTGAACATTGATGATTTTATTAATATAGGTACAATATGTCTCAGACATTGGTTTGCATCAAAATTATGTCATGTACAATATTATGTACAATAATGAACCAAGTAATATATCATAAATGAACTAAAAACTTAACTTTCTTTATATATATATATATACAATATTACGTACAACAATGAACCAAGTAATATATCATAAATGAACTAAAAACTTAACTTTCTTTATATATATATATATATATATATATAAAATCTATCTCCAAGTAGAAAGTAAGCCCAAATTATATAGAATAAGAATTCTATCGCATCTTCTAAATATTGATTATATTCAATTAAATCTTCTCTGCTATTGTCTTTTGTATTTACAGACATAAAAGAGAAAATAATATATAATAGAAATTGATTTTATTAATGATAGAGAATAATAATTACACTTGATTAGTGATCTAAGATGTTGATTACAATGAAAGCAAGCTAAAGATAATTTTTATGAAAGTGCTCTAGCCAAACTATAGCACTAAACAAATATTGTAATACTACAACTTCTTCTTCCCAATTTTCTAGATTATATTGTTTTGACATCTATAACATAAAATAGATTATTCATCATCAGTATAATACCAATCAGTATTGATTATGACAGTATAATACCATTCAAGGAATTCATTGCATTATCTAAGTAATGATAAAGATGAAAATCATTAATTAATAGAGACATAAATCTGTATGCAAAATATGATTAAAACCACCACAAGCGGCAGTGCCAAGGCTAGTGGGGCTTTGATGCAGACTTGAAATAATAAAACCTCCAAAGGCGATAATACCAGCCGATTATGGGGTTTTGGTAGACGAACTAATAAGTAAAAATAGACAGATACAATCTCGTGGAATTACACCCAATTTCAATTGGAGATTCCCCATACGAGATATAATGTAAGATAACAATCAAACCAATTTTATTGATTAAAATTGATTTTTACAAAACATAGAAATACTAGAACATAAATGGAAGATAGAAAATATTGAGAGGTATGATCAGGAAAATGATTGTTCTACCTCTGATAAGAAGAAGCAAACAATTATGCTTCAAGAAAATGATCTGATTGGTTGACAGAGAAGCAAACAATTATGCTTCGGAAGGTGTTTGGATGATAATTGATATAAGTGTATGAGTGGGATGGAAAGGATAGAAGAGAGAGAGAGAGAGAGAGAGAGAGAGAGAGAGAGAGAGAGAGAAAGAGGGAGAGGGGATCAAAGAAGAGAGCTAGAAGAGGAGAGGTCTGTGTTTTCCGGATGCCTCTTCTGATTCTAAGAGTCCATATTTATAGAGGGATTTGAATTATTGTAACTGACAGGGTACTGTTGCTACAGTGCTGTTGTGGCTGATAGGGTACTTTTGCGATAGTGATGTTATGGCCGACAAGGTAATATTGCTACAGTAATATACAAACTTTCTAATTGACTGATTTTTGGTTGATTGTATTGCGCACTGTGGTACATGTGTAAAATACCGTATTTCTACTTTTATAGTGCAGTATGATACAAATGATACAATTACGGATCTCCTAAATCTATTCCATAGCAGTCATCTTCATTGGTATTTCCGCTGTGGTGAGATGTTGAGCCTCTTTCTAAACTTAATTCTTGTACTGATTCTGATTCTTTGATATGTTCAAGTGCTTTTTCCAGAATTTGCTTCAATTGGTCTGGAGAATTTGCACTTGCAAAAGATGATATTAAAAATCCTCTGTAGTGATATTGCCTAGTTGATGATGATGGTGGTGGTGATTTTGTAGAAGTAGTTTTGATCTAACTCAAAATTGAATTTTTTTCACATTTATTCCACATTTTGAAGCTGTCCCACCATTTTGTTTTGTACATTCTGACCAAATTGGTTATGTTTGATGTTCGATCTGGTTTATATTCGAACCACCAAACCATAACCCATGATATTCCGAGATGTATAAAATACAGCATCTCTTTTGGAAAATTCTTTTCATGAAGTGTAGGATTATAATGACTTGGGAAAGCATCAAATCCTTCTCTAGCATTTTGATGAATGATTTCTGATGTAGCACCAAATTGTTCCCACCAATGATTAAACCAGGTAGGAAGATTGAAAGTAGAACAATTATCAAAAAAATCAACCAAGTATGTGTTCTTTTTAGATTCATTTGATAAAACACATTCCACTAGGCTTGCTTATAATCATAATAATTATAAGCAGCTCGATGATTTGGTTGTGCTGAAAATGGTTCTATATTGAGTTTAGTTGCTGTGATTGGATGAACTCGCATTCTTTCAAACTGATTACTTTTAGTATTCTAGCTGTAGAATAGTTGATCATTCCTTCTTTTTCAAAATGTTTAAATCTGATTGATCCAGTTTCAGTTAAAATCTTTTCATAAAACAGGATTGTTTTGTATGGATCATATGGCACATAATAAAAATCTTTTGTAAATATTTTATTTGCAAAATCAAAAGGGTCCTTTTCTGATAGGCTTTCTCCTACAGAGAAAACATATCTAGAAGTAGGTTTTATAAAAAATTTTGACCTTTGATTAAAAGGGATTGTTCCAACTGGTGTTAGTGATGGTATTTCTGTGATCTGGAAATTCTGATTTCTTCTTTGGGTTTCTTTTAATTGAGAGACTGTCTGAGGAATTTTTGGTAATGCTGGGATTTTATGTTCTGATTGTGATTGCAAGACCACTGAGATTACATCAAGCAATCCAGGGGCTGGATCCATATCTATTAATTTTGCAAGGGCTTCTTTGGTCTGACTTTCAGAGATTGATTGGCTATTTGAAGACATTGGTTTTAATAATTTTGAGGAGGATTCTTCTTTGATTGTTAATGGAGTGTTGGATGGTTTACAAACATCTAACCATGTTTTGATATTGGTTAATCCTTTTCTTGATGAGGAAATTTTTTCCTTACCTTTATCCTTGCCTTTTTTGGGAGGCATCTCCCTGCAAGAATTCACGAGTAAGGAAGTCAGGAAGGGAATTGGAAGATCCATTTATATGCTCGATTTCGAAATCAAATACAGAAAGAATAGATTGCCACCTGGCAAAAATCTGTTTTAATGCAATGTTTTGAACATCTTTTAATAAGACATTTTTAGCTGCCTTACAATCAATTCTTAAAAGAAATTTTTGATTCAATAAATCTCCTTGGAATTTTGAAATTGTTAAGATAATGGCTAAAATTTCTTTTTTGATTGTAGAATAATTTGATTGGCAATTATTCCAATTTTTTATACAAATTGAACAACATATTCTTTATCATTTTGTTTCTGTTTTAGAATTCCTCCGAATCCTAAATCAGAAGCATCAGTTTCTACGATTTTTGACAATGAGGGATCTGCAATATGCAGACAAGGAATTCTTTTAATTCTTTGTTTGATCAATTTGATTATTTCAGTATGTTCTTTTGACCACAGAGGTAGATTCTTTTTTAATCTTTGATATAGTGGTTTGCATATTATGTTGAGATTTGGGAAAAAATCTGTAACATAAATTAAACTTCCTAAAAATCTTTGAAGTTGATTTTTATCTTTGATTTCATTAGGAAAATTTTCAGTAAACTCAATTGATCTTTGTATGGGAATTATTGTCTCATTGTGAATATTAAATCCTAGGAATCTGATTTTAGTCTGGAAAAGACTAATCTTAGTAGGTGAAACTACTAAACCATTCCTTTTGATTATATTGGTGAAAATCTTTATATGTTTAAAATGTTGATCAATATTAGATGAATATATTAAAACATCATCTATATATGTAATTATAAAACTAATATAATCATTAAAAATTTCATTCATGATCTTTTGAAATTCTGAAGGAGCATTTTTCAATCCAAATAGCATTACATTCCATTTGAATTGACCAAAAGGAACTGGAAGGCAGTTTTGTACCTATAACTTTCCTTAATCTGAACCTGCAAAAATCTCGATTTCATATCAAAATTTGAGAATATTTTGGCTTGATTTAATCTATTAAGCAAATCTTTTTTATTGGGGATTGGATATCTTATCTATTTGAGAGCAGAATTAAGAGATTTGTAATTGATTACTAATCTTGGTACACCTCTTTCAATTTCAGTATTCTTGTTTACATAAAAAGCAGAACAACTCCAAGGTGATCTACTTTTTTTTATTAATTTTTTATTGAGTAAATCATTTATTTCATTTTTACAATGATTGAGAACTTCATGATTCATTTGTGAAGGTCTAGCCTTTGTTGAAATATTTTTTTCACTAAAATCATTTTCATATGGGAGATCTACAATATGTGATTTCCCATCCCAAAATGCATTTGGAAGCGTGGAACAGATTGAATTTTTTATTTCTGATTCTATTTGAGAAATTCTTAACTTCAAATTTTTATTATCAAGTTAGCTCTCAATTTTTTAAATTTAAGATCATTTTTCAAGTACATCAAATGATTTTCTTTACATTGTATTAAACAATTTAGCTCATTATTATTTAACTGATTTATATATTTGGTTTGTGATTTTATAACGAATTTAAACACAATTTCTTTTTTCAAATACTGCGTTTTAATTCTATTTTCATCTACAACAAATGGTTGAATTTGATTTATAAATGGTGTTCCCAGGATAACATTTTTATTCAAATTTTTTACCAATATAAATGAGGTTTTATTAGAAGCATGATCTTTTAATATTTCAACATTTGATAATTTATATTTGATGCTCAATTTATAATTGGATGCAGAACTTAGGGATTGGCTAGTTTTCTCAAAATATTTTGTTGAAATTAAGTCTTTTCTAATACAATTCAAATCAGCACCAATATCAAATAGAGCAAGTGTTTGCAAAACGAATTCATTATTAATCTTGATTGATATGTTTATTATCCATTTTCTTGATGTGATTTGAACAAGATGCATTAAATAATCATCAATCTTATTTGATGAGGTTTTTATTTCATTTGAAGTATCCGATTCATTTTCTTAGATTATTTTTTTATTCAATTCAAGTAATTCTTGTTGAAATTTTTTTTGCATCAATTTTAATTCCTTTATTTCTTGTTTTTTAATGTTAATTTCTTTTTGCAAATCACTGATTGTTATTACTTCTTTAATTTTCTTTTTACCTCTTTCGAGAATTTCATTAAGGTTATATGATAATCTTGGAGTGGGATTTGTGTTGATTTTCAAGTTATTAATATACTCAAACTTTTCATTATCATTTGTCATCTGATCAATTTTTTCAAGAATTGCTTCTTCATTATTAGTTAGTACATTGATTTCTTCTTTTTCTGATTCTGATGAAGTAGAGTCCATATCATTGACTTGGATTCCATCATTACTATCATTTTCTGATAACTCATTTTCACAAAAAAATTGTAATATATTTTCCATTGTTCTTTCATCTAAGTCTAATTCATTAAGCTTATTATTTATTTTACAAAAATTTGCTGTATGACCAATTTTTTTACATTTATAACACCTTAATTGTTTATATGATTTCCTTTTATATTTTTTATCTTCAAATTTTTCTTGATTTTGTTTATTTTGAAATTTTTTAAATGATTTTCTCTTAAAATTTCTTCGAGGTTTTCTATTTATACATTCAGGACAATTTTGTGATTTATGAGATGACCTTTTATGATTTTTTTGATTTTTTATTGACAAAAGAAGGATCATATTGAGCACAAAAATCACCAAGACTCTGGTGTTTTAAGCACTGTTCATTTTTTAATTGTTTTTGTAACCTGATTGTATTACACAAATTGGTTTCAATTTTATTGACATATGATGCTAATTCTCCATATGACAAATTATCATAGGGAATTTCACCATTGTTTTCTTCCCTGAGTAATTTTCTAACTTGGTCACCTATAAGTTTTGGTAAACCGGCGAGAAATTTTTCTTTCCAAAAGGGTTGGTTACAATCATTTCTAAGGAAAATTCTTTGAAAGAAAATATCTCTATATTATCTGAATTCTCCAAATGATTTACATTTCATGTTTGATAACAGATCTAGGGTTTTATCCCTAATATGAGAAGGGTCTCCTATGAAATGTTGACTGATTGAGAATATTAAAATATTAACCATATCTTGAATTGGTTCATTGTTATCGTCTAGAATTCTCCTATTATTTTCATCTATTTTACATGATATAAGAATGTTGATTCTCTGTTCTTCAGTGAGATAATTATCCCACCAACCTTTCAGTTGGCCTGTGAAACCTGAGATTAAAAGAAGTGTTATCTGATAATCTGTTACATTTAGAACAGTTTTATTAGTATTTGAGAACATTATCATTTGATTGAGTACATTGAGAATTTTTTGTTCCGAGTATCCATCTATATTCCATTCATAGGTGGATCCTACAGAGTATTTATTCTAATAATTGTCATTTTTTTCTTCAATTAATATATCAGGAGGTGTTGCTCTCTGATAATATAACTTTTGAGGTTCTTTCCAATTTATTTTATTGATTTCATCATCATTTTTATATTATTATTCAAAAAAATATTAGACATTGATTCATTTATTAACTCACTCATTGATTCATTATCTGATTTATCTACTGATTCATCATCTAAAACATGAATTTTTTCTGAGGGTGTATCTTCTATGACTATTCCTTTTCTGATTAGAGTTGAAGTATCCATTTGAAAAGAATTTATTGCCTTTGTTGATGAAGACTCTTCTTTTATTGATTTGTTTTTTAATATTCTTGTTCTATCTTCTAAAGCTTTTAAAAATTCATGACTGGGATTTCTGAGCATTTCAAATGGTTTAAATAATGGAGCATTTTTATTGATTAAAGTTTTCTCGCTTGTTTTATTGATTTCAATATTAATTGTATCTTCCATTCTATTTAATTGTTCTCCTATAGTATGTAAATGTTGATCAGTGTAATTATTTTGATTTATTATTTTATTAATTCCTGATCCTTCTTCTTCTGTAGCGTTTTTAAATGGAGTAAGACTGATTTCTGTATTTTTATGAACCATTTTTATATTACTTAATTGGGGATGATTTGATTCTATGATTTGTCCATCACTAAGTTTCTATTTAAAACAATTATTAATAACATTGATTTCTTTAGATTTCAGATAATAATTCTCGAACTATTCAAAGAAATATATCTGAGCACCAATTTCTTCCATGAAATTATAATATTCATCTTTTATTTTTATTTTTATATGACCAAATGTTTCAAAATACCAATTTCTAATTTTTTTCATTCTTTTGAGAATTGAATTCATTATTTAAACGTGATTTATTTGGTACAAATAATTTTTCTATCACATTTAATTCTAGATCACCAATTTCTGATAATGAAGGTTCACCATGTTCAGGTTCATTTGGTTGACAAACAGGTTGGGTTATACCTAACCTATTATGGACAATTCCTGAAAGGGACGGATTCTCTTGCTGATTGTTTGGTTGAGTATGATATGGAGTGTAAATTATTGGAGGAGGATTAGGAAGATCTACTAATCTCCTAGAAGAATATGTCATAGATCTTATTTCTAGTGGTCTTCTTGGCTGATCAAATGATTTCCTATTGAATTGGATAGTAACTTTACCATCTGGATGTTGAACTACATTTGATGGTTCAGTATTGTATATTGGTTTTTTAGGAAGTGGATTTTCTACTTTCCAATGTTCTGGTAAATTGACTTGTGACCATTGGATCATTTTTGGGACTGATACATTGGCTTTGGTTAAGTCTGTTTGAATAAGTAGAGTCTGACCTCTCTTATCCATTTTATAAGCCTTAGAACCAAAAGCAGTTTTCATTAATTTGAAATATATTCTGTATATTACAACCTTGGTATTGATCCATCTACCATTCTATAATTATGTGTTTTGATTTGAAGAATTAATGAACTCATGATTGTTTTATCCCTAAGAGCAAGGGTGATGTTTGGATGACACTCAAATTGTATTGGACCACTACTAAAACTGGTTTCAATAGTGGCATGTATTGACCTTTCATACACCAATTCTCTAGCATCTCTGAGAACCATAAAAATTGATGTATCTAGACCTAACTTAGTAAGAGGTTTTGCTCCTACTTGAACTAAGCCTAAATGCATATAATTCCAATCTTTTGCATATCTTTTAATTGATTCTTGATTTAAAAGTTTAACTGTTGTTAGACCATCAGAAACAGGAATATCCTTTTCTTCTGTGGTTATCACATAATCATTTTTCCCAAAAATTTTCCATTTGCCTATTTGATATATCTGATCGTATGATGTTTTCGGTATTTTCCATTCATCAATTGCTTTGTCAAAGTCTTGTATATATATCTCATCTTTATTATTCAACATAGATTCCTCGGATTGCTCCGTAGAAGCAAAGGTAGAAGAGGACATAGATCTTCTAAGTAAATTCATATTTTCAAATAAGATTAATTTTTCTTAATCTTATAAATCTAGATCACGAGACTAAATTTAATCTAATATTGTGATTTCCAATTTATGACCTTTATGCAACCCTTTCAACAAAAGCGGGATTTATGCTAGGCTTCAGTAGGCTTATCACAATATTAAGACTTTCTACTAAGGATTCATCTCAAGTGATTTAGGAAATATAAGTTCAAGATCGTCATAAAGACAATCATCTTAATGAGAAAATACAAAGATTCTTAGATTAACTATGTAAGATTCTCAGTTAGCTCTGATACCAAAAGTCGCGTTCCCAGGGAATACCTCAATGTTTAATAAAGATTTAGATTTGAATTTGTCAAGAAGGATTTTAGACTAATGTTAGAAAAAATGATTTTAATGATTAAAGTAGATTACCTATGTAAGAACTTAGGGATTGGCTAGTTTTCTCTTTTATGTCTATAAATACAAAAGACAATAATGGAGAAGATTTAATTGAATATAATCAATACTTAGAAGATGCAATAGAATTCTTATTCTATATAATTTGGGCTTACTCTCTGCTTGGAATATATATATATATATATGGTTTGTGTGAATCAACCTAAGTGGTAGCAGCTAGTTGTATTGATCAAGAACTCATACAAAGAAAACAGCTACTAGAGAATGGACGTGTGTATTTTATAGAAAATGGAATGAATTAATCACACTTATAGAAGGTCTGTTGATATATATAGACAAAAGATAAATGACCAACTAACTAAGTTTGCTTAACTCTCTCTATTTTAACCTCATAACAAGTAATTAATCTAACTGATTCATTTTGTTAGATAATTTGTACATAGTATATTCTAATACCACCCCCCATCCCAACACCCAAGGTGGAGCCAATTGAAGGCCTAGCTTGATTCTTGCGAAGTTGACTTGATTAATAGAGACTCTCTTTGTCAAGAAATCAACACGATAGTGCTTATAAGAGACAAAAGAAGTTTTTAGAAATTCCTTAGCAATCCGGTCATGTATGAAGTGTACATCAACAACAATATGTTTAGTTCTACTGTGATGACAAGGATGATTTGCTAACAATTGTGCAGATTTATTTGTCACAAAAGAGCATTATAGGAAAGGAAATAGGAATGCCTAAATCTTATACGACATAAGATGTCCAAAGAAGTTCCTTAATGGCGCTAGCCATAGATCTATACTCTGCTTGGTGGATAAAGCCAATATAGTATTTTGCTTTTTCATTTTCCAACTGAGAAGAGATATGCCAAGCAAAATACAAAATCTAGAGATAAACTTTCTATCTAAAGAGGAAGTCCCCCAATCTAAATCTAAATAAGCATGCAACTATAAAGATGATGATGCAGAATAAAAATATGCCAAAGTCTATAGTTCCTTTAAGATATCTAAGCACATGGAACACGACCTTTAAATGCCCAACATATGGTTTAGCTAAGAACTAACTTAGCTTACGGACTGGAAAAGAAATATTCGATCGTGTTAATGCAAGATATAGTAGACGAACAACAAGCTTTCAGTAAAAAGATGGATCATCTAAAGGTTCCCTTTCATCTGTGTAGAGATTGCCACTTGATGGTAAAGGAGTATTGAGTGGTTTAGCAGTAGAAAGTTCAGCATCAAAAGAATATCAAATAAGTACTAAGGACTCCCTGCATCGGACCCGTATAGTTCAATACGAAGAAAGTGTCCAGCAATACTAAGGTCATTGATTGTGAATTTACAATGTAATTGATGTTTTAACTCAGAAACAACATCTACTGCATCACCAAAAATCAACATATCATCTACATATAAAAGAAGAGCAACAAAACCATGTAAATCCATGCAAGTGAATAAGGATATATCATGAGATGACTGAGTAAAACCAAGATGAACAAGAAACTTGCTGATTTTAAGGTTCCATTGTCAAGAAGCCTACTTTAGGCCATATAAGGACTTTAACAACCAACATACTTGACCTGGTTGTGCTTTATGATATCCAAGAGGAGGCTCCATATAAATTTCTTCATCCAATGATCCATGAAGAAACACATTATTGGCGTATACTTGAAATATAAGCTACATTCTAATAGCTACAGCAACCAACAAAATTCTCACACTACTAAAATGAGCTACAAGAGAAAAAGTGGTATGATAATCTTAACCTCCCACTTGTGTATAGCCTTTAGCAACTAGGTAAGCTTTATATAGCTTAACATTACCATTAGCTTTATACTTAACTTTATAAACCCATTTACAACCAATAGGTCATTTGTCCATAAGCAAACTAATAAGTTCCCAAGTGTTGTTAGATTCAAGAGCTTGAAGCTCTTGGTGCATAGCCTCATTTTATCGATTATCTTAAGAAGCTCGAGCACATAAGCTGAGTTCTTTTGTTAGTACACATTTGCCATGGAAGTAACAAAGTCAAAAGAATAGGATGCAAAAGAAGAAGGGGAGAATAAGGGATAAGTGGAAGATGAAGGAGAAGAAATGGGTACATGAGCTAAATGAAGAGAATGAATATAATCATGCAGCCATTTAGGAGGATTATGTGAGTAAGTAAACTAGCAAATGTGTCGAGAAACATGAGTTTAAACAACAAGAACAATAGAAGAGGGAACATTAGAAGAGAGATCTATAGAAGGAAGACTAGAATTGATGTCATCAAAAGAAAAAGAAACAGGAGGCAAATCTAAAGGAGAAGAAAAAGAATCAACAGTAAGAAAACTTAAATTGTCCACACAATCATTGCAATCTTTATAGGGAAACTTGTCTTGGAAAAATATTACATCTCTGCTTATCAACACTTTCTTGTTCTGTATATTAAAGACTTTATAAGCCTTATGCCCATGAGCATATCCTAAAAACATACATTTAATCCCTTCATTAGCAAATTTGTCCTTAATACCACCAATCTTAGGAATGAAACACAAACAACCCATGATCTTAAGATGACCAAGTAAGGAGCTTTGCCAAAAGGTACTTCATATGGAGTCTTCTAATCAAGTATTGTTGTGGGCATTTGATTGATCAAATACATTGATATTAAAACACAATTACCCCAAAATTCCAAAGGCAAATTGGCATGAACCCTAAGAGCCTTTGAAGTCTCCATTAAATGCCTGTGTTTCCTTTCTACTCTCCCATTTTGTTGGGGAGTATAAGGAATTGAATTTTGATGGACAAGTCCAAAATTTTGAAACAAAGTTTGGCATTCCTTAGAAACAAATTCACCTCTATTATCACTTTTAACAAACTTAGGATAACAAGAGAAGTGATTCTTCACATATGCTAAAAAATTCTTTAAAACATGATACTTTTGTGATTTACACCTCAACAAATATGTCCATGTTGCACGAGAAAAATCACCTACCAAAGTGAGGAAAAACTGCTTTCCATTATAAGTTGGTCCCTTACAAGGCCCCTATAGGTCCATATGTAATATCTCAAACAAAGACTGTAATGTATTCAAGTTCTTGTGGAAAGGAAGTCTATGTGCTTTGGCTAAGAGACATGGCTCACAAAAGAACTTACGAAAAGCAAAATGTTTACAACAGCTAAAATGTTCTACCTTGGACAAAGATGTATGCCCAAGACAAGCATGTATCAAAGACAATGATGAAAACTTAATATCATGGTAGAATTACAGATACATGCAATAGATGAGATACAACCAAGCTTACAATCAAATTTCAAGATGTATAAGCCATAGTTAACTTGAGTTATAGCCATCACCTTCTTAGACATCCGATCCTAGAAATGGCAATAGGTTTTATCAACTTTTAGCATAAAGGAGGAAGTTGATAACAATTTTGGAAAATGACAGCAAGTTGTGTTAAAAACCATGAAAAAGTAAAACATGATGAAGGATTAAAGAATGTTGCGAACCATAGTTAAGAACAATCAACGCCAGTCGCTAAATAGATCCAAGCTTACAGAAAGCTCAAAAAGAGTCAATGTGGAAAGGTATGAAAAGGTGAATGCAAAGGATGAAAACAGTAAGCAAAACCCACGAACAGCTCTAGAGGATATGACGCACCAATAAAACTTCCGAGGACTCATGGCACAATTCGATGTAACGCACAAATTGATCTAATGAGGTCACTTACCACCTAACCTTGCTTAAATGAAAGGATAAGAGTGATATCGAGAGTAAACAACAATGTTTATGCAGGGAAGAAGGTACTCAAAAGTGTATTGAAGATTATTTGATCTGTTACAACTACAAGTACAAAGGTATTTATACCCGCAAACTAGGGCAACTTGCCCAAAAGGGAAAAGACAAAAAGGACATTTCCTAAGAGAGGCAATGTACATGTTATAAAGGGGTAAAAATTGAATATACAAGGAAAATAATCATTGGTGCTACAAATTTTACATATGATACTGTACACGTGGTATGCAGCATTAGCGAGGTCATTAGGAGATGCGGACAAAATGTACAAACAGATGCGCTTGTCCCAGCAAGGATGGTTTAATTAATCCCGATTCTCTCTTTTGGCTTCTCGACAAAGATGATGCTGAGTGATTGTATGGCTCGGCACTAAAGAATACGCATTTACTCGGCAAACCATAGAATAATGAGCTATCATATGGCAGGGCATTAAAGGTGACTCGATAAAGAAGTACTCGATCTCAGCAGGGGTTGGTTGGAACATAAGGATTCGACATACTAGCCCCTTTAGTCCTTAGGCTTAGCGGCGAGTCAAGGGTCACATAGTTAATTCCCATCATTCCCTTCAGGTTATTTTGGATTTAGAATCAAATCCGAATGGTGTTTGCTTAGTCCTCTGTCAGGGTGATATGGGCTGAGGTCGGTAATGTTGAAGGCGTGAGAAACCCCATAGTCCTCAGGTAGCTCCAACTTATAGGCGTTGTCATTGATTTTCTGGAGGACTCTGAAAGGTCCTTTTGCCCTTGCAAATAGCTTGTTCTTCCTTTTGTTCGAGAACTGCTCTTTGCTGAGGTGTAGCCATACCAAGTCTCCCGACTAAAACTGTTTGGCCGACTAACCCTTGGTCTTTTCACACATTCTCCTGGCAGTTTGGTCGATGTGCCAAGTGACCTTGTCATAGATGTGTTGGAGAGATTGTGCTCTGGTCGAGGCGTTAGGATCCTCTTATGCGGGTGCTAGTATAGGGGCGTAGTTGAGAGGCAACTCAGGATTGAATCCATAGACCACCTCGAAGGGAGTCTACTTAGTGGTGTCATGTACGGTTCAGTTATAGGTGAATTCAACCATTAGCAGGCAGACGTCCCAATCAGCCATGTTCTTGCCTACTGTAACTTGGAGTAGTGACCCTAAAGTATAATTAACCACCTCTATTTGGCCATCCATTTGGGGGTGACATGAGGTACTGAAGAGTAATTTGGTTCCTAGTCGATGCCATAAGGTTCTTTAGAAATGGCTCAAGAACTTTGGATCTCTGTCAGAGACTATACTTCTTGGCACGCTGTGTATTCGCACAACTTCTTGTAAGAAAAGAGAAGCAATAGCCAAAGCGTCGTTAGTTTTGGTGCAAGGTACAAAATATTTCATCTTATTGAACCAATCTACGATAATCATTATAGAATCTTTTCCTCAGGTAGTTCTCGGTAATCCGAAAACAAAGTACATACTTAGCTCAGTCTATGGTCTCGTTAGAATAGGTAGGAGCATTACTTTCCCTTGTTTGGCTCGACACTTGACCTTTTTGCACATAACACAGCCTTCGACCACTCTGTACACATCCCTTCACATTTTTGGCCAAAAGAATTAGCCATTTAATAGTTCACAAGTTCTTCATTCTCCAAAGCATCCAAAGAGTCCACCACTATGGGCTTCTTTGATTAATAATTTCTGTAGGGAACAAGTCAGCACATACAGTTTCCCCCCTCGAAACAGATAGCTATACTTCACATAATACTTTTCCACTGTCCTCCTATCTACGCATCATAAAATTAATGGTCCAAAGTGTATACTGTTCTTTGATATTCACAAAACCAAACAGTTTAGTCTGTAGTTCTGACAAGAGTGCATGCCTCCTCGAAAGAGCATCTGCAACTACATTGCTCTTTCCTTGCTTGTATTTGATCACAAAATTGAATTCCTCAAGAAATTTAACCCATCTCACTTGCCACTTAAAGAGTTTAGTTTGACTTCGGAGGTACCACAGTGACTCATGATCAGTATATATGATAAATTCTCTCGGTAGTAGATAGTGTTGCTACACTTGTAGTGCTTAGATTAGTACCAAGAGTTTTTTTTCATATGCGGAGTAATTTAACTAGGGTCCTCAAAGCTTCTCACTGTGTAAGGCAATTGGTTGGCCTTCCTACATCAGGACAGCGCCTATTTCAATGCTTGACACGTCATACTCTAGCTCAAAAAAATTTTCAAAGTTAGGGAGCACTAACACCAAGGTAGTGGTCAACTTCTTCTTTACCTCGACGAAACTCTTCTCCTCCCTTTCTCCCTATCGGAAGTCGATGCTTTTCTTCATTAATTCAGTAAGTGGTGCAACAAGGGTACTGAAGTTCCTAATGAACCTTCGGTAAGACGAAGCCAGTCTATGGAAATTTCTTACGTCGGCATAAGTAGCAGTGGTCGGCCATTTAACAATTGCTCGAATCTTCTCATCATTGACTCACAAGCCTTCTCTACTGACTACGTAGCCCAAGAATACCACTTCATGCTAGCAAAAACAACATTTCTTTAGGTTATTGGATAATCTTTCAGTACGGAGAATATCTAAGACTGCTCTGATGTGTTTACAATGACTCAGCATGTCGGTATTGTAGATCAGGATATCGTCAAAGTATACTATAACATACTTCCCAATGAGATATCTTAACACATGGTTCATAAACCTCAAGGAGGTGCTTGGGGCATCCGACAACCAAAGGACATGACCATCTACTCATAAAGTCCATGTCGAGTTTTGAACGCAATCTTCCACTCGTCTCCTACCCTCATGCAAATTTGATGGTAATCAGACGTAAGATCAATCTTGCTGAAAATTTTTGCTCTAGTTAATCCATCTAGCATGTCTTCTAGCCTTAGGATCGGATACCTATATTTAATCGTGATTTTGTTCATGGCTTGGCTATCAACACACATTGCCAAGTTCTATCCTTCTTCAACATTAGAAGTGCAGGTACAGTACAAGGGTTAAGACTCTTTCTTATGTATCCTCTTTCTTATGTATCCTCTTTCCAGCAACTCACTGACTTGACGTTGAAGCTGAGAAGCCTGCTTAGGATTCATGCGATAAGCTGGCTTATTCGGCAATGCAATTTCGGGTATTAAGTCAATACAGTACTCTATACCTCGAGTTAAAGGCAACCTTTCAAGTAATTGTTTTGGGAACAAATCAGTATATTCCTCTAATAGTTCTTTCACCTCCTAGGGTAATTCATCCCACCCCTTCATTTCCAGTAGTCGCCTAACCATAAGGAGGATTGGTTCACAGGCATTAATGGCTTCTCAAAGCTCGGCTCTACTTATCACTAGAGCCTTCTTCGATCTACGAGCAAGTTTCATCTATAACTTATAAACCTTTCTCGGCGGCATTGGATTCAGCATGATCTTCTAATCATCTTTCTCTAACATATAGGTATTCCTATAACCGTCATATATGACTCTCCTATCAAACAACCACAGTCTTCTTAGCAACACGTGGGAAGCGCACATAGGCAGTATGTCGCAGAGAATCTGGTTGGAGTAATTACCGATAGCGAGCGGCAATAGTACTTCCCGAGTGATGTATAATAGTCCCTTGTCACTTAACCATTGCAACTTATTTGACTTCGGATGTTCAACAGTCAGCAACCTCAGTTTTGAGACAAAGCCAGCTAACGCCACATTGGTGCAGCTCCCACTATCCACGATGACGGTGCACGTCTGTTCATTCACCTTACATGTAATATGAAATAAGTTCTCTCTTTGCTCCTCCTCTCATGAGAGCTCCATGCTCATAGTGCATCGGACAACCATGAGTAGTTAGTCCAAGTTCTCAGCATACACATCTTCCTCAATCAACTCTTTCTCGACATTCTCATTCTCAATAGGAACCTCCTCCTCCTCCTCGAGTTCCTCATCCATACTCTCTACATCTAACTTCAGGGTATCTCCCTTAATGACCATTGTCCTTCGGTTTGGGCACTAAACAACCATGTGTCTGAACCCCTGACACTTAAAGCATTTGATCTAGCTGGTCTTCTGGCTAGACCCTTGCCCTTTCTCATACGTATAGGTCAGCACTACATCTTTGGGTCAGCTTTTTTGCTCAACTCTGACATCTATCCTACTTCTTGGCTAGGTACTCGGTAGTATCTGGTGACTTGCTTGTCCAGGTCAGCAAGTCGGCACTCTGGTCGTTACTTGGCTTCTTCTTTGCCTCTCTACCCACTGGGTAATCCTAATAGCTTCATCCATTACGTCAAATCATTTGAGTTCCATAATGTCTCGAATGTCTCCTCTCAACCCAGTGACAAAACTTGAAACTATTCAGGCAAGTGATTCCTCCACTTCGCATCTTATCATTAGCATTTGGAATTCTTGAACATATCCATTAATAGTTCGACCTACTTGTCTCAGCTCCTAAAGCCGTATGAAATTATTTTGGAGATATGTTTCCATCAGGAATCTGTTTTTAAGCACTCTCTTCATCTTGGGCTAAGTATTAATCTCTCGGTACCCCTCTCTTCTTCTCATGGCTTGAAAATTCTTCCACCACATGGCGGCGTATCCAAAAAATTCAACAATAGCAATCCTCACTTTCTCATAATCCTTATACTAGTAATAATCAAATATACACTCCACTTCTTCTTTCCAATCCAAATACTTGTCAACATTCCCAAATCTATTAAAACTTGGAATCCGAAGCTTCATATGGTCGAATGCTCTAGGGACTTATGTACGGTCCTCTTCAAAATACTCTTCTTCCTCCTCATCAAGCTCTCTTAAGTTTATCATTCGCCTTACTCGTCCGCCAACTCCTCTACCTCAAAATGGTTGAGTTGGGTTCTGACCTCTAACAGGTTGAGTAGCTTGTGGAGTGTTTTGCACGGCTTTAGTAGGTCGGCAAGACAATGCATGAACATCTCAGGTCAAATCTACTAGGAGGTTAGCTACCTCATCGAGTCTCTCGTCAGTGCATCTGGAAGTTCCCTGATACTGACGCCCATGGTAGACAACTCCACTATCATTACCGGTACCAACATTCACATTTAGGTCTATCATTTTTCCTCACAGATTTAGAATTTAAATAAACACTTCAGAAAGTGAACTACTAATAACACCGCAGTCAAATGAACTCAATAACTTACTCTATTTCATAGAGGCAAAACAAAGCATGATAGAAATCCAAGAAGAGTTAACTATAGTTTATGCAAAACCTGTACTCTGATACCAAGATGTTGCAAACAGTAGCTAAGAACAAACAAGGCCGATTGCTGAATGGGTCCAAGCTTACAGAAAGCTCGAAAAGAGTCAATGGAAAAAGGTATGAAGGGGTGAAAGCAAAGGATGAAAAAAGTAAGCAAAACCTACGAACAGCTCTAGAGGATATGAAACACCAATGGAACTTCCGAGAACTCATGGTACAATTCGATGCAACGTACGAATTGGTCCAATGAGGTTACTCGCTACCTGACCTTGCTTAAAGGAAAGGATAAGAGTGATGCCGAGAGTAAATAACAGTGTTTATGCAGAGAAGAAGGTACTCAAAAGTGTATTGAAAATTATCTGATCTATTACAACTACAAGTACAAATGTATTTATACCTGCAAATTAGGGTAACTTGCCTAAAAGGGAAAAGACAAAAAGAACATTTCCTAAGGGGAGCAATATAAATGTTATAAAGAGGTAAAAATGAATATACAAGGAAAATAATCATTGGTGCTATAAATTCTACATGTGATACTATATACATGACAGTACAATATTAGCAAGGTCATTAGGAGATGCAGACAAAATGTACGAACAGATGAGCTTGTCCGAGCAAGGATGGTTTAATTAATCCAAATTCTTCCTCTCGGCTTCTCGGTAAAGATGATGCTAAGTAATTGTATGGCCCGGCACTAGAGAGTACTCATCTACATGGTAAACCACAGAATAATGAGCTGTCATATGGCATAGAATTAAAGGTACTCAATCTCGATAGGGAAGTACCTGGTCTCGATAGGGGTTGGTTGGAACATAAGGATTCGACATACTAGTCCCTCTAGTCTTCGGGCTCAGCAGCGAGTTAGGGGTCCCGTAGCTTAATTCCCATCAAAGAAGGATTGAGAATGATTGTACCAACTTCTTTAACTTCTTTGGTTGAGCCATCAGGTAAATGAAAAAGAACGAGTTTGGAAGTGTTTGATTAGTATGAAAAAGACAAGAATAAGGAGTCATATGATCATTAGCCCATGTGTAAACTATCTAAGTATACGCGTCATTTTCTAAAGCTATAGAACAAACAATGGAATGAGTACCTACACAATTAATAGCAACATGACTAGTGCCCTCTCCATCATATGTTTGCTGCATTTTCATCATTTTACAAACTTTCAAAGCAATATTCTATATAAGACTTGAATCAACATGAGAAAAATCACTGTTAAAAGCCACATTAGCAATATCAATGTTATAATCAAAAGGAGTATTGTGACTTGCAGTCAAGTTTATATTGTTAGCAGCAGCATTTCCTTTACTATCAACCTTCTTTCCTTTCCTTCCTTGATACCACTCTGGATAGCCAATTAATTCAAAACACAACTCAATGGTATGTCTTTCCTTCCTACAATTCTTGCAATAAGGTTTCCTTCATTTTGTAATTTTAGAAAAAGTATTAGATGGCTTTTGTTTAACATTGAACGCAAAAACTTCAGCATCTTTTGAACTCGAGCTAGTAAATTATTTTTGCTTTTCCACTTACAAAACCAAATAGAATGCTTTGTTCACTGGTAGCAAAGGATCACATGAAAGAACTTGACTTCGTACTCCTTTAAACATATTAGGTAATCTCGTCAAAAATTGAATCAATTTTGTTTTTGAATCAAATTCAACTAACCTCTCCCTAAGATCACAAGTGCAATAATTCAATCAACCACAACTATACGTCAGGTAAGGTTTCAACTAATAGTCATATTGTTTTGCGTAAGATTTATCAATTCATGTTACAATTGAAAAATAAGTAGCCCATTTGTTTGACTAAATTACTCACATACATCATTCCCCAATTCGAATGAAGATTGAGCATATAAAAAGCTTTGTGAAATGTCAATTGTCATGGTGTTAATCAGCCAACAATGCACCATATAATCACTACACATCCACTAAGCATATTCATTTGAATTCTCATCAAGTTTAGTAAGAGTTCCATCCATGAATCCTAACTTAAATTTAGCTCCAAGTGTCACTTTAACAAATCAATTCTAAGTTAAGAAATTAGATTTATTAAAAACTCTACTTCCAAAAGTCATAGCAGGATTATTAAAGGAAGATGTGTAAAGAGGATCGAAATTGTTCTGTTCAGCCATTTGTAATCAATAAGAAACACTAATAAGAAGTAGAGAATCAAATACTAAATCGAATTAAAGCTTATACAAGTCGAAGAACTAAGATCAACACCGATCAAGATCTGTACCCTGTAAATCAACTTGAGTAATAGTAGCTGGTTGTATTGATCAAGAACTCATACAAAGAAAACAACTGCTAAAGAATGGACGTATGTATTCAATAGAAAATGGAATGAATTAATTGTCACACCCAGAAAAGGTGAAGTCGTAATAGTCCCGTTATATAAGCCATCCTAAGATAGAAATTGTCCTTACTATTGCTATCTTAGACCTAGTTTACATCAGGCGCACTCAACCCTTTAAAGCATCCAATTCAATACCTATTTATCATAAACTTGTGAAGTAATCCCTTGAAATGAACTTATAATTTGACTTTATAAAGAGTGGTAGTAAATCCCATAAGTACCTATCATTTCATATACAAACTAGACTACTGAAAACTAATAAGTCCCTTAAGGAATCTTGTGTAGTTTTCCTTAAAAGTTAAGAAAGTCAACACTAAAGACAGCAACCAGCCATTTCTTCTTACACCTCACTCCTTGTCCCAATTTGCTAGTGTTCTAGTTTTTGGTATGTATTTGTAATCCGCTCGGAACCTGCAAAACAAACTATAAAGGAATGAACAACAACTTACTCAGTAGCAGGGTAGAGACAAAAGTATGTATTCAGCATAATACATGCAGGGTTTTCAATCAAGTTGGTTAGATGCAACGTGTATATAAACAAATGCCATCGCATAACGTTATCCAGTTTGTTATAAGATCAGAGAAATTGCATCCACTCTAATTTGGATTAAGGAGCTTAACGTCACGCACTTACAAATTGAAACCAAACCGGGGCTTATGCAATAGAGAACACCCTCCTCCTGTAATCATCTTCGAACCACAACCCCTAACCTTACCATGACCTCTTCTCCTGTCATTTAGTTTGACTAAGAGTAAGGAAATAACCCTTTCAACTATCCTCATCGAAGGGAGTCCATGTTTGGCCCAAGAATCCTAATCATTACCTCTAATAGGTTACGATGCATATCAGGTTGGGTGTTAAGCCAAGTTTGATTAGTTCATTTTTAGGGTAATCAACTAATCTCAAACAATTCAAACATAATATTCACAAGGAAACTATAACATGGAGCTCAACTTCGATCACAACAAATTGAATCTCAAACACAAGCGCTATACACGTATAGTAGCTAACTACAATCACGAGACACATACCAAAGTCTCCAGATATTCTGAAATAATATCCCAAAATACTATGAAACATTGATTCCACTTACTTGTCTTGATGCTCACTATGGAAGACTTGTATTATCAACACCTTGTTCACTAGGAGACCTTATATATGTACAAAATCCAAATTTAGTCTTCATAAGAGTTACGAAAACATTATGGTTCTAAATATTTGTATTTTGCTAAATAATTATATATATAAATATATATTTAAAGTACATTTTCTTATTGTCCTTATATAATGAAACATAGTTTTAATATATAAGTTAAGTTATTAAGTATCAATAATATACACAGTTATATTATTATATATAATATATCGTTCAATCGCATAGAAACGCACTTTAATTAGTTAAATTATATTTTAATTACAGTAAGGTTATCATAGTTCATAAATTCTCGTAATAATATAAAGATATAGGTGATGTAAGCTAGGATTGTTCAATTTTAGTAAAAGTAGTGTCATTTGATTCGTATATATCTAACAATATCTATTACGGGTTTTATTTCAAAAAATGACTTTTAAAGGGTATTTGGAGTTTCTAATAAACCCATATGTGCCTACAATAAGTATTATTATACTATACTCATTTTATGTAATTGAACTATATTTTATATAATTGCTAATATAACTTAATAATATAGGTTTTATCTAACGCTAATATGTGTATAACATAACCCGGTCGTAAAATTATCATTAAATATATTAAAATTTTCATTTTTATCAAATCTGACCATCATGTATAAATACAGTTTTTTATTTCAATACTTATTACATTTTACCCTATTATTGCTAAAAACGAGTCTCAATTTATAATTTAAGTTATTTTACTACATAAATTTGTCATAAATAACTTAAGTCACCAAATAATTCCCCAAAAATTTCTATAGACTCCTAAAAATATAGGGAACTCA
The DNA here is from genome assembly GCA_024138005.1 of Lumnitzera racemosa. Taxonomy (NCBI): domain Eukaryota; kingdom Viridiplantae; phylum Streptophyta; class Magnoliopsida; order Myrtales; family Combretaceae; genus Lumnitzera; species Lumnitzera racemosa. The sequence continues at coordinate 63,728,100 of JAMXBC010000011.1, forward strand.
GTCATCATAAGGTTTCATACTATCAAGTTCAACACCTAAATGCTCGAATTACAATTTTACCCCTAAATTGCATTTAATTAATTAAATATTATCCTTTTTACACAAAATTATCTTCAATTTATCCTAACATCCTTATAAATCACGAAAAGTCAGTATATATCATTTTCATCAATTAGTTAAATAAGCCTATTTATTTCACATTTTTACCCTAATTATAGCTATTTTTAAAGCTAAAAATTACATTAAATACTAAAAATACTTAAATTAAAAATCTATCTACATAGCAATTAAATACATATCATATGTATTCTACACAAAAATTTTGAGCTAGAGACTATATCATTTAATGTATTTATTTTGAAAGTCAAAATTTAGATGAATAGTAACTTTCTTAAGCAATTATATAAAATACCCATAATTTTGCAAAAATAAAATTACAACATGAAATTATACCTAAAATAACCTAAGGATAATATTTTTCATAATTTCCCATTCCATTTAATATTTTTATAATTTGTCAAAAAAATAAGGCAGATCTTTGACCTAGTGTCCATTAGCGATGAGGTGGCTAAAGGGGGTATGTCGACCAGAGATGGCACTAGGTGCTTTGTTGGTGGCTAAACGGCCATAACAACATATCAACAATGGGTTAGAGAACTAAGTTAGGGCATGATTTGCTCTATTTTTTCTAATTTTTCTTAAGCGCTCCTAGTTGTTAAAGTGTGAAATCCAAACGCAGGGACCCTATTTATAAAGATTATAGGTGGTTGGATTTTTTTTCTTAATTATTGAGAAATTTCATTTAATTTACAAGTATCCAATTTATAGGATGAGGTCTCAAATTTTTATCAAATCATTTTTAATGCAGCTACTTATCCTTTTTAAGTTACTCCACATTTAATCCAATAGTATTTTAGGTTGTTTCTTTTTTATATATAATTTTATGATGATATTTTAAGGTATTTTGTTATTTTATGTTAATATTTAATGATTTTTTTAATATATACATATATATCCTATATATCATACATGTAATGAGTAATAATATACATGTAATCATGTTTCTAACATGTTTTGTATTTTTAAGATATTTTTCCTATTTAATTCTATGAATTTAAAGTTTATTATACATAATTATATAATATCAGATTAATTTACAGATATATTTATTATATATATCAGTATACTTATAAAAATACGTGTATACTCATATACTATATTATGTTATATTATTTCCTTTTATAACCTAATTAACTTATCTTTGAGTTTTTGTCGCATTCTAAACTTCATTTTAAGGGTTTCAATCATTTTTAAACTATATTGAACAATCATACTTCTGGGACTAAAATTGGGATTTTGGGTGATTTTTTTTAAATCTAACTCCATTAAGTTACTTCAACTAACTTTTCTATCCTAGTTATAAGGTTTGGGTCCAATCAAATAAGTTTTTCCTAAATGCCTTAAATCTGAATACAATTGCCCTAAATGAGATTTTAGGGGCTCATATAATGCGAATCCTCGTTATTTAATTATATTCTTGATATTTTATTATATGTTTTACTTCCAAGCATATGAGAATTCCTCAATTAGGATTATCATGTTTCTCGTGAGTTTCTAATCTAATTGGTTTATCTTCCCAATGCTCTAAATCAACTATTAACTCTAATTGTACAAAGATAAGGCTTTGTCTTCATACACAAATGTTCATATCCTAATTGCTAATTTTTTAGGATATCACATTAATCACACTTATAGAAGGTCTACTGATAGATATAGATAAAATATAAATGACTAACTAATTAAACTTGCTTAACTAACTCTGTTCTAACCTCCTAACAAGTAACTAATCTAACCGATTCATTTTGTTAAATAATTTGTATATAGTATATTCTAATGGTTTAGAATGTAGCTTGTCGCTTATGATTCACGATTTTGCTTATGTAATCTAATTAAATTGAATCAAGACATATTTTTCATTCCACTTAAACAATGAATTGAACGAAAATAATTCCAACAATAAGGTGTAATGTAACTATAGGGTAATAGTTGATAGGCCAATTTGAACATAGGTCCCTCAAACCCAACCGGATCAAATACGTCTTGTGGCCTAGGGCTCACCCTTATGGGACTAAGCCTTAAGCCTGAATAAACCAAGCCCAGTAAGCCCTACAATGGTTAGGATGTACAAAATAAGGATGAAATAGCCACGTCCTGAATAAGTGAGACACATTAAGAATAATAACTCCACTACCCTATACTTATGGGAGAAGATCTCTCCCACCAATTGAGCTCTAACTACCAGCTCTACTCCACTATAAATACCATGTCACTATCCTATAGTAAAGCTCTCTACACTTTGCATGCTAAGCTTGTGTATTACCCTTAAGTATTCTATACTCTCAAGAGCCCACTGCTAACTTAAGCATCAGAATACTTATGTTAGACAACCCCCCAAAACCCCCTCATTGTGTGTTGTTTTGCAGGCCCAATACGTGTAGAATCCAAATAATTACCAACAAGAACTCTAAGACGACATTTGGCACCATTTGTGATAACCTGAATTCCTACACCCGAAACCTCAAACACATTAAACACACAACTTACGAGCAATCCTTTTGACATCATGTCTCAACGCGATGAGCAAGAAAATCGACAATTGGTAAACAAGCAACCTTAGGGGCAATCAACCCCTCCCAAGGGCTATGTTGGAGGAGCGCCTGGAGTACATGGAATGCCTGGATGAAGAGTATGCTGCACAGAACAAAGTGCTCCACACTTGCCTAGACAAAGTGGAGTGATACAGTGCTCAAACTTACCGTCCTGAAGCTTCAAATGCCTACATTGGGCGGAACAACATCCAACAATAGCAGCAGAATAGCAAGGATCAATAACCCGATCTGCCATTACATCAGCAACCAATAAAATCTGTGATTACCTGCAATCGAGCTCTGGCTAGCAATGAGCAAGAAGCCAACTTGGAGGAAGTGCTAGCTCATTCGATTGCACGACAAGCTCACCAGACAAATAATGTCAACTTGAACGAGCTCTGTGCTATGGTAAGGTGGCTTTCCGAGCAATAGGGGAGCAAGTTTGCTAGCGATGGGATAATCACTAACAATAAGACCCCCTTCACCAGGGGTGTCCAGGATGAAGTGCTGCCCCCTAATGGCAAGCTTCTATCCCTGGACCAGTATGATGAGTATGATGGGACGGTCAACCTTGATAACCATCTTCTCCACTTTTGCAACCTCATAAACCTTCACAGTCATAGGGATGATACAATGTGCAAAGCCTTCTCAAGCACTCTAAGGAAGGTAGCTTAGACATGGTTTAACCACATCTCTAATAATTCCATCAACTCCTTCAATGAGTTAGCACGGATGTTCAACCTCCATTTCAGAGCTAGTAAGCCCCCCTCTAAGGATACATTGTCCTTATACCTAGTAAAGTAAGGTGAAAGCGAGTCTCTATACAACTACGTAGCCTAGTTCAACAACATCGTGGTTAAGATCCCTCAGTTAGACAAGGGAGTCATTGTTTATGCCACCTAGCTTAGCATCGGACCTTCAGGAGATTTCTTTCGATCACTTATGAAAAGCAAGTTAAAGACCTTGGCCAACTTCTATAACAAAGCCCAGAAGTACATCAACTAGAAAGACAACATTCATACCAAGTGCGACTCCGATCTAAAAAGGTAAAGCAAAAAGTAGGATAAGGAAAAATTGTCCTTAAAAGATCGCCTCAGTGGTAAGATGTTAAGCGGACCAGAAGGGAAGAGCTTTAAGAAGAAGAAGTGTCGAACTAAGCGTGACCTTCTCCCCCCTCCCATTTACACCCAGCACACACCCCTAAATAGATCCATTACTTAGGTCTATTCTAAAGTAAAGCACCAGAACTTGCTCTAAAGGCTATAGAAAATGCAAGGGAACCCTAGTCGGTGGAACTCTGACAAATACTGTCGATTCCACGATGACCACGAGCACACTACCAATGAGTGCTTCTAGTTTAAGAACACTATTGAATACATCATTCAGGGTGATTTCTTTAACAAATATGTAACCCATCAGAGGAACGATGACCGTTCAGATGATGATGGATATAGGGCACTTCAAAGGCAATAGACAAAGGATGCCCATGCGAAGCAGAATAACGACCGGCACAACGATCACACCCCCAGTGGTGTCATTAACGTAATCATAGGAGGGCCACACCTTAGGAGCCGACCGAGCACTAGCAGCTTAGTTAATGCCCCGTCAGAGGTGCTAGCTGTAAGGGAGAAGAGAGAAAAGTTAGACACTTCCATCTCCTTCTCTGACAAAGACCTTGAAGGGTTTGACACACCCTATCAAGATACCCTGGTGATAGGGGCAAGGATGTCAAAATTTGAGGTCCTAAAGATTATGGTGAATATTGGCAGCTCCATCAATATACTCTTCCTCTATATATACAAGAGGATGAGGAAGAAGCTGTTGGTAAAAATAAATCCGTACCACCATAATCTCACCTACTTCAATGGAAGTACGGTTTGAGCTAAGGGTATCATCATGTTAGATATAGAATTCGACAATAACGACCATATGGCACAATGACTATAGAGTTCGTTATGATCAATTGCCCTTCCCCTTATAACGCACTCTTAAGAAGACCAAGCCTCAATGCATTTAGGATGATCACATCCTCCCTTCATTTGAAGGCCAAATTCCTAACCCCAACTGGGGTAGCAGTATGCATATGCAATTAAAGCTCTGATGAGAGCTCTATGTAAGGGTAGCCAAAGGAGATAGCGTCTTTGCCTTAGAAACAGGCCTGCAGGAGAGGCCAACTGAAAGGGGTGAGCCTATAGAAAAAATAGAGGCATCCAAATCAAAACCTCGTCGGAGTAGACTACAAAAGTTGGGATTCAGACTCCAGCCGAAGTAAGTATGAAATCATCACACTCCTATAAGCAAATTCGGATAGGTTCACCTAATCAACATCGAACATGCCTAATATTTCACCCGACCTGGTAACCCATAACCTCAACATCGACACTATAGCACGGCTTATCAAACAGAAAAAGAGGCATCTTTTTCCAGAACAGCAAGCCACAATCGAGGAGAAAGTAGAGAAGCTACTTAAAGCCGACTTCATGAGGGAAGAAAAGTACCCCACGTGGTTGGCAAATGTAGTACTAATTAAGAAAAATAATGGGAAGTGGCACATGTGTATCAATTATACTAACCTCAATAAAGCCTACCCCAAAGATTGGTTCCCCTTCCCTAAGATTGACCAGCTTGTCGATTCTATGTCAGTATATACCCTGTTGAGCTTTATAGACACCTTCTCAAGATATAACCAAATCAAAATGGACCCGAAGGATGAAGTCCATACCTCCTTCATCACCAATTATGACACATATTGCTACATCGTGATGCCATTCGGACTAAAAAATACTGGGGCCATGTACCATCGAATGGTGATGAATCTCTTCAAGCCTAAGATCGAGCGTAATATGGAGGTGTACATCGATGACATGATCGTCAAGAGCCAAAAGCTTATCGATCATGTCAAGGACCTCCAAAAAGCCTTCAATCAAATGCACACCTATAACATGAAGTTGAACCGCCAAAAGTGTGTCTTTGGCATCTACTATGGCAAGTTCTTCAGATTTCTGGTCACACAAAGAGATATTGAGGCTAACCCCGAGAAGATCATAGCCATCAAGGGAATGAAGCCTCCAACCTCAGTCCAAGACGTACAAAAGTTCACTGGCATGGTTGTTGCCCTAAGCAAATTTATCTCGAAGAGTGCTGAAAGATGCACTGAGTTCTTCAAAATCCTCAAAAATCCCAAGGGTTTTAAATGGACTCCCGAATGCACCACCACCTTTTAGTAGCTCCAAGATTTTCTTACTCATCCACCGATCCTCTCTAAGCTTGTCTAAGTGGAGGACCTAATCCTGTACCTAGCTGTAAGCGACCAAGCACTCTCCTTTGTACTGGTCGAAGTAGAGGGAAGAGAACATAAGCCAATATATTACATCAACCATATATTGCGTAGGCCTGAGGTCAAGTATACTCAAGTTGAAAAATTTTCCCTAACCGTCGTCATTACAACCTGATAGCTAAGGCCCTATTTCCAAGCATATCAGGTTGTCGTACTTACGGATCAACGACTATGTACTATGCTGCAAAAACCTAACACGTCTAAACAAATGATGAAGTACACAATGGAATTAAGTGCATATGGAATCTAGTATCAGCTATGAACAGCTTACAAGGCACGGGTGTTGGACGACTTCATGGTAGAATATATAGGAGAGGAAGGAACACCACTAGGTGTTGACAAGCCGGTGTAAACTCCCCACGTCGATAGGTCATCTACCTTAGGGGGCAATGGTGCAGGTCTTGTTTTAACTAGCCCATATATGGTCACCATCTACTACGCCCTCATGTTCAAATTCGATTCTAGCAACAACGAGTCTAAATACAAGGCGTTTATCGCCGGTCTCAAGCTAGCCAAGGAGATCGGTGCCAAGCAGTTGCAGATCTTCTCGAACTCCATGCTAGTCGTCCAGCAAGTCTGAGGCGAATATGAAGCTAAAGACGACACTATGGTAAGGTACCTCGAGAAACTGAAGAGCCTGGTAGCAGAGTTCCCTTCATAGGACATCAAGAAGATCTCTCGACTGGAAAATTTCGCGGTAGATTAGCTATCTAAGCTGGCCTCCATTGGCATATGGAAGTCCAAGGTGAAGGATAACAAAATCTTCATAGAGTACCTACCGGAAAAAAGTATAACTCCAGACTTAACTGAAGTTTTGGAACTAACTATAACAATAGCAAAGCCAAGCTAGATAGATTTTATCAGGAGTTACTTAGAGCAAAGTACACTGTCGGAAGACAGGAGGGAGACAAAGAAGCTTCAGTACCACGCCACTAATTACATGTTGATTAACAAAGTCTTATATCATAGGGGAGTCCGCCTCCCTTACTTTGATGTCTTTAAGAAGGGCAAGGGCTGTACATCATGAAAGAGCTACACGCTAAAGTATACAGCAATCACATTCAGTCCCAACCCTCTACCTACAGGTGCTATGGCTCGGATATTACTAGATTACCATAAGGCAAGATATAAAGGCAATAGCTCAAAAGTGCTCGCAATGCCAAGAAGCACACCCCAATCAATCACACGCTCAACACTGCCTTCCAACCTTTGACGAGCCCATGGCCATTTACACAATAGGGGATTGATATCCTTAGTACCATCCTGAGAGCATCAGGAAGACGGCAGTTCATAATTGTCGCCATAGATTACTTTACGAAGTGGGTGGAAGTTGAAGCAATGGCCAAAATCACAAAGAGAAGTGTTGAATCTTTTAACAGAAACAACATTCTCTCCCGGTTCGGAGTCCCCTATGCACTCATCACAGACAGCGACCGATAGTTTGATAACCCTAAGTTCAGAGAGTTTTGCACCAAACACCACATCACCCCATACTTTACCTTAGTTGCCTACCCTCAATCAAATGAATAGGTCCAGCCAACTAATCGGGTCATTTTGGATAGCCTAAAGAAGCACGTGAATCGATCTCAAGGTGCTTAGGCTGACAAACTACCCAATATCTTATGAGGGTACAAGACCACCCATCGTACCTCTATAGGTGAGACCCCCTTCCGCCTTGCTTTTAGGTCAAAAGCAATCCTCCTAATCGAACTTAAGCTCCTTAATATCTTGACTTAAAGTTTCAACGCCTCCCTTAACAACTCAATGCTACAAGCAAACGTTGACACCATCAAGGAAATTCAAGACCTTGCTGCTGCTAGGGTAATTGCATACCAACATCGGGTCACTCAGTATTACGATCAAAAGGTTAGACACAAGGAATTCAAGGTTGGCGACCTAGTTTACCGAAAATTAGAAGCCACAAGTTTACGCGAACGGCAAGGCAAACTGACCCCCAATTGGGAAGACCTGGTCAAAGTTAGGGAGAAATTGGGCAATGGAGCATATAGGTTAGAAAGATTAGATGGCAAGCTCATCCTGTGCACATGGAACACCGATAATCTTTGGCTTTATTTTGATTAGCATTTTGTCATGTACACCTTTTTAGAATGATGAAATAAAAACTTATTTGATAATTAATCGACTGGTTCTATCTCTTTTGTTCCCTTTTTTCTTATTTTCAATGTAAGCCTTCAAACAAACGCATGGATGCTACACTAGGCAAGTCGAAACGCCACTAACCTAACCTCCGTTAGGGTAACCTCAACAAGGGGAAACAGCCTTGTACAAAGGGACTCCCCCACATTGGGTAGGTCGGAATGCCATAGACCTAAACACCCCCCCCCCCTCCCTTCCTCCCTCTCCCCAACGTTTCAAAAACATTCATCTATTCATTCATTAATTATTTAATTACATAATAAAGGACGACATCTTAGCCCCACTTACATTAATTTAAAAAAAAAAAGACATAGAGAAATCCGCTATCTCCTAAGATCGGCTAACTCCGATAATTCAAAAAAGTCTAAGGCATTGATCTATAAATGCTTCAAGCGGCAAACCTTAACTTAAAGCGGGGCCTAAGGGATACAAACTAGGAGCAACAGGAGGATCGCCTACGGATGGATGGTCTTCAAGAGCTGCTAGGGAAGAAGCAGATGTAGAAGTGACTTACCCAACCCCAATAGTAAAAAGGAGTGCCTGTATCACCAAAGGTCGCTTGGGCGGTATCTCTTTCCCACATGAAGGCCTCCTTCTTGTCGTTAAAGGTTGGCTAGTCTAGAAAGTTAAGGAAACTTAAGTCTTAGTCCGGATAGTAAGAGAGAACCTCCCTCCAAGTGTAACAGGCGGAGTCAGTAGTCAGGTCTTCCAACTCGTCTAACCACTCCCTAGTCTTCTTGTAGTTGGCAACCGCCTTCTTAGCGACAACATCGTTGAGGACCTCCCCACTCTCCATCTTGGAGATGATTTCTTCCATCTCCAAAACCCTATCTTGCAACTCCCTGACCTACTGCTCCAAATTGACCTTTAAATCGGCCAGCTCCAGCGAAGTTGCCTTGATTTGCAACCTGGCCAAGGACGCCTTCAGCTTAACATTTTCTTTCTTAAGTTAGGCCCAAGCCTAACCTTCCTTACTTAGCCTCTGAGAGAGATGAGCCTTTGTCTTTTGTACATTTTCCAACCGAGGCTTCAAGTCATCTACTTTCTTGGCCGCCTTCTCAACATTGTACCTCTCTCACTTTATGTCCTTAAGCCCCGCTACCTGTACAATAGAGCAGCTCAGGCGCCTATTAGTCTTGGCTAATTTTTTCAAGTACCTCTTACTAGAAGTCTCAGCCTCCAGCAGGTACTTCTCATGCTAACACAATGCCTCTCGAAAACCCTTTACCTCTTTTTAGATTGCATTGGACTTATTCAGTTGAACCAGCACGTGGCCGTAATACTACAAATTGAAAATGAAGCCCATCGTTAATAAAATGACGCATAAAAGCATGACAACATAAGAGCAACAAGACCTTACCTAGCGCATTAGTGTGCTCAAATAGCCCGCTATTTGTATGGGGTCGTCCTTACCTTCCTAGGAGAGCCCTTCGAGGACAGTCTAGTTACCGAAGGTGTAAGACCCCATCGAAGCCTGGTAACTACGTATCAATGCCGCAACATTAGATCGTTAGCATGAACCTCTCACTTTGGCCTTAGGAGCTTCCCCCAGACCCTCTTCATTTCCAACCCAAGGCTCCCCTTAATAGCCCCTCGTCCCAAGAAGTGTATGGTACTTCCTGGAATGAGTCTGGCCCTATCCCAATCAACGTAAAATTATTGAGGACTTCAAAAAATGCATCCCCCATGTCATCTATGCTTTGATAGGGATGGGCCATGGGCCACTCATTGCACTTCCCCTTGCTCAAAGGTACCCTCGCCAAGAGCCTTTGCTTCTTCACTTGAGGACCTAGCTTTTTGGCCATCTCGAGAGCCTTGCGCTTCTGGCCAGCTACTTGAGGAAAGGTAGCCCCACACTCAATCTCTTCCTCCCTCACCCTCAGAGGGGAAAACATCTGTACATTGAGCCCCTCTGCTTTGGCACCTTCATTGCCTACTACAATGGGCTCGGTAAAGGGGGCAAAGGCAGGAGTAGGCATAGATACACCCAAAGGCTCTACATTCACCGGCTCGTTACAGATGTCATGGGGAATCCCCTAAGGAATAGACCTCAGTCATGTCTTACTGGTATCCCCAAGCTTCAGCTTCGACCTTACTACCTTTACCTTTGGTAGGTTTACCTTAGTTTGTGCTTGGCGTAGGCTTATCAAATCATCTACAAAAGGACAAGGCATCCTTAAGGCCAAATTCTTGCCTATAAGAAACCCAATCAAAATTTAGTAAAGGAAAACGACAAACCAAAAGAAACTGCAAATACCAATCATAAAACACCACCATGATCGGCATGGCCAAAGGAGTCTTCCTATCTTACAAGCACTAAAGGAAGCAACTCAACACTAGCACAACTTAATTGGGTACCGAAAATACCTATACCTTCAACCCATTTCTCTACTACGGCTTTCTTCATGCTAAGGAAGAGCTCGAAGATTAGGTATCGAAAATACCTCTCCACGGTCTCCACAACATTGATCTCCCGACCGTGTCTCAGCACTATAATGGCCAAGATCTCTTGGGTAGCATCGGCATCGCTGGGACCAAGCCCCTTCTCACCTCCGGTATGGACCATCTTAGTCCATTAAGTCTAAAAGTCTGTCTCTTTGGGCAATTCAACCTCCACATACTCGTCTTGCCAACATTTAACCAAATCTATAAGGCTGCAGAATAGCTTCTACCTTAGGCGCAGCTGGAGGTAAGGCCACCCCCCAACGCTTTTCTACATGTAAAAATGATAGAAGAGCTCACTTGAAAAGCCTTTAATACGCTCTACCCATTCAGAGGAACCTGCGACAGATTGCAACAGTAGTAGGTACAGAACTCCTTCTCAAAGCTACTTGAAGGGAAGCGCTACCCAAACTCTAAGCACTTCTCAAATACTATGAAATGTCTCCTTAACAGCAAGGCTACCCTTTTGTCCCTTCTTGGCAACCTAATCTACCACCGAAGGATCGTCTCCACAATAACCCCTTGCCTATCTCAAGAACATCGAACAAATCCTTTAAGGGGCGTAAGGGAATGCGTGCATATACATCCCTAGGGATGGTCGTGCTAGTGAGGAGACCTTGTCCTCCTGTGCCTAAGGCGAATCACTCCTAATAGACTCCGAACTAAAGAGATGCAGCAACGAAAAGGAATCACTCCCACCTTTATTAGTTGACATGATTGTAGTACTAGAAAAAGGAATAAACGCTTCAAGAAAGTCCGAACAGTTTTAAAGAAAGTTTGAGTTTAATAATGGTAGAATAAAGAGATTGCAAAAAAGTAGTCTCGCTTTAGGATCCTCCTATTTTAAGAAACCGCTTAGGATGCCGAACAGGTAGTTATAAGGATTCGTATAAGCACGAATCCCTAGGAATGCAGCATAGCAAACACGTAGAAAGCATTTTGATTGGACAGTCACCTTTAAAAGGCAAAAGGCATGTAGCTGCGCATTAGTCTACTACAACACAACACCTATCATGTCACATTTAATGCACAGAATACAGGTGGGCAAAAATTGATGCAAACCTGGGCCAAAGACAGACAAGGCCGACCGTAGGGGGTTGGTTCGATCTTACCGAAGGAATAAAAAATAAATGGAAGTCGATGGTTTAGCAAATCCCGCGCAATAACTCTACAGATACGATACACCATAGAACCACACAAAGACCTAAGACTTACCAGATGTGACCCACCAGTCTAAGTGATAGGGTTGCTCACCACAATCCTTACTAAAGTAATTGATAAAAGCTGGTAAGGGAGAGAACTTTCCAAGAGAAAAGACTCAAAAGAGGGGTTTTCATTAATTCTATTATATATATATATATATCTGCATTGTTACAAAAATTGCTATTTATAGTATGTCCTAAACCCTAATAGCAAAACTGTAAATACTATACAAGGCCTTAAACCCTAAAGAATTGGGCCCATAAATTAAATAAAGGCAAACAAGTACAAAAATATAAAACCATGCGTTTCACAGGGAGAAGTCAACATATGGTCATTCGACATGCCTTGGAGGTAATCTAGTAGTGCTTGGCCGAGACACCAGAGAAGTCAGCCTATAATTACCGAGTTCTGAAGTCGTCGGCAATAGTTCTCCGAAGTATGCCAAGTGGGTCCAACACTCAAAGTGATCTCTCGGTCGATAAGTCGACGACAAACATTAGTCGCGTAAATGTAACACGCTGAAACATGATACCTCGGCCTATCGGCAAACATGATACCAAGCAAGTGATTACTCAAGCATAGGTGAGGATCGATTGTTGTCTCGGCCTTATACTTCACAGCACTCTATCTACAAGAAATAATGTTATTTGACTCGACAGACAGAATGAGTCGGTAAGTAGAAAACCTCGGCTTTAGCAATCGACTTAGGTCAATATACCAAAACCTATCAAAAATCATATTTTGAAAAAGTTCCTTCAACAAGAAACTTCTTCAACACCCATTCGACTTCCACCTGGTCGACATGATAAAGACATGATGCAGTTGTATCTACTTGATCCTCATCAAGCACTGTTCGAATAGACCAGTCCGTAGTCTTGAACCATATGCCCAATGAGTTGTAAGGGCATCCCGCTCTAATACCCCAACCTAAGCCCCGTTTAGGACTTCAGCACTCCTATTCAACTCACCTCCAATATTTTCGGCCGGAGTGTCCACCGCCTTGAACACCTCCACCTCAGCCACCTTTCAATCCGAACCTTTATGCCCACTACATCAACTTCGTAGCACTAACTCGAATTCCTTTAAGTCAAATCGGTCATGCCTGAGCAACCTATATATCCCCTCTGATCGCCTTCGCCTCGACAACGAGATTATGGGAAGGGAGGGGGAGCTAAGTGTTGACAGGATACTTTGGACATAGGCTCCTCAAGCCTAATCGAATTCGACGAGTCTCATGGCTTATGTCTCACCCCTATAAGCTTAAATCCTAAGGCTGAATGGACCAAGCCTAATAAGCCTTACAAATGCTAGAATGCACAAGATAAAGATGAAACAGCTACGTCCTGAATAAGTGGAACATGTCGGGCATAACGGCTCCACTCTCTTACACTTGTAGGAGAAAATCTCTTCTACCAATTGACCTCCAACTACTAGCTCTACTCCACTATAAATACCAGGTCACTATCCTACAGTAAAGCTCTTTACACTTTACATATTAAGCCTACTTATTACCCTCAAATATTCTATACTCTCAAAATCCCACTATTAATTTAAGTATTAGAGTAGCTACGCCAAACAATCCCCAACATTCCCTCACTACGTATTGTTTTGCAGGTCCAATACGTATGGAATCTAAATAATTATCGATAAAAACTCTAAGATGACAATAACCTTACTTGAAAAAAGAAAAAAAAAAAGAGAGAGAGAAAAAAGGAAGAATGAGATGTGAAACGAATCAATTAATGAACCAAGCCAAAGTAAACTACATATTCTCAATAACAAAATGATGCAACTATTCATAAAATATTATATATATGGTACGTTATTCTTTCCTAGAATGGAGCATTCGTGCATATCATAAGAGTACCAAAAGTAGAGGAAGCAATTAGTCCACTGCTGATTATCCCTACTGACACAACAACAACTTCTTATTCCTGTCACTCAAAGCTAAGTTAAAATTTTAAGATGGATTGATTCATACACATCTTATTAGCAAGGTCATTGGTTGAAATATGATTATTGAAAATCACGTCGTGGTTGGATTGACATGCTACGATCTAACACGCTGTAATCAACATAAAGAGGACCTGTAACCAAAAATAACTGCCCCAATTTATTAAGCACTTAATGATATATATATATATATATATTTTTACGTAAAATCTTTTACATATGGCAAATGTCTTTTCACATGCATACAATTCATTCATCCTCTTATCAGTTTTAATAAAGAGCATCGCATATATGCTGCCAACAAACTACTAGCAACTAACCTGAGGGATTATTACATCGGGATCAACATGTCGGTACACGTTGGAGAAATCAATTGGTACGACAATAATGGAGTCTGTTAACTGTGGGCTTCGCATGTACGTACATTCTTCCACGTAAATGGATATAAAAACCCTTTACATACATGCACGCATAAACGGTTGAGATTATGGGCCACAGGAACATTTATTCAGTAATAAAGGTGCATAAACTACAGTGGACCACACGGATTACGTACTATTTTATATATTCATGTAAACAGAGAAAACTAGAAATTTTCTCATCGATGTAGATTTTCTCTTGTATAATACTATAATGTAGGATAAGAGAGAAGACAATAAGGCATTATTATATATACGAGTTTCTACACTTCATAATCTCAGAAATTACAAGAATATTTGACATTCTAGAGTTAGCATTTCTCAAGATGATATATACATTACTCGATTTATTAACATAACATTATTAAACCGATATGGCCTTATGGACTTAGTCATCTATATATCCGATTAAATAAATATTTAATTTAATAAAATTGCTAATATAACCTTTCAATTTTACGTTTTCCTCTACCCCTTTCTCTCTTACTCAGCCTCTATCTTCCATTCTCTTGGTAAATTGCTATAGACCTTTCTGACTCTCCCTCGCTCTCGTGCCTTAAACTCTCATTTTTTATGTGAACTATTACTCTCTTTTTTTCCAACAGAAAATGCCAAACACCCTTGGAATAAAAAATAAAGAAATTAGGAGGAGAAGGGATGGGCGCGAAGATCCTCGATAGCCGTACAAAATGGCGATAGAAATTCCAATTATGATACTCTTCCTAGGGTTTGTCTTCTTTTCTTATTGTCCTAATATCTCCCTCGATTTTTTTATCTAGGTTTTGTGATTGCATTTTCTTTTTTCTATTAATAGCAATTAGATTTTTTATTCACCAGTAGCACGTCTCGATTGAGTAATACAGTACTTTGGGCTAAGCAATATTATATGCTTTGTGAATTTTGGTATTGAAATTTTATTTTTCGTATGATTCTATACATGGTTTCATTTTGTGGAAGCAGAGTTGTTGAAAGTTATATCTACTTTAGTAAGTCTCGCTACATTTAGTAGACTAAAGTTGCGACATAGTAAAATTTGGATTTTTTTTTTTTTTTTTGTTGAGAAAACCTTGGTTATTTGAAACTAAGAAAATCGTATGAAATGAATTAACATTTAAATATAAATTCAAATAGGAAATCGAACTTTTTGATAATTAAATTGAAGAATAAATATTACACTAAATGATTCAAATTAAGGATTTTGTCATAACATTATTATCACTATTAGAATGATCTAGTATCGCTGTTATCTTTGTAACACTAACGTGACACTTATGTGTTAATTTCTTTCAAATAAAGAAAGGAAAAAAGGTAAATAATATATAAATTTATAAAAAGACGAAAAAAAATCACAAGTGGAAGATATGCAGAAATTAGAAACTAAATAATATGATTATATAGAATTAATGAACTTATAAAAAATTAAAAATTGGAAAAATTTTAAAAAGGAAAATGAGAGAAAAAAAAAAAGGAAAATTTACAATATTATAACGATATTATTACAAAATCCTCTATTCAAATCATTAACCATAATATTGATACTTTATTTTAATCACTCAAAAATTTGAACTTCTATTTAAACTTGTTTCTAATCATTAATCCTATTTATTCCTGTTTAAAACCATTCCAGCGATAGCGAAATTTGTCATGCTACGGAACATTAAAGAACCAGAGGACTTCATTATAGTAATGGAGAATATTATCTCGGTAGAAAGGTAAGGCCCTCATACTGTATTTTCATTATTTATTGATTTCTATGTATGATGAGTTTGGTAATTTTTTTAATCTAAATGACATAGATAATCGATAATCATAATTGGTTATTGTAATTTTTTCCCTCTAGCTAATTAATATTTTCTAAGGAGCTATACTTCCTTCTTTTTGATAATTGTTCCCTTTTTGCTTATTGATATGTCTCGACCAGTATTGTTACTCTTGCCCACAAGTATAACAAAACATTAATTTAAGCATATTGGCATCTGTTTTAAGGTGAAATTAATAATACAAAAGCTCAAATCGCTAAACACCACAAACATTTAATAAACTCTATAAGATTTGGAATACTACATTCTCTAGATTACAAAGTTTAATTATTTCAGGAGATCCAAAATATCTTGATCAACAGTTAAACCAAAGTAGATTCTTTAATATGAAAAAAAAAAAAAAACAGAGTCTAATCATATTTATTCTCAACCAATATATCAAATCACATTATTCTATTGTCTCAAAACAACTGCAACAAATCACAACCATCTTTATCATATCGATCATAAAATTTTTCATACCCATCCTCAACGTAGTTGTAACTTGAAATTTAAACATCCCAACAAGAAAAATCGCGAAACTCAGTGTAAGTTACAACTTACAACATCCACATGCGACACCCATACATGTGCTTATGAATACTAAATGTAATGCAATCAATTAAATTATTTCATTACAATTAATCTTTGCCAAACCAATGCAATCCTAAACGCCTGAATTTGGTATAACACGAAGTCAACTTTTCAATGAAACAAAACATACCTAAGGCCACAGACCCAATAGAAATTTCTAAACTGTAAGTCACGTTTAACCAACCACAGTTCGTTTGTAACCCTGAAAAATAGCCCACTAACAACCAAAAACAAACGTGAAACGTTGTTGTGAGACAACGGTCTTCAAGCAACTAGTTGGAACTCGGAACAATGTTTTATTTCTATTGTAACTTAGAAAGTGAGAAATAAATAAATCCATTATTGATAGCTTGAGTAATAGGTTTCATTGAATAAATTATTTGGATAATAAAATAGCAATATGACTAAGAAGATAGATGTAGTTTTGTTATTTGTTGTTTATTAGGAATATATTATTTGAGTTTCGATGATTAATAAGCTTCGTAGATAAATTATTTTAAGTACTAAAATTATTAAAATGATGTGAGATAATACATATATACATCAAGTATATTTATTATGTATAATATATACTCGCAAATTAGTGTAAAACCAAATAAATATATAATATAAAGTTAGTTAAATAAATCGATTAACAAAAAAACTTAAAGAACCCACGTGATAGAGTATTGAGGTTATACTAAGAGAACTCAATAGCGTAACGGATGCCCTAGCCAAATGGATGCAAGATGAAGATTGTGAAGATATGTTGATGATTGTCCTGCGTGTCTTTTGTCTTAGTTTAACTTAAGAATGATATTATCTCTTATGGTTTGTATAAAAAGAGTAGAACTCCTATTAGTAACTATATTAGTACTGCTACTAATGCTTATATGCATGTATATACTAGAGCCTTAAGCTCTAACTATGTTTTGCTTAGCTCGTACTATGAGTTAAGACTTATTTTAGTACTATTAATAATATTATATTTTTACCCAAAAACAAAAAAAGAAACTTGTGATGATAGAGTTGGGTGTGGCAACCTATGAGTATAGTATGATGAATCAAAACTTGGAAAATATGAAGATAAGCTACCTAATATGGATACATAACACTTAGATTGGCAATTATTAGACACGTAAAGTTTTTCTTTTAGTCCTACCATCTATAGCCTGGGATATTTGTATGTTTATTGATTTGCCATTAATTTATTTAAGCAATATCAATTATATTAAAATTAATTACACAAATATCATTGCTAAATCGCATGTCAAAAATGAGATATTTTATTTTTCACATAAGTCGAATTTACAAAATGCGACATTCATTGATTTGTGCTGTATAGCTATGTTGCAATGGTAAGTTGTAATTTCAATGTAGGGAGCAATACCACATTTATGAGATGAGATATAACAATGTACTCAATTTTCAAAGTCACATCTTATGGTCATTTTTATACTATAGTTTATGACATTAAATTATACTATAAGTAAGTTTAGCATTTTAGATGACTAGATCTATAACAATGTGTTACAATGAGTTTTCTATGTAATTAGATCTAAAATGTTTGGAGTAGTAATGTTATCTGGAATATATTTAAGTTACGTAGTAATTAACTAATTTAAAGGATATATTAAAGGTTTTACTAAATAAGTTTTACAAAAGGTTCTATTGAAAGACTATATCAAAGGATCCATGCATAAACTAGAGTCTCAAAAGATCATTAGAGAATGCTTTGTTTAGGACCTAAAGGTTAGCTTAACTTAGAGGACAATTTAAAAAGTAAGTTAGAGGTAAGTCAAAGGACATCCAAGACGAGCACTTCCTTAAAGATAGACCTTAATTCTTAAACACTTGGACATAAGTAATTTATTAAACTAGGAATAACAAACTCAATTCAAGAAGTAATGATTGAACTAATTTATTACTAAAGTTTGGAAATATTGCATTGATAAGATATCAAAAGCTAGCAAATAAGGGCTTGCATCTAATTTACATTGTACTTGAAATAAGGAATCAATGTTGGTACTCTATGAATGAACAGGTGAAGATAGCTACATTGGTTATTAGAATACACAATGGCTAAGTGAGCAGCCCTTGCTTGAGTGTTCTATGTTTATCTATTCGCCGAAAGAATGTAGACCATTTTCTTGCTTGTTGTGTCTGGCTAAAAAATTCACTTAAGTGAATCTCATGGTTCAAGATCATTATACTATGTGTTAATGTTATTTATGATGAGTTACTACTTAGATTATTGGAAAACATAGTATGTGTCTTAGATGACGAATTGAGTTTGGTTGAATAGTGACTTAGTTGAACTGTATATGACTGGGTTGAATTTGTGATGCAGTTATTCTTGGTTGATGAGAATTCTTACTCTTATATGATGGTCAATGATATTATACTGGGTGAATCTTAGATGATGAGGAACGATGAGATGACTAGGCTTGTGTCATACTCCTAAATCATGCCTATTGAACTATACTATGTCTTTACTAAACTGAAAGCTAAAGTAGGATGTTATCGCTTATGTCACCTGACTTAGAAACTCTATTTGGCATTATTAACTAGGAAATAGAGCTTAACATGACTAACTTGGAAACTAAACTTAGCTTATTAATTCATTGCATTCATAGCACGACACAAAAAGGACCTTTGGGTCAAGTTTTACTTAAAAAGCCGAGTTTTCTTTGAGCAAAAAACTTAGTTTGTAAATTTTGGTTTTAAAGCATATAGAAATGTATTTGCTCAAGCAATTTGATCACTCCTTATGGTATAAATAGTAAGAGGACTAGGATTAAGGGTTTTATTACTAGGCAACTCCTTATTAACATCTAAGCTCCTAAACTTTCTATCCAGATACCCTAGGATGCTAACTAGCCAAGTGTGAACTAGACTACACTAGCATACTTGTACTTGTGTATGTCACATATATTAGCATGGTATTTGTATGGTGCATAAACGGTTACATCTGTGGTTGCTAACAATTTGATACTCAGATATACTAGATTTGTTATTACATATGCTAAAGCTACTAGTATGTGATTAAGTATGCTTAGTCGTAGTTATATTTTGGTGTAGCATAGTTTACTATTATTCTATATCGTTTGTTATTGAGCATACAGTGTATGGTTGTTTTAGTTTTGTGCTCACTGGATTCAAAACTTAAGCTAAGGGGTTAGCTTATCTAACCTTAGGTAGTAAAGACAAGACAAGCTTCAATCAAAAAGCTAAGCTAGGTTAATGAGAGCAAGTAATTATAAGATTTTCTATCAAGTCCCAGCATGATAGTTTAGAAGAAAGATCTTCATGATGTGTTATTAGGATTTCATGTTATGATTAAAGATATAAAGAGTCTAATTCTCAATTGAGTTATGTACAGTATAAGAAGGTTAAAATGTAATATCATATTCTTAGTATAGCTCATGTTAAAAAATTTTCTATTATATTGTTCATTCATGATGAAGAGAAATTTTGAAAATTACACCAATTTATGGAGTTAAGTTAACAAGTAGTTACAAGTTTAGTCTTATCCCCCATGGATGGTATAATGATCCGTCTCTTATGTACCATGAGAAAGTTTAAGCAAATGCCTTAAGAAGCAAGGCATTACAATCGCATAGTTTCCAATATCTCCATAATTTAAACCATCGCCTAATACCCTCCCAAATCATTTCACGCTGAATTAATTTCATTAGCTAAACATCAATGACCAAGTCAATTATAGTGATCTAACTAGCATCCGATTCCACTAGCGAGCGCCTCCAACATAATATTCCCTCTTTCCCTAACCTTATCAAATATAGTTTCCTCATATGGGTAAAGCACTAAGTTATCATAGCGACCTCTACCCACCCCTAAGACATACAAAACACCATACACTTGTCCAATAAGTACATCATAAAATAACAATAATTTAAAATAAGAAATAATCAATTGATTTCTCGCTATCCTAGCATGCACAAACAACAAACAATAGTATCTATATACCCATCGTTCAACTAAACCACTTATCAATATTTGAAATTATTCAACACCTATAACTAGTAGATAAAGTCAAACTCAAATCCATTTGTCAATTAATGACCTTAATTCTAAAATTAGCTCCCACTTTAATACTTTTGACCTTTGTCCATTAAATTTTGCTAAATTTTCCAAATAAGCTAATACGATAATAAAAGAAACAAATCAAGTTACTTAAATTAGGAAAAATCACTGCAAGAATTGGGGTTGATCAATAACTAAGGAAGGGCCAATCGACCTCTAAGGAGGTACCAGTTAATTGCAACCTCCACAGAGGTTGTCCCCATCACCACATATGGTCATAAAAACTCCCACTTTAATGCTTTTGACCTTTGTCCATTAAATTTTGCAAATTTCCCAAATAAGTCAATACAATAATAAAAGAAACAAATCAAGTTACTTAGATTAGGAAAAATCACAGCAAGAATTGGGGTTGATTAATAACTAAGGAAGGGCCTATCAACATCTAAGGAGGTAGCAGTTAACTGCAACCTCCACAAAGGTTGTCCCCCTCATCTCTTATGGTCATAAAAACTCATACTTTTAAAGTTTTTATCCTACAGTTCCAACCTAAGTTATTTTCAAGCAACTTCTAAGTATCTCAAATGCTTTAAAATCGATCTTTTTTGTAGTAGTAGTAGTAGTAGTAGTAATAGTAGTTAAATTTAAAAAAAAATTCTTATTTATTCATAAATCAACTCCTTAATTTAGCAAAATCAAAATCAATCAACTTTAAGGTTTTTAGGGTTATGTTTCTTAATGTTTAGAGAAAAGAAAAGAATCTTGTTGAATATCTTACCTTAAATTCTCACCATACCGAAATCCTGAACAGAGATTCGCAAACTCTAAATTTGCCTGCCCAATCTATAGCCTACGTTTAAATATTGATTAATTTCCATAAAAAGAAATGATATCACAACAAGAATTCAATTACAACTTACCTTTTCCTAATAATTCTTATCAAAATTCCTCTTTTGGATCTCTAAAATGAAAGTGATTCAGATTGGAATTTTATCAAACTTAAAAAAAAAAGGAGGTTGGTTGAAAATATAGGAAGGATGAATTACCTAGATGTTTGAATCTCATTTTTCACAACCAATCACAAACCTTGGTTAATGAATAAGAGTAAGGCATTTCAGGATTTAGATGGTCAACAGAAAGCTCCAAGGACAGGGAAACGAAGATTACTACTTTACACTTCATTTTAAGATATATGTAGGGGCATTTCAAAGGTTTTGAAAATTAAAGGAGCAATGAAAAAGAAAATTTTTAAAGATTTGAAATATGTTGATCACGCTTTTACAATCTAAGTAAAGATAAATCTATTATTTGCTGAAAATTTTTTAGATACGCATTCATTTACATATGTGGCAAATTGCTCCTATGATGGTGTATCTAAATCTTCAAGAAGAATCTGGCACAAGCGGAATACACAGTCAAATAAAAGAATTTGAATCTTTTTAATTTTTTTTATTAATATGTGAAAAGGAAATATTTTGTGTTTTTGTATTTATAGAAACAATAAAATAAAGCACATGGGCAATTGGTTGAATTAAAACTCAACAGTTGAGCTGGAATAAGAATGATTTCGGACTTCTACAACTGATATTTCCACCATTAAAGAGAATCAAACAGGTTTTAATTGAAATTATCAATATGATCACTGTCTAGATCAATTAAAAGGAATCGCGACAATCAAAAGAATATCAATATACTATTTGTCTAAAAGGAAATAGAATAACTATCTAGATAATTGCATGCTAAATTATCAGGCTCGATAACATTCTCTTTCCTTATCCAAAAAATTTGGACTAATGTTTAATTTGAATTAAGATTTGCAAGCTCGAATAACTTCTTCTAGAAGTTGCTATCAGAAGCTTCTCTTGATGCATCTATCAAAAGCTTCTTCTCGAGATGCCTTTTGCTTGTTTCAAGAATTAGTATCAATTCATTCTTTAAGATTAGAGTCTCAACTAACTTCATTAACTTCTTCCATGATCTCTTAAGATTAGGATGGGATTTTTACTCTCATCACGTAATTTTAGTTATTTTTTTCAGTGATTATAATAGGAAGGAAAAAATTCAATCCCGATTCACCTCACTTAAGAAACTAATGCTTATACAATTAAACTACAAGGATATTAGTAATTTTAGCTATTTTTGTTTCAGTAACTACATTAGTTATATATGATGTTAAATTGGAGGTTTGTGGCTATAAGATTAGGCACATGCTAGGATTTTCAGTAAAAGAAAAAATTAAAGCTATGGCTTGTTATATGAAGATTCATTTAATTGGCTAGTGCAAGTAATAAGTTTTTTCTTTTTTTCTTTATAGATTGAAATTTTGATTAGGAGGAACTTTATGCATTTGCATAGATTATTCTAAGTCAAAATGATTAAATCGTCATAATGTGATCTTTTTTATTCAAATGTTTATTTTTATTGTACATTTCTTTTATAGAAGCTTTAAGTTTTATAATATTTTATCATATTATATAACCAGAATTTTTTTTTTTTTTTTTACTGTCATAAAATTAGTCGTTATCGTTTACCAAGAAGATGTAAAGCTATGGCTTACAAATTGATTCCTATTTAAATTAACGATCTTGGATTTAATTTAATCAGCATGACATACATTTATGAATCATTTTGATATTTTAGGTGTTCTATAGTTGCAAAAATAAAAAAATAAGAAAAAAAATTTACTTACGTCTTCTTTCGCATAAGTTTCAAGTGATTATCAATAGATTGCTATAATAAAATCATTATTTAAATATATTATGTTTTATATTTATATATTTTTTATTAGTATTAGATATGAAAAACTTATTTTTAAACCATACATGCAATAGGGATACAAATATGCTAGTATATAACAAAGGTAAAGACCCTTCTACTAGTAATTTGAAATAGATCTATTTTCGTGTATGCTAGAAAATAAGAATTACAATAAGTTAAGGTAAAGGGAGAGTGTGATCATGCCTCTCGTGAGTTTCATTAGTCCAAACACCATAATATAGTGTTTACGGGTGTATCTGTCTTCTATGTCATAGTATACTTCTACCTAAAGTAATAATCTAATGATGCTTGAGTGAAACTTAAAGACAGTTAATGTTATATTTATATACAGGCAAATAGGTAAAAATATAGAGTCAGGTACCAAGGTAAGACTTCAGCTACGCGATCGAATCATTCTTTTCCTCAGGTTAACCTATGTGATGTATGAAAAATGAGATTACACGTTAGTTATATGTCGAGTCAAAAAATGAATAGGTATGATGCATGACCAAGCACATTAACTAAATCTCGTTTTACATTTTCTTTTAGTCTTCTCAAGCCGCAGTTAACAACAAAAGCCTCATCCTTTCGATGTCTCAACTCAGTCCTTCCACGGGCCAAGGCATGCTTCCGAAACCACAGACCGCTTACGGAGGTACTTACTTATAAATGGTAAGTCCACAACCCCCCTACCTTACTAGACAGTTGGAGCATTCGTTCCATGTTTAATCCATCCACTTCGTCTCAAGGCCGTATCGCTCTTAAATGGTCATTAATAAGATTTCTGAACTATCTAAGCTTCCACGTATTAAGAGTAAACGTCTCACATCTAAACTTAACATGCTGACTTTATTTCAACTTTCTAGGGCACTCTATGGCCATCATAAGTTGTTCCATTACTCCTATACTCCACCCCACATTAAGAGCAAGCATCGCAAGGTACACACAATGAATTGCAACCGCCAACTTAGAATTCATCCATATTCATACGCACGGAAATATAAACTTAGGGATAAAGTCGGTACGAGTATCTAAACTTTCATAACTTTTAATTTTAGTTCCTAAACTTTGTACTCATTCATATTTAGTATTTTAACTTTTTAGATGAACCAAATTTATATTTCCGTTATAACGGTCGTTATTATAAAACGGTAGAATAATAATATAAGTATATCAATTTTCATTTAATTTTTATTTTAGTATCCAAACTTTATATTTTATTTCTTTTTTATACTTCACATTTTTAAAGTGAAATAAATAAATATTCTTTATAACAATCGTTATAACGAAAATATAAATTTTTCTCATTTAAAAAATTTGGGTACTAAAATAAACAAATTTAAAATTTAGGTACTAAAATAAAAAAAATATAAAAGTTTGAATACTTCTAATCGTTTTATCCCAAAAAAGTACCATCTCCAGCACAAGCAACAAACATCCAAAAAGGCATCATTCACTCTAAACACATTGAATAAGTCCTAATCCAAATTTTAAAGACTGATTAGTTATTATTAATCAAAGTTTGGAATAGGAATAGGGGAATACAGTTTCCTTCACTCAAAATTTAGTCTATTGAATGTACTTAAAATTTAGTCTACTTAACTCTCCAAAAAGTTAAAATGGGAACTACCACCGTTTGATCAACTAAAGTTCGATTTGGACCATTGAACTTGATTAAAGTAATATATTCTTGTTTTCAAATGCATTTGACCAATCATTTTATAGCATGGTGGTGATCGGAGCCACTTCGGATTCAAAGTTTTACCTCCTTTTCGATTTAATTATAGTTTGGTTTGCCTATCAAAGTTTACCAAACAAACAATCTGTAAGATATTATGATTTAATCCTCAGTTTCTTGATTCCTTAGCTTACTTGGTGCCTTATTCTTGGGTTTCCACTCATTTTAAGCATGATTAGTTACATTTTTAACCTAGATATCATTTTTAAGTCACTAAGTTAATTAATCCATTAAAAACCTATCCTTTTATTCTTTAAATTTCATTTGAAGTTCTTAAACTTATCATGATGCAATTTAAGCCCAGGAAATTAATATCTAGTCAAATCCAGTCGGTTCGACCCAATCGATCAATAATTATTTTCTAAGTTCTAATCTTAAGTGAGTGTCTAGATAAGGGTTACACTAAAATATTTTGAAGTACTACAAAACATGTATATTGCAGAAAGAAAGGAAATAAGAGCGCAAGGGGAATGCACCATTCTCTAGGAGCTTTCTTTCCATCTTAAGATGCGATAAAAATCACAGTTCCCAAAACGGAAAGTTCCTCTTGACCTAAAGCCCTACAATAAGGCTGGTTAGAGTTAAAACTGCATTGGATAGAAATGATTGAAATCCACTTAATATGTCTGCCTAATCATAACTCCATTTTAGATTAATCGGTTGAGTTACTTCACTGCATGTAACATGGTATGAGATAAAATTTGACTCGTTTTGCCAAAAGTTAATCTAAGGACAAATGTGTTTTGCTCCCAAGGTGCCAACTCGAATAGGTATCGACCAATCTTTAACCAGAAAGCATAAACATATGGACCAAATTGCCATGTATCTATTTATTGATTCCCTTTTTCAGTAAGTAGGTGTTCGGCTGCAGTTGGTAAGAACAATCTTAAAGTTTGTGAGATTGCGCATGTACGATGAGGCATGGAGTTGGTGGAAGGAAGACCCAAGAAATAAAGAGAACAACTGGTCCATCTTCATGAATTAGCCTTCCTGCTTGACATGGAGACCATTTGAACCACGTTCATGAATGCATATCCACTCGATACCAGGACCACAGAGCAAGTAGAACTCAAGCCAATTGCAAGATCGGCGAGGACCAATTGTTCAAGCTTGTCTCACCTGTAAACTTACTTGCAATGAATCAGCCACATGCAAACTAGATCCTCAATAGTATCATTTAATTACTGTAATTTTATGGTATTAGACTGAACAAAACTTTTTATCTTCCGATTGGTTTACACAAAGCTATGGTACTAGACAGAAAACGTTATAGAGTATTGAATAAAATAAATAAATCTTTAAAATTCCAAAGTGACCCCACACCAAATTCCCAAATTACAATATTAAACTTTATAGTCATTTATATTATAAATAATTAATTATTTTTAATTTTTCAATAACGAAAATCTATGTACTATGCATATCGAACATAGTATAATAGTCTTGTATCATCATGTACTTCTTATACTCTATTATCCTTATTCTTTCCAGTCCTAACAACTAAACATTACCTATGTGTGTTTTCTCAAGACAAGCTTAATCCTTTTTCCGTTGTCTGAAATAAATAGTAAGTTATAGGCTGCAATCAAGACCTGCTTACAATCAAAACTGCAGTAAATTATACTATTTGGCAGAATAATATGCTTGTCTCATATTCGCTATAGTGATACGGTGGAGAACAGTAATCTACTTCATCAATCTTCTGAATTCAGTTATTACATGGACAAACCACTCCTCCAGATGTGCATAGGTGATCACGGTCAAATCACTATCCTCCCTACTCACACTAGCACGACATACACCCATTTGTCTGCTTCCTACAATTTTAATAGGTGGCGTGGGTGCCACTATAATAAATAAGAGACCTCGGCTGGGCATCTTACCAGGTCAAGTCCGTCAGCAACTGACTATAGTTCATCCCGGCCGCTGTCATCTGTCTTGTGTTCAATATAGGAAGAAAAGGATTTAATTATTGACTGATAGACTTCAACTCCTTTCAGGTATTCTGTTTGGTGAAGGAACTGCAATAAGAAAACACTGTATAAGCTGCTGTATTGGTTGCCCAGAGACCATTCACATCCAAATCTTCAGTTTGACTAATACATACATCAATGACACTACAAATTTCAAGGATATATACGTCTTAGACGGGAAAACATTTATCTGACATGCATAAGTCCTATATTGCCAAACTAAGCACATTAAGATCCAAGTGTAAATTGACAAGGAAGGAGATGCAATCATAATGCTCAAATCAACAAGTTGAGGCCCTTCACAGTGATAATCACATTTGGAGCCAAGTTCTAATTATAGTAAATGTCGAAAAAGTCCTAAAGATGTTTCCACAAAAGAAACACCTTAAAATTGTGAATATTCATAAAAAAGTGCCCTGCATGGGCACATGTTTTAGGCTATTATAGACCTTATATCCAGATGCTTCAAACCTTTGAGTAATACTATTAGCTTGAAACTTTACCTTATCGCCTATTTTTGATGAGCATGCAAGTACATAATGTAGGATATGAAACTGTTAAGCATAAATGATAGGTGATGACAACAGTGACCAGAAAACTACAGAAAAACTTGTAATCTGAATAAAGATAGCCTAGACGTGTAGAGACAAATAAGCCCAAGTCAGCACCTCATTATGATCATGTAGTAGAATAGGAGTGTTTGCCATGGGAGAGAAACCAATAGCAGGCAAACCCTGTAGACGGAAATAACGACCATCTGTTGAGGCAGGAAAGATTTCAGGTTTGCCAAATTTTCCACCAGCCCTTTCAATGGCTTCTTCTAGCAGCGACCACCACGGGTTAGAGCTATCAGTTGCTGTAACCAACGGTTTACTGAATTTGTCATGCAGAGTACTCTTCTGTTTAAACTGCCAAAGATGCACATAGTTCAAGCTGTTATGGACTTGTAAACCAATTATCATTTCAGTAGAACTACCAATTACAATTTGGATTGTCTTTTTTCTTTTTCTTTCTTTTGTCCGCATTGTGTCTGATTAGTAATTGTTTGAAATCTAGCATTATTATATGTTTATATTTTATTTGTTTTTATTTCATGATTAGGAGTTGGTTATTGGAGCATGAGAATTGGAAGGTGAAAATTTATGTCCTTTTAAGATCAAAAAGTTATGAAAATATATTTTGTGCATTGGAAAGGATGTTATAATTGATATTTTTGTAAATTAAATAAAGTAAAGGATGGATAAGTTCAATTTTACAGGGGTTTTCCAAGTATTTTATTTCATAAGAAGAGTATATATGTACATCCATCTATTTTGTATCTTATTGTTGGCAAATGCAAGCTTTGCATAGATGCAAAAAAAGAAACTGAAAAAATAGAAAAAAGATGAAACAAATGGAATAATGGATAAACTCCAGTGATGCATTCAGTCATTTCCACAGAATACAATGACATGTAATCATAAATTAAATACTTGCATTTAGGCCCCTCTGATAGACAGCCTGCCCATTGGCCTGCATAAAAAGAGACAAAAATTAAATCGGTGGGCCTCCTGGACAGCATACTATATGCACAGGCTTGCTGGCCAGGCCCATAGGCAGGATAGAGAGTCATTTTCGGGAAAAAAGGCTGGCATAGGCCTGCCTAGTGATGAAGTATACTTGGATTGCTTCCTGCAACTTTGAAGGGTGAAGGCTATTTATGAAGGATAACTGGAATAGGTCTTCTACCATTTGTAAATCTACTGCCATAACTTTAGCAGAAAGCAATTATTTTTATGAATTAATTACAGAAAATATATCTATATCTCACCATTTGTCACTTTGTATACCTACATTTTGATTTTAAGACTGCATAGTTGTGTTTAGTTTTGTTCCGAACATAGTAAATGTTTTCTAAAGATATGAAAACAAGGGTACAAAATGAGTAAAAAAAACCAAAATACATGTGTTAAAAAAAAAAAAACAATAAGAAAAAGAAAAAAGAGAGAGAGAGAGGTATAGCTTGACAGGCTATACCTTTGTTTTAAAAAAAAAAAAAAGGTTTGTTTTCCCTAATCTACCCTTTTTTTATCGGTTTACTAAGGGGCATGGTCATGGTTTGACAGGCTATTACTAGGCATATGAAACATTGCATAATACCCATGCACCACCAGTTAGGTATAGCTTCGGTATATAGATAGCCTCAAGAAGAATCCATAGTAAAATTTGAACCTAGTCACTAGAGTGCCTTATGCATCATGCAAACCCATAGGATTAGCCAGAAAGCAATTGACCTACTTCAGAACATAAGAATGACAAAAAGTTAAAGCATGTGACAGAATTTTGAGAAAATGTGCATGAAATTGATTCTTATTTGGAAACTTTCATACAATCTTTGGTATAATCCAATGTTCATATGGGCCAAAACAAATTGCTCATAAGAGATATTTTCCTATTTTCCTCCACCTATCATCCAGATAAAGCAGAAGTGAAGCTACATGCATGTTTCATTTCCCTCTTCCAAGTTTACTCGATATGCTAGCAATTTGATTCATTTGAACTCAATTAATATTAACAGCAATCATACTCAAAGACTAGAAATAGTAGTATTGGCATGGTATTCATTTGTGTGAAGATTGGCAATAAGATCAATCTTACCTCTTCCAAAGCCAAGAAAGTAATTATGAAAGGGACAAGACAAATCTATGACAAGATATGCACCTCAAATGTCATGTTGCGGGAAGCAGGTGCCCATTCTTCAGCCATTCTTTGCTCTAATGCCATGGGGTCAGCAGTTGGTGGGACCCGCACATCAAACCCTGCTTCTGCTTCAGATGGCTGCAAATTCATGACAAATCCCTAGAAAAGGAAAAGGAAGAATTGATGTTTACTCTGTTAGGAACATCTTAAGGATATGTTCTATAATAGGAAATACTCGCTTTTTATTTTCTGATTTCAGGCATCTTAACAGACATTGTTGGATCTAGTGTTAACTCTTAATGAGGAAAATGGCAATTCAAAACCTTATATAAATATCATAATATTATTGATGATGATACAAGCAAGAAGATATCCATAAATTAGTCTAAAGTAGTTTAGGAGTAGCTGGTAGAGTAAGAGATCCAAGGGTTCTCTTTTAACAAGCTCTCAGAAACCCTAATTCCACACCCTGAGCCAACACAGGCATGTAGCAACTTGGTATAAGAGCCAATCAATTCATAGATAATTCATTCTAATAATTAATCACATTCCTTTGACAATATGGTCAACTGAAAAGTTGCTGTCTAGTGTCTGAACTTTGATATATCAGGACGTAAGCTCCAACGAGTCGCTGGAAAATGATGACCAACCAGGTGAAGAGAGTCAGGAGGAAATCTGATTCCACTGAGTTAGACCAATTGTTTACTTCCCATTCGCTTAGCTTTTTCATCAATTCCTTTTTCTGTAATTATCCATAATCACTCATGTTAAGTTGACTAGAATCGTGGGTTCGAAATGAAATTTTGAAAGGATGCAGCTTTTGCTCGACATCAGCCCCTACCCAATGCTCTTGGACACGGCTTAAAATCCTCCAAGCACGATCTTGGGCTCATTCTTTATTCTCTTGGGAAGTGGGGAATGGACAGAAGATTTCGTTGTGGTATGATTTTTGGCATCCTAAAGGTCCTTTAGCCAATTGGTTAGGAGAAAGAAACATTTATGTGAATATGGTATGGCTGTTTGGCTAGAGGTCTGAAAGTTCTATCACATACCATATGTGGAAATCATCTTTAGCTACATTAGTAAAGAAGCTATCTCTCATTTTGGGTAGATTTAGTGATGACCGGAGATAAAAAATACTTTTTAAGTTTTTTTCCGTATTATTTGGAAAGAGAGAAATAGTAGAAGGTTGGGTGGAGATCCCACCCTACACTTGATCTTAGCTAGGAAGATTTTATGCTATATAGGCACTTTTTAGATTATTTTTTTGTGTACATAGCTATTTTGTTTACTAAGAAATCGATCCATTCAACCCTTTTGTGCTTAGTAGATGGAGTGATCTTTTAGTTTTATCTTCTTGTACATTCTTCTCTTTCCACATTAATGAAATGTAGTATACCGACATTACCCTATTAAAAAAAAAGGTTGACCTCGAATCAATGTACTAAACCACCGTAAGAGAAAGATGTTTAACTTATTATTGAAAATGAATCTCCTTGGAAAGGGAATCCTATAGGTAATCTTCCTCTATTTGGAAGGTTTTAGTTCAATTCTCAACGTTTGACTATAGTTCAATTTAAGTCATTAACCTTTTTTTCCCCTCCATTCCAAGCCCTTAATGTTTTCAAATGTTTATAAATTAGGACTTTTGTCAGCATCGTTAATGTTTCCTCCATATTTGACACATCAACACCTAATTCATCCAAACAATTAATTTAAATAAATAATCTAATTAAATAAACATAAATTAGATAAGATAATGAAAACAAGGAGAAAAAAAAAGGCAAAAAAATTATAAAAAAAAAAAGAAAAGAAAAGAAAATATTCTACCCACCCAAGGTTAGGTGTGACTAAAATAGCCACAAAAAATCTGGTGGGTCCCAACCTACAACCACATATTAAAATTAAAAAGCAAAAGAAAAAAAAGCCAAAAAACCCAATCTGTTTGCACAACCCTATTACAACCTAATTGCATTTTTTATCCTTTTTCCTTTTTTTCCCTCTAAATTGTCACTGCAAATGGGTCAAACAACCTATTTTTATTTGTGGGCCACAACCCACCAAATTTTTTGTGGCAAATACAACCACCCCTTAACCTTGGGGTAGTTGGGTTCCTTTTATATGTATGTATGTATGGGTGTGTATCTCAAGCTTTCTCCATTGTTGTTCTTCCAATATCTAAATTATTTTTATTATTTTAGCTAATTTTTACATATTTAACGATATTATTTACTTATATTAATTACGTGGACAAATTAGGTGTTTTCATGCAACATTTGCGGATAAAAAAAGTCAAATGGTATTAACAAAAGTCCTTGTTTGTAAACGTTAGAAAACATTGATGACTTGAATCAGAAAAAAAAAAAAAAAAAGAAGAAGAAGAAGAAAAAACAGAAAAAGAATGTTGAGAGCTCAAATAGAAGAGCAGTTAAATAATAAGGATTAAAAATATACTTTTCCTAAGCAAATGATATAATATGAAATAATAAAAAAGATTAGACAAATCCTTCCCTTCATTTTATATGTCACATGTCTCCTTTTTCGCATGTAAAAACATTACTATTATCAATATAATACACAAGCAAAGACAATTATCTTTAATATTTGTCTAAAATGAGTTGTTAAGAACAATCTAGACTCTAGAATAATTTATGAGATCAGAAAATTCTCTTTGATGAGCCCAAACCTCTTTTTTTAATATCAATGTTTGTTAAAATCGCAATTTTACTATTTTTTTGCATATGCAAAATCGGTAAAATCATATAAAATTATATAAAATGAAATCATAAACTTATAAAATCATATATCAAAATTCAGAATTCTACCAAAAGTTTGCACCAAAATGACTTTATATCCATTTGAACTAAAAAAAAACGTCGTAAAATCATAAACTCGTAGAATCGTAAAATGGACTCACGATTTTAACATTTATATTATCACTAGTTACTATATTAAAAAACTAAGCACATAACATACTCCAAATCAAATCATCTCTAGACTAGTTTACAAGGTCCAAAAACTACATTTATGAAATCTTCCAAAAATGCCTATGGCTCAAGACTTAAAAAATTGCCATTTTTGTGGTTACATCTTCCTATGACTTTGTTTAGGACCAAAAAAACTTAAACTAATCAGCAGAATTTTTGAAAAGCAACACACAATTCATTTCTCTCTTTGGTAATTGTTGTTAATTCTATTGGTAAGGAGACCAGTGGTTTCAAGAATACAACAGGAAACTCAAGGCTTCCAAATTACATATTGTTAATGTTAGTCACGTAGCCCTGTAGGGCAATAACCTGTTTCTACACAAGCCCTAGTTGGTATAATGGGTGGAAAAAAGCACCAAGCTAGAAGCCTAACACTGCTTTGATTGCAGACAATTTGGAATCTACTAACTTATCAACTGCAGAACCACGTAACCTAAGCACTGAGAATTTCTCTTTCACCATATGCACACAGCAAAGCAAAGGCTATTTTCCACTTGAGAACTGTTCCCTCTCGTGAAATGGTCCTAGGTTATATATATTATTACATCTTAAAAATGAATTCCTCAAATGTAAATGTCAAAGAGGGAATTACTTCTGGTATGAACCCAAGAATTTTTCCAAAAGAAGGAACTCAGATGCAAGACATTAGGCATCATTAATCAGTATTTGTCAGAAAAAAACATGCATTGAAACAAAGATAACATATAAGCAGAAGGATAATTAAGCACTAGATATTCTCAGTACTCTCAACCTATAGGCACTACCAGCCAGACTAAATTTACCCCATAACTTCAAGCTACATCCAAAATTTATAAACTAGAAAAATTTTTGCCCCATTCAACTCAGGAGTCTGCAATTAGGGAAAAAAGAGACAACAAACTTACAGTGGGAGAAGGAGTACCGGCCTTCAAAAATGCCATATTGACAGAGATAACCTCACCTTCGGCCCTAAGGCCTGCTTTTACCAAGTCAAATTGTGAAGCCCTGAATCTCCTCACAGCCTCAATGCTTTTCAACAAGTTCTCCATAGCTGTGTTATCATAAAGCTTTGCTCCATGTCCAGGGGCACCAACAGCCTTAATCACCATCCACCAGCCAGCCCTCTCGCCATAGAATAACCTATAGTTCTCATTCTGCGATGCCAATCCTTCATACCAGAATTAAGCACTTGTCTTAAAGCCAGAAAACAATTGATATAATCCAACTGCATTGATAAGTACAACTGGGATCCCCATTGTTCTAAAAGCTGCACACAACTATTTACAGTCTTTTGATTGTAGAGTTCATATGATAGAACTTGTCCTAATGTCAGCAAATAATTAATATAATCCAACTGCATCTTATTGATTACGAGCATGATACAACTCCCTGTTAATCTAGAAGCAGCAACACTACTTTATATGGTCTTGTGAACATACAATTCTATGACAGCTCAGATCAGAATTTATAATACTAGAATGACATTTGTTTCACTGGTAGATTTTACTCTTATTTCTCCAATCCTGGCCAAATATTAACTATCCACTACAGTATGGATACTGCAAGAAAGAGAGCAATACTGCCTTTCAGAGGATGGTTTTAAGAGAAAGGGAAGGAAAATAGCAATGGCTGGACTAACCTTCCTAGCATATTAAGCATTGGGAAAAGGAAAAATCTTTTGACCCTTGCATGTTTGAGTTAGGAATGAAAGAAATATCCTGGAAAAACCTCCAAGCAGGAACCAATACCAATGACATCAGTTAGTCAGTCCTATAGCTTCCCTCATGCTATTGTTGGCTTAGGGTGGACCATTTTTTAGATATGGAAAAGATCAATATGACACATTTGCCTCGCTTGCTGCATGGACACATTTGCCCCCAATGCAGTTGATAGGCTACCGTTCTCCAAACATGTGGGAACATATGAATGTGGGTAGACAAAAACAAACTACTGCACATTCGCATGCGAGGTAGTTGGCGGCACCACCCCAATGTGCTAGCAGCCAACTCTAGCATGTCACAAACATGCAATTTCCTTCTCTTTTTGGTAATTTGAACACGAAAATATGAATTCAATCAAGACAAACTCCATATTACAAGGGATTGAACAACCATGAATTCTCATTCACCCCCACTATTTCACATTTTGGCTATTCAAATCATTTCTCAATGGGATAAAACAACTTCCAGGAATATCAAACATCGATGTACAGGCTGATGATACAAAGAATGGGGGGCAGCTACTCCAACATCGTTGATGCTAATTTTAAAATTTGTAAGAGCATATATATTGGTCAATGAAACGTCAATAAAGGCCGTGTTTGTTCCAAAGAAATTGTTTCCCAATTTTCTTCTTGGCAACGTTAAAACTATAGTATTTGACCATTGTAATTACTCAGTTTTAGTAAAACACAAGAGAACCTAAAATACGTTTTCCATAAAGGAAAACTATATTAGAAACATTTTTTTTCTACCATTTCAAGCATTGACCATTGGGATTTTGATTATGATACATTATCGGAGATTTTAAATACTAGAATAGAGCATAACAAACACTCAAAACTAAAAAATAAACGACAATACTTAATCAACACCATAAAGACTAATTATATTATATACCTTCATCAAGAACAATCCCCACATTCATCTTCCTAAACTCTTCCGACTCTGCGAGCTTTTCAGCCCCATCGTGCCCACCGATTTCTTCATCTGCAGCAAAAACAACATAGACCGTCCTCTTTGGCACAAACCCTACGTCTTTCAACCCTCTAATTGCTTCCAAATACTGCATCCCCACACACTTCATATCCTGTGCACCGCGGGCATAAATATACCCTTCCGCGTCAATCTCCGCCCCAAAAGGGTCGTATTTCCACTTGGTTTCTTCCACTGTAACAACGTCCGTGTGGGAATAGAGCATAATGGAAGGGAGATTAGGATCGGTGCCTTCCCATTTGAGGATGACGACGGGCTTGTTGGGGACGAATTCTAGGATCTGGGAGGAGAGGGAGAGGGATTGGGATTGAGAGAGGAGGAAGGAAGTGGATTGAGAATAGTCAGGGTTTGGTTGAGAGGTGTTGATTCGGAGGTACTGTTGGAAGCGTGAGAGGATTGGGGAGGAGGAGAGCTTTGATGTGGAGAGTGAGAGGAAGTTGAGGAGAAATAAAAGGAGGAGGGTTTTGGACAGAAACCCCATCGAAGTGGAGTTCGAGGAAGAAGGTGACGAGAGGTGATACTGAGAGAGTGAGAGTGGCGCCGCAACCTGAGAAGAAGAGAGGGTTGTTCGGTTGATTAGAATGCTTTATTTGGATCTGTTGGTCGTTTCGTTTAGAGAAAGGACGGCAGAATAATACACGCCGCCACCACACGTGTTTGTGTGTGTGTGAATATTATTGTATTGGGCGACGTAGTGGTAGTCGTACAGGCATTCCTGACACTTGAAACCTTGAGAAATGGCTTACGAGACAACAAAGATTCGAATTGGTTTCCTTAAAACATTTCTTTTCTTTCTTTCCCTGTTGGTGTCAGCCACCGGCCGGTTTTACTTTTCGGAATTAATGTCACATTTGACTAGAGCGAGCACAGATAAAGGGACAGCCATAGCCACGACCAAGGTCGCACCGCTCCCCGGTTTATCTCATACATTCCGCTCACACAGTGTAGTTAGGGCCTTCCGCCTTCAACACAACATACACAAAGAGCCCGAAGAGGCCACTAAAGTCATTCATCTCAACAAGACCTAAAAGCATGTCATCAAGATTGGGACGCTCCTCATACCCAATCCAAAATAGTAGCCCGTTTAGTTTTTCTGTAACAACAGCGATGTTTTTGCGTGGTTTCCATCGAACTCCATCAGCGTCATCACACACAGACGCAACATCAACCTAAGGGCAAAATTCATCAAACAGAAGAAGTGACACTTTGCCTTCGAGCGGCAAGCAACAATAGAGATGGAAGCTGAAAAACTCTTCGGTGTTGACTTCGTACAAGAAAAGATATACTTCACGGGGTTAGCCTACTGTGTGCTAGTTAAAAAAGGCCAACTGACAACTAGCGTATATGTATCGACTTCACAAATTTTAACAATGCTTCTCTAAAAGATTACTTTCCCCTCCCACATGTTGATCAATTCGTCAACTCCACCTTAAGTTACACCATTCTTAGTTTCATGAAAGCATTCTTCGGTTACAATTAGATCTAGATGTATGAGCTTAACCGGATTCATACATCCTTCGTCACTAATTTCTATATCTACTTCTATAAGATCATGCCTTTCAACCTAAAAAATAACAAGATGACTACTAAAGGCTTGTAACCACAATGTTGAAGCACCAACTCGGCAGAAACATTGAAATTTATGTAGATGAAATGATCATCAAATCCTCGAGTCCAAAGATCACCTTAGCGACCTCAAACAAAATTTGAACACTCCACAAATAAAATATGAAGCTTAACTTACAAAAGTGCATTTCTAAGGCCTTGTCCAGAAAATTCCTACTATACATGGTCATTAGATAAGGAATTAAGGCCAATCCTAAAAGGATTCAAGCCATCTATCACACCCCAAACTAAGAAATTGTAACAGTCTTACCGTGTAAACAAACTTAAACTAAAAACTAATCACGTTAGCCATTAACATAAGTATAACTTATATAAGGCGTTTACTACTCACTCACTTTGAACCATCTAATTTTGAGTCTAATAGATATCAACCTGTGATGCACTTTTCAAAATAACTTTTGAAAATAATTTCATAGCTCAAATAACCGAGAAAATCCAGCTTTATAAATTATATAGAATACATCATCTCAATTTTAACAAAAAGTTCCAAGAATTAAATTGATTTGATAAAACAAAACAATTAATAAATGATTTATATAAGTTCACAAGTTGACAAAGCATAGTAGCAATTTCAGTAGTTGAAAACTAGAGAGTCATTAGTAAATACCCTATTAATTATCCTATAAATTAGTAAATTTGACAAATAAATAAGAATTCAACCCATTAATATTGAATTTCACTCCCCGACCCCGTTCTCTAATCTTTTGGAACTTAGAGTAATACTAGTGAACCTATTGGGAAATGAGCCACAACTTGTTTAGTAAGTAAGACGAAAACAATAGCATATATTCGACACCAAGCAATCACGGTTTTTAAACAAGTTTAATTAGATACTATGCATATACAAGCAAGTATCATCATACGACGTTATCCGGCCTATCGTGAGATCAGAAAAATTATGGTCGCTCTAATCCGAGTTAAGGAGTTTGACGTTGCGCACTTCGCGGATCAAAACCAAACTGAAACTTGTGCAATAGAGAACATACTCCGCCTAAGGCTTCACTTTAAACCATTATCTCCAACCTTACCGTAACCTCCTCTCTATCACTTAGTTTAACTAAGGGTAAGAAAAAAATCATTTCAACTATCCTCATTGAAAGGTCCCGTTTGTTTTAAAAATCCTAATTGTTCCCTTAATGGGTTGCAATGTATGTCCGGTTAGAAGTTAGGCCAAGTTTAAGTTAGATTGTTGTTGGGATGATCAAGTAAAAGCAATATCATAAAGCAACCATTATATACAGTTCGACACTCCATATAGCAAAACAATATTCAAGCATACATGTTGCATACGAATAGGCAACTAACTTACAATTGCAACTAACCTTAAATAATACTTCGAAGTGTGATCAAGCATTGATCTTACTTAACTAGTGTTCGATTACTCGCTAACTTCGTTGTTCACTTGTCTCACCTTCGAGAATTCCTTATATATTTAGTCAATTTACCATTTTAGTAACTATATAAGATATGGGAGACCATTTATTTGCTCATCTCCTTAAAAATTAGGTAGATTTTAGAACTTCATTTATAAGTTGTGTTGGCATAAGTATAGGAAGTTAAAGTCATTTCGTCCATGAATTATACCTTCGATACCCTTTGAGCTAAGTTATAAGTGAAGTCATCTATGAAACTTTTACGCTAGGAAGCCTCTAAGTTAGCCCCTACCTCACTGGATTGAGAGTTCATAACGAAACCAACTTCTAAATTAACCTTTGAATCTAATGATTATTCAAGATTTCTCACAAATGATCCTCTTAGGCAACTTCTAAATGCTCACATTCCAAGTACCCTCTAAGTCACCTTTTAAACCAACCATGCAGTCTACTAAATTTTAGATCTTTTGACAAGATACAATCTAAGCTACCTTCTAAGCTCAGCTAACTTTAAATTTCTTAAGAGATTGCCCTCTAACTTAGCCTTTGAGCCTCTCCTAACTATACTTCTCTTTTAAATGTACCTTTGCTTAGCTTCTAGTCAATACATAACAGAATACTTGCCTTCCATTTCCTTTTAGTTATCCTCTACCTTCATTCAACACCCTTGTAATCAATTCATTGGTCCATTTTCTTCTAACTCCGATTAAGACTAACCAAAGTAACACTTCAACTAATACTTCTTAGTTTTGTTACATCCCAAATTCCTCATGTAATATAACATCATTCATCAATTCCTCAAATTTTCACTCCATTAAGCTATATATTTAAGAGCACATTCTTGATTTTCTATGCCCCTTCCTACAAAACCTAATCCAACAACTCTATTATATAATAAATACTCCATTAATTACTCAAACTCAAAATCCAAGTGAGGTCCTTAGGAATAATACATTAGTGTTTACC
Organism: Lumnitzera racemosa; assembly: GCA_024138005.1. Taxonomy (NCBI): domain Eukaryota; kingdom Viridiplantae; phylum Streptophyta; class Magnoliopsida; order Myrtales; family Combretaceae; genus Lumnitzera; species Lumnitzera racemosa. Next base: position 63,767,467 of record JAMXBC010000011.1, read on the forward strand.
AAAAACAATATTACAATCATAATTTAAGCCTCAAAAATTCATAAACATTATAGAAAATAGTTTTGTAAAAAATCTTTTCATAGAATTTTAATATAAGTGGAGAAAAATTTATAGAAAAATTTTGGACTTAAAACTACGTCAATAGGATAATTTAATTTAATATACAAAATTGCTTGGTTTTTTTAATTTCATAAGAATGTATATCATAAATTCCATATTTGTACAAAATAATTTTTTTTTTTAAGATTCTAGACATGAAAATATGTAGAAATATTTATTCCTATAATTTTCTAGGTAATTCTAATATTTTTACAAAATTTCAGGAAAATTAGATAAACTTTGAATCCTCACCGGAACTCACCACTTCGGCCACCATCCATCATTAGCCACCTCCTTGTCAGTAGAGCTAGACGTAGCCTCTTCTATCTCATAATGGTGGCAATTGGTTCTAACTCTCCAAGTTCATGAACTCCCATATTCTTAGATTGTGCACCAATTTTGCGATTTTTCCTAAATTTATTTTTTCCACCTTCCAAATCCAATCCTATTTTTACCCAATCTAACTTTGTACGTAGATTTTTGGTTAAGTGATTTCTATAATTTTGCCCCTTTTAGATTTGCCCCTTTTTTTCTTACTCCATTTGCATGCTAAGCTTATTTCAAATCCCTTACACATGTCCATAATGAAGCCATGACCAAGATAAGAAGTTCCTAACTATTCCCAAGTGTTTTCATAATCTTTACTGATTTTTTATAATTTCCTAAGCTTATTTTGGCTTCAATTGTAATTTATTGGGTATTTTAGATAATTATGAGTATATAATTATGCGTAATAATCACACACGGCGTATATATATTATATATATTATTTTATGTCATATAATAATTTTATTATATATATAATTTATCTTTAAAAATTTATGAACTAACTGAGTCTATTCTATGCGATTATAATAAATAATATGTAATTTAGTTAAATTACACTATTTTAGCTATATCATTTTTATTTATTAAATTTTTAATATCCGAGTTCACGAGATATCATCGACTAAAGTTTCAAATCTATTAGTAAATTTTGAAGTCAATCAAATTAACTTCACCGATGCCCTAAATTATATTCTTAAAGCAACTAGGTGAAAATTTAGGTTTCACACCATCTAGGACATGTAACCTTCCCAAATAATCATAGAAGTCGAACATCTCATAGGATGTATTGCTTCCCTTAACCAATTCGTCCCCAAATATGATCGACAAGTATGCAAAATTCTTTAAGCTACTAAAAAATCCATCCCAATTTCATTAGACCATGGAATGCCGAGTCACCTTCAACCAATTGAAGGATTTATTGGCCCCACTAGTTATCCTTTCCAAGCTAGTCCATGACAAAGAGCTATATCTTTATCTTTCAATTGGTAACTAAGCCTTTTTTTTTTAATTATTGCATAAATAGATTATCAAAAGCATACATTAGCCATGTCCTTCAAAGACCAAAACTCAAATTCTCCCTCATCAAGAAGTTTACATTTGGTCATTGTTATCTTCACTCAACAACGCCAACCATACTTTGAGGTCTACCCAATGGTTGTCCTCATGAACTAACCATAAACTATGCCATTAAATTCAACTTTGGTTTTCCTTTTCTCTAATCCAACTAATAAATGCAACCCATATTAATATGAAACTCTCTGAATTAAGGAAAAGTTTAAATTTTAAGAAAACATTTTTGAAAATAAAGTCACTACTTGAGCAAGTTAGGAAAAAGTAGAGTTAAAGTTCATGGGTAGATAAACTCTAGCCACTAAACTATGGTTTTCTAAAAATAATTTTAGAAAAGTGTAAATAAGATATCAATATATCCATATGCTAACCTATTAAACCTTTACGGTCACTATAAAAGAAAAACGTAAATTAAAGAATTAGGACTTTAATTTTTCATGGGTTTTTCAAAATGAAGAAGGGTTTAAGAATGAGGGAAACTTGGTTTTTTTACATTTTATAAGGCCACTCAAAGTGTTTATGTATTCACAAGCTAAGATTAGACCCATGTGGTTCAAATAGTATATTGTAAAATTTTGGTGTGCTTGTCCATTTTATGTATGAAATATTCCACTTTATGTTCTTACTCATTTACTAATTTGCAAAACATTTTTGGGTCTAATTTTAAAAAAATCTTACAAATTCTCTAATATTGAAAATGGGTTGGTCAAGTTTTGATTTATGAAAGACAATTTTTCTAAGTGTGAGAAAATATTTTATAAAAACTCCTTTTAATTTGGAAGGACCTCTTTATTAATAAACAATATTTATACAACATATCGTCACACCATGTAACATGTAGTCAATACACAATGATACAACATTCATATGTTATAAGTATATTTAAATATTAACTATTACATAAAGCCACACATTATTGTGAAATCATCTTTATACAAGCATATGTTATAAATCCTATTAATAATCCATACAAACTATCAGTATACATATCGTATTTTAATCTAATTACAAATATTATGTAAATTATCAACTTTATAATTATCAACATTTGAATATATTATACTATTACTTTATTAGATTCTACAAGGTTATAAATTATATGAGCACCAATTACTATTAATATGTACATTAGATTATATCCACATATTATTTACATTCTATCAATGTGAACCAATATAATTGGGTATGAATCTATTATCAACATATTGTCAAAGCACTAAACATATTACAAGTTTTAAAATTACACGTATTATTCCACATCATCATGTCATACTATACTATTATGTACATTCCGTGGTTCCAAGCAATTAAATAAAACTATATTGTATTACAATATTTTATCATATTATACAAACTATAATGTTATTATCACATTATACATTTTATAAGTCAAATATCATATCATTACATACAAACATTACAACATCCAATGAATTATAGATTATATGTTGTGGCCAAATATATATATATATATATATATATTACATTTATTGTACAAAGTATTATACACAAATTCCATTCTATGATCAATTTCCATTAATTGTCCATATATCATTATTACATGTTATGAGACTATTTAACATTATACACAAATTGTGGGTTGTATTATTAATTACAAACATACCATAAATCATTATACATTATAAATTAATTAATCATTTTAATACAAAACTTATAAACGTGGAATCATCAAAATATCAATTATATACATAGTATAATTTACAATGGCTATGTTTCATGGATTACAATATACATTATATTATTATATACATATTATCATCAATATATTATTATATACATATTATCATCAATATATTATTATATGATACATGATGTCGTAAATTACACAAATTACACATTTAATTCAATAAATTATCAGTCCAACATCATACATTATTATACAAAATCAAACAAACAATTTCTCTGAAGAATTCCATCTTAAAATTGCATCAAATAAGTCAAACACAAGAACAAGCAAAAGGAAAGAAACTTACCTTACGCATGGATCAAACTAGTAGCTAGCTTATCTACTTTCAAATCGGTTCTTGGCATAGCAACAACGGTTTACGACTCCTTAATCTTCAAAATCTCTCAATCAATTTATAGGAATTTTGAATACAAGATCTCTAATTTTCTAGAAAGCTAAAGAGGTTCAAGAACAAACCTTAGAATTGAATACTCTCGACTCAAACTCAAATTAAATTTGTATTGGGTAAAGCTAAACAAAATGTATCATGCCCCTAAACTTAAGGAGTCATAATAACCCTACCGTGCAAATCAATCTAAGCTAAAAGCTCTCTACCTTAGCTGCTAGCGTAAGTACAGTCTACACAAGACGAACGACGAACTCAACTAGCTTTGAAGCAATCAGATGGGCACCTATAGTATATAAAACTTGTGGAGTAACACTTTACAAAATATATCTTCACATATCTAAAGATAATTTAGATCTTTTACATAGCTTTATATACATCAGAAGTTCTAAAGTTTTCAAAAGATTTGTACATCTCCATAAGAGGACTACATTTCATATTATATATATATCAGTAAGCCAACGAAAACTATAAGACCTCCTAAGAAGACCTTATAGTCTTCCCACAAAAGAAAATCAAAAGTAACATGAGCATTAATCCATTTCTTAGACTTCGATACCTCATTCCCTGTCCCGTCAAAACTAACCTATAGACAACTGTAACGAAACATCTTTTGGTATTACTCCACACCTACAAAACAATCTATTAAAATGTAAGCTCAATTAGCTCAGTAAGAAAGGACGGAGTCATAAGAGTACATTAACAAATATGGGTTGTTCAATCATTATTTAAACACAAATACAAAAAGCAAATGAAAGATCATCACACAACGTTTAATCAGTCCATTATGATGTTAAAGAAATTTTGTTCGCTTTAACCCAGATTTTGAGGAGTTTCAGCTCGACACTATCAAACTAAATCTAGGCTTATGCAATGGAGAACATTCTCCTCCCTAAATAACACTTGAACCACAATTCCTAACCTTATCGTAACTCCTTTTTCTATCACTTAGTTCAACTAAGAGTGGGAAAAAAACCATTTCCGTTATCTTTATCAAAGTGTCGGTATTTAGTCTGTCAACTTAATCGTTACCCCTATTAGGTTATCGTAAATGTCAAGTTAAATCTTAGTCAACTTAAGATTAATCCAGATTATAAGATGAGCAACCAAATTCATATACATTAGACATAATATATTCAAGTAGAAAACAGAACTTAGAGTTCAACTCCCAAACATCAATCAATATCACAAGCATACTCATAGCATATGCACAAACAATCTATCTATAACCATAAACAAACACTCTTAGTTCTATAAGTATCTCAATGTGATACTTTAACATGCTATGAAGCATTAATGCCAACTTACCTGTGCTTACTGGTAACTACTCTTAACCATTGCCTCTTTACTGTTCAATTATCCCTAAAAATATATGATAGATTAGTTTTCAAGCCTCGATTCAGTAGTCATTAGTTTGTTTTATATATTTTTTGTTATTTTGTCATAGTTTGTATAAGTTATTTCCACTTATCAATCAGGATTTCTTGACCAATCACTGATTTTTACTAATGACCTTAAACTACCAAATCCTTTAAGTTAGGTTTTGCATGATTTTATAGTAATTTTCTCTAGTAAAAAATCCTCTAATTTACTCTTTAAGCTGTATAGAGGTCATTTACGATATCAATTTTACTCTCAGAAACAGCCTTTGAATTTCTCTAAGTTAAGCTCCTTATTAAACTATCCTTTGAGCTATCCTCTCACTCTATTATTTCTAGAATTTTTAGGAAAATCATCCTTTAACTAAGCTTCTAAACCTCCTGTTTTTACATTTTACTCATAAATTTTGCTTCTGACTCACTCTCCAAGTATCATTTTAGTGTATAACTAATTCACAAAACCTATAAGTTATCCTTCACTGTTAACCAATATTTCATAATTAGTTAATTTACTCACTTTTCTTCTAAGTTATAATTACAGGATCAATTCAAAACCTTAAATTACACTTCAAACAACCTTCCTCAACTTCATTACTTTTCAACTCCTTATACATTACATCATAGTTTATCAATTTTTTTTCCAATCTAAGAAAATAATCAAATACCAACTTCACTTCTAAAAGCTAAATTGAAAATTCCTATGACTCCTTGCTCTACTACTTAATTCAAACATTTCAGAATAATGTAAATACTTTAATAATGAATCAAGCTCAAAATCTAAGTGAGGTTATAAGAAAAATAGATTTTTTTTACTAAAAACACCATTTAATACATAATTTAGGGCTCAAAAATCAAATAAAAATTTAGAAAATAGTTTGACTAAAAACTTTCAAATAGCAATTCAATATTAGTTTTGGATAGTTTGTAGAAAAATTTTGAAGTGGGAACTACACTATTAACTATATTTATTTCAGTATCGAAAATTATCCGCTTTCATCAATTTCTTAAGTATGTATATTGCAGCTACTAAATTTATATAAAATACTATTTTTCATAGATTCTATGCATGAAAATATGCAAAAATAATTTTTTTATAATTTTTTAGGCATATTTTATATTTTTACAAAATTATGTAAAATTGGATGGAAAATAAACACCCGCTGGAAAATAAAGCTTTGGCTACCTACCACAGCTCTTACATTGTCGATAGCTCTAGTCGCTGGCTGCTCCTTCTAGGGGGGTGGTCAATTGACTTCCAATTCCTCATTAATCCAATGAACTACCAAATCACCTAATGGCGCATCGATTTTGCTATTTTTCCTAAATTTAGCTCTTTAATCATTTTAGCTCACTCAAATTTTTTCTAAATCGTCACTTGCATGTATAAGATATTAGAGAGTGTTTTTGAATTTTCCCAAGCTAGTTAAGTGTTGCAATGGATTTTCTTTCTCTCTCCTTGCAATTATAGGCTTAAATATTATGGAAATTTGCATACTAATCCCTTGCTTAGTCCTTAACACCTATCCATGATAATCTGCACGGCTACCAACTTAATCCCAACTATTCCCTTTTATTTTTTATAATTTTTATTGATTTTTCTATCTTATTTTAGCCTAAAATATATATAATAGGACATTTTCATTAATTATAGGATATATATATACTTAAAAATTCTACATGACACCTATACATATATTCTACATGTTATTTTATGTCCCGTAATAATTTTATTATATTTATAATTTATCTCTAAAATTTTACGAACTATCAAAATTTATTTTTATGTAATTATGGTAAATAATACATAATATAGTTATATTATACTATTTTAACTATATTATTATTTTATTTTTAATATCCAAGTCCATGAAGTCTCATCGACTAATGTCTTAAGTCTATTTGTAAGTTTTTAGGTCAATTGAGTTAATTTCACCCATAGCCTAAATTTATCAATTCAATCCATATTCACCAAATACGAACCTTACAAAATGGATGGACGAGTTTTGATCCTTAGAGAGTAAGGAAAATCCACATGTCTATACTTGCTTTAATTTGCTCTAAAGAATGAGAAATTGAAGAGCGAGAGAGAGAGAGTAAGTCGCTTGATTTTGAGTATAAAAAGAGAATGGAGTAAATTCTCATGATAAAAGCAATGTGAATTGTTTGCATGCATTGGAATGAGAAATATGGAGACCTATTTATGGTGTAGAGTTGAAATTAAGGCTCAAGAAGCCTCCAAACTTGATTTTAAAAGAAAAAAATATTTATATTCAATTGGTTGAGTTTTATACTTTTTCCTTTTTTAATCTTATTTTATAATTTTTTATTGACTTTTTTTGGAAATTGAAGATGCAAAACTATCATACAAAGTTTTATTACCTATTCTATATTCTTATTTCATGATGTTTTTACATGAAAACGATTGAATTTACCAATTTCAACTTGGGTGCATATATTGTGCATGCAAGAGTTACTTTAATTTGTTATGTTTTTGTGCATTTTCCTTCAATAAAAATTTTAATTTTTTTTATGCCCATGAGAATATTCTTTGTGTTTTTTCATTTCCATTTTTTTTCTACAAATTTAAATGCATCAAATGTCATACCCCAAGCAATAGAGTCACAACAATCCCATTGTATGAACAATTTTAAGATAGAAACTAACCTTACAATTACTATTGTAGACTTAGTTCACACAAAGTAAACTCAACACCTTTGAAGTGTTTAGTTCATCAACTGTGTTTATGTAAAACTTATATTATAATACATCAACTTCTTTTTTAAAAGCTCTATAAGATAGTTTTTCAATATTATATTCATTTATAATGATTATATACATACACGAAAAGTTTAATAGTTTAAATGGTTTTACTTTTCATTTCATCTCATAGACCAACTACGAAACAACTGAGTCACTTGTGGTGGCCTAATCAATTCCCTTAACAATAAATAAAACTCTAAAAGAAACAAAAGTCTAACTGCATCTTCATTAGTCCTCATTCCCTAGCCCCGTCAAGTACTAGGACGGGATTAGATGTATATCTACAAGACTATTCATGACCTACAAAAAGAGTTTGATGGGAAGTGAGCAACCACAGCTCAGTAAGTGAGATAGAGACGAAAATATGCGTATAATACAACTCAAACAAGGTTATCAATCAAGTTAGTTAAATGTAATATATGAATAAACAAATGCCATTATATAATGTTATTGGGTCCATTATGAGATTCGAAAATCTACACTTGCTTTAGTACGAGCTTAAAGAGTTTTCACATAAAGGCCATAATGCTATTGCAATCAAACGCAGACTTGTACAATTGAGACATCCCTCCACCCACGATAACCTTCAAACAGTGTTCTAAACCTTATCATGACCTCCTCTTCTATTATTAGTTTGTCTGAAGGTGAAAAATGAATCATTTGAGTTATCCCTTTTAAAGGAGTCAATATTTGGCTACAAAATCTTATTCATCTTCTAATGAATCGCAATGTTGCTAAGCCTAAATTTTTATCAGTTTTTATTTATTTTCCTAACCTTACCTTTTTAATATTAACCATCAATTAAGAATTAAAAAAAATCTAAACTTTTAGATATGTTTTGAAAAAATACTTGGAGTCGTAACCCAACAATGGTCGAGAAGAAAGAAAAAGGTCAAGCTACAACAGATTGAGTGGATCAATTATAACTTAACTACTGTACTGCGATAAAAACCAATTTTTAAACTAGATATTTGGATTTAGGGGTTATCTTATTAAACCCTAAATGAATACCATTTTTCATTTTTTTGAATTTAATTTTATCTCTCAAAACTTGGTTATAAACAAGTAAAATAACATCTACTTGTAAAAAATAAGAAATTGAAACAAAATTTACAAAAAGAGGGAAAAATAATTTTTTACATGTTTTAAGTCATCCGTAGTTTCCTACGAATACCAACATACTCGCAATTTGGGATTAAACTTCTATAATTCATTTTGGAAAAACTTTTACATCTGTTTGTTTATTTTAATTTTGGAAATGATAACCAAATTTACATTTTTAATCAATTAACTTTATTTAAGAAAAATTTTAAAAAGGTCCTAATTTGAGGTATTTATTTTTGAAAATTCTAAAATATCGTAATTTTGAAAATGGTTGATTTTATTTTATTTTTTTTGTTGAAAATTGAATTTTCTAAGTAACAAAACTTTAGTTAATTTATTTATCTTATTTGACTTTTTTTTGTTTTATATATATATATTTTTTACCAAAGCATAAATAACTAAAAAAATAGACTTTCCCCCTTTTTCTTTCTTCCTTTTTTTTCTTTGTCTTATTTTTTTTCATTTTTTTTAGGATTTTTTATTACAAATAGAATACAATTATAAAAAATAAATAATGAAAAAAAATACAATATAATGTCACGCCTCGAATAAGAGAAGTCATAACAGTCCAACCGTATAGACTAACCTAACATAGAAGCTGACCTCATAGTTGTTATCATAAATATAGTCCACATAAGGCATATACGACTTGACTAGCTTAAAGCATCCATTATGATATCTGTAAATGATTAAACATATGATATAGCTTTACAAAATACATATTCTTTATAACCTGTTGTTCGATAAAACAACAATAATTACATAAATGATTCATACCTAGAGTTATAATTTATAATTAGAGTTTACCAAAAGTCATAGGTTTTAAAGCCTATTTACAATAAGATAGGAAAGACTCAAAAGAAAAGCTAAAAGCCCGGGTTTAGTAAATTATTCATTCCTCACTTTCCTAACCAACTGCATATTAACCAAAGGATAGAGATATCTAAACATCCTAACCTTCACTCTTTATTTGCAAAAGAGTCTATTGAGATGTGAGTACAACTAACTCAATAAGTGGGATAAAATTAAAAGAGTACCATACAATCACAAACAAGGTTATTAACTATGACAAAATGCAATGCAATCAACAACATAAAACATCACACAATGTTATTTGGTTCATTATAAGGTTAAGGAATTGCATTCTTTCCAACCTGAATTGAGAAGTTTTTTTGTGACTCAAAATCAAACCAAAACCAGGTTTATGTAATGGAGAATACCCTCCTCTTGTTATCACATTTAAACTATGGCCTCTACCCTTACTACGACATCTTTTCTTATCACTTAGTTCCATTAAGGATGGAGAAATGACTATTTCAGCTATCGTCATCAAAGAGAGTCGATATTTGGCCCGATGCTCCTAATCATTCCCCTAACGATTGTTATGCATGTCCAATTAAGCTGAGGTCATATCACTCATAATTTCATTTAAGAGTAAACAAACAAGTTCATAACAAAACAAAATGAAGTAATCATGTAGAACAGTACACCATTTAAGAGTAAACAGACAAGTTCATAACAAAACAAAATGAAGTAATCATGCAGAATAGTACACCTAGGAGTTTAACTTATATCACAATAAAAAAAATCAACCATACACATGATATGTGCATAGGCAGTTAATTTACAACCACAATCAGAAGTATTCTTAAGCTTACAATTACCAACAAGTGGTAAAGCCACGATCCCTACTAACATGTCTTAATACTCACTGTAGAAGACTCGTATCGTCAACGCTTTGTTCACTGGAAAACCCTATATATATACAAAGCTTAGATTTAGTTTTCGTAAGAGTTACAAAAACGTTAGGATTTTATCTATTTATATTTCGCTAAACAGCTCTATATATTTATGTATCTAAAGTATATTATTATTTTCCTTATATAATGAAATATAGTTTTATTATATAAGTTATTAAGTATCGATAATATACGTAGTTATATTATTGCGTATAATATATTGTTTCATTATATCGAAATGTACTTTTAATCAGTCAATTTATGTTTCAATTACGATAAGGTTATTGTAGTATGTTCGTAATATTATAGAGATATAAGTTATATTACATAGGATTATCTAATTTTAATAAAAATAGTATCGTTAGATCCGTACACACCTAATGATACATATTATGAGTTCTATTTTAAAATATAGCTTCTAAATAGTATTTTGAGTTTCTGATATACTTATACATGCCTATAATAAGTATTATTGTATTATACTCATTTTATGCAATTGAACTATATTTTATATAATTTGCTAATATAACTTAATAATATAGGTATAATCTAACAATATATGTATATATCTTGACCCGGTCGTAAAACTATCATTAGATATATTAAAAATTCATTTTTTTACCAAATCTAACCAGCATGTATATGTAGAGTTTTTATTTTAATATTTATCACATTTTAGCCTATTATAAGTATAAACATGCATCAGTTCATAACTTAAGCTATTTCACTACAAAAATTCATAATAAATGGCTTGGGTCACTAAGTAATTCCTCGAAAATTTCTACAAACTCTTAAAAATATGGAGAATTTATTCAATACATGGTTTCGTGCTATTATATTTATTGCCTATATGCTCAAAATTACAATTTTATTAATAACTTGCATTTAATTAACCAAATATTATCCTTTTTATAAAAAATTATTTTCAATATATCCTAAAATCATTATAATCACTAGAAGTCAATGGACATCCATTTCTTCAATTAATTTCATAAAGACTTATTTATTTCATCATTTCACCTTATTTTTAGGGAAAAAAATATAATAAATATAAAAAAACCTAAATTAAAAATCTAGCTACGCAGAAATTAAATACATATCATATATATTCTATACAAAAATTTTGAACTAGAAACTACATCATGTAATGTATTTAATTTAAAAGTCAAAATTCAGATGAATAGTGACTTTCTTAAGAAAGTACATAAAATATTCTTAATTTTACAAAAATAAAATTACCACATAAACATATATCTAAAATAACCTAGATACAAATTTCTTCATAATTGTCTGAATAAATTTAATATTTTTTAAAATTTGATGAAAAACAGAGAAGAATTTTGACTTACTCATTCATCGAAGCTTTAGAAGCAGAGGTTGTTAGAAGAGTGGCATGTAAGGTGGACTGTTAAGGGATAGTGGGGCTTGGTAGTAGAATATGAGGGGGTTGGGAAACTAGACTAGGATAGAGGGTTGCTCTGTTTTTTTTTTCCCTATTTTCTTACGATTTTTCCTAAATTTTTCCTAGAGTGATCTAACTTCTAAAATGTCTAAATGAATGTCTTGGAGTTATTTATATACCATATTTGGGCGGCTAAAATTTTTCCCCTTTTTTTAATTTTTCTTTTTTTTTCCCTTAAATCTAAGCATAAGGTGTCCATTTGGTAATTACTTACCCTTTGATTAAGCAATTGTAGTGATTCTAAGTTTGCTACGCCTAATTATAGAAAAATCCAACCATTTCTTGAATTTTAGATAGGTTTTGCTATTATTTTAGTACAATTTAAGTAGTTTATGTACATTATGTTAATATTTTATATATTTGTTAATATACATGTATATATCCTTTATATATATTATGTGTAATATGTAATTATACTGATATAATTATGTTTCCCACATATCGTTTACTTTTAAGGTAAATTTTATATTTATTTTTATGAGATTAGCACATATTATATATAATTATATAATCTCGAGTGAATTTATTGGTACAATTATTATATATGCCGAGTATACTTATAAAAAATACGTATATACTCATATAGTATATTGTATTAAATTATTTCATTTTATAGCCTAATTAACTTATCTTTAAGTCTCCATCGTATTCCAAGCTCAATTCTAAGGATTTTAATGAGTTGTACTCCATATTAAATAATTATACTTTTAAGGCTAAAATTGAGATTTTGGGTCATTATTTTTTAAAACTAACTTTACTAAGTTACTTCAACTAACTTTTCTATCCCAATTATAAAGTTTAAGATTAATTGAATAAGTTTTTCTTGAAGGCCCTAAATTTAGGTTTAGTTGCCTTAAATGCAATTTTAAGGGCTTACATATAACAAAATACAATGCAAGATAAAGGAAAAACAAAAAGAGAAGGCCAGACTTAGACTGGATACAGGTCAGAGCTGGTTTTGATGAGGATTGTTTGGTCAAGCATGAGTCAAGTCAGTCCTTAGGCACAAATCTGGCTATAAAAGGGAAGAGAAGCAGTGACGTCGAGGGCATGTTTGAGGGCAATTTAGTAGTTAAAACTTGAGGGAAACCTTGATTTTATGTGGATTTGATTGGATATTAGGGGGTTATTGAAGGTAGAGTGGTGTTTATTAAAATACATCATTTTTACCTATTATATATATACTACATAATACCCTAATAATTACATCTGCTACCCTAAATGTTATAAATATCATACTTCATCAGATTTTGACATCCTAAAATATATAATTATGCACTAAAGTGGTAATTATCTATTTAATTACCTAATTAACCCAAAATTATCCATTTTATACATCATTTTAAGGCCTAAAAATTATTTAAAAATTTTGAAAATTCATTTATGAAAAAGGGATTCATAGTACGGTTTTATAACTCTTAAATAATCTATACAAAAATTTTGGTCTCAAAAATAAACTTCTAAGATCATTTATTTCTAAAATGAACAAAGCTCGAGTTTGTGAGATTTCTTAAGAAACACATATCACAGGATATATTTTTATTAAGATAATATTTTTCCTAGAAACTGGATACAAAACTATTTCAAAATACCAAATTTCAAATTTTTATAATCATATTTAATATTTTTAACAAAATATGTAAAATCGAGAGAAAAATTGGACTCATAAGGACTGGTGGCTCCAACCATCGCTAGCCACCAAAGCCTTGTCGGCCACCCTATTCGTTGCTACTGCCATGTGGTGGTGGTAACCGTCCATTTTCAGATGCTCGTCGGGTATTGGTTCCTCTTCAAGACCCTAATTGCATAGATTTTTGTATTTTTTTTGTAAACCCTAACTTTCCTTTATTTTTTACTCTCTCTAATTTTCTACAGTTCCAGACATCCCAAATGAGCTTTTGTAAAATTTTGGATATTTATATAGGTCTTAGGGATTTTTTTATGCATTAAATTGATGTGACAATTATCTTATCTTATCTTTTTTTCACTTTCTATTTGTTATATTTTGATTGGTTAATTTTTTCTTTCTTTCCCCAGTTACCATGACCTTGATTTGGATGATTCATCATTTTTCCTATTTTTTTTATTTTTCCTTAATTATTCATGCATTTTCTTTAATTATTTATCATTGTTTTAGCATATTTTACGTATTTTAAGTAATTATACGTATTTTTACCTATATATAAATTCATATATGGTACAAATAAATATTCCTAAATATTATTTATGTTACTTTATAATTTTTAGTGTGCATATAATTTATTTATAGCGATTCATTAGTTATCAAAATGCATTTTACGCATTTTCAATAAATAACGAGTAATATACTTAAATTTTGAAAATTTTATATTATCTTATTTTATTACTTATTTTCTTAAATTTAAACTTAGGAGATAGCTTTTACTAAAACTCCTAGCTTTATCGTAAAATTTGGGCTAAATCAAATAGTTTGCTCGATTGTTCTAAATTCTATGAATCAAATTTTGAGTAACTGATTGTGGGTCTTACAATTATTCTCTCTCATTGATTTCTCTTATTATAAAATAAATCAAACATAAGTGAAAGTAGTCGAAAATTCCTCATTTTTCATAAAACAAAGCTTAGTAAGTAATTTTGATCAACAAAGTTCGAGTTTGTATAAATTTGGATTTGAATCAAGAAGGGTAATGTTAAGGTTTGTTCATCTCAAGGATGAAGTTTTAAGTGAAATTAGAGGAGATAAGCTCGAGTTTTCCAGAAATTGACTTGATGGTTTCATAGAACAGCCTCTCCAATGTCCAAATCCATCAATCCCATGCCATGATGGATTAGCATGTTGGCTTAAATAAATAATGAGCATGTTTGGCATGATAATTTTAATTTGCTTTGTTTAATTGCTTGTTTGATTGTAAGTTTAGTTTTAATAATCTTCTTGGTAGATTAATAAATAATTTACTTGTTAATTAATTTGTAGGTTTAGTTTAAATGAATAGTTTTCTTGATGAATTGCATGATAATTTACTTTCAAATTGGCATGTTTAGTTCTAATAAATTGGCCTATTATGTTAATAAATTTGCATGTTACAATTAATATTTGCATGATTTAATTTGATTGGTTGTCCCCGTATGATGCTTAGTTTACTATAATTAACTTGAATGATTAGTGTTAACTTCTATGTGTCTTGTTAATTATTATAATTTGCCGTGTGTCTTGTTCATTACTACATTATATTATCTTGTTGATTGTCGTGATTTGTCATGTTTGCATAAAATGTGCCTTGCCATATTATAAGTGTCTAGTCATGACGGCATAATTGTGGCTTACTTACATATTTATAAATAAAAAAAAAATTCAAATAAAATGGGCTTTTACTCTAAAGTCATTTTCTCGTAATAAAAGTATCTTCATAAATTAAAAATTAAATTGGCACTTTTCCAAAATTTAGGGGTTTTCTTAAGTTTTCCAAAATAATACCAAAAATCATTTTTCAAAATTTATAAAATATAAAAACTTAAAGTAATAAGAGTTTTCAATAAATAAAATTGACTTACATGCTAAAGTTTTCATAAATTGAGAACTATATAAACTTAACCTCGCTCTACAGGTACATAAACACTTTAGGTAGCCCAAAAAAAAAAAAACTCATTTCCTCCCTTTTCCAAGATCTTCACTAATTTTCTAATAAATAAGGAGAAAAGTCTTTTAAAACCAAAGGCCTATTTGATCATTCTGTAGACTTCTTTTATGGAAACCTTCAATTTTTAATAAGACAATCTCCAAGCCATTTAATAATTGGTTTCTATTTTCTAAATCTTATTTTTTAAGAAAAGCGCAAACTAGTAGTTGAAATTAGGGCTCATTTGATTATAGCCCTAATTTCACTTTTTTCGAATTTTAATCAAATTGAAAATCCTTCTCTAAAACCATTTTCAAAATCTTTTCTTAACTTGGTCAAGAGGTTAATGTTAAGTAAGCACTTAATATAAATTGAGTTAAGAAAAAAAAAATATTGAATTTTCAACTTAACATATTTGGGACTCCACTAGGAACACTTGTGGGCTAACCATAAAAGAAATCCATAAACTAATTAATTAGGCCTTTCATTTTGGGTGTTTTGTTTTCCTTTATTCATTTTGCATTTTTGTAAATAGTTATATTGATTTAGGTTCTAGTGTTGCAAGAAAAAAATTAGAAGAATAAGAGAGGGCCTTATGGGCCACCAACGGGTTTTAGGGAGGTTTTTTCTTTTTTGTTTAAATGAAATTTATGTTAGATAACGTTAAATCTAAGTTGTCTTAGAACCTTAGGAAGGTAATCCTTGTATAAGTTTCGAGTGTTGTGGGAAGCCACCACTTGGGGCTGATCTACCCTACTAGGGTTTTAATGTAGCCCATGACCCAATTCTTCGAAAATGTGTAAGGCCACAGAACTTGTCAACCTTTAGAACCTATCCATTTGCATCCATGAACGTTTATAGGCCAATCTATAATACCATAATGTGGTAAACCCAAAAGAAACCGTTATCTTATGGAGCTCCTTTGTAATTTGGTCCTTTGTAAATGTTGTACCTCTCCTTTGTAATGTATCTAAGTCCATGTAACATTTTATAATGTAACAATGTGTAGCTTTTCCTCTACAAACCTTTTAATTTAATTTTTCATGTTAATTTTGTAGATGGATAGTCAGTCCAATTTAAAAGTCTATCTAAAAGAGATTTACGTTCATAAGCCCATAGACAACAAGGTGCTTGATATATGGTTTGGATTCTTCAACCTTGTTCAATAAGAAATCATTGAAAGTAAGTTAGGGCCCATTTGGTCCTTACCTTCAATCAATATCAACATCACCATGGTATGGGCCCTTCTCCACCTTTAGAGCCTAGAAGCAATAGCATTTTGTTTTAGGCCTCATCAATTAAGCTCAACCATTGAAAAGTATACTTGATTATTAAAGTCCCTATCTGATACGGATAACATGTATGTCCCTAATCTTAAAGTAGGCCCAACTAAGACTTTCAATATGTTATTAGAGGTCTAGAAAACTAAGGTGAATAACACCTTAGTAAAGTGCACTGGGACTTACATAAAGATGTCTAATGTAACAGAATGGTTCATAATCCAATCCAATTTTCATGAAAAACACGAATTTTAGTGTAGAGGATATGAGGCTTATCAGCAAAATCATAATCATACATTCATAGTTATTATGTTTAAAATTGCACTATTCCCAAAAGGTATTCACCACATCTACTTTCAAGTTACTAAGCTAATTATACAATTAGTCGAACAAATCCAATCACTCAATCATCTCAAAATGAAGAAATATGGAGATTTGCAAACTAATATGGCTTTGGTTATGATATGGTTTATTAGCCATATGAAGGTTTATTAGAAAAGTTTGGGTAGAATCGAATTGAAATGTTAATTAGGTGCTTTACTAGAGGAGAGTTTGCTCAGCCTAATGATCTTGTCTAGTCTTTTACCTCTCGAGTCAAGCTACCAAAAGGATATTCTTATGTACTGTTGGGTAAAGTGCTCTAAGATTGTTGTACCAAAGATATATTATAGGTTACCAGATGGTACTTCGCCTGCCCTATGATATGGGCTTGCAAAGGCTTTAAGGTAGTCCCCTTGATTAGTTTACACTGTGTACTAGTTATTATCCAGCTATTATGATTTGTTAAGTTACTTAGTCTAAGGGATAGTTCATAAGCTCTCACTTGAGATGGTTACACTTAATTGCCAGAACCTTTCCATCTTAATTTCTAACAAGAAAACCAGAATGCTGAATATCCAGGCGGTATGGAGAAATAGAATTATAAGCCCAACCTTCCAATCTGATGCCTTGTAGGGGAGAGTATAAAAGTATCAAGCCACTAAAGATTACATCTTTTACCACCTTAAGAAAGTAAGCTAAAGGCAATTCAAGGCTCTAAATGCATTTTAACCCACACTGGTGATAACAGCTAAAAATACATGATTTTTCCCAACTTAGGAACCGCACTTGTGCTTAAATTCTGATAGAAATTGATTAATTATGTAACCAAAGTAGCATTTATGCACAAAATGAAACCAATTGAGTTGAAATTGTCAAAATACATGAAAAAGAATACAAATTGATTTAATTTACACTAATTTAGTCTGGTATGTATAGGTGCACAAGGGCTACTATGCACTAAGTAGCCCTCATCACTTAATTGAGAGGCCGAAAATCAAAGATTGAAGAGATTTTAGCTTACCAATCTATCTATAGCTTAGCTACAGATCGATTCATATGTCCTAACGTATCAAGAGGTTACCATTACGAGCACCGACCGAATGCTATAAGAGGATGAGTGTAAGTACAAAATGTCCAGAAGGGTTTCACTTATACCAATTGATCAGTTACTTAAAGCCTAGTTAGCGTTTCCACTAAAATGCACAGTTTCTAAGTTTACATCTATTGATTGATTTGTAGGTGTTGCTACCAATCAATCAGTAGCAATCTAATATAAAAGCTGCATTCTACAGCTTTGATGGACAAACCTATTTTCCCTTTTTTCATTTTTCCTTCAATTTTCTCTGTAAGGGTTTCAACTTAGACTCCTTTAGCTTTAATTTTTGTAAAGTAATATAGGTTCGGATTGAAACTCCTCCTTTTAGCTTGTTTCTTTCCCATTCTTTACTTATATTTGTCGTAGTTACTCAATATATCCTTTGAGCTTCACGAGATTGCGAATCAATGTAATGGTTAGATTATTTAATGGTGGCTTTGTTGTTTCCTTTCATGTTTGTTGATAATGAGGTATTGATTTTGTTCATAGAGCTTGTGTTTTGACTTAAGAACATTAATTAGATTATGATAATGTAACTTGTGTGTCACGCCCCGAAGCAGCAGAGTTGTAACAGCCCCGTCGTATAAACCATCCTAAGATAGAAGTTGGCCTTACAACCGCTATCTTAGACCTGACCTACACAAGGCGTCCACGACTAACCCGCTTTGAAGTAAACAGTTTGTAATTTAAATAATTTATTTACCTAAGAAAGTGAGAAAAGTTATATATAATCACTATAATTCAGTTATTACATTATTCAGAAATGAAAAGTAATAACATATGTATTGATTCTTCAATGTTTTTCCTCACTCTCCAGGATCCAGCAATTGCTAGCTTCAGAGTAGTTGTTGTCGCTTCTTAGCCAGCACCTGTACGACGTCTATAGGGATGTGAGCAACCACAGCTCAATAAGTAGGGACGGAGGACTTAAAACTATACCATACACACAACAAGGTTTTCAATCACTTATTAGGTGCAATGCATGTACAAGCAAATGCCATCGCATGACGTTGTCCGGCCCGTCGTGAGATTAAAGAAATTACGCCCGCTCTAATCCGGGTTGAGGAGTTACCGTTAATGCAACAGCTCACAACCAAACCTAGGCTTGTGTAATGGAGACCTTGCTCCTCCCGCGACTACCTTCGAACCACTGTCTTCACCCTCGCCGCGACCTCCTCTCCTGTCACTTAGTTCGACTGAGGATAAAGAAGGGATTATTTTGCAATCCTACGCTATCCCTTTCGAAGGGGTCGGTATTTAGCTGGAGAGTCCTAAATTCCCCTAACGGGTTGCCATGCATGTCCTATTATGATTACTGGTCATATATTTGATTATGTCCAGTTTAGGGTGATCAATCATTTCATGCAAATCATACAATACATGTTAGAGTAACAAACAGAATCATAGCATCACCCATAATCAAGTACATGCGCACATCCAACTATCTAACAAGCACAACCAAGCATAATCTCAAGCCTCCCAAAATACAGCATTGTATTAATCCTAACTTACCTCGACTCCTCGCTTACTCACTCGAGGTCCGATTTGCTCAGGCCATCGTCGATCATCCCTATAACACAAACGTGGTTTCAGTTTTCATATAATGATTATAAGTTCATTTTATCCTATAACGCTTATTGTTAAGTTTTGTTTAGGGTTTAATATGCCTAATTATCTAGGTCTTAAGTCTTTTATAATTATTCTAAGTGTGGGGTTAGGTTCGGGTTCGGTTTCCACATCGATTTCTAAATTAGGCTCTAGTTCGATTTCTAAGTAATGTTTTATATTCCAACCCTAGAAATTCGTTTCAACTCATAATGTGAAATTAATCACATTACTTCCCGATCTCCTAAATATCATTATTACCCCTAGTCAGTATTTTATTTCATTCGGTACACTTATATCCTTATTAGTATACCGAATTTACTCCTGATGTGAGAAATTTTTACATTTTTCATATAATTACATAAATTCAAGTTTCTTATCAGATTTATTATATATCCTTATTATTTATATAATATCAATTTTTATCCTAACATTTTCTATTTATTATATTTTCAAAAATTACATATTATGCATTATTGCCTATTATGTATATAATGCATTTCTAATATTTCTATCACTTTAATTACCATCTCTAAACATCAATTATCATTTCAAAATATCTAAATTCATCCTAAATCAGATTTTACTCCTAATTTCCCTAATTTACAAAATTAACTTAAAGTTAACTATTTTTCCCTATTAATCATTTACTACATAATTAACCTAATAATTACATCTAACACCCTAAATGCTACATGTATCATACTCCATCAGATTTCAAAATCCTAAAACATATAATTATTCACTAAATCAGTAATTAATCATTTAATTATTTAATTAACCCTAAATTACCCATTTTATGCCTCATTTTAGGGCCTAAAAATTATCTAAAAATTTAGAAAATTAATTTTTGAAAACGGGCTTTATAGCACTGTTCTATATCATCTAAGTAACCTACAAAAAAATTTTGGGCTCGAAACTACACTCCTAAGGTCATTTATTTCTAAACCGAAACATGCTCGGTTTTATACGATTTCTTAAGGACCCTATATCACAAGACATATTTTCATCGAAATAATATTTTTCCTAAAAACTACATCCAAAAGTATTCTAGAATAACAAATTTCATAATTTTATAATAATATTTACTACTTTTACAAAATTATATAAAATCGGGCTGAAAATCGAACTCACTGATTTGGGTGGCTCCGACTACCGTCGGTGGCCATGGGTGTGTCGGCCCACCTAGGCGTTGCCACCATCGTGTGGTGGTGGTGGCCGTCCACTCCCAGCTGTCTGTCGGGTCTGGGTTCTTCTTTGTGGCCCTAACTGTACAGTTTTCCTTTTCTTTTTTTTTTCTTGGTTTTTCTCTCAATTTTCGAGTCTCTCTATTTTTCTTAAATCCCTAACTGTCTAAAGGAGTTATCTAAATTTTTTTCCTATTTATAGACTTTTATGGAATTTATTGTGTATTAAATTGGACAAGACAATTGCCTTATCCCTTAATTTTTGGCTTTTGTGTTGCCTTAATTTAATTGGCCGATTTTTTCTATTTTTTCCCAGCTACCACGACCCATTTCTAGATCATTCCTTATTTTTCCTGATTTTTCTTTATTTTTCCTTAATTAATTATGAATTTTGTTTAGTTATTTAGTATTATTTTGGCACATTACACGTATTTTAAGTAATTACGCGTATTTCTACATACATGTAAATTTATATATAGTACAAATAAATATTCCTAAATATTATTTAGGTTATTTTATGATTTTTAGTATGCATATAATTTATCTCTAGCGATTCGTTAATTATCGGAATGCATTTTACGCATTTTCGATAAATAACAAGTTATACACTTAAAATTTGGAATTTTTATATTCTTTTATTTTATTGCTTATTTTCTTAAATTCAAACTTACGGGATCATTTTACTAATATTTCTAGCTTTACTTTATAATTTAGGCTCGATCGGGTCCTTCAACCGATCGAAATCTCGAATGGCTAATTTTAGGGTTTACATTGTGTATGCATTGTTGTCATTTCTATGAATGACTAATGTAGATTCAGAATTGATGCCTTCTAATTCGATTAGCGCTTAGTTTCATAGTCGATTAATAACCCACTCGTGATACTACTTGATGGAATACCATAACCACTATACCATTAGATAATTCGACTATTGGTTCTTAATCATAACCTTTTACAATTTTGGATATCCCACTTAAATTAAATTAGGATAGTTATTAGATGTAGTATAATGAAGATGAAAAACTTTATTGGTTCACCTAGCTACAAATGGTGTTAGCACACTAAACCCTGTGGATACGACCTTAACTTACTTTCTATATTACAAACATGACCCAGTACACGTGCTAGTTAAAACACACTTAATGTCTATGTTTTAAGGAAGTGTACATTTTGGGTTTAATTTTTCAAGTGTTAAAAAGCGAGTCAACTAACTTGCATTGCTCTTGAGATGAAGACTTACGTAGAATAGAAGTAGGCCTAAATTGAAGTCATTATGAGCCATGCTAAAAGGGTAAGAAAAGCTTGCCAAAACCAAAAAAAAAAAAAAAAAGAAGGAATGTAACTAGTGTGCCTAAATTTTAGAAATGCAACTAAGGAAGAACCCAGCTAGACAAAGAGAAAGAAGCAAACTGAAGCAAGACCAAAGCCTCTAAAGAAAAAGACTTAGAAATAAGATTTAGGAGTTTTCCATGTTTCCTTTCATGTTTAGAAATTTATGTTAGGATTTTTTCTTTTTTTAAGTTCAAGAACAAGTGTAGTTCAGTCTATGTAATTAAACTCCAAAAGTTGTGGTATTAATGAAATAAATTGAATATCACTATATTGTGGATTGTTTGCTTGCCCAACCCTTACATCTATATGCTTTTATCATGTTATTTGTTCATGTATATCTATGCTACTCTTCCTTCATAGTGGAAATGAAAAATGAAATTGTAAATAAAATTTACTTTGTAAAATAGTCACCAATTTAAGAATATTTAAAATAATCTATAAGATTGAACTATTAACACTGTAACCAACTAAAATATAAGGGTATATGTACATTCTATAAGTTTCAAACAGATGAAAAACTTGAAAACAATTGGCCTTTATCTTTTCCTTAGGTTCTTGTAAGCTTACCACCTTCGTTACTCTTTGTAATGCATCTCCTTATCTTGTAAACTAAAGTTAAAACAAGAAAAAGGTTTTTATTAATAAGTAAATGATTTCTACAAGGCTTTACAAAAGGCTTATAAGTGATTTGGCCCCACTTGCTCTTAAGATGTTTGAAAAGGTTTCCTCCTTAGAACAGGCTATGCATATGTTAAAGAATAAGTCTAAACTCGTGATCGACCTAACACTAAACTTGATGGGGGTAAAAAACAAAACAACCTAAAGGATCTTGCAATGGAAGCTTAGTGGTTGATGATGAAATCCTAAAGAAAGAACTTAGTAAAGATAGAAGAGATGCTCAAGAAGAAATATGGGGATGAATTCAAAATCCTTAAGGCCATTAATAAACCAAAAATAATGGGCCTTCTACAATTGGCCAGCTAATCGGAAGAAGATTTTCCCAAAAAACTCAAAATGCCCAAATTTAAGAAGTATGATGAAACTGGGTACCTATTGTCACACCCCGAAGCGGCAGAGTTGTAACAATCCCGCCGTGTAAACTATCCTAAGATAGAAGTTGGCCTTATAACCGCTATCTTAAACCTGATCTACACAAGGCGTCCACGACTAACCCGCTTTGAAGTAAACAGTTTGTAATTTAAATAAATCATTTACCTAAGAAAGTGAGGAAATATATATATATATATACACTATAATTCAATTATTGAAATTAAAGTTTATAATAATTCTCCGTAACATTTTTCCTAGTTATACATTATTCAGAAATGAAAAGTAATAAAATATGTGTTGATTCTTCAATATTTTTCCTCACTCCCCAGGATCCAGCAGTTGCTAGCTTCAGAGTAGTTGTTTGCCGCTTCGTAGCCAACACCTGCATAACGTCTATAAGAATGTGAGTAACCACAGCTCAGTAAGTTAAAATGGAGGACTTAAAACTATACCACAACATAACAAGGTTTTCAATCAGCTTATTAGGTACAATGCATGTGCAAAAAAATGCTATCGCACGACGTTGTCCGGCCCGTTATGAGATTAGAGAAATTACGCCCGCTCTAATCCGGGTTGAGGAGTTGCCATTAATGCAACAGCTCGCGACCAAACCCAGGCTTGTGCAATGGAGACCTCGTTCCTCCTACAACTACCTTCAAACCACTGACTTCACCTTCGCCGCGACCTCCTCTCCTGTCACTTAGTTCGGCTAAGGATGAAGAGGGGACCAATTGCAATCCTGCGCTATCTCTTTCGAAGGGGTCGATATTTGGTCGGAGAGTTCTAAGTTCTCCTAACGGGTTGCCATGCATGTCCGATTATAATTATTGGTCGTATATTTGATTAAGTCCGGTTTAGGGTGATCAATCATTTCATACAGATCATATAATACATGCCAGAGCAATCAACAGAATCATAGCATCACCCATAATCAAGCACATGTACACATCCAACTATCTAACAAGCACAACCAAGCATAATCTTAAGCCTCCAAAATATAGCATCGTATTAATCCCAACTTACCTCTACTCCTCACTCACTCACTCGAGGTCTGACTTGCTCAAGTCATCGCCGATCATTCCTATAACATAAATATGGTTTTAGTTTTTCATATAATTAGTATAGGTTTATTTTATCCTATAACGTTTATTGTTATGTTTTGTTTAGGGTTTAATATGCCTAATTATCTAGGTCTTAAGTCTTTTACAATTATTCTAGGTTTGAGATTAGGTTTGGGTTCGGTTTCAGTTTTCGCATCGATTTCTAAATTAGGTTTTAGTTTGATTTCTAAGTAGTGTTTTATACTACAACCTTAGAAATTTTGTTTCAACCCATAATGTGAAATTAATCACATTACTTCCTGATCTCCTAAATACTATTATTATCCCTAGTCAGTATTTATTTTACTCGGTACACTTAAATTCGTATTAGTGTATTAAATTCACTCCTAATGTGAGAAATTTTTACATTTTTCATATAAGTACATAAATTCAAGTTTCGTATCAGATTTATTGTACATTTTTATTATCATCAAAATATCAATTTTTATTATAATATTTTCTATTTATTATATTCTAATAATTACATATTATGTATTATTACCTTTTATATATATAATACACTTCTAATATTTCTATCACTCTAATTATCGTCTCTAAACAACAATCATCATTTCAAAATGTCTAAATTCATCCTAAATCATATTTTACTCCTAATTACCCTAATTTCCAAAATTAACTTAAAATTTACTATTTTTCCCTATTACTCATTTACTACATAATTAACCTAATAATTACATCTAATACCCTAAATGCTACAAGTATCATACTCCATCAAATTTCAACATCCTAAAACATGTACTTATTCACTAAATCAGTAATTAACCATCTAATTACTTTATTAACCCTAAATTACCCATTTTATGCCTCATTTTAAGGCCTAAAAATTATCTAAAAATTTCAAAAATTAATTTTTGAAAATGAGTTTCATAGCACTGTTCTATATCATCTAAGTGGTCTATACAAAAATTTTGAGCTCGAAACTACACTCCTAAAGTCATTTATTTCTAAACTGAAACATGCTCGGTTTTGTACGATTTCTTAAGGATCCTATATCACGAGACATATTTTCATCAAAATAATATTTTTCCTAAAAACTACATACAAAAATATTCCATAATAACAAGTTTCATAATTTTATAAGAATATTTACTATTTTTTCAAAATTAAATAAAATCAGGCTGGAAATCGAACTCACCGATTTAGGTGGCTCCGACCACCATCGGTGGCCATGGGTGTATCGGCCCACCTGGGCGTTGCCACCACCATGTGGTGGTTGTGGCCGTCTACTCCCAACTGCCCGTCGGATCTGGGTTCTCCTTTGTGGCCCTAATTGCACAGTTTTCCTTTTTTTTTTCTTTGGTTTTTCTCTCAATTTTTGACTCTCCCTAATTTTCTATGATTTCTAATTGTCCAAATGAGCTTCTGAATTTTTCTTGCTATTTATAGAGCTTTAATGTAATTATTGTGCATTAAATTGGACAAGACAATTACCTTATCTCTTAATTTTTGGCTTTTGTGTTATCTTAATTTAATTGGTTAATTTTTATTTTGTGAATCCTAACCTGCCACGACCTGATTTGGATCATTCTTTTCCTAATTTTTTTTAATTTTTTTCTTAATTAATTATGAATTTCTTTTAATTATTTAGTATAATTTTAGCACATTTCGCGTATTTTAAGTAATTACGCGTATTTATACCTACATGTAAATTCATATATAGTATAAATAAATATTCCTAAATATTATTTAAGTTATTTTATAATTTTTAGTATATATATAATTTATCTCTAGCGATTCGTTAAGTACCGGAATGCATTTTATGTATTTTCAATAAATAACGAGTTATATACTTAAAATTTAAAAATTTTTTAGTCTCCTATTTTATTATTTATTTTCTTAAATTCAAACCTACGGGATCGGTTTACTAATATTTCTAGCTTTACTTTATAATTTAGGCTCAATCGGGTCTTGCAACCAATTGAAACTTCGGATTGCTAGTTTTGGGGCTTACACCTATTGCTACACATAAGACTCTATGTTTGAGAAAGGCCGGTTTGCCAAATAATAACCAGCTCATGATCTATACTTTTCAAGATAGCCTTACTAGTCAAGCCATAATGTGGTACACTAGATTGGATTTAGCCAAGTTTAATACCTAAAAGAAGCTAGCCCAAGCTTTCTACAAATAATATGAATTTAATGTAGAGGCAGCCTTTTCCTTGATGGATTTATGTCAAATTTTCATAAAGTTATTTAAGACCTTTAGGGAATATACCCAAAGATGGAGAGTTATGGCAACTTGGGTCATAATACATTAATTAAGAAAGATTTAGTTGATATATTCATTAACAACTTGTAAAAGCCCTACTACAATCGTCTTTTTGGCCATATGACCTCCTCTTTTACAGCTATAGTTATAATTGAAAACAATAGGCCATAAAGATAGGGTGGTTGGCCATAACAAAAGTGGCTCCATTAAGCTCGAGAGCATCTACGAACTTAGTGGGCTCTGAGCACTTGATTGCGACACCTATGACTCATACTTAACTTATAAAGAGCAAACAAGGCTCGAAGGAACGTAAAAGGAAGTTTACCCACTTCCTAATCTTAATTCTTAGGTTTACAAATGTCTAAGGGAAGAGAATATGTTGCTTCCTAAGAGACCAATGCTTGGATGTAGGCTACGAATGTATAACCCAGATTTGCAATGTGAATATAACATAAGTCGGTAAAGATATGCCACTAATAACTACTGGGAGCTGAAGAATGGGGTTCATGACTTAATCGATGCAAAAGTGATTCACTAAGAATTTATTAAGTTTAATAACAATAAATAAAAATGGCTTACAATCAACATGTTAGATATAGTCGAAACCGCATTAGTCTAAAACATAGAAAAATTGCCTATGCCTCTTAAACCAGTAGGTCATCTATGCCTCTTGAATGAAGAAATCATAAGTTAAAGTAAGCAAGCCAATTACAAGAGGTTAATTTGAATGATTCAGTCCAAGTAAAAGTGGAAAAATTGGTAGCAATTAAGTTGATTAGAAAACAAATAAAGGAAGAGCCTAATGATCAATTAAAATAGGCATGCCAAAGCAAGAGCTTAGAAGAAAGAGTTACAACACTTGAAATAGCCATGGATTTTGTCTTAAAAAAATCTCTTGCCAATGATCTCCACCTCCAACAATGCACCATCCCATGAGATCCAAACGGAGCTATCAAGGCCAAAAATCTCACCTATTACCACTTCTCTATTCATAAACTTTTTTTCTCTCTCTCGCTTTTTAGCATACAACCCCTGATTTCTTTTTCTCAACTTTGTTGCTAAGCCGCTATATATTACCGATCATTAAGGTAAAATTAGCATTGCTTGTGCTTGTACTAAGAAGGAAAAAAAACAATGAAAACGACTTTGAAATCTATTTTCGTAGCCCTTGTGGTGGTGCTCTTCCAACGAGCAACTGTTGTCCGACCAGGTTGTGGCATGGCAACATCGGCTTTGCCGGGATGGATGGGATGCGGTTTGTGGTCAATGGGAGGCCACTCTACTTGAACGATTTCAGTGCTTACTGGTTAATTACATGGCATCCGATCCATCTGCAAGGGACAAGGTTACAAGTGCTTTTTAACAAAGCTTCCAATAATGGTAGTATGAATATAGCTAGAACTTGGGCTTTTAGTGATGGAGGATATAGACCTCTCCAAATCTCTCCTGGCTCTTACAACGAAGACATGTTTAGGGGTTTGGACTTTGTGATATCTGTGGCAAAAAAGTATGGGATACATCTTATCCTAAGCTTAGTGAATAATTGGAAGGAATTTGGGGGGAGAAAACAATATGTTCAATGGGAAAAGGAACATGGCGACGACTTGAGTGATGATGATGAATTCTTCACAAACCCAATCACCCAAAGATTCTATATGGATCGTGTTAAGGCTGTGGTCACGAGAAGGAATTCAATTACAGGAGTTGCATATAGGGACAACCCAACCATTTTTGAATGGGAATTAATGAACAAACCACGATGCAATTCTGACTTATCTGGAAAATGGCTTTAGACCAAGTACTTTACGCCACTACTGCCGCTCCATCCTTCGTCCAGCACCGTCCGCAACTCTTACACACGTGCATGCCACAGTCCGCCGTCTACGTCCACACGTCGCTGCACCGTCTACCCACTGTCACACACCCACAGCCACCGTGATACAAGTATGGCCCGTGCTAATTGCACAAACACAACACTAATACTGTCCACCTTCCAGCAAAACAAGGCAAGTTCGATTTATTTTATTTATTTCATTTGTTTCTTTATTTATTTAGTTATTATTATTTTTATTATTATTATTTTGTTAGTTAGTCATTTAAGTTTATAACACAATATGTAAATATATATATATATATATATATATTAGTTTAGTTGTTTTTAGCATTAAGTTTTTTTTAGGATTTTCTTCACATAGAAAACTACTTTTTCTTTAAAAAAAAAGATAAAAATAATAAAAAAATCCTTTAAAAAAGTAGGGAGATTTTTTTTTTTTATAAAATAAAAACACCTAAGAGTTGGGACCCTTTAAATTTTTTTTGAATAAACTTAATCAATTAAAACGTAAATCTGATCATTTTTCAAAATTAAAATAAATCGATATACTAAAGTTTTTTAAAAGAACTAAGTTGGTATGCAAGCACTTTTAGGACGACGATAAAATTTGTAGAAACTTAGGTTTTTTTTTCTTTTGGTTTTTTTTTCCTTTTCTTAAAGATATTTAAAAAAAGGATAATATAGAAGAATAATCCTAATTTCGATAAATAGATAATGATACTCATTAGGGTTTAATAGGTTAACCCCCGAATTCGGAATCCGCTGGTTTTTTTTTTATTCAAATTGAAATCAAAGACCGGTAGTTAAATCGTAGTTATTCACCTGATTGATTACGATTTCTTTTTTTTTCCCGACTTCATTTGGGTAGTAACTCTAAAGCTTTTTTTTTCTAAATAAAAAAAAACTAAAAATTTCGAATTTCGAATTTTGAATTTCTTTAGTTGAGAATTAATATTAAATGGGCTAGGGTTTAGTATTAATTTAAAAAAAAAAAACAAAAATTCAGACTCGACAGGTCATTATTTTTACGACCTAACTTTACCAAGTCACTTCAACTAACTTTTCTATTCTATTTGTAAAGTTTAGACTCAATCAAATAAGTTTTTCTCGAAAACCTTAAATTCTAGTACGGTTGCCTTAAATGCGATTTTAGGGGCCTACATTTAATATAGAAACTTATGTTTTTAATCGAGTTTATATGTAAACTAGGTAGAAATTTATATTTTTAACCAAGTTTACTAATTCTATGTATCTAAGTTGAATGGGCTAAAAATTTAAAAATAAATAATTAGGCTTTTATAAGCTATCGACTATTAGGGCATTGCATCATCTTCTTTATCCCATTCCTATTTTTCATCTTTCTCCTTCTCTTAGTTCCTTATTTTATATCCATAGTCTTCATCCAAGTTCTAGCTTTAATAGCAAAATTTATAGGGAAAACTATATATTTTATTTTATGTCATTAATAACTTAAAATGAGTTGAAATATTTGATTCTCTTTAATTCATTACCTTTTATAAAAAAATAATGAAAAAAATATTTAGTTTTAACTTTGTTTGTTCTTCTTTTTTACATGTTAGATTATATGTTAAGATTTTTCATGGTACTAGAACTTAATTTCTGCGTTTTTTTTTTTCATATGTAATTCAAGTTTTGAATAACTACTATTTAAAGCTTTTTTACGTAAGTCATAAAAACTTATGTTTCTATACTTCAATTTTATGCTTCAACTCTATAGACTCTCTAACGTTTCTAATTAAAATCACAAGTTTAACAACCTTGATATTTATTTGAACATATAGATAATAATTACACATTTTTGCTTTGTTTTGTTATTAAATATTTATTCATCATATAAATCATGTTGGGCTTCTCATTCTTTTTAATTTCTCATATCTTCAATGATCAATGGTTTCTTCCATTACCTTTTAGACAATGCATAAATAATATAGTAATTACAAAAGGATGTTGTTGTTGTCACTAAAGGAAAAGAAAAGCCAAAATCAATTGGAAAAGTTTGGGAAAAGGAAAAAAATTGTAAAAAAAAAAAATCTCAAAAATACTAATTCTAAAAAAATAATCTCATGATTATGGCAGTTGAAATCGCCTTTTTAAAAGTGAGGCGATTCCTCAATAGACTTGAAATCACCTTTTAAAAGCGATTTCATTTAAACCGGGATGAAATCGACTCTTGAAGAGATGATTTCAAGTCAATTAAGAAATTACCTACAAGGTGATTCCTCTTGCAACATTATTAACTTGAAAATCTTCCCTCTTCTCCATTATGCCTCACTTTCAAAATAAATAGACTCTCTCTAAAATTACCAACTCTTCCCTTCTTCTTTTTTTTTCTCGAATCAATTGCGAATTTATCATCATAATGTTGCCTACAATACAAATCTACCAAAAATTTGTAAAAATATTACTGGATACTCATGATTCCATTACTTTCTCTCTCAACACGCCAAGAAAGGAAAAGTTTTTATTTTATTTTATTTTATGAGTTCTACTATTATATAATCATGACAAATAGCTTTGTTGTTGAATATATTATGGCACATCATTGGTTATATCAATTCTTTTTACATACCGATTTGTCCATATTGGCGTAGTTTATATGTACATGTAATAGGAGATGTAGACACAATTAATTATTGTTGAATTAACTGGCTAGGCTAGTGTAGTTTCTATGCAATTATAGTAAGTACTGAATCAATTATTGATAGGAACATGTGTTAGTGAATTCAATTCAACTGTTGTGTTAGTAGTATCCATGAACATGTGACTATAAATAGAAGTCATGATTTTTATCTACATTGTGAATTTTATGAAGTTGATGTGACAATTAGGTGAAAATAGATAATATAAAGGTGATTTGCTATATTGGAGGAAATATTATGGAAGGGAAGGATTTGGTATACTACAATAGGCATGCAACAACAGTAATTGGAGTAACTTATGATCAATTGGTTGGCTTGATATGTAATCGTCTTTGTGTTAACATGACGACTCATCGAGTTGAGTCGATTAATAAATGTCCTTTTGTAGGAAGTATTAGATACATGCTATGTGTTGCTCCTATAAATGACGACTATGATATCTAATAGCTATTGGCATCTTCTCAAGGGCGTAATGGAGTTAGTAGTTCAATAGAAATATACGTTGGAATTCATGAAATCAACATCTCCCCAACAACTGAAAATGATTTTAGAGGGTGTGATGGCAACATTGGGGTTCAAGTTAAAACTCGGGTGCTTAAATCTCAACTGGTTCCACCCAGTGACATACTGAATAGCAGTCACTTGCCCTACCAAGCTAACATATTGATCATGAGTGAATCCAATAAAGATATAGATGTGGAGAATGAACTGGCTTATGAGGACATTAATGAAGATTCTGATGATATTGATTCTAATGATAACATTAGTTGAAGGGAAAGGTGGCTCCAAGAAGTGGAAGAATCTGAAGGACGAAGTAGGAGAAACGATTAGAGGCATGGGTTGACTACAGATGTAGACACAACAGGTGTTGGGGATGGACTTGCATCATTTGATGAGAGCATAAATGATGGTGAATGGAGTTTTAGTGATAAATTTAAGATAGGCATGCGGTTTTAAAAGAAAGGACATTTACAAAGGTTGTAACGATGCATCATGTTTTGAACCACCATGACTTTGTAATGAATGAGTTGAACAAGAGAATCAGGTCTATTAGATGTGCTAATTGGAAAAAGAGTTGCAAATAGAGACTACGAGCATGCTAAAAGAAGCATACCAGGTGTTTCATGATAACTAGGTTTATGGGCCTACACTTGCTTGAATCCTACTGTTAGTTAGGACCACCCCCAATTATATTTAACCACTCTGTCTCGCTTTATTATTAAGTACAAGAATCATTATAGGTGTGATACCACCACCTATACTTGTGGTACCAGCTAATTAGCTGCTTATCTTGATTATAAATAATTGAACTAACTAATTTGTTCTTTTCAGGCTTGTCATTACTATTGATGGTACATTTTTATATGAAAAGTATAAGCATAAGCTGCTCATAATGATTGGAGTCGACGATGAAAATCATATTATCCCTTCGGCATTTGCATTAATTGATGAGAAATGTTAAGATAGCTAAGGTTGGTTCTTAAAGTGTGTTCTCATGTATATGATAAAAGACAGTACGAACATATGTTTGTTCTCCAATCATCATACTGGAATATGTTCTACAATCGAGGGACTAAACGTAGTGTGACCAAATGGTTAGCTATGGCATTGGTGTAAGCCCCAAAGCTAAGCTAATTGACCGTAGGATTGAACTAAGAACATAAGTTTTGGACGATCGGTTAAATGATCCGATCAAACCTAAATTATAAACTATTGAGAGGAATATTAGTAAAACTGACCCCGTAAACTTGAATTTAAGAAAATAAGTAATAAAATAGGAAATTATAAAATTTTCAAATTTTAAGCATAATAAGTACTAATTACTGAAAATGTGAAAAGTGTAATCTAATAACTAGTAAATTTGTAGAGATAGATTATATGTATACTAAAATTTTTAGAATGACCAAAATAATAATTAGGAATGTTCATGTATACCCTACATGTATTTACGTGTAGATAAAAATACGCGAAATTACTTAAATTGGCCAAAAACTAAGTAAATAATTAAAGAAAATTATAAAATAATTATGAAAAATATTAGAAAAAATCAGAAGAGGATAAGATTAATCAAAATCAGGTCGTGGCAAGTCCAAAGCTGCAAAAGAAAAATTAGCCAATAAAAATTTGATAACCTAAAAGCCAAAAATTAAGGAAAATGGGCAAAGTCTTATCAAATTAATACATATTAATTACAACAAATGCCTATAAATATCAGGAAAAACCCAGGAACTCATTTAGCCAGATACAAATCAAAGAAAATTAGAGAGAGGCAAAAATTGAGAGAAAAATTCGGCTTAGAAAAAACTGTGCAATTAGGGCCTTTAACGGGAACCCCCACCAGAGGAGCAGCTAGGAGTGGATGGCCATCACCACTACACAGTGGTGGTAGTGCCCAGGCTGGACGATAAGGCCACGGCTGCCGGCGGTGGCCGGAGCACCCAGATCGGTGAGTCCGATTTCCAACCCGATTTTTTGTAATTTTTTAAAAATAGTAAATATCATTAGAAAATTATGAATTTTGTTATTCTAAAATATTTTTGTATTTAGTTTGTAGGAAAAATATTATTTTGATGAAAACATGTCCCGTAATATAGGGTCCTTAAGAAATCATGCAAAACCAAGCACATTTCGGTTTAGAAATAAATGACCTTAGGAGTGTAGTTTGGAGCTCAATTTTTTTCTGTAAGATGCTCATGAGATATAGAACAGTGCTATGAAGTCATTTTTTTAAATTTAATTTTTGAAATTTTAAGTTAATTTTTAGCCCTAAAATGATGGAAAAATTGGGTAATTTGGAGTTAATTAGGTGATTAGGATATTAATTACTGATTTAGATAGTAATTAGATGTTTAGGGATGTTAATCTCTGATGTGGAAACCTAATCCTAGTCTATGGAGTGTTAAGTGTAAGTAATGAAGGTGTTATGTGGTAAATGTAGAAAATTAGGAATATGTAGAATTGAAAATTAATAAATATGGAAAAATTAGATTTAATTAGATAATAAAATAATGAAAATCAAAACATAACAAATTTGAAACAAAATTCAATTTTAGGTAATTATATGAAAAATGTAAAAAATTTCTCAGAACATGAGTAGATTCGGTACACTAATACGAATTTAAGTGTACCGGATGGAATAAAATGCTACCTAAGGGTAGTGATCGTATTTAGGATATCTGGAAATAATGTGGTTAGTTTCACATTATGAGTTGAAATAAATTTCTAGGGTCCGGGTACAAAACAGTACCTAGAAATCGAACTAGAATCTAATTTAGAAATCGATGCGGAACCCGAACCTAAACCCAAACCTATAATAATTATAAAAGATTTAAGACCTAGATAATTAAGTATATTAAACCCTAAACAACACATAACAATAAGTGTTATAGGATAAAACAAACTTATAATAGTTATATGAAAAACTGAAACCATGTTTGTGTTATAGGGATGATCGACGATGGCCTGAGCAAATCGGACCTCGAGTGAGTAAGCGAGGAGTCGAGGTAAGTTAGGATTAATACAATGCTATATTTTGGGAGGCTTGAGATTATGCTTGGTTGTGCTTGTTAGATAGTTGGATGTGCGCATGTGCTTGATTATGGGTGATGCTATGATTCTGTTTGTTACTCTAACATGTATTGTATGATTTGCATGAAATGATTGATCACCCTAAACTGGACATAATCAAATATATGACCAGTAATCATAATCGGACATGCATGGCAACCCGTTAGGGGAATTTAGGACTCTCCAGGCAAATACCGACCCCTTCGAAAGGGATAGCGCAGGATTGCAAATTGATCCCTTCTTTATCCTCAGTCGAACTAAGTGACAGGAGAGGAGGTCGCAGCGAGGGTGAAGACAGTGGTTTAAAGGTAATCGCGGGAGGAGCAAGGTCTCCATTACACAAGCCTAGGTTTGGTTGTGAGCTGTTGCATTAACGACAACTCCTCAACCCGGATTAGAGCGGGCGCAATTTCTTTAATCACACGACGGGCTGGACAACGTTGTGCGATGGCATTTGCCTGCACATGCATTGCACTTAATAAGTGATTGAAAACCTTGTTGTGTGTATGGTATAGTTTTAAGTCCTCCGTCCCTACTTATTGAGCTGTGGTTGCTCACATCCCTATAGATGTTGTGCAGGTGCTGGCTAAGAAGCGACAAACAACTACTCTGAAGCTAGCAACTGTTGGATCTTGGGGAGTGAGGAAAAACATTGAAGAATCAACACATATGTTATTACTATTCATTTCTGAATTATATATAACTTTTCTCACTTTCTTAGGTAAATGAATTATTTAAATTACAAACTGTCTACTTCAAAGCGGGTTAATTGTGGACGCCTTGTGTAGATCAAGTCTAAGATAGCGGTTGTAAGGCCAACTTCTATCTTAGGATGGTTTACACGGCGGGACTGTTACGACTTTGCCGCTTCAGGGCGTGACAATTGGTGTATTCGCCACGTTGCTAGTAACTTCAATTATTGGGCTAAGAATAAAGAATAAAGAACTAATAAAGAGCTATATACTAGTTGCAACCCCATAAATTCCACACGTACTACAATGAAGCTAAGCTGATGAGTCCCTAAATTAGAGTATACTTTAGAGAATTGCATCCAAGGATGTAGACCCTAGCATATGATGATGGACCTTAGTTTGGTCATAGGACCATAAACATTGCTGAGAGTTACAACAATGCATTGAGGGACGCTAGGAACTTGTTTGTTACGACATTAGTAAATAAGACCTTTTATAACTGCAACGACTACTTCAATCAATGTAGGATTTAAATATTGAATCAGATGGCCATGGGCAAGATATTAACTAAATATGTAGAGAGAAGGTTTGATAAGTGGTGCAAAGTAGCTAGTGTCCATCAAGTTGTAATATTCAACCATAATGAGTAAATATTATAGGTTATAATTGCTCCATACCTTACAATACATGGACAAAAGGGAGAAAACAACCACACTGTTACACTTAGGACTCGCCAGTATATTTATAATAAGTGGCAAACATACAGGATTCCATACTCTCATGCAATAGAAGTTATGGGGAAAATAAATATGGATTAATAGGACATATTAGTTATTGGTACACGTAGCAAAATTTGTGATGTGTGTATGCACATTCTTTTACGCTTTATATCAATAAGGCCAATTGGCCATCACTTGATATTCCTATATGGCACTCAATTAAAATCGTAGATAGGATTAGGAAACATGGGAGGCCTTAGGAAAAATGTTTCCAAATTGAGAAGGACATTTGGGAGGGGCCTTTGTCATACATTCGTGTACCATGTGGTAGGGATGAATATAATAGAAGAAAATGTCTACAGTGAGGTTGCTAATCAACTTCGAGTAGATCCACCAGTATATTTTGTAGTTTTTACAAATGGCATATTAATAGTAATCTTTTATTTGGAAATTTTTGCTTTGCTTATGTACTGTTCACATTTCCTAGTAGTTTGGTACCGAATTGATCCTTACTGTTTTTTTATAAACATGCAAATATAAATGGATCTAAGATCGGCTGATAGGTCATTACTTCACTTGTAACCATCTCACAAGTTTAAGTTGGTATAGCTAGAGGTTAGGTAACAACAAATGGATTGCTTAGTTACTGTATGTTCATTTCCTATGTTTCTTGTAATAAGGTTTCTTTTTCCTATATCACAGGGAATTACTAGCTTAAGTATCATAGGCATGAGGTGATATTTGGATTGAGGGATGGGGAGGAGATATTGATAGATTTATAGATGATCTTGTATCTCGAGCAGTTGAGTTTTATTGGCACAAGGCAAGTGCCCTTCATATAGCTTGATTGGCATCTAATTACCACCTTAGTAGAATGTTGGAGGGAGGAGACACATATATTTCACTTTTACATCAATGAGACGATGACTACTTTGTAAGATATGTCTTTATTCATCAATCTCTTGACTGATGGGGTAGTTATAATAGGCATCACCTAATTGGGTTGAGACGATGTGTGCCTTCTCATATAAGAACTTTTCCCTTCCGCGGTGCTATTAAAGGTGGTCAAGTGAAATTGTCTTAATTGAAGGACAATTTTAGCAATTGACAATATGGTGTAGTGATACACCTAAGTCCATATCATGCAACTAATTGGGGGATGTTATTCTTAAATAAGTTGAATAATCAGGTGCACCTTATGTTCATGGCTCTCCTCTTAGAATTTACTATAGCTAAATGTAGTATGCTTAGCATAGCTTTATTGCCAGTTATGCTTCGCTTTTATGGATAGATGTTAAAGAGATTAGCGAGTCGTTGGTAATACTTCATGTTTGGGTGAGAGAACACTTTCCATACATAGCCCCTCTATGTCATCAAATTACAACAATGGTTGACAATCAACAATTGTTTAGAACAGGTAATTATCTTACTAACTTAACTACTTATACCTTCTCAAAGTGTTACTTACTTCATCTTCTAAGCTAATTTTTTTCAAGTGTTCTAGATACCTTACATACATGAGGATAAGGTTAAACTCTTGGTGTATTGTTGGATATTTGTTTATCATGGGTTTTACTTATATGCTTCCACATCATCAAGTTCTATTATCTAAATTGTATGACTCAACAATTTAGTGGGATGTAAGAGAACTTTACTTATCTAGACACATCACGAGTGTCATACAATAACAACTTGAAGGGCTGGATGGAGATTAATTGGGTTACTACCCATACGACTTGGCTAGAGCAATTGGTAGATCAACAAAACTGGATTAATTAAATTTGACCACCATTAGGTGTACATCCATACCATGTGCCTTAGTATTAGTAGGTTACCTGTCGATATATTAGCAAATCTGTAACCTCTTGGATACATATTGTATGCATTCATCCCCACTTCTTACCATTTCTCCTTCATTTGTTTTGTTACATACTAATCGTATCATTATTCTTGACTTGCAAGTGGATTTCATACATAAGTTGCCTTTGATGTCATGTAAGGATATTATAGTTGAGCAATTGAGGGTAGATGATGTCATCTAGTAGCTTAAGGGCATTATTTAGGTGACCTGCCCACATTCGGTCCGGATATGGAGCATGAGGACTCCCATTACATAAGCTATAGCATAGGAAGTGACGATAAGGACATAGATGTAGACGAGGTAAAGGTCAAGGACATAAACAAGCTGGTTTGGAGATTTGAGATGATCAGCCCCCTTTATACTACTTGTTTACTACATCTTCTACAATACCTTATTTCCAGTTTCACACACCATTTAGAAAGGTCTCTAGAAGTCAAATTCAGACCTTTGCTACTCCATTTAAGAGACAACTTAGAGATCATGATGCAGACATAAGCAAGATGTTTAAGTAAGTTAACCATATTCTGGTCCTTATGCATTACACCCACTTTGGTACCTTCTCAAGGGATATAGAATAGGTCAATTAGAAGTAGATTAGATGGTGTAGCCCCAGCTCGATATAGATACATAAGAAACGTATATCCACACATGCAGACAACGTATGCAATTGTAGATTCTAATTCTTTTTAGTTATTGAATATTTGGACTGTAAGTAACTTTATGTACATTTTGTACATATTGTTAACTCTTATTTAAATTACTTTTGTTTCCTAAATCTTTATCTATTATATAATATGCTCCATAGTGTTAGCTATTGACAAGTAATTACATTGAATGGTTTTTAGCTTCAATGTATGTTAAGAAGTTTAATAATGGTGTTCTTTTATTTGGGTAAGTCTGGGTTGTGTTGGGATCTTTTGAAGTGGATTGGATCTTGTTGTGAAACTTTGTGGTTTTGGATTTCTTTTAGTTAAACTTAGCTTTACTTTACAAGTGTTTAACTAAGCTATATGTATTTGGATTATTTGCTATATGATGTTGGTATGGGGGGATTTGATGAAATTGCCTCTATTTCCATTATTTTAAGTGTCACAATCTTAGAATTATTTTATTAAGAATGATCTTTTTTTGATTTTTTTTTGTATTTTTTTCCTATCCCCAAAAAAGTTCATCCATAATTTTTTCTTAGGCAATTAAAAGTATGTTTTTAGTTTTGACATAAAATATAAGGACAATGTTGCTAATATTAATTGAACCTTAAAAGCTCAATGTACTACTTAGTTTGGTCATTAATTAAATCGAGATATGGATACATATATGTGTAATATGTAGTAATAGTTATATAAAAAGTTTTGATTGGATACCGAATTTGGCCGCTTGAAAGTTTCAATAATAAATTAAACTTTTGATAATGGTTAAGGTATTTACCATATTAATCCTAAAACATAGAAATTTGTTGGACTAATTTCCTTTATGTTTAAAACGTTGAAATACCAATGATATAATGGTAATATTGCTGAATGCAATTCAAAATACATTCATATCTTTTTCCCGACAATATGTTAAATTATAATTTGGTCCATCTCACCATATCATCAAGATCTATATTCTATATGAATTGATGGAAGTTATTTGTTTATTCAATTTATTTATATATATAGTAACGGATGATATATCTACGTTATATAAAATAAATAAAATTATATAATATAATTAAATATACTATAATATTGATAAAAGAAAATTATATATGAGAAAAATAGAAAAAATGAGGATGTTAGATAGAGAAATAAGAAGTAATGGGAATGTTAAGAGAGAGAGAAAAAAAAAAGAGTAGTGAAAAATGTTGGAAAAGGAAGAGAAAGAGAATTATATTTTTTAAAAAATTTTAAATTGTTTTATGTTTATAATTACATATATTAAATAAAATTATTTATTGATAATAAAAATTTTATTTAAAAGGTTATTAAAATATTTCATATTTTATATTTATTATTAATTGGCACCAAAATGTATCATATACAAAATAACAACTAATATCATAATACACAGTGCCAGACCCAGTGTGTTCATTTGGATTTCTCTCTCTATCTCCTCAATCTTTCCCTTACAATTCTATTGTTCAACAAAAAAGTC
Organism: Lumnitzera racemosa; assembly: GCA_024138005.1. Lineage (NCBI taxonomy): Eukaryota > Viridiplantae > Streptophyta > Magnoliopsida > Myrtales > Combretaceae > Lumnitzera > Lumnitzera racemosa. The sequence continues at coordinate 63,807,767 of JAMXBC010000011.1, forward strand.
CAAAATCACATTTCACTAAAATCATCATCATCATCTTCTATGCTTTATTTTCCTCAATGTGACGTTACCTTTCTTCGTATTGATTCGATCTGCGAATTGACGAGCAAGAGAGGAAAGAAGGAGAGAGAACAGAAGAGAATTCGGTGACTCAGTCGCTTTCTGGAGGAAAAGAATGGCGTCGTTGCAGAACCAATCAGCGAGCACGGATCTCTTCGATTTGTATTTCCGCCGAGCCGATTTGGATCGCGATGGACGTATTAGTGGCCTCGAAGCTGTTACTTTCTTCCAAGGATCTGGTTTACCCAAACAAGTTCTCGCCAAGGTCTCTCTTCGCTCTTTGTTCATTTCTTGATGTGGATTTGCTGGTGATGGATGGAAAGAGGAAGACTATTGTTAGTTATAACTGATTTTGGAATGTTATCTTTAGTTAGGTTTTGAAATTTCTATTATTGAGATATGACGATTAGGTCTTATCTTTCATTAATTTTGAAGCTAGACATTTCTAAGAAGTTTTTATTAATTTTGCTTGGCTAGGATTGCATTTTTGCACCAATAAGTCTGATTAGGTTTCTTAATTGCTGTACAAAGCAACTTGTGGAGAAAATTAATTACTTGTAACTGGATTTATGGTTTCGATTATAGCAACTACTAGTTCTTCTAGGATTGCAATTTATGAGATTTAAGTTTATAGCGGAGACTAGAGTTAGATTGTATGGCTACTTTTTGAGCTTGCATGAACCAATGAATTGACTGTACTGTGAGGCTGCAAAATTGGACTGGACGGAGTTGTATCATCACATTTATAGCTTGGTTTAAGTTATATACCATTAGTCTTTTGCTAGCATTGTTATTTATGAATTTCAGTTGGTTGTTGAAACTGTAGATAGATTGATGTCCATTACGTGTTTGTGCTTTTCATAAGCCAGTGGACCGACAGTAGTGTCAAGAAGATAGTGGTGAAAAGAATTAATAAGTTGTATTGGCAAGGTTGGTTTCTTCAAGCTTGTGATAGCATGGCTTCAGTTTATAACCAAACTATGCTTTTGGTAGGATCACCGTTTATGAGGTTTCAATCGACTGTTGAAGTTTATTTAGATCACATTCCTGTCATGTGTTTAGGCTTTGTGTATGTTGAGGAATTGATGGTAATGTTACGAAGCGATGTGAAAATAATAAATTAACCAAAATTTTTTTTTGAAAAGATTAAATTGGATTGGCAGAGTTATTGTGAGGCCAGTCGTAGGCTTATAGCTCTGTTAGTTTGCTTATGGATTTGGGCAATGAGTGAATGAGAATTTGCTCTTTTCTTGTCTGTAAATAAATTAGTTGTGATACTAGGTGCTTTGTTTCCCTTTTGCCTCTCTTTGTGTTTTATCCAAATATTATGACAATTTGAGAAAATAAAAAATTACCCATAAAAATTTTTGAAAAGAGTAGGTTGGATTTGCAGAGTAAGTGCAACACCAGTCAATAGGCTTATATCTTGGTTTGCTTTGCTTATGGATTTGAGCAATATGAGTGAATAAGCATTTGCTCATTTCTTGTCTGAAAATAGAACAGTTGCAATTACAAGGTATTTTGTTTTCCTTTTGCCTCTCTTTGTGGTTTAACCAAAGAGTGAATTTAGATCCACTGATTATTTGATACATATAGTTGAAGTTGTGTAATATAGTACGAAGGTATCAGTTCAGTGTGGTTGTTTTTGCGTTGTCCTCACTAATCCTCATTACTGAAGGTACTTAGACATGTGAGGATCTTGATATTGATCAGTTTTTTCGTCATGGCATTATCGCTGACTGATTTTTGCAGGTGTGGGATTATGCTGATCAGAACCGGACTGGTTTCCTTGGTCGGTCAGAGTTTTATAATGCTCTTAAGCTGGTAACTGTGGCACAAAGTAAAAGGGAATTAACTCCAGACATTGTGAAGGCAGCATTATATGGCCCAGCTGCTGCTAAAATACCAGCACCCCAGATAAATCTTGGGGCAACGCCTTCATTGCAAGCAAACACAGTATCTCCAGCTCCTCAGGTTGGTGCACTTGGTTCAGTGCCCTCCCAAAATCCTGGGCTCAAAGGAGCACAAACGCCTGAATTAAAAAACCAGCAGCAGTTCTCTTCTCAAGGAAGTTCTCCAATGACAGCGCCACGTACAATATCTACTTCCTTGCCACTTCCTGTTCAAGGATCAACCAACCAAGGGCTACCTGGTGGGGGTGCTACAGCAGGTTCAAACCCATCTATTTCAAATGTTTCTGCTAATTGGGCTGCTGGAATGGGTGGTACTCCTACTCAGAGTGGAATGACATCACAAGTGCCTTCTAGAGGAGTGGCACCTTCAAGTCTAGATGGATTTGGATCTGCTGTAGCAGGTCAAAAAGCTTCATTACCGCCTAGACCACCGGGACCTTCTACGGCAGTGCCACCAAGGCCTCCAACCAAGGATCCTAGGCAAGTGGGTGTTCCTGGAAATGGCTTCACTTCTGATTCAGGTTTTGGAGGTGACCCTTTTTCTGCAATCCAATCTCAAGGAAGACAAGGATCTTCTTCAGTTAGTCAACCAGTCACATCAGCCAGTTCAACAGGGTTTGTGGCTAATCAATCTTCTGCACCAGCTGCGGCTGGTCCACTCCTGCCACCCCAGACTCCTTCAAGTTCAAACCAGCACTCATCTTCAAGGACTTCCCAGATCAGTTCATTTCCAGGTGGAGTCCAGAATCCTAGTGCTGGTCAATCACAGATGCCATGGCCCAAAATCACCCAGACAGATGTTCAGAAATATTTAAAAGTATTTGTGGAAGTAGACACAGATAGAGATGGTAAAATCAGTGGACAAGAGTCCCGCAATTTATTCCTGAGCTGGAGACTTCCAAGGGGTAAGGGCTTTGTCTTCCTGTCCATTTCATTCGATAAATCTGTATTAAGCTATTATGGCATTATCTTTTCTTCTTTTAGTATCAGTTATTTGAATTTTTTAAAATTTTCATGAAATATCCTTGAGGATTAGCATTTTGAGTATTTTTGCTTCAGTTGCTGCAAAAACTCTCCTGCAGATTGATTTCACTTTATTTTGGTCTGATTGAGATCTTAGAAGCAGTTTGGTTCGTGCGCCTTGGATGATGACTAAAATTGTCCTTGACTTTAATATTGAAGTCCATAATTCAAACTATCTAGCTATATCTGTTTGTGGATGATAAAAGTAGCATTTCTCATTATTCAGGAAGACATAGGGGAGAAGAAGGGATTAAAATTATACTGTATCTGCATGAACGAGTAATGGCATTGTCTCAAATTCCATAGCAGCTAAGGAGATACCTTGAGCATCTAAGATAATTTATGATGATGTCCAATTCCTATCAACTAGTTGCATTTTTATAATGACAATATTCAATTCCTATCAATGAGTTGCATTTTTATGTCATCTTATCCATTTATCTCCCTCAATGATAAGTATTTTTAAAGTTGCTTTTAGCATTCATGGCATAATATAACCCAATGTGTTTATTCTGAGCATTGATCTATTTTCTCTGTTGCTGTGACTTATGCTTCCCAGAGGTTCTGAAGCAGGTGTGGGACCTATCGGATCAGGACAATGATAGCATGCTTTCTCTTAGGGAGTTTTGCATTGCACTTTACTTGATGGAACGATACAGAGAAGGGCGATCTCTTCCTGCTGCACTCCCAAGTAGCCTTTTGTCTGACTTGCCAACAACTAATCAGCTAATGGCAGGATATAGCAACCCCCCTTGGAGGCATCCTTCTGGTATTCTTCTTCTTCTTCTTCTTTTTTTTTTGCTTTGGTTGTTGTGTTTTTTTTTTTGGGGGTGGGGGGTGGTGGTGGGGGTTTGGACTTTTTATTTTTTTCTAATTTTTTCCCTTTGATATCATAGATTAAGATGCTTGTCATATGAAACCTAACTTGTACTCTTTGTTAAAGGTTTGCAACAGCAGGTGGTTTCCAATTCCAGTGCCAAGCCTCCTATTCCTGCAGCAAGAGCCAGGCCTCCTCTACCGACTCCTCCCCCTCCCAAGGATGACATTTTTCCAACCAGTCAGCAAAAGCCAAAAGTTCCTGTGTTGGAGAAACATCTAGTGGACCAACTCAGTGAAGAAGAGCAGAGTTTGCTTGAGGCAAAATTTCAAGAAGCAACAGAGGCTGACAAAAAGGTATAATATCTCTTCTGTCCTTCTTTTCCTTTTGAACTCAATGGCTGATGATTTGATAAAATAGTGTTTTGGCTCTTGTTGGGCTTTAACAGTCCTCTTTTGATTTGGGTTTATGCCTCTGCTAGGCCAACATGCGATATACGAAAAGTTCTTTCCTTTGATGCATTGTTTTATCCTTAGGTTTGTTACATATCTTATCTATGATTCTCCACTAACAAGGTACATTGGAGAATTTGATTGAAACTATAGTTATGTATTTCTTTTAAGTAACTGCTCAACTAGAAAAAAATATATGGTGTATCTTCTATCAGTATTTGGATTCGCTTTTACATCCTGTTGTTCTCTGTCAATCAAAGGTTGGAGAGCTGGAGAAAGAAATTTTGGATTCGAGAGAGAAAATTGAGTTCTGCCGTGCTAAGATGCAGGAACTCGTAAGTAAATTGCCACTATTCCTTCACTTTCTCTTACAAGAAGATAGTTGGAAAAGATGCAGTAACTTGATAGTAATTCACAGTTACTATTCCTTCATTTTCTTTCGGAAGAATATACTTGGAGGGATCTTAATGCTTTCTGTTTTCTTTCTTCCCTTTTTCTTTCTTGAATACCTATGTTTTTAGGTTTTATACAAGAGTAGGTGTGACAACCGTCTTAATGAAATCACCGAAAGAGCATCTGGTGATAAAAGAGAGGTACCTTCTCCCTATGTATCAGGTATCCATTTCCATTATTCTATGTTTTCAGACCTTGCATCTTGATATGTTCTTATTTTGTCATAGGCTGAGGCCTTAGCTAAAAAGTATGAAGAAAAATACAGGCAAGCAGGAGATGTGGCATCTAAGCTAACAATTGAAGAAGCAACCTTTCGTGATATACAGGTAGTCTTTTTTCTTTTTACTTGAACCAGTAATTATGTGGTAGGATTTCATTCTGTTGCATTATCTTGCAAGATGCAAATTGCTACATATGATTTTCTCTCAGGAGAAAAAAATGGAGATATACAAGGCAATTGTCAAGCTTGAACATGGTGGTGGAGATGACTCTAATCTTCAGGTATATCCTTTATTTGGTGGGCCAGTTTTCTCAAAAGAGAAACAGCTCTAATGTGAGAATTTAAACATTTAGGTTCAGGCTGATCATATCCAGTCAGACCTTGATGAGATAGTGAAAACTCTAAATGAGCGCTGTAAAAGCTATGGACTTCGTGGAAAGCCGCTCTCACTTGTTGAACTTCCCTTTGGTATTGTTCTAACCTATATTTATATGAAATCATAATCTTACTTTTACCTTGTAATCAGCGTAATAAATCTGTGGATCAAAGGATCTTCACCATATGTATTCCAATAGAATTAATAAAGGGCTGCTTGGGTTTTTGATGTGGTTTTAATTGGGGCACAAGAATCTCAAGCACACTGTGTTGAATTGTACCTTTTTTTTTTTTATAAGATCAGTATTGTGTTAATAACAAAAAGGATGTACAATAGAAGTCAAGTTCGTTTTTCACATTAACAAAACAACCGAATGTGGTAGACAAATTTGGACGGCGCTAGAATCTCATAACTATACATCCAAGTATGACAAAATGGACCTAACTAGAATATTTGTTGGGGTTGGAGCATCACCTAGTTGCCTAGAATTCCTTTCCTTCTATATAATGTAGAACACCACTGATGGAGCCCTCCTTCCTATTTGGGATCCAATTTGAGTGAAGAGGCCTATAAGAGCTTGTATAGAGACAACTCGGGGATGAAAGTTCCATGGATGGGGGAGATGATGTTAGAGTCCTGCCTATACTCGTTTTGTAAACTCACATGAGATGAAGAGATTTTGATGGTTCTCTTCCTCCGATGCACATAAAAAACGTTGGTTTGGGGATAGAATACCCCATTGTAAAAGCTTGTCCCTATGAGAAGTCTTTCTTTGGTCGTAAGCCACAAAATGAAAGAATGTCAGGAAAGGTTGGATTTGTTCTAAACGACGGGATGCAAGTGGACTGGCGTTTCCTTCTTAAAGCGTTATAGGTTGACTCAATCAAAAAACCTTATCTTGGGTCAGCACTCCAAATGAAGGCATTGTTAACCCCTTCCTTTGGTTTGATGTGTAGGGTAGGTTAGATTTAATGGAGTCATAAGTGTCCCCTTTCAGCCAACGCAAATTTGGTCCTTCTACAATGTTACTTAACCTTGCTTCTTTGCTCTAGTTCATGGCATAAATGTTCCTCTCTTTAATCCAATTTACAAGAGTGCCATTTGGATGCCATGAGTCGTACTAAAGGGAGATATTCCTTCCATTCCCAATGCCCCAAGAGAAAAGTGGCCTTACCCATCTTCTAGCTTAAAGGATCTTCTGTCATGACCAAAAACTTTGTGTAGGGTTGGGAATGGACCTAAAGTTTTGTCCTCTTAACAATTCCTCTCTAGTCTAGTTTGACCATAAGCCATTTGGGTCGTTCATCAAGAACAAGATATGCTTCAGTTGAGCTGCTTATTTCAAAGGATGATGTCCATTATTCCCTATCCCCTTTTACTCTTTGGAAAGCAAATATCCTCCTATGAGACTTTTGGCTCTAGCTTTTGTTTCATCTGTGTCATTCCATAGAAATCTCATTATCTTAGTTTGTAACTCTCTTAGGATGCTTTTCGGAAGGACGAATATGGATTCTTAGTAGACTTGTAGCGAGAAAAGGATACTTTTAATTAATTGGACCCTACTAGCATAAGATAAGGATTTGGTAGACCAACAATTAATTCGAGAAGTGAACCTTTCTACCAGGATTCGGTAGTGACCTTTGTTTATTTTGGTGGAAGTGAGAGGAACCCCCAAATATTTTACTAGTGGAAGTGTGAAATCGTACTTTCATCATTGAATCTATACATACTTATCTTTTTCTTTTTATTTATTTGTTTATTTTTGGGTTAAGTAAGCTGGTTATAACTAAGTTTACTTGACTAATCAAGAGAAATGGTTCAATACCCCTAGTGAATTTGCCATGACCTTTCTTTTACTTGTTTTCTTTATTTTTCCCCCCCTTCTTCTTCCTCCTCTTTTTCCTTTTTTCCCCTTGTTGAATCCTTAGATTTTTTTCCTTCTATGTGCTTTGTTACTGCTCTTTTATCAGTTATCTATCAGTTTAACTTCTTGAAAGTAATGCAAATCCGACCATTCATTCCACAATAAATTATTGCAATGTCGTTTGTTATGTAGTATCAGTAACTTTTGATATAGTATCTCTGGCAGTTTTAATTTTTGAAGAAATACCTTTTGTTTTACCTGGAGTAACGTCTTTAATTGTGTAAACATGCTGATATTTTCATTTAGAATTGGAAAAAATCAATAGAATAAAGATCTTTATGAACTGCATGGCCTGTCATTATTTGTGTTCCTTTCCTATCTTTCTATTTTCCTGATGATGCTCTATGTTTTGTTGCCTCTTCCTCCTCTTTTTCTTCTAGTAAACATTTTTGTTCCACTTATTGTTGTAGTGGCATTTGTGCTAGACTTTTTGAATACGCTGTCCTTGCAATTTTATTCATTTTACATTACTTTACCTGCTTATTTAATTGAAGGCTGGCAAGCTGGCATTCAAGAAACAGCTGCTGACTGGGATGGAGATTGGGATAATTTTGATGAAGAGGGTATGTTGAACTGATTATTGAGTTTCACTGCACCAATATATTCTTTGGGAATTTTTGAATATGGGAAACGTGTTCTTTTAGAATTGCATCCATCAATGATCCTCAGCTAGACAATGACAAAATACATCCTGTTTTGTGGTGCCATATCACCTTGTGAATCATCATGCAGGCATATATAGTATTTTTTCATAAGCTTCATGTACATTTTGGATTATGTAAAGTTCAGAAATATAGCCTAACATCCTTAGCAGCCTGAGGCTTTTATGCTTAAAATCACTTTTCAGCATTTATGCTTTTTTATGAAATCCCATGGAGCATAATTGAACTTTCTCCTTCAGCTTGAGGTACTTCTAATTAGATTTTTGTTTAGACATGGCACATATACTATTAGGGATATTTAGGAATGTAAATTTGTAGATATATCTTGTTATTTTGTTTCCAGATTTTATAATTATGCTTAGGAGATGCCTATCAAAAGGGGGGAAAAAAATTATGCTTGGGAGATATTTTAAGATAATTTTTATACTGTCTTTAGGAGATATCTTAGGATATTTACGAAAGCAAATCATAAACATTTCTTGTTATTTTATTTATAGATTTAATTATCATGCCTGGGAGATATTGTTAGATAATCTTAGATTTTTCTTATCTTTAAGAGATATTTTAGATTTGGCAGTATTTTTGTTTTGTAAGATTGGAGGGATCTCTCTAATGAGCCCTGCCCTTCTTTGCTGAAAGGGTAGAAACTATAACAAAGAAAAATCAATGATAATTGGAGTTTTGTTGTTGAATTGCCCCTTAACTAGACCAATTACTTGGGTTCAGAACATATGCTTTCATGCATCTAGGCACAATCCATTTAGTGGTTGCCTAGCATGTAATCGTTTTGGTTACACACAGATGAATGGTTTGTGTGTTATTTGTGTTTTCCATTCTGTTTATTATTGATGTCTGATTATGTTATCCTCAAAGCAGGGTTCACAGTTGTGAAGGAGCTGACACTTGATGTAGAGAATGTTGTAGCACCACCGAAGTCAAAATCTTCACCTGCTAATGCTGAGAAGGTTTCTACAGCCGAGGTTTCTGATTCACCCAAGGCTGATGTCAAAGCTGAAAAACCTTTGACTACAGATGAATCTGTAGTTGAAAATGGAGTGCAGCATAGTGAAAATGAGGAACATACATCAAAAAGTGCACCCAACAGTCCTGCGGGCATGGAAAGCCCTTCCAGAGATCTAGAAGATTCTGACATGGAAAAGAAATCAAATGGAATTGCATCACTGCATAAGACAGAGTTGCGAAGGTATGTCACAATTAATTAATGTGCTATAACTTCGTTATGGTAATTAGCATCTGCTCTGCGAGGTGATTCTAAACACACAAAGTAGATATTATTCTCATTTTCCAGTTTTTACCAAGATAGTCAGACCAGACTGGGAAAAGGCGTTCAACCAGGGTTGAACCTGGTCAAAACAGGTTTTATATTTATCTATATTTTAATAACAGATGATAGGGAAAAATTAATCTAGTTACTCACTAAAGGGTTGGTCTAGTGGTTAAGGTCGAAGATATACTTGTGACAACTTGCATGGGGTCTTGGATTCAAATTCCACCAAGGATATTTCTTGGAATTAACTATATAGTGCAAGCTATATTGAACTAATGCATGAGTTTTGTAGCATCTAAGGAATAAACCAGTAATAGAGTTAAATGACTACATTGCCCTTACCTTTTAGAAAACCTAACCACTACTATTACCCACATGGATGCCTCCATTTGAGCCAAAAGGAGTAGAATCCATAAATGAGAATTCAAGCTCCAGTTATGGTGGCTTTTATGATGTGCTGGGCTTTGATGACTGACAAGACAATGTACAACAAACACATGTTAGATGGGTGAGAGGACTGTTTGCCTACACTTTGCTCAACAAACACATTACTGAATTTGCTTGTTCAGATCCATGAACTAGGATTAAAATAAAATACAAGATACACTCACCAAATTGCATTTCTGCATGCGTGAGAATTCACGATGCTAACGAATTTTATATGAGAATTGAGAAAATTGAGTAGCTTAAGGTGTGAACAGACAGTGATGATACTTTTTTCACATGTGATAGACAGGTGATAGGACTTTTTGCCTACTCTCTGCTCAACTGCTGTTTCAGCTTTCATTTCTCAAATTTTTTAATAAGAAAATAATATCTATACAAAGAAATGACACTAGTGGGCATACAGCCCTGTAAACAGGACCAGCCTTGACGAAAACAACAAAGCCAATTTAGATTTTATATAGCTTGATCTTATATGAAAATGGAACTGTATAATTGTGTGTGTGTAAGAGAGAGAGTGTATATGTGTGCTAGGAAACTGGCGCTATAATTCCTAATGTGCAACTCGCAACAAAGATAGAAATACGGAGAGCTGCATTGATATGCTTCTCTGCCAGTGTGCTTCTAAATACTACTGTTGGTGGCCTAGGTGAGTGAGGCCAAGCTTCTAGGTTTTTCTTAATACCTCTTCTTCTTCTTCTTCTTCTTTTTTGGGTTTGTGCAACAGAGTACTATCATACCTGTGCTTTTGTTACTGGTTTGTAGGTTTTGTTTCTCACTTTATATTTTTCATTCTTCTTCTTTTTCTCCTAACCAAAAAAAGGGTCCAAATGACACATTAGACGGGGTCATCCAAGGAAAATAAAAGATTAACATGTAATCTTTGATTGCTTCTGTCTTGGCCACAGCAAGAAATTAGAAGATCACCTTTTATAATCTTAGATTTTTGATCTATGTAGATAAGTTTTTGTAAGGGTGTGATGGTTCGAGTATAGAGGTTACGTGCATGCTGTATAATAAATGCGCTATGCGTAACTAGGAAAATGAGTTGAATAAGTTATACAGGATAATTAGAAGAGAAGTGTAGAGAGGAGGGTAGGCGATTTTAATATGGCTTTAACACTTTATTGATAGGTGGAGGAGCTTGAAAGTATCAAAGTCTACTATTGATGAAGGAGATGGAATTGTTCTTGTAATATTCAAGTATTTGATCTTTTATGATGAGAATCCATTAGAGTAACAACGTTTTTGTTAATTCTTTCTTGTCCAAATGAGGAAGGAAAAGGAGTATTTATAGAACATGATTATCAATATCATTCGTTGAATTGTGATGATGGTCAATGGCCAGAATTCCTCCTTTCTCTTAATGGACCTTAGATAAACTTTCTTTATGAGCTTAGGCCCAATAAAGCCTTATTTCTTTGTGTGAGCGAAATTGAGAAAGGTTGGAGTGGACAGGTCTATTCAATAGGTTTTACTGTGAGTTTATTATGCTAAATTTCCCTTAATCATCCTAGGTATGTATATGGGCTTGACTCTTTGCCTTTAAAGCTTGGCTTGACTCTTTGCCTTTAAAGCTTGTCATCTCAACTTAAAAAGTCAAAACCATTTTATTTATTGGGCTTAAAGCCCATTGATCAAATTTGGCTCTCCATAGCTTCATTCCCAACTTATAGCATCCAAGGAAGTCAGAATAGCAGCAGTAGTGATAGGTTGCGTTGGTCACATTGATCGCAGTTGAATTACCTAGGTTGCTTTTCATTGGTCATCTGGTTGCTAGAGGTGCAATCTGCCAAGTCTAGACAACAGGTCCTGGTTGAACTGGCTGGCTGGGCTTGGTTTACTACTTTGGTTTTATTACTTGAATGTTCAAAGGAGTTTATGATCCTATGTGGGGGAAATATTTTCACTGTTTATCAGTGGTATCAATGATGATCTGTGAAACATCCTTGTGATCCAATTATTTTAGCCAGAAGAGTTATGTGGTGCATTATAATCTCTTTCTGGTGGTGTCAGGCCTTAGAGTTTTCTTCTTGAGCCTATTTTGTTAAGGGCCCTTGGTCTGTTCTCTTAATAGGTTGTATAGCCTAACTTTGGGTATTATAGCTCTTCTGGTTTGACTGTACGGTAGATTTACCCTCTTGATTTTAAAAATCTGATGTTCTTGTTGCTTTATATTTGGCTCCATTGAAGCATGGAATTCATTATTACCCTTAAGTACGGAACTCTTTGGAGATAGCTTCCTTCTATTCAAGTTATTATAGCCAAAAATTGAAGATCTGTACACAAAGAATAAATCATAATCTCCAGTTTAACAATTAACAAATTTGGTGAAATGTTCCTTTGAGATGTTGGAGAGAACAAATATTGAATGAGAATGATTCCAGATGTCTCAAAATGTAGGTTTGTGAAATTATATATAATCATCTATATATTTATATACATAAAGTAGACTTCTTGCAGAAAACACTGTATTTTTGTTCAAATTTTAGTTCTTTGGCCTTTACTTGAGTTTTTACTTGGCATGCACTTGAAAGAGAACCAATAATTTTCTAGTTTCAGAGCCTTTCAGTCTTGGGAGCTAAGATGCACAGTTAATGTTAGAACACAATGGACTTTTATTTTTCCTAGCTTACCCAAAAAAATGACAAACTTTTTTAGTTTTGGTGGATGATCCTTGCATTCTCATATCTATGATTCAAACCTTATTTTTTTATGTTTTCATTCATCTAGCTATGGTTTTGCTGTTCTTCTGTTTGTATATGATTAGAAAAGTTTTAGTTTTGTTGTTCAGTAGCCATATTGCCTAGTGGTAGAATCCCTTTGCTCATAAATTTAGGCAGGCTCAAACCTGAGTCCCATCTTTTCTTGCTTGTAAGTTTAGATGAGAATATTTAGAGAATGGTATGTTAGGTTCTTTTATCTCTTAAGGGGATTTCTATAAATGATTTTCAGGTTCATCTAATTGATTGTTTCCCTGCCCCTCATTCATATAAGCATTAGCTACTACCTCTTTTGTTTTTTGTTTTTTTTGTTTTTTTCTTTTCCTTCCTCCTGATTACTAATCTGTTCCTTGGGCAGCTCTCCTGAGATTGGAGGATCAATGCCGGCCAATGACAAGGGTTTTGATGAACCATGGGGAACATTTGATGGTAGTGAGAGTATATATTCTGCATGGGGCTCTAATCCAATCAGCTCCTCCAAGGTTGATGTCTTCTTTTTCTTCTTCTTGTTGTTTTTATTTTTCTTTTGGCTGATGTACTAAATGTTTCTTTATTCTAAAAACTTTTTTTGGTTGAAACATGAGTAAATTGATGCGTTCTAATTCTTAAGTCATTTCTTGTTAATATGTAACATAATGCCTTGTTTACTTTTCCCATCTGTTTCAATTCCGTCACTTTTTTATGCATCTCCTGGCATGTTCCCTGGTATTTTGCGTGTACTTTTTTTCTTTTTTTCTTTTTCTAATATTATAATGGGTTTCTGCAAGTCTTTTTTTTTTTTTTTTTTTTTTTTATCTATTTCCTAATATATTGTGCTTTAGTTGCCATCTCTTGTTAATCTGTTTGCCTATTTGTCTTGGCGATGGAGCAGGAGAAAGACAAGGATGATTATCAGTTCCAAATAGAGGACTTTGGCCTTAATCCTATCAAGACGGTGCCTTCACAGGCTAATTTTCAGAAGAGGAGCCCCTTTTTTGATGAATCTGTTCCTAGCACACCTCTTTTTGATTCAGGTGGTTTCCAGAAGAGGACCTCAGTTTTTGATGAATCCGTCCCAAGTACCCCACTTAACAATACAGGTTATTCACCAAGTTACAAAGGTGGGTCAGGACCCTCTTTTGACAGTTTCTCAAGATTTGACTCATTCAGATCCAATGATGGTGGATTATTTTCCCAGCGGGAAACTCTTGCACGATTTGATTCTATGCAGGGTAGCAAGGACTTTGATCATAGTTTTCTATCATTTGATGACTCAGATCCTTTTGGGAGTGGTCCATTTAAGATGGCCTTTGAGAGCCAAACTCCCAGAACTGACTCCAATACCTTCGGAAATGAGCCTTTTAAGATGTCCTTTGATAGCCAAACTCCTAGGAGAGACTTGGATAGCTTTGGAAATCAGTCTTTTAAGATGCCCTTTGATAGCCAAACTCCTAGGGGAGACTTTGATAGCTTTGGGAATCAGTCTTTCAAGATGTCCTTTGATAGCCAAACTCCTAGGAGAGACTCGGATCATTTTGGAAGTGAACCGTTTAAGATGAACTTTGGGAGTGAAACCCCTCGAAGTGATTATGATTCTTTTGGGAGTGGGCCATTTAAAACTTCTTTCGAGAGTCAAACTCCTAGAAAAGAGTCGGATCATTGGGGCACATTTTAACAAGGCTCATCAATAATTCTCAAGCACTTCCTTGATGGAATTTCCTGCATTTGAGCAATTCCCATTATTCAAGCTGCAGTATGCTTGCTTGCTATTATTGCCTTCGGGTGCTTGGTCTTTTGGAGTGTATTTTTGTGCATTGTATGTATTCATTATTCGGTTTTCTTCCTCTTCTCTCTCTGTTTTTTTTTTTTTTTTTGGGGGTGGGTGTTGGGGGGTGGGGTGAGTTTATATTTTTGTAGCTTATCAGGATGGTAACTTTTTATACTCAGTCTTCGGGATTATCCCCTGAATTCTTTGTTAATATAGTATATTGATATACCTTCCTTTATACGGGATATGTTTTGGCAAACTATTGTAATCTCTTCTAGGTTGAACGAGTCGTTATATATTCTTGATTCTTGGCTCCTCCGTTCCTTAGTGGGCATGTGAACTGAACTTCGAAAGCTGCTTTTATAGGGGTGTAATGATTTTGTATTATGTCTTGGTGGGTTTGACTTTTAGTAATGAACTGGAATATCAAAAAAGCTTGCAAGTTTGATTTGATTTGACTGAGCTTGGTTACTTGAACTAGTCGTTATATATTCTTGATTCTTGGCTCCTCCGTTCCTTAGTGGGCATGTGAACTGAACTTCGAAAGCTGCTTTTATAGGGGTGTAATGATTTTGTATTATGTCTTGGTGGGTTTGACTTTTAGTAATATCAAAAAAGCTTGCAAGTTTGATTTGATTTGACTGAGCTTGGTTACTTGAACTATTCAAATAGTTTATTGGGCTAGATTTGAGCAAATATTTGGCTCTACAATGCAAGTATGTAAACTTTGACCATTATTACAGAGTTCAAATCGATTGCGGGCTTAGTACTATTTTAGTTGGCAAGAGCCTCACTTCTACTATAGGTTAAATGAGTCAAGCCCAAATTATGGCGGGTTACATGTAGACCTGGATGGCGGCTCAGCTCGCTTTTCAACTGTCAGTTTATGGGTTAAGGTTATGTTAAATTGTGATTGATCTGTGTTAGTTTATGGGTCAAGGTTACGTTAAATTGTGATTGACCTGTGAGTTGATGGTTTAAGGTCGGTTCATGTGACCTGTCTTTTTTTTTTTTTTTCCCTTTCTTAAGATTTTACATTATTTTTTTTTTTCCTTTTTGCCTTTCTTTAACTATTTTTTTTCTTTAATTTGTTTATAAAATATATATTAAAAATGAAAAGAAAATAAAATATTACTTCTTTTTTTTTTTTTACAGTATGAATATGTAATGTCTTAATCTAATTGAATAGAATGAAGTGATTGGAAGAAAAATATTTTTTTATAGTATTTTACAGTTACTTATAAGGTGTTCATATATCTGTTAATCGGAATCAGATCGCTATAGTTCGGTTTGGATTTTAAGAAAATTTTTAGTTTTTTAATTAATTTTACGTTTTTAGAAAAGTATCAAGGTATATGTGACTGTCTAAATTAAATTTTTTAAATAAAAATAATTTGAATTGATTATAATTTGAATAAACTTAATGATATATCATTACTTTTAAGAAAATCATGTCATTTAATTTTTTTGGACAATTTCAAAAATTTTTTTTTTCTACATAATAAAACTTTTTTGTAAATGATGAAAAAAAAAATTATTATGTATTATCTTGAAGTAACTATTTATGTTTGTGAGTAGAAGTGGAACTCACAAGTAAGCTTGGGCTTCTATCAGATCGGTTCCAGTTACTGAAATAATTATCCTCTTCGCTTAATATCCCGTATGGTTCTTATCTTCTACAGCTTCCCTTATACTAATTTTTTATACAAACATTTGCCTCAACATTGACAACAGATAGGGAGACTCAGTGTTCATCGATGATTAGGCTTGTTGTACTAAACACTTGCTCAACAACGACTATTGAAGCCAAAGTAGTGAGTACTTCATGAGCGATGTAAGATAATAATAGGTAGTTCCTTTTATGCCTTTGCCATCACTCTAAAATATTGAAATTCTTGATAGAGATATTTTTCGAAAACTCGAAATTTGTCTTGTAGTGCTGCGTCTTAGACATTAGACTACCAAACCATTACCTCTTTATTTTAGCATCAGTAACTGTTCACCTATAAAAGAGTAATGTTGCTCCTTGGTGAGTGGCACAGGAGACACTAATGACTGGCCACCGTATTGATTTTGATAACAGTTGAGTATTTTCTCTATATCGGTTGTCACTGTTGACATTTCTTGTGATGCTTTCAAGTTATATACGTCTTGAGAATTAGTTAGATTTTGAATGTAAACGTACTAAGTTTTTAAATATATTAGTAATAATTATATTTTATAATGAGGGTCTAGAATAGTTGCTACACATTAAATACGAGGAATTTTTTTATAATAAGTTAACCATTTTAATGTCATATTGTATATGTATGCGTATAGATTTAGGTCTTCACAGGCCTGAACTGGAACGCTAAGTATATTAACAGCTGATATAACAAACAAGTGAACACTAGGCCTGTAAACTTATGAAAAAATCTTAGTAGTATTATGAAAAACTTTCAAAACTTTAAACAATTGGATGCAAATATTCTAATTACTGAGGAAAATGTCAACTCCCTACATGTTGCACATTGTGAAGTTATATAGCAGTTCGCTATTAAGATCTATGCTATGCAACAACTCGTAAGTTGAGTTCCAGCGATATTGCACATCTATCTTAAACTTCCAAGGTCTCTTTCTGTACTTCATGCAAAAGTTTGTCTACTTTTTGTAAAGGGATGACTTGTTTGTTATTGTCTTGACAATATTCTTAATTGGAGTTATACTGTTGTGCAAAGCTGTAATGCTATCCTTGATACACAAATTAAGAATATGACATATACAACATATGTGGAAAAAAATCCCTCCTAACGTTGGTTGACAGTAATTTTGTAAATCCGATATTGATGCAGTATTAACAGTTGTATTATCAAAACTAATAAAAAAAATTTTCCTTATTAATCTGTATTCATTTAAAATTTCTCTAATAATTTTATAAATATTTTGCGTTGTGTGTCAATCGTTAAATACTCTTAAAACCAATAGTCGTTTATTAAGTTGTCAATTATCGTTTATCTAATAAACAGTAATATCCATATAAGAATTATTATGAAAATGATTCACCCATATGTCTGTACATATGGACATTTGCACATCGAGGGAAGCAAACTTACCTGTAAGCTCTTTCTTACCTTTGTAGTAAAGCTTCTATGTGGCTGGAGTTATTATTTTGAGGCTAAATTATCGCAAGTTAGTGTTGAACGTCTCCTACTCGTATCGACTTTACCACTTTAATGCACTTGTGTTGAATGAGAGGTACATATTCGCCAAACATTATGTCAGGTTATATTTATGCCTCTCTTTATCATACCTTATTAGTATTTGTTCAGATGAATTACCGTCTCGAGCAATCTATTGTTGTGTTCTATCTATTCTTATATCTCTAAGATACTTCGACCTTAAGTACTTATTAAGGGTACCATATCCCTCTCCCACTTTCCACGAATAACTCGCATTGCAGTAGTTGCAGAATGCTCTTGAGTTCCCCCTTTTGTCTGTAATTTTATGGAAATGAGTAGTAAAATGATTAAACTTACTGGGTTTAAAGAGCTTACCTGAGTCAAATAGTCTTGAATTATTGGGACCACATTGTCTCATATGTTGCTCTTTTGTTTTGGGAATAATTTCTATATCGTCCTCTTAATCCTCGAACATGCTTGTGGGGCAACTTATCCGTGGGGTTTTAAATCCGGCGGGTCATGCAGGGATGCTCATACGAGGAGGTTCGAATCTAACATAATGTTTAGAGACATTCATGCATGGAGGTTCGAAACCGAAAAGCGGCGTGTTTTGATAACTCATATGTTGATGTTCAATGTCAAAGCTAAGAGGTGGTATGCCTCAATTACTCTTGTGATGAAGTTCTATATTGAAGCCCAGAGGTAATGTAAATTCTTTTTTCACATTCTCAACTATATCGTGTGTCATTTACTCATTTAGGTTGTACTCGTTATCCGGGTATACTTGAACATCCTTAAATTGTAGTGGCATAGACGACGCATTGGTAATTCTAATGCTTTTATCCTTATTTTTACTATTAGATGATGAATTGTATCTTTTACTAAAAAAGACATGGTGTAAAAATCTTTCTATCAGTATAAATATTTATAAGTGAAAAATAGAAATAATATATAAGAAAAAATAAAGCGAAAATTATATGATAGATATTTATATATTAACATTATTTGTTAGTGTAAATTGTTCTATGAGGTGGAGCGAAGAATTATGTACAAAAATTGTAGCATAGCAGCAAGGTATTCAAATGCAAACCAACCTGGAAGTGCTTGGACGGAAAATACTTCGTCATTTAACGAGACGAGACATTAAGGTTCTGCAAATGAGGAGACAATGACTGCCAATAATAACATTAGCAGCCGCGCTTGAGAGTTGGAAGAACGGTATAGAGAGAGAAGACTCACGTAAGAAGACAAAAAAGAACACAGCGGGCTGGCGGACTGAGTCACTCGAAGTTTCTTTCAGTTTCTTTATGAACATAGCCCAATCGACACCCTTTTACTATAAATATGCCATTTCCCATGTACTGCAAATGGTTGTGTTGAAGAATCATTCCCAAGGATAATATATTACGGTAGTTTTATATTAGTTCAATCTTTTACTTGAACCAATTAATTTTTTTTTTTTTGTTTTTTTGCCCCTTTTTATTTTTCTTTCATTTATTTTTATTTTTTGCAAATCTAATTTAGTAGATAGGAGTTGGTTCTAATAGTCCACTCTTTGAAATCCTATTGTTTCTTTAATGGTACATTAACAACTCAATGAAAAAAAAATAGACCGATGGTCTTAAAAATCCCCAATCCGTAGTAGCATCTTCCTTTAAACATCTTCAATTTCCCAGGAAAACAAGCTATTTGAGTCCTGTCAAACACAAGTTAGATTAATAAAGCATACAAGTAATAATTAATCAATTTTAATAACTTAGTCTAACCACAGTATATAGCCTTGAACTATATATATCATCATACTAAATTACTAATGCACATAACATGTCACTGATTTTCTTTTCTAGAAACCCTTTTACTTGGGTTTTGAAATTGTAAATTAGAGGCATCATCACAATACGCTCATATTTAATAAAATTATACACTTATATTCCATAGAATGAATCATAGTTTTCTGATAACTTTGACTCCAGCCTCCAGGGTTAATTTAACACGCCATGTCATGTCTTGACAGCGGCAATTCAAAAATCAATAATTCAAGCTTTGTAACTTAAACCGACACAACGTTTAAGACATGACAATATTACCAATTCTAAGAAGTGAAGCCACCAAGTTATATGAACATTTCAAAACCGATTCTCAACAAACTGAAACCCGATCATTCCGAAACGTCTCATCTAACCCACATAAGCCAATGCCAAGCATACTAAATAACTTGTTGGCAGCAGCCATTCATCCTCGTGATTTCAACTCACTACAATAAAACATATTGTTTCATAAGCGAGTTCATTTGATACTTACAATTGAAATAATCATTGTTTGGTATACTATATATAAATATGTTTATTAGTTTTAAGTTCCAAAAATATAAAAGAACCACAATATCCTTTTATTTATTTTTTTTTGGGGGGCAAAAAAAAAAAAAAGGAAAAAGAAAAGAAACACTTTTGAAATTCTAATAATATAAGACACACCTTTATAATAGCTCCGATACCTCTGACACATTCCTTTTTGTTTTAGAAATTGACACATCTATCTATCTATTCAAAGCTACACACACAAATGGAAGTATCAACGTATCGTGGCTTCCGACGTAACGATTCCATCAATTTGTTGACTAAGGGGGGAAAATCTCAAAAAACACAACTTATTAATCGCGTTTTTAGCTACTGATGAAACCAATTAAGGTCCTAGGTGCCTGCTTGTCCATATCGGTCGTCATATCATAGCCTCCACTACTAAAGATAGTCCCCACAGGCCACAGCAGACGCAAATAGTATAAAATTTCCCCATGTTTTCAAACAAACAAACATAACCACTGATTTTATGTTATTGTAATTTTTCCTGAGATAAGTAGATCGGAATTCTTAAAAACTCTCTAATTTTTATGCCCTAGTTAATTAAAATTATCAATTTAATATGAAAAATTACATATCTTTTATAATCACACCTATTTCTATAGATACGAGTATGACAAATGAAATGTCTGTGTTTGTAAATTATAATGAGGGTGACAGGTCAAATTGTCCCATTTTTCAAAACCATTATATAAAAAAAGATTCAGACTAAAATAAATTGGCAAATGTTGTCCTTATATCACAGATAGGACATGTGGTGCATTGAAATTGCAATTTAAACATACGATTTTGAAATCACGGTTTTAACATGAGATTTTCAAAATTCGATATTTACTAAAACACTGCATCTTGAAGGTTTGAGTTTTGAAATCACTGGGGAAGCATCTTGAAGGTATTTGACAAATTAATTTTGCCAGGAGCATTTTTTAAAAGATAGTTTTCAAAAGGTCGGCATCTTTACTAGTTTTCTCTAATGATAACTACATAGAATTATAGCTAAATCTTTTTGCTAGGATCTTAATCCTTGCGGGTATGATTTTACCTTCCAATGACTTATAAAAATATGGCTAAGTATCTTAAAATAAGTGATGAGTGGATATAAAGTGTGTAAAATATGATATTTTATCCATACTCTATTTTACAAGTATATGTTTTAAAATTTTTATATTTGGAATTTAACCTCTACCACTTTGAAACCATCGTACACTCTATACCTTAGAAATTCTGTACCCTATGAAACTTGTATTTTTCTTTTCTTTTTTTTTTTTTTGCAATTTTATGCGGTCAATTAATATTAAACCTGTAACTATACTAATGGACTAAATAGAAATAATTTGAAAGTTTAATATATTTGCAATGCATTTAATTGTAACAATATGAAATTTTAATAAATAGAATAGAGAATATTCCTACACTTGGAAAAGTTCAACCCTTGGTTGGATTATACTAAATTGTATTTTTTATCTTTTCTTTTTAAATCATCAAAATAAAATTTTGATCAAATTATAAAATTATTATATATAGAATACAAATCTATATGTTAAGTAACTCTACTGAAATACATTGGATGATAAGTTAATAACTAAGTTTTTTAAATACCTTGCTAGATTCGAGTTAGTAAAAGATGAAAAAACAACATAAAAACGAGATAGTGAAAAAAGAAAGAAACGTTTAAAAAAAAAAAGAGACAAGGACAAGACAATATACATAAGAGTGTGTAATCTTAGGGTTTTATTATATACTGCACTTTTTATTATTGTTTTCTTTAAGATTAAAATAATACACTATTATTAATTTTTTATTTATCAGTATTATTCAATTATTATTATAAAGTGGGTAGAAAGTACTCTAAAATACGTACCTTTTATATTTTATAGTATAATTTCTAGGGTATATAGAGGGTACTATGATATCATACCCGTACCCAATCCTGTAGGAGTAAGTTATGAAAAATTGCTATCTAAAACTTATCTATGACCCTCTTTACTTATCCGGTGGAGAAAGATCCGAATGAATACCCAATATAGCAAGGTTATCCACTTACCCTTACTTAAGATATAGCTAAAATCCAAAACCATGTCGTAAAAGTTTTATAAATAAAAACAAGTTTGAATTTTAAGATAATTTAAAGAATATATATATTTTTGAAAGAGGGAAATTGTAAAAAACTCCCATGAACTTTTGTTTTGGTATGGATCTATTCTTTAAACTTTCAAAATGAGTTTTTTAACCTTTTGAACTTTTATTTTTAGCGTAAATTCACCCATTTTACTTTCAAAGTAAGTTTTTTAACTTGTTGCTGGTGCTAGAAGACTTGAAATTCCATTGCTTGTTGGGAATAGAAAATTTTCCAAATGATGTTCAATAACAAAGGATTTATTAGTACAATATAGTGTATTAGGATTTAAAAGGTAAGCAGCCATTAGAGACAAAAATATGAAGAATAGAAGATGATCTAGATGAAAGCTATTAGTAAAGTCAAGTAGGCACGCACTTCACAAATTAATTACAGTGAGTTGAAAGAGATTATGTTGATTGCAAGACCATTTAAATCATTTCAAGTTATGAGAGACCATCAAATGCAAGGTGTAGCTGCTGCTATTGTTTTCATCACTACCAAGCATATAAACCACTCATGAAACATTTCTTGTAGGGTGGATTATACGGAGTCTAAAGTAGCTTTAAGAGAATATGAAATGTAAAATAAAATTAAGATCGATGATGCAGATAATATCCTTACACAATCTTCACTAACACTATGCTTTGTCTATAGATGAAGGTTCTATGGAACATGAGCGCAAATTATTGTGTGTCTTTATTTTCTTTCATTCATATATGTAGAAATTATTGTGATAGAATTGGTTTGCACTTAGTTAACCTTTTATAAAAAATATTAAAGTAAATAATCATTCTGGAAGATTGTGCCAGAAGCCACATATAAAGAGGTAATTAGAAGCTTATAATGTGGTTGGGTAAGCTGTAACAAATTCTAATGTCACATTTGAGGTTTAAAAGTTCCATATAACTAGGTTGTGAGTAACATAAGATTTACTAAGGATTATTTACCTCTTTGAAAATAATTAATTCTATTATTTTAATTAAATTCATTGTTATTATGCATTCTTGTACTTTATTTTATATGTTCTTATTATTGTTCTTTGTTTTATTGATTATTTAATTGTACTTTTGATTGTAAAGTTAGATAATTAGAGAATTATTGGGAAAAATTGCTAATTATCTAGGGTTTGCCCTTGTTGATGGTTTCTTGTAGGATCGACAACATAAAATCAAAATCTATGTTATACTATAAGTTAACTACCACCTCATGTACACAATTAATTTCTAGCTTGTTGCTAAGGAACCAATGATGTGAAACTAATTAGGATATTAGCAAAACCCTAATTTTTCCATTTATTTTAACATGTTTATAGCATCTCCTTCCTATAGTTTCTTTTGGTATTTTCTTTATTGATTTGCCTCTAACTACTCGAAAAAGGAGAAAATGTTATGCTTGTCATTGAAGTGCTTGTAGGTAACTTATCTAAGCATGTAGAAGCTTTGTACACATGTAGAAGCTTCGTATATTTGCTCAAAATTAAAAGGCGATTATAATAGAAGCTATGGTAGAAGGTTGTCTACACATAGTAGAAATATAAGTAGAAGGTAACAAGTTCGGTAGAAGGAGTAGTAGAAGGAATAGTAGAAGGTTAAGTAAATTTCCTATTGAAACATAAGAAAACCCCTTAGGGTATAGTGAAGTTTAGTGGTGACTGATTAAATGCATCTAACTAATCAAAGGTCACCACTTTAACTTAAGGAAGAGTTAGAAGAAGAAGTTGAAAACATGGTTGTGAACAATGGTGATACCAGCAAACTTCCCTTATCTCTTTATTATTTGTTGTTTATATTTTCTTCATTAACAAATTATTTCTATCATATATATCATTGGAATGACTAATGAAGTTTAGAGCTGGAAGTGAGGATTGATGGAAAAAGTGAAACCTTTATAAAATCTTACACCAAATCTTTAAACTTTTTTTCTAGTGTGGATTCATTCGCGAAACTTTCAAGATGAGTTTTTTAACCCTCTAAACCTTCAACACTTTCTAACATTATATCAATTTAACATTTTTTATTTAAAAAAGGTATGTGCATGGCGATATTGATGATAATATATAATTTATTATAAAAATATAATATATATTGTACAGATGTAATACATTAAAATATATACCATGAAGCATGTAATAAAATTATAATAAATACCATATGTAGTATATTCACTAATATTATAAATTACAATAACATATATAAGATATGCTATATGTTACTATATGAGATTGTATCTTGCGACTAATGATACATTATGTATTTATTGTATATGTTACATAGATTGGATATTTATTCAATCAGTCAATCAAATAAAAGTTGTATTTTATATCCATCTTAATTAGTCATATGGCATGTATACACTTTTTATTTAATAGATAATTTATGGTAATTAAAGAAAAGATTTTTAATAAAAAAACTTACATGTTCGTTTAAATACAACATTTATATTCTTTTTTATTTGAAAGGTAAATATGTCTTAGTTGGTAATTATTGTTAATTTCATTAAATATAAAATGGCAATTAAATTATTGTTGTACCATTTTCTATTTTTATAAATACACTAAGTGTTGATTTAATATGTAAATAATAAAATGATGTACAAAGGTCATATTATGTCTGGAATAATTGATGTTAATGTTAATAAATATCAAGGGTAAAAAAGATAATCCATAATTCAATACTTTTATACTAGTCTAATTCATTAGTGTTTTGAAAATCTAATCATGATAACCAAAGGCATTTTTTTTCTTATCGTATGTAATGCATTAGTTATGACGGATATGAAATATGACCTAATTGAATGATGGAATGATCTACTAATTTATATAACATATACAATAAATATATAATATATCATTTGTCATAAAATATGATTTCACAAAGTAACATATAATATATCTTATTTATCTTATTATTATATATAACAATATTGAATATATGACATATATAATATCTCTTAAATACTACGTGGCAAAATTTTAATCATCGAAGTATCTTTTGGTGGAACGACTTATAGTACGTCAAAATTACAAAGTTAAGCGTGCTCGGTCTAGGTTGATTCTAGGATGGGTGGGCTCTTAAGAAGCTATTGCACCAATGTGCTTGCGCTAGGGTTAAGTCAATCCCATTTTAGGAGAGCAAAAAATTTTGTTTTAATAGTTTAAGGGATGAATTCAAGTTAACGTAAAAGTTTAGAATAACAAAAAGCTTACTTTAAAAGTTTAAAGAACGAATTTGCTTTAGAGTGAAAGTTTAAGTATTATTTTTTTCAATTGGCCTGCATTTGTAATTCACTGGAGATATATTTAATTGTAGATACTTAATTTTTGCCTTCCGTAGTCCTAATTTTTAGTTTTTTTTTTTTTTAAAAATAAGGTACTAACTCAAAAATAAGAAAAAGATAAAAATAATAAAAATTAACAAATGATGAAAATACAAAAAAAAATGAGAAAAGAAAAAAAAATAATTTAATTATTCTTTTAGAAAATAATTTATTTTAGGGTAAATAGTTTTAGTAATTATTGCATGGTTTAAGTACAATTTGATTGTATTAGAAATAAAAGCACAGGCCAACAGCTTGATGAACAAGCATTGGAGAATTGAATTGGATTTAACTTGAAATCGTAAGTTTGAATCTCATCAAGCATTCAGTGTCTTTTATCTTTTATTCCATTGAAATTTCTTTATCATTTTTACAAAAAAGCGAGATGAATAAGCGGGATCATATCTAATCAAATCTTCTTTATTTGGATTTGAATCGTTAGAGAATATTCAAATCTAGTTTGATTTTATTAAATTAGATTTAAATTAATATAAATAATTCGGATCTAATTTAATTTTTATCAAATTAGATACAATGGATACGATTCGATATGATTTGGTTCAGGTTTTATAAATACATACACTCGCCAAAAGAAGAAAAGAATTTTTTTAGAGAATTCAGTTCCATAAAAATAAACACCCTAGACCAATACATGCTGCCCCTGACGTCCGTAACCACCTGCCACATCTGCTGACCAACGCTTGCACCAAATACGCCTACACGATTCACATAACCACACCCACCCACACAAATACAGTCACAACATCCACAACCTACAGTACTAGCGACATCGACCACTCTTTTTTAATCCAATTGATAACATGGTCCAGCCTTCTTCCATGAACAGCAGCAACTCCAAACTAACAGCCACTTACTAACTCACCATCACTTATAGTACACCAGATTCGCCCAACAACACAAGATAGACTACGCCCGAAGACTAATCTACACGAACACTTAAAGCAATCCCTTATACGATTCGCACTGCTTTCTGTTAATCACACACCATGAACAGAGGCCAAATCCACTGCACTGCACGACTTACACTCGTGGTTTGTTTCATAACCGAACACAGACAATCAACACTTTCTCCTCGTCCAGTAATTCGCGTGCCTAATCCAAGCTTTACACAACACTGCTGATAATTGCCCACTGCCTCAACACGATACGACAGTGCACTTCCTCCTTGTTCAGTAGTTTGCAAGCCTACGCTCTCGTACGTAATAGAACACTTCAAGCCCAATCACAACAGCATACCCATATTGTCTCCATCTTCCCTTCCATCCATCCAACGACAAGTTCACAACCCACGAACACCAAACTCACACAATGAACATACACCTGAAGATAACACGCAAAGTATCACGGTTCGAGACTTTCTTGAGCACACAAATAAACCGTGCGGCGCTTACTATCCTACCTTTGCAGTAGTAAGCAAGCCTAACTCGCACGCAACATTAGCCAATAAGGCCTAAACCTGTAAGCAATACAACCAAGGAAGAAAGCCAATGGATTATAAGGGACACGGGTAAGAATGGAAAAAGGAATAGTATACTTTTATTAACTCCGACAGAAATACAAGGCTGCAATGTGTGTGTACGAGGGTACAGTGTATGTAATAGGTGCCACCGGTCGTGATCAACCAACGTGGTGAGTAAGAGCTTCAATCCAGAAGAGTACTTATACCCCCGTAAAGAGCTTTACGAACATTATTAGGCATGGCAGGAGGAGACATTAAAATTAGTAAAATGACACTACTTTCTAAAAGTGAAAATTTCTAATAATAGTAAGGCTTTAACTACACAAAAATTAAATCTCCCTTTATGTTACAATATATACAAAAGAATGGCCCCTTGTTAGTATAAATATCTTACAAAAAGGGACCTTGACATCCTACCCCACTTAATTCTATTGATGTCCTCGACGATATGTACTGGAGCTTGGATCTAGTGGCGGAGGTCTTCTGGTTGGCAAAGTTGACTTTCTCTCGGATAAGGGCTTCAAATCTTCTTTAGTCTCCCAGCTAGTATTTTCTTCTCCTAGATCTCTCTACTTGACTAAATATTCTTTATGTTCTTCTCCAGTGGAGGGATCTCAGACTTTTCACTCTGCAAGGATGTCTTCCACGGCTTAACTTAGGTTGAACTTGATCTTGACGTGTGATCGCTTGGACACATTGAGAGATAGGTCTTCTATGTCTGGATAATATGGCTTTAAGACGCTGATATGAAAAACTGGATGGACCTTCAACCACGTAGGAGGCTCAACCTTATAGGCTGTTCTTCCAATCTTCGATATGATAAGAACTGGACTAATGTACTTTTGGATCAATCTTCTATCCATGTTCCTCATTGATTTGACCTGTTCTGGAAGAAGCTTTATCAGGACCTGATCTTCAACATTGAACTCTCTAGGTCGGTGATTATGATCTGCCCATTTCTTCATTCTCTTAGAAGCCTTTTCAAGATATACTTTCGTTACTTCTAAACTTTGCTTCCAATCCCTGGTGAACCGATAAGCTCTTGGGCATCTCTCGGTGTATGGTGCTACCACTGTAGGAGGTAACAATGGTTGCTAACCCCTAATGATCTCTATAGGGCTCTTGTTGGAGGAAAAGCTCCGTTAGATGTTGAAACAAAATTGGGTGATATCCAGCAAATCAACCTAATTCTTCTGGTTGGCACTGACAAAGTGTCGAAGGTATTCCTCCAGCAACCCATTGAATCCCTCTGTCTGTCTGTCACTCTGTGGATGGTAGTTGGAGGTCATGCTCAGCTTGGAGCCCATGAGTTGGAACAACTCTATCCAAAACTTCCTTGTAAACCTAGCATCCCTATTACTCACAATATTTTGGGGCATACCCTAGAATTTTACTACATGCTTGAAGAAAAGCTGGGCTGTCTCTTTTGCGCTTAAACTCTTCGTGGTAGGAATGAAGGTGACATACTAAGAAAACCTATCAATAACAACAAAAACGGATGAGTACTCCCCTACTTTTGGTAGGGAAGTGATAAAGTTCATGGAGAAGATCTTCCATGGGCGAGATGCCACAGGAAGTGGCTCCAAGAGGCTTGCCACTTTCTGCCTCTCAACTTTGTCTTGCTGGTAGGTTAAGCAAGTCTTCGTATAAGTCATCACATCCTCCTTCATATGCAGTCAGTAATAGCCCTGCTTCAACAAGCTTCATGTTCTCTGCCAACCTGGATGTCCAGCCTACAAAGTATCATGGCACTCTCTCATGAGTGCCCTTGTCAAGTTGCCCACCTTCGGGACATATAATCGGTGCCCCTTTATGTAAATAAGGTCGCCTTTTACCAAAAATCTACGCGTCTTCCCTTCTTTAACCAACTGCTTGAGATTTTTGGCCAACAGGTCTTGACCTATGTGTTGCTTGATCTGCTCTTGAATTGAAGTCGAGATTTGACTCGCCGACTGTGTGTAATATATGGCTGGCAACAGAATTGTCTGTCTTCACAAGAAACTTAGATCCTAGTAAATAATTTTTCTAGGTCCTCAGACAGTGAACAATTGCAAGTAACTCCTTCTCTTGAGCTGAGTACCTGCACTCTGTTTGATTTAGCTTCCTACTCTCATATGCCACTGGATGACCCTCTTGCATTAACACTCTACCTAATGCAATGTTAGAGGCATCTGTGTGGACTTCGAAAGGCTTGGAAATGTCAGGAAGTGCGAGTACTAACTCCTCCGTCACTACACTCTTCAACTCCTTGAAGGCACTCTGACATATCTCATCCGATGACTATGCTTGGTCCTTCTTCAATAGATCTATAAGGGGTGTAACTCGATGGGAAAATCCCTCAACGAATCTTCTATAGTAATTTACGAGTCCAAGGAAGGACTGCAACTCCATTACATTCTTAGGTACTGGCTATTCTTGATTGCTTCCACCTTTGCCATGTCCATTCGGATCCACCCTTCTTCAACAACATGACCCAAGAAGTTGATGCGCTTTTGGGCAAAGGCACATTTCTTGCGCTTTACGTACAAATGATTCTCCTGCAACTTCTTGAAAACCATTCGTAAGTGCTTCACATGGTCTTGTAATGTCCTGCTATATATGACAATGTCGTCTACATAGACAACTATAAATTTGTCGAGATATTCACGAAATACATTATTCATTAAGGTACAAAATGTTGTAAGAGCATTAGTGAAATCGAAGGGCATCACCAAGAACTCATAAGCGCCATACCGGGTTACATACGTCGTTTTAGGCCCATCCCCCTTAGCAATGTGAACCTGATTATAGCTTGAGTGAAGATCCAGTTTTGTAAAATACTTAGCCCTACTCAGTTGATCAAACAGATCAGCAATTAGAGGAATTGGGTAATGATTCTTCATCGTCAGCTTATTTAGAGCCTGGTAGTCAATACATAATCTCAAACTCCCATTACTTCTTTTGAAATAAAACAGGAGCCCTGTATGGTGCTTTTGAAGGTCGAATAAAGCCTACCTCTAAAAACTCATCCAATTGCTTCTTCAATTTGAAAAGTTCGGGAGGCGACATTCTGTAAGGAGCTCTGGCAAGTAGTTTGGCACCAGGAATCAACTCAATCTCGTAGTCTACCGACCTTCTGGGAGGTAATTCCTTTGGGAGATTGTTAGGCATTACATAATCGTACTCTTTTAGGACCTTCTCTATTACCTCTGGTATCTCCGTCTTTCTTGCTTCCTCTTTCTCTATAAGGAAAGCCAGGAAAGTTGGCTCTTAATGTTTGAACCCTCTCTTAAATTGGAGCACTGATAACATCATAGCCCCTATATTATTCCCTTCCTTGACATTGTTGTTTGCCCTATTCCTTAGAACTGTCACACAGCAAGGCTTTTCACTCATGAATAACAAGCAATCTGCTTTGGGCATGGGAGCAATTTTGGCTTGTCTTAAGAAATTTATTCTAAGGACTATGATGAAGTCATCCAATGGAACATCTGTGAAGTTGGGATTTCCACTCCAATCTCTAACCCTCACTTTTACTCCTCTTGCAACTCCTCAGACAGGGCGGGCCTTGGAGTTGACAGCTTTAATTTGGCTAATGTCCTTAGCAAGCACTAGCCTCAACCTTTCTGCCTCAGGTACATTAATGAAGTTGTATATAGTACCAGAGTCTACCATTGCACCAGCACTCTTGCTATTGATGTTCAATTGGACATACATCAACTCATTATTGTTCTTGAGCTTACATCACATTGAGGAACTCTTTCCAATAGCCAACAACATGTGCAATGCGCCCATTCGAGGTTGATCCTCTCCATCACTCCCCGACTCATCATCTTGGCAGACACTCTTTACTTTTTGTGCCATAGCATGGAGTGCTGCCCTATGTAGACACTTAACTACTTTGTGTATTGTGTGGGCCATTACATAAGAAACACGAGAATGAGGGATTCTTACCTCCATTGGTTGCCCCACTCTTTCCTGACCGGTGAGAGTTATAGGATTTCCTTTGACTCCCTCCAGTATTACCCTTGTTACTACTTGAACTTGGGGCTTCCCCCACTCTTGGGTTTGCCCGTCTTGACCGAATTTTCACCTTCATGTCTTGTTGATACATTCTTCCCTTTATTATCATGAGTGTAGTCAGTCAAGCACTCAGCTGCTTCTTGTGCCGTAGCCAAGTTAGTAACTCGTTGCCTCTGCGACTCATTCCTAGCATAAGGCTTCAGTCCTTCTAGGAAATAGAATAGCTTGTCATCTTCAGCCATACTCTTGATGTCCAACATCAATGTTGAGAACTTACGGACATACTTTCTAATGTCATTACCCTATCGAAGTTCCTGCAACTTCTTTCGGGCATTGTACTCAACATTCTCAGGGAGAAACTGAGTTCGCAACTCAGCCTTTAACTCGACCCATGTATTTACATGAGCGTTGCCATTTTGGATATCCTCATATTTGGTACGCCACCACAGTTTAGCATCACCAGTTAAGTACATTGTAACCATGGTGACCTTTGATCTCTCATCATTTGTCCCCACAGTAGCGAAGTACTGCTCCATATCAAATAGAAAGTTCTTCAACAACTTGGCATTCCTCATGCCAGTGAATGCCTTGGGCTCAGGCATCTTTAGATGTCCTACATGAGCAGGACCATGAATAGGGGCAGGGATAGGAGCATTTCCTACAACCCAAGTCAAAATAGCTACTTATGCCCGTAACTCTTTAACAGTCTCGATTGAGGCACGAGTAATAACTTGTCTTCTTATGTTTTTTACTTGGGTCTCAAGTGTTGTCTTGCCTCATTGGTTGTTACGTGCATTTCCCCCCTGAGGGTTTGCACTATAAAACCAAAATTTTTAGCCATCTCGATCATCTTAGCATTCATCTTCTGATGATTGGCCTCAACTTTAACCACTTTTATTGATAATGTGATCAAATCATCTATTCACTTAAACAATCCCCTGAGGATTTCTTCAAGGCTATTTAGCCTCTTGCTCACTTCTTTTTGTTGTGTCATGATCATTCCCGCTAGAATAACCTAGGCTCTGATATCAACTGTTACGGTCCGAGACTTTCTTTAGCACACAATAGACTGTACGACGCTTACTATTTTGCCTCTGCAATAGTAAGCAAACCTAACACGCAACGTTAGCCAACAAGGCCTAAACTTATAAGCCACACAACCAAGGAAGAAAGGGAACAGATTATAAGAGACACAGGTACGAATGGAAAAAGGAATAGCACACTTTTATTAATTCTGACAGTAATACAAGGTTGCAATGTGTATACACGGGGGTATCGTATATGTAATAGGTACCACCGGTCATGATCAACTAATGTGGTGAGTAAGAACTTCAATTTAGAAGACTCCTGTCCCCTTAAAGAGCTTTACGGATATTATTGGGTCTGGCGGGAAGAAACATTAAAACTCGTGAAATGGCACCACTTTCTAAAAGTAGAAATTTCTAATAATAATAAGGTCTTAACTATAAAAAAATAAAGTCTTCCCTTATGTTATAATATATACAAAAGAATGGCCCCTTGTTAGTATAAGTATCTTACAAAAAGGGATCCTAACACAAAGCGCGCTGCTAACCGCCGACTGCCGAGAAACTGCATTCCTGCACATGAGTCCACTGTTCGCACGTTCATGCCACACACCCCTATCACAAACACTCACTGCATTACACTTCTAGTCACGCTCGGCCCAACCAACTCCCAACGTTAATGCGCGACTGAATTGCTGTATACAAAGGCTACTTGTCCAAGCGGTAGCAATAAGGCCAATGCCACTACACAAGGCAGTAGCAACACATTGATCGACACTCTTCATCACAACTACAGTAAGCTCCTGCCGATCCAAAGTCAAGTCCTCCACAAGTGTGACTGCTGCTTAAAGCTCTTCACCGCACACATGTTCAAATCCACGTGCTCGCACAACTTCGATCAGCACTCCATCCAGACACGTAAGTAGCGATCCAACGCATTGACAAACCTTATTGATTTCACTGAATATCAAGCCAGATTCGAGATTTCTTTTAATTTGTTTCTTTGTTTAGTTCGTTATTGTTATTTTAAATCATTATGTTATTATTCTGTTGGTTGGTTAGCTAAATTCATAGTATGATATATGTCTATATTTAGACAGATTGTTATTAACAGTAAAAAAATATGTGTGAGTATATTAGCTTAGGATATTTTTAGGTTTTTCTTAGAAATCATTTTATAGAAAGTTATTTTTTTAGAAATAAAATTTAATAAAAGAGAAACATTTTACAAAAATGATTATGGCGTCTTAGAGAGTTTTTTGATCACTTACCAGTGAAAACTCTCTTTAGATTTTTTTTTAATAAATCGAATCAATTAAAATGTAAATTTGGTTGGTTTCAAAATTAAAATAAACTAACACGCTAAAATTTTTAAAAAGAACTACGATCATCTGATTTCGGCTAATAGGTACGTAGGTATTTTCGAGACGACGATAAAATTTATAGAAACTTAGGTTTTTTTTCTTGTTATTTTTACTTTATTTTATTTTTTTCTTAAAAAATATTATAATTAGAAGAATAATCCTAATTTTAATAAATAAATAGTGGTACCTGTTAGGATTTAATAGGTTAGCTCCTAAATTCGGAACTTTCTGATTCTTCACTCAAATTGAAATCAAATATCGGTAATTAAATCGTAATTAATCCACTTAGTTGATTACGA
This sequence comes from Lumnitzera racemosa, assembly GCA_024138005.1. Taxonomy (NCBI): domain Eukaryota; kingdom Viridiplantae; phylum Streptophyta; class Magnoliopsida; order Myrtales; family Combretaceae; genus Lumnitzera; species Lumnitzera racemosa. The sequence continues at coordinate 63,840,985 of JAMXBC010000011.1, forward strand.
TTTTCTTTTCTTTTTCTTGATTTTGGTTGGATGGTAACTTCAAAAAATTATTTTCAATAAAAAACCGAAATTTTCTAATATTTTAAAATCGGTTATTAATATTAAATGGTTTTAGATTTAGTATTTATCGAAATATAAAAAATCTAATTAAATAAAAAATTGAAAATGAGTCTCAACATTAACATTTCCATTCAATGCAGTCATCATAGAGGTGGGGTCTGGCAAAAGCAAATATGGAAATGGGACAAGTCAACTTGCATATATGCTCCTGACTCTATGGATTTCCCACCGTCCTGTACAAACCAACCAACCACATCAGAGGACACATGATCCATGACATCAGTTTTGGAATTGTTTAGTGCAATGCGACATTCTCCTTGCACAAGGCTTTATTTAATTTTTCGGTTTGTATTGATTTGGTAAAGTTAAATATAAAATGAAAACAAAATGAACTAAGGCCTCGACACTTTGACCTGGACATCGCTATCTATGGTTTTTGAGCAATGCTATACTTGGAATTCATCACAACATCGAGAGAAAACCTATGCGTAGGAACAAGCCTCCTCCATTGCTTGATATTATGAATGGAGATTACTGTCTTTTGTCTCACCATTATCTAATAAATTATTCAAATGTTTTCTTTCTTTCTTTTTTTAATAACATGAAAAATGTGATCACTAGCTGTAGTGGAAGACCAACTAAGTAAGTTGTTCTCTTTCTCTAGCTTCAAGTATGCTTCTCTCTCTCTCTCTCTCTCTCTCCACCTTCCTCTAAGAGTTGTGCAAGGAAAATGAAAAGTGGCCAGAGAGGAGCAAGATGAGTATGACCGCTTTTGCTCCTGTAACTATCATGCTTTTTTTCCTGTGAGTTTTTCCTTTTGTTTGGTATTTTTAAATAAAAAGTAATTGATTTTGATTTTCTACTTTTCAGCTTTTGATAGCAAGAACTATTTCGTAGCTAAACTACTTATTCTTCTTCTTCCTCTCTCTCTCTCTCTCTAAAGTTGAAGGTTGTCTTCCTCTACTTCACTTTTTCTGTGCTTCATTTATCATTAAGTATTGTTGAGCTTTTGAGCCGTATTGAATTACCATTAGATTCCTTTAGAAGGCTCTCAGGGTGATATTGGGTTTCTTTTTTTTTTTTTTTTCTTTATTAATTTGTCTTCTGGGTATCTAGTCTTTGCTTTTTTCTTTTGTCTTTATAGATTGTCTACTTCTTTTATTTGCTGGATATATTGGCTGCTCTAAAATTTTAAGTTAGTAGAATAAATTCCTTGATGCTTTTTCTTGACTTCCTGATTCTTATTTTCATGTTAAGGTTATTACTTGCTTCAATCAAATGAAAAGCCTTTGCACTCGATTTCTATAGGGCCAGTGGGTTATTTAATTGGTGTTACAGTGAAGTATCGCCAATAGGTAGCAGGCTGCTTATCAACAGCTTATGCCTTGAGTGCTTCTATGAAAGAACCATATTTGGGATGAAAACCTTGGTATAGATAGAAATAAGTAAGTGAAGGAAAGCTTTTATGTTAAGGAATGGATTCAGTTTTGATGTGGCTCCTCTGGATATTCATCCTCTCTTTCGGGATTTTCTCTGAATGTCAAGAGAAATTAGATGTTGTAAATGTTGGAGCAGTTTTCACATTCAGTACTATTAATGGGAAAGTCTCTAAGATTGCAATGAAGGCCGCTGAGGATGATATAAATTCCGATCCACGTGTTCTTGGTGGACGGAAACTGTCTATAACAATGCACGACTCAAATTACAGTGGATTTCTTGGCATTGTTGGTGGTATGTAATCTTATCTGGCTCCTAGTTTTACTTTATTTCCTCTATTCCTTTGATATTCATATCTTGCAAGTCTCCAGAGTTCTCCTGGTATGAGGTTTTGTTAATTAATTACTCATTGAAATGGCAGCATTACAATTCATGGAGACTGACACTGTAGCTATAATTGGTCCTCAAATTTCTGGAATGGCACATGTACTCTCCCATCTTGCAAATGAACTCCATGTCCCGCTTTTGTCCTTCACTGCGTTGGACCCCACCCTCTCACCTCTCCAGTACCCCTATTTCATTCAGACTGCACCCAGTGATCTTTTCCAGATGACTGCCATTGCAGAGATTGTTAGTTATTATAGGTTTTCCGTGGTGGTTGCAATGTATTCAGATGATGATCACAACCGTAATGGCATAACCACGTTAGGCGACACACTTGCACAAAGGCGCTGTAGGATTGCCTATAAATCAGCAGTACCTCCTGACCCTCGGGCAACCCGCAATGACATTGTAGTCGAATTGGGAAAGATCAAAATGATGGAATCAAGAGTCATTGTGTTGCATACCTTTTCAAAAACAGGACTCTTGATATTTGAGGTGGCTAAAAGTCTGGGGATGATGGGGAGTGGTTATGTTTGGTTGGCCACTACATGGCTGTCTACTGTTCTGGATTCTGTCAAAGAATTTCCTTTGAAAGACCCTAACACTACTCAAGGAGTTATAACTCTTCGACCACATACTCCCAACTCCAAAAGGAAAGCAGCGTTCATATCACGGTGGAATAAGTTGAGCAATGGCACTATAGGATTGAACCCTTATGGTTTATATGCATATGATACGGTTTGGATTATTGCTAATGCGATGAGAGCGTTCCTTGATCAAGGCAACAACATTTCATTCTCCGATGATACCAAGTTAAGCGGGGTGGGGAACGGAACATTGAACTTGGGGGCATTAAGCATCTTCAATGGAGGGAAACAGTTGCTTGCTAATATATTAGGAACAAATATGACAGGTCTGACTGGACCGATCCAGTTTAATCCTGAACGGGCTATATTACGTCCTTCATATGATGTGATTAATGTGCTTCATAAAGGTTATAAACAGATTGGATATTGGTCCAACTATTCTGGTCTCTCCGTTGTGCCTCCAGAGACATTTTATGCAAAAGCTGCCAACCGTTCTATTGCTAATCAGCATCTAGATGATGTGGTTTGGCCTGGAGGCACGAATACTAAGCCTCGTGGTTGGGTGTTTCCAAATAATGGGAGGCAACTTAGAATTGGAGTACCCAAGCGTGTCAGCTATCGGGCCTTTGTTGAGCAGAGCGATGGTTCAGATGGAGTGCAGGGATATTGCATAGAGGCATTTCTTGCAGCAATAAAATTGCTCCCATATGCAGTTCCCCATAAATTTATATTATATGGAGATGGTCATCAGAATCCAAACTACAATGAGCTTGTAAATAAGATTGCTGAAAATGTGAGTCATTCTGATGGAAAAGAATTCATATTTGTGATCCAATTCAAATTCCGATTCTGATCACATAATATCTATAATGTAGGAATTCGATGCCGTTGTAGGTGATGTTGCGATTGTTACAAACCGAACAAGGGTAGCAGATTTCACTCAGCCTTATATTGACTCAGGCCTAGTTGTTGTTGCTCCAGTAAGAAAGTTAAATCAAAGTGCTTGGGCATTCCTGAGGCCATTCACTCCATTGATGTGGGCTATCACGGCAATATTCTTCCTTGTTGTAGGAGCAGTTGTTTGGATTCTTGAACATAGGATAAACGATGAATTTCGCGGGCCTCCCAGACAGCAGTTGGTCACAATTTTGTGGTACTAGTATCTACTTCTTCATCATCTTTTTTGAGAGATCATAGCTTTCTCCAAGAATACATATCATCATTTTTGACATCATAACTTTCTGGTACTAGTATCTACTTCTCCATCATCATTTTTGAGAGATCACAACTCTCTCCAAGAATACATATGTTTGCTAATAGAGATGCACTGCTAGTTTTCCTGTTATGTTTCTGCTGATACGTGCTTGTTCTTTTTCTTTTCAGGTTCAGCTTCTCTACCATGTTCTTTTCACATAGTAAAGCTTTTCATCTTGATAGCCTTCATATAAATCTTGCCCACAGAACATATTGAAAATTTACTGAGTTTAACGCACGCTTTTTTTTTTTTTTTTAATTTACAGGAGAAAATACCGTGAGCACACTTGGACGGATGGTGCTGATCATATGGCTTTTCGTGGTTCTAATTTTAAATTCGAGCTACACTGCAAGTCTAACATCAATCCTGACAGTGCAGCAGCTATCTTCACCCATAAGAGGAATTGATTCCTTGATAAGCAGCAACGCCCCTGTTGGATTTCAGGTGGGGTCTTATGCAGAGAACTATATGATAGAGGAACTGAGCATTCCCAAATCTAGACTTATTAAACTTGGCTCTCCTGAAGAGTATGTTTCTGCCCTTGAGAATGGAACGGTTGCTGCAGTGGTTGACGAAGAGCCATACATTCAACTTTTCCTCTCAAATCACTGCCATTTCTCTATCAGAGGCCAGGAGTTCACCAAGAGTGGATGGGGATTTGTGAGTAATTTAGCAATGAACTTTATTTCTAGATCTTTAAAATTGCACATCTCGTGCTATTTGTAAGTTGATTCGGAGATGATTGAACTGTGCATATGGGCGTTGGTCTTGATGGCATAAAACTTTTAACTCCTATGGACAGAAATACACAAACAATGAGAAAAAGTTGCTGTACTGCCAGCTAATTATCATGGAATTGGGCTCTGATGCAATAAGGGAAATCAACAAACCCACTCTTAAGAGCTAATTTAGGAAATAAAAGGTCTCGTAGGCATACAAGTAGAACCTGAATTTCTCAGAGGCTATCGGCATTATTCATGTAGTAAATCACCCTAATTAAGTAGCTTTAAACACATCATCCTTCTCTTGGACATTCTTACGATCTAATTTACTTACGACATACGAAGTCTTCCTTCACATGGGCAGATTTTCATATTTTATGTGCTTATTTTGCAGGCGTTTCCTAGAGACTCTCCTTTAGCTGTTGACATGTCAACGGCCATTCTCACTTTATCTGAGAATGGTGAGCTTCAGAAGATTCATGATAAGTGGATCTCCTCAAAAACCTGTAGTACCCAAGCCTCGGAAGTTGAATCAGACCAGCTACACATACAAAGCTTTTGGGGTCTCTTCCTAATTTGTGGGATTGCTTGTGTAATTGCGCTCCTTACTTACCTCTTCTTGATGCTTCGGAAGTTCAATAAACATCACGCAGAAACAGCCGATCGTTCTACCCCGGGGAACTCTCGCTCTGCACGTCTTCAGACATTTATCTCATTTGCTGATAAAAAGGAAGATAGAAACACGCCAAAGAGAAAGCGAAAGGAAAAATTAGCTGATTCACGAAGGGATGAAAGGTTATCAACTAATGGACCTAACGAGCTATAGTTTTGACATATCTACATTGACCGAAACTAGAACACCTGGATTCACTGATTATGCAGCTGATACTGTTATCTTAGCCGACTCGAGTTTCTTCCACAGAAACTCCATCCTGTGTCCTAAGTCAACCCGAAATGCTGTGGTTGTCATCCACCAACCCGACTGTTTGCTCAGCATGTTTCGTCTAATTGTCAAGGCTATTGTTGTTGAATCTTAATAGAGCCAACTGAACGTTCCTCACGTCCAGTCGCCTAAAAAAGATGGTCTCATTGAGTATTGTGTTAACTGTACCATATGATAGCTAGAATTGTGCACGACACGCCTGTATTCCCCCCACTATTCAAGTATATATTATTGACACTTGAAAGAATTGAGCGTGCTACGCATAGATACACTCAAGAACGTTCAATGTGAAGAATAAATGAATTTGTTTAGATTAAGACACCACACACTTAGGAAGATATGGTTTCAATGTTATCCTCACACAACACAACACCTATGTCAAATGTCATTTTCTGAGCCTTGGGTTTGCGAAAAGGCTAATCCTTATTTTCAGCATATACACTGAAATAACTTAACTAAACGGGATCAACATGACATTGAATTCAAGCAGGCAAAAATAAGTAAACCCTAGTGTGAGACCCAGCTTAGGGAACCCTAAGAAATGTAACTTTGAACTCTTTAAAGTAAAGAACTGAGGAAATAAGTTTTGAATTTTCAATGAAAACTCCTTTGTGCTCTGCATTATGTGCTGAACTGCAGAATTTAATTTAGAGTATACTCATATTTACTGAAAGATTATCATGATTAGCATATTTAAATTATTATAATATGGTATGGGATTTATATAAAATGTATTTTACACAATTGTATAAAGCACCTGGGGAACCAACTTAAAAGAGTTTATCACCGGACCTAAGAATTATAGCAAGCTGCAAGCTCAATGATGTTAGCCAATACGAGTTACTATTGAAGAATCACAAGAAGATCGACCATTCCTTATGGAGATCCTTTGGGTTCTAGGAATTTAATCGATAGTACAAATGATGTGTAAATGGAGATCAGCTCGTTTATGAGACTCCATGTTTGCCTATGTTGGAAAAGTGCAGTAAAATTCGTTTCTTGCAAATTTGTATTTGACCTATCGAGAGATGAACGCCATTCAACTTCCAAGATTCAGGTTGAATCTTTCCTTTGGCCGAGGATATTGTGCAACCGAATCTAACAATCACAAATCTAGACAGTCTAAGATAAGTTAAAAGGAGATGTAACAAGGTCAACAGCCAAATGGGCCTAGGTTAGTCGATTGCTAAGAGGGTGTATTCCTGGAAAAATAAATAAATAAATAAATAAGGGGTCGGGGCAAAAAAAAATTATGTTTGGGACTATAGAGGCGTTTTTCTAAAAGAACACTTTCAATATGTTAAAAATTAACAAGGAAATGTGCCAATTTCTCCAATTTCAATATTGTTCTCCATATCTCAATTCTGGATTAAATCAGGGGTTATCTTTTATTCCTCTTGAATCACCTCAACTAATCACCAATTTCTCCATTTGATTCCATCACTAAAGTTAAATTCGATTAATGCCCATCTCAATGTAGTGATATAGTCACTACTTATCTTATAATTTGTAATGCGATACTTTAATATCCCTTTATTTTTACCAACTCTCAATGTACTCCTAAAATATCTAATTCTTTTAATTGTTTATTTCAAAGCGAGTTCAGTAAAACTACGCTCTGATACCAATTTAGAATTGTCACGCCCCGAAGCGGCAGAGTTGTAATAGCCCTGTTGTGTGAACCATTCTAAGATAGAAGTTGGCCTTACAATCGCTATCTTAGACCTGATCTATACAACGCGTCCACAACTAACCCGCTTTGAAGTAAACAGTTTGTAATTTAAATAATTCATTTACCTAAGAAAGTGAGAAAAGTTATATATAATCACTATAATTCAGTTATTACATTATTCAGAAATGAAAAGTAATAACATATGTGTTGATTCTTCAATGTTTTTTCTCACTCCCCAGGATCCAGCATTGTTGCCAGCTTCAGAGTAGTTGTTACCGCTTCTTAGCCAGCACCTACACGACGTCTATAGGGATGTGAGCAACCACAGCTCAGTAAGTTAGGACGGAGGACTTAAAATTATACCATACACACAACAAGGTTTTCAATCACTTATTAGGTACAATGCATGTGCAAGTAAATGCCATCGCACGACGTTGTCCGACCTGTCGTGAGATTAGAGAAATTGCGCCCGCTCTAATCCGGGTTGAGGAGTTGCCATTAATGCAACAGCTCACGACCAAACCCAAGCTTGTGTAATAGAGACCTTACTCCTCCCGCGACTACCTTCGAACCACTGTCTTCACCCTCGCCGCGACCTCCTCTCCTGTCACTTAGTTCGACTAAGGATGAAGAAAGGACCATTTTGCAATCCTACGCTATCCCTTTCGAAGGGATCGGTATTTGGTCGGAGAGTCCTAAGTTCTCTTAACGGGTTGCCATGCATGTCTGATTATGATTACTGGTCATATATTTGATTAAGTCCAGTTTAGGGTGATCAATTATTTCATACAAATCATACAATACATGCCAGAGCAACAAACAGAATCATAGTATCATCTATAATCAAGCACATGCACACATCCAACTATCTAACAAGCACAACTAAGTATAATCTTAAGCCTCCAAACTACAGCATCGTATTAATCCCAACTTACCTCGACTCCTCCCTCGCTCACTCACTCGAGGTCCGATTTGCTCAGGCCATCACCGATCATCCCTATAACACAAACGTGGTTTTAGCTTTTCATATAACTATTATAGGTTCATTTTATCCTATAACGCTTATTGTTATGTTTTATTTAGGGTTTAATATGCCTAATTATCTAGGTCTTAAGTCTTTTATAATTATTCTAGATTTGGGGTTAGGTTCGGGTTCGTTTTTCACATCGATTTCTAAATTAGGTTTTAATTCGATTTCTAAGTAATGTTTTATATTCCAACCCTAGAAATTCGTTTCAACTCATAATGTGAAATTAATCACATTACTTCCCGATCTCCTAAATATCATTATTACCCCTAGTCAGTATTTTATTCCATCCAGTACACTTATATCCTTATTAGTGTACCGAATTTACTTCCGATGTGAGAAATTTTTACATTTTTCATATAATTACATAAATTCAAGTTTCTTATCAAATTTATTATATATCCTTATTATTTATATAATATCAATTTTTATCCTAATATTTTCTATTTATTATATTTTCAAAAATTACATATTATGCATTATTGCCTATTATGTACACAATGCACTTCTAATATTTCTATCAGTTTAATTACCATCTCTAAACATCAATTATCATTTCAAAATATCTAAATTCATCCTAAATCAGATTTTACTCCTAATTTCCCAAATTTACAAAATTAACTTAAAGTTAACTATTTTTCCTTATTAATCATTTACTACATAATTAACCTAATAATTGCATCTAACACCCTAAATGCTACAAGTATCATACTCCATCAGATTTCAACATCCTAAAACATATAATTATTCACTAAATCAGTAATTAATCATTTAATTACTTAATTAACCCTAAATTACCCATTTTATGCCTCAATTTAGGGCCTAAAAATTATCTAAAAATTTAGAAAATTAATTTTTGAAAACAGACTTCATAGGACTGTTCTATATCATCTAAGTAATCTACAAAAAAAATTTGGGCTCGGAACTACAATCCTAAGGTCATTTATTTCTAAACCGAAACATGTTCGGTTTGGCACGATTTCTTAAGGACCCTATATCACGAAACATATTTTCATCAAAATAATATTTTTTCTAAAAACTATATACAAAAATATTCTAGAATAACAAATTTCATAATTTTTTAATAATATTTACTATTTTTACAAAATTACACAAAATCGGGTTGGAAATCGAACTCACCAATTTGGATGGCTCCGGCCACCGTCGGTGGCCATGAGTGTGTCGACCCACCTAGGCGTTGCCACCACCGTGTGGTGGTGGTGGCCATCCACCCCCAGATGCCCATCGGATTTAGGTTCTCCTTTGTAGCCCAAATTGCACAATTTTCCTTTTCTTTTTTTTTTCTTTGGCTTTTCTCTCAATTTTTGCCTCTCCCTAATTTTTTCTGATTTCTAACTGTCCAAATGAGCTTCTGAATTTTTCTTGCTATTTATAGAGCTTTAGTGTAATTATTGTGCATTAATTAGACATGACTTTGCCCAATTTCCTTGGTTTTTGGCTTTTGTGTTGTTTAATTTTAATTGGTTAATTTTTATTTTGTGGATTCTGACTTGCCACGACCTGATTTGGATCATTATTGATTTTTTCTTAATTAATTATGAATTTTATTTAATTATTTAGTATAATTTTAGCACATTTCGCGTATTTTAAGTAATTACGCGTATTTATACCAACATGTAAATTCATATATAGTACAAATAAATATTTCTAAATATTATTTAGGTTATTTTATAATTTTTAGTATACATATAATTTTTCTCTAGCGATTCGTTAAGTACTAGAATGCATTTTACGCATTTTCGATAAATAACGAGTTATATACTTAAAATTTGAAAATTTTGTAGTCTCCTATTTTACTACTTATTTTCTTAAATTCAAACTTACGGGATCGGTTTACTAATATTTCTAGCTTTACTTTATAATTTAGGCTCGATCGGGTCGTTCAACTGATCGAAACCTCGGATTGCTTAGTTGTGGAGCTTACACATACGATCCTTTCTGACAGAGGACGTTCATTGTGTATGATTTCATGCTTTTCTTGTAAACTATTCTCCTTTTATTTAGCAAATGGGGGTTCATTTTTATAATTTTCTATAACGTAGAACTTGATGTAACATCCGCAAGAGAATACACTGAACTTTTTTTTACCCTCTCTTGAGCTAAGTCTCCTTTTTGGCTTACTCTTGAGCTACTCTTATCTAACCAATTCGAGCGTAGACTAGTGGCGAGTGACCTTCGTCCACACTTATGCGTCATATCAAGTGTGACCTGAACTTGTGTGAGGCATTAGTGCGTCGTATCCATTGTTGGTGTATGGGAACCCCTGCTCATCTCTCGACTATCATTTACTTTCCGAGCCATCTTACAGCTTGGATGTAAGCTTTAAAGTTAAGCCAAGTGACCGTAAGATTGAATTTAAAACACAAAGTTTAGGGCGATCGGTTAAATCGGTTAAAGAATCCGATCAAACCCAAATTATAAACTATGGATAGAAATATTAGTAAAAATGACCCCGTAAACTTGAATTTAAGAAAATAAGTAATAAAATAAGAAACTATAAAATTTTCAAATTTTAAGTATAATAATCGTTAATTATCAAAAAAGCAAAAAGTATAATCTAATAACTAATAAATTACTAGAGATATATTATATGTATACTAAAAATTATAGAATGACCTAAATAATAATTAGGAATGTTCACATGTACCCCACATGTATTTACGTATAGATAAAAATACGCGAAATTTATTAAAGTGGCTAAAAACTTATTAAATAATTAAATAAAATTATTAATTAAATAAGGAAAAATCAGATAAATCAGGAATAAGATGGATGTGGTCGTGGCAAGTCAGGATTGTGAAGGAAAAAAATTGCCTAATCAAAATCAAACAACACAAAAGCTAAAAATTAAGGGATTTTGGTAATGTCTTGTCTAATTTAATGCATATTAATTACCACAAAGTTCTATAAATAAGGAAAAAATTTACAGAGCTCCTTTAGACAGTTAGAAATTAGAGAAAAAATAGAGAGTATCGAAATTCAAGAGAAAATCTAGAGTAAAAAATAAAATAAAGGAAAACTGTACAGATAGGGCTAGCAGCCAAACTCACGTGCCACCACCACCTGGGACCGAGTCACCACCACCACCCCACTCCAGACCCATCACCTAGACCGGCCAACACACCTGGACCGGTGTTGGAAGGCCAAAAGCCATCGGGCCGGGTGAGTCTCTCATCTGCTCCAATTTTGTAAAATTTTGTAAAATTATTTATTTTTCCTAGAAAATTATGAAATTTATTATTCTAAGATTTTATTGTATGTAGATTTAGGAAAAAATAGTGATTAAGTATAATTACTTCTGAAAATATAAGGTTTTTAAGAAATTAAGCAAAATTGAACATGATTAGGATTAGAAATAAGTAGGCTTAGAAGTGTAGTTTAGAGCTCAAATTTTTTCTGTAGAATGCTTAAGTGATATAAAATAGTACTATGAAGACATTTTTTTAAATTTAATTTTCAAAATTTTTAGGTAAATTTTTAGCCCTAAAATGATAGAAAAATTAAGTAATTTTTGGGTTAATTAGGTGATCAAAATATTAATTACTGATTTAGATAGTAATTAGAGGGTTAGGGATGTTAATCTTTGATGTGGAAACCTAATCCTAGCCTTTGGAGTGTTAAGTATAATTAATGAAGGAATTATGTGGTAATTGTAGAAAATTAAGAATATGTAGAATTGGAAAATTAATAAATATAATAAATTAGGTTTAATTAGATAATATAATAATAAAAATCAGAATATAATAAATCTAAAATAAAATTAAATTTTAGGTAATTATATAAAAAATATAAGATTTTTTCACATTGAGAATAAATCCGGTACCCCAATTAAAATTAGCGTCTACCAAACAGTTTAGAATACTAAATTAAGACCCAATAGGATATTAGAATACTCAAGTTTAATGTGATTAATTTCACATTAGGATTCGGCCGTATTTAAGATTCCAGAATCAAAACTAGAATCTAATTTAGGAACCGAACTCCGAAATAAGGTAGAATGAATCATTAGTAAATAATAGGTATACATGGAAAATAAGTTAAATTATAATTTAGAATATAAATCATTAAAGTATAAGTACTAAAAAGACCTATTTGTGTTATAGGATACCTAAAGACGAATCAGCTTACAATTAAGTGATCGGACAACAAAGAAATTCCAAGTAAGTTGGGTTATTACTTACTGTATTAGAGTGCTATTTTATGGTACTCGGAGACTTAGGATTATATATGGTTGTGATTGTAAGTAGTTCACGCATGTGTTTGATGTATCTGACTGCGTGCTAAAACTTGTAATGTAATTGATTTTGTGATTGACTGAATTGGTGTGAAATTGTTTGAACACCCTAAATGAAATTTGATCTTATTCGACTCTAATAACCAAAAATGTCATGCATTGCAACCTGTTAGGAGATTATTAGGATTCTTCAGCCAAATATCGACCCCTTTGAAAGGGATAGCGCAGGATTGCATAATGATCTCATCTTCATCCTTAGTCGAACTAAGTGACAAGAGAGGAGGTCGCGGCGAGGGTGAAGTTAATGATTCGAAGGTAGTCCCAAGAGGAGCAGTGGCTCTATTACACAAGCCTGGGTTTGGTTGTAAGCTGCTACATCACATGAAAACTCCTCAACCCGGATTAGAGCGAGTGAAATTTCTCTGATTTTGTAACAAACCGGATTACATTATGCAATGACACTTGATTGTTGCATTGCATTAAAATAATTGCTTGATAATCTTATTTGTATTTGTATACTCTCATGAGTGTCTAATTCAACTTACTGGGTTGTAGTTGTTCATACCCTTATAAATCCTTTTGCAGGTCCTGATTTCTGATTATTGCAAGTATTATGCCACTATACAATTATCTAGAGATTAGTTCTTGCCAAGGGTTTGAGGATTAATTTGCTTAGCAGTAAATATGTAGTTAATGTATCCCTTATAGTTTAAAACTGAAAGACTGATAGTTATTACATAAAATTAGTAAACCGTTTTGTTTAAGTAGAACTTCCTGGGAAGTTCTGTGGACTTTATATATAATTATATATGTTTATTAAAAATTTGTGATAATTACTATATTTGTAGTTAAACACTTAAATGGGACCGTTTACTACAAAATGAGGAGTCATCGACGTCTTGTGTAGATTATGTCTATGGTAAGTACTATGAGGCCAGTTACTATCATAGAATGATTTATACGGCGAGACTATTGCGACTCTGTGACTTTAGAGCATAACATTAGACTCACTCACTTTGGTTACACGTAATATCGGGTTTGTGTGTTCATTTATGAATCCGTATCAGTTGGTGAGATGACTTTTGACTATGACTATTTTTTCTACTTACCTTGCTATGCGTTGTCTTAATTTACTTCTCTTTTGTAGGCTGAAGAGTTCCAGCAAATTAGGATCTCTCTAAACGAGGTCGACTACTGAGCAGCTTGATCCCATGGGATTCAGTTGTTGCATGACCATCTCCTAGTCACTTTTTACCCTCGATATCTTACTTAAGTTGGGGTATAAGAGCCAGATGAGGACATCGAGGTACAGTATGACCCTCCAAATCACCCTAGGTGAAGCGGATGGACCAAGACGAGGGGAGGTAGATGGCATCGAGGACCGGGTCATTGTGGTGCTGATAGTACAGCTTCACCTCATGGGGAGGGGTCTTCTGAAGGTATACACAAAGATATTATGTTTGAGACCCCATCTTTGGAGATGCATCACAAACCTGCTTTCACATTGCCAACACCACGTAAGATAGGGAGTGGGTTTATTAGGTCTCAGGGAAAGAGTTCTTCTTAAATTGCTATCATTGATCCATCATACTTTTCGGAGCCACCTCAGCAGTTGTTACAAACATAAGAGTCACAGATTTTGCTATTCTAAAGGAGAGGAGGCACAACTAGAGTTTGGCATTTAAAGTATCTCGAGTCTTCACTAGGCTTAGGAGAAGATGACATTGTATCTTTTATTCACTGGTCATCTTGACATTTGTATTTGTGTCGAACTTGATATCAGTTTAATTTCTTCATGCTTTTTTCCATATCCTATACACCTTATATTTTATTTTTTACATTATAGTTGTAATTAATGACTTTGGATTTCGGGCATATGAGTTGGATGCAGGGTAATGAATGATATTAAAGTTAAACTAAGTGTCGAAAGGTAAGCATGCGAGTTTGATGTGAAGTTTTGAGTTTTCAATTGTATTGCTGTATAGTAATGATTGGTTTTGCTTTGTTTTGTATTTCATTGGTTTGTTTGAGTTGCTATTTTTTATTTTTTTTATTATAGGTTTTTATAAAAAAGGCGTCATTAGTTATAATCTCGTCATAATTGAATGCGTCTTTCCAAAAGACACCTCCTTCTTTACTTGAAAACAAAGAAGGTACCTTTTGGAAATATGCTTTTCTTGTTAATTTTTAATACTTTGAAGGCACCTTTTCAAAAGGAGCCTTCGCATCTCCCTAGATGTAATCTTTCTTTCCCTTGACCCCTTTTTTTGATCTTTTTTTTTTCAATGGGTACGTTCCTCTTAATATTTGTGTCATTATTATTATTTGGTTCAATTGCTAAGAGGGTTAATAATAATTTGTGTCATTATTATTGATTAGGTCAAAATATATATATTGTGTCATTATTATTGATTGGGTCAAAATATATATATATATATATATATATATTGACCTAAAAGGCAACAATAATTTGCTAAATATTTCACTCAAGTAAAATATATAAGGCTTATAAACCCCTAAACTACTTACTATTAACTTGCCATCCAATTTTAATTTTATATTACATTCTTTAATTTCACATTTGTACAAAACATTTTCTTGTAAAGCACAACATTAATATTAAAAGTTCACAATTTTCTAATGTCCTTAACGTTTACAAAAATCCAATTACATTTGTAAATAAAGTTCATCAGTTTAATAACATTGGGAAACTAAACTTTGAAGTTCTCTCCTAGTGTTATATGAACCTTGGCATGAATATTGCGCATAAAACAGTAGCAACAAATCAATAACTAAAACGATTAATAATAAGTAAGTCATAGCGAGCTCAATACAACAGTAATTACCGGCACACATGACATGTCACATTCGGGCCTATTTCTAATGTAATATATAATTAAGTGGGAATTATATCAAGCACGACTCCATAATAATACGACAAGTAACATAGGAGTCTATTCAGTGAATACTTACGAGTAAGAAGAACATCTAAATTCCATGCCCGAAAAACCAATAAACAAAAGTAATCTCATGCAAAGTTCATTACCATTACCTAGATGTCTCTAATTATAGTTCATCCATAACATAGACCCCATGCTCCATTCTACCGTGCAACACTCATTATTACTTCTCTCCACTTTCAATCACATTATTTCAATCTAGTTCCCTATTATCAATTATCTGCTGAACCATCATAGATGGCTAAGTGCTTAAATTCCATATTATCTCAGTAACTACACATCTGCAAATTAGCCTATTCTAAGGGTGTCATTTGCTAGTTCAAGGCGACAAAGCACTATTGGTGATAATCATTTAAGTTGACTCTTAAGTATTAGTCTAGATTAATAATTTCTACCCTAACGCATAATATGCGAGGCCTCTATGTACTTGATCATCACGGTCACGAGCCATAAGTATTAGCTCTCTCCATAACATCAAACATAAAGCTAAGCCCGCGTTTTACCTAGAGAACGGGTTGGCATAATAAAATTCATTATTTTCTTAAAAGAAATAAATTATTTAGAAGTTATTTGATTGTTCTTACACTAAATTCATCATATCTAGTACCATAATAGTCTTTTTTTTTTAGTTATAATCTTTAAGTCCAATCCATTAAACAAGTACACCCAATTTAACTGACTAAGTTAATTATTTTTCCAATCAATTACTAATTATCAATATTTGGTTTCTTAAATTCATTATTAAAACTTAGTTTCATAGTGTTTAGGTTAACACTTAGTTTGATTATTATTTTTTTAGCTAAGGTCCATAAGAAATATGGACTTAAAAGGGGACAATTTGGAGTTTTATATAAATATAGGCCCTTTTCCAAAATATAATACAGAAAAGGCTTCTTCAAGTAAATATCATGATAGATGGAGCCAGGACCTATCGATCCACGCATACTTAAGAGACAGTCTAACTATTATTCATAGGCCGTTTAGGAGGGTAGGGTTAGTATTAATATTCTCACATGTTGCTACTATTCCATTTAAGTTGTATTAATTTCTCATTGAATCACTCATGTTTACACGAGGCTACCTATCCACTATGAGTATGACACAATAAGTTATGCTTGTCTAAGGATGAGTGGGATATCTCCATATAACCTAGGATAGACCCTTACATACGGGAGGCCGATTTCTAGAGAGTTGCATAACTTCCATTCATCATGATGGATTGGCATTTGATCACAATCTTGATAAAGAGATGGAAGCTGGAGACACATACCTTTCACTTACCCACCAGGGAGGCGACCATCACATTACAAGATGTAAAGGTACAGGATAAGCTTCTAGTAAAGGGGTTTACTATGTAGGGTAGAATAGAGATGGATGATGATCAAAGTTAGGCTAATGTAGGCGACAGATTTCTAATTATCAAGCCTACTAGGATAAAGGGAGCTCGTATGTTACTCACATGACCACGATAACACTTTTAGATACTTCTCCGCAACGTAGACAATGAGACAGTGTGACAGTATAAGCATGCTTACATACTCTGCTTAATGGGAGGATTTATCTTAAATCCTCCAGCCCAATACACCTCACGTTCTTGCCTTTACTAAAAGACTTCTCTATTGCTAGACAGTTCAGCTAAAGGTTTGCATACTTGGCTTAACTGTATAAATAATTGCTATGCCTCTTCTTCAAATGTACATGAGCTAGATAAGGTTACGATTCTACTATAGGTATAAGCTTGGGACAAATTCTTACACAATGTCCCCCTTAGTCGATACGGTTTCTCAATCGACGAGGATAGGCAATTAACGGCAAGATGGAAGGTAGTTTAGCATACGACTCAACATCCTATATATGCTGCGGATGTGTATCACACAGTATTCAACCTACATATGGTACAATAGGTATGATATGGTCAATCTTCTTCTATTTACTTCTGCTATCAATCCAAACTATCAACATTCGTCGACTCTTTTTTTCTTCTCCTAAGTGGTCTGAGAGTTGTACATAGAGGAGTTGTTGCATTTGCTGCCGGATTTCTATAATGCTGGGCGACACATTTGGACGACACGGGTGCCACTCATATGTTTCCATATCATTGAGCGATATTTCCCCAACCATGTCATTTAGCAATTTGGTGGTTACCAGTACCCTCCACAAGATGTGAATACATTCCAGCAGCTCCATTAGCAAGATCTTTATGGTAGGACGAATGTTAATTGGATCAACATGTACAATGCATACATCTGGGCATGGAAGTAAAGGCATGGCTTCATAGTGCTTATTCAAGGTCTTAATGGAGTCAACCCTAACTACTAGCCATGGTATCGGCAAATCATCTGCCATTACATCATAGACTAAGGAGTTGTCATCTATCATTTAGTAAGTGCTTGTGGAATCATCCCATCATTTCAATACTCATACTTACTGTAAGCCCTAAAGCTAAGCCAAGTAACCGTAGGATTGAACTTAGAACCCAAGGTTTAGGGCGATCGGTTATAAGATCCGATCAAACCCAACTTATAAACTAATGAAAGAAATATTAGTAAAACTAACCCCGTAAACTTGAATTTAAGAAAATAAGTAATAAAATAGGAGATTATAAAATTTTTAAATTTTAAGCATAATAAGTATTAATTACCGAAAATGCGAAAAGTGTAATGAAATAACTAATAAATTACTAAAGATGGATTATATATATACTAAAAATTTTAGAATGACCAAAATAATAATTAGGAATGTTCACATGTATCCCATATGTATTTACATGTAGATAAAAATACGCGAAATTACCTAAATTGGCCAAAAACTAAGTAAATAATTAAGGAAAATTATAAATTAATTATAAAAAAATCAGAGGAACCTAGATGAATCAAGATCAAGTCGTGGCAGGTCCAAATCTACAAAAGAAAAATCAGCCAATAAAAATTAGACAACCTAAAAGCCAAAAATCAAGGAAAATGGGCAAAGTCTTATCAAATTAATGCATATTAATTACAAAAAAGTCTATAAATAGAGGAAAAATTTCCAAAAGTCATTTGGTCAATTTAGCATTTGGGAAAAATAGGAACACTGAAAAAATCGAGAGAAAATCCAGAAAAAAAAAGGAAAACTGTATAGATTGGGCAAGTGAGTTAAACCCACCACTCACCACCACCTGGGACCGAACCGCCACCACCATACCACTCTAGCCCTACCGCCTAGGCCAGCCGACAACCTTGGACCGGGTTTGGACGGCCAGAAAGCTTTGGACCGGTTAGTCTCTTAAACGTTCCGATTTTGAATAATTTTGGAAAATTAGTTATTTTACCCAGAAAATTATGAAATTTGTTATTCTGAGGTTTTATTGTATGTAGATTTAGGGAAAAATATTGATTTAGTTTAATTACATCTGCAATTATAGGGTTCTTAACAAATTGCTCAAAACCGAGCATGATTAGAACCGAAAATAAATAGGCTTAGGAATGTAGTTTGGAGCTCAAATTTTTCCTATAGGATACTCATATGATGTAGAACAGCGCTATGAAGCCATTTTTTTTAAATTAATTTTCGAAATTTTTAAGTTAATTTTTAACCTTAAAATGATGGAAAAATTAGATGATTTGGGATTAATTAGGTGATTAAGATGTTAATTACTGATTTAGATCTTAATTAGATGTTTAGGGATGTTAATCTCTGAAGTGAAACCCTAATCCTAACCTTTGGAGTATTAAGTATGGTTAATTTGGGAAATTAGGTAATTAATATAAGAATTTAGTAATATATGGAATTGTAAATTAACAAATCTAAAAAAAAAAGAGTTATTTAGATAATATTATAATAGAAATCAGAAAAATAATAAATCTAAAAATAACATTTAATCTTAAGAAAAAGTCTCAAAATGTAAGATTTTTACACATCGGGAATAAATCCGATACCGTAATTAAGGTTAGCATGTACCGAATAGTTTAGAATACCAAATTACGACTCAATAGGATATTTGGACACTCGAGCTTACTGTGATTAATTTCACATTAGGATTCGAGCATATTTAAGGCTTAGAAATCAAAGTTTAAAATCTCATTTAGGATTTGAATACCGAAATAGAGTACAATGAATCATTAGGACGTAATGAGCATACACGGAAAAAAATGAATTAAAATATAACTTAGAATATGAAACCGTAAATTTTAAGTACTAAAAAGACCTATTTGTATTATAAGACACTCCGAGACAAAATCAGGTTGTGATTAAGGGATCGAGCGATCGAGCAAATCCAAGTAAGTTGGGTTATTGCTTATTGTAATAGAGTACTAGTTTTGTAGTACTCGGAGACTTAGGGTTGTAAATGATTGTGATTGTATTTGAAATCGTGCTGAATTTGTATTATGGGTGATTTTGTAACTTATTGAATTGGTATGAAATTGTTTGAACATCCTAAACGGAATTTAATCTTAGTCGACCCAAATAATTAATAATGTCATGCATTGCAACCCGTTAGGGGATCATAGGATTCTCCAACCAAATACCAACCCCTTCGAAAGGGATAGCGCAGGATTGCAAAATGGTCCCTTCTTCATCCTTAGTCAAACTAAGTGACAAGAGAGGAAGTCGCGGCGAGGGTGAAGTCAATGGTTCGAAGGTAGTCGCAGGAGGAGCGAGGTCTCCATTGCACAAGCCTAGGTTTGGTTGTGAGCTGCTGCATAACATGGAAACTTCTCAACCCGGATTGGAGCGGGTGAAATTTCTCTGATTTCACAACGGACCAGACTACGTTGTGCGATGACACTTGATTGTTGCATTGCATGAAAATAATTGTTTGATAACCCTGTTTGTGCTTATATGCATTCATAAGTCTCCAATTCAACTTACTGAGCTGTAGTTGCTCATACCCTTATAGATCCTTTTGCAGGTTCTGACTTCTGAACACTCAAAGTACTATGCCGCCCTACAATTACCCAGAGGTTAGTCTGTTGGAAGCCAGGGGTGTAAGGATCAAGTTACTTAGTATAATGTGTAACTAGAGTGACCATGTAATTAGGAATGAAAGACTGGTAATTATTCTGTAATCTAGTGAACTGTTATGTTATGTAAAACTTCCTGGGAAGCTCTGTGGACTTATCTATATAATATTGTACATGTTATTAGAAATTTGCACAATTTATCATAATTGTAGTTTAATTGTTAATCGGACTGTTTACTTCAAAGTGAGGAGTCGTCGACTCCTTGTGTAGGTCATGTCTATGGTAGGCACCGTGAGGCCAGTTACTATTATAGAATGGTTTACACGGCGGGACTGTTACAACTCTGCGACTTCGGGCGTAACACCTACTTTCTATTATCAATGCTGTCACGCCTCGAAGCGGCAGAGTTGTAACAGCCCCGCCGTGTAAACCATCCTAAGATAGAAGTTGGCCTTGCAACCGCTATCTTAGACCTGATCTACACAAGGCATCCACGACTAACCGGCTTTGAAGTAAACAATTATAATTTAAATAACTCATTTACCTAAGAAAGTGAGAAAAGTATATATATATATATATATACACACTAGAATTCAGTTATTACAATTATTGTTTTCAACGATAATAGCTTAAACTTTAAAATATATGTCCGTTCTTCAAATGTTTTTCCTCACTCCCCAGGATCTAGCAGTTGTTAGCTTCAGGGTAGTTGTATGCCGCTTCTTAGCCAGCACCTACACGATGTCTATAGGGATATGAGCAACCATTGCTTAGTAAGTTAGGATGGAGGACTTAAAACTATACCACAAACACAACAAGGTTATCAATCGACGTATTAGGTGCAATGCATGTTCAAGCAAATGCCATCACACGACGTTATCCGACCCGTCATAAGATTAGAGAAATTGCGCCTGCTTTAATCCAGGTTGAAGAGTTGCCATTAATGCAAAGCTCACGATCAAACCTAGGCTTGTGCTATAGAGACATGGCTCCTCCCACGACTACTTTTGAACCATTGACTTTACCCTCGCCACGACCTCCTCTCCTGCCACTTAGTTCGACTAAGGATGAAGAAGAGACCATTTTGCAATTCTGCGCTATCCCTTTCGAAGGGGTTGGTATTTGGCCGGAGAATCCTAAGTTCCCCTAATGGGTTACCATGTAGATCCGATTATGATTATAGGTCATATTTTTTATTAGGTCCAATTTAAGGTGATTAATCATTTCATACAAATCATATAATACAAGCCAGAACAACAGATAGAATCATAGCATTACTCATAATCAAGCACATGCACATGCACACAACCAACTATCTAACAAGCACAACCAAGCATAATCTCAAGTCTGCAAAATATAGCAACGTATTAATCCCAACTTACCTCGACTCCTCGCTCACTCACTCGAGGTCCAACTTGCTCAGACCATCGCCGATCATCCCTATAATACAAACGTAGTTTCAATTTTTTATATAACTATTATAGGTTTATTTTATCCTATAACGCTTATTATTATGCGTTGTTTAGGGTTTAATATACCTAATTATCTAGGTCTTCAGTCTTTTACAATTATTCTAGGTTTGGGGTTAGGTTCGGGTTCGGTTTCCGCATCGATTTCTAAATTAGGTTCTAATTCGATTTCTAAGTATTGTTTTATACTCGAACCTTAGAAATTCGTTTCAACTCATAATGTGAAATTAATCACTTTACTTCCTAATCTCTTAAATACCATCATTACCTCTAATTAGTATTTTATTCCACCCGGTACACTTAAATCCTTATTAGTGTACCGAATTACTCCTGATGTGAGAAATTTTTACATTTTTCATATAATTACATAAATTTAAGTTTTCTATCAGTTTGATTATATAGCCCTATTATTTGTATCAATTTTTATCCTAAGATTTTCTATTTATTATATTTCCAATAATTGTGTATTATGTATTATTACTTATTATGTGCATAATACACATCTAATATTTTTATTACTCTAATTACTATTTTCCAACATCAATTATCATTTCAAAATGTCTAAATTCATCTTAAATTAGATTTTATATCTAGTTACCCTAATTTACAAACTTAACTTAAAAATTTACTATTTTTCCTTATTACTCATTTACTACATAATTAACCCAATAATTACATCTAACACCCTAAATGCTACAAGTATTATACTTCATCAAATTTTAACATCCTAAAACATATAATTATTCACTAAATCAGTAATTAACCATTTAATGACTTTATTAACCCTAAATTACCTATTTTATTCCTAATTTTAAAGCCTAAAAATTATGTAAAAATTTAAAAAATTAATTTTTGAAAACGGGCTTCATAACACTGTTCTATATCATCTAAATAGTCTACACAAAAATTTTGGATTCAAAACTACACTCCTAAGGTCATTTATTTCTAAACTGAAACATGTCGGTTTTGCATGATTTCTTAAGGACCCTATATCACGAGATATATCTTCATCAAAATAATATTTTTCCTAAAAACTAAATATATAAATATTCTAGAATAACAAAATTCATAATTTTCTAATAATATTTACTATTTTTACAAAATTACACAAAATTGGGTTAAAAATCGGTCTCACCAGTCTGGGTATGGCTTCGGCCACCGTGGCCTTGTCGACCGGTCTGGGTGCTGCCACCACCGTGTGGGGGTGGTGGCCGCCGTTTACTCCCAGGTGCTCGTCTGGTGTGGGTTCCCTTTTAAGGCCCTAATTGCATAGTTTTTCCTATTTTTTTTCTAACCCTAATTTTTCTCTCAATTTCACCTCTCTCTATTTTTCCCACTGTCCAAACTGCCCAAATGAGCTTCTAAATTTTTCTTGCTATTTATAGAGCTTTAGGGAAATTATTGTACATCAATGAGACAAGACAATTGCCTTATCTCTTCTTTTTTCCACTTTCTATTTGTTGCATTTTAATTAGTTTTTTTTTCTTCAATATCAGATTGCCACGCCCCACTTTTGGACTTTTCCTCATTTTTTTTATATTTTTCTTGATTTTTCCTTAATTAATTATGAATTTTCTTTAATTATTTCTTATTATTTTAGTACATTTCGCTATTTTAAGTAATTACGCGTATTTCTACATATATGTAAATTCATATATAGTACAAATAAATATTCCTAAATATTATTTAAATCATTTTATGATTTTTAATATACATATAATTTATCTCTAGCGATTTGTTAATTATCAAAATGCATTTTACGCATTTTCGATAAATGACGAGTTATATACTTAAAATTTGGAATTTTTATATTCTTTTATTTTATTGCTTATTTTTTTAAATTCAAACTTACAGGATCATTTTACTAATATTTCTAGTTTTACTTTATAATTTAGGCTCGATCGGATCTTTAATCAATCAAAATCTCGAATGGCTAGTTTTGGGACTTACAAATGCCAACAACTTCATCTCCATTTATTTAAGGTGGACCTGCTTAAGAATGTGCAGTTGGCATCAAAGTATCCAACGGCACTTGGTATTGCAAATGAAGCACCACACACCGGCTCTTCGTATACCACCTAAAGGTAGAGCCTAAGTTAGAGGAGGCATGGCTCGATGAGGGCGTCGCTAGGGTGACCATAATGAAGATATGCCATTATAAGGATGGCTTTCTATAGACCTCATATACATCAACTTTATGTACGATACATGCCCTAGATTTAGAGTTGCTTCTAGCTTGAGGGACAAATCTAACCCTTACGTGACTCCTGATTTCTAGTATCAGTTAGAGCTCATGACTCCTCCAGTCTCTCAAAAGCGATGTTTGAGTTACTTACAGTCCTTCATGGGTAAGCGTATCACTCAATTACAATCAGATCCTTTTATCAATCCAGTGCTTCGCTTTGATCTTGAGGAAATAACACCATAGCCTATATAGTTGTTAGAAAGCTAAAGGTGTTCCCTTCTGTCTCATGTCATCGGTACCTTCACTCAATGTAAGAGACAATAGATAGACTTTGCACTAATCATAGATGATTTTATCAACATAAATATAGCATATATTATGTATATGTACCTACTATTCAATTCTAAGTTTAACTTTTGTTACACATCACAATGTATGACAGGCTTTTTTTGTTATTGCATTATATTTTGAATTATTTCTAATCGTAATTATCTCTTATGAGAAATGGATGTCCATCTTGTATGCTAAGTTTTGTTCTTGTGCCTTTTGGCGTTAGGAGTAAATGTTAGAGATGGTGAATTGGATTGGATAATTCAATGTTTCATATCTTTTGGGCTAAAATAGCATTTTGTTTGAAAATTACAAGTGGAAACAAAAGACTGCATGTGCCTTCAATGGATCTACAAAGGCACATGTACTAAATACGTCTTCAGTAGGCCCAAGACTAATTTCTTACATATGTGGCTTCAATATAAAAAATCATAGGGAGTATAGGCAAATGTACTCAAAATTTTTGGAAAAGGATCCATATTTATATAAAACTCGACATGAATTTAACCGATCAAACTAGCAAGTTGATTGACTTAATTAAATATATTATTATTAATTTATACAATTAATTTTATTGTCAGTTAAATCAAACTAATTTAACCGAACCAAACTAATTAAAGTAATTTACTTAAATGGACCGGTAACTTTAATGAGTCAGCGTTTTCATTCGCTTAGGGGAGTTCGTTAAAACGGTTGGGACCTGGACTGACCTTGGGGGTTGACGTGGACCGATCCACGGTCCGCTCTTCTAAATTGTTAATCTATTATTGTCATTAAGACATCTAGGGTTCAAAATCTATTTGAAAATGTTCTTAAAGGGAAAATCTTGTTGAAAAACACCTTTTTGATGAATTTAAGCCGCTAAAATGGATAATAGGTGGTACTTAGCAAGAACACTTCCAATGTCCTTATAAACATGCATGAACATTTGGATATCTTCAAAAAATTTCCAGAAAATTGGAGAAACATAAACTTTTAGACTTGACAGTCTTGAATCGATCATAACCAAATATCCATGCAACCTATTACTAGGCCATATCAAGAACACTAAACAAACCCAATTTTTTCTTAATAAATCAAGAAAACGCATTAAAATTACTGTATGGGAATCATCATACTCGGTTCCTTTCCAAGTGAACTAGTATCATCAATCTTTACACCTGCATATTATACACGAATTATTTTGCTTTAATGCAAGTGAAGAACACTATCCTTCCACGAAAATTATCGTTGGGCATATGACTCAAAGCGAGAGGAAAGTAATGAGTCAAATCCAGATTGGATATGCTAAACCACTTAGTCAGATGGCCGTGGCAAAGATCCAATCGAATTTGAACTACTTTGGCAAATCAAAGGAAAATGGAGGCATTCATAATGACACAAGCATCTTCCATTTTCTTACCTGATTGACACGATCAGACTAGTTAGCAACTGAGCGCGAAGAATGCATAAATAGTGTTGGAACATGTGGATATGGAACTACTTGAGTTGCATTCTAAAATGCTTAATTCCTAGTTAATGGCCTTTTGAGTTTTTTCTCCAGAATTTCCAAGGGGCCTATGGACAAGTTTCTGGAGTCTCAGACAATAACGAAGCTATTTCTGCTTAACTGCTCCACCATGCGTCGCACCAACGCAGAAGAACTCCGTGATAACTTCAAGCGGCATGCCCTTCTTTTCTGGAACTCTTGAGAAAACGAAAAACAGAGATATAAAGCACGTCAATGCATACATTCCAAAGGTTCCACCTATTCCTACAGCTTTCAGCATCCTAGGTAAGGAATATGTGACAGTCATATTGCTCGTCCAAAATGCAAGTCCACATATGGCAATGCAGAGGCCACGAACTCTAGTAGGAAAGATCTCTGAGCAAAGGACGTTAGGAGTTGGTCCATACCCCACCAAAAAGAAACAGATGTAGAGCATGGTACAGAAAAGAGAGACCACCGCACGAAAAGCAGAAGCCATGTTCAGAACACTGACAAGAACTAATGTGAGGAGGGATATAATCAAGACCGGAATCGTCCCAAGCAGCAAACTCCTACAATCAAGAAGGATAAAAAGTAGATGAGCATGACATAGTGAAAAGAGACCAAGAAGTGCAAATTACATCTGTCTGTATTTCCCGTTAATTACAAACTACAAGCTAGCCTGCTTGTTGCAACTAATAGCTCTTAAACCTGTCTATGAACAGTGGATGGTCGAACCCCAATGCACGATCTACAATACTTTCACAAATATCTATCTGCGGAGAAATAGCAGTGTAGCATTTATTGCGGCAGCCTGTGTTGGATTTTTGGGTTTGGGGAGGAGAAGAATGAGGAGAGAAGGAAGGAGCGCAGGAAAAATTGGAGGAAGGCAACAGTTCTAACTCACTGAGAAACTTGCCCCTAGATATCTTTAAAGGTCACTTTAAAAAGAGCTAGTTGAAGGAACTCTAACCTTCTGCCACACATATCCATGAGTCTCATAGCAACTGCTATCGAAGGAAGCATGAATAATGTTGTGATGGCACTAATAAGCAGAGAAGCTGATGCTGGGCTCATGCCCATTGGTGAAAGAGGAGCACCAACCCCTGCTTGCTTGAGAATTTGGGGAGCGTAGTAAAGCACTCCATTTATGCCAGAGAACTGCATGAAGCAAGAGACAATTCAAGTTGAATATTAGGAAAAGAAAATATAGAAGACTGCTAGTAGTTCCAAGTCATCTTAGCAATTTCTGCACACTGTGTCGGACAGGAAGCATTGTTCATGGTTCTGATATTTACATAACCAAATGAACTTCTGCTAAAAGAAAACAATCTAACTTGATGACATTGTATCATCAACAAATTCTCCCATCAACTGCAAGAGCCCCATATGCAACAATTTTTTCCCTAAGGCTATATTTGACTGCTACTTTCAAACAAATTCGTTCAGAAACTCGAAATACACATACTATATAGCAATTTTACATGAAAACAAAGAACTTATCTAAAAGATTAAACCAACTTCAACATCTCCCTTTTAACAAACTAACCAAAACTCGCATTAGAAGATATGGATTTTTTTTTTTTTTGGCTGAAGAATATATGGAAATTTTAATATCACATCTCTTGCTTTATGATTTTCAACTTTCAACAGTATTGTAACTGATTCACCTCACCATTCACCTAGCAAGCAAACAAGTACCTGCAGAAATCGGGTAATCAAAACAGAGAGGGAAGGGAAATAGAATCACAGTGCTTCCTTTCCATTACCTGCTGAAGTATTTGGAGTCCAACCCCAACAGCCAAAGCCTGCTTCACTCCCTGTCCAAAGAGATCTCTCCAATATGGTCCTTTAGCAGAAATTTCCAATGGGTGAAGCATAGCTGGTCCAACTGGTTCGTGTTTGAGAAGCTCTTTTGAGCAAAGAGCTGGTTCACATACCAAAGCAGCAGCATGAATAAGCCCACCTTCTGAAGGAAAATCACCACCAAGAGCAGAGACTGAAGACCCATGATGTGCAGTTACACCAACTTGGTGCAAAAAAATTCTTCATAAATTGCCTTCTTTATCAGACCATTGCCATACCAGCTTCCAGCCACTGCTGATTGCTGTGCCCTGAACCAGTACTCCAGCTCCTTGCACAGCGGTATCCTGTCTATTACTTAACATGATGTCATGAGCAGATGCGACCAAGTCCTTCTTGACCACCATACTTGTCTGATGCAAAATCAAAGGGGACTGCAAGCTATCATTGAAGTCACCGCTAGGGATAGCATCAGAAAGGTAACCTTCTCTCTCTCTGCCAAGGCTCTCCTCATCATATTCTTCATTCCTTTGTTGATTGCCCCCTACACTAAACATACTCCCAAGGTGTGGAAAAAATGTGCTCTGTATGCTTCTTGTGTCAATTAGTCCATGCAACTCACCAAGAAGGACAACAAGAGGATCTATGCAATATCACTCGTAGTTCACCATGTACCCATGATCTGATAAAGGATGGATAAAATTCTGAACCGTGATAGGTCTACTGACCCATACAATACCAAGGGCAGGTTCGTAGATTTTAATATTATCTTTTTCATCGGTTAAATCAGGGTCATCTGTAAATTCATTGGCAGGTCCAATCAGGTACTCCTGTCGTTAGGTTTCCACCCCAACTCCTAGTCCCTCCACAAGCAAGGCCATCTCACCTGTCAGCAGGATATAATTTCTGTTGAGCATATAACTCCAATTACACAACAAAACAGGTGCAATCAAGGATTGCATTTAAGATGCATATAATCGACATCAGTCTGTGTATATAACAATTTAGCTATTAGTCAAACTAGAATTGCCCCTACCAATCATGCCTACATCTAGAGTAAAGTGAGAGGTGCTAAAACTGATGTTTCAATTCTTTTGACGTTCCAAGTTGAAATTGCTTCTCATCTTAAGGAGTACGCATCATCTTTTGTCATTGTTAGAATCTGTGTCTCAAATTCTCTCCCTCTCTTTTTCTGATTTTTATTCTATTTCTTTGTGAGTTATTTTGGTTTTTAGCCAAAATCCGGATAAAATCCTTGCAAATTGGCAATAGAGTGATTCCAGCATAAAAAAGAAGATAGATAACCAGGATGTATCTGTTGTAGACTCACTTCCTTGGGATAATGTTCTGTTTTTTATTACGGGCTGACCTTTCATTTACTAAAATTAGGTTAAGCTCGTATAAGTACCTATTTGACTGTTAATAAAAGCTAGAAGTCATTTTCTCAATTTATTATTCTTCTTATTGTCAAGACCTGAACCTTTAAAATGGGGGAAAATCAAGCCTTGTATAAAGTGGAATTTATGCCTATGGCAGTAAGTGGGTCGATTGTCATACACAAAGCATTGGTACAGCCCAATTTAGGTACCATGGATCTTTGCCATGTGCCTAAGAGTAAGCTCAGATACCAAGTTGCTCTAATCAAGGGGTTGATTAATTGCAGAACCAGTGATGATGGGTTTAACTTTGTTTTGCTTTTTCTTAGCAGAAACTTATGGTTAAATTAAGGATTATGGAAATTATGATTTGAGGCTTGTTAAGAGAGAACACCCATGTTGCAAGCAATTTTCTCCTAAATTTGGGCATGCAGGAGCATGGCAAAGTTGGTCTGGCTTCGTTCTACTTGATCAAGGAAATAAAATTGTGGTTCCATGAATTAGAGCAAACGTGCCCAGATATCACTTGGCAAGTGTTTAGCCACTTATGTTAATTAAGATTCAAACCAACTCTACCTCGCAATCCATTGGGTTGACTTAGTCAAGCTGAACCAAAAAAGGACAATAGAAAAGTATAAAAGTAGTTTGAATCCTTGCTAGCACAGAAAACCCAACAACCCCCCTCAACTCCCATCCCTCCGCACAAACCACCAAGACAGCTGTGCTAGACCTATGAGAAAGAAGAACTAACAATACTTCCTTTGAGACAGCATCAAGAGTAAACTTGAACCAAAAGGATGACAACAGTTAACAGCAGATTGCATCTGCACACACTATAAGCCATCCATGATTAAGCAATCAAGAAATGAGCAGATAACAAAGCGTTGTGCCAGGAATTACACTACAATATTGACAATACTTCCTTTCCAAGGCAACAGCGCACAAAACTATCACTGTTTAGCTAGCGAAACTTAATGCACCAATGAAGCAGATAAAAGCTTTCAAGAATTCAAGACACTCTAGTAGCTCACACTTGAATACCAGCTCAATTTCAGGAGGGGAACAATGTAGTAGACTCATCTTTTGGGGAATATAATTCGTTTGGGAATGAACATCATTGCTTTTATAGTGGGCTGACCTTTCATTTACTAAATTAGAATAAGCTTGTATCTTTTGGGGAATATAAATTGTTTGGGAACGAACGTCATTGCTTTTATAGTGGGCTGACCTTTCATTTACTAAATTAGAATAAGCTTGTATTAGTATTGATTTGATGGGTAATAAAAGTAAGCTAGAAGTCACTTTGTCAAGTTATTATGTGGTTTCCTTTTGTCGAAAGATCGGGATTTTCTATCATAGTCCCTAATTTAACCATAAATTTCACTGAAAAAAGAGGAAAGCTAAACAAAGGCAAAAGCTAATATCCCAGATTCAAAGGCAGAAAGCTAAACAAAGATCTATTATCATGGATGGAAAATATCCAATCATTGGTTGAATCAGTCATTAAACAAGGAACTATACCAAATATTACAATACATTACATCAAAATAAAAGTTCCATCAAAACTTGCATCCATGCAATCAAAGTCATCATGATATTTATATTGGGAGGTCGTTTGAATTTTATTGGAAATTTACTACTCTGATGACTACACAATATGTTTAAACAAACATTTATGTTATAGCTTCCGTGGAGACATAATTATGACTGATATATATAGGCAATTAATGAGCACAATCATCTTTCATACAAGAAAGGTGAAAGATCAGCATACTTACAATAGAGATGCAAGTCTTGAGGGATGTCAACAACATTGTTTTGTTCTTGGAAGAAGAAAAGCCAAAAAGCATATTTCAAATTAAAGCAGCGAAATTTCAAGTGACCTATTGATGCAAGTAGACAATTAATTGCAGGATAGATGGATCACATTTCTTGATTTTTTCAGTTAAATGAAAGAACTTGCTGAAGTAATCAATCAAGATCATACTCTAGAAAACAGATTGCTCCTGGCAGCTCATCAAATGACCAGAGCAAGGAACACTTAATTTACAAGGTCAGGTACTAGCATGTTTCACCCATTCCTCTATGTGAAGTTCCCATGCCTTTCCAACTTAAAATGCCATCATTCAAAGTGGGAGGAGAATATGAGTCCAAATGGTAGGATAAATTATGCAAGCCTAGATCCTCCTTATCATCAAAAGGCTGGAATTCAACTGATGCTAGTTGCTCATTGTGTGATGCCATCAATGAAAACAAAACATACTGCTAGAAACTAGAATGTTCCCACCAACAATCATGAGCAAATGCTACCAAGCTGATATACATTCTGAACTATATAGTCAATGGATAGGGCATATAATTTTTTGTGAATTTCTGAGTCTTACCAAGCTCTCAAAAAATCATAGGGCAAATTTATGGACAAACTGTTTCCCTGTCACCAACTTTTACTTAAGAATGTACAGACTCAGCTTAAAGTGAAAAGTCAAACTCAAACTATTATATCCCTAAGGACCGCTATAGAAATGCATTACATCTCAATAAAAACTTTCCATTATCTGACTCTAAGGTTTATACTGTGCACATCATAGAGGCCTAAATTAAAATACCAAAATGCTGCATAAAGTATATTTACATAGTCGAGTTGGCAAAGGCAATACCATACTAACCAGAAACATCTTCTCTTGCATGCAGCCTTCTTAGCATCAGACATTCTCCCCTTACTTACAAGCCAACCTGGAGACTCAGGCAAGAAAAATATTCCTAGAAAGAGTACACAAGGGAGGGAATAGAGAGAAAACCAAGTATCAACCTCCATCTTGGCAAGTGCGTCAGTGACATTCCAAAGCTCATGGAATACGATAGAAACATTCCAGCAGAACCAGTATATTGAGGGAGAGTACTGAGGAAACCCCTTATTTCAGGAGGGGTCACCTCAGATATGTATAGTGGGACAAGGGTGACTGCCAAACCTACTCCGACTCCATCTAAGTATCTTGCCAACAGTAAGGTATAAACGTTTGGAGACCATAGCATCAAAGCACCACCAACTAGGTAAAAAATGGATGATATTAGAAGCATAGGTCAGCGACCAATCCAATCTGAAATGGCTCCAGAGCAAGTAGTGATTGAAGTAGCTCCAATGAGTGATGTGGCTACAATTAGCTCTTCTAGATGTGATTTAGTTCCCAAATTGAATTCTCTCTTTATGTATAAGATAGCACCTGCTCAATAAAGAAAACATATTAAGCACTACAATAATTTATGGAACATAAACCTCTTGTTCTGATACGATAACTTAGCACCACAATCAGCCCACCTGAAAGTTTAAGATTGTTGACATGACGTGTGAAAGCTTTTGTATTTCTTAGCTTAACATTTTGCATTATCAAAACCATTTTTACCAGGTAATATGGAAACTGAAGTTACCTGATGAAGATGTATGATGGATATTGTCGTAATTATATCTAATAGAATATTAAAGATTTTTGCTCATCTTAGGTGAAAAACAAGTAGAAAGTATGTTTTTATCTACAAGTTCTAGCTAATGGATATACTGGTTATGAAACCAAATTTGTGTTGGTATAAAAGCAGGATATCAAGTTCAAGTGCCTGCATTGGCTTTTATGATATCCTTTAATTAGTCTCACATAAATAGCCTCAGCATATAACCATGGCCACAGCGACGGTTAACATTTAAGTAGATAGTATTTAAGAAAAAGTAATAATTGTTTACAAGCTCAATCTCTTCTATGAGCAAATTGTATGCCTTTGAGCAAGCAGGCCATGCAAGCAAGGATATTGGAGAGCACGAGTTTACGGTTTGGTAAGACATTGTCCAGCATAATAGGCTGCCAATTCATTTTAGCATGTGGTAGCTTTGAGTTAATCCTTGTGGAATAGGGCCAATATAACCGTGCAAATACTTCAAGGAGTTCATGTTTTAGAATCATGTAAATCCATACTAACTTCTCATACAACATCTTCATGTAGTGCCATTTCTATGATGTCCCTGTTCATCATATCTTTGGCCTTGTCATGCTCCTTTTATAGTCAGGAATAGCGATTTTATGCTAAAATGTTTATCAAGAAATTCAGCCGGACAGCCTATGTGTCAATGGGAGCAGGACAACTAAAAAATCCTCTGATCATCTGACCACCATGGAAGTGCTTCACGAAGATATCAAAAAGCTAACTAGTGAGATGACTCTCAAAGTCGTTTCCTGTTGACAGATAATACTCGTGTGTGGACTGGGTCATTGTAGATGCGGCTACAAACTAAAGGGCATATTGGCCACAATATTTGTACAATTGCCACAGAAGGGATAGTTTGCGATGGACCAGGTCTACAAACAAAATACATATATCTCAAATAAAACTTTGAATTCCAATATTCCATGTTTATCAAATCACCCAAACCCCGACTTTCATTTTATATAAGAATAAGTACAAGTGGACATGCAAATTTGTATATAGCATATTAAAAGTACGCAACTGGAGCAGCAAAACAGCACAGGGATATATGTCTTAATCGATTTATTTAAGCAAGAGCATGTGCTCATTTGTGCATGATCCGGCAAATGGGAGATTTAAGTAAACAGACATACCAGCAATTGCGGCTGTATCCCATCCTTGTAAAAAGTTGCCAATGGCGGCAACCAGAGCTACCAGCACAACCATACCCATCTTTATAGCCTAAAACTGGAAATGGTGCCCCAAAGCTATCAGAAGCTTACCCTTATACTATGCATATCAGTTGAAATGATTCATTAGCTAAGCAACCCCGTAACGTACACTACCCTGCAAGACAATCCAACCCTTCGCTCTATTTTATAAAACAAACGAGCAAAAGCCAACACCAAAGTGTTGTGTCATTTACAAAAACAAACATAACAATGGGGTTGTCGATATCTTATTACTGGTAGTATGGTATAGGCATACCTGCGGTTTTTAGAAGAAGTTGAGCGATTGATCCTCTAATATTACAATAGTGGAAGAGGAAAGCGAAGGAATTCTTGAATTGTTGCCGACAAAAGAAAGAAGGAAGAGCCAAAACCATGAAGAACAGGTGACAAGTCCTCGTCTCTCGGGACACGTTGCATGATGCTGTCTCACTGCACGTGCATGTCAACTTCGGGAAAAGGAAAAAAGTCAACTTCGGGAAAAGGAAAAAAAATTGCACAAAAAGAAGAAAAAATATTCCCACAATACCACATATTTCAAATTCAACTTAAAAGTGATTTCACCTAATTCAAGAGACCTTGCCTCGGCGATTTTAGTTCAAGAAGATATCTTAGTGCGTATTTTCAAGAATATTTTTTCAGGGTATTATTTTTGGAATTTTTTTTCCCTTTTTTCCGTCAGCTTCTTGCACAGGAAACAGCTCATTTTCTCCTGTTTGTAGGCAATTTTTATTTATTTATTTAGTTATTTCCATTACATATTACATTATTTATATAATTATATTTCATAATACATACATTATATAATTACATAAACAACTAATATCTAAAAAACTTATATATAAGGAAGTACAATTATTAGTTTATAATTTAGTAAGCACGGGTATCAGGCAGCTAAGCAAAAACTGCCAAAAAAATATTTCATAGGGCCAACCATTATTTAAAGGCTGTGTATCTTTCCAACAAGAGAGAATATGAATCTTAATAATTCTAATATTTAAAGAAAAGGAAAAGAATATTCATCCTGTCTCTCCTCTCGCGCGCTCCCTTCATTCACTCCACTCGTGTATAAAGTAAAATGCCTCACTCCTCACCGCCATCTCTAACCCTTCTCTCTCACGATGCTCTTGATTCGCCTATCCCTTTATATTTTCCATAAAAAACCATAAAAAGCAAGTAGCCATCTCGTCTTCTACCTCTATTCATTGTCATAATCCTAAAAATCACTTCAATCAACAATAAAAATCGAGACTTTAGAAATTGGGCTTCTATCAAAGGAATCAGAAACCCTAACAAGAACACGTCTTCCAAACAACCGCAATTTATTTGCCCTAAATTACCTAATTCCTTTTGTTATGGCTTGATAGAAATTTACAGAAGTTAATGAGACTAACTGTGAAAAGAAACAAGAATTATCTTAAACTTGATAAGTAATTAAATAACTCCGACAAACAGAGAGAATACGTGCCTCTACGAAGAGGAGGGGCGGGTTCTTTTTGGGATTTTGCGGGGGTGGGGCGTGCGGGGGTGGGATGGGGTGGGCCTTGGAAGGAGAGAGTTTATTCATTTCTATTTACGCAGAAATTATTCGACTACTGAAAGGGAGGGTTTTATAGGATTATGGATTTATTTTTAAAAAAAATTACGGAAAAGAGTTAATTTTTTAGAAAAATGCAAATACCTTATATTAAAAGCATATTAAGTAAATGTATCTTGAGTTACTTATATTTTTTACATTCAAGCATATTAAGTGAATGTATCTTGAGTTACTTATATTTTTTACATTGAATGGTTCAGTGAGATATTTTAATAGAAATTGAATTGAAGGCATGTTCAGTTCAATTTCCATTTCAAAATAATGAAGTATCGTTTTTTCAACTATTAACTTATAAATTGAATGGAAAATTTGATATAGTAATAAATTATATAAAATTACAATTGATTGAACGCCTCAATAAATATAGCAAGTGAGGAAAAATTAAGTATATGGGATGATCATTCAATGATCATATGAGTTGAATAAAAGGAAAAATAATTGCAAATTGTAAAATTATGATAAACAAATAATGCATTAAATTGCAATATATAATGAAAAGTGAGTTATATTTCGAATAATCAGTATATATACAAAATTTGAAACCAATCAATGATAACATCAATACAATGAAAAAATAAAGGAAAAAAACAAAAACAATAAACTAAACATATCTACTGATACTTATACCATATAAAGGTCTTCACAATATGAGAAAAAAGTGAACGTCCCCCATCTATCGTATGTGTAAGTAGGCTCAGGTGGTGGATCGTCGAGCTCAAGTTCCCTAGGAGGAACTAGCTCGGCCGGATGGCTCGGATGCAACTGAGTGACATCTTCACTTATAAATGACTATATGAGGGTGAAATGTTGCTTTTTAGGAGCTAATAGAGTCACAAGATCAAGCTGTTGTTGGAATTTAGGGGTCATATATGAGTTAGATCCAACCCTAGAGTTGGATTTGACTCCTGAAGTAGAGGCAACACCTAACCCAAGATATGTGCTATATCTCCTACTAATATACCTTAGGTCTATAG
Source organism: Lumnitzera racemosa (assembly GCA_024138005.1). Classification (NCBI taxonomy): domain Eukaryota; kingdom Viridiplantae; phylum Streptophyta; class Magnoliopsida; order Myrtales; family Combretaceae; genus Lumnitzera; species Lumnitzera racemosa. The sequence continues at coordinate 63,877,111 of JAMXBC010000011.1, forward strand.
AATGACCGGTACGTAAGAGATATCGTCACCGAAATTTGCTCGACGACGTACCCCTCGAGCCTTGTCTTCTCGAACTCTAGCTCTACCCCTAGGTGGTGTATAAGGAGCTGGCATCTCCTTGTCAGTAGGTGATCTCTACTCCTTACCGTGGTCCATATGAGATGGCTTATGTACATCCTCTTGCTATGGGTAGATGATAAAGCCACTGTACTGCTTAACGAAGTTAAGTGCTCCATTTGCAATACTAAGTGTTATAGGATAGTCAAGTGCTAATTTGACACTCCTTAGCAAGTCCACTTGAAATAAGTAAAGAAAATAAATGTTGGTACATATGTTAACAAGTATAAATGAGTAAAAAATAAAATAGTGGACGATTTTAGATATACGTACTAATCAACCAATGACAGCTCCATGGTATGTAATATAACACCGAGTCATCTGTCTATACCATGGCCAGTAACTCTTGTTGACCCCTCAGGACCCTAGATGTGTATTAGGAATCCGTGTCTTTGTCCTTAAGTCTGGCTATAAGAAGAGTGTATGTTGATCTAGTCAACATAAATCCAACCTCGAAGGTCTAGTTGGTAGAGCTATTGTGAAGTGTCAACCTCTTGTAGAATATACTGATATCTACCAAACTACCAGATGATACGATTTGAAAAGTACCGTTTAATGATGTGGAAACATATGAGTGGTACACGGGCAGTTCAAATGTGTCGCCTAGCAATATAGAAGTGAGGCAATAATTGCAATAACTCCTCAAGCTCCCAAATAACCTAAAGGGTAGAAGAAAAAGAAAATAAAAAAAAAATAACCAGTCAAACAACGATGGTTATCACTTATGGCTAAGAAAAGAACAACAAAGAGGATAACTTATAATATCATACATGTTGCGTCAACTACATGTCAAAAGTAGTGTGATACACATCTACAACATGCATTGGATATTGAGTCGTATTCTACACTATCCTCCATTTTATCGCCAATGGCCTATTCCCGTCGATAATAAACTCATATTAACTGGGGGGGCACAAGATGTGGGAATCTATCCCAAGCCCAGGCCTGTAGTAGAATCGTGGCTCCTCCTAACTTATTTGCGTCGGATGACGAGTCAAAGCACAATTATCGGTAGAACCATGTCAAGTAAGCGCTACCCTAGCTAAATTGCTTAGCTACTAAGAAGCTCTCTAGCAATGGCAAGAACATCAAGTAAATAAGGCTAGAGGATTTATCCGCAAATATAAATCCTCTCATCAAGCTGAGTATGTATGCACGTGTATACTATCAGACTGTCTCATCGTCAACCCTACAGGGAAGTATTCGAAAGTGCTCCCGTAACCACATTAGAGATAAACGAGCACCTCTCATCCGAGTAAGCCTCACACCTAGCAGTTTCTCCCCTACATCACCTCAGCCCTCCTCATCATCAATGTTTGTCCGACCTACCATTACGAACCCCTCAATTGGAAGTCTAAGTTAAACCCCAATATCCTGTAGTGTGATAGTTACCTCTTTAGTGAGTAGGTAGAATGTATGCATCTCGGGCCTCCATTTCTCAACAAGTGCCGTAATCAAATGTTAATCTAACATAATAAATAGGAGCTATACAACTCCCTAAAACTCAACCTCCCGTATGTAAGACTCTACCCTATGATATATAGGTATATCCCGCTCGTCCTTACGTAATGACCTTTCTTTGCGTTGCACTTGTAGTATATAGGCCACTTCCTAAAGAAACATTCATTAAGTTAGCAAATAACGCCTTTTCAATAAAGGAATTGACTGGAAATAATGATGACATTACTCACCCTACCCTCTTAAAATGTTTGTAAACGGTAATTAGCCTGCTTTGCAAGTACGCGTGGATCAATCGATCCTGACTCCATCTATCTTATGAACACATACAAACATGTTTAGTAGACAAAAATTAAAAAATAAAAAATTGTCAATCATTATATTTATGCATATATTACATTGTAATTCTTAGATAAAAAAGGGAAAATGTATCGGCCTTATCAATATCTGAACACCTCCTTTGATTATGTCCTTCCCACCCACATGTGTTGCATCTAGTTTTGTCAGACCACTTACGAATATCCATCTCTATGTGATATCGTTTACGCTTAAGTTTACCTTTTTTTCATAGTAAGTTAATATTCAGGTAAAGATAAGGGAAGCTAACTTGTGGCTAATTTAGCTTGTCACCAATCGGGTAGAAATGAGCTCAATAACAATCTATTTGGTTTGCCCATTTATACCATGGCCCTATTATTGATTTGTTGTCCACCCTCATACTTGCTACAGTATCACATGCATGGACGTAAGGGATCCTATATATTTACAATTTCTAACAAGTACAAGTGCGGCCCCTGAAGTTAACTATATGTATCCTTTCTCCTCTCTTCAATTCTATCGTCGTCATTCGACTACTAGTTAAAACTTTGAAAATACCATTCTATAAGCTAAATGAAATGACTCTATGTGTACTTGCCCACCTCCTCTAAGTTTTATACATCTTTACAGTGTAATCAGTGTAGGTTTTGCCAAAATCGATTACCTCCTTGGTGTCCTTATGCTTCTCCTCCCAATAGGCGACACAATTATAAAATATCTCCTTCACTAATGTAGTGACGGGTAATCCATGTGATAATTTCAAAACGAAGTTATAACTCTCGAAAATGTTTGATGTCATGTATCCAAAACGGTAACATCTATCATATGCGATAGTCCACTTGTCCAAACCAACATTATAGAACCACGCAGGAGCATCCTCCTTAGCCTGGGCCAACTTCTGCATGAAACATTCAAATTTCCTTTGTTGTACCTGAATATCTGCAAACCAAACAAGTTTTTTGCATAACTAATTTTTGTGGACCGTGTTGAAATTACTAGCAACATACCGTAAACAATATCTCCAAACTACAAACAGTGGTTGCCAACTTACTGATGGTTTCATGTATGCAAAGTCAATACCAGATGCCCTATCGGATATAAAACAAAAGGTTTCCCCCTTCTAGTTGACTACATGCACTTTAAGCTTTCGTAGGAACCACCCTTAAGTTTCTGTCGATTTTGTGTCAATAAGAGCAAATGTTAATGGAACAATTGAATTGTTTCCATCCATACTATAAGCCACCAATAACTTATGCCTATACTTTTTGTATAAGAATGAGCCATCGATACATATAATAGGTCGGTAGTATTTGAAGGCTTTAACATATGGCCCAAAGGTCCAAAAAACCTACTTGAACTGGGATTGACCTTACTTTGGCGAACTACTCCAACCTCAATCCACTTATGTCCTCGGATTGCTCAATTTCATTGCATTTAATAATCTCAGCAACTCATTATACAACTTCTCCCAATTACCATATATCATCTTAACAGCCTTTCGCTTGGCCTCGAAAACCCTTCTATTTCTTATTATGTTCCTATATATAGTTTACATATTAGCTGCAAAATTAAGTATCTTAACATCAGGTTTGTTCCGTTAACTATTGATGAATAGTATAGCCATTATGTTGCGGTCGAACTGAGAATGATCCTGCTTCATCATTGGGTTTACACAAGTATCCAAACCCTCTAAAATTGTTATTTTGAAAAGATTCTCTACTTTCTTCAAACAAACTCGCAACCTTCACTTACAACCTTGTTCTTTCTTTTTACAGTAGACAGTGTATACATTCGGTTTTGAAATGTTTATATGAAAATCACAGTGGTTCCTTAGGTGAAATGACTTAACTTCATTTATGAGATCGTTCTTTGTATTAAAATGCATACCGACACTCAAGTCATTAAAGTTGATGATGTTACTAAATATTTCATTAACATCTCTCTCAAGTGTTACATAGCGACTGCCATTGTACTAATTGTTGTAAAATGGGACTAATCTCTGATAAGCTTATCAACAGGTTCGTTTATTTGTGGAACGTTTTCAAATTGCTTACTTGACAAGACTTCACCAGTTTGATGGTATAGCCTGTTAAGGTCGTTGCTACGAAGTGTTGGGATCAACACACTGCTCCCGCTAACATATAGTCTCACTTGGGCCTCTCCTAAATCCTCAATATGGCCATCTTCAAGGCTAACATCATCTTCATCACCATGACCATCACCATCACCATCCCCATCATCCTCATCACCATCTACATCTATCGTATTCTCCCCACCATCGACATTTATATCCATGTGCATCCTTTCTACATACTAATCATAAAACTCTTTATGTTCGATAATGAGACCCAATGCTTCGTCAAGTTGCTCTTCTATAATTATCATTTGCTCGTATTAAGAGAAATCCATATATAGTTCATTTAATTGATCTACATTTGTTTGCTCCGCACCAGTCATTGTTGAATGCACATTGGAATCCGGAAGAGTTAGATTGTTTAACTCATGTATTTCATGCTCATTTTGGGTACTTGATTCCCAATGTGCCTTATGTATACTTCTTAAATACTTCGTTCCCCAAAAGACTTTGCCATCACAATGAAATTCTCAACATTCTCATAATCTCTAATGGCTATCAACTAGTAAACAACTCCAGCATCATGGAGAAAGGGATGCTTATACATGAGTTCAACACCACTCGAGTTAACCCCAGTATATTCACAAATTCTCCGATTGAAATGAGAGAAGTTCAAATCCCTCTTAATTTTCAACTTCTTAACGGGCTTCCTATCATATTTCGACCCCTAACTACCTGTCACTGTATTTTCATTTGTATAAATAATAACTTTCACGTAATTTGCCATTTCTACCATAGTAATGCCCTAATAAATCGAATATTTAGATGACATTACAAACTTTATCTATATACTGAGCGATAACTTTACAAAATATATTTAATCATGTCGGTAAGCTATGTTGTCAACACAACTACCTAACTTTAACTTTCTAATTCAACTCAATACAATAAAAAATGCAAAATATATATATATATATATACACAACAATTTCCACTTACATTTCAAAATTATTCATACCCACATTCGTATAACTTATCTACCACAATACAAAATAATCCTAAATTTATACAATATACAATAAATTTTTATGAAATATTAATAATTTATACAATTTATGGTATATCTATGATGATGAAATTTATGTAATAACGTAACAATTTAAAAAAAAAATAAAAATTGCATAATATTGATTATTAATAAAATAAAATAAATAAATAACATGCCTATAAGTTATAAATTGTTATCTGTTTCAAATGTTTACTTGCGTAAAAAAATGATCTAGTACTTCAACTATGGGTTTTTTTGAGTTTTATCTGTGTTTTAGAAATTTCAAAAACTAATATAGATAATAATGAGTTATAACTAAGCGGATTGAAGTATTTATACATGGCATATTGAAAGCACATATACTATATGTGCCTTCAATTATAGCTAATTATATTGAAAGCACATGCAATGGATGTACCTTCAGTATAATTCATTATAAGCGAAGGTTCATTCAATGCATGTACCTTTAATTATAATGAATTATACTGAAGACAAAACTACTATATATGTCTTTAGTATAAAAAAAATAAATAGTCGAAGGTACATTCATTTGATGCATCTTTAGTATATCATATTTGTATTTTTTTTAAAAAGTAACCCTTTTTCCATAATATTTTTCAAAAAATAGCCCATATTCGTATAAAACTCCAAAAGGGAATCACTGGTCCGTGTAGTTCAATTAAAGTTTCAAACCCACTAATTACCACTTTAAAAGAAAAGATTAGTTGGCGAAAAAAAAAAGAAAAAGGAAAGAGTAGATTTTACTTTAAAAGAAATCATAAGGGATAAATATATTGAATTGGAATTCTATTTAATTTATTTTTATGGGGCATTTTGATATGTTATCTTAAGAATTTGCATGTTATATGTCTAATTGTCTTATGAATAATTAGATAAGGATAGTGTGCTAATATTTAGTCAAATCTCTTTCTAGATAATAATGAAAAAGAAATTTGAGAAAACTTTGATATATCATTTTCTTTTTAGTTTAGTATATTGAAAATTGATCTTCATGAGGTGTTTAAGCGTTCCATTCACGATCGATTAGATGACATCAGCCCATCATCGAATTATCTAGATTAACAAAAGGTGAAGCCCGAAGACAAAGATTTGCCAGCTAGGCTATAATTAAATAACGTAAAGGCAACGATATATAAGAGCTGAACATGTTAAGAGAAGCCTTTCTTCACCTTCAACTTGCCAACAGGAAATTTTGCACAAACGGTACACATGCCATTTAAGGTAAGTAATCACAGAAAATAATGGGCTAATATAATGGTTTACACTTCAATTTTACTATTTTTTATAATTATATAGATGAAGTTTAACTTGTCTAATTATATACTCAATTAAAAATATAATTATCATAGTTTATATTTCAATTAACTCGAATGTTATGGTTTACGCCTTAATTTTGTTTAAACCACCTCCTAATCTCCATGGACATACGACGCCTCCAATCAAGAACTGTATACCACTTTATTGATTTCTCAATCCAAGTTCTAAAAGCTACACAAACACAAACTTGATTATATAAATTTCATACTCATAATTCTCAACATAAATCACAATTTGTACTCACAACACAAATACTCAATCTTAAGGATTATTGGTGTAGTACTTTTAACTCTTAATACTTTGTAACTAATAGCTCATAAGTTCTACACTTTAAATCTCTCTGAATATTAACAAATTAGGATACAAAAGATATTGACAATAAAAACACAAAAGAAAGTTGGAATATTCTAGTAAAAGATTAGTTCTCTCTTATCCTTAGTCGGATTGTTGAGCATTTATATCATTATATTCAATTCTTTCTGTTATAGTATATTAAATACTCTAATGGCTAGTTGAAACAAGCTTACTGGCATGCCGATGCATTATCTTTACTAGCAAGCCAATAATCAAATGCACTACCAATATGAACACCGACAAGTGAACCGACATGTCGGCTCTTTATGATTAGGAAGTTCTTCATTTTATTATCTAGGGCTTTACATTGTCAGTCTGGTTCATTCTTAAGCCGTCATGCTGGTAGGTCAAGTATCACCTGAAAATACTTTTAACACACAACGACCAACTACATTCTGCAATCTAACTTCAAGATTATTTGATCAATACTTAAAAGATTAAATATCTTATAGAGTCAATTGATGTATTTAATTATTAAGTAAATTTGTTGATCTTATTCAATTAACTCAATATAATCAAATGAAACTTAGTTTAATAATTCACTCTTTTTTTGTTCTCATCAAAATTAATTAATGAACATTTGGTTCAACAAGAGAGCAAGCCATAATAAACCTAAAGGCAAGTAGTAGCCAAATCATGACCTTGATATAGAAGAGTAGCATAAAAATAAAAGAAATTATTACTAGGGGTAAACTTATACACATAAGCAAAATACATGTGTCTCATCTTTCCTTGTTACCTTTTAATAGGACAAGCCCCTAAAAAATAGGCAATTCATAAAGGAACACCCCCTTCCTTCCCCACTTCTTGTTAGGCATTAAAACCCTTTGCTTAACACCTAAAAGTGATCTTAAAGCCTCTCTAGATAACAATTATTCTTAATCAAATTACAATATAAATTCAAAAACTAATGTGTAAAAGAAACCAACACAATAAGTTCTAAAAGGAAGTTGTAACGTCTTAGATTTTGGAGCGCTATAGTATGCCACGTATCCTATCATCTACTAAGACGTCAAAAGTAAATGAATAGTAGAATCTCTAAAATTATCGATAGAAACTTCCAAATAATTCAAATGAAAAGAAATTCTTCAAATAAATCTAAAATATTCTAAAAAACCTTTATAAAGGTTTGAACAAAAACTTACTAATTTACAAAATAACTCTAACTATTCTAACGCAAAATTATTTTCATTGTAAGAACTTTAGTCGCTACTTTCCATCCTGGTAAATTTAACGATTCAATCCTACATCGTTTAATTCTATAATTTCCACTCAAGTATTTGTTGCTAAAAATTTTAAACAGAGTAAGTTGAAACCTAGTGTAAAACACCAAATGTACATGCACATGTCACATACAATTAGGATTCACATGTAAGCATAAATAAACTTGTACAATAAGTATAATTTAATTATCTTATTTATTAATCAGCAAACAGTACAATCCCAACATCCTAAGATTAGTGTAACTTGTGACTCTAAGCATACACAATACACATACACATACACATACATACATAATAGTATTGGCATGGGTCATATCCGTTATCTAAGTAACCTTTTCTAAAATTTAACTAGGTCATCTCACTATGGAACCCCTATAAGGTGAGTCAAATACAATAACTAGATCCCTCATCAACCTTCTTGAACCTTACCAAGAGGAGGTCAAAGTGAACACACAATTAATAAGTCCAAACTTGAGTTAATTTTGTTTTAAACGACTACTCTAAACAAGTACAACAAGCAAACATATATCTCGTACCTAACTTCAAGAACGTGCTTAGCAAGTTATCAGTCACTTTACATCTACAACCTGCTACACAAGCTAAACAACCATTTTTGGCCTTAATCTAACTTATTCACTCTATCTCTTACACTTAGCATCCAACACCTCACCTATGTCATAAATTGTCAATTTTAGAGCTACTTTGCCTCACAATCCATACTCCGAGATTAACATAAGTCTACAAGGTCTCTTTCCTATTCTCTCAAATTGTGTTCAAAACAATCAAAGATTAAAATACTCTCTATCAAGGATAACAATATGATTACTTACAAATTTTCACAATACTCTAGTAAAATAAAACAAACACTTTTGCAAAATGTCATTTATTAATTTCTTTTCTTTTCTTTTTTCTTTTTATGGTCTATAATTTGTCTTGTGCAACTCCTTTATATCACTAAAATGTTAAAGCTTTAATGTAGAAGTAATTATTGTATGTAGTATTTCTTTTCATACATATTTCTTTTTGCCCGTTGAGTCTTTCCATAGCCATTGTAATAGTATATGCTTCCACAAATATTATTTTCATATTTGCTTTTTTCCATGAATAGTTCATTCATCCATTGCTTTATACTTCCTTCCATAATAATTATTCTTCTTTATGCTTCTTGAATTTCTTGGCAATTATGCAACTTGCATGAATAACATCTTCATATAGATTTTGTTATAGATGTTTAGTTGAATTATATATATATATATATATATATAACTCATCCAACTAAGCCTTCAATTATGTATATATATTATTTCTCCTCTTCTATGCTTTTGCTTTTGCTTCCAACTTCGCTTCTTTTTCTTATTTGCTACTGGTTTGCTTCTGCTTATAAGTTGCTAGATAAACATAACACTTTTTATTCGCTTTTGGTTTTCGAGTTTTATATTCCACATTACTTCTTGTTTTATTTACAACTAGCTTCTAATAGCTTTTGATTTATATGTACAATTCTAACTTCTATTTCTCCCTTCACACTTTAGATATATTTGTTTTATCTCTATCTGTCATTACTATCTAGTGTATATGTGCTCAAAATAATTAATTGTAAAAAAATAATATTCAAAACATTAGATTGATAATATAATGGAGAATTATTATAAAAACAATTTAATAATAAAACCATTAAAAACATGGTCAACAATTCCATAGTCGTTACATATGATCCAACCATTAACTCGAGAAAGTTAAAAGGAAAATCTAATAAAAAAAAAAGAAAAAGAAAAGAAAAATGAGCGAAAAGTGTATTGGGTTGAAGTTGGGTGATATGATATGACTTAATTATACAGTGACTTGTTGCTTATATGTCCTTTTTACTTTTTGAGCCGGTCGAATGGCCACCCTCCATGATAAAAGGGCTGTGCCATCCTTACGAGATGATAGATTGTGACTTGTTAAGTTGGAATGGCTTGGCCGTCTTCTTAGCTTAGATTAACTAGCTATGCCCTTTAGGTTTTTGGAAGCTTATTTTTCTTTTTGCTTTTTTAAATTTGTATCATATTATTCAATGAAAATTTTAATATTATTATTCTATTAAATTAATTATTATATATCAAACAAACACATATCCATTAATAAATAATGGTAAATAGAGATAATTAAAACATATAAAGTGTCAAAAATAAAACACGAGGGAGGTAAATACTCAAAGTGGTGAAATTTCAGCATGTAAAATGGAATTAATTCTAGACGAAATACATTTTGTGGGAGTGGAAAACAAAAAGCCCCCCTCGGCATCTTGAGCATGCATTTACGTCGAATCGGGTAGGAATCCGAGACCGAGTTCCATGTTTGAATCACCACATGAAGACGTAAACCATGCCATATACGTAAAGAATAAAGCGACTTTTCTCAAAGTCGTTTTGAGGGAAAACAGGAAGTAAATATACGATAAAGTATTCTTTATTTTCTGTCTTCGCTTGCCTTTTTCTTTTCCCTCATTCGATATGTGAAAAGATTGTATGAATGATGAAATCAATTCCGTCATTTATCATATTATATTATAGATTTAATATTTATTAAATTTAAATAGTTAAAAATATTTATAAAAAAATCTTAGTTATTGTACACGACAAAGACATTGACGAGACACGTAACCTAAATAAAAAATTAAAAAATCTTGATTCCAAAATAGATATTCGACGAAGACGTGCATGATACCATTTCGTATGTATACGTATAGACTCAATAGTCTCATAACAGGGGAGTGGGCACACGATCTCTGACTGTCCGACAAATAACATGAGACATGAGACCACGACACGAACAAGCCTGTACGTTCCTTTTGGATAAACCGCGTTAACCGGCTATATAGAGAGAGAAAGAGAGTGAGAGAGAGATGGTCCGCAACTCTACTTCTCATGTCCCATTAAACTCTGTCTCGTCTAATGTCAAGTTTGTCTGGCAGCAACACCAAAATTACTTAAAATAACCCAAACAATTATGATAAGTTTACATTTTACCCTTTCTTTCCACAAATAACCAAAAATCTATTCAAACCATTCAAACTCTAATTACACATTCAACGTTTATCTCAACCATCAAAAACTAACTATTATCCATCATCACCCCCAACTGACACCATCAATCTTTATCATTACCTCCCTCATCATTTTCTTCTTCTTCTTCTTCTTCCGCAAAGGTGCGTTAATAACATCAATTTTTCGATTTCTTTTTTTCATTATCTTTTTCTATTTCGGGGTTGCATTATGCATACATGGACGCGTGATATAGCATGATAATGAGCAAAACGAACTAGGATCTTTTTACCTGTTTTTGAGATATGTAATCTGGGTATTGCTCGAAATTTAATTCGTTTTCTTGGTTTTCGCTGCAGATTAAATGATCGAGCATTGGTTATGTAATATATAATAGCATTTGATGAAGAAAACTAGAAAAGGATTTGTGGTGAATTGTGGTTATAATTGTTTTTATGGGCAATACATGTCGTGGATCTTTTAGTAGGAAATATTTTGAGGGCTTGGATCAGCCTCAATACAATTCCTCAAATAGCAAGAGAAGATCAACATCTGATAATTCCGATTCTGATTGTTCGCCTTCGAGCTTAAAGTCTAATCACCTTGTATCTCAAGAATCTGCCAAAGAAAACACCTCTAAGAGGGATAGGGACACTAACAAACCAATCTTTATTCCTCCAAATAAAGATATTATCATGAGGAGAGGCATGGAAAATCAGTCTTATTATGTTTTAGGCCATAAGACACCTAATATCCGCGATCTTTACACATTGGGGCGTAAACTAGGACAAGGTCAATTTGGGACTACTTATTTATGCATTGAGAATTCCACAAAAACTGAGTATGCTTGTAAATCGATTTCCAAGAGGAAGTTGATTTCTAAGGAGGATGTGGATGATGTCAGGAGGGAAATTCAGATAATGCACCATTTGGCAGGGCATAAGAACATTGTCACGATTAAAGGTGCTTGTGAAGACTCACTCTATGTTCATATAGTGATGGAGCTTTGTTCAGGGGGTGAGTTGTTCGATCGAATTATTCAGAGAGGACATTACAGTGAAAGAAAAGCTGCTGAGCTCACAAAGATTATTGTTGGGGTAGTTGAGGCTTGCCATTCGCTTGGTGTCATGCATAGGGATCTTAAGCCCGAGAATTTCTTGTTGGTTAATAAAGACGATGATTTTTCTCTTAAAGCAATTGATTTTGGTCTCTCCGTCTTCTTTAAGCCAGGTATTGAACCAAAAGTTGATCTCCTTCACTATTTTCTGGTACTTTGAAAATTTCATGCTGTACCTACTTAATTGCTTGCCACTATAAATATCATTATTCTTAAGAAACTTTGTTGCGTGGACTCCTCATCAGAAAAGCAATTATACTCCGCCCTTGTGCTGTCCTGCCAATGTTAAAGCATTTTTACTATCTACGATATGTCACCAAATTTTTTCTATTTGGTAATGCAGATTTACTCGCATCACAGCTAATGTATGTTAATCTGCTACACACAAGTGCATATGATCTTAATAGTCATTGCATTAGACATTTTCTTGAAATAATTTTTACTTTTATCTGAATTTTGCTTCAAAAAAGCTTCTAGATGGTTGTTCGCAAGCTTGATTTTGGTTGTCTTAAAAACTGAGAACAAGGCTTCAAGCATTATATGAGTTTGTATGCTGGTGAAGCCGCTATGATCTTGTACGGCCAGCTCTTTAAAAATCATCACCGCTCTGCTTCAGGTCAAATATTCACAGATGTTGTTGGCAGCCCATACTACGTTGCGCCCGAGGTACTTCTGAAGCATTATGGACCAGAAGCAGATGTGTGGACAGCGGGAGTCATATTGTACATTTTGTTAAGTGGTGTACCACCATTTTGGGCAGGTATGCAACGGTTACACTTTAGTTCAGTAAATTCTTGCTTTATGGCCTAAATGCTAAGGTTTTGACCTTGGTGGTGTTCAGAGTCTCAGCAAGGAATATTTGATGCTGTGTTGAAGGGACATATAGACTTTGAATCAGACCCATGGCCCGTAATCTCCGATAGTGCAAAAGACCTTATCCGGAAGATGCTATGTCCCCAACCTTCAGAGCGTTATACTGCCCATGAAGTGTTATGTACGTGCTTCTTTGTTACCATCATGATTATATGAAAGACGGCTTGCACCTAGAATGTTGAACTTTCTTTCGATCATCATTTAATTGAATGAATTTTCTCAGGTCATCCATGGATCTGCAAAGATGGTGTTGCTCCAGATAGAAAACTCGATGCTGCTGTCCTATCACGTCTCAAGCAATTTTCTGCGATGAATAAGTTAAAGAAGATGGCTTTACGGGTATGTATTTAAGAGGACTGGTATGAGGTCTTTGGGTTGGCCAAATTGATATACTACATTTCATTCGCAATACCTACTCAAGATGTAGGTTGCATGGTTTTGGAGTATAAGAAAATTATTTTAGTTTGAACTCTGTTAACTATCCATCAATCTTTTTGGCGGAATTTCATAAATTTGATTTCATTTTTCCGCCTAGAATAATATTATGTTCTTCCCCTTCAGCAATAACTTTGATGCTAATTAAACATTCTATGAATTATTCCAGATGCCTTATTCGCATTACTGTTGATTTTATTTGATTTTTTAGGGTAGAAGATTCTGCCTTCTTTCACCAAAGCTTATGACTCGGTTCAGTAATTGACAAAACCCGGGAAGACTAAAGATTGCGTACATGTTTTGGAACTTGATAGAAACCTATGAGTATCTTAAGACTTGGAACATAGATAGTCATTAACACATGCCTGTAATATTCTGGACATTGGATTCCTTATGAAATAGCTGGTCTTTCATTTCACTCATCAAAGACATGATTTATTCAGAATGATGAATCTTTATGCTGCTGTCAGGTGATTGCCGAAAGGCTTTCTGAGGAGGAGATTGCTGGTATGAGAGAAATGTTCAAAGCAATGGACACAGACAATAGTGGTGCAATCACATATGATGAACTCAAAGTTGGTCTGAGAAAATACGGCTCGACATTAAAAGATACTGAGATACGTGATCTCATGGATGCAGTATGTACATTGTCTCCCAGCTAAAATTCCTTCTCCTTTTACCCAGATTTTAAATGTGAGAACACTTCACTTTTTTCGGACTTTTGAAAAAAGGCTTACCAAAAGAAATTCTGTCCTTTCATAATCACATCATGTTTCCATGATTTTTGTCCTTCTATTTCCTGCATAGATGAAACTAATTATTTTATTTATATAAAAACACAAAAGCAACAAATTCTGTCCCTATTCTATGAAATGGGTGTGGATGTTACAAATCTAAATAGCTTCATTTTTTTGAACTAGAGATTGTTATATGTCTGGTCTTTGACAAGAAATAGCTTCAATCTATGTGATTTCTTGTAAATCTCTTTGTTGCATATTTTAATGTAGTCCTGATGGTCCTCTTCTATTTTCAGGCTGATGTGGACAATAGTGGAACAATAGATTATGCCGAATTTATAGCAGCAACTATTCACCTTAATAAGTTAGAACGTGAGGAACATCTTGTTGCAGCATTTCAGTATTTCGATAAGGATGGAAGTGGCTATATTACGATTGATGAGCTGCAGCAAGCTTGTGCAGAACATAATATGACTGATGTTCTTATTGAAGATATTATTAAAGAAGTCGACCAAGACAACGTAAGTAAGCTAAAACTTGTGTGTGTGTGTGTGTGTATTGAATTAAGCTAGACATGAAATTTTTCTGTTTAGTCTTTTAGGCAACAGAAATGCACTTTTAGCATGAACTCTAGCATAAATCGAAAGCTTAACTCTAGTAAGTGGACATTTTGGGACTTGTACACTTGCTACTTAACTGCACATGCGGACCAATCTAGTAGACAAATGATTTAGGCTACAATTAGATGATTGGTATGTTTGATTGGTTGCAACTTACTTTACTCGGTCGTAACAATCAAATTTTATACCTTTATTGTAGGTCTATCCTTTGTAATGAAAATTTCAAAGTGAAATTCTGCAGTAATATGCTGCTAAATGGACATTGAGATTGCCTAGGCTGATAGAGATAAGATAACCTCTTTGGCTATAGTTATTTCATAACTTGCATCATCTGTCTTTGCTCTCAACTTATATATTGAGTAAAGCAGGACAAATTAAAATTCAGAGTTCGAGTGACAAGGAAATAATCAGAAACAATGCACTATAGGTGGATTAATCTAGGCAGCATCCCAATGTGACTTTGCAATTCGGTTTCTCTGATTTATTCATGTTTCTTTTAGGATGGAAGAATCGACTATGGTGAATTTGTTGCCATGATGCAAAAAGGAAATGTAGGGATTGGAAGGCGAACCATGCGAAACAGTGTGAATTTCAGCATTAGAGACGGTCCTGGAGCACTTGGCCACTAATTGTAGAGGTCATGAAGAGGTTTGGTATTCTTTCTGTTAGGAAAAACCAAAAAGAAAGAAGCACCTTGCTGTTTTCTCCTTCAGAAAACTCAACAGCTGAAATTATATCTGTTCACTCTATTCTGGTAAATGAAGGGTGGAGAGAACATGTACAAACTATATGGAAAATGTTAAACAATAAATATAATGGCCCACACCACATCTACAAGCTTAAAATTTTAGATGAGTTGGTTGCGGTACCAAACTTTTGAGAAAACGATTTTCATATCTATGGGGATAAAAAGGACGAAATTTCTGTCATGCTTGTACTACTCACCAATATTTCAGTAAGCTTGAAGTTCCACTGAAACATTTATAACAACACGTGTGATTCCTGCTAAAAGTTTTACTAATGCAAGATAATATTCTTTAAAAGCATATTGAAAGCTGAATTAGTTTGATGATAAATAGGCTTTTTTTTTTTCCAATGAAAGTTGGGCCAACATGAAGTAGCAACCCTTGATATTCCTTTTGTAATTTAGAGACTTGAAAAATTGATCTGTTATGTGGGATAATGGTTTAGGCATCTACTTTGTAGTGTTGGATGGAATAGTTATCTCCATACATATATTTTCCACTTAGAGAGTGTTGGTCTAGACGCTTCCTAATCCTCCTTTTTTCGTATTGTCTGTCTCCCTAGAATTATGTGTTCGTATGATATTCTATATACTTTATTACGGAGCCGGACTTTACGTTCATTGGTCTACGTTCACTCCCTTATACTTGGACAGGATAGCAATGCAGTAGCACGTTTCTCAAGATTAACCTTTGGAATTCAGCTTCAAGTTTTGGTACTTTGCTGCAGTATGATTGACACGAGTGATCTAAGATCTGTATGATTTTTTGTATGTATACTGATACCGGCAACTATAATTGCTATTTTTCCTTCCGCTTGTATAAAATCGTGCTTTCACGTATAAAAACTAATAGAAGAAGAAAGAAGGCTCAAAATCGTCAACTGATAAATATAAGGTACGTGCCAAATTCACAAGCTTATCGTGGTGATGCTAAACTCAATATGGTATCAATGAATGACGTTTTGTCTTTCAATCCCTTCATTGTCATTCAATCCCTATCAAATTGAATATCCACTTAATGGATTTCGATTAAAGACTAGACATACAAGTAAATAAAGTAAAGCACATATGACATTTATGAGCTTATTTATAGAAAATTTATTAAAGATGGAAAAAATCAAGAACACTCAAAAGCACGTAAAGAATGCTTTTCTTAAGAATCTTGTGCATCTTACATTAAGTTTACTAAGAATAGACATAAACTCTTTCAAGATACAAAAATAAGGTAGAAGAAGGTAGTAACTATTGGTTCTCAATGACTACACAAGCTTGAAGAACTTTGAAAGAGGATTTGTAAACTATTAGTAAAGTGTCTTGATGGTAAGAACTTGAAAAAAAAAATGAAAAATTTGTGCGAAAAATGTCTGTAAATGTGAATATATATCCAGATATTAATTCATCAAGCTTCAAGTATTACAACTCTTTCTAAGTACATATCCATTGAAACACTTAGTTTTTAATAATTGTATCATGTTTAAATAATTTAAAAACTGATCTCGACTATCCATTTTAAAGTAATATAACCTTCGAAAGATGATGCATTACATTTATTAATAACAAAAAAAAAAAAACATCATCTAAAATTAAGAGTCACATCAATATAGTGGACATAACTAAGTGAGATCTTCGTGTCGTTGGTTGTATAATTTTCTAGACATGAACTTCATGAACACAACCAAGTGATATAATCATGTCATTGGTTATTTACGTCACTTCTGTTCATGCACTCCATTAAGGTGACTAAGTAACATGATCATGTCACTTTCTACTTAATCAAATCATTACATAATATGAAGACCTACTCCAATATAACTATATAATGATCTTATACCTTATTTTTGTTCATGTATAAATATTTCTTCACATTTACATGGCATGAAAACTATTGCCTTAACATCATACATAATAAAAAAATTATATAGTATTCCTTCTCTAGATTATCAATTATGTAATTTTTCTTCCAAATTGTAAAAACACATAAGGAATGGTATCCGGGGATTTGAACTAGTCCATAGTGCAAATCTCTTAAAGTTATAACATGATGTTAAGTGATGCATTCACTTGAACTAATATACTTTATGTTACAACTAGATAAATTACACACGTTTTCGCTGTTCTTACAAACCAAGTGGATTTTCAAATAGTGTTATTATGGCCTTGCATTCATCTTAGCTTTCTGAATATTTACAAAAGATACACCCATCAACTCTTGCTTAAAAGCAGCACCATTTCAATATTCACTAGGTCAAGTATATCCCAAACTTATTAAAATTTCCTATACATAGTCAATCTATTAAGAGATATTCTAATATCTCACCCTCTAAATTATTCAAGTATAAATTCATAGTTCATTGTAATTTGTTGTTACCCCTTGAACTTCTACAATAGTGGTTTGCTAAGAAAAAGTAGGGTTTTCACTACAACAAATTAATTGGGTTTTACACCTATATTAGCAAGATTATTCTCAATCAAATGTTCTAACAATACTTTGTTAAATGAAATCGCCAACTTAGTATTGTTCTTAACATAAGTTATATTTATAACTTTACTAATCATGCCTTAGTCCAACATGTCTAGATTTCTCATTGTACATTTTACTATAGGTATTTAACATCATAAATTATCACCGAAAGGATCAAATGGTTGATTATGATAACTTTAGTTATGATTAGAACACTTTCATAAATAAAACTTTTACCACCATTTATTCCTTTCATCTAACTTTGCATGACAATTGTATTGTTTATTATGATGTAATCTGTGAGAATAATCAAACTCATTGATACAAATCACTTAGCCCTATTATATTCTACACTTTTAATACTAAGTTAGTATCTATTTAATTATATGTTCATATCAACTATTAAGTTAAATATACCTCAGATTATTAGACATATTATTTATTACATAACTCTTAAAGTCATCCACTTCAACATATCACCACTTTCTATTCCCCTCAAACAAAACTGATTCTCTTAACATTTTACCCTTTTAGATTATTTGACACCACAACTCAAGTCATATTTCATCTCACTATTTAAGGATTTGAATTATGTTTTATGATGACTTATTGTTAACAAATAGTTACCTTTCCATTTTCATTCCATTTCCATGGTTGCATAGTCACAAAAGCATTTTGCATAAAATCTTATACTAAACAATTATATATATATATATTCACTATTGGGAATTTTTCAAAAACTGAGTTAGATTTGATTTTAGACGTCAAGTCATTTCATAATTAAATCTTTCACTCCTCTTATTTTGTGACGTTAATTGCCTTAAGAGTTCAAGGTATATCCATACAAATACACTTCTTCATATATTATAACCTAATTAAACCAATGCTTTAGGTACTTTTTTTAAATTGATTTTCTTCCTTCTCAAAATTTACATAAGGAAAAACCATAGACTTTTTATATGGGATTGTGAAAAAACACACATATGTCAATAACAAAATAAAAAAAGAAGAAGCTAATTTAACAATCATGAATTGTTCCATATACCATAAATTATGCATAACATACTATTTCTCGAACGTCATATAGACAATTATATAAATAGCATGATTCCTCAAATAGCATATATTATGATTTGCACATAACATATTACCCAATATTATCATATAGAGCAAATTATAAAATATATTATCTTATAGAAGATTAATTGCCTAATAGAGATCACATGAATCACAAAAATATGTATCACAAACATTAAAATTTGCAATAGATATTTAAATAACCAAGTATGTGACCAAACACATATTGACATATTATATAATCAATAGTTCACAATTCTCTTGCAATTTGTTGAATTATACTCATGTACTCCAACCATAAATATTCACATAATCAAATTATTTAATTGGTTCCATCCAAATAAGGTAGACATAGTACCTTATATCAAATAATTAATTATCTCATACATATTCGATAAGATACAAAAATAAAGAAATTACTTGTGTTGTAATTTCACTAATACATTTATAATATAAAATATGTTACTTTGAATTATTTATATAAACATGTGGCCACAAGAAATCGATAATGACATCTGGTTATTTTCACAATGACCACAATTTTGTATTATGTGCATACGTAATTTGATATTATGTATATAAAGAATTAAATGTATAGAATTTGCTAATGCATTAATTTAGTTTTTATTACCATTCTTTGTATATTCAAATGGCAATTATGCTGAACATTACGAAATAAACTTCTTTAGATACTAACCTAATGCATTTAATTTTGCAAAATAATTTATTTGAATATAACGAATAATATTCTCAACATAAACCATATTCTACAACTTAAATTATCATAAATTCATATCATATATTCATCACAAACAAAATATATCAAACATTGTGTTACACCCCAAGCAATAGAGTCACGATAATCTTGCCATATCAACCAATTTTAAGATAAAAGCTAACTTCTTGACTGCTACCGTAGACCCGATTCACACAAGGCAAACTTGACTACACAGCTTTAAAGTGTCCAGTTTAGTTCATGTATTTTCGTAAAACTTATATATTTGTATATTACCTCCTTTTGAAAGCCTTATAAAATAAGTCCTTAATTCACATCATTTAATGTAAAACTCGAAAGTACAAAACTTAAAAAATCAATTAGTTTTACATACCATTTGATCATATAGACCAACTATGGAAACTATTGGGTCACTTATAGTGGGCTAATTAGTTTCCCCAAAATTAAATAAAACTTCAGAAAGGAGCATGAATCTTGGTGCATCATTATTATTTCCTCACTCTTAATCCAATCAACTACAAGGTTAACTTTTCTATGAAGTTTGCATGTCTTCTTTTGACTTCTAAAAGAGTTTATAGAAGAGTAAGCAATCACCACTCAATAAGTAAGATGGATTCTACATATGATCATTTTGATAATAGGGCTTTTGATTTAGTTCAGTAGAAAATTTAGTTTGGTAAAATTGGAATATGGATCACTTAACCAATTTTTTTTGTTCATGGTTGCTCAATTATCTTAGGCATGAAAAATAGACTCTATAAAAGGTTTTTCTAAGCTCATTTATGCTTCATTTTGCATTAATAAGCTTTAAGAGGATTGAAATAAGCCTTAAGCTTATTTATAAAGAGGATGAGCTGCTTCTTCTTCTTATAAATTTTTTAGGCATGACCAAGTATACACACAAGCTTGTGAGGATAGGAGAGAAGAAGAATGCTTCAATATCGGTTGTTAGATCCTCAAAAGTGATATAACGATCACTTGTACACTTGATATATGTTGTTCATTTTGAAGCAATCCAATAATCAAGATTAACCACTAAAATATATAAATTGGAAGCTAATCTTCTCATTTTCAGATATTTTGAAGGTTGCTAAGGTTGAGAAATTCTGTTGAAATGCTTCTAAAAAAAATCAAAATACTTAATTAAGAATCTTCAAGAACACTGAGTTTGATTTGCCACCGATCATATACTCTTGAGATATATTGAGTTTGCTTATTTCTCCTTAAATGTCTCCTGTTATGATATCTCTTCACATGTTATCAGTTCAAGACTTCTTTAAAGTCAATCTATAGATGCATCACATGTGATCGGTAGCTACAACAACCCACATAAGGACATACATACATACATTCATATATATAAAGAGTATAACACTTTTTGCAATTAGATTTCTAATTTACCTTTTCTTCTTACAAATCAATCTAACTCCTATCAAACTAGAATCTCATTCCAAAAATCCAAATTAATAAAACCAAAGTATCATAGATGTAATACAATGAAAATTATCACAAATTGAATTACAATTAAAGTGATCAAAAGCACATATCCTTTTCAAAGAGAGAATAATTTTTTTTTTAATCAAAATGGGATTAAATGTTTGCATCTGTAATGGCTGCTAGCACACTACAATATGTGGTAGTTAGGGATATAAATGAAAAAAGCAACATGTATGTTATTTGAGTTCAACTAAATAGTTGGTCAAGTTCAATTTGTTTATGGTTAAGTTAAGCTCGAGTTCAAGTTTAAACTAGTCAAATACTTATCAAGCTAGTCTCATTCTCAAACTTATTTAACTCATTGAGCTCCTAAACATAATTCGAGCTTGTATAGCTTAAAATATCGATCGAGTTTAATTATATTTAAGTGGACTTTAAGCCTTCATATAAATTTAATTAAAAGGAATATAATATTTTCTAAATAAATAAACTTAAACAAGTTCAATTGAGTCAAACTCGAGATTATTAAATTTTGTAATTAGCATTTCAAGTTAAACTTAAACTCTAACACTTAAATTTGAGTTTTGAAATATTTGAACTAACAAGCTTAATACTATCATATTTGTAATCAAAGCAAGTTTAATATAGGATATTTGATATCCTTTTCAAGGCTAAGGAATTGAAGGGAGAGTTCTTAGTGCATTAAAGTGAGGTCCTTCGTTTTCAAGAATATAACTCTAGAATCTAAAGGTGAGTAGGTAACATTGTCATACAAGGTACTCATCAGAACCTTATTCAATCGAATAGGTTCTAGATAGGTATTTAGGGTCACAAGATAAGTTCTAGATAGTAATTTTTTTTAACCTGTACTTATATGATAAGGTACAAATATGAGGTCAACGTACCCTATACTTTCCATAAAACTTATATTGTGAAATATATAGGATACAGGTTTGAGGTACCCTATACCTATCATATAATAATAATAAAATAAATAAATAAATAAAAAAGAATACTATTTCATTTATATAAACTTAAAAAATAACAAAACACAACACATGAGAAACCCTAAACTAAATCTGATGTCCTCATATTAGTCCCTTCCTCCTTAATATTTTCTTTATTGTATTTTCTTTCCACTCTATCTTCCTTGTTTATTATGTCCAACTCTACTGAAGTTAAAAAAAGAAATAATTTGCGTAAAGCCACCTAAACAAAAGGTATGCCGTATGTTATTAACTTATTTTCTTTTGATGCAATAATTTCTTTATATTAAGTTTGAAAATATCTTATAATAAATTTATACTTTAGTCAAGATTTATTCAAAATTAGTGTTTTTATTTTTTTCCGCTTGTCTAAGATTACGGTTTGTACTAAGTTTGAAAATGATTTAATTGAAAGATTAAGATTTAGTAATTGTGATGATCATCATTATGGATGCTGATTATGATTTGAGAAATTGTAATTTATAATCTAGGAATATTCTTATTACTAAAATAAGTCACCCCCGAAATGAATTTAATTTACAATTATTTATTTAGAATTTAAAGTCAAGATTGAGATTTCACTAGAATTAATATATTTGTATAATAATGATTGGTAGAGAAAATGATCAAAAATGAAAATAAATGAAATAAATTGAAAAGAAAGGAAAGGAAAATAAGTAGAAACCAACTATATTAAAATTTATAAGAAAAAAAGGTTTACAAATTTTACAGGGTACTTTATACCCTATACCCTGTATAATTTGTAAGGTATATGATACATGATAACTCCAAAGTATCACAAAGTAAAGTAAGGGTAGTAATATTTGAGAACTTATACTAAACTTACCCTATACCAACTCATCCTTACTAAAATATGACCTTCATCTTTTCCTTTTTTTTTTTTCTTTTTTTTTTTACCTTTCAAAATCTAACTCAATGTCCATACTATTGGATATGCCTTTTTCCAAACACCTACACAAGGAGGAAATAATTCCTAATGGTACAATGGATGTGCCTCTTCCAAACACCAAATCTAACATTTTCTTATAAAGTAATCAATTATGATTTTTAAAATAATAATTCAAATATTGATCATGTGCAAATATAATATTTATTATTATACTAAAATTATCCTTATAAAATGTTGAAAGTAGTAATTTACCAATAATATGGGGCTTACAAAAACATTTAAGAAAAAAAGAGAAAATTGCAAATAATCTTCTTAAGCTTTAATAAAGGTTTGGATTAACCTGTTGAAATTTTGAAGTGTTATTTTTTACCCCTTAAACTTTGATAAATTGACAATATATGAAAGATATTTTCTTTTTGAGTTAAAAAAAATCACATTATAATCAAAGTTTAAGAAGTCATAAAGTATATTTTAATAAGTTTAAGAGGTGTTTCTATACAAAAATCAAAATTTAAAGAGGTTATTCTCAACCTATTAGAGTTGTTTGTCAATTTATCAAAATTTAAGAGATTAAAGATCATACTTTAAAAGCTTACAGGGTCAATTCGCATTTAAATTAAAATTTAAGAGAGTTATTTATATTTTTGCAAAAATAAAAACTTGCTAAGAAACTTTGATGAATGGCATCGTGTCACATTTGTTATACAAACTAAATGGAATAGAATGGATTTGAAATAGAATGAAATGGTATCAATGAAATAGAATGAAGATCGGAATTATGAATCATTTGTTGTATTTAAAAATACCTGCACAAGGGAATGAAATAAAATGCATGTAGGATAGTTTTTGTTAAAAGAATCTTCAATTATTAGATCTCATAATCACATTGAAAGTGGACATAACAAAATTGCGATTATAAATTCCTTCCTAAAGCTGGAACTTTCGATTACAAAAAATTATAATTTCACTTTTCAAAAGTATTATCAAACATGAAAAGGGAAGTGAGTCACAGAATTGTAATTTTATTCCGAATACACTTCTACTACCAAACATGAGTTAAAGATAAAATACAAAATTAATATATGGAGAGTGTTATTAAAAAGCTGACATAGTAATATAACAACTTTTAGGATTACGTAGTGATAAATATCTTCCTAAAAGAAATTAAGATGGAAACATGAAAGTTGTCAATAATCATGCGTTTTCCAAATTTATTCGGAGTTGTTTCTCGCTGGCAGGGAAGTGAGAATCTAAATTTTGTCGAGGTTAATAGGTGACAGATATTTGTACGCACTTGCTGGATATTATCAATGATGAATGCCAGGAAGGAATTTTGCTGAGTGGCGGATTGCCAACTCCAATCTCGATAGGATATGCACATAAAGGGTATTCTTTTTGTTACTTTTTGGTGTGTTATTGAATTGCTGCTGCCCGTCAGATGTTGCTTTTCAAACTAATTCAATTGTTTGCCTAACCAATTAATGCTTTTAGGTCAATAATAAGCTATAAAACCACTTTAATATATTGACTACGGATTAGGGAAAAAAAAACAAAAAACCTATGAATTGATAAAGGTTCGATGCACCTATATTATATATATATATATATATATATTTCATGTATAGGGAAAAAAAAAGAAAGAAAGAAAGGATTTATGAAAATTTCTGATTTTTATATATATAGATCAATACATCCTATTTATTAAACAATTTACCGATCATAGATGAAGTATAAAAATACTTTTGTAATTTTAGATTAAAAAGACAAGAAATTTATAGAAGCAAGCACCCAAATAATGCTATCACATAAGCATTGTGTTAATCTCGTGCTTTACATAATTTTAGAGTAATAACATGGCTAATGATCATAAATTTAAATACAATGACTTGAAAGGATTCTAGAAAAGGAGAAATCTTTCAATAAGTTGATACAATTGTCATAGACAAAGGTGTTCAAGAGTATTAACTTTATGATTTTTGAGATCTAAGCATTTGTAACTTGGATTCTAATAAAACTCTCCCTTCTAGTCTCTATTTGAATCTCGGTTATGCTTAAGTTAATAAACTAGCTAATAAAGGTTAAGACTAGACTAACCACCCTAAGCCTCCTTAAGTCACCCCATGTTTTAGGCCTGATTGAATTAGATCCTATTAGTTAATACAAGTAGTTTGTCCACTTGACTATTGAGGTTAGCCTTATTTAGCATGAAAATATTTCATCCCTAGATATTTTGCCCTCTAATTGAAATCCTTTGGTCAGGATTTAAGGATTTTGAACCTATGAAAATTACTTCGGGTGTTTAAATTGCTACTTAGAACATAGCTAGATGTTCCAAGGTCTATACCTAGTTGCAACAACAATGAGAAGTATTAGAATTGAGTGTAAATGGGAGACACCATTAAAACCCAAGTCAAACCGTTTAGACTCGATTAATTTATTTAGATTTAGAATAAAAGAAATAGAGTTTTAGAATTAAAATTAATTAAAAGATCGAGATACTCATATAAATAAGGAAATTAGTTGAGTTAGATAAGAATTGGATGAAATAAAGTTTATATGGTGGATATAGCCTCTTATATTTACTCTATATGCACTTAATAAAATTTTAAAGAAGGTAATTTTAATCCTAATGACTTTTTTGCCTTAATAAAATCTAAAAAATTAAAATAATAAACAATCAAAAACTAAAACATTAAAAGATAAAAGTCCCCTTCTTTCCATGATTTATATATGTTTTCTCAATTATCAATTTTCTAGTTAATCTTAAGAGTGAAAATGGTTCTATAGGGGTTTGGTAGAATGTTTAATAAGATTTGAACATTTAAGTGTTTAATTCTAAAAAAGCGAGAGCTAAATGCACATGAAGTAAATATAAAAAAGTATATTTGTGATCTACCATAGAAGAAAATTGAAAAAAGCCATAGCCTTTTGTCAACTCAAAATTGGCATGAAGGCCATATATAAAGGAGAGGGCTTATTTTCTACGTGCAATACCTAAATCCATGTGAATTAATCTTTTGAGATTGAAAACCCGTGTTGGTGATGTGCCCTGTGTAGATGTAACTTATATTTTTTAATTGGTTAGATATCATTCAAAATGCATATGATGGATTATGGACAAGATCCATCCATTTGTCTCATCCAGTAGTTCACATTTAATCTTCCGTTTTGAGTATGTAAAACACACACACAGACTTACTATCTGCTTTACGTATGACTTCCTTAAATATTCTAGAAAGGGATGAGTCATGACATGCAAGTTGCACCAATTTATCCATCTTAGATATAGCACGAATGAAGAGACCTTCCCTTTGCATTCATTTATTTCAATTATCTCATCATCCTATTCTATAGCTTTTAATAAACTTCTTGTTACGCCCTCAAGGAACTCTTGTCCTAATAACCCTCCCGTATGCATCGTGGAGCGTATGAACGAGTCCCCTATTATCCCGAAGCTCCGAAGCGCGCACAAGGCAATGCTTTGCCAGAAGTCAATCCTATGGAGCATGATTATTTCAATGTAGTAGTAACTGTAATAGTTAAGAGTATATATAACCTACTTATATTAGCATACCATGCTTATGGGTAACGTAGGCCTAATAACACCTGTAAAATATATCATGTCATATTTAGGACCTATCATAACCGGCAAACTTTACTTTGAATGGTATTGTTATACCTTTCTCTAGCAACTCCATACTTCGACCAACCTTATGTGCATATAAGGTCCAGTATGGCCCTTTCATCATTCAACCATACATAAGTTCAACTATCAGCACCAGATTATACACAAAAACGCATAAAGGAGATAAGGTCCTTAAAGTCCCTTTTACATCACCAATGACATTGGTCATAACATACAATCTAAGTACATAGCATTTATAACAAAAGATGGTCTAATCCCTGCAGTACAGAAATAGATCTTCCTAGTCTTGCTCCCTCAGATTCCCATTGTCCAAAAGCAAAGACTTACATCACATGAGGACAAAGAGTCATACCAAGCTAATCCTTGTAAGAAAGGAAAACTATAGGGGTGTGGTTAAAATCAACAGCTCAATGGATGTAACTCTCATATCACTCTACAAGCAATAACTCAATCAAGTCATCAACCATTAAGGATGCAATACAATTCATCAACCATATGCTATTAAAAAAAAAAAAAAAAACTTACGAGATCTTGTGGTAATCTCACAAGATTTGGATTTGTGACCTCTAAAACCGGGGATTGGGAGATAAATTCTACATGTCAGCCGTAGGGGTTCCGAATTTTGAATTCATTGGTAATTCATCATATTCATTCGATATTCACGTATCGTAATAACACTTGAGTGTTTCACCCCTAAGCTAGTTAGCTGGACAATTGGCCCCAATGAAAGGACGATGTCTCTTGATGTGGGAGTCGTATCCAAAGGTCGGGGCAAGGTGATGACGTATGGAGAATCTCCTCCACACGACCTTTTCGTTGCATGCGTGATACTGATGGCCTTGGAGAAGAAATGCAATCTATCTTTATCCATCCTTTATTAGTCAAGTTTCAGGTAATCGTTCATCTAAGAAAGACGCTCATCATAACAAGTATACTATAGCAGTTAGTCAACCATCCAATTTAGTTTGTCTTAACATTTAGTGAGATCACCTCATTTGAAAACCAATCACATACCCTTAATTTCCCCCCACACATATATCAAGTTCAAATATATATGTAACATGCTTTGTACAAGCAACTAATCCTATCAAATTCAACTATTCATCAAGTATCTACTCACCCGGACATTGTTGAGCACTAATCGTAGTAATCATAGGGCTAGTTCCTCCTGCCCAAGGTAATCACCTATTGTACAATATAAAGAAGTAAGCTCCGGATGCTTTAAAATGGAATTCTTAGCCTAATGAAATTCCTAAAGATTCTCTAAGTATCTCTTAGGTTGTTTCAGAACCTACTTTTAACTCGTTTAGCTTGTTTTTGGACATAAGTTAATCGATTTAAATAGGAATCCGCAAATGAGCAGTCGTTGGAAGGCTCTAAAAGTCTAGTTTTCGTTTTTATCATTTACTTACTGATTGAAGTTTGTTAGTGTCGGATAATTCAAAACAGTTTCAGGTGCGTAGTTAGTTCGATCTTAAGTTGTCTTCGATTCAATTAACTTTTTCCTTTTGGCCTCAAGTTTGGAATTTGACTGTTATTCAACTATTACTTATATTCAACATCAATAGCTATCAAATTCATACAGGTTCTGATTATTCAGATGTGTTCCTAATTGAATTACACAAGGTTTAGCATTAGATTTACTTATTCGTAACTTAATATAAATAAATAGTGAAATCGTAGTATATATTGGTATCCAAGATGTAATTAAGGTTAAATTTAACTCATAACCACCCGAGCACTTCATTAATTTACCTAAATATGAACATGTATCAGGTTTTATTAGTCCCCTAAAAGCATTTCAGAAAGAAATTTATAGACAAACTTCACATGGGAATGGTCATATCTCACTAGGGATTTCACCTAACTTTGCCTTACCTTGTACATACACTTCCACATGACTTATACTTAAACTTATTTTTGTGCCCGTTATCATTATTATAAGTGTAAAATATATTGATTTTTATAAATGATCAGCTTTCATTTTTAAGTAAAATCTCATCAATTTTACATAAAATGAACACATTCGGTAACGATTGATTCCTAGGTTTTAGAGACTGGCTAAATCTTTATTAGATATTGACATGCATGCACATTTTTAGTCCTATTATGGCATGGATAGCAACATGCAAGAGGTTTTAGCTCAAATACTTGAAGTAAAATATAGGAAAATCAAAGTAAAAGTGATTACCCATTATGCCATATCATAGTTTGTCAAAATACCTACTATAAGCCATAATAGGTTGATTAGATATCACTAGGGACGTGGAAAACTTGCCATGCATGTAAGGAATAGGTGTTTTTTAACTTCTTCGATCTAGGGTTTGCACAAAGAAAAGTAAGGCTAGGAGATGCAAATTTCAAAAAAACAAAAAAAAAAATGAAAAATTTATGAGCACTATAATAAGTTATTACTACGTTGTACGACTTCGGACAAACAAAATGCAACCCAAGTCCCCTATAAATGGCGTGGAGGCTAGCTTGTAAGAGGAATAACATGAAGCTTTGGTAAAAGAAAAAGGAAATGGAACGAAAATGAACCAGAAAATGAAGGGTTTGAAAGGAAAATGGAGGACATTGGGAGGGTGGTGATGGCGTGAATCAAAAGAAAGGGAGAGTTTCATTTGCATGGAGTTTAGAGTGTTTTCATAGGGAAAATAGCAGGTTCTTTTCTTTCTCTTCCTAAGATAGACTAAGTAAGGGTTGAGTGTAAGAATGAGCTTGCTTCTATGGGAAATTGGACCTAAGTTGCATGCTTAATTTCTATTGGTTAGTGATGTTAGGGAGGTGTATTCTCATTATTGGAATATTAATAGAGATTCGAATTTGGAATTTGAATAAAAAGGAAGTGATTACATGCATGGAAGCATAATGGCGTGAGCATGGAGGGACTAGGGAAGAAAAATTCTACTCTTTGCTGATTTAAATTATTACTAATTAGTATGTCCATATATTTTATAAGTTATATATAGTTTATTTTATTAGTATTTGATGTTTTCTCTACTTTTATCTTACAATTATTGCTTTAAAATCAAATATAATTTAAACTTGAGGTTGTTATTAACATTCCTATGGAATAAACGGAATTTCAGATATGTATGTGTGTGTATACATGTGTCATACACATGAGGGTTTGATCCTTATAAATTTAATATCACTGAATTCGTGAATTTTTCCCCGTTTTTATTTAAGTCCTATGATCCAAAATAACTTGTTTTATAAATTTTGATCATATTTCCATTTTACTAGGCTTTGAACCTAGAGCTTTGCACCATCATAACTTACAAATTCCTAATCGCTTAACTTATAGATAAATTCCTTAAGTTAAATTGTATATCGTGATTGTCCAAATCGAAACCGTGGGAAAATTTTACAGGGCTCGCACTTCTAGATCAAGAACAAGTATATCTAAAGATTAATCCCTACGCGATTATATCTGGAATTTGGAGGAATTCTATTTTGAAATATCTAGTCCAGTCTAGAATGATCGATTCTAACTAATTGAACCGAAACTAATCTATGAGTAAGTATATATACATTGTGTCTCGGCTTTGGATGATGTTGGTTGAGTTGCGGGTTGTTGGTCGTCATGATATGGTAGCATAAGGTGGTCATCCAAAGAAGGCCACGGGTGGTGTTGGAGTTGTAAGGTGTTGTGTGGAGCTTAATTGTAGAGGTGGTGTAGGAGTTAGCATTTATTCTTACTTCGAGCAAGTGATGCTAGTTACTACATTTTTATAATTAAGGTTAACAATTGGGGACACAACTCGAAAATCAAGAGATAATCCACAAATTTTAATATGATGTGATATAATTATAAACAAGTTTGTCTATGAAAAAATCATCAAGAAACACAAACGGATTAAATCCTTTTTAGATTCAACTCATAAATATATTTATGAACACATTTATTAAATAGATCTTACAAACAAGTCATGAGTTTGATCCATAAACTATTTTAATGATAAAGTAACTGATAATTTGATTTTTTTTTTCTCACTTGCAAACACATTAAATAGTAAAATCTCTTAATAATATATTTCTACAAAGCACCTCTTTTAGAAACATATTTCTTATTCTTATTTTTTTCTTTTACTTAAGCCTAATGTTCGTGTTATCAATTTTCACTTTGTCCATTCCTTTTAAGTTTTCTTTTACTATAAATATTAGCGTAAATTTTTAAACTTTATGGTTTTGGGATGTTGTATCTTTGCAAAAACAGAGAGTTACATAAAGTATGAAGGAACTTTATGAGCTAGATTTTTCAAAACTTGTTTGTGTTTTTATCACCGCATGTTTTTATTTGCTGTTTTTCATTTATTTTTCCTTTTTTTCTTTCCTAACATGAAGATCAAATTGAAAATTTGTTCTAATTAATATTGTTTGTATGCCTTTTATAATTCCTTTTAACATTTTTGCTATTGGGGTTTTAAAATCTATTAGAAGTTTATTTAGGCTAAACTCTTTAGCTTATTTCTAAGTAAACAAATGTATATGGTGATGATTATATTACTTCTTATGGTAAGTAAATAAAACCTAAAGAGAGTAGTTATAGGTAGTGGTGAATTAATGATATGATTTTGTACAATGTATGTGTACATCATAATAATTATAAATCTCTTATATAAAGCATGTGTTTCAAATTTTTTGTATGTATGCAAGATTTCTTCAAGAGCTAAGCTATAAGGGGGCACATCACATAGTATGTATTGTTACTGATCTAATAAGGGAAATTTTTCTTCTTGTATTATGGTTTTGTACTTTAGTTCAAGATTTGCAAGTAGTAAATACAATTATAATACAAAATGGTTTTAAGTTTCATTAATTAAGCTAATGAAGTTACAATAACTATGATAGAAAAGATTAGAGTTATTGCTAAACTGGGATTTTCGGTTTATTACTCGAATGTAAAAACTCTTTATGTACAAAGTATTGGCTCTAAAGGGAAAGTAATGAACGGAATTATATTTACAAATTTTTTAACGTCGACTATTTTTTTAATGCAGCTCTCTTGAAGAATTGAGTGAAAATATGATTAATTTGAAAATTATCAATGATAGTAATATCTCATCAAGCCCTAGTTCAACTTAATACTATAATGTTATGCAGCCAATCAATATTCAAGTTCATTTTATTTGATAAAGCATTTCTTTATTAAATTTTTTTCTGTTCTAATATATTATAATATATAATTTCTGAAACTTTTTCTTTATCATATCTTTTCGTTTAAAGCTATTTGTAGATAGTTTACTTAAGTAATACACCTTTAATAACAAGTAATGTTTGGTTCTAAGATATCAAATTGTAATATAGAGTTTATAGAACTCTTTACTTATGTTTCCTACCCTTTATAGTATAATTATTGAATTTTCATGATTTTTATAATAAAATTATATCATATAATTTCAATAACTCTTTTCTTTTTTATATTCCACCTTTTTATGATATCATTAATGCATTGCCATCATTTTTGTTATAAGTTATATCATACCATATTATTATATAGTTTCCAAAGTACATTCCTTTCTAACATGCTTTTTTTTTATATCATATTTAGATTTTTTGTTTTAATAAAAATTGTAATTTCAAACTTTTATCCATACATTGAACAACCTCTTTAACTAGTTTTATATTATGATTATGTACTTATAACTATTTTATAGATTTTTAATCGATAAACAGGTCAAACTCTCTAACAGAAACATGATTATTGAACGGGTTCTATTATAGGTTAAGATGCTCAAGATACGAACCCATTTATACATGGACACAAAAAATGATAGGTTAACACAAATTGTCAACCCTATTTAAAATGACTAAGCTCTTGATCATCTAAAATATTAAAGTGTAAAAAACTAGTATTTTTGTCATATGTCTTAAAAATTAACTCTATCTAATTGCCCTTTCAAATTAAAAGTATATCTTTTATCATACTAATAGTTTAATGTCAATTCTAATAAATTAGTAAATTTTTTTTTTTTACTTTAATAGTTTTTACTTTCATATACATTACTTTTGCTATTTTAGGTAAGTAAACTAAATTCTAGTATTTGACAAAATAAAAAACTAAATTCTAGTAAATTAGAGTATAAGAATCGAAAAAGTTGCTCTCTTAATAGTGGTTTCCATGCATAATGAATTACCTCAAAAACAAATTAAAACAAAGGAAATATGGTAAACTACTAATGGACTTCCCATCCTATAAATAAAGGGATAATATCATAGTGTACACCTTAATTTTGCTACTTTTTGCAATTATACACTTGAAGTTTCAACTTATCTAATTATATACCCAACTGAAGATTTAATTATTACGGTTTATACCTCAATTAACTTCAATTTATACCATTAGTCAAGTTAGTACGATCTATCAAATAGATGATTACCCATGGTCTTAGGTGGTTCGTGCAACCCTTATAGGGTTACAGATGGCTGCTATTAGATTACATGACCTAAATTTTTTAAATGGCTTGCGACTCACAATTTCATAAGGGGTGACCGATGGTAACCTATTGGAGGTTGAGCAAGCTCTCGAAGACTGTAGGTAGCCATTCTACTAATTAATTATATCTAATAGACTAAAGATATGAATTGTAATTAATTAAGATGTAGACCATAACAACTAAATCTTTAATTATGTATATAATTAGAAAAGTTAAAATTTTATGTGTATAGTTACAAAAAGTGACAAAGTTGATTTGTAAATTGTAACATTAACCTATAAAGAAAACTCCTCTAAACCCTTAGCTTCATTTATCATAAAAACTCAACAAAAAGAGACAAGTTCCCCTCCTCTAAATCCTATGGTGCCAAATCTAGTCTCATGTGACTCTTTGTACGTTCATTGGCTCTCTCCCAATTATTTGAAAGGCAAGCAGTAAATTGGTCACAATAATTAATGAATTTAACATGAATCTCTTCCATTATAAGGTAAAAATTTTGTAAGGATAGATTAAGAGACAAAATTATATAGAAGAAAAGATAAAAAAAAAAAGAAACAATTTTTGTTTTTTCATTCATTTCTACTACATATAGCGGATTTGTAGCCGATACAATGTTAAATTCGTGTGGCTCAAAAAGGAAGTGGTAGGAGAGCTATAAACAACCAAATCATCTTAAGATAACCTCCTAACACATTATTCCTTTAGAATTCTGAAACTAAAACCTAATGAGTTATATACAAAATTGTAGGATAGAAACCTTAGGAAATTGATCGTAATTGTATAATAGCAACAAAAGAATATATGAATTGACAAATGAGGAAATAAGAATTGATAAATGGATTGCAATATTAGAAATTGGTAATTTAAGCTTGATAGGTGAAAAGTTTGGATTTTAGCATAAAAGAAGCTTAGTTTCAAATTAGGATTAGCTAAGATCAACATAAAGGTCGAGCTTACTTAACATAGATAACCTATGGAAGACCACGTTAGTTTTCTCAACATAAACTTAGATAGTATTTGGTTGTGTAATTTTTACATTATAGGAGTGGACAAAAAATTTTATCCCATGTTTAGTTTGCAAATTTACTTAATGACTGGACAAAAATTAAGCTAATGGATTAAACAAAAAATCTAAATTTTGTCCTATTTACACTATGATACAAAAATAAAATTCACTAAATAAAAACAAAAAATATTTTTCATTCTCAGAAATATCCCTCTATATTATAATATTAAATTAATTAATATTATTTTTATTAAATGTTATAAAAAATATTTATTTTATAATCTAAATAATCAAATTTTTAATACAAATTTTAAATCAGTATTATGCAAATTAAATATAGTACGATGAGCTTGTACTGTCTAGTCCTATCGTTTTTATATTTGTTTTATCTAATTCTGTTTATTCAGTTTAGTTAATCTAGTCCTTATAACTAAACATTACCTTAAAAACCTAAAACAAAACTTAGGAAGTGTAAGCTATGCTTTACAGATATATAAATTATGCCATGTTACAAATTAGGAATTTATTTGGAGTTAACAAGAGCTAAGCGGAATCCAAATATGTGATTATGATCACCTTATTGGTTAAGTGTACTAAGTGTAGAATCTAACTTATAATAATGATTTGAGATTTTCTTGTAATTTATGCTTGAACCAAAATGATATTTGCAAGGACTTTTGGATACAAATCTATACTTTTAAAACTTAAATTCCAAAACCCACCCCATGGTTTCCAAAAAAAAGGGACTTCAACCATTAGTCCACACTTTCATATCGTTAGTTTATTCAGTATGATTAGTCATCAAGATGGCTACGTATAGCCTTATACGCCACCCACTACGAAATTGTGAGTTACAACTCACTTTAAAAATATAGATTGTGGCAACCTAGACTACTAGTAGGCATCTGTAGCTGTCTATAACCCTATAAAGGTTGGATGAACCTTCTAAAGCCGTGATCTACCATTCTATCAGCATATCATGTCAATTGGATCAACAATAGGGATTGAAGTTAATTGAGGTATAAACCATAATAACTGAATCTTCAATTGGGTGTATAATTAGGCAAATTGAAACTTTAGGTATATAATTGTAAAAAGTGACAAAGTTGAGGTATAAATCGTGACATTAATCCTAAATTTTAATATAATTTGATAAAACATATTGCTATATAATACATTATGCAATTATGATAACTACATGTTGAATGTCGGTATAATATATATAATTTGATATAATTAATAAAATACTATTATACATGTCTACACAATAACATATGTACATACGACATATATATATATATATATATATAGTTAAGTAGGTAATTTTATATTAATAAAGGTTGAATGAAGAAACTTCCTTCTTCAAAACCTCAACTCAAACCTAAAGCTAAGATAACTAATTTTAAAGAATCATAATTCTAGCTTTAAACGTCACTTACGAAGTAGATTATGGAATTATGACTCTGTACCAAGTGTTGAATTCACACACACCAAATGTACTACGAGAAAAAAAAAAGAAAAAGAAAAGGAAAAAGGAAAAAATAGAGAGAAAGAGAAACAGAAGAGACTAAAGTGAGAATAGAGAAAAAATAAGAAGAGAGACTACATGAGATTTGTATTCATTATGATTTTAGGTTTTACTCCTTAAAACCTTTTTCTCTCTCACATACTAAGCTCCTTCACAAACCCTAACATTTATGGAGGCTTCTACATTCTTTCCCTTTTATTCAATATAAGTAGCCCTTAGTTTTACTATTATTGTCGATCAACATTCGCATATCCATCACTACTAATCTTAGATATGTCTTTTTCTTATCTTTCCAACCATCATCAATCCAATAGCATCAATGTTGTCAATCAAAAATTGAAAAGTTGGCTCAAGAATGAAAAGGGGTCGGGGATTTAGAAAGTCAAACCAAAATCAAGCCGAATCAAGCTACAGTCAATAAAAATATTATAATATAATTCATATTTATTTATAATATGATAAAAATTATTTACATTCAAGAGGATTGAAAGTTGAAAACTTTTCACTATTTATTTTTTGTTTTATTTTATATGCATTGATTTTTTTTTAAGTAAATTAGTGTATTTTCTAAAAAATAATATACTTTAACTAAGAAATAACCCGGTTGATTCTTATAGGAACCGAGTTGAACCGATTGGGCAACTATGTCAAACCGAAGTCAATATCAATAAGTATCAAAGGAATGATTTGAATAGATTTTATGCAGACGTTGGATTGAGCGAGGTTGGATCACTAGGTCAACCCTAATTTGACAACACTAATCAACATTACTATACTATCCATCACAATTCCACTACTACAGATTTGGTTTATTTGAAGATTGTAGTAATCAAGCTAAGATTCATTTAGCAGTAGTTTCTATAGTATGTAGTTTTTTATGCATTTGTTTATTTATTTTTTTTAATTGTCATCCCCTATGTGAGATTTGTCACTCTTGCTAGTGGGATGAATTTTAGTCTCTTAAGAGAAAATTTAGTATCCCCATGTCTAATATTGAGATGTTTTAAAGGATGTGTCTGATTAACTGGTTAGGTATTCATACCCTTAACTCTTTGCATGCCAATTCTTTCTTATCAATTAGTTTGATTGATATAATTTTCTTTTATTTAATGAATTTCATGTTTTTTCACAAAAAATATATTTTCCCCTATATATCATCCAATAATCAATATTACTTGTTATTACATACATACATACATGCATACATATATATATATATATTACATACATACAAAAATTAATTCATATATTATATTTATGCATGATGCTTAAAATGTTACCATCTTTTTTATAAATCAACTTACATTAATATAAAAAAATTCGTTACATTATATATGAATGCATTACATATATATACACAAGCATATATATATTCATATATACATACATATATATATACGACTTTGTTATACCAATACTATCTATTGCATTAATATATTTTATTGGAAATTGTAAATAACCATCTAAGTTTTAATTTTGGTGTGAAATTATTTACTAAATGTTCAAATATTTTAAATTATTTTTTTTAATTTTGATAAATTGATAATATGAATAATATTTATTTTTTCACTTAAAATATGTCATATGTGAGCTTTAAGGTTCACCTTAAAATCCAATATTTAAGAATTATTCGTAATTTATAAGTGTTATTTTGTCGATTGACTAAAGTCTACGAAAGAGACAGGTCACTGGGACAAATCGCACCATGCCAAAATTTACGGGTACAGTATAGATGGCAAGGCGTATGATAGCTATCGTGACATCTGGCGAGTTTCTTTTCGTTTCCCACGCGCTCGAGGGAAATGCACATTCCCCAAAGATTCCTATATTTGCTTTTGTTCCAAACGAAAGGGCATTAATGCGCATCTATCTATAGCTTTTTAATCTTTATTTAAGGAAAAGTAAAAGGTAAATAAATAAACATATAAAAACTAAATTAAGTTCTCAATGAATTAGTTAAGTTTTCAATTAATATATTTTTATACTAAGTAACTCCCTTCATTTGTATTTCCAATGGTTATGGTTATTAATAAAGAAGATCTACCTAGGTACACTAATATTAAAATAGAAAGTTTAATTAACTTATCTAAAATATAAACCGTTATAAAAAAAAAGATTAAAATAATTCATATATTGTGGAAATCTTTTTTACAGACAAAAAAAAAATGTAGAAAAACTAATAAAAGTTTTGTACAAGCATAACGTAACTAAAGCTAAACTGGAAAATACGAGTGAATGAAGTGAACGTGGGCAGATGAGATGAAGGCATCACATGGGGCTGAAAGGTCACCACTCACATCAACCTAGCTGTCGATGATTGGCATTCTCTGTCTTTGGCATCTGTCACCGACACTACGCTCGCAAACGTTGTGTGCCAGAAGCAACCTTGTTAGTTGTTGGACTCCACGCATACGCGTGTATATAGCCATAACTAAATCCGAAATTTTTGGGGATTTGTCCAATTCATTAAATAATGCACCTCTTAACCATTTATAAATCCGAAATACGGCATATACGAAAAAAAAAAAAAAAATTTATTGCACACCATGCATTCTCTAGCATAAGGAAATTGTTATACAAGGTTCAACTTTCTAGGAAATTGTTATACAAGGTTCAACTTCGTTCTAAGAATCCTTGTTAAATGTATTGGAGATATTAACCTTCCAAAATTCTTTTGGCTGGTCGATCACCGTTTAAACTAGTCAAACCCACTAAATTACATTATATAAGGACTTTTAAAAACGCGTTCTTAACATTGGAAAGTGAGTCAAACATTTACGGCTTTTGTCCTACTTAGTTGCTTTCACTTTGCCCACAGTAATCAATTTGGCTTTGGGAATTTAGCATTTCTTTGATGAGTCACAGGTGTGCCTTAAGCAAAATTAATCAGTCTCAAAACAAGAAATTGCGCCAACTAGATTCAAAAGATATCAACTTCACCGACGGTCGTGGACCACCCAGACATTTCATTTAAACTATTTTTAGAAACCTGCCGATATCCACTTTCTTTTCTTTCCAAAGGACAATTTTAGTTTTCAAACAAAATAAAAATATTAGATCTACCGATGATGCTTTGGTTAGTCCTAATTTACTAAAATAAGTTGCATGCATGAAAACATGATTCGCACGGTCCAGAATTAACAAGGAAAATGTTGTTATATGGATTCCGAAATGTCTAATTTTATAGATCTTTCCATACACTTATTTTTTACCTAGAATATAGTATCCATTTCTGTGAATTAATGGCCATTCTGATGATACACAAATTACAAGATTTCCAAGAGAGTTACAGCTCATGTATTGATGCAAAATAAATATAAATTACAACATACATCTGCAGCTTCAAAATTGATGAACATCTGAACGAGGGAGATGAATTGAAGTAGAAAATAAAATTTGACAGCATGTATTTACCAACATTGCAATTCATCTTCAGAACTGAAATACACACCAATATATCGCCAACTACTACTAATAATGATAATGATCATAAGCCAAAACCCTTCTCAATCTTCCGTTTCCTTGCATTTCTTGGATCCTTGGCTTTTCCCGTAAAGAATAATAATGGACACAGAGACCGCCACCGTACAATCTACTTCCAACAAAACCCGAATACAACAATAAAACCATAAAAGAAAGAACCAAAAAAATAACAATAATAACAGAAAGAATTACGATTAGAGGCATAAAGTAATACGAAACTCTATATACTCTTGGCTTTTTAAGTGCTGATTTCATGATAGAATCTATGATCTTGAATCTAATTTTCCACACAAGCTAGCTTGGATTCTTGAGTCAAACCCCTTTTTTTTCTTTTGGATTTGAGCAACAATATACACAGGGTTGCTCCTCTTCGATAGAACAAACTTCAACCCATGTTTCTGTTTCCAGCATCGAAATTCTTACGGTAATCAAAAGAATTGTACTTGTAAGTTTGAGGAAGACCCACATTATCAGATCTCATGATCTTCCTCATTTCAGCTCTAACTTTATAAAGAACATGCCTCCAACTTCCTTTATCATGATACCCTAGAGCTTTAGTTTCTTCCTCATTCATTTCAAGATCTTTCGCAAACACAGGCCTCCTTGACAAAATCCAAGACCAACCCCAATCCCACCATTTCTTGATTGAACTTCCTGCTTGAGATCCCATTGAAGACACGGACTTTGTCCTTCTCAATGCCCATTCAGTGGCAGGAGAAGATATGGGTTGAATCCTAAGGGATAAAGAAGAAAGTCTTCTCCTTAACCCATGTTGCTGGTCCTTGGATTCAACACCATTGGAGACTGGAAGAGCTTGGTTCAGCGTCATTGTGGATATAAAGTTACGTTTTTGAATGCTTTGGACGATGGAACTCATGGTGGGTATGAGCAGATTTGATTCAGCGGAGGTTTCTTTTTGATGAAATGGAAGGGTGAGAGGGAGGCCGGAGGGTGGGTGGGGAGGGAGGGAGGGGAGGCAGAGAGAGAGAAACAGAGAGAGGGGTGGAAAGGGAAGAGAGAGAAAGGTGAAATGTTGTGGTCTGGGACTTGTCACAGGCTGTTTTTCATTTGGTCTTGTAAGGTGTTGTGGGGTCAATTTGACATTTGAATATAGATACCCCAGCAGCAGCAGAGTATGTATATTTGTTAAAAAATAAATATTTTAGGATAAGATTATTTTAAAATAGAAACCGAAATATAATAACTATTCACAAATTCGTACTAGTGGAATAATCGAAAATTGACACTCAAAATATGTATTAATGGTGCATTAAATAATTAGTTTTACAAAATAAGAATTCCAAAATAAAATATTAACACAAAATGTAACATTATTTTATTTTTGCTGGCAAAAAGAACGATATATCTGATTTTTGTTTTTCCCTTCGCTTGATGTTGTTTAATTTGTTTTTTTTTTTTTCTAAACAACATTACATATTAAAACATGAAAAAAAAAATTATAGAAATCTAACTCATCACATTGAGAAACCAATATTATAACATTATTAATTTAATTTATAATATTACTTTATTTCACTATATGCTTCTATGTCACCGGTTGATTAGATTAAATTTAATAAGATAGGAAAAATAGATCAATGGTAGTTTTTATTCTTTTTTTTTTTTCGCTTGGCTAGCAACAGTAGCTTTATTCAAAACATATGAGTAAAACTTTAAAAAGATTAATAATAATAATAACTTAGGAATAGCTAATTTATTTTTTTTTCCTTTCACATGATTTTACTCTTAAAAAGAGAATTAAGATTTACATACAATTGAAATTTCAAATAAAATTATAACGAAACCCATTGATTGTTTTAGAAAGATAAAATTATAAATAATGATATATGTTTCGAATCTTTCGTAAAATTATTAATTGTTTTTTTTTTAAATGATGGTAGGTGACTTATGTTATTTAATTTTTTATAAAGTTTTGGTTAATAAATATGAATAGTAAGGAGAACTAAACAATATTATAATAATTGGCATATTTATGAAAGGAATAATGAAATAAAAAAAATTAAAGGAGTGACATCTTACTAAATTACCTAAAAAGAAAGGGTAAAGTGGTCTTCTGTATATTTAAAAAGACACTTGTTGATATTTTTGAAAACATATATTGGTTATTTTCTTTTCTCCCTTCTTTCCCTTTGCA
This sequence comes from Lumnitzera racemosa, assembly GCA_024138005.1. Taxonomy (NCBI): domain Eukaryota; kingdom Viridiplantae; phylum Streptophyta; class Magnoliopsida; order Myrtales; family Combretaceae; genus Lumnitzera; species Lumnitzera racemosa. Next base: position 63,918,462 of record JAMXBC010000011.1, read on the forward strand.
TCTATCTCATTCCTCTCAAGTCTTTACCCGACCAACGAATGTGTGAAGTAATACCATATGAAGAAGTTTTTGACTTTGCTCAAAGTTTTATGATAGAGAAAGAGGTTGGAGACCAATTTCTTTTATTAAACTGTTGTGCATTAGTTACATTGCTATGCATGTGATCATACCATTGTATGCTCATGAGTATGTTTGTGCAGTATAGCTTGTACTTAGTGTTTGTTTTTAGATGCAAGAATTATAGAAGATTAAGATCTATGTGGCAACTTAAGATACGATTTGATATATAACCTAAGAGGTGATAACCCACCATATATTCCTAGTATTTAATGACACGTTAAGGTTCTAAAACCAACTACAATTTCTAAAATCACTTTTATACCTGTTAACAAATTATTGATAACATATTTCCAAGTTTTTAACAAATTGAATGACCAACAAGCAAGTCATTCCAACCATAACCATTTTTAACAACAAAATTTTCTAGCACTATAACAACAAAACATACCATCAGATTATATTCCATATCATAAATCTCATTTCTACATTTTATCAACAACATCCTCAACACTAAACGACTCTCTTCTAAGCTTAAAGATAGTAGAATCCTCAACCTGTTTCAAGTAACTAATTTAACAAGAATATCTAGATCTATAAAAAATAAAAGAATGAGCCAAAATCCAATATATAATGCACACACATGCTCGAATGATAAACAAACCATACAAATGCATATAATGCAATTAAAGCATACATTAGTTTATACTTTAAGCAAACAAATATTAAAACGATACTCGTAACCCTTTCACATGATGATTTTATACATAGATAGATATATAAGATTTCCTTTAGAGTTTTTTACACCCAGAGTCTAAAGTCTTTGATAATTAATTCTAGTTGCATTATCTTACATGCAAGTTTACTAAGAAATCCCTACATATAATCAACAGATGCCCTCTTAGGGAACTGCTGCTATGGGCCTGTAAGATAAGCTAAGCAAGCATAACCAACAATGAACATATTAAATCAAATATAGATTAGAGTAGTTTTGATTTGACTCTATCTTAACAAGCACATCCTATAGACAAATATCACGTACCTAGAAAGCAATATTGAATCAAAACTAATTATAAGTCCCATCAAACCCAGATACAATCACATGACTAAAAGAACAATAAACTCATCTCAATCCTCCATTCAACTTAATCCAATTCATGCTTTGAAGTAAGTTCTAACCTAACTTAGCTTAGCACTACTAAGGTATCTTACAACCGCTCGGTATTTAAAGGTCTTAGAAAGAAAGTAAAGTTTCAATGTTTAATCAAGAAAATGGGTTTAACACTTAAGAATTAGCTAAGAACCAAGTCAAGTTTGTATCTTTAATTGAAGTGGTCGTAATTGACTCAAACTTAACCAATAATGGTCTTACAAACCACTAAACACCTTTCATTAAGATTCCTTATTTGAAGCCATAACCATAAACAAGATTGAATCCTCATTTAAAAGCTAGTTAAATTAGCATTTTTGTTGATGAAAACTAAGTGGGAACTTTTACAAATTAACTAGGATTAAAATTCAAACAAGAGTCGATGAAACATGGAAGAAAGGAACAAAATTGTGCAAGTCGAAGGCTGAATTCGCAAGTCAATTCTTGTAAGAGCCATTAGGCCGCTTTTTATCAATAAGCCATTTCCCTACTATTGAATTTGCAGCTTCTTCCCCTATTTGAAACTCATCCAAAATTAACTCGAACTCATCTCAAACTTTAATCCAACTTTAATAACTTCAAAACCTAATGCTCAAACATAATTTTGCATTAACCTAAGCAAAAAATCCAACTTAATAACACAAATCTTTATGAACACCTTAGAAATTCCAAAACAAGAGGAAGATGAGAGAACAATCGAATTGTATTAAGATGAACTTCTTCCAAATCACAAATGGATTAATAAAACTTACAAGAATCACAAAAACCCTATTTTAGGATTGGATTCTGAAAACTCCGTAAAGATGGGGGATTTTCACCAAAGAAAGGTAGGAAAGAGGGTGTAGATGATTACCTTACCCTCAGAGCAGCTTAGAAATAGATTTTCTTGAGTGAATGGAGTCCTAAGAGTCTCTTCTAACTGAGAGAAAGGGGAGTGACAAAAATAAGGGAAAGAAATGAGTAAGTTAGAAAAAGTTTTGTTAGGGTTTTAACCAAAAAGTAAAGGGTTTGCTAAATGAGCCATTGAAAAAATAAGGTTTAACAATGTTAGGCCCATATGTAAAAATTACTTAATTGCCACTATTTTTAAACTTTTTTTTTTTTATTTTCTAGGGCATTACATTCTACCCCTCTTGAAGTGACTTTCATCCTCGAAAGTTACCAAAACATTAGAACAACTCAAAATACTTTCATCTCATTTCTTCTTCTTGCTCCTAATTCATTTTTCTCTAGTGGAAATTACAACGAAGGAGATCAACGTTTAGAAATAAGTTTAAATGAGAGACCATTGTTTTGAAAAGTTCAAATAAGGAATCAGCATTTTACATAATAATTCAAATAAAGGATTCGCATAGCCAATCCATAAAATTATTTAAATCACATATGAAATATTGATCATTTATTTAAACTTTAAGAAACATTTATCCTTTATTTGAACCACTTTATGAAATTTTGGTCTCTTATTTAAACTTTTCAAGATGTTAATCCCCAAACATTGATCCATTCCTTAATAATCTCATTCTTGGCTAGTCTCTCCACCACTTCTCAATTCTGAGCTCTTGACCACCTTGATATATATACTTGATGGTTCTTTTGATTTGTATACTCTTTCTCCTCTTTAAGGCAATAAGGCATTCCTTCTCATTACTTGACTATTTAACCGGCTTCACATTCATTTATAATCAGTTTATAACACTCTCAACCCTTGGTTTAGTAACCAAAATGTCAATTCGCCTTCATTCAACTCATTGATTTTAACCTTCTCACCATAACATATGATGTCTCCAATATAAATATTTAAATCTTATAGATTAGAAACTCTATTTATTAACAAGGACACCAATAGTTAATCCTTACAAACTCTTGAGTACCTATATTGCAGAATGACCAACACCTAGTTCCCTTATCTAAATCAAATTCTATAATACTTACATTTATTATCAAAATGATTTCATCTCTTAAAAGGTAACAAATTCTTGGATCAAGCCAAAAACTCATACTCTTAACTTTAGGCCAATAACTTGCGTTGTAGCAAAATCGGACATAAAACATCCGCAAAATTTCAACTTAACTAAAACCATTAATCATTAATGACCTCTCAACAATGATCTCTAAAATCTAGTTACATATCTTGTCAAATCATACAATACACCCCGAGATTGATGCTTACTTAAGTTTATCTCATGCCTTACTCAGCAACCATCTTCAACTACATCTAACTTCGAAGAGTTCTTAAGTCTTATACTTCTATTCCTTATAATATACTCTATTATCAAATCATTTACTACTTCGTCTTTTGCTTGTCCTTAGATTGATATTATTAAACAGTGTAAGAGGTGATTATAATTATAGTTGAAATGTATGGTGCGATACGTTTCACCTTTTTTTCCCTTTCTTTTTATTTTTTTCCTTTTCTTCCCTTTTCTTCTTCTCCTAATTCTAGTCATTCCCTTTCTCCCTTTTTTAATTTTTTTTCTTCTTAAAACTCTTAATTAATTGCCTGAAATCTACAAAATTGCTCTTTCCTCTTCAAGCAAATATGAAGTCTAATAAACATACCATGGTTTAAAGCTATGGTCTCCCTAAAATATGTGGTTTCAAAATATTTCAAAATGAGTTAGCCAAACCTAGGTAAAAAAATTTGATTTTCAATAACTGTCTATTTCTATTTAGAATTCCTAATTCAATCAAATTGCATATTATAAGCTATTTTCTATCTTAGAAAATCATTTCCAGCAGAAACTGGCTCAAATGGACTTCCATGTAACACTTTTTATGATTTCTCAATTTTTTTTTTACTTTTTGATATTTTCATTTTTTCTTCTTATTTGATTTTTTGGGGTTTTTCTTTAATCTATTCTTTTTTTTTATTTTTCAATTTTTTTTTCATTTATTGGTTCCCTTCCCCCCCACCTAAAATTAGAGTTTTAAATTAAAGATAAACTTGAGATAGGCAAAAATAAGATATCTACAATTTCTTACATTGTATTTGTCTTTACTACCTTTTATGGCATGTCTTCGGATCACACAATGTAATTTACCTTTTTTTAATTTACTCATACCAATGTTGCCTTAACAACTCACCATAAATATTTCCTCCTTTTATACTACCAGATTATTATTGATTCCTTTAATATATGCATATTCATTTTTTCATGAGATTCCTCTCCCCTAATATCTTTATACTCTTATATAATTCTGATGATAGATAGGGATCAGTGACAAGTAAACCTTAATCCTTAACTTATATGTCAAATCAAGTGAAGATGAAGTCACGTTAAGCTCGTTGATGAGTTATGTCAAAGTAGTTACTTTACGTAGCTATTGGTTAACTCTTCTATGCTATCATTTCTTCAATAACTTGAAAGACCCATTCCCTCTATTTAGTAAGTCCTTGCGAAAACTTATCTGCAAGGTACACCATATAACCCTCTTTTATATCTCTAAACCTTAGCTTTCAATGAATGTTTGAATCCTTAGTTACAAAGCCTACAAATCTATTTATAGCATAAAAGATGAAGGTTTTATCCACAAACATATCCTAGACATGCCCATGTTAATAACTCATATAACGTTCTGTGAATAAAACTTCAATTCTTGCACAAAATAGGTAAGCATGGTCTAAGCAAGGGATATAGCATTGTCATGCTGTACAATACAACAGAGACTTCCCTTTTGCACATTCAAGGCTTGAACAATATCGAATTGACAAGCATAGTCCTTCATGGCTTCATCCTTCAAATTGTTTACATGATAAATTTTTTATTCAATTCTTGGGTAATCTTCCTTTATTTGTTACTTTTTCTTTCAAACTCTTTCAAAACCTCTTCAAATGAAACATAGCAAATTATATACCAAAATGACATTAAGATACTTAAAATTTTTAAGGTTAATGTTATGATTGGCATATCAACTTTGCCACTTTTTACAATTATACACCTGAAGTTTCAACTTGTTAATTATAAATTTAATTAAAAATTTAGTTATCATCGTCTATATCTCAATTAACTTTAATTTATATCGTTAATATAATCAACAGTGTCAACCTATGGGGTAATCACTCATAGCCATAAGAGGATTGCACAACCCCTCATAAGTGGTCACTAACCAACCCATTTATAATAGCGAGTTGTGATCACCTTCAAAAATGCCACTTAGGGAACCAATGGATGCCTTTGATGGTCGTATCGGCCCTAAAGGTGTTGTATGACCCCTTTAAGGTTATAAACAAACTGAGGTGTAGGCAATGACGAGTAAATCTTCAATTAGATATATAATTAAATAATAGAAAACTCAGGTGCATAATTGTAAAAAATGATAAAGTTAAAGTATAAATTGTAATATTACCATAAACTCTTATAAAGGCAATCTAAAATCTCCCAATAAAATAGGTCTAATTAAGCTCCATTACGCACTCTAGGAGTAGTAAACCTTACAAGTGGCATTAATGTCAATGTTCTAGCCTTGTTAAGATGTGTAAGTACTGCCCAACATATTTAATGTAAGGTAATTCTTATTGGCAAATGGGCTTGTATAGATTAAGCTCGAAGTAGAGCGACCTCTATAGAGAGAATACCATTACAAGAGGGCGATGTAGTTATGTTGTAAGTTTGTTTGCAATGAGAATTTAACTAAATATTTATGAACTAGTAAGAGAGCATGCATAATGTGCGGATCAATATTATCAAACTTACGATTCTATCTAAAATTATTAGAAGGCCTGTAAAATCGAAATGTAAAATTGAAATGTAGATATATAAGTTTGTACAATTTATGTAAAATAGCTTTCAAAAACTATAAATAAACTTATAACAACTATTGAAAAACTTGAAATATATGATGAAAATTAAAGAAAAAATGAAAAAATTAAGTTTTTTATCCATAATTTAACATGCATGGAATAAGGACAGGTAGAGTCAAAACTACACTTTTTTCTTTTTTAACTAAAGAATTAAAGAAAATCAAACTTTTTAACTCATTTTACATCATTAATGGTATAAATTGAAGTAAATAATTTTCTATACAAGTTTTGCTGTTGAAGCTAAAACCTAAATAAAGGTTATGAATAGGATTGAGAGAGAGAAATAGAGGAGAAAAAATTGGAATACAATAAGGAAAATGATTTGATACCTTAATAGTCAATGGATTGTGGAAGCTTAATTGTAATTTTTTCTTTTTCGTCCACTTAACTTAGATATATAAAATTGATAAATTTAGTTGGAAGTATAAGTTTCTATAGAGTTCAACATGTAAACTTAGTTTAAAATATAAACTTTTACATGAAAACGATTTTATTTATGAGTTAACAAGAAGAGTGTTGAACTTGATTTTTCGGTTTCTTTCATTTAAAATTGATTTCCCCTTTTCCGATTAATACTAAATCTCAACTCATTTACTATTAATTCTCGACTAAAAAAAATAAGAAATTTTGATTTCTTATTTAGGAAAAGTTTTTGGAGTCGCCACCCGATCAAAATTGGAAAAAAAAATCATAATCAATTAAGTAGATTAATTACAATTTAACTACCAATTTTTTATTTCAATTCAAATAAAAAACCAGAGAATTCGGAATTCAGGGGTTAATCTATTAAACTCTAATGGATACCACCATTTATTTATTAAAATTAGGATTATTCTTCTAATTATAATATTTAAAAAAAAAAAACTAAAAACCAAAAGAAAAAGAACCTAAGTTTCTACAAATTTTATTATTACCCCAAAGGTACTTACGTATCCATTAGCTGAGATCAAACGATCGTAGTTCTTTCCAAAAAAATTTTAATATGTTGATTAATTTTAATTTTGAAAAAAACAACATTTTAATTTATTCAATTTATTTATAAAAAAAATCGAAAGGGGTTCCTAACTCGTAAGTGATCAAAAAACTCTATAAGACGCTGTAATCTTTTTGTAAAAAGTTTCTTTTTTCTTAATTTTTATTTTTTAAAAAGTAATTTTCTATGTGATGATTTCTAAGAAAATGACCTAAAAAAAATCCTAAGCTAATATATTCACACCTATATTTCCACTATTAATAACTATCCATCTAAATAAATTAATTATGTAATCTACTTAATATATAAAAACTAATATTAAAAGCCTCCTAAACTAGTATATATATATATATATATACATATATCATGCTATGAATTTAACTAACCAACTAATAGAATAATAACATAATAATAATAAAATAATAATAATGAAATAAATAAAGAAACAAATTAAAAAAAAAACTTGAAGAAGATCGAACCTGAATTCTCTTGTCCAGTTGTGTGGGTCAGGGGACATACGTAGGCTATTCACAATTGCTATGCGCGGTAGGGGGTTGGCATTGCTGCTCGTGTTATGTAAGTTGTACAGGAAGTGGTGGTTGTTGAAGTAAAGATCTTCTTCAGTGCTAAGTTTGTTCTGCTAGAGGTTGCGCCTAGTGCCTATGAATCAGGTGGTGGACAATGGTCGGTTAGAGTGGAATCAAGTAGTGGACGTGCTGCCCAGCCGCGGTTAGTGAACAAAGATGGTGCTATGTAGCTATGTTTTGTAGCATACACTTGTGGAGGTTGTGTGGTATAGCAGCAACCTATTAGTGATTGCGTGAAGCTCTAGTTTGGTTAAGACGCGCCATCATTGGTCAGTATGGCGTTGCTTGGACTAGTTCATGAGAGAGGAAAAGCTAACAAAGAAACTAGATTCATGCTACTATCGCAAATGTTCGATCGGTAAGTGCAACAGTGGATGACGTGTTCCAATCCGTGACAGAGCCGATAGGGTGTACCTTTGTTGGACATCTGTGCTGTTATAATAGTCGGAGTTACCGGTGGAGAGGATGTGCGGTAGCGTCGTAGATTTAGTCGAGTGTAGGCTTGCTGGATGTACTGTAGTGGTGATCGTGCAAGCATTGGTTGGAATGCTAATTGGCGTGTTTAGTGAAGTGGACAGCAGCATGCTCACGCATATGAAGGAGTCTCGTAACTCGGCTGTATAGTGCTTTGTTGTACGGATCTATGCAGTTCAATCGACGAACTATAGAGTTGGGTAAGGGGAATTATGTTCGATCAATGGCTGATCATGTATGGTGTAGTTCGGTGATGAGGTATGCATGGATGGATCAACTGTATAGGCATGCAATCAGGCAATAGGTTTGTGAATGTTTAGTCGCTGGTTATGGATGGAAATCTTGGCATTGTTGTTTGGTTTCTATGGGCAATAATGGATTCTAAAAGGTACTGTATTGAACGTTGAAAATTGTATTTATGTTGTACCTTTGGATGATTGTCTGATGAGCTATTGAAATTTCTCTAAGAGAGTATGTGTATGTATGTGTGGTTGCATTATGGGTTATACGAGAGTATTGTCGGGGTTGGTATGTCGCCGTGAAAGGTGTTGATGCGGGTAGTGTTTGCCGATCAAGCGGGTGTTGGAGGTGCGATGCAGCGAACATGCGTAGACCTACTGATTAGGATGACAGCTATGGATGGAGCAGTGCTATCAGTCAGGTTTACGGTTGTTGTGTTTAGTATTCTACTATTGATGGAGCTTTTGGGTCTTTTCTTTATGCATGGGAGAAAGTCGTATATATATATCTTTGAAACAAATCATATAAAATCCTAATTTAATAGAGATTTAAAATTGATTCATATATGATTTAATAAAAATCAAATGAGATTTGAATATTTTATATCAATTCAAATTCAATTTGATAAAAATCGAAGTAAATATGAATTTCACCAATCTCTATTACATTAGATTTAAAAAAAAATTGATTAGATTTAAAATTATATTCGAATCTCGTAGGCTCAATCGAGCCTCACAAAATAAAAGGAAGAAAACTAAAAAAAAACATTTGTGCCTATTAAGATTCGAACTTACGATTTGAAATTAAATCCAATCCAATCTAATCCAATATTCCAATATTTATTCGTTAAACCATTAGTCTATACCTTGATTTTTAATACAATTATATTATAAATAAACTACGTGACTCTCTAAAATAATAATTCAACCTATACCAAAACTAAAACTTATTGACCCTAAAATAATCTACTTTCTAAAATATCTAAAAGTTTTTATAATTTTTTATTTTCTTATTTTTTGGTATTTTCATCATTTGTTAATTTTTATTATTTTTATCTTTTATTAAATTTTTTTATTTTTATTTTTATTATTTTTGAATTAGGACCCTTTTTAAAAAAATAAAAAATTACGATTACGAAGGAGCAAAAATTAGGTGTCTACAAAGAACCTATTAAAATCATAAACTCGTACAATCCATAGTTGCTAAAATCGTAAGTTAATTATATGATTCTATAAGTTTATGATTTTATAATATTTGTTTAATTAATACGAATATAAAATCATTTAGGTATGAACTTTTGGTAAAATTATGAATTTTGTATATGATTTTATAGACATAGATTGTACCAGTTTTTTATGATTCTATATGTTTATAGATACGGTGGAAAAGTAATTTTAACAATTATCGTATGGGTACAATCACGATTTTAATAATTATGATGTAAATAAAAGTTTAAATAATAATTATAATTTTTTTGAAATATTAAACGTAATGTAATCTAATGTTTCATTTATCATAAAATAAAAATTAAAAAATTATTTATAAAATAATTTGTCACAAAAAAGGATGACTCATTGGATATGATTTAATGGGTATTCAAGGAGAATAAATTATGTACATGAAATTCTCTCTCTCTCTCACACACACACATACATAGGCATAAGTATGCACACATACAGCACGGGTTTTTATCACCAAATTATATACAATATAATGATTTAAATGAATTATTAAGTAGCGATTTGTTACAATAAAATATAAAAGGCAAGAGTTTTTGACTCTCTCTTTATGATAATAAAATAACTTATAAAAGATTATGTATATAGCATTGATGATTTGTCTATGTGGAAAACTTTATACATATATATATATATATATCTCATGGGTTAATATATACTAAATAAAGATTATATATGTATTCTATAGTATGCAATGTATATTTATATATACTAGTAGACATGTACTTATGTTGTGGATATAAAAATAGTTGTGCTTAAATTATTAATAAAAATGATAAGAATATGATGAATATATAATATATATACCTAAAAATACAAAATAGTTATAAAATTAGAATTTACATATCTATTATCATTGTTTATAAGATTTTAAATTATAAATTTATTGAAGAACATTAAATCTTTCATGGCTAATTTCTTTTTAATTTCAAATTATAAAAAATTATATGGTAGTAAGGTGATTTTTTAATTCCAATGATTAAGCATTGAAACTTTATCATTTGCTAAAATTTTGGTTTACATTGTCTATTGGGGAAAAAAAGACCATGTAGATGGATTCTTAAAAATCAAACCTAATTGGTTGTGTTTGGCTAATCTCTATTGGAAATTGTATTGAAAATGGGGACGGGGGAAGAGAGATAAGGATAAAAAATAGTCACATAAAGAGTATGGATGAGAGAAGAGGGAATGGAATGGAATGGTAGGAAGGAAAAACTAATGAATTGACAAATATATCTTATTTTATTATTTTAAGAAATTAGTTTAGCATTAGTTTTGTTGTTAAATAATATTAAATAAAGGGTAAATAGGTAATTTTAAGGGTGGCATTTATTTAAACCATAATCAACTTTAATAATATTGAAGATATAGCTATATATATACATATCTAGATCAAATATATATATATTTTTAATGGTTTATTAAACTCCAAATAAAGATAACATATTCATGGAATGAACTAAGAATGATAATTCATACAAAATAACATAATATTTGTTTCCACTGTTAAGAAACTAACCTATAACATTGGTACTTGTTGCACTTGAACTTGCTTCTCCATGATTTGTTATCGTTGCTATTTGCTCAATTCCTTTAATCGATCTCCAATTGAAGAAATATCTCTTGGTAGTTGCATCCTCCAAGAAGAATTAATAGCTATAATACAAAAGCTATAGATAATAAAAATTAATGGAAACCATATAATTATTGGTGACAATTTCAAAGCCAAAAAGAGAAACCTAAAATTTCTTAGAGTAAAGTAATGAAATTGCATCAATTCTATGCAAAACACCCTAGCAAGAAGTCAAAGTATTGGAAGATTTAATGTCCTTTTATTTGATTATATAAAAGTTTGCAAATTATTAAAAGTGTTTGAGTATGAAGTAATAATCACATATAAATGGATTAAATTAAATGATCACATAGGATAAGTATAGAAGATTTGTATTAAAGATTTTATGAAACAGGGTAATCTTAATAATATTTAATTTGATGTAGTCTTATGTAGATTATGCATATTACAATTCTTATTACTTTTGGAATGGTTATAAATCTTTCTAAATATCATATATAAATGTGAAAATACTATCAACGGTCATATAAAATGATAACATCAATTTCTTATACATCTTTATAAAATTAAATTTTAGTACTCATATTTCTTTATCATTGCTATATTTTTATTGATGATACCTCTTAATAATCTATGATTTTTCAATTTATCATTATGGATTTTCGTTATTAATACATTTTATTATTAACAATCAATTTTTCCCTTTCAATTCATACTTAAGAAATTTTTATTTTGTATATATAATTATTAGACTTGAAATTCTTACGACTAACTATGAAAAGATACAACTTTAAGTACTTTTATAAGGATTGCAACTATTTCTAAGGTACCGTTTGGTTGAGTAATTTTTGCGGTACTAAGCTAAATAAAAAATTTTATCGTTTATAACTTTACTTGGTGAGTAGACAAAAATTAAGTTGATGGATTGGACAAAAGGTCTAGATTTTATCTCATTTACATCATGGTGTAAAAATGGAATTCATTAGACATAAATTAAAAATATTTTATATTCTAAAAAATACCTCTCTATGTTATCATATTAAATTAATTAATATTATTTTTATTTGAATATTACAAAAAAATATTTATTTTATAATGTAAATAATGAATTTTTAATATAAATTTTATATCTAGTACTATACAAATCAAACATGATATAATAAGTTTGTGCTATCCAGTTTTCCTTATACTTGTCATGTTCAGTTTTCTTTCTTCAATCTCATTCTTACAACCAAATACTACCTAAATGATAATTTTTCTTTTATCTATAGATGTAAAAATACCATCAGCAATATATAAGATTATCATATTAATTCGTAATATATACATTCCTTTAATAAACCGCCTCCCTTAAAAGTACCTTTTTAACTTTAATATAATATTATTCAACAAAAATATTAAAACTAATATTATATATGAAAGATTTATAACATGTATAAATATAATAGCTCTATAATTTTTCTTTTCCATTAATCTATCTCTCATCCCTCCTCTTTTTTTGAGCAAATTTCCTATTTAGCCCCAATCTAATATTATATAACAAAAATAACAACACTAATATTATCTATAAAGGATTTAAAACATGCGTAAAAATGTGGTAACTCCTTAATTTTTCTCCCTCATTAATCTCTCTTTACTTTTTTTAGGCAAATTAACTATTTAACCTAATCTCATTATTCAACAAAAATAACTATATGAAGGATTTAATAACATGGGTAAATGTATCCATATCATATTTTGATCAAATTATCAATGTACATTGTTAAAATTTTCTATTTTGGCCAAACAATGTTAACATGTTAGTTACAATAAACTTTTAAGTAAATTTATTATATTAATTAATACATATATATATTTTAAGATCAAATATACAAATCAATATTAATATTAACAAGCACTAAAAAACTATCAACATTAGATAATTGAATTATTGATTTTGTCAGATATTGATGAGAATCGATACATAACAGACCAAATGGTAGACTATACAATATTTTTAATAGAATCCACTATATATTATAATATGATATGATTTAATAAATAAAAAATAATAATAATCGTAGATGCAACCACTTGAGATTAATATCATAAAAAACAAAAACAATGTAGATACAATTACGTAATTGAGATGCATATGTAAAAATTAGATACAACAGTTCAATAACTTTTATTGTGTAAAATAATTATTCAATCAAACTATATATAGTATATAATTTAACAAAATATTCTAAATAATATACATATATATATGGACAGATAATATGATTAACAAATAAAAATTATGGTTAGTTATGATAGAATTAGTTTCTATCAAATTATGGATTGATTTGTATAAAAAAATTGATTCGACTAAATCTTACTCAAGTTATATAACTTTCTCCGCTTTTATTATATATATACATATATATATAGATAGATATATATATATATAGAGAGAGAGAGAGAGAGATGTACTTTAGTAGGTAAACCTAACAATTGAGCCACTTAATAAGATGTGCTCAAAGGATGGAGGAATGGATGAAAGTAATAGGGATCCTATTAAAGCCTAAAGATCTGGTAGAAATGATTTTGGGTAGTGGGGCAACGAATGCTAGGGTTGGTGATCTTTTAAGTATAGATAGTGATAAAGTGTTGACCTTATGACAATGGTGCTGTGAATTCAAGTAAGAAGCAAGGTTTGTGAGTTGAAAGGCATGTTAAATTGTTTAACTTAGGCTTGTAACATAGCATGGTAGTTTATTTAGGAAGTAAGTTTACTCTAAAAGCAGGTTAACTTCTAGTAAGGGAATTAGTTGGGAATGAGTGATTCTCTCTTAATAAGGCTATGATAAGCCAAGACCAATTCCATAAGTTGAGTCTCCCAAACATATGGCAAAGCCAAAAGGATACTTCTTTTTGAAATTATGGGCTCGAAATAGTTCTAAATAAATAGGAAGAGAAGGATGGGTTGTTGTTCAAAATATGAGTGGAATGTGAAGGTAAAAGATAATCTAAGTGTTTTAGAGTCACTTTAAGAGGAGTAAATCTCCATCATGACACATATACCAATCGTGTCTTCAGTTTTGTATGCCTCCACCATCCCATTTGTACAATGCTTCAATATGACATTTAGTAAGTAGGAATGAAATGGAATGAAATTGTGATTTTAGATTCTATTTTCTTTCCTAATGTTTGGAAATGCATTTAGAAAGTGGAATTATGATTCCTAATCAGCGATCTAACTCTAGGGATCCATTTGATTCCATCTTTAAGAGGTACATGGTTCCATTTACTCTCCTTAGTTATTATTAACTGAAATTATTTATTTAACCTTTAACCTATTTATATGGTATACAAATTATAACATTTACATTCCATTCCATTCTGTTTGATGAACATTTCAAAACATTAGAGCAGTTTTATGATTACTCTTATAGTTTTATTTTATTCCAATACATTCAATTTTAGACCTTTTTTTTATACTAAATGAGCATTTAATGTCTTTTTTAACCCTTTGTTCTTATATAATTATTTTTAAAAAGACGGGCATATACATTCGAGTTTTATATAAATATGGAGACTTTTCCAAAAAATAATACGAAAAAGGGCTCCATGTAAAAAATATTATGAATCTGGCATGCGCCTTCACTTTTTGTAAATTTTTACATTAAAAGTGCATGCATTGCATAGCCTTTAGTGTATTAAAGGCGCAACTACTAGCTGTACCTTCAGTATCTTACTTATATATACCTCATTTTACACGGTCTAAACTCATTTTCACCACTCTTAAAATTTGAAACTTCTAAAATATAGAGGAAATAGGAGGAAAGACAAGATTAAAGTTCTCGTTTATTTTTATTACGTTAGTCTATGTTTAAAACATGTAATAATTCATAATTCACATTGGTGTTTTTTTTTTAAATAGTAATTCATACAATATGTGTGTTTACAAAAAAAATTGTTAATGTATTACATATATTGAGTAATCATGAATGTACCTTAATTTGTCAAGTTTATTTTTATTTCATGAAAATTTCTTATATTTTGTTTATATTAAGGTATGTTTTGTGGTTTGATAAATAAGTTGTATAAATGTGGGCATGGAAAATTTTAATGTATAGATTGAAAACGGCTTCTTTTTTTTTTTTTTTATGCTGTCGCAATATCTTGGGTAGAATTAATGAGTTAAAGTTAGGTAATGCGTTACGCAGTTTAAGGAGATGACATTATGCGTTTTGTTAAGTTGCCTCTTGGTGGTAGATGAAGTGTTTTATGCTATCTTAATCTTTGGTTCATGATGCATTATTAGGGTAGAAATGACAAATTATACGAAAGTTATTGTGTATATGAATGAAAACATTGTAATAGGTAACTCGAAACCGGAGTATGATAGGGAAATCGTTAATAAGCTGAAGATTAGGAAGGATTTAAACTTCTCTCATTTTATTAAGAGAATTTAAGGATGCGCTGAAGTTGACCTAATTGATGTTGAAATCATGCACATGTATCTCTTTTTCCATGATGCTGGAGTTGCTTCTAAATTGATGGCCATTAGAGATGATGAAGATGCCAAGAGATTACTTGGCATTACATTACACACTAGGGAGCTATCGTCGATTGGCTTGTAAATATATGTATAATCGTTCAATTGTTTCTACCCTAGTACATACTTGCTATTATATATTTTGACACCTGCATTTTTGTTCATTTCAAGTGAAATACTATCTTATGACACTAGGTATTGCAGATGTAGCACTAGAATTTGTTGAGCAGTACATCGTCCTTATCCTCTACTCATATCACGAGGGTGTATAGGAGCCACCCTACGTGGACCATGGCGTAGAGTAGGGACTCCTTACGGACGAAGATATGTCAACTCCTCATGCATCACCTAAAGCCATAGCCTAAGTTCGAAGAGGTAGGGCTCAATCAAGACATAGTCGGGGAAACCTCGATGATAATGTGCCAGCATATGGGCGTCGTTCCTTAGATCTCGATTAGAATAGCACGAGATACGATACACATCCCAAATTAAGAGTCACCTCTACCTTGAGAGCTGAATCCAACTCTATGGTTAGATCTACCTCTTATATGATTCTTGATTTCTAGCATAATCTAACTCTCATGACTCCATCAAAACCTCAAAAGTAGCTTTCTACCCATATTCAATCCTCTATGGATGAGGATGTTACTCAACTACATCTAGCCCTTCAGACAACCTAATCCTTGATCCATCCTTTTAGCCTATGCAGTCACAAGATAGCCGAAAGTGTTCACTTCTATTTTGTGCCATTGAGACATTTACATAGTGGAGGTGATAATATATTTTCTTTTGTCATTTTTTTGTACACATTAATATATTACAATTTTTATATAGAATCGTAATTTTGTTTTCATCAAAGTCATAGTAAATTTACCATATGGTTTATAATATACGGAATGGAATTTAAATAGATATTACTTTGACGACAAAACTACTAGTTGTGAGTGTGGAACACTGTACATGCATTCAATATAAAAATTTACAAGAGGTAAGGCGCATTGATAATATTTCTCACACGCGCTTTTCTATATTATTTTTCGGAAAACATCTTATAATCGTATAAAACTCTATACGTTCATGAATTCATGCCCATAATTATCTTGCCCGATCCGATCAAACTCATCTTACTCACTTGCTCCAACTGTAAGGTATAGAATCTTCTTCTTTACGAAAATCTGAAGACGAGAGAGCTCTTAAATCGATTCAATAATGGAATACCGAAAAATCAAAGACGAGGTTTGTGAATTCGATATAATCACGTCCTTTACTTGTATTTACAGCTAAAGCATTTTAAATTACGAATCCTTTTCTTTTGCACCGATTCGAGCTTAAAATGTTGTATCAGTAGATCGTGATCAAATTCTTTATCATCACCACATGGTTCTCAATAAATCGAGGATTATACAATCCGATTTATGCTCTGGTTGTGTTTCGTGAATCTCATTCTCGATTTATCCATATGCGTAAATGTGAAAGCTAATTTGTCACGGAATGTGCGTCCCGAGCTTTGAGTAGCTGAAACTTGGTATCACAGGTTGAAATTGGAAGCGTAGTACGAATTTGAATAGTTGGCATTGTGATTTTTATTCTAAACTTCATGAAGTTTTGAGTATTTCAAGTTCGGGATGTAAATTTGTTGTGCTCCTCAAGCTTTTGGAGAGATGAAATTTGATTCCGTATTGTTGAATCTTGAATAGAGACAAGGAGAAGTCTGGTGTTCCTCCATGACATTTGTAGGAACAAATGTTTGATTTGATTGCATAGTCGATGTGAAACTCATGATTTTATCCAGGTATTTACAGTTATAAAAGAGCGCTCTCAGCAGTCTCTGCTGTTTTGAAGTTGCTAAAGATTAGAAACAATTAGATTTCAACTCATAGAGGGACATGCTTTAGTTTGAACGTCCTTATGAGCAGAAGGAAGTAGCTTGTATTGTGTGCTCATATGGTTTCAATGATATGGCATGATTCTTTTGCATGTGTATCCCCACTATCAAGCGAATGACGGATTTTGTCGCAGAAAGATGTATTGTACAACAATGCTTTCAAATTTAGCCTTACAGGTTATGTACCTATATGTGTTGGAAGATATATCAAAGCTAACCTAGAATAAAGGATCGGTTTAGAATGTATATTTTCTGTATATTTGGAGTAGATTAGGTTGTATATTTTTTCTGTGTCAATTTGATTGGTGTAACTCTATGTTTTTTTTTTTTTTGGGCCAACCAATTTGTGTATCTCTAGTTTAGTTATCATCTTTGAATGTATCTTTTATCTCGTTTTCTTTTTCTCTAGTTTGAAGCTAGTATCTCAGTGATCCTCAACTAATAAGGACCCAAATGGGTATTTGTTTATCCTGTAACTTACATATTTTAATGAAAAGCATTACTACTTTCCACATGGTATTAGAGTGGCGATCATGGGATACTTATTAGTTATTCCATACATTTCCCCCCAGTTTTCAGCCTTCATTGTCTCAAACTTAATGCCCTCTTTTGCCTAGCCTTCGTTTCTACATTCCTAAAATGTCTGAAATTGCACTTTTATGAGCCAGGCAATACCTCTGAGTTAGGAAGTGCCATTGAGAAAGTGAATCCCTTTGATTCATCTATTCAAACATCAAGTGGAGGATCTAAGGGGATCTCTAAAAGCTCGATCTAGTTGGCCAATGAGGAGGAAAATCTTAGAGAGAAAAGAGTGAGAGGACAGGAGAGGTGTCAGACTTAACTAGGAGGAAGATGAGAAATTAAGCCAACTTCTGTAGTCTCTTTTGGGTTCCTCTTCAAGCACATGTTCAATTACTCATTCTAGTAAGTGTTTAGGGTCTGAATGTTTTGTGGTTAAAAGCAATTTCTAGAAACCTATGGATCCTCAATTCTAGTGTGATTGATTGCATGTCTTCAA
Organism: Lumnitzera racemosa; assembly: GCA_024138005.1. NCBI lineage: Eukaryota > Viridiplantae > Streptophyta > Magnoliopsida > Myrtales > Combretaceae > Lumnitzera > Lumnitzera racemosa. The sequence continues at coordinate 63,936,980 of JAMXBC010000011.1, forward strand.
ACTGCACTCTTTTTCAATCCTGTGAACCTGTTTCTGGCCTTAAAATCATTACTATTGCAGATGGAAAATTAACATCTATTGCAGGTAGGTTGACATTAGAAGCTCCATGTCAAATCACCCTCGTGTCCCAAAAATCACTTTAAACCACATTTCTATTTTCCAGCTTACTATAACACTTAACTTTAGTCTAAAATCTTTTAAGATCTATTGTATTATATAGGGTCGGATGTTGGGACAATGATTGGATTTGCTGAAGCTAGAGATAGTATTATGTCCTTAAAAAACTTTGACTCTCAAAGAGGCAAAGTGGTGGTTATCAATCACTAGAGCAACTCCTAGGCAGTCAAGTGCATCTAGGAACTCAAAAGTTTGGATGAAAAACCGTCATCTAAGACATTTACCACCCCAGTTGTTATAGTTAGTCGGCTGTACTTGTTGCTCAAATGCTTATGTAAATGATCTTCATTGTTAAATCTGGGAGTTTGCCAAACATCATGTTAGTTCTTCTTCATCTATCAGTTGGTCCTTTCTCTTGTTCATTGTAATGTGTGGAATCCCTCAAAGATGCCACATACTTGAGAAGCTAAATGGTGTGTAACTTTAATAGATGATTGCACAAAAAGTGAAATGAGTAGAATAATTCTTTGGTAAAATAATTGAAATTCAATATGGGATGGGTATTAAATGTGTTAGATCTGATAATGCATGAAACTTTTAATTCTAAATCTTTCGAATTTTTGTTTTTATGCAAAAGAGGGATATTCAGCAGTGATCTTGCATTTATACTTCTCAACAAAATAGAGCATTCAAAAGAAAAAATATCATTATTGATGTATTTTTTTTTAGTCTCATGTTCCTAAGTAATTTTGGGTGATGCCACACTCTCTGCTACATTTTTCATCAATGGCCGTCCTTTAATGAGCCTTGTAAACATAAGCCTGGCACAAATTTTATCAACTGATAATCTAGATTTCTCGCAATCTAGCTCACTACCTCTAAGAATCTTTGGCTGCATAGCTTATGTGTAGGACCACACACCATCCAAGGGTAAAGTTGTTCCTCGAGCATTAAAATGCATGTTCTTGGCCCATTTTAGCATTCAAGAGGGTCACAAATGTTTTCATCCTCTAAATGAAGAAATTTTAGTTTCAAATGATGTTACATTCCTTGAAAACCAACCCTATTATTAGTTACATGATTGGTGGGAGAATCTGGGAATAGAAGCCATAGAGGCCTTCCATCCCTTTGAAAAAGGTAGAGTTGACTAATGCAAGAATTCAAAACCCTTAGGAGATTCCCAATTCAAGACTGTTTCTAAGTTCTATAAGAAGGACCTAATAGGGTACTAGAATGTATCACATGCCTTAGAAATCAAGATTCGTTTGATGAGACCACAAAATTTTACAAGAGGAGGGGAAAAATAATTTCATTTGATCAAATCTAAGGGTCAATGCCTGGCCACATTAATTTACATACACCTATAGTTAATGATTCTTTGCTATTAGTTCAATTGACCTTCAATCCGAAGGATCCCCTAGCTTCTAATCGCCCTAAGGAAAGACATGGGAAGCTATTTGAAAAAACCATTATATCTTATCTCTAACCTTGTATCAATGCAAATACTTTCACCCAAGCTGAGTGTTTGGTACGATTATTGATTCTATAGTGGCACTGCCAATGTTTGAGACTCTAAATGAGAATTAGGCAAAAGTTATAAATGAGGAAATGTGTGCTCCATTAAGAGACCAAATTTTAAGAAATTGTTGAGCGTCCTAGAAACAATAAACTGCAGGGTTGTAAGTAGGTATTCACCACAAAACATTGAGTTGATAGGATAGTGGAATGCCATAAGGCCAGTATTGTAGCCAAAGTGCACATGCAGAGGAATGGGATAGATTATGAAGAATTATTTGCCCTTGTAGCTAAAATGAATTTAGTAAGAATTTTTATTTCACTTGTAGCTTTATTTTGATTGGTCACACCGACAATTTGATGGTAAAGATGCACATTTGCATGGAAACTTGGAAGAAGAGGTACTTATGGAACCTTTTGTGGGCTTTGATGGGCATTTTGGAAATAATCAACTGTATAAAATGAAAAAGACCTCTATAGTTTGAAACAAATGCCAAGAGCTTGATTTGGTAGATTAATTTGAGCATTTTTTTGGGCTGGATACAAACGGAGCCAATGAGATCATACATTTCTCGTCAAACACATAGGAGAATGAAAAGTAGTAATTGTGCACTTAAATGACATAAAATTTATAGGGATGATAAAAAGGAGAGTGGTTCTAAAGAATTTGATTGATGTGGGATTTTGGCATCAAAGACTTGGGGAGACTTAATTGTTTTTGGGAATTAAAGTTGCTTATTCATGACAAGGGATTTTCCTATATAAAAGGAATTACACCTTAGATCTACAAAGGGAAACTAGGCAGCTCAATATTAGAGTGGCATATTCACCAATTGACTTGAATCATGAGCTCAAAGATGAATATGAAAAATAGATCATTGAGAGGGTAGATACTAAAGATTTGTGGGAGATTAATCTATCTTTTTGATATTGCACCTGACAAGGCATATGCTGTTAGTGTTGTCAGCTAATTCCTAAGAAGTGCATCTTCTAGCCACGGTAGAATTTTGCACTATTTAAAGGGAAACTCCAGGACAAGGCTTATAATTGAGAGGAGCTGAGGTGATTGTAAAGCCTATTCAAATTCAAATTACGTTGGGTTGGAGATGGATGACAATCAATGACAGGATCTCTTAGGGAATGCTTGATTACATGGCAAAAAGGACTGGTGGCTCCATCCATTGCTGAGGCAAAACTTAGATCCATGACATAGGAAAAATGCAAGTTATTGTGGATGAAAATCATCTTTAGATGACTTGAGGATAAAAAGAAGTAGAAGTATGAAGTTGATAATAAGTCTTGCATAAGCATTGCTCATAATCCAGCATTGACAATTTATCAAAGAGATGCTAGATCACAAGCTAATTTCTGTCTTGTCTGTCTTCAGGAAATCATTTGCTGATGTATTGAAAAAAGTGGTGTCTATGTCTTGTTCTCATGATCTTGTGTCCAAGCTGGCAATGTTGTGTATTAACCAACTTAAGGGGGAGTATTAGATGATAGCCAAGATAACCTAGATTAATAGCTTAGTTTAGGTTGTATATTTTTCTATATTTTTTTGTTCATGTTAGTTAGAATTGTGTATCCCCAGGTTAGCATGTCTTTGAATGTATCTTTTATCTAGTTTTTCTGATTTCTATTTTTAAACTAAGCATATCTTGGTAATTGTCATCTTATAAGGACTCAAATGTGTATATAAGTGCTGTAATCTGTAAATTACAATTTTAATCTGAAGCATTGCTACTTACAACAATATGTAATAATTTCAGTTTAGCGTTGCTTATATTGTGTATATGTATATATATAGAATCAGGCTTTTATATATATATAGCTTGAATTCATGAGTTTGTGTGTGGTAACTCTGTTCGGATTTTTTAAATTCCCTAAAATTTTAGATTGGCATATTATATACAGGATAAAGATGAGGATGCAATGAGAGATGATGTAGAGAGCCAACATGGGAAAGTCCTTTCAGGTGGTATGTTTCTCCTAGAGCTGAAACTTGAACTTGCTGCTATTGATTGGTAATATTTCCTATATGTTGGGGCTTTGGTTTTTCCTAATTTTTAAAAATCTGATATCAATTGTCCTTTTGTGACTTCTATAAATGATACAACTGCCGCAAAGGGACCCTTAGGAGGCAGCTTAAATGATTATTCAAAGTGGAAGCGCAAGTATGTAGCTGTTTCTTTGTAAAGAAGATTAGTCATGAGGCATATGCAATGAACAGGAAAATGCATTTATTGACTGATTGCTTCTGGTGCTGTAGGACTGTTGTTACGCTTGCGCTGACTTTTCTCACCAGTTCTCAATCTATACTGATTGTCTGGTCCAAGAGAGCTGGAAAGTATGAATACAGCGTCACCACTGCAAATTTCATGGTATGTTTTTTAAACTCTTAATATTTTGCTTTAGGATGAATGTGTAATAAAAAGAAAAAAAAAAAGAATATAAAACAACATGATGAAGGTGTTATAAAGAAAAGAATATAATGCAACACACTTGTGTAATAAAAATTTGAACTATTTATAATGCTATGCCTTAATTGTGAAAATGTGGAAATTCAAGTTTGGATAATATACTTAATTTCTTATCCTTCACTTGAATTAGGTGGAGACCTTAAAATGTGGATTATCCCTTGCTGCATTGGGAAGAATCTGGAAGACTGAAGGAGTTACGGAAGATAACAGGTTGTTTAGGCTTTTTTGGTTCCTTGCCTATGGGTGTCCATAATAAATAGAACTTTTAGAGAGGGGGAAAAAACTCTTTATTCTTTTCTCCATTTTGGAGTATGAAGATCATTATCAGATTTTTTTTAAATTTTTTATATTATTATATCATCCATGGTCCTACAACTTTTACATTAGGAAATCAACAAGATTCCATCCTGCCTTATTCTAACTTGTCCAAATGGTTTAGGTTGAGTACAACATGGGATGAGGTCAAGGTTTACCCTGTTCCTGCAATTCTTTACCTTGTGAAGAACTTGCTTCAGGTCAATTCCTACCTTTGCTTACATTTTCTTAGAATTGATGACATCAGTCCTCTTTTTTCTGAAAGTTACCTTTCTGATGAATGTGATGATTTATTGCAGTACTACATTTTTGCTTATGTGGATGCTCCAGGATATCAGATACTAAAGAATCTAAATATTATAAGCACTGGTGTTCTATACCGCATTATACTTAAAAGAGAGTAAGTCCTTTTGCTGGTAGAGGTTCAAAGGATTCACTCATCATCTTCTTTTTCTCCTTTTCTTTTTCAATGGAGGGCACAGCCTTAATTTGACTAGCTACCTCCTTGCAAATGAATCACCCTCAAGACCTATGCATAAGTTATATATAGCTTGTGCAATGTAGGTAGTCCTAAGAAGAGTTCTTGGGATTTGAACTCAAAGACATGATGTGGATTGTTGTGAGAATTCATGGGCCTTATCCACTAGGCTGACCCCTTGCAGTGAAGATGTCCTTTTTAATTACTATTATCCGTGAAAAGCCATGAGATAAGCTGTTACTGCTGCCTATGGCTATACTTATTATGTACAATAAAGAGAAGAGGCTTGAAGAGCACCAAAAATTCTCTCACATTTCTATTGAATTGTGTGGATGAGTATGGTTTATTGACAATGATTTGATCTTAATGTTTACAGGCTGAGTGAGATTCAATGGGCTGCTTTCGTTCTACTATGTGCTGGCTGCACTACTGCACAGCTGAATTCAAAGTATCATCTCTCTCTCTCTCTCTCTTAGATAAACACATGCACAGCAAGGGGTTCATGCTGCTGAACAAGTTGCTACCCCTGACTATCAGCTAGAGAGATGTCCATGGCTGGTAATTCCTATTTAGTCGGTGTAATGTCCATGGTTAGCCAAATGATACAATCAGTGGGATATGCAGACATGTTTATTTCCTACCATGGGTAAAAGAGTTAATTAACCTACTCATTGTGATGGATTAAAAGAAACTCTGATAACTGTTGAAAATTTAAAGAGAAGGCACCCTTGCATACAGTATGAAATTGCTCTTTATTCTCTTCCATACTCGTCTCTCACAATTTTATGAATTGCACCCTGCCAAATCATTTTTAATGAGACGGTGTTTTGCTCTTTGGCTTGCTGAAGAGGTAAGATTACAATTATCATCAGCTACCTTTCTTGTAGGGGTGGCAAATGCTCCTGTGGCTGGTTAAAAGTTGAGTTAGATACTTTATTGCAACTCATATAACCCAATTTATACCCATTGTTACATAATCTGTTAAACTGTGTCTATTCAATTTGAGTTGAAGTACCCTCCCACTAGATTCTATCACCTGAGGGCTCACTCTTAAGCAGTTAAGCTATCATAAATAGCATGACAACTTTGACCTTTTGCCTGTTATGGTTTATGGTTTTTTCAACAGGCCTATATGTTAATATATGAGCAAACGTACATTTCCACCCTTCTTCCTGAAATGCTCTTTTGCATATCTAACCTTGGACCATTCGTTTAATCTAATGGAAATTTTTTTGCAAATGATTTTTGTTTCAGCTCTGATCGTGTCCTTGAAACTCCAGTTCAAGGTTGGATAATGGCTATTGTGAGTCATTGACTTTTTATTAAGATTTAACTTTTTATTCCAATCTGTAAGTTACATAGTAACCCCTTGTATTACACAGATAATGGCACTTCTTAGTGGATTTGCTGGAGTGTATACTGAGGTAGCTGTTGAGCCCTTTATCAATCATTATCTAATCCATGCTTTCTTTGTCGTGGGATTTGGCATCAATATCTAGGCACTATAAATTTTTCAAGATGCATCTAACCTATTACTACAATTTTAACTTAGTAACTAAGAACATAGACATTAATTTTTCCGTCACATGCTTTTTTATTTAAATTTGCAATGACTATGCTCTGCTTTGTTGTAGGCTATTATAAAAAAGCGCCCTTCAAGAAACATAAACGTTCAGAACTTCTGGCTGTACATTTGGGGAATGCTATTCAATGCAGGAGCTATAATGTTCCAAGATGGCAGTAAAGTTTGGGCAAAGTAATAAATCTTCCTAGTTCTGATTTCGCTTTCTCCTTTCACCTCCAATTTCAACCACTTTCCATCAGTGGTTTCCATTTTCACGCTTCTGTAACTTTGTAATCCAATCAGCATGCTGTTATATGATGATCTCTTTGCTGTGAAGGTCCAGTTTCACATAATTGATTTCTTATTTGATAAGTGTGACTTTTAACCAGGGGATTTTTTCATGGTTACTCTATCATTACAACTCTCATGATTCTCAACCATGCACTGAGGTATATCTTCTCCCTTCTTAGCTTTCTCAACTTTACACTTCAGTTCTTTCTCCCCTTTCCTTGGAGGCATTCCTTTACTTCAACTTTGCAGAAGTTCAAAATAAATTTGTGTGGATTTTGGTACAATCCAAGGTGAGTGCCAAATGTAACAAAGCTGGAACTATTTGTATTCCCCCTGCACACCCACCCCCACTCCCCCCTCTCCCTCCTTTTCCCTTCTCAATGTGATTAGGGAAAAATAAAGAAGGATATGAATGCAAATGGCATTAGAGGAATGCACTAATACTAAATGCAAACTAGTTTTGGATCCTAAATTGGTATTTGATTAGATTACAAACATTAGCATAGTTTGGGGGTGTTAAAGGATTGATGAATCCAATGACTGATTTGCCACAATCAATGGGAATGGATATGAACTTAGGATTAAAGAATTACTACTCAATAATCACCAAAACACTCGTATAAGAAATCTTACACATCAAAGAGATAATATGGATGTTCCAATGTAGAAGTCTGCAAATGGAACCCTAGATAAGCCCTAATACACATCCAAGGGCATTTAAGTAAATGAAGCTAGGTTTAGTAAGATGTAATAAGCTAAAAACATGAGTTTCATATGCTATACCTGTAGCTATTGGTCAAATGGGAGATGATGCTACTAGTTCGATGATGGTGCCTCTCATTTTATTGGATCGGATCCTCCTGGTCAAACTGGAAGGGTTGGCTGGTCAAATGGCTTCTGGTTTTCCAATGGGTGTTTGATGCAGAAAAAGGCCATTGGTTGGTGGTAGGCCTTGATCTTCTAAACCCCAAGTAATACTTGTTGCTGTCTGGATCTTACATGGGTTACCATTTGGATGGTGGCCTCTGCATTGCAAGTGATATGACCCTATTAGGGGTGACTTTTGTGTGTAGTGGTAGTACATTGTATGTTACCATGTGCTGCATCAGTGATTGTGCAATGTGTTAGTATGTATATATTGGTGAGTGGCATTTATATATATATATATAGGGTAGTGTGTCGATATAAATAGTGGTTGGCAAGTAGAAGAGAAGGGAAGAAAGTTTGTTATTTGTGTGAGTTTCTCTTAGAGTAAGAGAATTGAAGAGCAAGTGTGCTTTTTGGGAAGCTTGGCTCTTGATATTGTCTTTCAAGGCAACTATTTTTTTCCCCCCTTTTTCATTCTATCAATAAAATTGCTAATTTTAGTCCTAATTCTTCTTCAAGTTCATATCTTTACTGTAATTCTTATTAATGAATCAATCTTTTCTATATTTCGAACTTTAGATTGAATCAATTGCCTGCCGTCAATGGTTTCTCTACTATTGTTGCAACATGATGAGCATGGAGGCACAACTTGATGCGTTGGCAACCATTATTAGCAAAGCAGTATTCGCATAGCGTATGTAGCTTGGATCGCCATCTGACTTAAATCAATGATGCCTAGATTTCACTGCAGGTGATGATGTAGCAATTTCTGAACTTGAATCGATCGGAAAATTCTATTTAATAAGAGAACTCTACAATTTCTGCTACAATTGACAATGAGAAAGGAGATCGGAGAAGTGAAACAATTGTTGGCTAGCAAGTGAAACATTCTCATCTAAAACTAGAAGACGTAGATTCTAGATTGTATGTGGAGAATGCAAAGTGGTGTTCTAATGGTGGAGGAGATCAATTGATGAGGAAATTAAGTGGTCGATGAGTTGACTTTGTCAATTGAAGAATAGATCTGGTGGCTCAATGAGTGGAAAGAGATGATTTGATGTCAAGTGGCTAGCGATTAGTTGTCAATTGGCATTTGGAAGCAGAAGGCTAATGATGCATCTTAGGGTCAAACATACGAGAGCGCACCATGTAGGAACCAAAACGGAGAAAAGCTAGCAAAATACGGGTGTAATCAAGTGGACATGATGCACCAATAGATCCATGCAGTGTAATGAGCTCTTGATATAATGTACAGGACACTCACTAGGGTTACTTGCTATTAACTCTTGCTAAAAGAGTTATATAAAAGTTGAAGTTTCTCAAGAGGAATACTCTCGGAGAAGAAGTAATATTTGTAAAAATTCAATCAATTGTCCAGCTAAGTTACAAATGGTAGCTTTTATACCTTAGCCACATTAGTTACTACGAAATTCCCAGTATACACCTCAAAAAGAATAAAATGGGCAAATGGAATAAAGAATATGTTAGAGAATTATCATGAGATTATGCACTTAGAGACATGTCGCTCACTTGTTGATAATTCTGACAAAAGGTTGAAAGCATGTTTGGCTAGCTCCCGGTGGATAGGAAGGTCAGGACATTGGTAGCTTGGTAGTTGAGTTGGGTAGCTTGGCAATGGATAAGGTATGGTGTTAGACGGATCAACCATCTTGACCTGGGCAGGACAACTTGGTTCTAGACTTGCTTAGCATCTGGGTAGGTTGTTTCAAGTTTAGGTCATCCGGTTGTTTCAAGGTTAAGTCATCTAGCAACCCAGGGTCTACATTTCTGTCTTAAGAGGTTAGTAGTAGTTTTGGCCATGAGTAATGTCTGGTATCCAGGTTAGGCAAATTGTAGGAGACCTTGGTTATGGGGAGAATCCTCATCCTTTAAGAGGCTCTCGAGCTAAGACATATCGGATTAGGTCTTAGAGTCTTCTAGCTCGGCTTCTGATCAAGAGTCCGGGTGTAGATTCCTATTAGCTGATGAGTAGAGAAAGTGGATCAATCAAAGGAGAGAGGTCTAAGGTGGTCGAGTTTGGGTGGTGATTAGTCGGGTAAGTTGAGTAGAAGCTGGTGAGTTGATTTGGAAGACCTATAAGTTGCTGTAAAAGAATGGAGATGGAACTTTGAGGATCGGTGTATGGGAAATGTTGATTGGAAAAGCAAAAGACTAGTTCGGGGATTTGTTAAGAAATGGTTTGAAGTCTTTGATCTTTACAACAGTGGAGTATCTTTTTCTTGTAGCCAATGTTTTCAATCAAATGCTTATAGGAACAGTTCTTGCTTCTATGTTCTTAAAGTTCCTTATTTATTAGTTTCATGTGGTGCAATTGTCAGTGAGCACGCTATTCATGCTAGCGCATGTTCTTGATGAATTTTCAGAGTTTAATGGCTTTAATAGAGTGTTGATTCTATTAAACTGGCTGTGAGTTTAGGGCAATTGTATACTTTACGTGTTCATTATAATCATACTGAAGTGGAATTCTGCAATGTTGCTTGCTCTAATAGGAAATCTTATTTCCACATCAGTTCAATAGTAAAAGAGACGTGCAGATCTAGTGGGAGAGGACTATAGGATTATACTCTATATATAGGGGCACTTGGGACTGCTTTCTTTTTCTTTAAAGCTTACCAAGTCATGCGGCTTGAGGCTGATCTCATCATGTGTTTTGACATAATTAAGGCTTGTGATCCTGGATGGGTGACCTTTATCTGTGGTCAGGCTGGTGTTTGTGCTGTAGGTGCTGTTGTTGACAAGTTTTCTGGGCATGAGGACCTTCTTAAGCACTACTCGACACGATTCAAGGAGATTCGACTGTCTAAGGACTTGCCAAATGAGTTGTCATATAGGAGAGCAAGCTTCTTATGGGCTTGTTCATTCTTAAACAAGCATTTACATAAAGGTACAATATCAACTGCTTGTATGAGAACTGTTGTTGACTATGTAAGTACGACTAGCGAATGATTAGGCAACAAAGGAATATGCTCACTTATGTTTGAGAATTTGAATTCTCTCCATTTATCATTCTCTTAATTTCCCTTTATTTACAAATTAATGATGGGAATTGTCTTGATTTTTAAAATATCATATGATATCATCATATTCCTTATAATTTCAACTATTGATTACACGTAATTTCCCTTTATTTACAAATTAATGATGGGGATTGTCTTGATTTTTAAAATATCATATGATGTCATCATATTCCTTGTAATTTCAACTATTGATTACACGTGGCAATATCTCAATGAGATAAATAGAGAGAAATCGAAGAAAGTAAATGGAGATGATCCGTTTCCTATGTTTGAATGGCATGGCAAGAAGTTTTGGGGTGCATTTGTTGTCTGTCATCCCATTTTCAGTGCTACACAGGTTAGAGGTGCAATAGTTACAGATGATGATGTTCTAGTCGTGGCTGTTGATGATGGAATGACCTCCCAAACTCTGGAAGCTGTGAATGTGACCCATGCTACAAATGATCCTGGTGTGTAAAACTCGTGCTTGCTTCAAAGGACTTAATGTTGGATGGATGTATAGCACATGATGTTGAGTTTGGTGCCATGCACATGGGTTAGCTGCACTTAGTTTCTTCAAACTGCCCTTGAGGACAAGGAAATTTTTTCATCGGAGAAGTAATTGATACAACCATAATAAGGGAGACGTGTGTGTAGTGTGATAGTATAGTGTATGTTACCATGTGTTGTATCAATGAGTGTGCAATGTGTTAGTATGTGTTTACTAGTGAGTGGCATTTTTGTAAATATAGGGTAGTGTGTCAATATAAATTGTAATTAGTAAGTTGAAGAGGGAAGAAAGTTTGTTGGTTGTGTGAGGTTCTCTTAAGAGTAAGAGAAATGAAGAGCAGCGTGCTCTTTGGGAAGCTTTGGCTCTTGGAGTTGTCTTTCTAGGCAAATTTTTCCCCCCCTTTTCGTTCTATCAATAAAGTTCCTCGTTTTAGTCCTAATTCCTCTTCAAATTCACATCTTTACTGTAAGTCTTACTAAATATTCAATCTTTTCTATAATTTGAACCCTAAATCATATTAGCAAGTCTGCGACTTGCTAATTCCTTTCTTTTCTCTAGTCACTACACTTCTAGCCAGTTCATCCTTTGGCTCTTCCATGGGCAGTTTGTGGTCTTGACTGCGTGAGATTTGTCTGATGATGAAACTGATTGAAGGAAATTTTTTTCAGTGACATTCGCTTAAAATATTGGTTTATCTTCTCTCTTCTTAGCTTCTCAACTTTGCACATCAGTGTCTTCCCCCTTTTCTTAGAGGCATTCCTTTACATTGAATTCATAGAACTTAAAATAAATTTGTATGCATCGTCTGATGTAGTGACCCCGATTCAAGGAAAATTTTTTCAATAATATTCACGCATAAGTTTGATCTACCATCTCTTTTCTACTGCCATCCTAATATGGATGTATCATGTGGTGCACCACCATTGACATGCAAGATCTGTGCATGTCGTCCTATTTATATGTACCTATTTAACCCTAGAGAAACCTTTTAGTTACCGCTGATCCTTTTTTTTTTCTTTAATAATTTATCCCTTATGCAGTGGTATTGCAGTCTCCATGGTAATGAAGTATGCAGACAACATTGTGAAGGTAATATATAGTTTCTGGAGAGTATAAAGAATATTCATTCTGTTACTTTTACGTCCCAATTAACTTAGGGTTTTGACCATTTGGCTGCATCATAACTGACCCAACCAACCCCCCTCTTCTTCTCTCCTTCTGCATTGAGGTTAGTGATTTTTAGTGGCTAGATGTGATGCCAGTTTGGTAATTTTCTTTTTCTTCTTTTTTTTTTTTTTTTTTTTGGGGTTTGCATGATGAACATTGGAGATATCTACTAAATTTTCCTACAAATTAAAGAAAAATTGCACAATGTCTTTTAGGGTCCCTAGTTATTGAGATCCAAGTTCTCTTATGTCAGGTTGCACGGGTTCCCATGTTCAAATCTAGTTAGAGCCACTTGTTAAGGCTGGCTATAAAGCAGTAGCTAAACTTAATTGGTGCATAGGTCACTTAACATGGTTCATTTTCCCAAATTTGCATCTCGAATTTCAGCCACACTTTTCTGTTAAGGAAAAGGAAAAGAAAACAAGTGAAATTAGGCCTTTTTTTTTTTTGCATACCTTGATGCTTTTCATTCCCCTAAACTTTTTATTTCTTCACTGGAGACTTTGCTTAGGTCATGACCTGGAAACAAGAGATTTCAACTTTTCTCTGTTGTTATCATTAAAAAACTTTTCTCTATTGTCCATCTGATATGCTGCTATTTCCAAGTTTCTTCTTCTAATTACAATCGGGATATTGAAGATTCTTGTGAAGAGTTTATGTGAACAGCCAATTGAAAATTTCCTCAAGGTTTTAAACGCAGATCTCTCATGCTATGGCTATAATAATATCTTCATTATTTTCTATGTTTTGTGATCACTTATTCACTCTGTCATTACATTTTGCTTTAGGCAAAATGTATTTAACCAGATTTTCTGCACACCAGCATCCCAGATTTTCATCCCTATCATCAACTAATATTGCTGTAAAGGGTGTGTTGGTGATAATATGTGAAGAAATGATGTCAATGCATAGTCGTAATTCAATTGACTGAACTTTCTGGTGAGCAGGTTTACTCAACATCGGTGGCAATGCTTCTTACGGCTGTTGTTTCAGTATTTCTCTTTGGCTTTCACCTTTCCCTTGCATTCTTCCTTGGGACAACGTAAGTTGCAGCAGCACTTCTATCCAAATAATCCTTAATCTTAAGTTCTTGATCAAACGGCATCTAATAAGATTTCATGAAAATTCAATTTCCCTGTTTTTAATGAAAATTTGACGAAGATAATGTGAAGGCACAAAAATGCGACTCCAGGCCTTCGAAAATCTTGTCAGTTGATTGCTTTCTTTCATGGAATTGGGAAGTCATATTTTCTGTATCTCCACCCTTGCAGCTCACTCTCGCAAATAAAACCCTGTATTCAAAAATCCTATTCCAAGGAAACAATCAAATAGTTAAAAGTTAGTTTCAGCTGTCCGTAGTTTCATTTTCTTCACATTTGTAATATGAATGCACATCTAGTCAGTTTCTTTGACGATTTGGTCTATTTCACATTTGATTCTTATCGATTTACAGGGTCGTCTCTGTCTCTGTATACTTGCACTCCATCGGGAAGCTCCGGAGATAGTGATTGCTTGAACTTCAGCAAATACCTCCCTTCCATTCTTCTTTTCTTTCTTAAATTTTGGAGGCCTTTTCCTCCTTGTTGGAATTATTATATGGCTAAGATCTATTAAAATATCTTGCTACTGTTAGGTTTAGCTCTGGCGCTTGCACCTGCAAATTCCTTTTTGATTATATTGATGTATTACTGTACAATCTTGCTTTTTTGGTGCGACATCTTTTCTGTGGCTGTTCATTTTCTGCTATGTTCAGCTAGGTGAAATCTTTCTTGGAATCTGCTGAATGCACTTCCCCAGAAGAAATCACCCCTGTTTGCTTTCCCTTCTTTTTTTTTTTTTTTTTTTAAATAATAATTTTTCAAGGGATGTATTCTACACACGTCAATCGCATACAAAATTCACGTTGCCTCCGTTTTTATTAAACTGCAGAAATTGGTGCATGTTTAGCTCCACCACGTTTTCAGACCGTTCTATCACCTGATTGTATTAAACATCTGTCAAATTTCCAGAGCAAACTAAATCTTAACAATAGGTTAGCACCGTGGCAGGTCAGAGCTTATTATAGTCATGAAGCATCCGGTATCAAGTTTTTCCTACAATACTTGAAGCAAGGTGCCCTACCAATTCAGTTGCTTGCTAGGTTGTCTGCTTAGTTACCCAAGCAGCATTTAGCACAGTTTATGTTGCGTTTTGGCATTCCTCGATCACACAATGATTCGGCTGCTGCAGCTTGTCGTGAGCTTCCGTGCATGACCTTGTCAACTTGGACCTATAAATTATGACTCGAGAATCTTCAAAATTCGAATATACAAACTTTTGTTCGATAACAGCCTTCAAATGAAAAAAAAAAAGAAAAAAAAAGAAGAAGGTATCTTTTTAAACGATTTTTCCAACAATGAACACAAACATGTTAGGATGAACTTCGATTGATGATTATTGTCGCTCGAATATCAGCTCTTAATATGATAATCGTACGTGTTAACATAATTTGGTCTTCATCTTCTCTTGGAAACGAATTAGAAATTAAGCAGTCCACAACCCTCAGCCTTTTAATTTCTTTCTCAAATTAAATTACACGAAGGCTCAATTCATTTGACTGAAAATAATTTACATGTATTAATGAGATCCAAATGAATGTTCCTTTACTAGCAAACTAACTCGTGATCCCATAGCCCCAATGCTGTCCCGGGACGCTCCCTTCCCTTCCCTTCCCTTCCCTTCTTCCAGTAAAGTTCCAGTCTCTAAATTATTTCTTTGCCTTTGCAAACCTGAGGCATCTATACTTCTCTCCACTCACTGTGATTTCAAGTGCTCCATCTTGGTTATCTTGGTTGGATGCGGTTCCCATCAACACGCTTTTCTCTTTTTCTAGGTTCTCTTTCTCCATCTTTAGTCTTGCTTCTTGTCGTGCGATTTCTGCCTAGATGAGGAGAAACAATGGGAAAAATAAAATGAGGACTTGCATTATTTATAGCCGTGATTACAGCATGTGGAAACCGATAGACTGAAAAACCATTTTCTTTAGGTAATTCACAGCATACTGTATTAAGCTGAAATGATACAATAGCTGAGAAGCTGACATATGTATGAACTGAAAAGAGCAAGGCCCTAAGCGAAGTTGCTGCTTGATTCTATGTACATGCAGCAGGAACAATTGGATGCGATAGTGATTTCATGGTACCATCAAGCATTCACAGTCTATTGCCTGCACATGCAAATATGTATTTAGGGCATCTAGAAAATCATGAAGCACCAAGACCTCAGTTTTCAAGGTGTTTTGCCTTTATGACATACAAGGTGGGAAAAGGATCGTTTTCACCATGCCATGCAACAGGAAAAAAAAAAAAAAAAAGGCCATAAATAAATAAACCACAAATCACAGTGGACAACATGTCCATCTTCTGGCTGGTTAACTTTTTTTCCACTTTCCTAAAGCGAATCTCAGGGGTTAGTTCATCATTAAGGTACTTCGCATTTGATGAATTTAAAACTCAAATAACAGCACTAACACAGCCTCACATCACTTAGATATAAACAAGTAATTATGCAATAGACGAATATGCAAATAACACAAGGATGACATCATTCAACAGTGAGAAATCTTGAAGAAACGATAAAAAATTTGCTTCATCACTTTGTAGATCTCAAAGCAGTCCCTTGTAAAAGCTACAGTTCCTCTTTCCACCAAGGAAAATACAGTTCAATAATGTATTTGCATGTGAAATCCTATCTAACAAAACCTTATGAAGTAAAGCAGTGTGGACTGGTGTGTTGGGTAAGAAGAAAAAACTCAGATACCAGACAATTTTTACATGCACGTTTGATACCACTGATGCATTATAAAAGAAAATGAATGCTTCTTACTTTCACCAGGCATTGAAATTTCACTTATAGGAGCAGCATCTTGCAGTGAATTTTGTAAACAAGTAATCAACTATGTTGAAAGAGGTGGTGCAAATAAGACCTCCCATGGAGGTTGAACACTAAAATTATGACAGGATTATTGCTTTCACTTATACATGCTAGTAGAAAGATATTATAGTGCTACTCCAGTTAAAAATCCCCTTTAGAGTAAAAGAAAGCACATTAGCATGTATTCAAAATCTATTAGTAAGACAAGATGGAGACCTCTATTTCTTATATAGCTTTCTAAACACCTATCTAACAAAATTAATAATTGCTTCTCCGTCTTTTATTATAGGTGTGCGTTTCTTTATGAATTAAAGATATGGAGAGAGGGTCTTCTTCAGCTACTTGCGAATTGAAAGAAAAAAGAGACATAGAGAGAGCAGACATCATTGCTATATGCAGTAAACAGTAGGATGTAATAAATATCTTCTTTTGTCCCTTAACAAGTGTCCAGGAATGCTCATCAACAGGACCTGATTAAAACATAGAAACAGCAGACATCATTGCTATATGAAGTAAGCAGCACAATCTCATGAATTACTTAAATAATTTACTAGTTGACAGCTGTTTTGCTCCTTTGAAATAGTCCTCACTACAATTCATTATCACCACAAACAACTTAACACTTGAGAAATTTTAACAAAGTCATATTGATGAGTGTTCCTGGTCACTTGTTACAGGGCGCATAAAGAAACTTTCAACATTTATGAAGGTATACTTTGTGAAAAAGCAAGTACATAGAAAAGAGAAAGCTTTTTCTTTTGGCCTCTTTACTAGTACTCCGATGGCACCTGTTATCTTTTTCCATTTTAATAGTGTGTTGTAACAACATGGCTCGTTCCATAGGGATAAAAGGCAGCAAAAGCAAGATCAATAAAGCAAGCATAACTTTTTCCAGATAAAATGTATCCAACCAATGACCACAAGGATGATGCATAACTGAAAAAGTGGACACTGCCATTTTTTTTTTAAACATTTAACAGCGTGTAAAAAAGCATTCAATTTTACAACTTCACAAAGAACTCATAAAATCCAAGTTCGTTTAGTACAAGCGAGAAGGTATCAAAGGACTGATACTGTACTGAACATCACACCAAATATATGTTAGTAATATCACACAAGAATAAAACAAGAAATTCAAAGCTTCTTCCGACAAAAGCAACTATCAAGGGAGAAGCTCAAGCAAATAGCCATTCATAGAAAACAACTAGCCAAGTTAAAGCAATGGCAAGCAACAACAATTCCATGCCAGTTCATCCATTCATACCTCACGACGAGAGAGCTCTGCCTTCCAAGCAGCTTCACGCTCGGCAACCTCACGTTCGCGTTCCTCTATATAACTTTGCATCTCCCTCTCCTTCATGATCCTATCTTGAATGTCTGCATCAAGAGCTTCCTTCAGCTCTTGCACAAATCTGTCCACCACTGCCTTTATTCTCAATGACATCTCTCCTGATCAAATATATTCTCTAAGTTCACTCTAATTAATGACAAGTCACCTAGATTTGAATCTGCAAAAGCGGACAACATAAAAGCACAATGACAACCCATTTTCAGTCAAGCATTGAAATGGCATAAAATCTGGTGTTTTTAGTGGGACATAAAAATTTATCAGAATTACTTCAATTACAATAAAATTATAGCATGATTGGATTTGAAAAAAAAAAAGAAAGAACTTCTCGTTTTTTCAAGATTGAATATACTTTTTTCCCCTTTGGCCGTTATCGTTTTCCCAATTACCAACAAAAAGCTAGTTTTAACAAAACCTAAAAGCACCGCATTTTAGCCAAAGTGAAACAATAATCATAACCATTTCCAGTCTAACATCAAAATGACATAAAAACGACGTATTATAGATAAATTATATAGATGTTGAATGAAGATTGGATTTTTCAACAAACAGTTACAGCATAAGTTCAAGTAAAACTAACTTTAAATAGACAATAGAAAAACACAAGTAAGCAAAATTTAACAGCTACAAGATAAACCCAAGGTTCAAATTGAAAACCTAGATACACAAAACATAGGAGCTAGGCAATTGATCATATATATGATTTTACAAGTAAACTCACAAAATAATAACGTAAATGACTGACCAAACTAGTTAAGCTGAGTGAAGTTCAGTGTCCATATGATAACAAAGCATCAAGAAATTTAAATTGTCTTTCGAGGACTTTTTCTTCACAAAAATTGGCAATGGAACCACCGATGTAGGGAGCGAGAGAGACACAGAGAGAGAGAGAGAGAGTACTTGAACGTAAGAACGGCGAGAGGAATTTCGAATTTTCGCCAATTATTATTTGCTTTTTTTCTTTCTTTCTTTTTTTTTTTTTTTTTTCGTCCTTATTCTCCCAATTTTGTGGCCTCGGGCAAAGTACTAATCACATTATTTTTCCTTTTAGGTTGAATCCTACTAGTCACATTATTGTGTGGGCGCCCCTCCGACGGAGCCAATTTGGGTTCGCATTCTTCTGCCATCATTGCTTTTTCCTTATTATTATTATTTCTATACTTAAAACGTATCAATTTAAAATTTAATTTTCAGTAAACTATCCTGTTGATAGTTAAATTAAGTACGATTATAGATAATATACACAAAATAACAAACATAAATTTAAAAGAGTACCAAAAGTGGTTTTAGCATTCCTATTTCAATATCTAAGCCAAGAGAGTTAGAAAAGAAAGTGTATAAAATATGTAAAGGTTATTGGTTGTGGAATCCTTTATTAAGTTTATTGGTGGTCTACTTATAGATATGTTGGTGGATCTATTTTAAGAAGTAGATTAGTCTTTCAAGATATTTTCTTCAACTTTAAATCTTATGGAGAGGATCTTAAAATATCCTCGATGCTTGTATCTTGTCCTGTCTCCCAAGCCAAAAGAATGGTTGTTTATGATCCATCATCGATGCATAGAGTTCAATGTCAAAGGAACAATAGTTTATTTATTTATTTTGATTGGTTGAAAGTTTTTATCGACGACTCATAAAAATTTTAAAAATATGTCAAGCAATTTTTACTATGGAACTTGAAGATAAAATAATAAGTTTCTTTTTTTTTAATAAAAAGAATTCATTAAAATATTGATGTGACACCTAAGAACCTAAAAACGAATTTCTTTGCATTAAAGATGGTTTTAAGGATAAACTATTGGTAGCTACTAACTTTCCTTATTTGGTTCAGTCGTTCTTACTTAGTTTTATTCAAATTTATGGGTTAGGCTTGATTAGCCCTTACTTGAAGGCCTAGGTTCCACAAACTAAGCTTGAGATGAAGGCTTGGACAATGCTTAAAGGAGATT
The DNA here is from genome assembly GCA_024138005.1 of Lumnitzera racemosa. Classification (NCBI taxonomy): domain Eukaryota; kingdom Viridiplantae; phylum Streptophyta; class Magnoliopsida; order Myrtales; family Combretaceae; genus Lumnitzera; species Lumnitzera racemosa. The sequence continues at coordinate 63,956,511 of JAMXBC010000011.1, forward strand.
GACTAACCTCAAGCTCAATTGGGCTTCGATAAGGTCATCTTAGTGAACTTTCACTTTATTTGGGTAAAGAAAGGTTTATCAAAACAATAAATAAGAGGATTTAAATCTTCCTCATGGTCTTTTATTTGTATTAAATTTGCTCGAGGATAAGCAAGCTTTAAAGTTGTCTGGTGGGGGGAGTGTAAGTTTTCCATTTTTTCCACTCTATTATATCATAATTTTTATGTGATTTATGGTGCTTTGTTGAATTATTAACACAAAAATAATAATTACATACCAGATAGGTCAATAAAATAAATTGATGAAAATTGATCAAAAAGAGAGTTTAAATGACTATTATTATGCTTATATGATTTTGTTTCGATAAAATGCCATTTTTAATGTTTATCCTTTTTATATTTGTTATAAGAAAAACACATGGAGTTGAAAGATATACATATAATCTATAACAAGTATAAAAATATGTGACAAACGAAAGCATGAGTCAAGCTCACAAGTTTGGATTCAAATGAAATTGATACTCCAATTTTGTTAATCATGTTTTGAATGGGCCTGCATCAATTTGCAAAGACTAATCATAAGCTCACACCACAAGATCACTTTTAATTAAAATTGATGTCAATGGAAATTGGGATTATCTTATTTGCAATAGAGATTAGATAATACACGGGTAGATATAGATTAGAGATTAGTCATATGATGGCGCTGCTACATTATAGGATCCACAAAGTGAAAGCGGTGTGTAATAGTGGACTGATACCAAGAACAGATAAGGCTGGTCGTTGGGGTGGGTCTAAACTTACATAAAGCTTGAAGAACAAGATGGAAGTCGAGCGAAAGAACAGAAAAAGGAAGATAAAAAAACCTATGAACAACTCTAAAAGATATGATGCATTAGTAGAACTTTTGAATACTTACGGCACAACTTCATATAACACACAAGATGGTTTGCTGAGGTTACTTGCTATTTAACTTTACTTAAGGATTATGATAAGAGTGAAGTAAACAAACAAGCTAATAAGAGCAATGTTCATGAAGAGGAAAAATATTTAATGTATTGATGATAAGATAGTTACGGTTACATGTACAGTAGGTATTTATACTTGAAAAACTAAGGCAACCTGCCAAAAATGGAAAAGATTAAAATGGTATTATCTAAAAGAAGGAATGTATAAGGAATAATAAAGGTATAATTGAAAATACAACAAAATGAGTATCTTATACGGATGATTCTATCATGTGCTTACTTATACACATGGCTCCTAATGGCTAGATGACTTTTTGGTAGAAAAGACAATTCTATATGATTAGTATGTTTTTTTGCTGAACCAAGGTGCTAAGCCAGGGTATTAGGTTGGTTGTACCGAGCCAAGTAGATAGTTTTTTCAAGTTGAATTCACCTCAGACACTTTCAATGTGGCTTAAGTTTGGTTTGGCTGAGTTGATAGTCGGATGAGTCGAGTTGATGTTCAAGTGTAGTTCAGGTCAACAATTGGAGACGATGAGCAGTACAAGAGGGTTCAGCTCGGCTAGTGCATCAGGTTGACAAATTACAGTAGCTCGAACTCCTTAGTGGTGAGTCTTAAGGAAAGAATTCGCCTAGCTATCACAAGTCAAGGGTCTCGTCGTTTGATTTGTGAATGTGGTTAAACTCTATTTTGATACCAACACAAAAATTTCTAAGATATGACAATAATGTGTTTAAGGGATTAATGAAGCATAACTCCATCTTAAATTTTTGGGAACTTCATCCTAGTAGTTGTAAGTCACCAAGTTTACATATAATTTGCATGAAGTACTTTTCTTCATTTCAATTTATTTACATGCTTAGTCTATTAGTTTTTGTATTGCTAGATTAGAATAGGGTTGATATAGTTTAGTAATTAGTTCCACTTGTAATTCTTTTCCTCCCTACAAAAAAATATGACCTTAGTACTTACCCTATGCTATAAATAATTTCATAGATTCCACAATCATTTACGAACAATTGCAAGCTAGTTCAATTTATTATGTAGCGTTTGTACTATTTTCAAAAGTGACAATATTTTAATTTGTGCATAACATTGTGGAAGTATGATTGTGATATCAAGTTTTCCAATATTGTTAAGGAAGCAAAGAAATAGAAGGGGCAAGAATTAATATTAAATTTTCAACCCTTTCTAAGACTAAGCTTCAAAGGTGCAGTGTAGTGTAGCGTAATTTGTAATATGTAGTGATAATTGCTTATGACTCTTGTTGGTTGGTGTAAATTTTGAAAAATTGGAAGTTGAGAAAGTTGAATTGAGTTTATTTGTTGAGAAATTGATTTGAAGTTTGAATCTTTGTGTAAAATTGTTGAGGTAATTGATTTCTAATAATAGCTACAAGTAAAGATTGAAGTTTTTTATCACTTTGTTGAAAAAGATTGAATCTTTAAACTGTTCTTACATTTTTTGGGCCAAGCAGATCATTAAGTTTTGATCTTTTGCCAGATATATTGTGTTGCTTGCCAGAAACTTTCTCCAAAGGAATTGTAGTATAGTGGTGTTAAGATTGAAGGACCTTTTGGGGTCAAGAATTGTATTGTTGGTCTTCAGTGCTAGAGGTTGTTAGTGAGAAGATGGCGTTTATAAGTAATGTGTGTTGGCACTTGAAAATGAACATGACCTTATTGATTGTCGTAAGTTTAATACCTATAGTTTACCTTCTACTACCACAACCACTTACTTTCCTCAAGCCCAATATGGAGAATACATAAATATAACTCTTGACTACTCATTTTTCATGGTGTGTAAGAATTGTGGAGGAAGGCATTGAACCTATGAGTGTAGGACTGGGAGACCTGTCCATACCCTCTCTAACAAACTCCTATTCCCCACAACACACCTTTTGAAGGATACGAAGAAAAAGAAATACCAAGGATGGAGTCTATTGAGGAGGATGCTAGAGAATATTTTTAACAACATGGTTCTTTCTATCCTAATAGTTTTACCCTGGTTTACACTCCATCTAGGCCATTGTGCCTTCTTAGCATCCATAAAGAAGAGAAGCCTAAAGGAAAATCCATTCTAGAGTTGTCATATGAGAGTTAAGATCAATAGCCTGAGGTATACGATTAAAAACTTTAGCAAGATATAAAAGCTAGGCAATGTGTAAGCAATGGACCACTCAACCCACTACAATCATGTCAACATAGTGGAGAGCAAGGGGTTGAGAGTAGTGATATTAAGATGGCTAGCATTGAAGGAAAAATGGATATTGAGTAAGATAAGGATTCTAAAGGGAAGGATATTAATAATGACGGGCTGGAAGAAAAAAAGAAGGAGTGTTGGGATGTAAAAGTAGATCTGAACAATCATGAAAGAGAAGTTAGGCTTGATGAGAAAGAAGAGGAACCAAAGGAAGAGAGAGTTATTGAAATGGGTTCTTTACTAGTTTAATGCTTCTTAGGGACATAGAGGACCTCGTTATTCATTTCACCTTAAAGAGAGAGAAAGTGATTGAAGAGAATGGTGAGAATGGATAAGTGAAGATGAGAGCTCTTATCTAATTATTGAATCAGTGGAAGAGAAAGAGATTTTAAAATTGATGATTGAAGACAGGAATCCCTCTTTAGTTGTTAAGTTAATGAATTGGTTTAGAGAAATAGAACCATAATTGGAGTGCTAAGAGCCCATAAGGTACATAGTAGACTAATCTACCTTTTTTCTCCCTACCAAAAATCTACTTATGTCATGATTAAGGAAGCTGAGATGAAGAGAAGTGGAATTAGGAAGAGAAGAAACCTTTCCTTATTATTTGTAGAATATGGGAATGGGATACATTCCTATGGGATCCTAGTGAAGAAATTGGTAGTCAGGTTAAGGACTATTTAAAATAAATGCTAGATAAGAGCTAACCCACTATCTTTATTTTTAATTATTTATTTTTGTGTTAGAGTTGGCCCTTTTATACTTTTCTCTTTTTGAATAAGTGGCTATGATGTACTCATTTGCTAGGTGCAAGTGCTTAAAGAACATGGAGGATGGAGTTGAGTTGTACATATTTTAGATGGACAAGGATGGCTGAGAGAGAAATTACCAACATTAGATGATTAGCACATTGGCTAAAACACATTAGGGATGTTTCATTTTATCTTTCCCTCTTCTTACTTATTTTACTTTTAAGCAGAATTGTCAACTTTGTTGTTCTTAAAGTTGGGGTTGAATAGCTGTGCTTTGAAGTAATGGAGTAGAGTTAGTTTATGAGAAGTACAAAGTTAAGGTGTTGCTAAGTTGTTGTTATTTATTTGAATTTGATTAAGCTGAATTGTTGTGCATCTTAAGAATAATTTTATTTGCTAATCACATCATGAATTTGGTCATGCGCATATATTGCATATTGTGTTAACCTCATTCATTTGTTTGGTAATTTTGGAAAACATTTTAGCTAAAATTTTTCCAAAATTTCAAGTTGTGCATTTGAAGCAAGCGATTTGTGATCAAAATTTTGTATACATGAATAGAGATAGAAGTGTAGTGAACTATCTACACTACTCTATAATTGATTAATCAAATCTTTGATTTAATCTGTTAACCTCACATTTTTAACTTTTGCTTCATGATTTGACAAGAAGATGATGCTACTAGTAGGATTTAGGATTTTGTATTTTAGAAAGTTAACTTATATGTATCATGCTCTTTGAAATATTCTGAGGCTAATTATACTTTACTGAAGATATTGTAATTGAGTTGATCTTGAAAAGATTTCTGAATAAAAAATAGAATAAAATTTTGCTAAAATCAAAAGTTGGGGGTAAACTTAACCTAAAAAGAAAAGAAAGAAAAATAAAAAATAAAAAGAAAAGAGAGTATAAGTGGACATTTGAGGTGTTCAATAAGCAGAAGGCACATTTTTTTGAATGAATAATTCTTGGAAGGGTTTATATGTCCTTAATGTGCATACTTTTTAAAAAAATAAGGAATAAAAAGCTCATTTTAATAAAAGTTTGGGATGCATGTATACAATAAGGGAAAGAGTAAAAATGAAAAATTTTTAAGAGACTGAAGTAAAGAACAATTCAATTTTATCATTTTAACTGGATTATAATTTGCTTAAGAGATGGACTAAGGTTATATACATGTTGATCAATCTATGAAATTTAGTGATCTCTCTTCCACTTGATGACGTTTTACTTGTTGTCAACTTGTCTAATCTTAAGTTAAATGGGAGAATTAACTTTATGGATCATATATTAATCAATGAATTCTCTTGTATATATACTTAGGTGCACTTGATTATCTATCTCAAGAATTCATGAATAAATAATTGCTTGCTAAGTGCATTGTGGTGTATAGAAAACACGGCTTGGTGAGCTTTTGCTTTGATTAGGGAAAGTAAGGTTTAACAAATCGATGAATAAGAGGATTTGAACCTTCCCTATGGTCTTTTATTTATTTTAGACTTACTTCAGTACAAGGAAGCTTTAAAGTTGGGGGTATGTGATGAATGTATACTTTACATACTTTTTCCACTTTAAGATCCTATAATTTTTATTTGATTTATGCTGCTTTGTTGAATTATTAACATTTAAACGATACATTATAGACTAGATGGGTTAATACAATAAATTAGTGAAAATTGATCAAAAAGAGTGTTTAAATGGCTATTATTATGCTTAAACAATTTTGTTTTGATAAAATGCCATTTTTAGTATTTGTCTTTTTTATACTTGTAATAGGAAGAACATATAGAGCCTAAAGATATACATACAATCTATTACAAATATAAAAATATGTGAGAAGTGAAAGCATGAGTTAAGCTCAACATAAGAGTTAGCAAGTACAGAGTGGGTAAGGTATAGGGTCCTACTTATACCTTACACTATTAGTACAAGTTTTAAAACTTCGCTACCTATACCATATCTTATGACACCTTAGAACCACCCTATAAATTATACAAGGTATAAGGTACCTTATAGAACTTGTAAATTTATTTTCTTCCTTATCTATTTCAATATGGCTATTTTTTCAAAATATAAATTAAACCAGATTCTTTTTTTTTTCAAAAGTAATTTTTCAATTTAGTCAATTTTTCAAATGACGCCGATGAATGGAGTCCATTAAAGTTTATCTTTTACTAATTTTTTTTCCTTAATTCTTTAATCATTATTATTAGGGATAAATTTTACAAAAACATTATACAAAATATTCTTTTTGTAAATAAAATATTTATTTTGTAATGATTATATTGTAGATATATCTAAGGGAATAAGCAAATTGTTTTAAAAAATGAAAGCAATAAACATTTTACTTAACGCAACATTTACAAAGTCTATTAAAATGTGAATAAAAGATTTACAAAATTATATAATTCAACAATTATGGATGTGACAATAATATATGATTAAACAATTAATCATGGAAAAATGAAGGCATAACATGGAAAATGGAACAAAACATAATTCAAATTAAAATATTTTTTATCTCTCAAGGTACATGCATTAGTAAAATAATTTCTTTATACTCTAAAAAAACAGATTTTGCTCTAGTAATAATATCAAATCTTTTGTCAAGCATAAAAAAAAGAAAAGAAATTACTCTACCATAGAAAACAAGTAATGGACGTACTTATAGCTTGTAAGTTGTGCTAGAAGAAAAAACTAAGAATTGAGATACCCTTTTTCGAACTTTACTAGATGATGGATTTAGTAAAGAAGGAAGGAGTAGAAAGAAAACAACAATAGAGTAAAGATTAAAAACAAAAGATGAAAGTTAAGGGACTAACAAGAGTTTAATTTAGCGTATTCAATAGGTTAGGCTTTACTTTATTTTAATAAGATAGTATCCCTTATTTACTAACTTTATTTTATTATTATTACAAGGCTGGGACCTTAGTCGTACCCTATATGCTTCAAAGTATAGGTTCTAAGGTGGGTACAGAGTATCTTAACTTCTTACCTATACCTTACCATGTGAGAATAGCTTCTAGAAAATTATTATCTAGAACCTACCATGCAGCCTTAATAAATCACCTAGAACCTACTTGATGGAGTAAGGTTTAGGTAGATATCTTATATGATAGGATTTCTTGCTCACTTTTAGCTTGCGAATCTAGATTTGAATAAAATTGGTATTCCAATTTTGTTAATCATGTTTTGAGTAGGTTTGCATCAATTTGCAAAGACTCACCATATGCCCACACCACAAGATCATCAAATTGCCCATCCATTCCATTTAGCCTAGAAGAAAAGGATAAGTATATTTCCCTTCCTGAAAAACGTCCGTAGGCGTTAACTTAGTTTTTTAGTCTTTTTGTTTATATTTTCTTTAGAGCATAAAGAACATACCTTTAGGTCTTCCCATTTATTTCATTTTGTTTGCTTTCTTTTATTTAGTTATATATTAGCTTAGTTTAGGTATTTTAGAGATGTTCGAAACACCAGGAACATAAGGTTTGTGCTACATTTATGGATTAGAGCTTTTGGACCACAAAAATCATTTTTTCTCTAACCCTTGTCTTGTGAATAACTTAACATTTTTTAAGTTTATATTATGTTCTTTTAATGCCATACCTCATATTTTTATGTACGTTGTTAATATGAACTAATTTGTAATATCGGGTTGTTTAGACTTTGATGGATTTGTTATTGTAGTTAGGTTATTGATATTATGTTGTATGGATGTGAAAGTTTAGCTAGTTCAATGACATTTAGAATTTAGCATGAATGTTGGGTTTACATCTAGCTAAGTAGCGGTTCCTACATTTTGAGTCAAGGCTTTATGTTATCCTAATAGGATTAAGATTACCTTAATTGGTTGATGATAATCCCAGTAGAACCTAAAATTCTTAATTTAGTCAAAGTAATATTTGCATATTAGGGGGAAAATCTTTGTACTCGCAATTGAACCTAACGCAATTAGAATTGATTTGTCAATACTAATTAGATTATCTAATTTATAACAGAGATTAGATAATCAACGAACAATTTGTAAGTGGTACTGTAGAAATGTAATCGTAACACTAGTTATTAAGCTGGTATACCCAAGGGTGTGCCAGGAGTCCCCCCTGCCCCCCCCAAAACCAAGCTATAGTGACTTGGTTTTGGTGTTAATCAAGTGGAGTGAATTGATCATGCTACGAGGTGTTGAATCAAAGGTGTTTTGGCTTGCTCGAGAAGTTTTAATTTAAATTGTCTTATGCATGTTAATTTTAACACATTTAATGCATGGGATGAGTGTCATTAAATTATTGAGTGTGCTTGCATAATGACAGTAATGCTAGAAGACTTAGGCCATCCATTCCTTTTATAGAGCACGTGACAAGATCAAGTTAGGGTAGGTTATGTCGGTTAGCTTTTCAATAACAATCGTTTCATTCTCTCTACATGCTTATAAATAGACGAACCTTAGTTGCTTTTCCATTTTGCACTTCGAAAATTCAAAGGATTTCTTCTTCCCATCATATTCTCACTTAAACCTTCCCAAATCTTCAAATTATACATCAAGCTTCAATCTTTTCTTGTGATATGATAGGTGCAGGCGTAATTTCTTCAACTTCTTCCCATACCTATCTAGATGACTAAGAGGACAAGAAGACTATAATGCCAATGTTCATTGAGGTGAAGATCAATAATGCATTGAAAAGGGTGTGTGGTGATCTTATAGAGGAAGAGTTTAAACAACTTCAAGTATACTTTAGCCTAATGCCCATGGACTAGACTTTTGAAATGCTTGGAAGGAAAACTTAAGTTGCTTTGATCGGTAAGAACGGGTTTTGCCCATACTTCAGCTAAAAGGTAGTGCTATTTAACGAGTTGGCCTTAAAAGATGTTGTTTGAAGGGCTTACCTCATCCATCCACAGCTATGAAGAGAATTTTATGGTCATTGGGTTAGATGTCAATTTGGACTTTTGGATAAATTAGGTTAAGCCATTCAAGACAAAGGACACAACTTTAGCCAATGATGACAAGGTGGCCAAAAAGGGGTAAACTGAGAAATAAGGGGTGGCCTTTTAATGTTGAAAGGGAAGTGTACTGCTTCCTTATCACAAAGTCAACTCCTAAAGAGAAGGAGAACAAGGAGAAGGATGGTGGAGGAATTGACTATTGCTATGTCGAGATAGGCTTATCATGGGAGAACTGTTCATTTGGTGATGTTGGGGGGATGTGGTCCCTTGAGGTATCATGCTTAGTATAGTGCTTTGGTTATCTTATCTTGTTATAATGCTTTGTGGTTTCTGACTTGTCTTCTATCTTGTAGATGTAAATCTTAAGAGGCTTTGCCTTACCATCCTTAAGGCAGCTTGTAAAGTAGGTATGGCCAAAGCAAGGATGCTCATATTAAGAAGAAGGCTCTATTTTGCCCTAAGAAGAAGCTTATAGTGATTGCGAGGCGATAAAAGTCTAACCAATCTGATCCATTGATGACCTTATGGCCAAGTTGAATTTAAAGTAGACAATGCGCCAAGAACCTAATAAGTCTAAGAAACGACCTCTAAAACATGCTTTTTATTATAGAGGGCTCAAAATTTGAGAATGAGAGCAAGGTGCAAGAAGAGGCTTGACAAAAATTGTTGAGGGCGAATACCAACTGAAGAAGGTCTAAGTTAAGGCAAAGTACTTACAATTAAGGTCAAATCTAGGGAAAAAAATACTAATCTAAAAGAAAAAATTTTAAGAAACTATTCACTACAATAAGGAGCTAGAGAAGAAAGTAAAACATCTTGAGTACTAGCTAACTAACGTAAGGGGCAAGTTGATAGATGCAAAGGGAGTGATCACAATGTTAAAGGTAGTGAGTTGCTTCGAAGAAAGGATAAGGAACCCCATCAACCAAGTGGAAGAAGAGTTTAGGTGCTAGTAGGCGCAAATCAACAAGTTGAGAAGTAGAGTAGGTTCGATCTTAGAGAACCTCCATCAGAGATCTACAAAAATATAAATAACAATAAGGACTGGTAAAAGCTTCAAGTGGGTATCTTTGCTAATGGGATTAAACAGTCTTGATGTGGCTACTACTGGTAAAGACCCTGAGGCATCTTAATTAGAGGGTATTGATTGAGTGCTAAGGCTGAGCTTGTAGAAGGGGAGGATTAGGTTCGAGCTAATCAACTAGAAGAGGCTCTGCCATTGTCGAGCTCTACCTTGACCACCCAACGCCATAAGTGACTAAGCCTTTAAGGGAACCTTTGTTAAGGGTTTAAGCTAACACCTGAAGCTGGTCAAGCATCGGAAGTTGTCATAGAACCTTATCTGCCAACTTAGTTGAAGACTCCTTCATGCCATCTTTCCTTTTGCTATCTTCTTTTGTGCGCTTTCTTTTCTCTCTCTTTTTTTTTTTTTTTTTTTACGTTGTATGTTAGTGTGTTGACTTATAGTTGTATGTATTGTTTGGCAATTGATTCGATGAAGTGAAAATTCTCTAAGCGCTTGCTCTTCTTCTTTGGTTACTCCTTACATGTAGCTTGTTGTACTTGCATTCGCTTTGGCAACTTGTGATGTGTCTATCATGGGCAGATTCCTCTTAATGCTCTTGTAAGGTACTTAGTGCTCCTAATCAGACTAAGGAAGGCTAAGTTTAGCTTGAAAACCACATACACAAAGTTTAAAGAGAAAAAATAAAGAGAGAAACTCTAATTATCAACTGAATTTCACTTAATTTCTAAATGATTACAAATGAGGGGAGACCCTCTATATATGCAAATGGCCTCTTATAATGAATGGTCAAGATTTATTTAATCTAACAGTTACAATTGAACTGTATGTACTTACTTGACTTACTATTATATATTGAATCTAAAGATCTTTAGAACCTTCCAACTTCTAAAATCCTTCTTGAGTCTAGGTTTAGGCTTTTTTGTTCTAATGGGCCCTAAAAACCTCTCACATATGTTTTCTTTGTCTTATCTCCCATACCCAGGATCATGCAAGGCGTATCTCAGGAGCCTTGAAAAATTAATCCCTAACATTCTCCCCCACCCAATTCGGTGACATCCTCATTGTGGCTTCCTTCTTGAATTCTGATCTACTTGATACCTTGACCTTAGTTCTCTATATATGCCCATTTCATGAGAATGCTCAACAACCTCTTTTCTTGAAGCCCAATGTAGCTCCTAACCCTTTTCAATCTTAACCTTAGTTACCGAAGCTTTGTCCTGCTTTTCCTCATCTACTAGGTTTGAACTTTGTGGGATCTTATCAATTGTTCTTTCCTCAATCTCCCCCATTAAAGTTGAACGGTCTCCTTTCATCAATGTCAACTCTTCCTTGTAATTCGCATCGGTGTAATAAGCTTTATCGCTTGTCCCATCTTCCTGCTTACTAGGACTATGCATTAAGAACCCTGATTAAGCCAGCAAATACAATTAGATTGCGAAACAATGATGGCATCATTCCTATTCAAGAAGTCTATGCCAATAACAAACTTAAAGTCATCCATAAGGATAACTTCAATATTCTCCCGTCCCTACCAATCTTTGATGTTGAATTCTACATTCTTAGCAACCCCACAAGTTGAGAGTTCCTTAGAGTTAATCGTCTTGAGTCAGGCTTTACTCCGTTCAACCTTTAGCCCAAGCCTAGAGGCAGTATCCTTTAAAATGAATAAATGTGAGCCCCCCGTATCTACCATAGCATTTATCTTCTTCCTGCCACTTTGGCCTCTATATACATTACACCATTTTTCTCCTTTGTATCTTGAGACTTCATGGCATGAAGAAGACGGATAGTACCAAGCTGACCTTTGTCATCTTCTTCGGTTTCATCCCTTGTAAGGAGAGCATCTAATCATTCCCTTTTTAGGCAATCTCAAGAATAATGTGGTTTGTCACAAAAGTAGCACTTAAGTTATCGTGTTATTCTCTTATCTATCATCCTTGTCCTTCCCCTTACATGACTTAGAGATCTCTTACCTTCAATATCTTCCTTTTCTTCCCCTTCATTACTTATGGAATGCCAATCTTCCTCCTTTTGAAGTTTCACCAAGCCTTCTGCTATAGCAATGGCTTTTGAGATGTTCTCCACCCTACAACACTCCAACTTTAGCTTAGCTTAGGGTTTCAAACCATCTAAGAACATAACAAGAGCATCATTTAGGTTGAGGTTTGGTATCTCCAGCATCAGCTTTGAGAATTTTTAAACATATTGCTTTACACTGGTCTTTTGTTGTAGATGCTTGAGTTTGATTTTGGCTTCCCTCCTCAAATTTTAGGGAGAGAATTGATCTCAAAACTTCATCGCAAAGTGTAGCCACAAAGTAATCTCATTGGCCCTTCTTCTCCACCAAATCAATGACGTATCCTTCAGGTATAAGGTTGTTATTCTTACTTTACTCCCATCATCGACAAGCCCCATGCCCCTAAAGTATTGCTCAATTCCCTACAAAAAATTATCTACTTCCCTTGGGAATCATACTCCATTAAAACACTCCAGCTTCAATACTTTCACCCTTGTGATTGATTGGATAGTTACTCCATCAGCAATAGTAGCCCGACATGCTGCTAACTAATTCTTAAGGTCTTTAATCTCTTGTTGCATAACGATGATGGTAGCATTGGTTTTGGCTTCATATACTTCTTCCTTAGCTTCAAGTACACCCATCTAGGCCTCAAGGATATTTCTTCAAGCTCTCCATCATGCTTGCTCAGTTCCTTCAAGGCTTGGTTCAAAGCTCCCTATAGCTTACCTCAAAGTTCTTCCTTAAACCCATCCATAGTAGCTCCCTAATCATCTAGTTGCTCCTTGGCTTCAGCGACACTTAGCTCAACTTTGTCCATCTGAGTGGCAAGGGAATTTAGAAAATCCATACACCTAGCCCTTTGCTTAGTCATTCGGCATTCTCCTTGGTCACCCACCCCATTGATTGTGGATTTGTTGTTCTCATTTCTGGATAATGACACTCTTTCTTTGAAAGTTTGCTTTGATGTCACTTATCATAGGCAAATTCCTCTTAATACTTTTGTATGGCACTTATCACTCCTAATCACACTAAGAAAGGTTAAGTTCAACTTGAAAACCACATACACAAAGTTTAGAGAGAGAAAGTAAAGATAGAAACTTTAATTATTTACTAAATTCCACTTAATGTCTAGATAATTACAAATGAGGGGAGACCTCCTAAATATATAAATAACCCCTTACAATGAATGGCCAAGATTTATTTAATCTAATGATTACAATTAAATCGCATCTACCTATCTTAGCTACCATACTTACTATTATACATTGAATCTAGATATCTCTAAAACTTTCTTAGAATCTTCTAGCTTCTAGAATCCTCCTTTAGTCCGAGCTCAGGCTTTTTTCTTCTGATGGGCTATGAGAACCTTTTACATATGTCTTCTTTGTCTTATCTCTCATACTCAGGATCATGTTGGGCGTATCTTAGGGGTCTTGAAAAATTAATTTGTTACATGTGCAGGGTGTTCATTGACCAAAGTCAATCTTGGTCAGATATTACCTAAGGTCATGGAGACAGGGGAAATTTAAGTCCCTATTAGGAGTAACTCAGATTTTAGGCTTAGATCAGGTTGATGATGGCATCCCAATTCTTGTATAAGGTTTGTTAACCAAAGCTAATCGTTGTCAGATGCCTCTTAAGAGTAGAGTGACTAGGTTAAAATACCTTATTTGGAGTACCTTGAGTTCTAAACCTAGGTTTGACTAATGATGGTATCCTAATTAGGTTGGGTTAGGGAAACCTACCAACGTGGCTTGAAGAGGTCAATTGTCCCATTTACTTAATGGGGATATTTTGTTCATTATGAAGTGGGCTAGGAGCTTATAAATCCATTTACCTTGGAGTATATTAAAACTTAGTAAATTTTAATGGTTCATCACTATAAGAAAATTAATGTTCAATAACATTTAATAAAGGTTATTAAGACTAAAACAAATGTTACAAAAACTTTATTGTAACGTTTATTAAACTTCACTAATAGATGTTATTAAAGATGTATTACAAAAAGTAATATGTGGCATTTGAAAGATACACCTTACAATAGTTGTAGACATTACTAATACCATTATATTTAGTGACATTTAAACGTCATTAATTTATAAACTTGGCTATGTTTAAACATTACTAAATTGTACCAATGTATTCATATAATGGTATAGAACATCACAAATATACCATCATTAGTGATGTTTAAACATTACAAAAGTATATATTTAATAACGTTTAGACATCATAAAAAATGATATTTAGTGATGTTTAAGCGTCACTTATAAAAAAAATTATTAGTAATGTTTAAACGTCATTAACTTACCATCAAACATATCTTATATAATAAAACATTACAGGTAAATACATTTCGTGATATTTAAACATCACCAAAAAAAAAATTAAATATCACTCTAAATAAAGAAATTGTAACAGTTAAATGTCATTAATAGTCTTAAAATAATGCATTTAAATGTTATAAGAAACAAATTCTTCGTTAGAACAAAACCTTTTGAAACTCTGTAAATAATGTCTTAAAACGTGTAATAATAATACAAAATTGAAAATGCTATAAGCCATAAAGATTGGCTTTCCTAAATTAAACTATTACTAGAGCAATATTTAAAAACCAATCGAAATATAACTTAACAATTTGTCTAACAATCAACATATCAATCACATGAATAATTTTCTAAGTTATACGAAATATTATAAAAATTTAAAAACATATAATTCAAAGTCATAAGTTTGTCTAGGTTATACTTCAATTACTATCAAAACAAACTATCTATCATAGTCCATTCACATCTCGGCTATCATTATCATCTTGGCGATCAAGCGGTATTGAAGAAGAAACAAGCCTCCCATTATTTGGACTTGCTATTGCAAAAAAAATGTATAAAAGTTTAAAACAACTCCTTTTTATTAACCTTATTATCAACAAGATAATTTTTTTTAATAAATTACTTTAATAGAACGAGGAATTTGGATAAAGCTTCCTAATACTTGAAACTTAAGCTAAAAGAACATTAAAACCTAGTCAATTAATTAATTCTATGAAAAGCTAGGGATATCTAGCCCATCATAGAAAATAGGAGGCTCCTCCATCCTAATAAAATCATTTTGCAAAAATTATAAATTCAAGTACCATCATATCAACGTAACTAGATATTAACCCAGTCTTTGCCAAGGAAAACTCATTAAAGCATCGAATCTATGACCAAAACACTATTTCAAAAACAAGGCAAATACCTCAAAATGGGAAGAAAAACACGCTTCAAATTGAGAAGCGTCGGAAGTTGCACCATATTATCATAATGTCTATTCTGTACACTAGCTTATTTTGGGGGTTTATCCTTCATAAATTGTGTCTTCATCATGACTTCCTTTCAAATTCACAATCAGTATCATGTCCAATTGTTTCTTCCTATTTAATGAGCAAATACAACAAATAGAGTTCCACAAAGCACATAATATCAAACTTCATAGTACACAAGATGGATCCTTTGAACTGAGTCCCCGAACCGTATTTTTCCTTTTTATGCTAAGTTTATCTTAACTACCTCTCAACCATCCAACAATTATCAATTTCAGGTTTACCATGGCACCCGATATTAGTACTTATAGATTGCTCTACGTACTAACATTGTGATTCAATTAAAAAAGAAAAAATTATGCTTCATTCAACCTTTCACCAAAAGATAAGACTTTTTTTTAGTAGGCTAACAATTGATATGATGTATATAGGGAGGAAAAAAAAAGTCAAAAATATGATCACACAACTCATGAACGTTACATGTATATACCTAACAAGTGACATTGCTTTGAAATTGTTAGAATGAAGAAGATGATTTTTTTTTTTTTAAATTCATTTTTGTTGGATAAAAAGGACCTTAATGTTGTTAATATGTTCTTGAGAGTATGCAAAACTCAAGTGTGCTAAGAATATAAGGAAAATGATAACGGAGGGGATCAACATTTGGAGGTAAGTTTAAATAGGAGATTAACGTTTTAAAGTGGTTCAAATAAAGAATAAATATTTCGAAAAGTTCAAATAAAGGATTAACGTTTCATAATGCAGTTCAAATAACGAATTCATAATAATTAATCCATGAAATTATTTGAACTACTTTGTGAAACGTTAATTCCTTATTTGAACTTTTCGAAACATTTATCTTTTATTTGAACCATTTTATAAAACGTTAATTCCTTATTTAAACTTTTCGAAAAATGTATTTTTTATTTGAACCATTTTATGAAATGTTAATTTCTTATTTGAACTTTTTAAAATGTTAATACCCTTAGTTATAATTCTCCCTAAGAAATATATATTGATGATTTTGTATACAAGAATATATCTCAAATGGCCATAGTACGATTCAAAGAAGATTAAGTATACCTGTAAACTAAACAGAGTTAACTATATTCATTCCAAAATCACTCATAACTAACAACGGAATTAGTGCAAAGACCAAAATAAGACTATGCAAGTATGCTATCATTCTTCTAGAATCCAAAACATTAAAAAACAGATTAAAGCAAGAGTAACCCATATAACTATCTCGTGACATAAGTCAATCCATCATTTACCTTAAGAGTAGAGAAAAGATACATATTTGCACCATTTTTCCATATTCCTCCCGAGATGCTACAATCTTGCTATCACATCAAATCAAAAGCTTGTCATTACATTCAACAACATTTTTACATCATCCATTAAAGTAAATGTCTTAATTTAGCTATTAATATAATCAAATATACTATAGACATAAGAGGGGTTAAAAATAGATGCATGATGCAAACCATATACATAATACATTAAATCTTTTTGTGGATACATTTTTGCACATCTCTCCCAGATATCTAGATTGCCTATAACTACAAGGGAAAGAAAGAGCCAAAAGGATTGCAATGATATTTCTATCAAATTTTTTTAGTACATATTTACATTGGAAAAATTTCACCTATCACTAATTAAACTAATTAGTTAACTTTTTTGCATATACATAATGAAGCATGAAGCCTTATTTATTTTTCTACTTATGTAATAATCTGCTCATAAGGTTGTAAAACTAAATATTTGCCAAATAAATTTAGGTGGAAAGATATGAAGATATAGAAAAGTAATTTGTAAACACTTATAATTTTATAACGATAATGCATGACTAGATGAACATGGTAGGCCTATAAGGATGCATAAGCACTTGCACACTTATAAGACCAATGACACTAAAAAAAATGCTCTTATTTTTCCTATAAGTATTTTAGTTCTATATGGTTTGTTTTGGTTTAATTTGAAAGGGTATCCGGCAAATTCAACTTCATTTACCTATCTTAAGATCTTATGTCACATTTAAATATACGAATAATTTGGAATGGAATAGATTGGAATTCATTAGAAAGGAACGGAATGGATTCTAGAATGGAATGACCAGTTCATTCTTGTGTTTAAAAACTTTAATGAAATCATTAATTCCATTCCATATTATATTTGGTTGTATGAAATCAAATAAAATGAGCATATAGTAATATTTGATAAGAACGCCTTCAATTCATAGATATGTGTACGTGTGGGTAAATTTTGTTTTCTATATATGTCTACCTACATAACATTATTCTATTAGAATCTCATGTAGTCTACTTAAATGAACAAAAATTATAATTGTTTTTAGTTCAAGTTAAAAATAAACTCCTAGAAAATTGAGAGAAGAGGATAAATCTTGAGAACAATAGCTTTTAAATTTGGTTAAGAATGAATTTAATTATCTTTTTTATTTCTAGAAGTGCTATTTATAATATTTGCTATAATAACTAATTTTCTAATAAATTTTACTATTTACAACTATTTAGTATCTTATTTAACTAACTAACCCTAATAATTGCAACTACTCACTAAATTGCGTAACTAATATCTAAATTCATAACATATACATATATAGATTATATATTTAATACAATATTATATATAACATAGAAAACATGTGATATATATAAAAATTACATATATATATACATTTATACACATACGTACATATATATAAGATTAGGTATACATCATTATATATGTAGATAACATATATAATTATCATATAATCTTTAGATTTAATACATATAATATTTTTATACATGTACAGATCTTATATAGACATATATAACATGTATATATAATCTATATTCCTATTACAAATATATAAATAACATTTATATATATACATAATATATATTTATATATAACAAATTATTTATATATAGAGAAATGAATATCTATATATGTAACATATGCAATAATTGTATAATCTATATATTTTATACATAGTACATTAATTCATATAATTAAATATAACATATAAATAAAATATATAGCAATGTGTATTTGATTCATAAACATATGATATATAAATAACAAATATAAATACATACATACAAACATATATATAACATCATGTATGTGTTATTTCATAGGTAGATAACGTATATAATGGTTGTATAATCTATATAATTGTTATATATA
Source organism: Lumnitzera racemosa (assembly GCA_024138005.1). Classification (NCBI taxonomy): domain Eukaryota; kingdom Viridiplantae; phylum Streptophyta; class Magnoliopsida; order Myrtales; family Combretaceae; genus Lumnitzera; species Lumnitzera racemosa. The sequence goes on from JAMXBC010000011.1 coordinate 63,974,920, forward strand.
TATATATATATAATTTGCATATGCGTACAAATGTTGTATACAAAACATGTATATAATCTATGTAAATTAACACGTATATATAACCTATATTTATGTTACAAGAGTATAACTAGCACCTATATTCATAATATATATTTATATATAACAATACAATTGTATATATAGATATATATATTATATATAACATCTAATCTACATACATGTGTTATATATATTACATTATTTATATATACATCATTATATACATACATATATATAACTTGTAAATATACAAATATAACAAGAATGTAATATATATATATATATTATATATAACATTTTTATATTTACAAATACGCATAGTACATATTGTATAATACATGTAATATAGAACTATATATTGTATATATGACATGTAAAATGTTATATATTATATGTACAAATTATATATATGTATATATGTAGCAAATATAATTTTTATATACACATATGTTATATGTACAATATAAATACAATATATATGAAAGGTATGTAATAATTGTATAATCAATATAGTTTACATATGTGTAACATTTATATATATAATATAACATATAAATAATATATATAGCACTCGGTATTTGATTCATAAAACATATATGTATATACATACATATATAACATCATGTATATATCATCACATGTATAAATAAAATATAGACTATTGGTATATCTATTTGTTTTATATATGTGTATATATATATTTGTTCAAATATAGAATTTTTTAATATTTGTTAAATAAATTAAAAACCTAAGGACAAAATGGAAATATATTGATGATTTCACTACAATTTATCAAACAAGATCAAACATTAATTGAAATAAAATCATATTCATACCTAAAGCTTAAATATGGTAACGTACAGTCTGGCATTGTGTTTATTTTTTTTGCTAGAGGATTAGAATTAATAAGTTTACATTATTACACATTAATGAGGATTGGTTTCAAGGTTATTGAGGTAATTGTCCATTAAATAAGGTGGAATAGAATTGTGATTTCACCATATCAAAGCTAGAATCGCATTCTCTTCTTAAAATGTATCCAAACATGGAAAGAGAATTAGACTTGGAATTGTGATTCCATTCCAAGTCCATTCTTGCATACCAAACATAACATTAATGTTTAATCAATACTTGTCTTATAATGCATTTCTATAAAGCTCCTTTTTCTAATGCTTTCCTACCTAGTTTAGATGTACTGTATTGTAGAAAGCATATATAACAAGGATAATGACGCATGATCCAAGCAAAGCAATATATAAAGGCATGAGATAAGTAATTTGTATATTTTTCAATGGTGCCAAAGTATTTGAACTTTCATTTTCATCTTCTCCCATTAACCTTTTGGGTATGCATTGAAGATCACAAGCAATTACATGAAATGTGGCTTCTGGACATCAAAACACCATACTTGTTTGAACTACATATGTTTTGCTTTAGATCCTTCATGAGTATGTAAGGTATCCTAGCTCCTGTAAGCATTTAACACATAAGAAATATGAAACTACTTCATAAATTGTTCTTTGACTAATAAGCAAGACTAGTAGATAAAAGAAATAGTGAAGCTTTAAAAAAATACAATTACAATGATAATCTAATTTATTAATCTAACCGCCTTAATTTATTATTTCTAGTCCAAAAATGATAGCCCTATTATAGAGGGAGATAAAGAAAGAACTGGGTTTTTTTTTTTTTTAATGTAGTGTAGGTTGGGGGGTCTACTTAAGATGTTTCAAGATAAAACATAGCATTTTATATACATAACTAAACATCTTCAACTTCTAATTTTTAGATTCATTTAATAACTTTTGTCCAATCCTACTGTTACCAATCTAGACATCAACATTTGCAAATATTAAGAAAAGAAGCCACATTATGAATGCATGCTTTAAAAAGTTTGAATGCAATAACCTTCAAACACTTCTCAATATATAGCATAGATTATTTTCACTTGTTACTACTATCATTAGCTATTTAATTTAAAGCATGAAAGAATCCAACCTAAGCAATCTCACAAATTAATTTGTGATGATGACACTTGGTTGAACGGGCATTGATGATCCCATATTGTACAAACTCTTGCTTAGGTAAGTTTATAGATAATTATAACATATGACATTATGAAACCAAACTAATAGAGATGCTCTTCTACCAAAGATGATGGACGTCTGTAATCTCTTAGCGCACTTACTTGTTATTGTTATTATTTTTGGATAAAACCTCATTTGCCTACGGAAGATAATCCTTGGAGTAGCACAAGATTTAATGATAATTAAAGTGGCTTTGTTTATGAGGGAATATATGTAGATACCTTGTTGTATAATTCTCTTTATTCATACTATAAGAAATACTTTTTCTTTTTCATAATTTTTGGACATAATTTATTGTTTTTATTAATTTTATAAAAATCCAATTAGTTTAAGAAACTCACCAGAAACCGCCGTTGTAGCCACCTCCCCTTTATCAACCAGCCTAAGCATTGAGTTTCCCTGGAAACTCTAACCTTAGTTTGTTTCTAATTTACTCATGTAGCCTCGAACTTCTAAATCTCCAAATTTGCACTATATTCCCTAAAATTTCTAAGAACTTCTTCCTAAGCTTATTTAAAGTGTTTCATATTTTTCTTACTCCAAATGAGGCAGAATAATTATCAGAAGGGTGGATTTACATAAATAGAGAGGCTTGGTTGGTTGAATGAATTTTTTGTTGCCAAACGGACTCAATTTGTTGCTTTATTACTTTATATATGTCCTAATCTTTCTCTAAAAATTACTAATTGATTGCATCAGGTTGCCATGCCACTTTACCAACTTTCTTAAGTTGTTACCTTAATTTTCATGATTTTTATAATTTTTTATTTAATTATTTAAATATATTTTAGTATAATTTTGATATTTTAGGTAATTTTGATTATATATATACCTACGTAAAATTACAATTAATATAAAAAAATGCTCCTACATATTATTAATATCATTTTATAATTTTTATTATACATATAATTTATTATTCGTATCATTTTATATATTTTAGTATGCATATAATTTATTTCTAGTGATTCATTAATTATCAGAACCCATTTTGTGTATTTCCAATAAATAACAAATAATATATATATTTAAAAAATATAACATTTAATTTTTTTATATTTTATTTTCTCAAAATTTAAACTTATAAGGTCATTTCTACTCATTTTTCTAGGTTGTCCAAAAATTCAAGCTTGATCAGATAACTCTCACAATTACCTTAAATTTTACGTACCAACTCTAGATCGTCCAATTACTAGGCTTACATGTACTTAATACTTTTGGATGCCTTAAAATTTTGGATAAGTAGAATGAAATTTTATAAAACATAACCAATTTTTACTTAGTTATTTACTAGTTTTTAGCACTCATAATATGGTGCAACATCCCGTAATTTATTATTGATATGATACGTCACTAATAATATGTTTTATATAACATTTAATAAACAAAAATTGAAACATATGGTAATTAGTGATGTTTGAATAATCTATAAACATTGCTAAATGCATAAATTCTTGTAGTGTGTTCACCTTAGAAGAGATTAAGATTGAAGGTCATTCACTTCGAAGGAGGCTTAGACTAAAGGTCGTTCACCTTGAAGGAGGCTAGATCATATGGCTAGGAGCTTAAGCACCTCGAAAAAGGCTGAAGCTTAAAATTTAGTAATGCAAATACAATTGAGTATTGTATATTAATACTTAACTGGAAGATAATAGGGAAAATATCAAACGCATATAATGTTAAACTTTTTTTATGATAATTTGATTATAAGAGAAAGAGCTAGAACACTATTCTATGACTCCATAATGAGCCGTATTTCTATTGTTACGCATGATGGTAACTGGTTAGTCTTGCTTAGTTCTTCTTTGTTAAGCAAGTCAGTTAGCTTCTTTAGCTTGCTCTTTAATATATTCTCTAAGATAGGTGTGTCAAATGGCATCATCAAGGGCATTCTTGAGCTTATGGCACTCATCATTGTTATGCCCATTGTCTCTATAGAAGTCACAATGTTTAACTGTACTTCAAAGAGAGAGGTTGTGATGAGCCTTAAGTTAAGGGTTGAATCTAGGCGCAAATCAATGTTGTGCAGTGTAATTGAAGAACGTACCTTTTTTGGATTTAATGGATAAAATAAAGAAAAGAAAGATACTTTTAAGGTTTTTAGGTTTCATGTGACAAAAAACAACAAATAAAAAGGATATCGACAATTATCGATGGACAATCAGACAAATAATCGAACTTGTTTATATTGAATTCTATTTTGATAAACTTGGCATAATAGAAATTAATAAAGCTCTAATTTATTGAATATATCCAGAAGATGTTTTGATGATAACAAAACATTATATAAGTGGTACTAACAAGATTTCTTAGTGAGCAGCTCAAAGAATAAGAAATGTCATAAAAGTTTGAGTTGCAGAATGAAGTAAAAGCTTTGGAAGTTAGACAAGTTATAAAAGTTATAAAAACTAAAGTCAAAAGCATTAGGTTCTGAAAAGTAAAAGTGTGGAGTAGAAACTAACAACTAGATACAAGAGTATGAACCAAAATTGAAAAATTGGAAGCTAATTAGAAGTGCAAATCATAAGATAAATAAAAGGTACAAAGCAAAAGTGTTACAAGGGGGAACTAGAAAAGTAGTTTACTATCAATCGTGAATAAAAAGTAGTTCAATATTAGAAGCAAACAGGAAATAGTTATCAACTGAAGCGAATAAAAAGTGCAACCAAAAGAAAAGGCAAAAGCTCAAAATGGAAAGAAGTATTTTACATAATTGCAGACCCAACACCACGAGTTTGGAAAATATATTTAACTAAACATCTAATGAATATTTTACTCATAAATATTCTATGTGATATATCAAGAATTCTAAAAAGGAGCAATAAATATTACAAGATGTAATACATGTGAAAAGAAGGAAATGCTCCATGGACATATGAGATACCTATGGAAGTAAATGGGTATTACAACAGCTACTACCTCATGAAAGGCAAGAAAAGGCTCCAAGGACAATAGCAACTACCTTCATATAGATGCCATGGTGAATGATTGTATAAGGAGCTACATGAAGATAGAAGAAGAAACATGAAAGAAGAAAGTAGTATAGTCATTCCTATTAAAGAGTCTCTTTTATTGTGGTATAAAGATACTATGCGAAAGTTGCAAAAGTTGTGAGGAATGATATTGTCATCCTCAAGAGAGTTTGCCAATCTCTTAAAAAGTCAATAGGTTAGCTATTTGAGAGAGAGGACTTTATAGGCTTGTGTAATCCCAAGGTATAAATTGTGAGGTAAAATAAAGTTAGGGGAACTAATAGCTCATAGCATAGTTCGTACATCTCGCCTTGATTTTTTTATTTAAAAAAAAAAAAAGTGGATCAAGTTAGTAAAGAAGACCAGATCCCACCGTAGGTTGGAAGAGTGGACTAATTCACAAGGAGGAAGCACTATAAATAGCTACCTAATCTTCATATCCATTACATTATTTATTTACCACAATTTATTAAATTGCTTATTGCTTTCACAACATAAAGGTTTATTATAAGAGTCATCATTGAATAATTAAGAATCATTGTGTTTAATATTGTGAAAAATATTTAATTTCGTAATAATCAATTCAAGCTCCCTTCTTGATTGGTTTAGACCGGCTAATATGACTCATGGAAATATCAATTATAAAACTCAATGCAATTTGAATGATTAATTGGCAAAATGACAAAACTCAACAGAAGTCTTTGAAGGTAACTTACATAACCTAAGAAAAGTATGATTCTTAAACTAATCTATCTAAAATTGTATCTACAATGGAGAAATAAGACATTAAATGCTAGTAAAAAAAAACCTAACCTAATAGTAGTATTGTAATTAAAATAAAAATATAAATTAATAAGAAAAATCATGATTAGTATTCAATCGTATGATCACAAGCAAAGTATATGATTAAGTACTTAATTGTAGTTCTCTCAGATGCCTTCTTCCTTATAATACAGGCATAATGTTATGACTATTGGGTGTATAAAGGATCATACTTAGGTTCACAATTGCGTATCTTAGTGTAAGCATCTCTAATCTTCTATTTTCTTGAGGTCCATCGGCAAGGCATGAATTTGCTTCTTAGATCTTAATTGCACATACCAATGCCCTCATTATTTCCTTTCTCTTAGTGAAGATTCAACTTGAATTTAAGATTAGTAATTTTCCTGGAGTAAACACCAACTTGTAAAAACTAAGGTGAAATAAAATAAAATAAAATAACTTAAAGAAACTTGAACTGCTCTTATTACATGTACTCTTTCCCCTCATCATGAGCCATATCCACCAACATTTGGATATTCAAACAATCTCCAATCAACGTAATAAGATATCACCATAGCCCTGACTCATAACCTAATCTTGCGTATAAGTGGTTGGTGAGAAATCCATAGGATAAAACTCTTGGTGTGTTTTATGTTCACACCTTCCACTAACTATACACTTTCCTCTTTAATATATTGGGCAATAGTTTCATTAACTACATATGTAGACTCCGTGTTGACCTTTTCCTATCTTCTCTTCTCTAATCCTATTTCCTTTATATCGTCTTGCTTTTTAACAACTTCTTATAGTGGCTCTACGATTTTAGGCTCTTCTTTATCTTCATGATCATCTAAAGGCTCTAGAGTCATTAACTCAATGTTCTCATCTCTCCACACTCTTATTGCCCTTTTAATCAGTTCTAAGTTCTTTTGAATCCCTTCTAGTGTCATTGGTAATGACTTGAATCTAGCTCCTTTCTAAAACAATATGTGCTCTTTACTAGGTCATTTAACACCTCACAATAAGATTACCATGGGATTTCCAAACATATATGACAATCATCTATATTAACGACATCAAAATCTCATCTCTATACTTATTGCTAATTTAAAAGATAATCCTTACTTGTCTTGTAACTAAAATCACTTCATTATTATAGACAAGCTTATCAGGACAAGGATATGCAACAATTTCTATGCCTAATTTATCAATCAGTAATTTATCAATAAGATTAGTAGGACTATTGTTGATATGAAACAATACAACACTTCCATTCGATTCAACCATTAGTATAAAATTTCTTTATCACCATAAGATAAAATTCTTAACAATCCAACAATATTAAACCTTAGCACCACAAAATTCACATCAACTCCAAAATTTTCAAATGTTGAATCAAAAGATTAGAAACCTACTACAACAAAGCACATGGACCTAGGTTTTGATGCCAAATTATGATGTGCCCCTACGCCAAGGGTTGAGTCCAGGCACAAATCAATGTCATGTAATGCAATTAAAGATCGTACATTTTTTGGATTATATGAATAAAATAAAGGAAAGAAAGATATTTTTAAGGTTTTTAGGTTTTATGTGATGATAAATAATGAATAAAAATTATATAAACAATTATTGATTGACAATTCAACCAATAATTGAACTTGTTTGTATCAAATTCTATTTTAGCAAACTCACAAGAATAGAAATCAATAAGGCTATAATTAGACCAATCGATATGACTCATGGAACATTCCAATTATAAAACCCAATATAATTCAAATGATTGATTGACAAAACGAATAAACTCGAGAGAAATCCATCACTTTGAAAGGTAACCAACCCACAACCCCCCCCCCCCCCCCCCCCCCCCCCCCCCCCCCCCCGCCCCTCCCAAAAAAAAGAACAATTCTCAAACTAGTTTGTCTACAATGAAAAAAAAAAAAAGACATTAAGTACTAGTAGAAAGAAACCCTAACCTTATTGTAAATAAAATAAAATACAAATAAATAAGAAAAGTAGTGATTAGTAGTCAATGGCATGATCACGGGCAAAGTACAAGCGCATGTACTTATTTGTGATTCTCTCAAATGCCTTCCTCCCTACAACACGGGCATGTTGTTGTAATTATTGGACATGTAAAAGATCACATTAAGGTTCATGGCTGCATATCTCGAGTAGGAACCTCTCTCATCTTCTATTTCCTTGAGGTTAGTTGCTAAGACGTGAATCCATTTCTTAGATCTTAGTTGCATGGACCAATGCCCTCATGTTGCCCTTCATATTTTCTAGCTAGGGCGAGATTCCCTTATTTTTAATTTCCAATAGTATTTGCCCTAGAGGTCCCGATAGGAGGGTACGAGACACCATCCTATCCTTTGCATCCATTATTAGATGAACCGTTGTCATTTCAAGGACCAAGCCTATCCTTTGCTAAGATGCGTCTTTGCCTAGTTTCTTGTATGACTTCTATGGGTCAGTCTCCCATTAGGCCTTTATGGTGTCTCCTATATGTGTAAAATTGGAGGCCTACTAACAAAACTTTTCAAAGTTTTTCAGTTCCTAGCTAAGGATATGAAGAAGGGACCGAAGGTCTTCATGTCATGGATGGTGGCCTTATCGACATTTGGAATCTCACGCATAGCCAATGTGAAAAGGGATATGTAATCTTCGATTGGCTCATCCAACCTCCACTTAATGAGATTGAGAGTGGATGAGCCCTTAGCGTGCATCTTGCTCCCCGTGAAATGGTTGTAGAATTGATAGTCAAGCTTCTAGAAACTAAAAATGGAGCTTAAGATTATTAAACCATTTCCGAGCTACTTTCTTCAGTATGACTGGAAAGGCTTCGTAGTCAATTACATCATTGCAGCCACTGGGGTTCATCGTTGATCTTAAGTAGACAGATGGTTCTCGGGATCAGTTTTGCCATCATAAAATTCCATAACCGGGATTCATGTTTAGGGAAGCAATGATTCTTCTTAAATCTAGCTAGTAAAAATATATCAAGTGATCAACCGATGGCAAATTGGCCGACGAGATCTTACTTCTTTGAATCTTTGAGCTTGAAGAGCACTTTAATGTACTCCTCGAGCTCTTCAACATTCCCATTGGTTACCAAATGATGTAAATGGCCTCAAAGCCTACAAGCCAATTGTCTCAAGCTGGAACGTGGTTACACGAAGCTATTGTTAGTGCTGGTGCGAAAACAGGAGGGTTGTTCTAATTGACAGGCGGTAGCAGTTGTGGTGCATTGCTAGAGATGTCATCCTTAAGTGGCAGGAAGATGTTCTGCCGTTCCATTCCATTGATTTTTGTCTTTAACTGTTGATTCTCCACCACTAACCTATTTTGGAGTTACTCCAATCAAGCAAAATGTTTTGGATCAATCTAATTAGCTGGTCGTTATTGTTGTGGAGGCGGATTCACAATAGTATTTCCAACTGCTGGGTTAAGAGATTGCTCAACCGCATTGGTGTTATCATTGAGGTTAGAGTAGGTGTTGCATGACCTTCGTGCCATTTTGGTGATGGTTTGCAATCAGACAACGCCAAATGTGGATGTTTGGATTTATTAAGGTTAGGTTAAAATACACAATGTAACATACATGAGCTCAAAGAGGTGCTAGTAGTAATCCCAACGTGACCACCCTAATGCTTGAGCAGAGAAATGCATGAGAGATTATATAAAGTATATAGAATGTAAGGGTTTAGAATCTTTTACCAAGAGTGTCAATCCTCTATTTATAGATATATTGGTCGATCTTTTTAGGAAGTATATAAGCCTTCAGATATGCTCCTTTAACTCTAGATTTTATGGAGAGGATCTTAGGGATAGGTTATTGATAGCTATTGAGTTTCCTTATTTTGTTGAGTAGTTTTCGTCTAGCCTTTGCTTAATTCCGTAGGTTAGGCTTAACTGACCCTCACCCAAAGACCAAGGCTCCACAAAGTAAGTTAAAGATGGGAGCATAGATCAGGCTTCAAGAAGAGCTCTAAGCTTTAGGGAGCTCGGTCTAAGCTTTAGCAAGGTTGTCTTGAATTGAGAACTTCGAACAGATTTTAATGAGGTTGGTTGAGCTTTAAAGAGTCTAAACTTGGGCTCCCATGAGGTTTTTTTTGTTTTGTGCTCCAGAGGCTTAACTTATGCTTTAAAGAGGTTAACCTAGGCTTAGAGGCCAACATTCAAAATAGTCTATCAACACTATCTAATTTTATTTTCTTTCTTTGATTTTCTAAGTCTAGTGCTTGGATAAATTGTTTTTAAAAGTATATTATTATAGTGAAGAATAAATAAAGTACTTCCATGATATACCATAAGCATGGAGGAAGATTCTAAACTACATAGAGCTCTAATGAGTATTTTAAACGAGAAGTGAATGATTGGAATAAGATTTCCTTTTATATTAGCATTGACATGATATAAGGTCCTATGTCATATTTGATATGTTAGAATGGTTTCGAATGAAATGGTGTGGAATGGAATCGAATAAAATCAATATTGGGATCGACATTTTGTATCTTGTGTTCGGTATTGGCTATAGAATCAAATTCTCATTTCAATGATTTATTTGATTTGAATGTTTCTAGAATGCAACGAAATGAATATATGGTTGTATCTATAAAAAAATCCCCAACCTCTTAATATACACAAATAAAGTATAATGTCATAGTTTCATAATATAAGGCATTGCCCTCTTGTAAAGCATATTATCTTGTCGACTCAAACGTATAAAATGTTTTATAAGAGGGCAAAAACCCCTTATACACGAGATCTTCACAACAATCAGGATTAATCGACATTATTCCAATTCAATAGCTATCATACGATTCTACTTACCTTATCTAAATATCCCTACCGACCCGGACAGTTCCACAACAATCTTGAAAATGGACTAGGTCTTGGCTGTAGGCTTTATGATTGATGGATGTCTCAATTGCATTGCACTCCCTGGAAAACTTCTCTACCAATATTTAAAAGGGCATATAATCTACAGAAACTTCCGAGATCTCTTCACTTTGAGGTAAATCCTTCTACTTCAAACATGACTATTGACCTAGACTCGTTGTTTAGGCGTCTCTGGAGGATCCTTTCTACCTCCTTAATAGCTACCATAGTTTCCTTTTTCTCGATCTGGCACACTACACGAGTCTCCATAAAAAGTTCAATGTCTTCCAATATCTTCTACCAATGGAACTTGTTTTGAACCTTGTTTTCCACCTTAACCAGCTTCAGGTATATACCTGGATAAATTGGGTCCTTTAGATTGTATACCTCTTCAAGATCTTTTGAAGGTTCTCATAGTTTGGAACAAGTATCTTTCGCCCATTCCCCTAAAGCAGTCCATCCTTCATCCAATACATTTCAGTTTGGCCTCCATGTTCTAGTATTAACTTGGCATGAGGCTGAGCCTTCCCTAATCCACTCTAGTACTTCGCCAAGATTTGGGTCCTCTGCTTCTTAGTTTGGGGCGCTTGCTTCTTGCCTGGGCTCATCTCTCTTCTGGGCCACCTCTTGTCAAAAAAAAAAAAAAAAAAAGGGATAAACAAAGAAAGAAGAAGAGATAATATTGATAATGACATCGAGCTGCAATGCAATGAAAAAACTGCAGTAGAACCTGATGACCAAATGTGTTTTTCATGTAATCAATACATGAAGTAGGTGCCTTCACCGTAGACCTCCTCACGACCTGGAGACGTCGTAATTGACTTGGAATTAGGATTCTTGATTTGAGCTCTCCCTGTATACCAAACTTGTACTATAGGTGACCACAATCTCCTCCTAGAACCGAAAAAGTACATGCAATATAACACGCAAAAAATTATACGAGCCTCCTATTATTATATATATGAGATTGTATGTTCTGTTGAAAAGGCCTTTTAAAACTAAAATAAAAATAATCACTCTTCCATTCCAATCCACTCCAACCTTGATATATATATATATATATATATATATATATGAGTACAAAGAATGATGTTTTGAGAGTAACATACATGTGCACAAATTACAAAATTTTGGTGGTGAAGAATCACCGCATTATTATTGGTCCTATACATGATTGAAAAATGTTCGTTAGAACACGTTGGATTTCCCCCGAGCAATGCTCGCACCGTACGAGATCTACCAAGAACGGGAAAAACTGCGAGATGCGCCTCCTGAAGGAATCTCCCTCTAAACCACTTAATATTCTTAATGCTGCCACAACTAACGAAGTCCTAGCCCCCAATTCTTCCTTCTTTGCTGATCCTATCGGAAGGATCCAATGAACGACTACCTGATCGACCGATTGCATCTGGGCAGGTTCAGGCCTTGTGCAATTCAAGTACATTTGCAATACTTCCATACATACAGCAACAAGTTGTGATTCTATATCCATCTCGCTGGACAAATCTGGAAAATCCATCAGTAAATTCTGGAGAAAGTTGAGATAGTTCTGATAAGATTCGTTTTCAAAGTGAACCACCGGTGGATCAGAAAGCTCTAGAATAGAGCATGCTCTCTTAAGCTTCTTCTGCAGGATCACATTGGAATTCAGCTGGTGCGCATGTGAAGCTGCCAAGGAAAATATCACGAGGACAGTAGAAATGTTGCCTTGGGTAAGAGACTTGGGATGCAATGTGTACAGATCAGTCACAACCTGATGAAATGAATAAATAAACAGAAATAGAAAGGTTATATACCTCTTGCACATCCACAAAAAATTCAAAGCATTTAAAGACAGTGAAAAGTTGAAAATACATTTTCATACTGTCATGTCAAGAGGACATGAATTCCTATAAAAGCTTTGAAAGGATAGCCTAAGAACAGTTGAATTAACGTGGGAAAACCATAATACCATAGATCCAGATAGAGGCAAACTAGTAGAACTCCAGGATCCAACAGCTTTTAAAGATAAACATCTTCCACTTTACTTTATTCTTTCCCCCTGAGGAACCAATGACTGGAAGATGGATCTAGAGATGGGCTTGTGGCTGTCTAAGCAGCATATTTAGTGTATTCATGTACAAATACAAACAAAATTAGTTAACCATGGCTCCAAAAAGGAAAACTAATAACTCCAGGCTCCAAAAGCTCTTAAAGATAGACATCTTCCATTCGACTTCATTTCCCTTCCCCACCCCAAAGAACCCTTGATTGAAAGAAGAAAGAAGGCCCCAATGGATGTAGGCAGGATCATACATAGTGCATTCATGTACGAGCATAAAAATAGCTAAATATTAGAACTGAAAATTACCTGAATGATGAGCAGCTGCAAAGCAATATGACTCTTCATTCGTGAAACTACATATGCTGCTGTTTGAAGATCATCATCCTCAATATCATTGTTGCTCAGAACATGATCGGAATAGATGTCCACATCCATAATTGATTGAGAAATGTCAGTCAACTCAATACTATCCAATGTTCCCAAGACCTTTGAAAATCCAGGTAGTGTCGACTCTGCTGCTTCCTTCAGAGCCACGTATATATGTCTCCACTCATCTTCTGAAAGACGGTTGCCCAAGTCATCTGCTAAGTGAACCAACGCAGCAACCCCTGTGCTTGCAGTACCCTGAACAGGACTCTTAATGAATCCTGTCAATACTGAAACAACACTGGGCAACTGAAACCGTGCCACATCAAAGAAGTTCACAAAAAGGTCTACTAGACAGCGTGCTGCCACAGCAGAAGTTTCGGAATCCCACGTACATCCAGCTCCTTCGCTTAGTGACAATCTAGCAGAAGGTGAAGGCTGGTCATCCTTTGAATCCATCTCTCTCCTTTCAGATGCACGATTAAATATAGGAAGAACAACACTGCTGTAAACAGCATTCCAAAAATGGCTGGAGAAAAGATGACCATGGTCCTTTAGAATATTAAAAAGCACTTCCAAAGAACTTTTTCTGATAGCTAGTCTGGAATCAGACGTTAGTTTTGACAACCCTGAAAAAGTAATTGAAAAACAAAGAATTTAACTTTCACTATAAACAAACTTCACAGTACTATATGAAAATCTCCAGTCATGTTTCTAAAGGAGATTTGAGAACAGAACCTCTCCTATGCAGTCCTAGTAGTAATACAATGCAAAGGGGGGATGGGGAAAAAAAAAAAAAAAAGGTTTATGAATGATCAATTTGGCAAGTCATTCAGGTGCATAGACAACCTTTAACAATGGCTTCAATTTTTCCATTTAGAGGATAAAACAAAGATGTAGTGCGATCTATAACACCATGCATAAGCCTAAGCGGAAATATCCTGATAGAGCAGCTACATATCTAAATTTAGACAAGCTCTAGAAGGAGACAGTTTTTGGCTTGCAAAATTATACTGCAAATGAAGAGCTGAAGCCACAAGATCCAGTTGTAGAACAGAAGCTTCATCAGCATGATTTTTTTTTTATTTTGGTTTTCATTTCAGGTGAGTAAGCAAGATCATTTTGGTATACATGCAAATTAGCATTAACAACCTCATAAGAGCCTGTTTAGTCTACCATATCTATAGCTTCAAAGCTATCACAACATACCACCATCCTTTAGCAGCAGCTTAAAGAAAACATTTTGCAGCTGCTACCCAGTCACAGACAGGAAATGCAGGCATGCTGTTATAGTAATCAAGGTTTGAGAATTGATTACCAGTAAGTAAGGGAATCCAGAAAGATGTATGCTCTTCCTTATCATCAGATGCCTGCATGGTGAAAGGAACCTCACTGGTAAGTGAAGTGGCTGAATCATTGTCTCCTCTCTTCTCGATAGACATAAGTCCACCTTCAGCGAGCTTGACAGCACAGAACCGAAGAAATGCTATGGCATTTAGGCTGACATCACTGCTAAATCGACTAGTTGTAAAAGCAAGAAGGCATCTAACGCAGTCCGTAAAAATCAATGCTTCAGTTTCAGTTATGTATGGAAAATATTCCCGAACTATCTTCTCCATGGTCTCAAAGGCCAACAAAACAATGCTCTTCCTTTCATCAGCTGCTGCAGCAGTAAAAACCTGGGGAAGAATACATAGTTTTATTACAGTATATGGGATCAAAGGAGCTTTCCATTTGGTCAACTTAATTGCAAATATGAAGCATCCAAGCACTTCACATAGCCTAACCACACAAGTTCCAATTACCTCTCACTTCCTCTTAAACTAACAACACAAAACATAAGTACTAGAATAAAAGATCCATCACCAGTGATCTACAGAAGAAAACCAACATTATCATATTCAATAAAGATGCAGGGAAAATAATTTCTGGTTTCATTTACACAGAGTCAATGTGTTGATACAATTATAGAACAGCCTAATGCAGCAAGCACATATTTATTAGCAAAGAGGATGCGAGTCAATCTGCAGAAACATTATTTTGATAGGACAATCCAATTAAACTTCAAAACAATAGAATTTCTATGGTTTAAGGATAGATATACTTCCATGATAGTGTTAATGTACTAGAATTTGGGAGTGCTAAGGGCAGGATTGACACAAACAATTGGATGAATGATGGCTATCAGATGAAGGATTGTTCAAGAAGTCTAACATGCACAATCCAAAAGAAGGTAAGGCCACTAGCAAAAACCAATTGGGAGTTTATGCCACTCCCCTCAGTCATGGTCATGGCAGGCCAAAACTCCATAGTATGTGTCATTTTAAGATTATGTATACCGTGAAACCCTCTGGGAAGATTCTGAGCCATGAGTTTCCCCATTTAATAAGAGCCTATAATAGAATTTCACCATGCTTCCAACCACTAATACCATAATTCTTATACCAGGAAACTGATAAGCAGAATATAAATTCTTACCATAAAAACACTCTTCCAGCCAGACTTCACATTATTTACACGGCTGAGAACCATCTGAGATATGCACCTGACAATTAATTCCCTGATTTCTGCAGAGTTGCTTTTCTGCATCACAATTACAAATGGTCTAAGAAATTCGTTCTGAAAATTATAGTTTGCCAGCTCCTCACGCTCCAAGAATTTCATTGACAACTGTCGCAGTGAATCCATCACAAAAATAGCAACAGAAAGATTTTCTGACAAGCCAACTGAGACAAAGAAATCAGAAAGAACATTCCATATGCGAGACCAAACCAATCTGATTCGATTCATGTTGTAGTGCCTGCAAATAAAAGGATGCCATCACAAATGAAGTCCACTAATATATGAAAGATCAATGAATGAATTACTCTCACCTTACTAGTAAATTACAGTGACAGAAAGTGAAAGGGAAACAGAAATCATATAAATCTGAAGCAGATTAACAAACAAAAAAGAGAAAAACACAATCCATGTTTTAAGTTCTCTATGCCTATTGGCCAATGATTCTCTGCTTATTTAAAGATTAGAAGAACTCAGAGCTGGAATGAGATGGTTATAGAATGGAAAATCAAAAACATCTTACGCGATTTCGACTATTTTTGTAAGACTGAAAACACGAGGATCTGTTGGAGATTGCAATTCTGACATGGAAACTTTACAAAGGGCCCTCACAAAAGCAACAATTGCTTCACTGTTTAACCTTTGGCTATGAACATATACATGGTTCAACTCAAAATTTCCAATTTGATCGAGCAAATTTAAGTTTGAAAGAAAGTTGCTAATCTGCTCTACAGTTATTGGTCCAGGTGCATTGACTCCGACAGAAGTACTATCATAAGAACCCCCTCGAACAACAGCCATCACCGCAGGGTTCTGAATAGCTCCTTTTTTCTTCAGAGATGAAATGCCCAAGGTTTTAGGTGTTTTATCCTCCATTTCCACATTGGATGCAGTAAAAAAGGACGCATCCGTTGGTGCTCCTTCTCCCAATAATTGGAGATGTTCAATTCGAGAAAGACATGTTAGTATGTGCTCCCAGGCTTCCTGAAGATAATTACCATCTTCAATGGCAATCGTTATAATTGCCTGCATAAATGCAAAGAAGTTTAGAAAACATAGCTCCAAGCCACTTGGACAAAACTAATGGCATCACATATAACCGTGAATCAAAATTCCAAATTTTCTAAGGTAAGTACATTTTGTTTTATTGATCTTAGGCAAGTAAATTCCAAGCACTGTGAGCAAGAGAGGGATTATCTATATTTTTATAGATTGAAATACTAGCACGAACCCTGTTACACCATATCCAAAAATATTTTAAACCAAAAGTAGTAATTAGCTGAACCTAGATGGAAGCATCCATTTACATATCAATCTTGACCTCTTTGATGATGTTAAATCCAATGCTTATTTTCACTCTACATTTCAAAAGAAGAGACAAATAAATTTGGTTGCTATGTGTTATGGAATAAGTATTTAAATAATATTATATTTACTAGATAATCTAATTAATATGGTGTTAGGTAGGGGTTAGTACACCACTTGTAGGAATACATTGTCTATATATATATCACTCCTTATAGACATAGAAAATATACATCAATATACAACTATATCATATTTTTCTACATTCATATTTCTTTACGTGGTATCAGAGCATCGATTCCTGAAACTATTTGAGCGCTCACCTGTGTTTGTTTGGATCATTCTATTTGAGTGATCCATTGGTCTCATTTGTGCATTGCAGGTGGCTTAGGGTTCATCTTAAACTTCAAATTGGTATAGTGGTTAATTTGTTTTGGTACAGCGGGTTTGCAAGTGTAAGTTTACCATTGTGTGGAAATCAGGTTTCATTATTACTTATTGCTACTATTTTATTTCTCTAGTTAGTAGCATTTTGGACTGACTTTTGAGGATTAGATTTTTATATTATTAGATATTATGGCTAAAGATCTGAAAACTCTCATAATAGCGTTATTTCAATAATGTCTAAAATCACGGAACATAAGCTTATTGGTCCTAATTATTTGGAATGGAGTAACAAGATTAGAATATATTTGCAAAGTATTTCTCAAGACCATCATCTTACTGATAACTAACCTACTGATGGTACATTTAAAGAGTGATTAAAAGATGATGTTAGATTTTTTTTGCAAATAAGGAATTCTATTAATACTGAAGTGGTTGGTCTGATTAATCACTGTGAGTACATGAAAGAGTACGAGTATTTGGAATTTTTATGCTTGGAAAAGATAGTCTTTCTTGTATTAATGAAGTTTATAAGGTATTTTATCGTCTTGAACAAAATAATCAATCTTTTTAAGCATATTTTATGAACCTTAAAAATATTTATGAAAAATTAAATGTGTTGCTGCCACTCAGTGCTGATAAAAGAACGCAACATGAGAAGGTGATGATCATGAGTTTTCTTGTAAGACCTAATCCTCAATTTGAGATTGCCAAATCTCTAATTTTGTCTAGTGTTGACAATTCTTTCTTACATGGGGTATTTACTAAAATACTTTGCACAGATAATAGTAATTTTATTGCTCTTTCTACCTCGGATACTAGTGCCCTCATTAGTCATAATGGACCAGGAGCTATAAAGTCATCTAATTAAAAAGAAATAACAAAAGTCAAGAGTCAAGGGGAGTTTAATGTTATTATTGCCATGAGTGTGTCACACCAAACATTGTTAAATAAATCTCAAATCTATTTCAGCTCATGTTGCAGCAGCTACTAGTATGCTAAGTCTATTATCTAAACAAACAGTTACAATTTCTGCAGTTGAGTTAGCTCATTTTTGACAAAACCAGGAAGCATTAAAAAATTATCTCAATCCATCTCTACTATTATTAAGTAATTCAGATAAGTGCTCTCTTTCCTCCAAATCGCAATGGATCATTGACTCAGATTCTACCAATCAAATGATAAGTAATTCTAATCTTTTTACTACTTTTAAACCACATACCTCATCTTCTCTCGTCACTTTAGCAAATAGCTCTACATCATTTGTTCTTGTTTTTGGCATTGTGAATCCTACCCCATCACTCTCTCTATCTTCCATCTTAAGCCTACTAAACTTCTCCTTTAATCTTACATCAACTAGTCAAATTACTTGTAGCTTAAACTGCTATGTCCCATTGTTTTCTAATTATTATCTACTTTAGGATCTTATGACAAAAAGTATTATTGGTAAAGGGCATGTTTTAGGAGGACCCTAAGTTTTGGATACTCGATCAGAGATACCTAAACCCGTTGCTTGCTCGAGTATCCCAACTCCTTTTGATGTACATTGACAACTTAGCTATCCTTCTCTTTTTGCCTTGAAGTAAATGTGTCCTCAGTTCCAGAATGTAACATCATTAGATTATGAAGTATGTCAATTGACCAAACACCAACACTAGTCTTATATGTCTCAGATCAATAACAGAGCTAATTCTCCTTTTGCGTTAGTTCACTCAGATGTTTTAGATTCTTATCTAGTTATTTCCAAAGATGGACTTCATTACTTTGTTACTTCTATTGATAACTTTTCTCATAACTTTTTATCTAATGAAACACTATTCTTAAGTTATTTTTTCAATTCATTGCTTTTTGTGTTGAAATTAAGACTCAATTTAATGCTTCTATATGTATTTTAAGAAGTGATCATGCAAAGAATATCTATCTGTCCCATTTAAGACCTATATAATAAAGAAAGAAATTGTTCATTAGATTTCATGTGTTGACACACCATCTCAAAATGGTGTAGCTGATATAAAAATTAGAAATCTTCTTGAAATGGCAAAAGCACTTTGTTTCAAAAGCATGTTCCTAAGTATTTTTTGGCAAAAGCTATTTCAACAGCTTCTTTCTTAATTAAGCGTATGCCATCGTCTATTCTTCATAGTGAGATTCCCTATAGCATCCTTTTTCCACAAAAACCTTATTTCCTTTCGAACCTCACATATTTAGTAGTACATGTTTTGCTCGAGATGTTTAGCCTCAAGTCACCAAGGTTGACCCTAAGTCTACAAAATGTGTCTTCTTAAGTTACACTCGTATACAAAAAAGGTATTAATGCTATTGTCTCAATCTTAACAAATTCCTTATGTCTACTAATGTTACTTTTATAGAACACTGTCCTTTTTTTTTTTTTTCCTGCTTCTTCCAAATCTATAGATAAAGACAGGGAAATGATGATTTATTGTTTTACCACAAAACTATCAAACTTCAAGTATGCCCCTTACATCTCAATCAACTTCTCTATCAACTCATTATGTGTATACCAAACGACAACCTCTTCCAACTACTAGTCCTACCCTAGTTTCCTCTTCGGCATTGAATCCACTTAATAATGACCAAGACCTTCTGATTGCTCATTTGTGTCACATGATCGTTTATCATCTTCCATATGTTCCTTTATTGACTCTCTTAATCATGTATCCACTTCTTGCACTCTCTATTAGGCCTTATCTCATCCTAACTAACATACTACAATAATAGAAGAAATGAATGCTTTAGATGCTAATGATATTTATGGTTAACTTACTCACTGGTAAAAATACTAATGGATGTAAATTTGCAATCAAGATTAATCCTAATGAATCTATTACTCACCTCAAAATCCGTTTTATTTCCAAGGGATATGCCCAGACTTATGGTATTGATTATTTTGATACTTTCTCTCCCATAGCTAAAATGGCATCTATCCATTTATTTATGTCCATGAAAGCTACTCATGATTGACCCTTACATAAACTAACTATTGAAAATGCATTTTTACATAGAGATCTTCAAGAAGAAGTCTATATGAAGTAATCACCTAGATTTATTACTCAAGTTGAGTGTGGGAAAGTTTATCGTCTTTATAAAATTTTATATAGTTTAAAGTAGAGTCCTCGTGCATAGTTTGGAAAATTCAATCAGGTAGTTGAAAGGTATAGAATGACCAAAAGTGAATCTCATTACTCAGTGTTTTATATGAATTCTTCATCTGGCATAATTCTTCTTATTGTTTATGCAGATAATATTATCATTATTGGGAGTGATATAGAGGAATATCATCTTTAAAGGATTTTCTTTACAGCCAATACCAAGCAAAGGATTTAAGGTTTCTAAAGCATTTTTTAAGAGTTAAAGTGATGAGAAATAAGAAAAGTATTTTCTTACTTAATCAAAATAAATAATTAACTTGTTATCTGAGACAGGAAAGTTAGGAGTAAACCATGCAATACCCCAATGACACCTAATCTACAGCTCCCTCAGGATGAAAAGTTATTCAAGCATCCTAAAAGATATAGGAGATTGAGCTTACCAAGGATGAAAAGTTATTCAAGCATCCTAAAAGATATAGGAAATTGGTTGGACAACTAAATTACTCAACAATAACTCGTCTTGATATTGCATATGCTATTAGTATTATGAGCTAACTTATGTCATCCCAACAGTTCATCATTGGACTAACTTAAAATAGATCTTGTATTATTTGAAGAGTGCTTCTAAACGAAGTATACTATACCAAAAACCATATTCTTTCTTGTATAGAATGCTTTCTAGATGCAAATTAAGTTAGGTCTAGAGATCAAAATTCATTACTAGTTATTGTGTTTTTTTTTAAGGGAAATTTAGTTTTATGGAAGAGTAAGAAATAAAATGCTGTATCCAAATCTAGTGTAGAATTAGAATATAGAGTTATGGCTCAATCTACATGTAAAGTATTGTAGATATACTAAATTTTGATTGAGATTGGGCTCAAAAGGTTTCTATGCCTACAAAATTGTAATGTGATAATCAAGCTGCTTTTCATATTATATGTAATCTTATGTTTCACAAACAAACTAAAGATATTGAGATTAACTGTCATTTTGTTCTTAAAAAGATATAACATAACTTGATCTCTACTAGATAAATGAAATTTGAAATTCAACTTGGAGATCTTTTTAGAAAGCTCTAAATGGGACTTAAGTTAATTACCTAACAAGCTGGGCATGATTAACATCTATGCTTTACTTTGAGGGGGAGTATTATAGAATAAGCATTTAAGTAATATTATATTTACTAAACAATGTAATTAATATGGTGTTAGATAGAGGTTAGTACACTAATTGTAAAAATACATTTTCTAAATATATCATTCCTTATATGTACAAAAAAATACATTAATAGACAATTATATCACATTTTTCTACACTTATATTGCTCTACACTATGCAAGAGACTTCAATTTGCTCAACATGATGTGGAGAGGACATTTTTTTAATATGGAAAATAATAGCAGGTGCATTTTTGGAGACACTTACTGAGAGGTTCAAAAAAGAAACTTTTCACCCTAAGAAGGGATAGAAGGGGGGATCATTTACATCATACATACCTTCACAGCATCAACATTTTTTTGCTTCATGTCTGCAGCACAATGGAGATAAGTAAACTTTGCAACAGATGTCATGAAAGCATCTCTCTGAGTCTGCATACCCATGACAGCAGTAACATGTACAGCATATCGAAAGCCCTGTAAACACTGACCAGAGGCAAGTCGATCATTGGTTTGGTCAAGGGTCATACTGAAGGCAGCCAGCATGGGACCCCAGCAGACCTCAACCATGAATCTCAATATTGCTGGGTCCATTACAGAATGATATATAGACCTGAGAAACCAACTTGCACCATCAAAAAAAGAAAGGTAATGGATAAAAAGCTGATATGAGGCACATTGACATGAAATGGAAGAAGCAAAATATCTCAATCAATTAAACTATAGTCAATGGTCCGACTAGCTTCATTCTTCAAATATGATGATCAGATAAATGCGTGCAGTCAAACATAGATTATCTTTTCAACTAATTATATGAAAATTATTTTATGCCAATAGCAAATGCAATTGCCTCAAAATGTTAAGGTGTTCCTACTATGTGAAATATGCTCCCTCAACTGCAAATGAGGTGAAAGAGACAGCCTCATTCTCACAACAAAAATTGCATGGCCTTGGGTTGAACCCACCACCACTTTTTGGAATACCTACAATTGCAAGCCACATAATTAACCAGTTCCTGGGTCACATGCAGTGATTTATGTGCTAGAATGTAGCTGATGCAATTATGGGCAAAACCCTCCATTAACTCCCCAAAAAAAGAGGTATGGGGGTATGTTGCAAGGACTTCTAGTTGCTTTTTCTAGGCAGACAGTCTTAAGAGCTCACATGTTCTTCACAACACGTTTGAAAAGCCAGCAATCTACCAGAGAAAGCTTACTCCGATTTTCCTGACTTGGCCTTAAACTGCTCTTGGATGTGTTTTATAAGAAGTCCATTTGCACCAAGTGGTTTTTCCTCCGTTTGCTTCCAATTGACCAGGTTAAGGATACCCTCCAGACCCAACAGCTTATTGAGGCTGTTTGCTTGCTTGTTCTGCTGCGTTGCAGAATCCGATTTCATCTTTATTTCATTTTTTACAATCTGATCATAAAGGGCACCAAGATACTCCTCTGGTAAATCCTTCCCATCATCAATTCCGCGATTGTTACGAACGAAATCAGCCTTGCTCATCTAAGGTGAACAACCAGAGAAACAAGCATAAGATTCAGTTTACGTTGTGGTACACTAATTTGCACAACTATCCAGCAATTGGAGGTTAAATAGCTAAATATTTATATTCAATCATGTTGCCCATCAATCAAGTACAAGTAACTAAATATCAGAGTATAGATAAAATATCATTTGTCATTTACCAAAAAAAATATCAATTGTCAATAGATTTCTTGATCAACTATTATTTCAGTTAGTAATCTGGAAAATGCCAACTTTCATTAGAAGGCTACTACATAGTGGCACAACAAACTCAAACAAGAGGATAGAAGGGAAATGAAAAGGGGAAAAGAAGGATAATCCATCAAACCTTATCTTTGACCATACTATTGTGAGCATCCGTGTTTAGCATGATCACAGAGTAAGCAAGAACATAAGCAGTATCAGCCCTCGTAAATGAATTCGGATTGCATTTACAATAGCGCTCAGCAAACTTTTCCATAATCCGATCAATCTTCTGTGCTTCTCCAGGTAGTCTGAAGCCCCGCAGGAAGAATCTTATGGCAGCACCAAAGTCCATGTCTTTAAAATTGAATGAATCGACATAAGCATGCATAACTTTCAAAGAAAACTCATCTCTTTCACCCAAGTAATCACCTATTGTAGTCTCATTCAAGCCACTAGTGTTCTTTAGAAAAGAAGCAACTTCTTCTGGAGAGCCACCAATTTTCTTAGTGTTAATAAGGAACTCCACGCCCTTTGAAGGTTTCCGGTTAAAAAGCATAATACCTTTCTGCAATGGAGCCAGTCCTTTTAATCAGTTCATGGAAACAATCTTAATGATACCAAGGGCAAAAAATAAACAAAGGGAAGATTATCATATCTAGGGAAGATATTAACTAGAGAAGTAACATTAACAACTCCAGGGGTAGAAAAAATAAGGAAGAGATATTTTGTGCAATCCCCGTGGCAAAGGAAATGCTAACCTGTAGCTCAATTTTATAGGCTCGGCGCTGCTCAAGGGTAGTAGCATCAGACATTTCGGAATTCACTTCTGTATGAAGGTCATAATCAGAAGCACTTCCATCTTCTCCATTTATGGTTGAGTCAGCATCACTTAACATATCACCCTCACTCTGCCTTGACAAATAAGAATCCCCTATTTTTAGCTGCTGATCCATCCATGCTCCCATGGACTTAATGATGCTCACCAAGCACTTCACTGATTCATGCCGAAAGGTGACATCCTGGACAGGTGACAATGTGGTGGCAGAACCAGAAGGTGGCCCCAGTGCAGTTTTGAGGAGACCATTGACAGTCCTGCAATCATCTGATGGAATTATAAGGGTTTTAATACATTTCGATAAAGCAATATGAAAGTAACAAAATTTATCAGTAGATTTTCTTTTCCCCTTTTTGAATAAGTTTCATGTGACTCTACATGCAGGAAACAGATGCAAGGGACTGGACTGATAGGACTTTAATTTCTAAGAAAGCCAACAACCAAATACACAAAAATAAAATATATAATCCGTAGAGAAGCTCATGCATGTGAGTAAACATATAGATGTGCCACTGCCAACCTACATAAGAAAGCCCAAGTGCAGAGGAGGGTGTATACTAGACTCCGTAGCTTCTTTTCCTAAGTTACCAAGCTACATAACCTCCCATATATTTATATTTTTGGAGAAAAAGTTGGAGCAACATGGGAATGAACTAAAACTTTTGGAAGACACTTTAGGCAGAGACCAAAGAGAAGTCAGTTGTATATCTTTGTCTGTCAAAAACTCAAGTTAAAATTATCGTTGCAAGCCCATGAGCAAGGACAGTCATAACCCAGATTTTGAGAGCAGAAAATTCTCCTTGCCTTTGTAATAAATTTTCAATTATAATCAGCAAGCTTTTAGGCTTTGGCTTGCAATCTCACTATTAACAAAGACATTAAACAAGCTTCAGTTTCCACTATTTCTACCATCAAATTCCAGAGACCATACACTAATATAATTATATAACAGGGCCCCCAAGGATTGACGGCTCAAATTTGCACAGAGCATCAATTGAACATATCTAGAAAATGAGAACTCACAACAAGGATTGCATATATAGATAAGAACATGTACACACACTATTACCTTTCGAAAATGTTTGGAGCATCCACATCACAGTCATAATTCACAAAAATATCAATGATAATCTGTGGATCCTGAGATATCTTCTCCAACAGGTTGAGAACTGTCATCTTTTGTAAAAAACTAGGCTGAAGTACATTTTCAAGCACTCGAAGCACAAGCATCGGGAAGAATATGCCAATTTCTGCTTTCAAACTCGATCTGAATTTCGTCAACAAGCTCATAAATATAGAACACTGGAGCTGGAAAATAGCCATTACAGACAGTGCACTGTTCTTCAACAATGACAAGCAGAGGAACTGCTTAATAGCATGAAGAAACCTGCAGAAATTTCAGGAGAACTTCATAAGTGTTCCCAAAATACATAGCCCAAAAAACCTAGCATTTATCCCATTATAAATTTTAATCTCTCTTCCTGAGAATTTCCATATGCTTCTGGGTAATAAAGTGAATGTGCAATTGTTGGAATTTCTTAGTTCTTCTAATTCCTATACCTCCGTGATGGGATGAATCCTTAAATAAACCATAACCCAGCAAACTACCACATCAAGTAAATTATGAACAATGTCTTTACAAATATGTTCAAATTGTTATAACACATCAAAACTACAATACAACAATGTTAATGTATATGAAATGATAAAAAAACCAAAATGTTTGATAAATTAGAAAGAGAAGGGAAAAAAAAAAATAGAGATTTGAAAAAAGGAGAAGTGATTTTCCAATACGGATAATTTTTTTGGATGGGTTGTGCTTACCCTTGGACCAGCTCAACGCATAGCTCAGCCAATTAACCCATCTGTAGGTCTTAAGTCATCTCTAATTGAGAAGGTAAGTACTGTCCAAAGTAAAGGTGTGAGATAATTATTAACTCTTTGGTAATCTGAAATTCTAAAAGTTTCAAAACCCCATCACAAAACCAGTTTAAAGGGTTGGCTAATACATGAAATTGCCATCCTAAAAGGTCAGAAGGCTATGGAAGCTTTCAAATTCTTTTTTTCCCCCTTCTTTTTTTGGCTCCACAGGAGCTCTCAAAGTTCGTTTGCATAGATATTACAAAGTTGAACCCCTAGCCTCCCAACTCACAGATAATAATTTACTCATTCTCATAAAAATTAGCTCTCAAGAGTACATGATACGGGTCACAAATAACAAGGATCACTTTTTGTAGGGAAATAGATTTCAAACAGTGACCAGTTTTCCCATGTTAATTTATATCGAATTTTGCAAGGTACAGTAAACAATAGTTCATTTCCATGCATTTTCTTTCGATTTCTCATTAATATGCTTTGATAAAAATTTTCGGGAAAACTGAAATTTGTTTGTTAAAGAAGACACCCTCAGTGATTTGGAACTTCTTTACTCTTAGCTATTTTACTAGTATGTGGATAAGAAAATAACCTTGCCAACTTACTCAAAGTTATAACAAAATTTGCCACATTGAGGTTAAATTATCAACCATTTAATTCATGTTCACAAAATGTGGTTTATGAAACTTATCACCATCCATCTTAAGTTTACCAAACTTACTCAAAACAAATGCAATATAAAAATCCTCACAGTTATCCTAATGGACAAGCTATGCTACAACTAGCATTACATTGAATATCCATAAACTGCCATAATACATAAGCGGAGGCATATTTATTTAATTATTCTTTCCTTTTTTTTTTACGTAAATAAAAATGGAAAGGCTACGTCACCTAATAACACGAAACCAGAAATATAGCACCATGAAAAAAATGGAAGCAATAAACTTGCCTCTCATTAGTCCGCCAAATCGGACCTCCATTGTCCATAACAACCTTCAATAACTCCAAAGACAGAATTTTGCCTCTCAGCAGTATCTGATCATCCGTCTGCTCCTGCGATGAGAATTTCATTGACAATTTACACAAATTCTTGAAAAGCAAGAACCCGTCTTCTCTAATTTTACTCTCACCCTTCCCCCCCAATTTACTCGCCTCACTATCACCCGTGTCATCTCTCTCCTCCTCTCTCGACACAGAACCATTCCCATTCCCATTCCCATTCCCATTCTCCCTCTCGTTATTCGATCCAGTCCCGATTCTTAACTCCAAATTCACATTATCCACATTCCCATCATTTGCATCCACAACCTCATTAACAAAAGTCTGACAAAACTGAATCGAACTCCCTTCATTCAAATTCTTATCAGCAAACTCCAACAAGTCACTAACAGAAACTGTTTTAAACCCAATGTTCATCGAATCTGCCTCCATCCTAGCAAAAACAATCACAATGATCTGCGCGAGAACAGATTTCGCACAGATCTGATTCGTCCCATTCTGGCCACCTAAATACACATTATAACAAGTCCTAACTATATGCAACAAAGAATCACCCCTAATCAAAACACATGGCGAACGAACTGCAGACAACAAAACCCTAAGCACGCCTAATTCGATCGATTCCTCACCAATTGAAACCGATTTACACACCTCTTGAATCAATCTCAGGATCAGAGAAGGTGCAGAATCAGAATTATTGTCATTCTTATTATTAGTATTGTTATTGTGGCCAGTAGCAGCGATCTCAGAGCGGATGAGGTTGAGAGAGAAGAGCTTGAAAGCGCATT
Organism: Lumnitzera racemosa; assembly: GCA_024138005.1. NCBI lineage: Eukaryota > Viridiplantae > Streptophyta > Magnoliopsida > Myrtales > Combretaceae > Lumnitzera > Lumnitzera racemosa. The sequence goes on from JAMXBC010000011.1 coordinate 64,002,784, forward strand.
CGAGAGCAGGTTCGGCGACCTTGGAGTGAGAAGATTGGAGGGCGAGAAGTAGAGGTTGGAGACAGGAGATAGAATCGGGGAGGGAGAGATCGAGGAGAGGAGAGAGGGAATCGGAAATCGGAGCTAGGGTTTCAAATTTATCAAGAACCGATTTAGAAGAAGAAACTATGTGGGAGTGTTTACGCCAAGCTGCATTTTTTATGATCTTGTCGAGACAGGGACCAATTACGCGACCGCATCGGGTTTGGCCACCGAGAGATTGGGAGGCCGACGACATTGTTGTCAATGCATCCCGGTGGTCGTGGATCTGAAAAATAAAGAGAGAGAGAGAGAGAGAGAGAGGGAGGGAGGTGTTTGGGTTTGACGTGGAACGAGAATTAGTCTGGTATAGAAAAACGGTGGAAGGGTGATGTCTAAGTTAAGGGAAAAAAATTGCTATATATGCGTAAGCAAGTCTCAAGCTTTTATTTTTGGGACTTGGAAATAGAAATGGAGGTTTTGCTTTAATTTATTTTATCCTCTATCTTTTTGTTTTATTTGAATAGTTTGAGAAATTAGAGGGTTCAAATTACGACAGTATCGGTACGGTCATAAGTCCACTATCTATCGCAGCTTTTTTAAAAGGAAAATATTAATTTATCTAGAGGTACTTATTAAATATAGAAACTTTTATATTTTTACATATCTACCTCTTCACAAATTATATAGTCGGTATTGAAAATATATTTTTAGTCTAAGAAGTGTTGTAATAGAATTAACCAAATTCTTTTCAAATCAAAATACCTAATATTTTTTCGTTTATCAAGGTTATTTTATTTTATAAATGTTTATTACAAGTATTAATATAAGAATTAAATAATAACCCATAAAACGACCACTGATATAGAAAATAAGCTAAACATATAGTTATAAAGTAGAGATACTTTGCTAAATACCTTCTCATACATAAAATGACAATCAACTGCCCACCATGTCATTCTAGAGAATGATACCAAGTTGAATGACGGCACAAGTTTCCCTAAATAGTTGACAAATCCAAGTAAATTCACCAATTACAAAGGCAAAGGACTTGTATTTTTTTTTTTTCCCCCAATCAACGTAAGATATTCATTAGCGTGGAGTTATACTACAACTGACTGACAGTTCTACAGTTCCTTGACTGGCACATGGACAGACATTTTGCAACATCATACAAACACCGACAACAAAACATGAAAACGTCTAATATGTGAACATAATATGGATAAAGGACGTTCAAGTATCCTCTATCCTACTGCAGAGTCGACTACTTCTTTGCTTCCGTGCAATAACGTCGACCATATCTATATACAGATTGAAAATTTGATCAGGCGGAGATACAAAAAGGATTATCTCCTCCAGGTCTTCAAAATTCCTGATCTTTGGCCACTAGTCTATCAGTTATGCGATTTGTTTCCCTGAAGGTAAAGGTGAGTTGGTAGGCTTCAAAGCTTGCACGCAAAAACCACATGTGAGTAACTATTTAAGCAATTTGCATGATTTGATATTGGTTTCACTGCTATCTGCAAATCCATTGTTATATCTAGCTTGGTAATTCCCATTTTGTGACTGTAAAATAGTCCCTAGAATAATCCCCACAATTCTGCTTTTAGGATTGCCATTTTTCCTATTCGTCTTGCATATCCCGTTATCCACTAACCATTTTCATCTCTCAAGACCCACCTACCGCGGCTTCTCTCCTTCAGTGGCAACTGAAGTGTCTATATTTAATTTCACTTAGCCCTGCTTTGGTTTGTTGCCATCTAATAATGTTTAGGAGGCTTATCGTTCTTAGATTTGTTGTATTTTTTGCTAATTGTCCAGTATTCATTCACCTGTCTTACCCACATTCTTTGAAACGATTGCAGGATGTGTTGATGTTCAAAAAGATGCTTGTTCCTGCATTTCCATATGGTCCAGAGTGCCTATGCGAATGATGACGACTATGGCGCATCCACGTATATCGCTATGACCAATTTAATATGCACAAGTCGCCAATGACTTTGTATATGTGTTGATAAGTGAGAGATCCATAGATAGAGGACCCTAAATAGAAAAAGAACTCTTCTAAATGCTCATAATTGATTATTGATTGGAAATGTATGTGTTGACTTATTTGTTGACTAATGTAATATGTGAGCAAGTAATAAACATGGCAATAAGTATCATATGAAATGTGGTAAAATTAAAGCTCCGTTTGTTTTAAGGAAAACATATGATAGAGCAAAATATTTTTCCTTAAAAAGTATTTTCAAGAAAATAATATATTTTCTTTTGTTTGGATATTTTTATAGGAATGTATTAAAAGGTTTTTCTAGTACTTGAATAATAAATACTGTATAACTTATAGTCATACCAAAATATATTAATATTTATATGTTACTATAAATATAATATATCAAATATTTTATTTAAAAACAAAAGTATAAAAGCAAATTATTTTTAATATACATTATCATAACTGTTTTAGTTGATTTTGGTAATATTTTAATAGTCTATAATTTTTTTACCTAGTATAATTTTTTCATATCTAAAATATGATTTATAACTAAGTTACAATAAGAATTAAAAAAAAATCATTTTCTTAGAGTTAAAATGTTTGTAAATATTAGATCGGAAAATAACATTCGGTTATAAAAAGAGTAAGTTGTTTTTCGAAAAAAAAAAAACCTTTAACGAGAGAATATTTTCCCTTACATAGGAAAACATTTTCTACTTAATGCATCTTTTTCAACAAAATAAATAAGGAAAAATACGAAAAAAATATTTTCGAAAAATATTTTTCTTTGAAACAAATGGGGCCTAACTGATAAGATATAACCATAAGCACCAGGTTGCAAGCATTACGACAAGCCTAATCTTAACAAAGTGCACCTCTTTAGAAACTCTTATTTTCATTTGAACTAAATAAGAAGTTGTGTCTACATATCCTATACAACAAATTTTATTCTAAAAAAACGAACATAAAAATGATAATTTTACCACCTTATGCAAATGAAATACTTTACTCAAACAAGGTGGTGTTCAATGCAAAACACATGCGAGTGATTTCATTTAAACAAAGCACATTTGATGTGCCTAAATTCTTAAATCGGATTCAAAGAATGAGTAGGGTTGATTCTTAGCTATAAAATTCAGATAAATATTATTCTATGGTGAAAAGTAGAAATTTTTGTGTTTCAATCTATGGACTATTAAAAGAAGAAAAAAAAGGATATGTATGCTTATTAATCAAATATCATTTACTAAGTGACAAGCAAACTAGGATTTAAATTCCTAAAGTCGATGTAACTCACGATCATAAAAAAAAAAAATAAGAGAGTTAAAAGAAACCGATGTTACTAGTATATTCCAATCATGTTAGTCATAATCAATTATATTTGATTGATAAGAACAAGTATATGAATAAGTCACCCAACAATAAGAATGTTATTCATAGTGAAAAGTGATCAAACAATGTTCAACCACGAAAGCCTTAATAATAGTGTTTTAGGGTTGTAACAAGGACAAAATAGTCATTAATTAAAAATAAATGCATAATTAAAAAGTTACAAATCTATCGATATCATTCGAATGATTTCCTATTTTCATTTACACGATACGTTTGAAGTTACTATGACTAGTAGACCTTTATGTCATTTAGAAGCTTAGATGGAGGCATTTGAATGGCTTGATAGAATCTACATATTTTGTTGTTGTTTCTTACTGTAAGTAGCCATGATCCTTATGGCTTTGACTCCAGCTTATTACTACTTAGATTTTATTTATTTCTTAAAATACTTGCTCAATGTGTAGGACTTAGATTCTTAGCAGGGCCCTTAGGTTAATGAAGATTCGCCTTCGGTCTAACTATTTCCTTAGCTTAAAATTTAGATGAGGAACCCTTTGAGTAAGTGAACTCTTTCTATTCTACTTTTACTTAGGATAGGTGTTCATTTGCACATATCTGTTGATGAATTTTCATAGTGTTTTTTATGATTTTAGGTGTATTTTAATGGGAATTTGGTACTTAATTGGTTAATCTATTGATTTTAGGTTTTGATTAGCACTCCAAAAGAAAGGAAACGAAACGAATCAAGTTTCAATTTATTTAGAGTTAAATTGGAGAAGTTAGAAACATTTGAAGATCAACACAACCATTTGACATGGCCATGTTGAAGTAAAGAGAAGACAGAAGGTAACATAGGCATTTAGCATGACCATATTGAAGGTCGTGGTGCTTTCTAATCAAGATATAAACAAAAGATGCGAATTTTGCACTAAAATAACAAAAAATCTAGGGTTAGAGAAGGCATAGAAGAGCAATTTTTACAACTTTAAGGTTGAAAGATCAATTGGATGAAAAGGGGTTTTTAGAATCACGTTTTCTTTCACATTATTCCCAGATTCTATGAACATCATGATGATCATCGCAAGAATTCATAGTATCTAGACTGGTGGATCTTAGGATTATCATGTGACACATATTTATTCTTTCAATTTATTAAAATCTTTAATTTCTTGATTCAATTATATGTGCTAGATTGATTAGATTGATATTTCTAGTATGTCAATGTAATTATTTGATATTATTATTATGCATGATAATTGAGTAATCTAATGTATGATTAGATCTAACTAAAATTGAAGGGAATTTCATGTAAATTAGAAATAAGATGCATGATTATTTTAGAGTTAAATTTTTTTAAGAGAATCGTTGTTTTTTAATAGAATCTTGAATATGCTATTTAAGAAGAGATTTTGATAGGTATTTTAAGATTATGGTTAATAGACTTGATTCTCAAACGAAGAAGGGAAAGGCTTTAATTCTACATCTAACTTCCCACTACTTGCAAATATTACATGTATAGGTAGCAAAGGAGGTCAAAAAAGAATGGTTATTAACTTTATTAGAGAATTATCCCAATCAATGAAATTTGAGATCAAAATGGATAATCTTTATTAACATTACATGATCAATTCTAAGGGAAGTATTGTTTAAATGTGTATTTTGCATTATTGAAGTTAATCTTTACTTACTTTACTCTTTTTAATTTGATTTGAGTCTCGCTTTTATTTTTTGTTTTAGTTGATTTAATTTGATTTTTGTTCATTAAAAATTATTAGTTAGATAATAGGGTAAAAGTAAGTAATAATACTTGCAATCTTCAAAAGACAACATTTGTATTTGTTACACTATACTAAAAAATTAATAGGTGCACTTACTTTTCTATACATGTTACTAACTTACTTTAGGCAACTTGATCTTTCTTAATCTATAATTGGTTCATAGGAAAAGATATAATGCATTTACTAATAAATATGTAAAACAAAACACTTTACCTAATTCTCCCTTTAAATATGCAAATTTCACAAAAATCTGGTAATGAAATCATAGTGTTGATGTTGTTTTTTGGTTAAGGTAGTCTATATAAGCTTCACAATCAAGTGTTCAAAGTTTGGTTCGTAAAATTTAGGACAATCGAATAAATTGGAAAATTAAATAAATTGTTCAATCGAGCTCAAATTTTACAACGAAACTAAAAATATCAGTAAAGTAATCATATTAGTTGGATTTAGGAAAATAAATAATTAATTATTACAATATTAGATTATATATATTATCTATTATTTATTGAAAACACGTAAGACAAGTTCTGATAATTAATGAATTAATAGAGATAAATTAAATATATACTAAAAATCATAAAATAATGTAAATAATATTTAGGAGTATTTATTTATACCATATATATATATTTACGTATAGATAAAAATAAGCGAAATTACTTAAAATATACTAAAATAATACTAATTAATTAAATAAAATTCATAAAAATTAAGGAAAAATAAATAAAAATTCAAGGAAAGTGTAGAATAGTCTGGAAATAGGTTTGAAATGTTGGGAATTAAAGAAAAAATAACAACTAATAATATGAAGACAATTAGAAAGTGAAAAAGGAAGAGATACGAGGCATGTGGCACTTGGAAAATTAAAGTAAAACCCTAAACACTACGATAAATTAAGAAAATCTCTTCTACAAATCATTTTAGTCAGTTGTGAATCTAAAAAAATTAGAGAGAAATAAAAAAGAGAAGGGAGAATATTTTTACTAAAAATTAACAAATTATAGTATAATTAGAGCATGTAAAGAGAACCTACACCCGATGACCACCTGGAGAGAGATAACCGCCACCACCACCTAACAAAAAATCCACTACCTATGGTGCCGAAAATGGTGGAGGCACTGCTAGTGGGTAGAGACTCTTCAATCGGTGAGTTCCAATTTCCTTTTTGAATTTGTTTAATTTACTAAAAATATCAAATATGCATGGAAAATTATAAAATTTAGTATTCTAGAAGATTTTTGTATGTAGATTTAGGAAAAAAATATCAATTTGATAAAATTAGGCCTCAATATACACCATTCTTGAGAAATTACTAAATCCAAGTTAGTTTTTTATTTCAATTTAAATTTAAATAACCTTAATGATGTAGTTTTAATCTCAAAATTTTTGTGTAAACTATTTAGGATATATATATATATATATATATATAACGGTGCTATAAAGAGTTTTTCTAAAAATTTAATTTTTAAAATTTAATTTAATTTTTAGGCCCTAAAATCATGCATAAAAGATAATTTGTTGACTTAATTTGGTAATTTAATGTTAATTTAGTAAAAATACTGATTTAATATATAATTAGGTATCTTTAGATGATAGTTGATGATATAGGATAGCATTTGTAGTGTTTGAGGTATTAGTTATATGTAATATGCATATTATGCAATAAATAAGTATAAAAAAATAATAGGTAAAATGATATATTTAAGCTTATTTTGTGATTTAAGGTTAATTGGGTATAAATTCTTATTTATAATATAATTAGACATTTTAAGATGTTATTAGATGATGAAGAATGATATATATAATGTTAGAAGTGTTAGACATGTGATAAAAGTGTATAATATGTAATAATATATAATATATGTATATAGAAATTAAATAGGTGGAAAATATTAGGTAAAAAATAATGGTATTATAATATTAGGAATATGATATAAATCTGATTTGGAAGGTGAATTTACGAAATTATATGAAAAATGTAGATTATTCTTACATTAGGAGCTAATTTGGTAGTTAAATTAGGAATATAATGTACGGCACTAATTAAAATATTAATTATGTGCTAATAGAAAATTTAGGATACCCAAATAAAGTTAAATAGATTTCACATATTAGTTCGAATGGAATTCCTAGAGTTTACATATAAAATGCATAATCCAAAACTAAATTAGAAGCTAATTTAAGAACTGATTTAGAAACTGAACTAGGAATTAGTTTATAAGTAGCTTGGTTATAAGTAATATAGAACTTAATATATAATGGAAATAATTGTAAGAGATTTAAAACCTGAATAATTAGATGTAATAACACCCTAAACTGAAGATAACAATAAGATTTATAAAACAAAGCCTATATGAAGTAGTTATATGAATGCTAATACAACCTTTGTATTATAGGGATTATTAGCAATAACCTGTTGTGAATCACACCTTAAATGAACAAGCAGGAAGTCCAAGTAAGTTAGAATTAATATGTTACTATATTTCGAAATCCTATTTTATAGTACTTGGAGGCTTGAAATTATACTTGATTGTGTTTATTAGATGGTTGATTGTACGCATGGTTGATTGTACGCATGCTTGTATGTGCATATTTCTAAGTTTGATCGTGTGATTCTAGTTTAATTTTTTGGATTGTAATTGTGTGATTTGTATGAAATAATTGAACACCTTAAATTGAATCAAGCTAAGTGATAACTCTAATTTTAAACATATTTCACATAGTGATTTTATAGTATTTCCCTTACATTTTTGGTTTTCTTTAAAGAAATTGATACTTAATTGAGTAAAATTTTGATTTCAAAGTTTGAATGCATTCTTGGATCAAAAACGAATAAAAGGAATCAAGTTTCACTCAATTCGGAGTTTAAATGAAAAAGTTTTGAAGTTTTGAAGTTACACAGTATGGGACATTACCATGTCGGCTGTATCCATGTAGGGAAATTTGCCAGGGTCAGAAAATTACACGATCTGGAGACACGGTCATGTCTCAGGTCGTGTCTGGTAAAGAAAACAAAAACCTTATAATACAGTATAAAAAGACATATTAAGTTTTCACAAGACACATGAGACATTAGAGAAGAGAAGAGACTTGAGGAGAAGGAGAAAAAAAAAGGCGAGAGCAACAACAACTTCAAGATTGGAGAGATTTTTCATCAATCAAAGGGGTTTTTCATGTTTTATTTTATATTTTTGATGGAACTCGCTTTTAGTTTCATTATGATAGCTTAGAATTCGTGTATTTAGGATTATAGAACCTAGGGTTTCATGTGACTCTTGGGTTGATTTATAATTCTCAATAAAGTTTCTATCTTTGCTTGATTCAATTATGTCGTTTAATTGTTAATTGATATTTTTAGAATATCAATATATAATATTATGCATGTTGATTGAGAAATTACATGTATAATTAGATCTTTACATAATTGGAGAGAATTACATGTATACTTAGAGATAAGATACATGTTTCTTCCGGAAAGTTAATTATTTGTACGGGAATTCATTATACATTAATGCAATTCTAAATTATACTACTAAGTGAAGAGATTCCGCTAAATAATTTAGGATTAGGGTTAATATGCTTGAAAAAGGTATTAACTTTAATTGTGAATCCCTTCGGTCAAGAATAATAGAAATCTAATTGAATATATTTTACGCAGTCACATGTTAAACACCAGGGGAAATAATTCCTAAATACGTTATTGCATACTTGAAATCGTTCTTAGTTTTCTGGCTTTCTAAATTGCTTAATCAAGTTCCATAATTAGTTTAGTTTATTAATTTCGGTAGTTTTAATTCATTCAACTCATCATAATTTTCCAGTTAGATAATAAAGCTAAGGTTAATATTAGTACTCGAAGTTTTTGAGGGATCAACTCCGACTCACATTCGCTATATTAAAACTGATAGGTGTACTTGCCTGATATCACTAAGTATATGACTTGTAAGTTTAAACAAACTTACATAGCAACCTATTAAGGCAAACATTTGGGGTTCTCTTATCACTTAGTCAAACTAAGTGACAGGATAAGAGGTCGAGGCAAAGGTGAAGTTAATTATTTAAAAGTAGTTGCAAGAGGAGCAGTGTCTATATTGTACAAGCTTGGGTTTGGTCGTGAGTTGTTGATATGTAAGCCAAACTTTTTAACTCAGATTAAAGTAGGTATAATTTCTCTAATCTCACTACGGACAGGGTACCATCGTGTGATGGCATTTATTGATAACCTTGTTTATGTTTGATGTATAGTTTTAAGTCTCCATCCTAACTTATTGAGCAGTTGGTTACTCATATTTTTATAGATGTTATCGTAAGTGCTAATTAGAAAGTGGCTTATAATTACTTTAAAACTAATAATTGCTGAGTCTTGGGGAGTGATGATATAAAACTAAGGATTGGTCGCACTCTCACAGTTTAAGCCTTAACTTTAAGTCTTTTAATATCAATTTATGTATTATTTAAGTGAAGTAAGATTAGGTTATTAAATCTTGGAAACACTACTTGAGATATTTAAATATTAATATGTAATGCGAACCATGATCAAGAACAGATAAAAGTGATCGCTGAATGAGTTTGAGCTTGCTGAAAGCCCGAAAGAAATAATAGGGAATTGTGCAAATTAAGACGAATGCAAATGAAAAAGTAAGTAAAACCCATGAACTGCTTCAAAAGATATAACGCACCAATAGAACTTTCGATGACTCATGACATACGAATCGGTCCATATAGTTACTCACCACTTAACCTTACTTAAGGGTTAGGGTAAAAGTAATGTCAAGAGTAAATAAAATATTTACGTAAGGAAGAAAAAATAAAAGTATATTAATGGTAATTTGAATTCTGATTTTAGCTAAAAGTACAAGGGTATTTATACATAAGTTATGACAACTTTCCCAAAAAGGGCATTTCCTAAAGAAATAATGTACAAGATATAAAAGATAAAAATGAATATATAAGGAAAACAATCATTAATGAAACAAATTATATACATGATACTGTACGCGTAGTGATGTTACATTAGCGAAGCTGTTAGAGATATGGACAACTTGCTTATCCGAATAGGAGTGGCTTAGTTAACCCGGAATCTCTCTATCTCAGCTTCTCAGCAAAGAAGATGCCGAGTCATTAGAAGGCTTGGGCACGAGTGAGTATTCTTCAATTTGGGACACTACAAAGAGATGAGTAGTCATTCAGCTCAGCATGAAGGGTGACTTGGCAAGGAAGTACTCAGCCTTGGAAGGGGACTACTGGAATAGGAAGATTCGTCCTGCCAGAATAGGAGGATTCGTCCTGCCAGTCCTTCTAGTCCTCGGGTTCGGCTGTGAGTCAGTGGTTTGGTAGTCTAATTCTCATCAATATGTATTTTTCATATTTTTGTAGATAAATAACATGTTTAATTTATAAATTGTTTACTTTGAAGTAAATTAGTCATAGACATCCTATGTAAATCAGGTCTAAGATAATTGTTGTAATATCAGCTTTTATCCTAGAATAGTTTGCACAATGGGACTGTTACGACTCTACTGCTTGAGGCATAACAATTTAGGTTGCAGACAACTTGCGATAGACTTTCCTTATCCATACCGAGCTATCCTTACCTTATCTACTTTTGACTATGTAAGCAAGGCTTATATATTGTAGGATTAAGGGCCTAACCTTTAAGGGATTGGAAGATGACAAGGGCTCAATAAACATTTCTTAACCTAAGCAAACAAGCTTTAGAAGCTCGTTCCATATTTTGATAAGGTCATCCGTAATGCTAGGGGTTTGACCTAGATTATGATGAGATCGACCAAGCTTTAGAGAGCTTCGCAAAGGTTCTAAACAAGTCAACCATAAACTTTTGAGCTTGGCCCATACCTTACAAAGGTGACTTAAGCTTGGAGGCTCATGTCCAAAATTACCTATTAATACTTTCCCCCTACTCTAATTGACAACAGACCAACAAAGAGAGTAAGCTCTTGACAGGGTCTCTAAGTCTTAAGGTAAGCTGCTAGTTAAGCTTGATCTTTAAGCAATCTATTCTATATGATGCTGACTTTGATTTATGTTAGTGAGTTGAAGCTTCTAGTTGATGGAATGGCTAAGTAAATGGGTTGGTCTAAGGTAAACTAGACCTATGCTATGAAGTAGAGACCCCGAAGGGTCATAACTGAGCCAATATGCCAAAGGATTGTTACATAACGGGATATCTAGGCTGTTATAAGCTTTTGACCCTTGAGGCTGAGCAAACCGAGTTGCAATGGTTCACTCACGGGGGTGACTACATTGAGTGACTAATCTTACTAACAATTGTAGGATTAGAGGCATTATAGATTGCTTAAGAAGTTTTGATTTTGATTTATCTTTGACCACATAAATCCGAGTGCATTTGTGAGACCTTGGTCTCTAAGTAATTAGTTAGGATTCGAAATGATGTTTTACAAGGTCATACCTTAGATTAAGAAAGTTAACATTTAGAAGATAAAAGGTCAAAGACCTAAACATATAAGGTCACAACTTAAAGTAAAAGATTAGTCCAATCATTGGTAACTTGAATAATGAGTTCTTATATATAAGGTGATTATAGATATTGAAAATTTTGATGACAAAGTTAGAAAAATGATAAGGAATAATATTTACAAATAATGTACTATATTTAATTTGTAAGATATGTATACCCATAAATTAACATAAATCTTAAACACATATAGGTTACATCTAAAGTAATTAAATAAATAAGAAACGACTAGCAATAGTTATCTAGATTGATAACACTCAACAAGATAGAGTGGTGGAAATAATTGAAGAACTAGAAGATCTCTATTGTATGACTTATGGAATTAATATTAATTAACAAGTAGAAAGCTTAATAAACATAGTAATTGGATATAAGCAATAGCAAATAAATAAATAAATAAATTAGATAAAAGTACGCTTGTATAACTTTAGTACCAAAATAATTGTTAGATATAAGTGAAGTGTATTAATTTTAGTGAAAAAGAAGAAGAAGAAGAAGAATAAAAGTTGTTTTCATTTTCAAAACCACTAGGGAACTATTGCCTAGTATGACTCAACTCTAAAAAATCTTGTATGAGGACATCTAACTACTCTTAGCAAATGGTTAAAGGTACAATGGCAAATGGTATTAAATAGTCGGATAATACATAGCCATTTACCTTTCATGTTGGGGTTAGACTACAATTTGCTAAGAACTTCAAAAAACGTATGAACTTCACTAAGAAGCAAAACGTTGAATGAGGAGATTAAAATATCCACATCTATTAACATAAGAAAGATTTGGAAACAATAACAAGCAAATTTTTTATTTGATACACTATTTGATGGACAGCCGACTTTTGGCCCTTTCACTCGTGTGTGCCTCTGAGGCCTTCAGTCTTTTGGCAGAAGGATTGTCTCTCATCAGCTTGCTGAGGATAAGACGTAGTACACCTAAGAACAGTGGACAAGCTCGTTGAGAGCTCATCTTAACCACACCCTGCTTTGTTTTATTACTTGCACAGATGCCGATACCTTATTTACTGAAGCTAACCTTCTAAGTACCGAGGCTGAGGGCCATATTCATCAAGCCTTGCTCCAACCACCTGAACCCTTACGTACTATGGCCGACCTATCAAGTACTAAGGTTGAGGCCCCTATACTCCGCATCTTTCTCTTTCGGTCTACTATTACTACTATACAACGATACCCTTTATTTATCTGGACAAATTCTGATATTGCCATCCATAGCCACTACATCACGAACCTAGCTCAATTATTGTATTCAGAGATTCCCTAGTATAAAACCATTAACAAGTTTCCATCTATCCATCATTTTCTGACATTGTATTACTTTCCCTTTTCGTGATTTATCCTATTTACCCTTTTACGTACATACTAGGAATTCATTTCCCCTTTATTCTTTTTGTTATTTTCCTTATTTGTAATGTTGCCCTTAAGACTTATTATAAATAGTCTCTTTTTTTCTTTGCTAAAATCATCTTACATTTCTTTTAGATACTAAATACACTTTATCCTTGTGAAATAGTCCTCTTCGAGTATAACCATTTTACACTCTTATCTAATCTTACTAGGTAACTCGAGATTATTAGTGGGTAAACCTTAACATTAGCTTGTACATCATATTAAGTAAGTGTTAAGTTGTATTGTATTCGTTAGTGAGTCACATCTACCGAACAACTTCATCTAAGCTACCATCCATTACAACTTCTTCATTTTTCATTTTCTTCGTTATTACGAAGTATCCATTTAGTTACCTTTTTCTCTTATAGTAAGACCTAATGATTACTGAGGTCCTAGGCAAATCATATAATCCTTGGTATCAAAGCTTGAGGTTATAACCTAAAGCTATGTTGAAATAGTTCGTTGCTAGTATGTTGTTCTATTATATTTTATTTTCTACTAGAAGAGTAGAGGATGATCGCAATTCACTACTTGATTTGTATTTTCTAAGTGTGCGTAGAGATTTCTTGTGTGAGGAGTGTTTTTAGAAGTTTTGTATTGAGAATGTTGCATCCTAGTGTTAAAGGAGAGATTCACGATGTTGAGAGTGATGCTCATGGTTATGGTCATGTTAACCAACAAATCCTATGAATTACTGATGAGCAGATACAAGATCTTCTTACCATTGTAGCCAATTTAGTTGTCTCAATACAAAGGGTCTTAAAGTCTAGACCACAAGAAAGAATTGTTGTTGAGCAAGGCGAAGAGGTGAGAGAAAGGCTGAGAAGGTAAATGGATGAGCATGAGCCCCAAAGCCAATTAATATGAACTAAGCTCCACCTCGACGTGCTGATAAGGTTGCTAAAAAGAGACTAAAGTTAGATGAAATCAATGAATATGATGAGGAGGAGCCATACGATGCAATTGGAGAGTGTGAGCTTAGAGCTTCCAAAGAAGCCAAGCATCTTAAGGCGCAAATTTCAAGCTTTAATAGGTCTGGCAATGTTAATAATTGCTTAGACTGAGTGGAAAAGATTTACAAAAATATTTGACTTTTATGATTATGAAGATGTCATTTGCATTATAGTAGCTGCATTAAAGTTTTCTGGACATGCAGCAATGTAGTGGAGAAAGTTATAGAATGTATACCAGAGATTTTGACACGAGATCCAGACGTAAAATAAAATGGAGTTATGAGAAACAAGTTTGTTCCATAATACTATGAATAAGATATGTTTCGACACCCCTAAGACTTAAGGTAAGGCAGTAGAATTGTGGATGAGTATGTCAAAGAATTCCAATTGCTGATGTTCTAATATGATGTTGTAAGCTCTAAAGCTAAGCCAAATGACCGTAGGATTGAACTTAGAACACGAGATTTAGGGCGATCGGTTAATGGATCCGATCAAATCCAAATTATAAACTATTGAGAGAAATATTATTAAAAATGAGCCCGTAAACTTGAATTTAAGAAAATAAGTAATAAAATAGGAGAGTATAAAATTTTCAAATTTTAAGCATAGTAAGTATTAATTACCGAAAAGGCGAAAAGTATAATATAATAACTAATAAATTACTAGAGATAGATTATATGTATACTAAAAATTTTAGAATGACCAAAATAATAATTAGGAATGTTCACATGTACCCTACATGTATTTACGTGCAGATAAAAATACACGAAATTACTTAAATTGGCTAAAAATTAAGTAAATAATTAAAGGAAATTATAAATTAATTATGGAAAAAATAAAAAAAAATCAAAAGAGGCTAGAATAATCCAAATCAGGTCGTGACAGGTTAGGATTTGCCAAATAAAAATTAACCAATTAAAATTAGACAACACAAAAGCAAAAAATCAAGGAAATTAGGCAAAGTCATGTCTAATTAATGCATAAAAATTACAAAAAATCGTCTATAAATAGGGAAAAATTTTCTAGAACTCATTTGGACAGTTTAGCATTAGAGAAAAATAGGAAACCTAAAAAATTCGAGAGAAAATCCAGAAAAAAAAAAGAAAAGAAAAGGAAATTGTGCAGATTCGAGTAGTGAACGAAACCAACACCTCACCACCACCTAGGACCAAGCCACCACCATCACACCACTCTAGCCCCACCGTCTAGGCCGGCTGATACCCTTGGACCGGATTTGGACGGTTAGAAAGCTTCAAACCGGTTAGTCTCTTAAATTTCCCGATTTTGAATAATTTTATAAAATTAGTTATTTTACCCAGAAAGTTATGAAACTTGTTATTCTGAGGTTTTATTGTATGTAGATTTAGGAAAAAATAGCGATTTAATTTAATTACATCTAAAAATATAGGGTTCTTAACAAATTATTAAAAACCGAGCATGATTAGAACGGAAAATAAATAGGCTTAGGAGTGTAGTTTGGAGCTCAATTTTTTTCTATAGGATGCTCATGTGATATAGAACAATGCTATGAAGTCATTTTTTAAAAATTTATTTTTGAAAATTTTAAGTTAATTTTTAGCCCTAAAATGATGGGAAAATTGGGTGATTTTGGGTTAATTAGGTAATTAAGATACTAATTACTGATTTAGATAGTAATTAGATGTTTAAGGATGTTAATCTCTGATATAGAACCCTAATTTTAGCCTTTGGAGTATTAAGTATGGTTAATTTAGGAAATTAGGTAGTTAATATAAGAAATTAGTAATATGTCAAAATTTATAAATCTAAAAAAATTAGGGTTATTTAGATAATATTATAATAGAAATCAGAAAAATAATAAATCTGAAATAATATTTGATAACTCTGATTTTAAACATATTTCATATAGTGATTTTATAGTATTTTCCTCACATTTTTTGGTTTTCTTTAAAGAAATTGATGCTTAATTGAGTAAATTTTTTATTTCTAGGTTTGAACGCGTTCTACGATCGAAAACGAAGAAAAGGAATCAAGTTTCACTTAAATCGGAGTTCAAATGAAGAAATTATGAAGTTTTGAAGTTATACAGAAAATTTTGCCTTAGTGTAGAAAGTTACATGTCTTAGGGACATAACCATGTCCTAGGCCGTATCTGGTGACGAAAACAGAATCCTTGTAATACACATATAAAAGGACATCTTGAGGTTTCAAAAGAGAGGAGAGACATTACAGAAACGGAGAGACATAAGAGAAGAGAAAGAGACTTAAGGAGAACAACAAGAAAGAAGCGAAACAACATCAATTTCAAGATTAAAGAGATTGTTCATCAATCAAAAGGGGTTTCCATGTTTTATTTTATATTATTGATGAAACTCGTTTTTAGATTCAGTATAATAGCTTAGAATTCGAGTATTTAGGATTATGGAACCTAGGGTTTCATGTGATTCTTGGATTGATTTAGAAATTTCAATAAAGTTTCTATCTTTACTTGATTCAATTATGTCGTTAATTATTGATTGATATTTCTAGAATATCAATATATGATATTATGCATGTTAATTGAGAAATTACATGTGTAATTAGATCTTTACATAATTGAAGAGGATTACATGTATACTTAGAGATATGATACATGTTTCTTCTGAAAAGTTAATTAATTGTATGGGAATTCATTATACGTTAATACAATTCTAAATTATATTACTAAGTGAAGAGATTCCGGTAAATAATTTAGGATTAGGGTTAATATGCTTGAGAAAGGTATTAACTTTAGTTGTGAATCCCTCCGGTCAAGAATAATAAAAACCGAATTGAATATATTTTAAGCGATCACGTGATTAATTCTAGGGGAAATAATTCCTAAATACGTTATTACTTTCTTAAAGTCGTTCTTGATTTTATTGTTTTTTTTTCAATTGCTTAATTAAGTCTTTTAATTAAAGTAGTTTATTAATTTTAGTATTTTTAATTAATTCAAACTTTCATAATTTTCTGGTTAGATAATAAAGCTAAAGTTAATACTAGTACTCGAAGTCTCTGAGGGATCGACTCGGACTCACATCCGCTATATTAAAACTGATAGGTGCACTTGCCTCATATCAATATTTAATTTTAGGTAAATGTCTCAAAATGTAAGATTTTCTCACATTGGGAATAAATCCGATACCTCAATTAGGGTTAGCGTGTATCGAATAGTTTAAAATACTAAATTAAGACCCAATAGGATATTTGGATACTCGAGCTTAATGTGATTAATTTCACATTAGGATTCGAGCATATTTAAGGCTTAGTAATCAAAATTTAAAATCTAATTTAAGATTCGAACCCTGAAATAGAGTACAACGAATCATTAAGACGTAATGGGTATATACGAAAAAAAATGAGTTAAAATATAACTTAGAATATGAATCCATAAAGTATAAGTACTAAAAAAACCTATTTGTATTATAGGACACCCAGAGACAAATCAGTTTGCGATTAAGGGATCGAGCGATCGAGCAATTCCAAGTAAGTTGGGTTATTGCTTATTGTAATAGAGTACTAGTTTTATGGTACTCGGAGACTTAGGCTTGTATATGATTGTGATTGTAAGTAGTTTACGCATGTGTTTGATGTATCTGAATTCGTGCTGAATTTGTAATGTGAGTGATTTTGTGACTGATTGAATTGGTATGAAATTGTTTGAACACCTTAAATGAAATTTAATCTTATTCAACCCTAATAATCGAAAATGTCATACATTATAACCCGTTAGGGGATCATAGAATTCTCCAACCAGATACTAACCTCTTTGAAAGAGATAGCGCAGGATTGCAAAATGGTCCCTTCTTTATCCTTATTCGAACTAAGTAACAGGAGAGGAGGTCATAACGAAGGTGAAGTCAATGGTTTGAAGGTAGTTGTGGAAGGCGTGAGGTCTCCATTGCACAAGCCTGGGTTTGGTTGTGAGCTGCTGCATAACATAGAAACTCCTCAACCCGGATTGGAGCTGGTGAAATTTCTCTGATTTCACAACGGACTGGACTACGTTGTGCGATGACACTTGATTTTTGCATTTCATGAAAATAATTGCTTGATAACCCTGTTTGTGCTTGTATGCATTCACTGAGCTATAGTTGCTCATACCCTTATAGATCCTTTTGCAAGTTCTGATTTCTGAACACTTCAAGTACTATGCCGCCCTACAATTACCCAGGGGTTAGTCCGTTTGAAGCCAGGGGTATGAAGATCAAGTTACTTAGTATAATGTGTAACTAGAGTGACTTTGTAGTTAAGGATGAAAGACTGATAGTTATTATGTAATCTAGTGAACTGTTGTATTTATGTAAAACTTCCTAGGAAGCTCTGTGGACTTATATATAATTATACATGGTTATTATAAATTTGTACTATTTATCATAATTGTAATTTAATTGTTAATCGAATTGTTTACTTCAAAGCGAGGAGTCGTCGATGCCTTGTGTAGATCATGTCTATAGTAGCACTGTGAGGCCAGTTATTATCATAGAATGGTTTACACAGCGGGATTGTTGTGACTCTGCGACTTCGGGGCGTAACAGATGTCAATAAACTGGAGACCTAAACCATAACACAATGCATTTCTAGGCTTAGGACTGAAATTGGCCAAATTGTAGAGCTATAGAGGCTTAGAACTCTAGATGCGACCTTTTGAGTGGCACAAAAGGTCGAAGACAGAGGAGGAGCCAAATTAGCCAAATGTCAAGTAGCCAACCGAGATTGGCAACTAAAAGCGGTATGCCAAGCTGACTAAAAAATGATCAAGTACCAAACAATTCAGAAGTTGATTGCCAAGGACAAGTACCAAGTTGACCAAAAGATGGCTGAGGTAAGGGCAGGGTTGAGGAACCTAAGGTTCAAAGAGACCAAGGTTAGAGCTTCAAATGTCTCGGCTATGGATGCGTGGCTAGTCAATGTTTAAACCAACTTGCCATGACTATCAAGGGAGACAAGCCCCAGTTCAAAGTGGAGAGTGCTAGTGAAGGAGAAGAAGAAGTAGGAGTTGACCAAATGCTGGAAAAGTTTCAAAAAGACCTCGATGTTGTGACACCACTTGAAGTAGAAGCCAAGTATTATTTCGTCATTTGATGATCTCTTAGTACCTTTGTAATCGACGAGAATAAGTAAAGGGACAACCTCTTCCATACAAACTGCCGAGTGAATGGCAAACTATGCACATTGATCATTAATAGGGAGAGCTATAACAATGTCATAGCGCAAGGAGTAGTTAAGGCCCTACGGTTGCTAACCTACCCGTACCCTAAGCCGTATAAGATTCACTAATTAAATGAGAAGAGAGGTCTACCCATTGCCAAATAGACTAAAGTGCCCATTATTGCTGGTGACAACTACAAGGACAAAGTGCTTTGTGACATCCTTCCTATGTGCACTTTGTACATCTTACTTGGTTAATCTTGGCTATTTAATTTAAGGGTATTGCATGATGGGTATAAGAACACCTACATATGCTAAAAGGAAAGGAAGAAGATTATACTAACCCCTATGAGCCTCAAGGAAGTATAAGAGTCACAGGAGAAAATTGTCCGATCTCTATAGTAGAAATCCTTAGTGATGTCTCGTACCTAATTTTCCTAAGAAGTCGAGGTAGATGAGTGTATGCTCCTATTAGTCAGGAAACTCTTAGAGTTAAGAGAAGCCAGAAGCTTACCTATTGAGGTGCAGATATTACTACAGGAGTATGCCGATTAGTTTCCTACCAAAATGCTGAGAGGTTTACTACTCTTAAGAAGCATTAAGCATTGCATTGACCTTCGACTTGGAGTTGTTCTTCCAAACCGACTCACTTATAGGCTCAACCTCGAGCAAGTAGCCAAGCTGAAGAAACAAATAGACTAGTTAGTGGGTCACGAATATGTCTAAGAAAGCATGAGCTCCTGTATCGTGCCAACTATCCTAGTGCCAAGAAAGGTGGCTTATGAAGAATGTACATTAAGAGCCAAGCTATTAACAAAATTACTATTAAATACCAATATTCAATCCCGCAATTGGATGATATGCTTAATGAGTTGCATGATACCTACATCTTCTCGAAGATTGATATGAAGAGTGGCTTTTATCAAATATGAATGAGATCTAGAGATGAATGGAATACGGCCTTCAAAATAAGGGATGATCCGTTTGAGTAGATGGTGATACCGTTTGGTTTGACAAACGTATCGGGCACTTTTGTGCAACTCATGAATCACGTCTTGAGAACCTTAATTGGTACATGTGTTGTGGTATACTTCAATAACATTTTAGTTTATAGAGCTAACCTTGTTTCTCATGTCAAACATTTAAGATTAGTGTTCGATATCCTTTATGCTAAGAAGTTATTTAGCAATTTAAAGAAATGTGTATTCTACTAGAGTGAGGTTGTATTCCTTGGGTATGTTGTTTTGGAAGGAGGAGTCCGAGTTGAC
The DNA here is from genome assembly GCA_024138005.1 of Lumnitzera racemosa. Classification (NCBI taxonomy): domain Eukaryota; kingdom Viridiplantae; phylum Streptophyta; class Magnoliopsida; order Myrtales; family Combretaceae; genus Lumnitzera; species Lumnitzera racemosa. The sequence goes on from JAMXBC010000011.1 coordinate 64,023,182, forward strand.
GACAAGAAAGTTTAAGCTATTCTTAAGTGGCCAACATCAACTAATGTTACCGAAGTGAAGAGTTTTCATGGTTTAACTTTGTTCTATCAAAGATTCATTCGGAACTTTAGTACCATAGCTGCTCTATTCACCAAGTTAATCAGGAAAAACTTTGAGTTCAAGTGGTCTAAAAAAGCTTAGAAAAGCTTTGATGAGATAAAGTACAGGTTGACATTTGCCCCAATATTTGCCCTACCAAATTTCAAGAAAGTTTTTTAAGTAGATTGTAATGCATTATGAGTCAATATTGGTGCGGTTCTTATATAAGAGCATTGACTAAATGCCTATTTCAACAAGAAACTCAAAGGAGCTATCCTAAATTACTCAGAATATGAAAAGGAGTTCTATGCCCTTATCAGAACATTGTAGAAGTGGTAACATTACTTATTGTCGAGAGAATTCATCATCTACATAGATTATGAATTTCTCAAACATCTTCAAGGGCAACAAAAACTTTCTTAGTGTTACGCTAAATGGGTTGAATTCTTGGAATCTTTTTGCTATGTAATTCGGTATAAGAAAGGAAATACTAATACTGTGGCCAACACTTTCTCTCATCGACGTATACTCATTACAATATTATAAGCTAAGATACTTAGATTTGGCACACTACCTAATTAGTATGAGCATGATCAGTATTTTGGACCTTTAGTGGCAAAGTGAAACATTGGAGAAGTTGTAGATGGGTTTTATTTAAATCAAGGGTTATTGATGATGGACAAATAAGTTTACAAGCCTAATAGTTTTGTTAGAGAGCTATTCGTTCGAGAAACTCATGCTGGAGGTTTAGCCGGCTACTTTAGAGAAAAGAGAACAGCTGAAGTATTGAGAGAACATTTATATTGGTTTGAGATGATGAAGAATGTGCACAAGTTCTTAAGAGGTGCAAGAAGGGGAAAAAAGAGTTGTATAGAGAGTATACACCTCTGCTCATACTTGAATGACCATATACCAACCTAAGCATAGATTTTATGCTCAGCCTACCCCGAATTCCAAGAAGACGTGACTCTATTATGGTAGTGGTTAATCAGTTCAGCAAGATGAGTCACTTTATCTCCTTCCATAGAACAAAAATTACTTTATTTGATACTAACCTCTTTTTATAAGAAATCATGTAACTGTATGGAGTGTTAAGAAGTATTGTATTTGATCATGACTCAAAATTCACGAGCTTCTTCTAGAGAACCTTATGGACGAAGGTTTACATTAAGCTCATGTTTAGTACTTCTTGCCACTCACAGACAGATAGTCAGACAAAAGTTATAAATAGGACAATCAACAACCTCCTGCGAGCTGCTATTGGGAAGAATCTAAATAACTAGAATTTATACTTAGCCGTCATTGAGTTTGCTTATAACCACTCCACTCACAGCTTAATAGGAATGTCACCATTTGAGGTCATTTATGGACTTAACCCGAACTTACCTTTGGATATGGTTATCGGCCCTACCACTTGAGGAGAAAGTCAATCTAACCTGTAATGTACCGAGGAGTTCCAAAAGTTGCATTAAAAGGCTATTGAATAATTGGCTAGGACCATAGCCTAACAGAAAGAACAAGGAAGTCGACGTAGGAGGTAAGTCATTTATAGTCCCAAAGACCTTGTCTGGATCCACCTCAATAAGTAACGTTTGCTTAGAAAAAGGACGAACAAACTATCCCCCAAGTTACATAGACCTTACAGGATCCTTAGATGTATCAATGACAACGCATATAAGCTTAATCTGCCCGAAGGATATGGCATATTTGCTACCTTTAATGTTGCCAACCTGATGCCCAATGTATCTGATAAAGAAGAAAACCAAGATTTGAGGGCAAATCTTCAATAACCCTAGGGAGCTAATGAATTGCTGACCTCTAGCCCTCTTACTCGTATGCGCCTCTAAGGCCTTTAATCTCTTGCTAGAAGGATTGTCTCCCATAAGCCTGTTGAGGACGAAACGCAATACACAAAAGAACGGTAAGCAGACTACTTTAGAGCTCATCTCAGCCACACCCTACTCTGTTCTATTACTTGCATTGATGCCGACACCTCATTTATTGAGGCTAACTTGCCGAGTACCAAGGCCGAAGGCTATGCTCATTAAGCCTTGCTCCAACCACTCAGACCCTCATGTATTAAGGCCGACCTACCAAGTACTAAAGTCAAGGCCCTTACATGCTAACTCCTTATCTTTTGGTCTACTACTACTACATAACGGTACCCTTTATTTGTCTCGACAATTCCTGATATTGCCATCCACAGCCACCAAATTAGAAACTAGCTCGGCTGCTACTACTTGAGATTCCCTAGTACAGAACCATTGATGAGCTGCTACTTGTCCATCATTTTCTGACATTATACTATTTTCCCTTTTCATGATTTGTCCTATTTACCCTTTTACGTACATACTAGGAATCACTTTTCTCTTTATTCTTTTTGTAATTTTCCTTATTTATAATTTTACCCTAAAGACTTACTATAAATAATTCCTTTTCTTTGTAGTCAAAATCATCTTATATTCCTTTTAGATACTGAATACACTTTATCCTTGTGAGATAATCCTATCCGAGTATAACAACTTTACACTCTTATCTAATCTTACCAATTAGTTCGAGATTAGTGATGAGTGGGCCTTGACATTAGCTTATGCATTATATCAAGTAAGTGTCGAGTTGTGTTGTGTTTATTGGTAAGTTACATCCATTGAGCAGCTTCACGTAAGCTACCATGAGTTACAACTTCTTTATTTTTCATTTTCTTCGCTATTACAAATGCCCACTTAATTACCTTTATCTTTCACGGTAAGTCCTAGTGATTACTAAGCTTCTAAGCACATCAGTATTCCTCCTCAAGACAAAATTGGATGATGTATTACTAACGACAAGATCTTACTAGAAGCTAACAAAGAACAAGAACAATTGTTTCACTAACAAAGTAGAGATAAAACAATTCAAATGATTCTCCGAATCTATAGGTAAGTGTCATTTTACTCTACTCCTTTATAGTAATTTAGTGGATATATTGATGTATAATAATGATTGCATAAATAGCTTATAAAATGGCTAGATTTGTAACAATAAATTATGTCACCCATGTTGATACATCTTTATTAATAGAGACTAATATTTTTATGAGGATCCCTTGCTAGCTTAATTTAGAAATATGGTACCCTCTACATAACAATGAAGATTTTGTTAAAAAAAGGAAGGATAAATAAATAAATATGAGTGTTCAAGAACCTCAAGTTACATGCCGTTGATTGTATGAACTTTTTGTTTAAGAATACATTGATAAGAGAAGGGAGGGGACATAAAGAAAATTTCCAAGTGTACTTTTCAATATTTAGTTATTTTAGCTACTTCATTTGTATGTTTGTTATTTGTATCTTTTTGCATAGCTAAGTAAACATGTGTGTGTGTATATATATACACACGCACACATACCTATCTTACAATTTGAGATGCAATACATTAAGATCACAATCAATGATATGCAAGATAGTATATAAACAATATCTTTATATATATACATATATATATTTATAAGTATATATAAACACATGCCCACATACCATCATTACGCGATTCTACGAGAACACATATAAGGTATAATATAAGTACTATCAACATGCAATTATTTCCATATAGGATAAAGCTATATAATCTTCTTTTTCTTTAAGGCAAATGAAGGTATCTTTTATATTATAATCAATAATATAAGTATATATAACTTAAGCAACAGATCTACCTGCTACATATATATAGATCATATCTAAATAAATATATGTAGTTATGTATAAATATATATTATATATATAAGACATGTGGGTATGTATACTTAATAAATAAGCTTCATTATATTATATTTACTATCTACATACATAATATGATGAGTCTTATAGCAGTGTAGAATCCTATTTAATTTAATAAATAGAGATAATTTAAGTTAGAAAGTAAGTGAAAAGATTTTTTGGATAAGAACTTTTGACTTAAAACTAACTTAGAGGATATATCAGAAACTTTGATAAATAAAGTTTCATATCAAATTTTACTCAGGGATTAATCAAAAAGTACTTAGATTAGAGTTTCAACTAGAATGGACTGAGAGAGAAGATCAAAAGTTTCCTTGTTAAGAACTTTAAAGTTAACCTTATTCAGAGGACAACGTAAAGAGTGATATAGAGAGCGGTTCAGGAGATACTTTAGATGAAGCTAACTAAGATGGTCTTGAAACATAAATACTTAGGCATAAAATTTTTTTCCTAAATTAAGATTAATGGACAAGTTTCAAGAATAATGGGCAAATTACTAATATTTCATAAATTATAGTAACAACTAAATGTCTCATGTATAATATAGGGATTCCCAACTAAGGAACACTTTATAGCTACGACTAGCCTAAGCAATAAGTATTCCAAGTAAGTGGGATCAATGTTTTATTATATTTCGAAGTGTTATATTAGAATACTTAGAGTCTATGGTATGTATTTGTTTGTGATTATAAATTAGTTGACTGTACATATACAATGCATGTACTTGAGTATTGCTCCACTACTATGGGAGTTGAGCTCTATGTATTGTTTGTTTTGTGATTGCTACTTGGATTGGATTGTCTAAAATTGATTGATCACCCTAAAAATGATTTAACTTAAACTTGGCCTCACTTATAACCTAACATGCATTATGACCTACTAGGTTAAATGATTAGGATTATCGAGCTAAACACTGACCTTTCAATAAGGATAGTTGAAATAATCTTTTTACCATCCTCAGTCAAGCTAAGTAACAAGAAAGGGGGTCGCAACAAGAGTGAAGACCGTAGTTCAAAGGTAGTCTTGAGTGAAGGATGTTCTCCATTATATAAGCCCCAGTTTGGTTTTGATTCATGTATGAGACATCAAACTCCTTAACTCATATTAGAGTTGGTACAATTTCTCTAATCTTATGATGGATTGGATAACGTCGTGCAATGACACTTGTTTATGCGTATATTGCATTTAACTAACTTAATTAAAAACCCTGGTTGTTATATATTGAATGTATATCTTTATCACAGTCCCACTTACTGAGCAATTTGTTACTCATTGTAGTTTTGCAAGTTTAGAGTAGATTTACAACTACAGCACCTAAAACCAAAATATTAGCAAATGGGGTCAAGGAGTAAGGATCAATAAGAATTAGCTAGATTCTTGTTATTTTTGTTGACTTTTCCAACTCTTAATAAAACAAATTGGGTCTACTGAAGTGGCCTAATAGTTTTCAATTTCCTAATTTATATACGAAGTAACATGAACTTGTAGGGTTTACAATTACTCTTTTAGGAAGTCAAACTATAAGTTTCTTATAACATTTATTTCAAAAGATTATACCATAGGTTTATATCATATAAGTATTGAATGAGATATTTCTAAGCAATTTAGTTGAGTATGCCTGGTGTGGACTAGGTTTGTGATAGCAGCTATAAGGCTAGCTTTTACCTTATGATGGTTTGTATGACAAAACTGTTACAATTCCACCTCTTCGGAACGTAATAACATTAACTATCGAAGACACGTGTCAACTATTCATTAGCTGTATTCGTTCAATACAACAATCCCTAGAAGATCTAAGCCATATGTTTCTTTTGTAGAATATGCAGCGAAATCCGATAAGTGTTTAGAAATTAATCAAAAACTTATATTCAATTTGCTTAAGCTAGATAGTGTCACCATAATTAGTACTTGGTTTTCTTATTCCTTCGTTATGGAAAAGTACGACTTTGGTTGCTCCCCCTGTACTATTACCATACAACCAATTCACTTATCGTAATTTCCTTATATTTACAAGTATTGCTGTCATTAATTGAAAGCATAAGTTGAATAATAAAATCGATTCATTCTAAGAAGGGATTGATTATTTTTATTGATTGTAACTTGTGAAAAGGGTTGCAAGGCATCATTCACTACCTTTGTCAAAAGGTATAGGCATTTGCAAATCTATCATACATAGCTCTTCTATGATATTATCGTGGTTTTCCTAAAATTATATAAGCAAGATTTGCTAGCACCACATGATAGGCAATCTCATATACATATTTGCCAATTAATATGGATACATGTACCTATTTGTTGACATGAACTTTCCTTTTCTCTCTAAACTAATGCAAGTCATATGGACTTAGATGGCTTAGATGTGATACGGTCTTCAATCACACACACACACGCACACACATGCACGCGCGCGCGCACGCACGCACACACACACACACACATATAGTTTTAGTTTAAGCATAAATTAGTTCTAATTCAGTTTCTGAATTAGTTCCTAGATTAGGTTCTAATTTAGTTTTTAATAACAATTTTTTATTCACAAACTTTAGGAATTCTTCATCAACCAATATGTGAAATTCATCTAATTATATTTAAGCATCCTAAATCTCTTATCTAGCTCCTAACCAATATTTTAGTTGGTATAGTATACCTTACTCTTAATTTAACTATCGAATTTGCTTCCGATGTGAAAATAACTTATATTTTTCACATAATTTTCTAACTTTATATTCTAAATCAAATTTATATTACATTATTATTATTATTATTAGAATTTTATCAATTTTGACATAATATTTTCTACTCATTTAATTTCCAACTTTACATATTATTCATTTACATGTAATTACTATATGATATACATAATATATACATCTAACACTTTAAACACCACAAATATCGTCTTACATTGGCAATTAACATTCAAAAATATCTAATTACACACTAAATCATAATTTTTACCAAATTAACATTAAATCACAAAATTAAGCCCAAAATTACCTTTTATGTATGATTTTAAGACATAAAATTTTAATAACAATTTAGAAAATTAATTTTTTAAAAATCTCTTCATAGCACTAACATATATATATTTTAACTAGTATATACAAAAATTTTGGGATTAAAACTATACTATTAAGGTTTTTTAAATCGAAATAAAAGACTAACTTAGATTTAGTCATTTTTTAAGGACGGTATATCCCGAGACCTAATTTTATTAAATTGATATTTTTTTGTAAATTTATATAAAAAAAATCTCATAATACTAAATTTCATAATTTACCATATTTATTTGAAATTTTTAATAAATTAAACAAAATTGGAAGGGAAATCAAAACTTATCAATTGAAAGGCTTTCAGCTACCAACGGTAGGTCTACTATCTGGTGGTGATGGCCATCTCTCCCCAAGTGGTCGTTGGATATGCGTTCACCTTAGAAGCTATAATTGTATACTATTTTGTTTAATTTTTCTAAAAATACTTTCTCTTCTCTTATAAATCTCTCTTATTTTTTTTTTTAAATTCTAAGTGATCAAAATGAATTATGAAAGAGGTTTTTGAATTTATAGTAGTGTCTAGGGTTTTATCTTAAGTTTCTTTTATACCAAGTGTATGTTCTTTTTCTCTTTTTAACTTTCTATTTGACTTAATTTTATTAGCTGACTTTCTTTCTTTTATTTTCAGCTTGCCATGCCTCTTATCTGGACAATTCTATACCTTTCAAGATTTTTCTTTATTTTTTTTTCAATTTTCTTTAATTAATTAGCATTATTTTGACATATTTTAGGTATTTCAAGTAATTGCGATATTTTTATCTATACGTAAATATATATAATACAAATAAATACTCATAAATATTATTTAAATTATTTTATAATTTTTAATAGATATATAATTTATCTCTATTGATTTATTAATTATCGGAACTCGTTTTACACGTTTTAGATAAATAACAAGTAATATACATATAACTTAATATTATAATAATTAATTAATTATTTTTCCTAAATCCAAATTCATGGGATCACTTTTACCGATATTTTTAATTTTGTCATAAATTTTGAGTTTGATTGGATAATTTATGCAATTGCTCTAAAATTTACAAATCATTTTCGAACCGACTGATTGCTAGTTGATTTCCAATTTTTATAGGACCTAACATCCATCCTTGGAGACATTTTTGTACTTTGTCCTTCATAAAATCTAGGGCTACCACTTTAGATTTACCCAAAATAGAAGGGGGACCTAAATATCTTCTTGAATCATTCATAACCTTATTCCCATAAATCGAGACACACTAATGCTGACACTTTGGGAATTATTACTGTTGAAATAAATAGTTGATTTATTGAAACTTACTTCCTATCTTGAAGCCAAACAATAGTCCTCTATTATGGACTTAAGTACCTCCAGATTAGTTTCACAAACTTTCATGAAAAAAGAATGAGTCATCTACAAAAAAATAGGTAGGACAAAACTAGAAAAGAATGTCTCAACTTCATTCCCATTCCCAATAACATCTCATTGGTAATTGCATTCAAAATATTTCTAGACAATACATTCGATACTAAAATGAAAAGATATGGTGAAATTGCATTACCTTACCTTAGACCTTGAATGACAAAAGGACCCAACCACTTTCCCATTCACTATTACTCTATAGCTCAATGACTTAACACATAACATTACCCATTTTACCTACCTCTCACAAAAACCATGATGACAAAGGACAACTTCAAGGAAATCCTATTCTATCTTATTGTAAGCTATATTCATATCAATTTTAATAGCACAATCATTATTCATACCTCTCTTTAAGGTTTTAAGGTACTGAAAACCCTCATGAATAATGATAATGTTATCATGAATAAGCCTACTAGAGATAAAAGCACTCTAATTTTTTGTAACTAAAGAGTTAAGGAAAGGCTCTAAAATATTGACTAGAATTTTAGAGACAACTTTATACACAAAGTTATAGAGGTTAATGGGACAAAAACGAGAAATAGACTCAAGTTTTTGATCCAATTAGATTATTATATTTGACTTTCCTTCACGTTATCAAAGTATTGAAACCTTAGTTGATTAACTAAGTATTTCTATTTCTACATAAGATTGTTTAGTCAATTAACCATTTTATATGTTGAACCTTCACCCAATTATAATTTATAATTTCTTATGTTTTATTTGTAATCTAATGTAAGTTTATCATGGAATCAATTGAATTAATTTTACTTTTTCTTTTTAATTTTAATCCAACCTAATATACATAGCATAAATTATAAAACATATGCTCAATCAACAAAAGTTAATTCATGATTATAGTAAGTATGAAATCTATAAGAGAAATAAAGAATTCCATAAAAAAAAATGAAGTAAAAGGAAAGAGAGATTTTATTCTTTATCAGAGAGATCAGAACCCCCTAACTTTCAATTCTTGCATGAATTAACTTCTCCACTTATTGATGGTGTTGATCCTGTTTAACTGCAAAGGTTAAAAATAAAGAAAATCTAAATGAAAGAACGGCACCCATGATGTTGGTTTTATTTATTTATTTATTATTTTTTCCCCTGTTCGTTTTCGCAGCCGAAGTCTCCGAAGGAGTTCGTGCTTGTATCCTTTCACACGTTAAAACAAAACCCTGTCAATATTTATCTGGTTCAGGCACTTGACATTTTGAATTATCTTCAGCAGTGGGCTTTATTTAACTGACTTCGGGCTTAGACATCCGGACCATATTCTAATAATAACGTGGGTTGCTCTTGTTACGGACCGGAGCTTGTGAATTGAAAATTTCCGGAATATTAAACATGGACTAATTAGCTTCGGATAAGGACAAATAAGCTGGACCTGAACTTTGCAAATGGAAATAACTTGACAAATGATGAGGTGCATGATGATTGTCGTGGCATCATCATCCTGACCTCTCATTGAACTCGGACCAAGTTTGCTTCTTCTCGTATGTTGCTGCTTCAATTTTCAATTGCAATTGACTGAGCGTATGGCTGGGAGCTTTGAGACCTAGCCTGCCAATTAATTGGTTGGACTTTCAACGTGGGCTGCTCTTCATGGACGTGGGCATGATTATGGAGCTAGACTGAACATTGCTTTGGGCATCACAATGGCATCTGGGTTTAGATCTTTTTTATTATTTTCATGTAACATCTTCGCTGGAATCAATTTGTGTATATTTTATGAGTATGCGCAGTTTTTTTTTCCTTATAAAAAATATAAAAATACGCACATTAAGTACACTATAAAGTAGAAATGAAATACATAATTTTCTCAATTGCTGCTACCCGAAAGATGATTCCCCTCTACTGCAAATTGATGTTCCAGTAGAAAGTATTGCAGAGAGGATATTTATTTATTTATTTTTTATGGATGGCTTTTCAGAATATAACTAAATTTGCATAGTTAAAGAGGATAAAACTAAAACAATCTTTATCACCATGTGGGGTACCTTTTGTTACACAGTATTACCTTTTGGGCTAAAAGATGGTAAAGTAATTTATCAAAGAGCTATGATGATCTTATTACATGATATGATGCACAAACAGATTGAATACATGAATAACACAATAGCTAAGTCCAAAGAGGGGCAAAGTTGAAGAAGCTCTTTGATTGATTAAGGAAATTTTAGTTCAAGCTAAACCTAGACAAATGTATCTTCAAGGCTTCATCCAGAAAGTTACTCAAGTTTATAATCACTTAAATAGGAACAAAAATTGATCCTAATAAAATTAAAGCTACTTTCAATATGTCGTTACTTAACACTTCAAAGGAAGTTAAGAGGTTTATTGGGAAGGCTAAATTACATTGTGAGATTCATATATCAATTCATAGATAGATGTAAGCTGTGGTTTAAGATCTTGAAAAAGAACGCTACCGTCTAAAGGAATGAGGAAATCAAAAAGATCTTTTATGAACCCCCCACTAACATTGGGTAAATCCTTAGTCTTATACCTTATGATCTTATTAGAATCCATGGGTTGTATATTGTAGTAGAGAGATGAAGATGCGAAAGAACATGCTATATGCTATCTCAATAAAAAGTTTACAGTAAGGAACATAAATATACAAAGGTGGAAAAACTTGTTCCATACTAATTTGGATCGTGCATCAAATACTTCAATATACTCCACCTCCATACTACTTAACGGAGTTATTTACTAAACATGATCCTTTGAGATATTTATCAATGAAGCCAGCCTTAATTAGGAGAATTTTCATGTGGCAAATGCTACTTCTAAGATATGATATTCCTCATGAGATACAAAAGGTGGTAAAAGGACAAATAATTGCATATCACTTAGCTGAGTTATCAATCAAAGAAGAAGTATAGGAAATGCAAATATAATTCCTTGACGAGTAGATCTTAGCAATAAAGAAGTGAAGCAAATAATGAAGTTAATTCCAAACAAAGATGAAAGATGTACTTTGATGGTGTTACTAACGCCTATAGTGTAACATTGTCTAATAGCAGCCATATTGATATTCCCTTGTATAAACAAACAACATGCTTGAATACAAAGCATGCGTTATTGAGTTGAAAACGACATTAGATATAAAAGGGTTAGAATTGTATGGGGATTTTGCACCTATTATACACTTCAGACCTTAGGAAAGTAAAAAATTAAATATCTTAAAGTAATTCCCTAATACTAGCATCCGGAGGAGCTAATTTAGGAATTTGAAAATATCTCCTTTTAATATGTACATGAGAGCTTAGAATCAGTTTGCAAATACTTAGCAACACTTGCTTCATTGATCAAGGTTACAGAAGGGATAGAAATACAACCCTTAAGGATTGAAAAATTGAAGAGAAGCTGGACTTTTCATCCAAAATCATCAATTCCAAGATTTAGCAAGTAAAGAGGATTGTAAGACCTTAAAGAGACTAACGTGCCCATTTTGTCCTTTGTGGTAATGTTCTTTATCAAAGTTTGTTTGATACTACTCTGTTAAGATGTATAGATATGTAAGAAGTATCGTAATCCACATATGAATGCCCATATATTAGCTAGAAAAATTATGAAGATGGGATGCTACTAGTTAAAAATGGAGTGAGATTGCATTAAATATGTCAAAGTTGTCATTCATGCCAAATATATGCTGACCTGAAGAAAGTGCTGCCATAAAAATCACCTACATTATTAACCCCCTGGCCGTTTGTCAATGTGGGGGTCGATAGAATGGGGACCAAATTACTCCAAAAGTTTCAAATGGTCATGGATTCATTTTAGTAGTTTATAAAAGAGTGGTCATAGATTCGTTTTAATGGCGATTAACTATTTTTACTAAATGGGTTAAAGCCACTTCCACCTTCCACACATATATCACAAAGTGATAGTTACTAAATTCTTGAAGACACACATAAGTTCTTGCCATGGAGCCCCAAAATCAATAATCACTATAGAGATTTGAATTTGTACATATCATAGAAAATTATTTCGGTAAGAAAATACTTGCATTTTCAAGCAAAATTTGATGTAGTTTGAACGTAGATGAACACATGCCCCGAGTGATCATGTGAAGCAAAGGGTAGGTCTAAACATTAAGTTAGTCCAAAAACTAAATGGAAGTCAATAGTTAAGTAAACTCATGTATTGATAAATGGATATGACGTGCTATTCACCTCATACAAACTTAACAACTTGGTTGATATAAAGCACACTAAAGTTATAAGAATCATTCATTACTAACTTTCCTCAATAGTTTGATAAGAATCAAGTTTAGACTTAAGTAACTACGGCTTACTCAAGAATAAACAAAAAGAGAGAAGACAATGAAGAATATTCATCGGATGATTTTACGATTGAATAAAATTTGGGTTTTTATGCGATCCTCTTTAGTGCGACTTATAAAGTTTGCACAATTGCCAAAAAGGATACCACATTAAAAAAATACTATACACGATGCTTCACAGGGACAAAAATGGCAAAAGACAAGGAGGAATATATGCCGGATATCCGCATGGCAAGGATAGTGTGAGAGACGCATCACTGTACCATTGGTTACGGTTCTGGCATCGTATAACGAGCTTTGTACAGATGGGTCCTTGGTGGGGTATGGTAAACAGCTTGGATTCTCGGACAGACAGGTTGAAAACACGATGGCCGGGCTACCAGTCGTGCTTGCTAAGCTATTCAAGTCAGCCTACAGGCTGATCTCCTCTATCCAAGAGATAGTATAACACCGGTGAGAGCTTGTGTAGTTGAACAACTCGGTTTTCAATAGGAGCTTAACCTCTTCTTCGGTGAGCTGACGGGAGAGAGCTCGACGAACCAACACGGCTAGTGCACGGTTTTGGGATCGGCTCAACAGTCCTCAATTCCTATTAATATAAACCAATTTTAAGCGCGAATTTTTTAAGTTAATTTTCCAAGTAAGATTAAGGAAGTGCTAAATATTTACTTGCACACATTAACTGAAGCAAATAATGATAAAATTAGTGCCAAATCAAATTAAATAAGCAACATACGAAACATGGATCTTTAATTGAATATTGCTCAAATTTATTCGATTTTTGATGAACTTAAAGTGTAAGTTAGGGTTTTTGTTGATGCTCAATAAATATAGGCTTGAATATGTCTTTAAAGCAGTTGATATTTTACAATCCCTTGAAAAATCTAGATTTATCACCTCAGAACCTTACTAAGAACTTCTTTTTAGAAACTGGTCTCTACTTTGATCAACTTGGTTGACCCCTAATAATCAAAACCTCTAAGTAAGTTTTATATTCCAGTTACATTATATCAACTAATTTAGGCGTTGCTTGTGTTAAGATTTTCTTCTTATTATAAATTTGATTAAGCAAATTGGGGAGGTTTTGGTGTTTAATTTCTAGAGCTCCACCAACTCCACTTCTCCGAGCGCCATGCCATGAATCATCTCCGATCACCAGCAAGGTAAGTTTATGATCTTCCACAATTTATTTATTTTTTTCCCTATTTTTCAATTTCAATTTTTTTCTTGTTGTTATCGTTAATGTAAGTTGTGACTGTACAAGAACTATAATTGTGCTATCCTTAAATTTTTGGATGTTTGAAATTGGCATTTTTTGAATAAAATTGCATTTTTGTCAAATTAGCATCTTTCTTATTAAGATTCCATCTAAAAGTTTTGAGTGCTGTTCTTATAAATTTGCATTGTACATGTTTTTCTATGAAATTGCATGTAGCAGCACATCAAATAGCTTTTTTTTTTTTTTTTTTTAAAATCTCATGTTTAGACTTTATTTGGCTTTTTTTTTTTTTTATAAAATTGCATAATTAGCTTTTTTCCCCTCATAAAACTACGTATTTGGTATCTTTTTTTTTAAAAAAAAAAATTTGAATCTCTTGACGTGTTCTAAAAGAAAAAATTTGAATCTTTTGCATCTCTTATTATGTTCTTATAACGACTGCATTTTATGATAAGAGTTGCATTTTCATTATAGTTTCATCTCTAGCACTTTTTCTACAAAATTTGAAAAATTTTTTTTCTTTTTTCAATTATTGTTGTCATTGTTACTAACATGTCTTATTGTCATGTATATATTTTTTTTAATCTTTCCAAAGAAAAACTCAAAAAGTGTCTTCTTTTTTAAAAAAAAAAAATCTTTTTTTCTCTAAAATTTTGTTTTGATTTTGACTCTTAGAAAAATGTTCCTTTTTGAAAAAGAGTCTTTTTAGAGTTTTCCAAAAAAGGGACAAAAATTAAAGTTCTCAAAGATTTTTCACAAAAAAGAAGGTTGGCTAATGATGTAAAACCGAGGTCTTTTTAGAAATAAAAATAACCAACATATTAACATTTTAGTTAAAAAGGGAATTATGTTAATTTGATTATGAATAGCGGGTACGTATACATTTATAAAACAACTTTTAAAAATGAAAATGTTTAAAAGAAAATCCTAATAAAAAAATAAAAGAGCCATTTTTCTGCATTGTTCTTTGTGTTTTATTGTCATTAATTTCTTTTTAAAAAAATAAAAGTATAGACCTTATGATTGATTTTTGGAAATTTCTTCATGGTAACCTTTTAGGGTTTTAAAGATGCAACCCCTTACCTAAAGAATTTTGACTATTTTAAAGAAAAAATTCTTTCTCTAAAAGGATTTTATAGAAAGAAAAAAAAAAAACCGTTCATTAGTAGCCAATTAGGGTTTTTCTTTTTTTCCTCCACTAACCGTAATTGTTGTCCTATCAATTTTGGCTTATTAGCAACTCCAAACTATTTTTGTCTAAAATTTTTAGAAAAAAGTATTAAAAAAACATTTTTTTAAGAAAAATGAATTTCCTTAATCTTTTGCTGATTAACTTATATTAAGATAAGTTGAGCTTAATATCAAATAAATTAAGGAAATAATTCAAATTTTAGGCTTAATAGTGACTCCATTTACCTAGTTAACACAACTCATTAATTAGAAACTTTCCTTAGTTAAACATCTTTAACTATACTTCTACTAACCTAACTATATACAAATTAATTGTGTTATTCCTATTTTTATAATATTGTTATTAGTGTCCTTATCAAGTGTAACTCTTATTAGATGTAAAAGTATGATTAAAACAAATATAATACATTTAGATTTTAGAGAAATGAAACAAGTAATTACAATAAAAAGAACACATTTAAAGCAAAAGAGTCTAAATCTTTTATAAAAGTTTGGAGAATTTGCTATAAAACAACAATTCCTCTCTCTCAATAAGGGATACTCCAGACCTTTAATAAAACAACTAGATATTATGGCAAAACTTAGATAAGTAGAGTTGTGCAAGAAGGTCGGATTATGTGGTTCAGTGCGTGTAGCCCAAAAAAAATACAGATTGAGCTAAAAAATTTTAACTTGCTTAAATGTGGACTTTTTTTAGCTTATTTGGCTCTAACTCGCTAAAAAATACGTAAGGTTGGCTTACAAACTCACAAGAAGAAGAAGAAGAAGAAGAAGAAGAAGAAGAAGAAGAAGAAGAAGAAGAAGAAGAAAAGATATTGATAGTTCAAATTATTGGTTGAATATGTAGTTTTATTGTTGTTGAGATAATTAAATAATTCATATATATTTTCTTAGGGCACACACCAAAGACATGGTAGATTAATAATACATTAAAAGCAAAAATCAACAAATAAGAGGTTTTGAACTTGATATTATCGGATTTGATAGATTTGGATACAACCTCCTGATGGCTGATTTATATAATAGATCCACATGTTATCAAATAAATAATGTTCAAGCCATATGTTTAAAAACCCATTGTCTTTCTTGGTTTACTAAAAACCTATTGTTTAAACATGAAACATGAGATAGGTCTTGTAATTATGAGATTAGAATAAGTTTGATCCATCTCCACTTATTCCTATAAAATATACGATTTTTAAATGAAATTAAAAAACAATGTAATATGATCATTCTGATAGCTAGTTACTGTAGTTTAGAAGTAATTAAAGATCGGAATTCTCTTATTTCACTTTTACAAGACAATTAATTTTATGTAAAATAAATGATAGGATAATTTACGAGTTGATTCGTTTAGCTTGTTAGTCACAATGAAACTGGTTTAGCTGAACATTCCGATCTGCATTTGCAAGCAGGTTAAAAAAAATTAACTCATGGGTCAATATGGAACCGAGTAGGTGGACCCCTTTGCACAAATCTATAGATAAGGGTCACTCTTGATATATGATACGTCGGACCTTTCTTAAAAGAATTCGGTCCTTTCTGTTCACAGGGCAAAGTTTGCAATTTTCACTCACACAATTTCCGAATTCACTTCTTATTCATTTAAAACACTTTCTCCAAAACCATTTCCCCCCGTTACAAATCCTTATCCTACACCTTATACTACTCCCTTTTGCATAAACTGTCAAACACTGTTGCATTGGATAAAATTTTCACCAAAAGTTCCTATTCTAAACTTCTTGATAGTGGATGCCCCAAGGGAAATAACTTTTCCCATCATCGAGTCATGGTAAATCAAAGAAAAAAATAAATTTGAAAGAGAGAATGCAAAAAAGATGGAACCACACATTTAAAATTGTCAGCACGAAGTTGGATTGGAGAGGAAGGGTAAAAAAAAAAAAAAACACGTCCTTAATAGGGAGGAGAAATTTTCGCTGTGAAGAGAGATAAAATAAGAAAAAAGATAATGCATTAGGATTTAAAATTAAAGCTTGAAGTTTAAATTACGAAGGCACCTCCTATTTACCAACTTAATAGATAGTTAGAGTATAAATAAAATAAGAAGATAGAGTTTTTTAGTTCTTTTAATATTATGTTTGGTAGATGGGAGAATAAAATCATGATTATGCATTCTATTCTTTTTTATATGTTTGAAAGTGCTATTAGAAAATGAAATTATGATTACATAGAGTTAGACAATTTTTAACTCATCGAAGAGGCAAAATCACGAATCCGTTGTTTTTTTATTAATTATTATTAACTAAAATTATTTATTGTGAAACCAATTATAATATTTAATAATTAAAATCTTTATTTTTTAAGAATATTCTTAAAAACACATTTCATTCTATTACACGAATGTTTTCAAGTATAAAAATAAATTTATTATTTCATTGTTTAGTTCCATTCCATTTCAATTTATTCACGAGGGAAGAAAATTTAATTGCATTAAACGGCTTAAAAATTTCCCCCGCCGAATAGAAACATGACACAACACAAGTAAAGAAGCGCTATGGTCACGATCGCCATCCTTCCAAGCAAGTTTTTGGCCCATAAATCTTGGTGATGACTCTACGTACAAGAAGCTATCTTTTGGAATCTGGTCGAGTTCCTTGCTTACCCGGAACATCAAAGCAATCCCTGGTACAAACACTAGTAGTCTTCTTAAACGAAACACCATCAAGATATATAAGCTATATTTCCCAATTTCCTGTTGAACCTTTGCAGTGTGTCCCATGAAATATATTCACTAAAGAATTTTCAGACAGTAAAAGAAAAAAAAAGAAAAAAGGCAACTTGACAACTATATATATTTGGTGGAAACAAGTACGAGATGAACCGTCGACACAAACCCTTCATCAAGGATATAAAAGCTCTCACTGGACAAGGGGATGAATTCTTGATAGATCTTCTGAGGCTCAAACCATATGAACTCTTAATAACCATAACCACTCTTGGGTTAATATACGGAAAATGGGAGCATAGTCCGTATTTAAGGCGAAATGACCACCGGCTAAGAGGAATATCTGAAAGGATAATGATCTTGGAGAGGATATCTGAAATATATATAGGAAACGGAATATCTATGTTAGAGCATGAGATCTTGACTGCATGTGTGTACGTAGTGACGAATGCCTAATTTTCTGACTGTAGTAGTATGTATAGTAGCTGAATTGCATTTAAAGACAAAAAGTCTCCTTCTTCACAAAATTAAAACATGATGGTGTCTTTGTTATGACATCCGTTTTGATGGGAAAAGTGATAACATTTAACCATCTGATAAATCTTGTCATACGTGTGGGAATTTTCATTAAAGCAAGCTAGTCAGGTTGTTATGAAAATTATGATTAATTAATAATCCTTGGAGTCTAAGCACGCACTTAGCATAAGCTAGGTTGACTTTTCAAACTCGAAACCAATGAGTTTTTAATTGGTCTAAGAGCAGCTTTAAGAAATCTCATTCCAAATTCATTAATTACTTGCAAAATTTTCCCATTAAATAAATTAATAATATGTAAATATTAATAAAGATAATTATGTGTTAAATTTTTAATGATACTTACATATCATTTATTGATATATTCAAGGTATTGGTATCACTAAATCTTTATTTGTACTTGTATTTAGTATTTATGTAACATTGGCTCATCTACAGTTTGCCCATTATACATTCCTTCCAAGAACTGGTTGGATAGTGTCGAAGAGAAGAGAAGAGAACTTGAACACCGTTCTTCCATCATCTGGAATGGCACTATATATATATCCGTGCTCAAGTCAACTTCTAGCACACGCACACGGCTAAATGCTTTAGCATCTTCGCCCACGATCGCAACAGTCTAGTATTGTTTGCTAAATTGCATATCACAATGGATTCCCTTCATATCTTTTCGGCTTGAGCCACTTGCATGATGCCTTCGGGCTTGTGTCAACTCCCATGCCACCTATTTAGTTCGCATATATTCACGTGTCTTCGTCTCCTGTATTTACTGCCTCATGTTTATTTAATTCTAGTGAGATTTTCTTTTCCTAAATTCGCATTATCCTACAAGGCCTAAGGCAACTCAATAATTCTGTAACTATCTATCAATTTCGATGTCACATTTTCGAATATTTCTGTTTTTGAAGAAAAGTTGGGGAAAAAAAAAAAAATCTGCTTTCTTTTAGCATTATTTTCATCAGCACACAGACCTTTAAAGCTCTATCACAAGTTAATTTTACGATACCCCAACGACGTTCAGAACGCAGCATTTTCTCCAAGAATCGTAACTAATCTTTCATATGTTCAGTTACTGTATATCTCACGACTCACTTGCTTGCGGCCTCTTCTTTTTCCTTTGTTTAGTACTTTTTTTTTTTTTCCCTCCTTTCTTCTTGACAAAAATTTTCTTCTTTCCTTTTTTATTTTATTTTATTTTTACTGCTCTTCTTTCCTTTTCCATTATGTTTTGTTAGTATGCCACACAAATCAGTCCTGCTTGGCTACATCGACTTTCCCCTTTTCGTCCTTATTAATGATGGAAGCGGCAATACTCCCCCATATTTGATTATGGCCGTCACGCTTGCTTGTATGCTTCATGTAAGCTATGCCCTTGTAATTCCAGGAATTCATTTCAAATCTTAGTTCCCTGATTTAACTTGCTAACCCGCACATAGCAACCTAGGAAGGGGGGAAAAGAAAAAAACTAAAGAGATGGGGATCATAAACTCAAACCAAAAGTGACATCTTTTAAACTATCTTGAATAAGAAAAATTCTACAAAAAGAATAAATAACCAGTCCTCTGATTGGAAAATATACCCAAATAAAGGGTAGAAGACTAAAACTATAAAAAAAAAGAAGAAGGGAAGATAAGATAGACCCACAAGCTTGAAGATGAAAATGGTGGTGGGTACGAAGACTGGGATAATGGCACAGCAGTGGTGCTGACCCTCCCAATGGTGAGCCAATGGGCTTGCTACAGAGATAGAGATGGAGATGGAAATACAAATGAACCAATACGCTTGAGAATGGATTGGCTTATATTCTATTTCTTTTCCTTTTAAATCCGATCCTCTTTGTTTACTCTAGCTTTGCTTTTAAATCCGATTCTCTTTGTTTATTCTCGTTTTGCTTTCTTGTTCTCATCTTTTGTTGGGTAATTATTTTACCCTTTAGTATTAACGTTTCATATAAATTAATAAAGAATATATGAATATTAATAAAATTTTAATATTTAAAAATATAATTTATATATTTTTTAAAAAATATTTATTTATTATCGAATGTTTAAATATTATTAATACTTTTAGGTAACATATTAATATTATTAATTTTTTTTTTAACATTCCATATCTTTTTATTCTTCTATATTTACAATGGACTTCTCGTCTTAGTTGACCTTTGTCACTCTTACATTTGTTCTAGCATTATTCTCACCTTTTTTTTAGTTACAAACACCCACTTTTGTATGCATAGTATTTTCTGACAACGATCATAACAGATTTTAACACGAGCTTAATTTAATGATAAATTGGAGTTGAACAAAGAGGATCCAGGATTGGATTTTATTCCTCGAAATTTCCTTTGGTTGGAAAAAAGACTTTCATGCAAATTTTTCCATAGTTGCTATCCTTAATATTTTGAGTAGAGTTTAGGAAAGATTTGGAAAAAGTGGAAATCTCACATCTCCGCAATATTATAAATAGCTGCATCTAGTGAAAATTTTGTTATAGATAATATCTTTGACTAAGATCCTTGGTCTGTCATATGACAACCTGTGATGTTAAGGAGATATAAACATAATCAAAACTTAGATGATCTTGAATTCAACTATCACAAATACTGAATCAAATCCATTGCTTACCTCTTTATATATATATATATATGTATATATATATATAGGTGAAAATATTTAAATTATAGGAGCAAAAATAAGATTTAATGAATATTAGAAGGGATTTCCTTAAAGCAAAGGTTCTCTTTCATATTTCTAAGCCTATTATTAATGGATTGTGCATTAAACTACTTGGTGAAGAAAAACTTTTTGTTTCATTCAAGTTTGAACGACTTTTAGGGTTTTATTTCCCTTGTGGCATCAAGTGAATCACTGCGTTGTTCGACCATTAATCAAATGTTTACAGACTAGTTCTTAGAAGCTTCCCATCAATTGTGCAAAGATGTGAAAAAGGAAAGGTACTCTAAATGAAAAATGATGAAACTTTGTTAGTGGGGTTACTATTAATCATCAATCATGTGCTATATATGTGATGGTTGATCTTGCAGATCGTTCAACTCGAATTTTGAAACATTTTGTTCTCTTAATTTCTTAGTTTATAAAAAGTCTCTAACTAATATAAGCTACTCGATAAAGGAATCGGAAGGAATTTTTTTTTTTTTATAATAAATGGAATTGCTATCAATGAAGTCAAAAAAGAGAAAACTAAATGCGATTGTGTGGATCAATTTCAATTTTCAAGGAAAGACTAATCTTTTAAAAATAAATAAATGGAAATTTCAAAGGTTCAGAGACTATCTTTTAAAATAAAGAAGGTTACCAAATAAAATTTTCTTGAAAAATAAGAGGGTTAGTAATTAAAATACTAATCAAGAGCATAAAAAGAAAGAATAAAATATTTATTAGTTATTTTTAAAAAATCCTAAGTTCAAGGGGAAAGGAAGATAAAACTAAAAAAAAAAAAAAAAAAATTATTGTGGTTATCATAAGTGCTTGTGTGCTTACTATTCAGGATCAAGCTATACGTTCCTTTTTCTTTTTCTTTTTTTTTTTTTATCGAAAACTTTAGTAGGCTCGAATTTTTTTACTTTTGAAAAATTATTTCCACTTTGAGTTTTAATTTTTTTTTTTTTGGAAGGCTCATAAAATGGTCCTAAAAGGGGATGCCATTATTTAAAAGAAACTCTAAAAGAAAGCCTTAATTTCTAAAAGAAAAAAATTTTGATTCATTTATTCTTTTTATTTATTTGAAAAAAAAATTTTGCTTATTTATTTTTAGTTAACATAAAAAAAGAAAAAAATGAAATAAAATAAAATAAAGTCAAGAAAGAAAGATACAATCAAGCCTAGAATTGAATGCGCTGGATTGGATTTGATGGATCTAAGTTGATTCATAGGCACCAAATTAGGTCACAGTGAAGAGTATTAACAATTGAACTTTCTTAAACTTCAATGGTGCTCATCAATGCTTCAAATTGTGTCAATGAGATTTACCTTAACCCTCTTGATTGGTTATTGATGGTAACAATATAATAAATTCCTAAGCAATGGGATTTTAGGTATGGTTGGTGATGATGGTTTAGGTAGGTAGATAATGAAATTCTACAGATGGTTAAAGGACAATAAAGTAATATGGTCTCGGTTAAGATTAGTGGTTGAATAGATTACAAAGGATAGGTTAGGGTCATGGATGGTGGAGCTTCGGTTAGATGGTGGTGTGGTGTAATCAATGGTATCTACAGTGTACTTAGTGGTAGTTATCAATGGTATAAGTGATAGGGAGTTGGTTTTATGTAGTGGTCGTAGTTGAAAGTGGATGATTATGAGTCGTTGGAGATAGGTGGTTGAATATGGGTGAAGGTTAAAAGCTTTAAACTTTGATGATTTAAGGATGGATTTTAGTGGAGATTGTTGTTCCTTTTGAGCTCTAAAGGCCTTTTATTTATAGAAGAATAGAGGAAAAGAGGATAAATGCCTGAAGATATCATCATCATCCATAGAAAGTAAGCTTAGATTTTATTGAAAATCAATTTGAGTGAGAAAACATCTAAGGGTCATTAATTAGCATAAATGGATTTAGATTGATGTTTTTGCTTGATTAATTTGCATCGTTTTTTGAATTAAAGCACGCATTTGAGCTTAAGCATAAGCATTGTTGTAATTTTGATGTTTGAACTTTGACGACTCGTATCAACTTTAATTAAGTGGTCAAAATACATAATAATTGTTAAATTCGACTTTAGGCCATTAGTTAAAGTTGATTTGGGAAAAAATGATAAGAAAAGGACAATGATTAAGCTAGCTACAATTAGACATTTTTGCTCTAATTTCTCTTTTGTTAGCGCACTTGTTGTCTAAGGGAAGAAGAGGATCACATGGGGTGCTTTTTACAGGGATTAAACTCATAACTTCTTAATTCTATGTTCTCATCTAGCTAAGCTATTGGCCCATGATTTGTTCATTATTTCAAACAAAATAAATATATTTTATATAAGGCCTAGATCATTGCTATATTTATAGAATCGATTCGGGCCCTAATTGAGCTTCAAAAAATATTTTTGACTTGGAATTTCACTTTTCACTACCAAGAATTGTCTTTATTTTTTCTTTTATACTTTTTGTTCCTTTTTTTTATTTTTAGTTTTTGGATTTTTTTATTGAAAATTTATATTAAAAAGGATAAAATAAGGTATTTATAAAGATTACTTGATCTAGTGACACTAGTATGGACTTGACGTTTTTAGTTCGTTTTTCACTACATAGTTGATTCGATCTTTTATGAAGTAACTTTAATAGAGTTTAACATTTGTCTCATGTTAGCCAGAACTTTAAATGTCTCATTTTATTTGTACATTTTGAAGGTTTATCTCAACCATTGGATTGCTCTAAGATGAATGGTTGAGATGTAATGTTGCTAGCAATCATTAGATTAGATTGGATGATCTAACAGTTAAGATTTACTTATTCTTTTCTTATATAGACCATAGGTTTAGACATTAGGTTTGGTATGGGCTTGGATAGACCTAATAGCTTATAATAATAAAAAAAAAGAGAAGCTCATTCATATTAAAATAACACATGGCTCTTGTTTTACTCCAAATGGCTCCTTTTAGGCCAAATAAAATAGGCTTAGAAATACTTTTTCAAGTTTACTTAATACACACAAGTCAACCAAGTAAGGCCAAGAGCAGCGTAACTAGTCAAGCAATCCGTGTTTTGAGCTCACAAAACGCTATCTCTTTAAAATATTTCTAGTTGAGCCCAATTTCCTAGGCTTAGTCACTAGCCTATTAAACCAACTCATGGTGTCAAATTGGGACAAAGATCCTATTATCAACATGATCTTATAAATTTTGCCATTGACCAAAAGTCCCTTCACTAAGGGGGTTCTAAGCATTTCATTAAATTAGCTTCTTCAAAGTTGATGGGTAGATGTACCAAATCTTGATTATTTACCATGTTGATGGAATCGATGCTTCTTTTTTTATTGATGATAAATTATAGTAGAATATATTGTTGGTTCCGTTTAACAATTAAGAGGAGGGGTGAATTGATTGCTATAAGTTGAAAAATTTTTACTTTCAAAAAACTTTAAAAACTTTTAGAAATTGTAAACCCCTCTAACAATTCTGAATAGCATTAAATAATTTGACAGTAAATAGGAAGAGTAAAGTAAAAGTGTAGGGAGAAGAAGATCTAATAGAGATTTTTATAGAGATTTCTCCTTATGCGTCAATCTTTTCTTCCAATTTCATTATTGGGGATCTAATTGACTTCACTAGTCATTCCACTATATCTATTAATCAACTTTGAAAGAGTACAAGCACTAGGTTACTAAGACCCTGATCATACTACCCCATCTCACTAGCTTTTATATAAGCTTATCACAGGCTACAACTAACAATGAGCCTCTCAAAATTATAACAAACTGTCACTCGAATAAAGTATTAAGATAATGAGGAAAGAATATCAAATCCTCTAAATTTTAGCATAAGTAAATGCAATGATAGAGAGTAAAATTTTCATGTACAGTTGAGGAAATTCTCTTTTGCATTTTTTTTTCTTTTTGTATCTTCTTTGTTTGAATGCTTCTCTCTATATAGTTTCCTTTCTAAAGGTCGTGGTTTGATTTTTCGCTGATATTTTATGACCATTGAAGTTTGTTGCTTCATTGCACAGAATCATCTATAACTCTTGATATCCTTATCTTGTTCTATTGTTTCATGTTGAAAATAAATCTTCATATCTCTTATGATCTCATTTAACGTTGCAGTGTCCTTATGATTTGAAATTTGGATTCATGCAAACACTTTTTTAATATCTCTAAAGTAAATAAATTGTTGATCTAATGTCAAGTCATTAAAAAAAAAAGAAATATTTAACTTAATCCCTAAAGATATCATTCCAACTTTAGTGGAAAGAGTTAAACATATTTGGTAATATGATTGACTCGTTTTTAACTAGTGTAGCTAGGTCTTCATTTATCTAAGAATTCTTATTCTATTCATGTTCATTCTACATTTGGCTGAAGCTTCAACTATAGCTTGTGATGTTCTTTTATTCACTTAACTTTCTATTAAAGCTTTTACTTGAGCTTTTATAGATGTTTCTCGGATATCAATTCGAATGAAGCTTCTATAAGTGTACTTCCATTCATTTCCAAACTTAAAGCTTCTACGAACATTAAGGATCTAATCCACTTCTCTAGTAACCTTTTACTAGACCTTCTATACCTTTCGTTTCATACAAACTATCTATTTCCTACTTTTACTAAAGGTTTTACAAACCCAAATTCCTTCAAATGCGATATTATCAAACCATCTATTATAACCTCTATAGCTTTATTAAAATGATTTTTCCTAAACACTTAATGTACGCATTAGCAACCTTTAAGGCCTTTTGTTATCATGAAAATCAAAGTAAGAGAGAACTTAATGTTCACCCCATTTTTAACAATAACAAAACAATTTTATGCAAAAATATTTTGTAATCACACATTAAGGAGATTCAGCAAGATTAACTATTACACATGTAATATACTAAGATAACACATATCAATCTGCAAATCACACCTCATATGCAAACAACACAACAAATAGAACATAAAACACATAAAATATTTTTGCTATACTACTTCTCCCTCTTTTTGTTATTATTTAAGAGAACTTTCACCAAGAAAAGGAATAGAATGGTAAAGATAAAAGGATAAATAACATTATTGAACCAAAAGAATTATGATTACAAATAGAAATTTAATAGAAATTAAGATAACTATTTCTTAGAGGATTTTTTCTTAACAAAGGTAGGGGGTGATTGTTTGACGTAGTAAGGTAGAGTTAAGGATTATAGTAGGTGTTGAGCCTGATTTTTCGATTTCTTATTTAAAATTGAATTCCCCATTTCCGATTAATACAGAACCCTAACCCATTTAATATTAATCCTTGAATAAATAAATTGAAAAATTCCTGTTTTTTTTTAATAAAAAAGAACTTGGAGTCACCACCCGACCGAAATCGAGAAAAGAAAAAGAAACCGTAATCAATTAGGTAGATTAATTACGATTTGGCTATCGGTCTTTGATTTTAATTTGAATGAATAACCAGAATGTTCTAAGTTTGGGGGCTAACTTATTAAACAATAATGGGTACCACTATTTATGTACCGAAATTAGGATTATTCTTCTAATTATAATATTTTTAAAAAATAAATAAATAAATAATCAAAAGAAAAGAAAAAAAAATTAAGTTTCTACAGAGTTTATCGTCGCCTCGAAGGTACCTACGTACCTGTTAATCGGGATCAGACGATTGTAGTGATTTTTTTTTTTTTAAAAAAAATTTTAATGTGTTGGTTCTTTTTATAAAAAAAAAAAATAATTGATTGAATTTGCGTTTTTATAAACCATTTTATTTTTATTAAGAAAAATCCCTAAAAGCTTAATTTTTATTCCTAATTAAAAAAAAAAACCTAAAAACCTAATTTTTGAAAAGTCCAAAATAAGATTTTTATTTAAAAGCAACTAAGTGATAATTTTTTTTATTTTCAAGAAAAACCCTAAAGATTTTATAAAATATACAATTTTTATGAAATATACAATGTTCTACATGATAGATCTTTTATATAGAAAAAATGCTTAAAACATAAAAAAAAAGAAGAAAAAAAGATTCCTAATCATAAAAAAGATGCTTAACCATAGAAAAGATATCTAAACCATAGAAAAGATGTCTAAACTATGAAAAAGATATTTAAACTATAGAAAAAAATCTAAATTATAGAAAACATGTCTGAATCAGAGAAAAGAAACCTAACAATGGAAAATATATATAAATTATAGAAAAGAAGCCTAAATTATAGAAAAGATATCTAACTATAGAAAAGATATCGAAATTATAGAAAAGATGTTGTAACTATAGAGAAAAAACCTAAACTATGGAAGAGACATTTAAACTATGAAAAGACATTTAAATAATGAAAAATAAGCCTAAACTGTCACGCCCCGAAGCGGTAGAGTCGTAACAGCCCCGCCGTGTAAACTGCCCTAAGATAGAAGTTAGCCTCACAACCGCTATCTTAGACCTGATCCACACAAGGCATCCACAACTAACCCACTTTGAAGTAGACAGTTTGTAATTTAAATAAATCATTTACCTATAAATGTGAGGAATTATATATATCTGTTATTATTCAGTTATTGCAGTTAAAGTTTACAACATTTCTCTATAGTATATTCCTTAGTATTATATCATTTGGAAATGAAAAATAATTCTAAAATAAAACTTAGACCTTAAAAGATGTGTTTATTCTTCAATGTTTTTCCTCACTCCCCAGGATCCAGTAGTTGTTAGCTTCAGAGTAATTGGTTGTCGCTTCTTAGCCAGCACCTGCACGACGTCTATAGGGATGTGAGCAACCACAGCTCAGTAAGTTGAATTAGAGACTCATGAATGTATACAAGCATAAACAGGGTTATCAAACAATTATTTTCATGCAATGCAACAATCAAGTGTCATCGCACAACGTAATTCGGTCCGTTGTGAAATCAGAGAAATTTCACCCGCTCCAATCCGGGTTGAGGAGTTCTATGTTATGCAGCAGCTCACAACCAAACCCAGGCTTGTGCAATGGAGACCTCGCTCCTCCCGTGACTATCTTCGAACCATTGACTTCACCTCCGCCGCGACCTCCTCTCCTGTCACTTAGTTCGACTGAGGATGAAGAAGGGACCATTTTGCAATCCTGCGCTATCCCTTTCGAAGGGGTCGGTATTTGGTTGGAGAGTCCTATGATCCCCTAACGGGTTAATGCATGACATTTTCGGTTATTAGGGTCAACTAAGATTAAAAGCCGATTAGGGTGTTCAACCAGTTCATACCAATTCAAGCAGTCACAAAATCATTCACAGTACAAATTCCAGTACGAATTCAGATACATCAAGCACATGCACAAACTATTTACAATCACAATCATATACAAGCCTAAGTCTCCGAGTACTAAAAAACTAGTACTCTATTACAATAAGTAATAACCCAACTTATTTGAATTTGCTCGATCGCTCGATCCTCTAGTTGCGAGCTGATTTGTTTCTAGGTGTCCTATAATACAAATAGGTTCTTTTAGTACTTATATTTTATGGATTCTTATTCTAATTCATAATATAACTCATTTTCCTCATGTATACCTATAACGTATTAATGATTCGTTGTGTTCTATTTCGGGGTTCGGCTCCTAAACTAGATTCTAGTTTTAATTCCTAAGTCGTAATTAAGCTCGAATCTCAATGTGATATTAATCACATTATGCTCGGGTATTCAAATACCCTATTGGGTCGTAATTTTTATATTCTAAACTATTCGGTACACGCTAACCCTAATTGAGGTATCGGATTTATTCCCGGTATGTAAAAATCTTACATTTTGAGATATTTACTTAAAATTAAATGTCATTTCAGATTTATTATTTTTCTGATTTCTATTATAATATTATCAAAATAACCTTATTTTTTTTAAATTTATTAATTTACATTTTTACATATTACTAATTTGTTATATTACTTATCTAATTTCCCTAATTAACCATACTTAGTACCTAAAGGATAGGATTAAGGTTCCACTGCAGAGATTAACTTCCCTAAACCTCTAATTAAGATTTAAATCAGTAATCAACATCCTAATCACTTAATTAACCCTTAATCACCCAATTTTACCATCATTTTAGAGCTAAAAATTAACTTAAAAATTTCAAAAATTAATTTTAAAAAAATGACTTCATAGCACTGTTATACATCAAATGAGCATCCTACAGAAAAATTTTGAACTCCAAAATACATCCCTAAGCCTATTTATTTTCCGGTTTACTAATGCTCGGTTTTGAACAATTTGTTAGGAATGCTATATTTCCAGACATAATTAACCTAAATCAATATTTTTTCCTAAATCTACATACAATAAAACCTCATAATAACAAGTTTCATAATTTTCTGGGCAAAATATATAATTTTACAAAATTATACAAAAATCGGGTGAATAAATGACTAACCGGTTCGAAGCTTTTGGGCCGTCCAAACCTGGTCCAATGTTGTCGGTCGGTCCAGGCGGTGGGTCTAGTGTAGGGTGGTGGTGGTAGTTCGATCCCAGGTGGTGGTGAGTGGTGGGTTTAGCTTATTTGCCTAATCTGCACAGTTTTCTTTTTTTTTTCTGGATTTTCTCTCGATTTTTTCGGTGTTTTGATTTTTCTCAAATCATAAATTGACCAAAGGACTTCTGGAATTTTTTCCCCTATTTATAGACAATTTTAGAAATTAATGTGCATTAATTTGATGGGATTTTGCACCAATTCCATGATTTTTGGCTTTTTGTTTGTCAAATTCTTATTGGTTATTTTTTTTCTTGCTGACCACAACCTTATTTTGTTGCAGCTTATCCTCTTCTGATTTTTCTGATTTTTTTTATAATTATTTTGTATTTTTCTTTAATTATTTGCTTAGGTTTAGGCTAATTTAGGTAATTACGCGTATTTTTATCTACACGTAAATACATGTGGGGTACACGTGAACATTCCTAAATATTATTTTGGTCATTCTAAAATTTTTAGTATACATATAATTTATCTCTAGTAATTTATTAGTTATTTCATTACACTTTTCGCATTTTCAATAATTAATTCCTATTATACTTAAAATTTGAAAATTTTATAGTCTCTTATTTTACTATTTATTTTCTTAAATTTAAGTTTACGGGGTCATTTTTACTAATATTTCTCTAAATAGTTTATAATTTGGGTTTGGATCGGATCCTTTAACCGATCGCCCTAAACCTTGGGTTCTAAGTTTAATCCTACGGTTACTTGGTTCGACTTTTGGGCTTACATGAACTATAGAAAAGATATTTCACCGTAAAAAAGAAGTCAATTAAATAATTTTTTTTTTTATTTTATGAACATTAAAATGATTTTTTTATCTAGAAAACTCTAACATGCCTAATGCAATCTTTCTAAATTAATATAATATGCAAAAAACAAGATTTTGTAAAATATGAGATTTTATAAAAATATCATTTTGAAAATATGAAATCTAAAAAAAATAATAAAAAATAAATAAACTAAAACTTAACTTAACACATGTTTACTAGACACTAATGCTATAACTAATTATTAGCAATTAAAGACATGATAAAAATAAATAATAAAAAAATTAGTATAATTTTTAAAAATAACTATGCATATACTAAGTGAGATAAAAATAAATAAACAAGACAAGTTATATACAATAATTAAAAACCACTATTATGTACTTGTAAAGCAAAGCACGCAAAGTTGATGGGAGGGAATAGATTGGATCCCTAATTTTATCGCATGCACAACTATAGAATTGGTCTAAAGAGTGGGTTCAAACGTGTTTTTAACTAATGTGTAATTGTTCTTTCTGACTTGCACCATGTAACCCTTATTTATAAAACTCGAAAACAAATCTTTTAAATCGTATAAAATCAAATTGAATCTAAATTGATAAAGATTTAAAATAGATTCGAATCTTACAAATCTTGATTTTATTAGATTTAGCGTCATTGTATCAAATTTGATTTTTTTTTCGACAACTATTTAGTCAAGATTCCATCAACTTAATTTTTTTTTATTTTTTAGTTTTTTTCCTTTTTTCCCAACAATTTTCTATTTTTTTTTGTCTTTTTTATCATTTTTGAATTTTTTTTTATTTTCTAAATTATGACCCTAAAAACAAAAATTATAACTAATATGGACAAAAATCGAGTGTCTACAATAGGTCTTCTTTTCCAATTGAGGTTGAGATCTTAGAGTACCTTCATTTATAATTACAACTTTGTCAGATGGAGGGTAAGGTTTAACATAGTCTAGAAATTAGACAAAAATGAAGTCCCTTAACATATTCTTAATAGCCTTTAGTGCTTTGGTGGTAGATTCCTTGTCCAAGTAAAGTTCTGTAGCATAGTTATCAAGTTGTAGTAAAAATTATTGAAGTTGAAGCTCTAATGATCTTTTAACATCTATCATCCACCTTTGTCCTTTAGGTATGTCCATGTCCTTCATTTTTTTTTTAAATCATTAAGCATTTTTTAAGTAACTTTGGTTACCTCTTCATCCATCCAGGAATCAAGTGTAGTAATTAAGTATACATCTAATTCATTGAATTTCTACTTAAATAAGACTTTAGTTTTAACCTTACAACTTTTGAATTTTTCAGTCAATAGAGTCCCAATTTAATCCTTTAAAGTTGTAGAAATAGTATGTGAAACCTATTTAGATAACTCTTCTACAAAGAATCCTGTACTTATTGAGCTAATTTTGCTAACTTCTTACTTCTGTATATTCTTAATAGACTGCATTTGATCTCTAGTTATAGAGATCTCTAACATTCATTCATTCAACTCCCAAGTGTTGCAAGCATCATAATTATATGTATTATGTTCTGTTTCACTCTAGTAACAAAAACGTTGTTATTCACTCTCTTTCTTTGATTTATCTTACTACAGAGTAAATTGAACAAAGGAAAAAATAGTGGTAGATTCTTTAATTATCCTAAAGTAAAACCAAGTCTTGATTTCATTTGATTTTGTGTTGGATTAAACTAATTTGAATCTGAAGTTTTTAAGGTAATTAAGTGGCTTGTTCATGTCAAACTCAAAGGTTTTGAATAAATTGGGAATTGTATTGTTGGGTTTTCCAAAAATTAGAGTAAAGGTCTTGAGGATTAGTGTCTTAGAAGTGTAAAGCCACTGCCTTCTTGTCAAAAGCTAGCTAGAGACTTCTTGTCAAAAGTTAGTTAGAAACCACTTGAATTAATCACTAGTTTGTTGCTTACTACAAGTAAGTTCTTGATTTCTATTCAATATGCATTGTCATGTTAAAAAAAATAAAAAATTTTGAAAAAAAAAACTTTTTTGATCTTTTCTTGTTATGATTTCCTTTGAATAATGTATTTTTGTATGAAATTTATTGTTGATATGTTAATTAATTTTTATTCTTTTTATATTATGTTTGTTAATTTTTAGTTAATGAAATAATTGGTATGTTTGCATAATTATGCTTTAATAAATAATTTACGTGTTTAGGTTTTAATAAATAAACAATTGACTTAACTAGACTTTAATAAAATAATTAACATGCTTAGGTCTTAGTTAATAAACAAATTAGTGTATTTTGTCATGTTAATTGAATAAGCATGTTGACTTAGATAAGCTTGTTTATACATGATGATATTGTCAAAAAAATAATAATGCTCTTGATAGTTAATTAGTAACTTAGCATGTAATTTTTTTTTTAATGTTTGAATGCTTTAATTTTTTTTATGTGAGTTAATTAAATAAACTTTGTTACATGATATACTTAGTTTGCATGATTAGGAATATTTTTTGTGAACCATTTGTCATGTTATGAGTTCTCTTTCTATGTTATAGTTTATTACATATTATTTAATAAATAATTGGTTCTTTCCAAGATAAAAGTGTTTTTGCTTTCTTTTCTTATAAGTTTTTTTCTATACAAAGAAAAATTGTTTTTCATAAAATAAAAAAATAAATTGGCATTTTTCAAAGTTAGAAAATTTCAAAGTATTTCTCAAAAAATGGACCAAAAAACCATTTTTAATCAAAATTAATAAAATTTAATTGATTTAAAGTGAAAAGAATTTTTTGAAAAATAAAATAAACCTACAAACTAAAGTTTTCTTAAATTTAAAACTACGTAAGCTTGATCTCACTCTACAGGTACATAGGCACTTCTAATAGCTCAAACAAAATAAAATAAAATAAAGCCCTTTTTAATTTGAAAAGACCATTTTCCAGGGGGAAAAAAAAAAGAAAATTTTTTTGCCTATCATGAATCTTTCTATGAAAACCTTTGAGTTTTAATAAGGTAGCTCCTAAGCTCATTTGATTTCTGATTTCTTTTTCTAAAATATTTTTTTTAGAAAATACATAGGCTAGCTACTGAAATTAAGGCTCTAATTTCATTTTTTTCCCCTTTTAACTTAGATTGGGTGGTAAGTCCTTTTTCAAAATGTTTTCAAAATATGGGTTTTCTTTTCTTTCTTTTTTTTTTTTAACGTAGTCTATAAGTTTTATTCAAATGGGCCTGGGTTGATTACAATCGAGTTAAAGGAAAACCAAAAACTAGATAGAATTCTTTATATTTATCCCCTTGTGATTGAGCACTTTTTCTCCAATGTTTTTCAAAGTCTTAATTTCATTCTTTCCTTTAGGTATCTTTATATCTTTAAATCTCAACAACTTCATAAGAGCGTTCTTAAATGGCATGCTTGCCTTACTCTTCCTTTGTGTCTCATGATCTTTATAGGCATATTCAAGTTTTTCTTTCTAACGATGCGAAGATTAGAATTGCATCCTTAACCGTTACCCCAATGAATGTTCCCTTTTGAGGTAAAATGCAACTTACAAAAGTTTTATGAATTAACTTGGAAATTAATTCAAAATAAAAAATCCAAGCAATTCTATCATAATCCTTTTCAATACCATCATTCGGGTCCTTAAGCACATTTTCTTTTATTAGCCTAACCAAATCCTCATAATCTTTCAAATCCTTTAAGCCAAAACATTCAATTAGGTCTTCTTGAAATCTTAATATCAGTCCTCAGAATTGAGGTATTCAAGACTTTTGCGTTCTCATCAAACACCAAATTAGCATAAAATTCTCTTACAATATCCACGATACTAAATTTTTGAATTTCCATTAACCTGTACATTCTAAATTGTCTAAGATTTCCTTTTAGTAAAAATCGTTCTTTTTAAAGAAACTAATATTAAAGAATGAAGGGTCACAAATTTTGTCCTTTATCCTTTTCTATTGCTAAAGAGCTTTCTGCTAATTGTTGTCCTTTCTTGATTACTAACTTTGATAGCTCTTCTTTAGCCTTTCTTTTCTTTGATACAGCAGTATCACTTTTCTTGAATGTTCTTAGAGTCTAACTCATACTTAGAAGGTTTATTTGTGATTTTTAGATTAAGAGACGTAGATAAGTATTAAAGAACGAGGGATCACAAGATGAAAGTTTGTTTATTGGAGAGAGAGAGAGAGTATGAAAAAGAGATTGATAGTTAAGGAGACTAAAGGAGGGAAAAGAAACTATGATGTTACTTATCGAAATTTCAGATGATTAGCACACTGTACAAGGAACAAGGGGAGAGAAGACGTTAAGTTACACAAAAATGGAGAGAAATGGTTACTTAAGATTTCATACATATGGATTACGAATTTCTGTTTCATTTCTAATATATTCAAACCACATTTTTCTCTAATTTAGTACAAAGAGCATATGAAGTTCCTTAAAAACTATCATCGCTAGGGACTATGGTTAAGAAAAGAAGGAAAGAAGAAGTTTATTTGCAAGTCACTCTTTATCTAATTTTAAGAATTTGCTAGTATTAGATTCGAGAATGAATTATTCCCCACCTCAAAATGATGATGAGGTCTTTAAGTTGAATCATCCATCTAAAGGCCAAAGAGTGGGCCAAGTGTAGGGTTTAATTAGAAGAGCCATTAAGAAGATGTAAAAGGCTAGAATTTGCAAACTAATCATAGGGCACCGTTTGTAGGCCCTTGAAGTTCCGATCTAGACACCGACGGTTTTTCTAAACACCTTTCGGTTAATAAAGAGCTCCTATCTAAAGGGTATAAGCTATTTTGATTCACTCAATAGAGAGTAGCACCATCAAAACAATTGTACCACTTTTCGTTTGGAAGGTAGGCACGAAAAAATTTCTTGAATGTCACCTTTTTTTTTTCTTTTGTTGTTTTACTTATTAAAATCTTGTTCTAATAAACATTTCCCCTTCATATGAATCTAAATAAGTTAAATTACTTGTGAGTTACTCAAGTGCAACTTTATATTTGCTTAATTTTGACTTGATATTAATTGAGTCGATTCAACTCGAGTTTCATAAAATTCAAGTTGGTTAACTTACAATCCTAAACAAGCTTAAGTCAAGTATATATCTTATGCAAGTTTTTAGATATCAATATCATGTCAGTTAGAATAATTATTTTTTTTAGATAAATGAGCCTAAATGAACTTAAATGAATTGAGCTCAAGTCAAACATAAATTTTGAAACTCAGAATTAAGTTCAAACTTGAGCTTAAGCTCGAACTTCACATTGTGTTGTCTCATTTTTAGCGTATTTTGAACACAATGAACTCTCCCTATGAGTGATAATCTTTATGTTTATAGAATAATTTAATCACTCTCAAATTTTATGTTTTTACTAATATGATTATAGTTAACTATTTTTCAATCATCGTGGTTAATAACTAATATTGAAGCTTACTAACAACTTCCATCCAATTTCGTGGCCGTGAGTAATATCAAGCATCATTTTAGATGTAAAACTATTTTTTTTTTTTTTTGGGTGTTAGTGAGTCATATTTAGAATTATTTACATCAATACTTTATCAAATTAAACTTGAAACCCAAAACCCCCCAAAAAAAAAAAACAAACACACATATTTAGTCCCGGTTTGTTAGTTTTTTGGGTTTGAGTTTCTGACTAGCAGGTTGCATCATATAAACAAGAAAAAGGTGAGTCATTAATAGTGTCTTTGTGGTGGATGTTGGGACTTATTAACTCTACTTGTACGAGTATTTGTGCTAAGTGGTATGGAATATTAATTTTATAATAATGAAACAAAGACAAGTGATGATAGAATAATAATAGGAAGAAGAATTAAGTGAAGAACAAATGAATTAGTGATCAATAATAATAATAACAACAACTACAGTAATAGTAATAATAATAGTAATAGTAATAGTAATAGTAATAGTAATAGTAATAGTAATAATAATAATAATAATAATAATAATAATAATAATGTACAGAACAACAAAAGAATAATAATAGATAAATGCATGAATAAATACTTGGTTAAATATATAAC
This sequence comes from Lumnitzera racemosa, assembly GCA_024138005.1. Lineage (NCBI taxonomy): Eukaryota > Viridiplantae > Streptophyta > Magnoliopsida > Myrtales > Combretaceae > Lumnitzera > Lumnitzera racemosa. The sequence continues at coordinate 64,059,301 of JAMXBC010000011.1, forward strand.
CTGAGATGAATAGCAGTAAAATAAAGAAAAATAATCGAATGAAATAAGTAAAACACGTGGTGCGTTGCACTCCGCACGGTACCCATGAGATCACGTTAAATTTAATAGAAAGGAATTTAATCTACAAACATAATCATTAAAATAACATAAGCCATTGAATGGCAATCAAAAGATTGATAAAAATTTAATTTTTAAGAGGTAAAACGCCATTATTGGTCTTTCATGCTTTAGTATTATAAATAGGAAAAAAAAAATTATCACTGAAATTTTAATAAATTTCTATGTATGGTTGCAAAAATCTACAAAAGTCGGTTTCTTTTCTTTTTTTTTTTTAATGTTTGGCACACATATTATAGGTGTATAGCGAGCTAGTGTATGCATATATATATATATATATGTATATTATATCTGAGAAAATTTTCTATTACGGGTGTACCTTTAGTTGTGTCCACATTTCAACTAAGAAAGAAACATGGATGAAGTGATCCACTTGTATTAAGAAGAAAATGGACAGTTTTGGACTTGTTTATACTTCCTGACATCTAAAAGATATAGAACAACCTAAACCCAATGTTATATAGCGGGCAATTGACTCACTAAAGCTTGTTGACTGGGCAGAAATGTTTTCGTGGACATGTGGAATGAATACAGAAATAGCACATGGAATGTAGAATAACGCAATGATATCCTGTTTTAACACTGCACCATGGAGTTGAATGCAACTGCTGAAGGATTCACTGCACTGAAACCCTAGGCGACTCCTTTATATCTATTCAGTGGTGATAAACAGCTGTAGTCCAAGCGAATCCGGTCTTTCTGAAATCAGAATTACAACTCTCTTCCTGTCTGCCTACAAATCAACAACCTACAACTTTCATGTCCCTCCTCTCATATAGTATATTGGAAGTCTCAGCTAGCTAGGGAGGTTGGGTACAGGCAATGGTTCTGACATGTCATGTGCTTTCAGAAATTCAATTTTGGTTAACGATTGCTACCTATCTGTAGCTTTGAAAGACTTATCACTCATCCATGTACTTTGCACACAAATATCTTTTATTCTATGGATTATTACTTACAATGGTGCCGCTATGTGTTTTTTTCTCCCACGGGGCAATAGTCTTGTCTTTTCACGTTAAGGTGTATGAGTAAGACAAACCAATATCTGTTTTTTCGAGGGCAATTTCTACAGAGAAAACTACTCAGGGAAACCAAAAAAAGGTAATAAAATATATATTCACCCACAATTTTGAGAGTCAGGATCATCGATAATATTAGTGCATGAGTTCTTTTAATGGCAAGTAATTAGTATGACAATGGGAAATTTCTTCTGTCACATGATTGATACTGTATAGGGATGTATGCTAAATTATTGAACTTCAATTTGAATTTTACTTAAAATCGGTTACACGACAATTGAGTCGAATTAAAACTCTAATTAGTTGAATAATAAATCGAGTTAAGTTTTAGTTTTAAAATATTAAACTTATTATATTCATTAATCTAATTGAGTTTAGTATAATTTTTATTTTTTTTAATATAAGTAAATATGAGATTATTTTAAAAAAATATATCAAAAATAAAATTTAATCTAACCAATCTAACCGAATTTAAACTTATCATATATATCTTCAATCCAAGATCAAGCTCGAGTTTAAGCTTAAAATTTACAACTCAATTCAACTAGAGTAGAACTAACTTGAGTTTTAAGTTTTTAAGTTGAGTCCGAACTTAAGCCTAATATTGTACTAATTCAACTCAACTAAATTGCAACCTTAATTGTGTATATACTATTATTGGTGTCTAGTTTGAGAAATGAAATAAAATAGGAATAAAGTCATAATTTCTAAAAAGTAGAATAGAAAAATTGATAGTTAATTTTTATAATTTTTTAAAGATCTTATAGGTAAATATGAAAATACATTGAACAAAAATTAAAGAATAACTATTACTTTAATTCTTAAAAAAAATGCAATTTTTCATCGTTTGACAATGGTGATTCATTAGAATATTTATTTCATTAATTAAATATAAAAATAGATTTATAGGGAAAGAATATTTATTTAATTTCACTCTTATAAATTTGACTAAACATGTCATTAGAAAAGTATGTAGTATAATAACGTATGCCCTTTGCTTTCTTAGATAAGGATGATGGGTTAGAAAATGAGAGGAAGAAAATGAAAGGAAAAAACACTATCCATGCTAGAAAGAAAGTAATGGAGAAAGTAGGTAATGTTTTGAACGTACTATAATATAATGTTTCGAGCAACTTCACTTTTATCCTACAATACCTTTAATTTATTTTATTGTAATATATGCAAAAATGGAATTTCAACCACTTTTCTTTCGAAATAACTTCCATTTAGAGTTATTGGCATGGCCCACGACAGGAATTATTTTTAAAACGACACCTTTCGTTTTCTTTTTACTATCAAAGCAAGAGAACCTTGATTTGAAAATCTAACTTTCTATACCCGTAGATCCAAAAAAAAGCATAAAAGTAGTTGTGCTAAAATGAATTGAGTAATTTATGCATTAATGGTGTCATTTAGACCCTTAAATTTATTTTGGAATTTATATATTTAGATAAATTTCAAGTGGGTATTAAAGTTTATAGAGTAAATTCTTATTTTAATTTTTGTTGAATCTACTCCACTCGGACAGGGTACTAAGCAAAACACCCCATGCCCTTCACCCGCCCTGAAACTTTTACTAAGGTAAAAAATTGTATAAATTCCATAGTTTCGTGTGCCATACTTTAAAAAAATTCTTAGTTAATATATTAGACATAATAAGACATAACAATTTTAACTTAATACATACTCTAAGTTCAAACGATTTACCATTTGTAGAAAGTAAAAACCCTTAAGTATGTTGAAGAGGTATTGTTATTTATTTTAAAGAAGAAAACACAAACTTTATGATAGATTGTGTAATTTTTAGGTTTGCAATTATTTAGAATTGTATTAAAAGGTTCATGATGCATTCCTTCATGAGAAATATATAATTAGAAAATATATGATTAACTATTAAGATTATTAGATTTATGAATGTACTAATTACAAATAGAATGAAAAATTAATAGATTGTTAGATGACTCACCTTAAAAAAGTTTATATCATAAAAACATAACAAAGAAGTTCACAAGTTCTACATACATAGCACCATACGTCTCTTTTTAACTATATTAAGCTTCTGTCGGAGCTAATGTTATGAATTAGGATACTTTAGTTCATATTCTAGGGTAGTACGCTTTAAAATTTTCTTCACGAAGTAATAATTCAATCCCTTTAACTTGAATGAGCTCAAGCTAATTTCTGTCAAAATCACTAGATAAGGTAGGCTAGCACTATCGAATTGCAAAGCTACGGTCGATTTTATGAACTCAATGTTGAGGCCAATGATTTGTGCTTATGATTTTGGGGGGCGTGAGTTTGGACAAGGGGAGTCGGGTTCATCCGACGATCGGTCCACTTCTTTCTTTAATCGTTGCTAGCTAATGGAGTTTTCTTTTTCTCCCAATTTTGCATAACAAAGGCGATCTAAGTGTAAAAAAGTAAAAATATAGATATCCAAAATGAAAAAGGTGCAAAAATATAAGTACTTTAAGTGTAATTTATCCTATTTATTTTTTAAACTTATAATGGTTATCATAAAAAAAAGAAAAAAAAAAGATGGAGAGATTATCAACTTTAGGGATATTTCTGAAACACACTAAATCTAAGAAGCAATATAAGTATTTCAAAAAAGACATTTTAAAGCTAAGGGGTAAAATAGAAATTCAAAAAAAATTTCATATAATTATTTTCAAATGCTAAGAAAGTAATATAGTAAAACATCCTTACTTATATTTATTTAAGTATGGGCACTTTAAGTAAATAAAGCATTTACGAGTTTTCAACATTTCTAAAACTTCGTCCTTATGATTTGACAAACAAACAGAAGTGCAGCATGAATTATAATCAATAAATATTTTAAAATATTCTTTGCCTCCTACAGTCAGAGCACCATTTGCTCACATGTGTTCGAATAAAATAGTTCTAAAATTCTTTTTTCTTTTTTCTTTTTTTGCATACGCTTAAGAAAACATTACATGTCCTAATCTAGCATTTCCTACCTCTCCGTTTCTTTTTAAATCCCCAATCTACTGTTCCTGAAATGTTTTGTAATGAGCTCGAAATACGGGTTACTTATGAAGCCCAACTAGTAAAGAGCTATCATAAAGCACATGTAATTATACAAATCGCACAAGACTATGGTTTATAAATGCAAAAATCAATAATTCGAAAAGCAACCACAGCTCCAAATGAGTTTATCTTACATAAGTTGGGTAGTAAACACAATCAACAAGAATTTGACAATCAAGTTGTCATGTACTCGCATCGTTATATGTATCATCAACTTACTGTACTTTGATCCATCACCTTGTATACAGCTGCATCCCCCTTCTACTATTATTCATTTGATAGCTTCAATTTCACTGTTCTAGCTTATATCAGGTAGAGATCCATCATATTGATAACCACTTATCCACATCTGTGGCTTTAGCGCCTAATCTTTAAGCTACATCATCTTAGATATTTGACTTGCAATTAATGTCAACTACTTAATCTATAACCTTCCCGTTCCAAATAATTACTAACTTGGAATTAACCATGAATAGTATGTTGGATATAATTAATTCCATTTTTAATTGTTAGTTTGCAAACATGACTCATTAAAGAAGGTAAATTAAACTTACTTGGAATATCCATGTAGCCGGTGGGAGTCATAGGAGTTTAGCTTAAGTTAAAAATGAGCTACCATCACCTGTTAATGGTACTGTTATACCAAGCCTTAAGGTTAGAGCTCCTATATATTCAAATTAAGAAAATAGGCATAAACGGCTAGTTGGTTATTACACTAGTAACTGTCTATTACCCCGATGTTTCTAAATATGAGAAAGTGGTCCGTGAATTCAATAATATATATGACAAATGTGCAAATAACAGAGAACATAATAGTTGCAGGCCAGGGCCTATAAATATAACTAGGAGGTTTACAGTAACTCTCTCTTGGCCTCATATCCCTTTACTTTCCCTCTTAAATCTTTTCTTTTCTACACCAGACTCATTTAGGTATTAGAATGGCAACAATGCAATTGCTTTGATACATCCATAGCCTTTCTTCTTCCCTTTTCTAGGTAAAATTCTCTTTCAAGCCCAACATCCCAGTTTTCAGATTTGACTGTCAACACTTACCACACAATAACTATACCTATTCTCCTTTTGAGACCCTTCCTACAATCAATTTCCAAAAATAGATAGTTAATTAGTATGAAAATAAGTTATACTTATTTTAGTCAAATTTTAGGTTTATTAGTTCAAAATTTAGGTTTTGGATTAGTAGAAACCAAAAGAAAAAAAAAAAAAAAAACGAAAACGAAAAAGAAAACCTGTGGTGATCGGTGGAATCAAGGGGAATGGTAATTGAATTGAATAAATAGCCAGTACAATCTAGAGTGGGTCGTTTAAATAGGTTATTGACTTGAGGGAATTGGATCATATAGCAGTTGAATTAGGGGTTTGAAAGTTGCTGATTTGACTCATTTACCTTATTTTTGCTTATAGTTTTCTTATTTTCATATCTAAGATTTAATTTAGTATCTAAAGTGATTTGTCTTGACAGATCTTCCTGGTTTTACTAAAGATAATCCTAGTTTACTCGTTCGATTTAGCATCTAAATTATTATAACTACTAGGTTTTTCAGTTATAGATTCCAAAGAAAAATTGGTTTGCGAAGAGTGATTATTCACATGAATTTTCTCAAGGAAACACGTCTTATATTTGATTTTTATGATATCTAAGGTTTTGGTCAAAACTTAAGGGACAAATAGTTTTTATTTTCTAAAAGAAATTCTGTTTGTTGGAAATTCATTTAATTTGTAGACTATTAAAAGCTTTAATTTCTCCCTATAACATGCTTAGGGTTTGGCTTATTTTGGAAAAAGTTTTGAATGGAAATGTGTAAAATTTCTTATTTCAACCTTAATTCATGTTACGATTACTTTGCGTTTATATTTAGCTTATTAGAGTTATGAAAGAACTAATTAAAAATCAATTTCAGGCGTTCTAACTGGTTTGGCTTGACGTAGGGTAGCTTTCCTCTCTCCATTTACAACAAGTGCTCTTTTGATGGAGTGAGTTATGAGAGAGGACATATGCAGTCCATTTTATAGAACTTGAATATGGTCGTTAGGGCTCTTTATCTTATAGTTTGTATTTACTGCCATTAAATTCTCATGTGCAATTGGTATATCCATCTATTGTCATTTTTATCAAATTTATACTATAATTTAAATTAAGTTTATGCAAATTTGTATTTAAATTTTTTAAATTGATTTTGTTGGGTATTTCGTCTTAGATAGAAAGGAACAAGAAAGCTCAAATAATATTATAAAATTTAGATGCCATATTATATAGTTGCTATTCAACAATTGAAATAGAAGTACAAGATATTATTGTTATTATTTTGAAAAGATATTGTGTTTTTCATTTACTTGGTTTTAATTGCCATGATTCTTTTGAGATGGATCTTGATCAGTTACACATTAACACTATAGTAAACAAATCTCCATTGGCCAAAAAAAAAAAAAAAATCTCCATAGCACAACCTTCGCTTTTACAAGCTAGCTAGTACGTATGGAACCAAGCACCTCTAACGTGGATGTTCACCATCTTTTGCCTCCATAAAAATGGATAGGTCGGTGAAGTAACCCCATTATTCACAACAAAAGGATATGGAAATTGAATTTCATCTCACCCATCTCTCTTATTGGATGTCTGAGTCATCCAATTCAATTAGTAAAAATGATCTTATTCTTTCCTTCATGAGTTTTATCAACTATCTGCCCCCCAAAGTTTGACAATTTGACTGCCGGTGATCCAACGGTAGTAACATTTTCATTACATTATTGGAAATTGCTTCCCCGCTTTGGTGTCACACACCACCCCCCCTACTCTTCCCTTACGTCTCAAGTCAGCTCTGTTCCTTCGATAATTGGGTAGAAAAAGGTTTTAACTGTATTTATATTTATATTTTATGTGAATCGATATCTCTAGTCTTTTAGTAATCGGAGGAGAAAAGTTTCGATGATGCTAAAATATTATATTGTTAGATGAGTATACAATATGCGATAAGATCCACGGTCTCAACACAACAATCAACCAATATAAATATATCTTATGTTTGATTAAAAATGTCTCCACTCTGAGTGTAATTGCTGCTTCCCTTCACTGGATCGTATTTGACATTGAAACCCATCTAGTGGCCTGCTGGATCTATCTTTTAAAATAAGGAGTTATTTGGACATGATTATGGATCCATTACAAATTTTCTATCTACTTAAGACTAAACTATAAAGTTATGATTATAATGTTTATTATTATTATGAATTCATTTTAGACTATAACGACCATGTTTATTTAGTTTATTGGATATAATCTACCTAGAATGTAACAAAAATACAAGGAGGGCCATACTTTTCAAAAGATTAACACTCACCAATCTTTTTATTACCTCGATGTTATTTTTGAATTTCTTTTTCTTTTTTTAAATACAAGTCTTAATTTTTTACCCATATTAGGAACTTTCAATCACTCCATTAATGGTTGATAAATTAGTAAATAGCCAAGTTAGGAATAACTCCTCAAACTTTGACCTTTATGAGAAAATGTCCCTTTAAACTTATCAAAATGTATTTTAAGACATTTTAGTTGTATATATTGTCAATTTATCAAAATTTAGTAGAACGAGTCACGATTTGCAATATTTAAAAAGTTTCACACTACTTTATCACAATTTGTTACTTTAAGAGACGTGTCCTACTAACTTATTCCAGATTATTTTATAGAATTTTTTTTTAGAGATTTAATACAAAATTCTAGTAAACTAGTAAATGAAGAAAAAAGATTTAATAGGTAGTATATACCACATGTAAATATATATAGTATGTAATTAGCAATAATACATAGACATGTAATAACATGGGTGGTGAATTTTTATGTAATTACTTATTACCAACTCACATATTTAAATTTAATTGATAATTATACATTATATATATTTCTATATGATATGTACTATCTACTAAATCTCTTCTAGATAAATGAATTAATTATTTCTAGTAACGAAACTGTGCAAGCGAAACCTTATTTTCCTCTCCAAAGAAAGGAACCAATCCCCCTAACCACCCACTCACATTACTGCCTCCCACCACCAAAAGAAAAAAAATAAAAACAAATAAAACCAAAGATACTTTCCATTAAGCCATCCGAGTTAGGCATATGCTAAATATGGTTTTGATTTCGCTAAGTTTAACTTATATTATATTTAGTGTGTGAGAATAAGTTAGAATAAAATTGCGATTTCATGTCTTATTTTCATTTAGTTATATGTTGGATGTACTTTTAAAGCTAGAATCGCTAATTTTAGCTTTAAGGAGAATTTTGATTCTAAATTTAAAGAGCTAGACACGATTTTGTTTCTACTCATTTCATTCCACAACAACCAAGGTTGATGACATGCAATTTTTTCACATGTTGAAGCAATCCCTCGATTACTAAGTCAGATAGTCATGGAGAGAATTTATAAGTCGTGGCAAATTCCCTTCTCAATGCAAACCTTAAAAATGGTGAATCTCATCTAGCTTCTTAGCCTAATTATTTCAAATATTTGGTTAGTGGTCTTAACTTTTACCTTTTCAACTAACATGGCATATGACCTACCATCATAAAATCACATCAGGAGTAGTACGAAAGCCAACTCACATAATTTTTGCATTAAGATGGATGAACAGTTGTTATAATTTTACGAATTTACGATTTTAGAAGATTAATTTAAGTTAAAGTAAGTACGAAATCATTTTTGTATAGTAATTTACGTTTTTAATCAAATTTATATATTAAACTTTGATATAAATATATATATATTTAAATAAATTCATTAATTCTACATATATGATTGAACAAGCTAAAAATAAAAAAATACAAGTAACTCCCATAAACTCAACGACTATTGGATACTGTATCATCTTCCCTATTCTATTCTATTTTTTTTTCTCTTCCTCTCTTCCTCCCCCCCTCTCTCTCTCTCTTCTAGTTCTTTGTTTGATGTTCATAGATTTCATTTAAGTTTTAACTCTAACGATAAGGTTTATAAGGAAAACTATATGTACTTAAATTTATACTATCAACAACTTAAATAAATTAAAACGTTTGGTTCTTTTCAATTTGTTGTTCTTTTTCAATCAAAATAATGGAAAAAAATAAGTTTCAACTTTGCTTGTCCTTTTCCGTACATATTAAATTATAGATTAAGAATATTTTATAAATTTCTTTTAATATATTATGTATTTCAAGTTCTCTATAATTATTATAAGTATATTAACATATTTTAAAAATTACTTTATAGAGGTTTACGAGGTTATTAACCTTCATTCATGTAATTTTAAACAAATGTGTTTATTTCATAAGTCGCAAGGCAAGCCATATAAATATATGCTTTGGATTTTTGGACATGAATCTGTTCAAACACAATCGGGAGTGAAACTACGAATCGAATAGCAGATCTTAAACAACTTTATTGCACTCAATCTTTGAAAAGTACATAAAATAAAAATTATCATTCATGATTTAGACAATGCTGTTCCTAGGAGCTTCCAGAACTCTCTGTGTTTTCTTTCCTCTTTTTCTTGGTTGAAATTTGAATTCATCCGTTATCACTTTAAGTTGTGGAGTAAGCTTCAGAGGGCAAATCAAGGTAATTTTGGAATTAAGGAAGGAAAATAAATCGGCAGAGAATGTGACATGGAGGAAGAAATAGTTTGGGTGCTTTTTACGTAATAACTTTAGATAATCACGGTCACATGGAACCCAAAAGCTCTTTCATATAGCGATAGGATATAAGGTATAGATATAATATATTCATACGAACCTATCATGATAGGACACTATTTGACGATATGAGAAAAATGTAAATTAGGTACATGTCAAATGTTGGATTAAAAAAAGCGGCTTTATTCATTTTAGATATTCTTATGGTGATACGTACGTGTAGTATCCGTATTCATTACCTGGAAAGTAGGACCAATACCAATACAAGTACTAGGATCATTAAAAGGAGTGTATTTATTGCTCTATTCAATTTTACCTAATGATAAAAATAATGAAAAGTTAAAAAAAGAAAAAGGAAGGGTGTGTGTGTGTGTGTGTGTGTAAGATAAGATAAATTGTTTTAAGAATAGAAGGACAGAAAAGAGTGGGGGACGGCGCTTAAATTGAGCACTTTGCCATGAACTAGAATCGAAAAGCTGCCAGCTGTCTTATGATTTTGCCACGTTGCACTATCTGAGGGAAGCGTTTCATGATGACGTTGCACATGAATCCTCTGTGGGTGATCTAGACTTGCAATAAATAGGGGAGGTGTAAGAGCCCTCAAAATCTCCCTTCATATCATATGATCTCTTCTCGTTTGTAGCTTGTCTTCTTCTTCTTCTTCTTCTTCTTCTTCTTCTTCTCTCTCTTCAAACACAATATCTGGTTGTGTTTTCTGGTGGTAGCTTCTTCTTAGGTTTTGCTTTCGAAAATCGCTTTCCACGCGTAGTTGGTGAACAGATAGAAATTATGAGGCCGTTTAGTGGTGGAGAAGCTCTTAATGGCGACACAACAGAAAGCTCAAATCCTCCCAAAACCTGCCTCTCTCGAGATTCTCATGACTTCCCTTCTTTTCTGTCTTCTTCTTCTTACCCAATCTCTCTCCAGGTACCTCCATCACCTGCCACTTCCACATGACACTCTCTTTTTCTATCTAACCGTCTCTTATCTCCAAGCCTTTTCATCTTCATCTCCCCATGTAATTAATTAAATGATATACTAAACCAAGCAAGCTTCTAATTAGAAACTAGAAAGACAAAATCGAAAAAAACGTATTCATGTGTCTTAATTTTCATTTTCAGGATTCAAGTAATTAAATTATTTTTTACTAGTAGATTCTGGTCAAACATTTGACTCGATTAGTCTCGACTTAGCTAGTACTTGGTATGAGGATACAAACATTTTATTATATTTTTCTTCTAATGGATGGTGCATGCAGTTCATGGACGTGTGCTACCGGGTGAAGTTGAAGAACAAAGAGAGGCGCAACATTAGGAGCATTTTCGGACACACCGACAGTTCTCCTATACAGGATCAAGAACGGACCATCCTTAATGGGATCACGGGCATGGTCTCCCCTGGAGAGATACTGGCCATTCTTGGTCCATCAGGAAGCGGAAAATCAACGCTCCTCAACGCCCTTTCTGGACGTCTCCATGGGACCGGCCTCGTCGGAACAATCCTCGCAAACAACAAGAAACTAACGAAATCTACACGAAAACGGACGGGCTTTGTCACACAAGACGACGTTCTTTATCCGCATATCACCGTCCGGGAGACACTCGTGTACAGCTGCCTTCTTCGCTTACCAAGGACGCTGAGCAAGCAAGAGAAGATCAAAGTGGCCGAGTCGGTGATGTCCGAGTTGGGGCTAGTGAAATGCCAGAATACAATCATCGGCAACAGCTTCATAAGAGGTGTATCTGGAGGGGAGAGAAAGAGAGTGAGTATAGCACACGAGATGCTTATAAACCCGAGCTTGTTGATTCTGGACGAGCCAACCTCGGGTCTGGACTCGACGGCCGCACACCGGTTGGTCTCGACTTTGGGTTCTTTGGCTCAAAGGGGGAAGAGCATCGTAGCGTCGATGCACCAACCTTCTAGCCGAGTTTATCAAATGTTTGACTCGGTTTTGTTGTTGAGTGAAGGAAGGTGTTTGTATTTTGGTAAAGGACGCGAGGCCATGGGGTACTTCGCATCAGTTGGCTTCTCGCCGTCTTTCCCAATGAATCCTGCTGACTTCCTGCTCGATCTCGCTAATGGTACGCATCACCTCATTCCTTCCATGCAACTTTTTTTTTTTTTTTTTTTTTTTTAACATTTATATATTTATATCTCTGTTGTTAAGCGAAACTTAAGGACGGCTATTTTTTTATTTATTTATTTATTTATTTTTGGGTTACTCACTTTCCATATTGATAATCTCAAGTTCGTCTAGTATTAGGCATACGTGACACGCCCTTCAGATTTCTATTGGCAAATTACGAGCTCCATATGTTTAAGATATTTTAAATTTTAGTTCTTAACATGATAATTCAGCTATTTCAATTTTTTTTTTTTTAAAGTCATGTTTTAGTATTTAAGGATTAAATATCATTAATCGTGTTTGTGAAGTTAATTTTAAGAGGATATGTGCTCATTAAAGAGATTCCCAGCCATCCCCCTCTTTTTCTAAGCCAAGGATATGTGTCTCTATAGGCATGGGCCTGTCAATTCGTGATGCTAGGTGAAGTGATAGCAAATTGTTTGTAGGTACTGAAAAGTCAAGTATACTATGCAATAGAACTCCGAAACAAGTTGTTATTTGACTTAAGTCTATTGAACGTGACTTGTATTTCGCTGTCAGTCTGGCAATGCATTTCAATTTCAGTACTTTTTCGTCATATTTGATGTTTCGTCTCCCTAGTTCCTATGGCCTATTTTGCCTAATATTAATGACACTGAAGTGGAAGGAGAAAACCGGGATTGACTTGTTACGTGAAAACCTTGTTGCTGTAGTTATAATTGGATGTGGGACCTGGGAAGTAAAGTGAGTGTCTTAGACTGGGGCAATCCACTACTAAGACAGGATCATAGGGTGCACACTAAACCTTGAGTGCAAGGTGTTGGTGCTCATCTTTGGGCTTGGTGGTCCAACAGATACTTCACTTGTTAGGTCGACTCGTGTCTCGCACGTGCACAGTGCACTCACGCTACTGCTTTCTAAGGGTTGTTCGGCTATGAAAAGTTAAAATCTCGATTTTTCGGTTGAATTATGCTACTAATAATATCTCTTAGATCCCACTAGGCCGGTGCACCTCTTTGTTGGGTGGGTGGCAAGGTTTTAGGGGTTGGAAGGCAGTCTGATATTTAATTTTATACTCTATGAGCTGTTAGAACAACTTTTTATCTCATGATTTCACTAAAACGTAGATGGCATATATAAATAAATTATTTTCCTCTCTCCATCAATACTTTTTTTCTTGAAAGTTTTCGATAAATTTCTATATATTATTATATTGGTATCACTAATCTGAGATATTCGCTTTTCTAACGAGTACATGCGTCATATTAGAACCGATTAAATGCGTTTTGGGGGGGGGGGGGGGGGGGTGGTGTTGGTGTGTTTGAATCTTGAGAGTAATATATGGGAGGAATACTAACCTTGGGTTGTTTATCCAGCCGTGGTGTTTGCTTAAAGTGTCCAGGTACTCCACGCCTCCACCACTCCTTTTTTTACCCCCCTTTTTGTCCTCTTTAATCTTCATGTCACCTTCTTTTTTCTACATCATTTCCAAACTTACCTTCTCCGCCGCGCACCCTGGCGCCTGCCCACATTTTTGGACATAAGCTATCAAAAGTTGACTCTTGACCTGCTCCGCCCTCTACTGTCACTAATAGCTAAAATTGACAAGGATGAGCTCTTTTTCACTCATACCTCTTTCTAAGATCAACAGATTCTCGATTGGATTGGATTTTGTTGGGGCCCCAATCAATTAAAGAGTCTATAATTGAGTATGTCCAGCTTTATGGAGCAACACAATTACCCTACATCGCGTCTATAAACAATTTAGTAAACTCCAAACATATTGAAAGTTTTAGGGTACCTTAATGAATCGATTAAGGAGAAGTTGTTGGGGGTTGGATCCTCTTAATTTCTTTTTAATTTTCCTCAATTTACTAATAAATGTTGAGATTGTTTAGATCTTTTAAAATACTCATCATGGTATATTCTTATTCTTTACAATATCAACCATTTCAGTTTTTTTGTTTGGGGTTTAAATTGAGGACAATTGCAATAAGATAAACTAAGATGATCCATTTCCAAAGTTTTTTCCTTATTGAGTTTTGGAATAATAAACTATAAAGAAGGGAATGGGATCTCCACATGGAGTGACATATCGAAGCACTTTCTCAAGGATATGATTGTTGGTGGAACATGGGTCCAAAAGGTTTGTGGGCAATATTGGATGGAGATTGGTAATTGACACAACGTTGGTATCCTAAATTTGTCCGAGCAATGAGCAGTGATCTTGACCTTCTGGGTTATTGCCATGGCTTTTCAAGCATTCAACATCGATTCACTTTCCCTGTGAAGGAGGAAGAAAATAATCTCTCGATGTTACTGTTTGGGGATTACTAAGTTGACCTTTCTACTTTTCAGATAGAAAGGAATAGGCTCTGTGGTCTAATCGTACGCTGCGACATAGATTTGAAACCGTCGATGCAACTGCTACTACCCCTTCTCGTCTGGCTCATAGTCGCATGGAAACAAAACAAAAATTTAATTATCTGGTGGAGTCTAGGTTTGAGCAGACAGCAAAAAAAAAAAAAAAAAAAAAAAAAAGCCCTAGTAGAGATCAACTTCTCACGTTTTAATTGTCTTTGCAACATTTATCGATTAGAAAATCACGTGTCTATGTAGTTTCTAAAGAATAAATTTCAAAAAGGAATTGTAATTCCTTATTCATCGGAATTCTTTTGCCGTGTATTATAGTAATCCGGATCAACGGAAACAGGTCTTTGTAATTATCGGTCCAAAGGGAATAAAACTGGAATCGGAAGTTTATTTGAGTAAGGACGGGAAATCCTAACAGATTTTAGGAAAACGTTGACAGGCAGGGCACTTCTTTTTCCTCCCAATAAGCAAATTCAAAAATAATATAGAAAGATACTTTTCATTTTTTCATAAACTTTTTTTCTTTTTCCTTGTAGTGTATGATTGATTTTAGAAGGTATATTAATAATAATGTGTTTATGTTTTCACGTATTATAATTTTACTAATATTTGTTAATTATTTGTTTTAAAACAGTCTGTTGATACAATTGAATTTTTTTTTTCAAGATTATATATATATATATATATATATATATCTGATGTGGCCATAGCCAGGATGGTATTGGCGAAATCGCATTTGTGACATGTATATTGGAGAATATCTTCTGTAGATTTCATTTTTAAGGATTAAAAAGTGTGATCGTGGGGACAAAAGTTAATAATGCAAAAATGCTGCTGCCTTAAAAAGAGAAAAAGATTGGCATTTGACATGATGTGATACGTGGCACTTCGACAGTAAGTCGAAGCTTAAATGATGCGCCAACAAGACTGGAGGGAAGTGCTGTTTGACTAGGTATTCTGTCTATTATTTGATGAGCCATTGCCGTTGTGGTTTTTAATGAGCACTATATGCAACCAAAACGAATATAAAAGTGTAGGGAGTGCCCATTCATTTACTTTATCCTCATTAGCAATATTCCTGGACATAATGATGGAAGTGCGAGCAGTGGAAAGAGGAGTGACGAAATTGATAATTGATAGCATTAGAAATAATGACATTATTCAAAGGGAAAATTATAAAAAGGTTGCAAGGTGGTGCGTCATATCCGGACTCCTTCATTTAATATAACTAATAGTGTGACCTTTAGGATTAGCTTTTTATTTTCTTTTATTTTTTTTAAAAGAAATAACTATATTCATGTGTAGTAAGGGAAATGATTTTTTTGTTGGGATTTAAATTCTCTAAAGTTAGTTTTCTAAAATTATACCCTTATGCTGCAGTCATATATAATTAGGAGTTTAAATTAAAAGGAAAAAAACGATATAAAGATAATATCATATGATATTATAAAAATCGAGACAAAAATTTGTAATTTCAGGTAAAGTACTTTAATTGATCTATTACTACTGAATGTGACTATCAAATGATGTATATATAAATAAATGATCCATCTTTATTGGATTTTGTGATTTCGCTGGATTGCAATTTGCCATGAAAAGTCCACATAATTCGGTGTATGATTTAAACTTCACTCTATGTGGTAATAGTCGTACGATATGTGTGAGTTTTTGTGCTTTCCTCGTTTTGCGAATTTAGACAATTTTGATTTTTCAGAATCATAATCGTTTCCTTCTTGTGATGATAGTTTGCTTCTTTTGATTTCTTCTTTTCTATACCAAGAGTGATCCCCCTTTTCTTCCCTTTCTTCTTTCTATAACGATGGACACGCTATGCGCCTACGGGGTCTCATCTTTTTAGCTACTTTAAAGGCTCATAAATAAATGAATTATTTATTTTCATACATCTATTGCTCAAATCGCTACAAGCTGCTTGTGACATTTGGCAATTACTTTTTTGTTATTGGGGAACATTTCTTTTTGGGGTCAGCCCCTTTTCTTGAATTGACAATTTCAAATCTTTCTTTCTCAAGAAAAAAAAAAAAAAATGGTTTTTATAGACTTGATGCAGTCTCTGTTGTGGCTTTTGATGCATTTGATGTCATAAAATTTTTTTATCCACTTTTCTTAGTAGTGTTGTACTTAGTCGATGCCAGGCGGAAAGTACAGACACTTGCAGAAATTATAACAAGGTATTTTCTTGCAATTATATAGAGAAACTAGTGATAAGTTTCTACTGAATATTTTTAATCAGATCTCAGTAAATGGTTTAAGAAAAAGAAAATATGGAGTTAGGGCTTTTTATTGGATGATTGAAGAAGTAGTTTATATATCTCTTTGTTTACCCTTTGTCAAAACATGTGATCACTATTGGAAGAGTAATAATTCATTTCTTTCCTTTAATTTCTTTGAAAAGGAAAGAATGCGATGCTATAAGTACTTGTCGATGAGACTCATTTTTTCCCAATTTAAATATAAATATATGAACGAGTGTTTTGAATCTTCCATGATGATTGAAGAAGCAGCTTATATATCTCTTTGTTCACCCTTTGTCAAAACATGTGATCAGTATTGGAAATGTAACAAGTTTTTCTTTTCTTTCCTTGAATGCGATGCTGTAAATAACTCCTTTTTTTTTTTTTACCAATTTAAATATATGAATGAGTGCTTTGAATCTTCCATTCCAGAATATTGTAAAGGTAACAACTCTTAATATTTTTTTAAGAATATAAAATGAAAAAAAAGCAAATGTGTGGATAGATGAATTTTCTCTCTCTTCCTCTCTCTCTCTTTTTTTTTTAATTAATTTGATATCATAATGCTTTCAATAATAATAATAATAATATCATGTGAAAAATGCCAGCTCTCTGAGAATGACCCAAGGGCAGAACTCATAAGAGTGTTTTCCTTTGCCAGCCATCATGCCGTGTTCTTCAAGTGACGTGGTAACCTTTTTCTTGTTTTGAAACTGGGTCGTCAAATATTGAGGACACGTGTATGAAATTACTTTGCAATTGCACATTTCTTTCCTGTAAAAGCAGAAAACAGAAAAAGCATGTTTGGAATAAAAGCCTTCGGTGGTGACTCAACCTTTTTAAGTGGAAGCACCATCTCCAGTGGAGTGGAGTGGAGTGGAGTCCCACCTGACCACAAACACACTGGTCAGCTTTAGATACCCCTCTTGGATCCTTTTCGACTGGGAAATTTCAATATACAATTCCTGCTGAGACTAACTAATCAATTTTGCCTTGTTATATACATGCAAAAACATGGTGGACCAAACCGAAGATAAAAATATATTTGAGTGTGTTGTTGTGGTTTTGGCTACTGTCGGATCGTGTCTTTTGATTGAAGCATGGTGCTGTATTATCCTGTCGGTTCATGGGATATTTTATTGTATATATTCCACCCAAAGAAGATATTGTGTGGAATCCCTCCTTTTTTGGTACAGGATATGGCTTTATGTTACATGTAGAATGTTTGCGCTTTCCGTTCAAAAGTAGAATTTATTTGATGATAAAATTGGCATATATTCCGATAGAGAAAAGGATGGTACATATTTGGGTGTGGTTCTTTTGAGCTTTTTAGAATGACACAAGAAGCAGTTTTGTTCGTTGGATTATACTCTTAGGGAAGAATTCCCTCCTAAAGTTTGGAGCAGATCAGAAGTCTTTGTCGTCTTTTTTTTTTTTTTTTTTAATTGAATAGGGAGATGCTAGTAATCATCTTCTTCTAAGATATTAAATAAAATAACTTTTCAATTTTCTATATAGGCTTATGTAATTTATCTGAAAAAATATCGAATGTTTTCTTCTAAAGCACTAATGAGTGTCTAAATTTGTAATGAGTGATTGGGGCAAGGAACCCCATTTATTAACATTCCAAACTGGACTTTCTAACTCATTAGATTTACTAGACGGGGTTGAATTGGGAGAAAACTGTAGAGAGTCTTGTCTCATCCAGTTATTCTTGAGAAGGATTCCAAAAAATTAGACTAGTAAAATGATCCTGGTAATGAAGATGTATAATCTGAAATTTCATTTTGCATGACAACCACCCCTCCACCCACTCCACTCCAACAGCAAGGGTGCCCTTTTCATGCTAATATTGTTGATGAGTTGGTTTTAACTCCTTAATTTTACATGTAGGTGTCTGCCAACTTGATGGAATAAATGAGAAAGAAAAGCCAAACGTAAAGCAATCTCTTGTTTCTTCATTCAACGCCCGGTTAGCTCCCAAGGTAAACGAGACATGCTTGGATATCTCATCAAATCAAGCAAAGGGAAATTTCATGAACGGATGCTGTTTCCCAGAAGAACGTAGAAACCGGGATTATTGTGGAATCAGCATTTCTACTTGGTTCAACCAATTCAGTATTCTCATGCAGAGAAGCCTCAAAGAAAGAAAGCACGAAACTTTTAACACCCTCAGGGTCTTCCAAGTAATCGTGGCAGCACTGTTAGCTGGCTTGATGTGGTGGCACTCGGATTTTCGAGATATTCAGGATCGATTAGGCCTCCTTTTCTACATATCGATCTTCTGGGGCGTGTTCCCATCTTTTAACTCTGTATTCGCCTTTCCACAGGAGCGTGCCATAGTTAAGAAGGAACGATCTTCAGGAATGTACACGCTATCATCATATTTCATGGCACGAGCAGTTGGAGACATGCCTATGGAGCTTATCCTGCCAACAGTTTTTCTTACGGTGGCATATTGGATGGCTGGGCTGAGATCTGAGTTTAGTGCTTTCATACTGACACTCTTGGTTCTACTCGGCTATGTTCTCGTATCCCAGGGACTCGGTCTTGCTCTGGGTGCTGTGATAATGGATGCAAAACAAGCATCCACGATTGTTACAGTAACCATGTTAGCTTTTGTGTTGACAGGAGGATTCTATGTGCACAAAGTGCCATACTGTCTGACTTGGATAAAGTACATATCTACAACCTTTTACAACTACAGGCTTCTTATCAGCATCCAGTATGGAGAAGGAAAGATGATTTCATCTGTACTGGGTTGTCATCAAAATGGCAGCCATAACCCAAGCTGCAAGTTTGTCGAGGAAGACGTAGTTGCACAGATTGGACCAGCAGCATGTGTCGGTATCCTGGTGTCGATGTTTTTTGGGTACAGGATATTGGCATATCTTGCACTGAGGCGAACTCACAAGTGAGTAAGTTGACAGGGATATCTCCATCTTCATGGTTATAAAATTTCCTGTCGGACCAATTCGACATCCGAGCTTATAGTTTTCGCTGAAGCTTCCTTGTAGTGGGTAGTTTGAGCACCAATTAACCAAAATTGATAAATTACCGGAGCAATTAGCTGCCGCAAGCAAAGTGTATAGTTTGAGATTATTTCAATGCTAAACATGGAGATTATATTGAAAATCCGAGAGCTGTATGGTATGGATCCTATATTTTGATTTACTTAATCGTTGTGTGCGGCAGGTGCGTACCAGTGAAGGATTCACGTGGTTTGAAGGACGATGAATAGGCAAACAGGCGAAGGTGGAAGTGGTCTCTTAGTTTAATCGTCGCACGCAAAGAGCCAACAGAAAATGCCACTACCGTGTGCATTGGATACGAGTGAAAGTGGGTGGGCCGCCTTGAGGAACTGCATCATGATGAATAAGTTGCACTATTATTTTTTTGATAAAGCAAGTTAATTTCATTGACACAAAGACTACACAATAAGTTTTTAACTTTATACAAAACACTACATTAGCCAGAGCGTACGGGGGTTCTCCGACAGAAACACAAGGCCTATTTTCTATATTGGGTAAAGGTTGAACTTGAGAGCTGAGCCCATAAAAAAGGGGCATCTCATTCTTGCCATACAATCAGCTATTGTGTTGCTTTCCTTAGGTTAGCACTTGAGCTGAGATTCACGAAACTGTTGCATTCCTTTCCTGCAAGCATCAAAGTATGCTAGAGAATCTCCCTTTTCGACTATTAGGAGAATAGCATATAGGGAGCCATACGGCCATGAGTGAATCGATGTTCTACGCATTGTATTTTAAACCTCATGAGGTTTTGATGCCCCGGCACGTAGCCTAAAGTTTTGCAGAAAAGTGTATCTATGTTGCCTAACATATCAAGTACTCTCTTGCTTTTAGGTTAATCGATTGGATGAGAAGCAGGGATAAAGACTGATTTCCAAAGACGGGGGAGTTTTTAGAATACGATAACAACCAGGGGAATAAATTCAAATAGAAACTTGAATAGGGATGATGCACCACCAGTTAAGAGACTGTCTTTTTAGCTTACAATTTGCTACTATTCATGAAGGAAACTCTGTAGCTGCTTAAACGTCCAAAACTACACTAACATTAAGCTCTGTCCAGACATATTGTATTGCTGGATACCTTTTGAGGACATGATATAATTCCTGGAAGAAAGAAATTTGATTTAAACGGACTGCTCTTTCCAGAGTGGTGATACTGAGGAAGGAATGATACGTGATTGACTCTTAAGAGCTCATTTATATTTCTGCTTGCAGAGAGATGCTCAGAGAGAGTCTGTGGGGGACTTTCAGTGCGTAGTAAGGAAGGAAGAAGACCGAAGTGAACTCCTCTATTTTTGTGCGGCCTGGGGCATTATTGTTGTTATTGTTAATGGACAGCAGGGAAACTACTCTCCCTTGTACTATCTAGTTATTTCACCGTTTCTATGTGCTAATGTTTGTACTGTGTTTCTATTATTAGTTTGTGTGAAATGTAATGGCCATAGCCACCATGTAATATTCCCTAATAATTGGTGGAAAAGCCAACTAAATGCAACAATTTAACAATAACATAAATGTATTGCTGAAAAATAAAAGAGATAAGGAAGAAGAGATCAAGCTTGGATGCTTTCAACCCCAAACACCACCCACCCCCTCCCATGGGCATACAATCATCTCTAATTAGGGACTTGATACACTTTTATTACTTAATATAAACTGGTTCAAGAATCAATTACACAAGTCTTTACAAACACAATACAAAACACAGACTCAATGGAGTGTCATCACAATAACTAGTAAATATAGCCTCACCAGCATCAGACTTATTCCACTCTTTGAAAATTTGTAAATTGATGTACAAGAGATAAGATTTGTAAAGAGAATATTACAAGAATATTAGATAGCAATTGAGAGCTCTAAAAACTTTTAAATAACTACATCTAAGTCGATTATTTAAAGCCTTTTCACAAACATGGACTATTGAAGGGAGATCACACAAAGTTTGTTGCATTAAATGTTGATCAATGGCTATTTTAGACATAGTGTCTAGATGCCTCCTTAGCTAGAGTTTAGATGTTAGTGTAACAAAATTTTGGACATGTTGTCTAGATGCTCTTACTTGTGGCGTTTGAATGCCAATTAAGTTAAAAATGCCTAATAGCCAATTAAGTTAAAAATGCCTAATAGCCAAAATCAGCTAGTACCTAGATGCTATCAACTATGGCGGTTGGATGCCAACCCTTACTTAGACTTGCATCCATTGAATTTAACAGAGTATAAAGCACAAAGCATGTATACCACAATCATCACTTCAAAAGTTAATTGTAAGATCACATTACACATGATGAAATCTAAAAAAGTAAGTTTCTCTTGAATCGGTTTTTAAAGATTTAGCCAAAATTAAACTTCATTTTAGTAATTTAATTTTATCATGAATTAAAGCTTCATTTCATCAAAATCACATATGGATCTATTAATTCAACAATCTCTCATTTTTTTATGAGGTCAAAACTTTACATAGATGCAACATGCTTCCCTCAATCTAGTAGTCCCCCTTAAATTAGCATTCCCATGTCAATGAATTTGTAAGTTTTAATAGTGGATGTTTAATTTGAGGAAAGGATTTTCAAGAACTAGTTTGAAAATGAGTTGCAAACTAGATTTTCCATTTTAATTTGATATTATAGATTCAATTTGTTAGTGCAAGATGCTTTAGGAGTTCGAATTCCTTTCCCCCTTTGGCTTCATAGAAAAAAAAAATGATGCGTGAAATGTTAGGGGGTGAAGAGGGAAGAGAAATATGATTCAAAAACCTGGCTAGCTTTGGTTTAAGCTAAAGGATATGCCTTCCCCCCCCCCCCCCCCCCCCCCCCCCCCCCAAAAAAAAAAAAAGACAAAGCAAGAAATTACAATCTAATCACAAAGAACCAATCCAACACACATCAATAAGCACTAACCATAAGTCATTCAACTCAACACACTTCAACAAGTGCTAACTACTACTTAATTAGCAAAAGACCAACCTAACATATGGAACAAGCTCTAAGTACAATGGTAATGTCATATTTACAAAAAAAAAAAAAAAAAAAAGCTTAAGAGAGATAACTAGTAGTGTAAATAGAACAAAAGGTGCCAAAGAAAGGTGAGATCACTAGGTATAACGGTAACAAAAGAAGGCTATGGGCCATGTCCCAAACAATAAACAATAGAAAGGAGGGCAACCATCAATCAAGACTTTGGCTCATTCTTGGAAGAGGAAGAAGAAGGATGATGAATGAGGATATGCTACAACGTGGAGGATCATACACATAGCAATATTGGGAAGAGACAAAGGTATTTGATCCAAGATACAGCTGAAGAACAAATTGAAAAGAACTGATGATAAGCAAACTTATGAGTTGCTCTTTAGATAGAACACACCAAATAATACTACGAACCTAAGTACTTATTTGATATGATGTGTAAGTAACTACTTAGGGTCATTTTCCATTTACTCTTGCTTAATGAACTAGATAGAAGTCGATCGGTATTGAGTTTATACACATACATAAGAGCAATAGGATAAAATAAAGTATATTTAAATAGAGGAAGATAATGCATTTTGGTCATATAAGTAATGGGCATTTATACGTAGTCGTTTTAGGGTTATAATAATAATAAAAAACATTGTTACATTGTCATTTTGATAATACATAATGAGCTTTGAAATCTATAAGTAGAGACCTCTTCCTTTTTCTTTAAAATATTTGAAGATTAAGAAAAATGTTGTTCCGTTATCACAATTTCACCCCAAAGATCAAATGATATTGACATGAAGAATAATTAAAACATTTTAAGAATTGTCATGTGTGCTCATAAGCTACCCATATCACTTATTCCTCCTCCCACATCTATCTTTGATCACATCCTCCCATCTTTTATTAGATTAAGACAAGATGTGCATGTGATCGACCACTTACCATACCACTCAATACAATGTTATTATTATTATTTTTTGGGTCATTTTTATCAATAGTAAAATAAGCTTCTAAAGAATGTTTTTAAATTCTCAGAGGATTTAAATGGTCAATTTCAAAGATATAAGGCTAAACACACATAGAGCAAAGTAAGAAGATATGTTTGGAATTTATCATAAATGAATTAATGACTAAAGATATTATGATGTGTTTGAGGCAGCCAATATCTACCAAAACATGCCCTTTATATCTTGTGAAATATTATGACGTGATTTATCGTGTTTTGATTAAGATGATGGCATTAAAATAACAAAAAGAATCTTGTGAATAATTGTATGAAATGAGAATCTATAATGTAAGTATGTAAAATTAAATAGCTATAAATATTTCAACATAAATGTGGGATCAGCTATGATAAAGAAGGGAAAAAAAGACGCGCACGTACACATAAACTTACTATGAAGGTTTGAACTGCATAACAATTTTTTTTTTCCCCTTTACTTGAATAAGGAAATTCTAAAAATCTCTTAATAATGTGGCTATACGTGGGGAAATGGGTTTTATAGAAATTACTACTCCGTATCCTATACTATATTTATGGATTTAAAAAAAAATTGAATTGAAACATGCCTTATGACTCGCTTGAAATATTTTGGAACTTGAACTTGTAAAATTATAGGTTCTAGAGCATTTAACAAATCCCATGAGCATGAGCTTTTTTTTTTTTTTAAGTGTAAATTGTAAATATATTCCCTTATACTTGTTTTACTTCAGTTTAACCCTTATTTTTACAAGTAAGCTTTTTAAACACCGAATCATTAGAAAAATATGTTTTTAGACTTCTATGCAACCACTTTGTCCTTAAATTTATATACCTTTTGTTATTTTAGTATTTTATTTTGCTACTTTATCATAAATAGTAAGATACGGTCTACAAACCATAAATTATTAGAAAAATATGTTTTAAACTCTTTATACCATTTTTATAAGTCAAAATATTAGTAGTTTTTTGTATCCAAAATCATGATATTTACTTTCTAAGTTGATATCAATTTTTGAAAGTAAATTCTAATATATAAAAATATATAAATAATTTTGACAAATACAAAAAATATATAGCAAAATACAACAAACACGAACTATCGTGTTGATTTAAATTGAAGATTTGTGATAAAGTTGACTATTACAATCAAGATTGGCTTGAAGTAATAGGTTATAAGTTTGGGTATGCATGTAGAATTTTTATTAAATCATAATCATTAAGGATATTATACAAATTAGTTTGATATTACCTTCTGTGAGCTCTGTGTGAAATTATTACTTTATATTTTAATATGCAGCATATATTATAAAAATTTGGAACCGGAACCAATGCTGAGCCCTTGGCACTATAATCAACCATATGGGGACGCGACCGGTTCCTAATTCGTCCGTGGGGGGTATGGAACTCGTACAAAAATATCCGAATTGCTAGATCAAGTTGGTGTAATATTCTCATCGTCATATCTATATCATCACTTAATTTCACTTTCATTCAGTGCACTCACCCACGTCATAATAAATCCTAGAAAATGTGGCTATATCAACACCTCCACTAGTGACTACCCCCATCATTTAAATTGCACCGCATTCTCGGTCTTTTTTCTCTCCCTGTGCCCGGTGTCATCAATGCTATGAGTGTGCCTATTTGGAGCTTGGATGTTAAAGTCATTCTTTTTCAAAGTTTTGTAAAGTTAAAAAGTTCATTAAAATTATTTTTTTAAATTTCCTAAAATTATAAATTAATAATTATTATTATCTTGGTTTTTAAAATATCATATAATATTATTATAACATTTTTTTTTTTATTTTAGACAACTACAATTGCACTTTTAAGGAACTCCAAAAGAAAAAAAAAAAGAAAAAAATTTTAGCTGATCCTATTCCTCTAAAATGATGTATTTATATATATATATATATATATATATATGTCTCCGTATATCAAGCTAAATCTTTATTTTTTAAGTACACAAATAAGCTGCATACGCCGTCTACTGTATATAATAACAGTCATTCAACAAGAGTGATGATAAGGATAGTAAAAGCCAGACTAGTCTGGTCGGGTGGAACAAAAAAGTCTTCTCTCCTTTCTCTTGCTAGATGGATTCTTCTTCTTCTGCTCTCTGCAGCACAACTAGAGTGGCTCCGAAAGAATGTGCGACCAAATCAACTCGAAAGAAACATCACCCACAGTACTCTAGCAGGAGAAGCCCGTCTTTTTCTTCCTCCTCGTCTCTCTCTTCATCAACTTCCTCCCACTTTGCCGATGAAACTTTGTCCCCAATAAGTCCTGCCATTCCTCTTCCGTCTTCTGGGGTTCCTTTTTCTTGGGAAAAACTTCCAGGAATTCCCAAGAAACAAGCATCAAAGAGTAAGGATTCAGATTCAGCAGCCAATCATCTTCTTCTTCCGTTGCCTCCTTCCGCTATCCCTACTCCTCCATCCTCAGGAAGATACAGTTATCAGGAGGAGTCAGCAGGATTCAGAAAGCTGAAGAACCATCATCACCAGTACCATCATCGTCATCATCAGAATAATAGCTTCCAATGGGATCCGTTTGTGGCTGCACTGGTAGAGTGCTCCAAGGATGATCGCCAGGAAACACATGCAGATGGTAATAATAATGCTAACTATTGGATAGGTCCCAAAGTTTCAAGGACTACTGGTGACCCATTCGGAATTATCAGTCTATATAGCTCTTGCAAGCGAAGCTGTGCAGTTTCCGAATCCATTATATATCTTCCACGATCGAACCGAAGATCCACTTACGACCTCATCAATCGTCACTCCCATTGAATCTGTGGTGGCGTCGCGGGGTTCTGCATCATCAGTAATAGACACTAAAGTTTTCGTCTCACAATAAAGCTGTAATATTGCTTTAGTTGTTCTCCATATACCGCATCTTACGTTTTAAAGTTTTTACTTTTATTTTATTTTTTGAAATCTGAATCTCGTTTGTCGGTTTGATATTCAAACTCATATAGCGACAAGCACAGGTACGTGTCAACGAGCACATAAGTTATTGTAATATAAGCATCAGCCAAGACAGCTATCTACCACAGTCCACAGTTTACGATCGCCATGTTTAGTAAATGATGTCTGTATGTGTGTGAGTGTGTGTGCATTTTTTTTTTTTAATTAATGTTTTTAAATGGGTTATGTTTTACTATAATTTCTCTCCAATCTTCTCTCGTTTTCCATCAATTTTTCATTTCTGATTCTTGAATATATAAAAATCGATAGGGCCTATCCATCTTCGTCTATGTATTAATTATATATATCGAAATTGCTGTATTTCATGTGCTGATCTTGATTATTTTAATAGTATGAGTAAATCTTACAAGACTCCACGTGAAGTTCACATCGCGACTACTCTAGTTAAAAAACAAATATTAGTAAGACCCATTGTCGATTTATTTATATTAGCATAGTCCACAAAACTAATTAATTTGTTAGGCAGCGTTGAAATGGATGTGAGAGGTTGTTGATCTACTCCGATGTCTGATCCCTCCCATATGTACACCAGATTTTTCAGATTCCCTTTGTTTAATATTGCACACGCAATGGCAGAACACGCCCAATCATTTGCCTTTCCGTTTGAATTTAATAAATTATGGTGCTTTTGGGCCAAGCTTCTTTTTTTTTTTTTTCCTCCTTTTTAAATTGGATAATGTCACATCTTTGTTTCTCTTCTCCCAAAGTATCCCAAGAAAACTGTACCATCAAAATAAAATTCTATTCTGCATCGACTGCTTTTTAAAGAAACAACTCGAGCAATTATTACCTTTATAAAATACATATAAAAAAATCATTAACATTTATTTGCACTGACTGCTTTTTAAAGAAACAACTCGAGCAATTATTAGCATTAAAAAAATATATAAAAAAATCATTAATATTTATTTGTGTATACCAATTAATTTTTAATTTTTATTTTAATTCATTTTAGTTTTCAACGTTTTAATGAATTTATAAAAAAATCTCTTCATTAGTTTTTCTATTACGTATAAACATATTCAACACTAAAATAAACTAAATGAAAAAAATGTTAAATATTAATTCGTATATATAAGTAAATATTAAATATTGATTTGTATATATAGATAAATGTTAATTTTTTTTTTTACGTGGATTAATTATATGCTGATATATATCCATAATAACAGAAAATTTGACAAAGTTAACAGAAAAAGTTATTTGATACGACTTGAAAAAATTGAGAATTAAAATGAATACAGGATTTCTTATATATCACATTTACAACCCTCATTTGTATTAGTATACAATAGTTAAAATTTTTCAAAACTAAATTATTAGTAAAACAATCTATTTCATTTAATACAGGATCAAGTCAATTATTTGTATTAGTATATAAAGGTTGAAATTTTTCAGAATTGATATTGTTACTCGATTTGAGATTTATTAGAAATTAAAATAAAAAATCAAATGATAAATTAACCTAGAAAAATAATTGCAAGCGTATATTTTCATAAAATACTAACGTAATATTGTATAAGAGAAAAACATTTATGGTATAAATATTTTTCAACTGGTATAAGTGTGCAGTATTTAAATGAGAATTTGGATAATTTTATAGTAGACAATCTTTAAAAGGTGTCGTTATAAATTTTGCAATCCAATTTAGTGGTATTAAAGCTAGTATATCGTCTCAGGGAATTTAATTTGACCTTAAAAATATATGATATATGTGGTTCCGCAAGGATCTCTATCAATTTCTTCTCCTACATGATAAATACGGAAAAACTTATTAAAGCCAATATGTTAAGTATGACTCCATACTACAACGTCCAGAGAGATGATACCGTCGTCGATACACAACGTTGATTATAATCAATGTCTGGCTGATGTAA
Organism: Lumnitzera racemosa; assembly: GCA_024138005.1. NCBI lineage: Eukaryota > Viridiplantae > Streptophyta > Magnoliopsida > Myrtales > Combretaceae > Lumnitzera > Lumnitzera racemosa. Next base: position 64,087,740 of record JAMXBC010000011.1, read on the forward strand.
GAAATTGGACACTACATTACCAAATTGCCAAACTTAACCATGCATCACACATTCTACAGTTAGTGGAATTGGTGAGGTTGTCGGTGGATACAGGCCACGTTAGAGGAAATTATTTTTATGTTTCTTTTCACCAATTTCATTTTGTTGAAAGATACAGGTATCAATCGACAATTGCTAGAAAGGGAAAATAACAGTAATCCATTACTGGGACCCATAAATTAAATGTGTTGGATATTATTATAATAAATCTTTAGGAAAAAAAAAAATCGGATTTAGATTATCTCTATTTAGTATTTTCTCAATTCATAAATCAATATTGAGATTATTTAAAATTTTAAAATATCATATGTTGTAATTATTACTTTATCGTATATTTTATAATCTCAAACTATTAATTATACATAATAACATTTTAAGAGGATAAATTAAGGAAAATTGAAATAGTAAATACAGAAGATTTATTTTCTAAAAATCAGCTATGACATATATATTATGGTCCCATCTATATCTTATCGCCCCAAGTGGGAAATAGGAAATTTTACAAGAAAAGATACAGATTTAACTGCATATCCCAGTACACAGCTGATAACAAATGATTCTTAGAAAATAATTAGAGAATTTGTTGAATTAGTTAGAAATTAGTATTCGCAAGCTAATGTTATAGATAGCTATTAAAAAGCGTAAAACATTCATTGATAATTGTCGATTCAAGAATTCTAGAAATCTTTCTATCTTTTTCTATTTGTTTCATTAAAGGGTACCTCGTCTTAACTAAAGGTACACTACCATAAACCGAAGCTATGACTGAATCATTTTTCTGCTTTTATAAAGAGCTTCAGGAACACAATTTCCAGATTAAATTTCAAAGATGGAATTGAACAAGAGAATGCTTAGATCATTTTAACAATCTTTACAGCAAATCGACGTTATATGGATCAAACGCAAAAGAATCAGAATCCTCGTTCAAGCATTTACAATATACCATTCCGAGGTTCATTTATTTTCTAATGATTCAGAGTTTCATTCAATTTCTAAGTCCTTACTCGAGGTAATCAAAATGTAAATCCCCAATCTGTGGAAGACATTTGTTGTAATGTATTTCCATAGGATAAAATTTCTTTGATTTTCATTAGATTCATGGTGAAGATTGCATCAAAGTTAAGTTTTACACACTCAGTCAAACTATACATCTCAATACACAATTTTTTGACCCACCTAATTCTTTTCATTGTTTTTCCACCAAATTTTTATCACTTCAATTTGCTAAAATGCACACATATTACATTCCTCTTTTACGCTCTCCTCATTATATACCTTCTATTCCTTTTATGACAACCTTAACACCCATTTCTCCTGCTATCCACGTTAACACTCGAAATATATTTGCAAACAAAAAGAGTAAAAGAAGGGTGGGGTAGCGTAGGAAGAAGTCAACGTCAAGCAACCGCCAGGGTGAAAAAAATGCCGACAATTCAAGAAAATATCATTATCAAGAATCAAGATGGAGCAAATGCGATATCCATTTTTTTGTGGATGAACATTCGAAATTTTCACTTGTTGAATTAGTCAAGGGTAAGAAAGAAGGAAAAAGCAAGCATGAAAATGTGGCTAAAATGGAGCAAATGCGATATCCATTCATTGTTGCATGATCAGCGGTTGCCGATTGCACATTTCATGAGCCCACGGATTTTCTACAACACGATGCTTAGAAAGCAAGATGACAAGACCAAGATTAGCAAAATTAAGAGCTTATAATTTTATTGGATAGCATCATTTAAGCTTATTTATACTTGTCTTCCCTTGTTTGAATTAGGAAATAAAACTTTAGATTTTAATATTTAAATATGCCATGATCTCAATTTATATAATTACAATGTCTATGGAAGCTTACCTCAATCCATCGGAAAACTGTTCTTCAAAGGTTCGCTCTTCAGGTCTTGTATTATAATATAAGAGAAGTATTTTTGTTTTAAACGTGTTATCTGTTTTTAGTTCATGTGTTGTTTCGAGTTTTATAAATTCTTTCAATTTTTAGTTATCAAATATTTGTGAAATTGATGATTATCGAACTCGGTTGCATATAAATTTCAAGGTGAATTTCACAGTTTGATTTTTTAATAGAAAAAAATGATGGGCAAATCTTATTTCATCCTATGAGTGTCAAAATACATTCTGGTCCAAGGAAAATGATGTAAAGTTAAAAATTTATTCATCAAAATTTAAAGTCAAATTACAATTTTATTCTTGAAATTATTGGTCAAACACAAATTCACCTTAAAACTTTCGAAACTTGAATTTACATCCCAAAAAATATAAAAAATGCCACAAGCCCTAAGTCCTCTCTAAAACTCCCAAAATTATTATATTCATCTGAAGATTACTAGAATCTTTAGGATAGTATATTGATATAAAAATATATTTTCAAAAACTATAGAAAAATGACTTCATTTATTTATTTTTTTTTGGAAATTTGGATAATTTGAAATTATTGAAATGTAAATCAAGAATAATATTAAATTTAAGATGTATTTGTTCCTTAATACTTTTATAATATTACAGTCATCTTCCAATGAAATAGATTAGGTTCAATTTCCTTTCTTAATAATTGCAATGATATGGTAGTTAAAAAAAGAAAAGACATGTTGTTTTGAGAGCTTATTATCATACACTAGATTTTGTTGTAACACAAAATCTAATTCAAATCATGTTGGGTATAAGCAAGCATGTCATAGATTTGAATCAATTCAATAAGGTATTTAATGCTCAAACCTTATAACTTCAACAACTAACATATTAATTAAGATCAAAAGAACTTATAAACAACAAAAAAAAATCGAAAAATCCAACGTATTAATTAAGATTGTGTGGGCTAGCTAGTGTAGATTGAATATTTCAAGCAATGGTATTCACCGCTTAGGACAAATGGATCATACAACTGTAGTGGAATTATAGGCAAGATGATACATTAAAGAGATATTGTAGACTTAGAATAGTAGCGAAGGATGCCAAGATGCATAGATTACGTATTGGAAACTTAATATGTGATTGAAGGACAATAATAAATACAGGAAGGGCATGAAAAATAATTAATATTTAATGTCAGGGTCAATTTTGGAAAATTTAGGGTTATTAGGAAACCCTGACTATAAATAGTTATTTTAGCCCTCTAAAGTTATTTTCTTAATTTTTTTTTTCAATTTATCCTCTTAAAATATACTTATATGTAATCAATGGTTGATTTATAAAAAGAAATATAACATTATTTGATAGTTCCATCACCTAATATTTAGTGGCTATTACGATCCTATAAAGACCCGATTAGAATTTCTCCAATCAAGGTATTGTTTGTTTTAACATGGAATGATGCACAATTTTGACCTTTGGTATAGTAGTTTTGTAGAAAATTACTCATCTTAAAATTGACCTAGCCTAAGCATCATTTCCTTGTTTTTGACATGCTACTTATAGGGATATTGCGGAGTTTCGCAAAACTTCAGGCTGCCACATTAAAAAGCGTCTTGAGGATTATAGGTCAATTACCTAGTATTTACAGAATGTTACAATCTATTCCCTTATAGAACTGATATCTTTATCAATTTTGTTACATAGGCTTAGCACCACCATCGAATAGGAATTCTACCCTTTCGGTTGGTGAATTGCTTTGATAGCACATGTAATAACTTAACTAAAATTCCCCCCATAAATGTATTATCTACTTTCGTATGAAACATGGCATGATATTGTCCTTTAGTATAATAGCATCCCAATAGGTCACACATCAAAATGTGCCTCAATAGTAGTTCCGTCAGTTAATATTTAAGGGTTGTTACAATTGACCCCTTTACAAAACTAACGTCCTCATTAGTTTCACTATACAGGTTTAAGACCACCACTAAGTAGAGCCTTCATTTTACTGGTGGATTACTTTGATACCACTTGTAACGACTTAACCAGAACTCCTTCGATTAAGGTATTATCCATTTTGATATGAAGTGTCACATAGTATTATCTTTTAGTGTAATAGTTTCCCAATAGGTCACATATCCTAGAATTAACCTAACTTAAGTATACTTAATTTTGAAGTTTTACCGAACTTTGAACTATTACACCAAAAAACAACTTTATAATTAAAGTTTCATCACCTAATATTTAAAGAATATTGCATGAAAGATTATTAAGAAAATAGTATCTAAACAATAAATATAATAAAAATACTATGAAAGCGCTATGAAATAAATAAAATATGTTTTTAATCTCTCTTTTGAAAGAACTAAAAGGAATATATGTAGTAGCTTCATACCGCTAAATTTAGATAATGGCTTCATAGAATTTATAATTTATATAATCTTACATCACATGATTAAATTTACATGGTCTCACATCACCAATGAGATAAAAGGCATCATATCAATTTATAAACTAATTTTTCTCAATATTAAGTCACTCTCTCATGAAGTCGGCATCATGACATGTAACATTTTAGGAAACTAAATCTTAATAAAAATATAAAATAAAATATTTGATATATTACAAAGATACTAATATAATTAACCTAAAAACAAGAAACTAAATTTAATTAAACAAAATATAACATTAAAATCATATCTAATGAAATAAAATAAAATCTTGTCAACAAATTTCTTGGTCTACATCAATTCCTCTCACTTAAAAAAGAAAACTCATTCTTGAATATCTTAGATTTTCTTTAAATATTCCTTGATTGCAATTTGTAAAAACCAATCCTAAAACCATGACATAGTAGCCCTTCAATATTTCTTGACTTGAAAAGAGTTAGGTTGGTGAGTGAATGTACTGCTTATTCCGATCTTTCAAAGTGCCTCGAGTCTCTACTTTTTTCTCTAGTCACAATTGGCATATTTTCCTTTAGATACTTTAAATCTTTATGTTCAAATTCTATTACAAACTCATAGAATTCATTGTTTTAATTAATTTTCTTTTTGATTTTTCTAAAATTATCGTGAACTTAAACAATAATGATATGAATCAACTTCTTGAACTAGTCATACATAGTCAAGTTAGAGGACTACAAGAACTCATATGGTGAATACTAACTTGAAACCCCATTTAAGATGATGATTCCTATTCCGATCTCTATTTTTTATACTACTGCCGACTTGAGTATCGAGTTCTTATAAGTTCCAACATAGTTTTCAAGCTGTGAAGCAATCATGCCAACCAGCCGAGCAACTATATCTATTGTCAAGCTCATAATATGATCCAAACAACTCTCAAGCAAACCAACATTAAACCTTTGTCAGAACCGAGTTACCAAGACACCCGACCAAGAAAGGATTAAACTGTTCCCCATAGCCTAAGCTCTAACTTGAACCCAATAAAGTCAGCTCTGATCAATGTCACCCTTCTAACTTCGTCTAAGCAGGATCTTATGACTACCAAGGGCCTTAACATTCATTACAGCATAGCTGACTACACTGCAAGCCTCTAACTACCCCTTCATACATATTTTTTGGCATGTCATTCCTAAGACTCTTTGCTCTTTCCATATAGGATATTCTTTATCCTTTTTACCCTTTTAAATATATTTTATGTATTCTATTTGTAAATTACCCTTTTAGCTTTTTCATGTATGCTTAATAACCCTAGTTGAGCTAGTTATAGATACTTATACGCTGGTACATCATTACATTGTTGAATATTACCAGTTTCTTTCTTAAGTAAATCAAGTGTTCTCATTTTATCTTAACTCTTATCTATCCTCTTTATTAAGAAGTTGTGATAAGTAACCCTATAGTTCGAATTGGTGAGTCACATTTCGTGAATTGTAGGTTGAGTAGGATCAATTCTTACATCATATTCGATTGGTAACTATTCAAATTTACTAAACTTTTTTATTTTCTCTTAGTTCTCATCTGTTGTTGTGTCTCTCCATGTGTACAACTCCAAAGACGTATTAGCTTTGCTGGTATTAGAGCATGGTTCTGAGAGGGGGTATGTGAAATTAAGGTGATGTTTGCTATTAATGGCTGATGTGTTCTTTCTGTAATTGTTGCAATATGTTTGTGTAAAGTAAGCTTTGAAGTTGTGAGTTATGAAGTAGAGGTTTATGTGTTGGTAATTGTAGTTCCTATTGTTACTCCGTTATACTTTGTTTTTCACTACAAAATAGAGCAAGTTCATTTCTGTTGTATTCGGGTGAGTATTAGGTGATTAAAGTTGTTAGAGTGTATTAGTAAGGTTTTAGGTAAGAAGTAAAAGTGTTTGTTATGTATTATGTTGTCAATATGTTAAAGAAGTATTACCTTATGTTGGATTTAAGTGTTCAAGATATTATTAGTGACAAAAATAGTGGTGCTCATGTTGATTAAGGTTAAAATGGTAGTACTATTCATGGGTTAGTCAATGATAAGTTTAACAAGCTCACCAGTCTTATTGAGAGTTTAGTTACAATGATGTAAGTCAACAGATGACAACCATAAGGTGTATCACATCATAATCTACTTGAAAATGTTCTTGAGAGATGATATGGCCAAGGTGGCCAAGCTAATTGCTTAGTTTAACCCCATCAAGTTGGAGGAGTTACAGATTAAGCTACTTGACAAAGGTTAGAGTTATAAGAGATTGAGAAGGTAGATGACAAAGAGTATGGAGAGGAAGAAGAAGAGGTTAAATATTATCGAGCATAAGAGTAAGGACAACGAGCTTCTTGAGGACTAAACAATGTCAAAGTCTAAATCTCACCCTTCAGTTAAAGTAGAGATGTAGATGAATATTTAGAGTGGGAAGAGAAAATATTTGATTGTCATGGATACACTAATGCTGTTAAAGTGTGACTTGTTACATTCAAATTTTCTATATATACTATTATGTAGTGGAAGAATTTGAATGCGACTAAAATGGAAGATGAGGTGTACAAACTTGGGAAGAGATGAAGAGATTACTGAGAGGAAGATTTATGCTCGAGTCTTACTTGCAGGATATGTTTGTAAAGTTGTAGGAACTTTACTAAGGAAGTCAAACTGTCAATAACCATGTGAGAAAATTTCAGATGCTAATAATCCGAGCTTATGTGGATGAACTCGAAGCTTATATGGTGTTGAGGTTCATTTTTGAACTTAAATATGAGATCTTTAACATTGTAGAAGTACATATGTTCTATTTATTGAAAGAGGCCATTAGGGTAGTACAAAGAGTTGAAAAGTAAAGAAGAAATGTTCTAAGCCTACCTAGGCTGACATTTTCCTGAGATCCTATTCTATACCGACTTGCTCATGCTGAGCCGAGGAGACTCTCCCGAGCTAAGGAAAAATATGACAAACTTGATGATAGCTAAGCAAGCTAGCAAATTTGAGTAGGCTAGTAGAGTCGAGTTGAGGAAAGGTTGACACCAAGGGCATATGAGAAAAGATAGGCCTCCAGACGAAAAACAAGCGAGGTAAAGTGCTTCAAATGCTTAGGTTTTGGATACATTATTACCGAGTGTCTGAGAAGGTATAGTGGATAGCACTAATGAGAGTAAGCTAGAGGAAGAGAAGAATGCTAAAAATGTCGAAGCTAAGGAGGAAGAAGAAGTTTGTATATATGTTGACCAGGGAGAAGTGATGACCCAAGTACTGAGATGAGTACTGAACTCTTTGTCAAGCTCTAAAGAAGACTATAGGGAGAATTTATTCCATACAAAGTGTACCATCAAGAGACAGTTGCACACCATTATTGTAGATGGAGGAAGTTATACTAACGTCGTTGCGAATTTGTCTATGTAGAGGTTATGACTGTCGACTTCTAAGCACCCTTGATCATATAAGCTATATTAGCCGCATGATAAGGGTACTTTACATGTCACAGAATTAGTATCTGTGCCTTTTAGTGTTAGGAATGTGAATAAGGATGAAGCGGTATATAATGTCATCCTCATAGGAGCTTCACATCTGTTATTTAGATGACCATAGTTATTCAATTGATGTGTTATTATTAAGATATAAGAACACTTATGCCTTTGTCAAGTATGGCAAGAAGATTGTGCTACAACCTATGATACCTACCTAACTAAACGAGACCTATAACCAGCTAATCCGAGCTAGTAAGAAGAAAATTTTAGTGATGAGCCAAAGAGAGCTCTAAGCTACTAGGAATGTTGATGAGCCTATGTTCCTATTGATCAGAAGATTGTTGGAGATGAGAAATCCAAAAGATGTTCTTGATGAGATTCAAAGATTTATTGGTGAATTTTTTAACATGTTACTTGAAAAGTTGCCTAAGGGATTACCCTTAGTTTAAGGTATAGAACAATATATTGATTTATAGCTAAGTGCAGCCTTACTAAATCAACTTGCCTATAGAATGAATCTCAAGCAAGCTATTGAGCTAAAAAGAAAAGTGAATGAATTGATAAAGCGATGCTATGTAAGAGAAATCATGAGTCCTTATGTTGTACTAGCTTTGTTCGTCTCAAAGAAGGATTGTTCATGGTGTATGTGCATTGATAACTGAGTAATCAACCGAATTATTGTTAAGTACAGATATCTAAGACCAAGGCTTGTTGATATGTTAGATGAGTTACATAGTACTCGAATATTCATGAAAATTAATTTACGAAGTGACTACTACTAAATTTGCATGAGGCTTGGTGATGAATGGAAGGCTACTTTCAAGACGAGGCATGGTCTCTATGAATAATTGATTATGCCATTTTTGTTGATTGGTAATTTTCGTTCAGGTGCATAAAAACTTGTAAAATAAGAAAACAATTACAGAGGGTGTCGGAGGGTGCTCTGATACAACTACTCCAATACTTAAGGTAGCCCCTTTGTCATGAAAGTAGAATTGTCAAATGATTATGGAAGTGAGAGAATGGAAGAAGGTCCCATTACTTGGAGGTCTTGTCTGGTACTAATAGTTGATCAAGAAAAGTTATACCCGAACTAGATTATCGGATTGGGCTTAAGTATTGGGCCAAATAATATTAGTCCGCAGAGCGGCTATCAAAAAATGTTATCAACATTTAACTCTTATTCTCTTTGGTGACAAGGTTGACAAAGAGAGTATTTGAGAAAGTTGATTTTGTGAGATTCTTGGAAAGGTTTGTAATCTAATCTTGAAGAGGCTATAGTGCTTAAGAGAGCAAAAGCTTAAAGAGGCAAAAGTCAGGAGTGATTGAAGCATTTATTGATGTTGGCATGCTTGAAAAGGTTGGTGTGCCTAAAGAGGCGAATGCTTAAAGAGGCTAAAATGGTTGAAGAGGTGAGGGCTTGATGAAGCTAAAGCACCTGAAGAGACTAATGTATTTGAAAAGGCAAGGGCCTAAAGAGGCTGGAACACCTGGATAGGCGAAGGCCTGAAGAGACCAATGTGCTTAAAAAGGCTGGGGAAGCATACATGTCATCTAAGCGGGGCATGACCTATGCTAAGTAAAGCTGTAAAATAAGTTAGTTGGCCTCTAGTCCATTATAGTATAGGACTTGGGCTTATCTATCCATAGTTTGTACAAAGTGTCAGATCAAAGTATTTGATCCATCACCATTTAGTGGTTTAGGGTTTTTAAATAGCTCGTCATTTGTAACTTAGACTTAAGCTTTATATCTCATCGTCCGAGCTCATTTTGGACTTAGAGATTAGTAAGTGTTCCTTTCTCGTCGTTCGTCAAATATAGGAGCTGAGGATAAGCGTTTTATAATTTACTTGTCATCTGTAGTGTACAGGGCTTATAGCTATTAAGAAGTAGCATGTTAGTGAATTATGTTTACGTTGGCTTAAGGCGAAGGGTGTTTCTTTAGCCTTCATTTGTTTTGAGTTTCCATATTGGTCTTCAAAGGAGGTAAAAAGAAGTCTGTAAAGGATTGAATAAGTCATTACAAGTGTTGAAAGGTCGACACTTTTCATTGTTAGACTTATTAAAGAGTTTATATCGTAGATCGACATATAGATAAATATAATTTAATATGAAATCCATGAATTAAGAGTAAATGCCAACAAGTGACTAACGCAAGGCATGATATAGGTACATATTAAAATAAATGATCGAAGGAATCATAATTATCAGTAATGAAGTTTTACTCATCTTTTTTCAATAGGAGTGAGCATGTGAATGAGCTACGATGCATGGTATTTCGACAAGATTCGATAATGCCGGTACCACTTATCAATTACCTTATGACACATGTTTGGATGTTGAAGGAGCCAAGGAGGGTAGTCGATAGCCAGATGTCGTTAATCATCTAAAGAACGAGCAATGTTACATAGTGGATCGATACTTCTAGGACAACTTGCCTATTTTAGAGATTACATCCACGTGTTGAGCTTGAACTATACTTGCTATAATAGTAGATTGCTTGGAGTACAGGCAATGTTGCTTAGTTCCAACTCTGTCCCTATCCTTTCGGATTTATTTCAGCATAATAACAGCGAGTAGGTGACAAGATCTATCATGTTAATAGGCTCGACAACGCAACGCGGAGCCTTGATCTCATTAGAACCTAGACTTGGAGAAACAACGTGGAGCCATGTACGACTCGAGTCAACCTTCAAAGGAAGGTAGGTGGCTGCTTCTAGTAGTTCAGTTCATCATATAATATCTAGCTTTACTCGGCAAAGTGGACTGCTCAACTCAGCAAAGTGGATTGCTCAGCTCGGCAAAGCGGATAGCGTGGTAAGTGTAGATTTGCTCGGTTGGACACACTGATATGAAATGTAACATGATTTGTTGTTAGGATGGGAAGAAAGTGGCTCAATAACGAGCTCGAATCTTGTCGCAGCTATTTATAGCTGAATGGCATTTTGTAATTAGAGAGGTCGACGTGGTGCAAAATTTGGCTGGTACTTAGACGTGTTTCTGCAGTTGAAGGATGATATAATTTAGACGAATAGTGTTGTAGGATACAAGCTTTGTCACTAGGAAGGATCACCTGATGCATCAAAGAGAATTACAATTGGAACACCTCCAGGTGAGTGGGTTGTCATCCGCTTTGTGGTTGATCATCCAAGTAAAACTATCAAACTCTTTTTCGATGCACGTGTTCAGATGCGTAGATGCTTTGGTAAAAAGTTCAAAGCAGTCGCACTTAGAGGAAAGCCTTTACAGATCAAAGTTTAACATCCTTTTAAAAGCTTTTCACTATACTCCTTGGTCATTGCATTCATATCGGCATTACCTATGACTTTCAACTGAACAGTGTTGCGAGTTGAGTAATGACAACTATTATATCTTGACAAGACAATTTAGTATAAGCCCCTAAAATGCTCAGATTTGTAGTTATGGAATGAAGGGACAAGAGCTCAAGCTTGTATTCGAGTGGAGAAGCTCAGGATATTGGAGCTTACTTGGTTCGCCTCTTTCTCGGATGTGAAGGTCTTACTGGCACGTACATGGGTAGTCGGCAAGAGTTTCTCGGCCATGAATTGCCGTATACATGGTAGTTCGAAAACAACTCAGCAAGAGTTGGTTGGCCAATATTCTCGGCAACTTGATTGGGAGTTCGGGGTCTTGGTATGACTCGGACAAACTCGACATCTTAGTTATTTGCAGGCCGATAGAAAAGCTCGGCATCAACAGCTCGGTGTCAATTTCTTGGCAACTTGGTACAACTTGAACATGCTCGGCTTCTCGGCAATTAGGCATGGGGCTTGGAGTTAACATTAAGCAAACTGCTCAACCAAAAACTTCTCGACAAGAGTGACATTTGTCCAGAGGTGAATCACAGCTCGAATAATCCAATGCTTGACAGTTCAAACAATAGCTCGACATGCTGTTTATACTATGGGACTTATTCAATCAAGTCTAGTTTAAGGGTTCGAGTGAGTCTTGGCACTTGCTATTGTTACCATATACAACTCAATGTGGCAAGTTCTCGTCTTACATAGTTCGATAATGGATAGACAGAACAGCACGGTCACTCGCGTACTATGCTTACTCCTAAAGTGTTTCAAATCTTGATCGAAATGCCGCTGGAGAGCTTGTACTCTTATCGATTGAGCTTATCTCTATCTGCCATTATTAGAGCTAGAGCTCGGCAATTGGAGTTCTTTGATTTTTGTCACTCAGCATTGCAACTATCTTTTGCTCGAATTTTCACCGAGACTCGGGCTCCTTCCATCTACTCGACCTTGTTGGAGAGATGTCTCAATAAATCCGACGTACAATTTGGCACTTAAAGAGCTGGTTGGCCTGTCAAGTTGTCAGAAACTCGGCATATAAACCGGATGAACAGCTCAATTATACTCGAGTTGCCACTTGACACATGCAAGATAGCCTATGCCCAACTTCCTTGAAAGGTCGGATATCAGCCATAAATGGGCACGCGATCGACAGGCATGTTTGAATTGTTCACAGGTGAACATTTTAAGAGCCATTATCGTGAAGAACTAAAACATTGGAGGCATTGGCAGATACTCAACATAGCAGTCATAGTGGCCAAGATGAAGATAATTCCAGTAAGTAAAATGAACTTCATGTAGCATCCTTCATTTCCTTGATGGATAACGTAATCCTAGTGGTTAGACCCTTGCAACAGAAAAACATTACATGCATGAAGAAAACCGTCGTATGCATGAATAAAACCGTCACCTGCAAGATGAAAACCGTCGTGCGCAAGATGACAAGTACCATGCTTCGTTGCTTTTGGTCCTACACATCTTCCAAGGAGGAATCCCACATGAAAGTTCCTCTCCTAAAATACGTACACATAGTCCGAATCCTAGGCGAAAAGGACTTGAAGCTGTAGTCTTTTGGCAATAAATGAATGATGCTTGAAGCCATTGCCACTTAACAAATCACAAAAAGATATGATTTGATTCGGTGGAGAAATTCGAATAAACATTATTAGGGATCATTGAATATGGTATGAGTATCCAACTCAGATGTGAATAAATTTATTAAAGGTAAGAATCCTATGGAGGGATTTTTTAAAATAACATTAGGAATCATGGTAATAATTACATGTTCTCATAGATAACGTCGATCGTTGACTGGTTATTTTTATTTCGGTGTACAAACACTTGTAAAACGAGAAAATGACTACGGGGGATATCGGAGGGTGCTCTAGCGTGGCCACTTTGATATCTAAGTCAGTTATTTTATCATGAAGGTGGAATTGTCAAATGATTATGGGAGTGAGAGAATGGAAGAGGGTCCCTTTACTTAAAGTTCTTGTTTAGTATTTATAGCTGATCAGTAAAAGTTGTACTTGAATTAGATAATCAGACCGGGCTTAAGTAGTGGACTGGCTAATATTAGCTTATAGAGTTGCTATTAAAAAATGCTATCAACAATTTTGACTTACAAATGCATTGAGCACATTTATGTGGCTAATGAATCATGTGATGCATTTGTTGATTAGAAGATGTGTAGTTGTATACTTTGACGACATATTAGTGTATAGTGCCGACTTGAACAATCACTTTCAACATCTTTGAGTTGTTTTTGACACTTTATGAGCTAAGAAGTTGTATGGGAACTTAAATAAGTGTATGTTCTATCAAAGGGAAGTCATCTTTCTTGAGTATTTAGTATTTGAAGAAGGAATTCGAGCAATGAAGAAAAGGTTCGGGTTGTCTTGAAGTAGCCGATGCTAAAGAATGTCACAGAAATACAAAGTTTTCGTAGCCTTATTTCTTTTTACAGGTCATTCATTAAAAACTTCAGTACAATCGTAGCCCCCTAACTGAGTTAACAAAGAAAAATGATGGATTTCGATGGAATGACCGAGTTGAACAGACCTTTAGGGAAATCAAGAAGAAGCTTACTACTGCCCTTATCTTATCCCTACCAGATTTTGACAAGCCATTTGAATTAAAATGTGATGCATCAGACATTAGAATTGGTGTTGTACTGATGCAAGAATGACAATTGGTTACTTAACATAATGAGAAACTTAGTGGTACCCATTAACTATTTTGTATATGAGAAAAAGTTGCACTCTTTTTTTGAGCTCTTACTATCTGGCAACACTATTTATTACCACAAGAGTTTGTGATTTATACTGACCATGAGTCATTGAAATATCTTAGGAGTAAGAACAAACTTTCAAAAAGGTAAGCTAAGTGGTTAGAATTTATGAAAGGTTTTTTCTATGTAATCTGACATTGGAAGAGTAGTGCCAACATGGTCACAAATATTTTGTTATGTTGGTAAACCTTACTAATTACCTTGCAAACAAAATTACTAGGATTTTCACTTCTCACTAAGTAGTACACTTGTGACCCCCATTTTGGTGCAATTCTTGAGCAGTGCAGATAAGGAGTTACTGTTAGAGAATATTGTATTAAGGATGACTATCTATTCAAGGAAAGAAGGTTATGTATACTAAACTGTTCTACTCGTGAGCTGTTAGTTAGGGAAGTTCATAGTGGTGGATTATCTGGTCATTTTGGAAAGACCAAGACAACTAACCTATTGAAGGAGAACCTTTACTAGCCTAGTCTAGCTAACAATGTTCATAAGATAGTCGGTAGTTGCAAAGTGTATAAGAGGACTAAAGGAAAGAGAGAGCTATATGAAGTATATATGCCTTTACTTACATCGACCTCACCATAAGCTAACCTCAGCATGTACTTTGTCCAAAGTTGTCCCGGACATTTGGAGGAAAAGATTCAATCTTTGTTTTAATGGATCGCTTTAGCAAAAATGGCACACTTCATCTCTTGCCATCAAATTAATGTGCTTTATATATTATTGACTTGTTTTTGTAGGAAGTTGTTTGACTACATGGAATGCTGCAAACCATTGTTTCAGATTGAGATACAAAATTCTTAAGCTATTTTTAGAAAGCTATTTTTAGAAAAGACTTGGAACTAAATTTGTATTTAGCTTTAGTAGCCACCTTCAAACTAATGGCCAGACTGAAGTAGTAAATAAAACGTTGGGGAATCTATTATGAGTTATTGTAGGAAAGGGCTTAAAAGATTAGGACATGTATTTTCCAGTTGTAGAGTTCGCATACAATCGAACTATCTATAGCACCATTAGGAAGACTCTATTGGAGGTCATTTATGACTTCAATCCTACTATTCCCTTAGATCTAATTGATACCCCCGCAACTGTTGAAAAGAGTAAATCTAAAGTAGCTTGAGCCCAAGAATTGCAAGAACCGCATTAGTTCATGGTAAGGAAGATTGCCAAGTTTAACCAAAGACAATAAGAGATTTGTAGTTGTGGCCACCGAATTGTTTCTTTCACACCAAGTATAGATTCACCTTAGTCGAGAATGATTTCCATACTTACGACAAAGCAATCTATCTCTATTGATGGTCCATTCGAAGTTCTAAAAAAGATCAACCACAATGCCTACTAGATTGAGTTGCCCAAGAACTATGGTATTTGCTCTAACTTTATTATATTTGACTTGGTATCAACCAGAAGAAAGCCCAATAGATGCCAGGATTGAACAAGAGCACAAAGGTACCATGGATTTGAAGGCAAATCTTTCTGACCCCCAAGTAAATGATAGGAATCAATAATCAATTCCTTAAATTAGTTATGTACAGCCGAGCTAAAGGACTATAAGGACTCACATGGAGAATACTAACTTGAAACCCCATTTTAGATGACGATTCCAATTCCAATCTCCATCTTTTATGCTACTATCGACCTAAGCATCGAGCTCTCCTAAGTTCTAGCACAGTTTTCAAGTTGCCAAGTAATCATGTCGACTTATCTGGCATGTATGCGAACCAGCTGACCAACCATATCTATTGTCAAGCTCATACTACGATCTAAATAGTTCCCGAGTTGACCAACATTAAACCTTTTTCCAAGCTAAGTTACCGAGATACCCGACTAAGAAAGGATCGAAGTGTTTCTCATTGTCCGAACTCTAACCTGAACCTAACCACGTCGGCTTTGATTGATAACACCTTTTTGACTTCGTTTGAGTAGGATCTTACAACTACCAAGCGTCCTTAGCATTTGTTACAACTTAGTCGACTATACGACAATCGTCTAACCAACCCTTGATACATGTTTTCTGGTACATAATTCCAAAGGCTCCTTACTCTTTTCGTATAGAATATTCTTTGTTCTTTTTACCCTTTTTAGTATGTTTGATATATTATTTGTAAATTACCCTTTTGTCTTTTCCATGTATGCCTTATAACCCTAATGAGACTAGTATATAAACCCCATTTACTTGTACATAGACACATCATTGCATTATTAAATATTACTAGTTTCTTTCTTGAGTAACTTAAGTGTTTTTACTCTATCTTAACTCTTATTTATTTTTTTTAGTAAGGAGTAATACCAAGTAATCTTATAATTCGGATCGTTAAGTCACATTCAGCAAATTATAGGTTAAGTGGGATCAATTGGTGCATCATATTCGATTGGTAGCTGCCCGAATTTGCTAAACCCTTTTATTTTCTTTTAGTTCTCATCCATTATGATGCCTATCCATATGTACAACCCTAGAGGCACATAAAATAATTGGCTTAATGAGGCTAGAAGATTGAATAGTGGGTGGAAAGGCTTTGATTTCACCATCTACCTTAGAACAAAATTAAAATGTTTACAGACCCCCTTCTCTATTTCTTAAAGTATATTATTTTGTGTATTTTCTTGTTTCAATCTTAATTTTAAGTGAATTAAGCACTACATTATCTTCTTGGACATGATGTAAGGCTGGATTCCCTTTTCTATATGTTTGAATCTTAGATCAAAAAATTCCTCCTAGTTGTCTTAGAAAACAAATCTATTTGGGTGGGAAGAAATTATGACTAGATTGATCGCAATTAAGTGCCAACTCGACAACTGTGAAGATTACATTAGCACTTTAGAAGCTAAATTTTACCTGTTGGTCAAAAACATGTAGAAAAGGAAATTTCAATCTTAGTTGTTTCTAAGAAAATAATATAGGGTACAATTCTCTTGAAGTTGAGCCAAGACACAATAATAGTAAAAAATAGTACACTTAAGAAAGATGTTTGTGGCACCATACCACATCCCTCTATATTTCAATCTTTATACTTATTGAGTCTATTCTCATTCTAGCTCTTGATAATTCTATGGAAATTAATAAAAAATTGATTTAAACAATAGATTATGTGAGCTTGCTGTAGAATTTCATCACGAGGATTCGAAATATTTAGAGGAAGACATGATGATTATGAACTGACAAACAAACAAGGTCATTAGCATTGCTGAATATTGAGATAATGACATTCGATTCTGCTTTGGTATGGAATACTATATGGTTTTATTCTTTAATACAACAGCTTCCTAGAAAGGCATCTATCTTGGTATTGACTTAACCTAAACATGTTAAATTTTGAAGGTTTGATGTTCTTCAAATCACTAAACCAAAAGGTATCTTGATAATTAGAGTTTTATCACTAAGTATTTAAGAAATATTTTAAAAAATTTTCAAGTTAAGGAAAATTAATGTAAGGTATGAAGAGTGCTATATTATAGATTCAATATATATTGGTTTTTGTATGTTATTGGTTGATTCAAGAGGATTTAGAGGAAATTTTAGAGATTCAAGACAAATCTTTTCAAAAGAGGGAATGATGCTATCAAGAAGATTTTTGGAAAAAAAAAACATTTAGATATGATTTTTATTATCTTTTATGTAAATAGATTCGGTTTCTTATTTTTATGGTTTAGTTAGATAAGTATTTTATTTGTAAGATATTGCATATTTTCTTTTTCTAGTTTCATTAAGATTTAAATTCCTAATATATTTGATCTTGTAATTGGTTTAGAGAGAGAAAATTATTTTATGAATCAATATGATACCTTTTCTTTTATCGATACTGTGAAGCTATCTAAAATTTCATTTTGTAGAATGAGTTCATACAAATCATAGATGGTATTGGGCATCATCTCAATTTTGTGGTATGGGACTACTACATACATCCCTTCTGAATTTGGTGTTTCTTTCCTAAAATATATATATATATATATGCATTTTATTTAATTCATAGCAATTTCATAGTATTATTCTTATTGCATTTATTGTTTAGATAACATATTCTTAATAAATTTCCGAGTTTTCCATTTTATTGATAAACTTAAAAGTTCGTTTATGTTTATTAGGAATTTTAGGAGCTGTGCAAAATCACGAACTATGGAGATACACGACGGAGATAGAAAAATATTACAAACTTCGTGGAAATTACGAAATCATTACAAGCTACGACGTTAGATCTTTATGCCTCTTCTATAAGAACTGTTACAATATTTATTCCTATTTTATGAATACAAATTATTTTTACATTATTTTTGAAAACCTTGTTGATCAAGTTATGAATACTAAGGTAAACTAGGAACAAACGAAACTAAAATTACATTTTTTTTTTTTTTTACAGTGATGAATCATATGAAGATAAAATATTGCATCACTATAATGTATCGGTGATTCATGAAATTTTAGTTGAATTATGCACCTGGAAATTTAAAGAACAACTTTTAAATACCATGAACCTTTAAGTTCAATTATAAACTTTTAAGCTCTCTTTTATATTATATATATATATATTTTCGAAGTTTCAAATTACATATAAATATATTTTGCAATCAGTGCTGCTACCACTTCATCTTTAAATTTCCCCCTCAACTTATAATTATACGAGACAATCTTGTATCTGAAGTAATGGCTCGAATTATTATTCATGGGACCATCTTGGCCTTCAATTTAAATTCATACTTTTCAATTTCCCCATCCTTTTTATGTATCTTTCATGAATCATTACAATTTCTTCACACGTTGTTGGTTGGACCTCTACATCCGTCCAAGTCCTTATCGTAGAGACAAAGTTTCTCTTTTCTCTTTTTATTTTTCGGGCCATGTGATGTAAAGTTATGGCGGACATTTCTTAATTTTTAATGGCTGGCACTTCTGCTTCTGGGTTCTGTTTTCTGATGGAGCAAGTCGGATTATTCAATTCACAGCCATATTTGAAGTCCACTTTAGTTCTGATCTAAGTGTTTCATATATATATATATATATATATATATATTTTGCCGAAGTCTTTCACATAATTTATATTCTCTACTCTTGAATTTAATCAAATCCTTGGTATTTCAAGTAAGCGATGAACTTCCTCTACGTTTGTATTTTATTATTATTATTAATTTTGTGTCGATTAGTAAATCTTTGTATATCTTTAACATAAATTAGATAAAGCATTGATAAAAGCGAAGGGACCTGTCGCTATAAGAACATAAAATAATATAATCACCTACTTAAAATATGAAAGATTTAATTGGATTTTAGCTTATAATACGATGGCTTTGTTGAATTTTTTAAAAATATAAAGCAAGTTGACTGTGATTATCCACATTATTTAATTTAATTGGCATGGTTTTGGGATCGAAATCCATCATTTGATAAAAGAACATCAAGTTAAAATTTTGCTTGTACTGATATTCAGCGTTCAGCAAAGGTGTGGGTTCTACTTCCGGAAGATGTAATGCAGTAGCTACTAGCAAGTGGCAGGGACAACTAGGTAGGGAAATTTATCATACCCTAGCTAGGTAGGGTGTGCATGCACTAGTCATTTTAGACTGTATTAGCGCTAATTAATCAATAAGAAAAGAAGGATCAAATATATTGGGCTTTAACTCCATAATCAACTCATTTGAAGATTTAAGTTTATCAATTTGCTATGGTTTCTTTAAGTTATTTTATTATGTAGATTAGTATTAATCAATTATTTAGAATATATTCTTTCAAATTATTAATATATCATTTATGGAATTTGTTGTTGTTGATCTTAGATATGAGTTTGGAATTTGCAAAATGAACAAAGGTGAGGCTTGGGGGGGGGGGGGGGGGGGGGGGGGGGTTAGTCTAGTGTAACTATTTTAATCATTAAATTAGAAAAGTGTTTGAGTATTTTGAAATGAAATATAGGATTCAATTAGCAAAGTGTGTTGACAATTCTCATAGAGATTAGTTTCCCGTATTTATAGAATTTTGTTTGGTAATTGTTGAGTGTAGGTGTGATATCTCATAAATCAATAATCAAAACATGAAAATTTGAGTATTAGGATAAAGTTTTGTCCTTATATAATTAGAGTCAATAGTTGATTTAGAGCATTTGGAAAAGTAAACCATTTAGGTTAGAAATTTACGAGAAACATGATAATCCTAATTGAAGAATTCTTGTAGGTTTAAAAATCCATAATATAATAAGAATATTAATAATACAATCAAAATAGTGAAAATTTACTTAATATGAGACTCTAAAGTTGAATTTAGGGTGATTGTACCTAAATTTTGGGTTTTTGGGAAAAGTTAGGTGATTAAATTTAAACTTTACGATTAAGATAGAAAAGTTAGTTGAAGTGATTTGATAAAGTTGGATTTTAAAAAAAATTACTCAAAATCTCGATTTTGCCCTTAGAAGTATGATTACTTAATAGTATAAAAATGATTGAAATTCCTAAAACCGAGTTTGGAATGCGACAAGGATTTAGAAATAAGTTAATTAGACACTAAAAAAAATAATATAGCATAATATTCTATATAAAGTATGCATATATTTTTATAAGTATACCCGGTATATATAATAAATATATCCGTAAATTAACTTAAAATAATATAATTATGCATAATAAGGGATAAAATCGCCAAATTAAATAGGAAAAGTATCTTAAAAATAAAAGATATGCTAGAAACATGTTTATATGTATATAATTACTCATTATGTATACAATATATATAAGATATATATACGTATATTAACAAAAATTATTAAATACTAATATAAAATACCAAAATACCCCAAAAATATTATCTAAAAATTATAAAAAAAAAATAAAAAACGACTTGAAATATGATTGGATCAAATGTGGAGCAGCTTAAAAAAGATAAACAGTTGCATCAAAAGTAAATTTATAAAAAATTGACACCTCCTACTGCATATTTTTCAAGGAAAATATTAAAATAAATTACTTAATAATTAAAAAAAATTGTAACCGACCCTAATTACTATAAATAAGACTCCCCTACAATAAATACATGTTTAGAAACCCAAATTATAGAAAGGAAAAATAAGAAAAAATCAAAGGAAAATAAAAAAAATTAAAACAAAAATAAAGCAAGGACCGAGTTAAGGCAGTTCCCAAACCATCTGATGACTTGACGTGGAGCCTCATCGCTGCCTAGTAGAGCCACCACTAACTAGGGTGGTCAACAATCTCTCTCCAGCAAAAGGTAGCCGGATCTCCAATGAACTCCGATTTTAAGTTTCTACTTTGTTTTTCTCTATTTTTGAAAAATTATTAAATTAATTAGGAAAAATGTGAAAAAAAATCAATTCCTAGGTCATTTTATATGTACTTTCATTTTATAAATTTATTTTAACAAAATTAGGAATATTAAATGTACTTACTTAACAAATGTACTATTCATTCGAAATTTGAAATTTAAAATAAATATACTAAAGGATGTAATTTCTAGCTCAATTTTTTTTTTGTAATGTACTTATGATATATAGATAATTGCTATGTAGCTTAATTTTTTATTTGAATATCTTTAATATTTATTTTATTTTTTTGGCCTAAAAATAGCTTGAAATTAGGCTGAAAATGTTAAATAAATAGGATTTATGAAATTAAATAATTAAATTGACCTATATTGATTTTGAATGAAGTATAATGGTATTAGGATATGTTGAAAATAATTTTGTACAAAAAGAATCATATTTAGGTAATTAAGTATAATTTAGGGGTAAAATTGTAATTTCGAATATATAAGCGATGAATTGATAACATGGAACTAAGTGATAAATGAATTCCACATAATTTTATGAGTCTAAAGAAATTTTTGGAGATTTATTTGGTAACTTGAGCTATTTATTATGAATTTACGTATTAAAATAGCTTAAATAACGAACCAATATGCAATTTTAGTAATAATAAGTTAAAATATGATAAATAATTGAATAAAAACTATCTATTTGTGTACTGATCAGATTGGATAAAAATTATATATTTTTAATATATTTAATGATATTTTAATAACCAAGATACGTTATAGAGGTATTAAAGTTAGATAATACCTATATTATGGGTTATATTGACAAATTAGGTAAAATATGGTTTAATAACATAAATTACGTATAGTACGATAATATTTGATTAGATACGCATGACTGTGTTAAAAATTCGAATTACCCGTTAAAAGTCATCTCTAGAAATTAAGACTCGTAATAGGTATCATTAAGTTTGTACGAGCCCAACGACATTATTTTTATTAAAATCGGATAAACTTAGGTAATATAACTTATATATTTACAATATTACTAATTTATGTACTACTATAACTTTACCATAATCGAGACGTGATTTAAATGACTAAAAGTACGTTTTAATATGATCGAAATGATATATTATATGTAATAGTATAATTGTGTATATTATTAATATTTAATAACTTAACTCGATCGATATAATGAAACTATATATTATTATATAAGGAAAATGATAATATACTTTATATATATAGTCGCTTTAAATAAAACTTTAATGTTTTTGTAACTATTATGAAAACTGAATTTAGGTCTTCTATATATAGGCTCTCCCAATGATCAAACCATTAATGATACGAGTTTTCCACAGTGAGCGACAGGACAAGTAAGTGGGATCAATACTTTACAACATTTTGGAATATTATTTCAAAATATTTGAGGACTTTATTATATATTGGCTTGTGATTGTAATTAGTTGTTCATGTATATGTGTCACGCCTCGAAGCGGCAGAGTCGTAACAGCCCCACCGTATAAACCATCCTAAGATAGAAGTTACCTTACAACCGCTATCTTAGACCTGATCTACACAAGGCGTCTACGACAAACCCGCTTTGAAGTAAACAGTTTGTAATTTAAATAAATTATTTATGTAAGAAAGTGAGGAAATATATATATATACACTATAATTTAGTTATTATATTATTTAAAAATGAAAAATAATAAAATATGTGTTGATTCTTCAATGTTTTTCCTCACTCCCCAGGATCCAGCAGTTGTTAGCTTCAGAGTAGTTGTTTGCCGCTTCTTAACCAGCACCTGCACGACGTCTATAGGGATGTGAGCAACCACAACTCAGTAAGTTAGGATGGAGGACTTAAAACTATACTACAAACACAACAAGGTTTTCAATCAACTTATTAGGTGCAATGCATGTGCAAGTAAATGCCATCGCACAACGTTGTCCGGCCCATCGTGAGATTAGAGAAATTACGCCCGCTCTAATCCGAGTTGAGGAGTTACCATTAATGCAACAGCTTACGACCAAACCCAGGCTTGTGCAATGGAGACCTCGCTCCTCCCGTGACTACCTTCGAACCACTAACTTCACCCCCACCACGACCTCCTCTCCTATCACTTAGTTTGGTTAAGGATGAAGAAGGGACCATTATACAATCCTGCGCTATCCCTTTCGAAGGGGTTGGTATTTGGCCGGAGAGTCCTAAGTTCCCCTAACGGGTTACCATGCATGTCCGATTATGATTACTGGTCGTATATTTGATTAAGTCTAGTTTAGGGTGATCAATAATTTCATACAAATCATATAATACATGCCAGAGCAACAAACAAAATCATAGCATCACCCATAATCAAGCACATGCACACATCCAACTATCTAATAAGCACAACCAAGCATAATCTCAAGCCTCCAAAATACAGCATTGTATTAATCCTAACTTATCTCGACTCCTCACTCACTCACTTGAGGTTCGACTTGCTTAGGCCATTACCGATCATCCCTATAACACAAACGTGGTTTCAGTTTTCATATAATGATTATAGGTTCATTTTCTCCTATAACGCTTATTATTTTGTTGTATTTAGGGTTTAATATACCTAATTATCTAGGTCTTAAGTCTTTTACACTTATTCTAGGTTTAGGGTTAGGTTCGGGTTCGGTTTTCGCATCGATTTTTAAATTAAGTTCTAGTTTGATTTCTAAGTAGTATTTTATACACCAACCCTAGAAATTCGTTTCAACTCATAATGTGAAATTAATCACGTTACTTCTCGATTTCCTAAATACCATCATTATTTCTAATTAGTATTTTATTTTACCCGGTACACTTAAATCCGTATTAATGTACCGAATTCAATCCTGATGTGAGAAATTTTTACATTTTTCATATAATTACATAAATTCAAGTCTTCTATCGGTTTTATTATATATCCCTATTATTTATGTAATATCAATTTTCATCCTAATATTTTCTATTTATTATATTCTAATAATTACATGTTATGTATTATTACCTTTTATGTATAAAAGACACTTCTAATATTTCTATCACTCTAATTATCGTCTTTAAACACCAATTATCATTTCAAAATGTCTAAATTCATCCTAAATCAGATTTTACTTCTAATTACCCTAATTTCCAAAATTAACTTAAAATTTACTATTTTTCCCTATTACTCATTTACTACATAATTAACCTAATAATTACATCTAACACCCTAAATTCTACATGTATCATACTCCATCAAATTTCAACATCCTAAAACATGTACTTATTCACTAAATTAGTAATTAACCATCTAATTACTTTATTAACCTTAAATTACCCATTTTATGCCTTATTTTAAGGCCTAAAAATTATCTAAAAATTTTGAAAATTAATTTTTGAAAACGGGTTTCATAGCACTATTCTATATCATCTAAGTGGTCTACACAAAAATTTTGGGCTCGAAACTACACTCCTAAGGTCATTTATTTCTAAACCGAAACATGCTCGGCTTTGCATGATTTCTTAAGGACCCTATATCACGAGGCATATTTTCATCAAAATAATATTTTTCCTAAAAACTACATATAAAAATATTTCAGAATAACAAGTTTTATAATTTTATAAGAATATTTACTATTTTTTCAAAATTACACAAAATCAAGTTGGAAATCGAACTCACCGATTTGGGTGGCTCCGGCTACCGTCGGTGGCCATGGGTGTGTCGGCCCACCTGGGAGCTGCCACCACCGTGTGGTGGTGGTGGCCGTCCACTCCTAGCTGCCCGTCGAGTCTAGGTTCTCCTTTGTGGCCCTAATTGCACAGTTTTCCTTTTCTTTTTTTTTTCTTTGGTTTTTCTCTCAATTTTCGCCTCTCCCTAATTTTCTATGATTTCTAATTGTCCAAATGAGCTTTTTAATTTTTCTTACTATTTATAAAGCTTTAGGGAATTTATTGTGCATTAAATTAGACAAGACAATTGTCTTATCCCTTAATTTTTGGCTTTTGTGTTGTCTTAATTTAATTGGCCGATTTTTTTCTTATTTTTCCCAACTGCCACAACCCAATTCTAGATCATTCCTCATTTTTCCTAATTTTTCTTGATTTTTTCTCAATTAATTATGAATTTTCTTTAAGTATTTAGTATTATTTTAGCACATTTCGCCTATTTTAAGTAATTACGTATATTTATACCTACATGTAAATTCATTTATAGTATAAATAAATATTCCTAAATATTATTTAGGTCATTTTATGATTTTTAGTATACATATAATTTATCTCTAGCGATTCTTTAATTATCGGAATGTATTTTACGCATTTTCGATAAATAACGAGTTATATACTTAAAATTTGGAATTTTTATATTCTTTTATTTTATTTCTTATTTTCTTAAATTTAAACTTATGGGATCAGTTTACTAATATTTATAGCTTTACTTTATAATTTAGGCTTGATCGGGTCTTTCAACCGATTGAAACCTCAAATGGCCAGTTGTGGGGCTTACAGTATGCAGCATTTGTGGTTGGGCTTTGATTTGCTGTGATGGGAGCTGAGCTCCATGATATGGTTGTTTTGTGATTATTATGCTTGAATTATTTGAACTTGGTTGATCATCCCAAAAAATAAACTAACTTAAACTTGGCTTAACGTCTAACTTGATATGCATCGCAACTCACTAGAGATAACGACTAAGAGTCTTGAGCCAAACACAGATTCCCTTCGATGAGGATAGCTGAAATGGAGTTTTTCCCACTCTTAATCGAACTAAGTGACAGGAGAGAAGGTCGCAATAAGGTTAAGGGCTGTAATTCAAAGGTGGTTATAAGAAGAGGGTATTCTTCATTACATAAGCCCCGATTGGGTCTCAATTCGCGAGTACATGACGTTAATCTCCTCAATTTCGGATTAGAGTAAGTGAAACTTCTCTGATCTTACGATGGACTAGATAACGTCGTACGATGGTATTTGCTTATATATTCATTGTATTTAATTAGCTTGGTTGAAAACTTTACTTGTGATGTACTGAATCTATACTTTTGTCTCCGTCCCACTTACTGAGCAAGTTATCGCTCATTTTCTTATAGTTTGTTTTATAGGTTTCAAATGGATTATAAGTGCCTACCCAACACCGAACACTAGCAGAATGGGGCAGGGAGTGAGATGCAATAGAAATGATTAGTTATTGCCTTTAATATTAACTTTTTATTTTTTAAGGAAAATTACACAAGATTCCTCAAAAGGCTTGGTAGTTTTCAATATTTTGGTCCGTGTGTGCAATGATACGTGCTTGTGGGATTTATTACCACTATTTTGTAAGGTCAAATTAAAAAATTTATTTTTAACAAATTATTTCAAAAGAATGACTCTACAGGTTTATATCAAACATGTATTGAATTGGATGCTTTAAAGAGGTAGAGTCAAGTACGCCTTGTGTGAACTAGGTCTAGGATAGTAGCTGTAAGGACAGTTTTTATCTTAGAATGGTTCACATTCCTGGAATGTTATGATTTCACCTTTTCAAGGTGTAACGGTAGGAGGCCAACTAAGTACAATATGGAGATTAGGCTTGAATCCTTTGTGAGACTATATTGGTGGTTTGGTTATGAGGCTAGCTTCTTGCTTCGAGGTAACTGCAAAAAGCCTTTAGTAGATTTATTCATGAGAGCTCTTTGATACTTAAGTTAACAATGAGAGAAGAAAAAGGAGACAATGGGGGGTATCTAAACACTATTCAACTTAGGGGAAAGGTGCTTAAATGGAGCAGTATCTTAATGTTAATTGACATCTTTAGAGCATGTTAGATGTATTGGCCATACCATGTTAGGTTACCGTTAATGAGGGGAGGAGGAAAGCAGGCGCAAAGGACAAATAACCTCGAGAAAGGGGGAGGAAGGCTTTATCCAGCTTGTGAGTTGAAGGCTAGGTTCTTAGGAGTCTTGCAAAGGAGGGGGTCTCTTTGAGCAATAAGTGTGCTCCTAAGGATTAGAAGGGCTTTAGTAGCTCGGGTGTATCCAACCAGGCGGTTAGGTCCTTAGTGACTCAATGCTTAAAGGGCAAGCCTTTGAGGTACATGGCTGCAAGCTGAGTACTCGAGAACTACGGAGTGCTTAGGTAGGCGAGGCATCTATTCACCTTACTGCTAATAGGCCTTAATGGGCCTTCATTTAAATTGGGTCTCAGGCCTACCCACAATAGCATATCAATAGTAATTACAATGGAAGGCAATTGAATTATTAGTGATATGTGGTATCTCCTGAATTTTATTATGTGTAAGTTATGGGAAGAAGTGAGCAGTTAGACAATTGTTATCTAATAACCTCTGAACTATTTGTACCTACATTTCAATATTTGAATCTTCTTAGATCGAGCCTTAAAAATTGAGCCCTTGGTGATATTAATCAAAAGAGTGATATTGAGCTGTAAAAACTCTAATAAGAGATTCACAATTGAACTACCAATTTAGTGGTATTAATCAAGTGGTCAACTATAAGAAGAGTAAACCGAAGGCATTATACTTAGTTGATTCTTAACTCATTTAGGATGTGTCAACATAACACCAAGCATCCAACTAATGGGGTGAAAATTTACTATCAACAAAATTATTATTTAATTATAATATTTGACTAATATAGACATTATAATTACACATTTAATGTAAATAGCCTAGGGTTACTTACTTTGTTGACTAAGAGATCTTTACTCTCATTAAATAAGGACATAAATATTGTACTCTCATTAAACAATTTTTGGAAACACTCTATTTTTGTCTCCCATTTCGCATTTTATTTTATTTATCTAGAGAAAGCACCATATTTCAAAAAATAATAAAAAAAACAAAAAGATTGAAAAAATATAAAATGTCAAAAGCATTTGAGTCTAGTTAGTTAGTTGTTTAGGGTTGGATTAGTAAAAGTTCAAAATATACATACGATTTAATGAATTTAGAGTCTTCAAAATTTTTTAAACTTCATTAAAAAAATATTACAATAAAGTATTTAAATAGATATTTTAATGGGATTAATTAAAATAGAGCTATGTGTTTATTAAATTTGAATTAGGTGATAATATATATATATGTAGCATGTATATATTTTGGCAACTAAATTTATTTTGGGGTTAGTTTAAATAAGTTAGAGTAGTTTGTGCCTGTAGTTGAAAAATAACATGAAAGTTGAGTTAGATTTGAAAGTAAGAGTGAACCAACTTTTATAGTTTAAATATAGATAGATTGCATGCGGTACGAGAAAGTTTCCTCGTTTAGCTGGCTTAGCTCACAGATTTAGGATTATTGGGGGTTAGATGTCCTGTGTTCGACGACTATCAGCAGCTTGGACATATCCTTAGCTAATCCCTGTCGAGTCTGAGGATACCGTGGCTTCAAAACTTAGTCGAATTTCCTATCAAATTTTTATTAATCTTTGTGGGTATTGATCATATATCTAAAATAATAAAAATATTTGCATTTAATAACAAATTTTTAAAGGACTTGATAGGTTTAGATCTCCTTCATGGCGAGCCAATCAAGGGAAAAAAGGAGATTCAATTCACTATAAATGAAATTGGGATCACAGAATTTGAAGAACTCAGTCATCTCCTACTGTCGACCTCTATCCATCCACGCATCGAACTGCCAACCCAATCTCAACTCACACCCAAAACTTCCGAACCAAACTCTCCAATCAGCGATATCATCCAACCTCCAAC
Organism: Lumnitzera racemosa; assembly: GCA_024138005.1. Lineage (NCBI taxonomy): Eukaryota > Viridiplantae > Streptophyta > Magnoliopsida > Myrtales > Combretaceae > Lumnitzera > Lumnitzera racemosa. The sequence goes on from JAMXBC010000011.1 coordinate 64,116,615, forward strand.
AACAAACACTCATCCCCTTCGTCATCGAAACAGCTGCATCCTCAACTTGGCCAAACAACAACAGTAGACCCCCCCATCCGATCACCTTTCTCTCGCCACCGGCCAGCGAACGCCCAACAAGTTTCGCAACAGCAGCTGATACAGTCCTGAACATACACTGCATAGCCACGCCACGTTTGGAACTCCATCCACATCCTCTTCACCGAACACACAACTCCACTGCCACAAGCACCTAAACCCCCTCAACCAAAGCTCGATACGCTACTCCCAGCCGTGCGACACCGACGAACACCAAGCTTTACAGCCACGTGATCTCCACCGACGCCCCAAATACATCAGCAGCTGAACCCCCATGACCCGTAACCTGTGACACGCACACGAAGCAGTCCTTCACCAAACGCCAATTCGATCAACACCAAACGGCGGAGCCCCTACTCACTGCTCAATTCGCGACTCCACCTTCCTTCCTAGCAGACCACTGCAGTTCAACTCCTCGCCACATGAACCAATACACGACAACCCAACCGAACCCCACAACCAAACACCACCCTTCACTGGCGGCCGTCTTCAAAACCTCTCTAAACCACCACCACGACTAGTGGCATTGTTCCTAACCCCCCTAAGTCCAATCTGATTCATACAAATAACCGATTTCCCACTCCTTCGGTGCTTAGATTAAACCACCCCGACGTTGGAGTTTGTTAGTATTAGTGACCCGATTTGATTGATGGCTCATTCACTGCATGGGCCTTCAGGTAACACTTGTATAAAGCCTAATTCATATAGCCAGAACTCATTTTTAGCTATATCGATTTCTAAAATTTTCAAAACACAAAGAAAAATAAAATGAAGCATAATTAGAGTGCCGAACCATTTCCTAATACGCAAGTAATAATCAATAACTTATATGAATTTTATTTATTTAATATTTTTTTGTTATCTTAATAATAATTGACATTATTTAATATTTTATTGTAGAAAAAATTTATTAGTTAATAACGTAAATTTGATAATTATAGATGTACTGTAAATTGTGTAAATTATTAATATTTAATAAAAATATATTTTATATTGTCTAAATTTAGGAATTTTTTGTGTTATGGTACATAAATTATATAAATATAAATTTCGTAATTATAGATGTGTCGTAAATTGTGTAAATTATTAATATTTGATGAAAATATATTTTATATTGTCTAAATTTATGAATTTTTTGTGTTACAGTACATAAATTATACGAATATAGATTTTGTAATTATAGATGTACCGTAAATTGTGTAAATTATTAATATTTGAAGAAAATATATTTTATGTTGTTTAAATTTAGGAATTTTTTGTGTTACGGTATAAAAGTTATATGAATATAGATTTCATAATTATAGATGTATCGTAAATTGTGTAAATTATTAATAATTGATTAAAATATATTTTATTTTGTCTAAATTTAGGAATTTTGTATTACGATATATAAGTTATACGAATATAGATTTCATAATTATAGATGTACTATAAATTGTGTAAATTATTAATAATTGATGAAAATATATTTTATGTTATATAAAATTAGGAATTTTTTGTGTTACAGTACATAAGTTATACGAATATAGATTTAATAATTATAAATGTACCGAAAATTATGTAAATTATTAATAATTTATGAAAATATATTTTATGTTATATAAAATTAGGAATTTTTTTTGTATTGCGGTATATATATTTAGCTTTTTTTATGTTGGGTTGAATTAAAAAGTCAATGTTTGGTATTTGTATTGGCAACGCTGCTTAACAAGATAACTAAGTGTATTTTGTAAAGTTATCACTCGGTATGTAGATGATATTTTTTATTTCATCTAAATATTCGGTTTATCGTGACATTACTAACGTGTAAATGGTAGATTGCGTGAAAGTATGTTTATGTGTACGGAAATATAGTGATGGGTAGTGTTATACCCCAAAGCAGCAGAGCCGTAATAGCCCCGCGTGTAAACTATTCTAAGATAGAAGTTGGCTTTACAACCGCTATCCTAGACCTGATCTACACAAGGCGTTAACGACTAACCCGTTTTGAAGTAAACAGTTTTAATTTAAATAAATCATTTATCTAAGAAAGTGAGAAAATTATATATATATATATACACACTAGAATTCAGTTATTACAATTATCGTTTTCAACAATAATAGCTTAAACCTTAAAAATATATGTCTGTTCTTCAAATGTTTTTCTTTACTCTCTAAGATCCTGCAGTTACTAGCTTCAGGGTAATTATATGCCGCTTCTTAGCCAACACCTGCACGATATCTATAGGGATGTGAGCAACCACAGCTCAGTAAGTTAGGATGGAGGACTTAAAATCATACCATAAACATAACAAGGTTATCAACCAACTTATTAAGTACAATGCATGTTTAAGTAAATACCATCGTACGACGTTGTCCGGCCTGTCGTGAGATTAGAGAAATTGCGCCCACTCTAATCCGAGTTAAAGAGTTACCATTAATGCAACAGCTCATGACTAAACTTAGGCTTATGTAATGGAGACCTTGCTCCTCCCGTTACTACCTTCGAACCATTGTCTTCATCCTCGCCGCGACCTCCTTACCTCATTTAGTTCGACTGAGGATGAAGAAAGGACCCATTGCAATCCTGCGCTATCCCTTTCGAAGGGGTCGGTATTTGACCGGAGAATCCTAGGTTTTCCCTAATGGGTTGCATGCAAGTTCGATTATGATTATAGGTCGTATATTTGATTAGGTCCAATTTAGAATGATCAATCATTTCATACGAATCATACAATACAAGCCAGAACAACAGATAAAATCATGGCATCACTCATAATCAAGCACATGCACATAACCAACTATCTAACAAACACAATCAAGCATAATCTTAAGCCTCCAAAATACAGTAACGTATTAATCCTAACTTACCTCGACTCCTCGTTCACTCACTCGAGGTTTAACTTGCTTAGGCCATCGTCGATCATCCCTATAACACAAACGTGGTTTTAGTTTTTCATATAACTATTATAGATTCGTTTTATCCTATAACGCTTATTGTTATGTGTTGTTTAGGGTTTAATATGCCTAATTATCTAGGACTTAAGTTTGTTACAATTATTCTAGGTTTGGGGTTAGGTTCGAGTTCAGTTTTCGCATTGATTTCTAAATTAGGTTCTAGTTCGATTTTTAAGTATTGTTTTATACTTGAACCTTAGAAATTCATTTCAACTCATAATGTGAAATTAATTACATTACTTCTCGATCTCCTAAATACCATCATTACCTTTAATTAATATTTTATTCCACCGGGTACACTTAAATCCTTATTAGTGTACCGAATTTACTCTTGATATGAGAAATTTTTACATCTTTCATATAATTACATAAATTTAAGTTTTCTATCAGTTTTATTATATATCCCTATTATTTATATAATATCAATTTTTATCCTAATATTTTCTATTTATTATATTTTCAATAATTGTATATTATGTACTATTACTTATTATGTACATAATACACATCTAATATTTTTATCACTCTAATTACTATCTCCTAACATCAATTATCATTTCAAAATGTCTAAATTCATCTTAAATCAGATTTTACATCTAATTACCCTAATTTACAAAATTAACTTAAAATTTATTATTTTTCTCTATTACTCATTTATTACATAGTTAACCTAATAATTACATCTAACACCCTAAATGCTTCAAGTATCATACTTCATCAGATTTTAACATCCTAAAACATATAATTATTCACCAAATCAGTAATTAACCATTTAATTACTTAATTAACCCTATATTACCCATTTTATGCCTCATTTTAAGGCCTAAAAATTATCTAAAATTTTCTAAAATTAATTTTTGAAAATGGGCTTCATAGCACTGTTCTATATCATCTAAGTAATTTACATAAAAATTTTAGGCTCAAAACTATACTCCTAAGGTCATTTATTTTTAAACCGAAACATGTTCGATTTTGCATGATTTATTAAGGATCATATATCACAGGACATATTTTCATTAAAATAATATTTTTCTAAAAACTACATACAAAAATATTTCAGAATAACAAGTTTCATAATTTTCTAAGAATATTTACTAATTTTATAAAATTACACAAAATTGGGTTGAAAATCGAACTCATCGATTTGGGTGGCGTCGTTGGTGGCCATAGGTGTCGGCCCACCTGGGTGCTGGCATCACTGTGTGATGGTGATGGCCATCCACTCTCAGCTATTCATCGGGTCTAGGTTCTACCTACAAGCCCCAATTGCACAGTTTTCCTTTTCTCTTTTTTTTTTCTCTAGTTTTTCCCTTGAATTTTCAAGTCTTTCTATTTTTCTTAAATCCTTAACTGTCCAAAGGAGTTCTTTGAATTTTTTTCCTATTTATAGACATTTTTAGTAATTAATATGCATTAATTAGACATGATATTGCCCCATTTCCTTGATTTTTGACTTTTGTGTTGCTTAATTCTAATTGGATAATTTTTCTTCTTTAGTTCCTAACTTGCCACAACTAGATTTTCATTATTCCTTACCCCTCTGATTTTTTTTCTTAATTAATTAATAATTTTTTTAATTATTTATTATTATTTTAGCACAATTCGCGTATTTTGAGTATTTACGCGTATTTCTACATACATGTAAATTCATATATAGTATAATTAAATATTCCTAAATATTATTTAGGTCATTTTATGATTTTTAGTATACATATAATTTATCTCTAGTGATTCATTAATTATCAGAATGCATTTTACGCATTTTCGATAAATAACGAGTTATATACTTAAAATTTGAAATTTTTATATTCTTTTATTTTATTGCTTATTTTCTTAAATTCAAACTTACGGGATCATTTTATTAATATTTTTAACTTTACTTATAATTTAGGTTCGATCGGATCTTTCAGCCGATCGAAGTCTTGAGTGATTGGTTGTAGGGCTTCCAAATAGTTAGTATACTAAACTTATTTGTATATGATCATAGGATAGATGGAGCCGGGACCGATTGATCTACGTGTACGCGCGAGGCAGGCCAATCACCATTCACAGGTCGTCTAAAAGGGTAGGGTGAGTAATATCATTATCATTTACGACCAATTCCCTTATTAACGATATGTTACATACTAACTTAACTTAATGTTTGCTTAAGAGGTGATATATGTACTACGAGTGCGGCGTAGTGAGATGTCAATATATAAGGATGAGTAGGATATCCTTGTTCATTCTAGAATAGAGCCGTATATATGAGAGATTAGGTTCTGGGGGAGTTGCACAGCTTCCATTTATTATGTTGGATTAACATTTGATTACTACACTTATCGAAAGATGGAGGCTCGAGACACACACGTTCTACCTACCTACCGGAGGGGCGAACATCACATTATAGGATATTAAGGTCCAGCTTTGACTTCCAATTGAGGGGTTTACATTGGGGGGGGCAAACATAGACCGATGATGAGGAGAGATGGGTTGATGTAGGAGAGAGGCTGCTCGGCGTGAGGCTTGCTTGGATGAGGGGTGCTCCCTTATCTTTAACGTGGTTACAGGAGCACTTCTGGATACTTTCTTGTAGGGCGAACGACGAGACAGTTCGACAATACATGCGTGCATACATACTCAAGTTGATGGGATGATTCATATTTACGGATAAATTCTCTAACCTTATCCACCTAATGTTCGTACCATTGTTGGAGGACTTCTTAGTAGTTGGGCAGTTTAGTTGGGGCAATGCATACTTGGCATGGTTATACCAATAGTTGTGCTCTACCTCCTCATCCGATGCGCATAAGTTAGGAAGGGTCACGATTCTACTGTAGGTCTAGGCTTGGGATAGAATTCTACATGTAACCCCCCCTTAATCGATATGGGTTTATTATCAACGGGAATAGGCTATTAGTAGCCAGATAGAGAGTACTGCGGGATACGACTCCGCATCCGATGCATGTTGTAGATGCATATCGCATAGCTTTTGACATGCAGACGATGCAATAGGTATGATATCATAAGTTATTCTCTTTGCTGTATTTGTCTTGACCGTAAGTGATAATCATCATTGTTTAACTAGTTGTTTAATTTTTTTTTTCTTTGTTTTTTGCCCTTTAGGGTATTTGGGAGCCTTATACAAAGGAATTCCTGCCTCAATATTATATTGTCGGGTGACACATTTGGACTGCCTGAGTACCACTCATATGTTTTCACATCATTGAGTGGTGCATTCTGGATCGTATCGTCCGGCTATTTGGAGGATATCGGTACGTTCTATAGGAGGTCAACACCTTTGAGTAGCTCCACTAGCTGGACCTTTGGGGTAGGATAAATGTTGACTAAATCAACATACACTCTTCTTACATCTAGGCTTAGGGATAGAGATATGAATTCTTGGTGCACATCTATGGTCTTCAAGGGGTTTGAAGAGAGTTACTAACCGTGGTATAGATAGAAAACCCAACGTTATATTATATACCACGAAGTTGTCATTAGTCAATTGGTACGTACATCTAAAATAGTCCATTATTTTTATTTTTCACTCGTTTACACTTACTATCGTATATACTAACATCTGTTTTCTTAACTTATTTCAGGTAGATTCATTTAGGAGTGTGAAACTAGTACCTGACTATCTTATAGTGTTGAGTATTGCAGATGGGGCACTTGACTTTGTTGAGCAACACAGTAGCCTTATCCTTTACCCATAGCAATAAGGAGTACATGAGCTACCCCATATGGACCACAGTGGGGATCAAGGACCACCAGTTAATGAGGAGATGCTAACTCCGCATACACTACCTAGAGGTAGAGCTAGAGTTCAAGAAGGCAGGGCTCGAGCGATACATCGTGGGGAAAACCTCAGTTACGATATCTCACCATATGCTCGTCATTCCATAGATTTAGAGCATATTAATAGGGGATATAGTACACACCCTAGGTTAGGTGTTGCCTCTACTTCGGGAGTCAAATTAAGCTCCAAGCCTGGATTTAGCACATATACGACTCTCGAGTTCTAACGACATCTTGACCTCACTACTCTATCGGCTCCTCAAAAGCGACGTTCTACCCCCACACAATCATCCATGGGTGAGGGCGTCACTCAGTTGCATCCGAGCCATCTAGCCTACCCAGTTCCTCCAAAGGAACTTAAGCTCGACGATCCACCAGTTGAGCCTATTTAAACACATGATAGACGGGGGCGTTCACTTTTTTCTTGTGTCGTGAGGACCTTTACACGGTGTAGGCATTAGTAGATATGTTTAGTTTATTGTTTTTTTTTCTTGTTTATTTTTCCATTATACTGATGTTATCATTGACTGATTATAAATTTTGTATATATATTGATTATTCAAAATACATTTCACTTTTTATCATATTTTATAGTCAATGTATTGTTTATTTATCCTAATTTTACAATTTACAATTACTTTTTCTTCTATTCAACTCTTATGGTCATTGGAGATCATCTCATGCGCTTATTTCTTCCCCACTTGCCATATTTGTCAAGATGTTCCACTAATTATGATTTTATGTAAGGTTTTTCCCACTTCCCCACTTACCTTCAGTAGACTATTATAGTAGAAATTAAACTTAAGGTGCATTAAGTGTATGCCCCTTTAGTATAAATATTTACATTGAAGACGCATATACTTGATGGGCCTTTAGTATCACAATTTAAACTGAAGAAAAAATAATTGCAAATTGTAAAATTATGATAAATAAACAATGTATTGAATTGCAATATATGATGAAAAGTGAATTGCATTTCGAATAATTAGTACATATACAAAATTTGTAATTAGTCAATGACAACATCAGTACAATGGAAAAATAAACAAGAAAACAAAAACAATAAACTAAACATATCTATTGATGCCTACGCTGTATAAAGGTCTTCACGGCATGGGAAAGAAGTGAATGCCCTTTTGCAAGTACGCATGGATCAATCGATCCCGGATCCATCTATCCTACGACCACATACAAACATGTTTAGTAGAAAAAAATAAAAAATTGTCAATCATTATACTTATTCATATATTACAATGCAATGCTTAGATAAAAAGGGAATATGTACTAACCCTATTAATATCTAGACACCTCCTCCGATTATGTCCTTCCTACTTGCATGTGTTGCATTTAGTTTTGTCGAACCGCTCATGAATATCCATCTCCATGTGATATCACTTACGCCTAGGTTTACCATTTTTTTTGTAGTAAGTCAATATTCGGGTAAAGTAAGGGAAGCTAACTTGTGGCCAGTTCAGCTCATTACCAATCAGGTAGAAATGAGCTCGGTAACAATCTATTTGGTTTGTCCACTTATACTATAGCCCTATTGCTGATTTGCTGTCCACCCTCATACTTACTGTAGCAGTATATGCATGGGAGCGAGGGATCCTATATTTGCTACTTTTGATAAGTGTAAGTACGGCCCCTGAAGTCAACTGTATGTATCCTTCCTCTTCCATTCAATCTTGTTGTCGTCATTCAACTACCAATTAAAACCTCGAAAATACTATTTTGTAAACTAAATGAAATGACTCTATGTGCACTTGCCCGCCCCCTCCAAGTTTCATACATCTTTATAGTGTAATCAGCGTAGGTCTTGCCAAAATCGATTGCCTCTTTGGTATTCTTATGCCTCTTCTCCTAATAGGTGACACAGTTGTAAAATATCTTCTTCACTAATACAGTAACAGGTAACCTACGCACTGATTTCAAAACGGAGTTATAACTCTCGATAATATTTGATGTCATGTATCCAAAACTGTAACATTCATCATATGCAAGAGTCCACCTGTCCAAATTAACATTGTCGAACCATGTGAGAGCATCCTCCGTAGCCTTTTGCATGAAACATTCGAATTTCCTCTGTTGTGCCTGAACACCTGCAAACCGTATAAGTTTCTTGCATAACTGGTTTTTGTGGATCGTGTTAAAGTTACTAGCAACGTACTACAGATATTATCTCCAAACTGCAAACAATGGCTGCTAGCCTACTGATGGTTCCTTCTATGCAGAGTCAATACCGGATGCCTTATTGGATACAAAACATAAGGTTTCCTCCTTTTAGCCGACTACATGCACTTTAAGCTTTCATAGGAACCACCCCTAAGTTTCTATCGATTTTGTGTCAATAAGAGCAAATGTCAATGGAACAATTGAATTGTCCCCATCCATGCTATAAGCTACCAACAACTTATACCCATGCTTTCCATATAAGAATGTGCCATCGACACATACAATAGGTCAATAGTATTTGATGGCTTAAATACATGGCCTAAATGTCTAAAAAACTTGCTTGAATTGGGATTGACCTTGCTTTGGTAAACTACTCTAGCCCTAATCCCCTTGTATCCCCGGGTTGCTCAACTTCATTGCATTTAATAATCTCGGCAACTCATTATATGACTTCTCTTAATTACCGTATACCATATCAACAGCCTTTTGCTTGGCCTTGAAAACCCTTCTGTTGCTTATTATGTATCCATACATAGTTTACATATTAGCTGTAAGATCAAGTATCTTAACATCAAGGTTATTCCATGCACTATTGATGAATAATGTAGCTATTATGTTGCTGTCAAGTTAAGGATGATCCTGGTTCATCATTGGGTTCACAAAAGTGTGCAGACCCTCTAAAATTGTTATTTTGAAAAAAACCCTCTACTTTCTTCAAACAAGCCTGTAACCTCCATTTACAATCCTATTCTTTCTTTTTATAGTAAATAGCGTATACATTCGGTTTCAAAATGTTTACATAAAAATCACAGTGGTTCCTTAGGTGAAATAACTTAACTGCATTTATGAGATCCTTCTTTGTGTTGAAACGCATACCGAAACTCAAGTCATCAGAGTTAATGATGTTACTGTAAATTTCATTAACAGCTCTCTTGAATGTTACATAACCATTGCCATCGTACTGGCTATTGTAAAATGGGACATGATCTCTGATAAGCCTGTCAACAGGTTTGTTTATTTGCAGAAAGTCTTCAAACTGCCTACTTGACAATACTTCACTAGTTCAATGGTATGGCCTACTTGGGTTGTCGTTGCGAAGTGTCTAGATCGACATATTGCTCCCACCAACATATGGTCTTACCTAAGCCTCTTCCAAATCCTTAGCATAGTTATCTTTGAGGTAAACATTATCTTCATTACCATCTACATCTACCGCATTCTCTCTATCATCGACATTTATATCTATGTACATTCTCTTTACATATGGATCATAAGACTCTTCATGTTCGATAATAGGACCCATTGTTGAATGCATATTGAAATTCGGAAGGGTTGGATTGTCTGGCTCATGTATTTTATGCTTATTCTGAGCACTCGATTCCCTAATATGCCTTATGTACACTTCTTGAATACTTCGTTCCCTAAAAAACTCTGCCATCTCAATAAAATTCTCAACATCCTCATCATCTCTAATGGTCATCAACTTGTAGACAACTCCAGCACATGGAAAAAGGGATGTATGTACACAAGTTCAACACCACTCGGGTCAACTTCAGCGCATCTATAGATTCTCTAACTGAAATGGGAGAAGTTTGAATCCTTCCTAATTTTCAACTTCTTAATGATCTCCCTATCATATTCCAGCCCCCAATTACCCATTACTATATTTCCATTCGCATATATAATAACTTTCACATAATCTGCTATTTTCATCCTAGTAATGCCACAATGAACCGAATATTTAGATAGCATCATAAACTTCATATACACATCAAGCGACAACTTTACAAAATGCACTTAATCATCTCAGTAAGTTACGTTGTCAACACAACTACCTAGCTTTAACTTTCTAATTCGACTCAACACAATAAAAAAACACAAATATATATATATATATATATACACATACACACACAACAATTTCCACTTACATTGCAACATTATTTATACCCATATTGGTATAACTTATCTACTACAATACAAAATAATCATAAATTTATACAACATACAATAATTTTTTATGAAATATTAATAATTTATATAACTTACAGTACATCTACGATTACTAAATTTACGTAATAACATAACAAATTTTTTTCTAAAAATAATAATTGCATAATGTTGATTATTAATAAAATAAAATAAATAAATAACATGCCTATAAATTATAGATTGTTACCTATTTTAGACGTTCACTTACGTAAAGAAATGGTTTAGTATTTCAACTATGGGTTTCCTCAAGTTTTCTCTATATTTTAGAAATTTCAAAAACTAATATGAGCAAGAATGAGTTGTGGTCGTACGGATGGCTAATGCATTGAGTCATAAGAACTATGAGCAAGTGGGTTCACTACTTCTCAGCAGAAGATAAACTCAGGAATTTGTGGAGTTGGAGATTAGATTTAGATGGCATGAAACGAAAGTTCAACTGATGAATTTGGTTATACAACCAACTTTGATGTAAATTAAGTATCAACAAGAAGAAGATCCGAGCTTAAAGGAAATAAAGGATAAATTAAAGATGAGAGACATATCAAACTTTCGAATGGATGAGAAGGGAGTGTTAAGATAAAAGAATAGGATTTGTATACCTTAGGATGCAAAGCTAAAGAGGGAATTTATGGATAAAGCTCATGCTATTGGTTATACTTTACATTGTGATGGGAATAATATGTATCGTGATTTGAAATCATTATTCTGGTGGAAAGGCATGAAGAAGGAGATAACACAATATGTGTTAGGATGTACTATAGGACAATAAGTGAAAGATAAACACCAAATACAGAGTGGATTGTTACAACCATTAAAAATATTATGGACATTGTAGTAGGACTATCATGAATAAGAGCGAGGTATGATTTTCTTTAGGTTATTGTTGATAAGTTGATGAAAAGTACTCATTTCTTACCTTGTCAAACTAGTGATTCAATGGAGAAGTTAGCTTAGTTGTATATACGAGAGATTATTAGATTGCATGGTATGCTTGTAAGTATCATCTCAAATAGAGATACCTATTTTATATCTAAGTTTTGGTAGACATTGATCATTGGGAACTTAGTTGCAATTCGGTACAACTTATCATTCTCAAGCGGATGGTTAGTCAAAAAGAGTAATTCAGATTTTGAAGGATACTTTGAGAGGATGTATCTTAGATTTTAGTGGTGATTGGGATCAATATCTACCATTAATGGAATTTTCTTATAACAACAGTTATCAAGAAACTATATCGACAACACCTTATGAAGCATTATATGAGAGAAAATGTAAATCACTACTATATTGATAAAGTGATGAGTATGCAATGATAGGACCTGACATGATTCATTAGATGAATGAGACAGTGAAAGCAATACTATAAAGAATGAAAGTTGTACAAGATCATTACAAGAGTTAGGCTTATTTGAAATGGAAACCTATGGAATTTGTAATGGGAGAATATGTATATGTGAAAATAAGTCCTTTTAAGGGGTTTAAACGATTTGGTACAGAAGGAAGCTAAGTACCCGATTTATTGGATAGTTTGAGATATTAGAGACGTAGCTTATTGAATTGCGTTACCCCCAAGTGTGGTAGGATATCAAGATCTTTTTCACATATCGATGCTAAGGAGATTTGTGAAGGACCTATAATAGATAGTGAAATTAAAACTAGAAGACCTATGGAAAGATTATAAAGTTAAGGAGAAACCAATCAAGAAATTAGAAAATCGAATTTAGAAGTTGAGGAATTATTACATAGAATATGTAAAGGTTCAGTGGGCAGTGATTCGAGAGCTAAAATAAATTAGGAGCTAAAGGAGGCATTGAAAAATCGATACCTAAAGCTTTTGAAGATAAGTGGGTAATAAGATTTTGCCAAAATATAAGTAGTTAATAATTATTTGATGGTTGGATAGAAAGTTTTGAGGATAAAACTTTTTTAAAGAGGGGTGAAAATGTGAGACCCATACTTACATGATTAGGTTCGATACTTGATTTAGGACGTTCAAGAAGGTAACTCAAATAGGTAAGGGACTTATGAAGGGTTTTGTAATATTACTCTAGGAGTTTTCGCAAGCTTGAAATTTAAAAATATAATAAAATATTGGAAATATAGCTAAAATAATAGAAAATTATTATATTATTACTTTATTATCAATTACGAGCGAAATATGTTCTAGAAATCAACTAACACTTAGAGATGAATTTTAGGAGAAATATAATTAATATTGAGCATAAAATAATATATATATATATATAAGACATATATATTTATCTAGTATAATTATTATATACAAATATATACCTGTAATTACTGTAAATACCTAAAATTAGGTAAAATTCACTAAATAAATTAATAAAAAATGGAGAAAATCATAAAAAAAAAAATTGCACAACTAGGAAACATACATAGAAGCGTGATAATGCAGGAATATACATGAATGGGGAAAGCATTACTTTTTGAACACCTATAACTTGATCTCTACACATATTAATGGGGATTAAAGAAAAAAAAAACAAAATCAAACCTAACTATAAAAAAATAGAACCTACTATCTTGATAAAGTTTAAGCATTTTCAAGGTTAGGAAAAACTCTAAAGGTTAGAGTTAGAGAGAAAGAGTAAAGGAAAAGAAAATTTAGAAATTATAGTGCAGATTAGGGGTGTTGCGAGTGCCTAAAGGAGACGACCACCATAACACAAGACTGGACCACCACTTGAAGGAGTGGCTGGTAGTTGGTTCAATTCGTACACTATCCCCTCCCTAAGGTGGCTAGAGTTTGGGTGTTTGGTGAGTCCTAAATTTATCTAATTTTATCAAAATTTTGGGAAAATAGCAAACATTTACCAAAAATTTGAAATTTGGTTTCCTCACGTATTTTTACATGAGAAATTTAAATCTTTAATTAGATTTTCAAAATTCTGAGTATAGATATGAGGTCCTTAAGAAAAATTCTTACGTAGTGAATTTGAATCAAGTTTTTAAAAAACCAATTACTATAGTTTTGACTTAAAATTTTGTCGTTATACTCCTAAGATATTGAATTATGATGTTATGCAGTTAGATTGTAAAAATTGTATCATCAGATTTTATGGAAACTTTTGATTTTGTAAAAAATAGTGCGCGAAAGTCTTGTTTCGCAAATAAGCTTAATCAATCCTTTACAACCTAAAGTGTAGCCTATAATTTTCTATATGTAGCCAGTTGAGAATGGTTTATCATGAGTTGGGAACGTGGGTTTTTAAGCAAACACTTGAGCATTTGGCAATTTAGGATCAAATCTTTAAGTTACCATATAAATGTAAATGAGTAGTTTATATAATAGGAAATGTTGTATATGATTAAGGTTCTTAGTTGATATTTACTAGTATTATAGAGTTTGGAATTCTAGAAATGCAAGGTAAATTGGTGTATGTGCTAAATAGTAGGATGTAGTAATAGCTACAAGGTCAGAAAGTATGTTAGAAAGTAGGTTAAAATATACTTTGGTAGTTAATAACTTTATTATACTAAAAATGGGCTTCGAGTCAAAAAGTAGTTTATACTTAGACTTTATAACTATTTCAAAGTTAGAATGTAAGTCGAGAACTTCTTAAGTGAAAACCCAATTTAGGAAAGTGAGTCAAAAACTTAGTTAGAAAATAGATCAGAACCTACTATACTTAACTAAAACTAAATAAATAATCAAAGAACCTACTTATATTGAGATTTAAATACACTCAATAATGAAAATAAGTTCTTACTTCATATGTCAATTTAAAACTAAACTTGTGTGTTACCTTATAGGGATTATTAATGAAGATCACAAATGCAACATATAAGAGCACGCAACATTCTATCCAAGTAAGTTAGGATCGTAACTTCACCGTTTATTGAGATGTTATATTAAATTATCTGGAGACTGAAGAGTGTATTGTTTGTAATTTTAACTTAGTTATTTGTGTGCATACTGTGTGTGTGACTGATGATGTGTTTAGTGATAGGAGTTGAACTCCTTAATATGTTGCTTTGCTTAATTGCATATTATTGGTTGGTTTGAACTTGTTTTATCATCCTTAAATGGAAAATAATAGAAATTCAATCGTGAACTTAATTGGACATGCAAAACAACCCATTAAGGGAACAATTAAGTGTGTTAGACCAAATACCATCTCTTTTGATAAGGATAACATAAATGATCATTTCCCTACCTTTAGTTGAACTAAGTAACAGGATAAGAGATTGTAGCAAGGTTAGCACCCATGGTTTAAAGGAAGTCTAAGGAGGAGGATGTCTTTTATTGCAAAATCTTGGGTTTGGTTTGATTTGATTTAAGTCGCGTTAAAACTTCTCAATCTGGGTGAAAGCAGATGAAATTTCTATAACCTCATATTAGATAACACTATGTAATGTTTCATATGATTGATTGACTGTATTGCATTTCATTAAATTAATACCTTTACTTATGTTTGTTTTACACTCTTTAGGTTTTGTCCCACCTACTAAGCTAATTATGCTCACATCCCTTTAGATTCTATTGCAAATATAGACTAAAGAGTAAAATGAAACGATATAACCAACCACAAGTTAGTATACGAAGGGTTGAGGAGTAAGTAGAAACCTGAAGCCACTAAAACTAGATTACTTATGAAGTTTTGGTCTTTTGAGAACAAGCATCCTATTCATAAAATTGAAGGAATGATTCATAGGTAAGGTAAGCCAGTACAATTTCTCTATAATTTCTATAAGGTTTTAGCTTTTAAATTGTATGACAAATTATGGTGAACCATGAATTCTAAAAGTGTAGGTTAAATTTCAAATTTACAAGTAAAAAGGTCATTTATTTCTTTTGTTTTTATCATGGAATTGGTCTTTAGATCTAGTTATAGTGGTTGAAATGAGAAGGCTTAGATTACAAATATGATAATAGATAAGTATTTGAATGTTAAACATGAAGAGAATTTGTATTTGTTGAGATTAGAGAATTTGATGGCATTGATTGGTAGAACGGGTTATGATGGTAATGGGGTTTTAGTGTGAGAAGGCATGTTTTTAGGTTGTGAATTTCGAGGTAGGAGAATCATGGGTGTGATCCTGACCATGATCCCCTTGGGTGTGTTGGAATAAGGGATGTGCAAGGGAAGTGAAGGAATTGGTGGTTAAGAAGATCATGACCAAGGTTTACGGTTGTAATCTAGGGCATATTTTTGTTATGGTGTAAAGTTAAGGAAAGACAGCCAAGTTCATAGCCGTGATCCAAAGGCATAGACTTATATATTCTCTCTTTCTTCTTGTTTCTTATTTCTTATCCTCTTAAAGTGTAATCTAATCGGTTCTAAGCTAGTTTAAAAGTCCAAAACTAGTCTTGAAACCTTAAGTAATGTTAAACTTAGATCCATGAATCTAATGAGATAAATAAGACGACTTAGCTAGGATAAGGAAAATTGGAAGTGAATTCTAAAAGATGTTATCTATGTGTTGTACTACAGGTGTTGATATTGAAAGGACCTAGAACATAGATTTTACTAGTCATTCTCAGGTTTCAAGTATAAGATATTTGCTTATTGTTTGTGTTGCTAGGTAAGTTACTTAATCGAACCAATTAACTATTAAACATTAATTAAATGTGTGTTACTTATGCTTGGCTAAGTCTAAGAGACTGAGAAGATTGGCGATCTTGAGATGATACCCTAAAGATCCTTACATGACGTTATCTTGAGTCGAGTCACATTTGAAAATAATCTAGATAAATTTAGGCAATTCTTAGTTTTAGGGTATTGGAGAGAACCCAATATCAATACTATATATATATATATATATATAGTGCCAGGGGTTTGAATGTTCTTATGTTGTTTGTATAACTAAAAACAAAGATAATAAATTGGTGTGTAATTCATTCATTGTCTCTCAAGATGTGTGTGAATTTGTGCATGTTTGTTCATGCATATGTGTTTGTGCATTTTGTATTGAGCTTTCACTCAGTTATTTAAAATTTTTTAGGTATAAGTACTTGAGTAAACTTCATAAAGTTGATGATTATAGATTTGATTGTTGAGTTGGCAAAATGGGAATTATGACTAGAATTTCAATTATAAAGAAGATAATTGAGTAAGATTAGTTAAAATTTTATTGTACAAATTAGTAAATTCTTGTTCAGTATTTTATGAGATTAATTTTAAGATAAGGACTATTATAGTTTAATTCACAATCAACAAATACTTTTTCAGAATTTCATGAAATTATTTGGTGATTATTTTGTTTTATTTGAAGATTAAATTTATTGAAAATATTTGAAAATTTTAACAAGTATTTGGAGGATTTAGTAAATGGTTACACTTAATGTGTTAATAGATGATAGGGATATATGATGGGCTGCAGTGTTTTAAATTCTGGGGCATTACATATTTATACTTAATATATACTTATATAAAACAATATAGTTATATATATAGAACTATATATTATATATCACATATAATCTACATAAATATGTTACACATACATATAAAACTTGTATATATATAACATTTATATATTTATATATGATACACATAGTTTTACATAACAATATAGTTATATGTATAGAGCTATATATTGTATATAAGATATATAATCTAGATACATATGTTATATATATATATATATATATATATATATATATAAAACATTTTCTCAATGTACCAGAATTAGAACACCCGGCAGCATGTTTGGAAGAGGACCTATGAAGAAGTTCCAGGATTCATAATGCTAATAAAAGCATCTTAAATCTCACGCAACGTTGAGAAATATAAATCTGGACATAAAAAATAAGTGAAAATTGGTTGTATGTGTTCTTGAGGATTTTCTCGTGATAACGATGGTAAGTTAGGAGCTTAAGTTGGTTTACGAATTTATGAGATTATATATTAGTGAGGGTTAGTTATAGGACTATTTATATACTGACAAATTAATTAAGCTAGAATGAATTTGCAATTTTACCCGATTTCAGGAAATCACGATTTCAGCTTTTTAAAATATATTCAAACATAAGAATAGGAGTTGGGCTTAAAATTGCAATTCCTTCGTATTGTTACTTCATACCAGACATAATATTAGTTGTCTTCACCAAGTAGCGTAAAATATCTATTTATCTCGTGATTGGTATATATATTTTACTTTATTTGAAAGAGTAATCCTTATAAATCTTTAACAACTCTTGATAATTTCAACCTGAAAAAATATCTCCAATAAATTTGCATGTATATTGATCCCTCGTCTTCTCATTTAAATTCGAAAAACAACCTATATGCTTCTCCCTCCTATCGTCCAGATTTAAGAATACTTCAGATGTCTCAGCATCGTTGAACTTACAAGGTACTAATCGTTGACCACACTTGCTGATAAGCTACTAAACGTGGAAGAGCTTGGACGTGGGTTGAAATCGTTGGTTGCCACTCAAAAGAATGTTGTTGAACTTCAACACAGTTGCTTTGCCGAGCGCTTTTCCGAACTCAATGGAGAGCATGTAAGCATGATTTCAGCTGCTCAGCAAGGTATACCGCCATGTTGACTAAAATTGTTGCCATGTCCTTTTATACAATGCTTCATGTCGTATAGAACTCACATTAGTCAAAGTAAAGAGGGTATTTCCGAACCACTGGACACATTGCAGATTTTTTTACAAATAAACTCTTTTGCCGAAGCCAAATGCTTGGACGCATTAGTGTCCTACTCATGAAAAATAACCTTCTCCTGATGCTTGATAAAAACAATCTGCTGGACACATGCTTGAGAATTCCCATCTCCACGTTTTGACAAAGTTGCTATATGCATTGAAGTTACTAGTTCATGAAGTCATAAAGCTTGGTTGAAAAATGCTTGGACCCTTTTTAAACTTGAACAATTATTAACATTGAACAATTGCTGGTCAATGGAATCACTCGGATACTCGTGATGAATTCCGTAATTGCCTTTCACAAATCGAATGCCGAATTGGACTTGTATCCTTCCTCATCATTTAATTCCATGACATTGTCCAACGTTATCCAACAAAATATTGCACTTTAATTTGAATAACACTAATCTCCATCGATATGATTAACCATCTTGAGTAGAGCGAAACTGAGTGTATTACTTAAATATATTCAATAAAGTGGAGTTGGATCTTCTTTAATTTGTCCAACTTAAAATGTTAATAATAATTTGGACAACTGATCTATAATCCTCTTTCTTCTGTCTTTATAACTTTCTAAGTCACTTTCTCAAAATTGTCTGGTACACTTCTATATATTTTTATCATATATACTTTCTAATCTAGGATATTTTTATTAGATATATTTTCTAATCTAGTTTTTGATCTACATTTTATGTCTATCGGATTCATCAATATAGTTGATAAGCTCTAAATTGCTTGTATTTTAGAGAGTGATTTTTAATGATTTTTCCTTGAGTTTTGAGTTTATTTTGAAAAAATGATATGTAATTGAGTAAAATCTTATTTTCTAGGTTTTTGAATGATCTACGAAAGAAAATGAAAAAATAGAAATAAGTTTCACTTAATTCAGAGTTAAAGTGAAGAATTTATGAAGTTTTGAAGATTGAGATTATCAAATGACATGACTATGTCATTTCCAGTGATGTTTTAAGTGAAAATAAGGCATGATCAGAAAGTAACTTGACCCAAGAACACAATCGTATCTCAAGTTGTGTCGTTCTTAGACTTGATGAAAGTGTAGCAAAAATAGGATTTTTAGAGAGTGATACGACCAAGTGACATGAGAGCCAACTTTTGAGAGATTTCAAGGGAAAAACACTTAAGAGTTAAGAAGCTTCATAGCATCAAGATTAAAAGCTTTGCATTGATTTCATGATCTATTCTTTTATTTTTCTTTTAGATCTCATTCAACATTCTTACTTTATCATGAGTAGCGAGTAGATCTTTTATATATAGGTCTTATGGAACTTAGATCTAACATGTGATATTGGTTTTTCTTAGATCTAGGGAAAATCTTTAGTTTTCTTAGTTCAATTATATATTCTTAAGTTCTTTAGATTAATATTTCTACCAGTATTAGTCTAAAATTTGATATTATATAAGAGAATTGAGAGATTTCTTATATGATTAGATCTATGCATAGTTGATGAGAGCTTACAAGTTTAGAGATAAATTGCAAAATCCTTCTAGATCTTTAATACTATCTTTAAAGATAATTCGTTGTACTTTAATACAATCTTAGGTTATGTTATTGAGAAGAGATTCTAATAAGTAATCTTAAGAATAGAGTTAATAAACTTGAGAAAGTTATTAATTTTAATAGAAAATTCTTACGGTCAAGAAAATTAATAATCTAATTAGATTATCTTTAGTGAAAGTTGCATGTGTAAGTTAAGGGGAAATAAAGATTTAGGCATTCTATCGAATCTTAAATTAATTCTCAAATTAATTACCTTCTTATGTAGTTTCTTTAATTGAATCTTGATTAGTTGTTACAATTTTAGTTAAAATTTTTGTTACAATTTTAGTTAAAATTTTTAAGTCCTTGAATTCAAATTTATTAATTAGATAATAGAGAGTTAGTTAGTATTAACAATCATAGTCTTTATGAGACGATGTTTGTTCTTTGAATTATATTACTACACAATAGGTACACTTGCCTAATTTTTACACATCAATAGTCTATACCTTTTGCCTATTTCCATTTTCTTTTCTTTTAACTTACTGAATTGTATACTAGACACACTTGTTAGAAATAACTTAACACATGCTTTATCATCATCAAAACCAAATTAGCAAACTTAATACTATATAACTAAAAATAAATATTATATTATATTATATTAATAATATTACTATTTAATAATTTTGATAAGAAGTTATAATTAACCAAAAATGTTAAAACCTATATGTTCCTTAAGACAATATCTATCTATATCTATATTATTAAAGAAAAAATATCTCTTGATGTCTATTTCTATACGACTAAATTGCCATAAAAATATTAGTTATTTAATTTTAAATTTAACAAAAAGCCCTTAAATACTTAATGGTTTTCAATAAATTTTCAATAGGTTAAGGTTATTACGATAAACTATTATACATAGTAAAATGGTTTCACTAACCAAAAAATCCTCTACCAAAATAGCAATTTCCTATTACCATTTCAATTTCCATAATTTATCATCTTTCTAAGATGAAATAATTTGCATCCTTTTTCATTTTGTCACTTCAATACTCTTTCTCTCTCTCTCTTCCATAAGCTTATATGTCCCTTTCTCAACACTCTTACTAAAGCATATTGCCATAAAATTTGAGGACTTCTATGTTTGTTTTGAATTGTTAAATTTGTCTACAATTTTTTATATATAATATGTCAAGAAAATGTTTTTCAAAACTAAGTACATTTTGGGTATTCCAAAACTTCCTAAAACCCTGCATTTTCTTTTGTTTTCAGCTACTGCCTTTTTATTCTAAAACCCTAAGCTCTCATACATCCATTTTGACTCTTCTTCATCTTCTTTCTCATAAGCTCTTCATAAAGCCAACTATGGAGAGCTCTTGAACACTCAAAATTCTAAGAAAATTTGTGTAAAATCAAGGCCTAAGGTAAGATAATCCTCCAAGCCTCATCTCTAACCATTTCTTTGTTGAAAAAGCTTCATTTCAATAAAGTTTTCTATGGGTCCTTTAGTAATTTGAATTTATCCTTGTGTGAGGTTGCAGCTTAACCCTTCTTTTCATCTTCCCTTTAGATTTAAGCTCATGCCTTGTCCTTTAAGTAAGTTTTTCACATCTTTCTTCTTGTCCTTTTTAGTTCCTTAAGTGGTTGATTTTGGTGTTGAAATGGAGTTGTGGCTAAACACTTCTTAATGAGGGTTTGAAGTTTTAAGATGAGATTTGTAGTTTGTTAGGTTAGGTACTCTAAAGGAGAA
Organism: Lumnitzera racemosa; assembly: GCA_024138005.1. Taxonomy (NCBI): domain Eukaryota; kingdom Viridiplantae; phylum Streptophyta; class Magnoliopsida; order Myrtales; family Combretaceae; genus Lumnitzera; species Lumnitzera racemosa. The sequence continues at coordinate 64,138,449 of JAMXBC010000011.1, forward strand.
GTAGCCTAGAATGTAGATGAATTCGTATAGGAAGGGGTTAGGGTTTATGTAATAGAAATTGAAGTAAAAAGAAAACTATCGTTACTGGCCTAGTGCATGGTGTCTAGACGTTAGCATTTAGATGCTAAGGTTACCATCTTACCTAGAAGCTTAGCATCTGAACATTAACAAATAAAATTCAGATGCTATGCTTTATTTAGCCTTCTATCTTATTTTTCCTTAATTTTTCCCACTCCGAACACCTTAAGTGTTATATACATCTAATCCTACCTAAAACTATAATCTTTCATAATATTTTAGCCCTTAAAAGCTTAGATTGTATAAGACTCCAAGTTGCCTTTAAGTTGTGTTGAGTTAAGTCGAGTTGAGTACTTTAAATAAAACCTTATTTTCAATGAATTCCTTTCAATTCTCATCCTTTATTCCAAGATTTATCTATTCTTCCTTGCTTAAAGGAACCGATCTTTTAAGTTATCTCAACCCCCTAAAAGGTTAGATTATTCAAGGTCTTAGTATGCCTCTAAATGTTGTTAAGCCAAGAAAATTGGAAGTTTAACCTAGAAGCTGGTAACCTTTAAGTTCCTCCCATTCTTGTCCTTCGCGCAAGAGTTTCACTCCTAAAGATCTAAACTTACCTAATCTTCCTTAGATCTCTAAATGCTTAGTATAGTAGGAATTTTAGGATGTAGAAGAGAAGCATGAGTTAAGTTGGGTTGGGCTTTCTTAGAAACTTAATTGTTAGTAAATTGAGAAGTAAACAAAGATGAACTTATTGTTCTATCGATCAGGTTCTTGTTACCGATTTCTCTAGTTCTTTTGATTTAAGGGTTTGCAATTGGGTTTGGCTCAGCTTCCTAAGTATGTAGTGCTTGCTAGGTCTTAGTATGAAAATCAGACTAACTTCTAATTAGACTCATTGATCTTGGTTACTAGATGTGCTTGACTTGCTTACTCTAAGGACCTGTAATGGTAGATCCTTAGAGAAACAATTATTGATTATATGTGAGATTTCTCTAATGGACTTATGTATGGGACAACACAGCTAGAATTTTAGATTTTATAGCCTCTAGACTTCGGACTTGAACATAAAGGAAAACTTATATTTATATTCACTTATATATGAGGAAAAGATTATGGTGTACTAGAGTCATAAGTACTCCTTTGATATTTGCGAGTCTAAATTAAAGATAATTAATCTATTGTTTGCTTATTATTGATGTAGCTTGCATTACATGCATATGTAGGTTTTGAGCTTAGCATCTGTGTGTATTATCTACACTCATACTAGGCTTTGGCTCATTTTTTATTCTTTTTCAAGTATAAGAATGGATGAATACCTCATTTATGAGGAGTCTATGTGGATGACATCTAAGAGGAAGAGGGTATCAAGTATCAAGTATCTTTACGTTTATGATTACTAGAAGTGGAATGATTTATATATTTGCTAGAGTTATGTTATGTCATGTTTAAGAGAGATGTGTTGTATTGAGGAGATAAACCACTTCTTACTACGTTTTTTGGATTCGTATTAATCTAAGAAGATTAGCTACTCTTTATTCTACCTTATAACACATGGGGTTATGAGTCAATAACTCAATGAGCTACTATGCTAGTTTAAATCTTTAGTTTATGAGGAGTTGAGTGGATGTTGCTACCTAGATTCTTTTATATATCATGGAATGGTTATGTTACGAACAAAGCTTAGTGGACTAGAAGCTTTAACATAAGTCTGATTAGTGGAGTTATGTGGCAAGTTGTAATACTCATTTAGGGTCTCGAGGCATTACATTATAATAATTGTAGTACCTATATTAGTAGTTTGTCAATCATCATTAGATTTATTTTTCAATATACTTTTTTATTTGCAAGTTGATTAGGAATTTTAGTACATATAACATATCACCTTCGAAAGATTGTAGAATGTCTAATTATCTTGCATTTTTTTTAGATTTGTCTCTAATATTTATCGTTTCATATAATTTCTCTAACTGAGTAATTATCCTTAATATCTCTTTTCATCATCAAGGTAATTCAATTACCATTTTTAAAAAATCATTTATTTTAGAAAAAATGATTTTATTTTTATAGTTTAATTGAAGGAAACAACATTTGTACATGATAGAAGATATATATATATATATAATGACTTAAGATGTTTTTAATTAATTATCTAATTAGGGACAAATGCAAGATCATATGATTTTTTTTTTTTAAGGGAGAGCGAAGGCAGTGGGTGCAGTTTTTATTAATTAAGTTAGTATTAAAATCATTTATAGGAAAATATCCACTTCTTATTACAGTTATATTATACTCATCTATATTATTTAAGCTAAAAGGGAGGGTCTTTTGGTGTCTTCTTGCATTTTCCCAAAACACCTCTGAAACATATTAGAAATAACTATTAAAACATATACCATTTCAATTTAGCTTAATAATACGAAGGGTAAATCAAGTAATATTTTCATTTTTTTCTCTCTCATTTAGTTCTTCAAATATCTCCTTTTTTTTTTAGGCTAAAAGCAAATCTATAAAATACCAACTGCCATTTTAATTTTTCACAATTGCAATTTTCTTTTCGTCCCTCGACATAATTAGTATTCATTATTAAATATTAGTAGCATCCAAATGGATTGTCTAACTTTATATATTCATTTTTTCTTAGTTAAACTTTTATTTTTTCTCTTCTTTGCTTATGAATTTCAGTCTTATCTATTTCATGGATTTATAACCTTTCTTCTACTATTTTTTTATTTTCCTCTTTTTTGAACTCTTTAATTTTTTATTAAGGCGTTAACTTAGTTTTATTCATACATTTGATTTATTAATTTAGTCAATGAAAAAAGTATCTTTTTTATCTTATAGTTTCTTTCTTAAAGCACTCTTATAACTTAATTTTAGTCATGCTTGAGTACTAACACAATTACGTACCAAATTTCCTAATTAATATATCCTTTATTGTTTCTATAGATACCAATACATTTTCAATAAAACAAATTAATATGAATAACATATTGTTAGACTATTTTAACAAATATATTTATAATGTATTAATTGTTCATTATTTCTTATTTACGAGCATTTTAGAAAAAACCTTATATATAATTTTTTTGCTTTTAATAATCACATGTATAGATTGATTTTATAATTCTTTTATATATTGAATTTTATTATAGCACTAGACTTAAGTTTTGTACACGCATCATGAATGCTTCGTTTGCTAGTATATGTAAAGGGTGTTAATGATTACACACATAACATTTTTAAAAATTTTATAAGATAAAAAAAATTATTTAATGAAATGATTGAGGGTATATAGTATAAAACAAACTCTTCAATGGCATATGTACTAATTGAAATTTTAAGTGTCAATTTATAAAAAAAAAAGTAAGAAAAAGTTAATATATAAAACTCATGCAAGTTTCATTTAGAAAAAATAAATAGTAAGAGATTTATAAACAAAAAATTGCAATTAGTAAAAAAAAAAGAGCAATTTCACATAAATATGTACATTATATGATTTATTTTCATAATAATTTTGCAATTTTTTTATTAGCAATGCAAAAAAAAAAAATCATTTTACATTAAGTAAACCACATTTGTTTTCATAATATTAATTATGAAAAGAAATGTTACAAGACCAAAATATATGATACAAATTATTTTGATGATAATTTAAGCAACAAAACTAAAACAATTGAAATATGGGTATTGTAATTATTATTTATGACGTATTACGAATAAAAAAATACTAATGTAGGAGAATTTGTTTAATTAAATATGATTATAATGAATGCATTTAATGTTATTAATTATTATTAAAAAAGGGTTAAAAATAATGCTATTTAAGTGATAAATGCATCTTGAAAAGATAAAATAACACCTATAAGATTTGAACGCAATACCTCACATCTAGTAAAATAAACACCTAACTACGTACTTATGCCTAATACTATGTTAAAATTTGCTATTTAAAATATACATTTTCAATTTAAAATATTGACTTTCCTTAAGGTTGGGGCGCTATTATATACTAGCCTTACAATTACCATAAACCTAATCCATGTAAGATGTACTTGACTCAATCGCTTTGAAGTTTGTAGTTTAATACATATTAAAACCAAAGTATATAGTGTAATCTTTCAAAATACTTTATTATCAAAAACCTATAAAGTAAAACATAAGTTTATAATCATAGTTACAAATAATATGGTTACATGAAAGAGTTACATTTGCAAAAGATACTCTCGAGACCACATATTAAAGCTAAATACATTGTAAACCAAGGGTAGAAAACTACTATGTCGCCCAAGGGAACCCAATTAGTTTCCTAAAAATGTTACAAAAGTTGACAACAAAAGACAAAAGTCTAGTTATTTCTTCTTCATTCTTACACCTTGATCCTATTCCCCATTATTGTGGAATTAGGTGAAGTACTGCAATCTAATCTTAAGCTGTAAAAGAATTTGTAAAGAAATGAGCAATAATTTATTTAATAAGTGGAATAAAGATAGAAGCATGCATTCAACATAAAACAATTAGGGTTTTTAATCAATTTAATTAGATGCAATACATGAATAAGAAAGTGTATTAGTGCAAGAACTCGAATGAAAAGATTTTTTTATGATAAATATCAAATTAAAAGTATTTTTATGAGAACAAAATATATGAAAGAAAGGTATTTTATTATTATTAATTAATGTATTTTGTTATTACTAAACAAGTTATCTAGGATGTAGAACGTAAAATTATATTTTTAAAGGTACTTAAGCTGAATGATGAAAATGTGATGAGATTAGAATCTACATGAAGAATTGGAAATTGGAAAACAAAAAGCATTAGTGGATGTTGATCCAAAACCTACAACTATCAAAAGCTAATCAAACAAGTGAAAGACATGGCTACAATGTTTTCTAATGAAGGAAGAAATGAAAACAATTGATCAAAAGATAATTCTTATTAGAAACGCAAAACTTAACAAATTTATCAAAAGCATAAAAGATGTTTCAAAAGGAAGACGTAATCATAACTTATTATAACAAGAACAGGTTAAGACATAATGAGAGATATTTATGTAACATATATAGACAAGCCACAGGATATATGCAATACTTATGAAGTTTTCAGGATTATGTGATACAATTGACTGATACAAATTTTTAAGTATATGAAGAAGTTATAAGAAAAGTATCGCATAACAAATGAGCGTATCATTAAAGATAGCAAAGCGGTAAGATTACAAAAGATTTGAAGATGCAATTGCTATACAACGAGTATTACCATATTGAAAACAATTGAACGTTGAAGATCACAACTATTTAAAGGAGAAACGATCAATAAAATGAGCGGTTGGAAAGATAAAAGAAGGAGAAAGAGAAGAGATACGAGACATGCAAAGGAAAAAAAAGAGAAGAGATATAACTCAAAGTTTGAAATTTGGTGTGAGGAAATTTATTGTAATCCACAAATGAGTTACTAATATCTTAGTGGGATACTATTTAAGAGAACTTAAGAGGGAGATTTTATAAACTTAGAGCTTAGAGAAGGGGGAGATTTTGTAAACTTGCAACTTGGAGGCAAAGTAGAATCTTGGGAACCGTAGACTTAGTGTAAAATTTCTTCAAATAGTGGAACTTAAGTATGGAGTGCCTGATCCTTGCCATGGGCTGAAAGAGTTGATTGACGCATAAGGTGGAACTACCATATATGCTTGCTTGATTTTTTTATCCTTAGACTCTTTATTTATTCGCAATTTATTTACTATTTATTTGATATATTACTTGATTAATTATGTAATATTCAATTTATCAAAATTATTTGCATATTATTAAGCTTAGAATCAAAAGCTCATTTCATATGCTAATGTGCTTAAGAGTTGTTTAATGGGACCAAGAAAGTGCCATTGTATGACATTATCTAATCTATCATAAGATTAGAGAAATTAGTACCCGCTCTAATTTGAGTTGAAAAGTTTGACACTACACACTCACTAATCGAAGTCAAATAGGAACTTATGCAATGGAGAACACTCTCTACTTGAGATTACCTTTGAATTATTGTCCTTGACTTTGTCTTGATCTTCTCTCATGTCACTTAGTTTAACTAAGGATAAGAAAATGACATTTTTTCTATCTTCATCAAAAGGCCAATGTTTGGCCTGATAATTCTAACCATTTCCCCTAATAGCTTATAGTACATATCAGGTTAGAAGTTAGGCCAAGTTTAAGTTAGTTCATTTCTAAGGTGACTAACCAATTTAAGACAAACTAAGCAAAACAATATATAGAGAACAAACATAACATGGCACTTATCTCCTACTACTGAAAATTAAATTTCAAACACATGCATTGTGCATACACAAATAGTAATTACAACCATAAGGATAAATATACCAACTCTCTAAGTTTTCTGAAATAATACTCTAAAACATTGTAAGGTAATGATTCCATTTACCTAGAGTTTGGTCACTTGAATTTATCTTATTTGTCAGGCTTTAATCAACTTCTTCGAATGTTTGCAAGATACTTTCTATGTTACTCTTAGGTTTAACTCAAGTTGAACATCTTCTTAACCTACTTTTTGAGTTATTTCCCGCCTTGACTTCATGTCTTGGAATCTAATTGAATATATACCTTTTTAATCCATACATAACCATTATTCAGTATTGGTAGATACTCTTAGTTTCCTTGGACTAAATATCAATAATTCGTAGGTTACTTATTGGATTAGTTTAAGTTATTGTGTCATTTATACCTAAATGTTGAAGATTTATAAGTTATTTATATTCTTAGTACTTTCTGACTTAGGTTCTATATTAATGTAGTTTTTATGTTCTCAATTGGGGGACTTTCTGAGTCACATTCTGAGACAAGGTAGTTAAAGTTCTTATTAGAAGTGCTTCTTAAGTTAATGTCCATATATGTTCAATTACGATTCACTTTAAGAACTTTCTAACCTAGTTTCTAAGTAGTATTTTAACTTAAAGATTTGATTGATATGCTCCCACTTTTTGACTTAATCAAAATGCTTTAAAACTCACCATGTGTTAATACTTCAGCTTTTAATCCATCATTTCATAACAATTCAGATTATTTCATTACTCAAAAGTCAAACCATCTCTTTTTAATACTCACAACACGACCAAAATATCACATATGAGCTGCTACCCACTAATAACATACTTGGTTCATATGTAAAGTCACTTGTTGTACATATAGTTAAAGATACACTCTTATACTTGCAAAATACCATAAAATTCACTAAAGAGTATCCTGACTAGCAGCTAAAAACCTGCATGCAATCCTCAAATCATCTCAAGTCATACGAGTTCAACCAAATTACAATAATTCAACACTTAGATGCATGAATTTAATGGAAAATATGAGGTTTTGGCCCTTAAAATCAACCAAATCATTTGATAAATGAGTTTTTACTTAAAATCAACAACCATTACTTATTGATTATCATCAAAAAGTACTATATACTCAAATTATAGTGAATTCAACTAAGGTTCTTTTAGAAAATCAAAGGAAAAACACCCCACAGCTCTATTTTTTACAAAACCAAAATTTATGGAAAATATAAATTCACAATTTTGAAAAACTCTTTACATGGATAAAAAAATATAGCCTTTAAAGATTATATACACAAAAATTGAGGCCAAAACTACACCATTCGGGTTTTAAAAAATGTGATCGAAAATTAGTTGACTTGTGTGATTTCTTAATGAACTCATATATATACTTAACATTTTGAAAATTTAGGTTGATTTTTGGATTTTACATGCAATATAAGCCAAGAAAACTCAATTTCAAAATTTTTGAACTTCGTTCGATATTTTTAGAATTTTAGATTAGAATTCGTAAAAAATGAATACTTTTTTGTGAAGAAACTTTTGGCCATCGCCTGGGGAAGAAAAGGCTATGTCAATCGTGTTAGTCATAACATCTCCTATATGGTAATGATGGTGGTTTATTTTTAACTCTCACCTAAGCTTACCTAAATTTTCTAATTCCCTTCGAATTCATATGCAAACCTTCTTAAAGCATAAATGAAAGTTTCTCTCTCCTAGCCCAATTTAATATCATTGGAGTAGTTTACAACCTATGGTTTGGAATTAGGGCACTAAAGAAGTGGAAATTTTCCAATATTTCCTTAATTTATATATATAATTAAAGGAATTTGCAAGTTTACCATTGAAATAGATAAATATTTAATCACTACTAACTATATAAAATATATATATATATATATATATATAAATACCAATGCAATATCGCATGTTATAAATGTGCGATATTAACATTGTACATATGTTGCATATTAAACATGCGACATTAGTATAGGATATGTTGCATGTTCTAGTATATGTACATATATCGCATTTAAGAGATACATTAAATTGTTGCTTGTACATAAAAGTTTCAATGTTGCATTTTCTATATACGATTTAGCATTGATATTCATGTAAATAATTTTACGCAATTCATATTTATGTAACTTTTTTTATAGATTAGTAGACATACATTATACCCTATACAATTATGTCATACCAAGTGTTTATTTTTACTTCTACATTGTCCTACTAATGTTCCATGCTCTTAACTTCGTTTTTTCTTGATCTTAGATCACTTTCTTTATTATTTGTTAATTTATCTAGTGATTTTTAGTGTATTATGTACATAAATCGGATATTTCTAATTACTTATAAATATATCTATTACGCATATATTTACACATTAAGTATCTATTATATATATACATGTTTTTTAATAATATTTTTCATTTTATGAATTTTTACAGCTAAGAAATTTACTTTAAAGGCCAGTTACCTAGGACAATTTACACATGTTATCAATAAAATTAATAATTTTTACTATAACTTAATTTTTAAATATATAAATTTTACTGTTATGCCCTAAATTAGAGGTTTCTTTAGTAAGTTACTAAAAATAAATACAGTGTGTTCTAACCCTACCCCTAAAAACAAATTATATCTTTGTAGATTGCTTTATAAGAAATTATAAATTTAGGTTACAGCATTTATTTATTTATTTTTGGCCACAAGTTATAGCGATTATTTGATTTGAAATTGAAAAAAAATATATACAAACGTTTTTATTTTCCATACATATTATAATTATTTGCAATTCAATTTATTGCAAAATCATAACAGCCCTAAGACCTTATTTGGGCATTATAACCAACTACATATTCGCACTAACCGAAAATATGTTAAGGCTTCTAAATCCATAAGTATTCATCTTTAGTATAAACATTTATCACATATAGAACAAAAATTCTCAAAAGGAGTAGAAAGCATAATTTACTCTAATCAACATAATTTGCACTCATACCAACATAACAATCTAGGGAGTTTATCGATTCATAACCACAAACAACACGTAATCTCCTTAAGATAACACATAGCCACAAAACAAAATAAGAAAAGAGTATCTCCTCAATAGTAATAAGGCTCTCCTAATCATTATAAAAATATAAGTATTCAACGTCCTTCTTTTCCTAAATATCATCTACAAATGACCTCATAAATAAGTTACTCATTTGTCTCTGTACCTTAAAAATTAAGAATGAGTCGAAGTGTAATACGAATGCATAAGTACACACGAATGCTAAGCCAAATCAACACATGCAAATAATGCAAATTATGTAAGGAATAAAGCAAACATTGGATTAATTATCTTTAATTTAGACTGACATCTAATAAAGAGCTGCCTATGACCTTGCCACACTTGATCTTTATCTACATACATAAGTAGATATAAATATACATTTTCTTTTAAGTCCTTTACGTCCAAGTCCAAAATCCAAAAAACCTAGAATTCTAGTTACATCGTCCCATATGAAAGTTTATTAGGGAATCTTCGCAGATGATTAATAATTGCTCCTTTAGGGATCTGTCACTCTGAACTTCTTAAGAGAACGGGTTAAGCACAATCAACAAACCATTCATTTGGACAAAATATAGATTAATCCAATTAGATCTTTTCTATCCTAACAAGTGCAATAATACAAACAAGTACCACGTACTAAGTCCTTAACAAGTAAACGATTTTAGTAAAGGGACGTTTGAGTAAGAGAGTCCAAATACTTGACCCAAGGACAACATAATTGACTTATTATCCAATCTCAAATTTAACACATGAACCACCATTTAGTCCCAAATTAATAAGGGTAAAACTCTCCACCCTTAGATTGAATACTAAGATCTCTTGTAAATTCTTTTAAACTTCAGTTTTTTTATTAAAGATTAGAACTTTTGGAAGTGGAAAGGCTAGATAAGGAGTCAATTGAGCTAAGTTTTAATTGAAAACTAACTTGGAAAACAAAGTAGCCAAAATAAGGCATGACATTTGGATGTTATAGAAAATAGCATGCATACATTAAGCTTTTGCCACCTACAGTGGCTTAGCATTTGAATAGTATTGTTCTATAGAATTTGCAGAATAGAGCGCCCTCGACCCTAAAACAAAATAAGCAATTCATTATCTAAGCTTATATTTCTTCTAATCCCAACTTTAGATACAACAACTCAATGATTCCATACACTAAAAAGCTCAACTAATCCCCCAATTTTAACTAGAAAAACAACTTTTCAACCCAAAAATCAAGATTAAGAGTTATAGTTCAATACAAAAAATATCAAACATTTGGTGAAGTCAAATTGGAGAGGCCTTAAATCTTCAATATTTGTAAATAATTTTCGACTTAGTGTTTAAAACTATCCTATTCTAAGCTTAACTCTCTTTAAATCCATTCTTCCAACCAAGAATCAAATTCAACTGAAGAAATTCTTCAAGATACTTATCTTCGATGCTTAAAATGAGTTGTCTAAGTTAGAAACTAAGGTTCTTTACTTGAAGACTCCTAAGAACAAGCTGAAAACAACAATAAACAAGAGGATTTAGCGGCTAAGAGTCTTAATACAAATTTACTTGAGCTAAATCTTCAAGGTCTTTACCTTAATTTTTCTTAGCTTTCCTCTTAAGGTGAGGTTTAAGGAGGAGACCTTAGTTTGCTACATACATTTGTGTATTAGGCTTTATTTGGTTTAAAAAAGGAAAAAAAAAAGGGAGGTTTTGGAGAGTAGAGGTAGGTTAAGAGTGTAGGGTTTTAGGAAAATTCGAAATGCCCATAATGCATTAGCTTTTGAAAAAACATTTTCTTGGTTTATTATAGAAATGCTACTCTAAAAATCAAATCAATTGCTTTTTAAAAGAAATTCTAAACAAAAGTTATACATTTCAATCATAAATAGTCATTATGAAAAGTAATGGAAAATTAAATTGGTTTTTATTTATTTTTAAAGTGTTACTTCTAAAGTCTCAAAAAAGAATACGGTATCTTACTTGATATGGAGTATTCAGTAATATGTTCGATGAAGAATTCATGTATCCGTATTTCAACTTTTAGACCACAAACTAATTGTAGCAACAATAAGTTATGCGTTAAAGTAATTAGATAAATATTAATTTTTTTCTATAATTGACAAATATTAATGTTGTTATATATATATATATATTGTGTTTCGCTGTTGTTTCGACTTATGAATTTTATCCTAAAGCTTATTTTATTCTCAACCTATTTGATGAAAATTATTGAATTGGAATATTAGTGTCAAAGGTTTTATTTAACTATGAGAATAGTTTTTTCTTATATGCTTTCCCATTATTGTATATTGATTATTTAATTTCATTAATTTAATATATGATAAAAGTAATCACAAGCAAGTGTGAATGAAAATCACATTCGAATCAATTAGATAGATAATTGGTTCTAATAAAAGTATAAAATTAGAAGGAGATTAATATATATGCTGAGTCCATTAGGTGTTGTTTATGTGCAATACACAAGCAATTTGTATGATGTGTGAGTAGTAGTACCGTGGTGTCTTTGATAATTTTCCTTTTTGATTCCAAAACATATCCATTATATGTACACATGTTACATTTTTTCATATTCTATCTTTTAATTTATTAGATTTATTTATAATTTCATTACATTTGCTATTGATAAGTAATTCAATTAAAAGTATCTTATTTCAACAAACGAAATTTAGTAATGCTAATAAAATATTTTTAAACGCATTAATAATATTTTAAAGCTTGAAAAGTCTCATTTTATTATTTTTACTTTAATCAAAATTAATGTATATAAATCCATTCACATTCACTTTATTAAGGTTTAAACAAAATTACATTTTGATATTATAAATAATTTTTTGATGAATTTTTTTCCATTTCGTATTTGCATTGTATATAATTTTTTCTATTTATAGTTATTCAAAACTTAAAACTCATTTGCATTATTTTTGCAAACACATAGTAAGATTCTTAATGAAGCAATTAACCTACGATTAGTTTATGGTCAATATCACAAGAAATCATGGGTTGAAATTTTATAAAGATTTTTCTTATATATAATTATAAAAGTTCAAATAAATTTTTCTTTTCCTTTTATCTTTCATCCGATATATCAGTGACCGTTTAAAATATTATCAATAACTTTGTTAATTTTTTTAATTTCTTGCAATAAATGTTATTAAGTATAAAAAATTTCTTTTACAACAAAAAAATTTGAAAAATTTATGTACTTATTATTAAAATTAATAAATATTATACAAATATAAATTAGATAAAAAAATTAACAAAATACAATTATTAAAATGCAATAGTAGTGTATTTATAGATATGACGTAATCATGATATATAAATATTAATATCTCATCTAAGATACGACATAATAGTGTTATTTTGATAAATAATTTGTAATTATGTATGTTTTTTAAGATGCTAAACATATATTATACTCTTAAAAGTTTAGATTTTTTTTATTATACACATGTTACGAGTGTCATATCTACTAATGAAGCATAAACCTTCCTTTATGGGGCAACTTGGACGGCCTAACTAGTGATAATTCCGTAAATGTAATGTTTCAGCTGGGAAAAGGTTCTTATCAATTAAATTAAAAAGGTATCATGGTCTGGAGGAGGATCACAAGATCGATTAAACTGTATCGCAATCAGATGGAAGCTGATGTCACTATTTCTCTGTCTATGAAGCCTCTCCTCCTCTTCCCCTCTATTCCAAATTAGGGTTTTAGTGTAATTACATTTTTTTTTCTTTAATTACTATTTTTGTTGTTGTCGTCGTCTCCATCCAAATTAATCCTTTGGCAAATATAGAATGATGACCTTCCATGGATTAAGCGTTCTGAGTGTGCGGTTCTGGATCTCTCTGCTGTTCTTCTGTTGTATGTGTTCAGCGAACGTAGTTTTGATTGGCAACAACGTCACTCTCTCCTTCAACGCCATTGAAGCTAATTTTGGTGATTATTTTCTATTGCTTTTCTATTCCATGTTTTAGTTGTTTGAATGCTCATGCTTAGGTTTTAGCAATTTAGTTGGTTTTGCTTTGTTTGTCTAATCTGCTTAACGTTTTTAATTTGAATTTACTTTACTGAGTAAGCGTGCAATTAGGGGATATTCTACCATTCAGTCCAGTTCTAGTAATTGAAATGTGGACCTTGTAATTGAGTATGAATTCTGTTCAAGGGTCTTATACTTTGTAATTCAATTATCCAGTATTATAGCTATTGTAGTGCCTAGTGCGGGACATCTTTATGCATGCAAGAGCCCTTAATTATGGCAAGCCAGAATTTGTGTAAACGATACATGTTCTTTTATGAAGAAATCATAGAAGTTCCTGTGCAATCAGAAGTGGATAATAAAGTTTGAATTATGATGTCTTATATATGTATATATATATTGATTTGGTGGTTCCTTGCCTTTTGGGGATTATTTCAGCTCCTGCAGTTAAGGCTTCTGGAGTCCGCGGTGCACTCTATGTAGCAGAGCCAATTGATGCTTGCGCTGTTTTGACGAATAAAGTTGAGCCTCGGTTGAATATGAGTATGCCCTTTGTTTTGATCATTCGAGGCGAATGTAGTTTTGAAGAGAAAGTAAGAAGAGCACAGAAGGCTGGATTTAAAGCTGCTATTGTTTTTGACAATGATACTAATGGCCCCCTAGTTGCAAGTAATAACCTTTTTCCTTGTCATTTATTTTATATTATATTGTCATTTCTATTTTAGCATGATGGGCTTTATCTGTACGGATTCCTGCTAATTCTTGGGTTGTAGCCAGTACTACTTGTCTTCTCATTCAAAAAAATGACAAGAATAAAAACCAGTACTTCCATTTTATAAGTGGAAGACTTAATGCTCCTTCATTATTCATTATTGAATGATTCTATCTATTTTGGGTAATTTCAGTTGCAATTACTGTAGTTGAAAAGTTGAGAATGATGCCTCTCTTTGGTGACGATTATGAAGTGAATAGTGATGTAATCTCCTTTTCTGCAGCAAGTAATGATATAGGCTTTAACAAGAAAGATATCTTTATAAGATTTATTCTAAATGGATTTGATTAGCAAAGGTATCTTACTTGTATTTTGATTTTACTTGAAAGTAAAACAAACTTGATGATTCTGTGGCAATCTGCTGACTGTGTGGTTAAAGTTGCATGATTTACATGCTGACATAATTTTGAGTGCCATTACTATGCATTTTTCACTCCAGAATACATGTTTACTTCATTTTATGCAATCGTTATTGTTTTATTCACATAACTTTAAATCTTCTAACTTTTTTCCCGGATTCTTTCTCCTCCATCCACCTGGTGAAACGATTCTTAGTACTTTTCCAAGCCTGATAGGGGCTTTGTGTTAGTGGATCTAAGAGCAAAGTTTTCTTTTGCAATATGGTTGCCTCCACAAAGTTGGCTCTTCTATCTTCTCATTTTCAAGAATGCTTGCTGCCTGAAGTCCCTTCATCTCCTCTGAGTGTAAAAGTGAGGATTGTGATGCTCTTACAGCTAAAAATTACAGCTCGCCTAGATTCTTGGACAAGCAAATTCCTGTCATATGTGGGAAGACCGCTACTTGTAAAGTCAGTAGTTTTCTCCATGCAAGTCTGTTGGGCCTCAATCTTTAACCTCCCTATGAAAAATTTGAGGAAAGTTGAGCAATTTATGAGAAACTTTCTTTGGAGTGGGCGATCCAATTTCTCTGCAAAAGTACAATGGGAAGGAGTGAGTTCACCCCTAGTAGAGGAAGGCCTTGACAACCCTAAATTAGAAGTGGGAAACAAAGCGGCACAATTGAATAATGTGTGGAAACTTTGCCATGGGGGTATGTGCTGCTATTTGGATTGACTGGGTTTATGCCATTTTCCTAAAAGGTAGAAGTTTTTGGTCTGCTAGATCCCCCGCTAACTTTTCTTGGCCATGGTTGAAACTTCTGAAGTTAAGGCCAGTCATTTGCGGGAAGGGGGTGATGGATTATCCATTTCATTATTGTATGATTTTTGGCTTCCACAAGGACCTCCAGATCAGCTTTTTGAATCCAAGGGAGATATGTTATTGTTGCCTGCCCTTGGATTTTAGAGTGTGTTCCATTATTGAGTATGACTCTTGAGTATTTCCACCTCCAAGTTTCTGGGAGAATGTGAGGATTCCCCCTCAGTTGTGCCCCAAACCTTCCACAGGCAATAAGCCGGAGTGATAACCTTCCATTTTCTGGTACATTCTCCATCAAAAGTGTGTACAGCACTTTGAGAGCCAACAGTATGATTATCAAGAGTTCAAATGTGGTTTGGTACAAGAAATCCATGCCTAGGCATAGTTTTACTTCGTGGCTTGCTGTTAATGAAAAGCTCTATACCTTTGATAAGCTCTACATCAGCTCTATACCTTTGATAAGCTCTACATCCTTGACAAGCTCAGCCAATGGGGGATCACTACAAATATTGTTTGCTATCTGTGTAATTCAATTTCTGAATCACATCAGCATCTTTTCTCTGTGTCCTTACTTGGCTTCAGTTAGGGCAAAAGTCATTGAAGTTTTGATGTGCCTTGCTTCTTATATATCTTTGCAAGGAGCTTTCGATGGGTTGACGCAAGCTCCAAACATCCATATCACAGGCATATGGAAACTGGGCTTGCTGCTGCTGTCTACTGTCTTTGGTGTGTGAGGAATTCTGTTCACTTGGGAAAGCGGGAAAGCCTAGCCCCAATGAGTCCTCTCCTACAACTTATTTTGAATTATGTTTTTGTACTGAACAAGGGTTGATTCTGTTTTTTTTGTTTGTTCATAGAGTGGCTTAGTCTAGTTTCAGCTTGTATATAGTGTGTTTGCACCCCCACCACAACACTGTTATTACAATGCTGTAGATTTCACTGCAGAAGATGCAGAGGCTAACACTTTAGGAGCAAGCACAAATAATGTTGACATAGGGCCCCTATTGTCTGCTCATTTCTCTCCCTCCAAAGATAGTAGATAATAGCAGCAAAGTGGAGTTTCCAAGGCTGAATCTGAGCTCCATCATCATGATGTTGAGTGGGATTGCTAAAGCAGCAGGCCAAACTTGGCTAGAAACCCTCATCCACCAAAAGTCTAGCAAATTCACAGGTGAAGAAGAGATGATTGTGGTTTTTGGAATTAGTGTTGCATAAAAGTGAGAAAATAAGATTTCACAACAATTACCTCTCAAGTTAAGAAGTTTTTCTTGGATAGCCTTCTGGGCTATGAAGTCGAACCAAATAAACTTATGCCATAAGGTTCTTAATTCCATATAGGCATTCCTAATGAAAAAGGACGTTGAGGGGTTCAGTGTTGGAAAAAAAGATAGGTCACTTATAGAAGCAATGGGAGTTGACTAGTACTTCCCTTTTGACTCCCCAAAAGGCTAGTTTCAGTCACTCGTCAATTATTGGATAAAACAGAGGGTGCCTTGGGATACTAGAGTTGTTGAGGGCTCTTTCACTCAACCAATTCCTTGGAGGCCTCATCCTGTACCAGTGATCATATCAAAGAGAGATCATGTTTCTGTCATTTCACTTTCTATTGAAATAATGGTTTTGCTTCATTGAGCTGCAAAATCTTTCTCCAGGCCTATGATGTGTCACTGGGCATTTTAGCAGACCAAAAAATTTTTTGACCAAAGGAGATAATCATGAACCTAATTTGGCAATAAAGAATCATATTTTTGACAACGGTTGAAATGTGCTTAAATTAGGTTGCTTTATGTCATTTCTAGGTTGTCAATTACGCCAAGTCCCCTTTTCTCCTTAGTCTCACAAACTTGAAGGAAAGTTGAGCCCTTACATGATCCTCATTATTCCTCTTCCAGAAGAATCTCTTCATCTTCTACAATTTCCTTCGTGAGATTCTCTGGAAGAATGTTAGAGCACTTGCCTAATAAACTTGAATGGAAAAGAGAGCACTTGTGATCAATTGGAGCTTATTAGAGCACAAGAGGAACTTTGCAGTCCAAATTGTTCTATCCCTTGAGATGCACCAAGTGGTAGCAATCAATGTTTGGATAACTTGGTGAAGTCAGGGAACTCCAAATATGAAATGGTCCCCCGTGAGAAAACCCTGAAAGCGATCAATGTTCATGTGTAATATGCATATGGAATTACCCTATGAAGGTAATGAAGAAAAAGGCTTTATTTAGAGCTTAAATGAAGGAAATATCAATTGGGCTTGGTATACTGCCCTTGTGTCATACCCTGAGGAATTTGTCATGAGGGGTCTTGTGGATCTACTTTTCCCCGTAAATCAAGCGCCTGTTAGTAGTACTAATCCCAACCAAACCCCCCCCCCCCCCCCCCCAACCCAAAAAAAAAAAAAGAAAAAAAAGGAAATGTTACAAAGTAGAAAGAATAGATGACAGATAATGACAAAATGGAAAATGAAAATTATACTACTTCTGTATCTTTATATTTTGTTCTATTAGGTATAATCTTCTAATAAGTAGATTGCATTCATATTTATATACTATTGTATAAATATAATGGAGCTATACGGAATTGGGTGGTAGACTTTCTCAGTAAAACAGATCAAACTTGCAATTTCAAATTGGGAGCTGACATTTAGAGTTTAAGTACACTAAGTCTACACATGTACAGCTGAAGACAATGGTTGTCAGCCTCTCTATTTTTGTTTTCGGTGTCATCTGTTATTAGTTCTGGCTTGAGGTGTGCTATTATCAAGTTCAATCCTCTGGGTATTTTTATATGGAATGTTGGTTCGAGGAGATTAATATGTCTTGTAGCTGTGAACAGGTGACATAGGTGGATCTCATGATGTTCTCCTATTTTGGTGCTTGTGATGAACGTTTTCCTGTCTTAATTGATCTAGTATACTCTTAGCTGTATTACAATTAGTCTTACTTTATCACCAGTTCTTTCAAAGATTCAACTGGATAAGGCTGTATAGATCTATAGAACTTTCACCTTTGACGTGTTTCACCTCTTCCTTTTCTTATGGCTTTAGAACTTGTTTTCTTATTGTTAACGGAATGTGCACATTATGCAGATGTCTTTCTTTTTCACTATGGATTTCTAATCTACACAATGGTAATGCAGTGTCTGGAAGCTCATATGGAATAAGGATATATGCTGTGTTTGTTTCTATGGCTTCAGGCAAGATACTGAAGCAATATGCTGGCTCCTCTGATGTGGAGGCGTGGATAATTCCAAGCTTTGAAAATTCAGCTTGGTCAATAATGGCAATCTCCTTTATTTCTCTACTAGCTATGTCAGCGGTGCTTGCCACTTGTTTCTTTGTTCGTAGGCATCGCATTAGAAGACAGCAGCCTCGAGCCCCTCGTGTCCGTGAATTTCATGGGATGAGCAGTCGCCTTGTGAAAGCGATGCCAAGTCTTATTTTTACTGCTGTGCTGGAGGATAACTGCACATCAAGAACCTGTGCGATATGCCTTGAAGATTATAATGTAGGAGAAAAGCTCCGAATTCTTCCCTGTTGTCATAGTAAGTATTGTACTTGCATAGTTATTATTTGTTTTTGTGCTTTGCTTGGTTTACTTTTAAGTTCAGCTGTATATACAGTTGTTTATATTCAAGTTTAATAAGAGGTTTTTTGATGCTTATAAGTCTATCTGTATGGATTATTACTGAATCTTGTTCCATTTGCTCCAACATGGAAAAAGTTTTTTTAGGAATGGAATATTCTAATGTTCAGTGCATTGTTGTGGCACCATCACATTTGCTTCTTTTTTGTTTTCTAGCTGCTTTTTCATTTACCTTTTTTCTTTTAATAAAATGCAAATAAGGTCTACAAGCAGGTAACTGAATTTTGATGCAAAGAACCACTTAAAAGTTTTTAATTTAATACCTATAAACTTTTTTATGTCATTCATAATACCTGGATTAAGTAGTTAACTGCAAAAAAGGGAAAAGTTGAGATAGTTAATTGCAAAAATACGGTAAGGTTCAGTTTGTTAATTACAAAAGGAGTACATTTACACTTTTATTGGGAAATAACCTGCCAGTAAAATTTGTAGCATGAACATCAACTTCTCATTATTTTGACCAGGTTTTATTCAATAAATCCACCTGGCATTCATTATGTGGAACTCTCTCTCTCTCTCTCTCTCTCTCTCTCTATAGAGAATAACTTTCAAGAAGATACCACAACCAAAATATTCTGCATGTATTTCATTGAAAAGGTCCACGATATGGGTCATAAGTAGAATCACTTTTTTGGGACTTTTTTTGAGGTAAAGCTAGTTTTGGATACTCGGAGAGTATCATCATCCTGTGTTCTACTTACAAACTTTAGTGGTAGCTTTTCAAATAATAAAATGTCAGTGGTGACATAGGAACCTCTTTGAAAGTTTTGTGACCTTGCAAGGACTTTGGTCAGCGATCTAGAGAAGTCTGGTTCCACTTTTTGTCACTTGCACATTTAGTCTTGTTTGGCTATCTGTCAAATGGAAGTTTCTCTCCTTATTGTAATTAGAAAAATGTGATACTCCCTGTAGATCATCTTGGAATTTCTCCATCAATGCTTGTTCTGTGAATTCTTTGGGTCAAAGGTAACGTTTATTTGTTTTGTTGAATCGCATACAGAATTCCATGCCTTTTGTGTGGATTCATGGCTTACTTCTTGGAGGACATTTTGCCCTGTTTGCAAGCGCGATGCAAGGACTAGCATGGGTGAACCACCAGCATCTGAATGTACACCATTGCTCTCATCAAGCCCAGCATCTATGGTTTCCTCTTCTGTGCTTTCTTCTGCTAGATCAGTAGCATCATCAGCGGCTATGCAGATAGCCCCATCATCTTCTCGTCCTCCATCAGCATCACGAACCGCTTATTCAAGTAGTTACTTGCAGCAGTCTCTTAGATCATATCAACAGTCACCTTCTGTGAGTGTTAGTCAAAGTTCAATTGACCTTAGAAATGCATCATCTCAAAGGTCTCATGCATCCCATTTCATTTCATCCCACTCAATAGGTTACCCATCTGTATCACCTCTGGACTCTTGTTATGTGTCTTCGTACATGCGGAGTCCAAGCAATGCTTCTGCGAGTTATCTTGGTTCCAGTCGTCAAAATCACGCATTACATGTCAGTGAATCAGCTGCAAGTTTCTCGCCTTTTGCTTCTGCTCATTCCCTGCCTGAATGTTGATAGGAAATTTAATACATAGTTTTCATGCATATGGGCTTTAAGATATGATAAATTTTAGAGAAGTAAGTTCGCTAAATTGTCAGGTTGAGTCTGGATGCAGTTCACACCATGGATCAGCATAATGTGATTGAGTTTTTATACAGAATCATCAGTTTCTTGTTATTCCAGACCCTCCAAATTCATTAGTATACCAACGATTGTAAATTGTAGCATTGGCTTGTGGTTTTGACGTGCTTCTGTTGTACATTTTGCACTGTCAGGTGAGTGCATTTTGCTGTATCTGGTCCCCCAAGGACCGATACTTGCCATGGATAAAGATTTATACTAGGGTCTTTCCTTTGGCTGTATCATGATAACGTGTAAATTGATAACAAGCGGTTGACTTGTTTCTTTTTATCTTTTTCATGAGTTCAATAGTACGAATCACTCGCGGTCTTTTTACGGTTGGAAATCTTCGTATTTATTTATTTTTACATTTTAAGTAATTATCTCGTAGAAAATGAAGTCACAAAAGTATCAATCACCAATAAGATGAAAAGAATTTCAGATAAGGTTTGGACTTTGTGGATCCACATGCTAGTTAGTGCAGCAGCATCATGATTTTCCTTGTCCTAATGTTTTAAAATCGTTATTCATTTTGTTAGTCGGTGTATACAGAAGATTATGACAAAAAAATCCCAGTCGATTCTCCATCGGTAATGGGTCCGCTTACTATCATTGTACTTCTAAAGCACTAGTTTACATTGAATTGTTTTATCTGTTACAGACCATTATTTAGGAAATTTGATCTTGTTTATTAGGTTAGATTGCAAATATGCTACTTGTGTTTGCGTCATATAAACTTCTGATGTTTGCTTAAGAGTGGTGTTGGAGAGTTTCAAAAAAGTCACTTCAATGCTTAATTTAGCAAGGATTGGGACGAAGGGAAAATGGAGCATAATTAGGATAAGAGAGTGAAAAGGTGAGGATCCATTACTATAGGCCTCCTTTATTTTTAGGGTGTAGGATTGAGCTATTTTAAGGAAATGGATTAGCATTCAGAGATTTGCTTCGGATTTTATGGAAGTGGTTGGTAGCAATTGTAACCTGCCTTATTTGATCCCATGCATCTCCATTTGAATTCTTGGATTGAGTTTAGCTAACCTTGCCTCTAGCTTAGGTCTTTAGGAACTTGGAGGTCTTTGTTTTCATCGGGTTGAGCTTGTGATTAGTGACTCAGTAAGGTCTTGGGTGAAGTTGATAGAACATTTTGATGTTTGGCTTTCGTCTAGTTATGTGTTTCAAACTACAAGGAGCTTGGACTAAGCTTGGAGGTTGGATTAGGCTTGTAAGAGCTTGGTAGAGAGGTTAGCCTAGAGGAACCTTGAAATAAAAAAGAAAAAAAGGATTCGTAGAATAAATATTACATATACAAGATCGTAAAGACGCCTTTTGAAAAGGTGAAAAGGTCCTTTCGGGTTGTGTTAATTTTGTATTGAAGGAAACTCTCTAAAAGGCATCTTCAGTTGTAATAAAATACACACAAAATAAATAAGTCAAAGAACCCCTTCAATGCATGAAACAAAGTAAAAGTAGGAATGACAATGCTACTAAAACTTTGAAACTCCTAATCTAAGTCACCTCCCAACCTTATGAGACATAGCTATAGCATGTGATAATATTCATCACTCAACATCCACTTCACTTCATAAAGGCCCAAATAATTCATTGCTACTATAATGCAAAAAGTGAAACGTAAGGCGTACAGCTTATTGAAACCATTACGAATAAATTAAGATTGATATTAACTTCTACATAAACACAAATGTCATGAAGTGTAATTTGTAAGAAATATAATGTTATCGTCTCCTAGTCTTAGTAAATACTCGGGATACCTTAGACATGATACTTTCATTGCATCTCCTCTTCTCAAAAATAGATAGAGCTTGAGGGGTCTCTCTCAAGCAGCTGTTGAGGTGAGTTTGAAAATTGTGGGGGTATCAATAGTAGCTACTTGGAAAGAACTCTTATCTCGAGAACTAACGAACCTCTTCCCTCTCTTAACTAATGCTGGTGATGTCAAAAGGGGTGCATCCTGGATACTTAAAGTTAGGGTCTCAAACATACTTCTTCGATGCATACCTTTGGATGACCCCTCTAAAGGGGGTAGAGCCATCCTATTATCATTACTATGGCCCTGTCCCCAAGCATGCCTAACTCTTCTCGTTTATGTCCATCCACTTCACCTAGGGGGTTTGGAGGATCGAACTCCACTTGGGTATCCTCATCCAGTTCATCCGCTTAAACCTGAGCCATAGAGGGAGGGTAAAGAGTGATTGGGAGATGGTTACATAGCAATGGAATACCATTATCGGTTAACGATTGGGCTGCTTGGTAGTCAACCCCATTAAAAGAGATCTTATTATGTTGGTACCCTTTAGCTGATAAAAGATAAGATGTTTAAGACAACATATAAAAATGAAAGTAGGAAAAAGTAGTCATAATTAAAAGTGACCTTACCAATTGCTTAAGCAATGCTTTGGTTTGGCTAATGTACCATCAGGTGATCATCCTATACCACTGTCGGTACCTACTCTCTACTCCTCTAGGTTCGTTGATCTGGATTACTCAAGAGTGGTTATCATTTCATGTGGTAATGTGGGGAAGATACTGCATGATCCAATCCACATCTGTACTCCCATGTAGGTCGATATAGTGTAACATATCCTCAGTATCATATCTTGGTGGAATTCTCTGCAATTTACCAAACTACCTAATGGCTTTCTTAGGAAAGTGCCACTTAACAATGTAAAAGCATATGAGTGGTACTCGAGCTCCCTAGATGTGTTGGCTACTATAGTAGAATGAGGTAAAATCTCCAAAAGCTCATCTAAATACGGCTTCCAAACTACCTAAAAGAAGTATTTGTTATAATTATTGTAATGGCAATATGGTGAAAGAGCTAGTAATTAAACTACATATAAAACAAGTACTTGGTCAAGGCTTTGTCTTTTAAAGGACTTGGTCAAGGCTTTGTCTTTTAAAGGCATCACAATAGGCTGTCATAACATAGGTAGGGCGTGTTCTTGTATTGTGGTCAATCATCTACCTAGCAGCCAACGGTCTCTCTCTATCCACTATCATGCCATGCTTAAGGATAGAAACTATGTATAGGAACCTATCCCACACTCATACCTAAAGGAGAATCGTTTTACTTTCTATCTCATGGGCAGTCTTTAACAAAGAGCCACATAATTGCCTGTATAACTATGTGAGCCATGTAGATCCTCAGTTGTACTGCCTGGTTCTCTTGAAGTCATCTAATAAAGTTAGGAACATGGCATGCACTAGGTTATCGAATGTATCTATGAATACGAAGCCCCCCATCACTTACAAGATGCAAGCTCGAGTATGCCATCTAATCTGCTCATCGTCCGCCCACTCAAGTAGGGAAGGAAAGTGGTCTACTAGCCAACCTATACATAAGTGCCCTCCTCACCCCTCAATGATATCCTTCAAAACTATCTCAAGGTAAGTAGCTCATATTTATAGCTACGTCTTGTACGTGCTCCATATCACTGATAGTCCATCAACTCTGAGGCCCAATTAAACCTCCACATCCTAGAGTGTAATCGTCATCTCTCTACATCCTAGATGACCTAGAATTACGTACGTTTCCTATATTGAGGGGGTGGGGGTGGTTGCTACTTCTGCTCTAATCCTAATATATAACTAGTCAATATGGGCTTGCCTGAATGCCTCTATCATCTTAAAGAGATTCTTAACATCATTATTATCCTTAATGGCAATAAGCAAATAATTAATGATACTCGAGTAACTATTTGGATGTCTGTACAAAATCGCAACCTCAACACTTGGATCTACTCTAACACTGACAAACCTTTTCAAAGAGATCGAAGAAATTTGCCTTGATTCTCAACTTCAACAATTATAAGCCTCATAATCATGTGTTCGAGGTTTGATTTGTAAAATTTAAGGCGATTGGATAAGTTATTCGATTGAACCCAAATTTTACAACGAAGTTAGGAATATTATTAAAAATGATCGCCTAAGTTTGAATATAAGAAAATAAATAATAAAATAATTAATTATTATAATATTGAATTTATTTATCGGAAAGGTATAAAACGAATTTCAGTAATTAACGAATTGATAGAAATAAATTATATGTACACGAAAAATCATAAAATAACTTAAATAATATTTAGGAGTATTTATTTGTATCATATATATACTTATGTATAAGTAAAAATACACGAAATAATTTAAAATACCTAAACTAAGCTGAAAGAACACTAAATAATTAAGGAAAAATATTGAAAAGTGAAGAAAATTCCAGAATAAGGGTGTAACATGTTGGGAATTAAAGAGAAAATAATAACAAATAAATTTAAGACAAATAGAAAGGAGAAATAAAAGAGGATAAGGGACACTTGTCCTTCTAAAAATTAAACGAAACCCTAAACCTCTTCTATAAATACCCAAACTCTTTCTAAAATTCCATTTGGACCCTTAGTGAATAAAAAAAAAAAATTAAGAGAGACCAAAAAGAGAACAACGAATTATTTTTTTTTTAAAAAAAGGAAAAATCATATGCAGTTAGGACTTGTAAGATGAACTTATGTTCAATAACCACCTAGAGAGGCATGACCACCACCACCTAATAGCACCTCAATCGCCTAAGGCTGCTAACTTAGGTGGAGCCACCACTAGTGGTTAGAAATCAATAATGAGTTCTATTCTCTTTTTCGATTTTGTTTAAATTATTAAAAATATCAAATATTTCTGAAAAATTATGAAATTTGGTATTATGAGATTTTTAAGTATTTAGATTTATGAAAAAACATTGATTTGATAAATTTAGATTTAAAAATATATAGTACTTAACAAATTTCATAAATTCGAGCTTATTTTGATTTAGAAATAAATAGCCTTAATATTATAGTTTTGAGCTTAAAAATTTTGTGCAGGCTGTTTAGAGTATTTAAAATAATGCTATGAAGAGATTTTTCAGAAATCTATTTTGAAAATTTTTAGGCTTTAAAATGATATACAAAATAGGTGATTTTGAGTTAATTTAGTAATTAAATGAATAATTGCTAATTTAGTGTATAATTAGGTGTTTTAGATGTTAATTTCTAATGTAGTATGATGCTTGGAACATTTAAGGTGTTACATGTGATTATTAGGTGTATTATGTAATATATATATAATACGTAAAATAGTATATTTTAAGTTAATTCTATGATTTAGAGTTAATTAGGTATAAATTCTGATTTGGGATATAATTAGACATTTTAATATGTTATTAGATGATGAAGGATGATATGTGTAGTGTTAGATATGTGATATAAGTGTATAATATGTAATAGTATATAATATCTATATATAAGAATTAAATGGGTAGAAAACATTAGGTAAAAATTAATGGCATTATAATATTAGAAATATGATAAAAACTGATTCGGAAAGTGAATTTATGAAGGAAGGTGAATTTATGAAATTATATGAAAAATGTAGATTATTATTATATTGAGAGTTAATACGGTAGTTAAATTAGGAATATAGTGTACCGTACAGATTAAAATACTAGTTAAGGGCTAAATATGAGATTTAAGATACCTAAATGTAATATGATTAATTTCACATAATAGTTCGAAATGGGTTCCTAAGGTTTGCATATAAAACTTGTGATTGGAAAATGAATTATAATATAATTTAAAAACCGATTAAAAAACTGAATTAAAATTTACCCTAAATTTAGAATAATTGTAAAAGATTTAAAAACTTGAATAATTAGGTATGATAAAGCCCTAAACTAAAGATAACATAGAGAACTATAGAATAAAAATTATATAAGATCGTTATATGAATACTAAGACAATATTTGTATTATAGGGATTATTGATGATAACTTGTGCAAGTTGCACCTTAAGTAAGCAAGCAAGAAGTCAAGATAAGTTGAGATCATTAAGTTATTGTATTTTAGAGTACTATTTTATATTACTTAGAGGTTTGAGATTATATTTAGTTATGTTTGTTAGATAGTTGACTATGTGTACATGTTTCTGAATTTGATTGTATGATTCTGGTTTACTATTCTAGCTTATATTTGTGTGATTTGTTTGAATTAATTAAACACCTTAAATAGGACTTAACTAAGTATATGACTTGCAAAATTAAAATGGACCTACATAATAACCCATTAAGGGAGATGTTTAGAGTTCTTTGGCTAAACACTGATCTCTTTGAAATGGATAGCGCTAGATAGCATAAAATAGCATAATGGGTTCTTTTTTCATCTTTAGTCAAACTAAGTAAAAAGAGAAGAGGTCGCGGCAAATGTTAAGTCAATCGTTTGAAGATAGTCGTTGGAAGATAGTCATTGGAAGATAGTCGTTGGAAGAGTGGTGTATCTATTACATAAGCCTAGGTTTGACTGTAAACTGTTGATATGTGCACTAAAGTCTTCAACCCGGATTAGAGTGAGTGTAATTTCTCTAATCTCAAGATAAACCGAATAGTGTCGTGTATTGGCATTTGCTTATATATTCATTGCATCTAACTAATTTGACTGATAATTCTGTTTGTATTTAATGTATAGTTTCAAATCTCTATCTTAACTTACTAAGCTGTTGGATACTCACATCCTCATAAATGCTGTTGTAAAAGCTAGTTAGGAAGCAGCTTATAATTACTTTAAAGCTAGTAACTGCTGAATCTTGGAGAAGTGAGGATATAAAATTGACGATTAAACATACTCTTGAGTTTGGATTTTATCTTTAAAGCTTTTAGTATTTATTTATGTATTATTCAAGTAGATTATAATTAGGCTACTAAATCTTGTAAACATACTCAGATTATTGTAGCATAAATATGTACTTTATAATGATTTTATAGGTAAATAATAAGTTTAATTTATAAATTATTTACTTTAAAGTGGGTTAGTTGTGGATACTTTGTATAAATCAGATCTAAGATAGCCACTGTAAGGTTAGCTTTTATTTTAGAATGATTTGTACGGTGGGGTTGTTATGATTTTGCTATTTCGGAGTGCGACGGCAACTTTACCAAGTCACGATCATATTCCGACCCTGAACTTTCCCTTAAAATGTTTCTATGGGCGAAAATTATAAATTTTACATTGCTCATCATTTTCAGCCTATTCACAAGGTAATTATTATTTCAATGAGCACATAATTGATGTCATGCTATTTAATGGGATTACATGCTTTATCTTAATTCCTAATCTACACAACTTTGTAATGAATATTTCACCGAACACTTAGCATACACATTTTAAAACAATAAAACTACAATTTCATAATATGAAATATATACACCAATATACAAATCATTTACATATATTGCTAAAATATAATATAGAATACATATTGGTATACAAACACAACAATTACACATCCTAGATTAGTAAAATAAACATATATCTAAAACTAAGGCTTCACGTAGGATATTATCAAAAACAAGTATAAACGATGCATGAAATTCGTTAAATCTATATATAGAGAGTGTTTAGCATGTTTACATATATTTGTTGGAGAAGTTTTCACCAAAAAAAAAAAAAGGGATTTGAGTGAATGGATTTGGAGAGGGAGTAGCTTTTTCCGAGAGAGAAGTGAGGAAAAGAGGGGGAATTCGCGTGATAGAATGATTCTAATCACGCGTTTTTTGTTTATATGCATAGTAGAGACGCCTTTTTGAAAAGTACCTTCAGTTGTAGTGGCATTGCAACTAAAGACATCTTTCTAAAAGATGTCTTATACATTGAATGTACCTTTTAGAAAAGCATCTTCAGTATAAAATTAACACAAACTGAAGACGCTTTTATGTCTAAACCCCAAACATTTGAAAAGCTTCGTTCTCATACTCGTTTAGAAGCTTCCGTTGACACTTTCCCTTTATAAAAAATTTTGACCATTTGATGTGCTTTTAGGTTTTCAAAATCATGTGGTTTATAAGTTGATTTTTGGAGGAATAAATTGTGTCGTTAAAGAAAAAGAATGGCGTTGAGG
This sequence comes from Lumnitzera racemosa, assembly GCA_024138005.1. NCBI lineage: Eukaryota > Viridiplantae > Streptophyta > Magnoliopsida > Myrtales > Combretaceae > Lumnitzera > Lumnitzera racemosa. The sequence goes on from JAMXBC010000011.1 coordinate 64,166,999, forward strand.
GATATCTTGTATCGTGGAATAAAAATCTCAATCAAAGTGATCTAATTTTGTGTTTTGATCCAATATGGGAAAGAATTTAGATGTCTAAGGGCGTCGTGGGTGCTTCAGGCACGTTAAGGGTGGTAAAATACAGAAAGTTATCCAAGAGTATGACTTTTTATGCTGGTGAGAAACGTGAATCCTTTGCAAAAAATGATAACCACGCTTCATTGAACATTCAGAATGACAAGATGAAATAAAAATCAATGAACAAGTTAATGTGATAAGAGTATTAAAAAAAAAAAAAAAAAGCATACTATGTGATTAAAAAAGTAATCTTATTGTTAAATAGAAAATAGTGCAGAAGAAACCTATATATATTTAGATAAATAGACACACTTACAATAACTACAAATCACGAAATTGCAAAGTCTTGTTTTGATGTATTCAACCAGTCTCGATGCCTCGCCACTTGATGATAAGTTGACAACATATAAACATAGCTATCAAATTTTATATGGATTTGCACTTTTTCCTATGTCTATAGTTCTTTTACGTTTTTAGCAGTGGAAGCTCAATATAATGCAATTTGTTTCTTCTTTTTTTTTTTTCTTTTTTTTTCTTTTTAATAGAGAGTTATATTTTACTTGTTGCTAATGTTATTTTCTTCTTTTAGCTTTGTTCACTCTCCATTTGAGTGCTCTCAAGACCCATTCCTTCGTTGACGTGTCTCTTAATTCTTAGTCATATAACTTGGGGGGTACATAATAAATATTTCCTCAACTCTTACTCAAGCTAAGTGAATTATAATAAATCTTATTTATAATCACAATGATAGCATCAAGCACGTGGACTTTAACCAATGAATATATCTTTGAGCTGGCACTCTCAAAGTAGAGGCTTTTGACTTTGTAGGATCATATACAGCAGAATTGCTATCTCTAATAACCTCTTTCATCAAACCCTGTGAGCCAAACAGCAGGTAGCTCCTGAAATCAATTAGTTCTCATATAGGCCAATCAACACTAAAAATCAAGTCATGTTCATTCTACAGACCTTCCTATTGTCTCAAAACTCTTAACTCATTCTCCACTCCCTAAGTAATATTATTATTCTTCTTTAGCTTAAAAGTGCTAAAGAACTCCAAACTAAGTTCCCTATACATGCTCTCTGATCTCAAGCAATTCATTCCAACCATCAAAATCAATTAACTCTCTTACCTAAACCTTTAAACCAACCTGCTAAAGTACTCTCCACCCAATATAACATGAGTCTGCAAACTTCTTCCAAAGCTTAGCAAATCATTCTAGTTCCTCTTCAAATTCAAACGAAAGCATTGGCTGGTCTAGCTATGGCAATTTAAGCTCTGGATGTGCCTCTCTTTGTCTCCTTCCTTTTGGCATATTTCCTAAAATGTATAAAAAACACAAGCTTATATCTCATAGAAATTTCCTCCACAATTAAAATGCACCTCTTTGCAATAGACTTAACAAGTGTGAAGAATCAAAATAAGACTTCAAGCATAACATCTTGTGAAGCATAATTAAAACCTACCAATTTAAGCATAAAATCAAAATGGATATTAATTAGTTTCTACTTCCATAATCTAAGTGTCAAAACAGCGTGAATTCAAGTTAAGTTCAACTACTAAATAGCAAATTACACCATTTTGACTAATTTAGCAAATCAACAACCTAATTAGGCTCACATTGCAAAAAGACACTGCTTTTACATGAATAAGCACTCTAAATAGTGGAAAAAATCATGAGAAATTTAAGACTATGAAAAACCCATAAAAAATTTACCATTCTTAAGTTCATGAATCAGAAAGCCATGTTTGGGAAGATGAGTAACTACTTATGTTTATGGACACAAGTAGCACGTCAAATAAAAAATCACACATCAATAGAATACCAAGATTTTGATCTACATTGTAATTGCAAACCCAAACTATGAATAAAAAGAGGGCAAATAAACAAGTAAAACACACATGCATGGAGACACAAATGGCAGTAGAGAGAGAAAGGAAGATGATGTAACCGATTGTTGATGATTCAACGTAAAAAGAAGATGGGGATGTGAATTGTTTGGAGGCACAACGTGTTAGAGATAATGTCATTCAAATGCGAGTGCAAGTCTTTTTAAAAAAACGAACAAGAGGAAGCGAAACAGAGAAGTCAACGGTTTTAATCTAAATCGGATACACATGCATATCATGATATACGGTCGTGTCTTGTCATACATGGCGTTTTGGAGCCATGCCTCCGAAGTAGATCTCTCGTTTGTTGGGTTCAATGAAAAAGTAAGCGAGGAAGGGAAGAAAGACAGACTAAAAAAGACGCTAGAGGGTTTTAAATTGAGGAGAACACAGAGGCAAGACACAACTTGATAAAAGCTACAAATAGCCGTGTGTTGTATAGATGAAGATACACACTCATGTCATTCTTTTTTTTTAAAAACTTACTCAGTATGACCTTAACATGTTCATGCCTAGCGTCATGTAGCTTTCTAGCTGGTTGTTAATGTTGTTGGTCTCAAGTAAACAATCAAGAAAAGAGGAGTTGGGGGGGGGGGGGGGGGGAAGTAAAGATTGAATTGATTACTTCTTCTTACTCCTCGATGTTCAAGATTAGTTACTTAATACTTTTAATAATATTAATTAAGCTTAAACATTCATTTAATTGTACAAACAATAAATAAATTAAAGATAAATAAAGAGTATACAGATTAAAAAATCAAGTATCGATATATAATGGTTTTGTTTTGTGCATCAATCTACTTTTCCAGCCTGTGACCAAGGATACAATACTATATACCACAATTCTACTATTTACAAGATACTTTGACAATGAGATCAATAGTTTCGCTAACTTTGCATTGCCTCCAACTTCCTCTCCACTAATATACATATGAGGCCCTAGAATTTTAGTAATTAGGATCCAAATACCTAATTTAGGACGCTCTCCACGACAAGTCCGATTAAGCTAGGAAATTGCAGTAAGAATATAAGATTTAATTGAAGTGTCCTGTAAGTTTAGATCTTGAAGATGAAACAATGAAATAATAATATAATTCAAAAATTAAATTATAGTTATATTATTCACCATGGGACCCTAATGCATGAGTACTTAGTTAAGTTTTCGAGTGACATCTTATCTAATAAGGAAATCATACTTAAAGATAATATACACATACTAATATTAAACTTCAATGTTGACATTGATACATATTGATTTTAGGTCAAATATGTTTTTTTTTGACAGTGATTTAGATGTTAGACTTTACTAACCAAACTTGTTTACAATGATATTTTCATGTACCAGGAGCTTAAGATGATAATGGTTATATTAATTATGCATATATACGAGTATAAATTACTATAAGGATTGTGATTATAGCCTTAGTAGTACTTTCCTCAAACAAAAACTCGAATGACTTTAAGAGTACATGTTGTTGGTTAAATTACCTTTAGTTCATATTTGTTTCGGAACTTCTAAGCTTAAAATGTAATGTATAACAATCAATAATAAACAGGTTTGATTATTATAAAATTTTGACTAAATAAGCTATAAAAAAGTATGCAAGATTGACATCTATAATGGCTTAAAGTGGTGCTGATAATATGTAATGGAATTGAATTGGATATTGTCAATAAAAATAGATGATTTTTTAAAATAAATAAATGAGTTTCTTACATTGAAATCACTACATATTCATCTATGTGTACATATTGAGGTTTTGTTAAATTAAAATATAGGATATGTTTCTTATAAAATTTTCGATGATAAGAACTTCAATTGTGTTAGTGATTGCTAGTCCAAATGAGTTTAGATGGAAATTGTTATAGGACATAAGTTGTTCAATTAAGCTTGAATTTTTCAAAAAAATTAAAAACATTAGTAGATGTGGCCCCGTGAATATAGATTTAACAAAATAAAATAATAAATAATCATATAGCAAATTCGTTAGATATAAATATAATATTCACTATATATCGAAAATGTATGAAATGAGCTCCAATAATTGGCGAATTATTAAAAATAAATTATATGACGTATAAAAAATATAAAATGATATGAAATACTATTTAGTAGTGTGTGTTATAACCAAAACATATTTTGTGTGTATAAATATATGTACCCATAGACCAACAAAACTCCAAATTATGAATGTAATTTGATTATACTAATAAATGAATATTAAACATGTTGAAACACAGTACAAGACTGGGACTTAACGCGTGGCAATTTGTAAAGCATAATAAGTACGAGTAGATGTAGTTCATTATTTGTAAGACACATCACTAAATGATGATACAATAATGAGATTAGGAAGAGACACTTGTACTAGTTGGGCAAGCCACCTCTCCACCGCTATAAAGCCTCTCTAAATTCTATTATGCTCATTAGATTTTCACTTTATAGTAGACAAACTCTAAGAAATGATAGAGGGATTATTAGCACTTCAGTAAAACTTAGCAGGATTAGAGGAGCACTGGTGCGAAAAAGTGTGGATTCCCTCATCAACAACATTATGGTATTTGGTCACCCTCATAGATCGATGGGATACTGGCCGAGAAGAGCTTCCGATACACTGACACTGTCAGACCATGGCTAGAAACACCTATCCTCGTAAGTGCCTATTCTCTATCCAATTTTTGATAAATTAAAAGAGATATTAAATCTAATTAGGAAATCATATAAAATATATTTTATTTAGACAACATGAAAATAATATGATAATGTTTATTATATGGTCTTATAGGTATGATAGAATCAAAGATATCATTTAGAAGTTTTTTAAAATAGAATACATAGTACATATTATTGAGTTCATATGAATTCCATGATATTAATCTTACTAAAACTAGATTACTTTAGATAATAAAACAGATATTTTCTATAATATTATAAAAAATATTATCTTACGATGATCTTTCTGTAATTAAAACATAATTTGATTAATAAAAGTACATTTCAATATAATCGAATCGATAAAATATAAGTAGCAGTAAAATTATATATATTAGATTATATTAAGTAAATTACCATAATATACATGATAAAATAAAATACTTAAAATATATATGTATGTCTATAGATAATGTGTATGTATATAAATATATATATACGTAACTTTACTGAATAGCTATATAATAATATCTTAACCAAATACTATATAAAATCAAGATGTTTTTGTAAATTTTACGAAAATTGAATATAAGTTTTGATATATATGAGACTTTCAAATGAGTAAAACCTTAACGTCCTAAATTTATCAAAATGAGCTTTAGTACAAGTAAGTGGGATCAATGTTTCACAGCATTTTGAGATATTATTTTAAAATATCTGAAGACTGTAGTATATACTTACTTGTGCTTGTAGATAACTATTTGTACATGTACAGTGCTTATAGATAGCTATTTGTATATGTGTAGTGCTTATGTTTGAGATTTGATGTACTATTATGAGAGCTAAACTCCATATTATGGTTGTTTTATGAACATTATTATGCTCAAATTGTTTGAGCTTGGTTAATCACCCTAAAAATGAATTAACTTAGACTTAGCTTAACATCTATGCATTGCAACCCACTAAGGATAACAACTAGGATTCTTGGGCCAAACAGAAACCCCATTCAATGAGGATAGTTGAAATGGTCACTTCCTCACCCTTAGCCGAATTAAGTGACAGGAGAGGACGTTGAGAGCCATAGTTCAAAGATAGTCACGAAAGAAGGGTGTTTTCCATTACACAAGTCCGAATTTGGTTTCAATTCACAAGTGTATAATATCAAGCTCCTTAACCTAGATTAGAGTAGGTACAATTTCACTAATTTCACGACGGACCATATAACATCATGCCATGGCATTTACTTATACATACGTTGCATCTAATTAACTTAGTTGAAAATCCTGCTTGCAATGTATTGAATACATACTTCTGTCTTTGCTCTACTTATTGAGCAAGTTGTCGTTCATTCTTTTATAGTTTGTTTTGTAGGTTTCGAATGGATTATAAGTATTTACTCAAAACCAAAGCATTAGCAAACTGGGATGTCGAGTGAGGCATAACAAGAAATGGTTGATTATTGTTCTTAGTATTGACCTTTTTAACTTTTAAGGAAAACTATATAAGACTCCTTAAGGGACTCAGTAGTTTTTAGCATTCTAGTCTGTATATAAAATAATAGGTACCTGTGGGATTTGCTATCACTCTTTTGCAAAGTCAAATCACAAGTTTATTTTTACTAAATTATTTCAAAAGATTATTCTATAGGTTTATAATAAACAAGTATTGAATTGGATACTTTAAAGTAGTAAAGTCAAGTACATTTGGTGTTAATTAGGTTTAAGGTAATAGCTATAAGATCAGTTTCTATTTTAAAATAGCTTACACGGCAAAACTATTATGGTTTCACCTTTTTGGGATGTGATAATACAAATTTACAAAATCTCCCTCATAAACTCTCTTAAATAGTCAATGTAAGCCTTGCAATCTGGTGTTCGAAGTTTGATCTGTAAAGTTTAGTACGATCAAGTAAGTTATACGATCAAACCTAAATTTTATAATAGAGTTAAGAATATTAGTAAAAGTGATCCCATAAATTTGGATTTAGGAAAATAAAATATAAAATAATTAGCTATTATAATATTGAATTATATATATATATATTACTCGTTATGTATAAAAAACGTTTAAAGTGAGTTCTGATGGTTAATGAATTGATAAAGATAAATTATATATATATTAAAAATCATAAAATAACTTAAATAATATTTAAGAGTATTTATTTATACCTATATAGAAAAGTGAAGAGAATTCCAAAAATGAGGCATGGCATGCTAGAAATTTAAAAAAAAAACAACCAATTAAATCAAGACAATTAGAAAGCGAAAAAGAAGAGGATAAGGGACAAATGTCACAAGAAAAATTAAAGACAAAACTTAACCCCTACTATAAATACATAATAACCTCTTCAAACCTAATTTTGGTTAGTTAGAAACTAAAAAAAAAAGAAAGAAAATTGAGAGAGCTTAAGAAGAGAGGAGAGAGGAGAGAGGATTTTTACAAAAAAAAATTACAAAAATAGTGTGTAAAAGGAGTGTATAAGGAGAACCTACACTCGATGACTACCTTGAGAGGGACAGCCACCACTACCTAACAACAAATCCATCACCTGGTGGTGCTAACAATGGTAGAGTCACCGCTGGTGTACATATTCCTTATATAATATATTTAATTTAAATAAAAATATTTTTTTATAAACTACACGTTTAGTATTTATTGAAATTATTTTTGTTAAATTTGTCATGTTTTTCATATGAAAGAAATAATAGATTTTTAATTAAATTCCTTAATGAATCTGATTTGTAATAATTTTTTAAGCTTATTTATGATTTTAAGAAGATTAATTATGAATCTTATTATTTTATTTGGTTATTTACTTAATTTAAGTTAATTTTTTGCAAAATGAAACCTAAAATTTATATTTCGAAAAAATAATATATATTAAATTATCTTAATGCTTCTCATGATCATAATATAATAACCATAATTTACTAAGTATAATATATTTTTCATAGCTTTAATGGACCTTAGATACTAAGTATTATATATTAACCTAGCGTTTATGCTTAATGTGCAATAAATATGTAGGTAAAAAGGTATATTTAAGTTAAATTTTTTATTTAGGGTTTATTAGGTAGAAATTTTAATTTAAGATAAATTAGACATTTTGATATGTTATTAGATGATGAATGATGATATATATAGTGTTAGAAGTGTTAGATAAGTGATATAAGTGTATAATATGTGTATACAGGAATTTAATAGGTAGAAAATATTAGATAAAATTTATGGTATTATAATATTAGGAATATGATATAAATCTAATTTGGAAAATGAAATTATGAAATTATATGAAAAATGTAGGTTATTCTTACATCAATAGCTAATTCGATAATTAAATTAGCAATGTAGTGTATCATACGAATTAAAATATTAGTTAGGGGCTAAATACAAGATTTAGGATACCCAAGTATAATATGCTTAATGTCACATAATGATTCAGAATAAGTGCTTAGGGTTCACGTATAAAACCCCTAATCATAAATTAAATTAGAAACTTCGGAAACTGAATCGGAACTTAGCCTAAATTAAGAGTAATTATTAGAGACTTTGAAGCCTAAATAATTAAGTATAAAACCCTAAACTGAAGATAATAATAAGAATTTTAGAATAAAACTTATCTATGGTAGTTATATGAAAATTAAAACAATATTTATATTATAGGAATTATTGGTGATAGCCTATACAAGTCACACCTTAAGTAAACAAGTGGGAAGTATAAGTAAGTTGTGATCATTACGTTACTGCATTTTAGAGTACTATTTTATAGTACTCAAAGACTTGAGATCATATTTAGTTGTATTTGTTAGATAATTGGCTATGTACATGCATGTGTGTACATGTTTCTGAATTTGATTGTATGATTCTAGTTTACTATTCTAGCTTGTATTTATGTGATTTGTTTGAATTTATTAAACACCTTAAACTGGACCTAACTAAGTATATGACCTCTAAGTTTAAAACGGACTTGCATAGCAACCCATTAAGGGATACGTTTAGGATTCTTCGACTAAATACCGACCCCTTTTGAGAGGAATAACGCTAGATAGCATAATGAGTCACTTTTTCATTCTTAGTTAAATTAAGTGAGAAGAGAGGAGGTTACGGCAAGGGTGAAGTCAATGATTTAAAGGTAGTTGTGAGAGGAGCAATGTCTCTATTGCACAAGCTTAGGTTTGATCGTAAGCTATTGCATAAACATAGAAACTCCTCAACCTGGATTAGAGGAGTTGTAATTTCTCTAATCTTACGATGAACCGAATAACATCGTACAATGGCATTTGCTTATACTTGCATTGTATCTAACTAATTTGGTTGATAACCCTGTTGTGTTTGATATATAATTTTAAGTCTCCATTCTAACTTACTGAGCGGTTGGTTGCTTACATCCCTATAAATGTTGATGTAGGTGCTAGCTAAGAAGCAAATATATAACTATCCTAAAGCTAGCAACTATTAGATCTTGGAAAGTGAGGATATAAAACTGAGGATTGGTTAAACTCTCAAAGTTTGGTCTTAACTTTAAGTCTTTTAATATCAATTTATGTATTATTTAAATAGATTATGATTAAGCAATTAAATCTTGTAAACATACTCAAGTTATTTTAATATAAATATTTATTTATTTTTAATAATTTCATAATTAAATTACATGTTTAATTTATGAACTGTTTACTTCAAAACAGGTTAGTCGTGGACACTTTGTGTAAATCAAGTCTAAGATAATGGTTGTAATGTTAGCTTTTATCCTAGAATTTATACAGCGGGACTGTTACGACTCTACCACTTTAGGGCATAACACTCTTCTTAATTTTGAAAGAGATTAATTACTCCTTTTAAGTATTATAATAGATTTCCTCATACTTTTCCTCCACAATGCTCAGTAGACAATAGATCGTATTCTTTAGCTCTAGTTTCTCACAAACATTTCTTAGTCTCTCTGATCGCAAAACATGTAATAGCTCGATTCTCAAAGCATTCAAAAAACTTGTGTTGTATGTATACTCTTTCTTTTCTTCTCTTCTATATTTCTCTATTGTTTGCTTATTCTTTTAAGATTATCTCTCCGTATTGTTCTTTTTCTCACTTTAAATAGTTGTGGCTTTAATGTTCAATCTTTCTATCTTTATTGTTGAGTAGCTATTATACTTTGTGATCTTTGTCTTATTATCTTCACGAATTTACTTGTTTGTCATTTGCAAAAGTGGTTCTTTCCTTTATTATCATCGTTATTCATAGAAAGTTATTTTTCTTCAAATACTTCATTCTTGAACATTTCTTGTATTTATGATAAAGTATCTCTTGACTTGATCAAATATATTATCCAAATATATTTCCATGGTGCTAGGTCTTGACCTATAAATATATTCATTTCCATTTCTGATATTTCTCTTATGCTTTTACTTTGCCATCTTGTTTTTACTCATTCTGAGCTTTTGATAGTCTTTTTTCTTTTTTGCTTCAATTCTGATGCATCTCCAAGGTCATACACACTAAAAAACACCATAATGAACGAGAGTGAAAAGAAGAACAAAAGGGATTAGTAAAATCCGAGCAGCTATTGATTGGATATGACACATGATATGGATCTATAGGTGAACACACAAACCCAATATCACACGTCACCAAAGGGATGGATCCAAGCCGTAAGATGGCTTGAAAAGAAAAAGATAGTCAAGGGTGAGCAAGGGTTCCCATACATCGACAAAAGATATGATGCACAAGTATGGCCGGAAGTCACTTACCATTACTCCACGCTTGAATGGACTAGATAAGAGTAGCTCAAGAGTAAGCAAGAAAACATTTAGCTCAAAAGTGGGTAAAAAATTTAGTGTATTCTTGTAGCTGCTACATTACGTAATTATTTATAGTACTCTGTTAGGGTAAGTTTTACGTTATAGATAATTACAAAAAAATGAATTCCTATTTGCTAAATAAAAGGAAAATACTTTACAGGGAGACACAAAATTGTACGCAACGAACGTCGCTTGTAAAAAAGGATAGTACTATTGTTAGTAAGGACAACGCGCACACGTTTTTACTGTGATTTTGAAAATGTTGTGATCTGAGCAAGGGTAGGCCCCTGTTTAGGTCTGTTCGGCGTTAGAAAGGGTTGGACTGAGGTTAGCTTAGGGATGGCTCATAGTGAGGTTAGCTTCAGATGGTCAGCTCCTAATAGTTGTCAGCTCAGCCACGGTACCGTAAAGATTGCTATATTCAAATTTGGTGCTTGGACTAGTATACAACGGAGGCTTTAGTTCGACACGACAGTTGGTCACCTCGGTAACGCCTTAGATAGCGTGGAGAACAAAATAGTTCGGTAGATCGGACTAGGGCAAGCACTGTTCCAGGGTGCTTAACTCACCTTTGACAGCTCAGCGGACCACCTATGAGAGCCCTTGAGCTTAAGAGCGTGTAATCGGTCTTTAATCCCTATCATCCCTTCTGAGTTGTTTAGGATTTGGGATCAAATCTGGTTCGGGTCCAGGTTACTCATCTTCGGGAGTGTAAGGTTAGAAGTCGGCAATGTTAAAAGAATCTGAGACTCCATATCCTTCAGGTAATTCAATCTTATAGGCGTTTGGATTGATCTTTTCAAGCATTTTGAAAGGTTCGTTGGCTCAAGGAGACAACTTGTTCTTCCTCAAGTTTGGGAATCACTCCTTACTGAGGTGTATCCAGACTAAATCGCCTGGTTAAAATTCTCTCTTCCTCCGTCCTCAACTTTGCTTCTCAAGCTTAATATTAGCTCAACTCAATTGCTTTATAACCTTCTAGTGCATAGCTTTGATGGCCTCAAATCTCTCAACAGTTGGCCAGTTGTCACTAAGCATCGGTTGGGGCGCTTAGTCTAATGGTAGCTCAGGGTTGAACTCATAGGTGACCTCGAATGGAGACATACTTGTTACATTGTGGACAATCTTATTGTAGGTGAACTCAATGATTGGTAGGCATAGATCCCAGTCGGCCATGTTTTGGTCTGACAGCAACTCGTACCAAAGTTCCCACGGTTCTATTGATAGCTTCGGTCTATCCATCGGTTTTTAGGTAGCAGCATGTTCTTACAATAGCTTCATTCCCATTCACCTCCATAACGTCGTCCAAAAATGGCTCATGAACTTAGGGTCTTGGTCTAAAACAATGGTCCTAGAAATTCCGTGCAGCTTAATTACTTCCTATAAGAAAAGAAAAAAGATAGCCAAAGCATCGTTAGTTTTGGAACAAGGCACGAAATATACCATTTTGCTAAATTGATCTACAACTACCATGATGGAGTCCTTCCTTTGTGATGTCATCGGTAATCTTAACATGAAGTCCATACTCAGCTTAAACCATGATTGGGTCGAGATCTGCAAGGGTTGGTATTTTCCTTGCTTGGTTCGATTGTTCACTTTTTAGTAAGTTGCACGCTTTTCCAGCATGGATTGGACATCTCTCTTCATCCTTAGCCAAAAGAATCTAGAGGATAGTACCTCATAAGTTCAGCATTGGCTAAAGTATCATGTTAATCCCCCTCCATGTGCCTCGTGCACTAGCAGTTCTTGCATGGAACAGGTCGGGATACATAGGCTTCTCTTCTTGAATAAGTATCCATCCTCTTTGTGATAGTTATCTAGTATTTGTCCTTCATTACAACGGGCGTAAATAAGACCAAAGTGTGGGTCCTCAACATACAAATTTTTTATAGTTAAAAAAACAAGTAGCCTCATCTACAGCTCGGTCAAGAAGGTATGTCATGTCGATAAGGTATCGACCACTATATTGTTCTTTTTGTTCTTGTATTTTACGACATAAGAAAAACCCTCCATGAACTCAACCTACTTGGCTTATCTCTGGGATAACTTCAGTTGGCTTTTTAGATATCTCAAGGATTCATGATCGATGTGGATTACAAATTCCTTGGGTAGCAAATAGTGTTGCCATACCATTAGGGTTTGGATTAAGGAGTAGAACTCTTTGTTATAGACGAAATAGTTGAGTGTAGCTCTTCGGAGTTTCTCGTTGAAGTAAGCAATAGGTCGACCTTCTTGTGTCAGCATAGTTCTTATGCCTAGTCCAGACGCATCATACTCTACTTCAAATACTTTGTCGAAGCTCAGTAAAGCTAAGACAGAGGCTGTAGTTAGCTTCTCCTTCACATCCTCAAAACTCCTCCTCTTTTTCTCACCCCATCTGAATTCAACATTCTTCTTTGAGAGTTCAATGAGTGAGGCCACAATGGTATTGAAATTCTTTATGAATCAGCGATAGAATGATGGCAAGCTATGGAAACTTCTCACATCAGCGGAATAGGTCGACTTAGGCTATTCTATGATTGCTTTTATATTCTCTTCATCAACTTAGATGCTACCTCCGCTCATAATGAATCCTAAGAAGATCACCTCTAAATAGAAAAAATCATACTTCTTCAAATTGGCGTAGAGCTGTTCATCTTGGAGTTTTGCAAGCACTTATCGGAGATGCTTTCGATGAGTTTCTAGATCGAGACTGTATACTAGAATGTCGTCAAAATAAACTACAACAAACCTTCCTAGTAATTTTCAAAGCATATGATTCATAAGTTGCATGAATGTACTTGACGCATTGGACAGTTCAAATGGCATTACAAGCCATTCATATAAACCATGTTGTGTCTTGAAAGCAGTCTTCCACTCATCAACTTCAGCATTCGAATCTAATGGTACCCAGCTTTAAGGTCGATCTTGGAGAGCACTCTTGCTCCACTTAATTTGTCTAGTATGTCATCAAGCCTGGGTATGGGATACCTATACTTGATGGTGATTCAATTGATCACTCGATTATTCACACAAATCCTCTAAGACCCATCTTTCTTTAACACTACTGAGGTCGGTACAACGCAGGGGCTCAGGGATTCGGGCACATACCTCTTCTTCATCAACTCATCTACTTACCTCTGCAACTTGGTAGCTTATTTAGGATTCAGCCTGTAGGCAGGCTTGTTTAGCAACACAGCTCCTAGCTGTAAGTCAATTGCATGCTCAATGCCACGGTTTGGGGGCAGACCGTTCGGTAGCTCTTCCGAAAACAAGTTGGAAAATTCTTCTAGTAAGGTTTTTACCTTAGTCGACAGCTCTTCTTGCTCGGGTTTCATCTCCAGAAGCCTCCTAACAAGCAGATGGGTGGGTCCCCTTAGCTCCATTTCACTTTTCAACTCGACTCGAGTCAATACCAAAGCCTCCTTTTTTAGGGTTCAGCTAATCTAGGACTATATGACTTTTACGTACTCAGTAATCATGGGGCTCAATTTTAACCTTCTCCCTTCATACTCCACAAAACATGTATTCCTCCTACCATCATATATAACTGTTTGGTCATACATCCATGGTCGTCCAAGTAGAAGGTAAGACATACTCATGGGTTGCACATCACAAAGCACTTCATCTCGATACTTGCAATACAAATTGGCACAGATACTTGTTTGTTCGCTTGTGGTGCTCCCTTATCGCTAAGCTAATGAAGCTTGTAAGGTTTCGAGTGGGACATGGTCGGCAATTTCAGCTGCTGGACCGTAAATGCAAAGGCTGCATTCATGTAGCTCCCACTATTAATGATCAACACGCATAGTGATTCGTTCACTTTGCATCCGATATGGAAGAGATTTTCTCTCTACTCATCTTCCGACACAGGACTAACACTTATTTTCCTCCTCAACATTAGAGTAGTCAACATGAAGTTCCCTTCCTCGTTGTAGATGACTTCTTCATCGAACAACTCAATCTATCCATCCTCTTTTAGCTCCTCTACTTCTTCATCAGTACTGTCAACCTTAATAGGTGGCACCTCGCCTAGGATCACCATTGTTCGCCTGTTCGAGCACTGAGCGGTCATGTGCCCAAATCCTTGGCATTTGAAACACTTGATTTCACTTGTCTTCCTCCTTGAACCCTAGCCCTTCTCAAACTTCCTCGGGGGTTCCTTCTCCTTAGCTCGAGTAGCCGAAGCGGCTGGGGTCTCATTAGCCTTGCTTGGTTCCATTCACATAGGTTTACTTGGAATAGGTCGGTTACTGCTAGGACTATTGACGGGTGATCAGAATCTTCCTGTTCGGTGCCTTTTTATCCTCTAGGCAGCTCAAATTACATCATCAAGTTTTTTAATGTCCAGCATTTGTAGGACATCTCCAATCTCATAATTCAATATGCCAATGAATCAAGATACAGTTCAGTCTTTGAGCTCTACAACTTCACATCGAATCATTAGCATATAGAATTTTTTAATATAAGCATCCACACTCGATCCTCCTCACCCCAATTCTTGTAGTCTCTTGAAGGTATTTTGCAAATAATAGCTCAACACAAACCTTCTCTGCATAACTCTCCTCATATCATCCCAACTCCTAATTTCCCATTCTATTTCTCTTCTTCTAGTAGCTTGTAAGTTCTTCTACCATAAGGTGGCATAACCAGTGAACTCCAATAAAGCTAGTATAACTTTCACATTATTGGGCACTTCATGGTATTCAAATTGCTTTTCAATCTTATCTACTCAATCTAAGTAATCTTTAGCATCACCACTTCTAGAGAAACTTGGAATATGCATCCTTAATCCTTCAACTCTTAGGGCTCGCACATTTCTTTCCTCAAGCTCTTAGTATTCCTCAGCATCGTCATCTCCTATTACTTCCTCCTAAATCTCGTCAAGCACTAACCTTCATCTAACATCCCTACCAATTCCTTCAACTCGAGGTGGTCAAATTAGGGCATTAACTTGGCCAAATTGAGCATTACCTCGTCCTTGCTATTTGCTTTCCCTAATGGAGTTATTTCTAGTTCATTGCCTATCTTCTTAGATAACAGTTACTAAACTAGCTACCAAGTTGGTAAGCCTCTCTAAGCGATCACCCACTAATTAAGGTGACAAGCTTCCTTCTTGCCTTTAACCATGACGAGTACCACTTTCTTGCTTTCCCAAAGTTTCTTGCACACTCGAATCTGACATTGAAGATTACTACACAATGAAAATTTCACAACAAGCATACAATCAACCACACTCTATTTTGGCATATTGAAAATGGGGGGAAATAGAGTACATAACACTTCTCAACTACTAAACTTCAAAACTAACAATAAAACTACTATTATATGAGAGCAGTGACAAACTACTAAAAGAACACGGTAACAGAATCCAGCTTCGAATGTAGCCAAGCTCTGATATCAAGATGATACGAATCTGTAGGTGAGCACACAAACCTAATATTACGCGCAACCAAAGGGATGGGTTCATGCTGCAAGATGGCTTGAAAAGTAAACGATAGTCAAGGGTAAGCGGGGGTTCCCGTGCGTTGATGAAGGATATGACGCACCAACGTCTTACAAGAGCTCAGGTTACACTTGATATGATGCATAAGTATAGCCAGAGGTCACTCACCATTAGTTCACGCTCAAATGAGCTAAATAAGAGTAGCTTAAGAGTCAGCAAAAAGACACTTAACTTAAGAGAGGGTAAAAAATTTAGTGTATTCTTGCGGCTGTTACATTACGTGATTATTTATAGTACTTTGTTAGGGTAAGTTCTATGTTACAGATAATTACAAAAAAATGAATTCCTATTTGCTAAATAAAAGGAAAATACTTTATAGGGAGACACGAAATTGTGTACTGCGAACATCACTTCTTTAAAAGGACAGTACGGTTGTTAGTAAGGATAGCACATACGTATTTTTACTGTGATTCTGACAATGTTGTGATCCGAGCAAAGGTGGGCCCCTGTTTAGGTCTATTTGGCGTCAAAAGGGGCTGGATTGGGTTGGCTTAAGGACGGCTCATAGTAAGATTGACCTTGGATGGTTGGCTCCTAACAGTTATTAGCTCGGCCTCGGTACCGTGGAGATCGTTGTATTTACATTTAGCGCTTAGACTAGTGTACAGCAGAGGGTTTGGTTCTGCACGACAACTGGTCACCTCGGGAACGCCTTGGATAGCATAGAGAGTGAAGTAGTTCAGTAGATTAGACTAGGGAAAGCACTGTTCTTAAGCACTTAACTCACCTCAAAAAGCTTAGCGGACCACCTGTGAGAGCTCTCGAGCTCGAGAGCATGTAATCGGTCCTTAATCCCTATCAACACATCAATTGATCCTACTCAGCCTAATTTACACACTTGATAAGACTTATAAATGTCGAACTAGGGTCACTTACCACGACTCCTTATTAAAGGGAATACATAAGAGTTAAGAGATATAACGAAAGCACTAAGGTTGCTTAAGAAAGGAAATATACTAATCAAATAATTCAATGTGATGTTTGTGTACAAGTAAATGGGATTTATATATTAGCCCTACTAAGGTTACTAACATATATGGAAAGAGAAAAAAAAAAGCTAATTTACAATGGAAAACATGAAACATATTAAAAAGGGTAAAAATGAAAAAGAATATTCTATACGGAAAAAGTAAAGAATCCCTTCTAGAATGTTGAGCCAAAAGACACATGTCATGTAGTGGTTAACAATCTAGAACACGGTTGGTCTTACTGAAGTGTACCTTGAGGTGGCTCGGCTGATCTTGTTTGGGTTAGAGCTTAGTCATTGAAGGATGTTCAGATTTTCTCCAAGTCAGGTATCTCGACAGCTTAACTCAGAAAGAGGTTTGACACCTGTCAACTCGGAAGCTAACTGGATCATGCTATGAGCTCTACAATGGATCGAGGTTGCTCGGCAGGCAAGCACTTCTACTCGGTAGCTTGGGAATTGTATCGGTCCTTACTAAAGCTTAGTATTAAGGTCAACATAAATGTAAAGGGTGGAAGTTGGGATAGGAATAATCGTCTTGAGTGGGGTTTCAAGTTAGTATTTTTCATGCGAGTCCTTGTAGTCTTCTAGCTCAACTGCGTGTAACTGGCCTAAGGAGTCAATTCCTATCATCTACTTGGGGGTCAAAAGGATTTGTCCTCAAATTCGAAGAGGTCTCTAGCTTTTGCTCTATTTTAACATCTACTAGGTCTTCATTTGGTCGGTAGAAAATCAGGTCGAACACATTGAAGGTGGAGGAAACTCCATAGTTCTTAAGTAATTTAATTTGGCAGGCATTGCAGTTGATCTTCTTTAAGACTTTGAATAGACTATTAGCTCATGAGGATAGCTTACTCTATATTGAGTGTGAAAATCGTTCTTAACTGAGATGAATTCATACTAAGTCACTTAATCTGAAGAAAACAATTTGGTGGCCATGACTATTGATCTCATACTATCTCTAATTGAACTTAACAATCTTCCTTGTCAACGAACCAATGCAACCCATATATTTTTTGGGCTCGGGTAACTCCAAATTGACTCTCTTCAGCAGCTGTAGGGATACCAATCAGATCTAAGGGGATAATGGTGATTGAGGCCATAGATAACCTCGAAAGGAGTCTTCCCAATGGTATTGTAAACTATTTGGTTGTATGTGAACTTCATAGTTAGTAAACACAAATCACAATCTTTTAAATTCTCTCCTACGACGGTTTCAAGTAAGTTGCCTAGCGTCCTATTCACCACTTCAGTGTGGCCATCAGTTTGAAGGTGGCTACTAAAGCTAAATACAAGTTTAGTCCTAAGCCTTTTCCAAAGAGTTTTCTAAAAATAGCTCGAGAATTTTGTATCCCAATCTGAGATAATATTCTTCGACGATCCATGCAGTCGGACAACTTCCTACAAAAATAAATTCACAATATATAAAGCATTGTTAGTTCAATGGTATGAAGGAAGTATGCCATTTTGTTAAAGCGATTCACTACAACAAGGATTCAACAAGAATTAAATCCTTTCCCCTATATGTTCAAGGCAACCCTAAGACAAAGTACATGCTAAGGGTGGCTTAAGGTGAGGTTGATGTAGTTAAAGGCATATATTCTCCATATAGCTCTCTCTTTCCCTTAGCCTTCTTGTACACTTTGCAACTATCAACTACCTTATGAACATCCTTAGCCAAACCAGACCGATAAAAGTTTTTTCAATAAATTGACTATTTTTGTCTCTCTAAAATAACTAGGTAATCCAATACTATAAGCTTCCTTCGCCAACAATTCGCATGTAGAACAGCTCAATATACATAGCCTTCTTTCCTTAAATAAATAAGAATCTTTAAGGTAATATCTTCCAATAGCATCTCCTTCTCTTCACTACTCAAGTATATGACCAAAATGGGGATCGTGAGCATACTGCTTTATGATAAGTGAAAACCTTAGTAATTTCATCTACAGGGTGGTCAGCAAGGTTTGATGACGTGACAAGGCATCTACGACTATGTTAGTACTACCCTTCTTGTATTGGATCATATAAGAAAAACCTTCCATAAATTCTAGCTACTTTACTTACCTTTTCAAAAGTTTGTTCTAACTACTAAGATCCTTCAAGGACTCATGATCTGTATAAATTACAAACTCTCATGGTAATAAATAATGTTGCCATACAATAAGAACTCGGAAAAGTGAGTAGAACTCTTTCTTATACATAGAATAGTTTAGTGTAGCACCATTGAGCTTTTTACTATGGCAAGCAACTAGTCATCATTCATACATCAAGACTATACCAATGTTAATGCTTGATGCCTCACATTTCAATTCAAATGACTTGTGAAAATCTGGTAGGGCAAAGATAGGGGTAGAGGTGAGCTTCTCTTTGATTTCCTTAAAGCTTTGCTTAGCTCGATCATTCCATTGGAATCCATCATTCTTCTTTGCTAACTTAGTTAAGGGGTTGCAATTGTACTGAAGTTTTTAATGAATCATCCGTAGAAATAGGGAAGGTCATGCAAATTTTGTACTTCAGTTATATTGTTCGGCGTTAGTCATTCCAAGACAACTTAGACATTTTCCTCATCTGCTCGAATTCCGTCTCCAAACATTACATACCCAAGAAAGACAACTTCACTTTAACATAACATACACTTCTTGGGGTTCCCATACAACTTCTTGGCTAGTAAAATGTCAAAAACATCTCGGCGATGTTAAATATGGTTGTTCAGGTCGAACTATATATTAATATCTTGTCAAAGTACACGACCATACATCATCTAGTCAAAGGACACATCACATGGTTTATAAGCCACATAAATGCGCTCGGCGCATTTGTAAATCCAAATGGCATAACCAACCACTTATAAAGACCATACTTCGTCTTAAAAGCAATCTTTCATTCATCATTAAGCCTTACGCAAATTTGGTGATAGCTACTTCGCAAATCAATCTTTGAGAAAATATTAAAACCATAAAGCTCATCTAGCATATCATCAAGCCTCAATATTGGGTATTTGTACTTGATTGTAATACAGTTTATAGCTCAATTGTCGATGCATATGTTCTACGAACCATCCTTCTTTGGTACAATTAGAGCTGGTATAGCAAAAGGACTTATCCTCTCCCTCACGTATCTTCATTCTATCAACTCATGCACTTGCCTTTTCAACTCGGTGCCCTAATCAAGATTTATTCTATAGGTAGGTCAATTTTGCAGGGCTATACTTGGTTGTAGATCAATACAGTGTTCTATGCCTCACATTAGGGGTAGCCCTTTAGGCAACTTTTCGAAGAACAGGTCAGAAAATTCATCAATCAATCCTCCAATCTCATTAGAAACATCTTCCAGATTTCTCATCTCTAACAATCTTCTAAGCAATAGAAATATAGGTTCATTAGCCCTCTCAACTGCTCGGAGCTCTCTTGAGCTCATTACTAAGGCTTTTTTCCTTACCAGCTTAATTGACTTGGTTGTGAGTTTCATTAACCTAGGTTGGTGTCAGAGGTTGTAGCACGATCTTCTTTTTATCCTTGATAACGGCATAGGTGTTCTTATATTCATCATAAGTAACACATCGGTTGAATAACCACGGTCTTCCAAGCAATAGATGTGAAGCTCTCATGGAGACAAAATCACGTATCACTTCATCCTTATACACATGTCCAACACTAAAAGGTATGGTTACTTGTTTAGTGACATGCAAAGCACCCTTATCATGAAGACAGTATAGCTTATAAGGTCAAGGATATTTAGAAATAGACAGTCCTAACCTCTACATGAAGGACTGTGTGATAATATTGATACGAATCTTTCCATCCACAATGATGGTGCACAACTACCCCTGAATGGTACACTAGATGTGGAATAAATTCTCCCTTTGGTTTTCCTCAAAGCTCGGCAAGGAGCTCAATACTCATCCAAGTGCTAATGTCAAGCCTCCTCTGGTTTGCTCTTGTTGGTGTTATCCACTATATCTCCTTGGAGCACCATGGTACGTTGGCTAGGAACTCAACGACCATGTGTCCAAAACCCAAACATCTGAAGCACTTCACTTCGCTCATCTTCCATCTAGAGGTCTATCCTTTCTCAAATGTCTTCAAGATCAACTTATCTTCAACTCAGCTCTTCTAGCCTACATGGCTATTATCAAGTCAGTCATGTTTTTCCTTGGCTTGAGAGGGTTTCCTTAGCTTAGCATGAGCAAGTCAATACTAAATAGGAGAAAAGCTCAGCCCACGTTTGCTTGAAACATTTTTTCTCTACTTTTCAACCCTTTATGCTACTTTAATGGCCCCTTCTAGTATATAGAAACTTTATACTTCTACAACATTGTGAATTTCATATTTGAGTCCAAAAATAAACCTTGACACTGTGCAAGCCTCTGGTTCATCTACATTTGCTTGGACCATCATTATCTAAAATTCTCTTACATAATCACCGATAGATCGACTTCGTTGGCGAAGTTCCTGCAACTTTACAAATATATCCTACAATTAAGTCTTAGGTATGAATCTTCTCCTCGATAATCTCTTCATCTTTTCTTAAGTTTGTACACCTTATTGTCCATCTCTCGCTCTAGCCATATTCAAATTTTTCCACCACATAGAGGTGTATCTAGAAAATTCTAGTATAGTGAGTTGAACATAAATTACATTTGTATACCCATAATAGTCAAATACTTTCTTAACTTTCTATTCCCACTCTAGATATTCAGATACATCTCTACTTCCATTAAAGAGTGGGATTTAGACCTTGACATTGTCAAGTCCTCGAGGAGTTCAACATCCTTGCTCTTATGCCAAGTAATATTCAACATCTTCTTCTTCCTCTCCATCATTCTCTAAATCTACATCCTCAATATACTCCTCAATCTCTTCTAACTCCAGCCTTCATCTAGCAGCTTGATCTGCAACTCCTCCAACTCGATAGGGTCGAACTAGGTAATTAACTCTACTACCTTGACCATGTTGTCTCTTAAGACATTCTCAGGTAGGTTATGATGAGGTACACCATATGGTTGCTGCCGATTGGCTTGCATCGCAGTAACTAGACTTTTAACAAGATTGATAAGTCTGTCAAGCTTGTCATCAACTAACCTAGGGGTATTACTACCATTTTGACCTCAGCTAGCATAAGCACTACTACTTAAGTCTCCAATAACTCCTTGATTGCTTGAATTTGACATTGTATAATACTTTCTCCAACGAGTTGACAACACAATACCCTACAAAAACTTCTACTTACTACCCAAAACCCTACTAACAGACTAATAACTTCAACACCCAACAATCACTTGAATACAATAGAAACAAACTTGCTCTTTCTTTCTTTTTTCTTTTTAGTGAAAAACAAAGTAGCAATAAAAACTACACTTACCAATCTATGGACCTCTACTTTATAGCTCATAATTCCAAATTTACTTCACTTGAATACACTGCAACAACTACGAAAGGAACACAGTAGCCACTAAGAGCAAATACAATTCAAAACTTTACATACTCCCTCTCGAAACAATGCTTTGATACCAGTAAAGTTGATGTGTCTCCGGGGCTGTACATACAGAGAAGTACTACAATGAACAAAAACAAAAAGAGGAACAAAGAGGGTTAGCAAAATTCAAGCAACAACCAATTGAATGACATACCAATTGATCTTATTCAGCCTATTCTAAGCACTCAATATGACTTACGAATGCCAAACTAGGATCATTTACTGCTGCTTCTTACTAAAGGGAATATATAAGAGTTAAGAGATAAAATGAAAACACTAAGATTGCTCAAAAAAGGAAACTTGTAATAATCAAATAACGCAACATGATGTTTGCATACAAGTAAATGGGGTTTACATACTAGCCTTACTAGGGTTACAGGGTATATGGAAAAGATAAAAAAGAGTAATTTACAATGGAATACATGAAACGTATTAAAAAAAAGGTAAAAAAGACAAAGAATATTCTATATGGAAAAAGTACAAAATCCCTTCTAGAATATTGTACCAAAAGACACATGTTACATAGTGTTTTAGAATGCAGCTAGTCTTATTGAAGTATACCTTAAGGTAGCTCAGCTAATCTGGTTCAGGTCAGAGCTTCGTTACTGAAGGATGTTTAGATCCTCTTTAGGTCGAGTATCTCAGTAGCTCGGCTTGGATAAAGGTTTGACACCAATCGACTCAGAAGCTAATTGGATCATGGTATGAGCTCAGCTATAGATCATGATTACTCGACAGGTTGGCACCTCTACTCGACAACTCAGGAATTGTTTCAATTCTTACTAAAGCTCGGTATTTCAGTCAGTAGAAATGTAAAAGGTGGAAGTTGGGATATGAATCCTTATCTTGAGTAGGGTTTTGAGTTAGTATTTTTCGTGCGAGTCTTTATAGTCCTTATAATATTCCTTACAAAAGATTCATTAGATGATGCTATCAAGTTAATAGTATAAATATCAATAAGCTCATATTTTCCTAAATATAATAAGAATCATAAGTTTTCATATAGTATATCTCATTATCTTGATGAGGCTTGTTCAAGCAATTCAACCAATCAATCCATACATAACATTGGTCATATGCTTATAAATATGATCAATATACAATTCTCAAGATGACTCATTTAGAATAATTGATTTTGTTTAATTCTTATTCTTGCACAAATTCATCAGTCACGGTTCATAGTAGCAAAACGAGAAGATTTTGTTCAATTTAACTCCTGCATAGAATAATCAATGCTTTCTTCTAGTACATGACAAAATGATCAATTATATCCATATAATCTCTTTCACAAACTTAATAAACTTTGTAATAGACACATATGAAGAATTTAAAAGAAATTTCCAGAATGAGGTATCAAAATAAGTATCCAAATCAAAACATACTTCTCACACAAACAGTCTTAAGATTTAGCATCTAGTAAATCCTTCAAACAAACAAAGTCTTTAAGAGATTATTTAAATAGACTTAGAATATTCTTTTAGACCTTAAAAGGTCTTTAATTCTTTCATAGATAAAGTTAATTTCTACCTTTAGATTCAGGGTAATGAAATCAACTTTTTCAACAAGAGCAATTCTTCTCTCTTCAATTTCTTTAAGAATGGTTCCGGAATGCTCTTGGGACTAAATTTTAGGTTCTTCTTGTCCTTGGCCTCCTTAGGATTAAGACTTTAGTTCTTCTTCAGAGGTAAAAGAACAAGAAACTAGTTTGGACTGGATAGGTTCAAATGATTGAGTTACTAGAATATCACCTTCCCTTGATTCTTCTTCACAGAAACTTACTTTAGAGCTCTTTGCCACGTTTTCATCTATATCTTTCATGAAGACTTTCATCTACTCATCATGCTCTCTCAAAGGTTTCTATTGAAGTCTCCTTTAGAGGTTCCATCCATAGAATCTCCTCCTCAGAATCACTTTTAAGAGAAATCTTTAAGGTGGTTATTGGTACTGGTTGTTTATAAGGGAACTAAGATGTCTTCCTTTTCTACTCCTTCAGGGTCTTTACTAAAATATCCCTATACAAACTTCCTTTTCTTAAAATTTTCGATTTGTTTCCAACAAGAAAACTTAAAACTTTCTTCTACTAACCTCAAGAGTGTAACCTCTCCTTCATCTTTGAAGTTCATTCCTTTATACTTCTAAAGATGGTATATTAGGTTCCCTAGTACAAGAAATCCTCTCCGATTCATATTATGAATGTGATTTATGATGTGCTTTAGAAGCAAACCAATGAAGATGTAATAGGTCTAAATTGGGTCATGAACAAGTCATGAGATAATAAAATATTGAATTCGAACTTATGCTTGGCTCAAAATTTCGAGCTCAAGCTCAACTAATTTGTGTATAAACTTGATTCAATTTGTCTTATTAAAGTATTTTTTTTAACTAAAATGATATTAATATTCCCACCTAATTTAAAACTAACTAATATTTAAGCTAGAGCAAGTTTAATTACTCTCGTGAGCTAATTAATCTAAATACTATGAAACCCTAACTTGACTCAATAAACTGTTTGAATAACTCTAACCTAGAACTTGGCTCGGTTGTTGATGGATTAAACTTGAATAAATATCAGACCAAACTCAAATAACTCGCAAGTAAGTTTGACTCATTTACATTCATTGAACTTAAAGTTTCTCCATTCAAGTAAACAAACAGTTCTTGCAATGGATATGACGAGATGAAAAGATATTTGAATACCAATAAATTGATTAGATCATGAAGGTAAGTTGGCCATCGTGAAATCTACACATTAGGCCAATCCACGGTGGGAAATGTGAAATCCTAAAAGGAGGCATGAATGGCAAGAGGATATTTGATATGCCTCATGCCGTACCTATTTGTCCCAAATATTATTGCTAAGATATGCAGAACTAGCCTCAAACCATAGCTCAACTCAAGGAGCCCTATTGATCCAAGATTACATTCTAGAGCTTGAAAGCGTCCTAATCTAATGCGAAATTAAGGGGCTCAAGTGAATGAAACATAGCCCCGTTTATTGGAGATCTAAACAGCGAGATTGTGAATGTGGTTGACTTACAACTGTTCGATTACCCCTGAACTTGTCAGATGGCCATCAAGATTGAGAGACTGCGTAAGTGAGGAGATAGGAGATATGAGATCTGGACCACCGTAACCTTTTGGAGAAATTCTAAAATGACAAAAGCTTAAATTTCCGTATCAAAAGGCCATCAAGGTGGTTATCCTAGTCGGCCTTTAATGCCTAACCGCAAGGAGGGGATGCGTTTAGATCAAGGGACATCCAGTTCTACAGATGTTTAGGTTTCGGCCAATGCCCCATCGAAGAGTGAAAATTCTTATCTGTTCCTCTTCCCAAATACATGCATATACCAACATTTTCGACTCACCAAGAGATGGATGCAATCAAGGCAATTCCACTGACGAAGGCTAGACTAGATGACAAGCCATAATGGCCAACTGATGGGAAAGGCTGTTGTATTATGAAGTTCGCTTTATCTTCATCCGTTCTAATTTTTGTCACATTTGACACATAAGAATCAATTAGAAATAAATGAAATGAGATAAATCTTCAGTATTTGGAAATGCTCTTAGAAAGAAGTGGATCTAAATGCTATACATCATAGTAATCATTAAAAACGCCCTTTAATTATTATATGTTATAATTTATTGTAGTTTAAATAAATTATTTTAAATTAATGTAATTAATAAGGTTGGAATGAAATTGTGATTTTATTCATAAAATCGGATTCTCGGAATTATCAATTCTAAAATGTTTTTGATTCCGTTTTCTAAAAACACTTTTATGTATGTAAAAATGAATTAAATTCGAAAATAGAGTTTATTTCAAGTCCACTTTTATATACCAAAAATAGCATGAAATTCATGTTGACATGATTCCTCATCTAAATAAGATGTCGAAACATGTTTCGAAACTGCAAAGACGGAGGGAAGGTGAAGCAATTCTTGCGGCAAGTATACCATGCCTACCATGATAAATCTCACTGGACATTGAGCTACAACACTTACTTATTACACTTTCCATAGTGTGGATGGGATTTATAGTCTTCGAATGACAACTGGTTTTTTTTTTTTTTCTCTTCTTTATATTATTATATCTCTAAAAGTTAATAATTTTTTATAAGAAACTACTAAACTCAATTACTTACTACCGTGGCTCTTCAATTTTCTATTGAGGTACTCAAATTGGATCAAAAATCGATTTCTAGGTTTTATTATATAAACCTAATCAGAAGGTGTGGAATATACTGGCATGTACGCGATCGGATGAACAGTATATAGTATGGAAGCTTGAGGCCGACCAGATAAATCAACCATCAAAGCTTTTGTTAATTGGTGAGAGTCACGTTTCCAAGCGATGAAGTAAAGTGTATATATAAAACTGGGGCGAAAAGGGTGTTAGCCGATATTTGCTTTGCTGGAGCATATGGGAAGAGCGAGTATAACCAAGTAAAAAAACAGAAACCCTTTTCCTGTGACAACCAATGCTAAGGAGCCAAAAAGTGAGATCCTCAGCTCTCCATACAAGGAGTCTAATCCTTGGCTAAATATCTAGAGGGGGGGGAAAGGAAAAATTACATAGCATCAGTAAATTCAACCACTAAAACGAATGTGGATGTGTCTTACGATTCAATTTCAGAAACCAAGTCTGGTGCAGATTTTGCAACGAATAAAGAAGGCAGAAGTAACCGGAATTTTTCATTGTCTTCGTAAATACCTCAAAGGAGACGGAACTTGCTACATCCTGAATGGATGTTATCATAATTTAACAAAAACCTGGGGTCTACAACACTGGTCCTGTTGCCCATTACAAAAAGCATATCAAAACTGAAAGCCAATTGTTTCCGCATATGGTTGTCCCATTCCATTCGGTGCAGCCTGCACTTTGATGAGCACTACCCACGTACTACTTAATTTCTCGCCTGCAACTATGTTACAATATTATCGTTTAGTTTCGGCATATATTTCTGTCCAAAGAATAACAACGACAAAATTCCTCCCTCCATAAAGTTTCATACTATCTTAAAAATTGAAACTAAATAGCATGCCATGTTCATGTATCCAGTGAACTGGTAGGTTAATACCAAATTCTCTTCAGCCAGGTTAATATCGACTAACACTAGTGCCTGCTGTATATTGGTTTGTGAATTCTTTGGAAAGAGGAAAAACAAACAAACAAACATGTGGAATTGGAGAAACAAACAAGCAAGCTATCTTACAATCTATGAGTACGTCAAAAGCCTATAATAGCTATGTATGAAACAACGGCAAAATCATGTATCCCAGCTTATGTAAAAAACGAGGTATATCACCATGCACCCAATTTTATGCTCTGCTATTTCTGGAATAGGTTCAACTGGATCTCATGAAAATGCATCCTTCCTCATTAATAAGCGAATAGCAAAATGCTAGTATTAACTCCTACAAACAAGTAGCTATAGTAATCTAGTTTCAAATCTCTGCCAAACAGGATTTTGATCAAAGTTAAAAAGGAGAATGTGAGAGTGGGTCCAAAGAGGGGAGCTGCAATGAGCTCTGGTTGATGCTTTACACACACATCTGATGTGGCAAGAACTGATCTTTGCAGCATAAGGAGCATGATCATACCATTGGTTTATAATTTATCTGCATGATGCAGCATCCATCTTGCAAGAATATTACATGATGTGGCTTAAAGTCCAACCCGGTAGTATTGTTTAATCTTCCTTGTCTCCTGGTCTATAGACTCTTTCTTCATGTTCAGAGGAAGTGCCGCTTGCTTGATCATGCTCCTCTCTAGTACCAACCCGTAGAGGCTCATCACCTTTAATGCTTCGGATAATCATGAAGATAGCAACCAGAAAAACAATTATGTAAACTGTTCTGATTCCAATTAATGAATTGATGTACCCAATAAATGATGGACCATTGTTAATTCGTTTTAGCTCAGTTCTTCCCTCCCTATATGCTTCCAGAAATTTTGTGATTTGAGTCCCCTGATCTTCCTCATCATTGATTTCAGAGCCGACAACCTTGCAAATGAAACGAGCCATGCAGTTCATCAATTCAGTTACCAGTATACCAGAACATATCATATCATATCATATAAAAAGAGCAAGAAAATCACATAAACATCAGAATCTAAATCAAAGGGATAATTACATTCAGACTTGTATACATCTAGGATCAAACTCAAATAAATCATGTAGGCCATAATGAGTCAAACAAAACCTCATCAAATAGATCAACCATTTATAATGGTACAGTATATGAAATTTTCATCGTGGTCAAATCAGTCCTAGATGTTTACATGAAATACTCCAAATAAATTATTTAGAAACTTATTTAACACATCATTAACTTCAATTGTGACTATCCCTATTTTAAATGAATGATGTGAACCAACCCCCAAAAAAATGAAGAATAACTTAATACACACAATGAAATACGAATATTCTTTTTTCATGATTTAAATCAACAATTGTGAGCAAAGAAGCAAAATGGCAACTATCGGAAAGGTATATTCTGTAAAATTAAATAAATAACAAGAAATTGAGTTTATCAAATTATTAAAATATAATATTGCTTCCATCTACTATACTAGTTGGACAGAAAACCACAGTGAATGTTAACACAGCTGAACCAAACTAAACCATTCCACATTTGCAGTTCACCTTTTCAGTTCAATTAAAAGAATTTCCAACTGAACCAATCCGAAAAACTAAAACAAAGAGTTTTCCCGAGGGATTCTTTTTACTTGTTATTAAAGATTTCTTTCATTACAACAATATTAAAAAGACATGACATTTCATGTTTGTTCAACCACTTAAATAGGTAATTTTTGTGGCCATAGGTAATGTATCAGCTTATGCAAAGTTTTCATCCATATGGCCAATTAGCTACCACGATACGTTTGAAATTCCTTCCTTGAGCAACTAGCGAGTTGACTAACCTCTATGTGGTGAAATTGCATGCTTTTGTTGGTTTGGAATCAATGGTTGTGATGTGAGTTTTAATGACTTGAATATAAATTGTTTTTAAGAATTGAACCAGATTTCCATGATTTGGAAAAATTCCTCAATTCAATCCAGAGATAAGCTTTGAATCCTTCAAAGTATCAGAACCAGGTGATGCTGCATGTGAATTTTGATTTGGATTGAGCTCAACTTGATCCACTCTTCTAATTGATGGTTGCAATTGAGCACTGATGGCTAGCATAGCTTATCATTGCATTGCAAAGAACATATTCTTGACAGACTCCATGCCTGATGCTTGAACAAATGAACGCATGCCTGTAGCCATGATGATGAGAGCGCCAAATGTTGGCAAGAGAATTAGTGATTAAGCCTGTTTTAACCAGCAATGCTCCTATGAGGGAAGACTCACTTTAATTTTTTACTTTCTTATTCCATGAATAAATTATACAATAAAACTATTTATAATATTCTCAATATCTTTTATTTTCTATCTAATTTTTAACTAACTAATTCCTAACTAGTTATAATACTTAAACTAATCTCTTAATTAATTCCTAATTGTTGTAACATTATCCAAACCAAACTGCACCTACCCCTCTTAGTTTACTTCCTAACTAAATTTCTCATATAAAGGCTATAATAAGTGACCTCACAGACTGCACAAACCAAGAAAATTTGAAAACAAAAGTTGCTGAAAACTCAGACGTCTAGTTTTCTCTTAAAATTTTCTCTACCTTGTTTCTGTATAGCCCTTATTCAGCAGAATGCCTTAAGTTTCTACAATCAATAATAGCTAAAATCACACCACATGACACACCTATATCATTCCTAACCAGTTTTTTTCCAAACTATATTTCACAATCTTTTGCTCTCTTGTGCTTTGATTCAACTAGGAAACAATGCAATAGTCTTAATCAATTTCCTCATGCTCATTTATCCCACTAAGCTATCACTCAGGGACCAACAAGCACCTCTGTAACTTCTTCCAGTCCAGTGAACAGTTACAAAATAAACAAGCAGGATATAACATAGATTCGAAGTTATCCATCAGATCTACATTCTTACCATGACTCAGCCAGCCTTTTCTGCACCATTATATCAAGCTCTCAACTCACCAAGCAGAAATAAGTATTTAGTTCTCATACATTATACATGGACGTATAGAATCATGAGAATATTCTAAAGGTAAAATTTCTTTGTTTATTGAGAATTCAAAAGAAATTTTAATTTGGCTTTCCACACAAATGCCATTAAAGCAGTCAATATTAGTCAGTTCTCTATGTAGCACTATCTGCTTGTTGACAACTTCAGAATGGACATGAATCAACATTAATTTAACATGGAATGCCTCGGATCCTAAAAGTCACAGATTCCTCAGTAAGGAATGTCTCCAGTGTGTCATTCTAGTAAAAGGTGTCAAAAGAGTTGTGGCAACAATTGCAATCACCCAAATACCACTGTCATGCCTCTCACCTTCAAAATTAGCTTTTCTTGCTCAACAAAGTTTACTTCAAGATAAAAAGTGACTGACATTAGGGAAAAGATATTTTATTTATTTAAAAAGGGTGTCAAAGCCATCTTGTCAGAGGCCAATTGGCAATCTACTTTTTCTTTTTCTCCTTCTGGAACACATTCTTCCATCCTTCTCCTAATACATTTCCTCCGAGCTGATAGAATTGAAAACATGCAAAAAATAAACAAACTTTTTAAGTTTTTTTCTATCAGATACTCATTTCTAAGCGTACCCCATCATCTAACTAATAGTCTTCATTATAGTAATCCATTCAGTAGCCAGAAGATCCTGAATTATGTCTCTGGCACTTATCTTCCTCGTGTAAATGATATTCAGTTCCTCAGCCTGTATCCTTATAAGGCCCA
Source organism: Lumnitzera racemosa (assembly GCA_024138005.1). NCBI lineage: Eukaryota > Viridiplantae > Streptophyta > Magnoliopsida > Myrtales > Combretaceae > Lumnitzera > Lumnitzera racemosa. The sequence goes on from JAMXBC010000011.1 coordinate 64,198,165, forward strand.
ATCTTGTCCATCACCGTCAAGGAACAGAACAACTTCATCTAAATGTTCACAAAGGCAAGCAAGACCCAAAGATTATCTCACTGCAATTTTTCCTGAGGAATGCAACACCCCCAAAACAACAAACACAAACCCACCCAAATATTCTGCCTAAATAGTAATTACCTCATCAAGCCCAATCTTGTCTATCACCATCAAGGAACAGATTAACTTCCCCTTAACTGAAATTGTCCACAAAAGCAAACAAAACCCTGAATTATCTCAAAACAATTCAAGCTGGAAACGGTACCCCATGTCAAAAGTGAAATAATTTGACTTTTTCCCCAACATCCAGCCTAAGTGCCCACACCAAAATCTTCTAATTAAGACCCTGCCAATTTTCTAGCAACTAGGCTTTACTTCAACATAGGCATATTGTTTCAAAGCAATCTCCCCTCATTCACCATTGGTTTTTGTCTTTTTAGATGTTTAGATTTCTTGTATAGTGTGATCCTTCAAAGGAATGTCCTATTTGAGCATCCTTATCAAAATGATACTGCAATCATCTCTTAACAACAAACTTCAATATTTCTGAAGTCTTCTTTTTTCCTTTTTTTTTTTCCCCTCTTGGTGCTGCAGGAGGGTGGTTGACTGAGTTTGGCTGGTTTGGTTGGGGTGATTTTGCAACTTCTAATTTCACATGCCAAGTTACTGTCAGCAGAGTCCTCAAATGATCAAGTTAAGCAGTACGGCTTTGGAACATTAAGGACTCATGTCATGAGAATCTTCTTTTGACTTTGGAAGGAACAACTAAAATTAAGAGTTTTATCCAAGTTAAGAGAAAACAAAACATCACCGTCAATGTGTAAAAGCAGCAATTCATAAACATAGAGACCTTTTTCAACATGCAGAGATTCTTTAAACAGGGGAAGAATTAGACACCAAAAAACTCACTTATCGTGCAATATGTGCACAAAATGCTTGCAAAAAAGTAAGTTCAATGTCAAAAGAAATATAACAAAAAGAAGAGTTTCACTTACTGTGAAGTAGTTTTCATTACCATCCCAAACAACTATTTTGGGAAGTTCAGCCTTCTTGCTTGCATCAAATGACTCTGCAAAGTCTTGGAACTGCTTGAGCCCAACATAACCAAATACCAAGTCTCGATTTGCATGTGCAGCAGCCTTCATCAGTTTGACCAAACTCTTTGACTTTTCCTCATCCTCATCCTCCAAAATGGTCAAAACTATTTTTCTTTCATCATCTTTCAGTAGTTTGAGAGTATCATAATTAATGGGCACAGTTGAAGGCAAGAAATTCTGCTTTATGAAGTCCTCTAGAAAGTTCTCTGCAAAAGTAAAACAAGAAGAAAGGACATCCTTAAGTTTTTCACATTTGTATAAGAGAAAAGCAGCTTACACAAGGATAGAATTCATCCCAGTCAACACATTATGTGGATAAAACAAGGGCAATATGGATAAGGAAGTGCATGTTTTAGTAAGTCCAAATGCCATGAAGAAGTGGAGACTTGAGAACTTAGAAAGAAGGGACACCAAAGAAGCTTTGAAAGTAAGTAAAAGAGAATAACCTGAACCTAATTGAGGTAAGAGATTATTTACCTTCAAATGGGCCATAAAAGATGTCCTGCTCACCATAACTGGGATGAAGGCACACCAAAGCAGGCACCTTGTCAAAATCATATGACACCATTACCTTCTCCGAGAAATCTTTCGCCACTGCAAACCATGCTTTTTTCTTGTACTTTATAGCTAATTTTGATATCACTGACTCATCCATACCAAAACCAATAAATAGAGGAAAATTAGTGCCAGCAGCCTCCACAAATTCACTAACTGAAGAGTCTGAATCAAGAATGGAGACATCAGGAGCAACAAACTTCTTCAGAAAGCGGATAAGTAACCCTGCTTCTCTTGGTCCATGATATTCCATAGGGACACCATGGATAAAAAGCTTGAGTGTAGGGAAACCACTGCATCCATGTAGCATTTACAAGTTATATATGAATCTAACTAGATTAAGCATGCAGCAAAGATCAAAGATATAAACCAAAAGAGACCTTCATTATTCCAATCTCCAGACAATATCATTATGAAAATTAATGGAATTTTGAACCATAGTCATTGTAGAAAGGAAATAAAGTTTGATCTAAACCAAATGAAAGAAGTGGAAGAGTCCATTCGATATCACCAAAAACAAAATATTTTTTTTTCCCCTTTTAGCACTTAACTTTCCTGTGGATTCAATATTCAATGAAAACATATGAGTGCAAAAAGGAGATAACGTTACCTAATTGAAAATAGAATACAATTGAAGTGCCTAACACAGTAAGAAGGCTTCTATTTTTTAAATGTGCTGATCACTATATATATGTTCCCTCCTTTTTGCAGTTCTATTATTGGACAGCATATGTCATGCCATGTCACATTTTCCATTTTATCTTTCAATTAAAGAAAAATGTGTCAAAGCGGTACATTTTCTTGATATTCCATGACCTTAACAGATTGGTACAAATAGTAAAGTAGAATAAGGATAACAGCTTCATATTGAATATCATTTTCGTACAAATAAAAAATTAGAATAAGGATAGAAGCTTCATACTCAATGTCATGTTTAATAGCAATACGGGAATACTTGTCTGCATTTACTTTTGCTATCACGATAGGCTCTTTTAACCCAGATAGAAGAGGTGCCGCCGCATCTAACTGCAGTTCAAAGACCAAAGAGATACAAGTCAGTTGCTTAGTGGGACATACAAAAGTATCAATTTTCCTTTAGCATCTCATAACAAAATGTCTAGGAGAAAATCAGATATTTAAGTTTCATTGAAGCTGTGGCCAGCAGCACAGGGAATTGCTTCAAATAAACATGTTGAAAATAAAGCCAACAACAATAAGCATGGTACAAACAGTAACACAGAAAAAGCAAATAAGCATTCTCACAGCTAGCAGAATAATATGACTATTGGCAAAACCTAAATAGAGCTAACCAGCAGAATCATGCACTAGGAGTTAGACCAACCAAGAAAGTAATGGAAAGGAGTACCTAGATATCACATCTCCATTTTGGCCTCTTAACTTTTAAATGTGTACACAAATCTCTAAACTATAGCTGAAGCCCCAAAAGTGTCACTATTTATGGACCCTTTGGCGATGATTGTGAGGTTTTAACAATGATTTGGAAGGAATACGCAAATTTTAAGAACTCATGGAAAGGTGAAAGGATTCCTTAAGAGTTTAGGGCATCAATCTGCACCAAACCAAGAGCTTTGGGGAGTATATTTGCAATTATATCAATTTATTAAAAAATGTAAATCTATCATGGGGTAAACAGTGGAAAGAAGTCTTCTCAATATCTTCCCTAGATTTTTCCTCATGTCCATATCTCAAAAACATTCTTGAAGATTAGTCAAGTAAACATGGAAATCTGTTGCCCTCATCTACCAAAAATCAATGCACACGAAACAACTGATGATATAAAACATAAGATGCACTGAAAATAGGGAGAAATAAATATGGATATTTAGGAATTTGACAGAAGGAAAACCAATGAAGTGATAAAATGAAGCAAACTTAATTGCTGTAAGAAGTTCAATTTCTAGAGTGGGAGGCTGTAATCATTCAAAGATTAGTTCATAAACATTTCCGTGGTCCAACAAGTGATAGGGAAATTTATCCAACATATAGTGCTTGTTTCAACAAAAATATTTTCCGAAAAGTTTTTATGTGTTATAATATAGGATTTACAATACCACAAGTGGCGGTCAAAAGTAGTTGCATTTATGCATATCTGTAGCATATCTTTTATAATTGGAGAAACAGATTATCATGTTATTTATTTTCTGATATTGTGCATTGCAGGAGATATTGTTAGATTTCTTGCTAACTATTATTTAGGGATGTAGGAATTAGGCTACTATATTCAATAATAATTGCAAGAAGGTTATTCAGAAAGTAGTCTATACTTTAGGAGTAGTCTAAACTAATTTACAAAATCTGAGGGCTCTTTGTATCGAACCCTCATATTCTAACACATAATAGTTTTCACCAAGAAAGTCTTGAACATCAGCAAAGGCCAATCCATTATTACAGACAAATTTGTCATCAATAACCCAATCTAAAGCAAGGCTGGATGATTCAAATTTTCCAAGGACAATTGTGAACCATTTTTCCAAAATCAGGCACTCTGGAACATGATAACCAACCCAAAAAATATGCTATCAATCAACCATTGACTAGAATCCAACGCAGTGGTCTAATTAACCCACATATGTTTTGCCTAATGTTGCTCATGTTTTTTGGAGGAACACTTCAAAATGAGTCCTATTTACAGTCAGGTGCTCAAAGACATGATAAACTCAGTCTGGACTCCCACCAGTTGACTGGAAAGCAAAAATGTGGTCCTACAAGCAGGAGCCGGAATGACTTGGCAGGACTTTGCCCACTTGTGTGACCTAAGGTTCAAGCCAACATTGTATGGCAATCAGTTCGGCAACTTGGTAAAATAAACCAGGTAGTGATAGTTGAGAAGTATCAATAAAAGTTTCAACCTTGCTAAGCAGACCCTACCGTCTCACCTGAAATTCATATTTCTCCTTCCACTACAAGTTAGTCAGAGCTGATTAAAATTGATGTGGAGCTACAATGTCCATCAGACTTGGAAATGGGACGACTTTGGGTAGGGCATAAAAAAGAAAAAGACCTGCAACCACTTATCCTGATACAACATCTGATGCAAATAAGGCACAAGGTGATGGGCCAACAGAAAGCCAAAATTGTGTTCTATATAACCCATTCATTAAGCAACTAAGTAACAAAGAGATGGTTGAGAATCACACTAAGAACTTGTGCTTCAGCTGTTACAAGATTCTCTCTCTAACACTGGGGCTGCTAGAACCTGTTTTTCTACTATTAGCAGACCTTGGGGGACCAAATAAACCAAACACAAGCTTTGAAGATTTCAATGTTACTGTGACATATACAGACACCTGCATATCATTTGATTGGAATGGGATTCGAAATTGGTACACCTGACTATATGAATCATTTGAAAAATAAATTGACTCATTCTATACCGAATCTCTTAAAAGATCAATTCAAATTAGCTCTGGCTCATTCAGAAAATTTGGTAAGAGGGCAGCCTCTATATGGAGTAATTAGGCATAAAATGATATCAACTATTGGTAACTTCAAGAGTCTTCAGCAGCTTGAGCTTGAGGACAAACTAATTTTCTAGGAGGGGAGTAATGCAAGGGACATATTAGGCACATCTTTCCACAATAGGAAACAAAGATTATCTTCTTGTTTATTTTATGATTTTATGCATCCAAGGATATATAGTTGGATTTGTTGCTGCATATAATTTAGGGAAGGTAAGAATTCAGAAGTTTGTATGATTTTATTGTTGTTATTCATAATAATTCAAGCAAGACAATTATTTAGAAACTAGTTTTAAGTAGTTCAGAAGTGGTCTAAGGTAGTCTATACAATCAAAGTGTTTTCTCTAATGAGCCTGTTGAACACCAATCCAAAATAGCTTCTGCAGAGAAAGGTTTAAACAAAAGGCAAAACCTGAGCCCATAGCAAGTCACTGGTAATCTTAGTGTTGGACAGTTTTCATTCATCTCGTTTTCCAATGTGGCTAACCACCACCACCACCAACGTGCCGTTGACAACTACCTTCACCTACCAATACAACCCACCAGTAGAAGCCACTAGCTACTCTTTTGAGAATAGTGCAGTAACATTTGGCATTCAATCATTCCAAATATTTTCATTTTTTATAGTTGGAAGTCATAAATTTTATACTATAAGACGTTACAAAGTTCAAAAGAAATCATCTTGGTATAAGCACCCTCCAAAATAAAGATGAAAAAAAAAAACCTACCTTGAAGTAGAAAAGAGAGTATAGAAATGCAAATAAGGTGGTAGGTATCTTGAGAAAATCAGCAATTTTCCAATTTCCTATCCTTCATAATAGATCATCATACATAATTGACAAGCTCGTTGCTTACCATAAGACTGACAATTCTTTTCACTAAGTGGCAGACTCCATAGATTCTTAAGCTTAAAAATTTTACTAAAAACATGAGATATTAAGAAAAAAGGGCATCGACCAGATTCAGCTACTGTTTGGTCACTTTGCAAGGTCGTCAGGGGTGGGGAGTAAGTCGTATTGTTGGCTCGAAGGACTGATCCTTGGGAAATAATTTCCATAATGATTAACTAAAAGATTGATGCTATTGGTAATTCGGGGGAAAAAATGATAAGGTGTAAAGGCATCATCTTTTCAATGATCATAAAAAACAGCACATCCACAAAAATTCATAGCAACGAATATCCAATATTGATTCGTTCAGGTAATCAGCGTAAAATCACCAACACAAATATCAATGGAGAGAGAGAGAGAGAGAGAACCTCAGGAGAGAGGCGCTTGCAGTGGCCGCACCAGGGAGCATAGAAATCAACGAAAACATAATCGAAAGTAGAGATCGCGGTGTCGAAACTGGACTCGTCCAACTCTAACACCTTTCCATCTCTTGGAGAGAAGTTGTCTAGTGTTGATGATGAAGAAAGAGAGAGGAGAGAGATCTGGGTTATTAGCACAATCATTACACATACTCGTTGCATCGTCATCCTCTCGTTATAACTTACATTACGATCGTCTAGCGGATCCCTGTTCTCTTATTATACCCTTCCGATATCTGTGTGCGGGTGCGGGAGTCTTCGCCCAAGTCTGCTTCCCGTAAGCTGAAATCGAGCGTAGCCTTCCAACGATGCGGGGTCCACTTGACCTTAATTTTTCACAGAGCAAACCTCCCTTTTTTATTTCCCCAAAGTGAGCCGAACCATTTTAGGATCTTGTGGATTATTATTATTATTATTATTTTTATTTAAAACTTTAGGTGCATTTGTCGGAAGAAAAGAAAAAGGAAAAAGAAACTTTAGGTGCATTTAAATATTAGTAAGTTTGTGCACTAACATTTAAAAAAATCATCTTTCAATAGAATATATTAAATTTGAATCCATCTTCTAAATTATAATATATAATGTAGTTTAAAAAAACAAATTTTGTAAAGGCTAGTAAGCTTATGGTTTTCTATATACCATTTATTTGGTTGGTCATCACTTACATTATCCAAAATTATATTTTAAGGTTTATAATGATATCCAAGAAATAATTCCATTTACATAATGCTTGTTCTTAAATAAACATTATGATGCCTTTTAAATTAAAATATTAATCTATTAGTTATATATATATATTTTGTCTGTTAGCATACATATTATTAGGAGAGAGAAATAAAAACCAGTTCAATCTATTGAAAGATAGTATTTATATCATTAACTATACATATTATTAGGAGAGAGAAATAAAAACCAATCCAATCCATTGGAAGATAGTATTTATATCATTAACTATAATCAACAAATCTATCACATAGTTTTTTTTTTTTTTCCAATTATAAGAGAGGGAGAATTCAAACCTTAGTTTATCTTTATGAGAGACTAATAATGATACTATTGAGTTACAACTGATTTGGCAATTTATCACATAGTTTGAAAAAATGATCATAGCGTTAGCATATCGAGATAATAGGTGAAAAAGATGAAAGCAGATGGATATTTCTTATAGGGATAGTTAACAATCTCACTTTTAATTAGTAAGTACCTTACAAAATATAGGAGAAAAGGAAAAAAAATGTATTTACAAAAAGGAAGTTCTTAATGTACAACTGTATATAAAATAATTTCAAAACTATAACACTTAAAATTATCTTTAAAGTTATGATTTCAAATTACCTTAAAATTGTAACTTAAAGACATGATAATCGATTTCAAGCAAGAAGATGAAACATACGATTTCTTCAGGCTACAACCAGACATACACTTCCTTTTCGAGTTTTGTACTTTTATGGTATAGTTTACGGAAAATATACTAAAATAGTACGTTCTGGAAAAAAAAAAGTACGAGATTAGTATAGTGAAGGCGCGCACATCGGTTTTTTCAATTGAAGGTGTACTGTGTACATGCGCTTTTAAATTTATTAGGAAGGCGCACTCCTAGCATGCGCCTTCCATTCCGCTATATATACCTCGATTTCAACATTTCGATTTCATTCTCACCTCTTCCAATTTCATAAAATCCTTAAAACCTCCAATATTCTTCCTTGAAGCAATAACTTAGCCTTATTTTCTCTCTCCAAATAACAGTGTTGTCTTGTTTCTCTCAACCCATTTGTAAGTACTTCTCGACCATCTTTGTTTCGCAATAAATTTTTTCAAAAACAAATTATGTTGTATTTACAATTATATTTATATTGTTCATATGAAATGTAATTACATAATAATTTTTGTAGTGTTTATATTTTCATAATATACATGTTGAATTTTTTTTATTGTTCATAATTTTGTGGTGTTTATAATTTTTGTAGTTAAATAAGTTGTGGTGGTTACATAAAAAAAAAAAATATATGCAAGTCATATATTGTATGTGATTTTATTGATATATTAATTACACTCCACCAAGAAAAGAAATCGTGTGGAAGCTTATATAGTTACAATGTGAATTTATAGTGTATGATAAGTTGGCTCACCTACAAGTGTAATTGTGTAGGTACAATAAACGCCCATTGAGAAATGAAATTGTATGGGTGCAATAAGCTACTCCACTGAAAAAATGAAGTCGTGTAGGAGCTTACAATTATAGTGTAAAGTTATAATGTATGATATGATAACCTACCGAGAAGTGAAATTGTGTGGATGCGATAAAACAGCCCACCGAGAAATGAAGTCGTATGAAAGCTTACAATTATAGTGTATAATATGATGGCCTACCAAGAAGTGAAATTTTGTGGATAAGATAAAACACCCCACCAAGAAATGAAATCATGTAGGAACTTACAGTTATAATATGTGATAAAATGCTTCACCAAGAAGTAAAATTGTATAGATGCGATAAAACACCCTACCGAGAAATAAAGTCATGTGGAAGCTTACAGTTATAGTATGTGATATGATGGCCCACCAAAAAGTGAAATTGTATAGGTGCAATAAGATGCCTTACTGAGAAATGAAGTTGTATGGAAGCTTACAATTATAGTGTAAAGTTAAAGTGTGATAAAATGCTTCACCAAGAAGTAAAATTATATGAATATGATAAAATGTCCCACCGAGAGATAAAGTCACACGGAAGCTTACAATTATAGTATAAAGTTATAATATGTAATATGGTGACCCATCGAGAAGTGAAATTGTATGGGAGCTACAAACCGTGTAAAATCGTATGGACTTTACTTATTTTCTCATTCATGATTCAACAGGTTGCCAATGTTTGGTTACGTGAAAATAATTGTGTATGTAGGTGGGAATATTGTAAATGGAAATAATAGTCCAAAATATGATAGGGACCCAGTGAAAAAGTTGAAGATAAGAAAAGATTCCAACTACAACCATTTTCTCCAGCAAATCTGTACGCATATCAGAGTTAATCCTTGTGGAGTTGAGTTTATTCATCGATATCCTTGTTATTACAAGGAAGGTATTTCATATACTTTGATGGCCATTACAGATAATGATGATGTAAAAAACTTTATAAAAATGGCTGACACGTTTAGAGAAAACCGGATACAGGAGATATATTTTAAGGCTTTCAGTCAGCCTAGTAGGATTATTATTGATAGAACTTTACGGGTTGGGTCTTCCGATTTTCCTTAACCTCATGTGCAACAAACCAATGAAAACAGCCCTATGTATGACAAACCAAAAACTTATCTAGTGGAAGACCCCACTTTTGGTGAGGCTGGTGTGAATGAAGAGGTAATTAATACAAAAATAGGGTCAATCTGACAGGATAAGCCGAGCTACGACCCTAGTGAAGACATGATTCCAATGGGACTTGGAACTAAGGTTGAGGGGGAATACGTAGGTGTTGAATATGAAGTAAATGAAGAAATTGTAGAAGTTGAAAACACTATAATATGAAGTAAATAAAGAAATTGTAGAAGTTAAAAACACTGTAGATCATACAGCTATGTCAGAGTATATATCAAGCAAAATTCGATTGGTATCTCAGTTTACTGCTAGCTAGGGGATTGGGATGGTTCCCCAATATAATTAAACTAAGATGCCCACATCCTAGGTTAGAAATTCAATTCCATATATGAACGTTGGTGGTGGCAATAGTTACGTGGAATTCGGGAGGACATGGAGGCGGAGAGTAGTAACCAAGTTGACGGTATGGATTTATTTGTTGAACAATGTTTCAGTACGAAAGATGAGATTATTGACACCATCAAAAGATATCACATCAATAACTATTATAACTACCACATTAATCAATGAAAACCAAACCTATAGGTCGTTTATTGTAAGGAGAAGGACAATGGATGCAAGTAGAGGCTACAAGCATCATATAAAAGTTTAATGAGGCTATTCGTCATAACAATTCTTAAAGGTCCACACACATGTGTCTAACTTCGATGTGATGTAAGACCATAGACAAATGGATAATGGAATAATAGCCAATTGCTTCATAAAAAATGTTAAAGAGAATCCTGATATAAAGATTGCAGACTTGCAAACAAACATTTTAAACATGTTTGGCTATAATGTGACTCGAAAGAGAGTTTAGGAGGGGAAGAGAAAGGCTCTGGAGATGGTATATGACAATTAGGAAAAACCATACAACGAGCTTCCTATTTAGTTGAATACAATCAAGATTTCAAATCATGAAACTAAGGTGGTGTGGGGATGGAGAAGATCCCTTAAGCCTAGTGTTTCGGTAATGAAGTAGGTCTTCTAGACATTTGGTCCGTACTTATACGCATTCAAGTATTGTCAACCAGTGGTTTGTATTGATGGCACATTTTTATATGGGAAGTATGGTCATGTACTGTTGATTGCTTGTTCTATGGATGAAAATAACCGTATTGTCCATTTGGCATTTGCGTTTGTTGACAAGGAGTCCATAAAGACATAGGCTTGGTTTTTCAAAAGATTAAAGCAATACGTTGTGAATGGTCTGGAGAAAACACTTTGCCTAATTATGGACAAGCATTTAGATATTGAGAATGCGCTCGACAAAGAAGAAGTTTGCTAGAAGGAACCATTTGCGGTTTGGAGATGGTACATACAGCATATCGCCAGCAATTTCAATAAGGCACATAAAAACCACTTGTGCAAAAAACTTGCCACCATTGCTGCTGCTGCTGCTGCTGTAACCATGCAAACACAACCTAGGAAATTTAAGTACTTAATAGATCAGATGGCACAAGTTAAGGATGACGCGCCATCACGGTTTTCACCATTTGATATGAGCAAATGAACATTGTCTTATGACAGTTTTTATCGGTTCGAATATATGACATCCAACATGGTTGAGAGCTATAATGCCGTTTTGAAAGGCTGTAAAGGATTGCCTCTTACTTCATTCATCAAGAAAATTTTCTACAACTGTATCGCTTATGAGGAAAGAAAAGTCGAACAAGTGAGGAAGGGAATGGACGTGGGCCAAGTAAATACGAAGTATGCTATGAAGAGGCTAAAAACCTAGTCTAAGCAAGCTCCAGCTCATTCCATTAAGCAAGCTCCAGCTCATTCCATTAAGCAAGCTCCAGCTCATTCCATCAAGCAATATAGCCACGAAAACTGGATACGAGAGGTAAAGACAGGTTAGAGACGCGAACCAAATGGAGTTATGAAACAAGGCTGTCGAATACATATTGTAGACACAAGTCGAATACATATTGTAGACACAAATCGAATGATGTGTTCATGTAGGAAATGACAAATCTATAGAATTACGTGCTCACATGTGAAAGAGCACTTAATTCTATTCGAGTTACTATTGGTTGATACATTGGCATATGGTATACATGGTCTCACCAGTTGGAAGTCTACACTAAATACTTCATGCTAATAGGTGATGAGTTGAATTGACCCCATTTGAGGATACCTTTTCTTATTGTGCAGAACAGAAGGACACAATAAGAGAAGGTGTCCCTAACTTAATAAAAACGATATAAACAAACATACACGTGTTGTTTTCTTATATTACATTACATATCATATCATATTATGCTTACATAAGTCAATGACACAATTTTTTTTTTTTATTGTTTTGTATGTTAGATGAATCTATAACCCAATGACTCATGGATACTGCATGGACAGGGACAACATCGATCGCAGGACATATAGGATTCTCGGGTATGTTTTGATGTGAATTCATTTTTTAATTTGTACAGTTCAATAATTTTCTACTGATGTAATGAAAATGAATCTAATATTACAAGGAAGCGAGCCCATTACAGTTCGTCGAGTTAAGTCGAGCCTGTAGAAGAGCACATCCCAAATACCATTGGATGATTGCTTCCTCACCCACCTTGCCAATGCTAGTTTCTTAGGGATCATACGATTGCCATTCATCCAAATTGATTGTCACCTCATCACGGCATTAGTCAAAAGGTAAAGACCCAAGACCCACACCTTTTATATGGCTACGGGGAGATGATGATCACGCTAGAAGACTTAAAGATATTGTTCGGTCTTCGTGTGGATGGTGCTACAGTAACTGGGTATACATAGTTAGTATAGCCTTAGGTAGCTAGGAGATTACCCTACCAACAGTATTAGCAGAGGGGGATATGTTAGTTTGCATAGGTTACAAGATAGATTTAGTGTACTTCTTATAGGTGCAAATGATGAGACCATTCATCGGCACACCTGTACATACATCCTGCAGTTGTTTGGTGGATTTTTATTTATAGATAAATCTTTGTCCCTTGTTCACATGATGTTCCTACCCATTTTGGAGTATTTCCTACATGCAGCGATGTTCAGTTGGGGATCAACTTTTTCGTCAGCCATGTAAGGCTATATGATCAAGAGCGCAGAAGATTGGAGGCGCCACCATACTACTGCAGATATGGGCATGGGATTATTTCCCCCACATTGCACTACGTACCCGATCTAGCTTTACCATACAAGAGGGCCTACCACTAGTTGCTAGGTGGGTCATATCATAAGACACTACACACCATGCTACATATGTTGTAGATGTGTACTGGACTACATTTGATCTACAGAGGAGTAGATAAGTATGTACTTCTTCAATTTTGTTTTTGTTGTTGATCTTAATTAAAAATTTATAGATTATTAATACATTTTCTTTTCAAATGCATTATAGGTTGTGTAAAAGCCATACCCGGATGATCTTATTAACCTCCTACCTCCGTTTTGTAGCTTAAGTCAAGCTATTTGGACGGCCAGGGTTCCACTAATATGTTTCCACATTGTGGAGTTTTATTTCCTCGACCGTGTTATACGATAGTTTAGAGGTTTCCATACAATACTGGTTGACGTTTATATAGGTGACGAGTTACATCATATTAACCTTAGGGGTAGGATAAACATAGATTGGTCACCGCCCATCAAGGATACATATCGACTTGGGTAGATTGCCATATGTAGGCAATTGACATTCAGGGACCAAGGGATGTTAATCCAACTTACTATGACTGGTATAATGATCATACATGCCTATATATTACCCATCATGGGGCTGTAATAGGATACTTGGTTAGCTTTCCTTCCATTTATCTTATGGGTTTTCGCAAAGCAATCCATATGAATATAACACGAACTGTTTCATTAACTACAGGCGAATACTCTACGTCGGGCAAGGTTAATAGATAATATCCGTGCTGCTCATCATATCATCGATGGTAGCCTTCACCATCTCATGGAGCATGGCAATGTAATATTTTTTCCTAACCAGCCAGCTAACCTAGCCCCTACACCTACCCTTCGACCGCATGCAGGTCTTAAAGTTCACACGAGAGGACGTTAGCTAATACAAGCACGTGGTCTGGGACATGGTGATGATTCTATACTGTTGGCATCTTGCTATTCCATTGATTTGGGTGAGATTGGTAATAGTACACCACTAGCTTATGCCTCCAGTTTAAGTCATGCCTCATTCGATACTCTTAATGTTCACGTGTAGATGTATCCGCAGCCGACACCGTCAGCTCCTCATAAACATTGTACAGGATGGTCTCAAACAGTATACATAGAAAAAACCTACACCTAACTACTACCATCACCGCTTACTCCAGTTCATAATGTAGATTTCACTAATACTCCTCTACAACCATCTAAACCTCAACCATCGAAGGTCCACCCACTTACAGACCATCATTATTAGCTCGTTTCGGAAAACAATTAACTAGATTTAGGAAGAAGTAGTTGTAAATAACTATATTTGTATTACTTAGTTTGATTGTTTTGTATTATAAATATCTATTACTCACTATGTAAATGATTTTTTAAATAACTTTTCATATTATATTGATATTCCCTTAATATTGATAGTTTACTATATATATATACTTTCTTTATACTATAGCTGTTTTTAACAAGTTTGGTTGGTAGTGAATCATTTAAATCGGCCCGCTCCATTAATAATTTTCATAGGTAGTACACTTAGCTAGAGGAAATGTGAAACGTAAATTTAATTTTGGAGCGAAAAAGGCAACTAACTTGCCATTTTGAAACTACCTAGCCGGAAGGAGTGTCAACTTTCACTTGAATGTACGTGGTACTGACATTGAAGGCATGCGATAGTGACATTGAAGGCATGTGAAAGGGATGCATATCTATATAATAACTTGATTAATTATATAAAGTAAATTAAAAAAAAAAATTATTAACACTGAAGGCGCGCATAAGGAGTGCGCCTTCTTAGTTTTTAATTGAAGGCACGCTCCTAATGCGTGCCTTCTTTACAAATATAGAAGGTGCATATATACAGTGCGCCTTCAATTAAAAAAATCAATGAATAGTGAAGGCGCATGCCTTCACTATACTATTATCACACTTTTTTTCTAAAACATGCTATTTTGGTATATTTTTCCGTAAACTATAACATAAAAGTACAAAACTCCTTCCTTGTCCTCATTTCACCATACATCTTTTCTCTCTTAAATAGAAACACCCTAAGCACACTCATAACCTAACACCCAAAAATCACATTTTTACACCCAAAGCAAGCAAATTTATCTTCACTACATTATCACATGTAGAGCATCATTTCAACTTTGTTTGTTTGATTTTGCACTCATTCAAGAACCCCTTCTACATCTATGCATCAAGTTAGTGTTTTTTCCTTTTCTATTTCAATTTGTTGACATGTTTATATTGGGTAGTTGTTTTAGACAATGTGAATTGTGTATTGATTCGAATTGTAATTATGTTAATAGGTGTTATGTTAAATGCATATCAAATGTTTGACTAAATGCTTGAATGGGCTTTTGCTTATTATTGCTTATGTTAGTACGTCAAGTGAGTTTCTTCTTTTCTTTTTTCCTTTTTTATTTCAATTTCTTAAGCTATTTACATTAAACATTTGTATCCAAGCATATTGTATGATTTATCAATAGAAAACATCTTGTTATTCTCCAATTGTCATATTAACTTCTTCTCCTCTTAAATTATCGTTATGTACTTTATAGGTTATTTATTATGGCTAAGAAGCTTTGTATTGATAAGCTATTGTAGGATTTAGCACATACAGATGGGTTAGTGATGAGTTGTTATTAGGTGGTGTTAAAAAGTGTATTACTGTTCATGTTGTAGATGTAAAGTTTAGCTTTTAGAGGCGGGTCTATACTGAAAAGTTTATTGTTTATATAATTCTCTATAATATATTATTCTGTGTAAGTGATATTATAAGCGTTTAAAAAGGCAAGTGTTGCAGTACTTTTTGTGTATGTTGTGTATGGGTTTTCGATTTTGACAATAATTTAGGTAAGTTTTACTACCCTTCTTATGTTTATGTTATAAGTTCGGATTATGTTTTATTGTTTAACTTAAGCTTAAATTTGTAGAAGTAGGGGTATGATGTTGTGTTTTATTGATTTTTGGTGTTTTCAAGTGAAAGGAAAGGTGTTGGTTGTGTGAGAAGTTGTTTAGAAGTGGTATCTTCGAGTTTGGTTAAATGTAGTATTAAAGGAAGGAGGAGTCGTGGGCTACAAGTCTGCAAATTCTAGACCTACTGCTAACATCTAGACGCCACCCTTAGTATCCAAATGTTAGGGTCATCAAAACTCCACAGAATGTTGATTTAGGATGATATCCAAACACCGTATTACTTAGCATCCAAATGTCGACCCATGTGTTGTAATCCAAGTTTCGTTTCCTTTTCACAGTTTTAATTATAACCTAAAGCTTTGTTTTCCAAACATTAACTATGATTTATTACCAAGTTTTAACTTCAATTATCTTATGATAGGAATCAACTAACTAGTCCCCTTACCTACAGCCGAGCAAAAGGGCTAGCTAGTATGGTCTGTCTCAAACATTGCTCCTTTCTAGAAGAAGCCGACTTGTTATGTCGTACAAATATTGCCATGCTCCCAAGTTATCATGAGTTTAGCCTCCTCCTTTCACATGCGTAATGTCAAGTCGAGCTATCCATGAGCTTAGCATTGGGTTTGCCAACCTGTTTTAAAGACAACTCTTTACCATAAGTTCATGCCAACTGAAGCGCCGACCTTATCTCTTTACCTTAGAATTTATTGTATGCTACATCTGCTAGTCATTCTTTTAAGCTATGTGTACTAAGACTCGTGTTCCCACTACCTCATAATGAATACCCCCTCTTTGAATGTTTACAGATTTGCCCTTATTTGTCTTTTACTTTGTGATATTAATTTTACTTTTTTTAGTAATTGTATATGGTAAGATGTAACCCTAACAGGGTAAATATATATGCCCTGTGATAACATAGTTATAATTAGATTTTATTCATCTTAAACCACAGAGATTTTACAGTTAAGCAAACCCTAGCACACATCAACCCTTAAGCAAGGTTGTGCAGTGAACAACCCTCTGTCTTGGACCAGTACGTCACATCCAGCAAGACATTGACCGAAAGTATTTGAGTGGTACATGATATCTACTGAGTAGCTCATGTTAGGTTAACCTTCCTACCCTTAAAATCAGCCCTAACCTATTTCCCTTATTCGCACATCGTTCTGACTCAAGTTCTAAGTTAATACATTCTCTTAGTTCTTAACTATAGTATCGTTTGAATCAGGTTCTAAGTCGTGTAAAGTTTAGGATCCTTTAGTAAGATACATACTGACCTAACTTCTGACCCTCATTTAGTTAGAGTTCCACTTCCAGGCACACACTAAACTAACCTTTGACTAAAAAATTTGGTACTAAAGATGTTTACACAAATTAGGTTCTAAGTGATCCTTTACTTAGCTAATTTTGTTGGTTCCATACAAATGCTTCTCACTTTACTGTAACCTATAGTTATGACCAACAGCTCACTCACCTTAGATCCAAAGTCTAGTTAGTTATTCTTGTTATGGAAATAAGAAAAAAAACTCATCAACTTGCCATTTAGGTTGGAAACACTAAAATCTCATAACAGTAACTTATGATTTTACTTAAAACTTGTATTTTCTTTTTACAAAATCAACAGTTAAATTTATAAAAGTTCCACTTCAAAGCTATCTTTACCTTAGTAAAATATGTTGAAAATCAAACAAATCATAATCAACTCCCCTTCTCTTAGAAAAAAAATATATATATATACAATAATGGTTTAAATAATTACTTTAGACTAGAAAAATTATAAATTTTAAACGAAAAGTTTTGATAAAAACTTTTACATAACATTAAACTACATATTTTAAGTAGCTTGCAAAAAAATTTCAAAAATGAAACTACATTTTTTCGAGTTTTGAATTCAAGATCGAAAATCCGTCCAAATTATCCATTTTGTTAAGGGCAATATACAAGATGATTAAATTTTATCAAGATGATAATTTTCCTTGAAACTATACACGAAATTACTTCGAAAAACATTTTCCCATAATTTTCCAACTTGATATTGTATTTTTAGAATTAAATTGAAATTTTTAAGTTAATTATGACACTCACCGCCATTATTATCTTCGGCTACTATCGAGGCTAGTGAGTATATCGATTGGACTAGATGTAGCTTTCATTCTCACCTTATGATGGTAGTCTACTTTTAGATCACTCTTGTACCTTTGAACCCTCTAAAACTCATATTTGCACCAAAATTTACTAATTTCCCCCCTTTTTCTCTGGACACTTCCTCGAGCTTACTCTAATTTTGCCTAAGCCTAAACTATTCAAAATGATAATGACAAAGGTTTGTGGATTTTGTAGATATGGTTAGGGTTAATTTGTGATTATCCTAAGTGTTAAGTGTGGTTTTCCTCTAATTTTTTTAATAATTGGGTGTCAATTACCTAATTTATCTTACATGCACATCTTGTTCCTTGTTTGTCATGCTCAATACTTCATTAGGAAGTCATTTCCTTGCCGAGTTAATTTTTTTTTTATAATTTTTGCATAATTTAGTTATCATATTATATATATAATAGTTTTTAGTGAATTACGAGTACACATGTTCCACACCAAGTATATTTAGCTCATTTTCATGAATTTTAGATATTATTTCTTATCTTTTTATTCACTTATTAGTTAAATAATTTATTTCTAAAACTCATTAGTTATCGAAACTTGAGTAACGTGTTTCTAATAATTAATAAGTACTATATTTATATTTGAATTTTTAGTTATATTATTATTCTATTATCTTATTTTCCAAAATCCAAGCTTACGGGACTACTTTAATTTTTCAAGTCCCTCTACCAAAGTCAACCTAATTAAGCAACTTTGTGAACGCTCTAAGTTTTACATACTAGAATGAAATCTTTTACACCTATATATTGAACTTATTTTATATATATAAATATTTCCAAATATTATTTTGTATTATTTTATATATTGCTAGTACTAAGATATTTTATCTCTAATGATTTACTAATTATTGACACTTAATTTGCAAGTTACCAATAAATAATTAATAATGTTATTATAATAAGTTTTTTACCTATATTATTGTTTTATTATTATATTTTCTGAAATCTATACTTATGAGGTCTCCTTGACTAATTCCTATAGCTAAATGGTAAATTCTTATCTCGATAAGACTATTTTAGCTACACTCTAAATTTGGTACTTAAATCCTAGCTAATAGAAATGAAAGGTCTTGCATAAGGTGTGTTTTAAAGACGAACAACGAAGTGATAGTTTATGTTTGCCGCTAGCTCAAGCCGTACGAGAAGGAATTACCTAAATCATAACTTAGAGCTAGTAGCTATGGTTAACGCCTTGAAGCTTTAGAGGCATTATCTATTAGGTGAGAAATGTAAAGTGCTTACGAATCGCAAAAGCCTCAAGTACTTCTTCACCCAAAAGAAGTTGAATATGAGGAAAAATAAGTAACTAAAGCCAATCAAGGATTATGGTATAGATATTTAGTATCACTTAGAGAAAACCAATGTGGTAGCTGATGCCTTGAGGAGAAAGAGACAAGGGAATCTAGCTAGTTTGTTCACGACCCAACAACCCTATTGGAAGAGATGCACAAACTAGATATTGAGGTCATAGCCTAAGAAAGTAAGTGTAATGTTAGCGAATTTGCAATTCCAACTTACCTTAATAAGCAGAATCAAGGTAACTTGAGCACTGGATATGGGTATCTATGAGATAAAAAACAGAATAGATGCCAGGAAAGCCCCAGAGTTTATAGTTGATGTAAGAGTCATAAGGTTTAAGGGTAGGTTGTGCATTCTTGTCAAATCAAAGCTAAAGAGTGAGCTATTAAAAGAAGCACAATGCTTAAGGTATACAATATATCCTAGGAGTACAAAAATGTATAAGGTCTTGAAATGAAGTGGAAGACTGCAAAATATGTACCCAAGTGTCTGACATGCAAACAAATCAGAATAGAGCACCAGAAGCTAGTTGGCAAGTTATAACCATTGTTAGTACTAGAGTAGAAGTGGAAGCATGTAACTATAGACTTTGTCACTACCCTTCCTAAGACCATCACTAAGCATAATGCAATATGGGTGGTTTTTTACAGGTTGACTAATTTAGTTCATTTCATATCGATTAATATCAAGCATTAATTGGGAAGGCTAGCCAGGTTATACATTAAGGAAATAATTAGGCTGCATATAGTGTTGGTGACAATTACATTAGATAGAGATACTCAATTTGTTCATAAGTTTTGGAGAAGCCTACATAAAGCTTTAGGTACTAAGATTCAGTTCACTTCATTCTCAAACCGATAGATAGTTTGAGAAAACCATCCAAATTTTAGAAGATTTGCTAAGAGCATGTATGCTTGAATTCGATGGCTATTAGGATGAGCTAAGCATTTTCCCTTAGCAGAGTTCTCCTACGACAACTATTGCTAGGCGACTATCCAGATGGCACTCTACGAAGCTTTATATGGTTAGAAGTGTAAATTGCCCATCAATTGGAATAAGGTAGGAGAAGGAGGATCGGATACTATACAAGATGTAGCAAATAGAGTCAGGTTCATCATACATGTCACACTCCGAACTATTCTAAAATAAAAGCTGACTTCACAACCGCTATCTTAGACTTGATCTATACAAGACGTCCATGACTAACCCACTTTGAAGTAAACAGTTCATATATAGACATGTTGTTTATCTGTGACATTATAAAGAATACATGTTTACTATAAGATATTCTAAGTATATTACAAGATTGAATAGCTTAAACATAATCTACTTGGATAATACATAAATTATTACTAAAAACTGTAAGGATAGAATCCAGACTTGAAAGTGTAATTGTTCCTTAAGTTATTATCCTCACTCCCCGAGAATCCAGCAGTTGCTAGCTTCAAGGTAATTATAATTCGCTTTCTAGCTAGCACCTACAACAAAGTCTATAAGGATATGAGCAAGCACAGCTCAGTAAGTTGGGGTATAGACTTAAACCATACAACAAACACAAACAAGGTTATCAATCAAATTATTAGGTGCAATGCATGTTCAAGCAAGTGCCATCGCACGATGTTGTTCAGTTCATCGTAAGATTAGAGAAATTGTACTCGCTCTAATCCGAGTTAAGAAGTTTTCGTTAATGCAACGGCTCACGATCAAACCCAAACTTATGCAATGGAGACACCGCTCCTCCCATAATGGAGACACCGCTCCTCTTGCAACTACCTTCGAACCATTGATTTCACCCTTGCCATGACTTCCTTTCCTGTTACTTAGTTTGATTAAGGATGAAGAAGGGACCAATTATGCCATCCAGCACTATCCCTTTCAAAGGGGTCGATAGTTAGCCGGAAAATCCTAACGTTCCCCTAATGGGTTGCTATGCATGTTCGATTTATGATTACAAGTTATATATTTGATTAGATTTAAGATGATCAATCGTTCTATACAAATCATACAAATACAAGTCAGACAGCAAATTAGCATCATAATCAACAACTCAAAACAAGCATATGCATATAACTAACTATCTAACAAGCACAATCAAGTATAACTCAAGCCTCCGAGTACTACAAATTAGTAAATTAGTACTCTGAAATAAAGCAATGTATTAATCCCAACTTATCTAGTATCCTTGGTCGCTCACTCAACCAACTGCAGGTTGACTCGTTTTCGTGTAACCTATAATATCTAATATAAATGCATTTTTAGTATTGATATCTTGATGATACGTATATGTATATATACTTTAAGTTATGATTGAACCTAATTCTTCCCATACACATAATATTTATTATTAATTCATCCTAGGTTAGTTTAGGTTCTAAAGCGATTCTAATTAAGGATATTATACGTAAAGCCTAAAAATGCGATCCGAACATAAATGTAAAATTCATCACATTAGGTTTGAGTATCCTAATTATCACTTTTAGTTCTAAATTAGTATTCTATTTTACTCAGTATACTTAAATCCTTATTAGTGTACTGAACTTACTCCCGATATAAGAAAAATTTACATTTTTTATATAATTACCTAAATTTAAGTCTCTTACCAGATTATATATATATATATACACATATATATTTCTATTATTAGTATAATATCAATTTTTATTCTAACATTTTCTATTTATTAAATTTCCAATTTTTGCATATTATGTATCATTACATATTATGTACATAACATATATCTTATATTTCTATCACTCCAAATATCATTTCCCAACATCAATTAACATCTCAAAATATATAAATTCATCTTAAATTATATTTTACTCCTAATTACCCTAATTTACAAAATTAACTTAAAATATACCATTTTTACCTATTACATATATACTACATAATACCATAATAATTACATCTAACACCCTAAATGTTACAAATATCATATTTCAACATCCTAAAATATATAATTATGTACTAAATTAGTAATTACCTAATTAACCCAAAATTAACCATTTTATGCATCATTTTAAGACCTAAAAATTTCAAAAATTCATTTTTGAAAAAGGGATTCATAGAATTGTTATATAGCCCCTAAATAGTCTACACAAAAATTTTGCACTCAAAACTACATTCCTAAGGTCATTTATTTCTAACCCAAACAAAGCTCGGGTTTGTGAAATTTCTTAAGACTATATATCACGAAATATATTTTTATCAACATACTATTTTTACTAAATACTACATACAAAAATATTCCAAACTACCAAATTTAAAAATTTTCTAATAATATTTAATATTTTTAATAAAATATATAAAATTGGGAGAAAAATTAGACTTACCAAAACTAGTAGCTCTGACTACCCTAAGCGTTACCACCACCGTATGGTGGTGGTAGCCATCCACTCTCAAGTGCTTGTCTGGTTGGAGATCTCCTTTGAGGCCCTAAATGTACAAATTTTTACTAATTTTTTGAAAACCCTAATTTTCTCTCAAATTTTCTACAACTCCAAACATCCTAAATGAGCTTTTGTAAAATTTTGGGTATTTATAGAGGTCATAGGGATTTTTTGTGCATTAAATTGATGTGACAATTACCTTATCTTATCTTTTTTTTTTTCACTTTCCATTTGTTACATTTTGATTGATTAATTTTATTTCTCCATTTCCAAGTTGCTATGACCACTATGTTGCTTACTAGACTAAAACAAAGTTGATAAATGAGTGTCTGCTACATTTATGGTTTCCATAACACATATGAGATCGAACTTGCTTGTAAAAGTGCATGTAATTGTAATATTCCATACAAGGCATTAACTCACCTTTAAGGGGTCTTTATCTTTCAATTGCAAGTACATGATCTTGGATGGTTATGGCCATGAGCATGCTTTTGATTATTTGGATAAGGACAATGAGTATTACTACTACAATGATGGGAATGTAACTGTTTAGTTATTCATTTTCAAGATTTGTGTTAATAGGAGAATGGACTCCTATTGTACTAGTTACTAATTGGACTTATTTCTTAGATATGATCAATTGTTGGGAGTCACGTGAGATTTTGGTTATGTTTTCTATTACCTATTGTTTAAGAGCAGTTTAAGATTCCAATCAATTTCTATTCAGGTTGTCAATTGTTTGAGTAAGACTATCAGTTGATCTTTAAGTATCTCATTTAGACCAAATAGGACTTATACTTAGTGAGCTACTCTTTCATAAATGTGTTATTTATGGATATTTATTGATGTGACTCGGTATATTAAGTGTTATACTATAGTTATAGATAGGTTTTTGCAGGTTTTAGATGCTTTAGCGTGCCATTACCTAATAATAACATGTGACGAGTTATAAGACTCTAGGTTCTGGGGCATTATAGTATCCTTACATTCACTCCTTCTCTTATGAGTAGCCTATGGATTCTCCTTAGTGATATCAATATCATAAGATCTACTTTGAAGCATGAAGGAAGAATCTTGAGACTTATTACTACTATGCTTGATTTTTAGAACTTTATAGGCTTTACTAAATTGAAGGGTTTAAGGTTAGTTAGTAACTTCTTCTCTTGGACAAATGTGCAACCTAATAATCTAATTCTCTATAAGGTTAATGTGATACCCCTTACAAGCTAGGTGAGAGGAACTCTAATTATTGAGACGCCTTTTGATGTAGCGGCTTGGAGTACATCGAAACTCCAAAGTTAAGCATGCTTAAGCTAGAGCAATCCTAAGATGGGTAACCTCCTGAGAAGCAGCTATATCGAGGGATAAAACTGTACGACATTTCAGGCTAAAGCCGACAATACCTCTGTGGAAGGAGTTTCGACCAGATCGTTACAGAATGGTATCAGAGCAATCTACCAGCCTAAAGGGCGAGGCCCTATCTAGTAGTTGTCTTGGACTTATATAACGAAACTGACGAGGGCATCAGTTCTATAAAGAGGGTGGATTGTAATACCCCTTACATGCTAGGTGAGAGGAATTCTAATCATCGAGGCTCCTTTTACTGTAACGGTTCGCAATATATCAAAACTCCGAAATTAAGCGTACTCAAGCTAGAGCAATCCTAGGATGGGCGACTTCCTGAGAAGTAGCTGCACTAAGAAACAAAACTATACGGTATTTCACACCAAAGTGGACAATACCTCAGTGGAAGGAGTTCCGATCAGGTCATTACAATTAATAGGGTATTAATAAATCATCATTGGTTACTAAAATTTTTGTTTTGTCATGCAGCTTTCGTTTCTCTTATGTAATTGGAACGCTCTTATTGTAGCTTATATGGTCTATCCAAAAGACATATTCCATTTAAACTTTCAACTATCAGATTGATCATACAAATTTCTAGAGACTTAGTAGCTAATGTATGGGAATGGATATCGATGGATCAATGACGTTCAAAGTAGTTTCCAAATTAAAGCTCCTTAGGAAGTTAAGTGCAACAAAATTCTCAAACATTTCAAAAAGGGTCAAGGTTGTAAAAGCACACATATGTGCCATACAATCCTTAATAATAGGTAATGGAAACACTTCTCCAATGGCTAAAGAACAACAAGCCTATAAAGAGTACTATTCATTAAGAGGTGCAAAGGAGAGTTTTGTAAAGCAAACATGCACAAAGTGGTTTAATTTCGAAGATAAAAGTACGTCTTTTGACCACAAAGCTATTATAAATCATCACAATCGAAATGCTCTTCATTACCTTTGTTACAAAAGATGGCAAGGTCTTAAGGGGAGAAAGTGAAATTCATTTGGAAGTAACCTATTATATTGACAACCTTTTTAATGATTATAACTACCTTGCCTACCTATCTAATTTAGAGAATGTCCAAATTACATTACATGGAAACTAAATGAAGCCTAAGTGAATGGTCTTAGTGCTCCCTTTACAGTTGAAGATCAACGTAGTTTTTTTTTTTTTCCCTCCTAAGCCAATTACAAAACACCCAAGCCTAATAGGTATACAACCAAATTCTTCAAGGTTTCTCAAGACGTAGTAAGTGTTGTGTTAATGGCTATATTGTGAGACCCTATAAAAATTGGTTATCAACTCACAATCGGTTGATTTGGAAATGGTTCGTATAATTTAGGGTAATCACGTAAGAAAATAAAATGATTACATAATTAAATATTATATTTATAGAATAAATATATTTTACCAATTATTTATTGGAAATGTAAAAACAAATTTTGATAATTAACAAAAATTATTAGAGATAAATTATATGTATATTAAAAATCATAAAACAACTTAAATAATATTTTAAAGTATTTATTTGTATTATGTATGTATTTATGTGCTGGTGAAAATATTTGAAATTGCCTAAAATATCTAATTTGTACTAAATAATAGTAAATAAATATAGAAAAATAAATAAAAATTCAAAAAAATCACGTATGTTGCTAGAATATGCTGGAATATAGCGTGGCAACCTAGGATGCAATTTGATAAAAAGACAAAATGGGAAAAGGATACATAATCTAGAGAAAGTTGTAGAAGAAAGGACACTTGGCATGTAAAAATCTCATAACCAACCTTACCCCTTCCCTTAAATATAGAACTCCATTCCATAATTTAGTTTGAACATTTAGGTTTCTAAGAAAAATAAAGAGAGATCAGAAAGAGAGAAGAGAGAATTTTTTAGAAAATTTGACAAAATATAGTACCATTAGGGCAAAATTGAAGTGCGTCAACCAAGCCAACACTTAGTAGCGCCTCTTGCTACCGACAACGTCCCCATCACCACTGGTGGCTAGAGCAACCAACATCGGTGACTGATCAAAACCTACCCGATTTTGTTAAATTCACTAAAAATAATAATTTTCACGTAAAAATTATGGAGAAATTTATTTTGACATATTTTTATATATAGTTTTAGGAAAAAAATATTGTTTTGTTTAAATTGAGTCCCGAAATATATCTCCCTTAACAAGTAACTAAAACTGAGCCGATTTTCCTTTTATTTTGAAAAACCTTATTAATATGGCTCCGAAATTTTTCTGTGAAACATCTATTATATATATTAGATTGTTATGAAAATTTTTCATAAAAATATTTTTCATATTTTTATTTGAATATTAGGCCCTAAAATCCAATTAAAATAGCTATTTATCAACATATATTTAATAATTTTTCAAGTAATTGATCCATATTCTAATTTTGGATGAATTCCGATTATTTTATAATGTTGAGTTATGAGTTTGGTGGTGTTGGGAGCATTAGATTTTAATATTATGGATTTAGGGTATATATAATGTAGTATGTAAAGTATTTAAATGTAGGAATCAAGTGGAATTGATCCAAACTAAAGTGAAAATAGGTTATCTGATGAACTTTGAATCTAATTGTGAACCAAACTTATGAGTATTTATGCTAAAATAGGGAGTATCCTCATATCAGAAGCCGATTTAGAAGATCGATATGAAGCTAAGTGTATAGAGTGAATAGGAATAGGATTAGTGTGTAATTTAGAGACTCTTATACTTATAATGTGGTTGGATAAGCTTAGAAGATAGGTTATTAGATGATTTAAGGCTTATGAATAAAACTATAATTAGAATTGATCAAAGACAGAGTTGGTAATAGTACAGTAAAGAGTTGATCCAAACCTAAATCCGAGACTACATTCACCTGAGGTAGAGTTAGTTAGACTTTGTATAATAAGTCATGCAACATTTTTTAGAATTATGAGTAAGGTATAATAACCAGCTAAATCAGAACCTAATTCAAAAGATAAATCAAAATCTAACTAAAAACAAGAATAATTGCAAAAGTCTTAAAGCTTGAATAAGTATTGTAAAACTCTAAACTAAGATAATAATCTAAATTTATAGAATAAAGCCTATATATGGTGACTATATGAATACTAAAGCAATATTTATATTATAGGGGATAATGGCAATGCAACATCATCAATTGTACACTAGTGAACAAGTAGAAGAGTATAGGTAAGTTTAGGATCAATACGTAGCTATATTTTAGAGTATTGCACTATAGTACTTGAAGGCTTAAGATTATACCTGGTTATGATTATTAGGTGGCTTGATTGTCCGTATGCCTATGTGTACATGTTACTGAACTTGGTTGTGTATTACCAACTTGTTGTTCTGGTTTGCAATTATTTACACTGCGTGATTTATTTGATCACCCTAAACTGGACTTAGTAATATACGACTTGTAATCTAAATCTAACATGCATTGCAACCCATTAAAAGATACTTATGTTTCTTCGATTAAATACCAATGCTTTCAAAAGGGATAGAGCTAAAGCATAATGGTTCTTTCTTTATCCTTAATCAAACTAAGTGATAGGAGAACAAGTCATTGCAAGGGTGAAGGCAATGGTTTATAAGTAGTTACGGGAGGAGTGATGTCTCCATTGCATAAGTTTAGGTTTATTCATGAGCCGTTAAATATGCACTAAACTCCTTAATCTAGATTAAAGCAAGTATAATTTCTCTAATCTCACAATGAATTGGATAACATCGTATGATAGCATTTGTACTGTTATGACTTTTCTGCTTCAAGGCATAACACTAAGTTGATATTTAATGAGTTCTCATTTGCATATATTTTATATATTGATTTTGCATAATTTTTCTTTGAATTTTGAGTTTATTTTTAAAAATTATATTTAATTGAGTAAAATCTTGTTTTTTAGGTTTTAAAACTATTTATGTGAGAAAATGAGAAGATAGAAACAAGTTTCACTCAAATCGAAACTAAAATGAGCAAGTTATGAAGGTTTGAAGAACGATAAAACCAAACGACACAACCAAACAACATGGCCATACATTTCCAAGTGATTTTGGACCAGATTTTCATTAACTACAGCCAATTATACAACCCAAGGACACAATTGTATCCGTAGTTGTGTCTTTTCCAAATTTAAGGAAAAAGAGAAAAGAAGTCATTCACAATCAGGTACATGACTAAGAGACATGGTCGTGTGTTTTGTAGCAACCATATTTTCTTACAACATCAATATAAAGCTTCTTTAGGGTTTTCATAGGAGACTTTTAGAGAGTTTTTCAAACAAAAAACAGTCAAGAAAATAAGACATAAAGAAGACTTCAAGATTCAATTTTTATTAGATTTCATGATTCTTTCATCTATTTTTATCTATTCTTTGATTCTAAATTGTTATTTTATGATGTATAGGGAGTGGATCTTCGATATCTAGGTCTTATGAAACCTAGATCTACTCATGCAACATGATTTTTTTATTAGATTTAAATATTTTTTATTGTTTTCTTGATTCAACTATATATGCTTCATGATTTAGATTATTATTTCCATAGGTAGTAATATAGAATTTAATATCTTATAAGAGAATCAAGAAATTTCTTCAATAAATTCTCGAACTCAAATTTATAGGTTGGATGGTAGAGATTTAGTGAGAATTAGTAGTTAAAGTCCTTGAGGGATTGACACTTAGAATCAATTCACTTACTATAATTTGATAGGTACACTTGTCTAGCATCAATATCGGAGCGTAGTTCTAATGAACTCGCTTTGAAGGGTTATAATTAAAAAAAGTAGACATTATAAGAATACAGTAAGAGTGGGTAGTAAAGAACTATATTATAAATTATAAAATAAAAAATGATTATAACACTGAACTAAGATAAATGTTAACTGTTTTTAAATCCATTTATGGGGTGATATGGAGAATTGATGGTTAGTTGGAGTGATTCAAGTGAAATGAAGAAGAATATTCTATCTAGTATAGAGTTGAGATGCAAAGATTATTGTCAAAATGGTTGATTAGGGATATGTATAAGACCGTGGATGAGATTATTGATAAGTCTATTAATGGGATGTATAGTAGTTAATGAGACTCATGAACATTAATAGAACTTAATTTGGGTCTTTAGTAAAATAGATATGCTGCAATAGTTGCTGTTGAGTAAAGATGATTGGAAAGTAAGTGATTATAGCTTTGATGATACTAGTGAGCTACTTTTTAGTAAGAGTAGAAGAGAGATCTCACCTGTTAGTACTATTCATACTTTGGTTAGAGTACCATATATCTTTAGATGTTACTCTCAAAGGATTATTGGCTGGTTCTTTTATTTTCCTAAATCAATTGGAATAGGTATAGAAATACCCTTAGAACCGAATGAACCTCATCTCAAACCTATAGTACTTGAAGTAACACTGGAGGATCAATACCCTATAGAACCTTAGAATGATGTTTAATTGGATGTACTTAGTAAACAGGAGATGGTTAAGTGAGAGTGGGATTAAGGATGGTGTGGGTCGGATTCAAAGGATGAAGAAGAATTTGGAAAAAAAAATAAAGAACCTAAAGAAGGATGCTAGAGATGGCATTAAAGGATGGTCCTAATTTGAATATGTAGGCTAAATTGACGTAGATTATAGCAAATATGGAGATGAATGAACTAGACAATAATGTTGAAGGTGGTAGTCAATAACTAATTTAAAGGGTAAATTAGAATTCATATTAAAGGTGTAATCAGAACCTAAATTAAAAGCCGACCCTATATAGAATGAGAATGGCACATGAGGTAATAGTTAATAATGACATTGAAGAGTTTGATGATGATAAAGGTATACAAAGTAATTACTATTCCTTATACTCTTAAGAAAGTATAGCTAAGTACTAAATCAACGAAAGAAAATGATGATGGTCTGATTGGAAAAGAAATGTGGCGAAATTCTTCTAAATGAATGGCTGTTATTGGTAACTTGAATGATGAATGTATGATGATAGCTTGTTTTGTTTTTCCAAGACACTAGAGTTTGATCCCATGTTGACTACACATGTATGCGGACATACTATTGATCCTTTTATGTATATTGTTGTACCTTTTGGTGAATGTACATCTTCTGTTTACATGCCTATACTATAGACATTCTATGTATTTGGTAGTTAGGGGTGTGAAAGAATCAAATGTGCTTTTGTTATTAGTCTTATAAGTCCTTTGTATGTAAAGATGGTTACAAAATCTATAATGGTTAGTGTAAAATGATGTTATAATCAGGTTGTGAATCATTTAGCCCTTAATCAAATGAATAACAAAACGAAGGCTTATTTCCCTAAAGTTTATAAGCAAAGTGCAAGTAAGGTAAAACAAGTATAAAGTCGATAATAAGATCTTTATGTTGTGATGAGGCAAATGAATGATATCATTATGTGTTATTTATGTCCAATGTAGGGGATTGATAATTATTAATTGGTACATGAGAAGCGAGATAGGATTGTTAGATAAACTATAATCGGATATTTATCCAAATACCATGGAATAGTAGTGGCAAAGGGAGTCATGATTGACGATGGAAAGTTTAGAGAAAACTAGGACCCTCTATCATAAGTTTCTTTGCTACCCCATTCCTATAGAAAGTGAACTTTACTGGATAGTTACTTATTAGTATACCTATTACGATATGATAGTAAGGAATAATGATCTAGTATATTGATACAGAAAGAAATTGGGGGGAATAGAAAGTGTCAAGAAGTGGAATAAAGAGATGATAGACCTCAAGAGGTTGGAAAGCTGTTTGAATTCACCTAATAAGCATGACTTTTATAAGGCAAGAAGGATAAGCTACTTTGAATAATCATTTGTTAGTCAAGGAAGGAGAAGCTTTGAACTTTTGGAATTCCGGAATATCTAAGATTAACTTATGTTGGAGCTAGCAGTACGAGTTAGGTAAAACTTGAGAACTAGTAGAATAAAAGGAAAGATTACTTCATGGGTGTTCAGTCATGAGTTTTAGAAAGGGGGATATTTTTATTACGATATTTGGACACATATGGCATAGGAACTATTAGAGTTAAAGAAAGGAAGTGTGACTTGAAATAGAATTGTGAAGTAATAGTTAATGTAACACACACACACACACACACACACACACACACACACACACACACACACACACACACACAACACACACACACACACACACACACACACACACACACACACACACACACACACACACACACACACACACACACACACACACACACACACACAACACACAACACACACACACACACACACACACACACACACACACACACACACACACACACACACACACACACACACACACACACACACCACACACACACACACACACACACACACACACACACACACACACACACACACAACACACACACACACACACACACACACACACACACACACACCACACACACACACACACACACACACACACACACACACACACACACACACACACACACACACACACACACACACACACACACACACACACACACACACACACACACACACACACACACACACACACACACACACACACACACACACACACACACACACACACACACACACACACACACACACACACACACACACACACACACACACACACACACACACACACACACAACACACACACACACACACACACACACACACACACACACACAACACACACACTTTATATTTTTTATAATAATGAATGTATCAAGTATTAGAATGAAAAGAGTATTTGTGTTCGACTTAAAAGAGAAGTATTTAATCGTGAAGATAGAAATCACAAAATTCATAAAAGTATGATAAGAAAACCGGTTAAGAGTCATTAATGTTGGTACAGTAGATATTCTCTTAAGCATTGTCTACATATTGAAGAGAAACTACAGACATTAAGGAAGCTAGTAATACTATGCTGATTGTTCGAACACTTGTCATAGAAAACATGTTGGTTGATGAAGACAATTGTGCTAAATAGATGGAGAAATATTATCATGATGACTACGTAGTGATCTTAGAAGTTGAAGGTAAAGTCACAGCAAGACTTATGACATATATGTATACAAATTACTTATTTTGAAGTAATAATTGAAATGCAAGTTGAATCCAGCTAGTTAAAATTTAACTTCTATGAACAAAAAACTTAGTTGATAATCATAAGAATAATGTATAATTAGTGTAAGATATATGTACATATATATAAATGGATGAATTACAATTATAATATTGATACTGAGGTGTTCATTTCTTATAAGTCAGAAGTTTGTAGGTGGAAAAGGATTTAAGGTGATTGGGATCATCTTTATTTGTCGAGTTCATTAGAAGAAGGATACTAACTTAAAAAGGTTAAAGATTGTGATTAAAATAGAATTCGGAAAAGATAGAAAGAGTGGGTTAAGGTTATAACGAAATTGAAAAAATAAAGATGGCAATGGGTGATCAGAAGTTTAATAGGTAATTGCAAGTGAAAAACTGAGAAAAATATCAACAGTACTAGATCTACTGGGGGTATATGACTGCCCAAATGTATTTCTAAAAACTTGTTTAGTATAACTTTATCCTAAAAATCGAACTTTATGATTAAGTTAGTCAAAGACCTAAGTTTATAGCTGGAGTCCTATATTAGATGCCACGAGTGGCACCTTAGAATCAAAACGAGTGACTTCAAAGAACTATTGAATAAAAATTTACACATACAAGTAATTATTCACGAAGGAAACCTATGTTATTTGAAAGGGAAAATATATGGTGCTATGAAGATGGGGCAATAAATAAAGTGATTATTCAAAACAAGTATCTTTAACTCTGAGTTTAAGATTTATTAGATTAATTATGAGAAGGGACCATGTTTTCCTGAAATGACTTCACTTAGAATATTATCGATTTCGAATTAAGTTGGAAGAAGTATCTAAAACTGTATCCATGATATGATCTAAACATTACGAATTCCTAATGGTGTCTTTTAGATTAGCAATGCACAAGCTGTATTTGCAAAATTGGAAAATTATATCTATATCAACTATGTATGAAGAAACTTATTATGATGACTATCAATAGTACTTTGATTTACTCAACAACTAAGAAAGAGTATACGGAGCATTTGTAAATGATAATATGGAAGTTAAGTAACAAAAAGTAATATGATAGATTGAGGATGTGAAATTTCAAGATTAGATAAGATTTCTTTCCTTAAACGAGTTGTATCCAAAAAAAGAAATTTTGTGGATACTGGAAGTATTAAAACAGTGATCGAGTGGAGATAACTAATAGACACTATTGGGAAAGAAGATCCACCAAGGTAATTAAATGTATAAGAAAGGTATGAGGCAATAGTATCCTTCATTTGAGCAATTGCAATGGGTAGTCTAACAAAAGAATGGCAAATCTAAGACAATCAAATTTCTCATTTGTTGAGTCTCTTGTCATGTTAACCCTTCAAGTGTATTATGTTATGTCAAATCTTATCAAATAATGAGTTCATGTTGATACCATTCTTAATGAGTTTGTTGGTCAAGAGTTATATTCATTCTTATGAGTTAAGTCCAAGTCAAGTTCAGTTTATCCAAATTGTTAACCATCTCATTTGAATCTGAGACGGAGGAAAGTCAAGATTTTTCAAATTTACTTCTGTTGACTTTATGTTAAGCTGTATGAAGAAACAAATGAAAAACTATGGGAGTAGCATAGTCATGTTGAGTAGAAGAGTATATATGAGAGAAAAGGTTGGTGACACAAGGTGGACTAATACTATTGATGTTCATAAATAAAACCTAAAAATCAGTAAAACAAAAAGTAAAATGGAAGGTAAACCAATAAGAGAACTTAAACTTGTGGAGCTAAGTCATAAGATGGACAATATAATACATTTAGAGGACTGCAGTGATGTAGTAAGATATGATTGATATCAAAGTATGGAATGCAAAGGAAGAAAAAATGGGATTAAGAATTTGAGAGATAAATGAAGTAGTTAAAGTAGAAGCTCAAATAAAGGAGGATTCAAAATCTCAATCAAAAGATGATTTAGAAGCCCAATTAGTAGTTACGAAATAGGTTGTGACTTTAAGAACATGTATATATCTAAAAAGAGATTTAGAAGACAGGACTATTTGTAAAGGGGATGGAATGTGAGACCTTACAAAAATTGGTTATTAACTCACAATCAGTCGATTCGAAAACAGTTCGTAAAATTTAGGATGATCACATAAATAGTCTAATTAAGCTCCAATTTTACGACAAAGATAAAAATATTATTAGAAATAACCTTGCAAATTTGGATTTAAAAAAATAAAATAATTACATAATTAAATATTATATTTATAGAATAAACATATTTTATCCGTTATTTATTGGAAACGCAAAAACGAATTCCAATAATTAAAAAATTATTAAAGATAAATTATATGTGTATTAAAATTCACAAAAATAACTTAAATAATATTTAAAAGTATTTATTTGTCTCATATATGTATTTACGTAAAGATGAAAATACTAGAAATTACCAAAAATATCTCATTTATACTAAATAAATATAGAAGAATTCAGAAAAATGATGTGTGTTGCTAGAATATAATATGGCAAGTTGGGATGCAATTTTATAAAAAGAAAAAATAGGAAAGGGACACATAATCTAGAGAAAGTTGTAGAAGAAAGGACACTTGGCATGTAAAAATCCCATAACCAGCCTTAACCTTCCCCTTTAAATACAAATTCCATTCCATAATTTAGTTGGACATTTAGCTTGATAAGAAAAATAAAGAGAGGTCAGAAAGAGAAAAGAGAGAATTTTTAAAAAATTTGACAAAATATAATGCACTTAGAACCAAAATGGAGTACGTTAACTAAGCCAACACTTGGGAGCAAGAGGCCACCACAACTTAATAAAGCAGGTAGTACCCCTTGTTGCCAACAACGTACCCACCACTACTGGTGGTTGGAGTAACCAACACCAGTGAATAATCAAAACTCTCTCAATTTTGTTAAATTCGCTAAAAATAGTAATTTTCACCTAAAAATAGTAATTTTCACCTAAAAATTATGGAAAATCTTATTGTGGCATATTTTTATATGTAGTTTTAACATTGTTTTATTTAAATTGAGTCCCGAAATATACCACTCTTAATAAATAGCTAAAACCAAGCTTATTTCGCTTTTATTTTCAAAAACCTTATTGATAAGTATGTACATGTAGTATGTGAAGCATTTAAATGTAGGAGTCAAGTTAAATTGATCCAAACTAAAGTGAAAATAAGCTATATGATGAACTTGGAATCTAATTGTGAACCAAACTTATGAGTGTTTATACTAAAATAGGAAGTACACTTTGATCAAAAGCTGATTCAGAAGATCAATAAGAGGCTGGTTATATAAGGTGAATAGGAGTAGGATTAGTATATAATTTAGAGACTCTTATACCCGTAATTTGGTTAGATAAGCTTAGAGGATGGGTTAGTAAATGATTTAAGGCTTATGAATAAAATTATAATTAGAAGCTGAATTAGATGTTGAATCAAAAATTGATTTAAAAGTTGAATTAAAGACAGGATTGGTAATAGTACACTAAGGAGTTGATCCGAACCTAAATTCGAGACTACATTCACCTAAGGTAAAGTTAGTTAGACTTTATATAGTAGGTCATGAAGCATTTTTTGGAATTATGAGTAAGGTATAATTAAGAGCTAAATCAAAACCTAATTTAGAGGCCGAATCAAAGATGAAATTAGAAGATAAATCAAAATTACAAAAGACTTAAAACATGAATAAGTAAGTATAGTAAAACTCAAAACTGAGATAATAATCTAAATTTATAGAATAAAGCCTATGGTGATTGTATGAATACTAAAGAGATATTTATATTATAGGGGATAATGGCAATGCAACATCATCAATTGTATCTTAATGAGCAAGTAGAAGGGTATAGGTAAGTTTAAGATCAATATATAACTACGTTTTGAAGTAGTGTATTATAATACTTAGAGGCTTAAAATTATATCTGGTTGTGTTTATTAAGTAACTTGATTGTGCATATGCTTGTGTATACGCATTACTAAACCTAATTGTATATTGCTAGCTTGTTGTTCTTGTTTGCAATTGTTTGCATTACATGATTTATTTGATAACCTTAAAATAGACCTAATAATATACAGCTTGTAATCTAAATCGACCATGCATTATAACCTATTAGGGAATACTTAGGTTTCTCCAACCAAAAATCAACGCCTTTGAAAGGGATAACGCTGAAGCATAATAGTCCCTTATTCATCTTTAGGTGAACTGGATGATAGGAGAAAATGTTACGATAAAGATGAAGGCAATAATTTATAGGTAATCGTAGGAGAAGTGGTGTTTCTATTGTATAAGTCTAGGTTTGGTCATGAATTGTTAAATGTGCACTAAACTTCTTAATCTGGATTAGAGTAGGTATAATTTCTCTACTCTCACTTTGGATCAGATAACGCCATGCGATAGCATTTGTTTATTACATTATATTTAAATAACTGACTGATAATCTTACTTATGATTGACGTATAGGCTTATGTCTCCATCCTAACTTACTAAGAGGTTAGTTGCTCACATCTCATAAATGTTATTGCAGGTACTAGTTAGAAAGCGACATTATAACCACTTTGAAGCTAGTGACTGTTGAATCGTAGAGAGTAATTGAAGTTTTAATTCTTATTCTTGAATCTTCTACTATCAAATTATGTGTTACTTAAGTAAGATTAGGATACTAAATCATGTAAATATTACTTAGGATATTAGAATTCTAGTATATCTTTTTCATACTTCCACAGGCAATTAAAATTTTTTATTTGTGAACTATTACTTTAAAGTGAATTATTCGTGAACACCTTGTGTAAATCAGGTATAAGATAACGGCTATAAAGTCAGCTTCTATCTTATAATAGTTTACACGGTGGGAATATTACAATTCTACTGCTTTAGAACGTAACATATGGTTCAAAATTCTTTACCTAGAGATAAATAATACTATTGTTTCTTTTGTCTCACAAGCTCTTGATCGCTTTTAAGATGTTGAATTTGCACCCAGTAACTTGCTATAATGTGATTTACTAGGCTATTCCAAAGATTTTAGCCAATAGAATGAAAGAAGTTATCCAATCTCTTATTGGCAGAGAACAAACAGCTGTTATGCCAAGAAGAAAAATAACGGATATTATCTTTGTAGCGTAAGAGTTGAAGTCCAACTATCATTCCAGAGAAAACCCTCCTTGCCATGTTATAAATTTGACATTCAAAAGGCATACGTAACAATTCATGAGCATTTCGTTTTACAAGTCTTGCAGTGCAAGGGTTTCCCTAACCATTTTTTTTTTTTTTTCCCATGTGCAGCTGTGTATTTTTTACAGTAAATATTTCTATTAGCATCAATGGTGAACTAATTGGCTTCTTTCTAAACAGAAGAAACCTTCGTCAAAGGAATCCGATACTCACATATCTCTTTGTGCTTGAAATGGAGGTTCTTTTAAGTATCTTGAGGAAGACGGCGTTTAATCCTTTATTTTCTTACCACTAGAGGTGCAAAATTGAAAGAATCACTTCCTCTGCTTTACAAATGATATATTGATATTTTGCAAAGGTAACATGAACTTAGTTGGGTTAATCAAGCAATCGCTACAAATTTTCCTCAACATTTCAAGATTAAAAGCCAATGAAAAAAAAAAAAAAAAAAAGGCTTTGTTTTCCATCGTCACATCGAGGAATCCGTAAAGCAAGCGTCTATTGGACCCACTCTTTTTCAAGATAGTGTTTTTCCTTTTCGTTATTTTGGAGTTCTCATCATCTCCACAAAGTTGAAAAAGGAGTATTGTAATGGCTTTACAAGACAAAATCCTCACTCGTTTCAACTCATGAACATCTAAGGCCTTATCATATGCCGAATATCTTCATCTCAATAGGTCTATGATTTTCTCTTTGCAAGCCTTTCAGGCAATAGTCTCTCTGATTCCAAATCTGTTGTGAGGCAAATAGAGAGCGGCGATCTTGATAATCTTAAAGAGAGTGTTGTTTGTAATGTCTTTGATCTTGGCATACCAAAGTTGAAGATATGGTATAAAGCCACTCAAATTAAACATATTTGGAATTTGTACAAAGGAGTTTGGAGGGGTTTGTGGGTTGATTCCATCCATTCTTCTTTTCTCAAAGGGTCACCATTTTTAGGCAATAAAAGCCACATCAGTATGCTCATGGACTTTTGAGGAAACTTCTAAAGTAGGAGTTGATTCGTAGAGCTTCTCCATGGTGTGTTAAAGATGGCCTATCCATCTCACTCTAGTTCGATTTTTGGCTTCTAATAGGCCCACTTGACTTGATTTTTAGTGTGATAGAGATTGCAAAATCTTATTTGCCTAGAGGTGCAACACTGCGTTCTATTATTGAGGGCGATAGATGGGCTCTTCCTCAAGGTCATTTCTAGTCGAATCAAAGTCCTCCTACCATCAATCCAAGCACCAAGCACCAAGCACCAAGCTTTCAGATGTTTCAAGTAGAATCATACTCCCTCCGTTGTTCAGATGATAAGGAGTGGCGATAAATTCCTTTAGTTGTCCCCTTTCGGAGTTATTTGGTGAAAATGATTTGGTGCAAGAACATTACTCCCAAACATACGTTTTGCTTGTAGCTTACTTGGCAACAAAAGACGATACATGTCGGATAAATTCAACGCATGGATAATATCCCCACAACATGCTGTTAATTACACAATATTGGAGATAAGGACCGTACTCATCTTTTTATCTTTTCGATGCCCTTTCTCTTCTCAAGTTTGGCCATATGTTTGTCAAATCCTTGGATGCCCTATTGGTTAATCTTCTTGGAATGAAGCTTCCTCCGCTCTTTCAGCCACAGCAAAACTCCTCTAGTTTGCAAACTAACACACGAATATCAGGTTTTGCTACAACTGCGCATTGCGTTTGTCCTGCACGATTTATTTGCTAAGCTGACCCATGCCTCAGTCCGCTTTCGTTGGCTAACCAAATTTTAGCCTATACTAATTTTCTCTAAGCTTTCAATACTCAGAATTTATTTTGGTTATCCATAGTGTTTTTGTTAGCAGTGTACAAGCAAGTACGGATAAATAAGGTATAAGCTCTATTCGTTCCTATCCTATAAAATACGAGTTCCTAAAATTTAAAACGAGAACCTATCATATAACATCACAAAAACACTTTAGAATCTATATCCTATCAAAATCTATAAGATATAATGTACCCTATTGAACATGTGAATTTTACATTTTTTCCTACAAATTTCAAGTTTGTGATAAAAAAAAAAAGGTAATTTATATGTAATACTATAAGAAAAACCTACAAAACTTATAATAAAATCAATCAAGTGAAAAACAAAAAGAAAAAGAATTCCTAACTACATTTTGTCAAGTTAATGTGATCTTATTACTTAGTAAATGAGAAGGAATAAAGGGAAAGAATGGAAAACAAGTTTGAAAGGAAAAAACAAGGAAAAGAATAGAAAACATAAAGTGAGAGAGACACATTTAGGATCATTAACTTATAGTCTTAGACTCTTTTTTTTTTCTTTTTACTAAAATATTTGTTGGCCGAAAAATATAATATTATAATTTAATATTCATTTATTATATTATTTTATAATTTAGGTAGCAAGGCCTCACAACTACAACTAGACTTGTACCAAGATTGGTTCCTAACCATTGAACCAACCCTGCTCGATCATGGGTAGACCTAACCTGTATAATGAATCGCCAAGCTTTAAAAGCTAAGGTGATTCAATATGGAAAATTTGGCAAGTTAAACCTAAAATTAAAAAAAAAAAGTATAAATATATATAATATAATACTATACATATATACCATATATATAATGCAAACATATTATAATATATAATATATAAATATAATATAATGTAAACAAGTGTGTATTATATATAATATATTATTAATATACTATATATTATGCTATATATAATATACTATACTATATAATGTACTATATATAATATTAACATATATTAAGTATTGAGGAAAATTTGATTTACAAAAATGCTAGTCAACATATTGAATTAAAGTTTTAGATTTAGTTGAAATAAATAAATGAACAAGCCAAAAATTATTTATAATAATTGACGAAAATTACCTTTGAATCATTGGTTCACTCTCCAACTAACTTGTGAACCAATAGTTTATGATCAACTCCAAACTGGATTGAATCGGCATAGAGATCTACCTATGCCCTATCCTATGGAAGCAATTGAAAGATCAATATCCTTGTACTATGGAAGCAATTGAAAGATCGATACCCGAAATCTATGCTATAAACAATAAGGTCACCTGATCACCTCTAATTTCTATAACCCATTCCGATTGTATGTCCTTTCCTTTTTAATGAATTTATTTATTTACCCCAAAAACACAGATTTATAATTCATCTAGTTATTGTATAACCATTACATTTGGCAAATTAACTTATAGATTATTATGTTTAATAAAATGTATCTCTTAAATTTCTGTTATCTTATATCTTTTGCCCTAAATATGGCCCATGGAGCCAACGCTATTCTCATCGACCAGAAGATAATTAGCAAATTGGAATGTCAGCATGAAAGTTCCGAATCCAAAGGCGCATACATTTTATGTGGCTTTAATTTTATAACTGTAAGCTCACGACACACATTTGTAAGCCAATGACAATTTGCAGGTGGAAAACTAAAGTTACATACGATGCATAAGCTTTCGGTTCATGTTGGATTTGCCTCATGCACATCCGGTTCATTTCGGATTCAAACTTTCAAATCCAAGATAAACTAAAACACACATATACTATATGCACCTTCAAATCTTTGTTTTGGACAAAGGCACGTATGGTGTTCCTTACCCTGCTCACCTATTATCTTTTCCACCGACCACTGTTTTCTATTTAAAAAAAAAAAAAAAAACAAAGCCATACTCATACAAAGCTCCCACTTCGGACCTGTTTAGCAATCATCAACTTTGGATTGATCTTTCCACCGAAAAAAACTTTGGATTGATCGTAAGCAATGAAGGCCAGATCATGCGCAACTGGTAAACAATGATGTCAGGTTGACCTGCATGAGCAGATTAAACTTGAACCCAATAGTGTGTGTATATATTTAAAAATACATTCCAAATATCATTCCCCTTATTTTTCCGAGAAGAAATTTCTAAACATTACACCATGGTGCAATGCAAACTCTGAGCAACAGGATAAATAAAAAACAAATAAGGCCCCTCTTAGAAACGGACAGAAAAATCTACGCCGTTTTCGTACTAACCATTACAATGTTAATTTAGAATTGGTCAAGTGATCGAGGAAATTTAAGAAGACAGAAACATAATAGAGCAACTTCATTCGAAGAATTAAAAAAAAAAAAAAAATCATAAAAGTATCCGGAAGGCACCAAAGCTAGTATCGATTGCTCGAGGACTTGAGCATTTACGACGACAATGTCAGTATAATC
This sequence comes from Lumnitzera racemosa, assembly GCA_024138005.1. Lineage (NCBI taxonomy): Eukaryota > Viridiplantae > Streptophyta > Magnoliopsida > Myrtales > Combretaceae > Lumnitzera > Lumnitzera racemosa. The sequence goes on from JAMXBC010000011.1 coordinate 64,239,721, forward strand.
ACAAATTATGTTAGTTGTTTTTTCATCTCCTTTTTATCCCGTAATATTCTTTAACGATGAATATAGTTCAAATGCTCAATTGGTATTTATAGCCAAAATAAAACTTAAAATTTACTTAAAAAGGAAGGAGAAGGGAAAAAAAATAAATAAATAAAACAAAACAAAAGAGCAAAGGAGATACAAAACTTTGTGTATTTCGCATTACTTTCGCAAGCAAAAAGGTCACTCCAACAATAGGAGAAAAAAAAATGCTAAGCACTGAGCTTGTAAACTAAACATAGATCGCGCAAATACACCATGCCATCAGTGAAATGAACCCAATAGCCATGCCATTTGTGAATTCAGCCCCAATATACTCCAAGGATGGTACTCGCTCACTATTCGCAATCTAGCTAAATGAGATATAGACTTCACCTGGCCTGTCGATATGCAAGCAAACGGCCCTCCAAGGAGCACCAGGATCTGAGTCTATAAATCAGATCTTTCCCAACGGGATTTTTAGTTTAGCTTCACACGCTTATGATGCATCTCCCTCAGCCAATCCAAGCATTCTTCTGAGGTTCCAGCAGGGTGAGCAAGTTGCCAAATGAGTGCTCTTCGTTGCTGCCATGAAAATTATATGTAATGTAGCACTTATGAGTACGGGTGGGCTAGAAACTGATAGGGCGAAAGAGGAACAGAGAGAAGACACATCTTTTAAATAAAGAGGAAGCATGCCCTACCAACTCCCCAACAACAGGTCCCCCCTTCAGTTGCAACACATTCATGATATCTTTACCCTTGACCAACGGATCTAGACTCCAGATATTGTCAAGACCTGCAAAGACACATCAGTAAAAACTTCTTGTCTCGAATCTAGTCAGGGAATTTTATTTTTTCCCCCCGTTTGATCAACTTAAAGTCATGAAATTATATATCTACCCAAGGGAACAATTCTTAGGAGGATTTGCTGGCACCCCAAGATCATATTTTTTTAAGAAAAATTCTTATGTTCCTAAAAGCCTTAATAGAGAATGAGTATTTTAAGCAAACATATTCCTTGAAATTTTAAATTTCGATTTCTTTCTTTCATCTATACTTAAAATTCCCCATATGCTGCTATCTTTCTTCCTAACCAACTCCATTCAATGAGCCCATGTTCGGTCTTAGTTCTCTCTCCCTTACCTTCTCCTCCTTCAAGGTAACATTCACCTTTTGTTTGTAAATAGTCACAAATGGATTTAAGCTTGAATTAATATTATTTGCAAAATGCAAGTTCCAATCACAATTCTTACAGATCCAAAGACAGCATATCTATCAAACACCAAACAATAAAACGTGAAATCCCTTCAACAGAAACAGATTGTTCAAAATGAAATTCAAAATTCAGATGAAACTTCAATCCATGAATCTTCTCTTCTAGAAGGTCTCAAGTATTCCAAACGCACCTTAGACATACATCTTACAAAGCTCACCCTAGAATTGATCCTAGAATAGATAATTGAAATATGGGTTCACCAAAGTTAAGCAGTTGTTCTCCCCTTTCAATATACTATTTATGCTTGAAATGGATTGCTTTTAGATCATAACTTGCCCTCCCAACTCAGTGCCTATAGCAGAAAACTAGACAAATTTTAACTATCCAAATAATTATAAAATCAAAAAACATAAAAGGATAAAGGAAGGGTGCTCCATGATTACTGGTCTAACACAACAACACTTAAAGCCTTACTCCAACTAAATCCAATTTCAAGGCAACATTCTATCACATTCCAAAACATAAATGTGCTGAAATCAAGTTAATGTTATTTCTAACATTCTTTCCTTTCTTTTTTCTTTTTATTTGGGGGGTGGGGGTAAATATTTCTTACATCTGAGTTAATGCTATTTCCGACTTTCTTTGCTAATATACCTTTTCAGAGGACCTCTATATCACTTCATGCCACCTGCTACCATAGAGGGTGACAGATATCACATGGTTTTGGGATTGGTCACAAGCCTTCATGGTATCTTCTGGTGGCTCATCATGCATAACCAGTCATCGAGTGTCAAAAAAATGATAAGTTAATAGTAATACAATTTGCTTAAATTCTAGAAAGGAAGTAGATTTTGCAAAGCAGAGAAATTTCATTTGATGCTATCCAAAATGAATTTTAAGCATCATGAGAGACTCAACCCGTTTTCCTAATTATCCTTTTAGCAAAGTCTTTATTTTTCTTGTCCCAAAAAACAGGCTTAAGGGTGATGATTGTTTTGGTCTTACCTAATTTGAAAATAGCATTCTCAATGGCCTCAAACACCTGTTTCCTCTCCTCCAGCAGGTGCTGCTTGTCTGAATCAACTTTGGAGCATTCAATACCCGAAGGATAAGATAACACAGCAACCAAAAAAGCTACCCGCCACCAGACCTTAATTTCTCGCACCAAAAGGCCTACAGAGATCCAAAGCAATAATGTAACACCATATTAGAATGTTAGTCTATCTACAGTACATTCTTTGTTTCTATTTTTTTCTTTTTTTTCAAAATATTTTTTCTTGATACGTCATTTAGAGATCTGCAGGTTTTGGTCAATACCTATTGATACCCGAAGCTTCAATGAAGCCGGGAGACCAACAAATTCCCCGTCACTATCAAATTCATTCATTGGCTTGTTCATATCTGCCTCAAGGAAAGGTATCAAAGGAAAGAATTTCTCTGAAGCATTTTGTACACCAATTACCTAAAAGCAAGAAAAACATTGATTTAATAAACAGGAAATGCACACAGACAATTTCTTCTTTTTTTTCCCAATTTTCTTCAGAAATTTCACTGTGCATAGACTGTTCACTAACAGTATCAGCATCACTACTTTTGCGCTTGAGGGAGGTCCGCATAATGTGATCTACAACTGGAGTCTGCATCCAAGCTGCAGCAGATTTAGTTCTGAAACCCCAATGAAAATTTGAACATGACAATTGAAAGACAAAAAGGATTCATATATAATAGAAAATTTCAAACTGCAGAAAGAAAAGGGATTTTTTGATGCTCCAGATCTACTTCTGATTGTTATCTAAAGGAGGTTAGGAGGTACCTGTAACCTGCTGCACATAGTTTTAGGTACATCTTAATTCACTACATGTACAGTTTTGGGGTTCACACAGAAAAATGGGACCAAACCAATTTTCAAATTTGTCAAGAAACCAATGGAAAGTGCACAAGTTTCTACATAAACCTGTCCCACCTAATTCTTTTCCCCAGTATCTGAAAACAGGCCATATTTGTAGATGATCTACATACTTGCTAAGTGGTTACCAGAGAACAAAGCACTAAGGTATGGAGTTGGCAGGGATAAGTTAAGGCCTTTAAAATATCAATCTAAGAATTGGTATCCTGAAAGTCACACCCTCAAACTGATAGGTCTCTGATGACTGGTAAAAAAAAAAAGTGATAGTTCTCTGCCCCTATATTTGTCATCTCATAATATTTTCTTTTTTTAACTCAATGACAGGTAATTTGAGCTAAAAACTTATTGATTACATGTATGTATATTTTTTAAGGACATGCTTTGTATTGCCATTTCCTTTACTGAATTAAAAGAGGTGTGGGAGGTTGGAATTCCACTAGAAGCAGCTCAGGATACTGATACGGTTGATATGATCTGTCTCCCAATTTATTGGGACAGGAGACAAAAATATAACTATATAACTCTCGATAAACTGTCATGACTTTTTGTCCTGAAATACTAGTATATACAGAAAATACAATGAAGGAACAATGTTGACCCTGTCATAGATACCTGCATAACAAAAAGCTACTCATGAAACCAGATTCAATTATAGAAGGTAAAACATACGCGAGTTCCTTGACCTTAATCCAGAAAACCCATTACCCTTAAGGGCTAAGATAAAGAAGAGGCCAGAATCTTTTCAAGTAAAAAAAAATAGGACAAAAAGGAAAAAGAGCTAGATTGCAGAAGCAATTCATTTGCAGCCCCGTATATTCTGTGGGTGGGTGCAATAGGTGGCTATAGGATTTAGGCTGCTGCATGCACCCAAGCCAAATATATTCAATTGAGTGCACCCTGAAAAGTCAATTTATACATCAGACTTTTAGGTCTAGGCAGGATACAAGCACACAATAAGATGGTCTGACCTCTTTAGATTTCTTATTCTTATAGGTAGCCTTTCTGATAGGGAAGAATAGTGCTGAATACAAGCATAACCTCCGTTGTTCATCCTAAAAGAAAATTTCAAAAAAACATAATTCAACAAAGCACCTCATAATGGCAACAATGAAAGGATCGCATAATAAGCAACCATATAAATATGCTATAAATATAAACAAAGGCATGTTGACCAGTGCTGAGAGGAGAACTCAAGTAGAATATATAACCCAAGCTGGAAAAATAAGGCAGGCTAAGATCTCAAGAGATACACCCCAGGCTTAGTTTGCATTGTTTGATATCAAAGAAAATCTATTCCACAAATAGATTAACTAAAACTAAATAAAAATTTAGAAGCTCTTAAGACAGTGAAATTGCTACCACATCTGACCAAGTTATGGACAGCAAACTATTGTGTCATTCCTTTTTCTCGTTAGTAGAAGAGAGAAACAGTCAAGCTAAACCTCCATTGTCATTGAAAAGGGTGTTTACATCCAGCAACAACTAAGAGCCACGGTTTACATTATCAAAAGCACAGAATTAATCGGGCTTTTACATTGCATAATGACTACACAGCACACTTCTTTGCAAGAATTCATTCAACAAATAAGTGCTTGTAACATTTAGCTCCTGATCACACAAGTAGCACATATTGCTGTCAACAATCCCACATCCACAAGCCCATTCAGTGCATCCAGCTGCTCTTCTATTAAAGGCCACAAGATAATGTGGTGTCTCAGTATATTTCTCTCGCACCAAACAGGTTTGCAAGATTACACAAGTACCAAACAGGTGTCAAAGCCACAAAACAAGTCCTTTTTGCATCTAGTTATGCCAGACTAGCTCCTTCTAAATATGAAGGAACCATCATGCATTTACGACATGATGGTGTCATCAAAAGGTACTTTTTTCTTAACTCATCACTGGTCTACTTTCACGAAACATACACCTTCAAATCCAAAGCTTTATTCATATTAAAATTAAAAAAAAAAAAAAATAATCGTGTCAAGCAACATCAAGTAGTACTTCATAACAACATGCTCATACCATTGACCAATTAGTGACAATGGGGAAGGTCAAATAGAGTACTGTCAAGATATAAACTAAAGAACTAATGAATTTGCAGGATATCATCTTTTGATTATTCAATATCAGCATAAGCACAGATAAGGGATAAATGTAGCTTCACACTACAAAGAAAATTGCTTTTTCTCACAGTGAAAGTAGAAGCTCCAATCAATTCCATCAGGTCCCTAGCGAAATCTACATGGGCTAAACATAACCTGAAAACAAGTTACAAGGACAAGCAATATCATAAAATCAGACTAAATATTAAAGCATCAAAAAGATAAATAATATAGAGTTGATGCAGCAAGAGATTCAGACAATGACAGCATCTGTAAACAATGTTAATGGGATGTGATTTTTTTGCTTTTTGTGTTTTCTTCTCCTTTCCTTTTCATTGAATAATAGTTGATACCATTAGTAGAAATAAGGATTGAGTGTTGTTATTTGCTTTGAGTACTGAGGGATTATCACAAACAAATACTCAAACATGTAGCTAAGAATACTAAAGGCATAAAAGGGCTGTAATTATAACGTTGTGACATTGCCTAGGTGAAAACAAAATGCTAGAGCAAGATGCTCAAACCCCAAGCACATTTCTATTCCAGTCTATCTTGAAGCTCCACAAACAAACAATTAGGAATAACACTAATGTAGACTAGCACGATTAGTAGCCTTAAAGGTCTTACCAATGATCGGTGTTTACTTGGTCCATAAATCAACTTATGAATCTTATTAAGAGATGCTTGATTGGGTTATGGTATTTCATGAATGGATTCCTTACTTTCCTGAAGCTATACAAACAATGAGGAATAACACTAATGTAGACTAGCACGATTAGTAGCCTTAAAGGTCTTACCAATGATCGGTGTTTACTTGGTCCATAAATCAAATTGGGAATCTTATTAAGAGATGCTTGATTGGGTTATGGTATTTCATGAATGGATGCCTTACTTTCCTGAAGCTATACTCTCTTCTCCTAACATGTCTGAGCATTCTCCATCTTTGCTTTCTCTTGATTTTGAGAACAGAAGTCATACAAGTCCTCTGAGACTCTTTAACATGCAAATGGAATTCCAAAATGTTGTCCTTTAACAACGTTTGTAATATCTGCGGATGGAACGCCTATGTTTAGAACTGTTTTCAAAATTTAATATGTTTAGGGCTGAATTCAAGGTTTTTAATAATCATAATCACTTGCAAAAGAACTCTGGATAATTGTTCAAAATGCGGTAGACTGGCCAATGAGATTAAGAACTTTAGTGGAAGACATAGATGTTTTCTCCGGGAACCCACAGCCATGTATCTGCTTGTTGTGACATAGGGTGGCAGCTAATGTTCTCTACTTTATTTGGAAGGAAAGTAAGGAATGAAGAGTGGGACATCATGCTACTGCCTTAAATACAAAAGCTAGAAGAGTTTTAAGGAGTATCAACTCACTTTAATAGAGCCTCTCATGTTTAGTTTTGTTGAAGTAGCTTAATTAAGATTTTCTTAGTTTTCTAGACATGGATAGCAGCTGCTGTTGGTAATCTGCTAGTACAGGGGTTTTTACCCTTATTATCACTAAAGAAAAAGGGGAGAAAAAGAAAAAGCTCGACTTTATCCCGGGCAGCCTGATCTCATGAAACCCTCCACGGAAATGCCATTGATGGAGAAGTGGATATTGGAGTTGGGAAAGAGGCAATAGTGCTCTCACAAGGATTTTCCTTCATCAAGTCTATGTTCAAAGCACATCTTTTAGAGCCATCATTTTGATGGTACCCTCTCAGTGAGTGATGACAATATTATCCACAACCCGCCTATTGACTTTGGGAGTCAAAGATCTAGCTGCTCTATTCACTTGCTTGAGCAACTTAGGATATCAAAGTAACTCCCTGACTGCAGCCAATGCTTCTTCACCTACAAAGAGCAAGGTTTTGCTTAACGGTGTTCCAGTTGCATTAAAGGAGGAAATACTTCAGATTTCAAGCATTCAAGTTGGTCAGCTGCCAGTAGATAAGAACATTTTCCTCTAATCTCCTCCAAACTATCTACATCAGATTGTTCAGATTTGGAGGCATGGATTGCCAAAAGAATCAACCATTAGATGATTATATACTCTCCCATGCTTGTGTAACAACTGAATCAGTTGGCCTTTTTTCTTAATACAAGTGTAGCTGTCCACTTTGTTTTACTCCCGAAATGTGCCTTGAAGGAGATCACTAATGAAGAAGTTTTTGTGTAATGGGTATGATGAGGGTGGAATTCCTGTAAAAGTGGCATAGGAATATGTGTTTTTACATAAGGAAGCAGGGGGCCTGAACATTATGTATTTTCCCTTGGAATATGGCAGATCAGTGAAGAACATATGAAATGTTTGCAAAGATCATGGTGGGAGGTCTTTAGGTGAGATGAGTTAGATTCACTTTTTCTAAATGTACACTCTATTGATCCAGAGGAAGAAGAAAGAAAGATACTACACTTTCCCCAAGTTCAGTCTTTCTTCCTAGAATTTGTGTTTCATCCCTCCCTTCCTCTTTGAGCATGGGTTGGCTTTTGCTTTTTCTACCATCACTTCTGAAACTGTTTGGACCTTGACTAAATATTTCCAGCTCATCGCCTCCCAATTTGTTACACTTGTGAGGTTTGGAAAGTCTCATGATGTTGCTATCTTTGCTATTTTGAGAAATTATATGGGAGTTGCTCCATGAGGAAATACCAAATCATACTTGATATTGTGATTTTAGGATCCAAAGATGGGATGCTTGGATAGGTCATCCATTGATGACAAATAGGCATTATAAACTAGATGCTAGCCGTAAACCATGGTTAATGAATTATTCATGCCATCTATTATAAGGATATGCTCTCCTTTGAGAAAGTTGTTGGTAAATGATATGCTTAACACTCATGGTTCCAGTCTCAATGTCCTCGATTTTTCTTAGTGCTCCACTGCTCTCAAAATCCATGACCAGGTTTATTAGCTAGAAGCTTCTACCACAACTAACTTCACTGTGCTCTACACTCTTCTCGTTTAGAGGGGCATGTCCCCTAGGAGAAACTCCAGTTTCTCATAGGTAATCTGAGTGAGATTAAAGTTCCTTATCTTGGGAATCCCAAAGCTTCTCTCTCAATGACCTGTTTACAGTCGCTTCTCTTGAACTTCTGGCATGATTGCCTTTCTTTCCTCCATGTTTCCACAATTTACTTCCCCTCGCTCTGTCCATGGGTCTTTAGACCAGCACATTACTGTTTCAATAGTATGAGAATTTGTGCATACTGGATCCATGTAATGCACAAGTTTCAATAAGTAGGCCTCTCTCAAATTCTATTCCCTATTTTCTTCACATATTTATTTGGGTCATTAATTACCGGAATAGAAGAAAAACATCTCTACCCTTTTTGATTTTTTCCTAACTGCTGTTAAAGTTGCAAATTCTCTACTTAAGGTGCAGGAGAATGATAAAGCATGAGTACTGCACCCAATGGGACCTAACAAGAAGTGAGTTAGACAACATTAAGCATATGAGCATTTACGTTCATTATCCAATGAGCTGAAATCGAGAGGTTAACATATGCTAGGCAAATATGCAATTGAAAAAATATTGGTCCTGTAAATAAACCTATCGTATTCTTCTGGCAATTCAGGTTCATATTTTGGAGGGAGGCTGAAGACAACCCAAAACAATTGCAGACTGTATATGTAGCTCAATGCTTTAACAGGTTCATTCCCAGAAACCATGAGATCAATCTACACAATAGAAGAACAAATGGTGAATACCTATTAGGTTACGAACCAAGATAGAATGAAACATGTTGAACTTCCAAAAAATGAATTGTCTAAAACTTAGATATTATGTATGATTTTTCAAAGTAGAAAAATATGAAGGACAAAAGGCATACTTCAGCTCCAATACGCTCTCTGCTAATTTTAGCAGCTAGAGCATTTTTGACATCATCAGAGGAAGCAGCATCTTGCAGCTCATCATCTAGTTGGAATCTGAACCTTGCACCTGAAATTCACTGGGATTGGTTTGTGAAAAAGCAGAACTATAACAAATGTGACAAAAGAGCAACAAGATCAATGAAACTCTTTGCATCTAGTAATCTTTGAAGCTAGGACAAACTAGGGTTTGCAAAATCTGGAGCCTGGACATGTGCATTTCCTTGGAGGACATTTTGGAAAAGAAAAGAGCAGCACCTCAACAAAGTTTGATGGAATAGCTTAATATGAAAAATCATATGTAACTTTAACATACTCTTCCACATACTGGTCCAAGGAAGCTGCTAGAAGGGAAAAACGCAACAAAACCCTTCCAAAGTCCCCAAAAGATTTTCATCAATAGATACATTAGTTTTGCAACCATATTCAGATCAAAAATATTAACAGGTGCCTTATTTGTACTTGCTTAGAGCTATAAGAATAAATTGTTCATTTTTCCATGCACTTACTTTTTCATAAAAGGTGTAAACAGTCTTCAAAAAATGAAACAGTTCCCATTTTAGGCTTCTTAATTTGTGCCCCAAGAAACCCCATTAACAGGACCCTATAAAGATGGGTACAGTAACTATTCATTAAAATTCTTCAGATAACCCATTCCTTTTGAAGGAGCATCACTAACACTCAAATCATTCCTAAAATAAAAGATAGAACTTAAAATGTCAACAATTAAAGCTGTTAAATCATTAATGAAGAGTTATAGAACTTTCACTTATTTCCCTATATTGAATAGTCATAAACTTCCTTCAGGGACTAATACAGCAACTATCGATATAATCTGTGGAAATGCTCAAAACCAAATATTTTATCCATTGTAAGAGAGTAAATTTGAAGGAAGCTAGCAAAAACCAGTGAAAAATGCCTTCTATATATAGCAAGAATTTATTTGGATATGAAAACATGCATAGATAGAAAAAGGGGAGCACACCAAAACGAATAGCTCGAAGAACCCGCAACGGATCGTCTAAAAATGTTTCTTTTGGAGGTAAAGGGGTCACAATGTTCCCTGATTTGAGGTCCTCAATGCCTGAAATGATTGAGTACATATACAATAATAAAGAATAAAACAAATGAAGAGGAATGAAAAGTTCTAGAAAAAGAAGTGAACCACAACAAACCTCTCCCAGTTAAATCTTCTACCAAGTGGGTATTGATATTGTAGAACAAGCTGCCAATTAAATGATACATGAGCTATGAGGAATACAATAGATTGCATGAGCAAATAGCAGCAAGAAACAGGGGTGCACATCATTAATTAAAAAGTAAAAGAAAATCTTCAACCACTGGGGTTTTGTGCGGTTAAGCTTCAAAACATTTTGAAACATTCAATCATCCCAAATCGTTTTAGAATATAACAATTCGTGACCAATTTCTAGGAAATTATCCTCGTAGACATATGGCACCTTTCACTGATATTGGAAATAAAGACAGCACTCTAACTAGCTAGCAACAAGGTGACTGGTCAGATGGTAGAATGCACTTTCTTTTTATAGGAAAATCAGTATGCAGTCCATGGGCCATCATAGTAATTATAGGGACAAAGTCCTGAAAGAAGCCAATAATACAGCTTTGTCCTTGGTACCAAAAGAGCTAACCACCTTGGCAGATCAAATTTTGGCTGTCGTACCTTGAATGGATACATCACCAAGATGCGGGTATTGTCATGAAGCTTGCCTATACAACCTTTATAGACAAGGTACCATCAACTTTTGTTACGGGAAAAAGGATCACTTACAATCGGTTCTCCGATTACAACACCATATCAAAGGATCACCACCACCAATGCATTATGAAGGCAGATTAAAGGATGGCATATGACACATTTACAAGGGACTTCATTGGAGTGATGATGCAAGTATGAGACTTTCAACTGCATTATCGAATGGGTAGTAACGTGCATATTTTCCAGTTTTATATAAACCACAATGGAAATTGATCAGTTTCTTTGAAAGTTCAAGGAGTATAAGACAATGTAATTCCACTTTATGAAGTATGGTAGCATATTCAGGTATCCTCAAGAAGAGAACAGAAGGAGGCTACAGATTTCATTGGGCTTGCAAAGAGAAAATAATGCATATATGAAATTCCAATGATTTAATGGTGTTTTCTAGAGGTGATATCAGTTCAATGAGTGTGATTGCATTGGAAAGGTTTGCTTTGCTAACCAGGATCGAATCAACCCCATTAACAGTCTGCTGTTTGCAGCAGAACAAAAATAATGGAAGCCAACTCTCCAGGACAATGAGATTCACGAGGGCTCAACTCTGACAAGGTAGCTGTAGAGTGCCTTTAACTTCCACCAAATTGAAAAAGTAGTAATCACTCTACCCTTGTTGAATATTATAATAATAATATTTGTGTAAATATTTTATTTGGTGATATGAAGACATGGAGAAACAATCATCTCTAGCTTCTCAAAAAATACTAATATTCTTACTATTCAAATTGTTAGCAGAGCCTCCATCAAAAACTTAACCCTAACAATGGCGCTGGGATTAACATTCTGAACAAGTAGTTTAGTGGAGTATCAGGGCTTGAATACTGTGTTAGCTATGTAACAATGGTGTTGGGATTTTCTTCCCTAATGTTCTGATCAGGGATGTCAGAAGACCCAAGAGCCCAACTGGTTGGAGCACCAATTTTTTTTTTTTGGTTGGTTTCTTTTTCTTTTATTTATTTGTTTATATTTTTTGAGTGAGACAGGTGGTTTTTCTTACTACTGCTGCTAGTAGTACAGGGGTTCTGTTCAATCTGATGTTAATAGATATTTGTGTTTCAACCCTACATCTGTAACTAAGTTATACCATACCATGACAACACACTCTAACAAGAGAGAAAATACCTATACCTATTTATTGTTAAATCTCTTCTGTAAGCGTCCTCTTTTGCAGTGCCTAATTCCTGGAACATAAGATCAAATTGACTCATATAGAAGATCACCATACTAGGAGATAGCATTTGAAGTTCTACAAAAAAAAAAAAAAACAATATGCCACAATGAGAGAGAACATAAACAATGAGAAGAGCGTGATGAGATCAAAATGCGGATGAAGAAAGGCAGCCAAAAGGAGAACATCCGTTATAGCTTTTGTAGGAAAATCTAATAATATGAAGAATCTTTAATGATAAATGAACAGGAGAATAAAATCAAATGCAAAGCAAGAGAGAGAAACCATGTTACATCAAATAATGTCATTTCCAAGCTCATTATCTTATGACTTATGAATTAACCTTATCTAGCTAATTAAAATGATGTCTCAATTAGCTCCTCTTACTGCAGAGGTATTGAAATTTAAATTCCTTTATTTATCCAAAATCCAATATATAATCTCTAATTTGTACTCATTTTCATTAACAGATTCCCATGAAATACTAAATAAAAATTGCTAGTTTAATCACAAGTTCATCTCCAATTATATGACTCCAGTAAGCTATTGGGAAAGCAAAAATAGAAAATAAATGTCTAAGTCATGTTTTAAATCTCCCCTCATCTAGGTCCTATTTGAATTTTTTTTTTTTATCTTATCTATATCTATTATGTGTTTAATTGATATCTATATGAAATTTAATATTTAAAAAAATATCTTATCTAAATCTGTTTTATAATTATGATAAAAGAGATGATTGGAGTTTCAAAGTTGGAAAATGAAAATTCACATACTTTTAAAAGAGAATTTAAAAAATATATATTTTATACATTGAAAATTGCTATTTTAACTAGTATTTTTGTAAATATAAAAAAAATAGATAAATTTAACTTTATAAAAATTCATTAAATACTTAATTTTAAAAGAAAAGTATATATGGAATTATCTTTCCATTTTTTACCAAAAAGATGAACCAAGCGGAGACCTAATAAGGTCCACAAAATTCCTATGCAAAGTAGAAATGTAGGTGACATTTTATGGGACTACAAACAAATAAAATGCATGAGGTGTACCATCTGAGTGGGAATTCGACTATTCTCACTGTATGTTTCCGACCGTAAATTTACAAAGTCAATCTGCACACCATGTAGACGCATAGTTGCTGTTTCCAGGTGCTTCGACTGGTCTGGATTGCTGTAAAAAATATTATCAATAAAGAGTCCTTCTGCTCATAATGAAGGCATAATAATAAAGAGAAAAGAACTAAATATAACATATGAAGCTTGTCTGTATCCCAAGTCATGACAGCAGCAGCAATTATCAATCGATACACGTGTCAACCTTCAAATACAAATCCACAACAATGAGTCTGCTGATAGCTCGCCCAACTCAATTGGAAAACTAAAAATCCCAGTGAAGAAGAAAATGAAGATACCATCAGCATGAGAATATACACCTTCAACAACTCAGTAGCATGTATACAGAGAAAGTCTTTGATCCTAAAGAACTAATGAATCTTAACAGGACTTTCAAGGATTTGAACAACCCCATGATAAACATCTCATGTTAGCTTATTGACAAAAACATTCTATCATCAGCATGGTACATAACCCTCTAACTGTGTTATATCGTTTCCAAACTCAACCTAGCAGTTTCACCTTCAAGGAAACTCTATAAGTCATAAAAACCCTATACAGAGGAATAGAGCTGCCAATCCTTCAACTTCAAGACTGTATTCAGCTAAATCACTTCTTTCCATAAAGATTTTAAGTCAGAAAGAAATCACCAAAGCCATTTCTAAAGAAAATTGTAACTTCAAAAGACAATGTTTTAAATGCTTAAACCCCATAACATATATAGGGGTACAGAAAGTCTTCCAATTATCTAAATGAAGCTTGTTCTGATCAGCAAGGCCACAGCATAAGAGGTTTGCAATTTCTCATTCTCCTGGTGACATAAGTTGGTATTGGGAAATCATCCCACCTTGAACCCCAAATCAGAAAGGAAATCATCCTACCCATTCCTAGTCCCTTTTAAAACAACATGAGCATAAACTTTAGCTTCACTAAGGAATAGTAAAAATGATATTGCACTTCATGTCCAACATATCCATCTAATTCAACATTCTCTCTATAACGACAGTTTTAATGTAAGACAATCAGATAAACCTTTTCTGGTGTCAGGATAAATGAAGTGGCAGGATTGAGTAGAGTCTTGCGGTTATGAGATTGTTTTGGTATATAAATAAATTTACAAAAAAAAAAAAAGCCAAATACGAAATAAGGTATTTTCCAGGAGATCTATCATTAGATGACAACACAAAAATGACATTATTCACGAAATTCATTTTATTACACCTAGTTATCTTCTTTTATTTACCAATAATTTTTTTTACACACATGCACATGTTTTTTCTTTTGCTAATTAAAATTATCATATATTTCCTCTATGGTCTTCAACTCTTCCAGTTAGGAAAATAATCTTACTCATTTTTTTACTAAGTTTTACCAGGAGACTGCTATAGCTAGTTAGCCTTCGGTTCAAGAAAAAATGAATCTCCCATACACTTTGCAGTGCTATTTTCTTTGAGTGGACTTATGAAAGGTTTATTTTTAAGCTTCTGACTGCACCAAGGAACATGGAGAAGATTCTAAAAGTTTCCAAGAAGAAAACTTGCATCATTCTAATTTGAGTCAGCTCCACCAGGATGCTTAAAAGCAAAATGAAAACAAAAAAAAAAAAAAAATGAAATCTTCAAACAGCATATTCCTCCTCCTAGTTTAGTTATTGAATGTACACGACAACAAAGGCATTAAAATCATAGAGAGGAATCTTCTTGGTTAAAAAAAAAAAAAAAAGAGAGAGAGAGAACAAGAAGAAAAGTTTGTCCAGTGGATTGCTAAATTTTCCTAATGTACCTTGGAATAACCCCGCGGCCCTGTGGCTCCACTCCAATAGAAGCCAAGTATTGGCTGACTTTATCAGCAAATGTACTTCCCAGCATATCATCGAGAGCAATATCAATGTCGTAGCAATCTTTGCCAAGAAGCTGCAAAGAATCGAAAGAAAATTATTAGAAACTCTATAGTACAATTTATAAAAATAAAATAAAATAACGTTTGTTATAAATCGGTTTCATAGATATTCCTCTAATGAAGACATTATCCAGCACACCAAAGCAAAATGCATTAAAGTAAAGAAGAAAATAGCAAGAATCATGATTGCAGTATACGATTGAATTAAGGGTTTAATTAAAAAGAAGAAGAAAATGTAAGGACCTTGTCGCGGACCCAACCACCGGCGACACGAAGCTGGGTAGGGAGGTTGAAGTGGCGAACAGTGGCCACGAGTTGATCGAAGATCTTCTTCTCCTTCTCCGTCAACTCAATCTTCTCCTTCACTTGTACGGATGGAGCCATTGCTCTGCAACTATAAGAACTGAGAGCTTCGAAACGGTTAGGGTATTTGACGGAATATGAGAGGTTTCGAGCAAGCGAAGAATGGTGATAATAGTTATCAGTTACAGTGGTGATGGTTCTACGAGGCCGGGAGGGAAAGAGAAAAGTTACGATAACTCTACTGGTGATAGTGCTGTTTGAAAACGAGTATACTTTCATTTCAGCGTCTTTCCATATGCTCGCCCATTCGTTTTAGTTTGGGAGGGAGAAACAAACGGCGGGACGGTTAAATGCGATGATACATGTAGGGTAGGAATTTAGGAACCGATCCACACAGACACGATTTAATCAGATTTAGATCAAGAAAAATACGGGTCAAATCCATCTAAAAATAATTAAATTCGTGTATAATTAAAACTTGTTTACAAACCCGTTTATTTAACTAGTTTGTGCATAAATTCCAAGCGCGACCTATAAATTCATTTGTTATGGGTTTTTTTATCATAATATCGTTTTACAATAACATTATAATAAATCATATTTAATTTAAATATGTTATACCATAGATAATAAAATAAAATACGTTGATAACTTATTTTTATCAAATAAATAGTAAAATGAAAACCGTATAAAATTTTTTTATTATTATTAATGAGTATGATTTATTGATGAGGTTATGATAACACGATATTACGATAGAATTTCCATAATTATATTTTCTTTTGTTCCTTTCATTTCTAATAGAGAAAAAAGCAAAAATATGCATGGTTTAGTCCAATTTACAATCTACATGATAATTAATATAGTTAAATTTGTCAATTACAAATTTTTTTAATGACTAAGGTTACTTCTTTCTTTAGTTCCTTCTTTGTTCTTCCTTTTTCAACCATAAGTCAAGTATATCTTAATCTAATATTCACAAACTCCCAAGTTTAAATCTTTTTTTAACTATCGAAGCAAAGTGTGACGTATTGAGTTTTCTTCTCCACACAAAAATGTACTCTTTTTTTTAATTCTGTTTTCATGGCATCAAATGGTATGTCCTATTCTTTATCATTATAGTCTTTTTTTTTTTTTTACTTTCTTTCATCGTGGCACAATAATGAGATTCTAAACTATTGAACTTTATTTAAAAGCCATCGGTTGGAATTTTTTATAAGAAAATACCACACCTAGAAGATCTAATAGAGAATGTGATAATTTAAAAATTGACATTACTAGTAACATCCTTCAAGCTATAGTTCCACTTATTTAAGTAATGTTATAAATTAAAATTTGAGATATTTTATAATTTAATTAAACTTTATTTCACTAAAACATTTATCTAGATTATAATTTTATATTAAGTACTAAAACCTTATGACATTCATATTTAGAAAATTTAAATATTGTTATCATCCATTTACCTTTTGCACTCGAAGTACTCATTAGATTTTTTTTTATAAATTTGTAATCAATAAACAAGTCTAACTTAGACATTAGACATGCTTATTAAACGAGACAAGTTAGGAGTTTAAGTATTTAAGCACAATTTATAAATGAGTCATATCATAGGTTGAGATTTTCTAGAGACAAACTCGTTTAAACACCACAAGAGACACAATATCATAACACGAATTGTTAGCTCTAAATACATATTACTTTCATTATTTTTCCTAGTAAATTGAAAAATGTTCTCGAAATAAATATTGGAGAAAGAAAAAATCTTTAAAATATCATAACTACAAAAGTAAATAAGGAATTTAACATCGTGTTTTAGAGTTGTCGATTTTGAACCACTCTGAATTATGGTTTCAAGATGTGATTTCAATTAATATCTTAAAATCGTGTCTTGAAAATACAATTTCAACTTCTAAAATAGAATCTCATTTTGAAGATATGCTTTCTATTCTAATGACAAAATAATGTCTTCCAAACACAATTTCAGCTTAATGAAAATTTGCAAAAGCAGTTGCATCTTATTTCAATCCATGTTTACAACACATGTTAGTTAAAATATATGTATCATCATTTAAAGTAAACAATAAACTATAAACATCAAACATAAACAGTAAACTCCTCAATAACTTTGCTTAGAATTTAAACTCCACAATCATAACAATAATAACATACTTCTCAATACAATCACATAACAACTCTTCAACGTATCCTATAAAAATTCCTCAAAGTAATCACACAACTTTACATCAACAAAGTCATGCATATACTATGAGCTCTTTAATCATAACAAATTTTCACTAATAATAAATAATGGTAATTCAAAACAAGAAGTTAAGAACAAAAGTAAAATACAACAAGAAGATTTTCATTCATAAATTTAATATGCTCAATACAAATCTAATTATAAATATATAGATTGAAGATGAGAAGAAAATAAAAATAAAATGGTAAGGAATCTAAAGCTACAATCTCTATCGTTTAAAAGTCTATATCTCTAAAATATCTAGTTGAGTATCATGTTAAGGTTGTACTATTTGATCCATGTCCACTAATCTTCATGCAATCCCAACTTAAACTTAGTGAGTTATGGGAAGAGTTGCGTACATCGATATCAAAGTTAGCTTAACCTACACGAACACTTTACCTAAGTCATAGCCATAAGCTCCAAGTCAACTCTTTTGTAGAGCTAAGGGAATTTGAATGTAAGCACAAAAACTCTCTTCTATAGCTATTTCAAGTGGCATTAATGGCGATGCAAAGAGACTTAGCTCATCATTCTTCAATGTGATGAGAATAAGAAATATGTGAGGTAAATAGATATGCTGAGGGGCTAGATCATCTCTAATATTCACACATGTGTAGGACCCTCAAATTTAACCGTCTAAAAACACCCAACATGCTTCTTCAACATGTATGAAATCTCTTCTCACATCCCTTATCTCTATCAGCATATGTTACAAACCAAACTTTCTTCTCTGCCTTAACTACCATAAACCACTGTATAATTATGGTAGTTTAGTATGTGATGTATCTTTACTATCCATATCAAGTGTTTTTGCTTCTCAAAGCACATACCGACATAATTCATCCCAAAAGCTCTAATCACCATAGTCCTCTTCCTTAATTATTACATATTTATTACTTGAGCTTATTATAAAGAATGGTACAATCTCCAAACTCCTAATAACATCCATATCTATCAAAAACTAATTATGACAATCACTTATCCTTTATGACTTGTCAGGCTTATCAACTGTTGAATCTAATCATCACTTTTCTCACTATCATCATCAATACTATTCACATCAAGATCCTCTAAATGATCCACACAAGCTAGTTTAGCTTCATTATCAATCTCCCCATTAGGTCACTTAGACTAGAAATTTTTGCTTCTAAGAAACGACAACTGTTACTTACCTCTTGAGTCACTATAATAAGTTAGGATTCATGGATTTAAGTTTTGACTAGATTTAATGTATACCATTTAAAATCATTCTTATGTATAATAGGTAACTTAGTCTCCTATATTTGACACCAACATAGGTAGAGACATCAACATTGGATCGTAAGAAGTTGACAAACTAGTATCTATGCTTGGTGATGTCCTTATTCACATTGTCTACTCAGCGTTGGTCCCAAGATGAGGGTCTTGAGTCTTCTCGGCATGCTCCTCATGTAAGCCTAACCTTTTGTCTAGCGTTAACTCAATGTGCATCACCTCATCTTGAGATAGGGCCTCAAAGTAAAGTGATCATAAGAGCTTCTAGTCACCTTGAGCTACACCAATTCCCATAAGTGGGAGGAACTTTACCTTAGGGCACCATTGGCCGATGCACATATTGAACTTGGTAATACTTCGTCTTCTTAATGTAACACTGTATCGGGACCAATGGTCGACAACTATGAAGTCGATCAATTGTGAAGTATCACCACTCAACTGGATAGGAAGAGTGATTGGGCCCTTGGCTAGTACAAGTCTACTACCGAAGCCAATTGGGCTATGCTTATAGAGTTATAAGGGCTTCTCGAGCTGATGCATCATCTATGTATAAGTGTAGTGGAACAGGATGTCTATCAAGCTGTCATTTTCAATGAACGTCTTAAGGTCATTAAAGTTGATTATCTTTACGTTGATGACTAGTGGATCTATATATAGTCATCGAAATCATGATTCTACTATTCATTTTAATTTATAGAACTGGTAGAATCGTATAAAATTATACAAAACCAGTAAAATTATAAACTTATAGAATCATACATTAAATTTCATAATTTTACTAAAAGTTTGTAAAAAACAATTTTTTACATCCATTTTAACTAAGGAAAAAGCTTATGAAATTATAAACTCGTAAAATCATATTTTTGATTCGTAATTTTAACAACCATAAATCTATGTGTGAGTATTTGATGCCCTTTTTGTCCTTAATAGAGAAATCAGATGGCAATGTTGATCTT
This sequence comes from Lumnitzera racemosa, assembly GCA_024138005.1. NCBI lineage: Eukaryota > Viridiplantae > Streptophyta > Magnoliopsida > Myrtales > Combretaceae > Lumnitzera > Lumnitzera racemosa. The sequence continues at coordinate 64,259,549 of JAMXBC010000011.1, forward strand.
TGCTTTCTTGCCTTAGACAAAAAGGACCTTATGCTCTATTATGAAAGAGGAACCAGTACCTCACCTCAAACGATGATTTGGACTTGGCATTTCTTGCCTCAATGCTGCTGGTAATAGGATTGTCTTGCTAATGTTATTGCTACTAATTGGTTCAACAACATTGGGATGGCGACTAAACCTAATTCTTCTCATTTGTAATGAGTTAGTGATGCATCTCTAGAGTTGTATACATGAAGAGATATTATAACGAATGAGAATTAAAAGAAAGTAAAAGGTTTTAGCAAATATAGATAACTACCAATCAGATATGATGCACCGATTGATCCTACTCAACCTACAATTTACCAAATGTGACTCATTGATCTGAACTATAGGGTTATTCGCCACAACTCCCTACTAAAGAGATTAGATAAGATTTAAGATAAAGTGAGAACACTTAGGTTACTCAAGAAAGAAACTAGTAATATTCAATAATAATGATATGTTTGCATACAAGTAAATGAGATTTATATACTAGCCCTACTAGAGTTATAAGGCATACATAGAAAAGCGAAAGAGTAATTTACAAATAGAATACATAAGACAAATTAAAAAGGGTAAAAAGAATAAAGAATATTATGTACGGAAAGAGTAAGGAATCCTTGAAATGTCATGCCAAAAGACATATGTCAAGGGGTGGTTAGAGACTTGCAATTTGGTCAGCTAAGTTGTAACAAATGCTGAGGCCAATCAGTAGTCATAAGATCTTGTTCGGACGAAGCCAGAAAGGTATCATCGAGTAAAGCTGACTTGGTTAGGTTTAAGTCAAAGCTCAAGCTATGAGGAGCATTCTGATCCTTTCTTGGTAGGTGTCTCAGTGGCTCAGCTCAGATAGAGGTCCGATGGTAATCAGCTCGGGAGCTGTTTGGATCGTGGTATGAGTTTAACAATAAATATAGCTAGTCAACATACACACTAAACAAGTTCGCATGATTACTTGGCAACTCAAAAACTATGCTAGAATTTATGAGAGCTTGATGCCTAGGTTGGTAGTAATATAAAAGATGAAGATCAAAATAGGAATCATCATCTTGAATGGGGTTTTGAACTAGTAGTTTTCGTATGAGTCTTTATAGTCCTCTCACTTAGTTCGGTTACGCGTGACCGGTCTAAGGAGTTGATTCCTATCGTCTACTTAGAGGTTAGAAAAATTTATCCTCAAATTCGAGGTGATTTCGTACTCTTGTTCTATCCTAACATTTGCTAAGCTTTCCTCTGGTCCTTAGGGAATCAAGTCGAATACATTGAAGGTGAAAAAAAACACCATAGTTCTCTGGTAATTTGAGTTGGTAAGCATCACAATTGATCTTCTTCAAAACTTTGAATGGACCATCAACTCTAGAGATAACTTGCTATGTCTCAGGTTCGAAAATTGTTTTCGATTGAGGTGAATCCATACTAAGTCACTTAGTTGAAGGAAACAATTTAGTGGCCAAGATTATAGATCTCTTGTTGTCTTTAGTTGAACTTAGTGATTTTCCTTGCTACGAATTGATGTAGTTCTTACAATTCTTAGGCTTAGGCAACTCCATATTGACTATCTTCAACAGTTGCAGGGGATACCCATCAAATTTAGGAGAATAGTAGGATTGAGGCTATAAACGATCTCGAATGAAGTCCTCTTAGTGGTATTGTAGATAATTTGGTTGTATGCAAACTCCACAATTAACAGGCATAGATCTTAATCTTTTAAGTTCTTTCCTACGATAGCTCGGAATAGAGTAGATTCCTTAAAATTCTGTTCACCACTTTAGTTTAGCCATTAATCTGAGGGTGATTACTGAAGATAAAGACAAGTTTAGTTTTGAGTATTCTCTAGAGAGTCTTCTAAAAATAGCTCAAGAATTTTGTATCTTGATTTGAAACAATGGTCTGTGATATTCCATGTAATCAGACAGCTTCCTATAAAAACAAGTAAGCAATATATAAAGTACGTTAGTTCGATGGCATGAGATAAAGTGTATCATTTTGCTTAAGCGGCCTATTATAACAAAGATTGAATATTTTTCTCTGAATGTTCAGAGCAACCCTAGGACAAAGGCCATGTTAAGATTAGCTTATGCTGAGGTTGGCGTAAGTAAAAGCATATACTCTCCATATGACTCTCTATTTCCTTTAGTTTTTTTGCACACTTCACAACTACCGACTACCTTTTAGACATCTTTTGCCAAACCAGGTTAATAAAAATTCTCTTTTAACAGATTAGCTATTCTAGTCTCCCTAAAATGACCAACTAATCCACCATTATGAACTTCCTTAACCAACAACTTGCATATGAAACATCTTAGGATACAAAACCTTCTTTCCTTGAATAAATAGCCATTCTTGATATAATATCCTCCAATAGCAATTACTTCTCTACATTGCTTAAGAATAGAACCAAAATGGTGGTTACGAATACACTACTTAGTGATAAGTGAAATTTTTTGTAATTTCATTTGTAAGTAGTTAGTAAGGATTGCCAACACGACAAGGCATATGTGACCACATTAGCATTACCCTTCTTATGTTGAATCATATAGGAAAAACCTTTCATAAATTATAGCCACTTAGCTTGCCTTTTTGAAAGTTTGTTATGACTGTCGATATGCTTCAATGACTCATGGGCAATGTAAATTACAAACTTTTGTGATAATAAATAGTGTTACTATGCAATAAGAGCTTTAAAAAGAGAGTACAGCTCTTTCTCGTACACAAAATAGTTTAGTATAGCACTGTACACAACTGGTTGTCATTCTTGCATAAAGACTACACCAATGTAAATGCTCGATGCATCACATTCCAATTAAGGGCAAGACAGGGGTAGTAATGGGCTTCTCTTTGATCTCTTTAAAGTTCTATTCAGCTCGATTATTCCATTGAAATCCTTCACTTTTCTTTGTTAGCTTGGTCAATAGGACTGTAATTCTATTTAAGTTTTTAATGAACCTTTTATAGAAAGAAGTTAGGTCATGAAAACTTCGTACTTTAATGATATTATTTGACTTTAACTACTCTAAGATAGTTCAAAACTTTTCCTCATCTACTTAAATTCCTTCTCTAGATATTACATACCTTAAGAAGACAACTTCACATTAACAAAACATGTACTTCTTCAGGTTCTCATATACCTTATTAACTCGTAAAATGTCAAAAACAACTCAGAGATGTTGAACATAGTTATTCGGGTCAGTACTATATACTAATATGTTGAAATATACAACTACACATCTTCTGATCAACGAACGCATCACATGATTCATAAGTTGCATAAATGTGCTCAGCATATTTGTAAGTCTGAATAGTATAACCAATCATTCATGGAGACTATGCTTTGTCTTGAAAGTAGTCTTCCATTCATTACAAGTCTCATGAAAATTTGCTAGTAGTCACTTCACAGATCAATCTTCGTAAATATTTAAGCACCTTATAACTCATCTAACATGTCATCAAGTCTTGGTATGGGATATCCATAATTCATAGTAATTCGGTTGGTTGCTCAACTATCAATGCACATGCACCATTGAATATCCTTTTTTAGGATGTACAAAGCTGGTACAACATAAGGACTTATGTTCTTCCTTACATAACCTTGCTTCATCAATTCATCCACATGTCTTTTCAGCTTAGTAGCCTACTCAAGATTTATTCTATAGGCAAGTCAATTTGGTAGGGCTGCACTTGGGTATAAATCAACACAATGTTCTATGTCTTAAAGTGGAGGTAGTCCCTTAGGCAACTCTTTAAGGAATAAGTAAAAAAATTCATCAATTAATCTTCAAATCTCGTTAGGATCATCTTCCAAATTTCTCATCTCCAATAATCTTATAATCAATAGGAACATAGGCTCATCGGCCTTCTCAGCAACTTGGAGCTCTCTTTGGTTTATCACTAAAGCTTTTTTCTTACTAGCTCAAGTTAGTTGGTGATGGGTCTTGTTCACATGGGTGGGTTTGCAACACAATCTTCTTCCTATCCTTGACAAAGGTATAGGTGTTCTTATATCTATCGTAAGTAACATGTCGGTCGAATAAACAAGGATGTCTAAGTAACAGATGTGAAGCTCCCATAAAGATGACATCACACACCACTTCGTCCTTATATACATTCCCAATACTAAAAGGTACAGATACTGGTTCTGTGATGTATATAGCATCTTTATCATAAAGCCAGTGTAGCTTATACGGTTAGAGGTACTTAGAGGTTAGCAGCCCTAACTTTTGCACAAAAGACAATATAACGACGTTAATACAATTTCCTTCATATATAATGATGGTGCATAACTATCCCTTGATGATACACTTTGAATAGAATAAATTCTCTCTTTAGTGTTCTTCAGAGCTTGACAAGGAGCTCAGCACTTATCTCAGTATTAGCATCATCACTTTCTCACTGGTCGGCATAAACACAAGTCTCCTCTTCCTCCTCAACTTTAACTTTTCCAGCATTCTCCTCCTCCTTTGGCTTACTCTCATCGGTGCTATCCACTACATTTCTTTAAAGCACCATAGCACAACGGTTTAGACATTCAGCAACCATATGTCTAAAAGCCAAATATTTGAAGCACTTCACCTCACTTATCTTTCATCTAGAGATTTGTCCCTTCTTATATGTCCTTGGGGTTAGCTTATCCTCAACTTAGCTCTACTGGCCTGCTCGACTATTATCAGTTTGGTCACATCTTTCCTTGACTTGGTATGAGCAGGTCGACGCAAAACAAAGGCTTAGGAAAATGTCGGCCCAAGTCAACTTGGAGCCTTTCTTCTCTACTTTTCAACCCTTTACGTTACCTTATGGCTTCTTCTAGTATATGGAACCTCTATACTTCTACAATGTTGTAAATCTCATATTTAAGTCCAAAAATGAGTCTCGATACTATGCGAGCCTCGGGTTCATCTACGTTTACCCAAATCGTTATCATTTGAAATTCTCTTATATAGTCATCGACAGATCGACTTTCTTAGCGAAGTTCCTATATCTTTGCAAACATGTCATACAAGTAGGTCTTCCGTACAAATCTTCTTCTCAATAATCTCTTCATCTCTTTCTAAGTTCTTACACTTCGTCTTCCATCTCTTGCTCTGGTCGCATTCAAATTCTTCTATCACATGGTAGCATATCTAAGAAATTCAAGTACGGCAAGTTGCACTTTAACAGCATTAGTACATTTATAATAATCAAACACTTTCTCTTCCTACTCTAAATGTTCATCTGCATCTCCACTTCCACCAAAGAGTGGGATTTAGACCTTAACATTGTTTAGTCCATGAGAAGTTCGATGTCCTCGCTCTTGTGCTCGGTAATATTCAACCCCTTCTTCCTCCTCTCCATAATGTTTTGCATCTACTTCCTCATCATCCTCCTCGATTTCTTCTAACTCTAATCATTGTTGAGTAGCTTAGTCTACAACTCCTCCAGCTTGATGGGGTCAAACTGGACAATTAGCTTAGTTACCTTAGCTATATCATCTCTCAAGAACATTTACAGGTGAATTATGACGTGGTATACTCTGTAGTTGCTGTTTATTGACTTACATTACAGTAACCAGACTTTCAACAATATTAGTAAGTCTAACAAGCTTATCATCAATTAACCTAGGAGTATTACTATCATTTTGACTTCCACCAGCATGAGCACCACTACTTTGTTCACCAATAACACCTTAAACACTTAAATCTGACATAAGGTAATACTTCTCTAATAGATTAACAACGCAATATATAGTAAACACTTCTACTCACTACCTAAACTAACTAACAAACTCTAACAACTTCAATCACCTATCACTTACTCGAATACAACAAAAATGAACTTGTTTTATTTTCGTAGTGAATAATATAGCATAACAAAGTAATAATAAGAACTACACTTACCACCATATGAATCTCCACTTCATAACTCATAATTTTAGAACTTACTTCACACAAACATACAACAACTAAGGAAGGAACACAGCAACCACTAATAGTAAATATAAACCAAAACTTCACTGTAACTTCACATACTCCATCTTGGAATCATGCTCTATACTAGTGAAGCTAATGTGTCTTTAGGATTGTACACACGAAGAGGTACCACAATGGATGAGAAGTAAAACGGTTTAGTAAATCTAGGCAGCTATTAATTGGATATGATGCACCAATTGATCCTACTCGGCCTATAATTCACCAAATGTGACTTATTGATCTGAATTATAAGGTTATTCGCCATAACTCCTTACTAAAGAGATTAGATAAGATTTAAGATAAAGTGAGAACACTTGGGTTACTTAAGAAAGAAACCAGTAATATTTAATAATGCAATGATGTGTCTGTGTACAAGTAAATGGGGTTTATATATTAGCCTTACTAGGGTTATAAGGCATACATGGGAAAGACAAAAGGGTAATTTATAAATAGATTACATAAAACATACTAAAAAGGGTAAAAAGAACAAAGAATATTATGTACGAAAAGAGTAAGGAATCCTTGGAATGTCATGGCAGAAAACACATGCTAAGGGATAATTGGAGGCTTGCAGTGTAGTTGGCTAAGTTGTAACAAATGCTAAGGTTACTTGGTAGTCATAAGATCTTGTTTAGACCAAGTTAGAAGGGTACCATTAATTAGAGTTGACCTGGTTGGGTTCAAGTCAAAGCTTAGGCAATGAGGAACATTATGATCCTTTCTTAGTCGGGTGTCTCGGCAGCTCGGCTCGGACGAAGGTTTGATATTAGTCATCTCGGGAGCTATCTAAATTGTAATATAAGCTCGGCAATAGATATGGCTACTTGACTGGTTGGCATGCATGCTACATAGGTCGACATGATTGCTTGGCAGCTTGGCAACTGTATTGGAACTTATAAAGGCTTGGTGCTCGGGGTGGCAATAGTGTAAAAGATGAAGATCAGAATAAGAATCTTCATCCTAAATGGGGTTTCAAGTTAGTATTTTTCATGTGAGTCCTTGTAGTCCTCTAGCTCAATTGCATATGACTGGTTTGAGGAAATGAATCCTATCAATTAATTGATGTAACCTTGATACACAAGGCCTTTGACCACATTTTTTAAGTGCTATCACTTATTTATGTTGTACTCGTACACCTTCAAGTCACATACTCCCGTAATCCGTTTTCTCTTCGAAGAATTCATTTCAACTATTCGTATCAGATTCAAATAAAGAATACTATATTGTATAATGAACTAGATATGTATAGTTCCAACAAGATTTCATTCTTGAACAAAAATATTTTTTAATTTATTTCATCTATTCCATGACTGAAATAGGGGGGGTATATACATTGCATTATGATTTTGAATCAAAAGAGAGATTTCAAGAAATGGTAGGTCTATTCATTCTATCAATGAACAAATCAAATCTAGTATATCATAAGGGATTTACCTTTTCTATTGATTCTTACGTATTACGGTGTGAACCATGACCAAGAACTGACAAGGTCGGTCACTGAATGTGTCCAAGCTTGCAGAAAGCTCGAAAGAGTAAATGGGGGAAATGTGAGAAACGAATGAACGATGAATGAAAAGTAAGCAAAATGCACAAAAAACTCTAGAAGATATGACGCACCAATGGAACTTCTGAAAACTTATGACACAATTCGATATGATGCACGAATTGGTCCGGTGAGGTTAGTTACCACCTGACTTTGCTTAAGGAAAAGGATAAGAGTGATGTCAGGCATAAAACAATAGAGTGTTTACACTAGGAAGGAAAAATGCTCAAGTTTATTAATTGTAATCTATCTATCTACGGCTTATAAGTACAAAGGGTATTTATACCCAAGAATTTAGGGCAACTTGCCTAAAAGGAAAATAACAAAATGGGTGTTACCCTAAAATAGTAATGTACAACTACACAAAAAGGGTAAAAATGAATATTTACAAAAGCAATAATTAGTAGGGCAAATTCTATAAGTGGGGATGCTGTATTGGTGAGGTTGTTAGAAGATGTAAACAAAATAGTACGGTCAGCTGGCTTATCCGAGCAAGAATAGATTATGTAGTCCGAGGTCTCTCCCTTAGCATGATGGTAAGGGTGATGCCGAGTAAGTAGTCAAGCATGAGGGAGGATTGAATATTGTCTCAGCTATCCGTTTCTTGGCATTCTATTTGTAAGAGATTAACACTTATTTGGTAGGGCTTAAGAAGTGACTTGGTAAGAAAGTATTCGGAATTCTTCTCGTTAAGGCTTCCAATCATCGGGTTCGGCTTCGGGTCAAGGGGTGGTAGCTTGATTCCCATCATATTGGATTAAAAACAATTCTTGAATGAGGTATTCAACTCTAGGGATGAATCGAAAAACAAATTTTTATTGGTTCTACCTCTGTTTTTTATGAAGAGAATGAATCTTTTTATTGAAGGATAAAAAAAAAAAAAAGGGTTCAAATCTCTTACAGGAGTGATTTGAAAGATCCAAAACCAAAAATAATGGTATTTGCTAGCAACAACATAATTATACGATCAATCCTCTTCTGTAACTCATGTAATTCATTTTTCGATAGGTTAATAGTATTATTAATTATTTCTTTTTTTTTCCTTGTATTAATTCAATAATTACTTTATCAGTCGATGAAATCCTAGGATTATATGATTCGTTAGAAAAAAAAAAGGCATAATAGCTACTTTTTTCTTTATAATAGGATTATTAGTCACTCATTAGATTTATTTGGTATTGTGATAGTCATAGAATTTTCCCTATTATGTAACTTCAGGTGTTTCCCCAACCTGAGGAAGCTTTAGGAGTTGCCTTCGAATCTTGTAAAGGACTTCGCTGAGAGGGTGAGTTGATGGAGTATAGTTTGTATAATTAATGAACCTCTGCATTTGCTTCTTTCAATAGTCTTTCCTCGAAGAAGATGGTCTATCACTGTTGAAGTTGAAGCGATCCTTGATCAAGCTCCTTCTCTTATGGTTATCGATTTGAAGCTTGGCCTAATAGTGTTTTATTAGGTAACCTACTTTTCCACCATCTGTATGAACTCATTGAAAGTTTCATAGTGGTTAAGGGTAATGGCCTTGAAGTGTTTACCGGAAGGGTCAACTTCATTGATTATGGCCTAGAGTATGACCCTTATATTGAGCTTCGAGACTTAAAGCTTGGCCTAGTTAAAACACTTAAACTAAGTCCAAAGTGTTTTGTTAGGCTTCTGCTTGATGTTGTAAAGGGTGAATGAGTCCCTACACGACACTTTGCTACTGAAGAAGTGTTGTTGGAACTTGATGACAAGCTCATCAAATGACTAGAATAAGCCGTCCTAAAAAGTGTTGAACCATAGTAATGCTACCTTCATCAGGATGCTTGAGAAGGCCTTACACATGATGGCATTCGAGAAGTTACGGATGCTCATCATTATACAAAAGTAGACTAAATGATCATCAGGGTCACCTGTGCCATTGTATGACATTGTAGCTATTAAGTCGCAGGAGCTAAACAGCTCATAGGAGAGTTTCTTCAAGGAAGGCGAGTATGAATGGGCTCTTATTGTGCTTAGTCGCGATAGCTAAGTTCAAGATTCAACTCTCTTTTATTAGTACATGTTGAAGGTGTAAGCTCCCAAAATTAAGTTTAGGATAACCGAGTCTAGATTTAGGACTTTTAAAGAAACTTATTCAATTGAGCCTAAACTTTATGACTAGAATAAGAAAGTTAGTCGAGATATTAAAATGAAGTTAGATTTTAGAAATAATGACCAAAAATCCCAATTTTGCTCTTAGAAGTAGGAATATTCAATATAGTACTAAAATGTTCAAAACTCCTAAAATTGAATTCAGATTGCGACGAAAACTTAGAAATAAGTTAATTGAGTTATAAAATGAGATAATATAGTATAATTTATTATATAAAAATAAATGTAATTTTATAAATATACCTGGTAAATAATAATTATACCCGTAAATTATCCCTAAATTATGTAATTATATATATATTGTGTTGAATTCATGAAATTAAATTTAGAACATATCCTAAAAATAAAAGATATGTTAGAAACTTAATTATATGAGTATAGTTACATATTACATGTGATGTATATACAAGAAATATATACTCGCATATTAAGTAAATAATTAAGTATTAATAAAATATACTCAAAATACATAAATAATTGCAAAATCTTATCCAAAAAGCCTTTTAATTGCTGATTCAAGCCTGGAAACTATTGGAAATCATCAAAGTTGGACAATTGCTAAATCAAAAGGTAAAATCTACAAGCAAATGACACCTCCTACTTGCAATTAATAGAGAAAAAAACAAGAAAAAAATTAAAATAAATAAAGAAAGAAAAAAGAAACCGACCTAAACCACTATAAATCTGTTGAACAACATCATTTTACATCTTTTGAAATAAGAAACAATAGAAAGAAAAATTAGAAAAAAAATTGTAGAAAATAAAAAGAAATTAAGAAAAATAGGGGAAAAATTCGTACTAGGGTATAACCATAACCTAAAGTGATTCCGCTGTGGAGCCCGACTAGACACCACTAGTCACCACCGTGCCTAGGCCGTCCGACAACCACTTAATAGCCGCTGGCCACTGGAGCACCCAAGAACACTAAGGTCAATTTCCTGTCCTGTTTTTCAATAATTTTTAAAAATCAGTAAATCCACCCAAAAAATTATAAAAAAAATTGTACTTAGGTTATTTTAAACATGCTTTCATGTGATATTTTTATTTTTGAAAAATTCGTAATATTTAATATATTTTCTTAAGAAATCTACTGTTAACCCGAATTTAGATTTGTAAAATAAATGTGCTAAATGATGTTGTTTCTAGTTGAAAATTTTTTTGTAGGATGTTTGTGATATATAGATAATTGCTATATAACCTGAATTTTGATTTGAATATTTTTAATATTTATTGCATTTTTAGGTTTGAAAATAGCTCGAAAATAGGCTGAAATTATGAATTTAATAGGAAATTATGAAATTAATTTATGAAATAGACATTTACTAATCTATAATAAATAATAACAGTATTGAGTCAGATTGAAATTAATTTGGTACAAAAAGAATCATAATTGGGTAATTTATGATAATTTAGAGGTAAAATCGTCAATATGAATATATAGGCGATAGGTCAGAAACTTGAAACTAAGTAATAACTGAATCCCTTATATTTTTAGGAGTCTATAAAAATTTTCGGGAAATTATTCGGTAACCTGAACTATTTATTATGAATTTAATAAGTAAAATGGCTTAATTTACAAGTCGGGGTGTATTTGTAATATTAATAAGCTAAAATGAATTAAATAGTTAAATAAAAACTATATATAGGATAGCTAATCAAATTGGATTAAATGTATATTTTTATTATATTTATTAATATTTTCTAATCGGGATACATTTTAGGTATATTAGAATTAGATAATACTTATATTGTAACAATATATGGACAAATTAGATAAAATACAATTTAATAATGTAAATTACATATAATACAATCATATTTATATAATTATGTATAACTGTATTAAAAACTCAAACTACTCGTTAAAAATTGTTTCTAGAAATAAGACTCATAAAACGTGTTGTTAGGTCTATACGAACCCAATGACACTAATTTTGTTAAAATTAGACAACTTTAAGTAATTTAACCTATAACTTTATCATATTCAAGAATGTACATATTTAGGTAACCTTACTGAAATTAAAATGTGAATTAATAAATTAAAAGTACGTTTCGATACGATTGAAACGATATATAATATGTAATAGTATATATAATGTATAGTATCATCAATTAATAACTTAATTCGATATATAGTGATAACATGACTAATAACATATATATATATATATATATAGGAAATAATATATATATAAATATAACCATTTTAGATTAAACACTAATGTTTTCGTAATTATTACAAAAACTGAATTTGGGTCTTTTGTGTAATTAGGACCTTCCGATATAAAGATGGTTGATGATTCGAGTTAGCAATAGCGGATGTCTAAACAAGTAAGTTGGGATTGTGGTTTCATCGCTTGTTTTGATACTATTTAAAGTATCCGAAGACCCAATAGTACTTCTAGTTGTGTTTGTAGTTAGATAATTGTGCACATGCTGTGTGTGTGGATGTTCAATTGTGATAAGAGTTCAACTCCTTGGTATGCTGTTCTGCATGTTTGTATGGATTCTGTATTATGTGAACTTGTTGGTTACCCCCAATTAAAACTAACGTTTATTTAACTAAAATGAAACTAAGCACGCATAACACCCATTAGGGGAAATGATTAAGAGTATTAGGCCAAATACTGACTTCCTTCGATAAGGATAGCTGAAATAGTCCTTTCCCATCCTTAGTCGAACTATGTGACAGGCGAGGAGGTCGCGGCAAGGTTGGGAGCTGTGGTTCGAAGGCAGTCATAGGAGGAGGGTGTTCTCCATTACATAAGTCTGGGTTTGGTCTGACTTGAGTTGCGATGAAACTTCTCAATCCAGGTTGGAGCGGATGTAATTTCTTTAACCTCACAGTGGACCAGATAACACTGTGCGATGTTTCATTTAAGTGATTGCATTGCATTTCATCATAATTATTAACCTTATTTGTGAATGTACAGTACTTTTCTGACTCCGTCTCACTTACTGAGCTAGTCGTGTTCACATTCCTATATACTCTTTTGCAAGTGTTGAGTAAAGATAGGATGTTCAGATACCATCGTTCCCAAGTTAGTGTATTGCTGTTTGGGAAAGCGAAGATCGAGGAATCAACTGAACCTGAGCTTTTGACTTTGTCTTTGAGTTTTGAGAAAATTAATTGGGAATTCCCTAAGAGCCTACTAGTTTCCTAACTTGACTGCAAAACCTATGGTTTTTAATAAATTTCGATTGTAAACTTTACCTTTGGACGTAAAATGTTTGTATAAATATTTTTGTGGTTCTAAACAATAGGTTGTATAGAACAGGTATTTTGTAAAAGCTCTACCACAGGTTTGGTTATTAACAAGTGTCAGAACAGACGTTTTAAGCTAGTTGAGTTGTGCGCCTTGTGTGAACTGTATCCATGATAGCAGCTGTGAGGTCAACTTTTATTTTAGATTAGTTTACACGGTGGGACTGTTATGACTCTTCCTGTTTAGGGCGTGACAGAAGGCATGACTAATATAATCATCTAGCTCTTAGATGTTTACGTCCTCGAGTAGTTCTTGGAAGTGGCTTAGGGAAAGATCCTTGGGTACCTTACTGATGCCCTAAATGCTCACCTAGTGTAAGTGCCTTACCGTGGTTCATGTTTAGCTAATCACAAAGATTCTTGAGTTAACGGTGATCGAGTTGAACATACTTACGTGGGTGTACTAAGTTCGATAAAGAAGGTGAATAAAGTGTTTTCTCTACCAACTTGATGAGTTAATGAAGAGGTCTTCATGCGAGATTTTGCCTTAAGCCTTTTTCATGGTAGTAACTTCCCTTTGAAGTAAGGCGTTTGCCTCTTGAGTTTTGTGATTCTATTACATTAACTAGTGGAACATTGCTTTAAGCTGCTTGAATAATCACCATTAACTTGATGGGATGCCTGTAGGTTAATATGTTTGCTCTTAGCTATGTAGTGGATATTTGACGGAGATAGGCGCTAAATGGTGATAGTTTGATCACGAGAGGAGTAGCTAGTAGCTTGGCAACCATATACAATTGTAGACCTACAAGAAAGCTCCCTATAACTAGGTTAGTGAGGGCCCTTCAATGCTTAAGTTGGCAAAGGAAAAAAAGAAAAATAGAGTATTTTAAAAGTAGAAAGAGTGAGATCAAAGCTCTTAGAATGTCATCATTTTTTACCATTGACCTCATGACTTATTTACTAAGACATAGAGTTTGCACACTAAACATACTTGGCTTATAAATGGTTGTTATAGGACATGTGTGCATGGTACTAAAGAGGACATGGCTATTTTGCCAATTAGTAAACCTTGAGGAAATATGGCTATCATGTTTAGTTATCACATCTAAGGCGACAAAGTATACAATCTGTATCACGGATGTTAGAGAGTATTTAATGAAAGCAAAAGAGGCATCGCAAACTCCGAATCGTACCTCAAGCACTTGGCATGTACTTTGAGGTGGGGGTTAGCGTAGCACGGTAAGCATAAGTCCAGGTAGCCCAAGGATCGAGGGGTCCTTGAGTTGAGTCAGGCTCTTAGAGGGCATTGAATAAACTCTTTAAGGGATCTAAGGAGGTTGGGGTAGAAAGGTGCTTAGGTTAGGCCTAAGTAGGTTGCATGAATTGGGCTAAAGTAAGCCTACTAGGGGGGTTGAGCAAGTTGAATTGTGGAAGTGAGCCGAACTTTTTGGGTTGAAATAGTGCTTAAGGGTACCTAAGTAGATAGAGACACTTGGACTTGGGCCTTGAGAGCCTAAGCTCAAAATGGCCTATCAACACTTATATGTTTTAATTTATTGATTTCCAGTTTAGTATATGAAATCACAATGCTACATTAACAACAGTTGTTAGAAAATATTTAAATAACATACCACACAACTTACTAATGAGTTTACTTAATAACATAAAAACCAACCACATTCCTTAAATCAATTTCTAAGAACATAAGAACCATCCCCCTTCTTGATAATCACTAGGGCAATAAGCAAACTTCAATCTAAAACAATCATTTATATTATTAATCACGTATGTAAATTAACATGCATAATTAACTAACAATTTGATAACATCTTAAGAAATCAATCGCATTACATGAATTATTAGGTACTCATAAATAATGTTGAAAATGCACAACTAAAAGTACCGACCAATTTTGGTATAAGACATCATACTTTATAGCACTTACTACTCAATAATATCTTCAAACACTAGTAACATAGAAAGAAAATTGTTTTGAATGGATTCAAATAGAAATGCTGATGTGCTTTCTAGGGATGGATGAGGTTGGGTTAGCCGAAAGGTGATTATTAGTTCAAAGATGCAAGGTGTCCTTACTTTTTCAGTATAAGAAGGGGTAAAGAAAACACCTAGAGCCACCACAACATTGCAATAACACTAATAACTATCACACTCCAAACTAGAAAGTTTAAATAACCCCGCCATATAAATCAACTTAAGCTAGAAGCTAGCCACTTTAGTTGTTAATGTAGGTATAGCTCACACTAGGCATTTACCACTTTATTACTTTGAGTTATCCAATTCAATAATTGTTTGGTATCAACTTATGGTACAATTTTCTTAAATAGCTTTTGAAATAAATTTTGTAGTATATAAGCTTGAGAAGAAATCGAGTTTTATAAAAAACTTCGAGCCACCACAAAATTGCAATAACACTAATAATTGTCACGCTCTAAACCAAGAAGTCGAAATAGCTTTGTTGTATAAACCAACTAAAGTTATAAGCTAACCATTTTAGTCGTTAATGTAGATATCACTTACACTAAGCATTTACTACTCTATTGCTTTGGTCATCTAATTTAGTATTTGTTTGGTATCAACTTGTGGTGTAATTTTCTACATTTGCTTTTAAAAGAAATTTTGTGGTATATGAGCTTGAGAAGAAATTGAGCTTTATAAATAACTTCAGAAAAACAATATAATAAGGATTTATAAAAGTCTATAAGTTTGCAAAACATAATACAAGTAACGGTATTTGAAAATTAGAGGGCTACCTAAAGAGATCTTATTAGTTTTCCTAAAGTTTAGCAAAGTCAAGAAACAAAATGAGAATCTAACCAATTGGTCTTGAGTCTCACTCTCCGACCCCATTCTTTACTCTTTTGGAACTTGGAGTAGTATTAGTATATTTATTTGAGAACTTACAAAGCAGTTATAGGGGAATAAGTGACCACTTACTTAATAAGTAAGACGGAGACAACAACATATATCTAACACAGAGTAACCAGGGCTTTCAACTAAGTTTAGTTAGATACTATACATATATAACTAAGTATTATTGCATGATGTTGTTTGGTCCGTTATGAGATTAGAAAAATTTCATCCACTTTAATATAGATTAAGGAGTTTGATGCAATGTACTTCACAGATTTGAACTAAACTAGGGTTTTTGTAATGGAGAATACGCTTTGCCTGAGAGACTTCACTTTAAACTATGATCCCAACCTTACCACGATCTCTTCTCTTGTTACTTAATTCGATTAAGGGTGAGGAAATGACCATTTCAACTATCTTCATCGAAGGGTTTGTATGTGACCCGAAAATACTAGTTGTTCTCCTAGTATGTGGTGATGCACATTTGATTAGACATTAGGTTGAGTTTGAGTTAGTTTGCTTATTGGGGTGATCAAGCAATTTTGGACATTTCAATCAAGTAACATCATAAAACAATCAATACAAAATCCATCACTCTAAATAATATAACTATATTCAAGCACACATGTCAAATATGTATAGGCAATTAACCTATAATCACATTAAGACATATATTAAGAATTCTACATATCCTTAAGTAATACTCCAAAGTGTTGTAAAGCACTAATCCCATTTACTTGGACACATGACACTCTATAGTATTGATGATTGATCTTGTACACTTCAATTGTTCCTTAAATATTCAATATAATTACTTTAGTTTTATTAAATATAAAGTTAAGTAAGTTCATTTTAATAATTTAAGTGTGGTTATGACTTATCTTTAGCAAGTTGTGTGAGCTTTGTATTGAGTTCCTACTTGCTGTTGCACTCTTTGAATAAGGCTTCTAGAAGCTTGCTTAATACCAAATTTTGGTCTTTGAACCTTCTGACCATGTCTTCTGAAGATATCTTAATTGTGTTCCTTACTTTAATCAACTTTTTAAACAAGCCTTTGAAGTTATTCTTCTCTAAGCATTCCACACCAATCAAACCTCGGATCAAGTCCTGAAGCCATTCCAACTACATTTTCCTTACCAAATACTTTCCAAACAAGTCTATGATGGGAGTATAGTTAGGTGTCTATTACTAACCAACCTTTTAATCTAGCCTTTAAATCAAATAATCAAATCCTCCTCTTCACCAATCAACCTTTTGAAGATGTCTCTGAAGTCATCACAACAACGCTTCTTTTACTAAACATTATCTTAAAGATTTTGACATTGTTATATTCAAGGTCCCTATACCGATTAACCTTTTGGTTAAGTATCTGTATCGAAATTTTAAGTTACTCTTTTACCAGATCAACCATCTGAAGAACTCTCTAAATAGTTTAAATTTATAAGTTTGCCTAAAGTGACTCACTCCAACATTTTATTACTATTTAGAAATATGATAAATCATGATTATACAATAGGTCCATCATGCCCATAATCACCATATCACTCAAACTTCTAAATCCACATGCCTTTACCTTAATGCATGTAAGCTATGACCAGTGGTCTGTGCATATCACAATCCCGTCCGATCTAACCAACTCCAAATTACTCTGCTAAAAAATATGTAATACCAATGAGTTCCAAAACTGGCATAAATAAGTCTCCTTAGAGTTTATTACACAAAATATCCAAAAAATAACAATTTTACCATATTTAAGGGGCTAAAAAGTCATGAAAAATGGTTGTGGCCAAAATCTTTTCATATGATTCATACATATAGTATAGGGAAGCTTTAGAAAAAAATTTGGTTTTGAAACAACAACAATAATAAGGTTATTTAAAACAACTTAAAAAATAACTCGGTTTTGGATGATTTCTTAAGAACATCATATATCTACTTGAAAATTTTACAAACTAATATTTTTCTCAAATAGTATATACAAAAATATTTCAAAATAATTTTTTTTTTAGGATTTTTGGTCTTTCATTAATATTTTTCAAAAATAGAAGAAAATCATATGAAATGTTGGAGCTCACTAAAAGTTGGCCGCCTAGCCACTACCTTCCCCCGCTACAATGTTGGCATAGTTGGGTGCTACTTTCATTACTACTCTGTAGTGATGGTTTGTCTTCAAATTACCTTTAAATCCTAACTCTACGATGTTGCTTGGTTTGTGTAGTGTGGTTTCCTAAATTTTTCTTTTATGATCTTTCTTTTTCTAAATTTTTCTAAACTTCCTTGCATCCTCATGAACAATTTGAGAGAGTTTGATGATATTTTCCATGTTGTTAAATGTAAAATGAGAGTTTTTCTCTCTCTTCACCCTATATATATTCCCTAAATTGTGTTGTTAAGTGTCCTAATTCATCATCTTTGGTAGTAACACTTGTCCAGCTATTTGCTATGCCTAAAATCTACTATGAACCTGTTTGTTAAAAATTTTTATAAATTTTTGTGACTTTTCCTATTAGTTTATATCTAATTATTCCTATTTTCGGGCAATTTAGGCATTTTGGGAAATATCTTTATATATGATAATTACACTTGAAGTATACTTACTATTTATATACATTATTTTGTGTCATTTTTATAATTTATAAGCTAAATAATTTATCTTTGAAGTTTAATTAATTTTCAGTATCTAAATTATATTGTTATAATAGATGAATTACAATATAATATAATTTAGTGAAATTTACTATTTTATTATTTTAGTATGTTTCTATAATTTGGACCAATGGGATATCTTCATCTAACTTCTAAGACTTGTGAAATATCGTTATAATCGACCAACTTTTATACATGCCCTAAATTACTTGCTCGAAATCCGATATGCAAAACTATAGAGTTTACAAATAACCATTTTCATCGGATATTTATAAGCATGATTAATGTACACAAGACTAAAGTTATTAATTACATTGATTTAAATAAGTATAACACAAATAACACAAAAGTTAACTAAAACTAACATCAAGAACTTGAATAATGATTTATTACACGGTTGGTATGCCATTCAATTCCTTTTCTGTGAACGCAGTCTTAATCCAATAAGCAACCTTGACTACATTATATCACAATTTACATGTCTAAAACAATTACATATAGCATATAACTGAAAATAATTGAAAAAATAAAATAAGACTAACTTTTACCATAGGTAGAAATTAGGGTTTTTGAAAGAGACCACCAAAATTGAGGAAAAATTAGCGAAATAAAGCTCCTAAAACAACAATAATAAGATTACATAATGGATTCGGTTGATTTTGGTATATGATAAGCGTTCTTTTTTATTTTAAAGAACGAAACTCGAGTTTTTTTTTTTTTTTTTTTTAGAGGATTTGTGGATGTGAAATGAGGAAGAAGAGGGGGCGTTAGTGGTTATGACTTGATAAAGTTGTGTCATTAAGACAAGAGTTTAACCCAAGCAGTTGAGATCACGTATTTTATAGTCAATCATAACAATTTGAAATGCGTCATGAAGACGTGATTTGTCTATTGTTGTATTCCAGGAATTACTTTGGGAAATGCCTTATTTAAGGGATTTTGTTCTTAAAAAAACTGGGTTAGTTTTTCCTCCTCTATTTCAAAAAAAAAAAAAGAAAAAAAAGGAAAAAAGCAACATGTATTCAAATACAAAAGATGTAATATATATAGTGCAAATACCACCAACTAACACACCTAGTAATGAATCATATAGCAGGATTGCAAGTCATCTGAATGTAGATTGAGTAAAATTTGATATGAGCTTACGATTTTCAAAATAAGGAATAAAAATTCAATCCTACAATAATGAGAATTTTAATTACATCGAGGGCAACATAATAGTTCATTTTGAATCGAAGAGTGGAAAATCTGAGTTTTACAATATAATGGAACATTAAGAATGTATTTAGAAATATCCTCCCTTATTTAGCATAAGAAATAAATGAGAGGTGTGAATTTTCCTAAGACATTGATACTATTTTAATCTATGTAGATATTTAATTATTATTTATCAATCTTATAACAGCAAATTAAGATAGCAATTACGTATAAGTATATGTAATATTTGGACACGTATACATGGTTGTTGTTAGTGGTAAATTTTGCTTGGGGCTCCTACGGCCAAGCTTAACCCATAGTCCACACAATCAAATAAATGCGGGAAGAACAATGGTTAAACGTGGTAACCGATGATATTCCTTGATCCTCTCCATGATCGACTCCACTACAGTTGGAGATTCTAGGAGTTGTGGAAAGGTCTCTTATGGCCATATTTGGCCTTCTTCTCACCTATAAACACCCCTAAAGCCCTCGACATAAAGAGGGGGAAACCCTAACCTTTGACTCTTATATTGTCATTGTCACTCTTGTGAACTCATATACTTTTACTGATTTGAGCGTGAAGTATGCACCCTAAATACACCTTTAGTATCCTAATCTTGCAAATTTTATCCTGACGTCGATCTACTCTCTTGCCCAAGCCTATAGTTAAGAAAACAGGAACAATAGTTGGAGCCCACTATTTATGGCTTAATAATGAAGCCACAATCAAAACACATAGCAACAACCAACCAGCCTGCCCTCTTTCTAACCTTCAACAGTAACTTATGAATGAAGGACAACAACTCTCATGGTAGTTAACTACTCTCTCCAGCTGGGGTGAACTACTCTAATACAAATAATTAAGATTAGATCTTTGCACATTAAAGTATTATTCACTTTAGCATAGATGTCTTACTTTTTATCCTCATTGCAATTGCTTTCAAGAAGGTATCGATCTTGATATTGCTCCCCATTGGGCTTGCGAACCTTAGGATTATAATAAACTCCAAGTTGTTGCATCACAAAGCTACTCTATGGTTAGAATATATTACGATATCCCTCAAATGGAGTGTTGTGCAACACTAATCATTAATGTGTCTTTTGGTGCATCTATTTATAGTTCATTGGAACTCAAACTTTAAATAGGCTTATTGAGTAGCACTTTTAAGATAGTAATCTCCTAAGAAGCTATTAAACCAAAGACAAGTTCAACAGATGTGTTGAGTTCTTGTCTTTACAAGTAGTATCTAAGTAGTTCAATAAATGATAGGGAATAACAAAGTACTAAGCCAAATTGTGGGGCATCTTTCAAGCTAATAAGGGGGCATGTTTACACTCTTCCCCACTTGATGTGGTCCTGAACATGTGTAACAAAATTGATGAAAATGTCATTGTATAAATGGGGAAGATTATAATATTCCTTAAATACAATGTGATAGAATTTTAATGGTCAATGTAACTTTTAGTTTAGAATTTTATAGTTTATTGGAAATCCAAAGTTAAGCATACCTAATAAGGAGTAATATTAAAATGGATAACTTCATAGAAAGTAGTTGACACTAAGAATAAAATCGTGAGATGGATCCTGTTAGAGAAGATAATCCCTTGGTGTATAGAGTTTTGACTGTTACATTCACCGTCTCGGGAGCATCCTCCTCGAAGGTACTTGTAGGACGATATGGAATAATAGTAGGCTTTCCATTTATACAAAAAGTAGCATGCCATGATTTCTTCTTGTCGTTACCCTTTCTTAGTCGCATTTTCCATATGAATGGCTCATTGAAATCTTATGCAACAAGTGCAGCTTGGGATTCATTGACTTTGTTTGACTGAAGTTACATTTAGATCGGTAATTTGACCAATGGCCTCAACTAAATAAGGCATTGACTTTGTTTAGCCAACGTCATATTTCAGTCGAACGAAGAAAATCAAAGGCTTTGTCCAGTCTTCAAAGGATAACTCATCCTCTAAGAGTTTGCATCACAAGAAGGCATTTTTTGGTTAAAGGAAGTGTTACTTCATCCAACGAAAGCCCTGTCCTCCAATCTCTTTGCTTGTTTTTGTTTATATCTTCATGGCTGCATTGGTTTGGATATTTAGCAAGTTCAAAAAATTTTATGCCCGAAAACTCATGAAACACATGAGTGTTAGGATAAATCTTGGGTTTTAACATGTAAAATATGATATATAGTATAATCAGTAATGCCCTATAATATTATTGTCTTTAAGCACAATAATTACCATTCTAAGTTCAAGGATATATGCACCCCATGATTGCGCTCTTAAAATTAGATGATTTAGAAATTGTGGTCTTAAGATTAGGTGATATAGAAACGTGGTGTCGGTTGAGTAATAAGTCTAGTATCCATCATCAATGAAGTACTAAGGCAATCTCACAACGATTAACCCTCTATTATGTCTAAGTTCATAAACATACAATCAACTTACCCTTTTTCAAATAGCAAATGTGCTTATAACAAATGTGAGAAAAATATGTTTAATTTGCCTGGAAAATTAAAGCTTCTCTTAAGTCGATTTAGCAGTAGAATAGGGCTTTCTGCATTTTTCCATTTTTTTTTTCCCTTCTTCAAACTCTCATTTCCACATTACCTAATTTTCTGCTCATCATTTTTCCACATCTACTTGAGTACTTATGTCCATATTTTTGCATTTACTTCACCGATTTTGTATAAATACTTAAGCCTCACTGCTTTTGTATTTTGTTTCTCCCTATCTTTTATTATTATTATTATTATATATTTTTTTCCCTTCTGTTTGTTTTTGCTTGCCGTCTACCTAAACCTTCTGAGCATTCTCTAAAGGGAAAATATATCAACTCCTTACTCTCAATGCTTTCTTTTTGGTATGCAAATACACCATTTAAAGGAGCCAAAATGGGGAGAAAATGAGAAAAAAAGATGAACCAGCTTGGATCAACTGCAATCACTAAAGTGCAGTTCTTACCATCTGTACAATAGCAAAATCATTGAATGTCAGATTTACTTGTGCAGCACTGACTTGGTGCCACTACCAAAAATTAATGAAAAAAAGGTATAATCAAGAGTCTAAAACCATCCCATGAAGAAACAGCTTATGAAGTTTTAAGGAATGTGTTCACACTTACTCATGTGCTGCAAGAGAGAATTTGCTTTCCTTTGAGCTCTATTTGTGCCACTTCGCGAGAGCTCTATCAAATGTTCATAAACACCGTACTGAAGTGCACCCAGCACCAAAGATGAATTACTCAAACCCAACTCAAGAAGGACTGATGCAGCACACTCCTTGTTCTTTGGACTCCCATTTCCTATAATCTCCACCAGTGTCTTGATAAAAGACAGTTGGCCAATCTCATTCCGCCCTTCAGGATGTTTGACAAGTAGTAGCAAAATTGAGAGAGCTTCATCAATCATCCCCAAGTTTTTGTCCTCAAGTAAATGGAGCAATGGGGGAATGATTCCTGCCTTGATCGCTCTTGATTTGTTAATTTGGTGCAAACACAAGTTAAAGAGTGCCGTGGCAGCATCTTTTTTACCTCTAACCGTACCATTCTTCAATAGGTCAACCAATGGTGGAATTCCACCTGAGATGCCAACAAGTGCCTTGTTTTCGTCAAGTGTTGATATGCTGAATAAGGCTGCTGCTGAGTTCTCTCTGGCTTCATCAGTCCCATTCTGCAGGACTCTGATAATAGCAGGAATAGCTCCCTCCATAGCTATTACCCTTTTGTTCTCCTCGTTGAGAGACAAATTAAGAAGTGCAGTCACGGCATGTTCTTGAATCTTAGAATCTTGGAATGACAATAGCTGAATTGATGGGGAAATTCCCCCACTGTTGGCTATGAGAGTTCTGTTTTCTGGACTTGACTTGGACAGGATACGAATCTGCAAAATGGCCTCTCTACACACATCCTGCTGAGGAGAGGTTAAGTCTTGAACTAAGGAGGATATTTCCTCCACAAGTTCTATAGAGAATTTATCAGCCGTCAAACATACATCCTTTTTGGGAAGTTCAAAATTGTTCTCTTCACACCAGTGCAAGATAACATTTCTCAGTGCATGATTTGGTGCCAGTGATAAATGATCCAAAACTTGTCCAGTCTTTGGACACGTCTGGTGATTAGAATCTAGCCACTTCTTTATGCTGTTCCTTTCATAAGTCTAAAGAAGGAAGAAGAAAGTCATGAACTTCCATCTCATATATGTTAAAGTGCAGTCCATGTCTACAAATCTTGCTGAGATTACATATTTCACATTATGCGCTAAGAGCAATCTATGCAAGCATCTCTAGTTTTACAAGTTCAATTTACATTTCCAAAATGGACTCACAGTGATGCAAAAATCCTAAAAAGTAAAGAAATGGAACTGGAAATTGTTTGAAAACAATAAATTCTAATGGAAAGAATCAATCATGAGACAAACATGGACTGATAACTGCAGAATCTAACACCTGCCAAAAAGTAGTAATAGGAAAAGAATTGAGAAGTATTAGTTGTTCCTTATATTTTTGTTAAGGTTTTAAAGGCAGGTTTGGAAATATGTTAGGGAAAGAATAGGAATAAAATTGAAAACTATTAGTTATTCCCTATATTTCTGTTGAGGTTTTATAGGTAGATTTGGAAATATGTTAGGAAAAGAACCAAAGAATAGCTAGTCCTTTAGTCATAAAAGGAATTGAAATTCCTCATTTCATAGCAATAGCAAGTTCATAAAATAGCTATTCTACCAATCAAACGCAGTAATAGATCTGTAGCAGAGGAATAACTATTCTATTTCATCCTTATGAAGTCAACCAAACATGTTATTAGTTCAATAGCAGGTTTCTCTCAACTTGTAGTTCTAGAATGAAGAAAAGTCTGTCATGATTCAAAGTAAAAGATTTTTCCATTTCACTAGGCATGGAGTATGGACAGTGTTCAATGAATGTATATAAAACTGATTGTCATATAAACAACCATCTGCATTCATCATGATGACTATTTGGCTAGTTTCACAGCATCATGCAATGAAAAAAAGCCCCTCCATTAGTTAAGAATTACCTGGCCAGTGGCAACAATTACAGGGTCTGTCATTATCTCCAGTGAGATTGGGCAGAGAAACTCGTAGGGAATGAACAAAGATGGACACCTCCTTAGACTTCTGGTGGAAGCAGGACAGTCTAATGTGTTTTTTCCCTCCATCCCAGCAATTTGTTTGAATTTTCCCAATAAACCTATAATTTGCTGGATATTCTCTGCATTCTGCCCCTCTCTCTTCAAAAGTTTTCTTACAGCAGCTGTTTCCATTTTTAAATCTCCCAAGGTGCATAACTCCAACTTCTTTGCAAGTCGTTCGAGAATTGCATTATCTGCATTCCTCTCATCTATTTTTGACAAGACAACCATTAGGTCCATGGCTAACTCTATATCTTCGGTATCTGTCCTCCTTTTTGCTCTTCTTAGTTGTATCCGCATTAGCTCAACCTACTCATACAAGAGGATAGAAACACAGTATACATCAATTTGCTTTTCCTAAATGAAAAAGCTAAGCTCTAAATTACTTGCAATGAAAACAATAGATTAATTAGACAGTTTCATTGGGGAACAGTGTCAACTTCTAATATCTTAGAATGGGGCCTTGCAGTCCAAAATTTGAATGGTGCAACCAGCCTTCAAATGAATTCATTTTCCCTCTATAGAATGGTAAAAGTACATACATACCTCCTATTGGCAAATTACTGCACAATTAGGTAGAGTGCACTTTGGCATTCGACATTATTTTTGTTAAGTTTTCAGGAGACTTGTTATAATTTATCCTATGAAATATGAATGATGGAACTATTTACTGAATGAATCATTACACTTTGCTTGACATAACTTTCTGGAGGCTGAATTTTTGTCAGGTATAACTACTGCATTGAAGGATAATTCTGCCACAAACGTTGCGTAGCAAACATTGCATTCACCTCCATCCATCAATCCTCCATTTTTTTTTTTTTTGGGTCACCAATTTCTTCATAGTTAGTGAAACACCCCAAAATTTTATGGATGTTAATTCAGATAAATTATATTACAGTTGAAAGTTACATCAAACAAACATAACTTGAGTAAAAAATCATGGGAAGTTAATGAAACTTAATATAGACACTGGGAGAGGGAAATCTTAGACCTGTCTAAAACTCTATAAAGAAGACTTCAGCTTCTTTTTAAAAACTCACTCCACCAAAGTATTCAATCGTTGCAAATGGGGAAAGGAGCACCATCATGATCACAATCTAAATTAAATTTGAACTAACAATTTGATTTTAATTTCCTTTTCTCGATTTCAATTGTCTAAATCCAGGCATAACATGATCACAAATCTAAATTAAATTTGAACTAGGAACTTTCACAAATAAAATGAAAACCAATTACAAAGCAAACCCCACGAATCTATAAGCAAATTAATTCCTTTCTTATTCAATAACATTATAGAGAATTAAAACATTTTTTGTAAACACACAACCCCTTTTAAGGAAAACTATGATGTAAATACTGCAATACATTAAATTCTGACCAGAACAATAGAAATTATTGGATCAAACTGAAAACATGTATTTTGATGAGATCCGGAATTAAAGATCAATTTTGACAAAGAAACAAATTGAAACCTCGAGTGAAAATCTAGATTCTAATCAAGATAATTAAACTTGGATTAATAATTAATAAGACCATATAATCTACGGAAAATAACTTCTAGCAACTTGATTGAATCCCTAGATATTAAACTTGGAGAATTGTAGGTGAATATACTGACCCACCATTCGGATGGGCTAAGCCAGTTGCGATTGCTTGTCCTCACCGTTGGACTGACCACTGGGATTTGGCCCATGACTGGCCATTAGACCCATTCTACTGCCACCATTTTGCTTTAATCCATTCCCATGCACATCCTTGCCTTAAACGTTTGTTATTCATTCTAAAATACCAATAATCAACCTAAAAGTTTAAGATAATTTTATTATGTTTTCATAATCATTAGATATTTTATGTAAATTTATGATTCCTGGAGTTATTGGAAGGAGGACTGAATAGTTAAATTCTTGGCAAGCGAGTTCCATCAAAGTATAAGTTCTAGCATGCTTGACTAATAGTGCATGTAGTGTTCATAGTATTGCCTAATGAACTTGATTCGTATTCAGCTTAATTTGCCTTGCTTTTTGTGGTTGATACACTGACCATAACCATTCGAGATAGGGAGGTCATGGAGTGGGTTTTAGGAAAAAGGTCAAAAAGTTAGATGAAATGGTTAGTAGTAAGATATTAATGCCACTTATGGATAAATGGGTTATTGATTTGATATATATATGGCTGATACAGCTCAGGAATTCAGAATGAAGCTTCCAACAAGATGTGGTTGTGGTATGGGATGTGATTGTGTATGGAGGAAGTGAACTAAATTATTGATGACTGATACAGATGGAGATGATTTGATTCTTGTTATTGGTGCTGGTTTTGATTAACAGCCATTTGAGTATTGGTTTTGGGACTCCAATTGTTTGTATCTGCTGTTACCTGAAGCTATCTACACTGTGTGTTATATGTTGCACTATGTATTAATGAAATTGTGTGGTTTGACATTCACATGGATCTTTACTAGCACTGGGCTTGATAATTCACATGACATGGGACTAGTTTTGAAAAGTTTCACGTAATTAAAAAAATGGATAAAGAAGTTAAAAAGGGCTTAGGTTTCCAGAGTTGCTGTGTGCTTACTAGCAATAATGACATGTGGCAACGTTCAAGCATCCTGCCAGATGCATAGGTGAAAGGTATGCTGAGTTTAAAAATCTAAATGAGCTGATGAGATGTGATGAGCTTTCGATAGGTTGCTATGAAAATTGTTGTTAGGCTCATCTGCTGCTACTGCAAATTATAGCTGCGGCTGTAGCTAGTACATAAACCTCTAAATTGTTAGGCAAATGGACTAATGGACATGTTAATGGATCCATCATACCGAATTTTATTGGAGCTTGCCGCTTCATTTCTGCATCTTCGCCATGGGATATGAGCAAGAAAGGGATTTGATGACATATATTATTTCTCGGCAGAGGAACATGAATCAGTAATATCTTGAAAATATTGAAATTGTTTTATGGGTTGGCCATCACAAACACTTAATTCTCTCACCTACCATGGTTTTGATGGACATTATTAGCTTTATCAGCCTAAGGTGAATCCTGAAAGAAGTTTCCATCTTCTCCATGCCATCCACTTAGACTTCCATAGATCAGTGTAATTTAACAAACAAACAAATGTGATTAGCATTGTGCATCACGAAATTGTTAAAATCCTTGCTGGGAATCAGATATGCATCACTTTTTCCTTAGAAATCCATACTTTTTCGTAGAAACAGATTCAGATTATGACCAACACATGCACAGGAGATAATATGTGGGAACTTACTTGCTCTTTTACTTCATCTGATATTCCGAGCTCATCATAAGGAAAATCATCCAAAGCTTGATATAGCTTATCATAAACAGATTGAAATCTGCACATAACCCCCTCATTCTCCAATGCCTGCATAAAATTTCATTAAACTATAAAACCCCGAAGCATACGATCAAACCATGCGTGCATCCATTTCATGGAATATATAGTTGGAAAAATAATCACTGAATAAAGAGGTTCTATAAAAATTACAGAAAGCAATTTTCTATACTTTCTGTCACTTCCAATACAGATATTTAACACAGAAAATCTCCCATCAGGCCACTCATAGCATCGGTATTGATGAAATACTAGAAGAGCTTTCCACAAGAGCAAATGCACAACATAGGAATCACAGTGAAAGCACAAGATAGCAGGTGTGAAAAAACAGAATCAATTTGCTAGAGGAAGCTGTTTAGGCTCAATTATGTTATAAAAAAGAAAAAAGAAAAATGTTTACCTCAAATTGAATTTACATGAAAACTCAAATTCAACTAATTTAGTAACTCTCGCTATCTACCCTGACTCGGACCTATTATACTACCTAAGTAGAGTTTTAGTAAATATAAAGCCAAACTCGCAATGAATAGCTGATAAATTAGCTGGTAAATTCATCTATTCAAAATCAAGACTCAATGCTTCAACAGAAAAAAGATGGTATAAAACGACAAACTAATTCACTTACCAAATAGATCTTGCTTCCGCAACTACATTGCTTCAACAAATTTCTAGCAGACACTAATGCCTTGTACAAATTCCCCAAACAGCTGAAAGCCTTACCAGAAACAAATTCCTGTATCTCAACAATTTCTTCCAAGAGTGGCACCAAAAGCTTCACCCTTCTAACCAAATTCAAACACTCTTTCTTCTGCATCAATCTATACCCACTAAACGACCCAGTTTCCTCAACCACTTCAATTGCTTCCTTAACAACAACACCATTGTTTAATGAACTTGAAACACTCTCTCCCTCCATTTCACACTAGTACTAAGTAAAGACCAGGAACCAAGAAAATCCTCAAGATAGTGTGAATACGACGCTTTTTAGGCTTTCAACTTTTTTCTAGGAAAATGGTTTGATTTTTCAAGAAAGGCAAATTACAGGTGACATGTGGGGGGAACAATGATGAAGAAATTAGTCAATTCTCAATATTCATCAACAGGGTGTTACGTGAGACTTGACTTTATTCTATTCAGTGATGTTTGTGGTTCTCTTTGAGTGCAACTAACGGTACGTTCTGACTGAAAGTCTCTATAGGTGTGTTCTTTTTTCGTTCTTTTCTTTTTAACGCTCGCTGGTTTAGGAAATTACTATCGTAGGACAAAGTTGTGGATCCCACACCTGTAATATAAATGACCAAGCAAATAATTATATATAAGATAAGGTTACTTAAAAGAAAGGTAGTTTTTCCTTTAAATAATTATCAAATAAAAAGATGGCATTTATCTCTATATTACCTTTCAAACTAACTTTATCTCCAACTGTAATTACTTTCTCTATTTTTTAAAATTATTTGACCGATGCATTCTTATAATATGCGAGGAAAAGTAAAAAAGAAAATGGAAAAAGCCCTTTGATTCACATAATATGCTTTTTCTTTTCTTTTTTCCAATAGATTTCTTTTCCACACAAGTATAAGGATAAAATTTCCTTGTTTTAAAGTGATGTGCTATTCATATATTCTCCAATAGCATGTCATGCATGAGAGATAATCCGATAGGAATATTTAAAAGTTACGTTTGGGAATAAAAAAGTTCATCCAAACCGAAGAAAAAAAACTCAAACTTTTTAGACATATTCCTGATTCCATTTTAACATTGTCTTAACTGCACTAATACTGGATTATTAGGATATATTATGGTATAATCTGTGATCCTTTGAATCCAGGTAGAGTCTATGCCATGTATAGCTGCTATAGCAATAATTAACCATTATATTAAGAAGACAAAATATGGGTATATCAAGTGGGGAATAATCAAGATAACCTATCCTATAAATGTCCGTTTCTAATCTATAGAATGGACTTCAAACCTTAAAATAGTCTTATACAACTTGCAAATAAATCATATTCTATCCAAAATTAACTAAGCACATAAATAAAAGGAAATTGAGCTCAAGCTAGTTGTCTGAAATTTACATGTTACATAGTATGTGTTGATGTATGATCCTTATAAGGTTGCAAGAAACCTATCAAAGGTAGCAAATATAAGCTTGAAGAGTGTCAGAGTTATTAACTAGGTTAGAGAGAGGATTGAGAGAGAGAGAGATAGAGATAGAGTATATAAATGCTTAGAGTGAAAGAGTTTTGATCTTTACTAAGGATGCATGATGTAAAGGGATGGATGAATTGGATAAGAAAGATTGTTAATGTCAAGATCTCTTCTTTGATTTCGGATTTTATGAAGAGAATCTCTAGGATTGACTTACCTTATCTGTCATACTTTTTCTTACCTATTTTCATTTGAATCCTTAACTTAGCTTGGTCGATCTGAGTCAAAATGAGATGACTTGAGGCTAGGTTGGATGACCTGAGGTGGGCAGTTTGGGGTTGACTTAGGTAACTTATGCTTCAGTTGATCAACTTGGGCCTTAAGGCTCATTTTCAAAGTAGGTTATTAATGTTGATCCAATGGACTTAGGCTTTGAAACCCATATCTAAAATAACCTATCAATAGTATGCATTGATGATAGATCTTCATTCAATTGTATGATCTCCTGTAAGATAAAAAAAAAAAAGAGGCTATTAGGTAATGTTGATGGTGCTTCGGTATAACTATTCCAATGTCTAAGTCAGTATAACTCTTAAGGAGTAATAGCTTTAATGTAAAAAGGAGAGGAAGAGAACCCCTTTACCTAGGGTCTTACCTCCTATCCATATGTGATAAGACCAAGATATTCTGGAAAGAGATCTCTTGTCATATATTGAATTGAATCTTTTAGATTAGAGAAACATGTCTAGTTAAGTAAATACATATCTTTTGAAGACCATGGTATACTTAGAACTATTAGAGTTTCTCCTAAGTATTAGGCTAGTTGGCTTTGGGCATGGGGATAATATACTAAAATTGCCTATCAATACTTCTTCAAACACCAATACCCCCATTACCTACCCCCTACCCCCACCTTACCCCACCCCTCTTCATACATACGTACACAGACACGTACCCACCTACCTATACTCTCATTGGCAACAAGTTTGGTAAAGAAAGTAAGTACATAGATGGGCTTAAGGCCTTAAATCAAGCGGTTGTTTGATAAAGGTAGCTAAGGTTAGTAAGTTAGAGCCTTAACTTAGTTAGAATGGTGAGGTAGGTAGGTAAAGTTGAATAGTTAGTCTCAAGCTAAATGGCTTAAGTCCTCAAGAGCTTGAAGGAACTTTTGTCAATGTAATGCTATTGAGGACCTGACCTGTGAGTTGTTGTAAGCCCCTAAAATTGTGTTTAAGATAACTTAGCTTAAATTTAGGGTCTTTAGGAAAAGTTAATCGATTGAGTTTAAACTTTACAACTAAAATAGAAAAGTTAGACAAAGTAATACAATGAAGTTAGATTTTGGAAATAATGACTCAAAATCCCAATTTCTCCCTTAGAAATAGGATTATTTAATATGGTACTAAAATACTTGGAATCCCTAAAATTGAGCTCGGAATGCGACGAGAATTTAAAGATAAGTAAATTATGCTATAAAATGAGATAATATCGTATAATTTACTATATGAATATACACGTATTTTTATGAGTATACTCGGTATAAATAATAATTATACACCGTAATTAATCATAAATAATGTAATTATATATAATATGTTGAATTCATGTGAATAATTAAGAGAAAATATCTTAAAAATAAAAGATTTATTAGAATCATAATTATACTAGTTTAGTTATGCACTAACGTGATATATACATGGGATATATATACTCGTATATTAACAAAATAACTAAATCATAATATAATACATATATAATATTAATATTTAAGCAATTATTCAACAAAGCTTATCTTAAAAGCATTAGAACTTACTGGATCTAGTTGAAAAAATTTGTGTGGCATGCTGTAGGAGTTAGATTGCTAAATCAATAAGGGGAATTAAGAAGAAGAGGACACCTCCTATTTGGAAAAAGGAGAAAGAAAATTAGAAAAAAAATCTTAGGAGGTGAATTAAGCCCTATAAATAGCAAAGGATGGTAGATATGTAATGTTTTAGCACTTTATAATTAAGAACAACAAAAGAAAAATTTAGAAAAAAATCATAAAAATTATAGGAAAAACAGAACAATTACCATGTTTGGCCAGTTCTTAAGGCTCTCATGGATTTGCTGTTAAGCCACTTCACCACCAAGGAGCACCCCCAGTGCCTTGGCTGTCTAATAACCACTCAACTGCCTATGGCCATCAGAGCACCCAAAAATACTAAGGTTGATTCTCTACCTTGTTTTTTAATGAATTGTAAAAAATATCTAAACTACCTAGAAAATTATTAAAAAAAATTGTACTTAGGTTATTTTGAACATGCTTTCATAGGATATTTTTATTTTTTAAAAATTATTAATATTTAAAATACTTTCTTAATAAATCTACTGTTTATCTGAATTTTAGAATTATAAAATAAATGTACTAAATGATATTGTTTCTAGCTAAAATTTTTTATATAGGATTTGTATGATATATAGATAATTGCTATGTAGCCTAAATTTTGATTTGAATATGTTTAATATTTATTGCATTTTTTGGCCAAAAAAATAGGTCGAAAATAGGTAGAAATTATGAATTAAATAGGAAATTATGAAATTAATTGATGAAATGGACATGTACTGATCTCTAGTGAATAATAACAATGTTAGGTCAAATTGAAATTAATTTGGTGTAAAAAAAATCATAATTGAGTAATTTAGGGATAAAATTGTAAATACGAATATATAAGCGATAGGTTGAAAACTTGAAACCAAGTGATAACTGAATTTCCCATATTTTTAGGAGTTTATAAAAAATTTTGGGGAATTATTTGATAACCCAAACTATTTATTACGAATTTACTTAATAAAATAGCTTAATTTATAAGCCGGGACGTATTTTTGGTAATAATAAGTTCAAATGGATTAAATAATTAAATAAAAACTATGTATGAGAGCACTGATCAGATTGGATTAAAAGTGTATTTTCAATATATTTACTGATTTTTTTATCTAAATACACTATAGGTATATTAGAGTTAAATAATACTCATATTATAATATTATGTAAACAAATTATGTAAAATACAATTTAATAACGTAAATTATGTCTAATACGATAATATTTATATAGATATGTATAACTGTATTAAAAACTTGAATTATCCATTAAAAATTGTCTTTAGGAATAGAATTTATAAAACGTGTCGTTAGGTCTGTATAAATCCAATGATACTAATTTTACTAAAATTGGACAATTTTAGGCAATATAACTTAAAACTCTATCATATTCTAGAATGTATGCATTTCGATAACTCTATCGAAATTAAAACGTGATTTAATAAATTGAAAATACATTTTGATGCAATTGAAACGATATATAATATGTAATAGTATAGATGACATATAGTATTAACAATTAACAACTTAACTTTATATATATATATATATATATATATAACCATTTTAGATCAAATCCTAATGTTTTTGTAATTATTATGAAGATTGAAATTGGGTCTTTTGTGTAAATAGGACTTTCAAGTTTAAAGGCGGTTGACAATTTGAGTTAACAGTAATGAGCATCTAAACAAATAAATTGGGATTGTGGCTTCATTAGTTGTTGGGATACCGTATTAAAGTATCCTGAGATCCAAAAGTACTTCTAGCTGTATTTGTAGTTAGTTGACTGTGCGCATGCTTTGTGTGTGTATGATACTCAGTTATGATAGGAGTTGAACTCTTTGGTGTGTTGTTTTGCATGTTTGCATTGTTTCTGTATTGTATAAACTTGTTTGTTTACCTTTGATTAAAACTAATGTTTATTCGACTAAAATGAAACTAGACATGCATAACTGCTATTAGGAGAAATGATTAAAAGTGTCAAGCTAAATATCGACTTTCTTCGATAAGGATAATTGAAATAATCCTTTTCCCATCCATAGTCGAACTAAGTGGTAAGCGAAGAAGTCACGGCAAGGGTGGGGGCCGTGGTTCGAAGGCGGTCATAAGAGAAGGGTAATCTCTATTGCATAAGCTTGGGTTTGGTCCGACTTGAGTCGCAATGAAACTCCTTAATCCGAGTTGAAGCAGATGTAATTTCTCTAACCTCATAGTAAACCGGATAACATTTCACGATATTTCATTTGATTGATTGCATTGTATTTTATCATAATTAATAATCTTACCTGTGATTGTATGGTACTCTTCTGACTCCATCCCACTTACTGAGCTCATTGTGCTCATATCCTTATAGACTCTTTTGCAGGTGCTGAGTGAGATCAAGATATTCCGATATCACTGTTCTTAAGTTAGTGTGTTACTGTTTATGAAAGTGAGGAACGAGGAATCAACTAAACCTAGTCTTTTGAATTTTTTGAGTTTTTAAGAAAACTAATTGAGAATTCCCTAAGATGCCAATTAGTTTTCTAACTTATTATTTATATATTGTAAAACTTGTGGTTTTTAATAAAATCTGATTGTAAACTTTAACTTTGGACATGGAACAGTTGTATAAATATTGTTGTGATATGAGACAACAGGTTGTATAGAATAAGTATTTTATAAAGCTCTAAAACAAGTATTTTGTAAAACTCTACTACAGGTTTGGCTATTAATAGGTATCGGAATGGGCGTTTCAAGCTAATTGAGTTGTGCACATCTTGTGTGAACTGTATCTACGATAATAGCTATAAAGTCAGCTTTTATTTTAAGATCGTTTACACGTTAGGACTATTATGAATTCTCCTATTCAGGATGTGACAACAGTTCCAATTAAGCCAAATTAACTTGCTCAAAGATGGTATGGGATTCTAAAATTGGGAAGCACCATAAGCCTAACTTGTAGATAAGTTGGGCAATACGTTGAGCGCGACCTAATTTTAGGTTTAGTTGCCTAATAAGTTTGAGCCCACGTCAGTATGGGGCCTTCCTAAAAGTGTGACTGAGGTAAGATTGAGTTAGGTGAGTCTATGGACTTGGAGAGGTCGACTTTGTTGTAAGGACCTACAATAGTCAAATTCAAACCTGGTGAAAGGTCGAAGCGCTTGAGAAGGAAAAAGCTTAAAAAGACAAGGGCCTGAAAAGACCAGCATACCTTAAAAGGTGAGGGTTTGAGGAAGTCGAAATGTGGGGGATTTTCTCGGGTATATGAACTCGTGAAGCGGTGATGAGATTGGGTCATCAACCTCTATTGTGATTGGATGACTCCTTGGTTGTTCATATCAATGACCATAGTTTGGAAGGTAGTCACTTGTCCTTTCTAGTATGGAAGTTCCCTTAGACATCAAAGTTAGCAGGGTTACCCAAAGTGGGGATGGAGTTGACCTCTTAATGTAAGAGTTCTCTAGGCATCTATGTTCGCAAGGATACTCAAGAGGGTGAGGAATCAACCCTCTATTAGTTCAAAAGTTCCTTCAATATCGATGTCAATAAGGGTTCCTAGAGGATCATGATTCAACCCTTTGTTAGTTTGAAAGTTCCTTTAGCATCTATGTTGGCAAGGGTACCTAAGATGGAGAGGAATCAACCTTCCGTGGGTTTAGAAGTTCCTTGGGTGTGTATACCAACGGGTACTTAAGATGGTGAGGAATCGACCCTCTTCTAGTTCGGGAGCTCCTTTGGCATTTGTGCTAGCAAGTGTACCTGAGAGGGTGAGGAATCAACCCATTGTTAGTTTGAGAGTTCATTGGGCGTTTGTGCTCGCAAGAATACGAAAGAGAGCGAGGAACCAACCTTCTGTTAGTTCGGGAATTTTTTGAACGTTTGTGTCAACAAAGGATGATTATACAAAGTGATAAACTACAAGTATCGTTGGAATGATGAAGCTTCCTACACAATTTCGACAATTGATAAGAAACATATTCAGCATGCTGTCTTGTAAGAGTAGTTCTAAAATTTTGAAAATAGAACATATTTTATGACATTTGAAATCTATCTTACAATTTATTCAACCATACGGAGAGTTTAATAGGTACTAATTATTTATGTTATTACTTTAATAATATATATATAATAATCGATTTCTTCCCCAAGACTCAATTACAAGTATATTGCCACTTAAAGATAATTTAGGCCAGAAGCGAATTCAACGGATTTAGAAACAGAACTAAGAAAACCAATAGAGCATAACAAAATTAAAACACAATCACAATTTAAATTGAAGAGGTGTGATTGACTTAGTTTTTAGAACTTTACACGCTAGACCATTTCAATAAGTGTGGAGTAAAAAATTTAAGATATAAAATTACACAACATCCTACAACAGTTCGACCTTATCTTGGAACCTAAAATCAATGTCTAAACAGGTGCGAGGAGGGGTAGTTTTTAGGAGATATGACCAAGATAGGTGTTAACACTAACTTTCCATTGGGATCGGATTTAAATTTTCTTTCCTAAAGCGACAAAATGGACGGCAGACAACCATGCGGACGTCATTGACCATCAGTATTGCTCCATTACGTGGGGCGGCATACGCGGTTTTTCAGTGACAAGGATACGCGTCTTCACATGGCAACTAGCGAACAAAGGCAGAGGCTTTTTTTTTTTTTTTTTAAATATATAAGTTTTTATTTATTTATCAACACCATATATAAAGTCCACAAGAATAACCGGCTTCCCCCTTCTGTGCTGCTGCGACTTCATTTGTCACGACCCACCACTATTGCTACCCCTCTTCTTCGTTCATAATTATCCGTATCTGTACATCTGTTCAATGAATTTGGTTGTGTGGTGCTTTGAGTCGGACTTGTTCATCTTATAAGCACAATATGTCACTCGACAATATTTTTAATCCCTCGCATTTCGTATCGTGTTAGAAATAAATCACTGCACTCTCCAACATACATAAATTAATGATTCAAGTGTACAATACGTTAACCCCTCACATATAGTATGGTTAGAAACAAATCGCTTCTATCTTCAAAATATATAAATCTATTATATATATTATATAATTTCAAAAAATTTTTGTTATTCCACATTTTCAAAAATTTACGATCAAAGCAATTAAACCCACGTTTTTCTTAATGAACTTTATGCTTTTACTATATTCCACAATTATATCCATTACCATATTGAAATCACTAAACTGTAGTTTTTATTATGAAATTTTATAAAACCTTTTTGCTTCTTTTTTTAAAATTATTTTTATTAACTCGATGAAATTTCCAATCATTATTTCAAGGAGAAATGGTGTTATGAATCTAATGATTTCTTCAGGTATTATTAATTTATATATAAAAGAAATAAAGTTAAAATATAGCGACATATAAAGTATATAATTTTATTGTATCCATAACAATACAACACATTTTATCACACACACTGATGCATTGACCTATAAACACTTTCATATAATCATATCCACGTCTTTTAGATAAAAGAGTATATATTTATTTATTTATTTGTATATGTGTTTGTGTATATCTACGTCCAAAAAAAGAAAAAAGTAGTTGGAGGACTAAGCTCCACGTTTCTGTTTGTTGCATTTTTACTTATTTTTCTATGGTTAAAGTTTTCCTTTTTTCCGTGGCCCAAAAGAAAATTTTTTATCTTTTTTCCATAAATTTCACATGATTATGTACACATGTTCAACGTCTTATTACTTAGGGATTGCATAAGAACAATGAAATGCCTAATTATATATATATATATATATATATATAAAGACAAAACTTGTGAAAAGTTAACGTAAAACCTAAAAAAAGTACTAACATAGATTCTCTTCCAATAATCACGTAAAGGAAATTGAAAATATGTGCTAGGCAATAGGCATAGAGAAAGTTATTTCACTATTGATAAAATGAATTTAGATGGGTTTTATTATAGAAAATTAACTATAGTTATTATCAAAAGATTTGTCTCCATAAAGTTGAGTACAACACAATGCTAAGAATGATAAATATAATAAACATGTAACTACGACAAAAGGCATGAAGCATAATGTAAACAATAGACAAAATTATTTGAGTTTAAAAATAAGTTGAAGCCATGAGTAGTGTTATAATTTGATAAGGCTTGAAGGAAAATAATGAAAGATATAATTGCAATATTTAAATAAATATTTTAAGCTATTCCATCATATATCACTTAAATGTTCCTCACAAAATCTTTTTTGTGTGGGATTACAAAAAAAAAAATGAAGTGCCGAATATGAAAAGAAAAAAGTTCTGAAAAGTTAAATACGGTGCCTAAAAAACAACTAAATAAATTGTTTTCAAATAATAATATAAAGGAAAATGAAAGTGTGTGATAGGCATAGGTAAAATCATCTCTGAATTGGTAAAGCCAATTTAGAAGGGTTTTATTAAAGAAAATTAATTATAGTTATTATCAAGAAAATCATCTCCCATAATATCGAATACAACGATATGCTAAGAATGATGAATACAATAAAAGTGAAGCTACGATAAAAAGGTATAAAACATGTTATAAGCATGAAATCATAGTTATTTAAATAAAAATGTTAAGTTGACGCCATGAGTAACGACGTAATTTGAGAACACATGAAGCAAAATAGTGAAAAATAAAACTGCAATGCTTGATTAATGGTTTAAATAATACCAATTTCTATCACTAAAGTCCAAAAATAAAGAGAAAACTAATGTGTTGAAATGAAAATATGAACAAAGATATTTTGGTAGAATATTTCGTGTACCTTTGACCCTTACGTTTTTTTCCCCGCATGTACAAGATATGTAAACGCGATTTGACCCAATAAATTATGTAGAACATAATCTTCATAAATACAATTTCGAAATCATACTATAACGGGCCAATGCTTTTCCTCAGTCAAAACTAATACAGTATCGGTGTACGAAAGTTAACAAATTTAAGATATTTGATAAACAAATCCATCCCAAAGGAAAAGAAAAGAAAAAAAAAAAAAAGATTTAGGAAGAGAATAGAGCGAAAGGGTTAATGCTTGAAAATGACAACTTTTGTTGTTGAAAAATGTCAGTTGTAATAATCATAATGGTACAAATTTATGGAAGTATCCCTAACGGGAGCAAATATAAATTCGGGGTTCATACATTTCCTATATAATAAGCTATGATGATCAGTAATTTGAGTGCTTCACTATCTAATTTTTCGTGTATGAATTTGGTTGAAGTGGTTATGTGTTTATAGTGTACTTTTCACGATATACAATACTTTAAAATACGGATTTTATAAGAGATGATTAAAAAAGAATATGATAATGAGAAAAAAAAAAAAAACCAATCTTAAGAGACCCCGAAAGATATATGCCGGATATATGAGCTATTCAAGTATTTAACATTACTATTTTTGTTGAGAGATGCTATGTTCTTCATTTCAAATCTTGTTTAATCTTTTTGAGATTTCATTCTCAGTAAATTCATCTCTTCTTACAAGAAGAGGCTTTAAATACTTTTAAAGTTTGCTATTGATACTATTTGTCAAATCCAATTGATGATTGACCGATTGATACAAATTTTTTAACCAATAAATTTCTTTTTAACTCCTTATAGATCTAAACCTAATAAAAGTCCTTTTAGAACTATAAACCTTCCCAAATTACCTAAGAATAGATAAGCTAATCAATAATTGTTATACCATACCTATATTCTAAATCACCTTTAATAATCTTGAATCATATTTTATTCTTCAGACATCGTATTATATCTTAAAACTTCAAACCTAAATCCTTACTAGTTTGAAAGGTTATGAGTTAATTTCAACCTCTTAGTGAAAAATAACAACTTTATTAATTTTTTTCCCCTCTCCTCCCAAAGATCCGATAACAATTTAAAGTAGGCATTTAGCCCGCATATGGGATTAAGAGCTAGTCGAATATTATGCAGGGTCATTTATATTTTCAGAACTTGCAATGCTTTTCTACTTTGGAATTATTTTTGTTTTCAAAATAAAAATAAATAAAAAAGTTGAGGTGATCTCTGGAGGTTTTTCATTTCTGACAATGAGATTTTGCATGAAATTCAGTTCCAATAAATTTTTAGAAAAAGACGCTTCTAAGACCCAGCCAGCTCATTTTGCGGATAATATTATTGGTCACTAAATTTGCCCTTACCCATCTTGCTTTTCAATTCTGATACCTGGGACCTAGAAATCCAGAGGTGGGGCCTGTTTTCTTGTCATGATTAAACTGATTGCATCATTGTATTTATTTGTATATTGAGAGACCATAAACAGAGAAACTAAAATGAACTTCATCATGCATTTTGCTTTTTATAATATACTCAACGGAGAACCTGCAAATGGTGAAATTGTGGCTTTGCGTCAAATAACACGTTTATCTCAACATAGCTAACTAGTTAAAGTCATGCATAATATGTGTATACAGATTTCATTTTAGAATATATTCTTATTATGAAAAAAAGAAGAAAAATTGGCACGAAAAAATTATCATAATTAATATTTGAATCAGTTCAATTTAAGAGATTGTATAAATGCAAATATTTAATTATATAAATATACTTCATATATTGTAAATTATGCAGCTATTTATGGTTATACTAAACGTTCTAATATTTAGAAAAAAATTTGTAATCCTTTTATATCCATTTATATAAGGGTTGTAACAAATGCCAACTTGTATAAGGTTATGTCTCTTGAAAAATGAAACATCATGGGTAGTAAAACAATAAAAAATATTGTTAATGAAAAGATATAAATAATAAAAGTTTCCTAAAAAAGAATTTTAAAAATATAAATAAAATGAGAGAAGTGAAGTGCCATGTTGTTATAGACTTACTGATTATAAGAAGTTATTTTCGCTGTATTGAAAGGCAACACTAACACAATAACTTTTCATAAAATATAAGGATGTATTTATAATAACAACAAAAAATTCTTTTGAATTTATATATATAGATTATAATAGATAAGGATATACTTATCAATAAAAGTTATATAATTACTTAAGAAATTATATTAATTAACATGCTAATTGCATATACGTATAAATTTATAAATAGAAGATAAATATTATTATTTATTTATATATATCACAATTTTGTGTGGTTATTTTTTCATGAAATGCCACATTATTTAGAAAGAATTACTATCTTTCAAACTGAAGGTGTAAAACATATAAGTGCATTGGTTGCATTTTGTGCATTCTTAATGTAAAAGTTTCGATTGCAG
Source organism: Lumnitzera racemosa (assembly GCA_024138005.1). Classification (NCBI taxonomy): domain Eukaryota; kingdom Viridiplantae; phylum Streptophyta; class Magnoliopsida; order Myrtales; family Combretaceae; genus Lumnitzera; species Lumnitzera racemosa. The sequence goes on from JAMXBC010000011.1 coordinate 64,300,858, forward strand.
CTCTTTAAAAATTTAAATAAATAATGACCAAAAGTAAATAGAAGTATTATCAAAAGAAAAAGGAAAAAGTAATACCAAAAATGTATAATAAAGGGAAAAAAATATCGAAGAGGAACTATAAAAAAAATGTTAGGGAAAATTATAATGGAAAGGATTAATGTTTGAGAGTAAATTCAAATAGGGAATCAAAGTTTCGAAAATTTCAAATAAAGAATTAATATTTTATAAAGTAAATCAAATAAGGGATTTATATTAGTCAATTCATAAAATATTTTAACCATTTTATGAAATGTTGATTACTTATTTGAACTTTTCAAAACGTTGATCCGTTATTTGAATCATTTTATGAAACGTTAATCTCTTATTTAAACTTTTTAAAACGTTAATCCCATATTTAAACTTATCTACCAACGTTGATTTTCTCTGTTGTATTCTCTAAAAAAATATATTATCAATGAGATATAATAGTAAAAAAAGCATGTGAAATTATATATTATAACATATTCATATCCTTACAAATTTTATAGAAAAACTTTTACGGTTTCGTCTATTATTTTGATAGAATAGGTCTAACTCTCCATCTCATTGTTCATTTATTATTAATTAGATCTAAATAATTGAAAACACAATTAACTTAATAGTTTAAATTAATGAATATTAAATTAACGGTATGATAAAGTGTAGTACCGATCCGTTAAAAAACATGAAAGAGACAATAGAAAAATTCATTTTATAGGACAAATTATTATTTGTTTATATATGCCACAATTTTGTGCGGTTATTTTTTCATAAAATGGCGTCTTTTAAAAACATCATCATCTTTCAAACTGTAGGTGTAAAACATATGAATGCATCGGGTTGTGTCTTTATGCACCAATAATGTAAAAGTTGCAACCATTGTGAAATCCAGAAATTTTTGTAATGATAAAATAATAATAATAATTAGAGTATCGACTAGTATCTTAGATAAGCTTAGGGATTTTAGATCTTAAAGAATAAATAAATAATTAGTTAGATAATATCAGTGAGGAATCAAGTACATCCAAAAACTCCCAAAAAAATAAAATATGAGACTTACACTCAAATACGAAAACGTAAAACTAATTGCCATACGAAGGCTCTTACTATGGACGCCATTTACCATGGAACAACTTAGAAAGGCAAATTGCACCAACCTTACTTGTAAATTTTTATAATTGTATGAATACCCTCAAATTTAAAAAATAGTACTTACATCCCTAAAATGTATATGAAACTCACATTACTTAAATAGTATATACATATGTATAGATATATTATGTGTATGTATTAATAATATATTTACATTAGATTTACATATTATAATTGATATTACTATAGTATTATACTAATTTATAATACACTCATAGTTAAAATATATAATTTTAAAATTATTTATATATACAATAATATATATAAAAATATAACTATAACAATCTAAACATTAGCCAATTATTTTGTATAATTAGAAAATAGAAATAGAAAATGTGTTATAGGTAATATATATTAGCTAATGGCATAAGCACCATACGCATATTCAAATGTAAATGTAAATAAATGTATGCAAAAATTTTTTTTCTTTAATATTGATAAATTTTAATATCTATGTGTTTTATTTGTTTTTAGTTACAACTATTTTTTGACCAAGTATATTATGCTCTCTTTTTTTGTAATATATTTTACAACTACATCAATAAATTGATATTAGATGAGAGTGGTAAAATTTTTATTTATTAACAATTTCATAATGCCATATTCTTATCCTATCTTTATCTTCATTTTAAATTTCAAAACTAAATTAATATTAAGAAACAAACTACCTCCTAAAAAAAAAAGACAACCTTAATCTTCATTTTAGTTAGATAATTATGGTACAAAATTGTCAAGACTCTTTATAACTTAATAACATAAATATTAATCTCTATAACGAGATAATCAACTTTAATTTCCTCTTCTTGATAAATACAATATAAATTTTGTTCAATTTAACGTACAAAAATCTATAGAAAGCCCGAGCAAGGTCATTTCCCTTCTTAACTAATGACTAAAGAATTACTATCACGTGATAGCTTGATCTTATAAAGATTATTATGATGTATGACCATTATGATCTTAAGACTGGTTTTATATATTTACATAAATAATTTCAAAATTATATATGTTGATCGTGGTTGAATCAATTGAGAAGGAATGAGCTCGAGTAGAGCTTGGACACCTTGGGCTTAGATCTCCTCTCTTGCATATACATGTGGTGGTATGGGGTTTGCATATACTGGTTGTTAGCGAATAGTATGCACTATTGTAAAGATTGGACAGTTTTGAAGGTTGTTAGCCATGATCGGTTTTTGTAACCAAATTCGTAGCTTAGAGGTATGATGTTTGCAAGGGTTGTTGGGTGTGTTGACCATACCATGGATGTTAGATGACCTTTAGTAGGTTATAGCCTAAAGCTAGCACTAAAGACAAAGGAAGAGTTAAGACGTTGAGGGAGAGGGGTTCATAGGTGCTTGGTTAAGGATGAGTTAAGACTTGAGTTAATGCTCGGTAGTTGGTGTGTGCAGGTACAATAATAGAGTCAGCTTACTTGGGTGAGGCATTATAGGGCTCGCTGAGCAAGTCATAACATAGGAGATGAGCTTACTATTCACCCATATGTTTCCAAGTCCACTTCTTTATATGATGGGCCTAGGGTTAGGTTAGAATTGAGTATTAACATTTGCTCCCTCCCTACTCTCCTTAACGTTTAGGATGGGAGGAGAGTAATTTGTGTAATTTGACCTAGCTAAGGTAGGATTACCCTTCTTATGATCGAAGGGGCTTACATTGTTGTTTAGCTGCATGATGTTTAGCATCTCTAGTTAGGTATGTCTTCTAGTTCATTGGAATTTGGCATGATTGATGCAATCGTTGGATTGCCTGAAGTGTCGTGATGACCTTTTTCTAGGAAGTGTAGCATGCATTAATGATCCCCCAAAGGTGACTACGCGCGTAGGATATTTGTGGAAATAGTAGTGTTGTCCATTGTGGACAACAACCTTAGGGCACCCTTAGAAGTACGGATGAACGAATTGATGAAATGGCTAACCTTATATAGCCAACCTTAATAGGTGGTGTCATGATCACTTTCCACATTGTCTCGTACAAATATAAAATTTACCCCTTTTAAAAAAAAGTGGAAACACTATATAATAAAATTGAACTCGCTAGCAATCTTTTAAAAATACTTGTGGAAATTGCTAGCTAACAACAAACGTTTCAGTCAATTTATAGTATATGGTAAATACAAAGGTCGTATTTTGCGGTGAAGGAAATAACAAAGTTTAGAAAGATAACTAAATACTATATTCTACTATTTCTACTCTAATCTAGGTAATCGAATAAGCAATTTTAAAAGAAAGAACGTATAAGTTATCTAAATATAAGTAAAAACAACAATACAATTAAGCATGGATTGTAGCAATTTCTTGGTATTGGGATGTGGTCATGCCATTAGAATATTTATGATAGTCTAAACATAGATTTTGCTCATATTTACAGAATTTATCTAACTCTTGTTTTGTAAATTCTATCATGTAGCAAGAGCATTATATTATCAATATCTCACCTACACTATTGATTAACTACTCAAATTCTGAAACTATTTAAATAAATATGTTAGAATTGATTTTTCATTCTAACCAATTTTAACTCTAAGTGAGTACAAGAATTTAAGTCCTAATTTTTAAGAATTACCCATTCAAATTAGGAATCCTAGGTTTCAAATCTTATTATGGTATCCAGAGCCTATTAAGATAACAAGGGGGGAGGCTCAATGTGTGAGAGATGCTATCTAGCTCAACATTAACCTAAAAATCAAGTTATACCTAATTATATCATAGAACTAAGTAAAATTCCAAATTTACACTATTACAATAAAAAAAATCAATAGCCACAACTATTTCATCATGTTTACATACTACCTATAACCATAATAAGCTCTATTTATCATATTCATGAAAAATAAACATTCAACACATAATATACATGAACATGAAAATAAACATTGCATTAAACATGGAAAAAGTATGAGAAACATTTCAAATTTGAGCTGCTTAACCTTAATAATGGAGTTCCTCAAAATTTTCCTAACGATCTCAATGGATGTAATGGAAATCCACAAACCCAAACCTTGAAAAGAGTTAAAATCCATTAATAGTTTACATTACGATCATGAAAATACAAGAAAACTCCATGGAAATCATAAAACTATGCTAAAAGTAACCTAAGATAATGTAAAGAAGAGAAAAATGGTGGAAACTAGAACCCTAAACCTTAAAAATTACAAATCAAAATCTATAGAAAATGAAGAAGAAGATGATTTTATATTAAGTCATTATCGGCATACGGTAAGCAAGGGTATCATCATGACAATGGACACATATTGCTCTTTTCTTTTAATGAAACGACGCGTTTTTGTTTTAGGAGTCAAGTATACCGTTATGATGATAGTTGGGTACCGTTATGCCGGTATACTCTTCTAGTTTTACAACTTGATTCAATTCTATTTAGCATACTGTCTTGACAGTAGATGGGCGTACCATCATGTCGGTAGTTCTAACTCTAAGTTTACTTCTTTTACTTTTTTCTTCGTTTTTGGCTTCTTGAATTGGGGCTACCATGCTACAAGATCAAACATGAAAAGCTTAAATTTTTTAAATATATACTACTTTTGAGCATTAAAACACAAAAATATGAATTACACTTGTGTTGAGTAATTATATGTGATTTTAATAAAAATTCATACACTTTTACTAAAAAATCTATCAAATCACATACAATTGTTAGAGAAATCCTTTAGATAAGTGTATGGTTTCACATATTTATTAGTACCCCAAACTTTTTAACTTACTTATCTCAAGCAAGATTGAACCACTTATAGAACAATGGGTAAAAGATAGATTCTCTACTCTTTAGTTGTTAAGTCTATTCTCTAGTTTATACATACTAAGTTGTGCATTTTTCAATTCAGTTTTTGGCATGCAATTAATTGTTCATGAAAGCTAAGTAAATGGTTGAGTATGCTTAATTACATATCCAAAAGAATTAGTAAATTAATCCATGGTTCATAAAGTTAAGTATCTTATTTAACTCAAGATTAGATAACCTGAGATCAAATAAGTTGTCATAAAGGGAGAGAAAGATTGGTACAGTTTATAGATTGATCAATGTATATATGGTCCTAATCACTCCCTTATGCCAATTATAATTTAGAAAAATATAACAAAATTGGATTGCTCTTTACTCAAATCTCCAAAAAATTTTCAATTTTCATACTTATGGTCAATTTTCACTTATGCATCCTGAACTTTTGTTCAAGGGAGCTCTTTATTCGTCACCTTTTCTCCAAGTGAACACTAAGGGCTTATGAACCCTTTCTAGAATTTATCATTCTAGAAAATGTGCTGAGCACTTATTAGACACCTTAAATATTCACTTGTGCTCTCTTTTTCTTTTGTTTTTCTTTTTGTTCTTCTTTTACACATACACACATATATATTGAAGTTGGGTTTATCCCTAACTTTAGAATTGTGGCTCGTTTTTATTCTATTTTTTATTAGGAAATCCTTTTTAAGACCAAAACAATTTCAACATCTTCTCTAACAGTTATACTTAGCTACTTAGAAATTCAAAGAGCATGATACATGAAAATTAATTTTCTAAAAAGTAAATGCCTAACTTTTATTAGTAGCACCATCTTATTCTTAACTCATGAATCTACAGTTAAATGAAAAGGGTAACAATCTAATCCAAAGATTCTGTTAATTAATTCTATAGTGATGTAACAACTCCATTTGATCCTCATTCATGAACATAATAAAAAACAAAAGTTACTTGCTCTTTTTCACACAACTTAGAGATTTTAAGAAAATAAAATAGACTTAGCAACCAAATGCCCATCACAAATTTAATATCAATTCAACAAAGTGTAGCCACAACTTTAATCTACTCCATATATTCCCTACCCCCAACTTTTATTTCTCTTATCATCTCAGCTCATCATCAAATGTAAATCATAAAGGTATGGTTAGAACAAAGTTGCCTTAGGAATTAAGCCGAGCTGCGTTATTGTCCTTTCGCTCTTTAGGTCCTTTTAGAGTTAAAATCAAGCCTTTTTAAAGATTTACACAAGAATAGAAATTGTCTCAAAGTATCTTATTCAACCATTTTCTCAAAACATAAAGCAAAACTAGAAAAACTTAAATAAAAGTGCATGGAAATTAAATAAAACTCTGGTGGGTTGTCTTCTACTTAGCACTTGGGTTTTATGTTCCTTAACTAAACCGTTCTCATAATCATTATGGTGGATCTTTCAATTGTAGAATCATTTTGTCTTTTGCCACATCTTCTTCTTTATGAAAATGTTTTAGGAGTTACCCATTGACCTAAAATGATTCTCCAGTCTCTCCTTTTATCTCAATAGTTCCATAAGGGTAAGCTTTAGTTACAACATAAGGGCCTCTCTATCTAGACTTCAATTTCCTTGGAAAGAGTTTTAGTTGAGAATAGTATAATGACACCTTCTCTCCCTCTTGGAATTTTTGCTTAAGAATTCTTTTATCATGCTATCTTTTAGTCTTCTCCTTGTAAATCTTAGCATTCTCATAGGCTTCATTTTTTAATTCTTCCATCTCATTCAGTTGGAGTAATGGATTTTCTATTGCTATTTCATGATTGAAGTTCAAAAAGTTCATTACCTAATAGGCCTTATGCTCTAATTCAATTGGATGGTAACAAGCTTTACCAAATACCATACGGTATGGTGACATCCCAATGGGGTTCTTATAGGCTATTCTGTATGCCCATAATGCATCTTAAGCTTTAGTGACCAATCTTGCTAGGAAGTGTTAACTGTCTTTTTGATCAATAATACTACTGATATTTATTGGCAATTACTCTGATGAAATTCTTTGTGATGTGTTACCCATGTACGCAAAATGGTACATTTCAACTGATTTTGTATAATTTATTAAAATTATTATTTGTATTCAAAAAATTACAAATTTTATTATTCTGATGTTTTATTGTATATAAATTTAGGAAAAAATATTGATTAGGTTTAATTACAACTGGAAAAATAGAATGCTTAAGAAATCATGCAAAATCGAGTATGTTTCGACTCAAAAGTTTTGTATAGAATATTTAGGTGATATAGAACAGTGCTATGAAGCTCTTTTTTAGAAATTAATTTTTCAAAATCTTAAGTAATTTTTTTGCCTTAAAATGATGAATAAAATGAGTAATTTTGAGTTAATTAAGTAATTAAATGACTAATTATTGATTTAGTGTATAATAAGATATTTAGGGATGTTAATTTTTGATGTGGTAACATAATCATAACACTTGGAGTATTAAATGTAATTATTATGAGAATTATATAGTAAATATATGTAATTATAAGAATATGTGAAGTTGGAATTATAATAAATATAAAATAATATGTTAAAATGAATAATATAATAATAATAGTGATACATGATAAATCTGATAGGAAACATAAAATTAGGTAATTATATGAAAATATAAAATTTTCTCACATCGAGAGTAAAGTCGGTACACTAATAAGAATTAAAGTGTACTGGGTAGAATAGAATACTGATTTAAAATCAAAAGTAATACTTAGGATATGTGAGCCAAATGTGATTAATTTCACATTAGGATTTAGAACATATTTTTAAGATTTACTAATAATACTCGTAGTTAAAACTGAATTAGAACCTGAATCGGAATCGAATTCGGAAATTGAATCTTAAACTAACTTAGGATGAATTGTTAATGAATAATATGTATATATAAAAAGTTGAGTTAAATCAAAACCTAGAGTATATAAATATATCATCAAGATATAAATACTAAAAAATGTATATTATAAGACACATAAAGACAAGTCAACCTGCGATTGGTTGAATAAGCGACCCTGGATTCCAAGAATGTTAGGTTAATACTTCGTCGTATTTTAGAGTATTCGAAGACTTAGGATTGTACTTGTAAGTAGTTATGTACGCATGTGCTTGAGTATCTAATTTCATGCTGTATTCTTATTATGTTGGATGATTGATGTGAATGGAATGGTGTGAAATTGTTTGATCACCCTAAATCGTGCCTAACTATAACTGACCTAAGTACCCACATGTATTGCAACCCTTTAGGGGATCATTAGGGTTTTCTAACCAAATACCGATACCTTCGAAAAAGATAATGTTAGATAGCATAATGGTCCTTTCTTCATCCTTAGCCAAACTAAGTAACAGGAGAGGAGGTTGCAGTAAGGATAAGGGTATTGGTTAAAAGGATAGTCTTAAGGGGAGTGGTGTATCTATTGCACAAACCTGGGTTTGGTTGTGAGCTGTTGTATTAATAAAAACCCCTTATCCTGAATTAGAGTGGATAAAATTACTCTAATTTAACAATGGATCGAACCACGTTATGTGATGGTACTTGCTTATTGCATTGCATATAATTAATTGTTTGATTATCTTGTCTGTGTTTGTTACATTTTCATAAGTCTCTAACTTAACTTACTGAGCTATGGTTGCTCATACCTATATAAATTCTCTTGCAAGTTCTGACTTCTGATTGCTATGCTAAGATATAATTATCCGGAGGTTAGTTCTCTTTTGAAGCTATGGGGAACGAAGATGAACTAGCCAAATGATCAAGTTTATAAGGTTTTATTAATATCTCTAGGATTATGAACTGATATATGATATGTAAGTTAGCAAATTGTTGTAATATGCAAAATCTCTTGGGAATTTTACCATAATGTGAATGTAAATATATATATATATATATATATATGACTTAAGGTTTTAACTTTTATTGTATATTTTAGCTTACACTTTAATCGAATTGTTTACTTCAAAGCGAGAAGTTGTAGACGCCTTGTGTAAAGTAAATCTATGATAGGAATTGTGAGGTTAGTTACTATCATAGGTTAGTTTACATAACGGGATTTTTGCGACTTTACGGCTTCGGGACATAACAGTACATGCTGTTAATACGTGTAATTTGAGGTTATCTATGGTTTCAACCCTGAGTTATCCTTCAACTACACCTTAATGTTGTCTACTAACCAAGAAGATTTAGAAGCAAGAACCAAAGCCTAGTCCCTCCAATAGATCTACCAACGAGTTGCCTAATACATTGACTAAACTGCTAGAAAACTGAAGGAGAAAGATAAAGGAAGGAAGACCAAGTAGTTTTAGTAGGGTAACCAAGTATGGCTATACTTAAACGAGGAAAGGTTTCTGAACAAGAGGAAGAACAAGTTGTCTACCAAAGTTGAAGGACCATTTAGGATACTCTAGAAGATAAATGACAATACATACCAACTAAAGTTACTGGAAGACTTCGGAGTGTTAGATATGTTTAATGTTGTAGACTTTAGCTCCTTATTGAATTGATGAGAACTTGGATGAAGATCAGCTTGATTTGATCTCAAATCCTAATCAACTTGATCGAGATGATAGGAATCAAACCATCATAACCTTGACCTAAGCCCAAGCTTAAAGATTAGAAAGCATGACCAGACAAGTTCTTTCTTTACGCACTACATTTGAGGAATCCGAGCTACTGCATTCTACCAACCTGATGCCTTGGCTAAGCTAAACCTTCTTATACTTATCAATAGTCTCCAATTGTCGACCCAAGATACATCCAAACAACAGCTCGGCCTATCTAACTAGCTACTCAGCTAACTTGAATCTAAGTTGTACTCAGTACGTCTGAGTTGAATTGACTTTGGAAAAGTCACCTGATTAGCTTTGTACTGCTGAACTGTTACCTCGGCTTAACATCATCACTCAACAGCACCCAGGTTAATTGAACAGTTGCCTATCTTTTGTCAGGTACACAACCACTAATCACCTGGTACGTATTAGAAGACCCTTGTGATAGAATCTTTTGTACATGATATCTATTTTTTGTTGTATTTTTAATTATACCTTTTAGACATTCCTTGTAACATATTTATTTAAAACATTACCCTTTTCGTCTTTTCCATTTTAGGTAAGATGCCCTAACTTATATAAATACTCACTTTACATGTAGCCATAAATCATCTTACATTCTCTAATATCAAATATACTCCCTTTTGTAAATGTTGCTTACAATTTGTTTGCCTACTTAGTTCTTATTCTAACCCTTAAGCGAGGTTAAGTGACGAGTACCCTCATTGGACCAGCTCGTATGTTATATCGAGTTAAGTTGTGAGTTATCGGAAGTTTCCTAGTGCATCATATCTGTAAGACCCATAATTAGCTATTTGGGATTTGACTCATAAAATTTAAGGCGATCGAACAAATTATTTAATTTAACCCAAAATTTACGACAAAGCTAAAATTATTAGTAAAAGTGATCCCGTAAACTCAAATTTAAGAAAATAAGTAATAAAATAAGAGAATAGAAAAATTCCAAATTTTAAGTATGTTACCTGTTATTTATTAAAAATACGTAAAATACATTCTGATAACTAACGAATTACTAGAGATAAATTATATATATACTAAAAATCATAAAATAACTTAAATAATATTAAGGAATATTTATTTATACCATATATGTATTTACATGTAGGTAACAATACGCGTAATTACTTAAAATACGCGAAATAGGCTAAAATAATGGTAAATAGTTAAAGAAAATGTATGAATAATTAAGGAAAAATCAAGAAAACGTGGAAATCTCCAAAAAGCGTTCATGGTAACTTGGAAATGGAGAAATTAAATTAACCAATCAAAATGTAACAAATAAAAAGTGAAAAAAAGATAAGATAAAACAATTATTACATTAATTTAATGCATAAAAAAATCCCTAAGACCTATATAAATACCCAAAATTTCATAGAAGCTCATTTGAGATGTTTGGAGTTGTAGAAAATTGAGAAGGTAAAAAATTTGAGAGAAAATTAGGATTTAAAAAAATTAATAAAAATCTGTATAATTAGAGCCTTAACGGAGCTCCCAAACTAGACGAGCATTTGGAAGTAGACGGCCATCATCACCACACGGTTGTGGCAACGCTTAGGGTGGATGATAAGGCCTTGGTGGCAGGAACTACCAGTTTTGGTGAATCCAAATTTTCTCCTGATTTTACATATTTTGTTAAAAATATTAAATATCCTTAGAAAATTATGAAATTTGGTATTTTAGAATATTTTTGTGTTTAGTTTTTAGAAAAAATATTATTTTGATAGAAATATATCCTATGATATATGTTGCTTAAGAAATCATGTAAAATTGAGCATATTTTGATTTAGAAATAAATTATCTTAGGAGTATAGTTTTAAGCCTAAAATTTTTATGTAGGCTAGTTAGAACATTTAAAATAGTGTTAAAAATTCCTTTTTCAAAAATGAATTTTTTTAATTTTTGGATAATTTTTAGGCTTTAAAATGATGCACAAAATGGGTAATTTTGAGTTAATTAAGTAACTAAATGGTTAATTACTGATTTAGTACATAATTATATGTTCTAGGATGTTGATATTTGATGGAGTATGCTAATTTTAGTATTTAGAGTGTTAGGTATAATTATTAGGGCATTATGTAGTAAATATGTAATAGGTAAAAATGGTAAATTTTAAGTTAATTTTGTAATTTAAGGTAATTAGGTTTAAAATTTTATTTGGGATGAATTTAGATATTTTGAGATGTTAATTGATGTTGGGAGATGATATTTGGAGTGATAAAAATATTAGATGTGTATTATGTACATAATAGGTAATAATACATAATATGCAAAAATTGGAAATATAATAAATAGAAAATGTTAGAATAAAAATTGATATTATACTGATAATAGGAATATATATAAAATTTGGTAAGAGACTTAAATTTAGGTAATTATATGAAAAATGTAAAATTTTATCATATTGGAAGTAAGTTCAGTATACTAATAAAGATTTAACTATATCGGGTAAAATGGAATACTGATTTAGAACTAAAAGTGATAATTATAATACTCGAGCCTAATGTGATGAATTTCACATTTGTGTTTGAATTGCATTTATAGACTTCATGTATAATATCCTTAATTTGAACCGCTTTAGAATCTCAGTTAGAACCGGATTCGAAAACCAAACCCTAAACTAACCTAGGATGAATTAATAATAACTATTATGTATATGGGAAGAATTAGGCTAAATCATAACCTAAAGCATATATACATATACATATACATATACATATACATATACATATACATATACATATACATATCATCAAGATATAAATACTAAAAACATATTTATATTATATATTATAAGACATATGAAGACGAGTTGATCTGCGGTTGGTTGAGTGAGTGACCAAGGATGCTAGGTAAGTTGGGGTTAATATGTTGTTATATTTCGGAGTACTAAATTATAGTACTTGGAAGCTTAAGATTGTATATGATTGTACTTGTTAGATAGTTAACTGTGTATATGTGCTTGTTTTTTAATTTAAAGATGTGATTCTAATTATTGTCTTAGCTTGTATTTATGTGATTTGTTGAAATGATTGAATACCTTAAACTAGATATAATTAAATATATGACTTGAAATTTTAAACCGGACATACATAGCAACCCATTAGGAGAACGTTAGGGTTCTCCGGCCAAATATTGACCCCTTTGAAAAGGATAGCGCTGGATGACATAATTGGTGTCATACCTCAAATAGAAAGAGTCATAACAGTCCCGCCGTGTAAACTAATCTAAGATAGAAGCTGACCTTATAGCTGCTATTGTAGATACAGTTCACACAAGGCGCATAACTCAACCAGCTTGAAATATTTGTTCTGGCACGTGTTAATAACCAAACCTATGGTAGAGCTTTTACAAAATACCTATTCTATACAACTTGTTGTCTAATACCATAACAGTATTTATACAAACATTTTATGTCCAAAGGTAAAGTTTACAATAAGAGTTTATTAAAAACCATAGGTTTTGCAGTCTATATATAATAAGTTAGGAAGCTAGTAGGTTCCCAGGAAATTCCCAATTAGTTTCCTCAAAAACTCAAAGACAAAGTTAAAAGCCGAGGTTCAGTTGATTCCTCGATCCTTACTTTCCCAAATAACAGCATATTAACTTGGGAATGGTGGTATTTGAACATCCTGACCTCACTCAATACCTGCAAAAAAGTCTATAGGGATGTGAGCACAACTAGCTTAGTAAGTGGGACAGAGTCAGAAGAGTACTGTACAAACATAAATAAGGTTAATAATTACGATGAAATGCAATGTAATCAAACAAATGAAACATCGCACAATGTTATTTAGTCCATTGTGAGGTTAGAGAAATTATATCCACTCTAACTCGGATTGAGGAGTTTCACTGCAACTCAAGTCAGACCAAACCCGGGCTTGTGCAATGAAGAACACCCTCCTCCCACGACTGCCTTTGAACCATGACCCCCAACCTTACCACGACCTCCTCTCTTGTCACTTAATTCAGCTCAGGGTAGGAAAAGGATCATTTCAACTATCCTCATCGAAGGAAGTTAGTATTTGGCTTGACTCTCTTAATCGTTTCTTCTAATGTGTGTTATGCATGTCTAATTTCATTTTAATCAAATAAATGTTTGCTATTATTGACTCGAATTGTTAACGATCTTTGTATTGGGAGATCTTATTTACACAAAAATCCCAAATTCAATTTTCTTAATAATTATGAAAATATTATAGTTTAATCTAAAATGGTTATATATATATATATTATTTCCAAAATATATAGTTGTATTATCACTATATATCGAATTAAGTTATTAATTGTTGATATTATATGTATTATTACGTATTATATATCGTTTTGATCGTATTAAAACACACCTTTAATTTATTAATTCACATTTTAATTCTGGCAAGGTTACCGAAATACGTACATTCTTGAATATGATAAAGTTATAGGTTAAATTACTTAAGGTTGTTTGATTTTAACAAAATTAGTATCGTTGAGTTCATATAGATTCAATGATACGTTTTACGAGTCCTATTTCTACAGATGACTTTTAACGTGTAGTTTGAGTTTTTAATACAGTTATACGTAATTTTATAAATATGATTATATTATACGTAATTTACGTTATTAAATTGTATTTTACTTAATTTGTTTATATATTGTTACAATGTAAGTATTATTCAACTCTAATATACCTAAAACGTATTTCAATAAGAAAATATTAATAAATATAATAAAATATTCATTTTATCCAATCTGATCAACAATCCTATATATAGTTTTATTTAACTATTTAATTCATTTTTGTTTATTAATATTAAAAATATACCCCGACTTGTAAATTAAGCCATTTTACTTAGTAAATTCGAAATAAATAGTTTGGGTTACCAAATAATTCCCCCAAAATTTTTATAAACTCATAAAAATATGAGAAATTTGATTATCACTTGGTTTCAAGTTTCCGACCTATCGCTTATATATTCGTATTGACAATTTTATCCCTAAAGTATTATAAATGACCCAATTATGATTATTTTTATATCAAATTAATTTCAATCTCACTCAATACTGTTATTATTTATTATAGATCAGTGCTTGTCCATTTCATCAATTAATTTCATAATTTTCTATTTAATTCATAATTTTAGCCTATTTTTGAGCTATTTTTAGGCCAAAAAACACAATAAATATTAAAAATATTCAAATAAAAATTTGGGCCACATAGAAATTATCTATATATTATACACATCTTACACAAAATTTTTTAGCTAGAAATAACATCATTTAGTATATTTATTTTACAAATCTAAATTTGGATGAATAATAGATTTTTTAAAAAAGTATATTAAATATTCGGAATTTTTCAAAAATGGAAATATTACATGAAAGCATGTTTAAAATAACTTAAGTACAATTTTTTTTTTATAATTTTCTAGGTGGATTTACTAATTTTTAGAAATTATTAAAAACAAGGCAGGAAATTGACTTTAGTGTTCCTGATATCTCCGACAGTCGTGGGATGGTGGGGGTGTGTCGGAACACTTAGACGTTGGGGGTACTCCTTGGTGGTGGAGTGGCTTCACAGCAGAACGATGTGCGCCCCAGGAACTAGCCAAACACTGTAATTGCTCTATTTTCCCCATAATTTTTCCTATTTTCTATGATTTTTTAAAAAAATTTCTTTCTATTGTTTCTAGTTTCAAAAGATGTAAAATGATGTTGTTCAACAAAGTTATAGTAGTTTAGGTTGATTTCTTTTCACTTTATTTTTTTTAAATTTTTTCTTGCTTTTTCCTCCATTAATTGCAAGTTGGAGGTGGCTCCTTCTTAGTGAAGCAACTTTTGATTCATCACAATCTAATTGCACAGCATGCCATGGCAAATTCAGCAGCTTTCCAACCGTTTCTAGCAAGTTTTAATGCATTTAGATATGTTTTGTTAATTATTTGCTTAAATATGAATATTATATATTAGGATTTAGTTATTTAATTAGTATATAAGTATATACCCTATATAAATAACATGTGAAAAATATATAACTTTACTCGTATAATTAAGTTTCTAACATATCTTTACTTTTTAGGATATGTTCTCTTAATTAATTTTATGATTTCAACAAAATATATATAATTACGTAATTTAGGGATAATTTACGGGTATAATTATTATTTATACTGGATATACTCGTAAAAATATGCTATTTTTTATATAATAAATTATACTATATTATCTCATTTTATAGCTTAATTAACTTATCTCTAAGTTCTCGTCGTAATCCGAGTTCGATTTTAGGAGTTCTAAACATTATAGTACTAGATTGAGTATTCTTACTTCTAAGGGCAAAATTGGGATTTTTGGTCACTATTTTGAAAATCTAACTTTACTTTATCACTTTATCTAACTTTTTTGTCTTAATCATAAAATTTGAACTCAATTGGAAAAGTTTCCTTAAAAGCCTTAAATTTAGGTTTGATTGTCTTAAACTCAATTTTGGGGGCTTACAATTGGTTCTTTTTTCATCTTTAGTTGAACTAAGTGAAAGGTGAGGATGTTACTGTAAGGGTAAAGTCAATGGTTTGAAGGTAGTCATGGGAGGAGTGGTGTCTCCATTGCACAAGCTAGGTTTGGTTATAAGCTGTTGTATTAACGAAAACTCTTTAACCCATATTAGAGCAAGTGCAATATCTCTAATCTTACAACTGGTTAGACAACGTTGTACGATGGCATTTATTTGAGTATGCATTGTACTTAACAATTTGGTTAATAACTCTATTTGTATTTAATGTATAGTTTTGAGTCTCCATCCTAATTTACTGAGCTATGATTGCTCACATTCCTATAGACTTTGTTGCAGGTGCTAACTAGGAAGAGGATTACAATTACCTTAAAGCTAGTAACTATGGGATCCTAGGGAGTGAGAAAATACATCTGAAGAATAGATATATCTTTAAGGTCTTAACCTTTATTTAGAATCTCTCATTTTCAGATAATGTACTATTTAGGAAGTATAGGACAACAAAACCCTACAAACATTATTTGTAATACTTGAATCTTAGTATATATACATGATTTCATACATTCTTAAGTAAATAAATTATTAAATTTGTGAACTGTTTACTTTAAAGCGGGTTAGTCGTGGACGCCTTGTGTACATCAGGTCTAAGATAACGGTTATAAGGTTAGTTTTTATCATATAATAGTTTATATGGCGAGATTATTATAACTCTACTGCTTCGGGGCGTGACAATATCCTTGGAGCTGTTCAAGGGTTACTTGTTTACCTTCTTATTCTTTGTGCATTCCCCACTTTTTTTTTTTCAAGCTTTCAGTAAGCTTGGACCCATTCCCTAATATAGTCACCCTTGTTAGTCTTTGGTCATGGCTTATCACAAGTACTCAACTATTGGCATGGAGAATCTACCATAATGGATTGACAACAAGAGATAACTTAGGAAAGAGAGGTTTACATGTTGGAAATCTTTATCCTTTGCATAGACAGGAGGAAGAATCTATCCACTACATTTTCTTAAACTACAACTATAGCAAGCAGGTGTGGTAGAGACTAGGAGTGAACTTGCCAAACTGTTCTTTTAATTTTGAGGACCTTAAAACATGAGTTCGAAGAGTTTATAAAAGGTAAAAAGTGGATTAGAGGAAAATTGTCACCCCATTATTAGTAACCATCTTAGCTGCCTTGAAGGGAATCTAGTATGAACAAAACTAGAAAATATTTCAAGAAGAAGAGAACCTAGGTGACTAGGTAGAAATCATTAAGAAAGAAACAAATGAAATTTAGGTAACAAGTCGAAAGGAAAATTTACAGAGACGAGCTTTGAGTTTTATTGTTGAGGAATCCCATCCACTAACCAATCAGGTTAAAATTAAACGTGATAGAGTAGTAGTGAAGGAAATGCTATTGCAGCCATTAGATCTATATGTATATATTAAAGTAACACTTTTCTATGGGCTATGCATAAACAAGTGCCTAACTCCTTGCCATTAAAGGCAAAGCTTGTAGCTATAAAGGAAGGACACTCTATAGCTCATCAACATAGATTTCAGAATGATATATATGACATTGAATCTTAGTAAGCATCCGATTGGATCTTGAAGCCATATGTAGACCTTATCATTGCCATCAATACCTCTAGGAATGTAAGGCATTGTTATCTCACTTTGTTCATGTACGCATTTGTAGGGTCAATCAAACAAAAATTGAAGCTACAGACTTTCTGGCAAAACATGGACTTGAAGATCTTGACTCTATATTTTTCTATGATTATCTTCCTATATTTCTTTCTTAGTTTGTGGTTAAACTATCGGAAGTTGTAAGCATAGACCTTTTTGTTTAAGACCCAAACTAAGTTGTTGTTTTAGTTCGAGATTTGGTTTTATTGTTAAATTGTGTATGCTTGTTTGTTTTTAGTCTAATATCATCTTTTATCATTAAAAAAAAAAAACAACAATAACAACAATAATAGTAATGAAAGAGTCTAATTAACAAAATGAGATACAACTAAAAGGTACTAGTAATAAAAAGTTGTATAAACTTTTACAGTTCTCTTTATAAAAGATTAGCAAATTTTGTTTAGACTATACCAAAATAAGTAAACAAATAACAAATTTTGTCTTGACACTAAAAGCTTCCCTTAGGGCAAAAGAGTATAAATATTAAATAAAAGATGTCCTTCATAAAAGTTTCATAAAAAAATGTTAAATTATTACATATTAGAAAAATGCATAGCCTTTAGTAAAAAGAAAAACAATGAAGAGTCTTTCATCATTATATATGTATTAGGAAAATGTACAACTTCTGGGAGGAAAAATATAACTTTAAAAGAGAGAGTATGTATGAGGAATGGAAATTATAATATAATAACATTCTTAGTTCTCCATCCCTCTTTCATTTTCTCTTTAATTCAAAATAGAAAACAAAGCCTTAATTGTTCCTCTCTCTTACCTTTCAATTCATTCTTTCTCTTTTACCTCTTCTCTCTCTCTCTATCTTACCTTCTATGTTCTTTCTCTCACATCTTCTCTCTTAGCTAATAATTGTTTTGGTTCTCTCTCTTTCTTTCAACCTTTTTTATTTCTCTATCTTCTTGAATCTCTCTTTTACCTAACCTTCTCTCCTACCCTATTGGTTTTCTCTTTATTCCTACCCTTCTTTATCTCTCAACTGAGGAAAAAAAAGTATGTAGACTATCAATCTACCCTTTTATAACAACATCCTCCATTAATGGTTTGACACATAGGACAAGTAAGACCGTGTGATACCCCATATGGTCCTACTTTGCTCATGTATTGTACTCTTAATGGAGGGTATTGCTTATTTATTGCTCCTCAATTGACTTCTCTCACCCAATTTGCCCAACAATCAAATCTTAGCTCTCGTTCTTCTTTGGATCTACAATTCAAACGGTTAAAGGTATGTCCTTTTGGATTTTCTCTAAAGATTTCTTCATAAGATTTTACCCTTTATGTTAGCTTTTATGTTTTATTGTCTCTTCAACAAAGGAAGAAGACAACTGGGTAATAGTGCACAATGAAGATGATCGAAGAAAAGCCGTTCAAGAATTTTTTTCCCCTTTTTATTGGTTTATTAAACAATGTCAATGTATTTTCTTTTTTCCTTTATTTAAATGATGTTGCTGTTATGTATTTGTTTTTTGGGATTTAATTATTATAACATCTTTCTTTGGTTGTAATATTAAGATATATAATTTTTTTTGTTTCAAATAATTTTGCTGTTTTTTCTAAGGTTTAATGCTTATAATATCATTCTTTTATTATGAACTTTTGTCTCTGTGATTAGGTGAAGATGTTATATTTGTTATCACCATGTTTTTGGATTTTGATTTTAAGTTTTCATTTTTGGAATTTTTAAGTTGTAAAATATCTTTTTAAAGTTAAAATATCATTTTCCCATGAAATTCAAATTTCATGAATGGAAAATACCTTGTTATTACTTTTATAACATTAAAAATAAAAAAAATGAATTTTTTTTATCAAAATTATCAATAATAATGGAATAATATTAATTGCCAAAATTGAAAAACAAATGATTAGCAAATAAAGTCATTTATTGAAATTAAAAGTGGTGCTGATAATTAAAAGAGAAATCAATTAAGCTCTGAGGAGAACTAAGTTCAATAGTGGGACAATTTGCCTAACCTTAAAGTAACCAACAAAATGGCAAACTAAGGTCATCAGATAGCTTTTTCTAGTTACATCTTTAGTGGTGACCAATTGTAGGGAAATATTTTTGCCAATAAGGCTCTTACTAGTAAAAAAAGACTTATTCCAACAAATTTTCTTTGTAGGAGTAGAGATTTAGTTTTGTAGTCGTAATTCATGAGCTTGGGCTTAGAACCAAATCAAGCTTAGTTGCTTATGTAATTAGCCCATCTTTAATATAAAAAAAACTTAGTTCTTTTTTAATAAGTTTGAGGATCATTTAAGCCTTTTAAAAGTTTATGAAGGCCAAATAAAACCCAAATAGGTTTAAAAAGACCCTTTTCAAGTCTACTTTTCACATGTAATATGACCGAGTAAGGTCAAAAGTAGATAAACCGGTTTAGGGATTTTTATTCCGAATCTATCATGCTATGTTTTTTTATAATTTTTTTTAATTGGGTTTGACTTTTTAGATTTTGTAGCTAACCTATTAAATTGATCCATTAAATGGGCTAAAAGCATAATTATCAACAAAAGTTTTATCAAAAAAAGAATTTCCCACATTAATGATGGGTTGTTGTGTGTGTACTTTTGTACATATATCACACGTGTATGTAGGAATGTGTACAGTATTTTGGCATGCGTGCATATTAACTATATGTACATACTCCGAACATGTCAATCATGGTCCTAAATAAACTACGTTGACGAAAATTCTTAGTTCAATCCCCCGCATGGCCGAACCTTAAGGATATATATGTTAATACTTAATATGTATATCTTATCTATATACGCACAGATATAATATGCATGCCGTTGACATAAGGGAGTATTTTCATGGACCGATTGCTACATATATGCTTATATATCTATGCACATATATAGGCATTATTACTTAACCGCATTTAAATAATGTGTGTCTATACATGTTCGGCTGCGGATCGGACCAACTCGAATATAAATGTCTATATATGCTGACTGAACATGTGGGCGCCTACTCCGTGTGACCCCGGAACGAGAGATATATGAGGACGTACACGACGATATCATTTCCTTGAGAGTGGGAATGTAGATTAAGAAGCACATGCATGCATATATATATATATATATATATATATATATAGATTAAAAAAGGATTAAGTAGATAATATATTTACGTGATACGTGTTATGATATATATAATATATATAAATTATCAATAATAATTAATTTAGAAACATTTCCTTTTATTGATAATTATCTGTATTAACACATTATTGATATTTACCCATTATGTATATATAACACATGGGTGCAATAGATAATGAATCTTTTTCCTATATATGATTACATATATATATATATAAAGATAATTGCTCATATTTAGTATGAATGAATAAACATAAATTATAGGGTAAATTGCATGGACTATCATTGGAAAATTTATGAATTAAACGGACTTCTAATTTTTTAAAAGGTCAACACTTACTCTTCTTAAAAGTTGATATGGCAACTCAAATGGGGCTTTTAATTGACATGTGGTGCATATAAGGCAACTGCATAGCAATTATTATATATATTTAAATTAATAAATATATTCAATTAGAGAAGGAAAGAGAAAAAATCTAGTAATTATCATATATATTCAAATTAATAAATATGGTTTTATATGAATGAACATTGTTTGATCTCAAAGCATCTATAATTAATATATAGAACAAAACAGATGTAATGTACTTATTCGTATTATTTTATTTTCACTTCTTCTTTTTTTATTGTGCAAATTTGAACATTTTCGGCCTAATCAAAGAATTTTGGGTAGGGAAAAAACCTAATGATCAAAAAACTAAAAAAAGCAATTATTCACGTAAGGATTATTTGACTGTTAATAAAAAAATAACTTCATCCAACCTCCTAGTAGAATTGATACCATACTAGAAAAATATATGTTATTGTTGAAGCATTGTACTAGTAAAATATACATATATTATAGTGTTAATATCAACATACCTCCTACTTATAACATCCTTGTTAACTTTTAAAAATATTGGATGACCTTTACATATACTTCTAGATTTTTGATCAAATGAAGCATATGCTTTTAAGACACTGAAAAAAGTATAAAGAATAAGATAGGTAATTAAGTACGCATTATGTAAATATAAGTTGGCAATGCTCAACATACATGTGATTCGATTAGTGAAAATTTGCTAATTTTTGTGGTAATTATAATATTTAGAAGTTAAAAGAGTGTTTATATATATATATATTTTAAGAAAAGGGAACAATGTAAGCACGTGTTATTTTTATTTTACTTTTTTATTATGTCAAGTAAAAGGTTAATTTATGTTGGAAATTTATAATTTTTTCCTTTCTTAATTTATATTTAGTTAGAGAAAGAAAAAAGAAAAAGTTTGAAAAAAAAAGAACAGTGCCTAAGTAACTAAAAAGTCCACTTAAATTGTGACATCGACTTTTAAGAGGGGTAAGTGTTGACTTTTTAAAAAGTTGAGGGCCTGTGCAATTTATAAACATTTTTAGGAATGATTCACTCAATTTATCCTAAATTATAAATATACATTTACATATATATATTTATTTATTTTTACCCATACATGTACAAGGGTAAACTCGAAACTATGGTAAGCCTATGATAATGGTGCTCATATTCATTGAGAATAAACTACACCTTTTATTAATAGATTGAATTAACGTATGGAACAAATAATTTAACTAAAAGCTATAAATAAATGGAGCACAATAAAATTTGAGCACATTAGGGATGTTAAAATTAGTAAATTATAAACCCTAAGAATTTAGCACCTTATTTTATTTTAAGTGACCTAAATTATAAGTTTGGACATACTTCTCTAGAGGCATTACCTTATGATTACTATAACTAATCATGGATGAACTTGATGAGTTAATTTTTGTGATTATTTTGCTTGATTGTGCTTGTAGTATAGCGTACCTAATTTTGAATGTTAATTATTAATTAAAATTCAATCGTGGATAGGGAATATGGATAAATACATGTGCATGATGTATTGCTTTAGATATATGGCAATTTAATCTCGAATTGTGTTGTGATTGAATTGCTATGCTACATATAGACGAGCTATGCAAGTGTATATGATATTGATTGATTATCTTAATTTATTAACTTAATAATTATCTTTGGTAATGTAATTAATCAAATAAGTATTGCATGATTACATATTCGAAGGCTATCAACACTACATGATGGTACCTAAAGGTTATGAGATAGTTCACATCCCTCGATGTTACCTTGCTTCAACCTTTGTAAACTAAGTGATATTGAGAAGTATCGTCCATTGATTGGAGTTGCGAGCATTCAACACTTAAGGGTATGGTTAACTATGTGTACACCACGTAGTTGCTTTCCCTTTATTTTTTTGTATAGATTTGTTGGTACCTGAATGTGATGTCTATTTTTAAAATTAAACTTGGGGATAATAGTACATTAGGTAGACAATAATCTTATTTGCATGAGTGAAGATGAATTTCCCACCCATTGTCATAGAGGGGGTTTATATTCTTAAACTTATACGGTTGTTGGTTGATTGTTTAAGCTATATGCTTGTCTAATGCATTCATATAAAGAGTGGAAACTTTGTACTTACATGTACGCATAATATGAGAGAGAAATCTCATTAGATTGTGGTTTACTCACCCTCTAATAGCTTTTGTTGCAGGTCAATCAAAACTTAGGGATGGATTGAGATCTATATGACGAGTGTTTCTCTTATTCAAAATCTTATAAGATAGGTTTAATTTGGGGTCTAATTAGTGTTACTCAAATTGTGAGATGAGAGGATCAAGTTCTAGTTACTTCTTACAAATTGAAATCTTACTTGATTTAAAAGGTCTTGAAAATGTTTTCCTAATCTAATTATTTGGTAAGGATGCCAATTCTCTGCGATTGTGGAATGTTATCACATTTTGGAATAATTATTTATATTTTCTTACTTGTTTTGTGTTATCTAATTATAAATAGAGAACTAAATAGAATTTTGTACACTTTGACACCCAAGGTGATTGTCATGAGTAAGTGCACACATAAAATGACAACTTATAAAGATATTACTATTAGGCCATATTTGGGGTGTGACAACTATTCAAAAAATTATGTAAATAATGACCAAAAGGAAATGCAGGTATTATTAGAATAAAAAATAAAAGTTAATACCAAAAAAGTATAATAAGAAAAAAAAAATGTAATGCCAAAGAATAACAATAGTAAAATGAAAAAAAAGGAAGAAGTAATATTGAAGAGGTATAATAGCAAAAAGGCTTTTGAACTTATCTATTATTATAGATAGATATTGTATATTATAGTTTTATATATGTATAGGGATAAATTTAAGTTTAGGTTTTAAGCCCATTAATTAATAGATTTAACTCTTTAGGCTAAGGTGACATAGCCTAAAGAGTTAAGTCCAATTATTCTAGATGATTAAAGGAGTTTTGGTATGATGGGTTTGAAGTAAGGTCTATTAGGTCAATCCATTTG
The DNA here is from genome assembly GCA_024138005.1 of Lumnitzera racemosa. Taxonomy (NCBI): domain Eukaryota; kingdom Viridiplantae; phylum Streptophyta; class Magnoliopsida; order Myrtales; family Combretaceae; genus Lumnitzera; species Lumnitzera racemosa. The sequence goes on from JAMXBC010000011.1 coordinate 64,325,044, forward strand.
ATCCAACCTTTCTCAACTTAGCTCATACTAAGAATAAGACTTTCACTAGGCTTGGATCTAAAGGATCCCATAGGAGATTTATTAAGGGAAGAGATTAATCATAATGATTGATTATCATCACGATCCGATAGATGAGATCAATGGCCAACTCCTATAAATACCCTTCTCTTTCCTTCATTTGGACAAGAGAGAGATATTGGTACAAACGTTATTATTCTACTAGATTCTTACCGTGTTAGATCAAATACTTAAACATTTCAAGAACGTTATTTCGTTCTTCATCAATTATGGAGTTTAATGCCTCTTGGCTCCTCTACCTGTCACCAAGAGTATTAGAGCCTTGTTGAGATCGTCTCCTCCTCCTCTTCCTCCCTCTACTTCTCTCTTTATCATCCCATACGTACAAGTCAAGTCATTTTCCTAGTCATATGTAGCATGATTTAATATGTAGCATGTACGTGACCCTTGCTTTGTACCTACACACAACTACATTTTTATCGACCCCACTAGGGAAGGAAGACTTGATATTTACACAATGGTACCACCTAAAAGAAGACAAGCTAATCATACTAATGACGTTAATTAGGAACAAGATGGCACTACTATGACCAATGATCAAAATTCACCTCTAGTTGGAGGTGTGAAAGAAGGAGATGGTATGCAGAAAGTGTCCCTGACAATGTGCAATTAGCGCATAAGCTTTAAGAGACCAATCAAAATTTGAATGAACTTAGGGTGATGTTCACCCAGTGTGTACTTGCTCTAAATACTTTTGTTGTCGTACAACAAGAGGTAACTACCTTGAGTCCCTCCAATGTGGTACAAAAACATGATCTACAAGCTCTTCAACCAATCGATCCTTCTATTACCAATGAGTAAGATACTCTTGAGGTCGAGGAGCAATAACCTACAATGGAACCCACAAGTACACAAGATTCATTGCTTGAAGTAAGGAACCGAGGATTTTAGATTAGAAGCTCATTTTCCTTACATGCTATACTACGTATTATAGTTGTTGACTCTATGCAATCAAAATTAATGAATCCTGTGCCTAGAAGCTCAACCCTTATGAATCTCGTGCTCATGCACCCTACCCCTATGATGCCAATAAGGGTTGAGGCATTTAACCAAAGAGGTTCATTCATGAGCAAAGGAGATATAGACATGTATTTAAAGAAGATACAGGCAAAGTCCACAGCTGGGGTACTAAAATTGAAGTCCCTATATTGTAAGCTCCCAAAATTGAGTTTAGGATAACTGAGTCTAAATTTAGGGCTTTTAGGAAAACTTATCTAATTGAGCCTAAACTTTACGACTGAGATAGAAAAGTTAGTCGAGGTGATACTGTGAAGTTAGATTTTAGAAATAATGACCCAAAATCCCAATTTTGCCCTTAAAAGTACGAATATTCAATAGAGCACTAAAATGCTCGGAACTCCTAAAATCGAACTTAGATTGCGACAAGAACTTAAAGGTAAGTTAATTAAGCTATAAAATGAGATAATATAGTATAATTTATTATATAAATATACATGTATTTTTACGAGTATCCTTAGTATAAATAATAATTATACTCGTAAATTATCCCTAAATTACATAATTATATATATATTGCATTGAATTCATGAAATCTATTAAGAGAATATATCCTAAAAATCAAAGATATGTTAGAAACATAATTATATGAGTATAGTTAAATATTACGTTGGTATATACCCGTATATTAATAAATAATTAAATCTTAATAAAATATACCTAAAATGTCAAAGAGAAAAGCAAATCTCATCCAATTCACTCAAATTGTGGCTGGGAAGTTGTGGAATTGCTGTTGCATGCTGTAAGACTTGATAATTGATGAATCAAAAGTTGATTCACTAGGAAGGAGCCACCTCCTACTTGCAATTAATGGAGGAAAAAGTAAGAAAAAAATTAAAAAAAAAAAACAAAGGGAAAAGCAATCGACCTAAACAACAATAAATCTGTTGAACAATATCATTTCACACCTTTTGAAACCAGAAACAATAGAAAGAAAAATAAAAAAAATCGTAGAAAATAGAAAAGAAAATAAGAAAAATAGAGCAATTTTTGTGCTAGGTTAGAACTCAAGCCTACCCTAATTTTGCTATGCAACCTAGCCAAACCTACATGGTCTACCCACCATGTAAGCTGTCTAACATACCCCCAACTGCCGCCGGCTGTCGGAGTGTCCAAGAACACGGAGGTTGATTATTTGCCCTATTTTTTCAATAATTTATAAAAATAGTAAATCCACCTGGAAAATTATGAAAAAAAATTGTACTTAGGTTATTTTGAACATTTTTTATGTGATATTTTTATTTTTGAAAAATTCATAATATTTAATATACTTCCTTAAGAAATCTACCGTTCATCGAAATTTAGAATTGTAAAATAAATATACTAAATGATGTTATTTCTAGTTGAAAATTTTTGTGTAGGATGTGTATGATATATAAATAATTGCTATGTAGCCTAAATTTTGATTTGAATATTTTTAATATTTATTGCATTTTTTGGCCTAAAAATTGCTCAAAAATAGGTTGAAATTATGAATTAATTGATGAAATGGACATGTACCGATCTATAGTAAATAATAACAATATTGAGTCAGATTGAAATTAATTTAGCTTAAAAAGAATCATAATTGAGTAATTTAGGAGTAAAATTGTAAATACAAGTATATAGGCGATAAGTCAAAAACTTGAAACTAAGTGATAGTTAAAAGTCGTCTTTAGAAAAATGACTCGTAAAACATGTCATTAGGTTTATACGAACCCAACGACACTAATTTAGTTAAAATCGGATAACCTTAAGTAATATAACTTATAATTTTATCATATTCAAGAATGTACGTATTTCGGTAACCTTACCGGAATTAAAACGTAAATTAATAAATTAAAAGCATGTTTCCATATGATCGAAATGATATATAATACGTAATAGTATATATGATATACAATATCAACAATTAATAACTTAATTCGATATATATTGATAATACAACTATATATTATGGAAATAATATATATATATAACCATTTTAGATTAAACCCTAATATTTTCGTAATTATTACGAAAACTAAATTTGGGTCTTTATGTAAATAGAATCTTCTAGTATAAAAACAATTGACGATTTGAGTCAGCAGTAGTGAATGTTTAAATAAGTAAGTTGGGATTATAACTTCACTGCTTGTTGGGATACTATTTAAAGTATCCGAAGACCCAAGAGTACTTTTGGTTGTATTTATAGTTAGTTGACTGTGCGCATGCTGTGTTTGTGGATGATACTCAGTTGTGATAGGAGTTCAAGTCCTTGGTGTGTTGTTCTACATGTTTGTATTGATTCTGTATTGTATGAACTTGTTAGCCACCCCTAATCAAACTAACGTTTATTCGACTAAAATGAAACTGAACTTGCATAACACCTATTAGGGGAAACGATTAAGAGTGTCAGGCTAAATATCGACTTCCTTCAATGAGGATAGCTAAAATAGTCCTTCCCTTATCCTTAGTCGAACTAAGTGATAGGCGAGGAGGTTGTGGTTCGGTTGGGGGTTGTGGTTCGAAGGCAGTTATGGGAGGAAGGTATTCTCCAATACATAAGCCCGAGTTTGGTTTGACTTGAGTTGCGATGAAACTCTTCAATACATGTTGGAGTAGATATAATTTCTCTAACCTCACAGTGGATTGGATAACATTGTACGATATTTTATTTGATTGATTGTATTGCATTTTAACATAATTATTAACCTTATTGTGTTTGTACAGTACTCTTCTGACTCCGTCCCACTTACTGAGCTAGTTGTACTCACATCCCTATAAACTTTTTTACAGGTATTGAGTGAGGTTAGGATGTTTAGATACCACCGTTCCCAAGTTAGTATTCTGTTGTTTGGGAAAATAAGGATTGAGGAATCAACTGAACCTAGACTTTTGACTTTGTTTTTGAGGAAACTAATTGAGAATTCCCTAAGAGCCCACTAGTTTCCTAACTTATTGTATATAGACTGCAAAGCCTATGGTTTTTAATAAACTCTGATTGTAAACTTTACCTTTGGACGTAAAACATTGATGTAAATACTATTGTGATATTAGACAGCAGGTTGTATAGAATCGGTATTTTGTAAAGCTCTATCATAGGTTTGGTTATTGATAGGTGTCAGAACTGACGTTTTAAGCTGGTTGAGTTGTGTATACCTTGTGTGAACTGTATCTACAATAGCAACTGATGGGTCAGCTTCTATCTTAGGTTAGTTTATACGGCGGGACTATTATGACTCTTCCTGTTCGAGGCATGACAGATATTACTAGGGCATTGTTGCAAAGACGTACCTTAAGGACTATGTAAGTCTAAAGTTCATGTTGTTCAACGACAAAAAGGGAAACGCTAAAGAGTACTTGTTAAAGTTCATTGAGACTTTGGAAGTGCATGGTCTAGATGATGATTTGAAATTGAAAGAATTTTTTAAGTTATTTGTTGAGAAGGCATACACCTAGTATGTCAACCTTCCCTAGGGTCGGTTGATTTTTAGGGAAATATGTGCAAAATGTTTTTAGAGAAGTTCTTCTCTATTGAAGAAAGGGTTACCCTCATTAACATTGGAATGATTCATCAAAAGCCTAAGGAAGACCTCATAGATTACATTGAGTACTTTAGGGAGCGCTCCTTAGATATCAAAGATGTCTGCAACGAGAGGGAGTTGGTTAAGATATGCATTCAAGGGATGTTTATTGAGTATGTGGTACATGTTGAGAAACTATCCTTAGCCTCATTTTCCACATTGGTTAAAAATGCAAGAAGGACTAATAGCTCGGTTGCACAATTAAAGGGTGGAAATGTAAGGTTTAACAAGCGCATACCAACAGTGAATTCAATTCAAGGCGAGCAAAGAAATCCAGAAGTGAGAAGTTTATGAGCACTAAACCATCTTTGGCATACTCATGCTCAATGGGAAAATTGTACACACTCCTTGACCAATGGCTATGTAATGGGAGCATCAAACTCCTAAGGGTTGAGTACTTAACAGTAAATGAAGAGAAGAGTGACCGTAAATATTGCAGATTTCACACTAGTGTAAGCTACCTTATGAAAAATTGTTGAACTTAGGAGAAGATATTTAATGAGCGAGTTCAAAATGGAGAACAGATCATCAAAGATAATGGTGTTAAAAATAATCCACCTCCAACTCATAACAACTAAGGTGATACTATGAATATTATGACTTACAACCCTACAAAGACGGAAAGTATAGACGTACAACTAGTTGAGGCGCACAAAATTAAGTATGAAGGACTTGAGATTAAGAAAAATGGGGATGATAGCGTTGTTCTTTCTTTTTTGAAGATTGCCAATGTTAGGAATTTCTTTGATTTATTCGGCTTTGATGAGGACGCTTGGCTCCAGGCAGCGATTGTACTTATGAGGATCTTGTAAGGTTAATACAAGAAACATCCTATAATACGTCCCACAAAGGGAATCATTTCAATGAATGAGGGTGCAATTATAGTTACTAATATCAAAATTCATACAATAAATCCTAACCACAATCGCCATTTATATGTGGAAAGCATACTTAATGGTTGTCTTATCAGGAGGACATTTATTGATAATAGATCTTTGCTTAATGTCATGTTGATGTCTACTTTCAAAGCTGTAAGGATAGACATTTGGCACTTAGTAAAACAATCCATCGTACTGAACAACTTCTACAAGTTTTCCTTGAAGATAATAAGGCACATCAAAGTAGATTTCAATGTTGAACCTATTCATAACTCCACATGGTTCCATGTGATTGATGCACCTATATCTTACTATCTCCTCATAGAAAGGACATAGTTGCATGATCACAATATGATACCCTCGACATGGCATCAATGCATGAAGGTCACTGGAATAGGAAGGATATCCTTATTCTTGCAACAAAGAACTCGTTCATGCATAATGAGTCTCACTTTACTAAAGTAACATTCTTTAATAAGCATGTGAATAAAAGGGAGATACCTTTAGTGGAACCCCTTGAGACATAATTACCTATAGGGAAAGAGGCTCAAACATGAGCATTTATGAACAAAAGGATGTACGATTGTCGCGGAGGCATAAAGAAATGCAAGTAAACCAATGATATTATGAAGGAAGAAGCACTTTATAAACTACGAAGTGCGAGATCTCTTGACAATTGGCATATGCCCTTATCACATCTATCTCAGTTGTCTTTTCATTTCATGTGTAGGCTCAGTGATACTTGCTTCGCATCAATGAAAGAAGTTTCTTTCTCTATGACCATTTTTTAATGAAAATGTGATAAGTGTTTGTGTATCTTCATTTTAATACTTTTATCACTACAAAGTAAGAGACTAGTCTCCTTAGTGTGTGAAGTTAATTTAAAAAAAAAATTTATGTCTGAATGGAAGGCAACTAAACCCCTTAATTGATCAAAAGAAAGCAATAACGAATATAACATATAGTCTACACATCATTGCTAGCTGTTACAAGCTTAGTCTCCTAAGTGTACGAAGGTGAACTTGGCTCATACATTGTGGACTATAGGAGAACTCGCTCCCAAACGTACACCACATCATGATAATCATGTATAGGTTTCATGCTAACTAATTTCTATGTTTCTTGGCATCAAGTAGTGGAGACAAACCCACTAATGAGCATTTTAACATATTGACATTTAAATCCAAGTAACATCCTGGTAAGCCATGCTACGTAGTTAAGTAGTGGGAAATACCCCATTGGTTAATGAGAAAGAATTATTGATCCTAGGCAATCAATGTCAATATCACTACATATGTATGAGTGAACACTTTTTTAAAAGGGATCTTTTATATATTATCATTAATAAGCAATATTTTTGCTTTAATATGTGAAACGACATGTGAGATCCCTTAGATTACCGAGGCTAAATAGTCTTGCAATTATGCTTACCCTAAAAGGGACCCCCGTAAATCATTAAGTTTAGGTAGTCTCATAATTACATTTATTCTATAAGAAGTCTCTTAGATCAAAGAGTCTAAATAGTCTCAAAGTTATGTCAATCTAAAATATGAAGCTCATGATTACTTAACATTAGTGTAATTAGGTCAAGCCTTTACTTCCTAACACGTGGTGTCATTTTTAAGGAAAAAAAAAAAGAGATAACAAGGCAATTTCATTACTTTATGCCAAATAATAGTGCTACTTAGTTAATAAATTACTCATTAGTGCGTGAAGTCTTTAAAAACAAAGCACAATCAGACTCAAGATATGTTTGGTCATGTTACCATTGGGTTAAGATATGCTTCTCACTATCTGTCAACACATTGCAAGTCATTAAGGGGATTGAAGCTGACCCACTACATTATTGTCTAGCACACTATTACCAAGTTCAGAGCTCTTGTCCCCAAGTTCATAACAATAAGTCTCTTTCATAAAAGCTAATGAAAGCACCAAGGAGATAAAAGAGTAGGAAAGTGGATCAATGAACTTCATTATTATTGCTTCTACATATCAAAGTACAACTCGTACTTACAAGGAAATATAAGAGTTACAACTAAGTGATCAAAAAGATTATATGAAATAAGATTTATGACAATGCTTACTAACATAAATAGTTAATTATAGATATGCACATACATCCAAGGTCTTATAGAAGTGCTCATATGAAAACAATATGTTACCATAAGGCTAAATTAGTGTACCCCTTCGAGGTATCTTGACTTTCAAACTAGTGTATTATATTGCAGCACTAGGTCCTCGATGGTATCACAAGGGAATGAGATGTATCAAGACTCATTGACTTGCCCCTTGTCCACACGTCAATAATTAGGGGAGGAAAATTATAAATGATACAGGATATGAAGAGGTCATTTTTGCATGATAATGATCATTACTCATTATATTTGCTTTATACAATACTCCTTCTGCATGATGTTCGATGTGTAAGTGGTTGCAAAGCTTGATGCACATGTGCTCATGATGCTCGAAACGCATGTACACATAAGGCTCAATGGGCATGCAATGCTCAATACATTAGTACTCTAGATATTTGATACACTAGGATTATTTATGGCATCCTCCTTTGCTCAATTTAATGGATAACATTATTAGAGTTATTAAATATATGAGATTACTCATATGTAATGTCATGCCACCTCCTCTTATTGATTCTTGAAAAGTGGTAGCAACATTTATTGTAGTTGCTACCCCTTGGGAGAGGAGGAAAGGATGATTATATGTGAAAACCAAGGAAAGTAGAAGAGTTAGTAAAGTAAAGTGCAAATGAGATAGAAATTACAAAACTATACAAATGAGAAGTTGAAGAAAAAATGTAAGGGCAGTACAAGGAATGGAGCCTTATCTAAACACTACTTTTCAATTCATGTGTTATTAAGAAGTTCATGTTTGGTACATATGTTCAGTCTCGTGATTAACTTGAGGGTTCAATTCACATGTTTTCATGTTAAAGGACTCATGTTTAACTCCAAGATTCAGCTCATGTGTGTTCATATCAGATGACTTATGTTTGACTTACATGTTGAAGTCATGTATGGTCATAAGTTCACCTAATGAGTACTCATGTTCAAGCCTTACATTATGTACAAAGCTCATGTTTGAATTGAGCCTCACATCATGCCCAACTTTCATGTTCACTCGTATTTAACTCATATGTTCAAGCATACGTATTTAAGATTAGAAGACTAATGGCCAATACCTTTGTTCAACTCGTGTAATGGGGTAAGATCTATTCACATTTATGTTGAAAAGGCTTATGATTCAACTACTCATGTCTAACTCACATTTCAAGTGCCATGTCTAACCTATGGTGCAAAGACTTTTGTCATGTTCAGACCTCATGTTGCACTTATGCCTTGCATCATATTTAGATCTCATGTCACGTTCAATCCTGAGATCATGTTTAGACCTCACATCGTATTTGGGGGTGATGTAGTATTCAAGACTCATGTCATGTTTAGGCCTCACATCATGTTTAATGCTCATGTAATGTTTAGGCTTCACATCGAGTTCAAGCCTTGCGTTGCATTTAGGCATCGTGTCATGTCATGTTCAAGAATCATTTTATATTTAAGGTACACATTATTTATGAAGATTATGCTATGTTCAAAACTCATTTCATATTCAAGGCTTATGTTACGTTTGGGGATTATGTCATGTTCAAGACTTACGTCAAGTTTAAGGCTCACGTCATGGTTAATGCTCATGTTTTGGGCTCATATTCAATTCTCATGTTAAATCATGTTCAAGGCTCGTGCTTATTACTCATTCTCACTCTCTTTCAACTCTAATGTTGAAGACTTACGTTCACTTTAATATTTAATGCTCAAGTTCAATCCTTATGTTTACTCATGATCAAGATAGCATGTGCTAAGGTTTATGTCTAACTCATATGATGAGACTCATGTTCAGCTCACATGCCAAAAGTACTATGTTCAATTTACATGCTCAACTTACATTTGCTCATATTGAAAGTTCACAAGTGCCCGTGTCAAAGGCTTAACTCAAATGTTTAACTCTTATGTATTCATTTGCAAGGCTTATAATTGGTTTATGCGTGCTTAAGTCGTGGACTTGCTTTCAACTCTCATATGTTTGTGTTCAAGGTTTATGTTCAATTCATATGTTATGTTCACTTAGAAGCCTCATGTCCATTCACATGATTTAGCTCACAATTACTTAAGTTAAAGGGGTTGTGTTCATTTCAAATTTTCAATTTACAAGAAGTCATGTTAAAGAGGTTCAAAGCTTATGTTCAATTCCCATTTTAACTTCACATTCAAGGCTCATGTCCAGTTCACATATTCAATGCTCGCATTACATCATGTTTAGGGCTCCATTGTGCCATGTTCAAAGACTTACATCATGATCAAATATCACGACATGCTTATTACACCTCGAAGCATCAAAGTCGCAATAGCCAGATTATGTAAACCAATCTAAGATAGTAACTAACCTCATAGTCACTATCATAGATATGATTTACATAAGATGTTTATAACTCCTCGCTTTGAAATAAACAATTTATACAAGGTTGTTATTACAACTATATATAATACTATAAACTTTAAGTTATATTTACATATATATACACACACACACACACACACACACACACACATTATATTATGATCCTTAGGTAATATTAATACACCATAATAGTTTGGTAAGTAAAATATTACATGATCATCCCATTTACCTAGGATTTAATAAGAAATACTCTTAAAGACTTGATTGATTAACCAGTTTAATCCTCATTCCCTCCAAGACTCTTTAAAAGAGTACTAATCTCTGGATATTTATAATGTGATATTTTAATTGTCACCTACAAGAAAATCTATAAGGGTATGAGCAACCAATAGCTTAGTAAGTCGAGATGGAGACAATAGACCACGTAATAAACACAAACAAAGTTCTCAAACAATTAATTAAATGAAATGCAACATACGAGTACCATCACATAAAGTGGTCCAGTTCATTGTGAAATTAGAGTAATTTCACCTATTCTAACCTGGGTTAAGGAGTTTCAATGCTTATGCAATAGCTCACGACCAAATCTAGGTTTGTGCAATGAAGGCACCACTTCCCCCATGACTATCCTTCAAACCATCTCATCCTTACTGTGACCCCCTCTCTTGTTACTTAGTTTAATTAAGGATGAAGAATGGATTATTCTGCTATCTAGCGATATCCCTTTTGAAGTTGTTGGTATTTGGTTGGAGAATCTTAACCATCCTCTAAAGGGTTGCAATGCATGTCTCATTAAGGTATTAGGTTAGATATGATTTACTCAGTTTAGGGTGATCAAGCAATTTCACTTCATACAAATTACAGCAATTCAACACAACAAATCATCAAAATTTACTTCAATAACTAGAGATACAAAAGTATGCACACAAACATCCACCTATAAGCACAAACAACACAATCCTAAGCCTCCAACTACTTTAATATAATAATCCAAAATACAGCGGTCTATTAAACCCATCTTACTTAAGATCATTGACTTGCTCACTTAACTCGCTGTAGTGTCAACTTGTCTTTACCTATCCTTATAATATAAATATTCATTTAGTATTTATATCTTTAATATATATAAGCTTTTAAATCATAGTTTTTACCCAACCATTCAACTTATATATATATTACTTATTATCGATCTATTATAGGTTAATTTCTAATTCAGTTTCTGATTACGAGTCTTATATGTAGACCTTAGGAGCTTCTTCTGAACCAATATGTGAAATTAATCACATTACACTTTAGTATCTTAAATCTCCTATCTAGCTTCTAACTAATATTTTGATTGGTATGGTATATCCTATTACTAATTTAATTATCGAATTTGCTTCCAATGCAAGAATAATATACATTTTTCATATAATTTCCTAAATTCATATTCCCTATCAAATTTATTTTATATTATTATTATACAACTATCAATTTTAACTTAATAGTTTATATTCCTCTAATTTTCTATATATACATATTATGTATTATTATATACTCTACACTTAAATTACTTGCCTAATATTTCTAACGCTATAAATATCATTCTTCTTTACCTCATAACATATCAGGATATCTAATTATACCCCAAATCAGAATTTATACCTAATGAACCTTAAATCAAAAAATGAACCTAAATATACCCTTTTATCTATTATTTATTTATACATCTTTACTATATAATACACACAATACTAACATCTAACACCTCAAACATTGCAAATATCATTTTACATTAGGAATTAACATTCTAAGATACCTAATTACATACTAAGTTAGAATTTCCAACAAATTATTATTAAATCACTAAATTAATCCCATAAATTATCTTTTATGCATAATTTTAAGGCAAAAAAATTAAGTAAAACTTTAGAAAATAAAATTTTAGAAAAAATCTTTATAGTACTGTCATAAACACTATAAATAGTCTATAGAAGAATTTTAAAGTCAAAACTATATTATTAAGGTTATTAAATTCTAAATAAAAAATTAGCTCGAGCTTAGGGATTTCTTAAGTATTGTATATCTTGGGGCCTAATTTTATTAATTTGACATTTTTTTTCCTAAATTTACATATTAAAATACCTCGGATTACTAGATTTCATAATTTTTCATAATATATTTAATATTTTTAGTAAATTAAACAAAATCATAATGAAGATTGGACTCATCTATTTGATTAACTTATAGCCACCAACGGTGGCTATCATTGTGTTGGCAGCTCTAGGCAATGGGGTTGCTACCCGGTGGTGATGGTTGTTTGTTTCTAGGTGGTTGTTGGTTTCTAGGTGGTTGTTGGTCATGGGTTCTCCTAATAAGTCCTAATTACACACTATTTTTGTTATTTTTTTTTTGTAAAATTACTTACTTCTCTCTTTCTGGTCTCTCTCTGATTTTTGTAACTTCTCAACAAAGCAAAATGAATTCTAGATGAGGGTCTTCTAATTTGTAGAGTGTTTTAGATTAATTCGGGGTTTATTTCATGCCATTTGTCCCTTATCACTTCTTCTTATTACATTCTAGTTAGGTAATTTTGATTGGTTAATTTGTTTTCTTCACTTCTTAGCATGCCACACTCCATTTCCAAACCATTCCACATTTTCTAAAATTTTTTTTATTTTATCTTTGATTTTTTATGAATTTTCGTTAATTATTTAGCATATTTTACATATTTTAAGTAATTTTAAATATTTTTACTTACACGTAACTACATTGTAGACACTCCACTTTTGCCCCCATATAGTTTTAGTTTTAGTTCTAGTTCTAGTTCTAGTTCTCGTTCTCAAAGGGTCTTAATATAGTAAAAAAATAATAAAAAATAAAAATTGAAAAATGACAAAAAACACAAAAAATGGAAAAAAAGAAAAATTATTGTGATTTTTTAGGAAAGTACATTTTTAGAAAAAAAATATTTTAGGATTAATGAATTTGGTCTAACTTATTTCATGTAGCTTTATTTTAGAGGGTCATATAAGTTAAGTACAGTTTAATTGTACGAATAACATGGTATAGGCCAACGACCCAATGAATAAGCATTTGAACATGACATTAGATTTCGTTTATGCTCATGGGTTCAAATCTCATCAAGCACGCATATACTTTTTATTTTTTCCTTCTCCATTGAGAAAATCGATTAAGCGTATAGGATTCAAATGTACTTATAAATCCTGTCAAATCTTTTGAATCTAATAGAATTATATTTAAATTATTATTAAAGATAACACAAATCTAATATGATAATGTTAAATCTGATGTAATAAAAATTTGTGGGATTCAAATTTAATTTTGAATTTTATAAAATTCGATTTGAATTGATACAAAAGATTCATTTCAATTTTTATATATAGGAATTGTGTGGTGCGGAAAAGAGTCCAATTACACACACGTCCAGATTAAACATACATACGCATCTCCTACATCATGCCATTGTCCTCTACATTCACCAAGTCACACATTCCATGTTAACAGACACAACACATATTACACAAATTAGCCCTCACACACATTCATTATCTAAGCCAGTACATACACAGTTTACGCACACATACACTTTGATGATCACATACTTCACCATCTACTGATCACACACGGTAGCTTATGCTTTGAGCACATCTCAACATACGTAGACCTTTGATCCTTCCACCAATCATCCAACATTGAACCGCACACTGCTCTAGTCCACCCTATGATGCTTACCAACACTGCACTACAATTTATGTTTCCATACACACTCGATGACAATTCACAAACACTCCAAATGCTACTTATATGAACTATATGCACTTAATATAGTTCACTACATGCCTACTCATGTTGATCACTCATACATGACCAGCATACTCATGCAGGAACACATCACGTCGTTGTATTATCCTTTACAATCCACAATATAGCAACATAACAATTGCACACATAAATCTACGCTCCGACCACGTCACTGTCTATACTACTCTTTACCGATTGCCTATGGATGCAATCGTACATGAATCCACCAAACATTCCATAAGCTTAACTGTACACGATCACCCTCTCTCGTCAACAACTACAGTAGCCCATAGTGTGCTCCCTCACACATGCATCTGTAGCAATACTCTGACGTTTTGCTAGAAGCATAACTAACATTACTACTGTAATCTATTGTAGCAACCACTCCAGTAAGCCCTTATCGTGTTCTCTTCTGACCACAGTGGTGATCCGTTGACCTACGCTCCATCATTGGCAATAGCGGCAACACTTACCCTAACTCCTTAATCTGGGTGTTAATTGTCTAAGCCTAGGATTTTAATTTTTATTTATTTATTTATTTTGATTTGTTTAATAGTTATGTTGAAATATGATATATATATATATATATATATATATATATTAGCTTAGGAAGTCTTTTAGCATTAGTTATTCTAGAATTTGTCATTTAGAAAAAAAATATTTTTTTGGAAATAAAAAATTAATAACAAACCTTTTTTTAAAGATTATGACGTTTTAGAGTATTTTCTATAAAATAATCTTTCTAGGAATTTTTTACTCAAAATAAATGAATTAAAATGTAAACTCAATCGATTTCTAGAAATTAAAAACAAACCAACATATTAAAGTTTTCGGAATGAACTACAAGTGTTTGATCCCGACTAGTAGGTATATAGGTTTCTCTATTGTGATGCAAAAATTTTAGGTCTATTTATTTATTTTATTTTTATTTTTTCTTAAATATATTAAAAAATGAAAAATTTGAAAAATAAAACCTAATTTTAAAAAAGTGATGGTGGTACCCATTAGAGTTTAATAGGTAGCTCCCTAATTCGAAAATCTCTAGCTTTTGTCAATTCAAAATCAAAGAGTGGTAGCTAAATTGTAGTTAATTGATTACAATTTCTCTTTTTCTCGACTTTGGTCAGGTGGCGACTCTAAAAGATTTTCATTTAAAAAGATACTGGAATTTTCCATTTTCTTTAGTCGAGGATTAATATTAAACGAGTTAAGGTTTAATATTAATCGGAAAATGAGATATCAAATTAAAATAAGAAAACCAAAAATTCAGGCTTAACAGCTTGGTAAATCCATTGGGGATCAGTCAAGAGGGCTAGCCACTAGAATTTGCCAAAATTATGATTATTTTTCAAAAAAAAAAAACTTAAGTTGATTATTTATTTTATTTTATTTTATTTTTTTATACTAACATTTTTTGTTGCAACTCACCTAAGGAGGTCATTTTGGGGTTTATTTTATTTTACTTTATGTTTTTTTTTATGTCATATGTATAGTAGATACGGTTAAGACTAAGCCATCTTAGAACCTTAGGGGAGGGGTGTGGTGGAGGGGTGTATTGGATATTGTAGGGAAACTACCTTTCAAGATTGATCGGGCAATCCTACACAAGTTTAGATGTGATCACAGAACTGTTACTTTGAAAAACGTAGTGGTGATAAAACTAAAGGACCTTTAGAACCTACCCTTCGCATAAATGAAAACCTTTTTTCAAAAATTTGTGAGAACCCATAATGTGGCAAACCTAGACAGATAAAGGTAATTGTGAAGCTATATTTCCTTGTATTTTTCTTAAATGGTCCCACTATAATACTTCCCTGTAAATATTCTGTAATAATTCCTTCTAAAGTTTATGATAGACTTTGATTGTAATTTTAATTTGCTTTAGATAAGTATGGCTAGATCAAGTCAAGTAGCTTTCAAGGAAATCTATGTTCATCCACCTTACTGGCCTCAAAAATTACTTTAGACGTGTTTCTAACATTTTAGCTCAGATAAGCAAGAATTTATTAAGAATAAGATTGGGCTCATCTTGTCCTTACAAAAGTTCCCTATAAATATTACCTTGGTGTGGGCCTTAATACATTTATGGGAACCAAAATCAGTCACTTTTCGTCTTGGCCAACATCAACTAAGCCTAACCGTCGAAGAGTACTCTTAATTGTTAGGGGGCCCTATTATTACAGATGATATCTACATTCCAGACTTAAAAGCTGCAACACCAAAAATCTTCAATAAGTTGTTAGGAGTCAGAAAAGTTGAGATAAACTATGTTTTAGTTCAATAGAAGACCATTTGAATAGAAGATGTCGTGGATTGGTTTTCTATCAAATTGAATCATAAAGATAAACGAGACATTTTTTTTGTAAACCTAGAAGCCTGGCACCAGCATCGAGTCAATGCCTATATCTTGGTGGTCTTCAACACCATCTTAGTCCCTTATTATAGACACCAGGTTCACTTCAAAATTGTAGAAATTGTAGCCCAATTTCTTGAAGGGAAGACATGTCACGCCTTGAAGTGGTAGAGTTGTAATAGCCCCGCTGTGTAAACTATTCTAAAATAAAAGTTTAGACCTTAAAAATATATGTTTATTCTTTAAATGTTTTTTCTCACTCCCTAGGATTCAGTAGTTGCTAGCTTTAGAGTAATTGTAAGTCGTTTCTTAGGTAGCACTTGTACGACGTCTATAGGGATGTGAGTAACCACAACTTAGTAAGTTAGGATGGAGGACTTAAAACTATATCATAAACATAACAAGGTTATTAATCAACTTATTAGGTGCAATGCATGTTCAAGCAAATGTCATCGTATAACGTTGTCCAGCCCGTCGTGAGATTAGAGAAATTACGCCCACTCTAATCCGGGTTGAGGAGTTGCCGTTAATGCAACACCTCGCAACCAAACCCAGGCTTGTGTAATGGAGACATCGTTCCTCCTTTAACTACCTTCGAACCATTGACTTAACCCTCGTCGTGATCTCCTCTCTTGTCACTTAGCTCGACTAAGGATAAAGAAGAGACCATTATGCAATCCTGTGCTATTCTGCGTTATCCCTTTCGAAAGGGTCGGTATTTGGTCGAAAAATCCTAGGTTTCCCCTAATGGTTTGCCATGCAGGTTCGATTATGATTACAGGTTATATATTTGGTTAGGTCTAGTTTAGGGTGATCAATCATTCATACTAATCATACAATATAAGCCAGAACAACAAATAGAAGCATAGCATCACTTATAATTAAACACATGCACACAACCAACTATCTAACAAGCACAGCCAAGTATAATCTTAAGCCTCTAAAATACAGCAACGTATTAATGTTAATTTACCTTGACTCCTCGCTTACTTACTCCAGGTTCGGCTCACTCAGGCCATTGCTGATTATCCCTATAATACAAACGTAGTTGCAGTTTTTCATATAACTATTATAAGTTAGTTTTATCCTATAACGCTTATTATTATGTTTTATTTAGGGTTTAATATATCCAGTTATCTAGTTTCTCAAATCTTTTACAATTATTCTAGGTTTGGGGTTAGGTTTGGGTTTTGCTTTTGCATCGATTTCTAAATTAGGTTCTAGTTCAATTTCTAAATACTATTTTATACCCGACCCTAGAAATTCATTTCAACTCATAATGTGAAATTAATTTTATTACTTCCAAATATCCTAAATACCATCATTACCCTTAATCAGTATTTTATTCCGCCCGATATACATAAATCCTTATTAGTGTACTGAATTTACTCTTGATGTGAGAAATTTTTGCATTTTTCATATAATTACATAAATTTAAGTTTTCTATCATATTTATTATATATCACTATTATTTATATAATATCAATTTTTATCCTAATATTTTTTATTTATTATATTTCTAATAATTGCATATTACGTACGATGACTTATCATGTACATAATACATATCTAATATTTCTATCGCTCTAATTACCATCTCTTAACATCAATTATCATTTTAAAATGTCTAAATTCATCTTAAATCAGATTTTACACCTAATTACCTTAATTTACAAAATTAACTTAAAATTTACTATTTTTTCCTATTACTTATTTACTATATAATTAGCCTAATAATTACATCTAACACCTTAAATGCTACAAGTATCATACTTCATCAAATTTCAACATCCTAAAACATATAATTATTTACTAAATTAGTAATTAACCTTAAATTACCCATTTTAAGGCCTAAAAATTATCTAAAAATTTCAAAAATTAATTTTTGAGAACGGACTTTATAACACTGTTCTATATCATCTAAGTAGTCTATACAAAAATTTTGGGCTCAAAACTATACTCCTAAGATCTTTTATTTCTAAATCGAAACATGTTCAGTTTTACGTGATTTCTTAAAGACCATATATCACGGAACATATTTTCATAAAAATAATATTTTTTATAAAAACTCTATACTAAAAATTTCCATAATAAAAAAATTCATATTTTTTTAAGAATATTTATTATTTTTACAAAATTACACAAAATCGGGCTAGAAATTAAACTCACTAGTTTAGGTGGCTCCGGCCATTTTCGATGGCCATGGGTGTGTTATCTTACCTAGGTGCTGCCGCCACCGTGTAGTGGTGGTGGTCATCCACTCCCAGCTGCTTGTCGAGTCTGGGTTCCCTTCTAAGGCCCTAATTGCACAGATTTGAGAAATTTTTTTTGTAATTAATTCAAACACTTACCATTTTGGCCTTCGCCATTTTTCTCACTCTCCAAATTTATTAAATGAGCTTTTGAAATTTTCTTGCTATTTATAGAGCATTAAAAAAATTATTGTGCATTAATTAGACAAGACAATTGCCTTATCTCTTCTTTTTTTTTTCGCTTTTTATTTGTTTCATTTTAATTGGTTGATTTCCTTCTTTAAATTTTCAGATTGCCATGCCCCACTTCTGGAATTTTCCTCATTTTTTCGTATTTTTCTTGATTTTTTCTTAATTAATGATGAATTTTATTTAATTATTTAGTATTATTTTAGTACATTTCACGTATTTTAAGTAATTATGCATATTTCTACCTACATATAAATTCATATATAGTATAAAAAAATATTCCTAAATATTATTTAGGTCATTCTATGATTTTTAGTATACATATAATTTATCTTTACCGATTCGTTAATTATTGAAATGTATTTTCCGTATTTTCGATAAATAACGAGTTATATACTTAAAATTTGAAATTTTTATATTCTTTTATTTTATTGCTTATTTTCTTAAATTCGAACTTACGAGATCATTTTTACTAATATTTCTAGCTTTATTTTATAATTTAGGCTCGATCGGATCTTTCGACTGATCGGAGCCTTGAGTGGTTGGTTGTAGGGCTTACAAGACATATGCCCTTGCCCTCTTGGCTGAACAAATCTGATCGCTGAATCACCTCAAAAAGAAGAAACGCGGGGATCTGAATAACAATATGGCTCTACTTATGGTTTGGTTCATTAGCCACATGAGAAGATACCAACTTGAGTTCAACCGGGCTAACTTCACGTAACGATATGACCTTATTAGGTCATTTAAAGAGAAAATTGAACTACTCGAGGACATAGTTACCCGTTATTGGGTCCAATACTTTCGGGGTATGAAAGCTAAAGAACTACTTTGGAGACCTAGGTGGTTTGCAAGCAAGGAAATTGTAAGATAGTGTAAAGATTTCAAGGCAGTACCTCTGATTGGCTTTAACCTCTGTACTAGGTACATTCCAGCTAATGGACTCACTCAAGATACAATTCCTCAGCCATCATTAGAAGCTGTCTTACTTGACTTTCATGACCTCAACGTGTTGGTGGTTGACAAAGTGGCCAAACTTCTAAGCATCTAAGCTCTTTTGTGCATAAGGAAGACCACCCCTACCATTAAAGGGATACCAGGAAGGATTCAGACAACTAAAGGACTTCTCTATTGCTAATTGAAGAAGCTAAAAGATATGGAAGAGACAAATGAGAAAGAAAAAGTCCAAGTTGAAGCTGAACCCAAGAAATTAAGAAAGCAAGAGTTGAAAGTCCACTGTAAGGAGTATCATTAGAGGATAAAAGCGCTAGAAGCATAGCCATAAGAAGAATAGGACATAGTTTTTTTTTTTTTTTTTTTTGCTTTCTTTAGGAATTCTTTTTCAAATGAAATAAGTTATGTAAAGCTTCACAATTGCAAAGATTAATGAAAATTAGTTAGGTTCTGTTACATTAAAGGTCTCTTGCCGATTTAAATTTCCTTGCATCTGTATGTCTTCATTTTACTCTAAATATTCATGCTTGATAATTTCTAAAAGTTAGGTTTTGTTACTCTATAAAACACTACACTTCTTTTCTTAAGTAATCAAAAGTGAAAAAAAAAAAAAAGAATTAAACCTGTAAAATAATTTTATGCAGTTGCCGCTTTACTAAGTATTCTACGAGCTACGAATATTTATTCTTTCAGATAGATTAGTACTTTGTAAATAGCCTTTCTCATAATCTCTTATTCTTTTATTCTTCATTCTTTAGTATTCCTCTTTTGTAAATAGACCCTCAGTAGTGTTGTTCTATATGTAAATAAATTCTATACGCTTGAATATAGAATCTTAAGAAAGCAATCCCCTATTTACAATTTGATCACTCGATCTATGTAAAATAAAGCCTTATCTCTCTCTCTCTCTTTCAAAAAAAGAAAAAAAAAAAGATGTTGCTAATGATTACAAATCTTTATGAGACTCAGAACAAACACAATCACTTAGCTTATTAGTGCAGCCAACTAAACAAGAACCCTTAGCCCATCAAGATAATTGAACCAACTCAAAACTCTTGATCCATTAAGGCCAACCAAGAACTGAGTCAAAACACGAAGTCATGAAACACCATCCTCAACTTGATCCTTGGTACAAAAAAAGAGGGGCAATTCACAATCCCTTGCACCTCAAAAGACGTCAACGTTGGTCCATTCGACTCTAAAGAATTGGGCTCGAAATCACACTTTGGAGCTAAGGGGCATTAAGACCTATAAGTATGGGGCAATTTAAGCAAGAATGTGAAAGGTATAAGGTATTTAGTCCTTGAAATTAAGTCAAATGAAAAGTATCGTTTCACAATTGGGGCTTGTTTCGAGGAACTGGGGGCAAGTTCAATCTCCACCTTGTGGAAAATCAATTCCTATATGGGGAGTTGGTAACTCAACTTAAAAAAAAAAGGTTTAGAATGAAAAGAAGCAAATTACATACCATATACTAACCCGTAAACACTTTGAGAAATGAGAGACATCATGGTAAAGGATTTTTAGACTCATTCCTTAAAGGAGGTCCGTTTTGAATGTGATACGTAGATTAAAATGAAGTTAGGCATTTATTTTCAAATCTCAAACACAATTATCCTTTGTGAACCTCATTGAACCAATTTGAAGTGCTTTCAAATGTTAAACCTGTTAAGAACCACCCCACATCGGGGCAATTCGAAGGTTAGGGTTATTGATTATGAGAGAAGGATAAAACCAGTTTGTGCTTACCTTAGTAATAAAAATTTAAGGATAACTTTTGTTTTTGATAAATTATTTTCTCTAAAGAAGATTCAAATACCTCAAGACCACACATACCTTACCTAAACCCATTCACTTAGAATCCATAGATTTAAGGCCTCGATTCATTTAAAGACAAAGACTCAAGAAAAGAGATAATTACTTTTGAGGAAAGAAAAGCAAGAAATAATCGGGCAAAGAAAAAAAAAAAAGAGAAAAAAGAAAGAAAGAAAGAAAAAAGAGAGAAAAAAAAAAAGAAGACAGAAAAAGGAAGAAAGGCCTAAACATTGAGCTTGAGAAATTCCCCAACCAAAGAATGCCTAGAAGCCTAAGCTATTTTAAAAACATAAGGTCCTAGATCACATTCCCAACCACTAACACAAAAATCCATATTCATTTTAGAATCACGCTCTAAATCATAAACACAAAACCTTCATATCCATCTTGAATCACATAAGACCTGCCCACCTACAATACCTTCCTCCTCGATAAAAGCGCTTTTGATCTTAAAGAATAATTTATCTAAAACAAAAATTGTTTCTGAAATTGGGGTAAGCACAATTCTAGTTTTTCGTAAGGTTCTTGAGTTGTATACTTGGGTTAGATAAAAGTATTTCTTTCAAAATAGGCCTTCTCACTCATCCCTTTTGAAACCATTTGACCAAAAGCCCAATTCACAAAATCGAACAGAAAAGACCTAATAGATTAATCAAAGCATATCACTTACAAACTGGATTATAATTTTTGGAATAGTAGTCAAAAGTGAAATCTAGACCGGGAGTGTACAAGGAAGTCCTTTTCGACTAGACTAATTGTAAGTTATCTTTTCCTTAAGAAATGAATGTTTAAAATCACAAGGCCTCACCAAGAAGCTCATCATCAGGGCTAAAAACTAAGTAGCATATGAGATGCCCCACATGGTTACTAAGAAAGGGGTTGGTAATAGTACTTGTTTCTTAAATAAGAATTCGCATTCGTTAGCAAACTTTCAAAAAAAAAAAAAAGGATAAAAGAAGAAAGAAAAAAGAGAGAGAAAGTAAAGTCTTGTTATAAGTTTTTTCCTCCATTTTCAAGTCTATGTTGACCTGAGTGGCCAAATTTTAGAATTCATGTCTTTTACTTCTAAGTTATTATCCCTTATATAGTTTTGGATGTCCATTAATTCTTTTTCAAAACAAGGAACCTTATCCTTGATGCCTTTTTTGTTATAAATGATTTTCACCAATATTCCTCGTTTGTTAATTTCTCAAGTCAAGAGGTTGTTCAAAAGATTACATCCCCCAATTTTGCCTCTTGGGGTTCTTACCTAACCCGTAAGGCGCTTACCATTTCTCTTATTTCCTTAAGGTTCTAGCTACTCATAGAGCTCTATCTCGATTCATATTCTCATTTAGGGATCTAGCCAGCTTGTAGAGCACAATCCTAATTCATAGTTTTTTAAGGTTTTAGCTAGCTCATAGAGCAATGCCTTGATTTATGTTCTCTTTTAGGGATTTAGCCAACTCATGGAGCGTTGTCTCGATTCATATTCTCATTTAGGGATCTAGCCAGCTCCTATAGTATTGTCCCCATCCGCATTTTTTTTAGGGTTCTAGCTAGCTCATAGAGCGCTATCCCAATCCATATATTTATAGGTTTCTAGCCAGCTCTTAGAGTGCAGTCTCGATTTACAATTTCTTTTAGGTTTTAGCTAGCTTAGAGAGTGCTAACCTAACTCAATTCTCATTTAAGGCTTTAGCTAGCTCAAGGAACGGTTTGCCTGATCACTTAAGTCAGTTAGTTTAGAGGAGCACGATTAAGTTTTATGTCGATTTTCCATTTAAGGTTGCTAGTCCCTTAAAGACGCTCCCACCTAGTTAGTTAGCTTAGAGGAGCACGACCAGGTTCTCATTTAGGATTTTAGTTAGCTCGAAGAGCGCTTTACTCTTTTATTGGGGTTAGTTAACCTAAAAGGGCACTACTAGGTCATCATTTAGGTTCTTAGTCAACTTAAGTAGGTTAGTTAGCTTAGTGGAGTACTACCAGGTTATCATTTAGGGTCTTAGCTAAATTAAGGAGCGCCTTGCTCATTTACCTTGATTAGGCAGCTTGGAGGAGTACGATCAGGATTTCATTTAGGGTTTTAGTTAGCTCAAGGAGTGCTTTGCCCATTTACCTAGGTTAGTCAGCTTAGAGGAGCACGACCAAGTTTTTATTTAGGGTTTTAGCTAGCTTAAGGAGCACTTTTCGCATTCACTTAGATTAATCAACTTAGAGCAGCATGACCAGGTTTTCATTTAGGGTCTTAACCAACTCAAGGAGCACTTTGTCTATTCACCTAAGTTAGTCAGCTTAGAAGAGTACGACAAGGATTCTATTTAGGATCTTATCTAGCTCATGGAATGCTTTGCCCATTTTCATAGGTTAGTTAGCTTACATGGCATTACTCTTTGTTTAATATCTTTTAGATTTTAGCTAGCTCAAAGAGTGCTTCATTTATTCATTTAGGATAACCAACTCATAGGGTGTTATCTCTCTTTTAGTACTTTCAGGGTTCTTGTTAGCTCATAAGGGTGTTACCCTTACCTTTGTTCTTTTTGAGCTTTTTATCATTAAATCCCAACAGATAAGGCCTCAGATAGCTAGCTAGTTATAGCGTTTCTTAGGATAGAGTCATCTTCAAGGAAAAAATGGTGTCTTTTTTGTGTTTATAGTAAAGTTTTACTTAAACTTTACCACAAAGAGGGGTAATTGTAGACACCCTATTTTCGCCTACGCATAGTTTTTGTTTTTAAAGGGTCTTAATATAATAAATTAATAATTAATAAAATAAAAAAATAAAAAATGAAATTGATAAAAAACACAAAGAAATGGAAAAGAAAAAGAAAAATTATAAATTTTTTTTAGGAAAGTATACTTTTAGAAAAAAAAAAAAGTTTTATGATTAATAGATTTGGTTTAACTCATTTCAAGTAGCTTTATTTTAGATGATCATATAGTTTATGTACAATTTAATTGTACTAAATGATAGGGCATAGGCCAACAACTTATCAAATAAGCACTTGAACATAGCATTAGATTTGACTTGGGGTTATAGGTTTAAATCTCATCAGGCATGCATGTGTCTTTTAACTTTTTTTTCTTCCATTGTGAAAATCAGTTGAGTGTACGAAATTGAAATCTAATTATAAATCTAGTCAAATTTTTTGAATTTAATAAAATTATATTTAAATCATTATTGGAGATAACATGAATCTAATACAATAATGTTAAATCTAATAAGATAAAGACTTGTAAGATTCAAATTTGATTTTGATTTTTATCAAATTAGATTTGAATCAATATAAAATATTCATTCCAAGTTTTGTAAAAAGGAATTACGCGATGCGGAAAAGAGTCCAATTACACATACGTCTAGATTAAACACACATGTATCTCCTACGTTACGCCACTATCCTCTACATTCACCAAGTGACACACTCTAAGTTGACAGACATAACATACGTTACATGAATTAGCCTTCACATACACTCACCATCCAAACCAATACACATACAGTTTACACATACATATACTGTGCCGATTACATACTTCACCATCCACTGATTACACATGGCAGCTCACGCTTTAAGTACATCTCAACACATACAGACCCTCAATCCTTCCATTGCTCATCCAACATTGAACTGCGTACCGCTCCAGTCCACCTCATGATGTCCACCAACACTTTACTACAATTTACATCTCTTTACACACTCGGAGGCAATTTTTGAGCACTCCAAACGCCACTTACACAAACCATACGCATTTGATACAGTTCACCACATGCCTACTTACGCTGATTACTCACACACAATCAACATACTTATGCATGAACACATCATGCTACTGTACTGTCTTTTATAATCCACAACGTAGCAACACAACAACTGCACACATAAATCTACGCTCTGACCACGTTACTGTCCACACCACTTTACACTGATTGTCCACGAATAAAAATCATACGACTCCACCAAACATTTCGTAAGCTTAACCTCATATGATCACCCTCGCTCATCAGCAACTGCAATAGCCCATAGTGTGCTCCTTCATGCATGCATCCGTAGCAATACTCCGACATTTTGCTAGAAGCACGACTAAACATCATTACTGCAATCTATAGTAGCAACCACTCCAATAAGCCTTTGTCGCGTTCTCTTCCGACCATAGTGGCGATCCGTCGACCTACGCTCCATCATCAGCAACAACAGCAGCACCTACCTTGACTCCTTAATCTTGGTGTTGATTGCCCAAGCCTTGGATTCTAATTTTTATTTATTTATTTATTTTGATTTGTTTAATAGTTATGTTGAAATATGAATATATATATATATATATATTAGCTAGGGAAATCTTTTAGAATTAGTTTTTTCTAGAATTTCTCATTTAGAAAAAATTATTTTTTTAGAAATAAAAAATTAATAACAAGCCTTTTTTTTTTTCTTAAGACTAGGACATTTTAGAAAATTTTCAATAAAATAAAAGTTTAAGTTAAGACCCTCTTTTTAGGATTTTTTTTACTCAAAATAAATGAATTAAAACATAAACTCAGTCGGTTTTTAGAAATTAAAAACAAATCAGTAGGCTAAAGTTTTTAGAATGAACTACAAGCATTTAATCCCAACTAGTAGATATGTGGGTACCTAAAATCTTAGTTTTTTTATTTATATATTTTTTAATTATTAAAAAAAGACAGTTTTAAAATATAAAACTTAATTTTGAAAAAGTGATAGTAGTACTTGTTAGGGTTTAATAGGTAGCCCTCGAATTTAGAAATCTTTAGCTTTTGTCGGTTTAAAACCAAAGACCGGTAGCTAAATTATAGTCAATTGACCTAATTGATTAATTTTTTTTTCTCGGCTCCGATTGGTTGGTGACTCCAAAAGATTTTCAATTGAAAGGAAACTTAAATTTTCCATTTTCTCTAATTGATGATTAAAATTAAATGGGTTAGGGTTTAGTACTAATTGGAAAATAAGAAATTAAATTAAAATAAGAAAACCTAAAATTCAGGCTTAACATACATATATGATACAAATTAATACTCATAAATATTATTGATGTTATTTTATAATTTTTAGTATGCATATAATTTATCTTTATCAATTCATTAATTAGCGAAACTCGTTTTATGTGTTTTCAATAAATAACGAGTAATATACATATAATCTAATATTCTAATATTTAATTACTTTATTAGTTATGTTCCTAAATTTAAAATCAAGATATTACTTTTATTAATATTCCTAGCTTTATTGTAAAATTTTGGTTCAATTGTTCAACTTTTCTGATTGCCTTAAATTTTACGTATAGACTCTAAACACCTTATTAGAGGGCTTACAATGCTCAAGACTTACATCATATTCAAGACCTATGTTTAAGAGTCATGTTCAATGCTCATGTTTTATTAATGTGTGCTCAACTCATGCATTTGCATTCGACTCTCATGTGTTAATATCTTAAACTCATGACTTATTCATGTGTGCTCAGCTCATGTATTAACATCTAAGCCTCGTATCTAGTTCATCTCATGTTTAAGGCTCGTGATTGGCTATCATGTGCTCTTTGTGTACTTATACTTACAACTTAAGACTTATATTTGGCTCATATAACAAATTGCAATTGGTTTTTGTAGAGATCAGACAAGGAGGCTACATACAACCCAAGCATTATATCACTATCACCCGCTAGTGAAGATTTGTCTCATTGGCTCTCAGTTTGTGAACAATCATGGTCTGAGCGGTAAAGAGTTTACTCTCTTCAAACTATATAGATTTGCTAACTGTCGCAAGTATAAGATCTGGTCTTCAAGTTACGACTACAAACTTTTAACCTTCGGTTGGTAAACAATCACGATCTTGGCGGTAAAGAGTCTACCCTCTTTAAACTATATCGATTTACTGACTGTTGCTAGTTTGAGATCTAATCCTCAAGTTACGATCTCAAACTTTTGACCTTCGGTTGCAAGCAACTATGGTCTAAGTGGTAAATAGATCCTCTTTGAACTAAGTTGGTCTGTTGACTACGGTAAGTTTGAGATAATGGCCACTCAAAATATTAACATGAACTCCCTAAGTGTTAGTTATGCTACCTACAAAACATGGACAATGAAAAGATGTGAGTTTTATAACTCAAAAAGAAAGAAAGGGGAGAAGAATGTAAGAATTAATGTCAGAGATACGTGTAATGGCTAATTTGAGTACAATGATATGGACACTAGACCAATAAGTTGGAAGGTTGGCCATGTTTATCTAACAGATGACTAAAAACCATAACTCATGAAGAAGTCAAATAATTCTAGCAACCTATGAAATTGCAAATAATTCAAAAGCTAAAAGTTATGCTCCACAAAGAAAATATTTATACAATAGAAAAAATCCATGCACTCCTTAAGGCAATAGTCACATTAACCAACTTTTTAACAACTCATTGAGGATGAAGTTATGTCTAGACTCATTTCCAAGTTTGTTGTTATTTCATAAGTCTAGCCAAGAGGTGAAATAGTTAAATGACAAATGAAGGACTTCTACAAATACTAAAGCATGCCTTTAGATTAAAGAAGTGGCAAGCCATGCCCAAAGGGAGCCACCAAAAGAATAATTGCCTCATAGTCCAAGAGATGCAAGCCACAACAAATTAAATGCATACACATAGTGGTTAAGAATAAGAAATATAGAAAGAATAGGTAGTTTAAATAAATGCTGATGTATTCTTGCAAAACAAAGGAAAAAATCCAAGATTTATGGAATAGATTAAAGTGTCAAGTCCATGCAACAACAAATTTGCCAAAAGAAATAGACAATATGTTAGGAGAAAAATCACACATAGCAAAGGAGCTAATGCTCCAAGGGAATTGGCGATCCTAAACAAAAGTAGTCATTAATCAATTGGCTCTTCACAAAATTATGTATTACTTATAGTAATGGTCATTCAATAGAGTTATACATTTACTATATACTAAGGAAGACAATTGACTAGATTAATATATTGTTGATCAACACTTGATTGTTAGAGTTAAGAGCAAATATTGATGGAAGAGATGTATTAAAAATCTATTAAAAAGTGCAAAGTAGCTGTTGAAATTGTTTAAGGGAAAAAGAATAAAAACACAAATCTATTATTATAAAGTGCAGCAATAGAAATCATAGCATATGAACGAAGCGTTGTAATGGTTAAATAACATTGTGTATCTCAGCATAATGAAGAACAAAGTTTTAAACCTAGCTATATTGTCCAAGTTGTCAAGGGGACAATAGGAAGAATGGGGTTGGAGCAACTCTGCTTTGACTACCATTTATTGGTTTTGGTATCTTAATTACTTCTTGGTTCTAGTCAACTTCCTTGCAACCACAACTACTATTGGTGTTGAAAATGTGATCTTAGACAACAGTAGCTTTAGATTCCATTTCGATCTTTAGTCTCTAAGCCCTATGATGCCAACACTTTAAGGCCCCTTTCAAAGATTAATAGGAGGGTTAAGAAAAGAGAGGAAAAAGGATTAGGGGAAACTAAGAATGTATTACAAGTAAGAAGTGTCCTACCCATGTGTAACCAAAGATAAAGAGGTGAGCTTTTACTTAATCTCTACACATGACTTGAATAATGGAAGAAACTAGTATCCATATTTACACAACCACGTAGTAGAGCAAGCATCTTAATCGAGTTTTTTACTCATCCAAAAATGAAAGCTTGAAAAGAGCATACAATTAGCTAAACTTCAAAGGGCAAACCAAGAATTCCAGTTAGAGAAATTTATGGCTGCAAAAATGAAGTCTAAGTAACTTATCTAGCAAATAATACTAAGCTCAGCTTCTCATCCTTACACTGGAATAGTAGATGCAATTCACGAGTATAAGCTGAGTAGAGTGCATTCATATGAGTTAATCGTGAAGCATTGTCCAAGAAACAGTAACTATTCAAACATCTATTAAGCTCTGCAGATAGTAGCTTTTTATGAACCATTTGATTGCTAAGTTATAACGGTTGATCTTCAAGTTGTAGCAACTAAGCTCCAAATTGCATTAACGTAGCAGATTAATACCTAAGCCGAGTAGTAGCATTCTCTACCATAGTAGTAGACAAAGAACCAACACCCCTTACATGATGTTGTCTACCAAACTAACAAAAGGGAGAAATCAACTGAAACAAATCAATAGAGAGAAGGTGTTGGTAAGTTGATATTAAAAAAAAAAGAAAAAGAAAAAAAGTATATAGAATGAGAAAAAGAAATTCGAGCAGCTCACCATGGTTTTTAAGGAGGCATGATGGACAAGAAATTGTGGCGGCTGAAGTAACTAGTAAACCTTTAGGTCTTCGAAGCGAGACACCCCTCATGTGTGTCTCTAGATGCATGGACATTGGGCTTTTGTTTTTAGTAGAACTCACAAGTGGGTAGGTGGCCTTTTAAGTATGGACTTATATTAGGATTTGAATATTCTTCAAATTATGGTGACCCAAAAAATTCATCAACTTATGCTTGTTTCACATGGAGAGGTTTTAATAGGGATCATGGACCAATTACTCTCTCCTAAGCTTGAGGATTCACCCATATGGTTCGCCGAGCTGTCCAAGGAGAGTTGAGCCTTGAAGAACATTGTATTTTCCATCGTTAACAACTGAGGTACTCTACTCTGACTTGTCTTTGTCTCATTGAGAAGGTTTTTGAGGTGCCCGACCAGTTACCAAGCTAACCACTTATTGCCACGTTGAGGGTAAGTACTGGATCTGCATATGGTTGAGCTAAAGCATTTGAGGCCGAGTTATCTACTTTTGATTTGACTAGTTAAGGCCAGTCGAAGAATGGTTACCCACTAGATCGACCCTATTGCAGCCTTGAATAACTGAGCTGCCAAGTATCCAAGCTGATGAACTGAACTCTACTTGAAATCAACTTTACTTGGTAAGTAGTACCATCGAGACTACAGACTGGTCAATTGACATACATATCATTTTCTGACATTCGTACTGTCTTTTGTAACCGAACATTCCCCTTTCCTTTTCTAGTAGGAATCTTTTTTTTGTAATTTACATATATCTATGACTTATCTTAATTGGGCTACATAAATACTTATAATTCATAGTGGCTGCGATCAATTGGAATAGTGATGTTGAACTTAAGACATTTTACCCTTCTTTCTTCTTGAGCTTGTGTTTTCTTAATGAGGATTGAGACCTTGAAGAGCTCTTATCTAAGCCATTGAGCTTGAACTAGTGGTGAGCAACCTCATGTTATATTTGTGTGTCATATCAAATATAGTTCAAGCTCATATGAGGGTTGGTGAGTCATATCCACCATCGGTGCATGAGGACTCCTTTCTCAACCTTTGACTTCCATTTATCCTTCATACCATCTCGTGGTTTGAACCTACCCTTTTAGCTCGTATGATATCGATAGTGTTTGTCTTCCTTTTCCCGGTGATCTATGTCATCCTGGTATTAGAGCTTAGCTGCGTTCAAGCAAGTCTTTATTACTTTGTACTATGAGTAGCTTATTATAGTGTGTTGTGAAAATTGTTTATCTTTGTTGTAAGTGTTTAGAAAGTGTTTAGTACTAAAGAAATTTAGTGCTCTGTTTTCCCCTATTTTTTTGTTCATAAAACATATTGTTAAGTATTTGAGTGGTTTTTTGTGTATTGGTTGTAATAGTTGTTGGTGTGTTAGGCATTGTTTTGTTGTAGTTTATAGGAGGAAATTTTGAGTTATGTTTTAGTTGTTAATCTCTTGTAATAAATGACAATGTCCAATTCTAGTGTTTAAAGAACTCTAGTAACCAAGAGGTGACACTTGAAATGGCTAAGGTCAATAAGGAAGTTTCATACTCTAATATGTAGACTTATTAACCTAGTGGCTAGTTTGGTGATTGCCATAAACGAAGATAAACAATGAGCTAGAAATAATCCTTATAGAGGATAAGCCAATGAATAGCTTGAGAGAGACAATGGTCAATATGGCCTAGCTAATGCCCCAGTTTGACCATATTGAAGAGTAGGCAGAGTTGTTAGATGCAAACTAGTATTAGATGAGATTGAAGAAGAGGATGAAGAGGATGAAGTAGGTGATGAAGTGTGTAGACACCTAATTTTTGCCCTTTCATAGTCTTAATTTTTTATTTTTACAAAAGGGGTCCTAATTGAAAAAAATAATAATAAAAAAGAAAAAAAACAAAAAAAAATTAATAAAAATTAACAAATAATGAAAATACCAAAAAAAAATAATAAAAGGAAAAATCATAAAAATTTCGTAGATTTTTAGGAAGTAATTTATATTAGGAATAATTAGTTTTAGTGTTAATTTTAGTTTTAGTTTAGTTAAAAATTTTTAAGGATTCAGATAGTTTAAATATAATTTAATTGAAATGAATGTTAAGATGCAGACTAATAGCCTAATGGATAAGTAGCAGAGCACTTGGGTGGATTTAGCTGGAGGTTACAGGTTCAAGTCGCAGTAGACACCTATGTCTTTGTTTTTTTATCTTTGCAAAAGATAAAAAAAAGCCTAACAGAATTCATATTGAATCTAGTTGGTTTTATTAAAACAAATTTGAATTAAATTTGGATCTAATTTAATAAATTAATTAGATATGATGAGATATGATTTGGGAGCGATATGATTTAGACTATATAAAAACACTCGTACACAGCACCGTAGCTTGATCCCCGCACTGTGCGCAATCCCTGGACACACCAGTTTACACACACAAATCACGCGCAGAAATCTACATGCAATCAAACTCTATCGAGGCAACTGTAATTCATGTTCAAACTCCCTCCTTTCTCCGACGATAATCCCCGACGACGTCAGACGACTCTCTGTTCTTTGTGCATCGACAACAGGAATCTACATAGCAAAGCAGCCGTAATCCAATGAACAGCACAACTGCAATCTGCGCAGCAGCGAAACGGCAGCGGAACAGCAGCAGAACACCGGTTTGCAGCAGCCGAACCCGACGGATGCAGCAGCCAAACTCCAACTGCACAACACAGTCCACACACGTACGTCCACTGTCTTTCACCAAATATTAAGTCAGGTTTGATTATTGTTTATTTATTTATTCAATTATTATTATTTAGTTAAGTTTATAATATGGTATGTAAATAGATATGTATATATTTGAGTTTAGGCTTGTTTTCCATAGTTTAGATGTTTTTTTCATAATTTAGGTTTCTTTTCTATGATTCAGATATCTTTTCTATAATTTAGATTTTTTTTTTCTATGGTTTAAAAATCTTTTTCATAATTTAGATATCTTTTCTATTACTAAGGCATCTTTTCTATTATTAGCAAATTTTTTTCTTTCTTTCTTTTTTTTTTATATTTTCAGCATCTTTTCTATATAAA
Source organism: Lumnitzera racemosa (assembly GCA_024138005.1). Classification (NCBI taxonomy): domain Eukaryota; kingdom Viridiplantae; phylum Streptophyta; class Magnoliopsida; order Myrtales; family Combretaceae; genus Lumnitzera; species Lumnitzera racemosa. The sequence continues at coordinate 64,357,697 of JAMXBC010000011.1, forward strand.
AGCTTCATCATGTAGAATATTGCAAATTTCATAAAATCTTTAGGGTTTTTCTAAAAAATAAAAAAAATATCACTTAGTTATTTTTAAATAAAATTTTTAATTTGGCACTTTTCAAAAATTAGGTTTTTAGGTTTTTTTTTTATATATAATGTTATGAATAAAAATTAGGCTTAGAGGGATTTTTCTTAATAAAAATAAAATGGTTAATAAAAACGTAAATTCAACCAATCATTTTTTATAAAAAGAATCAACACATTAAAGTTTTTGGAAAGAACTACGATCGTTTAATCCGGCTAGCGAGTACATAAGCACCTTCGGGGCGACGATAAAATATGTAGAAACTTAGGTTCTTTTTTTTCTTTTGATTTTATTTATTTATTTTTAATATTATAATTAGAAAAATAATCATAATTTCGGTAATAAATAGTGGTACCCGTTTGAATTCGGAACCCTCTGATTCTTTATTAAATTTGAAATCAAAGACCGGTAGCTAAATCGTAACCAATCCACCCAATTGGTTATGGTTACGGTTTCTTTTTCTTTTCCCGACTTTGGTCGAATGGTGACTCCAAAAATAATTTTCAATAAAAAACCGGAATTTCTCAATTTCTTTAGTCGGGGATTAATATTAAATGGGTTAGGGTTTAATAATAATTAAGAAATGAGAAATCAATTTTAAATAAAAGAAATCGAAAAATCAGACTCGACAGTTTGGTGACTCCACTGGGGACCGCTGGAGGGCTAGCCACTAGAAGTTACCGAAAATAGAATTATTTTTTTTAAAAAAATGGAATAATAAAAAAGAACTTAGGTATGTTATTTGATGTATTTGTTTATTTTATTTATTTGTTTTTTTTTACTAACATTTTTTTGTTGTGCTAGTTTATTTAAGGGAGAATTTTAGGGGGTTTTACTTTTACTTTGTTTTCTTCATCATAAATGTATAGTAGATACTGTTAGAACTAGGCCATCTTAGGAGCTTAGGAGGGAGGCCATTGTGTAAGTTTCGGATGTTGTAGGGCAACCACCTTCTAGGGCCGATCAGGCTACCCCACTCAAGTTCAGATGCAATCACAGAACCGTTGCTTTGAAAAAACGCAATGGTTGCAGAACTTGAGGACCTTTAGAACCCACCCATTGCATCACATGAAAACATTTTTTCTTCTTTCAAAAAAAAAATTACAAGAACCAATGATGTGGTAAACCTAAATGGATAAAGGCAGTTGTAAAGTTGTGATTATAATTGTAATATTTCCTTGTAAATAACTTGCAAATTTTTATGTAAGCTTTAGATTACGTTTTAATTTTAATTTTGATTTTTATCAGTCATGGCTAGATCGAGTCAAGTAGCTTCTAAACAGATCTACGTCTACCTACTTCATTAGCCTTAAAAGATACTCTAGATATAGTTCTAACTTTTCAGCCCAAATAAGTAAAAATTCATTGGGAACAACATTGGGCTCATCTCGCCCCTATAGAAGAGCTCTGTAAATATTACTATAGTAAGGGCTTTAGTACATCTATTAGGGCTCGAATCTATAGCTTTGGGCCCACGTCAATTGAGCCCAACCTTCGCGAAGTAAATAAATAAAAAAAGTAAAAAAAAAGAAACAAAAAAAAAGAATCAAACTTGTAAAATAATAGGTAGCTATCATTGCGTCTAGTATTCTACCTATCAGAAATATTCATTCTTTTAGGTAAATTCAACATTTTGCAAATAGCCTTCTTCATTTGGAATAAATAAGATTTAGATATTTTCTTTGTTTAATCTTTTATTCTTCAAAATTCCTTATTTGTAAATCGACTCTCAATAATGTTGTTCTCAGCTTGTATATATTTCCATGAGAGCAATCTTCTGTAATCATCCATTCACAATTCCATCACTCGGTCTTTGTAACACAAAAGCCCTAACTTTTCCTCTCTCTCTTTCCAAAAAAAAAAAAAGAAGGAAAGAAAAGAAAAGAGAAAGAAATAAAGTTGCTAACGGTTACAAATCCCTGTAGGGTTCGAGACAAACAAAATTACTTAGCCCATTAAAGCAGCTAACCTAAACAGATCCACTTGGCCTGAGAAAATAATCAACCAAACTCGAACCCTAGCCCATCAAGATGATTTAACCAACTCAATGCCCCTGAGCCATCAAGTCCAACCATGAACCGAACCAAAACACAAAGCCATTAAACACTATCCTAAGCTTGATCCTCGGTACAAACAAAAAGGGCAATTCATTAGTCCCTTCTACTTCAAAAGTTGTTAGTTCCAACCCATTTGAACTCTAAAGAACCTAACCTAAAGTCACATATGGAAGCTTAAGGGCGTTAAGACCTATAAGTTTGAGGCATGGGGCATTTAGTCTTTGAAATTTCACAACTGGTGCATGTTCCAAGGAATTGGGGAATAAGGTCAGTCATCACCTTAAGGTCAATCAATCCCTATGTAAGGAATTGGTAACTCACTTTTAAAAGGTTTTGAATGAAAAGAGGTGAGCTATATCCTATATACTAACCCTTAAACACTTTAAGAGTGAAGAGACATCATGGTGAGGATATTTTGGACTCATTTCTTAAAGGAGGTCCATTTTGAATTTGATACGTAAAACGAAATGAAGTTAGGCATTCATTTTCAAATCCCAAACACAATTATCCTTTGATAACCCCGTTGAACTGTTTTGGAGTTGTTTCAAATGTAAACCCTGTCAAGAACCACCCTATAGTGGAGCAATTCGGAAGTTAGGGTCATTAATTAGGAGAGAAGGATAAAACTGATTTGTGCTTACCCTAGTAATAACAATTCAAGGATAATTTTTGTTTTCGATAAATTGTTCCCTTTGAAGATGAGCTAACATTTTTTCTAAATACCCCAAAGGCCACATATACCTTACCTAAGCCAATGCACTTTGAACCTATACCTATGGATTTAGGGCTTTGATTCATCCAAAGACAAAAACTTGACAAAAGAGATAGTTATTTTTAGGGAGAGAAAAGAAAGAAATGAAACAAAATTAAAAAAAGAAAAAAAAGAAGAAAAAAGAAAGGAAAAAGAAAAAAAGAAAAGGAAAAAGCTTGGAAAAAGGAAAATGAAGAAATACCCAAATATCCGGCTTGAGCAAATCCCCAATCAAAGAAGGCCCAAGTTGCTCTAAAAACAAAAGGTCTTGAATTGCATTCCCAACCAAAAACACAAAACCTCATATTCATTTAAGATCATGTTTTCAACCGCAAACCAAAAACTCCATATTCAATGCAAAATCACACTCCAAATCACGAACATAAACCCTTTCTATCCACTCAAGTTTTAAACACAAGACCTTCCCACCCACAATACCTCCCTACTCAAAGCTCTTCTAATTTTGAAAAATAATTTATCTAAGATAAAAATTATCTTTGAAACCGGGGCAAGTGCACATCTAGTTCATTCTTAAGGGTTTTTGACTTGTACCTCCTGGGTTGGATGAAAGCATTTTTTTTTTTTAAATAAGCCCTCTCAATTAACTTCTTTTGAAACCATTTGACCAAAAGCCAAATTTACAATACTGAACCTAAAAAGACCTGCAGATCGATCAAAGCGTACCACTTACGAATTGGACTGTAATTTTCGGAATAGTAGTCAAGGGTGACATCCAAATTGAGAGTGCGTAAGGAAGTCCTCTTTGACTAAACTAATCGTGAGTTACCTTTTCCTTCCGAAATGAATGTTTAAGGCCTATCCAAGAAGCTCATTATTCAGGTTACAAACTAGGGTAGATATGAGATACCCTACAGGATTATAGCGTTTACCTTTTAAGTAGGAATTTGTATCCATTAGCAAACTTTCAAGGAAAAAGAAGAAGAAAAAGAAAATGAAAAAGACATGAAAAGGAGAGAGAGAAAGTGGAGGCTTGTTACAAGTTTTTCCATTCATTTTCCAGTCTATTTCATCTATAGTAGCCAAATTTTCAATTCATGTTATAAACAGTGTTCACCAAATTCCTCGTTTGTAAATTTCTCAAAACAAGAGTTTTTTTTCAAGTTGGCTATGTTCCTCAGTTTGCTTTCAACTCTCAGTAGAGCTTAAGTGAATCCAAAGGGTGCTTACCCTTTATCTATTTTCTCAAGGATATAGTCAGCTCATAGTGCTCTATTCCTATCCATATCTTCTTTAGCACTTCAGTCAGCTTATGGAGCGCTATCCAGGTTCATATTTTCATTTAGAGATCTAGCTAGTTCATAGAGCGCAGTCTAAATCTAAAGTTTCTTAAGCTTCCGGCTGGCTCCTAAGACACAGTCCCAATTTATAATCTCCTAAGGAGCTAACCAACTCGTAGGGCGTAATCCTAATCCGGAGTTTCTTAAACTCCCAATCGTCTAACTCACATAATGTTACCCGACTCAAAATTTCTTCAAGGGATTTAGCAAGCTCAGGAAGCGCTATCCCAAATCAAGTTTTCTTCAGATTTTTTAGGTCTTATCTAGCTCAAGGGGTGCTTTGACCGTCTTGGTGAGTCAGTTCATTAAGGGTACGATCCAAGTTTTCTTCAGATATTTTTAAGTCTTAGCCAGCTCATGCGGCGCTTTGACTGTCTTAGTGAGTCAGCTCATTAAGGGCACGATCTAAGTTTTCTTTAGAATTTTTAGGTCTTAGTCAGCTCAAGGGACGCTTTAACCGTCTTGGTTAGTCAGCTCATCAAGGCACGACCAAGATTCTTGTTATTCTTTTTTAGAGATTTTTTTTTCCAATTCACAAAGGCACTTTCCATTATTGTTCTAACCCTCGTCAAGTGACTTAACGTTCCTTAGGATAGAGTCATCCTGAGGCAAAAACGGAATCTCTTTTGTCTTTGTGGTAAAGTTTTGTTTAAACTTCACCACAAAGAGGGGCAGTTGTAGATACCTAATTTTTGCCTTTTCATAGTCTTAATTTTTATTTTTACAAAAGGGGTCCTAATTGAAAAAAATAAAAATAAAAAAGAAAAAAACAAAAAAAATTTAATAAAAATTAACAAATAATGAAAATACCAAAAAAAATAATAAAAGGAAAAATCATAAAAATTTCGTAGATTTTTAGGAAGTAATTTATATTAGGAATAATTAGTTTTAGTTTTAGTTTAGTTAAAAAATTTTAGGGATTCAAATAGTTTAAATATAATTTAATTGAAATGAATATTAAGACGCGAATCAATAGCCTAAGGGATAAGTAGCGGAGCATTTGGGTGGATTTAGTTGGAGGTCACGGGTTCGAGTCACAGCAGTCGAACTCCAGCTATGTTTTACTTAGTTTAGATGTCTTTTTCATAGTTTAGATGTCTTTTTCATAGTTCAGATGTCTTTTTCATAATTTAGGTTTCTTTTCTATGGTTTAAAAATCTTTTTCATAATTTAGATATCTTTTCTATTACTAAGGCATCTTTTCTATGATTAGCAAATTTTTTTCTTTCTTTTTTTTTTATGTTTTAAGCATTTTTTCTATATAAAAGCTTCATCATGTAGAATATTGCAAATTTCATAAAATCTTTAGGGTTTTTCTTGAAAATAAAAAAAAAATTATCACTTAGTTATTTTTAAATAAAAATTTTAATTTGGCACTTTTCAAAAATTAGGTTTTTAGGTTTTTTTTTTATATATAATGTTAGGAATAAAAATTAGGCTTCTAAGGATTTTTCTTAATAAAAATAAAATGGTTAATAAAAACGTAAATTCAACCAATCATTTTTTATAAAAAGAATCAACACATTAAAGTTTTTGGAAAGAACTACGATCGTTTGATCCCGATAGCGGGTACGTAGGCACCTTCGGGGCGACGATAAAATATGTAAAAACTTAGATTTCTTTTTTTTTCTTTTGATTTTATTTATTTATTTATTTTGAATATTATAATTAGAAAAATAATCCTAATTTCGGTAATAAATAGTGGTATCTGTTAGGGTTTAATAAGTTAGCCCCTGAATTCAGAACCCTCTAGTTCTTTATTAAATTTGAAATCAAAGACCGGTAGTTAAATCGTAACCAATCCACCCAATTGGTTACGGTTTCTTTTTCTTTTCCCGACTTTGGTCGGGTGGCAACTCCAAAAATAATTTTCAATAAAAAACTGGAATTTCTCAATTTTTTTAGTCGAGGATTAATATTAAATGGATTAGGGTTTAGTATTAATCAAGAAATAAGAAATCAATTTTAAATAAAAGAAATCGAAAAATCAGACTCGACAAAGTGAAAGAGTATTATAAACCAAAGGAGAGGAATATCCAAGCTCCTAGAGTAGAAGGGTTAAGGATGTATATCCCTAATTTTTCTAAGAGTGGTGATGCTGAAGACTACCTAAATTGAGTAAATAAAATTGAGAAGCAGTTTGAGTATTATGAAATACTTGATATTGCTAAGGTAGGACTTGTTGTGCTAAAGTTTATTGGCTTTACTGCCTTGTAGTAGAAAAACCTATAAGCTACCCGTAGAAGAGAAGGAGAAATGAAGTTAGGCAATAGGATGAAATGAAAAGAGTCATGAGACAAAGATTTGTTTCGAGCTATTATTTGTAGAATGCATTCAAAAGGTTAAAAGAATTGAGGCAAGGAGGATTAAGTGTTGATGTATATGTAAAGGAGTTCCAGATGTTAAGGATCTGTTACGAAGTTGTTGAGCTTGAAGACCAAACTATGTCTTGATTCATTAGTAGGTTGAAGTACAAAATTGGAGTTATTCTAGAGACTTTAGATATTGGTTCACTTGATGAAGCTATCCGAGCTACCTGGAGAATTGAAAGGCATCAAGCAAGAAGATTCCGAGCTCCTACTAATCGACCTATTCTGAGAAAACTTTTGTGATCAAAACTAAGCAAAGTTGCTAAGGTTTGACATACTCAAATTACCTGAGTAAAGAAGAAAGAGATCTAGAGGAAGTTCGAGAGAGGCTAAAGCTTAGGAAGAAAGACTAGTGAAATCAAGTGTTTCTAGTGTCAAGGGTTTGAACACGTGGATGGAGATTAAGGTAGAGTTGCCGACCATTAAGGTCGATAGTATTGATGATAAGATCAAGGAACCTAAAGAATTTGGACAACCGGAACAGTCTGAGGAGGTGGAGATCATTTTTAGTGAAGAAGATAATTTTATGCTTATAACCATGGTGTTGAGAAGAGTAATAAGTGTGAGTTTTGTGCTAGAGAACAATGAAAGAATTTATTCCACATTGGTTGCAAGGTAAATGAGTCGTTGTGTGCATTGATTGTTGACAATGATAGCAATACTAATGCAGCATCTACATTCATGGTCTAGCAATTGAAGTTGCCGACTAAGCCCTACCCCAAGCTTTATAAACTGCACTAGTTCAGTGACAAGGGAGCCCAACAAATAAGTAAACAACTGACTGTGTTGATTAGTATTGGAAATTATCGAGATAAAGTGCTCTGTTATGTGTTACTAGTGATTGTGTCCCATATTCTTCTTGGATGATTATGGATGTTTGACCAAAATGTGATATATGATGGAAAGAAGAACACATGTTTTGTAAAGTATGAGGGTAGGAAGGTAAAGTTAAGCCTAATGACTACTGAATAAGTAAAAAATATGCAGACTCAATTAAGTCGAGTTTAGAAGAAAGAGGCTTTAATAATGACTTGAGTCGAGTTGAAAAGATAGATGAAGCTTAAAGAGCTGACTTATTTACTAGTGAGAAGGCTGCTTGAGATGAGAGGATTACAGGAGGAATTGCTATCTATTGATTTGAAGTCCCTACTGGATGAGTTTGCCAACTTATTCTTAAGCAAATTATCAGAAGGTTTGCCTCCCATCCAAGGCATAGAACATGTGATACACTTGTAGCCAGGAGTTGTCCTGCTAAACAAGCCTGCCTATAGGCTGAATCCTCAACAAGTTGTCAAGCTGCAAAGGTAGGTATATGAGCTGATTAAGAGAAGGTATGTATGAGAGTCCCTAAGCCTATGTGTCGTGCCAGCTCTATTAGTGCCAAAGAAAAATAAGACATGGAGGATGTATGTAGATAGCTAAGCAATCGATCCCATTGGCATCAAGTACAGGTACACTATACTAAGGCTTGATGACATGCTCGACGAATTGAATGGAGCAAGAATATTCTCCAAGATTGATCTCAAATCTGTATATCATCAAATCTGAATGAGAGAAGGAGATGAGTGAAAGACCACATTTAAAACCTACATGGATTGTATGAATGGCTTGTGATGCCATTTGGCCTGTCAAATGCCCCAAGCACATTCATAAGACTAATTAACTATGTGCTTCAAGAATTCATTGAAAAGTTTGTTGTTGTGTCTTTCGATGGTATTCTTGTTTATAGTCTTGATTTAGAGACTTACTATGAGCACCTCTGAGCAATTTTCTCAAAACTTTGAGTTGAGAAGTTTTATGCCAATCTAAAGAAATGTGACTTCTACTAACTTGGAGTAATCTTTCTAAGATTTGTTATGAGTGGTGGTAGTATACAAGTTGATGATGAGAAGATAAGGGCAATTACCGAATGGCCAGTGCTATCCTATTTAGCTTACGTACAAAGCTTCTACGACTTAACTTCATTCTATTGCTGATTCATAAGGAGCTTTAGTGCTATTGTGACCCTACTCACCATGCTATCAAAGAAAAATGTAGAGTTCAAATGGGGAAAGAAAGAACATAAGAGTTTTGAAGAGGTAAAGGAGAAGCTGACTATCATCCTTGTTTTAGCTTTACCAAGCTTTGACAAAGTATTTGAAGTGAAATGTGACGTATCTGGACTAGGCATAGGTGTTATGTTGATGTAGGAGGGTTGACCGATTGCCTACTTTAGTGAAAAGCTTAGAAGAGCTACACTCAACTATTCTGTGTATGATAAGGAGTTCTACTCCTTGATTTGAACTCTAATTGTATAGCAACATTAATTGTTACCCAAAGAATTCTTGATCTACATTGAACATAAATCTTTGAGATATCTAAAGAGACAGCTTAAGTTGTCATGGAGACAAGCCAAGTGAGTAGAATTCATTGAAGGATTTTCTTATGTCACAAAGTACAAGAATGGCAAGAACAATATAATGGCTAATGCCTTATTGAGATGACATTCTCTCTTGATCGAGTTGCAAACTAGGTTACTTGGTTTCTCTATGATTAGGGATTTGTATGTTGAGGATCCACATTTTGGTCTAATCCATACTTAATGTGAAGAAGGCCAAACACTTGATGACTATCACAGCGAAGATGGATACTTGTTCAAAAAGAGGGGATTGTGTATCTCGACTTGTTCTATGCTAGAATTGTTGGTGTACGGGATGCATGGTGGAGGATTATTTAGACATTTTGGCCAGTATCGAACTCATGAGGTACTATCTTCTAGATTGTTTTGGCTAAGGATGATAAGAAATGTTCAAACTACACTGGAAAGATGTATTACCGAGCTGAGTAAGGACAATATTTACCTTTGCTGATCCTTACCAAACTATGGTTTGAGTTGAGCATGGACTTTATGTTAGGACTGCCAAGGACGTCCCATAGGAAGAACTCTATCATGATGGTTGTGGACTGATTTAGTAAGATGGCACACTTCATACCTTATTTCAAAATTAACTATAGATACTCAATTTTTGTCTCTTTTTATTTATTTATTCAATAAGGTAAAGGATCATATATTAGGAAAAATACAAAAAAAATAGAAAAATCCTAAAAAAATAAGAAATTTATAAAAATACAAAAAAAGTAGAAAATTTATGAAAACAAAAAAATCAAGAAAATTAAAGAAAGCAAAAAAATAAGAAATTTAGAAAAATACAAAAAATAGAAGATTTAAAAAAAGTAAAAAAAAAAAGAGAGAAGAAAAAAAGAAAATTATTTTAGTTTTTTTTTTTAGAAATAAAATAAGTAAGTAATAGATGAATAAATAAATCACTTAGAAAAAAAATAGTTTTTTTTTAATAAATTAAATAAACGAACCCTTTTTCAAAATTAGGATCCTATTTAGAATTTCCAAATATAAATATCGATTAAGGCCCTTTAGAATAAATTCTTGAAATAAATTGAATCAAGTAAAAAAGTAAAATTGATTTTTTTTTAAAAGTTAAAATAAACCAATCCGCTAATATTTTCAGAATTAACTACGAAAGTTTAATTTCGAATAGTAGGTACATAGGTACTTGTACTCATAAAACGACTTAAAATACGGATTTTTTTTCTTTTTCCATCTTCTATAAATAATTGATTGCTTTCTCTCTCTTTTTTTTTTTTTTAAAGAATTGAAATGTAGATAGATTTCATTATAAGGGTATATTAAAAGGTAAATTTAAATTTGAAAAGATTAAATGTGGTATCCATTTATGGTTTAAAAAATTAGCTTCTGAATCCAAATCTTTGGTTTTCAAAAATCATTTTAACAAAATCGGTTTTATCGAAAAATCAGTAGTTAAGTTATAATCAATCCACTCAATTAATTATTACTTAACTATTTTTCCTGACTAGGGTCGGGTGGTAACTCCAAACAATTTTCAAATTAAAAAACTTGTTTTCTTTAAACCTTAGTCGAGGGACATTATTAAAGAGGTAGGGTTTAATATTAATCGATTTAAAGAAGAATAATTTATAAAAACTAGGAGGAAAAAAAACTAGGCTTGATAACTTGGCGACTCTGTTAAAGACATCAAGAGGGTTAGCTACTTAAAAAATTTTCGAAATTAAAATTGCTTTTCAAAACACCCATTTATTTATTTGTTTATTTGTTTGTATATTTATGTTTGTTATTAACCTCATGTATATACTTTGTTTTAATTTTCATATTTATTTTGCATATAGCATATATCGAAACATGGGGGGTTCATTCATTGCATTAAAGATGTAGGGTGGATGCAGTTAGACCAAGGCCATCTTAGGACCTTAGAAGGGGGGCCATTGTGTAAGCTCTAAGTATAGTAGTGTAGTCACTGTTTGGGGTTGATTAGGATACTCCACTTAAGCTTATTGTGACTAATGAAAGTGTTTTCTAAAAACAAATGAGGTCATAAAACTTAAGGACCATAATTGCATTCACGAATCCTTTTTCCAAAATTGGCAAATTGACACAATGTGGCAAGACTAAAAAAGAAAAAAGAGAAGAACATTAACTGTGAAGTTTCCTAATCTTTTCCCTGTAAGTACTTTCTTATCTTTAGAATATCGATGTAATTCCTATGTAAATGAGCTAGTTTTGATGTAATTTTCTTTTCATCATCTTTGTAGAAAATGGTTAGGTTCTCTCTTACATTGGCCATTTTCAAAGAAGTCTATATTCATGAGCCTCTAGAGCTCACGAGGATACCTGAAAGATGGTTTCAATTTTTTAATCTAGACCAATAGAAATTCATTGAAGATAAGATTAAGCTTGTTCTCTCATTGCTCAAAATCCAAACTCATATCATTATGATACAGGCTTTAGTCCACTTCTAGGATCCTCAAAGTCAGTTTTTTTCATTTTGGCCCATGCCTACTAAGCCCAACCATTGAAGAATACTTCTATTTATTAGGAGTCCCCTCTATTGGAAACAGAAAATATATCCTAAATATCATGGTTAACCCTGTAAAGATTTTTAAAATGCTCTTGGAACTTTAGGAATCTAAAATATGCAAAATTTGGGTAGATCCCCACAAGAGAATCATTAAGGTGGACAATCTTTTTACTTGGTTTGTGACCCTGTTTAGGTACAACCAAAAACTCTTTTGTGGTAACTTTGAAGATTGGTAGCAATATAGGATCAACACCTATATCTTAGCAGCATTTGGAGCTATTTTATTTCCTAACGAGATATTTCACATACAAACTTGATGGCACCAACCCCGTAAAAGTAAGGTTTTGTTCATTGGAGCAAGCTATGGAAAAAATCGTAGATAAGTTGAGTTTCCTTGTTGACAGTATTGCTTTACCTAAAGCTACATCAAATGAAGAGCACTTTAAGGCTCGCTATAGAAATAATATTGAAGCTCTACCCATGGAAACAAAAGAGAACTATCCAAAGGCTAATCTAACTTTTAAGTCTTTCGAGACAAAAAAGGTTTATCCAAAAGTCAACCCAACTTTTGAGCTTAACACATATTCATTCCTAATCAATAAAAGGTGATTAACTCTAGGGCCAATCAAGATAGTTTAAGAGAATTGGAAAGGAAGTTGATCCAACAAATCATTGAAAAAATAAGGGTAATTGGAGGCTATGATGGATTTGAGTAAGTTGAGATCACTAATTATTCGACATTTGATGTTAATTCTTACCTAGAAAAATTCAAAATACTAGAGTTTGAAGAGTAAGATGGGATCAAATGCCTAAAGCTACACACTAGATTATATGCTCATATGATGGGCAGATATGTTCAAAATAATCAATTCATTGTACAAACTTTCCAAGATAGTTTGATAGGGCTTGCATTTACTTGGTATGCCTAACTTGATCTCAGTCAAATTAATACTTGGGAGAAGTTGGCTTAAGCATTCTATGAGCAATATAAGTTCAACATTGAGACAGCTCCTTTGATTTGGGACTTATCAAAGGAGTCATTTAAGGAATACACCCAAAGATGGAAGGGCATGACAGCCATAATCATTTATCATCTCCCTAAAAAAGAATTAATATCTGTCTTTATTGACTCATTGGAGGAACCATATTATGGATACTTGTTGGGTAATATGATGGCCAGCTTTGCAAACATTGTACTTACCGGGAGCCCAATTGAAGAAGCCATAAGAACAAGAAGGCTGATTGGAAAAAGACCAGCCCTACTAGATTTAGGAGCAAATATAATTACTACAACAAGCAAAAAAGGCCCCAAAATACCTAGAAGAAAGTTCACTCAGGTCCTTGGCTCATTATCTTAAGTCTTTGACTAACTAAGAAATGATGACCTATTGCAACATAAAGTCCTAATGCTAGGATACAAGCTAAAGAAATGCAAACCAAATGTACAATGTGAATATCATATGGGCTAACAGGGGCATTCTACTTTCAATTGCTAGGAATTGAAGAATTAAGTTCAAGACCTAATTGATGCAGGGGTAATCTAGTTGGACTCAATTCAAGGATAGGGTCAGATTTCATAACGTTTGTGAAAGACAAGTGATTTAAATAAAGTGTTTTGTTCGCATTTCTCTTGTTTTAAGATATCTCATTAGTTAAAAGGTTTAGAATGAAGAAAGCAAAGATGAATCCCAAACACCAACCTTTGGACACTTTGAGAGTCAAGTGGCATCATTATGAGGATATTGGACTCATTTCTTAAAAGAAGTTCATTTTGCATTTAATACCCAAATCAAAATGAAGTTAGGAAATCTTTTTAATATCCTAATCACAAGATCCTTTGTTAACCCTATTGGACCTTTTATTGGGGTGTTCTTAAAAATTAAACCTTACCAAGAATTACCCTTGTAATGGGGTAATTAGGAGCATCTATCGGAAGAAAAGAGTTAAAACCAATATGTACTTGCTTTAGTTGCATCAATTTAAAAGTAATTGTTACCATTAATAACTAATTTCCTCTAAGATGAAGAAAGACATCTATTATAAATACTAAAACCACATACACTTTGAGTTGCAAGCCAAAAGAAAGAATAATCGTTTTGTCTTAAATGAAAAAGAGAAGCAGGAAAAAAGAGGGAAAATTAGTAAGTGTGAAATGAAAAATAGCAATTAAGATTGAAAGAAGTCGAAGCAAAAACCAAAGTTTCCCCCTAAAGAAATTGCAGCTGACACATGGCTTATGGTTTACCCAAAATTCTACCCTTCCTTAAAGGCCATTCTAATTAAAAAAAGATAACTTATCCTTGATAAAAGTTATATTTGAAACTGGGGCAAGCATAATTTTAGTTTTATATATAAAGTTCTTGACTTGTAAACCCGAGTTAAAGAGAAATTCTTTCATAAAAAGTCATTTCAGTAATATCCATTTTGAAACTAAGGACTAAAAGCCTTTATTACATTATAGCCCGGAAAATACTTAACAGATTCATTAAAAGTGTATTACTTATAAGGTGGACTGTAATTTTTGGAATTAAAGTCAAAAAAGAGGTGTTTAAGCTAAGAGTGTAAGAAAGTCCTTTTAGACTAAACTTAACTTTAATGAGATATCCTTTGATAAGAAGAAATTTGAAGAAGTCATGGAAAGTTATTTGCCCTTAAAGGAAAGAAAAGGTTCTCTTAGACTAAGGCGGCCTAAGAGATCAAGTTATTATGTTGTTGAAAAGCCTACACACTACTAGGAGAATCTAAAGCTATTATCAAGTTGAAAAATTAGAATAAATTTGATTCCCTCTCATTTTAGTCCTTTGGACAAGAATTCTCATTTCTTTTGAAAGTCATCTTCTCTAGAGTTAACCCTAGCAGTAAGCTTTTGTCATTACCTCATCAATAATTGTTTTCAAATAAGTTCACTTCCTATCATCCAAAGTTCAAGGATTTACTCCCATATAAAAACTGCTCCTAAGTTAGCCTTAGAGGACAAAATCATTCTCTTTAACATGATTACTCTCATAGCTGATGTCACCTACCTTTCTTTCTATCTAGTGACTTTATCCCTAGTGTTTACTTCGTCTTTCATGATTGCTAATCAACAAATCTATCTTTCTTAAGAAATTTTATGTAAACTCCTTTTGCTTTGGTCCCCATGGATCATTTGCTCTTTAGAGCACTATCCATGCAATAAAATCATTGGATCGTATGCTTTCGGAGTGTTATCCTGACCTAAGCTAAAATCCTCCCTGGATCGTATGCTCTCGAAGTGCCATCCTGACCTTAAAACCATTGGTTCACATGCTCTCGAAGGGTTATCCTAACTTTGAAATTGTTCGTTCACATTCTCTTAGAGCGTTATCCTAAGCTTTAAACCCATATATCACATGCTCTCAGAGCGCTATCACGACCTTGAAACTCTTTAATCGTATGCTTTCGAAGCATTATCTTGAAACTCTCGGATCATTTGCTCTTGGAGTGCTATCCAAACCTTGAAATCGTTAGATCGCATGCTCTTGGAGTGCTATCCTGACTTGAAAATTATCGGATTACATGCTCTCAAAGCGTTATCCTAACTTGGAGTACTATCTTGACATTGAAACCCATGGATTGTATGCTTTTAGAGTGCTATCCTGACCTTAAAACCCTTTGATCGCATGCTTTCAGAGCGCTATCCTGACCTTTAAACCATCGAATCACATGCTCTTAAAGCACCATGCTGACCTTGAAATCATTGGATCACATGCTCTCGAATTGATATCTTGACCTAAGCCAAACTCTTGAATTGTTATCTTGACCTTGAAACTATTAGATCGCATGCTCTTAGAGCGTTATCTTGACCTTGAAACCCTAGGATTGCATGCTCTCGAAGCACCATCATGACTTAAGCTAAAACCCTTGAATCACATGCTCTTGGAGCATTATCCCAAGCCAAACTCTCAAATCACATGCTCTTGAAGCGCTATCTTGAAACTCTCGAATCGTATACTTTCGAAGCGCTATCCTGACCCAAGTTAAAACTCTTGGATTGCATGCTCTCAAAGCGCTATATTGATTTCTTATCACTCTTTATAAAACCATCTAGGTTAGTGAGCCTAAAATGGCATAACTAAGTTCCCTAAATCGATTTCACTTAGGTTCATAGCTACCTCAAAGAGTGCTTACCTATTTAGGCATGGTTAGGCTTTAATTCCTCCTGTAGTCTTAGAGCGCTATCTCTCTCTTTGCCAAATCCCTATTAAATTAGGCTTAGGATAGCTAGCTAGCTAGTTGGCTGGCTAGCTGGTTGGCTGTAGAGCTTTTTAGGATGAAATTTATCTCTAGGACAAAAGTAGTGTCTATTTTATAAACACACCCTATGTTTATCCTATGTGCACTTGGTTACTCTTTCTTTTAAAACGTGCGTATATGCCCTCCCATCTTGAAAAATGGTGCAACCGTTACCTTTGTTACAACTTCTCTGTCTATTTACGCATGCAATCTACCATGTATTTGTAAAGTACCACTAATGCTGCTAAATTAACGCATTAGAGGATAGATAAAGAAAAGTTATCTTTTCCTTAAAATAACTTGGAGACTCGACAACAAGACAGCCCAAAGTTATTATGTGAAAATAGGAGGCTTTAAGTCATTATGATTTTTAATCAAGTATATTAGAAAGTGCGGTATATGTAAAAGTGAAATAGCTATAAACACGATGACTTATTACAGTGATGCATATGGTTATAGTGTATCAAATAGAGTAATTTTTGTAGATATAAATGATAGATTTTAATGATTCTAAAGTCACTTTGATTGTGGACTGAAGTGAATAGAGAGAAATGAGAACAAAAAATGGGTGTTAACCATTTTCCCTAAAATTTGTTGTTCTTCATCCTTTTTAACAATTTTGGAGTCTTAGTCCACTTAAAAGAGACCATTATCCAAATTCATTTGCATACAAAATTTTCACTAGCGATTTTATGCCACGATAGTAATGCTCTCCGATGGTCGTGTTGTTACAATTTTGAACAGCTTTTATTTGCCGGAAAAGAAGGGAAAATGAAACGGCATAAGTGAAACTGTTGCATAAATAGATAGAAAAGTTGTAAAAGGAGTAATTGTTGCGTCTTTTTCTAAGATGAGGGGATATATTCATAAATTTTAAAAGAAGGGGGGACTAAATGTACATAGGGTGAACATAAGAAGGTGTTTGTGCAATCATAGTTGTCATAATCCCGATTCAACTTTTACAATTTTATGGTTTTATGAGATGCTTGCTCGTAAAAATCCATATAAAATCTTTTTTAATCAAACTTCGATAGAATCTCAATTTAAATCTTTAAAATCAATAGAATCTCAATTTTACTCTTAATTTTACCGATTTTACATAATATGATAGAAATACATGATATTTGGCTTGATGGGCTTTTAGATTAGCCCATTATTTTTGCGACTTAATAAATCTATCATTCTTAGCCTCTTACTTATATTTTAACTTAGGAAGTCGCTCTTTTAGCTTTCCCTTCTTCTTTTATTTTAACACTACAAGCACAACTTCATGATATTGATTTTGTTGAAGAGGAAGTATGAATTGGTACTTGAAAAGGCTTATAAGGTATGGATATAATTGGTAGCAGTACTAATGAGAACGTTAGTGATGATGAGAGAGATTGTGGTATTTTGTATTTTTATTAATGTTTTACGTATTTACATTATGATTTACTATTTATGCTTAGTTATTTGAGTTAAACTCATATAGTGTCTACAATTTACAATGGATTTCTTTATTTTTACTATGCATTTTAGGTTTTCTATTGATTATTGTATGTATATTTGCTATTTGTAAAAAGCAAGTTTATACAGATTGTGAAATCGTACAATTTGACAATTCAATTTTACCGTACGCTTCTATTGTATCTCTAGCAATTTTAGATAGAATCCCGATTTTTACAACTATGTGTATAACATACCTAGTTATATATATATATATATATATATATATATTGATTAAAATGGATCTATGTACATTCTAATTTTCTTACATAAGGTTGTTAATATCATGTATTTTAAAAAAAATAATGGGAAATCTATTATTAAATTTATGCAATTGCTTTAGTCTTTTCTCAATTATTCTTTTTCCTCCTTTCTATCAAGAAATCACTTATATACATTAATTACATGATTCCATTATAGATAAACACATAATTTCCATCCTTTTTTTTTTTTTACCTATTTTAGATTTTTGATGCTTTTCACAATAGATAAATGTGAGTGTGTAGATATAGATGCAAGGGTTATATGCATGCTATGTATCAAGTTGCATTATACGTGATTAGGTAAATAACTTGAATTATACATATGAGATAATAAGAAGAGAAGTATAGAGAGAAAGAACGAGCTATCTTAATAAGGTTTTAACATGCTTTAAACTTTGCTGTTGATGAAGAACAAGGTATTATTTTTTAAATATTTAAATGTTTGATCTTTTAAGATAGGGTTCCCAGAGAGTAATAGTATTTATGCCCGGATCTCTCTTGTCCAAATAAGAGAGAGAAAGAAGATGCTTATGAGAATTAACCATTAATCTCATTCGTCAAATTGTAATAATGATTAATGGTTAAAATTCATCTCTTCATTTAATGGACCTTAAGTAGACTTTCTTTATAAGTTTATGTCCAATAAATCCTTATTTTTTTTTATGAACTAAGTTAAGAAAGGTTGGATAGAATAGACTGATCCAACGAGTCTTATTTCGAGTCAACCATATCAAATCTCCTATGGTCATCTCGAATGCATGAACTCGACTTTTTGGACTCTTTGAGCCTTTTTATTTTAACCAAAAGAGTCAAACATAATTAATTAATGACCCAATAACTTAATTTTGAATTTAACCCTTTATAATAAATATGTAATTTCTATCCATTTTCTTTCCAAAGAGTCAAACATAATTAATTAATAAGCTAATAACTTAATTTTCAATTTAACCCTCTACAATAAATATGTAATTTCCTTCCATTTTATTTCAATTCTTTGGATTTCCATCGATTTACATCCATTCTAATTCAGTGACAATCCGTCGATTTTGTTGCGAATGCACATAGCACGTAGCATGAGGACCAACCCGTTGTAACTTTCATACCCAAAGCATTAAGCATTCGAGACTAATGATGAAATTTGTCCAAAGCTGGGGGAAATTAAAAATTGACATCCTGCCCGTCCTCTAACGTCGTCTCATATATGCTTATTGGACAAAATTTTTAATGGGGAACAGCGAAGCAAATCTCTCCAGCGACACGGAAAGTATACAGTAGGAAAACTAATATCAATTAAATAATATAAAAACAGACCAATGAAAAGCATGAGAATTCGAATGATGATGATGGTCCTGCCCGCTGTGGAAAAAATGATTTCGTAGTTGTCTTTTTTCTCATATACCGTCTTTATCTTTCCATCTAATTTTTTTCAAACGAGATCTTGAGAAAGAGCGATGGAGAGAAGCCACCCCAAGAAGCGACAGATCTCTGCTTTAATTGTTTTTTCTTTCTTTTCCAATCCATCTACCCGAAAAAAGGATAATCATGTCATTCGTTGCATTTTTTCCTTCATTCTATAATTCACTATTATTGGTGATTGAAGCCAACTAGCTTGACGAATATTATATGAAGTATGAACTTTGGCATCGAATATATGTCCGTATCTTCCACAGTTACAGATTATTATTCAATAAACTATAATATATACATATATAAATATATATAGATAAATCCAGATAATAAGTACTTTTCTATAAAAAGATTGGAAGTTCATTAAATACGGAAACTCCATCCACTCTCTTATATGATAAATAAATAAGGCTGTGAAATAATAATAGAAAACAGGCTCAGAAAAGTAAGATTAGAAGCGGAGAGAAAACTAGAAATGATGTTCTTACTGAATTATGATTTGCCGTTGCAGGAGTTGAACGAATCGTGTCTAACGAGTTCTAATCTTAGCTGATGCCCAGAAAATGAAAATGAGACATCTATGGACTAAATATCTTGTCAAACAAAACAAGAATTGATCCAAAAGATCTACAGTTTGCACAGATTGGGGTTGAGAAGACTTAAAAGACATTAACCCAAAAAATTGAAAATGAAAATAAGTAGATGGGAATTTACGGTCACGAATCTCTATGGCTATCTTCTTCACCATCACTGTCTTGACCTTGATTTTGCTGATTCTGTTTATGTTGTTGTTCTGCCAAAGTCATCCCCAAATTGATCCTACTGCTATTACTACTATTATAGCCACCGATTCCACCCAGAATTCCCATATTACCCTCCGAAACATTCAATCCCATCTGCTGAGACCCTATGGGCTGTTGCAACATCAACGAGCTCAGCTGGACCGGAGTCAACCGCCCTCCACCTGGGAAATTCACTCTCTGCATTGACGCCCCACCCGCCGGAAAGGTCCACATCTGCGCTGGTTCGTGCATCGCTGCCCCCGGATTCCCAGCCGAAGCTGATCCACTCCCTACAGGGAGCATCCAAAACGCGCTGCCGCCGTTCGTCGTCGCCGGAGCAACAGCCCACATGGCTGGACCGGGAAAAACCCCAGACGGCCCAGCCGGACCGGCTTCTTGCTCTTGGATTCCGGTTCGACCTGTTTTAGCAGCGGGAGAAGTCGCTCCACCTGCTGTATCGTTGGACGAGTCTTTGAAGAGGTCTTCCCTAAACGTTTTAGTGATGTAATTCTCTGCGGGGTTGTCCGTGTTGGGAGGGCCGGGATCCGAACTCATGACCTGAGGCTGAGGGTAGAGCTGATGGTGGAAGCCGAGCGTGGCCCCAGCGCCTCCGGTGAGGAGTCTACGCCCCGCGTCGGAGGCGCTGTCGCCGTAAAGGGTGAGGCCGCTGTGGAAGGAGAGGGGGGCGGATTTGGAGGCGGGTGCGGAGACGGTGGATCCGCTACTGCGAATGGAAACGTTGAGGGTTGAGAAATTGGCAGGAATGGTGCCAGTGCCCGTGGCAGCGATGATGGCGGGTTCGGCCTGTTGAAGTAGCCACTCGATGGTCTCGCCGTCTGACTTATGACCCAATTCACGAGTCAGTTGAAAGACCCTGGCAGCACAGACAGCGGGCATACGGATGCGGCGGCCGCGGCCATCGACTTTCGTATGTCGATCCTTGGTGGGTCGCTTTGCGAGTTTAGTAGTGGTGTTGGTGGTTGAAGTAGGAGTAGTGGCGATGGATGTGGAAGTGGATGACGATGATGATGGTTTGGTGGACTGTAGGGAGATGGAGGCCATAAATGGGGTATGTTTTTCGGTTTGCTGACCACTTTGCAGAGGCACAAGTTGAAGAGAAGCCTCATGTTGTTGCTGATGTTTATGGAGGTGGTCGGACGAAGTACTGTTTTGATTGTTGTTGCTGGTGTTGGTACTGTTACTATTGTTGGTTTGTGACTGACGTTGATGGTGATCCATTACTTCCATATACGCTTTTTTGAATGAATTTATCTCTATTCCCTGTCTGGGGATCCTTTTAAACTCTTCAAACCGGAACCACCATTTTGGTATGCTTCTGTCCGATTGATCCCAAGTGCCGACTTTTCTTCTTCTCCAGACAGATATGGAGAAGAATTAAAAAAGAAAAAAATAAAAATAAAACAGAAGACACCAGATTGGAATAACACTTGAACAAGGTGGGCTTAGTAATCCAAACTGGTAACACCGTTCGTGCCCGTCTGTTGGGAGATTCTTCTTCTTCTTTTCTTTTCTTTTTTTTTTTTTCTTTGTTGGTATTGACTGCTGTCTTATGGTCTACGGAGAAAGAGAGAGAGAGAGAAGAGAAAAGAGTAGGTGTTGTAAAGAGCCTATAGAAAGAAAGGTAGAAGAATCAGTCGGTGTCCGTCTCCATGAGCTGTGTTTTGGGTCCAAACCGGTGACAGGTGGGGACCCCTTAAATGGAGCACTACCCCACTCGTCTGTGTTTATTTGATTATTATATGTTTTGATCTACGGACCATATTGCATGCTTAAGAGTCAGCACAACCAGTACTACTGTTACTGCTACTGCCGGTAATTACACTACCACTAGCTACTGCCTTATCTTTCAATTTCATTCAAGATTTTGCCATCATCATACCCTAATTACAAATCTTCTCTTTCCCTTTTTTTAAAATTATTTTTCTCTTTTCTTCTTTCTTATCTAGATTTCACTTGATGGTTTATAATTATAACACTTGTCAATGAGCCTATCAAAAAAAGTAGTTGTATATTGGATGTTGGGTTGGACTTTAGGTATGGAAAGTTGAAAACTCGAGGAAAAAGATGACAGACAGACCAAAATCTCTAACAAAATCAGTCTTTTATTCCCTTTTTTGATTATTTTATAACTATATATATATATATAATATATTATATAATTTATCTTCTCTCTCTCTCATGATGTCTCTCTGCTCACTGATTGAGTTGTTGTTGATAATGACGATAATTAAGTTCAACTCAACCACCTTTCTCTCTCTCTCTCTCTCGATTGGTAGTAGTGGGCATGTGTTTGTTATTATGCTATCCTATCCATTTACCGAATTAGAGTAGTAAAATCGTAAAAGATAAGGGAGAGGGAATCGGTAATAAATAGCAACTGCAGACAAAAGGTACGTTCTAAAGAACGACAATCACTTGAATGCTGGTGGTGTGTTACCTTACTGCCATGAAATTCACCTCCCCACACAGAGGCAGGGCCCCCCCTTACCCAGATTGGTCCACTTTCCCTCATTATTAATAACAGCCACAAGTTCCTTACACTGAAACTTATAAGTCAACAACACAATCACCCCTCTTTTCACTAATAAATCCTCAAAAGTGATAACAATGTTCATTTATTTCGTATCCCTTCAACTAGAAACCAATCACAGACTTTCTAAACAGCTTCGTATTTTTTTTTTCCCTTTCAAATAAATATCTTATGATTGTCACTCCTATATATTCCAATGTTTTTACAAGTGTACATAGATTAGGTTTACCGCCTCCTCCTTCTTCTTCTGTTTTTTTTTTTTTTTTTCCATAACTATTATGCTTTAATTCCATAACGTAAACATATTTACAATATAATAAAATACAAAAAGTAAATCTAGGTATTCAGCCTGCTTGACAAAACCCTAAATTGATTTACCAAAAAAGTGAAGTTTTAGTAATTTAATACATCTTGAAATAATAAAAACCACAAAAAACAAGGAGATTCAGTATAAACAACGAAAGAATGCTATTGGTGTAAAGCTTAGCATGCTATTTGATCTACTACAGTGTCAATCTCTCAAGGTATGGCCTCAATCCTCCAATTGCATAGTTGCAATATATTTGCCCTGCATGAATTAACATGTTTGTATTAAACTTGAACCCTTGTATTAAATGATAGGAATTGTATTGCTATTTGTGAATTTAATTCAATGTTAATGTTTAAAAAACCTTGTTGTGTACAGTCATTTATTCCCTAAAAAATTCCCATAACTTGGTAGCAACTATATCTAATCTCCTTAATTTATGTGAATACCCTAATATCGACTATCCTTCATGATTTCTTAACACATCGTTTGCTACTACTTGATTTGTGATGTGATTAACTGTAGCATCTACATTTAACTTGACCTAATTTTGTGCTAACAGAATCCATGATAAGTTCCAAGATTCAACCTTATAGAACTTGCCTTCTCTTTTTAGTGAAGCCCAATACTCATGCTCTAATCTTCAAAATATGTGATTTATGTTAGTATCAATTGGTTTTGTTTGGAACAAAGCTAATGAACTATAAATACCAGATCATGAGAACAAACATTTAAGCTTTGGGGGTTTGTGATAGTGTTGACTGACTTCTAGTTACGTGAATATTTATCTTAATCCACTTAACAAAATCCTCATTAATTTTTTGGTCATGAAAGTCTTTTGTTTGCTAAGTTTCTATAAGATGTTTTATACTATTACATTTATTAAATGCATGTAGTATGTCTTCTTACCTCTCACCACATCTTGGTCAATTTGTATTCTCCATAATACATATTTTTTTCTCTCAAATTGTTTGTTGTAGGCAAAGAATTGTTTGATGCTCTCCATATCAATGACTTTTCTTTAGGAGGTAGAATAGATTTGTATAAGCAAGACCAACTCATACTCTTGATTCTAATTTAGATTCTAGCTATAGGTACATATCACTAAGTTTAGGCTCATCCTTCATATTGTTTGAGATCTGTGTTTCATCATTTTTATCATGAGGGATAATTGGCCTTGCTTTCTCTGATAACAAGTCAGAGATTGAAAATTCTATCTTCTTTTTTTTTTTAGACCCCGCAAAATATGTAATAAAATTTAGCACTTAGATGTAATGTAATCATGAGAGCTAAGTTAAGTGATATGTAAGTTCTATACTCTAATAAATAGGTTCCAAGCATTTAGCTTTAAGAATTTCGAGAAAGTAGAATGATTGAGCTAATATATTACAACTTAGAAGGAAAAAATATATATATATATATATATGTATATAATAAATAAAACAATCTCCACAAGTTTAGATTTTGTAAATATAATAATTGTAAAGGGTCAAATTTAATATTGAGCTTCAAGCCCATTAATCAAATGGATTTAACTTATCGGGCTAAAGTGATAAGACTTAAGGAGCTAAGCTCATAAATTGTTGGGATGATCTAAGGAGTTTTGACATGGTAGGCGTGGAGTAGAGTCGATTGGATCAATTCGTCTAATTCAACCTTTCTTGATTTAGCTCACACTAATGAAATATAAAGCCCTTTATTTGCGCCTAAACCTATATAAAAAGCCTATTTAATACCTCTATATAAAAAGCTTTAATCATAGCCATTGATCAACGTTACGATCCAACGTATCAAATTCACCTATCGTATCCTATAAATGCCTCATTCATTTCCTCATTTGGATAAGAGAAAAAAGCTCATTAACATCGTTACTTTACCGGAACTTTGCCTCAAAGATCAAATACTTGAACACCTTAAAAACACCACCCTGTTCTTCATCCATTGTGGAGTTTGATACCATTGCGCTTCTTCACTTGTTACCATAAGTGTTAGAGCCTTATTAAGATTGCTTACTCTTTCTTCCTACACTTCTCTTTTGATCATCTCACCTGAGTCACTCAAGTTATTTCCTTAGTCATGTGTAGCGTAACTTCTTACATGGTACGTACGTGACACTCGCATCCGTACCTACACTTTTATAATAACAAAATTAAAAACACATATATTAAAAAAAAAACTAATTTTCACATACAATATTCATAATTTATCAAAAGCACATAAAGTAGGTTCTAATAATTAATAAGGCCTTAGAGAGAAATTACATAGCCAACATTCTTCATAAGATACCATGAAATAGTATTTAGAAGGCACTTATAGACGTCCAGAATAATTAGTATACAAGCCTACACTTTTGCGATTAGGTTTTGTATAGTTAATTTAGGGTATTCACAAAAGTGACTTGATTGAGTTGGGAATTTACAAGCGGGCTAGGAATATTAGTCAAAGAGATACGTATGCATGGATCTAAAAAAGATAATAAAATAATAACAATATAGCTAAAATAGCTAAATTTTATGTATTATCTTGTAATTATTAGAAACGTGTGAAATAAGTATCGATATTTAATGAATTTTTAGAGATAAATTTTATAAGCAATACAATTATTAAATGATGTGAAATAATATGTTGAAAATATATGTGCACATCATATATGATTATTATGTGTAAATATACACCCGTAATTACCTAAAATCTTTGAATATATATTAAATATGCTAAAATGAATAAGAAAAATAGTTAATAAATTTTGAAAATTTTTCATGGAAGCTAGGAAACAATGAAACAGCGTAGAGGAACCTTAGATAGTTAGTGAGGGTAAAGCTTAATGATTTGCCACCTTTAGGCTTAGGATAAAAGGGAAAAAGTTTTAAGGAGAATAAAAAAAATCACATAACCCCTCAAAGTAGCTTTGTAAAATCTATAAATCTTCTCTACAAGTACATATGGGAGTTTAACAAAAATAAAGATGGATGAAGAAATTAAATGGGAAAACTACGGAAAAATGGGTGCAAAGTTTGAATTGTATGAGATTTAAGGATATTGCCTAGAGGAAGAGGCATTGCCTAAGGGTGTCGATACACTTCTACCCCTATTAGTGGCCAGAAAAGCCCAAGCCAATGAGTGTCAAAACCTTACCTAAAATTTAATAAATTATCAAAAATTGCAAATTATGTTAAAAAATTTTGAAATATTGTTTTCCGAAGTATTTTTCCACATAGAATCTAGAAAATATTATTTTGTTGAAATTTGATAGCTATATACTACATCCTTGAGAAATTATTAAATTTGAATAGATTTTGATATTGTTTTAAAATACCTTAATGACGTAATTTTGAGCTCCAAATTTTGCTATAAGCAATCCCCTATTGATACTATAGTGCTATGTAAAATTTTCCATCAAAATTATTTTCTATATTTTTCTTAATTTTTGAGCCATAAATTATAGCTAAATTTTTAGTAAAGTTTATGAATATTCATCAAAACCTCACTTGGATTCTATATTACATTGATTTGGGGTGTAAATTACTATGGATTGGTGGTGTTGGGTTGAAATTTGCAGATAAGAATTGTGAATGTTACGAACTTGTGAATGTTACGAACTTGTGACTTATATATGTAAATATCATAGGATGTGATCTTATAAATGTGTGAGGACAAAAGGGTTAAATGAAATTCTTGTGGAATAATGGTGTATTATGATGTTGTATATACTACTAGTGTGCTTTTTATAGTTGGAATTAAGGAGAAGTGTGAACAAATCTATTGGTTATAAGGAGTTTGAGCAGAATCAGAGGAACACTTAAAGGGTTTATTAAGTAAAAATCTTACTAGATCCACAATCAAAAGTTAAGTAAAAGGGAATTCTCATAAGAATTGTAAATAGGAGAATCTTAGAGACTAAGTCAGAGGATATATTCTTAAAAACTTTGAAGTTAATTAAACATAGAAGATAGTTCAAATGGGTATTTTGTTAAGAGACTTTAAATTAAGTATACTATGTAGCTGATTCAAAAGGTAACTCAAAGGAATTTTTGGAATGAAAGTATATGAACAAAAGCACTTAGAAGCTACTTCAAAGGGTATTCCGTGAGAAATCGTAAGTACTTATCAGGCTTAGATGTTGATTCGGAGGTTAATCTTATTATAAACCTTAACTCTTATATGGCTTAGAGGGTGACTCAGAAGCTTTCCAGTCTAAAAACTCAAAGGTTGATGTAACTCAGAGCTTAGCTCAGGGTGTCAGATATAAAAATTCATTTATGAAATGACTTTAACTTCCTACACTTACATATACATAACCTATAAATTAAATTCAAAATCAACTTAATTCCTATGAAGATGAACAAATTAATGGTATCTCATGACTTATATAGTAACTAAAATAATTGATTGAATAAACATTTAGGGATTTCTTAAGGAGGACACATTCAACAACCAAGTTTAGGTGGCAACTAAATTCCGGGTAAGTAGGATTAATGTTTCACCGCATTTTAAAGTATTATTTCATAATACTTGGAGGCCTTAGTATGTATTTATTTGTGGTTGTAATAAAGTTGATTGTGCGTTTGTAGGGCCTATGCTTGAATATTGTTTTGTTGCTGTGAGAGTTGAGCTCAATGCAATGTTGTTTTCTGATTACTACTTGAATTGAACTGTTTGGAATTGGTTGATCACCACTAAAAGCAATACTTGACATGCATCTTAATCTACTAAGGGAACAACTAAGATTTCTTAGGCCATATACGGATCCTTCCATGAGAATAGTTGAAATGGTCCTTTTTTTATTCTTAATTAAACTAAGTGATAAGAAAGGAGGCAACGATAAGGTTAAGGAAAATATTTTGAAGGCAGTCTTGGGTGGAGGGTATTATTCATTGCGCAAGCCCCAATTTGGTTTTGATTTATATATGAGATATCAAGCTCCTTAACCTAGATTAGAGCGAGTACAATTTTTCTAATTTGACGATAGGCTGAATAACGTCATGCAATAATACTTGTTGGAACATACATTGCATCTAACTAAATTGCTTGAAAACCTTAGTTACTCTACATTAGATACATACTTCTATCCTTGTTTCACTTACTAAGCAAGTTGTCTTTGATCTCCTTATAATTTTTTTTTCGTAGGTTCAAAGTAAACTTACAAGCACATCACCCAATTTTAAAATATTAGAAAATGGGGTAGAGGAGTGAAGATCAAGAAGAACTGGCTAAACTCTTATTTTACTTATCGATTGTACTAACTTTTAGGAAAACTATTATGGTCTCTTTAGGTGGCCTCCTAGTTTTCCACTACTGATGTGTATACTAAGTATTATAAACTTGTGGATTTTTACAAATTCCCCTCTTGTACATGTTATCTTTACATGTAATCATAATTTTATAAATACTTGTCAATCTCGAAATATTTTGCCACATGTCACATATAAAACTTGATTCTTTTTGAAAGATTTAGCGGCATATTTGTTTTTAATAGTCATTTTGAAGGATGACACTAGAGTTTTACAATAGAAAAATACCAAATTAGACATTTTAAAGCGGTTAAGTTAGGCTCACCTTGTGTAAATCAGGTTTATGATAGCAATTGTGAAGTTAGCTACTATCTTAGGATGATTTACACAATGGAACTGTTACAAATCCACCTCTTCAGAGCATGACATCCTCATTCCAAGCATAAGGATTTACCCAACAGTCAACTACTTTAAGATAGCTATTATTGTAAAATTTCTTGCCTACCTTTCTTACTAGAAACTTCTTATTTGTCCATTGCCTATAGAAGTAACCCCTTGACTATACCACTTATGACTAGAATGGAGTTCTTTGCCAAAATGAGAAGCTCTAGCTAAGTTTAGAATATGATTTGCACCCCTTAGTTTCCTATGCTTTGCTTTAATCAGTTGGGCCTAAGTAATGTGCTTGACTTTTAATTCTTAGCACCTTTTAATAACATAGATCGTGTTTCTCCTTCCAAGATCAATGAAATCTAATCCCCTTTACTCTTTTGATTCTACAATTTTCCCTTAAGTTATCCAATGTGTTCACTTTGAATCATTTATACCATTCCAAAAGAAGCCTGATATCAGGTAAGTGTACCTATTAGTTTTAATATAGCGGATATGAGTCCGAGTTGATCCCTCAGAGACTTCGAGTACTAATATTAACCTTAGCTTTATTATCTAACCGGAAAATTATGAAAGTTTGAATTAATTAAAAATATTAAAATTAACGAACTAACCTAATTATAAGACTTGATTAAGCAATTTAGAAAGTGATAAAACTAAGAACGACTTCAAGAAAGTAATAACGTATTTAGGAATTATTTCTCCTAATGTTTAACATGTGACCGCTTAAAATATATTCAATTTAATTTCTATTATTCTTGACCGGAGGGATTCACAATTAAAGTTAATACCTTTCTCAAGTATATTAACCCTAATCCTAAATTATTTACCGGAATCTCTTCACTTAGTAATATAATTTAGAATTGCATTAATGTATAATGAATTCCCACACAAATAATTAACTTTCCGGAAGAAACATGCATCTTATCTCTAAGTATATATGTAATTCTCTCCAATTATGTAAAGATCTAATTACACATGTAATTTCTTAATCAACATGCATAATATCATAAATTGATATTCTAGAAATATCAATTAACAATTAAACGACATAATTGAATCAAGTAAAGATAGAAACTTTATTGAGAATTCTAAATCAACCTAAGAGTTACATGAAACCCTAGGTTCCATAATCCTAAATACACGAATTCTAAGCTATCATAATGAAACTAAAAACGAGTTCCATCAAAAACATAAAATAAAACATGAAAAACCCCTTTGATTCATGAAAAATCTCTCCGATCTTGAAGTCGGTGTTGTTTTTGCCTTTTTTTTCTCCTTCTCCTCAAGTCTCTCCTCTTCTCCAAAGTAAAAGCTTAAACCTTAAAAATATATTTTCGTTCTTCAACATTTTTCCTCACTCCCCAGGATCCAACAGTTGCTAACTTCAGAGTAGTTGCGGCCGCTTTTTAGCCAGCACCTGCACGATGTCTATAGGGATGTGAGCAACCACAGCTCAGTAAGTTAGGACGGAGGACTTAAAACTATACCATACACACAACAAGGTTTTCAATCACTTATTAGGTGCAATGCATGTGCAAGAAAATGCCATCGCACGACGTTGTCCGACCCGTCGTGAGATTAGAAAAATTACGCCCGCTCTAAACCGGGTTGAGGAGTTGTCGTTAATGCAACGGCTTACGACCAAACCCAGGCTTGTATAATGGAGACCTTGCTCCTCCCGCGACTACTTTCGAACCACTGTCTTCACCCTTGCCGCGACCTCCTCTCCTGTCACTTAGTTCGACTAAGGATGAAGAAGGGACCATTTTGCAATCCTGCGCTATCCCTTTCGAAGGGGTCAGTATTTGGCCGGAGAGTCCTAAGTTTCCCTAACGGGTTGCCATGCATGTCCGATTGTGATTACTGGTCATATATTTGATTAAGTCCAATTTAGGGTGATCAATCATTTCATGCAAATCATACAATACATGATAGAGCAACAAACAGAATCATAGCATCACCTATAATCAAGCACATGCACACATCAAACTATCTAGCAAGCACAACCAAGTATAATCTCAAGCCTCCCAAAATACAGTATTGTATTAATCCCAACTTATCTCGACTCTTCGCTCACTCACTCGAGGTCCGATTTGCTCAGGCCATCGCTGATCATCCCTATAACACGAACGTGGTTTCAGTATTTCATATAATATTATAAGTTCATCTTATCCTATAACACTTATTGTTAGGTTTTGTTTAAGGTTTTGTTTAAGGTTTAATATGCCTAATTATCTAGGTATTAATTCTTTTTCAATTATTCAAGGTTTAGGATTAGGTTTGGGTTCGGTTTCTGCATTGATTTCTAAATTAGGTTCTAATTTGATTTTTTAAGTAGCGTTTTATATTTTAACCCTAGAAATTCGTTTCAACCCATAATGTGAAATTAATTACATTACTTCCCGACCTCTTAAATATCATTATTACCCCTAGTCAGTATTTTATTTCATCCGGTACACTTATATCCTTATTAGTGTACCGAATTCACTCCTAATAAGAGAAATTTTTACATTTTTCATAACGTTTTTATTATTATCACAATATCAATTTTTATTATAATATTTCCTATTTATTATATTTCCAATAATTACCTATTATGTATTATTACCTTTTATGTATATATTACACTTCTAATATTTATATCACTCTAATTATCATCTCTAAACATCAATTATCATTTCAAAATGTCTAAATTCATCCTAAATCAGATTTTACTCCTAATTACCCTAATTTACAAAATTAACTTAAAATGTACTATTTTTCCATATTACTTATTTACTACATAATTAACCTAATAATTACATCTAACACCCTAAATGCTACAAGTATCATTCTCCATCAGATTTCAACATCCCTAAACATCTACTTATTCACTAAGTCAGTAATTAATAATTTAATTACTTCATTAACCTTAAATTACCCATTTTATGCCTCATTTTAATGCCTAAAAATTATCTAAAAATTTCGAAAATTAATTTTTGAAAACGGGTTTCATAGCACTATTCTATATCATCTAAGTAATCTATACAAAAATTTTGGGCTTGAAACTACACTCCTAAGGTCATTTATTTCTAAATTGAAACATGTTCGGTTTTGCATAATTTCTTAGGGACCATATATTACGGGGCATGTTTTCATCAAAATAATATTTTTCCTACAAACTACATACAAAAATATCCTAAAATAACAAAATTCATAATTTTCTAATAATATTTACTATTTTTACAAAATTACACAAAATAGGGCTAGAAATCGGACTCACCGATTTGGGTGGCTTTGGCCACCGCCGGCCGCCTTGGCCTTGTCGTCCGGCCTAGGCGCTGCCACCACCGTGTGGTGGTGGTGGCCTTCCAATCCCAGCTCCTCGTCTGGTGTGGGTTCCCTTTGAAGGCCCTGATTACACAGTTTTTCTAATTTTTTTTTTCTAAAACGAATTTTTCTCTCAATTTTCGTCTCTCCCTAATTTTTTCTGATTTTTAACTGTCTAAATGAGTTCCTGAATTTTTCCTGCTATTTATAAGGCTTCAGGGGATTTATTGTGTATTAAATGGGACAAGACAATTGCCTTATCTCTTGATTTTTGGCTTTTATGTTGGCTTATTCTAATTGGCCGAATTTTTTCTTATTTTTCCTAGCTGCCACGACCCAATTCTGGATGATTCATGATTTTTCCTGATTTTTCTTGATTTTTCCTTAATTAATTATGAATTTTCTTTAAGCATTTAGTATTATTTTAGCACATTTCGCATATTTTAAATAATTACGTGTATTTATACTTACATATAAATTCATATATAGTACAAATAAATATTCTTAAATATTATTTAAGTCATTCTATTATTTTTAGTATACATATAATCTATCTCTAGTAATTTATTAGTTATTAGTTATTAGATTACACTTTTTGCCTTTTCAGTAATTAGTAATTATTATGCTTAAATTCAAGTTTACGGGGTCATTTTTACTAATATTTCTCTCAATAGTTTATAATTTGGGGTTTAATCGGATTCCTTAACCTATCGTCCAAAACTTATGTTCTAAGTTCAATTCTACGGTCAATTGGCTTAGCTTTGGGGCTTACAGATAGTATGTAAGAAGAGATTCTAAGACTGATTTTATTAATATCATCCTTCTGCACATACTTAACTACCTAGATTTCCATCTAGATAATTTTTTTAAAGCCTTTTCTATTAATATATTAAGTTGGTCTACAATAGGCTTACCTCCTTCATGCAATGGAAATCCCAAATATTTACCAAAAGAAACTGTTTTACATATATGTAGGGTATTAACAATGTCATCCTTCATCTCACTAATAGTATTCCTTGAGAAAAAAGATGGAAGACTTTTGCATGTTAATCTTTGGGCTCGATAACTTTGAGAAATCATTAAAAGCCTTCTTTATGCTAAAGCATTAACTTTATCAACCTTTGCTATTAGCATAACATCGTCAGCAAAGAGCATATGAAAAATTCTAAGGTTAGTTCCTCTTATTGTAAAAGCTCTCCATTCCCCTTCTTGAATTGTTTCTTCTACCATTTTGCTAAAAAATTCCATACCTAATATAAACAAGTAAAGGGAAAGTGGGTCTCCTTACCTTATACCCCTAAAGGGTAAGAAGGCCTCTTGTAAATATCCATTTATTAACACTTCGGTGGTAACATTTGTAATACAAGATGTTATCAATTCAATCCACTTATAAGGGAAATTTCAACCCTTGTAATGCTTAGTAGATAAAATCCCATCCTATCCTATTAAAAGCCTTCTCTAAATCTATTTTTAGAATCATCCAACTTTGCTTCATAAACTTTTTGTTGAAGCTGTGTAATAGTTCATTTATAAGAATGATGTTATCTATCGCTTTCCTACCTTTAAGGAAACTTGCTTGGGTAGGATGGATTAAGTCCTCCAAAAATGGCCTCAATCTATTAGCCAACAACTTAGTCAATAACTTATAGAGGGTATTACATAAGCTAATTGGTTTGAAAGATTGAATTGTGCTTGCCCCTATCTGCTTAGGGACAAGATAGATCATAGTTTGATTTATATCCTTGGGAACAATAACTTCATTAAGACACTTCATTATTAGCTTCACAACTTCTGTGCCCATAAAACTCCGACATTTCTTGAAGAAAAAAGCATGATAACCATTTTTTCTTAGTGCTTTCTATAAATTTATTTACTTAAGAGTCTGACTTAATTAACTGATGTCTTTTGCAAGTTTTGCTTTCTGCCCCTTTATTAGCCCATATTGTGACTCTTTGTTTATTAAGTTTGCTCTTGAACATGATATCCTAAAGGTGAAATATAATTTCCTATAATAAGCTTTGAAAAGTTCACAGATTTTGACATAATCATATTCTTAAACTGCCAATTCATTTTGTAAACCAAGAATTTTATTTTTTGCTCTTCTATTTTGGACCATCGTGTGATAATAAGTTATATCTCTTTCATTATCTTTTATCCACTTTACCCTAGACTTAATTTTTCATAACTACTCCTCTCTTTCATGTATCATATTGCATCCCCTTTAAGCCTTTTTTTTTTTTTTCAGGAGATAACAGAATGGAGGATAGGCTTATGTTTATATATCTCTCTACACCATTTAGTCTTTGTTTTGCAATTCATAAAACCCTAGGATCCATAAATGTTATTGAGCTAGTTTCTATTTAAAATTTTTGAAATTTGCTTTCACAAAATAAAATCCAATAGATATCTTATTTTCTATGTAAAATTATACGTATACTTTTTTATTTATTATTACAATAGGATACATATGCCTATAGATTTTTTACATAATAAATATCTAAGAAACTTAATTGTAATTAACCTCTTAGGTAATGGCCAAAAGGTTCACCCAATATTATAGTTCACTCCTTTAAAT
Source organism: Lumnitzera racemosa (assembly GCA_024138005.1). Taxonomy (NCBI): domain Eukaryota; kingdom Viridiplantae; phylum Streptophyta; class Magnoliopsida; order Myrtales; family Combretaceae; genus Lumnitzera; species Lumnitzera racemosa. Next base: position 64,391,699 of record JAMXBC010000011.1, read on the forward strand.
AATTAGAGTATATAATACTCCGCGTAAGTAAAGTCCCACATGAATTATAAGAGGGGTTGAGTAGTGACAATAAGGTCAAGATAGAAAATATCAAGATAATATTAGGTAGAAATTTTTTGGTCAAATGATTGAAAATGATTTATTAGTGTTTGTTACTTAACTATTGGCTACTTTTATCCATGTACATTACACATCCTTTTCAACAAATCTTTACTTTGCTTTCTTTTTGTAGTAATTGATATGGTGTTTTGTTATGGCGGTGGAAATCTAGGAAAGTTTTTATTATTTCCATTGTTGCCTCATTGAAGACTAGCATAGTTTCTCTTACATAGACTATAAGTATTTAAATAGATTCTAATTGCACCCATTCTTTTGAAAATTGTTGTTAATGTAATTCACTTGCTTAACATTTGAATTTAGGGAAAAGGGTTTCTTACTTAGCAATTTTAGCTCTCATGTCCCCCTCTACATAACATACATATAACTTGCTTGCTAAAACTCACATTCAATCCAACTGCCCTACTTTGATCTAAATGAGTAGCTACTTATGCTGTCAATATATCTAACTTATCATTCTCATATACACTAGCTACTCTTCTTGCATTAGTCATTGAGATTGGGTAAAATAACCGTGAACTGTGAATCGAATTGTAAACTAAACCGAAAAATCGATTTTTTTACGAATCATTTAGTTCACAGTTTGATTCAGTTATATATAAATAGTTTGTGATTCGGGTCAAGTATGTAAACCAAACCGTACTATTTTGAGTCAAACCTAACAGAACTATTTAGTTAAAAAAAAAATTCATGCAATCGTTTTATACTTTTTTTTTAATAAGTTTTCCATCAATCTTCATAGATTTCATCAATTTCTTCTATCTTGTTATTCTTTATCTTATTTTTGTGTCAATTATTAAGATTAAGTTGAATAAATTTTATCTGAAATTTCACATTCATTAAAAATAAAAATGTTTAGTGAAAATTTGACATAAATAATTTAAACCGTAGACCGAATCAAACTGAATTGGCTTTAATTTGGTTTGAAAAATTTATGAACCAAACCGTATGGTTGGATTCAATTTAAAAAACAAAAATACAAATCGTTATATTAAGTGTGATTCAATAACAGGGACGAATCGTAATGAACCAAACTATGCCCACCCTTATTGGTCATCTTAGATTGCTATCCAAAAGAGTTTAAAGCCATCTCCTCAATTGACTCAAAAGCTTCCTCAACATTCTTTCTCATCAAAATGCTACCTACAGCAGCTTTTGTAATTTATTACAATCAGTCGTTTAAACCATTTTAGAATGTTTGAAGCTAGATCCAAACAGGTAGTCTATGATGTGGACACCATCTCAATAGCTCCTTAAACCTCTCTCATCGTCTGTGACAGTAGGAAAAAAATTAGGTTACAAATAGCCAATTACTCCTAATAAGTTATCAAATTTGGAGGTAAGAAAAATAGCTAACTTCGAACTTTGTTTCTAAGAGAAAAACAGAATAACCTAAGGTGAATTGCATCTTCAAACATTTAATTGCTTTTTAATGAAGCACAAAGCTATAAAAAGTCTTGTAGATGCTCATTAGAGGCTTCTAATGTTGTTGGTCTAATGAACAACTAAGAAGGGGGGTTTGAAGTAATCGTTGTGGAATTACAATATTTAATTGATTTTTACTTCTTGATGTTCAATATCAATTGCCTTTACTATACTTATTATTACTTCTTAATGTGTTAAAAATGCTAACAAATTTAGATTAAAGATTTACATGTAAAAACCAACTTAATACTTAGCAATTCTAACTTTCAAGCATATTAACTCATTAAATATGCTTTTGATCCTAAACTTGATATTGTGGGTAATCACTTGAGCAATCAAATACTATATTACGAAAACAATAAATAGATCACGAGTAAATAAACTGTAAAGGAATCTAAAAATCAAGTAAGCATATATAATGGTTCTATCTTGTGCATCAACCCATTCTTCTAGCTCGCGGTTAGGGGTATTGTAAACTCTAGAAAAATTATACATTAGTTTAGAGTGTTGTGAATATTAAAAGATCAAGTATTAGTTAATATCGTTGAAATTGGAACAGGAAAAAGGACACAAAAAACATTTGAAAGATTTCAGTTGGACTTTAGTTTAAATTACCTAGGAAAAATTTCAAACTTAACGATGTAAATTTGTCCTTATGGAACGTGAGATGCGACATCAAATAGTATGCCAAACCAAAACTATAAACGCCTCTGAATTGTGAAATATATATATATATATATATATATATATATCTCCAATTGTAAGTTATGATTCAGGTGTACTTGATAGTAGGAATTTGTAGTACTCCAAAACATTAATTTTCAAAAAAGCATGATTGGTAATTTAAAGCATACGATTATAATTCAATATTCTATATTTGATAACAAGATACTATTATGCAAATAATTATAAACAAGAGTCTATACTTAAGAAGTATTTCTAAGAGATTTTACATTAAAATATGTTAATACGTTTCTCATATATATATAATTAAACCTATGGTGATAAAGTAATATTAAAAAGATTATTTGTTGTTATGTGCATATATATATATATATATAACTGCAAAAGATTACACAATTCAAAAGGTAATATATATATTTGTTATATTATATAATGGTACATGTTATATATACAAGCTAATTTATAAATACAAGTAAAATTATGTTATAATTTGATAATTTCCTTTACTCACTATCATATTTAAAAAATAAGTGTGTATATGTTTAAATACATGTAATGGTACATTCTGAAGTATATAAAAAAAATATATATTTCATACCCAACCCACAATTATGTGTCCTACTTAATGTGACCACTAGTTTCAATAATCTTTAGAATTACCTATAAATTACGGACACCCCATTTTTTTAAAAACCTACAATTACCCCCTACTTTTACCTATTAAGAAAAATAAAATATTCTAAGGAAAAGATCACTTTACGTATGTTCGAATAGGTAATATGCATTTGATAATCTCTCTCTCTCTAGAAACTAGCCATTTCTAAGTTTTATTGCAATTGGAGAGGATTGAAAACACGTTTTATGAAACTAGAAATTTAAAGAAGCAATTTTACTTTTGTCAATAAGACAAGGTTCATTTTGAATTTCTTTTGATTTTTTTTTTCATTGAGTTCTTAACAAAATAGATAAAAAAAAAAAAGCTCGTGAAATTTTGTTCAAGGATTTTCTTTTCCCCTACAAATGCTCATTACAAGTAATTAGTGTTGTTTTGGATTTCGATTCATTTTAGAAGAAATTAAATTTGTTATTTTTACCTTAAATAAGATTTCAAAAAAAGATAGCTTTAACTTCTTCTTTTCCCCTCGGGTTAATAATTGACATGATTAAGGATGCCTCTTTCAGAAAATGAAAATGTTTTTTTGGAACTTCCAAGTTAACGCGATGATTCAATATATGCTAGCAATATTTATTTGATACATAAAATGCTAAAGGTTGATGCTTTTAATTTATAAACAGAACCGAGATCGAGTTCAGCATTGGCGCATTTGATCGATGTTGGACTAGGTGTAATCGATGCAAATTACGAAAGGCCAGTTAGAGTGATATTGTTCAACCACTCAGATGTTGATTTTGAGCATTCCTTTGCTTCTTGTTGGGGGTATTTCCAACAAAGTTTTTTATTTAATTATTATATATAATTATAATATTTATATGTAAAAGTGATTATTTTTTAAAAGAAAAAATTTCAGTATTTCTTTTTTATTTGAATGAATTTCATTTTAATTTTTTTTTATTAATTTTAGTTATTTAATATAAATACATATATAAGATTATTAATAATGCTAATGAAATGATAACGTGGCGATCACATGTCATCATTAGTGCCACATTAGCATCCCAGTAGGCAAAAATAGATGGTTAAGTATAGGTTTTTAAAAAAGTAAGATGTCTATATAATTTAAAAAGTTTACAAGAATAATTATTTTATTATGACTTTCAAAAACTCATCAATACACAAGTTGTGATTAATAGTGTACATATGGCTGTGTTGAAACATATGCACAAGATTAAACATCAAAAGGTTCAAAAGAATGTCTCCTGTTGTCTCACTAATAATGGTTAACTAATAAATAATAAACTATTGATATGATTAAATATGACGAAATTATATAGCATAGTGAAAAGTTGAAAATACCCAAACTATTTATATCATTTCTCTATGAAGATACAATTACTAATTCTAAGATTGAGATATTAAGGAAAAGTATATATATGTGTATATATGTGTATATATATATATATAAATAAGCTAGTAATAAAATTATAATATAAAACTTTTTGATTTAGTAAATTACGAATAGACCATATACAAAATTTCATTAAGAAACATTATGGAAAGAATATTTAAGAGGCATATAATTAAACTTATCTCACTATATGAAATACTAACAATGGACTTCATGAATCGTTATGATAGCCTATTGGATGCCATTTTAATAGTATATGATATATACCTACATGACTCTGCACACATAGATTAAAAATTTTACTTATATCCTTCAGCATAATAATTATACAATGATATTATAAAGGATAGAATCAATTGCAACAGTAATATTTAAACAACCAATATTAACAATTAATGCTTATTGTTATAAATAGAGATTTGACATCAGCAGAAACAATGTTTAATCAACATATGGACACCGCAATGTATATCACTAATGTTATTTTCACAAAAGAATCATTGCATAATAGGCAAAAGAAATTTAGTAAAGTTGAAATGGTTATTCACAAAATTTAATAAGTGAGCAATTATAATTTTACAAAATCGTGGGCGAATATATAATATAACAATGCAATATCCAAAATTTTTTCTTTAAAATTATGCTGCTGAACTAAAAATTTGTGAGATAAATCCTTTTCGAAACCATAGTTTCAGAAATCCTACTAGAATAAAATCTTATATAAACCAATAAAATTCTAAAGATATGAATGAGAACATCCTCAAAGTAATTGCCATTGTGAGAGACAATGAAACTAAATAGTTTAATTTGGATTTGGCTGTTTAATAATAAGATTGTTAAAATAATTTTTATAAATCGATTCTTATTATAATACCTTAGATAAGAGATCCCATTAAAAATTTTGTTAATTTCGTTCAATATCTCAAGAAATCTCTCCCTCTCTAGCAAATCTATCTCAGATGTCTCTCTCTCTCTCTATATATATATATATGATACAAATCTCACTTGTTTTGATATTAATTAATAAGCCTTTTAAGCCCTTTAAATTATGAAGAAATATCTTCTTATAAACGAATATTCTCACTCGAAAAATATCTTGGCAAAAATATATAAACATAATATTATGGCTTAATAATATTATATAATAATGATAGCAACATTGGGACTAGAAACACATATGTATATTGCTTGTTTTGTGTTGCAAGATTGGCGATACTCAATTTATTCATATAGGTAAGATAACTAGATTTGTGTGATATAACTTTAATATAGTATTGGTATTTATAAACATATATTATATGAATTTATAGTAAAGTATTATGTTTTAGCAATCGAGTTATTGAATTAAATATTTTTTTTAAATGTTGCTATTTATGTTTAACGGTTATAATATCTAATTTGTATAATGTTATATGAGAAGTTTTCTTTTATGGCACCATCCGAACTTTTACAACATGAATTTTATAAAACTATAATTTGATTATGGACTAACATATGTCAATAATACATTAGTAAATGCTATAGTGATCTAGTGTCGTACAAAGCTATACCGACTCCATCTGTAGAAGAATATATTTTATATCTACCATAAAGTCAATAGATAAATTCAAAGTACTATGAAATTTTATTGATTTTTGAATTTGACTAGTTAAGACTCGGTAATGTTATTATTACTTGCTATTAGAAACCTGTGACTACACCAACTATGATTAAACAAAATAACGGTGTGAATGAACACGTTTTCTAAGGAAATCAGGAATGGAGAACTTGTAAAATTGTTTTACTTATACTAATTATTAGTAGGATATAGCTTCATAATAAATTAATTAAAAGATCGAGGGAAATGGTTATTGGATATGCTTAACTTGGTTCCTAAGCTTCAAACCGAAGCAAAATATTGAATTTTAGTTATGTGCAACACATATAAATGCTAAATTTTTATTAAAGTTATTATAACTTAGTGGTATAAATATTGGTATCCTAATCGGATGAATTATGTTTGAATTTGAATTGTTGTTTGGCCTAAAAAAAAAAAACAAAATTTTGAAAATAAAATAAAATAAGATAATAGGAAATTTCCATTTTGAAACAACAAGTAAGACACAACTTTTATTTATTTGACCAATAAAAAGAAATAAATGTATATAAGATTTAATGATTTTAGTAGATTATAATATACCTATAATTAGCAAGTAGTTGCATTAGAAATTAATTAAACATAAATTTGGCATTGCAATATTCCATATTCATCCCTAATAAATTAGGGAATAATGAAGGTAATTAAGCTATATGCATGGGTATTAATTGATATATGAATACCAAACATAAATGAAAAATATATTTAAGAAAAAACCTAATATTCAATCCAAAACTAATTTAAGTAACCAACCCATAATATAACAAGCTATGTTTGACTTATAAAATAAATTAATCTAATCAACCACTTTAGTTAAGTAAGACATGACCAAATACAACTAATATTTAGAAAAGAAATTAGGCCCTTCAAGGTAATTATTTAGTTACAAGAAATTAGAGCTAAAATAAATAAGCCACATGTGATTAAAGTTGGGTTCAAATTGGGAAATGAGTAGTGTTTAAATTTAGTTTAAACTTAGTTATAGTTTCAAATCCCTTATATAATTATTTATTAATGTCTTAGGCAATAATGACTTCGGGAATTTCTCTATTAACCATCTATTTGAGAATTATTAAGATTAGTTACCCAAACAAGTGGGTAACTCTCTATGATTACCATACTTACTTGTTTGTGCTTGAAGTATAGTTACACCTTAATTAATTAAGGATACGAAATTGAACTACTTAGGGGATATGGGTAGGGGAATGCATGTGCTTGGTAGTGCTTGTTATGTTGTGTGAAAATACTCTAAATAATATAAATCGAGAAATTGGTTACATTATTATTATTGATGAGTGTTTACCTTATTTGTTTGGTTATCTCGTAATGAACATAACATCTATTTGGCTTAAACCTTAAATTGATCATTCATTGCACAACTACATGAAAAAGGTTGTCAACATCATCCAATAGCACGAAGTGGTCATATGATGGTGATTCTTTGTTTGTAACTTCGCCTCGACCTTTGGAAACTACCATGTACCAAAGAATGTGTCCTTTGATTGGGGTTTGTTTACTAATACAACAGCTTAAGATTCCCCATGCTTCAAGCCTATAAGGATTATCAAATCTTTTATTTTAATATTTAAAGTTAAAACCCTACTTGTGTTAGACTTGTAGTATTTTAATATATATGATTAATTAATAAGACATTGGGCTAAGGTCGATTTTGCTTGTAGTGGTAGTGCTTAGAGTAACGAGTTGGAACTTAATTCCTAACCCCTAGTGACCAAAGGTCATAAATCTAGGTTATACATAGTTTCTAGATGACTGTATATATTATTACAATCATATGGTTGTTTCATGTATAGTTTATTAATGATTAATAACTTGTTTGCTGTTACTTGTGGTATGGTATGAGGGATGATTTCACTGAGTGGTGCTTTTACTTGTTCTAATATTCTTTCTTTCGAGTTATTTCAAAGTTAGGAGATGGCTAAAAGCCAAGTAATGGGTATACACGAATCAAATCACAAAGGATAGGTATATGTAAGATTACTATTTAGAGTGAACTTAGATTACATGAGAGAGAATATTAAAGCATTGATTTTTCTATTTTCAAAATTTACACCCTTTTAAACTTATTTGAATCCATATCCTTTAAGAGATTTTTCTTGCCTAATCTTATTATCAGGTATGGGATTTCAATTCTTTGCGATTCTATCGAACTGTAGAATATTAGTTTCCCTACAAATTTTCATATAAACCTACTATATGTATTATGATTAAATATAATGAGTGAACATTTAATAAGAGTCTTGTAATTTCTAACTTATAAGATGATTTTCATTTGTGGGTGCATACGTAATATAATGACTTTTGGAAAATCTATTAGACCTCCTTTAGGGTTGTGATAGATACGGTTATCTACACCATATTTTCATTATTTGAAGAAAAATTTTTCATAGAGGTCAACAATGCCCTTGATCCTGCATTATCTCCAAATCACATGTCTATAGAGTCTTCTTCATAAGTTCTCTCATAACTTTTTATGAGATTAGTAACTCTTTTGAAGATTATAATAGATTTCCTCACACTTTCATATAATGTATAGCAATATAAAATCCTCGAGTCATGAGCTATATCTTTTAGATTAGATAAACATTTGTAAGTTTAGTTAAAGTGTAATATCACGATAATTTTGTGTAGCATTTTTCTTATCTCTTCTTTTGTTTAGCTTATTTTCTTGCTTTCTATCCTTTCTTCTTTTCTTTTGTTTGGTTGATCACTTAATGTTTAAATAGTTGTAACTTTCAATGTTTAAATATTTTCAATATGATAGTTGATAACTCTGATTTTAAACATATTTCATATGGTGATTTTATAGTATTTCTCTTACATTTTTGGTTTTCTTTAAAGAAATTGATACTTAATTGAGTAAAATGTTGATTTCAGGGTTTAAATACGTTCTAGTCTTGAAAACGAAGAAAAGGAATCAAGTTTCACTCAATTCCGAGTTCAAACGAAGAAGTTATGAAGTTGTGTAGAAAATTTGCCTAAGTGCAGAAAGTTACACGACCTGGGAACACGACCATGTCCCAGGCCGTGTCTGGTGACGAAAACAGAATCTTTGTAATACACATATAAAAGGATATCTTAGGGTTTCAAAACAAAAGAGAGACATTACAGAAACAAGAGACACAAGAGACGAGAGGAGATTGGAGAAGAACATTAATCAAGAAGCGAGAACAACATCGATTTCAAGATTAGAGAGATTGTTCATCAAATCAAGAGGGGTTTTTATGCTTTATTTTACATTTTTGATGAAACTCGTTTTTAGATTCGTTATGATAGCTTAGAATTCGAGTATTTAGGATTATGGAACCTAGGGTTTCATGTAACCCTTGGATTGAATTATAATTTCAATAAAGTTTCTATTTTTTTCTTGATTCAATTATGTTGTTTAATTGTGAATTGATAATTCTAGAGTATCAATATATGATATTATGCATGTTGATTGAGAAATTGCATGTGTAATTAGATCTTAGCATAATTGAAGAGAATTATATGTATACTTAGAGATAAGATACATGTTTCTTCCGGAAAGTTGATTGTTTGTGTGGGAATTCATTATACATTAATGCAATTCTAAATTATATTGCTAAGTGAAGAGATTCCGGTAAATAATTTAGGATTAGGGTTAATATGCTTGAGAAAGATATTAGCTTTAATTTTGAATCCCTTCGGTCAAGAATAATAGAAATTGAATTGGATATATTTTAAAAAGGTTACATGTTAAACACTAGGGGAAATAATTCCTAAATACATTATTGCATACTTGAAGTCATTCGTAGTTTATTGTTTTCTAATTGGCGTAATTAAGTCTCATAAGTAGTTTAGTTGTTAATTTTAGAATTTTTTAATTGATTCAATTTATCACAATTTTTCGGTTAGATAATAAAGCTAAAGTTAATATTAGTACTCAAAATCTCTGAGGGATCGACTCGGACTCACATCTGCTATATTAAAACTGATAGGTACGCTTGTCTCATATCAATAGTAGTACTATTACATCTTCCTATCTTTTGTGTCCTTCTTGCTTTGTGCTCTTTATTAATACACTCATCTATCACATGATATGTTCCTTGTAACTTTTGCATATACTTAGAAACTTTTATCAATCTATTGTATCACATGATTTCGAAATTTTCATAATTATTGCATTTGTATCCCTTGTTTTGTCCAAATATATTACTCGCATATATCTAAACAATCATAAGCATTCACCTATTTTCATATAATGAGCTTCTAATTATCTTGGTACTTATATTGCTTTTACGCTTTTGATAAGTAAATTTGTTTAAGTTCTACACTTTTGATGAGTGTTGTCTTTTGATCAATCCTTTCTCTTCTTTCATCATCTTGAAAACAATTAGCCATGTCTTAAGTTTAATCAACTTCTGATAGTAGTAGGTTCTGATTCAACATTTATTGCTAATACTTGTTTTCTAATTTCTGATTCCTTAAGTGACTTATGATCTTGTCAACTTTTCATTATTCAATTTTTTATTTTTCTTAAATACCTTTAAGAATATAATTCTATATTTTTCACATTAGGCAACTTGATTAGTAATAACAAAATACCTTTCTTTGTTTCCATATATATTTTGTTATCATTAAAATATTTTTCATTTGTGGTTTTTCATCGAAAATCCATTTATTTAAGATCTTGCACTAACAACCTCTCCCTTTTTTATGATAACAAAATATATGCTCTTTTCATTGAAAAATGATCAAGTTAATACCTAAACCAATGTTCTTTCAATAGGCTATCTCTTAATTTGTCAAAAAAAAAAAAAGTTCTTTTCATGAATAGTACTACTATTCAATGTTATCCATCCTTGTATGGTACTAGCTTTCGAATTCACAAAGTTTAGTATCATCTCTCTCTCTCTCTCTCTCTCTCTTTATATATATATATATATATATATCTTCAACCTTCTTTGTATTTCATTTTCACTAAAATTTTGTAATATCATTTTTCATGCTAGTCTCCCCCTTTTTTGTTTTTGCAAAATTTTTCCCTTTTTGTGGAACTATTCTATACTCTTCTCATCCTTTTTTGTTATACTGTTACCTCCCTTTTGTTGTACTCATTTTTGTCCTACTATTCTCCCCCTTTTTGTTATCATAAAAAATAACAGGATTTACATAAGGGTGCTTGGGGTTAAGAATGTTCATTACAGGGTTAATTTTGTATTCTCTCCTTCTAAATTTATGAGGGTTCTAATGTCATCATTAGATTCTTACTTAGGTATTGATATCATTCTATATTCAAATAAAATCAATTTATTATCATATCAATATGCTACATTTATCACTCAAATAGTCATCGAGTCATCAACTCATTCATTATATCAATACGCCACATTTATCATATCTTGTCATAATATCATATATATCATTCTAGATATTCATCAATACTTCATTTGGTTTCTCAAATCATGTGTTCACGTAATTCAGCTATCTTATGGCTTTTATCAAATTCATTTGTTTTCTCGCCATAATATGGTATATCATTTCAGAGTCATTCATCAAATTTATTAGAATAATCATTTAATTAGAACTATCATAGTAGGTTCTGACATAACCCATGCAAAAGAATTCGTTGGATATTGTTTCTCAAATCTAAGAGCATAAACATTTCAAACTCCATTTTCAAAATCATTATTCAATGTATTCTTACATAAAGTTTATTAGTAATTCAAATCATAAATCTAGTCTCTTTAAGACTTCTACGATTTAAATCAAGCATTATATATTTAGATAATTCACATGATTGATTCTCTTAGAATCACTTCATGCATATAGTAAGCATGTCAAATATGTCAGAATCATAGATTTTAGGACCTACACAAAAATGTTATGAATGCTTCCCTGTCTTACTGAATTGTCGGACTTGTTTTTTATTTCCTACATATGTTTTTCATAGAAGAAAAAAATTTAAGGTTCATGAAAATAGTTCATCAAATGCTATATCAAATTCTTCCATTTTTTTTTTTAAAAGAGCATCTTTCAATTTGGTTGTGGTGTTAGTGGTAATATGAATAATACATTGTCTTTAAGGAATCTATCGCTTGTTTTTCCTCCTAGAAGACATTTCACTTTGTTAACATTCTTTTCCATAGTTTCAAGTTTGTCAAGAATGTTAATTCCAGAGAATTGTTCCTTGAAATCATGGAAATCATTTTTAAGATCCTTTAAAGTTTTGTTTAGCTTATTAATTGTCTCAGCAAATTCTTCATAATTTGCTTCCTTAACCTTATCTATTACTTAACCAATTTCACTCCTAAATGCATGATGAACTCCTCTCATTAATGTTATGTAGAAGGGTAGATCACCTAACTTAAGACTGCGATTTCATTATACTTATTGATAGGAATCAAACCACTAAGCCGTTAACCTAAACCTGAGCATAGGGACTTGAGGGACTAGTGAAGCGAATTCTATTATTCCAACCATATCCTGTCGAGGCCAAGCTGATCCTTACTATCAACCATATGCCAAGCTAACTAACTTTTCATCTCCCAGTAGTCAATTTTTTACTTGAAATATGCTCCATTGATAGTTCAACTCCTCACATGTTTTCTCAGCCATAACCGTATCAACTTTCAGCTCAAAAGTATTGATGTTAAGAACCCCAGCGCACATCTGCACCAACATCTTCTCAAGAAGACCCCCAAGTTTGCTAGGCACCTTTGCTTAGTAACCTCCATCTTGACTATACCATTTGTTTGTTTCTACCAGAAGCATCTTTAGCAACTTAATGCCACATGTCTAGTCCCACGTGAAAGGATTCTGCTATACTAATCATTGATTTCTTTGAATTTTTATTTGTATCCCTTTATTATTTCTTGTACATTACTCCTTTTTGTATTTTCTATTTTAGGTATGATGCCTTAATATTTCAAGTATAAATACAATTTTAACATATAGCCGCAACTCACATATGATATTGAATATACTTCTCATTTTCATAAACATTGCTCTCTATTAGCTTATTTACTTTATTCTTATCATAACCTTTAAGTAAGGTTAGGTGGCAAGTACCCTCATTAAACCAATTTATACATCATATCGAGTTGAGCCATGAGTCTTCGATAGTTCCTTAATGTATGATATCCTTGAAGTAGGTCGAGAGTTTATTTGTTTTATTTTCATTGTTGTTCGCACATTTCTTTTTTTTTCATCTTTATTTTTAAGCTTTTTACAAGCTTGGACCCACCCCAATACTATCACTCTTGTTAGCTGTTGGTGTGGCGTATCATCTTGGCATTAGAGCGAAGATTCGTTTGGATAAAGTGTATTTGAGCTTTTGTGAAGTGTTTGTTGTAGTAACGTATTAAAGTTGCATAGAGGCTAGCTGTGACTATTTGAGTAAGTAGAAGGCATAACAGTTTGTTGTAGTTGTATACTTTGTTTTTCCTTATTTCGAACATACGAAAACGGAGCAAATTTCAATTGGGCTCATAGTTCTTTGGTGTACTTGTTTTGTTCATAGCTAATGTAAACTTTCGTTTGGAGAAGTGTGTGTGTGAGTTGTTTGGCTTCAAAAGGATAATGTTTGTTGTTTCTTAGATTTTGAATTTATTTACTAACCTTTTTCAAGAGAATGATGGATCCAAGTGTTAACGTTAGCATTGAAGATAATAATAGGGGTATTGTCTATCATGGATGATAACCTCAAAACATCCCTAGAAGTATAGATGAGTAAATTAATGAGGTGGCTAACCTTATTGCCAATTTGATAAGAGTTATTCATGCATTGGCTTTTTGACTTACTGAGGTTGTGCAGAATACTCTCCAAGCCACTCAACTTGCAAGAGTACAAAACCTAGCTCAACAAGATCGAGGTGGAGGAATAGGAGGACATGTTAGGAGAAGGATTGATTTAGGTTATTTGAATGATAAAAGAGAAGAAGAGTACAATGAAGGAGAGTAGTAAGCTAGAGCAACCCGAGTCATTGACCATGTAAAGTTACAGATTTCGAGCTTTAATGGATCTAGAAATGTTGATGATTATCTAAACTAGGAAGAGAAGGTAGAGCGTATTTTTTATTATTATTATTATCAGTATAAGGATCGTGAGAAAGTGAGGACTACTATCGTAGAGTTCTTAAGCTATGCTATAATGTGGTGGAAGAACTTCCGAGTTATGAGGAGACAAGAAGGATATAGAGAATTAAATACTTAACTTGAGATGAAGAGGATACTTACGAATAGATTCATGCCAAATACTTATTTATAGGATGCTTTTGTTTGGCTTTAAGAGCTGAGGTAAGGGAGCCAAACTGTTAATGAGTATGTTCAAGAGTTTCAAATACTCATGATTTGATGTGAAGTGGATGAACCATTAGCTTAAACAGCATCCAGATTTCTCACTGGCTTAAGAAGTGACATATGAGACATTGTAAAGCTTCAACAGTTTATTACATTAGATAAGGCTATAAGAATAGCCCTGTCGAGTCTGATTTTTTCTATTTCTTTTTTATTTAAGATTGATTTCTCATTTCTTTATTAATACTAAACCCTAACCCATTTAATATTAATCCTCGACTAAAGAAATTGAGAAATTTCGGCCCTTTATTAAAAATAAAAGTTCCGGAGTCGCCACTCGACCGAAGTCGGGAAAAGAAAAGAAACCGTAACCAATTGGGTGCATTAGTTACGATTTAGCTACCGGTCTTTGATTTCAATTTTAATAAAGAGCCAGAAGGTTCCAAATTCGGGAGCTAACCTATTAAACCCTTAACGGGTACCACTATTTATTTACTAAAATTAGGATTATTTTTCTAATTATAATATTTAAAATAAAAATAAATAAATAAATAAATAAATAAATAAAATCAAAAGAAAAAAAAAAGAACCTAAGTTTCTACATATTTTATCATCGCCCCGAAGGTGCCTAGTACCCGCTAGTCGGGATTAGACGATCGTAGTTCTTTTGAAAAAAAAAAACTTTAGTGTGTTGATTGATTTTAATTTTTGAAAACCGTCCGAGTTTACATTATTATCAATTTAATTTTTTCAAGAAAAATAAATAAAGGACCCTAACTCATAAGTGATCAAAAGACTCCTTAAAACATTATAATCTTTTTTCGTTAATTAATTAGTTTTTCTAAAAAAAAAAACAATCTCCTATATGAAGATTTCTAAATAAATAGGAAAACTAATTCTAAAGGAATCCTAAGCACATGTATATATATATATACATATATAAATATGCATCTACACTATTTCTATTCAACAATTATCTTCTTAAGTGAATTAATAACGTCAGGAAATATACCTAATATAAAAACTAAACTTAAAGATTTCCTAAACTAATGTATGTATTATATCACTAAAGACTTAACAACATAATAATAATAATCAAATAATAAAAAAAAAACTCATCAACTGAACCTGATTTGGCTATGTGGTGAAGGAGCTGCTACAAGTGTGGATGGGAAGACAGCGGTTGCCACCGATGTCCGTGTTGGTCGAAGATTCAGGCGTGGTTCGTATCTGTACTGTGGGTTGGGTTAACTCGGCATGTCCTAGAGTTTGCTGTGCTGTAACGTGCTGTGAGTGCTGTAAGAGAGGGACGAAAGCTGTTGGCTTCTGCAGTGAAGAGTGCTGTAGCAGATGGTGCACTGTAGATGATCGACGTCCGGTCTGGTCACTGATTGCTAGACAAAGGGGGAAGTACACTGTTGTTGTTGTGTGCGGTTGCTGTTCTGCTGCTCTGTGGCTGCTGTTTTGCTATGACAGGAGACAGACAGACTGCTGTTGCTCGTGGATTTGCCATAGAGTATTTCTAGTTTTGGAGCGTTTTTTCTGTTTCTATTTTTTTTTTCTGTTTTTGTTTCCGACTGCGTGAAGTGTTATAGTCTAACCAAATCATATCATATCATATCTAATTATATCTGATTCGTTAATTAAATTAGATTCAAATTTAATTCAAATCTGATTTAACTAATATTCATATGATTTGATTAGATATGAATCCAATTTTAAATCTTGCTTTTACAAAGACAGAAAAATAAAGACATAGGTGCCTGCTGAGACTCGAACCCGTAACCTCGAACTAAATCCACCCAAAT
The DNA here is from genome assembly GCA_024138005.1 of Lumnitzera racemosa. NCBI lineage: Eukaryota > Viridiplantae > Streptophyta > Magnoliopsida > Myrtales > Combretaceae > Lumnitzera > Lumnitzera racemosa. The sequence goes on from JAMXBC010000011.1 coordinate 64,407,673, forward strand.
ACTACGTTGTTCATCCGTTAGGCCATTGACCTGTTTCTTAACATTTATTACCATTGAATTATATTTAAACTATCTGAATCCCTAAACTAAAATTTTCAACTAAACTAAAACTAAAATTAACACTAAAACTAATTATTCTTAATATAAATTACTTCCTAAAAATCTATGAAATCTTTATAATTTTTCCTTTTCTTATTTTTTTGGTATTTTCATTATTTGTTAATATCTTTTATCTTTTATTAATTTTTTTTGTTTATTATTTTTGAATTAGGACCCTTTTTGTAAAAATAAAAATTAGGACTTCAAAGGGGCAAAAATTAAGTGTCTACAAGCCTAGCGAGTGGAAAGACAAAAAAGGAATAGGTCGAGCCAACCTCTAATGAGTCGACTAGTCCAGTTAGGTCAACTCGCTCAAGGAAGTTACCTAGCTCAGTGAATGTCGAGTCAAAAACGAAGGACAGATGTTAGAGTATAGCAGAAGAGTTGACTAGCTGATAGTGAGGTGTAGTTGAGAACTTACGAGAAGGGACAAAGATCTGGGAGGAAAATAAGCCATATTAAGTGTTTTAAGTATCAAGGGTTTGGATACATGGCTGCCCAATTTCCAAACAAAAGAACTATGATTATTAAGGGAGATGTTCAAAGCTTGAAGCAAATAGTATTGATGAGGAACTCAAGGAGGAGGTTGGTCCCAAAGTGGGTACCACCTAGGAAGATGAGCTTGTTGAAGAGGATATGTTTTTTGAGGATCTAGATAAGCTAACTTTAGTTGTTTGACATGCAATAAGTTTGGAAGCCTCTACAAAGGAGGAGTAGAAAGAGAACTTACTTTACATTACTTGTAAATTAAATGAGTAAGTTTGTGTACCCATAGCGAATAGTAGAAGTTGCACCAATGTGGAGTTTGCTAACCCTAGTTAAGAAGCTCAAGTTGATAACTATCTCACATCCAAAGTCATATAAGTTAAATTGGTTAAATAAGAAGAGAGCACTACATGTTACTCAGTAAGTATTATCGTTGATCTCTATTGGCAATTACATTGATGAAATTCTTTGTGATGTGTTACCCATTATGCGTCACATGTATTGCTTGGCAGACCTTGACTTTTTGATTGGAGGTTTATTCATAACAGTTTCAAGAATACTTATGTGCTTGAGAAGGATTGAAAGGAAATTACCCTGAACCCAATGACCTTGAGTCAAGTAAGTAAATTACAAACCAAATTAGCCAGAGGATTGAAGAATGCATTGGTATTAAGTAGAGCCGAGTTCCAAGTAGCCATTAAGTTTAACTTACCAACCAACCTTTCTATTGGTAAGGAGACTATTGGAGTTAAAGGAACAAATGAAGTTGCTTGAGGAAGTCAAAAAGTTGCTTAATGAATATTCTGACTTGTTTCCCAAGCAGTTGCCTAAGGGATCACCCCCATTTTGAGGTCTTGAGCACTTCATTGACTTGATACCTAGTGCTGTATTGCCGAACAAGCCTACTTATAAAATGAATCCTGACCAAGCTGTAGAGCTTCAGAGACAAGTCAACAAGCTGCTAAAGAAGGGATATGTAAGAGAAAGTCTTAGCCACTGTGCTGTGCCTGCATTGCTTGTGTTGAAGAAGGATGGTACTTAGCATATGTGTGTAGATAGTAAAGTTGTTAACAAAATTACGATCAAGTATAAATATCCCATTCTAAGGCTAGACAACATGTTAGACGAACTAAGTGGTGCCGAGGTATTTAGTAAGATTGACTTAAAGTTAAGATACTAGATTCAAATTAGGTAAGAGGATAAATGGAAACTGTTTTTAAGACTCGACATGGGTTGTATGAATGGATGGTCATGCCTTTTGGGTTATCCAATACCTCAAGCACTTTTATGAGACTAATGAACCATATCCTTTAGAGATCTAATTGGAAGATGTGTTGTCATTTACTTTAGCTACATCTTTATCTACAGTGTCGACCTAGTAAGTTATATTGAACATCTTTGAGCTATTTTTGATGTCCTCTAAGCAAAAAGATTGTTAAAAAGGTAAAGAAGTGCTGTTTCTACTAGGAATAAGTGATCTTCTTAAGCTACATGGTTAATGGAGGAGGATTGAGAGTTAATGAAGAGAAGATTCAAGTCATTATTAAGCAGTCGACCCCAACCTTATGTGCCAAGGTGAGGAGTTTCTATAGATTAGCATCCTTCTATCGATGCTTTATCCAAGGATTCAGTACTATAGTAGCACCTCTAATTAAGCTAACAAAGAAGAATGTATTGTTTAAGTGGGGAGAGAAAGAAGAGAGGAGTTTTGTTGAGGTGAAAACAAGGTTGACCTTTACCTCAGTCTTAGCCGTACCAAACTTTGACTAAGTATTTGAGCTTGAATGCGACGCATCAGCTGGCAACATTAGAGCTGTACTGATGCAAGGAGGCCACCTTGTCACTTATCATAGTGAAAAGCTCATAAGAGCATAGCTAAACTATTCTGTATATGATAAAGAACTCTTGGCACTAATCAAAGCTCTTTGTGTGTGGCAACATTATCTTTTACCAAAGGAATTTGTCATATATGTGGATCATGAATCCTTAAGGTATCTGTAGAGCCAATCAAAACTTTCTAAACGTCAAGCTCGATGGATTGACTTTGTAGAAGGATTTAATTTCATCATCAAATACAAACAAGGCAAGAATAATGTAAATGCTTATGCTTTGTCAAGAGGACATGCTCCTCTCATTACGTTGCAGACCAGACTATTAGGGTTTGTGAGTATCAAATAACAGTATCCTCATGACCCCTACTTTGGTCCTATATTTGGAAGATTTCTTGAAGGAAGAATAATGGATGATTATCTCATGGAAGATAGCTATCTATTTCAAGGAGGCAAGTTATGTGTGTTGACCTGTTCTTTGAGAGAATTACTTATTAAAGAAGCTCATTTTGGTAGGCTTTCTAAACATTTTGGAGAGAAGAGGACATATGACTTGTTGAGTAGATGGTTCTTTTGGCCGAAGATGAGGCGAGATGTGCACCGAATTATTGAGAGTTGTGTTACTTGCAAGAGCGCTAAGTACCGAGCCAAACAAGGGAAAGCAATACTTTTGCCTGTCTCGACCCAACCTTGGATTAAGTTAAGCATGGACTTTGTTCTCGAATTACCAAGAATTGCCTAAGGTAAAGATTCTGTAACAATTGTCATGAATAGATTTAGTAAGATGGCACACTTTATACCTTACTCTAAACTTAATGATACTTCAGCTATTGCTTTTCTCTTTTTGTAGGAAATTGTTTGATTACACAGAATATCAAGAAATGCAATCTTGAACAAATATCTAAAGTTTCTAAGCCATTTCTAAAGGACTCTTTAGTGTTTTATGGGGTCTAAATTACTATTCGGCACTTCTTATTACCCCCAAATTGATGGCCAAAACAAAGGTAGTTAATCGTACTTTAGGATCATTGCTTCAAGCTACAGTGGAGAAGAACTGAACTTATTAGGATGTTTGTTTCCCTGTGGTGGAATTTGCTTACAACTACACCATGCATGACATTACCAAACAAACACCCTTTGAAGTCGTCTATGGCTTCGATCCAGAGCTACCCCTTGACTATACCCTTGTCTGAGCAAAAGCCTAGTCTTCGAAGTAGATCTATAAGAAAGCTACCTAGTAAAATGACTAAGTTGCTAAGAGAATAAGAGAAAGGAGTTAAGGGAGGAAGTCAGCATAGTTTCAGCTTGGAGATTTCGTGTGGCTGTACTTGAGCAAGAATAGGTTCCTGAACAAAAGGAAGAATAAATTGTCCATCCGAGCTGAAGGTCCTTCAAAATATTCCAAAAGATCAACGATAATACTTATTGATTGGAATTAACTGAGGACTATGGAGTCTTTGACACTATAGAGGGCCAAATTTAATATCAAGATTCAAGCCCATTAATCAAATGGATTTGACTCCCTAGGCTAAGGTGATAGGGCCTAAGGAGCTAAGCCTATAAATTATCGAGATGATCAAGGGAGATTTGGCATGATAGGCTTGGAGTAAGGTCTATTGGATCGGTTCATTTAATCTAACCTTTCTTGATTTGGCTTACACTAATGAAATATAAAACCTTTTATTTGGACCTAAACCTATGGAAAAAGCCCATTTCGTACCCATATATAAAAGGCTTCAACCTAGCCATTGGTCAATGTTACGATTCGATATATCGAATTCACCTACCATATCTTATAAATATCCTATTCATTTCCTCATTTAGGATAAGGAAAAAACCCACATTAACGCCACTACTTTATCGGAACTTTGCCTTAAAGGTTAAATACTCGAATACATCAAGAACACCACCTTGTTCTTCATTAATCTTGGAGTTTGATGCCATTATACTCCTTTACCTGTCACCATACATATTAGAGCCTGACTAAGATTGCCTACTCCTCTTCCTTACACTTCTCTCCTGATCATCCTATGCGAGTTACTTAAGTCATTCCCTGGCACATGTAGCGCAACTTCACATGTAGTACGTACGTAGCACTTCCATCTATACCCAATACCCCTACATTTTTCTAGCGACTCCATCGAGGAAGGAAGACTTAATGCTCACATCATGGTACCTTTAAGGTGAAGATAACCTAACCTTACTGAAGGAACTAATCAAGAGCAAAATGTTAATATTGTGACCAATGATCAAAATTCACCTCTAACTGGAGACATTAATCAAGGTGATAGCATACAAGAAGGTGTCCTTGATAATGTGCAGTTAAAGCATGAGCTGTGGGAGACTAATCAGAACCTAGGTGAACTTATGACGATGTTTTCTCAAATTGCGCTTACTTTGGTTGCCTTTACTGCTATACAACAAGGAGTAACTTTCTTGAATCCTTCTAATGTGGTGCAATAATATACCCTACCCAACCCTTCGGTTGTCAATGAGAATGTCGCTCCTAGGGTTGGAGAATAACTTCCTGCTATGGAACCTATAGCCACACAAGATTCGTTACTTGAAGTAAGGAATCAAGGAGTTCAGATTGGAGGCTCGTTGTCCTTACGTATTATGCCATGTGTCACAATTATTGCCTTTGTTAAACTAATACCAATGAATCCCATGTTTGCAAGATCTACACTTGTTAATCTAGTACTTATGCATCCTGCTCCTGTGATGTCACTAAGGGTCGAAGCATCTACTCAGAAAGGTTCATTTGTAACCAAAGAAAATTTAGATATATATTTAAAGGAGACACAAGCGAATCTACATTTGGGATACCAAAACTGAAGCTTCTGTATCACCAACGCATTGCCACGAAGTCATACCGTAAGGATTATATCAGCCTAAAGTTCATGTTATTTAATGGCAAGAAGGGAAGTGCTAAAGAACATCTATTGAAATTTATTGAGACGTTGGAAGTATATGGCCTAAATGACGATTTGAAACTGAAAGAATTCTCTAAGTCACTCATTAAGAAGGCATAAACCTAGTATGTTAATCTCCCTCTAGGATCAATAGATTCGTGAGTGTAAGATTTTTTTGGAGAAGGTCTTCTCTACAAAAGAGAGAGTTACCCTTACTGATATGGGAAGGATCTAACAAAAGTCCAAAGAAGATCTGATGGACTATATCGAATGCTTTAAGGAGTGTTCACTAGATATACAAGATGTTTGTGATGAGAGAGAGTTGGTTAAGATTTGTATCTAAGAGATGTTTCTTGAGTATGCGGTCTACCTTGAAAACCTTTCGTTGGCCTCCTTTGTTGCTCTAGTTAAGAATGTATGAAGGACTAATAACTTAATGGCACGATAAAGAAGTGAAGTTGGGAGATTCAATAAGTATACTTCATTTGTAAGTGCAGCTTAAGGTGAATCACCAAGGGGAGCAAAGAAATAAAGAGATGATAAACCTACTAACACTAGGCTATCTTTGACATATCCTTATCCTATGGCCAAAGTGCATCAAATGCTTGACCAGTGGCTCCATGATGGAAATATCAAGCTTTCGAGGGTCGAGTGCCTCCTTACAAATGAAAAAAGAGTGATCCTAAGTATTGTAGATTTCATCAGATTATTGGTTACCCAACTAAAGATTATTTCAATTTGAAGAAAATATTCAACGATCGAGTTGCACGTAGCAAGTTGATCATCGATAATAATGATGTTAGAAATGCTCCACTTCCCACCCACAACAACTAAAGGGGTGCTTTCAATGCCATTAGCCATGATCCCATCACCATTGAAATAATTGATGCCCAAAATACTGGAAATGATGAAGATAAAGGAAAGTCGATTGAAGCTCAAGATGATGAACACCCACCTGTTGTTACAGCATTGTTGAAGGCTAACTTTAGGAATTTCTTTAATCTCTTGGGATTCAATGAGAAATCTTGGCTTGTAGCAGCAACTGTACTCACACAGATCTTTGAGAGTTAATGTAATTTTATTTTCTAATGCAGACATGTATGTGAAGAATTCCAATTACAATCGCCCCTTATATGTGGAAAGTGTGCTTAATGAGTCCCAGTCAAGAGAATATTCATTGATAATGGTTCTTCATTAAATATCTTGCCAATGAGTACTTTTAAGGCTGTTGGAATTGATACTCGACGATTGGTTAAACAACCTATATCAATAAATGGATTTAGCCATACCCTTATAGATTCTGTTGGGTATGTTAATGTTGATCTCAAGATTAGCCCTATCCATGGTACTACTACCTTTCATGTGATTGATGCACCGATCCAATATCATCTACTCATCAGTAGGAAATGGCTACACGATCACAACTTGGTCCTATCCACATTGCATCAATGTATTAAGGGCCATTGGAAAGGGAAGGATGTGTTTATTCTAGCCACCAAGAATCCTTTCAAGCAACATGAATCATATTTTACTGAATCAGCCTACTTTGATGAATTTGCTGAAGAAGGTGAGACTGCGATAGTTAAGCCAATTGGTGTCCCTTTACCTATATAGGAAGAAATTCAAGATGGTTAGCAGAAGAAAACAAAGATGCGTGGGTGTTGTAGGGGAAACAAAAAGAACAAGCAGCTTAAAGGAATTGAAAGCTTCATTCGAGAAGATGGAAGAAGGGTATATCGCTTATGACGGTCTTAGGAGTCTGAGGAGGTATATTTTTTCTCTTCAAATCCCATACTAGTACAAGAAGTCCAACCCCCACCCACAATAACTACAAGACCAAATGAAGCTACAAGTTGAGGAAATAGAAGAATTGGATCTAGCACGACTGGGAGAGTCGCAGCGACCAATCTTCATAAGCAAGAGCCTCCTACAAGAAATAAAAGTTCATATTGTCAAGTTGTTAAGAGAATATAGAGACATAACCTACGAAGAGATGCCAGGATTGAACGTTAATCTCATAGTACACAGATTAAGCATTGCTACGGGAGTTATGTCTATAAAGCAAGGATAAAGGGGTTTTCGCCTTGAGATTGAAGTCTAAATTAAGCAAGAAGTCGAGAAGTTATTACGAGCTAGATTTATAAGGTCCATCCAACATCCTACTTAGCTTGTCAATAATGTTCTTGTAAGAAAGAAGAATGGATAGATGACAGTATGTGTGGACTTTCTGGATCTGAACAAGGCTTGTCCTAAAGACAAAGTTCCTCTACCAAACGTCAATACTCTAATAGACGTGACTACAGGACATGATTTATTCTCATTTATGGATGGATTCAATGGCTATAATCATATTAAGATGGCAATTGGGGACGCGGAGTGTACCGCTTTTTGGACACCAGTTAGAAATTTTTATTATACCATCATGCCATTTGGACTTAAGAATACGGTTGCCACTTATCAAAGGGCAATGACTGCTTTATTCCATGACACGATGCATGACTTTATGGAGGATTATGATATAGTCATCAAGTCTAAAAGGATACATGATCATGTAGTTCATCTACAAAAGATTTTTGAATGATGTTGGCAGTACAAGTTTCGCATGAATCCTCTCAAATGTGTTTTTGGAGTGTCCTCAGGATAGTTTTTGGGGTTTGTCATCCATAAAAAAGGAATTGATGTTGATCCTGCAAAAGTGTAAGCTAGAAGAGTAATGCCATCCCCTACTACTTTAAGGGAACTAAAAACTTTCATGGGAAAAGTCTCTTATATCAGAAGGTTTATATTAACACTTGCTGAGATTTCATACCTATTGCACTAACTTTTGAAGAGAGGAATTTCTTTTGAATGGGAACAAGTTCACGAGGAGGTAATTTAAAAGATCAAGATGATCTTGACTTCTCCTCAAACCACATGCCCGTCAAAGAATTGCCGTTGATTTTATATCTTACGTCTACTGACAAGTCCATTGGAGCTTTACTTACACAAGAAGTTGATGGTCAAGAGCGACCTATATATTATCTAAGTTGAACCCTTTAACGTAGCGAAGTTAAGTACCTAGCTTGCAAGAAACACTATCTTGCGCTGGTATTTGCCATGCAGAAGTTACGGCATTACTTCCTTGCGCATAAGATCAATCTCATAACTCGTTCAGATCTAATCAAGTATTTATTATCGTGACCGGCTTTATCAGGATGAGTTGCTAAGTGGTTACTCCTTCTTGGAGAATTTGACATCTTAATGAAATCCCTTAAGACTATCAAGTCATAAGCCCCAGCCGATCTATTAGCATACTTTCCAAATGCCCAAGAGGGCTTGACTATAGGCATAATACTAGCTGAATTTTATGAAGATACTCTGATGGTCGAGGCGGATGGTGAATGGATACTTCAATTTAATGGTTCTATGGGAAATCAAGGCTAGGGAGCAGGAATCGTATTGACATCACCTGAGGGTCAAGAGATACCCTTTGCATTTAAACTTGATTTTCGATGCACCAATAATGAGGCCAGGTACGAGGCATTATTACTTGGTTTGTTGTCTACACGAGAAGTTAGAGCGCATAATTTGTGTATTCGAGGTGATTCAAATTTAATCATTATACAGGCTACAGGTAAGTTTGGATTGAAGGAATTTACACTTGTGCCTTAAAGGGCTACAGTGCATATTATGTTCAAAAAATTTAATTCTGTATGGTATTATCATACAAGTTAATCAGTGAATAGGTGTACCGATGCATTGGCCACACTAGCATCCAAAATTCCGATTCAAGATGCTAGTAGTAATGTGAATGTCTAGATAGTCAATAAATTTATCCCATGTACGACTTTGAATTTTGTTAATGAGGATGAAGACATGTAAGACGATTGGTGCGTCCCATTCATGGAACAGTTAGCGCACCTTAATGCGGCTTCTGTTTTGGGTTTGAAGAATTTTGTTAAAATCAACGGAATGTTATATTAGAAAGGTCTAGAAGGTATTCTATCTCGATGTATTGGTATTAAGGAAGCTCATCTCAAGTTAGACAAATATCACCAGATCTAGTATGAGGAGGAAGGGTAACCTTTATATCGTCGTATTCAATGTGCAGGCTATTATTAGCCATCAATGGCTAAAGATACTCTTCAAGTGCAAGTATGTTGCCCTGAATGTTTTGAGCTTCCTGACCAGAGTGAGTGTGATTTTGTATCTAGTGCTGGAGATTGGAGGGGCCCATACATCGATTACTTGAGGAACAATATGTTACCAACGAATAGTATGGACACTAAGCTTGTAAAGTGAAAGGCTAGGAAGTATCTTATGCACGAAGGTGAGCTCTACAGAGTATCATTTATGGGAAAATCCCTAAAGTGTATAGCTCCTCTTGAAATGGAAACGCTTTTGATTGAGGTGCATGCTGGAGAGTGCAGGGAGCATCAAGGAGGAAGGAAATTACATCATTACTACTCGACAGAAGACATTATTGGCCAACAATGGAAGTGGATACTTTCAACTTCACTAAGAAGTGTGTTGCCTATTAATAGCATGGTGATGGCATTTATGCTCCTGTGGTCACACTCCATAGCATCATAACTCCTTTGCCTTTTCACACGTGGGCTTTTGACCTTATTGTACCTATATATCCACCATCAAGAGGATGCATCTAGATTCTGGCAGGAACAGAATGCTTTAAGAAGTGGGTAAAGGCAACTCCTTTAAGGAGGGCTATAGGACCAACAGTTGTGGGTTTCATGAAGGAGAATATCATATATAGGTTTGGAATCCTGAAGCGTATTTTATCTGACAATGGCATTCCTTTTATCAATTTGCATGTCCGCCAACTACTGGTTTCCTATAATATTGATCATGTAAAGTCTACGCCGTATTGCTCAAAAGGAAATGGACAAGCGAGGCTACTAACAAGAGCTTGTTGAAGATACTTAGTCGCATGGTTCATGATAATCATAAGGCATGGCATGACAAGCTACCACTAGTGCTTTAGGCCTATAGAACATCTAAATGAAGGTCAACATAAGCAACTCCTTTTTCTCTAGTATATGGGACTGAGGCAGTAGTTCCCATAGAAGTCTTGATCCCATCTACTGGGTTGGCAATCAATGCTGAGCTCAAACCTGACACATTGTGAGTGATGGATCTGGAAGTATTAAATGAAGGGCATGATATCACCAAACATAATCTCATCAACTATCAGCATAGGCTTGGAGTGACATATAACCATTTGGTGAGAAAGAGATCATTCCAACAAGGCAATGTCGTACTTCGTGTAGCCGAGCATGTGTGCCGAGGTACCCCAGCACCTAAGTTTACACTAAAATGGGAAGGACTTTTCATAGTTGAGGAAGTGTGTAAAAGTGGATATTGCAAAACTCAGGAATCCCAGCACGGATGCTATTACAGCTCCTATCAATTTTCAATATATCAAAAAGTTCCATTTGTAAAAAGGCAACTATGGTAAAGTTAAATAAATGAAACTTACAACTCGAGCTATACGAGCTTGTTTTACATATCTATTCCTACTATTATCTCCTTTGTGCACCTTAGGTTAAAAAAAAATAATAGTAACAAAGTATTGGTGTTTGTAATACTGCTTCTCGGTAAAGACTCGTCTCCCAAGTGCACAATATACATCTATCGTATGAGTTGTCGATTGGTTGAAGCTTTGACTCCTAGGCGCACTATATGATGTTCTATCAAATAAGACAATGATTTGCACTTTTTGAGTATACATTTGTGGAGCATGTAAAAATAGTTAAGTATTAGGTAATATCCCCTTAACTTACGATGTGACTGTCTAATGGAACTAATATTCCTCGTTTTAATCAATATCTCCATATTTTCAGATCATATATTCAAATCCTTGCTTGCAAATGGAATATACTTCCACTGCACAAGGTTTTCTTGAAAATTTATCAAGCCATGAAGTAAGCTATCATGTAAAGTGCTGCTAAGGAAATGCAATGTTTTCTAAGTGCATAATGATGTGAACTTTTAAGAGCTTACTAAATCAACAAACAACTCACATCAATTTATGATGTTCCATGTAAAGGCATGGATCTCAAATAAGCAAGAAGTGAAACTATCATATTGAGCTCAATAAGTCCTTACACTCCATTAGAAAAAGGGGGGAAGGGGGTATTCAAAGAGAACAAAAGTAATACTATCAATACTTGACGCTAGATGCTATAGTAGAATTAAGATTTGTGCCTGCCAGACGCTCCTCTCTCTCTAGTTCTACCTTTGTAAGTTCGGCTTTGAGTAACTCACATCTTTCCTCAACGTCTTGACTGCCCAACACCTTTTGAGCTTCAGTTGCAATGATTTCCATCTTGTTGAGCTTGAACTTGAAGGTACGTGCTATAGTGGCACTACTAATTAAAAGTTCGAGATTTTCTATGGATAACGAGCACTAAGCCTCATCAAATAGCCCTACAGCTTGCTCAAGTAGGCCCAAGATATGAGTAGTCACATTGGAACCCAAACAGATCGATCTTATCCAAAAATCCCCCTCCACCTTATGTAAGCGCTTAAGTGGTGCTAGGAGGTTAGAAGGTATCATAAAGCCATGAAAGGACGAAGTATCTTCTGAGCTCGCTATCATCTTGGTTATTGATCCTTTATCTCTATGTTTTATTATTCTAATCTCTAGGGGAAGTGATGATGTGGGATCCCTTGGAACAAGCGAAGTCGCGTCACTATAAAGGGTAGGAACGTTGCTAACTTGAGCTCGCTACCATCTTGGTTGCTAATCCTTTATCTCTATGTTTTATTATTCTAATCTCTAAGGGAAGTGATGATGTAGGATCCCTTGGAACAAGCGAAGTCGCGTCACTACAAAGGGTAAGAACATTTCTAACTACAGTAGCATCCATGGAAGCATTGGGAGTAGCATGTATCTCTTCAATATAAAACCCTGTACCTATTAAAGCGTTAGTAAACGCCTGGATCACACTTTCCTCTAAGAGTAAAAATTCACTATCTTCACAATCGTCAATGATATTGAACACATCGGAGATTCTAATATTACTATGGGTATCCTCATCAACCTTTTTGGTGGAGTCTGTTTTATCATCGAATTGTCCCTCTTAGTCATCATCAGTGTTTGTCACAAAATTTTCTCTATCGTCATCTATGTGTTCAAGAGAATCCCCATAATCAACCAACTCAATGTCATTTTCTCTTTTGTCCACAATCTCAGTAATAGTAGGTGGATCTTTACCTTAAAGTACCTTTCCCATACCGTAACGACTTGGAAAAGGACGAGTGATAGGAGGGATACTTTGACTTGAAGAAGTTCCTTTAGGGATGTTACCGTTCGCTCCATCAAGATGATGCTTCATCACTTTCTGTTTAGTAGAAGTGGCATCCTTCTCCTTTCCCTTTTTCTCCTGTGACATACACAAAATTGAGAAAACTAAGAATAGTAAGTTTCAAGAAAATATTAGTGTATAAAAAAGGAGGAAGGAGAGTGTAATGATAATGCTCCTCATGAATGCGGCTACGTTTAGGTTGTCTGATGATCAATGGGTTAGAGGGTGAGCTTTTGCTTTGTGATTTACCCTGAGCATCATCAGATGACTTCATATTATTAGATAATTTTGGGTCTTCTTTGAGTTAAAAGTGAAATTCATATCTCTAGATGACTATTTCAGGCAAATCCCCTTCAGCTCTCTCCAAGACATACTTCTTAAACCCATCTAAGTAATTCTTCCAATATGTGAGTTAACCGCTTGAAGCAACCCCAGAATGACTTATAGAAGGAAAGAATAATTGCTTGATCCTCCCATGAATGTTCTTCCGGCTCTCAAGTTTGAATGTCTTGCAATAGTCATCAAAACTTTGGTTAATAACCAAATCATGAGGCATTCCTTGATCAAACCCCAATTGTCAAGCAACTCGATCAGGTGAATATTTCATGACACTACACTCAAAGAAGCAATTAGAAGCATCAGTCCAATCATGAAGTAATGGAAGCCTCCAAGTGTACTCCATAAGATAAACTCTATCTCAATATCAGAAAGCTTATCATGAAGCTCTATTAAGTTTACCAAGTCCTTTGAACCAGAAGAGTAGATTTCTGAGTACCATTCATATTCAAGAAATTCCTTTGTGTATGGACAAAAGCTGAACCCATGACATGTATCAATGACATTATTCAAAGCACTTGGGAGTTTTCTATTGACTCATCCCTAGGCCCAGGGCCTAACGACATCAGAATGTGTAAGTGGGAGACCAAAATATCTTCTATAATGAACATATGAAGAAACACTATGTCTATGTACGACACCACAACTTATCTCCCTTATGAGCGTGTCGAAGCTTCATGAAAGAGGTCCAAACGCCTATATAAGGAACCTAAGTAGAAAGGCCCTAAAGCGAAATGTTCCCTTCATATGATACGAATAGCCAAGTAGAAGAGTCGACGACTAACGCCTTTTTTGGGGCCCCATGATAATACAAACGATGACAACTAACAAGCAATGAAAGCTTCTAACTTGTACTTAAAACGTAAGTTAAGATAGATTAGGTTAGGGTTATAAAGTAAACATCAATAGGAAAAAGGGTAAACAATGACTATGCCACATCAAAATGTAGGAACTTACTTGCACTGATATCGAGGCCCCATCTTATCACCCTTGTCTGGTCTAAAGAAATGCTTGATCTACATACTAAACGTACCATGCCTCGGAATATCTAGAGCTTCTCTTTTGTCTACTTCTAATAGTTCAATCACTGCTTGATCATCTTCCGAGATTGAAGTTGTAGTGATGTTAGTCAATCCAAGATTAGGAAGGCTCAAAAGGACTGCAACATCCTCTAATGTTGGAGTGATATCACCCAACGCTATCACAAAGGTATGTGAGTGAGTGCCCCAATGGGACATGATAGCTCGCCAAGTTTCTATTTCTTATGGATGGTGCAAAGTTAAATGAGAAGATACCTATATGGGGTAATACACCCCCACTTCTTCCAAAACAAATGTGTATGCGGGATTCTTGAAAATGTACATCACCGAAGACAACCAGCTGTTCACTATGTGCTTTGGGCCATCAAAACTACTATCTGAAAGAGGGATTTCTTTCTTCTCATTTTTAAAACACAACACAGAATCTGCTTTTATCTCAACCCTCTTGTGTACTAGAGGTTCTTTTCTTATGAAACGAAACTTGCCATCCTTAGGTGGATGTAGATGTGTATCCCGCCTCTTTATATCTCACCGAAGAAGTCACCTTCAATAATTGGGTCTACCCATTTGTCCCGAGATAAAGGCACTATCAAAGCGTGATCTTCAGAATATGCCAAAATTTCATTGTTCTTATTAGCATTGTTGCTACGAGAATGACTCTTCTTAGATTCTTTGCCCATATCGATAACCCCTAAAGGTAGCAATGATGTCTATATGTAAGTATGAAAGAAAGTGAGCACCTGTAAATGAAGGAAAGTAAGAGGGTCAGTAGAAGTAAGGTGCATTCAAAAAGTTTGACATCTAATTACGAAAACTAGAGATGACATATATGCATAAGGACTCTTGCAATACGTGATGACAATACGCAATTTACACATGAGATTAGTGATACTATGCCTAGCTCACATGCTTATGATAATGTTTTCCAGCACATGTTTATGTTAGAAGACTAACGTTCAACGCCTCATGTTCAACTCATGTAATGGGACCTCATATCCCGTTTAGTGTTCTCATCGTATCCAATGTTGTGTTTAAGAGTTATGTGTTTTTCAAGACTCATGCCATGGTCTAGCCTCTCGTCGAGTTCATGCTTCACATCGTGTTCAGGCCTTGTGTCAAGTTCAAGCCTCATGCCATATCATGTTCAACACTTGTGATATATTTAAGTTTCATTTCATGTTCAAAGCTCATGTTATACTCATTAATTGTGTTGTGTTGAGGATTTACATTGAATTTAAGACTTGCGATCATGGCTTATGTTCACTCGCATTCAACCCTAAGATGCGACCCTCGTGTTCACTCATGATCAAGCCTCATGTATCAAAGCTTATGTTTAATGTACACGAAGAGACTTATGTTCAGCTTAAATACCAAAAGTTGTACACTTAAGTTGCATACTCAACTTATACATACTCGTATAGAAAGTTTAAAAGTGCTCATGTTAGAAGCATACACATACTCATGCCAAAGAGACTATGCTGAACTGAAGTGTTCAATCCTCATGTGTTCAAGTACAAGATTTATGTCTTGTTCATGTATGTTGAACTCGTAAACTTATACTTTACTTTTATGCGGTCATGTTCAAGGTTTATGTTCAAATTCACATTTTATGGTTATATGGAGGCCTCATAGTTCTTCTTCATGATTATTCCATGAGTATTTGTATTAAGGGGCAATGAAGTTCATTTTACGTATTGCTTGATGAGTGCTTATGTTAAAGGGAGGTTATGTTCAAGTTAAGCGTGTTACCCTCATATGTTCATGTCTAAGACTCATGTTCAAAGTGTATGAGCTCAACTCATGCTCGAGTCTCATGTACTCGTATGTGCATATCCTTACAATTCGAGACTCATGATTCGATTCACATTTTATGTCGCAATTGGCTTTATAGAAGTTACAAAAGGAGGCCACATATGACCTAAGTGTTATACCTCTTTGTTACCACCTGTTGATGAAGATCGATACTCAAGTCACGATCACAAACCCTTGACCCTCGGTTGGCAAACAGTTACGATCCGGGTGGTAAAGAGTTTACCCTTTGTAAATCGTATCGTTTTGTTGACTATTATTAGTTTGAGATGTAGTCCTCAAGTTGTGATTGCAGACTTTTGGCCTTTAACTACAAGCTGCTATAATCCAAGCGATGAAGAGATCTTCTTTAAACCAATCCTCAAATGATGATTACGCTACCTACAAAGTAAGGACAATGATGATATGTCAGTTTAAAAAAAAAAAAAAAAGAGGGAGAAGAAGGATGTTATAATTAATTTCCCAAAGACATATATCAAATACGAGTAAAATTATAAGAACAAAGGCATCAAGTTGTGGAAAATATCTCATTATTCATTACATAGAGAAGGAATATTGGAGCTAAAGAAAATGCATGGATTTAGGTTATACACAAGAGTCTCAACGCCTTAAGTCAAGAAAACAATGGTTATTGAAATATTGAAGCAAACAAATGAACAAAAATGGGAGGTCAGCAACCAACACCTATGTTAAGCATTTGGAATTCTCATGGCAAGGAAAAATAAGGTCTACCAAAATTAGACATCCATATTCAAAGAATTGAAGACTATGTGAAGAAAATTGAACAGAGATTTGGTTTAGTTCTCATGACAAAAAGGCATCTTATGGAACCAAATATGAAACTATCATCAAGTGGTCAAAGGGTCCCATTACTCATACACAACTACTAAATTAAGCCAAGAAAGTCAAAGAAGAGCAACTCATTCTCTATAAAGAGATATTAGCAATCCATACATAAACGATAGAGAGGAAAAGAAACATACAGACTCACTGCCTAACAACATGACCAATTTAGTCTCATCAATCCAAGTCAAATGTTACATCATGTAGGCTTAAAATGTAGGGCTTATGGAAAGCTCACTTCAATAACATTAGTAGGCCTGAAGATATTAAGGAGCAAGTTAATGTACTTGTCATCATAGTTGCAGCCGACTTCATGAAAGACCTAAGCGCCCTTTTGAATTCAAATACAAGTAAAAAAACCTTGAAACTTTACACAAAGCAAAAGTTCATATTGGAAATGTGATTGGCGACGATTGGATAGTTAGAGAGATCTTGAAATTTCTCATCATTTGTTAGAAGAAAACCAAATGTTTAGATGTATACCTAAAGATGTAACAATCTGAGGGAGCCATCAACGAAAGTTGATCAAGGTGTAGTAAGCTATGACGAGGGTCTTGGAATTGGTGCAAAAGTTTTAGTCATTTAGATCACTTGATTGAAGCCCTCGCGAGCAGATAGACAACACAAATCCAAAGCTAAAAACCTCAAGCCAACAGCAAAAAAAAAAAAAAAAAAAAAAGAACAAAGAAAAAAAAAGGGAGGAATCACTCTCCAAGCTTAATAATAAAAGTTCAAGCTCCACATAAAGTGGCAAATCTTCGCTTAAGAACGGTATACGTATTGAGCCGCCCTCACGCTTTCATGGCTAGCCAGATGGCATCACATTTAGATCCTTCTGCACTTGCCTCAACAAGTGGTCATATTGTGATTAGATTACCCAAGGCTGATGGGTTTGCGTAGAATACTCCAGGCCAAGCAACTCTAAGCTCTCCACCGCTCCAATGAATATCCAAACTATACAAAAACACCCATAGTATAGTAGTTTAAGAATAGTCGCTATTAGAATCAAGTCGTTGAGTAATTAATCTAACTTCCAAACACTTGAACAACTAAGCAAAAGAAACAATCCGAAGCTCTGAGCTGAAACTCACCTTAAATGCAAACTTTAGCTCTTCATCTTGACCTAGACAAAACACAATCTGAACACATCAAATACTGGTGTGTAAAGCAACTCCTATCCAAATTAAGGTATGTTACTTAAGCTCTAGACTGCAGCGTGGTTGAGCAATCCTACATCAGATCAAGCAATCATAACTTGTCCAACCTCTATAAGCACCTAAAAATGAGTCGCAAGAAGAAAAAAAGCAGGGAACTTGTTGATTTCCAGCTTCGGCGTAGCAAAGATGATGCAAACAAGGCTACAGACGTGCCCCTCATCTTTTTTATTCCATTGAAGCCTTACGTGAGGTCAAGCTTTCTCCTGATGTTGTAGTAAGATCCTCCTTTGCTTATTTTGCACCTTGATATGTCATCGGCTGATTGCAAGATCCACAGGATTGCGTAATTGTTTACACCATGGGTATTACAAAAGTTAGATGGACTGGTGTTGAATTCCTAGTAGGAAAATGGGAAAAGTAAATGGCACTCTTGTTAAGTTTCCAATGGGGATGAAAAAGAGCCTAATACTATGCTGTTGTTGCATTCAGAATGTTGGTTGGTAGACTTTTCTGTATTATATAATCACTTGAAAGTCTAGTATGATAAGTCTGCAATTTGGGCTTTAGCTACTACGATAGTTCTTTATAACGTGATAAGAGCCTAATTTATGTCACAACATGAGTGAGACTTTTAAAAAAAAAATGTGATATAAGTAAGCATGGATTATTAGCGCAAGAGGATGTACATGTATAATACATTAGGGCTGTAAAGAATAATGGATTGCATCCATGGTTTCAGCCCTATCTACATACCTAGCAAAAGGAATGTTCCCTAATTATGTCAATCAACTAGATGAAGAAAATTTTGAAAATAACCAGAGTTTAATCATCGAAGGATGAAAAATGGAAGGTTAATTGTTGATAGGGACTTTGGTCAGGGGGTAAAATGTAGAGGGCCAAATTTAATATTGAGCTTCAAGCCCATTAATGAAATTGATTTGACTCATTGGGCTAAGGTGACAAGGCCCAAGGAGTTAAGCCTATAAATTATCGGGATGATTAAAGGAGATTTGGCATGGTAGGCTTGGAGTAGGGCTTGTTGGATCGGTTTGTTCGGTCCAACCTTTCTTGATTTGGGCTTATACTAATGAAATATAAAACCCTTTATTTAGGCTTAAACCCATGGAAAAAGCCCATTTCATACCCATTTATAAAAGATTTCAATCCTATTTATTGATCAACGTTACGATCCGACGTATCGAATTCATCTACCATATCCTATTTATTTCCTCAT
Organism: Lumnitzera racemosa; assembly: GCA_024138005.1. NCBI lineage: Eukaryota > Viridiplantae > Streptophyta > Magnoliopsida > Myrtales > Combretaceae > Lumnitzera > Lumnitzera racemosa. The sequence goes on from JAMXBC010000011.1 coordinate 64,426,725, forward strand.
TTGGGATAAGGAAAAAAACCCACATTAATGCTGTTACTCTGCCGAAACTTTGCCTCAAAGGTTAAACACTCAAACACATTAAGAACACCACCTTGTTCTTCATTAATCTTGGAGTTTGATGCCATTGTACTCCTCCACCTGTCACTGTACGTGTTAGAGCTAGACTAAGATTGCCTACTCCTCCTCCCTACACTTTTTTCATGATCATCTCGTGTGAGTTACTCAATTCATTTCTCTAGTCATGTGTAATGTGACTTTACATGCGACACGCATGTGGCATTTGCATCTATACCTAATACCTCTACAAACACCTTCAATATTGCTAACCTTAGCCCCTACCAACCTAAGAGAGAATTGAGTGAAGATTAGCTGAATTTGATCCTAGATCCAAATCAACCTCGAGGGGATGATAGGAATCATACTACTAGACTATTAAGACAAGCTTGAGTGCAAGGACTTAAGGGACTAGCAAAGTAAATTCTACTATTTTAGCCAACTCTTATCGAGGTTAAGTTAATCTTCGCTATTAACCAACGATATATGTCAAGCTGAGTAACTTTTCATCTCTTAGTAGTTGAGTGCTGACTTGAAATATACTCTACTAACAGTTCAACCTCTCACAAATCTACTTAGCCATGACCGTATCAACCTTTAGCTTGAAAGTATTGGTACCGAGAAACCCAGCACACATTCGTACCTATGTCCTCTTGAAAGGACCCTCAAATTTGCTTGGTACCTTTGTTCGTCACCTCTACTTGGCACCTCTGCTCAACAACCTCCATCTTGACTATACCATTTGTTTGTTTTTGCCAGAAGTGTCTTTAGTAACTTAATGCCATGTGTCTAGTCCTATGTAAAAGGATTCTACTACATTAATCATTGATTTCTTTAAATTTTCATTTGTACCCCCTTATTATTCCTCATGCGTTATTTCTTCTGGACAATACCTTTTTTTGTCTTTTTCATTTTAAGTAAGATGCCATAACATTTCAGGTATAAATATCCTTGTAAAATGTGGCCACAATACACATTTGAAATTAAATATACTTCTCATTTTCATGAATATTACTTTCTATTAGCTTGTTTACTTCATTCTTATCCTAACTCTTATGTAAGGTTAGGTGGTGAGTACCCTCATTGGCCTAGCTTGTACGTCATATCGAGTTGAGTCATAAGTCCTCAATAGTTTCCTAGTGCGTAATATCCTTGGAGTGGATCAAGGGTTTACTTGTTTTACTTTCATTATTGTTCGCACGTTTCTTTTTCCATCTTCATTTTCAAGCTTAAACTCACTTTGATAGTGTCGTCCTTGTCAGCTCTCGATACGGCGTATCACTTATCTTCTACCCTTTTGTTTTCCTTTCATGCTCTTGATTTTCTATAGCTATGATGTCCATTCTAAGTTATTATAACCATCAAGACTAATGGCTTCAGGTTTAGATGATTTATTTTTATCTATTTCATTATTTGCATCAACTTTAGATTAGTCTCCTCTTTTCTTTTTCTTCATCATCCCTCCCTTTGCCTTCTTCTCTTACCATCTCATTTCGAGCTTCTTCTTCTATTCTTCCATCTCCAACATATTCCAAAGCAATTTGAGTTACCGTATTTATCCTTGGAATTTTGCGAATCTAAGATAAGATTAGAATTTGGTAGGAAAATGAGATTGATGTAGCATAAGCTTTTACAAGCTACTTTCAAAAGCGTTATAGCAATGAACATAATAGAAGGTTGCAAGGGGTATTGGACCACGAGGAGCCAATTTTTAGTGAGGAGATGAGTGACATGTTAAGTAGAAGAGTGCTTAAAGATGAAGTTCACAAAGTGGTTTTTCAAATGGGAGCTTTAAAAGAACTGAGACTCGATGGTTTCCCCTTAAATTTTCCATCACAACTATTAGAGTGTCATTAGGCTAGCTATTGTCAAGGTTATTCAAAGTTTTTTCAGATCAAATACATTTCCTAGCTCTCCCAATTCAAGGGATTGCTTCTTATTCTTAATTCTTAACTCTGAAATCGGTCACTCATTTTAGGCTAATAAGTTTGTGTAATATTATATGTAAAATCATATAAAAAATTATTGTCAATGGACTAAAACAATTTCTAAGTGAATTAGTTTCTCAAAATTAGAGTCATTTTTTTTTTCAGACTAATTTAAGATAATATTTTAGTGACTCATGAGTTTTTTCATGCTTAATATCGAAAAGCAAGGAAAAAAATTTCAATCATGCTTTAAAAATTAACATGAAGAAAGCCTATAACTGTATATATTAGGAATCCATAGAAAGAGCTCTAGAGAGACTAACATTTGAATAAAAGTTGGTTGATTGGATTATGTATTGTTTTACATTGGTAGGATATAATCCTTATGAATGGTAAGGTGATTAGGTATGTGAAGCCTCCAAGGGAGTTTAGACAAGGTGACCCATATCTTCATATTTTTTTTATTTTGGTTGTTGATGTCTTATTTCAACATTTAAATCATATTGCTATTCAAGAGCTGCTGCAAGGTGTAAAACCTAAAGATAGTTGCTCAATGGTTACATAGTTAATTTTTGTTGACAATATATCATTTATCATAGGCATTTCAACAAAAAAATTTAGGGTTTCTAAGTAGACCGTTAATTGATTTTTTCTTTCTATCAAGTTAGTAGATGTTTCAATAGCAATACATTGAAGCAAGTAAGTGATTAGGTGACTAAGATGTTGGAGAAACAAGTAGTACAAGACTACAGATATATTTAGGTTCTTGAACTATGTTGGGAAGGTCCAAAATTAAGGCCCTTAAATTTATTAAGGATAAGATAGAAAGGAATTTGAGGGGTAGAAGCAGAATTTACTTAACTTTACAGGTAGGAAAACTCTCATTAACACTATATTTGGTAACTTTTATGAAGGGTAGAACTCAAAAGAAAGTTGTGGAAAGGACAAGAAGGGAAAAGAAAGTAAATAAAATATGATTTTTATTGTTGTTTGGATTAAAAAATAGAAATGGAAGGAAAAAGAAAGAAAAGAGTAAAAATATTTCTTTGACATGACTAAACTACCTTTACTATATAAGGATTAATATCATAATTGGTACCCTAACTTTACCATTTTTTTCAATTTACTATCTTGACTTTTAAATAATCAATTTAATATTTAATTAAATTTATCATCCTAATTTTTAATACCTAAACCAACCCTGTTTAACAGTTATATTACATAAACTCTTCAACCGGTACATGCTCGACACATGTCATAACATATGAAATAAACAACTCAAAAGTTGAGGTAAAACTGAAATGAGAAAAAAAAAAAAAAAAAAAAAAAAAACCACGACTTTTATTTCAAAAGGAGTGAATTTTGAAATGAAGGAAGACGGGGCAGAGAGAAGGAAGGTCTTGGAATGAAAGACCAACACTAATATTTTACTCCTCACTAAATTTGCTTGGCCAATACATGATAGTCCTAATGCTTCCTGGTCATAATCCAAATTGGGATCTATTTCCTTAATGAGGAGTTCAGAAACGTGTAAGGCAAGGGAAAAAGGCTTCATGGAATGAGCAAGTATTTTAGAAGGTGGCAGATTGGTAACGGAAAATTGATAAGGGTTTGGGATGGAAATTTCAACTATCTAAAAAGCGACATCTTCAGAACTCCTAATCTAAGGGTTGAAGAGCTGATAAATTAAAAAGGGACGATATTTTGGGATTTAAGAAGATTGTCGAATGCAATATCTGAACAAGAAACGCCACACCTGGAGACTGTACGGTGAAATCAGTATATTTATTCTTGTCAGAACAAAAGACAATGAATTCATCATAGAATCCTTCAACGTCAACAATTGTCGCTGCATCAACATGGAAAAAGATTTAGACTTTAGATGTCCAAGCGAAGATAAGTAATTTCTTGTGGCACATATACACAAATATGTTAACTATGATGGTGAGCTTGGTCAAGAGGCATGTCACGGAGTGCGAGGCTTGCATCTTCTGTGGAGTTGGTGGAGTAGGCGCCTGTTCTCTAGCCTTAGGTGGAGATGGTTTAGTTGGAAACCTTGGTTTTGAGGGTGGATAGAAGTGAGGTAGGGCTTCTTGGTAATGGTTAAAAGTTTGTGGTGAAGAAGCTCCCATCTTTAGTGTTTCTAAAGCGGATTTAAGGAGCCATATGGCATGGGTGGGCGGGGATGGTGTTGAAGGAATGCTGAGCGATGATGCATGGAGAGAGAGTGTTAGATCCTGAAGGAGTGGTTGGAAGAGTGAAGTGCAATGTCGAGGAGTGGAAACGTTTAAGGGAGAAGGAGATGAAGGACACGGTATACACCGTGCTTAGATAACGTAAAACAACGGAAGTCTATGGAAATCGAAAGAAATCGATAGAAACGACATTTTATTGAAAGGTGAAAATCAGATGAAAAGGGTTTAAATTTAAAGCCGTTTTTTATTATTTTCTAATTTTAAAGAGAAAAAATTAAAAGAAAATGGTGGAAATTTTATGAAGTTACAAAAACACTCTTAAAACAACTTCATATCTTATGTTTTGAAGGATAATATGAATTTATCATTATTTGGTTTCTCTTTTCTTTTATTTTTTTTTTCTTTCCATTAACCAAACATGTGAAAAGGAAAGTTTTCTATTTACTTCTTTCTATTTCAGTTTTTCATATCCAAATTAAAAAAAAAGAAGTTACATTTTCATTATTTTCCTTTCCTTTTTCTTTTTCCTTCTTACTGATTTCTTTAATTCTCCACCTTACATAAAACTTTCCAAACACGGTTTTAAAGGCCAAAATAAAGAAATAAGGAGATAAACCCAACACGTGACGAAAAATGCCGATGCCTCTTAGTGTCCACGTGGTGGAAGAAGTGCAGTAGCTGGCATGGAAAAGGGATAGGTGCAGCTCTCCGGTTGGTGGCTTTTCAAAACGCGTGGAAGGACAAAACACAAAGATTGGTTTCGCAATTTTAGAGGCCTTGAAATGGGTTAAACAGAATGGTTGGGCTTTATGTGTGATGCTTCAAATGTGGTGGGCTGGGCCTGTAAACATTTGATGTTAACGTGTGTCCGGATTGGTGGCACAAACCCCCATCAACTCTCTTGCAATTAACTCGAATTAGATACGGTTTCTTTATTTTGTAATTTGGAACCTTGTACATTTTTTTAGTATAATCGAGTAATATAATTCCTTAGTTTTCTTTGGCATTGAAAAAAAAAAATGAAAAAGAATAAGAAATCAATTTCGAAGTACAGGTATATTTGCTATATCGGCAAATTGAGAAGTACGAAAGTTCAGCTTTTTTTTTTTTTTAAATTTCGACACGATTTGAAAGCACCAATAAAGTCACGGTACGATAATGAATGCGGTTATAAAAAGAAAGCATGTCACAAGACAAAAAAGATACAATTATGGCACAATCTAAGATAACTATGCAAATAAACTTCTGGTACTTACAAACAATTACAAACAAATACAACCCACTAACACGAATTGCTCCCCTTATAACAAAATCCTAATAAAAGGTCTCTAAAAAGCCATTCAATTTGCAGATGTTATACTGCGATGGCATGACAAGCAAGGGAATCAAAGAGTATGTGAAGTGAAGATACGACATTGATTCTTGTCGTATGTCACGATAACTTACAAACAAGCGAAGCTAGCTGCTTTATGAGTCGGTACTTCTGCTATCAATATGTACCATTTCTTTTTGTTGTAATAACATATAGCTTAAGCTTTCCTTTATTAATAACAATACTCAGCGCCAAGCTATGAAGCAGAAGAAAGACACCAAAATTCATTGGGATAGATAATATGGAAATTTCCTCAAATGGACATGATCATTTTTAACAAACATTAGCTGTATATAGATACAAAGCAGACCTATATGCAAAGTCACCACTTAGATACAAACATATCCACATAGGAAAGCGAAGAATTGAACCATCAAAACATATATAGCGATAGTTGTAACAGCAAGGGGAACGAGTTTAGTCCAGAAACCTTCGCATGGGGGAGCCATTTGTGCAGCATCCATTAACACAAAGGGAATGAAACATGTATATTACTGCATAACAGTATTTGGAGCTAATATAAGATGGAACTCCGATATGGAAATCAACAAAAAGGATTACATGTATACAATTTTCAATGGTCTCTATGCATTGTGATGCTAGGTAATAGGTAGTGGCATTGTACAAGGAAATAAAAACCCATATGGAGACAACCCAGGGCTCCATTATGTGTTGCGAATGGTTTGAGGATTGAATGTGAGTGTGCCTTTAGTTAGAATATAGGGTTGGTGTAAAAGTGAAGGCTGAAAAGAACTAAATGTTAGGCAAGTATTGCCAAACCCAAAAATTAATGCAGAAATATGAGCGGCGAAAGATCAAAAATCACCACAAGTTGACAGTACAAACATAGCCATAATGGTCCCAACCATAGGTGTGCCAACTACCAAGTGTAATATTCCTAAATATTATTAAAATTAATGCATCCATTATCACCTCAAGAAGTAAAGTTAATGAAGACAGTAATGTCCAGCAAAATGGTTCCAGTGCCAAAATGTTTCTTTTATTGAGAAGTCTCATTGTCAATATAGCCAGATGCTATGGTACACAAAAGCATACTTTAAGAACTTCCGCCAGACCTACAAAGAAAGAAAATTCCAAAGAATAGTGTCAAAGAAATCACTCCATCTCACTTGGGCTTTTGCTGCTCTTTTTAACTGAGAGAAGTTTTCAACAAGTCCAAGAAGAAGATCTCTTGATGACAGGCTTCATCTGCTTGTCCTCTTCCAGGGAAATCATTCCCAAATGAGAAGGATCCTCAAGCATCATTTTTGCCACCAGATATCCAGCAATTGACCATGTCTGGTATTTCCTTGCCTGTTTACCAATATATCTGCCGAGTTTACCATCATAATATTCTGGCCAGCTGTCCTTCAGTAGACGTTGCTCAGCTAGATCAATTGCCCGTCTTGCAATCTGTGGCCTCCCTGTCTTGATACAAGCTGCTGTCAGCAGCCAAAGAAGCACTGCACTCACCAAAAGTAAATTAATAAGTAGATAAATAAATCACACACACATGCACACAAAGACATACACACCAGAGAGAGAATAAAGCTAGAACCAGTAGAGATTATTTACGGGAATGCATGTAAAGTCTTTGTTCTGATAACAAAAGATGACATGGCATAAAAGGAAGTTGAGGTGATAAATCATTGCTATTCCAGATGCTCTTAAATGCCAAAAGATGTGAAAATCATTCTTAAAAAGAAAAGAAATAGTTTGGCCGAAAAAGGACGGGGGGTGGTGGTGTGGTGCTGGGGGGGTGCGTTGGGGGAAAAAGAGGAGAAATATATCTACACAAATTCTAATTTTTAATTTTCTAGGAAGAACTTGAATATTTTTACTGTGATTTCTATCAGATATCTTAAGTACTAAACACGGAGCTGCACAATCACTACAAGCTTATTGGTTATGAAATCCCAATCATTCTCCCCGTGTCAGAATATACATCACATTGACATGACAATAGAGCATTTCTATTATAACTCCATAAATAAGCAGGTGCAAGTTATAAAGAGTTGGTTATCCTCAGGAAAACCAAGCTCAGCTCCATAGTTAAGGAAAAAAAAATAAAGGGAAAAGGAATAAAGTAATGTAAATTTGCAAATCATGGTGAAAGGACATGTGAAGAGAAAGAGACCATTGAAAACTTATTCCATGATCATTGCTTTGCTCTGAGATCACTGGTTTTAAAGGGACCAACTTACTTGTCTGAAACATCTAAAGAGCTAACTGGGACACCGCAAATCTGTTATAAGCATATCCATGTGCCATGTCTAATACAACTAAAACTGGCAAAACTAAATGCATTATAACAGCTGTATGTCCAATGCATGTTTATATGAAACCACATGACCAGCACAAGATTTTCTCTTTTACCACAGCATGGACTTGATTAATTCTTCATAGATCCAATAAATGCAGTGAAAACTTTGCAGAGGTCTATTCTGACTTTAAAAGAAATGATGCAGTATTTGGAAACCATACTGATAGGAATAGCAGCCATCAAGATTTGGTTTTTCCTTTCTCTTTTTATGCCCATCTTAATCACAATATGATTCTCCAGGGGTGGGGGGGGAGGTGGGGTGTGGGTATGTGTGGAACAAGGGAAAAAGACAAGACAAGCTATTTTTAGGATATTAACTAATATTAAAAAATTAAGCAAACCTGGCCAAGAACCTCCATTGTGGTAACTCCATCTGGTATTCTTAGGATCACAACCTGTTACAATGCGCCACTCATGACCCTCCAAAGCAGGATAAGCTATTTTCAAAGGCATTTCGCCAACAAGCTCCTCCCAACGAGCTTCAATGAGATCCATAATAGCCATTGACTGCTCGGGTGTTGCAAGAGATGCCAATATTGCCACACAATTACCCAAAGCAAACCATCTAAAATCCATCCTTGCAGGACTAACGTTGCCAATGAAGTAACCACCACGAGTTGGCATAAAGTCGAACACCCATTCTGGAATTGAATCAGGAATAACATTGAACTTATTTACTGCAGTGTGGGAATATTCCTCTGTTTTATAGCGGTAAATGTCGTTTAGTTGCTGGAAGTCAAGCCAAAAGTAACCCCGCATATGGTAACTTAAAGCATGTAGACGCTTCACAATTCTCTCAATACATTCTTTCCCTTCTGCATCATGTTTTAGCATAGCTAAAGCACATCTTAAAGCCATGAAAAACAGTGCTTGAATTTCAATGGGATAACCATAGATGCCCTGCAAAATAAATGCTATTAAATAAATAGGGTGAATTCTACATCAAAATAACCAGAATAACATCTAGTTCCTAGCCAGAATCACCAATCAAATTTCAATTTCACTTGCACGATTATAAAGAAATTAGAAATTGATCAAGAATAAAGCAGAATAAATAATAGCCTCCATAACAAACATTACTTCAGTTAAAGAAGAGGAAATAATATGCCATGAATCAATTTCCTAAATTCATCAGCCAGCAGAGAAATTAAGAGTTAAAAGAGGCAATCTGCTCCTGACTGAAAAACCATTGAACAACACATAAACTTTAACAACAAAGTAATCAACATGATGGTTCAAGAATCAGAAGAAAACCTAGAAGAGGACATATATTCCATTGCCATTACATAAACCAAGAAAAATTCAAGTCTCAACTTTTGATGATCCATCAAAAGAATAAATATGAATATAAAGTGCTCAGACAACAGAATATTCTGAGGCTAGAATTCTAAATGGCTAATATGTACCTTGGGAACCCCAGTTCCAGTGTCAAATAAGGATCCAGAAAATTAGGAGTCTAGGAAAAAGTTACACAGCGATATTAACACAATGATATGCATCTAGTTGATTAAACATAACTACCAGAAACATTGGGAAAACACAAAACTTAGGTGAAAAAAGCAGTACAACTGATGTGGTAGTAGCACCTGTCATTCATTATCGTGAAATTAAATAGAAACTACACAAAAAGAAGAATTGAAACTTCTGGGAAATGAAAAAAATTCCTTGCTACTATGACCAGAAAAGAAAACAAGATGATAGTCAAGTGGCTTCACAGTCATATCAAGTAAATAGGACCAGCCAAATCTGAATACAGATGATGTAAATGAAAGTGGGGCTGATACTTTTTGTCTTTCTTAAGACTAACCCAGCATCTGAATGGCATTTGCAATTTTAAAAACTATCAATTGCAAGTAAGAATATGCAAGATCAAAAAGAACACCTGACTTTTCATTTAAAAAGGGCAGATATTAGTGCGTAATTACAACAAAAAACATAAAGGGCAAGCCAGTCAAAATTGTCTAATCCTTTTAGTAGAATATTCTTGTAAAACTGAAGGAATTAACTAAAAATTGCAGCTATACAGGACCAATGCTGAGCAGTAATGACCAACATCAAATTCTGCTCCTTCATTTCACTTTGCACAGATGAATATAAGAACAATAATCTATGTGAGAAGCAGAAAGGAGGGATTACTTTTAGCCATTATAGCTTTTGATCACATAAGAGTCCTACATAGGGTAAAGTCGATATGGAATTTTTTTAGGAAGAAAACTATATAACAGCAATTATGTGCAATAATGATAACAACAAACTTTTGTGTGTTTTGGATGATTAATCATAACAGTGAACTCCAATAAATATTCTAACAAGTTATATAAACACAGCAAAATTTGTCAAATGTAGAATAATTACTTAAATATCTTTTGATACGGTAATGAACTTGGAACCATATGCTAGGTGATCAAGTAAAAGACTCAGTGATATTTCATAGAAAGTTTCCTAGCTTATGATTGGACTAGAGAAGCTGAACAGTTGCTTTATGGAAGAATTACTTTCAGACTTCTCTCCGTATGAATGACCATTGAAGCATAAGTCTATAAGAAAGATTGATATACATTGTAAGATGAACTTACCATTCTTCGATCTATCATCGAGCAACCATCAGCACAAAGCAGGGTGGGGAACGTATCGAAACCCTCAGACAGGCAAAGAGTCAATATAAGCCTCATGCCCTTCTGGCACTCAGGTGTCTCTGATAAGGTTAGATCACCCGTCGATTTTGTATATGCACGAAGAAGGATAATCCACCAGAATCCAGAGTCAACTGGTGCAACCCTTCCAATAGCACTTTCACCAAAATCTGCAATAAGAGTGTCCATTTTCCTGACAGGGTCATGTAGAACCTTGAAACTAGCTGGCATTGCACCTTCCCCAAGCTTGAATCTGTCTATTCTCTTTTCCCATCCTTGCAGATGCAAAGTCTTTAACAGAAAGTTCTTAACTATCTCAGGCTCACCATTCATTAGGAAAGCTAGTGCACTGGGCACAAAATCCCGCACAAAGACCTAACAGAGAATACAAGTAATAAAGCAAATTAAAACCTCAATTATTGCAGTTTCTAAACCAGCTTGACATGTCTTATTTATGAAATAAAAACAATCAAATCTAACAATTTACGATCTTTTGGAATCATGGTTAAATCGGGGAACAAATTGCACATGAACAGAATTGAATAGTTAAAATCACCAAATCAGGATAAAACTTGGCAGAGTTGACTAAGATTTCACATTGACAGTCTAGAATAACACTTTCCAATCAGAATAGATGAAGAGATCAGCAACTAATAGCCTCATCAATGATCTAATCATTTTCTGATATTCTCAAATACAAAAGTACATCAAGGAGGTTCCTTATACAGTTATACATGTTACCTGATCGTAATTCAAGACCTCTTCAGAGGCATGGTCAACAGCGGCGATGGTGCCAACGGGCTGGCCTCGGAAGTATACCAAAGAACGTCTGAGAGCTTCCCACGCATCAGCTACCATAGGATGGGGCTCAAAGGAGTTACGAGTTGATGATGCTGGGGTATCAAAGCCTGACCTCCTTCCTGGTGAGTACATGTTCTCGTAGTTGTCAATAACAGCTCTCGTTAGCCCAACGGAAAGCTCGCTTAAAGACCTCTCGTCGAATGATCTCTGTCGCTCAATGTTAAGTTTCGGCCTATCAAGTAGGCGGGCAAGATCATTATCATCCATTTCAGAAATGGAGCAATGAGAACTCACATTTCTAAGACCCCCCATCTCCTTCGTCCCATCCATTTCTTTCTCCTACTTTCCCAGTTGTTTCTTTTAATAAACTAATAATCGACAAGCAGGTCTCTGTATTTGACAAAGAACATGAACAAATATAGGATCACTTCATGTCAAACAACGTCAAAGAAAAAGGAGAAATAAAAATAAAGAAGAAGAAGATAAGAATAGAAACTAAAAATAGAAAATAGCCAGCTTAAAATAAGACTACACAACACATCCTATTTTTAACAAACAGTAAATGTTTAATTTCCAACCCATTATTTGCCACTTATATTTACCATAGAAACTCTAAAATTAAACAACACATATTTTATCCTAACCCACCAATCACCAGAAACAGAACCCGCTAAAAGAATAAGACACTATGAACCTCTAAGCTGAACTAGTTTTTTTTATCCTGATTTTAACAGATAAAGAAAAGGGTCAGTTTAAACATCAAAAGATCCAAGATCCGCCACCAAAATCATAGGAGACATAGCAAAAAGCAGCTAGATATATATAGTCTGAATCACCAGAAACATAACATAGAAACGGGCATACGAGATATAAATCCAGATCTGTAGATTCCTAACTAATAATAATGTAAATGAATTAAGCTGTAGAAGGATAGTCAAAAGTTCATTTTTAAGAAAAAAAAAGTCAGAAAAAATAAAAAAGCTAACCTTCACGAAGCAAAAAGAAACGAAAAGAAATCCGAATGAATAAACTCTTCCAGCTGATCGCCGGCACTCTCTCCGCGAAGAGAAAGAAGTCCGAGGAGGAGAAGGAGAGGAGAAGGAGGGGGGAAAAAGAAACATGTTAGACAAGAGATGTTATTTATAGAGAGAAAGAGTGAGAGAGAGAAGAAAGAGTGTTGGTGTGTGTGTCTGAGATGGATTAATTGTGATTCTAATGTTAATTAAAGAAAAGAAAAAGTGAAATGTAAGAGAGGTAAACCGGGAATAGCCGGTGAATGGAACACGAGGGGATATTAAAATATTAATAATCGTGGTTGATACTGGTCCACGCGGACAATAGCGACATTTCTCCTGTCGTTCGTCTCTGACTTTTGGGTTATACCTATTGGACTTTCCAGTCCCAACTTGGTTTTTAGACTCTCTCTCTTTTGTCCCTTATCTTACTCCTTTTCTTCATTTTTCATTCGTTTTTAAAACATATTTGATGATAAGCTATTTGGTAGGTGCGTCGACTGCCCTTCACGAAGCCCCTACCAAACCCATTCCTCGCCTGTCAATTGTCCGCCTCTTACCCCTGCTTTTGTATGTGACATGTTTACAATTTCATTTGCCGTTGAAGAATACCTTTTTTTTTTGTTTTTTTAATGCTAAAACGGAAAATATATGTCCCATAAGCAAATAGGGGATGCGGGAAAATGAAAAAAGACAAATGAAATGAAAGTTAAAAAAAAAATACCGACCATATTTAAAATTAAATATGTCATATCTCAAGTTTGAAGGAACGACGACCCATAATGTATACCTGCATCCTAATAAGGCCAGGTAAAATTATATAACATCTGCTATGCTCGTCTCCCAGATATCTCGTGTATATTCAATAACTAAATAATAAAGTGTTCTTGAAGATAATTATGCCTAGCAAGTTATTTAAACCAATCAATAGCAAGTACAAATCATATTCACGTACATATAATACGGGCCGTAAAATTATATTTAAGAGAATTAAACTTAGATTTATGGTTTTTCGAAAAAAGTTATTCGATTGAATTCAAACTTTACGATTAAGATAAAAAAAGTTAGTTGAAGCGATTCAATGAAGTTAAATTTTGAAAATAACGATCCAAAATCTTAATTTTACCCTAGAAATATAATTAGTTAATATAGTATCAAATTATTCGAAACATCTGAAATTAAGTTCGGATTACAACATGAACTTAAAGATAAATTAATTAAGTTATAAAATAGATAATCTAATATAATTTACTATATAAATACATATATATTGTGAGTATACTTGATATAAATAATAATTATATATGTAAATTAACCTAAAATTACTTAATTATATATATTATGTATTAAATTCACGAAAATAATTAAGAAATATATCTTAAAAATATGAGATATGTTAGAAACATAATTATACAAGTATAAATATATATTATACGTGATATATATATAGGGTATATAGTTGTATATTAATAAAATAACTAAATATTAATATAATATATATAATAATAATATTTAATCAAAACGTCTACAAAAGCTTATCTAATTGTCTTCAAAACATCTGAAACTTGTTGAGTATGGGTAGAAATCTCCTGTAGCAGGCTGTGGAGGATGAAATTTGCTTATACAAAAGCAAATTAGCATGAAAGAGTCACCTCCTACCTACATTTATAAGATAATTAATAAAAAAAAATATTTACTCCTTAAGAAAGATCAACCGACCCTAAACCTTAATAAATATGACTTCTGACCAATAGTTTAACATTTTGGAAACTTAGGATCTCTAAAGAAAAGTAGGAAAAAATTATACAAAAATAGAAAAAATAAAGCATAGATCAAGTTAAACTAGTTCTTAGGACAACCATTGACCTGCTATTGAACCACTCCACTGCTATAAAGGACCCCTAGCGTCTGACCCTTCCGAAAACTACCCATCCATTGCCGGCCACCGAAGCACTTAAGAACATCAAGATCAAACTTTTGCTCTATTTTTCGATAATTTTTTTAAAATAGAAAATTCACCTAAAAAATTATGGAAAATTTTATAATTATGTTATTTCATATATGCTTTGGTATAATATTTTTATTTTTGTAAAATTTTGAATATTTAATACATTTACTTAAGAAAATCACTATTCATCTAAATTTTGACTTTCGAAATAAATGTACCAAATTATGTTATTTCTAACTCAAAATTTGTGTGTAAGATATACATTATATATAGATAATTTCTATGTAGCCCAATTTTTTATTTGAGTATTTTTAATATTTATTTTATTTTTTATCCAAAAATAGCTATAAATTATGGTGAAAATGTGAAATGAATAGGTTTTATGAAATTAAATGGTGAAATTGACCTATACTGATTTCTAGTGAAGTATAATGATGTTAGGATAGGTTGAAAATAATTTTATGCAAAATGAATCATATTTGGGTAATTAAGTATAAGTTAGGGGTAAAATTGTAATTTTGAATATATAGGTGATGAATTGATAACACGAAACTAAGTGATGATTAAATTACCCATATTTTTAAGTCTATAGAAATTTTCTAGAAATTATTTGGTGACTCGAGCTATTTATTACTAATTTACGTTGTAAAATGGCTTAAATTATGAATATAGACGTATTTTTAGTAATAATAGCTTAAAATATGATAAATAGTAAAATAAAAGCTACTTATATGCATACTAGTCAGATTGGATAAAAAGTACATTTTTAATATATTTAATGACTAGGATACGTTATATGTATATTAAGGTTAGATAATACCTCTATTATAGAAATATATTGGCAAATTAAGTAAAATATAATTTAATAGCATAAAGTACTTATAGTACGATAATATTTATTTAAATATGTATAACTATGTTAAAAACTCGAAGTACCTGTTAAAAGTTATTTCTAGAAATAAGACTTGTAATACATATCGTTAGGTTTGTACGAACCTAATGATACTATTTTTACTAAAATCGAATAATTTTAAGTACTATACCTTATAACTCTATAATATTATTAGAATGTACGTATTACGATAACCTTATCGGAATTGAAATGTGATTTAATTAATCAAAAGTACGTTTCAATATGATTTAATTAATCAAAAGTACGTTTCAATATGATTAAAACGATATATTATATGTAATAGTGTAATTACGTATATTATTAATAATTAATAACTTAATTCAATATGTATATAATAAAACTATATATTATTATGATAATATACTTTATATATATATATATAATCGTTTAGATGTAACCCTAATATTTTCATAACAATTACGAAAATTAAATTTGGGTTTTGTATATTAGTGTAGACATCTAATTTTTATCCCCTTTTTATTTTTCAAATTAGGTTATAAGGTCCTAAATTAGAAAAAGTTCAAAAAAATAGAAAATTAAAGAAATCCCCCCCAAATGAAGAAATTTAGAAAAAAATACAAAAAAAAAAAAGAAAAGGAAATTTGAAAAGTCACAAAATAAAATAGGGTATTTAGAAAATAATAAATTTTTAGGTTGTTTAAATAGAATATAATTTTAATTTCAATTTCAATAGTTTTGAATAAAAGGCTATTGGGTTTAGGCTTAGATTTAAATCTAGCTCAGGCTAACTTGGTCCATATGTGTGATTAATTACATATATGAATAAGGAAAAACCAATAGCTCCAAAAATGGAAGAAAATCATATTGTATTTAATTTTTTCCATCTTTAACTCAACCGTAACACTTATAAATAGGGGTCTATTCTTCATTTTCAAAACACAACAAAAATTTCAAAACACTATAGAAAAAAAAAATCGAAGTTTCCTCTTTCTAGCACGATTCCTCTCTTTCTAAGATAGCATTCCCTACGGTGTTTTTATGAAAACCACCACCATCGGATTTCACTAGCCGACCAAGCCAACTCCGAGCCAACAGAGCCGACCAAGCCGATCCAAGCCGAAGTGAGCCGATTCAAGCCGATCAAGCCTATCTAAGCCGAAGTGAGCTGACCGAGCCAATTCAAGCCCAAGTGAGTCAACCAAGTCGATTCAAGCAGAAGTGAGTCGACCCGAGCCATTCAAGCCAATTTGAGCTAACCTAGTTTTTCTTTTTTCTTTTTTCTTTTTTATTTATTTATTCATTTGTTTATTTGTAAATGTTATAAATGAGAAAAAGAAAAAAAAAAGAAAAAGAATGAAAAAAAAGAACGAGAAGAAAAAAGAAAAAGAAAAAAAAAAGAGAAAAGAATTAGTCTATTTATTTATAGAAATAGATAGAACAAGTATAAAAAATAATAAAAAATAAATAAATAGGTTAGTAAAAAAAATCGTTTTGACACTTAGAAAAATTGAGTTTTTAAAAAATAAATGAAAATAGTTAAATCAATTTTCAAATTAAAATCATTTAGAATTTTCAAAAATAAAATCCAATTTAGAATCCTTTATAATCTTTTCTCAAATTAACTCAAAATGGATAAAAACGTAAACCAGCAATTTTTTCAAAGTTAAAATTAATCAATCCGCTATATTTTTATTAAAAGAACTACTTACGTTTGATCCCAAATAGCGGATACGTAGGCACCCATACGCAAGTATGGGGCGACTTAAAATATAGAAAGTTTTATTTTTTCCATTTTTAGATATTTATGTAAATTAATCAATTTAGTCGCATATATCATAATTAGATGTTTTTTTAGAAATTAAAAAGGATATATTTGAAAAGTGAAGTTAAATTTGGAAAGTTAAAAAGTGGTATCCGTTTAGGGTTTAATAAATTAGCCCCTAAACCTAAATCTTTGGTTTTTTAAAAAACCGTATTTATAACTTGGTTTTTTAATCAATAGACCAATGGCTAAGTTATAACCAATCTGCTCAATTGGTTATAACTTAACCCCTTTTCCCGACTTCAGTCTGGTGGCGACTCCAAATCTTTTCAAGTTGGAAAAAATGATCTTTTTTAAACCCTAATCGAGGGTCAATATTAAACAGGTAAGGTTTAGTATTGATCGATTTAGAGAAGATCTAATTTTATAAAAAAGAACTAGGAGGGTGAAAAACCAGGCTCGATAACATAGTGACTCCACTGGGTACCGTTAAGAGGGCTAACCACTTAAAAACATTTCGAAATTAAAATTGCTTTTCAAATTACCCACATTGTTTATTTATTTATTTATTTATATATCGATTTGTTTATTTATTGTTAGCTTCGTATATATATTTGTTTTAATTAGCATATTTATTTTATAAATAACATGCACTGGGGCATGGGGTTTCATTTATTGCATCAAAGATGTAGGGTAAATGCAGTCAGACTCAGGTAGTCTTAGGACCTTAGGAAGGGGATCATTGTGTAAGTTCCGGATGTAGTAGGGCAACCATCGTTTGGGGTCGATTAGGCCACCCTACTTAAGCTCATGTGACCAATGAAAGTGTTTTCTAAAAACAAGTGGGGTTACAGAGCTTAAGGACCTTTTAGAACCTACCTTAATTGCATATACTTCATTCTAAACTTGAGTTAATACACTACCCTTAAGAAATTGGAGCCCTACTGATCGTTCAAGGATTTTGTACAAATAAGTTTTTGAAAATTACAGTAGAGTTGCAACTTAAGAAGTAATATATTAACCCAAGTGACCTTAGCATTTGCATATTTTCACGTTTTTGTTTTTCTATCATTGCATCGATGACTAATCCTTGTCCATAAAATATGTAGACTTAGGATGACAGACAACTAAGTGAATGATTAGCTAAGTAATAGGTTATTGGATGCTTCCAAGTTCTGCGAGCAGGTGCTGAGAGATGAAATCGCCTATTTGAAAGAAAAGCTCGAGTATTCTAAAGCTCATAACTGAGCCTTAAGGTCCATTTTGACACAGGTCATTAGGAATATTTATGAGATGATAGAGGACCTTATGGCTCGTTTACAAGACTTAACATAGGGTATTTTCAGTTCAAGTCTAAGGAGCATAGAATAAAATTCTTGAATAAAGTTTAGGTTCACTGCCTTTGTTTTTTGTATTCTCGTCTTACTTTTTCAAAAATAATAAAGCTCTCTTTAGTTCATCGTTCAACATTTTTTAAAATTCCCGTCTTTATAAATAGTCTTCCATTTAACCACCATTCGATCTCATTTAGAAAAATATAAACAAAATCCATAGACTTGTAAATAGAAACTAAAATATATATATATATAGGAAAAAACCACCATCCTTATTTGTAAATTATTTTCTGAAAATAAACTTTACCTTTCTCCTTCTAAAAAAAATTGAAAAAAAAAAACAAAAAAATGAAAATAAAAGTTGCAACAGCTATAAATGCTTATGGACCTAAGGAACCAAAATAAGCTCAGGCCTCTGGCCCGCTCAAGTGACCAACCCAAATACTTGGTTTTCAAACCACACAAGGTCCCTCGACTTATTAAAGAAGCTAAATACGGGCCCCTTAGCCCATTCAAGCCAAATATGAGTCCCTTGGCACATTCAATCCCAAATACGAGCCCTTTGAACAAACATGAGCCCTTTGGCCCACTTAAGCAGCCGGCCCAAACATTTGGCTTTCAACCCACACCAGACTTAACCTTTTATCACCATTTAATCTAAACATAAGCTACATGGCCAACACCAACCTTAGGCTCATTTAGATAACCTACCCAAACACAGGCTACTTGGTTAAGCATTCAACTTAAACACCGACTTACCTAAACACAAGCCATTAGGCCAGCCAACCAATCCGAACATGAGCCATAGTCCATCAAGGCTGCTAACTTAAGCATAATCTTCAACTCCTAAAAGTAACCAAGCCAAGCCAAAACCTTTGATCTATTTAGAAAGTTAAGATCAATTATGAATCGAACTAGAACACAAAATTAAATACTGGGGCATGATTTGAGAAACTGTGGGGTAAAACTTGATTCTAGGCAAATAAAAAAGTGGACTCCTCCTTAAGGAACCGGTAACTCACTTTTTGAAAAGTTTAAGATGAGAAGAGGCAAGCTATATCCTATATACCGACCTAAAACACTTTGAGAGTTAAGCGACGTAATTGTGAGGATGTTTTGAACTCATTCCTTAAAGGAGGTTCACTTTGAATGTGATACGTAGATTGAAGTGAAGTTAGGCATTCACTTCTAAATCCTAAACACAATCATCTGTTATTCACCCCGTTGGACCTATTTGGAGAATTTCTAAATTAAAACCCTATCAAGAACCACCCTATAATGGGGTAATTCGGAGGTTGGGGTCATTGAGTAGAAGATAGGGGTAAGATTCATTTATGCTTGTTTAAATAACATTAATTCAAAAACAACTTTTATTTCTAATAAATTATTTTTCTTTGAAATAAAGAAGAGCCAATTTCTTTTTTCAACCACCTCAAGCCCATACACTTGAAATCCATAGAATTAAGGTCTTGAATCATTAATGGAAACAGTCACTCTTGGGGCCAAAAGGAAAGAGAAAAATAATAAGAGATAGTAGGGCGAAGCAATTAAAAAAGAAAAAAAAAAGAGAGAAAAAAAAGCCTAAGAATTGGGCTCGGAAGTATAGGATAAAATTCCCCAATAAATGTTTCACATCCTAACAGGGGCAACCAAACTAAATTAAAAGGGCCAAGAGTCGATGCCCAAATAGCCTCAGAAAACACAAGGCCTTAAATCATACTCCTAAGCCCGGAAACCTAAATTTCCATATCTGCATTGACACTTTGAAGCCTCTCCTACCTATACTAAATCACATAAGGCCTCCCCACCTACAATACTGCCCTTATACATGTAAAAGCTCTTCAAATCTTAAAAGATAATTTATCTTTAATAAAAATTGTTTTTGAAATAGGGACAAGCATGCTTCTAATTTTTCCCTAAGGTTCTTGATTTGTACACCTGGGATTAATAAAAGTGTTTCTATCAAAACAAGCCTTTTCATTAATCTTTTTTGAAACCTTTGGACCAAAATCCTAAATTCATAAGGGTAAACCAAAAAAGACCTAACGGATTGGTCAAGGAGTATCACTTACAAAATAGACTATAATTTTTGAAACTGAAGTCGAGAGTGTAATCTATACCGAGAGTTAGTAAGGAAGACCACTTTGACTAAACTTATTATGAGTTACCTTCTCCTTAAGAAATGAATGGCTTAAGATCACAAAAGCCTTAGGGACAGGGGCATTAAGAAATTCCACATGATTACCAAAGATTGGGTTAGTTATAAGATTGTTTCTTAATAAGAGTTTATACTTGTTGGCAAAAATTTCAAAAAAAAAAGTAAAAGTAAAAATAAAAAAAGAAGAGAGAGAAAGTAAAGGCTCATCACAAAATCTTTTATCCAAATCCATGTCGACTCAAATAGCCAAGTTTTTAACCCATGTCATCCGTTTCCTTTCCAAGGTCGTCATTTTTCTAGTTTAAGTCATTCTTCCCCAATTGTGGTTTTTAACATCCTTCAAACTCTTTTTTCAAATCAAGGGGCTTATCCCTACCCTTTTCCTTGTTTATAAATGGGTTTTCAACAATCTCTTTGTAAATACTTTTCTAAGAAAAAGTGTCTTTTGAAACTGGTTGCTTGCCTTACATTAGTTCTTCAATCCTTCATTGTTTTTCTTAGGGTTTAAGCCAGCTCTTAGAGCGCCAATCCCTCTTTTATTCTTTTCAGGGTTGTAGGCAGCTTTTAAGGTGTTTTTTTGTCTTTCTCTTAGGGTTCAAGCTATCTCTTAGAGCTCTGATCCCTTTCTTATTCTTTCTAAGGTTCTAACCAGCCTTTATGGCATTGTCTCATCTTTCTCTTAGGGTTTAAGTAAGCTCTTAAAGCACTGATCCCTTTCTTATTAGGGTTCTAGCTAGCCTTTAAGTTTGCTCATTCTTTTTAGGGTCTTAGCCAGCTTTAGGAGTGCTTTGCCTACCTTGGTTAGTCAGCTCATTAGGGCACAACCAAGTTCGCTCATTCTTTTTAGGGTCTTAGCCAACTCTAGGGGTGTTTTGTTCACCTTGGTTAGTCAGCTCATTAGGGCACGACCAAGTTTACTCATTCTTTTTAGGGTCTTAGTCAACTCTAGGAGTGCTTTGCCTGCTTTGGTTAAGTCAGCTCATTAGGGCACGACTAAGTTTACTTATTCTTTTTAAGGTCTTAGCCAACTCTAGGAGCGCTTTTCCCGCCTTGGTTAGTCAGCTCATCAGGGCACGACCAAGTTTACTCATTTTTTTTAGGGTCTTAGCTAGCTCTAAGAGCGCTTTACCCACCTTGGTTAGTCAGCTCATCAGGGTACGACCAAGTTTACTTATTCTTTTTAAGGTCTTAGCTAGCTTTAGGAACGCTTTGCCCGCCTTGGTTAATCAGCTCATCAGCGCACGACCAAATTTGCTCATTCTTTTTAGGATCTTTGTCAACTCTAGGAGCGCTTTGCCCACCTTAGTTAGTCAGCTCATCAGGGTACGATTAAGTTTACTCATTCTTTTTTAGGGTCTTAGCCAGCTCTAAGAGTGCTTTACCCGCCTTGGTTAGTTAGCTCATCAGGGCACAACTAAGTTTCCTCATTCTTTTTAGGGTCTTAGCCAGCTCTAGGAGCGCTTTACCCACCTTGGTTAGTCAGCTCATTAGGGTATGACCAAGTTTCCTCATTCTCTTTAGGGTCTTAACCAGTTCTAGGAGCGCTTTACCTGCCTTGGTTAGTCAACTCATCAGGGCACAACCAAGTTTCCTCATTCTTTTTAGGGTCTTAGCCCGCCTTGGTTAGTCAACTCATTAAGACACGACCAAGTTTCCTTATTCTTTTTAGGGTCTTAGCCAGCTCTAGGAGTACTTTGCCTGCCTTGATTAGTCAACTCATCAGGGCACGTCCAAGTTTGCTAATTCTTTTTTAAGGTTTTAGCCAGCTCTAGGAGCGCTTTGTCTACCTTGGTTAGTCAGCTCATCAGGGTTCAACCAAGTTTACTCATTCTTTTTTAGGGTCTTAGCCAGCTTTAGGAGCGCTTTACTTGCCTTGGTTAGTTAGCTCATCAGGACACGACCAAGTTCACTTATTCTTTTTAGGGTCTTAGCCATTCTAGGAGCGCTTTACCCGCCTTGGTTAGTTTACTCATCAGGGCACGACCAAGTTCGCTTCTTTTTTAGGGTCTTAGCCAGCTCTAGGAGTGCTTTACCCATCTTGTTTAGTCAGCTCATTAGGGTACAACCAAGTTTGCTTATTCCTTTTTAAGGTCTTAGTCAGCTTTAGGAACGCTTTGCCCGCCTTGGTTAGTCAGCTCATTAGGGCATGACCAAGTTCGCTTATTCTTTTTTAGGGTCTTAGCTAGCTCTAGGAGTACTTTGCCCGTCTTGGTTAGTCAGCTTATTAGGGCATGACCAAGTTCGCTTATTCTTTTTTTAGGATCTTAGCCAGCTCTAGGAGCACTTTGCTCGTCTTGGTTAGCAACTCATTAGGGCATGACTAAGTTTGCTTATTCTTTTTAAGGTCTTAGCCAGCTCTAAGAGTGCTTTGCCCATCTTGGTTAGTCAGCTCATCAGGGCACGACCAAGTTTCCTCATTCTTTTTTTAGGGTTTTAGCCAGTTATAGGAGCGCTTTGCCCACCTTGGTTAGTCAGCTCATTAGTGCACGACCAAGTTTGTTCATTCTTTTTAGGGTCTTAGCCAGCTTTAGGAGTGCTTTGCCCACCTTGGTTAGTCAGGCTATCAAGGCACGACCAAGTTCGCTCATTCTTTTTAGGGTTTTAGCCAACTCAAGGAGCGCTTTGCCCGCTTCGTTAGTCAGTTCATTAGGGCACGACCAAGTTCGCTTATTCTTTTCTAGAGTCTTAGCCAACTCTAAAAGCGCTTTACCTGTCTTGGTTAGTCAGCTCATTAGGGCATGACCAAGTTCACTCATTCTTTTTTAAGGTCTTAGCCAGCTCTAGAAGTGCTTTGCCCACTTTGGTTAGTCAGCTCATCGGGGCACAACCAAGTTTCCTCATTCTTTTTAGGGTTTTAGCTAGCTCTAAGAGCACTTTGCCCGCCTTGGTTAAGTTAGCTCATCAGGGCACGACCAAGTTTACTCTTTCTTTTTAGGGTCTTAGCCAGCTCTAGGAGCGTTTTGCCCACCTTGGTTAATCAGCTCATCAGGGCACGACCAAGTTTTCTTATTCTTTTTGGAGTCTTAGCCAGCTTAAGGAGCACTAGCCCATTTCACTTCACTTTGTCAGTTCATACAAGCATGACCAAACTTCAATTCTTCTTTTCATCTTTTCAGCCATCTCTTAAAGCACCACCCTTCTCTTCTCAAAATCCCCGATGGATTGGACTTAGGATAGCAAGCTAGTTGTAACGCTTCTTAGCCACTCTTGGGGCAAAAATAGTGTCTGTTTTATCTTTATGGCAAAGTTTTACTTAAACTTTACCGCAAAGAGAAGCAGTTGTAAACACCTAATTTTTTTCCCTCTTTTATTTTTCAAATTAGGTTATAAGTTCCTAAATTAGAAAATGTTCAAAAAAATAGAAAATTAAAGAAATCCTTAAAAAATGAAGAAATTTAGAAAAAATACAAAAAAGAAAAGGAAAGGAAATTTGAAAAGTCACAAAATAAAATAGGTTATTTAGAAAATAATAAAATTTTAGGTTATTTAAATAGAATATAATTTTAATTTCAATAGTTTTGAATAAAAGGCTATTAGGTTTAGGCTTAGATTTGAATCTAGCTCAGGCTAACTTGGTCCATATGTACGATTAATTACATATATGAATAAGAAAAAACCAATAGCTCAGCTGGATAAGCATCTGGACTTAATATTGCATATGACTTGGAGATCCTGGGTTCAATCCATGGAAAGTGTAAAATGTATCTTTTATTTTCTTTTCACACTTTATTGCCATGTCATCACCACATCACCGGCTACGTCGTCGCCATGTCATTTACTAACTCACTTCTAAGTGTGGTAGACACACTCCGACATACTCCGGCATATTCATATATGCGCAGCTATGTATTTGGCACCACATATGATCCAGGTTCGTCTAATCCAAAAATGAAAGAAAATCATATTGCATTTAATTTTTTCCATCTTTAACTCCATCGTAACACCTATAAATGGGGGTCTATTTTTCATTTTCAAAACACAACAAAAACTTCGAAACACTTTAGAAAAACAAAAATCGAAACTTCCTCTCTCTAATACGATTCCTCTCTCTCTAGGATAGCATCCCCTACGGTGTTTTTACAAAAACCACCACCATTGAATTTCACGAGTCGACCAAGCCGACCAAGCCAAAGTGAGCCGATCCAAGCCGAAGTAAGTCAACTCAAGTCGATCGAGCCAAAGTGAGCCAACTGAGCTGATCTAAGCCGAAGTGAGCCAATGCAAGCCGAAGTGAGTCGACCGAGTCGATTTAAGCCGAAGTGAGCCGATCTGAGCCATTCGAGCCAATCTGAGCCGACATAGTTTTTCTTTTTTCTTTTTTATTTATTTATTTGTAAATGTTATAAATGAGAAAAAGAAAAAAAAAAGAAAAAAGAATGAAAAAAAGAACGAGAAGAAAAAAGAAAAAGAAAAAAAAAGAGAGAAAAGAAGTAGTCTATTTATTTATAGAAATAGATAGAACAAGTATAAAAAAATAATAAAAATAAATAAATAGGTTAGTAAAAAAAATCGTTTTGACACTTAGAAAAATTGAGTTTTTCAAAAATAAATGAAAATAAATAAATCAATTTTCAAATTAAAATCATTTAGAATTTTCAAAAATAAAATCCAACTTAGAATCCCTTATAATCTTTTCTCAAATCAACTCAAAATGGGTAAAAACGTAAACCGGCAATTTTTCCAAAGTTAAAATTAATCAACCCGCTATATTTTTATTAAAATAATTACTTGCGTCTGATTCCGAATAGTGTGTACGTAGGCACCTATACGCAAGTATGGGGTGATTTAAAATATGGAAAGTTTTATTTTTTCTATTTTTAGATATTTATGTAAATTAATCAATTTAGTCACATATATCATAATTAGATTTTTTTTAGAAATTAAAAAGGATATATTTGAAAAGCGAAGTTAAATTCAGAAAGTTAAAAAGTGGTATCCGTTTAGTGTTTAATAAATTAGCCCCCAGACCTAAATATTTGGTTTTTTAAAAAACCGTATTTATAACTTAGTTTTTTAATCGATAGACCGGTAGCTAAGTTATAACCAATCTACTCAATTGGTTATAACTTAACTCCTTTTCCCGACTTCAGTCTGGTGGCGACTCCAAATCTTTTCAAGTTGGAAAAAACGATCTTTTTTAAATCCTAGTCAAGGGTCAATATTAAAACGGGTAAGGTTTAGTATTAATCGATTTAGAGAAGACCTAATTTTATAAAAAAGAACTAAGAGGGTGAAAAACCAGGCTAGACAATTAGGATCTCCAGTAATCAGACCATCGATGACCCAAGTCTCCTATAATAAGTATCTGAACAAGTAAGTTGGTATTGTAGCTTTATCCCTAATTGTAATTAGTTGTTTGTGCGCATGCCAAGCATATGTTTGGTACTCAGTTGTGATGGGAGTTGAATTCTTTAGTGTACTGCTCTGTATAATCACATTGTTTCTGTATTATATGAACTTATTCGGTCACCCCTGATTACAATTAGTAATTATTTGACTACCACGAAACTAAACATACATAACACCTATTAGAGGAAACGATTAAGAGTGTTAGGCTAAATGCCAACTCCCTTCGATGAAAATAGCTAAAATAGTTTTTTCTTCATCTTTAGTTAAATTAAGTAATAGGCAAAGAGGTCGTGGTAAGGGTGGAGACAGTGGTTCGAATGTGATTATCGAAGAAAGGGTGTTCTTCATTGCACAAGTTCGGGTTTGTTCTAATTTAAGTCGTGATAAAACTCCTTAATCCAAGTTGGATCATATGTAATTTCTCTAACCTCACAATAGACTGGATAACGTTGTGCGATGTTTCATATGATTGATTACATTGGATTTCATCATAATTAATAACCTTGCTTGCAATTATTTGATACTCTTTTGACTCCATCCCACTTACTAAGTTAATTGTACTCACATCCCCATAAACTCTTTGTAGGTATTGAGTAAAGAACAGTATATTCGAATACCGCCACCCCTAAGTTAGTATGCTATTGATTGGGAAAGTAAGGAACGAAAAATTAATTGTACATGGACTTTGACTTTTCTTTTGAATTTTGAAGAAACTAACTGGGAATTCATTGGGACACCAACTAGTTTCTTAACTTATTGCAAATTGTTTACAAAACCTGTGATTTTTCGTAAACTCTGATTATGAATTATAACTCCGGATCTGAGATGTTTATATAAGTACTGTGGTGTTATGAGATAATAAGTTGCATAGAACAAGTATTTTGTAAAATTATACAACGAGTTTAGTTATTCATAAGTATCAAAACAAATGCTTCAAGCTGGTTAAGTCATGTATGCCTTATGTGGATTGTATTTACGATAATAGTTGTGAGATCAGCTTCTATCTTAGATTAGTTTATACGGCAGGACTGTTATGACTCATCCTATTTGGGATGCGACACACGATATTATAATAGTCAATTCATGATGAGTGCATGAAGTAACAAATTCTTTTTAACATGTAAATCTTTGAGAATAAAAGAGACTTACAACAACTCTTTGGTTATAGAAGCAAAACTCCGATGCTCTACCTTTGTTGATGAAGTAAAACCTGTTGATTCTTTCTTAGTTTTCCAATAAATCAATGATGTGCCAAGAAGAACACAATACCTACTCAAAGACTTGCAATCAAGTTTGTTAGAACCCCAATCCACATCAAAGTAAAGATATTAAAGTAGTTAAACTACCAACAGAATGAAAGAGCCCTATGTCTAAAGTGCCTTTCGAATACTTTAACACATGAAACGTAGTACATAAATGAGGAGCTTGTGGTTAGGAGACGAATTAGCTAAATTGTTGCATGGCAAAAGAAAGGTCAAGCTACGTCATAATAAGATACAATAACCTGCAACTATGTGTCTATAAATAGTGAGATCGTATAAAAGAGTACCAAAGTATGCATCAAGATGAAGATTGAGAGGAAATGAAATCTATGTTGGCTTAGCTACAATAAGCCCAACATCTTTTAAGATATCCAAAGAAAATTTCCTTTGATTAAGCATAATACCAAAAGAAGTGCAAAAAAGTTTAAGACTAAAAAAAAATTTTACATCACCAAGATATTTAATGGTGACAACTTTGCCACTAGCGGCCTTAACAGCTTGTATAGCCTTCAAATTATCACCAACAATAAGAATATTATCCACATAGACCAAAACAAATAGGAAATCATGACTAGTGCAACATGTGAACAAAGAATAGTCATGCTTAGATTGAACAAAGCCAATGGAAGCCCAGAATTTTGTAAATTCTTTATTCCATTGTCTAGACACTTGTTTTAATCCATACAAAGATCATATAAGCTTATATACTTAACCTGAAGAAGCTATGGGATAATCTTTAGTAGACAAATCATTTCTTCATCAATGTAACTATGCAAAAATGCATTGTTCACATCTAAATGGTGGATAAATCAATTCCTTGTAAAAGTTAGAGCTAATAGAATACGCATAGTAGTAAGTTTAGCAATAGGAGAAAATGTGCTCATACAGCTAATTCCTTCTATTTAAGTGAAGCCGTTTGCAACTAGCCAGGCTTTAAGATGCACAATAGATCCATTAAGTTTATATTTGATTTTATAGACTCATTTACTACCAATAACCCTCTTCCTCGATAGTAAAGTAGTTTATTCCCATGTATTATTAAATCCTAATACAAGTAATTCTTTATCCATAACTTCAACCCATTAAGAATCTTGTTGTGCTTCTTGATAGTTTTAGGCTCATAAATTGCAAATACATTTGCTAAAGATGTTATGTACTCCTTAGGATAATGAGTAAAAGAATCGGAAGTAAATAATGGGTAAAAAGTGTTTTATGGTATAGAAAATGTTGCATTAAGGGACTAACCTGTTTGGACATTGTAAATGAAATCTTTAAGCCAATATGGGGGCTATTTGATTCTAATGGAGTGATAAATAGCTTGTAAGCTCAACTAATGCTGTTCTCTACAAGAAGATGGACTGGACTAACTTCATGACAATGAATGAATAGAAATTGTACCTTCATAAATATGAGAAGAAGATAAAAACAACAAAGGCTTATCTACAGATTTGGTAAAAGATGCATCCGCAACTTTATACGAAAAAATATCTTCAAAGAACATAACATCACAACTTACAAACAACTGATGATTATCCAAATCATAAAGTTTGTGACTTTCTTGTCCACATAGATATTCTAGAAATACACATTTTCTACTTCTTAGATCAAATTTATCCATAGAATAAGCAATTGTAGAAAAATGGTGTAAACAACTAATGACCAAAAGATCATCATAAGAGGGAGTTTTATGATATAATTTCCAATAAGGACTTTCCCAACCTAACAATTGCATTGGTATTTTGTTAATAAGAAAAGGTGCTGTGAAAATGTATTCTGCCCATAAGGCCTTAGGAAGATTAGCGTGTATTTTCAATGCTCTTGCTGTATCCAAAAGATGATAATGTTTTCTCTTTACTACTCCATTTTGTTGAGAAGTGTAATAACATTCCTTTAATAAATAATGCCAAGTTTATTAAAAAGATCTAGATATTTACAAGCAAGAAATTTACTACCATTATCACTTCTCACAAATTTAGGTATAGAGTTAAAGTGGTTTTTGACATGAATAAAGAATTTGGTTAAAATGGAAAGTTTTTAAGATTTGTGTATCATTAAAAAAGTCCAAGTGCTCTTAGTCATATCATCTAAAATTATGGGGGAAAAAATTATCTCTAAAGATATAAGGTGTATTATAAGCACTTCTTATAAGAATCAAGAACCTATCACACGATCAAGGGCGCATAGCCTTATTTCCTTGGTATACCAAGCCATTGACTAGAACTTGAACTTAGATGAGAAGCACTTCATTTAAGCAAATCTAGACTTTTTTCGAGCTCCTCTAAACTGTTTACTATATTATGAGTAGAAGAGGAAGAAACCATTAACATTGTCGAACCCAATCAAAGTCGAACAACGCTCCTACCTGATGTTGAGCTAAACTTTTCCTAAGTCCAAGCTATCGCATTGCTAAGCCGAGCCTGAACATACTCGAAATCCATTATTAAACTAGCCTTCTCCAATCCTCGAACTATCGATTTACTAACCTGTCTAGTTGCCAACCCAATAAGCTCTACTCGGCATTTCATACCATCAAGACCACCCAATTAAGGGGCAGATGCGTGATCTACCCTTTGATATCCATAGTATCCTTACAAGAATATTCCATTTACATTTGATTACAGATTTACCCTTATAAATTATGTACTTTTCCTTTTTTAGTAAGAATCTTTTTTTTTTATTTACATCAACTTAGAACTTGACCTAATTAAGCCATATAAATACATGTAATAAGTCATAGCTGATGGTAGATATCATTGAATTTCAAAGATATTTTCCCTTGTGAGTTAAGTATCCATTACTTACTCTTAGTTATTTCTATCTAATCTATTGTGAGTGTAGATCAATGGTGAGTACCCTTTGGCTATACTTGTACATAATATGAAGTGCAATGTGGGCTCCTATGAGGCATTGTTGCATCATATTTACTGTCGATACATGAGGACTTTTACTCAACCTTTGATTTTCATTTACTCTTTGAACAATCTTAAGGGTTAGACTTACCCTTAGTTTATATGATATTGGTAGCTGTGTATCACCCTTCCCTGGTGATCCCTATAGGTAGCCTAGAAGGGATGAAAGGAATCGAGGACCTATTCTATGATCAAGGGCATGTAGCCTTGTTTCCTTAGTGTGTCGAACACTTCGTTTGAGTGGATTTGGGACTTCTTCAAAGCTCCTCCCGAACTGTTTACTATATCATGAGTAAAAGAAGAAGAAGCCATCAACACTATTGAACCCAACCTAAGTTGAGCAATACTCTTGCTTGATGCCAACCTGAACTTTTCCTAAATTCGAGCTAGTACACTACTTAACTGACCTACGAAGCTCGAGTAGACCTAAGGCCCATTGTTGAACCAACCCTCTTGATATGAACCTATCTAAGGACTAATAAGGCTGATTGTAAGGGTAGGTATAAGTTTGTGGAAAGCTTGAAAAGAAGGGTGAGAATATGTGCGAATGATAATGAAAAGTAAAACAAGTAGACCTTCAATCCGCTACAAGGATATAACGCACCAAGGAACTACCAATAACTTACAGCTCAACTCAATATGATACACGAGCTGATCCAATGAAGGTACTTGCCACTTAGTATTACTTAAGGGTTAGAATAAGAGTAAGGTAATCAATGGAGAACAACGCTTACGAAAAGAGAAGTGTATATTCAATATCAGATAGTGCAAGATGATTTGTAACTACATGGATAGTTGGTATTTATACTAAAAAAGTTAAGGCATCTTACCTCAAATGGAAAAGATGAAAAGGGTAATGTCTAAAATAAGTATGTTACAAGGAATGTCCAAAAGGTATAATTAAAAATACAACAAAAATAGATATCTTATACAGAAGATTCTATCATAGGGGGCCCTCGAACATGTGGCAGGTAACTAGCAGTAGTACACCTGGCAAAAAGATAGACAATTGTTCGACCAGCCTAGTTACTGTTAAGTGATGATGGTGAGCTAAGGTGACAGTTCGATAGTACCGAGTTGATTAGGTAACTTTTCCAAGGTGAGTTTAGCTCAGATGTACTAGATACAGCTTGGATTCAGGTCGGTTGAGTAGTTGGTCAAATGGTCTAGTTATTGTTTAGATGTATCTCGGGTCGACTACTAGAGACTATTGATAAGTACAAGAGGGTTCGGCTTAACCAGGGTATCAGGTCAACAGACTGTAGTAGTTTAGATTCCTTAAATGTAGTACATGAAGAAAGAACTAGTCTAGCCATGCTTTCTAATCTTCAGGCTAAAGCTCGGGTCAAGGGTCCAATGGTTTGATTCCAATCATCTTCACTGGGCTATTAGGATTTAGGATCAAATTCGGCTAATCTTCATCCAAGTTTTCCTCGGGTCAGTAGGGGCTAAGGTTAGTAACATTAAACATGTCTAACACTTCGAAGTTTTTTAGTAAGTCTAGTTAGTATTCATTGTCATTTATCTTTTGGAGTATCCTAATTGGTCCTTCAGCTTTAGCAAAGAGCTTGTTCTTCCTTTTGTTTGGAAACCTTTCCTTACTCAAGTATAGCCACACTTGGTTGTCGAGTTGAAACTGCTTAGTTTTCCTTCCTTTTCCTTTATCCTTTAGTTTTCTAATAGCTCGATCAATGTGATGGGTAACTTATTGGTAAATTTACTAAACGGATAGAGCTTTGGTCTTTGCTTTAGATCTCTTTGGTTAATGGGTAGCATTGGGGTGTGGTTAAAGGGTAGCTAGGGGTTGAAGCCATAGACAACCTCAAATAGGGCGTAACCAATGGTGGCACTATCTTGTTGTAAGCAAATTCTATCACTAGCAGGTAGATGTCCTAATTAACTAAGTTCTTTCCCACTACAACTTAGAACAATGATCTTAGGGTACGATTAACCACCTCTATTTGACTGTCAGTTGGAAGTAACAAGAAGTACTAAACAATAACTTAGTTCCCATTCAATGTGAGAGAGTTCTCTATAAATGGGTCAAAAATTTTGGGTCTCTATTT
Source organism: Lumnitzera racemosa (assembly GCA_024138005.1). NCBI lineage: Eukaryota > Viridiplantae > Streptophyta > Magnoliopsida > Myrtales > Combretaceae > Lumnitzera > Lumnitzera racemosa. The sequence goes on from JAMXBC010000011.1 coordinate 64,458,706, forward strand.
GACACCACACTCCTTAGCACTCTGCATAAGCGAACTATCTCCTACAAAGATAAAGAACAATAGCCGAAGCATTGTTAGTTTTGATGCATGGTATAAAATGTGCCTTTTTGCTAAACCTATCTACGATAACCATTATAGAATCTTTTCCTTGGGCAGTTCAGGGTAGTCGAGGACAAAGTCCATACTTAGATTGACCCATGGTTTAGTTGAAGTAAGTAAAGGCAGTGTCTTCCTTTGTTCTACTCAGCTTTTTGTTTTCTTGTAGACAGTGCATCCCTCAATCACATGATGCACATTGCTAGAAGAACCTATCATTCAGTAGCTCACAAGCCCTTTATTCTCCAAAGTGCCTAGAAAGTCCTCTACTGTGAGCTTCTTTTACCAGCAATTCTCCTATTAAACAAGTTGGCATGTACAATTTTCCCCCTTGGAATAGGTAACTATCCTTCACATAATACTCATCCACTACTCTTCCTTCTCTATAGTGCTTATATATAAGGCTAAAATGAGAGTCATTATGATACTGATCTTTAATGTTTGTAAACTTTAACAATTTGGTCTACAACTCAATGAGAAGAAAATGTCTTCTTGACAAATTGTCAACAGCTACATTATTCTTACTTTACTTATATTTGATGACGAAAATGAATCCTTCCAAAAATTCAATCCATTGAGCTTAACATTTAGACAACTTGACTTGGCTCCGTAAGTATCTCAAAGACTCATGATTTGTGTATATGACAAATTCGTTTAGTTGAAGATAATGTTGCCATACTCAAAGAACTTAGATTAGGGCTAAAAGTTCCTTGTCATAAATAGAGTAGTTTAATTGTACTCCTTTGAGCTTCTCATTATGATAAGCAACAGGTTGGCTTTCTTGCATCAACATAGCTCCAATGCTAACATCTAACACATCGTAGTCAAGCTCAAACACTCTATTAAAGTCTGATAGAGCCGAGATTAAGGCAGAGGTCAACCTTGCCCTTACCTTGGTAAAACTCCTTTCTTCTTTTTCTCTCTACTTGAACTCCACATTCTTCTTTGTTAGCTCAATTGAGGTACTACTATGGTACTGAATCCTTAGATAAAGCATCAGTAGAATGATGTCAATTCATGGAAACTCCTCACCTAGATACATGACGTTGGGGTTAGCCAATCAATAATGGCCCGTACCTTCTCCTTATCAACTCTTAATCCTTCTCCACTTACTACGTAACCTAGGAAGATCACTTCTTCTTAGAAGAAACAATATTTCTTGAGATTTTTGAACAATCTCTTTGCTCGGATGACAATGAAAACAGCTCTGAGATGGTTAGTATGCATTGTTAAGTAGGCATTGTAGATAAGGATGTCATCAAAGTAAATGACAAAAAAAATTTTCAATCAAATCTTGTAAAACATGATTCATTAGTCTCATGAATGCGCTTAGGGCGTTTGATAACTTGAAAGGCATGACCACTTACTCATATAAGCTATGTTAAGTCTTAAAAGTAGTTTTCTATCAATCCCCTTGTCTCATCTGAATCTAGTAGCACCTTAACTTAAGGTTAGTCTTACTGAACACTCTTGTACCACTCAGCTCATCTAGTATATTGTCTAGCCTCGAGATGGGGTATCGGTACTTGATCATAATCTTATTGACAGCTTTGCTATCTATAGACATACGCCAAATGCCATCCCTCTTCGGTACAAGCAATGTCGGTACAACACATTGGCTAAGGCTCTCCCTCACATATCCCTCCTCTGATAGCCCATTAACTTGCCTTTAAAGCTCTACAGCTTGCTTAGGATTAATTCTATAAGCTGGTTTGTTCGGTAGGGTAGCACCAGATATCAAGTTAATGCAATGCTCTATGCCTCTAAAAGGGGGTAATCCCTCAGGCAGCTGTTCAAGAAATAGCTTGGAATATTCTTCCAATAGTTTCTTAACCTCTGAGGTAAATCAATTTACTCCTTCAATTCTGATAGTTGCTTGACAAACAGGAAGGTAGGTATGTCAGCTTTAAGAATCTCTTGCAGCTCTACTCGACTTAAGACCAAAGCCTTCTTAGTTCCATGAGCCAACATAGCTTACAGTCTGCTTACTTGGCTCAGCGTCATTGAGTTCATAGTGATCTTTCTTCCATCATACATTACTCTTTGGTCAGAAAGCCAAGTTCTACTTAGCAACATATGAGATGCTTATATGGATAGCATGTCATAAAGAATTTTGTCAAAATAGTTTCCAATTGAGATCAATAACAACACTTGTTGAGTGACATGGAGTGCTTCCTTCTCGTTCAACTAATGCAATTTCTATGGTTTCGGATGTAAAATGGTTGGCAACTTGAGTTTCTTAATCAGATTGACAAATAAACTTTTGTCCACCTCCTACAATCTACTATGAGCACACAAACTTATTCACTCACTTTGCAAGTAATGTGGAACAAATTCTCTCTCTATTCCTCCTCAATAGAGGGGTTCCAAATCCATCGCACATTGGATAACCAAAGTTAGTTTATCCAAATCTTTAGCAAATACATCCTCTTCAACAAGCTTACTCTCTTAGGCAGTAATCACTTTGAAAGAAACCTTTTCCTTAGGCTCTTCATCAGTAATATCTACATTGAGCTTTGGGACATCTCCTTTGATAATCATAGTCCTTCTACTTAGACATTAGGCAATCATATGCCTAAACCTTTGACATTTAAAGCATTTGATATGGCTAGTCTTCCTTCTAGATCCTTGCCCTTTCTCATAGGTATTTAGTGGCACTTCACCATTAGTTGGTCGACTCTTCTATTAAGCTCTGACAGTAACCCTTTTGCTCAACTCAATTCTTTACTAAGCTCGGTAATTCCCTTAAGCAGGTTGGCTTGATTGAACTAGTTGGCTGAATGGAGGTTGGCTCAACCTATTCCTTCTCTGTCTTTCTACTTACTGGGCTATTCTCATAACCTCGTCCAATGCAACGAGCTGTTGAAACTCCATAATATCTTGGATGTTGCTTCTAAATCTAGTAAGAAACCTAGATACAATTGGAGCTTATGGATCATCCACTTCACATTAGATCATAAGAATTTGGAACTCCCAAACATAATCATCAACAGTTCGACTCCCTTGTCGCAGCTCTTGAAGACTAGCAAAAGTGTCCTGTAGGTAGGTATTTGGTATGAACCTACTTCTAAGAATCCTTTTCATCTCTAGCTAGGTGCTGACCTCTTTCTATCCTTCTCGCCTCCTCATAGTCTAGAAGTTCTTCCACTATAATGCAGCATACCCAAAGAATTCTATAGCGGCAACCTTTAGCTTCTCACGATCCCCATACTGATAATAATGAAAGATACGTTCAACCTTCTTCTTCATACTCTTCTTCTCTTTTACCATCTATATCACCTAAGTTAATCCTTCTTTATACTCATCCTTTACTCCTCCACCTTAAACTTATTAAGTTGGGTTCTATGCTCTCGCTAGTCTGGCAGCTTATGGAGTATTTTGTACAACCTTAGCAAGTTGATAGGCTAATGCATCGATAACTCTAGTTAAATTGGCTATGAGGTTAGCCACCTTATCAATTCACTCATATGTACTCCTAAGGGTGTTTTAGGGTAATCGTCCATGGTGGACAAGACCACTATTGCCATCTTTAATACAACCATTTACACTAGGGTCAGTCATTCTCTTTGATAAATGTAGTTACAAATTCAGGATCTAAGAAACAATCGATACCATTCTTCTAAGCTAAACAATCTCACACATAATACTCTTTTATGCAAATGTCTAACTAACCCAAGCACAACAACTACTCAAAAGAACATCAAACCTAAATGAAACTTGCTTTGTTTTCATAAGCTCAAAATAGGGTAAAACAAAGTATCTAACCGAAGCGAACTATTACTCCTTCTACTTACTCAAACACTCACAACTAACTTCTATGCAACCACAATACACTATCATAACAAACAATACTCACAAGAAAGCTTAAACACAACTTACTTAAATGAACCTTAGCTTTGATAACATGATACAAACTGGTCTAAGGATTGATAAGGCCTATTGCAAGGTTGGGTCCATGCTTGTGGAAAGCTTGAAAAGAAAGGTGAGAATGCGTGCAAACAACAATGAAAACTGAAACAAGCAAACCCTCGATTAGCTTTAAGGATGTGATGCACCAAGGAACTACCAAAGACTCATGGTACAACTCTATATGACGTATGACCAAGGAACTACCAAAGACTCATGGTACAACTCTATATGACGTATGAATTGGTCCATTAAGAGTATTCACCACCTAACCGTACTCAAGCGTTAGGATAAGAGTGGGGTAAGTGATGGAGAATAATGCTTACAAAAAGAGAAGTGTATATTCAATATCAGACAGTGTAAGATGATTTGTAGCTATATGTACAGTAGGTATTTATACTAGAACAATTAGGGCATCCTGCCTAAAATTGAAAAAATGAAAAGGGTAATATCTAAAATAAGATGTTACAAGGAATGTACAAAGGGAAAAATTGAAAATACAATAAAAATGGGTATCTTATGTAGAAGATTCTATAAAAGGGTCCTCAAATACATGTTAGGTGACTAGTAGTTGTGCACCTAAGAAAAAGATGGACAACTATTTGACTAGCCTGAGTGCTGCTGAGTGATGATGTCGAATCAAGGTGACAGTTTAATAATGCTGAGTTGATCGGGTAACTTTTCTGAGGAGAATTTCGCTTTGATGTATTGAGTACAGCTTGGATTAAAGTCGACTCAGCAGCTGATCGGATGGGCTAAGCTATTGTCTGGATGTGTCTCTTGGCAATTGGAAACTATTGATAAGTACGAAAGGGTTTGGTTTGGCTAAGGCATCGAGTCAGTAGATTGTAGCAGTTTGGATTCCTTAAATGTAGTGCGTAAAGAAAGAGCTCGTTTAGCCATGCTTTCCAGTCCTTAAGCTTAAGCTTGGGCTTGGGATAAGGGTCTGATGGTTTGATTCTTATCACCTCTTTAGTCCCTAAACTATCGAGTTACCAACCTGCCGAGCTGTAGACTTGATCAACTCTGGTCGGCATTTTGTGCCAGTAGGACTACCTAATTGAGGGGTGGATGCATGGCCTACCCTCTAACATTGATATTATCCTTACAAGAATATTCCCTTTAAATTTGATTACAAATTTACCCTTGTAAATTATGTACTTTTCCTTTTCTAGCAAGAATCTTTTTTTTTTTTTTTTGTAATTTACATCAATCTAGGACTTGTCTTAATTGGACCATATAAATACTTTTAATATGTTATAGCCGATAATAGATATCATTAAATTTTATACATATTTTCCCTTGTGAGCTAAGTATCCCTTACTTACTCGCATTTATTCTTATCTAGTTGTCCAGCCCTATTTCGATTTCCTGAATTTAACTTATATCAAACCCAGCCTCCTTAATACAAATTACTTAACATTAAACTAATGAAATGTTTTTCTTAAAAAAAAAAATTAAAAATTGGAGTTGTCAACCAACTCAATTGGTAAAAAATAAAATTAGGGTTTTTAGGTAGAAAAACCCTAATTTTACCATTGATCTATGGATTTTCTAAGAAAATGATTTTTAGAAAAAATAAACTAAAGAAAACCAGGTTCAGGGACTAACTTATTAAGACTAAGTTATCATGTAAAAACTAAAGAAAAAAAAATCGATGGGCTTTATTTTTATAATTTCCAAAAAATACTAAAAACATACCTAAACAAATAAGAAATAACTAAAGTGATTTTTAGATTATTTTTTATTATGAATTTCTAAGAAAAAAAAGGGAAAAAAATCTTTTTATTTTTTATGCGAGTACTCCGAAGGTGCCTACATACCCATTAGTCAGGATAAAACTAATCTTAGTTCTCTTTTTATAAAAAATTTAGTGAGTTGATTTCTTTTATTTTTGAAAATCGAGTCAGGTTTATGTTTATTTATCAATTTATTATTTTTTATAAAAAAAACCTAAGAAATCTAATTTTCCCGAATTTAACAAAACCCTAACTAACTAAATCTTTAAAAAAAACTCGATTAAGGTTTTTTATTTTTAAAATCATTATGTGTCAAAGTATCTTTTCTAAATCCTAACGATAAGGTATGTTGAAGATATGGTTAAATACGTATCTTCATATATATTTTTTCCAAATCTTAAAACTAGATACGTATATTTTCAAATCTTAACCATAAGATACATATCTTAACCACACGATATGTATTTCAATTGCATGATACATATATCTTTAAAAAAATATGATTTTATTAAAAAAACGCAATTTTTCAATTAACTAAATTTTATGGAAAATTAAGATTATCTAAAAAACAAAGATGCAATATAAAAATAATAATAGACCTACACCTAAAAAAAATATTAGTAAAAAAAAATAAAACTAACTATTAAAATAAATAAATTAAATAATAATTTCTATTAAATCAAATCGCCTGTAATCATACATCGTAATCAGGAAGTGGATCAAAATTTAGCGAAGAAGAGTTAGCTTTTGTATGTCAAGCGACGTAAAGGAATTACGTTAAGCGATGGACTTGAGGGCCTTCGTTAGTCAGCCTTGGATATAGACATTGGTTCAGCAAATTGGATCGATGTTGGTTACGTTTGATTCATTGGATGATTAGGCTTTGAAAATTTGGATTTCTAGACTTCGGCTTTAGATGTTAGATTTGATCTACACTTTAGATGTTGGATTTGATCTACTTCGAAATTGGAAGTTAGGCTTCGAACTTTGAACATTGGATGTTGGATTTTAGATTGGCTTTAGAATTAGACTTTGGATCGGCTTTTGAATTGGATGTTGGATCGCTTTAGAATTGGACGTCAAATTAGATTCAGAATTGCTAGATGTTGGATAGACTTTAGAATTTTTGGATGTTGGAATTGTTATGGTTACTGGCGTTAATTGGAGTTCAGTCAGGTAAGGGATGGATTGGATGGTGGCGGTGGGTTGTGATCGATCGATCATGGAATCACGTAGTTAGTGCATGGAATCGGACTTTGGGAATTTGTATTGGCTTTGTTAAGGATTGGATTGAGATGGCATCAAAGGAATTGAAATTGGGATGGTATTAGGGGGGTTGAAATTGGCTTTTGTTTTTTTTGGAATTGGGGACGGCATTGGGGGAATTGAAATTGGGATGAAGGGATGTGGCTGCTTACATAAGCAAGTTTGTGGGATTTTCTTATTGGATTAAGGATTATCGCGCGTCAAGGGAGCCGTCAAAGAATTGGGGTTCAATTGGATTGTGGAGTTAATTGTAGGAATAAAAAAAAAAAATCTCCAACGTCACTACTGACGTGCTATTTATAAACTTTCGATCGTATCTTTTGTATCGAAGATATAGAAGATACTATAACGATTCTTTAGAGATTTAAACTATCTTCTAGAAACCTTACTTAATTTGGGTTTTCTATTTTTCAAGGCCCGATCCGATCCACTTTGATTTAGCCCAATAATCCACTTAATAAATTATAAATCTAATTTAGCCCAATATAATTTAGATAAAAATCTTCTTTAAATCAAACTGGGCCAAAACTATTTTAATAAAGCCCAATTTTTCAACGACTTAAGAATTTATTAAATTAATCACACACCATTATCTGATTTAATATTAAACGACCCGATGCGACTTTGCTCAACATGACTTAAATCTGCTTGACTTAATACGATTCGACTCATTACAACATGACTTGAATTAACTCGATTCGGTATGACATGACTCTATATAATACTACTCGATATGACATGACTCTCTTTTTATTTATTTATTTTTTAAATTTTGTTTTTAATTTTTTTGTTTATTTTTTATCCTATCTCAAAGAAAATGAAAAATGAGAATAAAAAGTTGATAAAAATAAGGTGCCTACAACTATCCCTCTTTGTAGTGAAGTTTAATTAGAAGTTCGTTACAAAGACAAAAGAGATACCCATTTTCATTAGACCAAACTTGGATAATCTAAAGATGATAGATCTCTTTAAGATTAAAACTTTGTTTTGGTAAATAATTCGAAGATGATAGATCTCTTCGAGATTTCTCTTAGGTGAATGATTTGAAGAGGATAAATCTTTTTGAGATTTGTTTTGACTTATTGAACAATTCGAAAATGATAGATCTTTTTAAGATTTCTTTTTTACTTGTTGAACAATCCAAAGAGGATAGATCTCTTCGAGATTCGTTTTGGTTAATCCAAAGAAGATAGATTTCTTTAAGATTCTGGTATTGTTTTGGTGATCCAAAGAGGATAGATCTCTTCTAGATTCATTTTGGTTAATCCAAAGAAGATAGATCTCTTCAAGATTCATTTTGGTTAATCTAAAGAGGATAGATCTTCTCGAGATTTAAAAAAAACTTCCTTTGGTGGATAATCCAAATAGGATAGATCTCTTTGAAATTTCAAAAAATTACTTTGGTAAATAATCCAAAGAGGATAGATCTCTTCAAGATTCGTTTTGATTTGATGAATAATCCGAAGATGATAGATTTATTTGAGATTTCTTTTGGTTTAATTCGAGGAGGATAGATCTCTTCAAGATTTCTTTTGATTTAAATAATCCAAAGAGGATATATCTCTTCGAGATTCGTTTTAGTTAATTCGAAGAGGATAGATTTCTTCGAGATCCATTTTGGTTAACTTCAAGAGGATAGATCTCTTTGAGATTCGTTTTGCTTAAAAGGATAGATCTTTTGAAAACAAGATAAGACGACATCCTATTGAAGACAAAATGAGACAGTATACTCAGGCGATCTTTTAAATGACTGGATGGCGCTCCTCTGAGCAAACGATCCAACTAAGGAATAGATAAGATAGTGATCCTAGTAAAAGACTAGATAGAATAGTACTCCTATGAGCAAGCAATTCTATAAAGGAAGAAAACTTTTATGAGTTTTGACAAATTGATCTGTGACTTGAATTTGAGGGATTTTGATGACTCCTTGAAAAATTTTAACTCTTTTTTTTTCTTTTAAGAAATCTCTCTTAATTAAAAAAAAATTCATTTCTCTTTTGAAAAGTTTCTTTTTCTTTTTTCTTCTTTTTTCAAAAAAATACTTTTTGATAGAAAATTGTGTTGCTAATAAGTAAGAATGTCTCAAAAACTTTAAAGATCACCAATAAGGGGTTGGCTTGCCCCTTGCCCGTTGATAACTCATTCTCTCAATCTTGTTTCTTAAAGTATAATTCATGATCTTTGAACTTTTTTAGAACCACTGATTTCTAATTTGGGATAAATGACCATTCTTATTTTTGAGAAAGTACTCAACTCTTTAATTTTTTACTAAGGGGATAGATATCATTACTTGAAATATTTAGTCAAATTGGATTTCTTTACATTCTCATAGGTCTATTTTTACTCTAAGCATCAATTCCAAAAATTGTAGCCTATCTTATAAGTAGTACATTTTGGTCAATCAATAGGTCTTTTTTGGGTTTGTAATATAAGACTTTTGGTTAATGGTTTAAGCAAATGGATATCAATGTACTTTAGTCAATTTTGAAAAAAAATTGTATACAATCCATCTCCTGTTTATAAGCCAAGAACCTAAGAGAGACTAAACATGGGCTTGCCCTAGTTTCATAAGCAAATTTTGCTTAAGATAAGTCGATTTTTTTAGTCCAAAGAGTTTTATCAAGAGTGGTCTAGTGTTTAGGATAATACAGTGAGGGCTTTGCTTTTGGGCTTAGGAATTGAAAGTGTTTAGCCTTTGTATATCCTCCACAAGTTTAGACTATAAGCTTATTGGTAATTTGGCTCTTCTTTGAAGGTAATCCTTGCTAATAGTTTCTATTTTTCTCTTTTTCACATTTTCCTTCTCTTTCTTTTTTTTTTCTTTTCTTTCTCTTTTTTTTTCTTTTTTTTTTTCAAGGTGGTCGCTTTCCATTGTTGAGCTTTCACTTGACAAGATCTAAATCACCAAGTAGGGTAAAAGTGTATGAGTTTTATGAAGTGTATATGGTTTTGGAGTGTTTTGGAAAAATTTATGGATTGAGGTATTTAGATGAATGTATAGGCCTGAGTAAGGTATATATAATTTGAAACTCTTCTTCATTCTAAATAAATTAAATTATTTATAACAATATTTTCTCATTAATTGGTAAAATTAAGGCAAGCACAATTTAGTCTATTCCTTTTCTCCAGAGTAGTGACCTTAACCTTTTAATTGCTCCAGTTTAGGGTAGTTCTTGGCAAGGCTAATTTTAAGAAAAATCCCTTAAAGGTTCAAATGGGTTTGCAAGGGATAACTATATTTAGGGATGATGAAACAAATGCCTAATATCATTTTGATACGTGTACCAAGTTCAAGATAGGCCTCCTTTAAGGAATGAGCCCAATTACTCACCTTGATGGCACTTAACTCTTATGTGTGTTTAGGGTTAGTGTTTGGGACATAAGTTGCCTCTTTTCATTCTAAACCTTTCAAGTAATATGTTATTATCCCTTGGGTGAAAAGTTTAAGTTTCAAGTTTCAAGTTCATATTTTCTTTATCCATTTTCACTCATTAAAAATGCCCCTATTGGAATTGAGCTAACTTCATAGCATACAAAGATGAAAATCTACATGAAAACTACTTTATTCAATAGCTCGTGTCTGTTACAAACTCTAAAATGAAAGCTTATCTTGAAAAAAAATGCAAGAACTAAAATTCTTTTCTACTTCTTGCCCTTATTTCTGTAACTTCTTGGCCCATTCAACTAAATTGATCTCTTGGAGATATACCCAACTGCTTTAAATAGTGAGCTACCCGGTCAGATGATAGTAGTAAATCCTCAAAGCCTGATGTTAGAGGTTATCTGTTTGATGCCCCTTCAAAACTTGGGGAAGGAATACCATTGCTAATTAACCCATCAATCTTTAGAAAACTTGGTTGGATAATCTTGGCATCAATCAAGTCTTGCACCTTATACTTCAGTTTCCAGCAGTCTTCTGTGGTTTGCCCTACTTGGCCCACATGATAGCCACACCATTTGTTGGGGTCATGATCCCTCGACATGTATTTCTTTGTTGGGTTTTCGTATGTCAATGGTCCCATGTCTCTTAATTGCTTGAACACTTGGCCTATTGGAATCCTGAACTGTGTAAATTGCTTCCTCTTGTTGTGGATGAGCTTGTCTTGATTTTGAGCTTTCTTAATTGGCACATTCTTTCTTGACTTCTCTTTCATTGAATCATCTCCATGCTTGGGTTGTAACTTTCCATTCATATTAGGATGTAGATTTTCGAGTTGCTTAAGCATATAACCCATCGCTATTTCTGTGTTAGTGAGCCTTTTCTTCTAATATCACCAGCTTTTCTTCTAGGGCTGCAACCCTTTCTTCTAGAACCTGATAGTGACATGCCCCTCAAACTTGACCATTTAAATCTACTTCTAGCAACTTTTCCAAGCTTTGTATTATGTTGATAATGGGCCCTTAAATCTGCAACTCTTTAGATTCATCTGCCTGAGATTGGGTGTCAATAGGCACTTGGGCTTGGGCTTGGGCATGAGCTATGGCTTCGACTAGTTTTTTGTGTTTGCTTAGAATTCCTTTTGCTGTAGCTATTCTCAATTCAAGAGCTTCAAGCATCTTGATTTTTTTTAAATGGGTGATTACGGGCTTCAAGTTGGGCTAGACCATTTAAAAGGCAATATTTGAAAGCTTGCACAAATCACTTTCAGTTAGCAACATTGCGTTCTTTTTCTTTAAAAAACAAAAAATCAAGTTTTTGATTTTGAAAACATTTCTTTTCTTTTATGGAAACTTTTATTGGAAAAAAAAATGTTAATTCTATGTTATGGAAGCTTAATACTAACATTGACAAATCTAAAAAAAATGGAAATATTAGGACTAGCAATTGAGGACATACGATGATGATTATATTTAAAGGGTGATATAGAAAAACGAAAATTATTTTACAATTAGAGACTCATTAAAAGATGACATAAGCGTAATGACTCGTAGAGAAAGCTTTTTCAGGACCATGACAATTTAATGGATCAATAGAAAGAATGATAACTTAGACACTTACAAGATTAATGACTTTGAGGTGAGAAATAATTTACAATGGAAATCTAATGGTTAAATCTTTTTTTTTTTTTTTTTTTGTTAGTTCCTAATAGTATGATACATGTGGGGCATTGTAATAGAAATTGAGTAAGTAAATAGATTATCATGAAACTAATTTTTTTATCATAAAAATATTTTTTTGAAATTTCCTTTTTTAAAAAGATGTTAGAAAGCCTTTTAAAAAAAATGACAGTTCCATAATAATCTTTATTATAGTTAATTCTATTATTTTATGACAAAAAAATTTACAAATTGATATAGAAGGTTTTTTTTTTCTTTTTATAACAATGGTACATTATGGTATAAGGGGAATATTAATGATTTTAAATATTTTATGTTAAATGTTATGTTACATAGCCTATTATTAATGAAATAAAACAAAATCTACAAGACCCAAATATATTACAAAAGATAGTATATACAAACAAACATGTAAAGTAAATGTGATGCAATATACTACACATGCATACAATATAATGGGGTTGGACATTAATAAATTATAGAAAGTATTACAAATCCGCGATTAGGAAATGCCCTTATATATAAATAGGTCTGAAATAGGATTTTTTAAAAAAATGAAGTTCGCAAATACTTATATATAAGGGTTACTAATTTTTTCTTTAATTTTCCCTTTTTTGAAGAATAAGATTGAGCTGATCGTGGATTGATCAAGCTTTTCCTATAATTTAAGAATAACTACCCTCTTTTGGAAAAGAATGATGCAAGAAGGTAGAGTTTACTAGTCTCAAGCACTGTAGTTTTAAGGCTTTCCTAAAAAGAACCTAGTAGGCTACATCGAAGCCAAAATGAGCTCGCCTATCACCACCAAGTGAGAGTAAAGACCCCAACAACCTAAGGGTTATACAATTGCGGCCCGTCCTAAATTCCTAAGGTAGCCTAGGTCCGACCATATCTAAACACACAAATGATTATTAAACAAAAAATAAAAGAACCCCCCTATAATTTCCTAATAGGGCCCATCAGGCCAGGCTTTTTTCTTAGGGTCTGTATCACTAAAAACTCGTTAGTACAACTATAATACAAAAAAAAAAGAGAGAGAGAGAAAATAATAATACAAAAGCCCATAAATTAATTTTTAATTTTTACATAGCTAGCCCACTAGGCTTCCTTAGTGGAGTTGCCAATTCTATCAAGCCTTATTTTAATTTTCTTAATTTAACATATATCAAGTCTAACTCGCTTAATACAGATTACTCAACATTAAACTAAAGAAATACTTTTCTTAAAAAAAAAAATTAAAAATTGGAGTCACCAATCAGTTCAACTGGTAAAAAATAAAATTAGAGAAAACCCTAATTTGACCACTAATTTACGGATTTTCTAAGAAAATGATTTTTAGAAAAAATAAACTAGAGAAAACTAGGCTCGAAAGGTAACCTATTAAAATTAGATCATAATGTTACACTAAAGAAAAAAAAAACTTGAGGGGCTTTATTTTTATAATTTCCTAAAAACATTAAAAATTTACCTAAATATACAAGAAATAACTAAAGTGATTTTGAGATTATTTTTTTTATTACAAATTTCTAAGAAAAAAGGGAAAAAAAGTTTTTTATTTTTTATGTGGTTTACCTATATATCCATTAGTCAGGATCAAATCAACCGTAGTTCTCTTTTTATAAAATATTTAGTGAGTTGATTTATTTTTTTTTATCCTGGCTCAACGAAACTGAAAAATGAAAAGGAAAAATTACAAAAAATGAGGTATCTATAATAATCTATTGGGTAGTGAATGCCTTCTGGCTACACTTGTGCATAATATCAAGTGTAACCTGAGCTTGTGTGAGGTGTTGGTCCATCACATATATCATTGGTACACGAGAACCTTACTCAACCTTTGACTTCCATTTAGTTTTTGAATCGTCTCGAGGTTTAGACCCACCATTGGTTTGTGTGATATTGGTAGCCATGTGTCACCCCTCCCTAGAGATCCATATCATCTTGGTATCAGAGCTTAGGTACATTTAAGCAAGTTTCTGTTACTTTATGCTTTGAGTGACTTATTATTATTATAGTGTGTTTTAGAAACTATCTGTCATTGTTATGAGATTTTGAGAAGTGTTTAGTGTTAAAGAAATTTAGCGCTCTGTTTCTCTTTGTTTCTTGTTCACAAAACAAAGTGTAAGTGTTCAATTGTTGGTTATAATAATTGTTGGTATGTTAAGTGTTATTTCGTTGTTGTTGTTCATGGAAAGAATTTTGAGTTATGTTTCAATTGTTAATCTATTATAATAGACAATAGTATTCGACTTTAATGTTCAAGGAAGCTTAGGTAACTAAGAGAGTGGTGCTCATAATGGCTAAGGCCAATAACGAAGTTTTACACCCTATTTTGCAGATAAATGACTGGATAGGCTTACCAAACTAGTGACTACCATAAATGAAGATAGACAACAAGCTAAAAATGACCCCTACAAAGACCGAGTCAGTAAACTACCCAAGAGAGGCAATGGTAGATATAGTCGAGTTAATGTCCTAGTTTGACCACTTTGAGCTAGAAGAATGGATAGAATTGCTCAATGGAGACTAGCATTAGACGAGATTAAAGAAGAGGATGAGGAAGAGTATTATGAACCCAAAGAGAGAAATGTTCAAGCTCCTAATCCCCAATTTTTCTAGAAGTGGTCATGCTAATGACTACCTAAACTAGATAGATAAGATTAAGAAGTAGTTTGAGTATTATGAGGTACTTGAGAATGCTAAAGTTAGGCTTACCGTATTGGAATTTATTAGCTATGCAGCTCTATGGTGGAAGCATCTACAAGTCACCTGCAAAAGAGAAGAAGAATGTGAGATAAGGGGAACATAAGATAAGAGATTAGGATGAAATGAAGAAAGTCATGAGAAAAAGATTTGTTTGAGTTACTATTTGCAAGATGCATTCAAGAGGTTATAGAAGTTGAGACAAGGAGGATCAAGTGTTGAATCTTATGTAAAGGAATTTCAAATGCTGATGATTTGTTGTGAAGTAGTTGAATACAAGGACTAAACTATGTCTCTATTCATTAGTGGATTGAAGTATGAGATTAGAGATAAAAGTAATTGAACTCGAGGACCAAACTATATCTCTATTCATTAATGGATTAAAGTATGAGATTAGAGATATTTTAGAGTCTATGGACATCGATACACTTAATGAGGCAATTTGAACTTCCTAAAGAATTAAGAGGTATTAAGCTGGAAGATTCCAAGCTCCTATTAATTGACCTACCCCTAATTGACTTATTCCAAGTAGACCTCTACAATTGGAACTAAGTTAAGTTGCTGAGGTTTAACTTGCTCAAACTACCTGAGTGGAGGAGAAAGAGATCCTGAAGAAGTTCGAGAAAGGCTAGAGCTCAAGAAGAAAGACAAGTGAAATCAAGTGCTTCAAGTATCTAGGGTTTAGACACATGGTTGCTCAATGTTCAAACAAAAGAACCATGGTGATCTAAGGAGAAGCGCCAACCATTGAGGTGGATAATATTAATGAGGAAGTAAAGGAATTGAAAAATAACGGACAAAGCAAGCCATCCAAGGAAGAGGAGATTATCTACAGTAAAGAAGGAAATTTCATGCCTATGACCATGGTATTGAGGCAAGTTATGCGTATGAGCTTAGCACCAAAAGATGAGTGACGAGAAAATTTGTTTCACATTGGCTGTAAGGTAAATGGATCATTATGTGCATTGATTGTTGACAGTGGTGTCGATACCTCATTTTTGCCCCTTCCCCTTTTATAGTTTAGCATTTTTTTTGAAAAAAAAATGAAAAATAAAAAAACTACAAACAAAAATTTTAAGGAACAATTGAATTTAAGGAAATAAAAGCCATAAACCTTTTTAGTGTCATTAGGTTACTTTGAATGGGTTTTTTTTAGGGTCTTAAAATTTTTTTAATCTTTAGCATCAGGTGTAAGTACCAAATTCATTAAGTTAGTTAAATTAATTTGCATAAGGTTTGATTAAGACTTAATTTTGTCTCAAAACTGGATTTAGATTTACCCAATTTTATTATTTGTTATTATTGTTTATTTATTTTTTTCTTTCTTTTCCTAAAAAAAAGGTGTAAGGAGGTTGGGCCAAGTTGAGAGCTTGGTTCGTTTGAAGTGGAAACATGGTCGAAGGCCCTTAATCAGGTCTACATCATAGCAGGCATGCAAGTACCTACATTTGATTTTTGCCTAGACGCATCTGCATGTGCTAAGGGCGAAATTTTCTTGCTTATTCCATCGCTTTCCCCATGGTTCTAACCTTTTCCTAGCTCTTTTATTATAAAAGCAACTTGGTGGCTCATGTTTGAGCCGCCTCCTTAAGTGATTTCCATATGATTCCATCCGAATTATTGATGGAATCGTGTGATACGCATGGTTTACTTTTAATTTTGCTTAAAAAAAATCTAGATTATATTAGGTCAAATTCAGAATAAAAAATTGAAAAAAAAAGTTAACTATGTGCCATTGACTTGAGCTTCATTTAAGCTCCGTTGACAAATTTCAAAGCTTTTAATTAATTCAAATGGCAAGATTAAACTCTACTAAGATCATTTTGACTAAAAATTAAACCATTTTTTCCATTTGAATCGTGTATTCAAGATGAATCAAAGCTTAGGCATTCAAGCTTAGATTTATGGCCGTTTTAACATTCCATCTTCGATTTAAGCTCCAATAATATAAATTGGAGCTTAAGCAAGCCTTCTAGACATCCAACACTCATCAATTCCCTCTTATTCGAGCTATCGTTAAACTCTCTCTCTCTCTCTCTAACTTTTCATCAATTATCTCACAAGTCAAAGAAAACCACCATTGTAGTAAGTTTCCCTAAGCTTTTAACTTCCATTTTTGACCACCACTAAGTTTGGTCCTAACCTCCTGAGCTTCAACCCAAATCCACTACCGACCACCACTATCCATCAATACTCAATCAGCTACCATTTATCATTGAATCAACACCAATCCAACTTTCATAAATCAAAAGCTCATAACAGTGTGATCACCCGCTCAATAATCCACTTAGAAGCTTCTCAGAGACATCAAGATCATTGTTGAAGGCTTCTTCATTAGGCGACCCAGTTTATATCTGATTGCAGCTCTAATAACTGACCTGCCACCCAACCTAAACAATTATCGGGTTAGTTTTTTTTTTTTTTTTAAATATAAAGAAAAATCTTAAAAAAAGGAAAATTCATTTAAATTTTTTTCCCTAAAGACTTCTAATTTTTTTTCTTTTCTTTTTTTTTTTTTTTTCCTTTAAATTCCTTCAAATTTTTTTATTAAATCTAAAAAAAATAAACCTTTTGTCCTTAAAAGGGCTCTTAGCTCTTCTCCTTTCTTTTTTTTTATTTTTTTCTCCCTTCCTCTCTTCTTATCTCTATTTTTTTTTCTTTTCTTAAAAAAAAACAAAAAATCAGTAAATAAATAAAGAAGAAAAGGGAACTCCTCTCCCATCTTTCCTCAAGATTAATTTTTTTTTACTTAGAAAAATGCATTTTCAAAAATAAAAAAATAACAAGTCCCTTTTTCAAAAGTTAAGATCTTTAAGAGTTTTCAAAAAAAAAAAAAAAGAGTCACTGGCCCAAATTAGGATTTTTTTTTCTTAGAAATTTTCTTAAAAACTAAAATAAGTGAATTAATATGTAAAGTTAGTTGATTTTCAAAAATTAAAAAGAACCAACACACCTAAATTTTTGGAATGAATAACAGAAAGTTTGATCCCTACTAGAGGGTATGTAGGCACTTAGGGGGTGACTTAAAATATGTATAAAATTGTTTTCCCTTTTTTTGTAAGTATTTTTCTAATTTCTTCATTTTCATAATTAGATATAATTTTGTTTGTTTATTTATTTGTTTCTCTTAAGTGGGTAATTGGAAAAAATAAAGTTAAATTTGGAAGGTTAAAGTGGTACTTAAAAGAGTTTGATAGGATAGCCCCTGAATCCATGAATATGGTTTCTTGAAAGATTTTTTAAATTTTTTTTTAAAACGTAGGGTAATGGCTAAGTTAGAATCAGTACGCCTAATCAGTTATAATTTAATCACCTTTCCCTAGTTCTACCAGTGACGACTTTATTTGTTTTCAAAAAACAAGAAATGGGGTTTTCCTTAATTATAGTCGAAGGTTTAAATTAAATAAGTATAGGGTTTAGTTTAAATCAAATTAAGTAAAACGAATAAAAATTGAAAGTTTAGGCTTGATACTTGCTTAATGGAGCGCTCTTTTGTTTTTCCAAAGTCTTTGGATCACTTACTCGGTAGAGTACTGTCCTATTTTTAGAATGTCTTTAGATCACCTACTTGGTGTTGCGTTGTCTTGTTGTTTTAAAAAGTTTGTAGATTGCTTGCTCGGTAGAGTCCTATCCATTTTTTTCTTAAGTCTCCAAATAGTTTGTCTAATGGAACATTCTATTTTTTAAAAGTCTCTAGATTGCTTACTCGGAAGAGCAATGTCTTATTTTCAAAAGTATCTGGATCCCTTGCTCCATGGAGTACTATCATGTTAAATCATGATGTGTGAAACAACCTTGCAAGATCGAAAACCTACCAAATGGGCCGTAGCTATAGGTAACCTATTAAGGAAACTCTTTCAAATGTCATGAATCTTTTATCCTTAGTGTTGATCGTGGTTGGACCAACTAAGATATGTTAACTCGTGTTGAGCTTAATAAGAGTGGGCTACAAAAAGCCCCTTATAGGCGTGACTATGGAGGCCCTCTGATACTTAAGTTCGGAAGGAAGATCGATAAAAGGGGAGACAAGCACCAAAGGCCTAGTGCACCGTGCTAGCTTAGCATATCTATAGTATGTCAAACTTTTGTTTTGGAGAGAAAAGAAGGATAAAAGTTCTTAGAGAGTGAGAGGTGTCCCATTACTTCTTAGCGCTTGACGCCTTTTATGCAAGTTACCTAAACATGTGGCAATTAAGGATTTGCTCATACTAGTTGTTAGTAGGTAATGCATTCTATGATAAAGATTGAGCTCGAATGCAATTGGCATATTACGGTTAGCCAAACCACCAAATTTGCAACTCGATAATCTGACAAAAGCAAGGGTTACTGTGTATGCTGGCTGTACCATAGATGTCAAATGCTCATTAATGAGTTGTAGTAGAGAGTAGGCACTAAAGATAAAAGTTGGGTTAAGATGTTAAGGAAGGGATCAGCTGATGTTCGATCAGGGGGCGACCTGCTCAAACACTGCTCGAACATGTATTATTTGGCTCATCAAACAAGTCGTGGCATAGAGGATGGGCTTGCTAACAACTAGTATGTTCCTTGTGTAAGCACATGGCTTCGTGTAGAAGTTGCCATGGGAGTGACAAGCTCGTAGCTTACTTGTATTATAGGCCTTCATAATGGGCCATGGTCTAGGCGAAAATCGGGTGTTAACACTTATCCCCTTACTCTCCTCAGCGTCTCAAGCATTAAGAGAGTAATCCATGTGAGGGGGTTGAGCCAAAGCCGGGTTATCTTTTCTTCTAAGTAGGGGGCCAATTTGCCTGCTTAGAGTCGTAGCGAACAATACCTCTAGTTGGGATCATTTTTCCATACACCGGTTTACTGCATCATTGATGTAATTGGCGGGTTACTCATTGTGTCATATGTCTATCCTTAGAAAACGTAGTATGCATTGATGGCCTACAAAGGGCTGCTGTGCACATAGGGTAATCCATTGTCAAGCCACATCATGGATCTATATATAGGGATCAATCGGGCCTTTAGTTGAGGGAGTAGGGCACGTGGATGACCCAAGTTTAATTACATCCTTTCATGGGCTTGTGCCTTGAGAGTGAGCGAAACCATTCCCCTTTTCCCCTTATTTGTCTATATAAAGGGGGGTATGGGTCCTTATTTTTCACTTTACTCTATTTACTTAAGGGAAACTCTACCAAAATTTGCACTTGTAAGCTACTTTCATTTTACCATGTGCTTTTATTCCTGGTTAATCATTCGCGATGGTTTATCAAAGCATGATTGACAACCAAAGTGAGTCCTCCTATCCTTTTATTTCGAAGGATTTAGATGAAGGTTGCGAGGATTGGTCTTAAGCAGGAGGTAATAGCCTTATTCTCCCCAAAATGGTGGTGGAAGCAAGAGAAGAAGATGAGTTGATACTATTCTGGGAGGAGAGGAGGGAATGTGCGTAGTGACGCCCTCGCGATGTGTACTTAGATGGTGAGGAGGACAACATTGAGCGGTTGTTGCGAACAACTAATGCAAATGAGCATGCATGTTGTAGAGTTCCTTATTTAGTGAGAAGGAAAAGTTGAGGTTAGTTAGTTAGGCAATAGGGGTAGTGCGCGAGTGGTAAGTAGAGGTACCCATTAGGGGGCAATGAGCTTAACATATAGGGGATGTCCAATCATTTGGCATCTACACAAAGGCATTTGAGCTCGTCTTCGACCCCTTTTTTAGAATTCCTTTTGGAGTTTTTCCAATACTTTAAAGTTGCGTTAGACAATCTTAATGCAAACGTATGGATTCAATTGCCCATATTTGAAGTGCTGTGCATCTGGGGGTTGCAACAACCGACTACACAACTATTTAGGCTTTTCTTCCATATGAAGAGGGTAGGTGATGTATGAGTATATGTTACCACTTGAGGTAAAGAGCTAAGTATTTTTTATAAGCCATCGACTAAGGTTAAAGGTTCTTTTATTGTGTTTACACTCCTGAACCACTAAATTTCCTAACCAAGTAGAGATGGCCTATTCGTGGAAGGAAGTTAAAGTTTTTAGGAGATGAGGATGTAGTGACGAGTATCAAGCTATTGAATCTAGCGGGATGGAGAAAATAGAATCCTATAATAATATGCTAGAAGGATAAGGATGGTGCGCCATTTGTTGGCAATGGAGACAGGCATTTGTTGTATTTGGCTAAGGATGGGTGTTTCGTTGTCTATTGTGCCACATTGCTGTTGTTGTTGGAGTGGAGGGCATCAAGATGCTTGTTCT
The DNA here is from genome assembly GCA_024138005.1 of Lumnitzera racemosa. Lineage (NCBI taxonomy): Eukaryota > Viridiplantae > Streptophyta > Magnoliopsida > Myrtales > Combretaceae > Lumnitzera > Lumnitzera racemosa. Next base: position 64,479,698 of record JAMXBC010000011.1, read on the forward strand.
CGGCTTAGAAAGTACCTTATCTTTTCTTTAGTTCGTCTTCCAAATGAGTTTACTCGTTGCTTTGCAACTTTAAAACTGGTGATATAGAGAATGAGGGAAAAGTTGTTGGCTGTGCAAATGAAGTGGCTTAAGAATACATCAAGGCTTGAGAAGATAAAATAGGCTTCAGTGGAAGGGGAGGGGAAGACTTCACATCGCCCTTCCAAAAAGTTGAAGAAGAAGAGTGGGAGGCAACAGACACTGGTTGAGATTGTTCATCAAGGTAGTAGTGATGTGCTGATAGGAGTACCATTGGGGACTTTGGAGATAGGCAAGAGGGCATCTGGTAGGGGTCTAGTTTAAGAAGTTCAAGTCGGGTTGCAGTTGTCATGCAAAAGCCCTCCTATTAGGTGCTCAAGTGGATACGGAGAAGGAGAGCTTAAAGTAAACCCTTGAAGATGCTAATGCGTATGCCATTAAGATCCTTGATGATAAGGACATGCAACCTATTGTCTATTGTCAAAGGTGGATAGCTCCTATGCAGCTTACAAATCAGCCTACTCAAAGGTTTAAGCAATTGCAAATGTAGTTTGGGCGATTAGTTGTAGGTCGGAACGACGTGGAGGCTTCAATAGAATTGCTAAGGAGGCATAATGAGGTAAGTTTCTCGTATGTTTTTATCTATGTACTTAGTCTTAGTTTTATTACTGACTCTGTGTTGTGTTCACAACTATATGACTTGCTAGACTTCATTCTAGCCTACAACTAGTCATTCCTTCTATTAGAGGGAAATCAAGTGAGGGCTGAGGTTAAGAGGCTTCAGAAGGTGGTGGAAGAGGAGAAAAAGGTATATAGCGACTTAGCCTTCACATTTAGCAATTTGGAATGCTAACATAAGAGATTCTTAAGCAAGTAGACAAGCTAAAGGATGACCAAAAGATGGCTAAAGAATCCAGCAAAAGTACCGAGGATAAGCTGACTATTGAGCTAACAGCAAGGGGAGGGGAGTTGGAGAAACTTCAAACCGAGTTTGTTAAGAGGGAAGCCAAACTATTGAAAGGCGTGGGGTTTTCAATAGAGGTCAAATGGGATATCTTTATGGAGACCTTAGATGACTCCTTAATTGAGAAGACCATCACCATAAATGGATATGCAATGGTGGAGGAGGTATGGAAACAAGTTCAACAAAGCATTCCTAATGGCCACTTATCCTTCTTGCATTAGTTGGATGAACTCAAGGTTGTTGTTAGAGGTGGGTCGGGGGGTGAGTCATCTAGTGACTTGTCAGGAGCTTCCAATTGTGGCTCGAATGTGAGCTTTGGGGAAGGGGGTGGTGGTGAGTAGGGTAGGCAATAGTAAAAGTAGCAACAACAAGAGTAGTGACATCAATAGCAAGTCATGGGTGCTTAGAGACATGTTCAAACTTTTCCTTTCTTTCTTATAGCTAATGTAGGTGATATGTGCCTATATTTTATTTCACTTTCTATAATCTTATTCTGGCAAGGGCCAAAGTGCCAACCTCCCTTCGTGTAATCATGGTGGACTTAGATCAATGAAATCTCTTCGTAATTGTTTATGATATTCTTTCTCTTTTCCTTGGTTGTTGCTTCTCATGTTTTCACTATTGTTACATACTTAAGCTCTATTTATTTTTTTCCCAAGTCTTTTGTATAGAAAAAGATGATTTTTTGAGCTGACATGTGTACCCTGTTTCCTCGTGAGATTGGTTAAATTCTTTACCTCTAAGTAGGTAGTTTGTGCTTATTCGCTGATATTTCATTGTAGGCCTGTTGTCTTTGATTTTTATCTAAGTATTTTGTTCTTACGATAATGCTTCCTTATAGGTTAACATACCTTATCTCTCGAGTAGATTGTGATTCCCTAAGTCATTATAAGGGCTCAACGTCATGGGGTGATGATCTTGCCAAAATGGATCTTGTGACGATGTTACAAGATGTAATTAGTAGGGCAATTTCGACAAGGTGAATCTTTGCTAACATAGGCTATCTTTTTAGCTAGGTTTATTTCGTGTAGCATAGGCTCCTAGTAAGTGAAGCACCTTAGGTAAAGTGCCTTCCAAAAGATCTTTAATGTGCATAGGATGCATCATTAATTCCTCAGGCATCACTTAGGTTCCTAAGGTATTGGGTTCATACAATGGATGACATATGCACGGTTGGGGTTATCTCATGGCTTCTATATAAAGGGTACTTAGGTCCTTACTTTACTACACTAAACATCCAAACAACTTAGTAGAGTATAGGCGAGAGCTAGCATAAGCATATCCAAGGTGATCGTGTTGAGGGATGGAGTGTTAGAACTAGGAAGGGGGTAATCTTTTACCTCTTCCTTCAAGTTGTGATCGTGAGGCATGGATAGTTACTTGGCAATGGTAGTTAGATCGAAAGGTGTACGTAGCCTTTAGGTCCTCCCCTCTTTGTGTCCCAATAATGTCAAGTGAAAGAGGAGGGCTTAGGTATTGTCTACTGCTTATTCGTGGTGGTCTTATCATAGGGGTACTCGTTTATACGAGGTTTAAGGTAGCCTTTACATGCATTGTCTTAGATGACCCCGAGTAGACGAAGGTAGCTGCAGTGACTATGGTTATAGAGGAGGTCTTTTCTTCACCTTAACCTGTGGACCGAGGAGCTTGTGGGGTATTGTAAGCCCCAAAAATAGCCATTCAAGGTTTTGATCGGTTGAAAGACCCGATCGAGCCTAAATTATAAAGTAAAGCTAGAAATATTGTAAAATGATCCCGTAAGTTTGAATTTAAGAAAATAAGAAATAAAATAAAAGAATATAAAAATTCCAAATTTTAAGTATATAACTCGTTATTTATCGAAAATGCGTAAAATGTATTCCGATAATTAACGAATCGCTAGAAATAAATTATATGTATACTAAAAATCATAAAATAACCTAAATAATATTTAGGAATATTTATTTGTACTATATATGAATTTATATGTAGGTATAAATACGTGTAATTACTTAAAATATGCGAAATGTGCTAAAATAATACTAAATACTTAAAGAAAATTCATAATTAATTAAGGAAAAATCAAGAAAAATCAGGAATGATCCAGAATTGGGCTGTGACAGCTGAGAAAAATAAAAAAAAAATCGGCCAATTAAATTAAGACAACATAAAAGCCAAAAATTAAGGGATAAGACAATTGTCTTGTTTAATTTAATGCACAATAATTTCCCTAAAGCCCTATAAATAGCAAGAAAAATTCAAAAACTCATTTGGACAGTTAAAAATAAGAGAAAATTAGGGAGAGGTGAAAATTGAGAGAAAAACCAAAGAAAAAAAATGATAAGGAAAATTGTGCAATTAAGGCCACAAAGGAGAACCCAGACCCAACGGGCAGCTGGGAGTGGACGGCCACCACCACCATACGGTGGTGGCAACGCCCAGATCGGCCGATAAGGCCACGGTGGCCGGAGACACCCAGATCGATGAGTTCGATTTCCAACCCGATTTTGTGTAATTTTATAAGAATATAATTTTATAAAAATAGTAAATATTCTTATAAAATTATGAAACTTGTTATTCTGAGATTTTATTGTATTTAGATTTAGGGAAAAATAATGATTTAGTTTAATCACATCTGAAAATATAGGGTTTTTAACAAATTGAGCAAAACCGAGCATGATTAGAACGAAAAATAAATAGGCTTAGAAGTGTAGTTTGGAGCTCAATTTTTTTTCTGTAGAATGCTTATGTGATATAGAACAGCGCTATGAAACCATTTTTCTAAAATTAATTTTTGAAATTTTTAAGTTAATTTTTAGCCCTAAAATGATGGAAAATTTGAGTAATTTTTGGTTAATTAGGTGATTAAGACAGTAATTACTGATTTATATAGTAATAAGATGTTTAGGGATGTTAATATCTGATGTGGAAACCTAATCCTAGCCTTTGAAGTATTAAGTATAGTTAATTTAGGAAATTAGGTAGTTATTGTAAGAAATTAATAATATGTGGAATTGAAAATTAATAAATCTAAAAAATTAGGGTTATTTAAATAATATTAGAATAAAAATAAGAATAATACTAAATCTGAATTAAGATTTAATTTTAGGTAATTGTATAAAAATGTAAGATTTTCTCACATCGAGGATATATCCGATACCCCAATTAGTATTTAGAGTGTTAATTATAATTAATATGGAAATTATGTAGTAAATTTGAGTAATTTGGTAATATGTGAAATTGAAATTTTAATAAATATAAAATAATAAGTTAAATTGGATAATATAATAATAATATTAGTACATATTAAATTTGGTACAAAAATTGATTTCAGCTAATTATACAAAAAATGTATACTTTTTTTACATCGAGAGTAAATCCAGTATACTAATTAGGATTAGAGTATACTAAGTAAGTTAGAATACTGAATTAAGACTTAGTATGATATTAGGATACTTGAGCTTAATGTAATTAATTTCACATTAAGGTTCAAAATATAATTTTAGGGTTACTCATAGTTGAAACCTAATTAGAGCTTGAATCGGAATCTAATTTGGAAAACGAACCTCAAACTAACGTAGAATTTATCGTTAGTAAATGATAGATATATGAGAAGAATTTAATTAAATCGGAACCTAGAATATGTATCATTGAAGTATAAGTACTAAAAAGTGTATTTATATTATAGGATACATGGAGACAAGTCATTCTGCAACCGATTAAGTGAGCGATTGAGGATTTCAAGTAAGTTGGGTTTATTACTTCACCGCATTTGGAGTGCTATTTTAGAGTATTTGGAGACTTAGGATTGTATATCATTGTGATTGTAAGTAATTTTATGCATATGCTTGCGTATCTGACTTCGTGCTGGAATCTGTGTTGTGATTGATGACTGTTATGACTGGAGTAGTGTGAAATTGTCTAAATACCCTAAATTGAACCTAATCCTACTCGACCCTAATACCCTAAATTGTCATGCATTACAACCCTTTAGAGGATTATTAGGATTCTCCAACCAAATACCAATACCTTCGAAAAAGATAGCGCTGGATAGCAAATTGGTCTTTTCCTTATCCTTAGCCGAACTAAGTGATTGGAGAGGAGGTTGCGGTGGGGATGAAAGCATTGGTTCGAAGGATAGCCCTAGAAGGAGTAGAGTCTCCATTACACAAACCTGGGTTTGGTTGTAAGCTGTTGCATAACATGAAAACTCCTCAACCTGGATTAAAGCGGATGAAATTACTCTGATTTCACAATAAACCGGACTACGTTGTGTGATGGCACTTGTTTGTTGCATTTCATGAGAATAATTGCTTGATAATCCTGATTGTGCTTGAATACATTTATGGATCTCTAATTCAACTTTTTAAGCTATAGTTGCTCATATCCATATAGATTCTTTTGTGGGTCCTGACTTTTGATTTGCGATGCCGCGATACAATTACCTAGAGGTTAGATTTCTTTTGAAGCTATAGGGAGTAAGGATCCATTAACCCAACGATCAAGTTTTGTTTAAGGTCTTGCTAGTATCTTTAGGATGAAGAATTGATATATGACATTAATTTGGCTGACTGTTATGATATGATGTAGAATCACTTGGGATTTCTATGGTAATGTACATGTAATTATATATATTGACTTAAGGTTTTAATCGTTACTGTAAATTTTAGTTAAATTTTTAAATGAACTGTTTACTTTAAAGCGACGAATCGTTGATGCCTTGTGTAGATCATAACTATGATAGGCACTGTGAGGTCAATTCCTATTATAGGTTAGTTAACACGGCGGGATTGTTGCGACTGTGCGACTTTGAGGCGTAATAGAAAAGATTGACACTTAGCCAATTGAGGAGGGAACTGATGGCACATGAAGTAGATTTTCTTAAATCAAAAGTTGTATCAGAAGATAAAAAGAAAAAAGAGATAGCCTTTAAAGCTTAGAAGATCGATACTAATTCAAAATTAGAAAGTGAAAGTGACAATAAAGATGATGTCACCCTTATTACAAGAAGATTAAACAAGATGATCAAAAGATAAGGTAAGAAAAGATTCTCTAAACATACCTTCTTTAGCAAAAATAATGCAACTAAGAGTTACAAAGAGATAGATCTGAAAAAAAGAAAAAAAGGAGAAGAAAAAAGTAGTGTGCTACGAGTGTAGAAAGTTTGGACATATTAAATATGAATGTCTTATACTAGTAAAAAAAACTAGAGAAATACAAGAAAAAACACAAGTTGTTGTGCTCACTTGGAGCGAGTTAGATGAATAAAAAAAAAAAAATGAATCAAGAGATAAGTTAGATCATGAAGAAGAAACCAACTTATGTCTATTGGCGCTATTTGAGGTAAGTTCCGATTCTAAAGATGATAAGTCAAAAAGTTTATGCAAACAAATAAAAAAGCCGCTAAAAGCCTTAGAAAAAACAGATCTAAACTTGACTAAAACCAATAATGAGATAGAAGATCTAAAACTAGAGGGGGGTTCACTAATTCAAGAGAGTAAACACTTGAAAGATGAAATAGATGTACTTAAGACTGACAAAGGAATTCTAGAAATTGATAGTGAGAACCTTTGTATTGAAAATGAGAATTTGGAAAAAGATAATGGAGAATTAAAAGATGAGATAAGTAACTTGAGATCAAGGATTGATGATTTGTCTAGACTCAATAAATTCTATGGAAGTGACAAAAATCTACAATTGCTTATTGCCTCATAACGATTGGATAAAACTAAGATAGGACTAGGATTTGAATATGGAGAAAATTCAAAATTAAACAAAACAACAATATTTGTTAAGGGAAAGGAAGTTCTAGACAATTCAATAAATAAATCTGAAGAACCACAGCAAAATTACTTGATTTGAAATAGAACAATTAGAAGACCTAGTAGAGGTTCTGCTAGAAGATATGACAGAAGATACTCAAACCAAAAGATATAAGTAAAAAGCAAGTATAATAGGTCAAATGGATATTTCTTTTGTAATAGATTATGACATATTGAAAAATATTGTTACTTTAAAAATCACAAGCTCAGTAATTACTAAGCAAAAACATTAAAAATAATAAGCTTGAATTTCAATGGACCTAAACTTGTTTAGATTCCTAAGAAAAATTAATTGGTTTTTATGTGGTTACAGGAGCATGAAGTTAAACTCAAAGGAACATAGTATTTAGATAGTAGGTGTTCTTGTCACATGATAAGAGATGCTTTACTCTTCACAAACATCAAATGGAAGGAAGGAGGTTTCATCAAATTTAGAGACAATGGTAAAGGATAGATTATTGCTTCTGGTAATATCAAAACCCTCTATATACTATTAAAGATGCCTCTTTGGTAAAAAGACTTAAACATAATCTCCTAAGCACTAGTTAACTATGTGACAAAGGTTATAACATAATGTTTGATCAAAATAAAATAGAAGCCTCTGACCAAAATGGCTTGAAATTGTTTGAAGGATTTAGGGAAAAGAACATATACTTAATTGAACCAGCTAAAGTAAAAATTGAAAAATGCTTTCTTAATATTACAAATAACACATTTCTATGGCATAAGGAGTTAGGACATGTACATTTTAATCAATCGCAAAATTTATCGAAAAATAACTTAATTTATGGACTAACTAAGATAAGCATAAAAGAAGATGTACATTGCATAAGCTGTCTTAAGAATAAGTTAACATCAACAGCTCATAAATCAATATGAATAATTACAGGAAAAAGACTTTTAAAATTACTATGTATGGATCTAGTTAAGCCCACTTGACCATTGAGTTTAAGAGGTAATAGATTTGGTATGGTAATTGTTGACAATTATTTTCGATATTGTTGAGTGTTGTTTTTAAGAAATAAAAGTGATGCTTTGAATGCCTTCGAAAAGTTTGTTAGACAAGTTTAAAATGAAAAGGCATACCATTATCATTCTTAGAACAGATCATGGCAAAGAACTTGAGAATGAAGATTTCACTAGATTCTGTGAAGATTAAGGAATCACTCACTATTTCTTGGCTCCATGTACTCCATAACAGAATGGGGTTATGGAACATAAAAACGGAACCATGTAAGAAATAAAGAGAACTCTTCTAAACGAAAGTAAGATTGCATAGTATTTTTAGGCTGAAGCCGTTTCAACATCTTGTTATATAATTAATACAGTCTACTTAAGACCTTTAACTAATAAAACCTCATATGAAATGTATAAAGGAAGAAAACTTATAGTTTCATATTTCCATCTTTTTATATCAAAATGTTACACTAAAAGCTCAAATAGAATATGGTTAAATTCGAAGAATGAGCAAATGAAGGAATCTTTCTATGATATTCCTTACAAAGTAAAGTATTTCAAGTATACAATAAAACTACTTGAACAAGTGAGCAATTAATTAACGTAAAATTCATTGATAAAGCCAAGATTGAAGAATCAAATGATGAATCAGAAAACACAGGTAAGAATTCTTTCTCTCATAAGAATGAGATTGAGAAGGAAGAAACTAAGAAAACAAGAACTACCAAGGAAGCTCAACTGAATAATCCATTAGAAGGTACATAAAAAAATGTGTCAGAAGCCATCCAGATAAGCTCTAAATCTCAAAGAACTTAGAGATATAAATCCTATCATCCATTGGAACAGGTTATTAATGATTGTCGAGTCTAGTTTTTCACTTTCCCAATTCTTTTTAAATTAGGTTTTTTCTAAACTGATCAGTACTAAACCCTTACCTGTTTAGTACTAACACACGACTAAGGTTTAAAGAAAACTGGTTCTTTTTACATTTTGAAAGTACATTGGAGTCACTACTTGATTGGAGTCGAGAAAAAGTGATACGAACCACACTAAAGACAGATAAGGCTGGTCGTCGGGGTGGGTCCGATCCTGCTGAAGGGACGAAAATAGAGTAGGTTTAGTGAAGGTTTTAGTGAATTTATGAGCTACTTAATTGGATACGATGCACCAACTAGACTCTACACGGCTTAAGACTTACCGGATATGATGTACCAGTCTAAGTAATAAGGTTGCCTACCACAATTCTTGGTAAAGAGATTGCTAAGAGCTAGTAGAAGAGAGAGCTTTTTGAGATAAAAGGCTCAAAAGGGGGTGGGGGCTGTTATTGATTTTCTATATTATCAGTATTGTTACAAATGTTGCTATTTATAGTACGTCCTAAACCCTAATGGAAAAACTGTAAATAATGTACAAGGTCTTAAAGCCTAAAGAATTGGGCCCATAAATAAAATAAAGATAAACATGTACAAAAATATAAAACTGTTCATTTTTACAGGGGGAAGTCGGCATGCGGTCATTCGGCATGCCTTGGAAGTAATCTCACATTGCTTACCCGAGACACCAAAGAGGAAAACCCATAATTACCGAGTTCTAAAGTTAATTAGCATTAATCTCTCCATGTCTTGCCAAGTGGATCCAACTCTCAGAAATGTAAGTTAGTTGGCACTACTCTCCTTATGTTTTGTTAAGTGGATTGCTCTCGGAAACGTAATATCTCAACATATCGACAGATGTGAAGCTAAGTAAATAATTGGTCAAGCATGGGTGAGGATCAAGCCTTCTGCTTCTCGACGCTCTAGCTTCGAGAAATAGGGTCATTTAACTCGGTAGACAGAATGAGTTAGTAAGTAAGTGGGCTCGGCCTTGGTAGTCAGGATGGGTCAATACCCCGAAGCCTATCATTCCCTCTCCCTTAGAGAAGTTTTAGCCTGAAACTTAGTGACTAGTGACTTCAAACCCCACTGAGATTAAACATCAACCTACAAAAATGAAAGATAAATGCAGAAAAGTACTCAAGCCCCTTCCATTTGTTATGAATTCGATCAACCACATACCAATGCACAATAAGTTCTTTTTGCTAAGTACTTCGAAGGATTATATTATGTTATCAACTCAATTTGATAGTAAAGTATGTATTGTTTGAGCCAATGCATGACCCATACCAATGTACAATAAGTTCTTTTAGCTTCTGAGTATTTTCACTTCCCTTCTGTGAACTTCTTGCTTAAATAGTAAATGGCTTGCTCTTTCCCTTCATCCCTTTAACCAAGTACAAACCCCATGGATTCAGGCAATATGGTTAGGTACAAGAACAATGGCTTTCCAAGCTTAAGAGCCACTAATACTAGAGGATTCATGAGGTACTCTTTAATTTTTATGAAAGCCTCTTCACATTCCTCATCCCAGTTGATCCTTGCGTTCTTCTTTAATAGCTTGAAAAGAAGGCGGCATTTTTTTGTTAGCCGTGATATGAATCGAGTTGTGTAATTTAAACTCCCTAATAATCCTTGTACTTCCTTGAGTATGGGTAGAGGAGTCATGTCAATTATAGCCTTGGCTTTATCAGGATCGACTTTAATACCCCTTTGGCTAATTATGAAACTTAACAATTTTCCTGACGCTACTTTAAAAGTACACTTTTCCAGATTCAACTTCAATTGGAACCTCCTCAATTTGTTAAACAACTTCCTCAGGTTTTCTAAGTGATCTTCCTCTTGCCTGGATTTCATAATCATATCATCAATATACACTTCTATCTCTTTGTGCATCATATCATGAAAGATTGCAACCATAGCCCTCTAATACATTGCCCCTACATTCTTGAGCCCAAATGGCATCACCTTATAGCAAAACGTACCCCAAGTTGTAATAAAAGTCGTCCTAGTCTTATCCTCTTTGGACATCTGGATCCAATTATATCCCGAAAAACCATCTATGAATAAGAATAGATAATTTCTAGCTGTGTTATCTACCAAGACATCAATGTGAGGCAATGGAAAATTATCTTTTGGCATTGCCTAGTTGAGATCTCAAAAGTTTACACACACTATAACCTTCCCTTCTTCTTCATTACTGAAACAATATTAGCTACCCATTTCGGGTAATCTGACACCTCGATGAATCTAACTTCTAGTAGTTTCTTAACCCCTTCCTTGATTTTTAACAAGACATCAGGTCGAAATCTCTTTAACTTTTTCTTTTTTGGCTTGGCATCTTCTTGTGTAGGTAAATAATAGACCATGATCGACGGGTCCAACCCTGGCTTATCCTCATATGACTAAGCAAACACGTCTTGATATTTGGCCAACAATGTAATCATTTTTTTTTTTGTTTCTCTTTTAAATTCCCTCCGATTTTTAGATTCTTAGGATTATTTTCATCCCCCGCATTAATTGTTTCACTCGGCTCATCGATAGTATTTCTACCTAGTTCATGTTTTTGCCATTCCTCTTGTATATTACTGTAGTCATCAACATCGTTCCCAACGACTAACTTAGTAGGGCCATAAGCGATATCAATATTCTCATTTTCTACCTACGCGAGGTATTCCTAGTTTTCACTTTGTTCATTAGATCTAGGCAAAGCGCATAAAGAAAAATGTATGTAAGCAGAAGAGAACTAAAACACAACAAAGGAAATAAATGAACTAATGATTTTATTGAATGAATGGAAGTGAATCACAAATGAGATAAAGGCCTAACTAATATTTTTTGAATGAAAGGTTTATTGATATGTTCAGAACAATGACTATTGAAAATGAAAATTCAAAAAATATTGACTAAGGGTTACCCTTTACCCTAGGGAAGACCTGTTGCCTTTTGCCAGGACGAAGAACTAGTTATTTAAATGGCGCTGGGACTTAGGCAAGCTTGTTGATCCTTCATTGGTAGGTTTTAAGGCTTGAGTCTCCATCTGTATGAATGTCTCAACTAGCGACTGAAAGGTCATTTAGGCATGGTATAATCTGTCACCTCTCTTGCCCCTCGCTTGTTTCTTCTGGAATTCTTCTACCGGGGTAGGTTTGTAGCAAAGGCCATAGGTGGCAATTTGGCCTTCCTTGAATTCTATTATTCTATCTTCTTCTCTCTTGGGACCAGTAATCATGCTTACTTCTTCAAACATCTGTAAGCCCAGCTCTTCTTGCCCTTTGCTTCTTATATAAGGTATGACTATTTCCTTGTAAATTTCATAATCTTAATCTCCCATAATTGTAATCACTTGGCCATTTGAGATAAACTTCAGCTTTTGGTGTAAGCTCAAGGGTATGGCCCCTATTGCATGAATCCAAGGTCTTCTTAAGAGTAAGTTGAAAGATCTTAGAATGTCCATGACCTAGAATCGAATAGTGAAGTACTGAGGGCCAATACTTATAGATAAATCTATCTCCCCTATAATCTCTCTTCTAGAACCATCAAAGGCCTTAATTGTTGTAAAAGAAGGCCTAATTGCAGATGTGACAATGCTTAGCAAATCTAAAGTAGTGAGTGGACAGGCATTCAGTGATGATCCGTTGTCAATGAGTACTCTGGTAATGATTATATCGTTACTCCTTACCATGATAGAGAGTGGTTTCGTATGCTTGTTCCCTTCTTCAGCTAAAAAGGAAATTTGATCCATGATAAGGATGGAATTAATGACTAGTCCCATCTTTCAGTTGGAATTTCACAAGGGACCTTCACCTCCTTTAAAGTGTGAAACAAAGCTTCCCTATGCAATTTGAATGTGATCAACAAGCTCATCAATGATATTAGTGTAGGAATCTTACTGAGTTGGTCCATGATCTTGTGCTTACTCAACTTGATCATCTTGGTAAAGGCTGATAGCCCTTCAACGTATTTGGCCGTTGTTTTATCATTTGATTCCCCCAGTGTGGCATTTCTCTCATGCTCTTCTCTTAAGTGGTAGATCTTTCCAGATCAAGTAATTCCCCCTACCAGAGAACTTAATTTCTCTTGATTTACCACGTGATAATTAAATGGGGTAGCCTTGTAATTTTCTAGTGCCAACGATACGTGAAATATGTACCTCTTCGCTTTTAGAGCCTGTTCGTTGTTATAAAACTCAAAAACCTTAGGCTTCTTATCTGAACTAATGATGTTGATGGTACAGTCATAAAAAATCATACTAATCATCGGCCTATGGTTAGGTAGAGGATTATTGCTAACGTTGGGAGCTGGGCTTCTATAAAATCTAACTGCATTGTCCCTTCATCTATCAGGTCCTAAATTTTGTTCCTTAGTCTCCAGCATGCATCAGTCGAATGCCCTACTTGCCTACAATGATATTCACACTTTATTGTAGGATCAAAGATTCTTGGCCAGTACCAGTTACTAGGAAGTTCGTATTGTATTAAATTATCCTTTCGCAACTTCTCGAAAACTTGACTTAAAGGGACTGGTATCTTGGTAAATTGTCTATAGGTCCTATTAGCTTGAAGCTGGTCCCTAAACTGTTGTTGAGTCAAAGGAGGATTCGTTTTGAAGGTAGCTTAAGCATTTGATCTGGCATTTGAATTTACTACGTTGACCATAGGTTCTTTGGGCTTGTTTCCCATTGGTTTAGGACTAGAATATGAAACCGGTAACCTTCTATCTGCTGGCTCTTGAAGCTTGCCAGAAGAGATGGCACTTTTAATCCTGCACCTTTCTGCTACCACTTCAGCAAAATTGGGCAAAGCTTGCCTGATGAGATGGGAGAAATAAGGCCTTTCCAAGGTGTTAATGAAAGCTGATGTGAGCTCCTTCTCAGTAGTAAGAGTAGAGATTCTTCCAGCTAAGGACCTCTACCTTTAAGCATATTCCTTGAACAATTCACTGTTCATCTTATGCAAGATGACCAAATCCATTATGGTCAGAGCTACTTCTACATTGAACTTATATTGCTCATAAAATGCTCTAATAAGTTTCTCCCATGTATTTATCTGGTTTAGATCGAGTTGGGCATACTAAGTTAAGGTCAGCCCTATTAAACTATCTCGGAATGTTTGTACCATGAGTGAATCATACTGAACATATTTACCTATCTTCTTGATGTACAACCTAGTATGAAGCTTGGGGCAGCCCGTCCCGTTATACTTTTCAAATTCTGGTACCTTAAATTTCTCAGGGTATGCTTTGATGTTGTATTTAGAAAACTTGATGATCCTTACCTGTTCAAATCCATCATACCCTACCAATGATTTCATCTTTTCATCTATCTGTTACGTCAGTTTCTTTTCTAGTTCTTTCAAGCTATCTATGCTAAGCCCATAGTTAGTTGGTTTTGGGGCCACATACGTATCAGGTTCGAAGGTTAGGTTGAATTTTGAGTAGACTCCTTCTGACTCGAATGGGTCTTTTGGATATTAATGCTTTATGCTCTGCTTCAAGAGCCTGCGTGTTCTTCCCATAATGAGCCTTGGAGCTTTTTTCATTAGCCGGTGTTGTAGCTCATAGCAAAGCGATGTTGTCTGCTAAGAAGCTCATTTGTTTTGCCATCTTCTCCATAGTCCTTTCTATGGAATAGAATCTCAGCTCGGATGGATCATTGATATTGGGTTGTCTATCATCTCCTTGAGTGGTGACCATCTTAGTTTGGGAACGTATTTTAATCGGACTTCTTTAAAAGACTTGACATTTAGGAGCTATCTTGAGATTTTACTTGATAAACTCAATAAAGAGTTAGCATATGGTACATTTTTCTAAGGAAAGAAAGTCAGTAAATATAAATGTAGGATGCGTGATACACAAATGCAATGAAAAATTAAGAATTGGCAAGAGACCTTTGATGTGATAAAACCTAACTAATTTTTATTAGTTTTTCCAATTGTGAAGTTTTACATCACTTAATCTGTTCAAGAAAGAATCCTAAAGAAAGAAAACATTAAAAGAGAGTAAAAATCTAAATTCCAGTCTTCATATGGTTAATGAGCTCGTCTTGAGTCTGCTTCCTCTTTTGAATCTTGGGAGCCTCCTCTTCCTTGCCCTTGGTTCTCTTTAGTTGTGCTTCTAATGCCTTTATCTTCTGGTGATACTCCTTATAATGATTCTCCAACTCCTACTCTCTTTTACTCATTTTCTCAGGTTTATCTTTGATTTAGACTTCTTCCTTTTGTCTCTTGCATATCTTTGAGCTTCTTTAGTTGGCGATAAAGAAGTCCTTTGGTTGTCTAGCTCTTGCCTACTATCCCCTTGATGATAGGGGTGGTCTTTCTTATGTACTAAAGAGCTCGAATACTTAGAAGTTTGGCCACTTTGTCAGCTACCAACATGCTAAGGTTGTGAAAGTCCAATAAGACAGCTTCTAATGATGGTCTGGGGATCATGTCTTCTGCGAGTTTGTTGACTGGGACATGTTCGGTGCAGAGGTTGAAGCTGATCAAGATTACTACCTTAAGGTCTTCACATCCTCTTATCATTTGCTTGCTTGCAAACCATCTAAGCATCCATAATAATTCTTCTACCTTCGTACTCTGAAAGTACTGAACCTAGTAGTGGTTAGCTATATTTTTTAGCAGCTCAATTCTTCATTCAAAACACTTGATGAGATAATATTGATGGGTAAACTCAACCAGATTGAAATTGAGTTGGTAACTTCTCATGTGGCTGACGAACTAAACTATAAGTAAGCCTATATTAATTTTTAGATCTCTTCGTTTCTTCTTCTTGAGATGATTTAGTGACTAGATTTGCTTGGCTAAGAGGGCTAGGACATATGGTTTCCCTTTAAAAAATTATGTTACGATTTCTACAATTCTAAAGTGGATCTGGCGTCTATCATCAGGGAATAAAATAGTATTGAAGACCACTAATATAAAAGCATTGACTAGGTACTAGTGCAATGCTTATAAGGTTATACAAAAAACCTCCCGTTTGTCTCTATGCTTCAGTTTAGTAGAAAACCAGTCCATGACATCCTCCAACTGAATGGTCTTTCCTTGATTTAGAACCCGGTTTATCTTTTTTTTTTTTTTTTTTTTTTATTTCCAACAACTTGCTGAAGATCTTCGGTGCCGCAACTTCTAAGTCCGAGACGTAAACATCATCCGTGATAACAAGGGCCCACAACAATTGGGAGTATTCTTCTAAAGTTAGGCTTAGCTGATATGGGCCCAAATAGAAACTAATGGATTCGAGCTCCCATAAATGGACTAAGGCTCGCATTAAAGTGATGTTCACGGGATCTTCTATAGGGAGAGGATTGACCCAATCTTGTTCTTGATAAACTCTTGCTTATCTGGGCTAAAGAGTTGGAACCACATTTGAAGCAGTCTTTGAGGCCAGTATGGTAAGTGGACATAAATTTCTTCAAAAGGCTCTTAACTCGATCTAATCAAACCTAAAAAATAATAAAAATTACAATTACAACCTATTCTAAACTTTACATAGAATCGTTACAAATTATTTATAAGGAAATATTATAACTATAGCTTTACAACTTCCCTTATTGGTTTAGGTCTACCACATCATGGGTTCTTATAAATTTTGAAAAAATGGGTTCTAAAGGTTTTCAAGTTCTGTAACCATCGCGTTTTTTCAAAGCAACGGTTCTATGGTCACACTTAAACTTAAGTGGAGTAACCTGATCGGCCTTGGAAGGTGGTTGCCCCATAACATCCGAAGCTTACACAATAGGTCCCCTCCTAAGGTCTTAAGACAACTTGGTTTTGACTGTATCTACTGTGCATTTATGATGCAAGAAAATAAAATAAAACCAAACACACCAATAAAACTACCCCCCTAAATTAACTGTAACAACAAAAAAATGTTAGTGAATAAATAAATAAATAAAATAACAGACCTAACTACTCTTTTTTCCTTTTCTTTTCTTTTTGTTTTTTGAAAAAATAATCCTATTTTCAATAAATTCTAGTTGTTAGCCGTCCAGGCGTCCTTAGTAGAGTCACCAAATTGTCGAGTTTGATTTCTCAATTTTCTATTTATTTAATTTGATTTCTCACTTTCAAATTAATACTAAATCTTAACCCATTTAAAATTAATCTTTGACTAAAGAAATAGGGAAATTCCAGTTTTTTATTAAAAAATAACTTTTAGAGTTGCCATCCAACTGAAGTCGAGAAAAAAAAAAAAGAAACCGCAATCAATTGGGTGGATTGATTACAATTTAGTTATTAGTCTTCGATTACAATTTCAGTGAAAAATCATAGGGTTCTGAATTCAGGAGCTAACCTATTAAATCTTAACGATGTCACTATCTATTTACTGAAATTAGGAGTATTCTTCTATATTATCTTTTTTTAAAAAATATTTTTAATAAAAAAAAACCAAAAGAAAATAAAAACCGAAGTTTCTACAAATGTTATTGTCGCCACAAAGGTGCCTACATACCTGTTAGTTGGCGTCAAACGATCTTTCTAAATATCTTTAGTATGTTGGTTCATTTTAATTTCGAAACCGATTAAATTTACATTTTAATTAATTTAGTTTATTAAAAAAAAATCTAAAGGCCCCTAACTCATAAATGATTTAAAAAACTCTCTAAGATACTATAACCTTTTTGTAAAAATTTATTTGTTATTAATTTTGATTTCTAAAGATAATTCCCTACTCGAGGATTTCCAAAAAAAAAAAAACCTAATTCTAAAAGAAATTACTTAGCTAATATATACATATATATATATATATCTATACTATCACTATTAAATAACTATCTGTCTAAATAAATAAGACATAACATATTTAATATATACATATAAAGAAAATAATACTAAAAGAATCTAACTTAACATATGTAAATAACTAAAGATCTAGTAATATTATACAATAAAAAAATAAAATAATATTAACATATTTTGAAAAGAACCAAACTTGCACTTGGCTTCTGCTGTGGCGTGGAAACTATTTATGAATCACGTATTCGAGGGACTTATTGGCGATCACTGCAGTGAACAGCCTGAGTTTAGTGGATGTTACAGTGGATTGTTCGATGAGTCGTGCGGTTGCAGTTGCGTGGACGGTGGTGTGCTGTGATGTTGGTGTGTTCGGCGGTGGATCAGGATGTAGACATGGACAGAGCAGTGTGAATTCTTGATGCATCAAGGACGAAAAGAAGATGAGGATGATCAGTTCTTGGCGTTGTGCATGATTGTCGCTTGACTTTCGGGCATAAGATGTTGCTGGAGTGTGCTATAGTGAGTGTGAGGCGTACGTTGATCGTAAACATGTGTGCTGTTTGCATGTGCAGTGGTGTAGATGGGGGTCTACAGTGACGCTTAGAAAGGCGGTCGCGATTGATTGCGAGACAGTAGGGACGGTCAAGGGCGTTTGGGCAAGGCTGAACGTGTACGAGGGTGGCGGGAGCAAGTACGGTGAAGCTCAGAGTGGCGGTTGGAGTATGATGCTATCTTCAGTCGGGGGAAGGTCGTCTGCTATTTGTGTCTACAAAGAAGGCAGCACTGAATGTTGATAGTGCAGCAACGGTTTGAAGAAGACACTGAGCGTTGCTATATCCGTGGATGGAATGCTGATCAGTAGGTGTGCTTGGGGTTTGATGAAGTGTATTGGCGATCGTATGTTATTCGGTAATGGTGTGTCAGGCAGCAAGTGAATCAATTGTGTACGGTTGGGGATTGTTCATGGAATTGAGATTAATAGGACAAAAGAATTTGTTTTTGGGTCGCAATTCATGCATGGGCTGTACTTGGGCATAAATATGTTGATCAGTGTACGAATTGTTGGCAGATTAAAGTTTTGGGTATGAGCGGTTACGAGATTTTGCTATCGGGAGTGAGATAGTATGGAAGTTGATTGAATCGGTGAAGGATTTTCAGCTCTTTTTTTAGAGTGTGTAATTGTAGTGAGGGTGTTCATTTGTTGTGCCACGTGATCTCTATTTATAAAGTCTTTTGAATTCCATATGCTTAATCGATTCTCAAAATGAAAGACGGAAAAAATAAAAGACAAATAAGTACTTAGCGAGATTTGAACCTATGACTTCAAAACTAAATCTATTTCGTTGTTCTATTACTTATCCGTTAAACTATTTACCTGTACTTTGATTTTTAATTCAATTGAATTACACTTAAACCACGTGACTCTTTAAAATAATAATTTGAACTAAACTAAACTAAAACTAAAATTACTTGTCCCTAAAATAATTTACTTTCTAAAAAAATCTAAAAAATCTTTGTAACTTTTTCTTTTCTCATTTTTTTGGTATTTTCACCATTTGTCAATTTTTATTATTTTTATATTTTTTTATTATTTTTGAGTTAAGACCCTAAAAAAAAAACTATAACTATAATTACTAGGGGCAAAAATCGAATGTCTACATTTTTTTTCGGTTTTTCCTCTTTTTTTCTTTTTCCTTCTTTTTTATTTCTTTTTTATTTATTTATTACATTTACAAATGGAATAAATAACTTAATTAATAAATAAATGAATTACAAAACAGAAAAAACAAAGCAAAAGGATCGAATGGGAATAAGGTTAGATCGAGCACTGTTGTTAGGTTGGGTTGGAGTAGCTGAGCACGAGTCGAGTTATTATGTGGGTCAGATCTTAACTCGGGGTCGGGTTAGCCAACCCAACCACGTGATGCGCACATGCGCAGTTATGGAAAAGAAATAGTGGCCATGTCGAGTGGTTAGACACGCTTTCCAATGGCCTTTGAAGTGGTTAAATCCACTTTCATGGGTATTTTATTAGGATTAATGGGGGTAAGAGTCGTACCGAGGACAATAATGACCTTTTAAGAGGTGGTCGTTGATTGGGTGGCTGCGGCGGTTGTTGGGTACTAGATTCAGTAGAGGATGGTAAGAGAACGAGGGGTTGGTTCGGTAGTGGGCCTAGGTCACCTCTGTGTATCGAATCTAAGAGGGTGAGGGGATGAGGGTATAGTGGCTGTAGTGAAGTTGTAGCAGTGATGGTTTGTTGTTGCTACCGTAGGTCATTGATATAGTGATGTTAAGGATTAGGGATAAGGGTTGAGAGAGGGGGATGGTACAGTGGGTGTGTAATATTGGGTATGGCTGTATAGTGAGCAGTGGGTCGAGAGAGTGCAATTGTCGAGGCTAGTTTTTCACCCTCCTAGTTCTTTTTATAAAATTAGGTCTTTTTTAAACCGATTAATACTAAACTCTACCCATTTAATATTGACTCTCGACTAAGGTTTAAAGAAGACCATTTTTTCCAACTTGAAAAGATTTGGAGTCGCAACCCAACCAGAGTCGGGAGAAGGGGTTAAGTTATAACCAATTGGATAGATTGGTTATAACTTAACTACTAGACTATCGATTAAAAAATCAATTTATAAAACGTTTTTTTTTTTTTAAAACCAAAGATTTAGATCCGGAGGCTAATTTATTAAACCCTAAACGGATACCACTTTTTAACTTTCCGAAGTTAACTTCGCTTTTCAAATATATCCTTTTTAATCTCTAAAAATATCTAATTATGATACATGCGACTAAATCGATTAATTTACATAAATATCTAAAAATGAAAAAAAAAATAAAACTTTCCATATTTTAAGTCGCCTTTTACTTACGTATGGATGCCAATGTATCCGCTATTCGGGATTAGACTTCCGTAGTTCGTTTATAAAAAACTTTAGTAGGTGGTTTGATTTTAATTTTTGAAAAGGGGTTGAATTTACATTTTTACCCAGTTAAATTTATTGAAGGAAATTCTTTTAAAGCGTCCGAATTGGTGTTTTATTTTTTGAAACTTTAAAATAGTCCTAATTTGGAAAAAGGTTTATTTATTTTCATTTATTTTTAGAAAGCTTAACTTTTCTAACTATGAAAATGATTTTTGTTTACTAACCTATTTATTTATTTTTATTTTTATTATATTATCTTATTAGTTTTATACTTAATAAATCTATTTCTATTAAAATAAATAAATAGATTGCTTCTTCTTTTTTTCTCTCTTTTTGTTTTTTCTTCTCTTTCTTTTTTTTCATTCTTTTTTCTTTTTTTTTCTCATTTATAACATTTACAAATAAACAAATGAATAAATAAATAAAAGAAAAAAAAACTGAGTTGGCTTGGATTGGCTCACTTCGGCTTGGATCGGCTCAGTTAGCTTACTTCGGCTTGGATTAGCTCACTTCGGCTTAGATCGACTCGGTCAACTCACTTTGGCTTAAGTCGGCTTGGATTAGCTTAGTCGGCTCACTTTGGCTTGGATTGGCTCGATTAGCTCACTTTGGCTTGGATTTATCCAATTAGAGTAACCAATAATCAAGTTTTTTCTTTCAAAATCAAAAGGTGATTTTTAAGTTTAATTCTAATTTTGGAAGTCAATGGTACTTGTAAGGATTTAAAAGTCCTAACCCCCGGATCCAGATTCTTTGGTTTAAAAAACCGTTTTATAAAATTGGTTTTAATCGTTAGACTAGTGGCTAAGTTATAACCAATCCACCCAATTGGTTATAACTTAACTATTTTTCCCAACTTCAGTTGGGTGGGGACTCCAAAGTTGTTTTCAAAACAAAAAGGAATAGTTTTTTCTAAACCCTAGTCGAGGATCGATATTAAACAAGTAGGGTTTAGTATTGATCGGTTTAAAGAAGGCCTATTTTATAAAAATAACAGGGAGGGTGAAAAACTAGGCTCAACAATAGGTAAAAGAGAGGTCGTTTAGTTAGGTTTAGTGTTAGGCATCACTTCAATGGTAGTTGCAGCAATGGGGAGCAACTGATGTTGGTTCCGATGTTTGGTATCGGGTTGAAGTGGAGTTCGAGAGATAAGGGCATCGGGTTGGTGTCTATGTGTAAGAGTATTACGTGAGTATACTGTTCGGTATGTGCGATAATGTGTGTATAAGGGTTAGTCGAAGTGCGATTAGTGTTGGTTTTGGCCGTTGTATAGTATACAAGAGAGGGTAATAGCTAGTCGTGGTGTTAAGTTGGGCACGTGACTGTTATAAGTGGTTTTGGAAAGTAGTGGTGAAGGTTGCTATATGTAGTTGGATGGTGCGTAAATGTGAAGTTGTGTTTGTTTTGTACGTCTGTATATTATGCATAGGAGTAATGAGAGATAATACAGTGGTCGTGCATAGTGTTGTTTTGTTTGTAGCTACTACACAAGCTCGATGGGGATGTAGATGTCGTTATGCGTTGTGTATGACGTAAAGATGAGGGTAGGTGACAACATTAAGCAATAGCAGTGGAAAGTATACGCTATGGTGTGAGAAAATTGTGGTGATGGAGGATCGGTAGAGTAAGCTTGGTTGCAAGAGAGAACGGAGGCTCAACTGTATGTGAGAGAGAGAGTCGGATGTCGAAGAAAATTATGGTAAGAGAGAGAGATGTTAGGGATTGGTCTAAAGTCATCAATGGAGTGAAGCCATTGTTTTATATGTGTAGGAACAACAAATTGAAACAAGGGAAGGAAAGAAAATATTAATGGCTGATTTTTATATTTTTCCTCTATTTTCCTTATTTTCAGACTCCAATTTGAATGAGTAAATGAATGAATCAAGTCAAATTTTTTGTCCTAATGCATAATATTCTATGCGATCTCCACGATTTCATCATTTATTTGATGAAATTGTAGAGAAAAAGGATCAAAAACTGGCTTGAAATGTGGCACCTTAGGCTGTTCTTGCAAAGGAAAGGAAGAGAAAGAAAGAGAAAGGGAAGGAAAAACAAATGTCAGCCAATTATTGGACGACACGTGTCCAGTAAGGAAAAAAAAATTGCTTGCCTAACGCCCCTGATAGGATTCAAACTTAGGTATCCTCAATCATGGTGCAAGTGTTTTACCATCAAACCATTGACCTGTGCCTCAAATGTCTATGCAAATCAATTGTATATGTTCATTAAACTGGTCTGGGACATATTCAAATGCTAAGCCCAGATGACCAGACCTAAACCATCCTTTTAAGAATTTTTTATTTAAGGCCGAACCTAAATGAAATTAAAACGCTTAAACCCTTTAACGAACTATTTTTTCTAAAAGTTATCATCTTCTTTTTTTCTTTTTTAAAATTTTACCCTTTTATTGTACATTTCTAAATTTTCTATTTTTTCTAAACTTTTTATTTTTTGTAGTTTTTTAAATTTTTTATTTTTTGTGATTTTTCTAAATTTTTATTTTTAGGTGATTTTTTTTTTCTAGATTTTCTAAATTCTTTTTGTATTTTCTAAATTTTTCTTTGTAATTTTTCTAAATTTTCTACTTTCTTGTGTTTTTTTTTTCATTTTCTAAATTTTATTATTATTTTTAATATTTTTATCATTTTTAAATTAAGACCCCTTACCCTATTTGAAAAATTTTAAAAAATAAAGAGAAGAGGGTAAAAATAAGGTGTCTACAAATGTTTTTGAGATGCATATTTGAGTAATGTCATATCTTTGTGTAAAGCTATAGTAGATTTATAGTATCTTTTATTTTCTTCTAACATCTGCTGGATACATGACTTGAGTTGTTGGACTTCGGTACTTTCGTTTTGAGATGGAGGTGTTTGTTCGCCTCTACCTTGTTAGGAGGTATCGGTATCCTCCACATGGGAAGCTTACAGGTTATTATTTTTTCTTTTAGCCATCATTGTCATAGTACCCTAAAATGGTAGGCGCCAAAATTTTGATTATGGTTAAACCAATTAGGATATGCTGACTCGTGTAAAGCCTGGTAAGAATGGACTTAGGTTTAACCTCTTACTCCTTGATACCTGCAAAAGCCCTTATGGGCATGATCATGAGGGCCCTCCAACGCTCAAGTTAGTAAGGAAGATCAAGAAAAAGAGAGACAAGCATCAAGGACCTAGTGGACAGTGCTCGCCTAATGTGTATGTGTGTAGTGTGTCACTTCTATTTTGGAGAGAAAGGAAAGAAAAAAGTTCTTAAAGAGTAAGAGGGGTTTGCTCGTACTAGTTGCTAGTAGGCAATGCGCTCTATAGTAAAGATTGAGTTTTACTATTGGTAACATTGTTACACTCCAAAGCGGTAGAATCGTAATAGTCTCGTCGTGCAAATCAGTTTAGGATATAAGCTAACATTACAGCCACTATTTTAGACCTAATTTACAAAAGACATCTACAATTAACTCGCTTTAAAGTAATCAATTCACAAATTAGACATGTTATTTATCTACAAAAATATGATAAATACATACTAATATTTAGTAATATAATCTTACTTCACTTAAATAAGACATAAATTGATATTAAAAGATTTAAAGATAAGACCCAAGCTTTGAGAGTGTAATTGATTCTTAATTTTATATCCTCATTCTCTAAAATCTAGTAGCTGCTACCTTTATGATAGCTATGAAGTCACTTTCTAACTAACACCTGTAACATCATTTATAGGAATGTAAGCAAGCAACTGCTCAGTAATTTATATGCAATGCAACAAATGAATGCCATTGCATGACATTGTCTGGTCCATCGTAAAATTAGAGAAATTACATCCACTTTAATCTAGATTGAGGAGTTTAGCATACATTTCAACAGATGATGACCAAACCTAAGTTTGTGTAATAGAGACACATTTCCTCCCAAACTACCTTCAAACCACTGCCTTCACCCTTGCTACAACCTCCTCTTTTGTTATTTAGTTTGACTAAGAATGAAGAAGGAACCATCATGCTATTCAATACTATCCTTTTCAAAATAGTCGATATTTAGTTAAAGAACCTTAAATGTTTCCCCTAATAGGTTGAAATACTTGATTGGTTAGTTTTGCAAGCCATTTATTATTAAGTTCAGTTAAGGTAATCAGTCCATATTACGTAATACAAAACAATTGCAAACTAGTATAGTAAGCTAATAGTATACAATACATTCAAGAACACACACACAGAGGTATGCATACAATTAAACTACTTATTAGCACAAACAAGTATATTCTTAAGCCTCTGAGTATTATGAAATGATACTCCAAAATACAGTTATGTATTGATCCCCAACTTGAATTTTTGATTGGCTCTCTTAAGGTATGACTTGCAACAAGCTTTTATCGATAGTCCCTATAATACAAAGGTTATTTTAGTACTTATATAACTTCTTTATATAGGCTTCACAATTATTTCCATTTTGAGCTAGGTTCTTATTCAATTTCTAATTATAGTTTTACACATAAATCCGAGAAGCTCCTTCTGATCTATTTTGTAAGTTCAACTAAATATACTTCAGATATAGTAAGTTTTTGATTTAGTTGCTAGTCAACTCTTAGTTTACCCTATACACCTAGTTTCTAATTTAACTCTTGAATTTATTTCTAATCTAAAGGTGCTTTATATTTTAGCATAACATTCATAGGTTTGGTTCATAATCAAGTAGCTACCTTCTTGCTATAATGTCAATTATACAAATTTATCTTATATTTTCATATTCGACAAAAGATGTATAAATGCTAAGAAAATATATATTACTTAGTCTTTAAGCTATATTAAAGCTATGGAAAATATATTGTACTCATTAAATTATAATTGTTATATTTTGAACATGAGAAGTACTAAGATAATTTAATATATATTATTTTTCAAAATACAATTTAAGGTTTGATTTTGCTAAAAATAGCTAAAATTAAGTAAATGATCAAATAAAATTATAAGATTAAAACTAAATATTCCCAAAATCATAAATAAGCTTCATAAATCATTACAAATCGAGTTCGTTGAGGAATTTAATTAAAAATCTATTATTTCTTTCATATGAAAAATAGGGTAGATTCAGCAAAAATAATTTTAATAAATACTAAACATATATTTTATCAAAATTATTTTTATTTAAATTAAATCTATCATATCAGGAATATGTACACAAAAAAATTAGCTTGAAATAACATCATTTACTATTTTTAAAAATTTATAAAAAATCCTTTGAAATCAAGCCTGTTCTTTAAGAATATAACCACTTCTAATTTCAAAAATGTAGTTCGATATTCTAATTTTTCATTCAAAAATACTTAAGAAAATCAAATTTCATAATTTTTGGATGTCGTTTGATATTTTAAATAAAAATAGTAACTTACAAGCAAAAATTATACATTTTCGGTTCTTTAGCCACTAAAGTTCAATTAGTGGTAAGTTAGGTAAGCTAAAACCACCACCATGTCAAACCTTCGACCGCTAACATTTGCCATATCAAGTCTTCATTTGGTACTTGTTTCCTTATTTAACCCTAATTATACTATAATTTATTAATTTTTGGTAAAAATACTCTCCCTTCTCTTTCTAATTTCTCTCTAATTTTCTTAGACTCACAACTAACCAAAATAATTTCTAGAAGAGAGTTTCTAAATTTACAACTATATTTAGGTAATTTAATTGGATTACTTATGGCTAAGTATGCTTATCTTTTCTCTTGTTATACTTTCTATTTATCCTATTTTTACTAGCTAATTTTCCAACTTCCATTCTCAGCCTTCTACACCCTATTTCTAGAAATTTCTATATATTTTCCTTAATTTTCTTGATTTTCTTTTTTTAGTGAATTTTCTTTAATTAATTAGTATTATCTTAGCATATTTTAGGTAATTAAGTAATTTCGCGTATTTTTACCTATATGTAAATACACATGTGGTACAAATAAATACTCCTAAATACTATTTATGTTATTTTATGATTTTTAGTGTACATATTCGTTTTACGAATTTTCAATAAATAATTAATAATATACATATAACTCAATATTAAAATATTTAATTATTTATTTTTCTAAATTCAAACTTATAAGATCACTTTTATTTCGTTATAAAATTTGAACTCAATTGAACGACTTATCTAATTACTCTAAATTTTACGTATCGAACACCTGATTGTAGGGTTTACAAGCATATTGTAGTCGGCCAAACTATCAAATCTATAGTTTAGTGATCTAACAAGAATAAGAGTTGCCGAGTATATTGGCCATACCACAAATGTCAAATGCTCATTAATGAGTTGCAATGGAAAGTAGGCACTAAAGACAAAAGCTAAGCTAAGATGCTAAGGAAGGGATCAATTGATGCTTGACCAAGGGCCAATTAGCTTAAATAGGTGTTATTTGACTAGTCAAGTGGCTCCCGGCGTAGAGGATGGGCTCGTCGATAGCTTGTGTATCCCTTGCACATGTATATGGCTTAGTATAGAGGTCACCAAGGGAGTGACAAGCTTGTAGCTTATTTGCATGATAAGCCTTCATGGTAAGCCTTAGTCCAGGCGAAAATCAGGTGCCAATACTTAGTATTTCTCTAATAAGGATAAAAATAGTGTTTTTTTTTTGTCTTTATGGTAAAGTTTTTACTAAACAACACTACAAAGAGGGTTAGTTGTAAACACCCCATTTTTTGTCAATTTTATTTTCTTTCCAACTGAGAAACCCTTATTTTTTAGAAAAGGCCGAAAAAATAGAAAATATCAAAAGAAGAAAAAATACCAAAAAGTTGAAAGATGAAGAAAATGCATAAAAAAATGAAAAATAAAAAATGAGAAAAAACCAAAACATAAGAAAACAAAAAATGCCCAAAATAAAAGGAAAGAAAAAAAATCATAAAAAGTGTTATGCGGTTGTTTATTTAGGTTGGTTTGGGGTAGAAGTAATTTTTAGAGGTAAAAAATGGCTTATAGATTCAAAATATGCACATGCAATTTGATTGAATTAGGAATCTTTGATAAAAATGGATTTTTATCGAAAACCAATTTTTTTTACCGTTTTATGACTATTTAAAATTTTGAATAAAAGTCAAATGCAGATAAAAACTAAGTTCCTAATTTAGTCGAATTAGCAAAAAAATTTGACAATATTTCAAACATATGTTTATTAAACTTTGTGTTTTCTTGAAGAACGTAGTATGATTTTCTAGAAGTTGAAAAATTAGTTAGGTCTTATCTTGGTGCTAAAAGAAACAAAAAATGGCAACAAGAATTAGTGAAAAGGGAAAAGAAAAAGGAAAAAAAAAATAAGAAGAAAAAAAATTAAGGTGATACGTATCACCTTGCTGTTGGTGACATGTGTCACCTAGAAACGATGCTACGTAGCACCCATAGCACAATCTTTAGGTGCCACATGGCAATTAGGTGTACGTTACACAGTGCCACTTGTTGAGTGCTACGTAGTGCTGAAGGGTTAAAGTTTGATTCATTCTCCCTTTTTCTACCCTTTGATTCTTGATAATAAAAAAATGTTTGGAATGTTTCCATTTAAATGGTAACTTATATCTAAGTATTTTTTTTTATCTAATTTCACCTACTTTTTGTTTATGAAAAATTTTGGAAAATTATGAAAATGAAAGCTCAAAAAGTTTCCTATTCGAGAAGGTATAGATTTTTAATTATTATTAAAGGAAATGAGAGAAATAAAAATAACAAATATAGATGTCCATTAAATACCTATATTATGCACCATAAACAAATTAAGAAAATTTGGGTTTTTACATTACAATAATCCATAGTAACCCAATACAAAACAAGTAATCACATCCTCCATGAGTAGTATGATCCATTATTTCGATTAATTCATGATTAATTTAAACTAAATTTGGAAGAACACCAAAAATACACTTGAGCTCTATTAATGCATAAAAGATGCAATCTTTCTGCTAAATGGAAGTTTCTCGGGAATTATTCATGACATTGCACTATAAATAAGGACCTCTTCTATGCATTCAAGGCATCAATTATAATCACAAATCTATTTAGAAAATTGTAATGTTAGTTTCTCATTCTAGAGTGTTTTAAGTGTACAACCCACTCTCTCCCTTCAATTTCTCTTAAAATAGAGAAAATCAATCTAAGAAATTTACTGGGAGCACTTTACTTATGTTTATGAGCAAAGCTTTGATTTCATCTAATTTCATGGAAAATTAATAAATTTGAAGGAAAAATTCAAAGAAAAACTATTAGGATTCATCTTCCATTAGGTTAAGTTTTTCAAGAAAATTGAAGAGCGAAAGTAGTATATTTCCAAAAATTAGCTAGGGGTTCTTAAACATTGGTATCTCAGAGTTAAGAGCCACTGAATCTACGTTAAGAATTGCCCCAAATCGACCTATACTAGCCTTGGTTTAGTTCGCGCTCGAGGTATGTTTTTCTTCCTTTAATTGCTTTATTGCTTGTTGATTTAAAAATTAAAAATAAAGAGAAATTTTAAAAATGTTTTGATCTTGTCTTATCATGTTTTTGGTTGATTAGTGTTTTTAATATGTTAATAAATATTATCTTGGTATGAGGGTTTGATAACATTTTTACAGCTCATTTATTTTACTGAATAGAATAAAGGAGGAGTGAATTCCAATTCATTAGGAATTGAATAAGACTATAATAGTCTATTACTTTACTTAGTTCAGTAAAAAGACAACTTAGGAATAAACTCGAAATAAAACCTAAATGTCTATATTACCCTTATTATGTCTTCTTCAATCTCCCATCGCCATCTCTTCTTTTCTTTTCATTATACGTTGTGATTACTCTAATCAAAGCCCATTTACTCTAACCCAAGCCTTAGATCCTCCTTATCATTGCAAAACACTTGAATTCATACACTATTTGGACCTTCAACTAAAAAAAAAAAATTGCCTTTCAACAAACATAACCCTAGATCTGGACATTCTACAATGCTATATGAGCTTCCTCTCTCATTTATAGCATGTTGACAAGATTTTCAATACACCTATATTTGCATGAGTTTCGTGCAGTTCGAGTTCCCAACTTTTTCATTAAGGACATGATTATGAGATTTGTGACTTGATTTGAAAGTTCCTTTTGAAGGTAAGGTTGGTCGAATCAATCATACTAAGATGAAGAAACCGTAACCATCACTCTCTCTTCTCTCTCCTATGGGTTTGTTGGTTTAGGTGGGTTTGGGTCGGTATGGGTGCTAATAGGCATGGCATAGGTCATGTCGATCTAAGTGTTAATAGTGGTGGGTTAGTTGTGTGATGGTGGTGCTGGTGCTGGTTTTTGCTATTTGATGTTTGGTGTTAATTTGTGTCATACTTTTTTTTTTGTTTGCTTTGAATTTTGTTAGGTTTATGAGAAGATGATGATGCATGGTAGTGGTGGTAAGTATTGTGGTGGCAATATGTTGTGGTGGTGATAAATGTGTGAAACTACACACTTATCTAAAGGATTTATCTAATAATTATATATGATTAATAAAATTTTGAGCAAAAGTGTATGAATTTTCATTAAAATTATATATAATTTCTCAACACAGGTATAATTTACATTTTTGTGTTTTGATACTTAAAAGTAGTATATATTTAAAGAATTTAAGTTCTTCACGTTTGATCTTATAGGTCCTAAGGCTACCATGTAATGGTAACCGTAATTTAAGAAATCGAAAACGAAGAAAAAAGAAAAAGAAGGAAACTTGGAGTTAGAACTACTGGCATAACGGTAAGCTTATCTACTGTCAAGAGGTACCTCAAACGGAAACGAATCAAGTTGCAAAACTAGAAATGTATATTAATATGACGACACCCAGCTACCATTATGATGGTCTACTTGACTCTTGAAGCAAAAATGCGTCCTTTCATGGAAAGGAAGGAGGAGAAATACTTCACATATGTCTACCTTTATGACAGTACCCTTGCTCACCATTATGCTAGTAATGAGCTAAAATAAAAACTTCTTTTTCTTCATTTTTTGCATTTTTTAGAGTTTAGGGTTCTAGTTTCCGCCATTGTCTCTTCTTTGGGTTATATTAGGTTACTTTTAGCATAGTTTTATGATTTCCATAGATTTTTCTTATATTTTGATGATTGTAGCATAACCTTTTAGTAGATTTTAGCACTTTCAAGGTTTAGGTTTGTAGATTTCCATTACATCTATAGAGATTGTTAAGAAAATCTTAAGGAACTCCATTGTTGAGATTGTGAAGCTTGATTTTGTAATGTTTCTTATACTTTTTTCATGTTTAATGTAATGTTTATTTTCATGTTCATGCGTATTATATATTAAATGTTTATTCTCTATGAATGTGATATATAGAGCTTATTATACTTATGGGTAGTGAATGAACATGATGAAATGGTTGTGGCCATTGATGTTTTTGTCTTGTGATAGTATAAATTTGAAATTTTACTTAATTTTATAGCATAATTAGGTATAACTTGAGTGTTGAGTTAATGTTAAGCTAGATAGTGTCTCCCATTCATTGGGCTTTCCCCCTTATTTTTCAAATAGGGTCTAGATACTGTAACAGGATTCGAAAACCCCAAGTAAAACCTAAAATTCCTAATTTAAATGGGTAATTCTTGAATATTAAGACTTAAATCCCCGAATTCACTTAGAGCTAAAGATTTGTTGGAATGAGAAATCAATTCCAACATAGTTATTTGAGTAGTAACAGGACTTTAATAGTCAGCTGATAGTGTAGATGAGATATTGATAATACCATATTCTTGCTACATGATAGAATTAACAAAGCGAGAGTTAGATAAATTCTGTGAGTGTAAGTCAAATCTATGTTTAAATTATTATAAATACTTTAAGAGCATGGTTGCAATGATCTTAGATGATTGTTTACTCATTACTCATACATCTTTTATAAAGAAATCCACATCCCAATACCGAGAAATTGCTAAAACCAATGCTTAATTCCGTTGTAGTTTTTACTTTTATTTAAATAGCTTACATGTTCTTTCCCTTAAAATTGTTCAATCGATTACTTAGATTAGAGTAGAAATAGTAGAATTTTGTACTTAGTTTTGTAAACTCTATTCTT
Source organism: Lumnitzera racemosa (assembly GCA_024138005.1). Taxonomy (NCBI): domain Eukaryota; kingdom Viridiplantae; phylum Streptophyta; class Magnoliopsida; order Myrtales; family Combretaceae; genus Lumnitzera; species Lumnitzera racemosa. The sequence continues at coordinate 64,511,035 of JAMXBC010000011.1, forward strand.
TTTTTCACCGTAAAATACATCCTTAGTTACTCTCTTTATACTATCAATAGACCAGTATGCTAGTTATTTGTCTATGGTTTCCACTAAAATTTATTCATGTCTATCGCTAAGTGAGTCCATTGGTATATAGCATTCCATAATTTTAAAAATGGGCAAATTCTTATTTGTACGTGACACTAGTTGAAGTAAGATTGTGACACTGGGTGGTAGGGTGATGGTGTCCATGGTGGTGGTGGCAATGGATGGTTGTTGTCACGATGTATTGTGGTTGTAGCCATTCAAAATGATGGTAACGGTGTATTTTTTTTTTTTTTGTTGAATGTGGATGTTGGTGGTTTGACAATGTGGTGAAGAAAGACAGCAAAGGGGGTGTTTTAGGAAAAAATAAAAGAAAAAAAAATAAAACTATACCATTTGAATCCCTATTCTTAAGTCTCTTTTATGAATCTCTATTACTAGATTTTCAGTAATTGGAATTTTGAGGAATCTTGATGACGGGACCTAAATGTAAAATAAACATGGTAATAAAGAATAAGGAGGGATTCCCTCCTGGCTTTAATAAATAACATGTGAATTTGTTATTTTAGCTTCAATTTGAATAATGATTTGTCAATTTGATGGATTTAGGTAATTAGCATGTTAAATCTAATTTGGGTTTGATTTGAATAGTTTGCACGCTAATAAATTTGATATGATCTTAATTTAAATAATTAACATGTTAATTTAATTTAACTTGATTTGAATAAATAGCATATTGATTTGTTAATTTAGTTTGATTTGAAATAATTAGTAAGCTAATATTAATATGAATGATAATTTGTTGATTAGCATGTTGGATTGAATTTTAAATTAGCATATTAGCTTGATGTTGATTTGCTTCATTGGTCAATAATTGGTATGCTTGAGTGATGGGTGTTGATCAAATTGTCATGTTACTATGTTGTTGATCATAAATAAAGGTATTTTCAAATAAAACAAAACTTTTCACCTAATGAATAGTTTTCTCATAATTAAACGACTTTCATAAATAAAAAAAAAAAATCTTTTCATAGATAAAAGGAGTAAATTTTCCTTTTTCAAAAGTTAGGGATTTTTTAGGATTTTTTTTAAATGTTGACAAACAAGAAAAACCAAGTTTTTCAAATTAATAAAGATTAATGAACTTAGAATGAAAAGAATTTTTCAAAATATGAAACAAGCTAACAAACCAAAGTTTTTATCAATTTAGAACTATGTGGGCTATATCCTACTCTATGGGTGTGTAGGCACTTTATATAGCCCAAACAAATAAAAATCCTTTTTCCCCATTTTTAAGTCTTTTCCTTTTTTTTTTTTATAAAAACCCCTTTTATTTTGAAAAACCTACAATTTGAAAAAAAAAAAGAAAAGAAAGAAAGCCCATTTTACATCAAAATAAAATTAAACGCCCATTTAATTACCTCATGGATTATTCTATGGAAACCTTTGGTTTTTAAATAAGTTAGTCTTTAAGCCCATTTCATCTCTAGTTTTTATTTTCTATACTATTTTTAGAAAACCTGTGAACTAGTAGCTGAAATTAGAGTCGATCTACCTATAGACCTTAGTTTTACTTTTTTCTAATTTTGATTGGGTGGTGACTCTTTTTAAAATTGTTTTCAAAATTAAAACCTTTTTTTTTAGTTGAGTTAAGAGGTTTATATTGAGTGAATCGGGCTTAATATAAATTGAGTTAAAAAAAATAGAAAAACCAAATTTTTAACTCATACACTAATCAATTGAGGTATGGATACTACATATTTAATATATTGCCTTTTAAGGGTAGTGGATAAACGAATGCTTATTATGGTTAACAACATAAAGTGGAGAAGATATTCAATGTTACGTGTTTGTGGATGCAATGAAAATTAGATTGGCGGCATTGGAATTCGCAAGTTATGTGATTGCTTTAGTGGAGAATATGATGAATAATAGGTGGCGAATTGGTGATTGGGAGGTGGTTTCATGGCTTGAAATGAAACGGTTTCTTTGTAGGAGATTTTGTGAAGCTTTAGTCACTTTGACATGGTGGATTGAGTGTCGATGAATATGTTAAGTAACTTGAGATGTCGATTATGAGGTGTGATGTTAATGAACCCAAAGCTACATTTATCATAGGGTTGAAGTATAAAATATCTAAAATGGCAAAATTGCAGATTGTGGATGATGAATAGAGGGCACTATCATATTTATTTGTTGCGGATGATAAGTCTATGACCTTACCATGTTTTGTCTCATAGGTAGTGACTTGTGGTTTTGCTGCTTTTAAAAAGTGAACGCTAAGTAGTTTCAAACCTTAGCTGTCAGTGTTGTATTACATGATTTACCTAAATATACATCCTAATAAATTTAACAGTTGCATTTAGCAACATAGGCTTGCATAAGATTGTGACATATATTTGTGTATATGTAAAATAATTAGGTATTAGGTTGTGCAACTCATCCATTTGAAATTTTATATTTTAGTTACTAGACATTGGATTGAGATGAGATTAACTCTAATGCAAGTGCAACCGTTGGATTATAGCCCATTAAGATAGATTTAGGTTTGTAAGTTTTACATAATATTATATGCATATCTCAGATTGTTGATCTGACAGTAAGTCAGTAACTTTATATATTCAATAAAAATGACACGTTGATCACACCCTATAATTTGGGGTACGGTAATACTCATGTAAGCTAAACTTATATTGTCTTAATAATTGAAGACCGAATAAATACTAATAATACTATAAGACTCCCAAATAAAGGAACTTAAAGGATCAATTTTATTCTTTTGATATTTAATATCTTAGTTATTCTAGTACTTCTTTTAGAGTTATGTAAAAAAAAAAAAAAAAAAAAAGACACCAATTAACACCTTCTTAGGTTGCGAACTAGGAATTCTGATAAGCAACACAGACTATCCACGCCAGAAATGGCATTAAATTTTTAACTTTACAATGAATAATGCTAGTAGTCTTCTGGATAGTTGGTTTATTACAGACGAGCTGGCGACATTGTGTATCTGCATACAACCATACAAAGCGTTACAATTCATTGCATGGAACCCTTTGTTCAAATTTGATCTCCGTTTCCCACAAAATCTATAGAGGAACATCTGATGGATAGTCCTGTGGATACTTAACGATGGTTTCTCTAAGATGCTTCTCTTGCTCTTTAAGGTTTGATGGTGTAGTGTCATAGACATCATTGAACAACTCTTCCAATGGAGGCTTCTCTGTCTTTTCTGCAGTTTGAATTGCCTTCAGCAACTGCAGGAAAAGATGCAAAAGTTATATCCCAACATCACAGATGTAACATATACTAAAATAACAAAGTAGCCAGCAGATTGAGTATGAAGGAAATGTAATATTAACCTCCTTCCTTATATTGTTCCGGAGCTCTGATTCTTCTCTTTCACTCCACCAGCCATTCCTTCCGACCCATTTCCTAAACTTGGTCACGGGATTGCGTGCCATTTTCCAATAATCAATTTCGTCGACCGACCTATATTTTGTGGAATCATCTGATGTTGAGTGATGGCTTACTCTATACGTCATGGCCTGAAAATTAGTACATTAGCATCTTGTGGTGAGAGGAAAATACTTGTTCTGCATCTCTGAAATGAAGGGTAATTCTAGAGAAAGTGCTACTATATGATGCTAGACAAAGGATGAAGATATAACGTTGTGAAATAGAAGTAGAAATTTTATGGAGGCGTACCTCTATTAGCACAGGGGCATGTTCCTTCACAGCAATCTCGCGAGCTTTACATACTGCGTTGTATACAGCAAGGGCGTCGTTCCCATCTACACGGATGCTGCGGATACCATAAGCTCGGCCTTTAACAACAACACCATCACCTACACATGTATTTTTCAATAGCATCAAGTCAAATATCAAAATGCTAACTATCCCATTAGAGAAATGTCTCGTGGATAACGTGAAACGGGGAGAAAGTACTTCGGAATTGTTCGGATATATGAGTACTGATCGCCCATCCATTGTTGCGACAGAGGAAAATAACAGGAGCCTCCATAACTGCTGCGAAGTTCATTCCAGCATGGAAATCTCCCTAAAAGGGATCCTTGTATTTGTCATTTTGAAATTTTACTACGATCTAAATTTTTTGAGGAGGAAGAGATGATTGTCTGCTTACCTCACTACTACTCCCATCCCCAAAATATACAACTACACATTCATCCTTCTCTTCCATCTTAAGAGAGTAAGCAACACCAACAGCTTGAGGAATTTGTGTCCTAACAAGGCATACCGAAAATCTTACTTTCAATGCATCACAACAAATTCGATTGCTAGCAGCAAACTAGAAGTTGGAGATAATATGTATTTGATGAATCATGAACATCTTACGAGAGTGGAGATGAGATGGTGAAGTAGTTGTGCTTCTTTGAACCATAATGGATTGGCATTTGTCGGCCTCTCCCATAATCAGCTTTATTACCAAAACACTGGTTAGCGAACTCTTGCAGAGAGAAACCACGCCACATCAAAACTCCAGGTTCACGATACTGCACATTGACAATCATTAATTTACCTTATCATGCTTCTAACAAGGTGCTAAAGATGTTCTTTTTGATGAAGCTATTAGGATTCATTCGATAGAAAATAGAAACTCATCTTGCTAAAGAAATTTAGCCAATCAGTTCACCTGAGCCAAAATGACATCGTCATCCTTGAGAGCTGCTGCAGATGCAATATTAATCGCTTCTTCCCCCATCGAGGTGAGATAGAAAGAAATTCGTCCCTGCCTTTGAGTTTCATTGAACATGGCATCCATCATCTGAAGACTAACCATGTTTGTGTAAATCTTGATAGCAAGGTCCTCTTTCACCTAAAATTTGAAACTAATTACAACCAGTCCAAGTTGCCTCCAGTTGATTGCTTACTTCTTCAATTTTATTTCGTGAAACTAGAGCTATAGAAGACAGAATGTACCTGCTCAATGCCCCCGTGTCCAATGATTTGAGCTTCATCATTGAGGACCCGATAGCAGGGTATTCTCTTCTCTGGTGATCCAGAAATAAACTGGATCTCGGAGGTAAATGTGACCTTTCCTCCAGGAAAGTCCAAGCCCTACAACAAGTAGTTTATGTAAGTCGATTCATTTCCCATTCTTCATTGGAATTTAAGGACGTGCGAGTAGTTTCTGATTCTGGCCAAGTGTTTTTTAAAGTACATCAATATTTAAAGAACACTACGAGGAACAAAACCGGATGTTTAGTATTAGTCCCTTACTTGCGCCAGCAATTCCAAGTCTATGCTAATGAACGCTTAACAAAACAATTGGGCACATGCATATGTATCCTATACGATCCAAGCCTCTGAAATGGTCTCATTCATTCATTAATGTGAATGGAAAACGGTCCACAGCATACCATTTTAGAAGGGGATTCTATATTTGTGCCATACAGTCAAATCAGATCTTCCATGTTTTAAGTAAGTCGTTTGAGTCCATTAAGTTTATTCAATTAAGTCCATAGGTTCTAATTGAGTCAGTTAAGTCCACTATGCTTATATTATCACAACAGGTCCCCTATGGTCATACATCATAGAAAGTACTAAACAAAGACTTGATGCAATAACAGATTTATAGGAGTTCGATGACTCAATTAAAACATGGAGGGTGTAAGTTGACTTTTGACATATACATGGAAAACTTTTGCCATTTTAATAATGCATAATTGAAATATGCCATTGTAAAATAACATGTACAGATTTGGGAAGGCAGGAATGAAATTGTTTTGGAGAAATAAAACCTGAGTTTCAACACTGTCCAACAAGTAGAAACTTTGGCTTGTCAATGCTATAACCGATCTAGGACTCGAAAACAAAGAGGATGGACTCAAGAAGTGCATCTTGGAAAGAACATGCAGAGGATTCATAAAAAATCAATATGGATGGGTCAGTTGATCAAAGTTCAAAGCTTGCAGGGGTAAGGAGCGTCATTAAAGATAAGAATGACACACAACTTTTATAACCATTTGTTGTGATATGACTGCTACTTCGACCTCGAATTCAAAAAAAAAAAAAAAAAATGGTGACATGGGAGAAGGAAAGACATCTCCAACCTGAATTTAAAGCCATAAAGCAACACAATAATTGCATGAAAGATTGATCGTGGACATCTTCATGACCATTTTTAGGTTCCGTGATAGATTAGTGGCCAAGTCAAAACCAAAGGATTGCAAAAGTCACAGGATCTGTACATCCAACTTAAGGACATGTATAGAATTTAAAAAGTTGGGAGTAAATGTGTGATTTTGAAATCTTACAGTGGTAGTAAGTAAATAAAATCATAACTTAAAGGATCAGCCCGCACGGCATACATGCTTCGATTGGCTTTCTAAACTTGTACAAATTTTCCATGCAAGCTTCAGAAGATTACCATGAAAAGAACAACAATAAAGGAGGATTAGGTACTTTTAGTATAATTAAAATGAAATATTTAAGTCTAAATTCTACTATGTCATCCATATTGATGTATATGCATATTTCATTAGAAAAATAGGGTAAATTTTACAGATATCTTGCCAATTTTCAAAATTATAAACCTTTCTTTCTTTTTTTTTTTTTTTTTTGACTGACAATATTGACCTGTTCGATTTTTGTAATGCACTCATTTTGTATACTTGTTTATTAATAGCATTTTATCCAATGATGTATTTCAAAACCAACCAAACCCTTATTACTCAAATCTTGTGAAAATGCAAGTAAACATAAACGGATTGGCAACTGAATGCTACTATGTTTATTTAGAAACCCATTCAGTGTAGGGAACAAGTATAAATAGAATTGAAAACATTGGACAAAAGAGGATGGATGCAGAAAAATTCCGTTCATGATATCTCTTCAATGTAGCTTAGGTTGAATGGACTATACCAGGAAAGCTATATTCCAATTTCGTGTCGTGTCTTACAATGATCCAAATAATTCTCAGAACATGAACAAGATTTAACCCACGATCAAAAAGTCCAATTGTTAAAAATTATAATACACCTATGTAAAATAATCCAAATCAACTAAAAGTCATTCTAATTTCTAAATAATCCCACACGATCCCAGAGGTTTGATGAATTATGTCATTAGACACGTCAAAATGACAAGGTAAATAAATGAGCCTCACAAGTAATCTAGGTGTACAATAGAATAGATCAGGAGTAACCTTGTAATCTACGAAGGTTTACAAGTTAGGCAACAGAATTCACTCTTAACAAATTTCAGCCTATATATGATAGATAACCTAGATTTTTTAACATGATGAACTATGTTTGTCCACTGCATTTATTAATAATATTTGCACAACCAACAATGACAAAATCATATGCAAATACCAATTTGGATGCTTTTATTAAAATAATTATAATTTAATTGTATAAATATTTATTTTTCAATAAAATAAATCAGATTTTAATCCTCTTTTTCATAAAATTGTTTAATGGTTGGTGAGGAAAAAAAATTGATATACGTTTAATATTCATTTATTTACTAAGTGAGGTTAGGTAAGACACTTGATAAGAAAATTTAAAAAATAAATAAATAAATAAAAACTAAGTTAGAATAACAAACGTTAAAATTATCAAGATTGTAGCCGTAGTCTGAATTTTTAAATGGATATATTTACTCCTTGAGAAGATGCTGATATATCATGAAATTTGTCCTTTAGTGTAGTTTGATATATAAGCCTTTAATTTTTTTTTTCTTTTATTTTTTTTCTGTCAATTCAGCGTATGATTTAAGCTATACCAACATTGATGTGATAATTCAAATGTTGACATGGGTGGGACCAGTTGAAGCCTTAAGGAATCAGCCTAAAGTATTGTATATTGGTCCAAATAGACATGGAAATGAAATAGAGATGGCACTACACTGGAACAGAAATGACTATCAACATTTTTCAAGAGTTAAGTTATTTCGTAATTCAGTGTTCGGTCTCTACCTACAATTTTGATAGTTTTCAGGGGTTACGGAATATGTCGGGGAATTGTATTTTAAGCTAAGACCGTCAACGAGTAGAATCAAGTTGAGTACTCAAAATCACTCTTAAGTTTAAATCAGTTAAGCTCATTTAAGATTATAAGCTGTTGAACTTGAAGATTAATCTTATTTTGGTAATAGCTTAATGAATAATCAAAGGCCATTAAGAATTAACTTTTGGGAAGTAAATAAAGCCTAAGATTCTTTGCTGGCTCTCTCTTCTTATTCCTTCTTCACAGCCATATATTTCAATGGCAACGACTTTGCGTCAATAGCTTGCGCCAGGACAAGCAGAAGGGTCCAGGTGACTCACAAGAGTGATAAGGATGATGTTTCATGACAATTGACAGCAGGTCAAAAAGAGTCGTAATACATTCTCTAGCCTTCTTTTTTACGTGGACGTACCATGTAACACACTCGGATACTTATCTTCTTAACTGTAATTTCATTTTCTCTGTATCATAATATTTATATGAACCGAGAAATTATGCTTTAAACTATATAATTGAGATCCACCTTGGAATCTTGCGAAACATAAAGTATAGAATTATGGAAAATGATAAAAGCTACAAAAATGGGTTGCAAAGATACATTTTGACAGATACAAGTTTTTGGAATGCTTAATTTAATATAATATTGATATATATATATATAAATAATTCGGTGTTAAAAATTCGGAAAAATCTATCGACCCATGTATAAAATTCTTTAGAATCATATAGTTTTGCTTTCCTTGAATTACTAACGTGTGACCGAAACAGGAAACCAAAGGATCGAAAAATGATTGACCAACCAAAACCAAATGGGTGGAGTTGCTTGGACAATGTATTGTCTTGCCACATGTGTCAAGCGTTTTATCGAGTTAGCATTCAAGTATCTTATTTAATAAATTTCGATTTGTCTCATTAGATAATTCTTTTCTTATCTTACCATGACAAAGTTAACAAAATACAACTAACCTTATTAAAAGGAACTAATCAAGTTTTACGGCCTGATCTCGAGAAACGTAAATTTGGTCCTTGTAGCATTTCTTCCTAACAAAGGACCACGTAGCAGAGAACCTAAAATGCAACATATGTGGGCGGACTGAAACATAGTACCTGTTCATCATCATGATCAACAACCTCTTCTTCTTCCTGCAGTCCCTCAGCTTTAATAGACTCAAAGCGCCTAACTGTGAGAATTGCCGACAATGACTTGCTCAAAGTTGCAGGTGGTGGTGATACTCCTGCACAGCTACCACCCACAAGACGCGGCACTACAGCCGAACCACCACTGCCACCACCGCCGCCGCCGCCGCCGCCTACTACTATTCTATGCAATCTCCTCTCAAACATATTTGGCTTTAAAACTCGAGCAAGTATTCCTGATTTTCTAATGCACGTCGCCATTCCAGGGCAGTTCAAGCAACCACAAATACTAGGAAAGTGGATTAACAAGTTAAGTTTCAGTGAATAAAAAATTAGAGACGAGACTAGGAGGAAGAAGTCTAACTCTAGTCTCTCTCCTGACTTCCTTTTGCATGTATTGCTATAAACCCAAAAGTGTGGAGTGGGGATACTCTTTTTAACTTCATCTCATTCTCCCCGATGGTTATGGTTATCTATTACTCACGTGTCCTACTCTATGGATTACATGTCTTATCTTCCTTGTACCTAGAAAAGAAACAATCAACAATACTACCAACACATTATTTTGATTAACAATAATACTACGTAAATATTAATAATATTTAAAAATAAATAAATATATATTTATAAAAAAAATATCAATTATATATTAAAATTTAATTATTAATTTATATTATGCGTTAATATATTAAATATTTTTTTCGGATATTAATACAAAGATGGATGTGACAACTCAGAAGTTCCAATCCTTTAGTGAAGGAAACGCGCCTTGCAGCTTTATCCCGGCGTGGGCAGTTTATATTTCCTTCCTCTTTTTATTTCCTTGGGCGCTCAATGATCATGTTATAATCTCGTACGTACTTGCAGGTGGCAATAAAAATACAAGATTGATGTGACACGTCCCTTGTTCCAATACTAAATGAAGCGACGATTTTGCAACTTTATTACGCCTAGTGAGGTGCGACTCATGAGCCTCCTTCCCCTATCCTAGTTAAGTGGTAACTCCTAGCTTTTAGCTTTCCGTATCATTTATTACAAGAGCATCTTCGTCATGGACTGGAAAGGTATCTAAGATATTATATTAATATTCATTTTTTTTTATAAATAAAATCATTTAGTAATTTGTTTTTCTTTTTTTTTTTTAGATTTTTATGAGTCCATGCTATTATCTGCTATCATTAGCAATAGAATGTTGGACATGAAAATGTGTGCGAGATAAACATAATTTAAGGAGAGCTAGAGGTGGCCAGCAGTTATATTTAAACTGCGAACTAATAGGTACCTAGCCATCGACTCACACGGTATGTAGGGGCTTAATATATAAACGTTTCCTTCGGGTATGCAAGCATTGATTCAGAAATTTAGTGGTTCTCTCTCTTTAGTTTTTAAAGAGAGATTTTCCTCTCGTTTGGAGAATCTGTTTCACACCATTTGGCTATGGTTTTGAGAACAGTTTTATTTTCTCTCTCTTCATTTCTATTCACTTTTCTCACTTTCTTCGTCATTTTTGTGTGCCTTTCCAGAATTTGCAGCATCATTCCACTAAATGATCGAGCAGTTCTTCAGTGAATCTAAGCTTCTCATTACTTCATTAAACGTGGATCCTCATTCATCGTCATTCTGTTTATACAGTATTAAGAGTCCACCAAGTTAGTTTTCGTTTTCTTCATATTCTTTATAAAAAAAAAATAAAAAAAAGAGAGAGAGAGAGAGAGAGAGAGAGAGAAAAAACAACAAAATACAAAAGAAAAAGGAGAAATACAAAACCAAAACACAATGAATCCTCTCTGTTTAGCAGATTCATCATCTTAATTTTAAGTTTTCGTCTGGATCTGAGTCATGGTAGTATCATCCATCTTTACTTTATGTTCTCGTCTTTTGAGTATAGTGTTATAATCTCGTGTCTAGCTCTCTATCTTTCTTTAACTGTGCATAAACTAATTTTTCTGCTTTCTATTTGTAGATGACTTCCTCTTATAAATCCGAGTCTCCTAGTAGCCCAGCTCTTGATAAAGTGTTCTTGGAAGACAACGATGAATTCACTGTGAATCAAGAGGATAAAATAAAAGGGACTCTTATTGTAGCGAGAATTATAACTGATAAGTCTCTTAATAGAAGAGTTGTAACAAATCTTTTGAACAAAACATAGACGGGCTATTGAGTTGGGTTGATTTCCTAGTTGGGTTGATTTCCTACTTGGGATCTAATCTACACATGTGGAATGTGGAAAATCAATCAGATTTAGACAGATTAATGATTGACACTCCCTTATCTGTTTTCGGACATCTGTGATGGAAAACTTAGAAGAGATCCCGCCAAATCGAACTGTTTTATGGGTTTAGATCATGGGTTGAAACTTGGTAATTTGACCCTAAATAGGGCTCCATCAATAGGAAGATGAATTTTGGGTTTAGAACCATGGGTTGAAACTTGGTAATTTGATCCTAAATATTGCTCCATCAATATTAAGATGAATTGTTGATAAAATACTTTAGTTAAGTTAATAATTTAATTAAATCGTAAAAATTAAGTTTGTATTATTAAAAATCGTTTTCTAGGAGATAATTTATAAATTTTGAGTAATTATTCTAAAATGTATTCCATAGTATAGAAGTCTAATTTAAAGTTTTGATTTTATTATTCTAAAACTTTTATTTTACCTATATATTAAATAGATTAAATTTTATTTTACATATAAGAAATAAATATTTTATTATTACTATCTATATTACGATATCTTTATATATGACTTATTTTCTTAAGTATTATATATTTTTATTTTAATTAACTCTTTGAGTACTATATTCTAAAACATTCTAAAATAATTTGTACACTATCCTAAAACCTACCCTGAATCCTATTTTAATTTCCCTGCTGCAATCATTTTTTTTCCTTTACCTCTTTTCTCTCATCTCCCAATCGCCTTTGTCCATTTCCCCATCCTATCATCTCTTGTTTCTTTTCTTTTTTACTTTCCCTACCCCTTGCTCTCTCATCTCTTGCCCCATCATTGCATTGGACCTTATCCCTTCATATATCTCTCTCACCCTACTTCAATTCTCTCTTCTCTTACCTAACAAACACCAAACCCTACTCCCTGTTCTTCCTCAATTCTTCCGCTTTACTCCTCAATTCCTTCAAGCCCTAACCAATCCTTCCTCTTGCTTGACAAACCAATCTACCCCTACTCCAGTCTCAATTCCTCTATCAATAACTCCTCCCCTCATTTGATGCATAAGACCATTTTTTTTCCCCTAAAGCTCTCTTGTTGAGTATTTTTGGACAATCCTCCGTAATCTAATTCTGCAATTCGATAAATTCTCATTTGTTAATTATCTAGATATTTATTTAAATAAAAAGTAATTCTAGTATTAATTTTGTATATGATAGGTTTGATTTCAACGACGTTTTGGTGTTTAATCGATATTCCCATTTCAATATTTTATTTCACGAGTTAACTCAGTATCATTTCTCGGTATCATGTACATAATATATTATCTTTTATTTTCCTAGATTATTGTAAAAAGTAATTATTCTTTTAATAAATAGATTTTTTATATAAATTGAATTATCTGGTCTATTGTACTATTATTTTATATAAAAAATTGTTATTATAAATTGTGTCGCATATTGAACTATTAGATATATGTATAATTGTGGAGTTGGGTCATTATTTTTGTTGAATGTGGAGTATGTTGATTCTTGTATCGTATATGTATTATTTTAATTATCAGTTTAGCTATTTACAATTCCATCCTTTTATGTTATACTTCGAAATTATTATTGATAATATTATCGTTACATTACTCTTATTACAATTATTATTATTATGGAGTATATGATAGTAATTGTTAGTATCAGAGCCTACTCAGAAGATATAAATTCCTACATTAATAGCAGGCTTGATTCTAGCATTGAATAGATAAGCCAATAAGAATATTTGTTCATTTGTAATAGAAATTACATTAGTAGAAATATAAGTCGAAACATTTCTTAACTTAGTCTTAACTTCCACTTCTATTTATCTTTACGTAGTTTTACGGACTTAAATATTATTTACTAATATACGTATCATTTTATTACTTTAGCTCGTAAGCCAATGCTTCAACATTATTATTATATGTTTATCTTATATTATCATTTTATATGTGACATCCTTACTATATGAATAATTAAGTAATAAGTCAACTTTTTACTCTATCATATTATATGTATATATCAAATTTCTATTTCCTATCATATTAGTATTTGGTCATTATTTTTTGGCTTGGTGTTCAATACGTTAATACTCGTATTATATATATAGATATATTTTAAGTGTCGATTCAATTTATAATGATGCTATCTTATTATTATTATGTCTTATTATTAATATTAACTGCATTACGATTTCAGTATTTCTATTATGATAGCTATTATGATTATATAGTATATTATATTATTTGTAAAGTATGTCCGCTTTAGATTTCGATTATTAATATATTCTTCCTTACATATTTCTATGAATTATAATATTATCCGATTAAGTATGTATTGTTTTATTAGTATATCGATTAGTAAAATTAGATATTTCGATACCCTTATCATGTGTCCACTTTATATTTATATATATATATATATCATACCTTACGATTTAAAATAAATAAACAATATTATATAGATGAGTCAACTTTTTACTTAATCATATTACATATTATTTCTATTGTAGACTTATAATTTGATTCAACTATTTTCTTTTAGGACCTTGATTAAATAATTTATAGGTTCATAGATGATATAACTTAGTTACCGAATGCTTGAAAGTTAACATATATGCTTATTTTTCAAATAGATCTATAATGGTGATTGGATTTCCTTGTTGAAGTCCGAACTTTTGTTTTGGGTTGTAAGTTTAGAGTTTAGTTTGCTATTGTGGAGAGATTCTAGGTACACGGTGCTTGTTTGTATGGTTATGCGGTTATACTTGCTGGGTTAGAAAGGATCAAACTTGACTAATTTATATTTGGCCTAAAAGAATGGTTTGCTGGTTATGCTTGACCCGCTCATTCTAGGGGCCCGCAGTAGTAGTTCTCTAAAGGGCCAACTGCTGATCATGTGCGAGATTTACCTAGTAGACTTTCACATAGGACGACATAACTAGATTATTAGCTTTTTGAACTCTGGACTCTGAGCGTAAATTATTTAAAGGAAAACTTATGCTATATCTACTTATATATATGTGAACAAAGATTAGGTGTGGCTGGGTTATGAGTATCCTTTACTGTTTGTTAGCTTAATGTAAAGATAATCAAATTATTGTTTGTTATTATTATGTTATACCTGCATTTTATGCATGTGAATGATTAAACTTAGCATTCGTATATGTTTCTCATTCCTTTTCTTGTTCAGGTACAAGATTAGAGGATTATTTCATTCATGAGCAGACTTTTGTTGATGACATCTAGGAGGAAGAGGGTATCGAGTATCTTTATTATTATGATGATTAGGATCGAGTTTATTTCTATTTTTCTAAAGATGAGTATGTTATGTCAAGAGTCTTGTTTTATTGAGGAGATAGACTCCTTTTCTTTAATACTTAAGGATTTTAGTTAGTTTGATATATCTTATGTTTTTTTATATGAGTCGATACACTTCTTAACTCCGTTGAATATTTCTGGTTTTATGGCGATTATGAGTGGATGTGATTACCTATTGCTTTGTGGTTTACATGTAATAATTGGTGATATGTTTTTATTATGTTATTGATTAGTGGACTTAAAAGCCTTAACATATTCTAGGCAAACTGAAATATGTGGCAGGTTATAATACCCATTTAGAGTTACGGGGTGTTATAGGAGAGGTGTTGGAGGTTGAACCACTTGTGTCTTCAACAATAGAGAAAAGGGCTTTTTCGAGGGTAAGGGTCAAAATCCCAACCTAGGAACCTTTGAGAGCAAGTGTTTGGGTATATTCTGGAAAAGGAGGGAGATTTAGAGTATATTTAAAATATAAGAGATTAAACAATTGGTGTTTTCATTTTGAAAGACTGAGGCATATGAGCAATTATTATAATTATTTCAAAAAATCATTAGATGATTGTATGGGTTCAAGTCTTAAAGTTGCAACAGTTAAAGTTTGGAATACCCAAGAATAGTCGAATTAACAAAGCAAACCAATGGATTCTTCTCATTCACAACCTGTAAACCCTTCATTATTGCAACCCCTTTGTATAAAGAAGAGTCACCCTACACACTTACCCAAAAATAACATGCAAAATCTCAACCCCATCACTTTAAATGACTAGACTCAGTATTCCAATATAACACGACATACACAGAGTAAAAACAATTATGGGATGGGAAATTTTAACCTAAATACGGTACCTAATTGTTGCTCTTATGCACCAATTCAACAAAAACACAAAATGACCATTTTGCTACATTAACTCCCCCAAATAGCCCACCAAACAAACAATCCTTACTCTTTAACAATCCAACTCATTCGACTCATCAACAATCTTCAATGGAGGTGAATTATAAGGCTTATCTGGAAATAAATTCATCACTCTTTTGATGTTTCTCGTCTCAAAGCAATTGTGCTAACGCATACTCTAAGTAAGTTGTGCTTGAAAAGATCTTGAGGAGGAAGAGACAAAAAGCTAAAAATTACAAGAAATTTTGTGAGCTTTGATGAGGATTCAATTGAAAATCAAGAGAGTAAAGTGGAAAAAAAAATTAAAAAAAAATGAAAAAAATATAGAAAATTGAAAAAAAAAAATGATAAGTATGAGGAACAAGAAAGGTAGTTGAACAAAAAATATTATCATTGTTATGTGTGAAGAAGTGGAGTAGTTTGATGTAGCAGTGGTTGGTGGAGATTTTTTGGGGGGTGGTGGCTAGCCTAAAACAACTACAAAGGCCCCATGATTTTTCTAAGTTAGAATTGTTAAGGGATTGGGTCTTTAGAGACAATTCATCATTTAAATGACCTTATAAATAAGTTCAATCCTTCTATTTTTTTTTAATAGAGACAAAAAATGATGAAAAAAGATTAGAAAGGTTGTGTAATAGACTATGATACAACAACTCCTTTTATGTTGATAGACAAGGAATGGTTGGTGGCTTAGTCTTTGACTAAATAATAGTGTTGATATTGAAATATTGAATGAAGATGATCAATTTGTGGATAGTTTTATCAAGTAGTATAATGGAGGGATTTTTAGAAGAGTAACATGGGTCTACTCCACAACAAACTTTAGGCTCAAACAAAGGCTATGAATAAACTAAGATTATTTGCTGCAAATACTACACTCCCATGGCTTCGTATTAAGGACTTCAATGCCTTACTTTTTAAACATAAGAAGGAAGTAGGTAGGGGTTTAGAAAGAAGAGTGGTTGAAGGTTTTAGGAGTATGATAGAAGACACAAATCTCCATAACATTGGTTTTGATTGGCCCATCTTCACTTGGTCTAATGAAAGAGAGGGACAGACATTGACAAGAGAAAGAATAGGTAGTCGATTGGCTTCAATAGAATGGAGAGAGAATTATCCAAGATCGGTTTTACCTTAGGCCGATATATATAAGTTCCAATTTTTCCACCAAAAAATGAAGTTGAAACATACTTCTTTTAGAGCAAGGGTTTGTCGGCAATAAACTAAGGGATGTGTGTAATCTCTGAGTGATGATGGTTTGTGATTTGGAGTCATGTAGTGGTGGTAATATCAAAAGGTGCTAATGTGAGTAAGGGCATCTAACAACTTCTCTTGTTTTTCTTCCCTTTTTCCTTTAATTTTTGTTTGGGTTTCTAGAATGTATTTCCTTTTGTTTTTTAAGAATAAAGAATAAGATTAAATGAATGTTTTAATAGGGGTAGAATGTTAGATCATAAAGGTGGGACAAGGGGGGCAAAAGGTGGTTATCATGGGATGAGGGTATACGATCCCCTCTTAGTACTATGGTACCTTTTTTACCTTTTGCCAAATGAGGAGGGGTTTTATCTGCTAAAGTACAAATATCCTTTAATGAGCTAACTAATCATTTTTATCCTCTTACTAATTAAAATGTAATGAGGGTTGGTTAATAGATTAATTGGTAATTAAGCTAATTAATCGTGATTATACTTAATTAAGCAATTTAGACCTAATTAGCGATAATTAGGGTCTTGCCATATTTATCACTTTAATTAAGTCAATTGAGCTGTATTACTTCATTTATTAAAGTCTTTTAGTATTCAGGACCGACTAGAGTTTTTAGACTGCGTACATGATTAGCAATTTATGATTTCCAAGTTATTAAAGAAATTATTTGCAATTAGTGAAAAGTTTAGGGATATACTTAGGGTTTATTAGTAGAATTAGGGTTTTTGGCTTCCAATTAAGGTTTTTGGCAGTTTATTGATATTGTCCAATCGTTTTAAGGTTTTCCACATATTAGGGTTTTTAAGATTTTACGCATATAATTAGGATTTTACTCTCTCTAGTGTTTTTTAATGTATTATTTAGGGTTCAATCGTTTTATTTAAGAGTTTTATTATTATATATTTCATTATTATTTGGATATAAAAGTTTACTGGGTCTATATTGTCTCTCCAAGTATAATGTTAGCATTATCAAGGAAATATTTTCATAGAATTACTTTGGTTTTAGATGATTAATTACTCTTAACTTATATTTAATTATGATGTAAAACCTGATTAATGAATTAAGGTATAATTAAGTTTCTTAATCTTAATTACTTGTACACTTGACACTAATTAGGTACATTTTAGGGCTTAATGTGTTAACTTATGTTAATTAAACCCATTATATCATCTTGTTTAATTAGTTTAAAGATTTAGGACCAATTATTATTACTTAGTGTGTTTAAAGGGTAGATTAGGATTTAAGGGAACTTAAGCGATTAGTCTATGATTAGTAAATAATTTTACTATTTGATTAGAGTTTGATAGTTAGATTAGAGTTTTCGATGCTAGATTAGAATTTTAGGGTTTGAAGGTTCATTTAGGCGGTTTATTATTTATCTTAGAGTTTCGAATTCATTGTTAGAGTTACTTATATTAATATTCATTTTTGGCTTAGCTTACCTTTTACCAGTTTTAAGGAATTTTCATAGGTTTCAACTATCAGTCTCTTTCTTATTAAGATTTGGGGTTGGTCTCACTAAATTATGTTGATCGTGGGACTTAATGTTAATTATTAGCATTTGTTTATAGGATTTTAAGGCTTTGGGTGTAGGGGTTAAACTAAGGTTAGGGTTGCTATTTAGAGTTTCAAAAGTGTGAGATAAGGTCTTTAAGTATAGTCTCTTAGGTTCAAGGTTAATTATCTTACCAAGACTAAATCTATATTTCAAAAAATCTAATTAACTTTTAAACCCCTATTTAGGAAATTTGTAAGGTTTACAAAATGTGGCATGCTGATCATACCCTCCGATTTGGGGTAAGATAGTACTCATGTGAGCTAAACGTATATGTCTTATTAATTAAGGTCTAAATAAATATTAATAATACTGTAATACTTCTAAACGAAGGGACTTGAGGATCAATTTTATTCTTTTGATATTTAATATCTTAGTTATTCTAGTACTTCTTTTAGCGTTTTGTCAAAAGGACACCAAAATTAAATTAAACTAGTTAAGAGCCCACACTATGCACGGGTAAGAGTTTGAATTATGATTATAAAATTTTATCTTTTTGAAAATAATGAATATAAGCATAATTTAATTTCATATATTATCTAAAATATATTATCCAATAAAACATTTAATTTATTTACTAATTGACACTATAACATAATATAATATGATATACAATTTTCGCATAAAAAATGACATAAAATGAATTATTGAATATTAATTTACTACAATAGAATATAAAAGGTGAGATCGTTCTGAAATTAAATGAAATTATCTAACAAAGCCTCACAATGTACATATATAAGTTTCAATATTGGTTATAATTTTTTTAGAGCAAAAAATGTAAATATAATATAATATGTTTATGCGTTAAAAAAATATTAAAAAATTATTTAAGCATTGTAATGTCTTATAAAAACAAATTACTCATTATATGATTTGTAATGTCCTCAGGAAGAAGAAGACGTGGCGAAAAAACCTCAGTCATAACGTATGTGATCAGACCAAAACATAGTACGTGTTCATCATCATGACCAACAACGTCTTCTTCTTCCTGACGTCCCTCTGCTTTAACAGACACGAAGCGTCTAACTGTGAGAATTGCCGACAATGACTTGCTCAAAGTTGCAGGTGGTGATACTCCTGGACAACCAACAACCACAAGACGCGGCACTACAGCTGAACCACCATCTATTCTATGCAAACTCCCCACCAAACATATTTGGCTTTAAAACTCGACCAAGTATTCCTGATTTTCTCAAGCACGTCGCCATTCTAGGGCAGCTCAAGTAACCGCAAATACTAGGAAAACTGGATTAACAAGTTAAGTTTCAATGACTCAAAAATTAGAGCCGAGACTAGGAGGAATTCTAACTCAAGTCTCTCACCTGACTTCTTTTGAGGTGTATTATGCTATAAACCCAGAAGTGTGGAGTGGAGATACTCCTTTTAACTTCATCCCATGCTCTCGGTGGTTATTTATTATTGAGTTGATTACAAATGCGTTACCCATGTTATAGTAATTTTATAAAAAGATGATGGGAGTTTTTTTTTTCAATAAAAACATGATCCTTATCTCATATTTTTTTATAAATGAAACTTAACAAACGTAAGACATTTTTATTGGCTTATTCAATAATTAAATAAATGATAGAATTAAATATAATTAAAATTATTAAAAAATGCATTATGTTAATGAAAAGCCTGTTGTGCATTTCACGTCTAAGTAGGTAAAAAAGAGTAAAATAAATCCTCATAAATAGGGGAACAAATTTTTTTAAGTTAGAGGCTAGCACTAGTAAGTACGATAACAACGAATAATGTAATTAGGAAAATTTTCACATAACTAGCTTGAGGAAGTCCTAACTCAAATTTCTCATTTCAAACAATGATATTTGCGTTGTGATAAATGCTATGTCTTTTGTAAACCTTTTTTCATTCCAGAGATGTTGTGAACATAAACAAATAATAAATAAACAAAATGTTGGACGATAAGGTTGTAGAGAATTTCTCCAAGCCACCGTACCATTATTTACACTAGATAAATCATTTTAAGCTTCACTTCAAAGCAAAAACAGATGAAAAGCTGAAGCGAGAGCCTCTTCACTATTTATTTTTTAATTTAGATTTATTTAATGCATTTTTTAATTATATTTATTTCTATAATTTATTTAATTACTAAATCAACTAATAAAAGTATGATACATATTACTCAAGTTCCATTAACAAAAAATTACAAAATATGGGTCAGATCTTTATTGAAAGAAATGACTCTAGTAATCTTTTTACAAAACTACTATAATACAGGTCATGTGTTTGTAATGAGCCCTTTATTATTCACATCTCCTATTTTATTGATTAAATGTCTTTTCTTCTTTTACACCCAGAAACATCTTTTGTACCTAGAAACAAAAATTATTTAATGTTATTAATACCTTACTTGGATTAATGAGTTATATGTAAATACCAACAATATTTAAATACTTGAAAATAAAATAATATATATTTTTTAAAAAGTACCAATTGTATATTTACGTATTATAATTTTATTGATATTTATATATTACTTATCAATTCAACGATATGTTGATATAATATGGATGTGACAACTAAGATAATCCAATCTTTTAGTGAGAAAAACGTGTTTTATAACATTATCGTGGCATAGCCAAGCAAGATATCATTTATGGTAATTCTACTTGTTTCCTTCTTCTTTTAATTTCCTTAGACATACAATGGTCTTGTTATAGTCTAATAACACTAAGTGGCAATAATAATATAAGATTGATGTGATATGTCACTTATTCTAATAGACTCGTGTAAGGATTAGTTTTGAACCACGAATTGGCCTAAAATGATAAGCCTAAATTGCCTTCGAAATCAACGAGCCCATAAGGACCGAGGCGATTTGCAGTTCATGCTACTTGAACCGGTAATTCAAGAACTGAGTCAACCTCTCCACTTAAAAAAAAAAGGAAAATTAAAAATCAAATTCTCTCACTATTCACACTGCACAACCTACAGACATATATTCTTTGAATTGTGATAATTTACTGTCACTTTATGACAATATCAATATCCCATCATCAATTTGTCACTTTATGACAATATGTTTCCCACATACACACATCCATAATACTCATGGTGAATTTGAAAATGAATTTTGAACTAAACAAGGTACGTGAAACTACAGGCAATAATTGAACTCAGCATGCAAATGAAGTCTGAAAAATTTTAGACTGTGAGTAGAGTTATGCGGTGCAGCACAATTTGCAATGCAGTGTAATTTGCGCTGCAAATATTTTTACAAAGAGGAGTGTATTTCTAAACCATTGCAAAATTTAATTTTCGAATGTTGAAACTTTCCAACGGAATGATTGCATAAATTTTCCCACACACAATGCTTCAAGCCTTCACAAATTTTTCATTCCTCATTCACGCATTCATACGACTCTACGCTCAATATTTTCTTGTTTATATTTTCCTATTATTTGAAAACTTCGCCATGTATTTTCAAATTCAACTATTTTCATTGTATGTCTATTCTTCATGCAATAAATTTAACTTGCTCATTACACTCTCTTATTGCCAATTTCCTTCAATATTTTGGGGGTATAAATTTTAGTGGATCAAAGAACAATTTTTTTTTTTTTTTTGTACAAATCTTTCTTCTAGGAAGAAGCACAATTCGTCTTTAAGTGGGAGAGGTGAGGAAAAGGCCATGGGAATGGGTACATCTTTTGCACCATAATGGCTTGACGATGTTCCAATGTACCCTAAGTATAAGTACAAATATGATCTCAATGAGAAGAAGGCTCATAAAGTGATGAAAAATGTTGAACACTAAGGTACACCAACACCTAGCTTTGAAATCGAACCTTAATGTAAGAGTTATCATGACAAACTACCTCTTGGATATAAACCTCTACGCATAAGTATCCCTACGTGACCCGCTGGATTTAAACCTCTATGCATAAGTTGCCTCATGACCATATTCAAGGATGAGGAGGATGAAATCGAAATGATTTTTGAGATCGATAAGCAACATATAGGTCATTATGTACCTAGCAGTTCTAGGTCTTTAGGCTTAGGTAAGCCCCCTAAACCCAATAAATATAGTATTTTCACAATGCATTACTGTAAAGGAATATATAAGAAAGGGAACTCAAGCATTCTACAACTACTACAATGTGAGCTATGCTTGGAAAATGAAAGAAGGATATGGTATCCTTAAGAGGCACCTAAAATTGAAGCTTCTTGGAAAGGTAGGGATAGATAGTATGCAACAACAAATCACTCGAGGCAGTGATTCATTTAGACAAGCGCTAATAAGGTATGATCAAGAGAAACACAAGTACAATCTCTATAGTACTTGCCAACATGCACTTGTCATTCAATGCAGGTACATCAGAATAGCTAAGCCGATACGAGCAAGAAATGTTCAACCCTAGCTCACAACAACTAAGTTGCACCATATTGAATCGAGCTATACAATAGCTTTATCATAATGGTAAGCAAGAGCTCACAAGTAAATTTGCTTCACTTGATATATTAGTATCCATATGTACTAACACATGGATGGATCCTTTTTGTAATAATTCTTACTTAGGTGTAATTATTTACTGGATAGAGAATAATTGGAAAATTAATAAAAGATTATTGGCTCTAAGGATATTTAATGAGCACCATATAGTGCAAAATATTTATGAAATTATTAGAAAAATCCTAAATGAATATAACGTAGTTCAAAAAAAAATTTTTCCATTGGTTTTATCAATGCAAGTGTTAACATGGCCTCTATAACAGATTTGTAAAATCTTTGTCACCCAGCACCGAGTTTGGGGGGGGGACAATATAGGTGGGGTTTCTACATATGTAATACATATCATATTCTTAACTTATTTGTCAAAGATGGCATTACAACTTTATAGAACAGTATAGCTCCAATTAAGAATACGGTGAAGATAATAATAGAAAGGTCGTTCTTCTACGAGCAATTGAGGAACTTTTGCATGGAGTACGGGAAAAGGCCTTGAAAATTTAAGATGGATGTGCAACACCATTGAAACTCCTCATACAAGTTATTGCATAGCACTAGTCCTTAAAATGAATAGTTGTGTAACTTCGCTATGTATAACATACGTAAGATTGACATTCATCCCAATAACTAGGATATATGTATTCAGTTATTAAAGGTTCTCAAAGTTTTTTATGATTCGATTAAGACTTTCTTACATGTGTACAGGCTGAACATCTACTTATTTGCCATGTTAGCGATTGGCATACTTAGCGTGCTCCTTCAAGCTCACGAAGACTCGAACCTACAAGTTTACGTTTATGATATGGTGTTAAAGTAGGTATCTTATTATAAAGATATTCCTCTTATGTACCTTATTGTAGCTATCTTAGATCCCCGTTGTAAAGCTAATGTACTATTGATGTATTTGAAAAATTATTACGGTTATGTTGATGATCTAATGGATTCCTAACATATGTACAGCTCGGAAACATAGTGGGATGTATCCATAATGACAACCGATATAGAAGAGCTTCTTACGTGTTACTAAAGTCAATATGGTCGCCAATCATTAGTTTCTCCTTCACCACCTACCAAAGAGTATCACTACTCATTTATGAGTGAGCAATTGTTGGCATAGAAATTGAAGTGACAGCATTCTAGGGACCATTGTCCAAGTTCCAACACTACATGAACACAAATTTAAAGTTCTCTGAAAATATCTCCATTAAGAATTTCGACGTCTTGGACTGGTAGCAGAGGTACATAAGGGACTATCCACTCTTAGATTGCACTGCATGTTAAGTACTTGTTGTTCTTGCATCAACAATCACTGTTGAGTAAGCGTTTAGTACTATAGGTCTCATCCTCGACAATCGGTAAGCCTTTCTTTCGGTTGTTAACGTCGAGGTAAATGCTTACATAGAAGACTAGTATAAAGTAGCCTATAGACAACAAGAACCATAGAGGACAACAAGCGAGGAGGATGAGTACTTCAATGACTGAAACAAATCTAATGAAAGCCCAAGCTTGGTCATAGGTACCATTCCCGAGCACAAATTGCTAACACAAGGAGACACCTAGTAAGAACTAATAAATCTTTCCTTTATTTTTATTGGTCCTTCGAAAAAAGTTGTGACCTAATAAAATTGTTTTTGCAATTACCCCAAAAATCCTAAATTGTACGTTTTTCCAAAAATTAGCGATCTAGCCTTGGGCTTTTCAA
The DNA here is from genome assembly GCA_024138005.1 of Lumnitzera racemosa. Taxonomy (NCBI): domain Eukaryota; kingdom Viridiplantae; phylum Streptophyta; class Magnoliopsida; order Myrtales; family Combretaceae; genus Lumnitzera; species Lumnitzera racemosa. The sequence goes on from JAMXBC010000011.1 coordinate 64,535,517, forward strand.
ATTGTCACTAACTAAAATTATTTTTCTTTGAAAAAATTTAAACGGATAATCATTTACACTTGGTTTTTTTTTTTGTAATTTAAAATTGTCTAACATTTTAAATATTTTCTAAAAATCCAAATTGAATTTTGATTGTCTGATTCCGACTAGCAGATACATAGGTATCTTCGAGACAACTTTAAAATCAATTAAAAAAATTCCCCGTACCTCTAAATACTCAAGGACTAAATTGTTATTATAATGTTTTGTACCAATACCAAAAATGGGCAATATTTTATTTTATATTTCTACTTGGCAACTATACTTTGATCAAGGAGAGAATATTTTATAATGTACCACCATGATTTATAATTAATAATAACATTGTAATTTACTTCTTTCATGGGTTCCAAAATTCCAACATTGCAATGATAATTATTCATCTTTTCCAATTTCTATGGCTTTACTTTAGATTACTCAATATTATAATATTGCACTAATATCAAGTTCATGTGTGCCGAACATATTACCCTTGAACCGTAAATTTTCAATAAAAAATAATGGTTAATCATTTATGCAATAGTATGTGTGATGTAAATGTATGAGTAACGTTTTATAATAATCTTGGAAAGAAAATACAAGGGAGATGACAGATAAATATTAGTGTGAATACGGAAATAAATAAAAATTTTGAAATAATTATGGTAATTAATTAATTAAAAAAATCACACATGATACGGTTTAAAGACCGACAAACTAACTTGGACTCGTAGCTACACAGGTCGGTCAAAGTTCACTTTGGAGCCGGCCCATGAACCAACTATTCCAGGCCGGTTCTAAGCCGGCAAACGGGTCTATGTTCCAATCCTAAGTGAGCAACGATTTTGCAACTTCATTCCTAAACACATTCTTATTCTGATGAGTATTACAAACAAAAAAAATCCAAAGATTTTATAATGCCATTGATAAATAAAAATGGCACTTGAATAAATACAACTAGTCACCATTTTAACATGCCTCTTAAGATTTTAGGTAATTTTCCAATGGGTAAACCACATAAAATTACATCACAAAATGTTTTTGGAATAATATAATACAGAAAAGAAACAAAATACAACGTTTTAGAACTAAACTAGTGCATATGGAAAATTCTACGGATGTGTGCTCCAGGATTTCTTTAGGAAGCTTTAAGTTCACATGCGTGCTCCAATACATTTCATAAGCTCTAGAGTTCATTCACAACTATAAAACTCCCTTGTTAGAACATTCATGGGTTCACAAAATTTAGCACAACAATGTCAATCAATTAAATGAAAGGTTACTTGGAATTACTCTTCTCTAGGGTTGAATGTAAAAGAGAAAACTTCGTAGAGGCTCCTTCACAAGCGGAGTTTGGTTTCCATGCTCTCAATCTTCTTCCCTTACTCTATTTCCATGAGTATTGGGTGAACTAAAAGGAATCATAACTAATTTCTCTCTCCTCCTCCCCTTTACTTATTTCTTTGTATTTCAAAAGAGTCTATCCTTCCTTATTGTTGCTACTCATATAGCATATAGTATATAGTAGTAAAACCCATACCTTACACTTAACGGGCCCAACTTTACTACTATTTGCCCACTACTGATTTTCAACAACACATACCTACTAATACGGTCCGATGTGGATGAATACACGACGTATGGTATCCCACGAAGTAAAGAGATGAGTCCGAGCCTCGAGACAATCTAAAGAGTAAATAAAAGTCAAAGGTTGAGCAAAGGTCCTCATGCACTAACGAAAAATATGACACACTAACACCTCACACAAACTCAGTTCATACTTGATATGTTGCACAAGTATTACTGGAGATCACTCATCATTAATCCATACTCAATGGATTAGACAAGAGTAGTCGAGAGCAAGTAAGGAAAACACTTTGCTCACGAAAATGTGTATGAAAAATCAAGATAGTATGTTCTTTCTTTTGTTGCGACTATTACAATATGCAAATATTTATATGATCTAATTAAGGTAAATCTTAGGTTAGAGTAAATTACAAAAAAAAAAAAGATTCCTAATAATAAAGGAAAGGAGAATATTTTACAAGAGTAACATTGTAATCAGACAAAAAGAATATCCAATGGCATAAAAGAAAGTATAAATGTCAGAAAAAGATAATAAGTGCATTATTTACTCATTTTGTGCTCCCAATGACACTGTGGCCAAGTAGGGGTAAGCTCTAATTAGGTCAAGTTGACGTTGGCAATTCAATAGCTCGATAGCTTAGAATTAGGATAGGATTGGTTCAAGAGGTAACTCATTGTCGAGTTAGCCCTAAGTGGTCAACTCCTGATAGTTGTCAGCTTAGCTTTAGTATAGGTCAGGTCAACAATATTCTAATTTGATACTTGGACAAAAGTATTGTGTAGAGGTTAGCTCAACATGTCGACTGGTCACCTTAGCAGCTTTGTTAGATGATATAGAGAGTGAAGTAACTTAATAGGTCAGACTAAGGGATGCGCTGCTCCTCATCATTCAACTCACCTCGGATAGCTCGACAAGTCATCTAAGTAAGCCCTCAAGCTCGAGAGCATACAATTGATCCATGATCCCTATCATCCCCTTAAGGCTATTTGAGATTTAGGATCAAATCTGATTCAACTTCATGTTGCTCATCTTCGAGAGTATATAGGTGGATCTTAGCAATGTTGAAGGAGTCCAAAGCTCCATAGGTATTAGAATTGATCTTTTCAAGCAATTTGAAGGGTCCGTCAGCTCTAAGAGATAACTTGCTCTTCTTTTAATTTGGGAATCATTCCTTACTTATGTGGATTCAAACCAAATCACCTGGTTGAAGTTCTCTTTTCTTCCTTCCTCAGCCTCGCTTCTCAAGCTTAATAGTGACGCGGCTTAATTGTTCCATGACCTTCTAGTGCATGGCTCTGATGGCTTCGACTCTTTCCACTACTAACTACTCATCTTTTAGGCATAGAAACAGTGTTTGGTCCATTGGGAGCTCAGGGTTAAACCTATAGGCGACCTCAAATGGAGACATGTTTGTTATATTGTGGGTGGTCCTATTGTAGGAGAACTTTATGATCAGCAGATACAAATCCTAGTCAACCATGTTCTAATCAACAACAACCGGTAGTAAAGTTTCTACTGTTATTTTGACAACCTTCGTCAATCCATTCGTTTGTGGATAACAGGACATGCTATACAATAGCTTAGTTCCCATTTATCTCCATAATGTTCTCCAAAAATAGCTCATGAACTTTGAATCCCGGTCTGAAACAATGGTTCTGGGTACTCCATGAAGCTTTACTACCTCCAACAAGAAAAGAAAAGAAATAGCCAAAGCATCATTAGTTTTTGTATAGGGCACAAAGTATGCCGTCTTGCTAAATCAATTAATGACAACCATGATAGAGTCCTTCCCTTAGGACTTCCTTAGTAACATAAAGTCTATATTCAGCTTGGACTATGGTTTAGTTAAGATAGGTAAGGGTAAATAGTGTTCTTGCTCAGCTGAGTTTTTCACTTTTTTATAGGTTGCATGCCTTTCCAACATAGATTAGACGTCTTTCATCACTCTTGGCCAAAAGAATCTTGAGGATAGTACCTCATGAGTTCAATATTGGCTAAAGTGTTTTGGTAATCCTCCTCCATACGCCTCACGCACTAATAATTCTCTCATGGAATAGGTTGGGATACATAATCTCCTCTTCCTAAACAAGTATCTGTCCTCCTTATGATGGTCATCGAATGTCCGTTCTTCCTTACACTCGATAAAGATGTTACCAAAATATGGATCCTCTACATATAAACCCTTTATCCTTGAAAATCTAAGCAGCCTGGTTTGTAGCTTAGTTAGGAAGGAATGCCGTTTAGATAGGGTATCAGCCACTACATTATTCTTCCCATTCTTGTATTTCATGACATAAGAAAATCCGTCCATCAACTCGATCCATTTCGATTGTCTTCGAGACAACTTGGGTTGACTCTTCAAATATCTCAACGACTTATGATCAATGAATATCACAAACTCTTTAGGCAATTGATAGTGTTGTCATATGGTTAAAGCTTGGATCAAGGAGTAAAACTCCTTATCATAAACAGAATAATTAAGCGTAGCTCCTTTAAGTTTCTCATTGAAGTAAGCAATAGGTTAGCCTTCTTACATCAGTACGGCTCTTATGCATAGTTCAAACGCATCACACTCCACTTAGAATACTTTGTCAAAGCTTGGTAAAGTTAAGATGGGGGTTATAGTTAACTTTTCCTTCACCTACTCAAAACTCCTCTACTCCTCTCCTTATCGAAACCTAACATTCTTCTTCAACAGTTCAATGAGTGACGCTACGATTGTACTAAAATTCCTTATAAATCTGTGATAAAATTATGCTAAGCCGTAGAAACTTTTCACGTTAGTTGAAGTGGTTGGTACAGTCCATTCGATGATTGCTTTTATCGTCTCATCATCGAATTGTAATCCTTTACTACTTACAACAAAATCCAATAAGATCAATTCGAGTCGACAAAAGTCACACTTCTTTAGATTGGCGTAAAGCCTTTTAGCTTGGAGTTTTCCAAAGACTATTTAAAGATTCTCTTGGTGAGTCTCCAGGTTAAGACTATACACTAAGATGTCATTGAAGTAAACCACTACAAACTTCCCTATTAGTTTTTGCAGCACATGATTCATCAATTGCATAAATGTGCTCAGTGCGATTGATAGTCCAAATGGCATCACAAGCCATTCATAAAATCCTTGGCATGTCTTGAATATAGTCTTCCACTCATAATCTTTGCGCTTTCAGATCTGATGATATCCAGATTTGAGGTCAATCTTAAAGAATAATCTTGCTCCGTTTAGCTCATCTAACATATTATTAAGCTTTAGTATGGTATACTTATACTTGATGGTAATACGATTTATTGCTCGGCTATTTACATGCATTCTGTGTAAGCCCCTAAAATTAAGTTTAGAATAACCGAGCCTAGATTTAGGGCATTTAGAGAAACTTATTCAATTGAGCTCAAACTTTATGATTAAGATAAAAAAGTTAGTTGAGATGATATAGTGAAGTTAGATTTTAGAAATAATGACCCAAAACCTCAATTTTGCCCTTAGAAGTAGGAATATTCAATATAGTACTAAAATGCTTAGAACCCCTAAAATCAAGCTCAGATTACGACGAGAATTTAGAGATTAGTTAATTGAGCTATAAAATGAGACAATAAAATATAATTTACTATATGAAAATACACGTAATTTTATGAGTATACCCGGTATAAATAATCATTATACTCGTAAATTATCCCTAAATTATGTAATTATACATATATTGTGTTGAATTCATGAAATTAATTTAGAGAACATATTCTAGAAATTAATTTAGAGAACATATATATATTACACGTGATATATACACATGATATATATACTTGTATATTACTAAATAACTAAATATTAATTAAATATTCTTAAAATACAAAAATAATTGTAAATCCTATCCTATAAAATTCAAATGTAGCTGGAATTGCTGGAGAATCACCATGGCACAACTCCAACAGCAGATTGCAATGAGTCAAAAGTAAATTCTTAACAAATGGACACCTCTTATTTACTTTTATGAAGAAAACCTAAAGAAAAAAAAATAAAAAGGGGTAGAAATTGACTCCATAAGCATAAATAGGCTTCATTGCAACATTACACAACTTTACAAATCAAAAGCACTTGAAAGAAAAATTTAGAAAAAAATTGAAGGAAATTAGAAAGAAAATATAAAAAATAGGGAAACCACTATGCCAGACCCAGACAACCACCTAATAATGAACCTAATTGTCCACCACCAGTCCAAGCCGCGTTTAGGCCATTCGACATACACCCACCACCCTATGGCCATCAGAGACACCAAGAACAGTAAGGTCAAATTCTTGCCCTATTTTTCAATAATTTATAAAAAACAATAAATCTACCTAGAAAATTATGAAAAAAAATTTGTACTTAGGTTATTTTGAACATGCTTTTACATGATATTATTATTTTTGAAAAATTCGTAATATTTAATATACTTCCTTAAGAAATCTACTGTTCATTCGAATTTAGAATTATAAAATAAATGTACTAAATAATGTTGTTTTTAGCTGAAAATTTTTGTATAAGATACTTATGATATATAGATAATTGTTATGTAACTCGAATTTTTATTTAATGCAATAAAAATAGCTCAAAAATAGGCTAGAATTATGAATTTAATAGGAAATTATGAAATTAATTAATGAAATGGACATGTGCTGATCTATAGTAAATAATAACAGTATTAAGTCATATTGAAATTAATTTAGTGTAAAAAGAATCATAATTGAGTAATTTAGGGGTACAATTGTAAATACAAGTATATAGGTAATAAGTCGAAAACTTGAAATTAAGTAATAACTGAATTCCTTATATTTTTAGGAGTCTATAGAAATTTTCGAAGAATTATTTGGAAACTTAGACTATTTGTTACGAATTTACCTAATAAAATGACTTAAATTATAAGTCGGGGTGTATTTTTAATATTAATAAGCTAAAATGAATTAAATAGTTAAATAAAGCTATATACGTAATTACTAATTAGATTGGATTAAATGAGTACTTTTATTATATTTACTAATTTTTTTTATCGAGATACACTTTAGGTATATTAGGGTTGAATAATATTCATATTGTAACGATATATAAACAAATTAGGTAAAATATAATTTAATGACGTAAATTATGTATAATACGATAATATTCCTATGGATACGTATAACTGCATTAAAAACTCGAACTACCTATTAAAAAATGTCTCTAAGAACATAACTCGTAAAATGTGTCGTTAGGTCTTTATGACTCCAATGACAATAATTTTATTAAAATCGGACAACTTTAAGTAATATAACCTATAACTTTATTATATTCTAGAATATACGTATTTCGGTAACCCTATCAGAATTAAAACATGATTTAATAAATTAAAAGTATATTTCAATGCGATCGAAATAATATATAATACGTAATAGTATATATGACGTACAGTATCAACAATTAATAACTTAATTCGATATATAGTAATAATTCAACTATATATTATGAAAATAATAATACATATATATATATAACCATTTTAGATTAAATCCTAATGTTTTTGTAATTATTACAAAAACTAAATTTGGGTCTTTTATGTAAATAGGATCTTTCAATACAAAGACAGTTGACAATTCGAGTCAGTAGTAGTAAGTATCTAAATAAGTAAGTTAGGATTGTGGCTTCACCGCTTATTGGAATATTATTTAAAGTATCCGGAGACCCAAGAGTATTTCTGGCTGTGTTTATAGTTAGTTAACTGTGCGCATGCCGTATGTGTAGATGATATGCAGTTGTGACAGGAGTTGAACTCCTTAGTGTATTGTTCTACATGTTTACATTAATTGTGTATTGTATGAGTTTGTTAGTTGCCCCTAATTAAAATTAACGTTTATTCGACTAAAATGAAACTGGACATGCATAAAACCCATTAAGGGAACCGATTAAGAGTGTTAGGCCAAATACCGACTTCCTTCGATGAAGATAGCTGAAATGGTCTTTTCCCCATCCTTAGTTGAACTAAGTGATCGGTGAGGAAGTCGCGGCAAGATTGGGAGCTATGGTTTAAAGGTGGTCATGGGAGGAGGGTGTTCTCCACTGTACAAGCCCGGGTTTGGTTTGACTTGAGTCATGATGAAACTCCTTAATCTGGGTTAGAGCGGATGGAATTTCTCTAACCTCACAGTAGACCAAATAACATTGTGCGATGTTTCATTTGATTGATTGCATTACATTGCATTTCATTATAATTATTAAATTTATTTATGTTTGTACAGTACTCTTCTGACTCCATCCTACTTACTAAGCTAGTTGTGCTCACATCCCTATAAACTCTTTTGCAGGTGTTGAGTGAAGTCAAGATGTTTAGATACCACCATTCCTAGGTTAGTGTGCTACTGTTTGGGAAAGTGAGAATCAATGAATGAACTGAATCTAGGATTTTGACTTTGTTTTTGAGGAAACTAATTGGGTATTCCTTAGGAGCCTACTAATTTCTTAACTTAATGTATATAAACTACAAAACCTGTGGTTTTTAATAAACTCTGATTGTAAACTTTATCTTTGGACGTAAAACGATTGTGTAAATACTAATGTGGTACTAGATAACAGGTTATATAGAACATATATTTTGTAAAGCTCTACCACAGGTTTGGATATTAACAGGTGTCAAAATAGACGTTTCCAGCTGGTTGAGTTATGTACGCCTTGTGTGAACTGTATCTATGTTAATAGCTGTGAGGTCAGCTTATATCTTAGGTTAGTTTACATGGTGAGATTAGTATGACTCTTCCTGTTCGGGGCATGACATTCTGCATGACCTATCTTTCTTAGCTACCAATAAGACTGGTACGACTCAAGGGCTAAGGGATTCTCCCATGTACCCTTTCTTCATCAACTCATCTACTTGTCTCTATAACTCAATAACCTATTCAAGGTTCAACTTATAAGGAGGCTTATTTAGCAGTACAACTCCTGACTGCAAGTCAATCCCATGTTCTACGCCTCAAATGGGAGGTAAGCCTTCCAACAGCTTACTTAGAAATAGGTCGACGAACTCATCCAAGATGGTTTTCACCTTAGTAAGAACCATTCCCTCCTTGAATCTCATCTCCAGCAACCTTTTGACTAACAAAGAGGTCGGCTCTTCGAGTTCCATCTCTCTTTTTAGCTCAACTCAATTCATCACTAAAGCCTCTTTCTTTAAGACTCGGCTCAATTGGGTCTACATGACTTTTACTTACTCGGCAGCCATAGGGCTCAACTTCATCTTTCTACCCTTGTGCTCTAGGGAACATGTATTCCTTCTTCCATCATACATTACGGTTTAGTTGAACATCTATGATTGTCTAAGTAGGATGTAGGACGTACTCATAGATAACACTTCACAGAACACTTTATCCCAATAGTTGCTAATACAGATTGACACTAATACTTGTTTGTTCACTTACAAGGCTTCCTTATCACTAAGCTAATGTAGCTTATAAGGATTTAGGTGAAGCTTGATCAACAACTTCAATTATTGGACCATAAAAGCAAAGGCTGCATTAGTACAACTCCCATTATCAACCATCAGGGCATACAATAACCCATTCATCTTGAATCCAATGTAGAAAAGATTCTCTCTTTGCTCGTCTTCAGGTACAGGACTTTGACTCATTGTCCTCCTCAACACTAGAGTGGCCGGCATAAAATTACCTTCCTCACTATAGATGACTTCCTCTTCCTCGGACAATTTGGTTTTCTTAGTTTCTTTCAAGTCTTCCACTTCCTCAGCAGTACTATCTACCTCAACAGTTAGCACTTCACCTCAGATCACCATGGTTCTTCTATTTAGACACTAGGCAGCCACATGTCCAAATCCTTAACATTTGAAACACTTGATCTCGCTGGTCTTTTATCATGAGCTCTAACCTTTCTTGAACTTCCTCAGTATCTCCTTCTCCTTTACTTAAGGTAATTTGAGCAAGTCGGGTCTTAACAGTCTTACTTGGTTTCGACTGCACAAGTTTGCTTAGAACATATCAATTACTACTGGGCTGATTGATAGGAGGTTAGGATCTTCCTGATCGGTGCCTTTCTAGCCTTTTAACGGCTTGGATAATGTCATTAAGTTATCTAATAACTAAGGTTTCTAGAATATCTTCAATCTCATGCTTCAATCCATCAATGAACCAAGATATAATTCGGTCTTTAGGCTTAATAACTTCGTATCGGATCATTAACATCTAAAACTCCTTTACATAGTTATCAATAGTCGATCCTCCTTGCCTTAGCTCTTGTAATCCTTTGAAGGCATCTTACCAATAGTAGCTCAAAACAAACCTTCTCCTCATGATCATATGCATCTCATCTTAACTCCTAACTTCACATTCTCCTTCCCTTCTTCGAGTAGTTTCATGTTCTTTCGCTATAAGGTTACATAACCAATAAACTCCAACAGAGCAAGTCTAACCTGTGCATTATCTGATACTTCGTAGCATTCAAATTGTTTCTTAATCTTATCTATTCAATCCCGATAGTCCTCAACATTACGACTCCTAAAAAAGCTTAGAATATGCATCCTTAACCCTTTAACCTTAAGGGCTTGAACATTCTTCTCTTCTGGTTTGTAGTATTCCTCCACTTCATCACCTTCTTCCTCCTCTTCTTCTTATTTGATTTCATTGAGTGCTAGTTTGCATCTAGCAACCTTATCCACTCGTCTAGCTCAGGGTTGTTGAACTAGGGCATTAACTCAACTAAATTGACCACTGCCTCTCTAAGGTTGTTCACATCCTGTATTTGGGCTACTTGTGGCTCGCTGCATATCTTCATTGATAACGGTCACCAAACTAGTTAATAAGTCAATGAGCCTGTCTAGTTGATTACCCATTAACTAAGGTATGAATCTTCCTTATTGACATTAACCATTCTCAGCGTCACTCTCTTGGTTACCTAGAGCTTCTTGAACACTTAAATCTGACCTTGTTAGCTAACTCACAAGATCGATGGTTAAAATACAACTTTAAAGTTTGATCTGCGAATAATGACAGCAAAATAATAACGAATACCCCCATCATTATGACAACTACATATGGTAAACAAGCAAACACTCACACTCTATTTTTATACACAAGAAACAGGGGAAATAAAGCATAGAATTTCTCCAACACTATTCACTTACCAAACTCTTATGTTAACAACAGAACTTCTAACATACAAAAGCAGTAACAATTTACTCAGAGAACAAAGTAACATAAACTAGTTTCAAACATAGCTAAACTCTAATGTAAGCCCTAAAGTTAAGCTAAATAACTGTAGGATTGAACTTAGAATACAAAGTTTAGGGCAATCAGTTAAAGAATTCGATCAAACCTAAATTATAAACTATGGATAGAAATATTAGTAAAAATGACCTCGTAAACTTGAATTTAAGAAAATAAGTAATAAAATAGGAGACTATAAAATTTTCAAATTTTAAGTGTAATAATTATTAATTATCAAAAAGACGAAAAGTGTAATCTAATAATTAATAAATTACTAAAGATAGATTATATGTATACTAAAAATCATAGAATGACCTAAATAATAATTAGGAATGTTCACATGTAGCCTACATGTATTTATGTAGGGATAAAAATACACAAAATTACTTAAATTATCTAATAACTTATTAAATAATTAAAGAAAATTATTAATTAATTAAGAAAAAATAAAAAAAATCAAAGGAATAAGAAATTATGTGGATTTGGTCATGGTAAGTTAGGAAGTGAAGAAGAAAATTAACTAATCAAAATCAAGCAACACAAAAGGCAAAAATTAAGGGATTTGGGCAATGTCTTGGGCAATTAGGGAAAAAAAATTGCAAAGCTCCTTCAGACAGTTAGAAGTAAAAAAAAAAAAAAAATAGAGAGCATCGAAATTGAAAGAGAAAAATTAAGGTTAGAAAAAAATAAGGAAATTTGTGCAATAGGAGCTAGTGAACCAAACTCACACATCACTACCACTTGGGACCGAGTCGCCACCGCCACCACTACCCCACTCTAGACCCACCGCCTGGACCGTCCGACATACCTGGACTGGTGTTGGAAGCCCAAAAGTCATTGAATCGGGTGAGTCTCTCATTTGCTCCGATTTTGTATAATTTCTTAAAATTATTTATTTTACCTAGAAAATTATGAAATTTATTATTCTAAGGTTTTATTGTATATATTTTTAGGAAAAAATAGTGATTAAGTTTAATCACGTCTGAAAATATAGGATTCTTAATAAATTAATCAAAACCGAGCATGATTATAACTAGAAATAAATAGGCTTACGAGCAAAGTTTGGAGCTCAAATTTTTTCTATAAAATGCTTAAGTAATAGAGAACATTGCTATGAAGCCATTTTTTTAAATTAAAATTTTTTAATTTTTAAGTAAATTTTTAGCTCTAAAATGATAGAAAAATTAGGTAATTTTGGGTTAATTAGGTGATTAATTCATTAATTATTGATTTAGATAGTAATTAAATGGTTAGGGATGTTAATCTCTAATGTAGAAACCTAATCCTAGCCTTTGGAGTGTTAAGTGTAATTAATGAAGGAATTATGAGGTAATTGTAGGAAATTAGGAATATGTAGAATTGAAAATTTAATAAATATGAAAATTAGGTTTATTTAGATAATATAATAATAAAAATCAGTATATCATAAATTTGAAACAAAATTTAATTTTAGTTAATTGTATAAAAAATGTAAGATTTTCTTATATCGGGAATAAATCCAGTACCCTAATTAAGATTAGTGTGTACCGAACAATTTAGAACACTAAATTAAGACCCAATATGATATTAGAATACTCAAGCTTAATGTGACTAATTTCACAATAGGATTCGAGCATATTTAAGATTTCAGAATCAAAACTAGAATCTAATTTAAAAACTGAACCTCGAAATAAGGTAGAATGAATCATTAATAAATAATAGGTATACATTGAGAAATGAGTTAAATTATAACTTAGAATATGAATCATTAAAGTATAAGTACTAAAAAGACCTATTTATATTATAGGATATCTATAGACGAACCAACTTGCAATTAAGTAATCAGGCGATTGAGAATTTCAAGTAAGTTAGGTTATTACTTACTGTATTAGAGTACTATTTTATGGTACTCGGAGACTTAAGATTGTGTATGGTTGTGATTATAAGTAGTTTATGCATGTGTTTAATGTATCTGAATTGATGCTGAAATTTTTAATATGATTAATTTTTTGTTATGACTATATTGGTGTAAAATTGTTTGAACACCTTAAATGAAATTTAATTTTATTCGACTCTAATAACCTAAATTATTATGCATTGCAACCCGTTAGGGGATCATTACGATTCTCTAACCAAATACCGACACATTTGATAAAGATAGCAATTGGACTTTTTCTTATCTTTAACCGAACTAAGTGACAAGAAAGGAGGTCACAGTGAAGATGACGGCATTGGTTCGAAGGATAGTCTTAGGAGGAGCAGTGTCTCCATTGTGCAAACTTGGGTTTGGTTGTGAACTGTTGCATAATATGAAAACTCCTTAACCCGGATTAGAGCGAGTAAAATTTCTTTGATTTCCCAATGGACCAGACTACATTGTGTGATGACACTTGCTTGTTGCATTGCATGAAAATAATTGCTTGAAAACCTTATTTGTGTTTGTATACATTCATGAATCTCCAATTCAACTTACTGAGCTATAATTACTCATATCTGTATAGATCCTTTTGCAAATCCTGATTTCTGAATACTTTAAGTATTATACCGCCTTACAATTATCCAAAGGTTAGTTCTTTTGAAGCCTGGGATATGAGAATCAATTCGCTTAGCAATAGATGTGTAGCTAGAGTGTCCTTTATAGTTTAAGAATGAAAAATTGATAGTCGTAATGTAAATTAGTGAACCGTTATGTTTATGTAGAGTTTTCCTGGGTAGTTCTGTGGACTTTACATATAATTATGTATGTTGATTAAAAATTTGTGATAATTACTGTAATTTTAGCTAAACACTTAATTGAACTATTTACTTCAAAGCGAAGAGTCATCGATGTCTTGTGTAGATCATGTCTATGGTAGGTACTGTGAGGCCAGTTACTATAATAGAATGGTTTACACGGTAGGACTGTTATAACTCTGTGATTTCGGGGTGTAACATCTAATACCAAGATGATACAGTTCAACATAAATGAACACATGATATACGTTATTGTACGAACCAGAGGGGTGGGTCCAAGCTTCGAGATGGTCTGAAGGGTAAATGAAAGTTGAAGGTTGAGCAGGGGTCCTTGTACACTGACAAAGGTTACGATGCACCAATGCTTCACATGAGCTTAGGTCGTACTTAATATGATGCACAGGTGTACTCGCTACTAGTCTATACTTAATGGGCTAGATAAGAGTAGTTAAGTAAGCAAGGAAAACACTTAGCTCACGAAAATGTGTATGAAAAATCAAGATTGTATTTTCTTTCTTTTGTTGCGACTATTACAATATACAAGTATTTATATGACCCAATTAAAGTAAATCCTATGTTACAATAAATTACAAAAAAGGATTCCTAATAGTAAAGGAAAGGGGAATATTTTATAGGGGTAACATTATAATTAGGCAAAAAGAATATCCGACGGCAAAAAGGATAATACAGATGTCATAAAAAGGCAGTACATACATTATTTGCTCATTTTGTAGTCCCAATGACGTTGTTAGCGGAGCAAGGGCAAGTTTTGATTAGGTTGGTGTCGGCGTTGACAAATCGATAACTCGAAACTGGGAAAGGATTGGTTCAGGAGGTAGCTCATTGTCGAGTCGACCTTAAGTGGTCAACTCTTGCTAGTTGTCAACTTAGCTTCGGCATGGATCAAGTTGGTAATATTCTAATTTGATACTTAGATAGAGGTGTTGTGTAGAGGTCAACTCAACATGTCAGCCGATTACCTCGACAGTTTCTTAGATGATGTGAAGAGTGAAGTAAGTCGATAGGTTGGACTAAGGAATGAGCTACTCCTCGCCATTCAACTCACCTCGGATAGCTCGAGGAACCATCTAAGCAAGACCTCGAGCTTGGGAGAGCGTGATTAGTCCATGGTCCCTATCACCTGTTATCTTTATGTATATACTTAAATCAACAATTAGATAACAAAAGAGGCAAGTGCTTCTTATATACCCTTAGCAAGGTTCCTATACTTTCAAGTATGTTGAAATACCTCCCCCCTCAAGATTGTCCTTATCCCTAACAACAAATTTTGGAAATAGCAATTGCAACTCTTGCACATCCACCCGAGAATCTACCTTATCCAAACAACTAACCTAGCACACTAATGCTTAGGGGATCTCAAAACCATCCCAAGTAATGAAACAACATCTCAAAACTTGAGAAGGATAATGTAGATCAGGGAGATCATTAGAAGAAAAATCTAGTAGGTAAGTCATGTAAATTTAGAAATGAGCCATGGGATTTCTTAAGTAGGGATACATGGAAAATTGAATGAAGACAACAATTGTAAGCCCTAAAGTCAAGCCAAATAACCGTAGGGTTGAATTTAGAACCTAAGGTTTAGGGCGATCGGTTAAAGGATCCGATCAAACTCAAATTAGAAACTATTGAGAGGAATATTAGTAAAACTGACCCCGTAAACTTGAATTTAAGAAAATAAGTAATAAAATAGGAGATTATAAAATTTTCAAATTTTAAGTATAATAGGTATTAATTACCGAAAATGCGAAAAGTGTCATGAAATAACTAATAAATTACTAGAGATAGATTATATGTATACTAAAAATTTTAGAATGACCAAAATAATATTTAGGAATGTTCACGTGTATCCTACATGTATTTACGTGTAGATAAAAATACGCGTAATTACTAAAATTGTCCGAAAACTAAGTAAATAATTAAAGAAAAATACAAAATAATTATAAAAAAATCAGAAAAAAATCAGAAGAGGATAACTGCAACAAGATCAGGTCGTGGACTGAAAAGAAAAAAATTAACCAATAGGAATTGGATAAACAAAAAGCCTAAAATGAAGGAAATGGGGCAAAATCCCATCAAATTAATGCACATTAATTACTACATTTGTCTATAAATAAGGAAAAAATTCTCAGAAGTCATTTGGCTAGTTTGCAATCTGAGAAAAATCGAAACACAGAAAAATTCGAGAGAAATTCCAGAAAAAAAAAAAAAAAAGAAAACTGTGCAGATTAGCAAGGTGAACTAAAACCACCACCCACCACCACCTGGGACCGAACCACCACCACCACTACCACCACCCTACAGTAGACCCACCGCCTGGACCGGCCGACAACATTGGACCAGGTTTGGACGGCCCAAAAGCTTCGGACCGGTTAGTCATTTATTCACCCGATTTTTGTATAATTTTGTAAAATTATGTATTTTACCCAGAAAATTATGAAACTTGTTATTATGATGTTTTATTGTATGTAGATTTAGGAAAAAATATTTATTTAGTTTAATTATATCTGGAAATATAGGGTCCCTAACAAATTGTGTAAAACCGAGCATTTGTAAACCGGAAAATAAATAGGCTTAGGGATGTAGTTTGGAGTTCAAAATTTTTTTGTAGGATGCTTATTTGATGTATAACAGTGCTATGAAGCCATTTTTTTAAATTTAATTTTTGAAATTTTTAAGTTAATTTTTAGCCCTAAAATGATGGTAAAATTGGGTAATTAAGGGTTAATTAAGTGATTAGAATGTTAATTACTGATTTGAATCTTAATTAGAGGTTTAGGGAAGTTAATCTCTGTAGTAGAACCTTAATCCTATCCTTTAGGTACTAAGTATGGTTAATTAGGGAAATTAGGTAAGTAATATAATAAATTAGTAATATGTGAAAATGTAGATTAATAAATTTAAAAAAAATAAGGTTATTTAGATAATATTATAATAGAAATCAGAAAAATAAGAAATCTGGAATGACATTTAATTTTAAGTAAATATCTTAAAATGTAAGATTTTTTACACATCGGGAATAAATCCGATACCTCAATTAGGGTTAACGTGTACCGAATAGTTAGAATACCAAAATTTCGACCCAATAAAATATTTGAATACCCAAACATAATGTGATTAATGTCACATTGGGATTCGAGCCTAATTACGACTTAGGAATTAAAACTAGAATCTAATTTAGGAGCCGAACCCCGAAATAGAACACAACGAATCATTACTACGTTATAGGTATACATGAGGAAAATGAGTTATATTATGAGTTAGAATAATAATCCATAAAATATAAGTACTAAAAGAACCTATTTGTATTATAGGACACCCAGAAACAAATCAGCTCGCAACTAGAGGATCGAGCGATCGAGCAAATTCAAGTAAGTTGGGTTATTGCTTATTGTAATAGAGTACTAGTTTCGTAGTACTCGGAGACTTAGGCTTGTATATGATTGTGATTGTAAATAGTTTGCGCATGTGCTTGATGTATCTGAATTCGTGCTGGAATTTGTATTGTGAATGACTTTGTGACTGATTGAATTGGTATGAACTTGTTGAACACCCTAACCGGCATTTAATCTTAGTCCACCCTAATAACCGAAAATGTCATGCATTGCAACCCGTTAGGGGATCATAGGACTCTCCAACCAAATACCGACCCCTTCGAAAGGGATAGCGCAAGATTGCAAAACGATCCCTTCTTCATCCTCAGTTGAACTAAGTGACAGGAGAGGAGGTCGCGGCGGGGATGGAGTCAATGGTTCGAAGGTAGTCGCGGGAGGAGCAAGGTCTCCATTGCACAAGCCTGGGTTTGGTTATGAGCTGCTGCATAACATGGAACTCCTCAACCCGGATTGGAGCGGGTGAAATTTCTCTGATTTCGCAACGGACCGGACTACGTTGTGCGATGACACTTGATTGTTGCATTGCATGAAAATAATTGTTTGATAACTCTGTTTGTACTTGTATGCATTCATGAGTCTCCAATTCAACTTACTGAGTTGTAGTTGCTCATACCTTTATAGATCCTTTTGCAGGTTCTGATTTGTAATCTCTTCAAGTACTATGCCGCCCTACAATTATCCAGAGGTTAGTCCTTTCGAAGCAAGGGGTGTGAGAATCAAGTTATTTAGCAAATGTGTAACTAGACTGACCTTGTAGTTAAAGGTTGAAGACTGTTAGTTATTTTGTAAATTAGTAAATTGTAGTTACTATGTAAAACTTCCTGGGAAGCTCTGTAAACATTATTATAAATATCTATGTTTTATAGAACTTTATGGTAATTATCATAATTGTTGTATAATCATTATCAAACTGTTTACTTCAAAGCGAGGAGTCGTCGACGCCTTATGTAGATTATCTCTATGGTAGGCACTGTGAGGCCAGTTACTATCATAGAATGGTTTACACGGCGGGACTGTTGCGACTTTACGACTTCGAGGTGTAACAATAACCTTTAGGTAATTTCAACTTGTACACCACATTACCAAAAGGAGCCTAAATTTGAAAAGGCCCATGATAACAAGGCTCTAACTTGAAATTAGCTTTAATGCCCAACATAGGACTCAAAGAAGGTTAAAGCTGTAAGAATGTCCAATCTCTAACTTAAAATTCCACATCTTAGCAATGCTTATATGCATTAGAACACAGTTGAATTTGTGCTCTCTCTAAATTAGCTCATAGCCATCATAGAATCTCACTGTGAGAATGAAAAGCAACTTGCACCAATAGATTTGCTACCTCATTAAACAAATAAATGGGTAAAGTATGAGGACTATGGCCATAAACGATCTAAATGGTCTCATACCTGCTAAGCAATGATAAGATGTATTATATAAGAACTTGGCCCTTGCAATCTATGTAGACCAAGAATTACAACACTCAAATGAAAACCAAAGCAAATAACATTCCAAGCTTCTATTCAAATTTTCAATTTAGTCGTTCGTTTTAAGATGATAGGTCGTACCAATTGTAATTAAGTACCATACAAAACAAATAATTCTTGCTAAAAACTACTCACAAGTATTAATCCCCATCACTCACAGTAGTCTTAGGGAGACCATGAGGTTGTACAATCTTATTCATGAACAACATTGCCACCAACTTAACATTGTAAGGATGCTTTAAAACGAGAAAATGCGTATACTTTAAAAATGGTCAATCACCACAAAAATAACGTCATAACTTTTTTATTAGGTAACCTTATGATGAAATCCATTGAAATATCCTCCCAAACAACTCAGGGAATAGGATAGGGATTAAGAAGGCCCATAGACGAGAGATTTTGAGTTTTATTTCTCTAACATACCGTACATGAAGTAACAAAGTGACAAATATCCTTCCTCATACCAAATCAAAATATGTGAGATGCCAATCGCCTTTATGTCTTAACGTAGCCAGCATGATCTCCCATAGGGGAGGAACAAAACTCATGTAAAAATAATTGTACCTATTTAGATCAAGTTAGAATAACCATCCTATCATGATAATACAAGATGTTATTGGTCAAACAAAACCATCACGAGCATCTTTCCCCTCTCTTGAAAGTTTGATCTTAGAAGCCAAAACATCATCAACAGCTACATCTTTACGAATCTTAGCTAAATTTGTCTAAGTAGGTCCAGAAATTCCAACCATATTCAAATTTTCAAATTCTTGTGATAGTGCATTCACTGCATTGTTAGAAGGCCCCACATTTATATTGAATGTCGAAGTAATAACCTAATAGTTTTACTAACCAACAATGGGCATTAAGAGTGGTGATGAGTTGAGGAAGTGATTTTTTCCACTCTTTTGAACTGTAACCATTGTAAAAACAATGACCCAGCAAATAAGGCTGCTAATGGTGAACTAAAGCCATTAATTTGTGCTCATAAGTAGATTTGCCAAGGGTCTTGTCAAAAAGTTCCTTACTCCAATGAGCTATTGGTCATTGATTTTACATCAAAACAATACTTAATCTACACCTAGAAGCATTGCACTCAATTAAGAGTGGTTGTGTGAATCATAGGAAAAAAAAACATAGAGTGTGTACCAAAGCCTTTTGAAGAGAATGGAATGAAGCTATAGCCTCCTTGAATCATGAAAAAGAAATTTCTTCAACAATTTTGTCAATGGCTTCACAATTTCCACATAAGCTTTAATAAATTTCTGATAATAATCTAACAACCCAAGAAAACCACATAACCCCTTTAAAGTTTTTGGGAGGGGCCAATCCAAAACTACATGAACTTTTGAAGGATCCATGCTTACCCCATATGCAAAAATAATGTGACCCAAATATTCTAGGGAAGCCTTACCAAAAAGCATTTCTTCCTATTAGCATAAAATTTATGATTATGAAGCCATTGTAACACAATACATATATGAACTACTTGATCTTTCAGTAAAGGGTAATAAACTAGTATATTATCAAAAAAGACTAGAATGAACTTACCCAAATATGGGTTGAAGATGTCATTCATGATATATTAGAATGTAAGTGGAGCATTAGTTAACCAAATGGCATGATTAGAAATTCATAGTGATTCTGGTGAGTTGAGGATGCCATCTTTGGAATATCATTTGTGAGAACTCTAGTATGGTGATACCCAAAATGTAAATCAATTTTGGATAACATTAAATCCTCATATAACTTGTTAAGCAACGCACTAATGATTGGAAGAGGATTATTTATCAAGCACGGTAGCTTTATTTAAAGCTCTATAATTCATATAGAATCTCCAAGAGCCATCCTTTTTTTAACTAAGATAATCGAACTAGAGAAAAGACTAGAACTATCCCTAATTATTTCCACACGTAATGTATTAGCTACTAAATGCTCTATTTCATCTTTCTAAACCCAAACATAACTATAAGATCGTACATTGATTAAGCCAACACAATCTTTTTAATACTATCTTATGATCATGCACCCAGAAGGGAGACAACTCTTTAATTTCGTCAAAAACATCAACGGATTTAACCAATAATGCAGATATGGCAGTATGCTCTTCTTTCCCTTCAACCACACGATGAAGTATTTCCTCATCCCACAAGATGCCACAAAATTCACAATCATCCAAGCTTTTCAACATTTTAAGAGATATGTTGGCTTTTTCCAAAGGACCTCCACTCAAAATAAATTTAGTTCCATCATGCAAAATTTTCATGACCATTGAAGCACAATCAACTTTCATTTCTCCCATCATTTTCAAACAAGCAACTCCCAAAATGACATCGAATCCCCTTAAGTCCAGTACATACGGTCTACAGGAATCTCATATGAATCTACTAAAATTTTTACTCCACCACATACTCCACTAGAGTATATTTTCTGCCCATCACCCAATTTAACATAAAATAGCATGGTTTCCTCTTTTTGTAGTAATAAATATGAAAATGAGGCAATAGAAATGAAATTATCACTTGTGTCATTGTCAATTAACAGCGAAAAATGCTTCCAGGTATTGTACAGTAAAATTTGAATGTGTTAGGGCTGTTCAACCCATGGAAGGCCAATTTTGACAACTGTAAAATACAACCTGGTTCACATAGTTACATTGTCACGGGCTAATCTATTTAAACCTATGATTCATCCAACAAGTCGGATTCATCCTCAAGAAGCATTATGCATAAGGATTTACTTCGGCATCAATGCCTAGGTGAATAAGCCTAATCACACTTGAAACATAGGCCTTTATTTCGTTTTTTCTTAGTACTCTTAGTAAGTCATCAGCTTAGGTCCCCTCCCATTTCCTTTAGTTCCAGTAGGTGTACTAATATTTGTTGTAAAAATCTGTTCTCTTTGATCGAGCATTGAACAGCTCGTATTTACTTGCATATTTATAATTGTTGGTGCTACTATATTTGTATGATTATTCTCGATTGTGTTTCCGTTGGATCACCACAACAATTGTGGAGTTGGCAGCGTATTTAGTTGCACATAACCTATTCGTATCAGAGCTGAAGGGATGGCAAATTAAGTGTAATGATTAGCTCAAGGAGAAATTCCTTCATTTCTATATCCTTTGTACATTGTATTCCTAACATCTTGGGTAGATAAAAATATCGCATGAAGAAATTCTTGCCCAACATTAACTGCCATTTTCGCGGCCGGTGCAATAGAAATAGGACCCGAAGTGTGCAATCTCAAACGAATGTTGTCATATAATCTTCCCTAAAAATATCATAATGCTTGTAGCTCCATCATCGGTGGAACTTGAGAAGCTAGCGCGTCAAACTCCTCTAAGTACTTTGCTACTGTAGTGGTTTGCTTGAGAGTCGACAAACATTCATATAGATTTCTAAAGAATTGGATACCATATCGCAACATTAATTCTTCCTTTGGAGTTTATCAATCAAGCTAAGGTTTTTCTTTTTCAACATCTTAAACCAACAAATAGTTTTCCAATGCAAAAATGTACCCACAACTACCGCTCTTTGTTCCTCTGCTACCTTATTGGCTTCAAAATACTAATCTATGAGTGTTATCAATTGCATTGGATATGTTCCATCAAAGATTGGTGAAGCAAGATCAGTTGAAACAACCAAAACAGTTTTGCCACTCCTTCAAATGTCATCTCCACTAGTCACAACTCAACCAAACACAACACTTGCACCGTCACTTCCAATATTTTGGTCATATTTTCTCCTTGTCTCTCCTTGTAGATGGATCCCATCCGTTATTCCACCACCAGACAAGCTTGATTCTCACTCCTTTACTTGTAGTGACTTTTGGTGATCACTTCAGAGGTCACATAATATTGTTTCTAAATTCATCATTCTCTTATCAATTTCATTAAGTCACATATTAGTAGCTTTGTTTTGCTTTTCCAATTATGCAATATGATGTTGTAGCTCATGGTAAATCTTTTGCATTAATTGCTTTTAATTGTTCACCAAAATCTTTTGTCTCATTCTCCACCCATTCGATTCTTGTATCCATTCTCATCATCGTTTGTTAATAACATTTAATCACCACAATTGCTATTTTTTTTTAATTCTTCAAATATTTTATTTCTTTCTCTTTTTTTTTAAAGTTTTTCTCACCAATTCATTGATTCCTCACTTTGACATACCTCTCTACTCCAATTTCCAATATAGACTAAAACTCTACAAGCCCCAACTAATCCACATTGAATTGTACTTGCCCAACCCGACTCAGTTGTACTCCTTAGTTTCGCAACTCAATGTAGAAAAAATACAAGCATTTCTCCACTTATCTCAAAGTTACAACATGATGGATTGCTAATCTCCAAACCTGTCACTTACGTTAGTCTCTGAGGCTTGCAATCCCACACAAGGAGGGTTCTCTCTTATCAGCCTGTCGACAATGAGCTTCAATACATGGAAGAGCTATAGAAGAACTCTTTAGGGACACAGCTTAGACACACTCTACTCTACTTGAGCTCTTACCCAGTTGCTGACCTACCAAGTGTCAAAGCCGATTTGCCAAGTGTTAAAGCCTACCTACCGAGTCTAAAGACACTACACACCAAGCTTTACTCTTCAAGCCTATTGAACTACAGTATCATTCAATCACCTTGATAGCTTTAAGCACAATTTGTAAATAATAGCCCCAACATCAACTTAACTTAGCTACAGTGCCTTAAGATCCAAAAGCACAAACCCATTAATAGGCTGCCACATGTCCCTTACTTTCTGATATTTATGCTATATTCCCTTTTGTCCTTTGTCTTATTTACTCTTTTAATATATACTAGTAATTTCTTTCTTACATTATCCTTTATGTATTCCATTATTGTATTGTTGCCTTAAAGGACTTACTATAAATAATCATTTATTCTATAGCTGTAAATATCTTATACACTTACAAGTTAATGTACAAGATATCCCTTTGTTCAAGTGTATCCCCTTTCTCACACTCTTATCTAATCTTACCAAGTAGCTCGAGATTAGTGGCGACTAAATCTTAATATTAGCCTGTACGTAATATCAAGAAAGTACTAAGTCACATTGTGCTTATTAGTGCATCATATCCTATGAGTAGCTTCACGAAAGATATTGTGTTTGCCAACCTATCTTTTCCTTCTTTCTTTGATACTTCAGAGGACTTACTTGGTTACTACTTCCTATAGTAAGCTTTAGTAATTAACTTAGCTCTTAGGTACATCACAACACTAGTTTTCCCGTTAGTGGTGCCAATTTAGAATATCCATGGGTTCAATCAAATTTTAGCACAACAATGTCCATTAATTAAATTGAAGACTACCTTGAATTGCTCTTCTCTAGGGTTAAATGTGAAGGAGAAAATGCCGTAGAGGCTCCTCCACAAATAGAGTTGGTTTTCTAAGCTCTCAATCTTCTTCCCCCACTCTATTTCCATGAGTATAGAGTAAACCAAAAGGAATCATAATTAATTTCTCCCTTTCCCCTTATTTATTTCTTTATATTTCAAAAGACCCCAAAAAAGATCGTACTACCCTTCCTTATTATTACTACTCATGTAACATGTAGTATATAATAGCAAAACCTATACTCCACACATAACAAGCCTAACTTTATTACTATTGGCCCAATACTGATTTTTGTTCAACAACACATGAGTATTATATATATATATATATATATTTGAATCAACAATTAGAAAACTGATGAGGCAATCGCCTCCTATATACCCTTAGGAAGGGTTTATGTACTTTTAAGTATGTTGCACTTGTAGAATGCGAACTTCCACACAAACTTCAATGTATTGACTTTCACTCTTCAAAACACTTCTAACACCAATTCTCGTAGAATTGGGCCACTTTTAGATTTAAACATACAAGAAACTCAATCACATCAATTAATATATTGAGGCCATTCACAACACCTATATACTAGTTATCAACAACTCACTTAAAAATAAGAAGGAATACAATTTGAAATAGAATTTAAGAGATCGTAAGGTCCTTTACTGATAAGCCTTAAAGAGAACGGAGTATCTTCTCTAATAAGCACCGGAAACAACAATCACCATAGATTTCACAAAATAGATAGCCCATTGATTGAATCTATAACCTATGCACATAACATGTATGGCTCTAAGTCCAACTATCTACTCTGCTCATAGCATGTGAAAGGGTATGCAAAGGTTATCAAATCATCCATAAAGGTTTGAGGAAGAGTAAAGTAAATAGCAAGCTTGGTTGGGGAAAAAAATAGTGAAGCTTGTTTCATATAAGACTACAAAAAAAAAATAAATAAATAAAAGACAATTGTATATTTACTGCATATAGCATCAAGTAACCTATAGAAGTTTTATGTAAGATCATGAAAAGACAATATCAAAAAGGGGTAACTATGCACAAAAACTTGCCATAAAATAGATAAGTGGTTTAAGATTTAGTTTATTGGGCATAGTAAAGAGATATCAAATTAATATTGAATTGAAGTAGGCTTTTGATCTATGTCCTCCACATTTAGAAGATCACCATACTATGTTATGAGTAAAATATCGTCTAAGTTTAATATTGTAAGGACATGAACCAAGTAGTCGAATAAGGAAGTAAAAGAAGAAGGCTTTTAATATTTTAATCTGAAGATTTAGTGTAGTTACATCTTAAGAAGGAATGATTTCTATGAGTAAAAGCATGGAATTTGTCACCTAAAGCAAATCACCATTCAAGATTATAAAGAAGATTATGATTACGCATATAGCCTTGAGTTGCTAGGTTATGATGGATTTTCTACCATAGTTAATGCGTTTGAATTATCTTTATGTGGTGGGGTTGCTGTAGCTAGCCGATCACGTGCAACAGGTGTACTGGTTGACCTAGGAGATGTCTTAAGCTAATGATATGTGGAGAGATGTTGTTAAAAAGAGGCGTAGGAGGAAGAACAGGTAAACTCAATATCTTGGATGCACGTATATGACAATGGATCAAACTCAATGTTCTTGATCATTCTTAAATCGTTCTTGATTGAATTTTTTGTTTAATCCTCTTTGAAGTGATTTCAGCAAAGCTTTAGTGTTTGTTTTAACCTTGCCAATGTTTTAAATTCTTTAAATGAGAAGAGAAGCCTCCTATTTATAGAGTTTGGAGGTTAATCTTGTTCAATAGACGGCTTTAAGATAGACAACTGAGATTGAATTCCTTTATTGAAGCTTATCCTCTCCTTTAGCCTTCATGGACTTGGATATGGGTCCAAGTGTACTTAAGGCTTTTATCAGTTAAAGAAAGCTTATCATCATTATTATGAAGCTTAAAAACCAACTAAGCTTCCTTAAGGCCTAATAAGACCAAACAAAGCCCAAATAAAGCCTAAATAGGCCCAAAAGAACCGTTTTCAAGTTTACTTTCACACACAAGATAACCAAGTTAATCCGAAAGTGGAATATCCAATCTAATGATCCTCGTCCTAAGCTTACAAAGTCATATCTCCCTTAAATATCCCTAAACGAACCAATTTCCTAACCTTTGTCATTAGCTTAAGATACTGGTTCATGGCCTTAAATTAGGGTAAAGGCCCAATTATTGAAATGACCATTTACATTTTGCCTCCTGACAAAAAATCCCTTGGATACAGTCTAAGAAGTTTAAGGTATTTCTAGAAGTTATTTCTTTAATTTTTATGTACATGTAGTGAATATTGATTTTACTTGCTTGATTACTTCCAATATCGATGGAATTAATGCTTCTTTCAAATTATTGACAAGCTAAGCTTGATATGCTAGTATTCATTTTTGTTGCCATAGAACACATATTTTGATATGCCTTTGTATCACACTTTGCAATGATTTACTACTCCCATGACACTGATTCGCATCCATTGCATAGAGTTAACATATGGTGGCTCCTCTCAGTATTTCTTCCTTATTTTATGAGCATCAGTAGAAAAATAAATAAATAAATAAAGCTATTAAAGCATTTATAGAAATCTGGAACTTCAATAATATTCCATTTGGTCATGTTATATATATATATATGTGTGTGTGTGTGTGTGTGTATGTGTGTGTGTACGTGTGTGTGTGTATGTGTGTGTATGTGTGTCATTCATACCAATAAACAAAGTAGTGTTCTCGTAAGTGGAGTAGAGCTCTGAAGCGAAACGAAAAGACTGCATTTGCCCACCCATAAAGATTACAAGAGTTATATTACCCTACGCAGAGATAGTGTGGAGGTGTAGGGGGTAATACCCCCACAATACGGTATTTTTTTTTTTTTTCTAGCCAAACATCCTTGCCATTATGGAATTGCAGTGTATCTAATCCTTCTTCTTCTTCTTCTTCTTCTTCTTTTTAAGTAGATGGAGAAACATGACTCTAACAAATATTATCCTTATCCATTTTTGTGCAACACATCTTCAGTAACTAAATAGATTTTTCTATATCTACTCCCAAATCTTTCCT
The DNA here is from genome assembly GCA_024138005.1 of Lumnitzera racemosa. Classification (NCBI taxonomy): domain Eukaryota; kingdom Viridiplantae; phylum Streptophyta; class Magnoliopsida; order Myrtales; family Combretaceae; genus Lumnitzera; species Lumnitzera racemosa. The sequence continues at coordinate 64,562,393 of JAMXBC010000011.1, forward strand.
TTCTTTTCTAAATCCTACTTAATTGATTAAGATCTGTTATATTTTTATATCCAAAGATAACTCAATCTTTATCAAATATACTCGCTTTCATCAAATCTTGAAACCAAATCTTCAAAACATTTCTTTCACTTCGCTATTTATAGATTCTCACTTTATTGACTCTACCCTCACCCACATCAATAACAACTTTTACAACAGTAAGTCCTTTCTTCTTCACTGTTTTGTTTTTACACATTTATACATATTGTTTTTCACTTGACTCCTATTCGTTTTCTTTCTTTCTTTCTTATTTTTTTTTCTATTATGATCGCCTTGCCTTTACTTTATCACTAGATTGTGACCTTAGGCCGTAGAAGTACCAATAGTAGAATAATACGATGGCAACTCTACAATTTGAACAGTAGCAACAACTATAGATTTCAAATCTAACACAAACAAGTGGTTGTGACATTCTGAACTAAGAAAAATAAAAAAATAAAAAATTCTCATTAGGGCACATGAACTTGTTTCCAATAATTCCTTTACTCAAATGCTGCTAATCATCTCTTCATCACATGAGCTCTTTTTCTCACCACCACTACCCACCCATCCCCTTCCCCCTTCCTTCCCCCCCCCCCCCCCCCCCCCCCTTCCCCCTAACTTTTTTTCAATCTTCATGCCTTGTTCTTATTTCCTTCTTCATTATTCTCGTACAAGTGATATAAATATTCGGTTGCTAAAAATAAAAAAAAAATAGAACAAAAACAAGGCACAACCAAACTTTCAACAGTGCCACAATTGATGACCATGTTTAGATTCTTAATGGTATTATATGAATACATGCTTCACATGGCACTTTAGATGAGGTGATAAGCTTGATTCTTATAGTCAAGAATCATTGTTACATGGTTGTGCTTACCAATAAGAGTGTATAGTTTTCTACTCGACATGAAATACGCAATATCAAATATTCTTAAGTACAAGCTTTTCAAGAAAGTGGCGTATGTAATCATGCTGGAACTTATTTGACAATTTTTCTTTTTCTTTTCACCCTGAATTATCCATGGGGTTATTTCATGATTCAAATTCTCTTCATCCTTTTCTATACATGTATGTGCTATCGGCTTGTCTAATAGTGTGGTTATGATGTCTCTTTATGCATTTGATCTTTATGCTCTAACTCAATTCCTCATGTTCATTCATAAGTCATACCATGTTTGTTTTCTTTCTTCACTTGACATGCCTTCACCAAGTCCCTAAGCCTGGAATATGGACTTTGACTTGACTTTCAATGCTAACATGAACTTCATTTATCATATTACACATCTGGGATTCTTTTTTTATTTCACCTTACATTTGTATTGGAGTTCAATTTACATTGCTTAAAATATTCTTGTAGAAATTTGACTTTTAATCTCATATTTTTTTATATATTTTTTTCTTATATATATATATATTGCAAGATAACTCTTAGTGCTTTCTCACTTCGAGACCAGGGTTCATTATCTTGATAGGCTCATGGTTAATTTTAAGTGTTAACCTAGATTCCCAAAATCTAATAATTCATTCAAGCCCTCATTAACTTTGGCTTACTGTGGATTCCTAACTTCAACATTATATAGGCCCCCGATTAACCTTGGCATTACCATAGATTCCTTAGGTCAACATTATATAAGCCCTCAATTAACCTTGGCGTTATTGCAAATTCCTAACATCAACATTATACAGGCCCTTAATTAACCTAGATGTTATCGTAGATTCCCGATACCTGGACATTCAATAAGCTTACGGTTAATCTTGATATTGTCCCAAATTTCCGATTTCATTGCCTTAAAATCAAGTAATAAGTCATGCAAGAATCTGCATCCAACTAAGTCAGACATCATTCATCAACATTAAATGCCAAGCCAGCATTCAATAGCTCGAGAAGTTATTTGTAAGAATTCAACAAAAGTTAAGCACCATGAAGAAAAGAGACATGGCTAAGGTGAACTAGTTTCCAAGGAGTATCGCCAATAAGGTTGTGAGGATTCCTAAGAAGAAACAACTATCGAGACTTCCCCCAGGTGTAAGCGCTTACTTTAGAGTACCATGCTTCACTTGAATGTGCCCATCAATAAGAAGCATATCATTGTTGCTCCAACCTCACTTTAGGTGTCGGGATTTACAATAGTAAGTGTTCATTTCAAGAGTCTTCATCTCTACCCCGCATGTCAAGATCATCAACAAGCCAAGTAGGTTGCTCAAAGAGAACCAACTTCACTCAAGTGTCTTATAAGCATAAGACCTACATTTTAGAAGTAAGGAGGAAATCAAGTGTTCATAAACAATTAATCACATCGAGTGTATGAGTCTATCATTATGGAGTACTAAGAGGATGTCGAATGAGAGAAACTAAAGAACTAATGCCATTCAGGAAAGCTTTCGATCATGTTTTTATGTAACATGATTAGAGGTGTGCTTCACATTCAAGAGCCTTATATAGAAGTTCTAATGCTACATGAATTGTTATCATGCTAAGATATATGTTATTTAAAAGTAGTATGACATGTTGAAGTATTTTTCTTCTCCCATAATTGATGGTGCATAATAACATAATGAGGTAGCAACTTATGATTCAAAGGATACTACCTCATCTTATCATGTTAATCCCTTTGCACTTGCTCTTGTACTTCATGGATCACCAAGTAGAGAATGTCATAGAGTTTCTTTAATTTTGTTAATGACTATGTTAGCTCTAATCAAATGATTAGGCTAAAATTGCTTCGAAGGAAATGGCATCACGATTGTGATGCCTATTGTAGACTCACTTTTAATCTTCACATCCAAGATTGCTTCCAATCCCATCATTAGACTAAGCGATGTTATAGTTGTCAAGCCAACTGTAAACCCCTAAAAGTTTCGATCTTGTTTTTGAAATAGACTTAACTATATTAGACAATTTAGGAGTCGACAAGGCTAATTAAAATGAAAACCCTAAGAGAATTAATCAATCGCGTAAAGAATTTTTCTACCTTAAGTGTTTCTAAAAGCTAAAGATTTCATTCGAAAGTGATAAAAACCTTAAAAATGATTCCATTAAGGACATATGTACACCAATCCAACATGATATGCCCTAAAACCCTAATTGAAAACATAATGCTTATATTTTGCTAAATCGTTAGTAAAAGGTTAAAGATAACCCTCATTCTTGCTTATATGATTCGAATTCTCAAGTAATCCATTAGGAACTAAAATAATGAGTCATAGATTATATTTATTCCTTAAATATACGATTAAGATAGTCTTACTTAGGGTTAGGGTTATAGTTGAAGATTAGGTTACATATAGTGAACTTTAATACTTAAATTAGCACTTTTTACACTTGTTATCCAAAGTAGTTTATCAAATGAGATATATGGACTCTAAAGACCTAAAGTAAGATCTCATCAACCACATTTACACATCAATGCATCATATACCTCAATTCTTCTCATTTCCTTCATTTCTCCCCTAATTTCCCTTAATTACTACATTATGTGCACAAAATTACACATACTTAAGGAATGTTGACTAAGATAATACATGTTGACCAAAGTTCAAATGTTGACCAAGTCAACACATGTTGACTAAAGTCAACATTTTGAAAAGTCAACAAAAGTTAAGAGATAAGGAAAATATCTCTTACTTAATGATGTCTTCCTTTTCTTTTCTTTTTGATTTTTCTTTTTCTCTCTTTTTCTCTTGTTGCCGTCCACAAATGTCCTCCTTAACCCCACCACATGTTGTCTTCCATTAAGAGAAACAAACAATAGAAACAAAACAAAATCTCCCTTTCATTGCCGTGAACTTCCCTCTCTTCTTTCCCTTTCATTTCTTCACTTTTGTCTCCTTAATTTCAACATCATAAAAGGTATGTCTTTAAGTTGCTTTATCTTACTTTCTATTATTCATTAGTTAGTTAATTAGATAGATTAAATGAGTAGTTATGTGGTTAGTCTTGTCTTAAAGAAGAGGAAACAAAGTTTTCATCTTTAAGTGTAGAGCTTGAACTTTTGAAAGAGAAGAAAGAAAGACATGAGGATATGCTTCTATATATGTATACATAAGGAAATACCAAAAGAGTCTAAGTATAAGAACCTTTGCACATGAGTATTTATCATATACATAACCTAATTTAAAATCAAATCTTACTAAACATACCTATACTACACTAAATATATACATAAGAACACAAAAACATGGAATTAGGGAGCTTTTCTTAAGGAAAAGCTTAAGCATACGAAATTTTAGTATAAAATATGTATCCAACCGTATAGGTATACGGGTATGTATACATGTATAAATACGGTATAAGTCTAAGTATAGGTATGAGTATAAGTATGTATAAAGTATATGTACATAAGTCTAAGAGAAAGAGATAATATGTACATAATACATATGCATATGACATAAGCATGATGAAAGGCTTATGTAAGCATATGATGAGGTAAGTGATGACATAAGCACATGATGACATAAGCCATGACATAAGCAAGTGATGACATAAGCAATGACATAAGTAAGTGATGATGTAAGCGATGATGTAAGCGATGACATAAGCATAAGATTAGAAAATAAGAAAACTAAGAAAAGTGTAGGTAATTAGGTAACTAAATTAGTAAAACCTAATACACCTTCTAAATGAGATTATACCTAATTCAGTACATGAATTAGTAATAGCAAAGTAAAATTCTTTCATTAGAAGAATTTAAGAAATAAAAGATATAAACATAAGTAAGAAAAGTACTTAGGTGTTCATAACTAAAAAATTTCTATAAATTTAGCTCATAACATAAAATAGAGGTCTTAATATCTAAAACAGATATTACCATGTGAAAAGATGTTCGGAAACGATGAAAAATGATTATAAATTCATAAATATCAAAAATAAAACGAAAAAGTTACATACAATTGAAATTAAAGTCTTACCGGGTAAAAGTTAATAGTAATTTAAGTAGAACTAGGTAATTAGCTGTTTAGAATTAATAGTTAATTCAAACACTTATTAGCATTATTATCACATAATGATTAGGTGACTCTGAGGTGAGCGAGGACCTCCCGATCGATTACTACGATTAAGGCGAACCGCTATGGCCGAGTGAGTATTTACCCTGTGATTCCATACTTGATTGTGATTGTAGATAGTGGACTTAAATATTATTGTTAATTAACTACTGTGTGGGGTTCGGGAAATGCTTGTATATGTAATTGATTGTTGAGTTGTGAATTTACCTTAAATGCAGAGAATGCCTTGTTTGTTGCATGGTAGTATAGAAAATGATTGTGTGTATTAGTGGATGGTCACGGCATAATTTGAACTAACTTATACTCGGCTATAAAAAGAAACTAGAACATGCATAGCATGGATACTATTCCGGCCGTCACATCATACTGAGGTAAAGAGAGGCCATTCGGGGGTTGATATTATTGATTTATTTGGTTATGTATGGTGTACTCGTACAAAATGATCTTACCCTAGCCCGTGGGAACACTAGGCGTTGGAGGCGCCAACCGCCTGGCTAAGGGTTGAGTCTAGAGGCCTCCGTTTAGGGGTGAGTGTAGACTGCGGGGGCCCACTCACAATTATACTAAAACTTGTATTTTTCTGAAAATAAAAGAGTTATTTGATATAAGTACGGAACATGGAGTTCCGTAGTAAAGTAAGTTCTAGTGTAATACCTGGATCTGATTGGTGCCGTGTAAACTCCAACCTTGACTTCGAAGGGCGTTAAATCCGAGTTGCGTATATGAACTAGTTAAGTATGTGTATTATCTGGCATTCTATTTGATCATTCATTCATATGCGTGACTGTAATGTATTTATAAATTGTTTATTGTGTGGCTGAGGGTTTTGCTCACTAAGTTTAGGCTTACACCCCTTTAGACTTTTGTTGCAAGATAGCCTGTTCGTAGAGACAGGACGAAGGATGCCACAGGTTAGCCTGGGGACTTGAGCAAGAGCGAGGTGTCCTGTGTGATGAGAGGAAAACAGTTTATGTAGACTATTCCTCATGTACTTATATTTAACTTATGTTTACCTTATCATTATGAACTTAGACATACTTAAATGCTATGTAATGTAAGCTTTTGAGCTTAACTTTTATATAAATATGTTGTGTGATGATATCATGTGAATCTGGATGTACTTTGGAACTAGTAGTCGTAGAGCCTTGTATATTGTGTGAAGAGTTTTTGATTGGAAGGGTAACCAATCAGGGGTTCTTCATACAGTATACGGCGTCTACCACGACTAGGCTATCCTCCGTTCGTGACACCAACTGTAGGATCGCTTGGATCCATCACAACTAAGGTTGCTTTAGCCCTATGATTTCACAAAGTCGCATGAAGGCATTGTGTTCACCATGTACTTAGGAGTAGATGCTTCTATAAAGCAAGATCAGCTATAATGAAGCGATCGCTTCAATCATACATAGATGAGATCCCTCAATCACGAGATTTATGAAAAGGCGTTACGGATGCTATAAGATCACTTTGACCCATCCTTACAAAGATTGCTTCGATCTCATGAATAATGTCGCAGTATAAACATTGTACCTACCATGTGCTCAGTAGTGTATGCTTCCACTAAGTGACTATAGTTACCATAATATGATTACTTCAATCATTTATAGATGAGGTCTCATTGACCTTAAGTTTTGAAGATAGGCATTATGGCTACCAAGCTTGCTTAGAGTCGCTTTGACTCATCATAGTTAAGATCGCTTCAATCCCATGAATAATGTTGCTAAATGGGTATTATACCCATTACATACTCAAAGGAAAATGCCTTTTTCAAGTGACTGCAACTACCATGATATGATTGCATCAATCATTCATTAATAAAACCACTTCAACCTCGACTCTATGGAAAGGCATTATGGCTACTAAGCTAGCTATGGGATCTCTTCAACCCATTATAGCGGAGAGCACTTCGATCTCGTGAGTGATGTTGTAGATTGGACATTACACCCGATGCATGCTTAAGAGCATATGCTTCTATCGAGCAACGACAACTACCATGATATGACTACTTCAATCATTCATGGATAAGGTTGCTTCAACCTCGACTCTGCAAAAAGGCATTACAGCTACTAAATTTGCTATGGGATTGCTTCAACCCATCATAGTTGAGATCACTTTGATCTCATGAATAATGTCATAGAAATGGGCATTGTGCTCGTTGTGTGCTCAAAAGCATACACTTCTATTAAGTGACTACAGCCACCATGATTTGATTACTTCAACTATACATAGATGAGGTTGCTTCGACCTCGACTCTGCAAAAAGGCATTACGGATGCCAAGCCTGTTGTAAGATCACTTCAACCCATCGTGGCTAAGATCACTTTGATCTCGTGATTGAGGAACACTAGACAATGATCTTAGATAAATTCATATATCCAAGGATTTTAATGGCAATGTTAGTTACATCAGATTAGGTAGCAATGATAACTACGCAAGTTTTATTTCATAAAAATTATTAGTTAGGAATAGTAAGTAGCAATGTTAGCTAATCCTGATTATACTCATGAATAGAGTACCGTAGTAACAATGATAGCTATACCATGGTAGTTGGAAGGCGCTTGTCAATAAGATACTTCAATCACTTGACAACAAAAGGTTGTCGGGTGGCAATGTTAGCTATACTTGGTTATCCTCTATAAGTAAGAAATTTTAAATTTAGAATGTTACTAGAAGGCATTGCTTGCATTTGCCTCGTATACTTCTCCATATCCTCCTTCATCACATAAGATGAAGTAGCAATTACAAGATTGGCTATTGCTTAGTTTGTTGGTATGAGGCTACGAGGTGTAACTATGTTAGTCATTAGCGACTATAGGTTGCGTCTTAAAGAGGAGGACTCTCCAAGGTGACTGCTTACTTCCTCAATCATAGGTGTTTAGTAAGCTAGGTTCAAGTGGTACACTGGGTACATAAGGTCCCATTGTAAGGTTAGATCGACTTATTTAGGTTATTGAACATCCTTTGAGCCGATAGTAGGAGGCATGGATCCCGAGACTTGTACGCTTGTTGTAGATACAACCATCCCAAACGATGCACCAGTAGATACGACAATAGTGATAAATGCCTATAGATTTACCCGAGGCAATATAGTAGTGTTTGCTAAAGTAGTAGTTGTTATAGTCAATGCTAGTAAAGTCATACTAGGTAGTGTACTAGCATTCACAGCAATTGAAGTTGCCATGACTAGCAAGAATTACATGAAAATGGTAAAGAGTTAGTTCATCATGTGGGTGTCTTCCTATATTGTATGTAATATAGGTAAATCATCAGTAGCAGGTGATTACATAGTCTCGAATGCTTACATAGCCCCATATACTTGAACAATGTCAAATCCTTGCATAGTTCCAGGTTCTTGTACAATTCCCAATGCTTGCACAGTCGTATGAATTGGTATCTTGTGTCACTTAGGTTTGCTCAACCATCTCATGTTAATTCTCGTGTTCCTGAACGTGCCCATCATTTTTACTCTTCTTACATGCCGGTGCTATTTTATCAAGTCTCTCCTTTTCTAGTGGAGTCACTTAATAATATGTGGTGGGGTTGCTATAATTAGCTGATCACTTATAATAGGTGTGCCAGTCAACCTAAGAGACTTATTGAGCTAATGATACGTGAAGAGATATCATTAGGAAGAGATGTAAAAGGAAGAATAAGCAAACTAAGTATCTCGAATGCACGCGTGTGAAAGTAAATCGAACTCTGTGTTCTTGATCATTCTTGATTGAATTACTTATTTGATCTCTCTAAAGTAATTTTAGTAGAGCTTTAATATTTGTCTTAAACTTGATAATATTCTAAATTCCCTAAATAAGAAGAGAAATCTCCTATTTATAAAGTTTAGAGATTAATCTTATTCATCGGATGGCCTTAAGATGAATGGTTGAGATTGAGTTTCTTTGTTGAAACTTATCCTCTCCTTTAGCCTTCATGGGTTCAAATATGGGCTCAAGTATGTTTAAGGCTTTTGTCAGCTGAAGAAAACCTATTATCATTATTATGAAGCTTAAAAAACAACTAATCTCCTTAAGGCCCAAGAAGACCAAACGAAGCCTAAATAAATCCTAAATAGTCTCAAAAGAACCGTTTTCGAGTCTAATTTTCACGCGCAAGATAACCGAGTAAAGCCAAGAGTGGAATATCCAGTCCAACAATTCTTATCCTGAGCTTACCAAGTCAAATCTCCTTAAAACATCCCTAAATAAACCAATTTCCCAAAATGTCACTAGCTCAAGATATTAGTCCATGATATTAAATTGAGTTAAAGACCTAATTATCAAAATAACCCTCTACAATCTCCTTATGTACTTGAACAAGAAGGCTAAGGCTAGTAAGATTTGAGGCTAAATCTTTAACAGTCTTAAGGAGATATAGGAATTAAGCTTCTAGAGGATTGATTACTAAAGTACGAGCCAGAGGACTATAAAATCTTACTCACGTGATTTTGAAGAACTGACCTGCTAAAGATAAACAAGACTTCGAAATCTCATTTGATTTACATTTTAGAGCTTTATGAAGTCGTATGTTAATTTCATTTGATAAAGAGTATGAACACGTTTAGAATTTGTAGACTGCAAACAACTATTCAGACAGTTTACATAGCCCATCCGAGAGGCAGCAGTTGAAGACTCCCATCCAAATGGGACATCTACTAAGATTCGAATGGGAGATGCACTTTGATTAACAAAATGCCTTCTCTCATTACCAGCTAACTAGTAGCTATGCTTTTATTCAATTAGTACAAGTCATGATACTATTCAAGAAGATTACAAGCTCCTCATCTAACAAACATGTCTACTATAATTTCAACATCAGATGATAGCAACAAATTTATATTTCGTTCTTATCTTTGTGCTTACATTTCAAAGACTATTTTTATTCCTCCTTTATTAAAGACTATCATTATTATTGAACAACCACTTTCTTAATCGAGTTTTGTCTCTCTCTAGCCTAATTATTATAGATCTCTATGATTGCGATAAACAAACCACTCTCTTTCTTAATAAGACATACCGGGTGAGGGAGTGTAAGATGATCTTCATAGGTGCATAATATTCAAAGGTGAATTGTTCATATCCATCAAATTACATAAACCTTAAAAAGACAATATTCCTAATTTGTGATTAATTAATTATCTATCAATGGTTGTCGACATGGGTACATTATACTTGGATGTTGCATTTAGAAAACGGAAGCTTGCATATAGATTGACATTTGTATGTTGTTGTTGACAATGATTATGTAATGGGTCTTGCTACTCACCTACATTTAAAAATTTTATTTAGGTGATAAGTATGATTTAAATGAATGGTCTAGAAAAAGGAGGGATGTTGGTATATCAAATGATTTAGGAATATAGATTATACACACATATACATATCTATTAGAAAAAATGCAAGTAATATCTTAACTTTGATGGATTGGTAAATAATCCCTAAAGATTACAAATAACCTTCATGAATTTTGATTTTAGTGTGGAAACACTAAATTGAACTTAATACAGTGTTTTTTGACCCCTTCAATTTTGATCTTGACATTTTCTTAACTGAAAGGAAGTTTATAAGGGTAATAAGGGGAGTTACTTGCAATTTACTCTATTCATTTACTAAGAAAATTGGAAGAAGTACTCTTTTATATAATGCACCTAATAGAAGCCACCATTGAATATTATTGACTCCTCAACACTAACATAACACCATCATAAAGATGCTAGCATACATTAATCCCTTGGTAGTTTTTATGATGATGAGAATGTGGTGGTTATGTGGAGATAATATCAATGTTGATGTTATGCAATAGAGGTGTTAGTGATGTAATCATAGCAGTTGTAATAGTAGCAACAGTAGCAAAATTTCGAAAGCAATAGCAATGATATTGTGTAACAGTAGTGATAGTGTTTAGGTTTTTGAGGTGCCAATAATAGTCACAGCAATGCTGCTGTATGGCAATAGTATCGATAGCGGTAGTGTGGTGGTAACAATAAGGTAATGCTAAATTGGTATTAGTGTTGTAGTATTATATTGATGGTGGTTAAAGCATTGGTAGTAATGCCAATGGTGATGACGACAATGTTAGTGCCAAAGATGCAATGGGAGGATGATAATAATAAAGTGGCATCAATGTTGGTTTTTATGATAGTAGTGGTGAGGTAGTATTAAGGTGGCAATTGAAAAAGCACTTTAGTTTTGAGTTTAGTTGAGATATTTTATTTGATCCAGTTTCAATATTTTTATACCACCAAATATAAGAAACAAAAATCTTGAAATTGTTAGTTTTATCTAATATCAGACCTATTTTATAAACCAAATATGACATGCTAAATTTTGTCATACTCTATACATAAAAAGAAATTGTAAACCAAATACTAAAATATATTAGAGGTTTTTTTAGTAAATCACTCCTATAATTAAATGTGAGCATTTGGAATCTAATTTATCTTCTCAATCACACGTTATTCCATATTTACTCCATCTCTCATTTCTTTCAATTTCTACTTATGGAACACTACATTTCTTTCTATTTTGACCCATCAACACCTGCCAAGTATCAAGTGCACAAGGTGGATTGGAAGACAGGTATCCTAAATAATTCTTCTTTAAAACATGAGTTCGGACACATCTGAGGATTGAGGATCGAAAAGACAGAGCATCCAAAAAGTTTGGTTATTTGCACTTTATACATCCAAACAACTTTGCTTACAATACAAATAATAGGCATCTCTAATCAGGTGTTGTTATCTGACAAAGTGAACAAGTTTTACACCGGAAAAAATAACAAATAAAATTCAACTCCTAGCCACCTTGCTGAAAGTTCACAATTCTCTTACTTGCTCATGCAACTTTCCCAATAAACTTTCACCCAAAAAAAAAAAAAAGAAGAAGAAGAAGTAAAAAAGAGAAAAGAAAAGAAAACCTTCTCCAATAAACTTGTCAGATAAAACACAATAATATGAGGTACAAGGAAGATTGAAAATTTCCTCCAAAAACAACCGCAGATCAATACATGCAACAATTAAAAGGGAAATAAATACAAAGAAATAGCACCTCAAGTTCACAAGAGTAGATTTGAGATACTTAAAATGCCAATTCTTCATGTAAGCCAAAGTTTAGATTTTCTATACTTCCAGTTCCACATGTTCCACCATTAAGAGAAAAGATAGAAAATATAATTGATAATCAGATAATGATAAATATTTTTTTGTCAAATAGGTAGATCGCCTACTTTCATATGCTACATGGATAATTGAATTAGAATTTTAGAGAATTAATTTAAATCTTTATAAGCAATACATCATAATCTTTCCAAGTTAAGGAGAAATGATGTGGACTATCAATACAAGCATAAAAGTCCACGGCAATGTTATCATTCTACTTGACATAAATATTTTTATGTTTGAGATTTTATTATTTTCATTATTTTAGAATAAATATATTTTAATATCTTTTGATAAGTATATATATTGTAGATTTGAGAAGATTTTTTAATATCTTTTATTTTAAAAGATTTATTATTAACTGTTAAATTATACTTACATCATAAGGTCTATATTCATCTTATCTTTATATAACAATTAAATGATTAATTATTAAATTGAATAATTTTTTTTAAGAATAGAGTGATTCCATTTTTTCACTAATAGTATAAAGCTATCGAAATTTTATCTATGATATGATGTCATCAATTCTTTTTATTATCTTTCAAGATCTTAAGAAGCTATACTCGCATTATCTCCTTTGTCTTGTATCGCTTCAAGTACATCCACAGAGCATACAAAAAGTATACACTGGCTTCACAGATAAATATTCAAAGACATTGGACGAGGTGGTTATCAACTCATTGGGTCAAAGCTGAAGTCAATTAAATATCAAGAACTGCATTATAACATGGAGGTTAGAGTAAATATATATATTTTTTTATTGGCATTCTTATTATAATTTATGTTTAATTTAATTTTCTAATTTAGTTTTGTATCCATATATTATTTCTTTCTTTAAAAATTAAACCGTTGTCCTGTATTAAGATTGAGTAAAAAGTTCCACAATTACATCTGAATAAGAAAAAAAATATTATTAAGAAAAAGGAAAGTTTGAAAAGCAATCTTCAAATAGGAAGGGGATGATGAATCTGCAGAAAACATAACGCTTTTGCAGCACATCACCAGTTTAATATCAATAGAATCAGTACAGACCACTTAGTAAGCAGCAAATCAATGGCTGTCAACAAGATGGCAATCGTTGTGTCATTTATAAAGAGAACACTGACGCCAAATTCCATAGGACACGCTTCTTGTCGAGCAGCACCATCAAGGATTACATTAATTTTGAAAAAGGGGGGCATATAACGTATTGGCTACAGCCAGACTGAGGTATGGTGCTTCAGTCTCCCTCCCCTTTCTCTAAAATAGCCAGAACAAATGAACAACTAAATTATAAACAATCTCCAAAACCAAGACACTTACTAGTTAAAACTTGGTAGAACAAATTGTAGTGATAAAAGGATATATCAATATCGCACCCAACATTTATTCCATCACTCTTTTCCAGGAGGCAAGCAGAATTTCACAAAATAAAACTTACATATGGCAGTGCAAAAAGGGTATGTCAAATTGCTTAGGCAAAACCTTAGAAAGCTCCATTCTTTACATGTTCCTGCAAGTCCCTCCTACTGTTACAATAAACTTTTTTTGACTCGTGAATATGGTGAAAGACTATGCAGTAGTATATCCTCCGCATGACCACGGTGGTGGAATTTCCTCTAAAGAAGAAAGCAAATTTTTACGATCTGGAATGGCTTGTCCATTAGTTTCATTCATTCTTTTCATATTCCACCATAAAAAAGTATAAATTTTTTCCTCACCTATACATTCCTTCTCATCAACTTCCACCCTTGATTTGTATCCAAACATGGCATACACATACCTTGAAACATTTATATGTACAACCTACCCTTCTTGGTTTGGCTGATTCAGCACAGCAGTTTCGATATGCAAACCCAGTTCGTGCATCTAGGCAGCGCATTGCGTAAGACAAAAAAGAAGATACAACTGCTTTTGCAGATGTGATGTGCTAAATTCATATGATAAAAAAAATGTGCAGATGATCTTTGAACAATATTTGTTTTTGTTTCATAATTATAATAAAAATAATAATTAAAATATTAAAATTAAGAAATAAAAATTCACTCACTTTTAAGAGAAAAATTTTGAAAAAATATATTTCCATCTTTTTTGTCTTAATCTTGCCAAACATAAAGATTCAAGTAGATAAAAATAAAACACTAATAAAATGAAAAATAGATAAACAAAACGAAACCTTAATGAGTTCAGACACTATTATATTGATTATGCACCATTAGATTATTATACAAGGTTTAGATGCCAACAAATTACTCATACCTGCAGTGTCAAAAAGCACACATTGAACTTCAATGAAACTACTACATCTAAGAGAAGGATGCATGGCATGTGCAAGGTCTTCACTTTATTCCAAAGCACTGAAGCTTATAACAGAGTGAAACTTTCAACTTTGAATGTCAAAATAAATAGCATATGATTTTGATTCATCCCTCAAGCTATTTAAGGGCATCATAACAATGTTCCTACTAGAACCCCTTTTTAACAAAGTAATAGGATGATATTTTCTGATTCCATTCATCAATATAAAACCAGTTGCTTAGTTGAATTCACTATCAGATGACCCTGAACTACAGCTAAGCTTTAGGCTAGTGCCAGAACTATATGGCTCAGACTAGTATAAAAATAACAACCATTTTAGCTTATCTAATTTATCCACTAAATGGAAAACTAAAGAGCGATCATCACCTGATTGTTCAAAACCAATAGTCTCACCATTCCTATTTTTCGCCAGAACCATGCTAGTAAGTGGCAGCATCAATACCAGACTCAGGAAACTTTTCTATTGTAATTGATTGGTTAGAGTTTGTCAAAATATTAAATGGAATCTCCAGAATCTTGACAAAGAGAGACCAGTTGAGAATTAGACAAAGGGAATTTGAGTGAGCCAGTCAAATAGAGAAGTGGCTGAGTCAGTTTCAATGTAACAGTCTCCATCAATTGGATCAGCAGGAAGATTAGGGCCATAAAGAATGGCCTGAATGGAAGCATCATCTGAAAATTTTAGAATTATCTTCTCAGTTAAACATGGTATTTATAGTATTATGCATGACTTCCAAGACTCAGTTTTGAAATAGGAAGGTAGAGGTGAACAACTCAGGTACCTTGGATAGCTTCTGTTCTTTAACTAACCGGTAGCTTGATGGCAAATTTGTCATTAGAGCTCCATTGCTCAACGACTGACAGGAATATACCTGTATCGAAGAATAAAAGTGCAGAAGTTCAAACAATATCAGACACTGTAAAATAGGAAAATATTTTGGTTCATACAAGAAAACTATAATATATGGAGGAGATGATAACAAGTTTGAAAAAGAAAAATCAACAACTAAGTTAATCTAAAACATCAAAACTTGTATGAAAACACAGGAAATAGAACTAGCGATGGAAAATAAATAAGGAAGTTATCTATACCTGCAGCTTGTAAATCCAAACATTTTCCATTTAATACAGCCTCGGCACCACCTGGGTAAGACCAATTGGATATACGAAAGTTTAATGTTGAGGGTACTAAGGAATGAAATATACTTTAGTCCTTAGAGGATTACAAAATAAGCAGTAGGGAGACCAGAGGACTAAGAAAGGCAATGCAATTTTATGATTCTAAAAACTAACGGTGTGTTCACTTGGATGATTAGAATATATGGAGAATGGAATTGCAATTACCATGTAATGGAATAAAGTTGTAATAAGATAGGATTATGTGTTGTGGTGTTTACTAATATGTAATGGAATTGTAATTTCTTTGTTCACTTACCAAATTGAAATGGGGATTAAGTCAGGAATAAGAAATGAAATGACAAAAATACACCTACCTAATTATAAAAAAAATTAAACAAAATATATGTTCAACATGGTTTGACATTCCATTCACCCTCTGCATCTTTCGAAATCCTACCCCCTCTTCCACTGTCGAAACCCTAACCCTAGAAGGACAAAGCAACACCCCATCGCCTGCAAGCAGCATGGCTGGATCGGTGTGTTGGTTGTGCTCACGATTCATGTAAGCAAATCCAACGTCCACTTTCACCTTAGCCATAATTGAAGGAAGCTACTGAGTGGAGATCACGTTTAAATTGCAGTGCGATGGAGAAGACAAAAAAGATAACAACTGAGATGGAGAGGACAAGGTATATCAGCAACTAGTCATTACCTTCAGATGTTTGCCGTGGCAACACATTGGATTCAGAGGGTCTTCACGAGATTTGCTAACCATCGCAATGTTTTGCAGCAACCTTACCTAGCGTTTGGCCGACGGAGAATGTGAGAGATGGGTTGCAATGAAGGTGATTAGGGTTTCAAATGAGGATGGGTTGAAATGTTGCATTCTGTTTGGGATCTATTTGTTTACTTAGAGGGCAAAGTATGGTAATTTTTTTATTTTGGGTAAGGGTAATTTCAAAATAAAAAAGTAGGAACATCTCTGCATATAGCTTCTCATAGGTTTATTCAGGAACCATGTTGAAATCCAGCAAACAAGTTGGGCCTTAGCTCGGGAGAACACCACCAAAAAGTAGGAACATCTCTGCATATAGCTCCTCATAGGTTTATTCAGGAACCATGCTGAAATCTGGCAAATGAGATGGGCCTTCGCTTGAGAGAACACCCCATATGGTGGTGTTCAGAATCTGTATTGCATAATATTATGTAATTGGGATTCTTAAGAATTCCTATTACGGGGTCCTAAAATCAACAAAACAAAGTAATATGTCCCCCATTAGGAATAGGGTGGGAATGAAATTCCATTCCCCCCAAGTGAATAGCCCATAAATGGTTTGAATTCTAGAATCTTTAGCCTAAAGGGTCAAAAACATAGAAACAGAAAATATTGACCAATCAAAAAGGACAAGTATAATACAGCGCTTCATGTTCCTATTGCCTTTAGGTCTTGCAACCACAACATTAAACATCTCACTGTGAAACGAAAACCTATCCCCTAGTTAATTATCTAAGCTCAGAATGCTTTACCAACTAGAATTTACCAGATGCATGCTTCTTATAAAACAAAATTTACTGGCTCTTGAACTTAATCCTAAAACATAGGCAAAATTTCCACATAGAATAAAATGAATAGGAGCAGAAAATCTAAGGGAAATATCAGGAAAAAGCCTCACAATTGTCTGATTAAATCTGATAAAAATTTTCCACCTGATTGAAAATCGAGAATTCATCTTCAGTCATATAAGTTGCCCCACCTTCATTGGACAATAGTTCAGGAAATTTCTCCCTTATAAGATTTCTTATGCATTGGCAGGGGAGAAAAACAAAGTAATTTCTAAACCACTACAAGATAAAAATCCTCTAAATTCCCAATTAGACTATCAGCTCAAGATATAAAAATTGCAGCAGTCTAGAATCAAACATGTTTAAGATATTTCCATGTACCGAGAAACAAGAAAGAAGAGTTGGATAATATTTTAGATGTAAACTAGTTCTCTTAGCTAAAATACTTTTATGGTTCCGTTAACATAAATTGGAAATATTCTTTTTAATACCATTCAAAGCATTCAATATTAGTTAAGTATCATGGAAAAAGGAAGTGTGTTGTGAGTTATGAGAAATACTACTCCATAATCATAAAGCAAATTGAAAGCTCAAGATCAGTTATTAAAAGCTCATATCACATCGATAGTATAGAGACTACTTTGTAGAAAAGATAAGCATAACTCAAAGATGAGGATCCCATGAAACAACAGGATCTACTTTTTCATTGATCAAACCTTGCCCAGATTTCCAATCCAGCAAACTTGATACCTATTGAATGATGTAAACACCTGGAGCTTGACCTGGCTCTTCAAAGTACATCAAATCTCCTAGTTTCAAGAATGATTAAGTTTCTATACAAACATTAAAAAAGAACAATGTGAATTTAATGTTTTACTTTTATAGCAGCTGGTAATACCTATCACCGGCATTCACCATTTACAGAACCAACCAGTGTTTCCTAGGTCAACATAGAAAGCAATAATCACAAGGGTTCACATTGCTTTCAAGATAAATCAGCAACACAAGTTATTTTGTATGAATGAAAACTGAGAAGCATAAACCAAACACCTGTACCACAGCAGCACCAAAAGGAGTCAAACTTAGTTCCCCATCCATGATAGCTTTAAGCTTTTGAAATCCCATGACACAATGAAGCATGTAGATCATTGGATCGGCCTCTCTAAGAATGCTTAGAATCATTTGTCAGTGCACATCATAATAAACTGCATATGCCAGAAAGGCATCAGAAGCCAAGGTTCCACTCTGATGGAGTTAATAATAATATAGACATTACAGCATCAATTCACACCAAGATAATATAAACATTTTAACAAAATCTATGTAGGAGTATCTCAAAACTAAAAGCCAACACTTTTGATGTTTTTGAACTTCAAATTAGCAGAACAAAAATAATTCTTCAGGGAAATTATAAATAACACCCTTAAATTTTAACTTTAGTGTAGATTTACCTTCCAAACTCTCAAATATTGCAAATCGCTCCCTTAAACTTTGAGAATTAACAATATAAAGGACATTATCTTTTTTAAATTAAGAATGATACATTATGGTTAAAGTTTTGGAAGTTTTAAAGTATATTTTGATAAATTAAAAGTGTTTCTACACCAAAATTACATATTAATGGGATTATTTTTAATCTATATGAATTATTTACCAATTTATTAAAGTTTAAAAATGTAATTTACAATATTTGAAAATTCAAAGGTCAATCCATACCAAGATGAAAGTTTGGGGGGTTTAATTGCATTTCCCCCAAAATTCTTCATTGGAATCTATAGTCAAGCATGCACTTGATCACAAACAACAAATAATAGAAATCTATTTGATTGATGACACCAGAGGACACTCATAAACAATCAAAAGGCTAATTTATGTTGAATAAGAATTATCCCTTATGATTCAAAAAGACTGATGACATCTACGTGACTAAACAAGTATCCTAGAACTAACCAATTAGACTACATGCCTTACCCCGCAACCCACCCCCACCCCAAAAAAAAAAAAAAAAAAAAGCAAAACCTAAATGGACTATACCTATGTTTTTATCATAAATAAATTGTATTACACATCATTCATGCTGCTTGTTACTTTATTAAGATATTACCAATGTCTTTCAATTGGATACTTTAATATTACATTTTTAACACAGTTGTATAAGTACCCAACCATCCAAGCAACCTTTTTGGGGCTTGCTCATTTCTGGCAGAAGTATACTGATCTAGAATACCTTCCATGATCTGTCAAAATATATAATAGTAAAGTAACCACTGGAAGCATGAAAATTGACTGAAGAAGAGCAATTAAGATGACTACCTTGTAATTTGAGTAGTATGGAGCCCAAACAGGTTTAATATCTTCAATGCAATCAAATTGTTTAGTGGGGAAACTAACCTGAACCTATTTTCCCCTCACACGTAGCTAAAAAGCAGACACTTGCATGCAAAAATTTTATTGCTGCATTTCCAGCTAGTTTCTCCCTGCAACCTCAATTTCCTATGGAACCATATTGATCCAATTTCATCAGTAGGTCAGATGCCCACTTTCCCAACTTCAGATGCTTATAGTCTTCACAAGCCTTACATATTCTAGTTAGCATCAAGATGGTTGGGTCAAATGGCATCAAGCTAATTAACTTCTCAAGCTCATCCATACATTTTTTACAACTATACAGCTCAAGTATGCACTCATAATGCTCCATTCTAGGAATAACGGAATATGTATTGGTCAGTGAATCAAAAATCTGCTTTCCTACATCAACAAGACCAACAGATGCACAAGCAAGCAAAGCACCATACAGAGTAATATAATCGGGCCTTACACCTTCCTGCTGCATCAACTCAAATAATTCAAGAGCCTCTTCGCCCCTCCAATTGTGACAACAGCCTAAAATCAGAGAATTCCAAAGAACTACATCCCGTGAAGGTGATTCTTGGAAAACCTTGATGGCATAATTCATGTAATGACACTTTGAATACATGTCTACCAAAGCCCCAGTTACCACAATATCTATTCTATACCCATTTTTAATCATAAAACCGTGTATTTGCTTCCCATGGTGAAGATCACAAGTATTTGCACAAGCCGCTAAAATAGTAGTGAACGAAAATTCACTACAGTTGTCTCCCTATAAACAGATTTGAATCAAAACAAAAGAAAAAGATCATCTGGTGATTTTCAATCATAATTAACAGCAGAAACAATCTTACAGAAACAAAACTGATCTATAAGACAAAAAATAGAAGGGCTGGGTAGATTGCTCCAGAGAGGGAATGAAATAGAATCTTAATTGGCAATAATTTAAACCAGGATGAATCAAAATTACTAACAAATTGCAACTAATTACAAGCCTTCAATGAGAGAAACTTAAAGTATCATTCAGGTTCGATAAGTTAATCGTCTTCAGGTCTAGCATTACTTAATCTGTCTTTATTCATTTAGATGTCTTATAAAAAACTTCACGTTGTTGAAAACAAATCTGAGCAAAGCAGCTGAAAAGAAGCATGTACAAGCACATATATAGAGAGAGGAATTACTGGCTCCATTTTGAGTTGGAGGGTGAGACTGAGAAACAAGCTCTGCACTGGCAAATGTGCGTGCGCAACTAAGATACATTGTCGTCATGTTAGGGCATGGCCCAACCAGCTGATCTCTGCTGGGTCTGGACGTCGCCTGTTGGCCATGTTCAACAAAATCAGAGAAAATTTGACCTAAGGGCTTCTTCTAGCTTGGTCTTGCAATGGATCTGACAGGCCCATCAATCAACTATTCATTTCTTGCTGCCAGTCCTTTGGAACAGCTTCATTTGGCCTGTGTTTATTTTATTATTCACTAAAACCCCATTTAAACTTTTCCTCCATGAAGCCATCTGAAGGTGAAGTGGGGTAGCTAAGCTACACCAAAATTCTGATAACTTTCAGAAAATACAAGAATCAAGCTTAACATTAAGCAATAATTTGGTTGGCTAGAAATTAGCATGAAAGGGTTGACAGCAGGGGCTTCAAAGCTGGGCAGAGTGCAATGCCTCCAGATTCAGCTTATCTGGGGTAACTGGTAATTACATGCTGATGGTATCGTTGTATCTCATTTTTTGCAATGATTGATTACAAGTATCTATAATAAAGGTTACATTTAATGCAGATATTTCCAAGACTAAAATACTGTTATCAACCTAAATATCAGCGAAAATCATGTGGGGATGACATAAAACAGAACTACAATACGTACTATGTAGTTCCTACAGCCTATTCACATCTTTCCTCCTGCAAAACAAGGAGGCCAGCATTAAACCAGAGATGGTATTACGTTTTTCATGTTGATAATAATTTCTGAGTGACACTTCAACAGGATGATTTTTTCTTTAGCCCACTGCTTTAATACTTGTTCAACAGTCAGCCCAACTACAGCCAGGATATTTTTGTATTTGCATCTCACTCATGATACTCCTTACCAGTCCTGATCTTTCCCAGTCGCCAAAGTTTGCTAATATTCCTGAAAGCTGAATGTAGGCAGCTGAATTCTGAGGATCAAGCTCAATGATTCTCTCAGCCACCTTCTTCCCAAGAGTTTTATTCCCATAAGCCACACAACCACGCAACACTGATGACCACATTGTTGCATTTGCATTGAAAGGCATGTGTTCTATGATACTAATTGCTTCGTCTAAGCAACCAGCACGAGCAAAAAGATCAACCATGCAAGAGTAGTGCTCAATCCTAGGCTTTAATCCATACTCCACTTCCATTGCATGAAACCATTTCCGCCCCTCATCAACCAATCCACCATGATCACAGGCTGATAGAAGTGCAATGAATGTGATATCAGATGGCCTAACACTGGCATCTCTCATTTTGTCAAACAAACTCAATGCTTCACTTCCATGGCCATTAGTAGCATACCCCATCAACATTGTGTTCCAAGAAACTTCATCTGGCATAAACATTCCATCAAATATTTTTCGCCCTTTTTCAACAAAACCACACTTGCAGTACAAATCCACAAGAGATGTAGAAAGTATGGGATTAGATTCAAGACCAATAATGAGGGATCTACTAAAAATTTGTTCTCCCAATTCTACGGAGGACATACTAGCACAAGCAGTGATGGCAGTAGCAAGAGTGAATTTATCCATCCTCAAGCCAAGTTTATTCATCTCACAGAATATATGCAATGCTTCAACGGGACAACCATTCTGACTCAAAGCAACTATCATTGAATTCCAAGAGACCAAGCTTTTATTGGACATTGTACTAAATATTCGTTTTGCACAATCAATTTTTCCACAGTTGGAGTATACAGTTATCATAGAATTGAGTAAAATGGTATCATAAATGCCAAGCTCACTGAAAAGCTTGCAAGCATCTTCAGAGCTTCCACGTTTATAGTACATGTCAACAAGAGAACTAGCAACGACAACATCTCCAAGGAAGCCACTTTTTAAAACAAGAGAGTGCATTTGTTTACCATAGCCTAAGCTGCTGCAACTGCATGCACTTAAGATACTGGCTAATGTAGAGGAGTCTCCACTAACTTTAGTTCTTCTCATTTCAGTAAAAAGAAGGAATGCTTCAGCCTCCTTATTATTGTAGACATAACCTGCAATTAATGAATTCCATGACACAATGCAAGGGTTAATTTTTCTGCTGAAGACTCTCTTTGCATCATCCAGTTTGCTACAGCTAGAATATCCAGATATTAGAGCTGATAGAGAGAAGTCATCCGGTTCATCCATTGTGCTCAAAATCTTTTCTGCACTACACAAATCACTATTCTTTCCATACAAGTTAATCAGCGAACTAGTCAAGGTCGAGTCCAATTCCACTCCATCAATAATCATGCGCGCATGAATTTGCCTACCGCAATCAATAGCTCCAGAATCACTAGAAGCTCCTAATGCTGTTGCCAAAACAAATGAATCACTATATGTTTTATCTACAGAATTGGAATTCATAATTTTAAATAATCTAAGGGCCTTTTCAGGATTTCCATTTTTCACATAACCATGAATAACAGAATTCCATGCCATCTCATTTTTCCGAGGCATACGATCAAACAAGCACATAGCAGCCCCAAGATCTCCTGCCTTTGCAAAGCCTGAAATTACCACATTCCAGGAGAAATCATTCTTGTTAGGCATAAGATCAAAGAACCTCAATGCCTCCATCATCTGTCTCCTTTTCATGTAACCTTCAATCATCGTATTCCAAGTAAAACAATTTTTATTAGGCATGTCCTCATAGAGCTGTCTCACATCATGCAGGTGACCACATCGAACATACATCTGTAGAAGGCTGTTTCCTACAGTAACAACAGAATTTAGCAGACCCTTCTTCAAAAAAAGAAGATGTAGCTGCTTTCCCTGACGTACAGAGCCCAAAGTATTACAGGACTGGAGCAAGCGGGTCAACGACTGTATATCAAGATCCATTATAAATTATGCTCATGAATGGGGATTAAAAAGTGAAACCAAATTGATTGCATCAGCCTTCCCATGAATCGATTTCCCTTAAATAGTGGGTGCAGAAGATTTCAAGCAGCTTTCTCTTCCAAAGCCACAGTACCAGCAAGAAGGAGCAGAAATAATAGCATGCAAGAACCTGTAGAAGAATGAGCATTAATAACACTCTAGTCATAACAAAAGAGCTTTCTTTTTCTTTTTTCCTTCTTTTATTATTATTTTCCTTTATTGGGTGTATTTGGGGTGAGGTTGTGGGTTTTAGACTTTTTGGGATGGGGGCATGTGGTGTCAAGGGGTGGGGTGAGTGGGAGGGTAAGGTAAGCAATCATAACATAACTGGACAATTATTCACTTAACAATCAACAACATTCACATACTTGGCACTTAATAAGAATCAAAGCATTTAATTGGAAAAGACATCAGAAGCAAAGCATTTAATTAGAACAGACCTCTTATTTATATGAAGTGTTTAAATGAGAATAGCACAACACTTGTCACAAGGAGGAACCGCTCAAACTGGCAATCCATCATCCTTAGCCCTAGTGCAGGATGGGAGTACAAAAGAACAATTCTAAAGAGCAATTGAATGGGATTTTTCATCCTCCTTTATTGGTTCAATTACAACAAATTGACAAAGCATTATGATTATCCAACCCATTTTCCAAGGACAGCAACCTTAGAACAAAGTTAATATCTCTACCACCAGTATGTAACAATTGGTCACCCCTGAAGATGAATACCTGATTTTTCATACTTATCCAACTTAATTCAATTGGCTTATCAACTCCCTGCTCTTTCATCACTCTCCTAACTCGAATAATTCCCTCCCATCTGCCCCTCATCTCATATCCTCTAGCTAGAACCAGATAAGGTAATGGAGATCGTGGCTTTGTCTTGATCAATCCTGTTTCCATATTTTCCAAGAGTTCCAAGGACCCATGGAAAACACATGCCTGAACTATTTCCGCCCATATTTCAGAACTGGGTTCATAAGGCATTTCCTGGGCAATATCAAACATTTCATTGAGTTTACTGGATCGACTCAACATGTTTAAAATACACACATAATGTTCTGGTTCTGGAACAACTCCATACTCTTCCATTGAAGAGAACATAGCCATTCCTTCATCAACAAACATCCCATAGTTGCAAGCTTGGAGTACCCCAAGGAATGTTACTCTATCTGGCTCTAAGCCAACAAGAAGCAACTCCCTGAAAAAGTGCAGCGCCTCAGTTGTCCTGCCATTGTATGTCAAGCCCATAATGATAGTGTTCCAAGCAATAAGATCCTTCTCAGGCATATCCTGAAAAATCTTCATGGCATGGCCTATTGATCCTATTTTGCTATAAATTTCCACTAGCGCATTAGCAACTATTGATTCAGACTCAAAACCTGATTTGATAATAAAGGAATGTACTTCCTTTCCCTGTTCAGCCAGGATAAAAGAAACAGCAGAGAGAACAATACTTAATGTATACTCAGTTGCTTTGAGGTCCTTCTTCAGGACTAGCAGAAATAGTTGCATGGCAACCCCCCAATAGCCATGGTTAACATAACTTGCCATCATGGAATTGCATATTATCATATCCCACTCCTGTACTTCATCGAAGAACCGGACTGAATCTTCCAATCTGTTACATTTAGAAAATAGATGAATAACTGCACTTGCAACAACAGTGTTAGAAAGAAACCCCATCTTCATACAGAGAGCAAAAGTTTGCTTACCCCTCTCTAAGTCTTGCATTTTAGAACAGATGGATATTACCAATGAGATCGTGAACTCGTTTGGCAATGGTCCTGAGCTATGCATCAAGTAGAATATCTTCCATGCCCAAAGCATGTGGCCCGAGCCATAGAACCCAGATATCAATGAGTTCCAAGATATCATATCCACCTTTCTCATCGTCTGGAACACATTAAGAGCATAGTCAACTAAACCAAGCTTGCCATACATATTAATCAGAGAATTTCCCAACACCACATTCTCCATATTCCCTTCACTCCTGATCATGCTAGCATGAATTTGCTGCCCATGAAGAGAACACCATACATGTGCCAACAAAATTGAGTATGTAAATTCAGTTGGCCGCACACCAGCACATTGCATTTTCTTAAAAAGTTCAAATGCAGAACCAACAAGCCCATTTGAAGCACACCCTTTAATCATCGAATTCCAACTAACAGCATCTCTCACTTTCATTTGATCAAAAAACAGCCTAGCTCTTTCAGCGTCCCTACATCTCAATAGCCCCTTTAAACAAATGTTCCAAGACACTAAATTCTTGTCAGGTATGGCATCAAACGCTCCTAGAACATCCTCAATGGTGCCATACCGGGCATAGATATCAAGACAACGGTTACCCAGGGCAGTGTTACCATAGAGTCCAACTTTCAAGATTTGGCAATGGATTGCTTTGGCAAATCGAATGGACTTTAATGATAAACAACGACCAATGAGGTAACAGAAATAAGAAAGTGAGAATTTTGAATAGCCACAGAGTTGCTGCTTCAGCAAAGGGTACATAAAAATCTGCTCTTCAGTTGCCAAGAAAAGAAAAAGAAAAAGAAAAAGCACTCTTTACAACTATTACAATGTTATGTTATCACCAAAGAACTGGGTCTTTACTTAATCCTGTGCATATCCTAGTTGTTAGCCTGAGTAAACTAACATTGATGTTTGGGAATTATGGAGGAACATGGATGTTGATGGAAGAATAAGAAGATAAATGGGAGAGAAATGTTTGTTTAGTATAAGCGAGGGAGCGCAGAACTGACCTTTGGTAACTCATGCTGTAGCAAGCGTGTCTATGGAGGATGACTACTTCAGGCAATTTCTTTCTTTATTGTGTTTCTTTATTTGGAATTCTTTTTTCCTCCATTAAAATGGACACAGACATAGGACCCAGAGAGAGAGAGAGAGAATTGGAAGGGTCTGGGGTTTTAGGAAGAAAAACCCTATAAAGAGACCCGACAAGAAGAAAGACCCGGGCCAGCAAGAGAGTGCTCGTATTTTCATGTGCACACCCCACAACAACTCGTTCACTTCCGCCCCGAGTAGCCCTTGGTAGAAACTAAGGTATTTCATCTATATTATTAAAATTATCGATGGTTGGAATCATCATTGAAGTTAAAATTATTATTTAATAAAAAATTTAATATTAAAATAATATTATATAATTTATATTATTACCGTACTCACATTTAATTAAATCTCTCTCTCGCTTTTTAAAGTTATACTCCACTTTCTTCTCTTTATTTTTTTTTCTCTCTTCCACTTTCTTATTCCTTTTCTTCAACAATTTCCAATAACACTACTTTTTTCACAATTTCCATAATTTCTTTTATTCTTGTGATTTTTTTTAAAAAAAATCATTATAAATTATATAAATATATTAAAAATGAAATTTCTAATGGTAAATACAAAATATTTTTCCAAAAGTTTAAAATAAATATATATTTCTTTTTTTATTAGATGAAGAAAAAAACTAATTTTTATACATACAATGCGAGTGTGCCGACAGTTAGTATAAATATAGGTTTTTTTCGAAAAATAATACGAAAAAGAACCCATGTGCAAAATATTATCAAAATGATAATGTAAAGACGCATGTAAATTAAAAAATTTTACACTGAAAGCACATTTATTTCATGTGTATTCAATATACTATACCAACTTAGCTTATAGTTACACCTTCAAAATACTATGTACTTAAGCCACATTCTGCATATTACAAGTTGAATAGTAAATTTACTATTGAAGTTTATTGCATAAAAACAGTCAATAGGTTGCCTTAACAAAAGTCAATGTACAGAGTGATCATTCATTTACCATATAAGCGAAATAAAATAAAAAATAATTAAAAATTATAATACTATGAAAAGAAAAGAATGCTACAAACTAAGACCTTTAATGAAAGTAATTTCATGAAATATAAGAAATCTTCTATACCCATGTTCATACAATTTATTTATAACAAAAAATAGGCTTTAATATGAGAAATTTTTATGAAATAACAATAAATTTCACAAATTAGAGGGTATCCATGTCTATTAAGTATACGTAATATATTGATATTTTTTTTTCTTAAAAAAATCATACAGTATGGATTACTATTATAATTTAAAAAGAAAAAATACCAATGTGAATTATGGATTATTACTTATTTCAAAAGTAGACCAGCATAAAAAAAATGGATAAGGACTTCAACCTTATCTTTTTTCTTGTTTTCTCTCAGTTTTAAAAGTTTGAAAGTGGTAAAAATGAGGTCGAACCATACAAAATAGGATTTAAATGAGTAAGATATTGAAAACGTAGTTACTAATTACGTCATTAGTGTAAAAATTTATAAAAAGTGAAAGTGTATGTGATTTGATAATATTTTTCACATATAACCCTTTTTATATTATTTTTCGGAAAAAATCACGTATTTATATAAAACTCAAAACTAACAAGCGCCAACCCAGCAGATACTGATTAATCTTAAGGTTGCTAACTTTATTCTCATGATCCACATCTCGTTCGTCAGTTAACCAGGCCGTAGCGGATCTACGACCAATTAGGCCGTCAGGGCGGGTCAATCAAGGGACTAGATATGTATGGAGTTACTTCTTATATATTTCTTTTTTAACCTTTTCCAGTAGAAATTTCGAAAAAGAAAATTGAAAATGGCTTAAATTACTAAATTTCTAAAAAACTACCTCAATATAAACAGTATATATTGATTTTAATTACAATAACTGCCCCTTCCTCTCTCATATATTGGAAGTGTTAAAATTACTTTATATTTATTTAAGGATACCATCGAGGCGAATACACGAGTTTTACAAAACTCAACCCGCTATTTTGTAAGACTTTCCTAAACCTTATAAGATTTTAATCTTATTTCTAAAACCTACTCCTATCAAGTTTTGTGAAATCTATTAAAAACTTGAGTTAATGTAAAAAAAAATTGATTTACAGGCATACACAAAAAATTAAAGTAAATAATATATAAATTATTTTAAATGATTAAACAAATGGCATATGATTATTGAAAACTAAACCAACTTCTTTTTATTTTAAATCAATACATGATTAATAAAAAAGAGATAAATGGGGATTGAGCAATGTGTGGCCAACTGATCGAGAGAAAAAGTAAAGGTAAAAGAAAATAGTCATAAAAAAAGTAAAAGAGAGAAAAAGATGAGGTTAAGATTTTCTCAAAAGATAAAATATTTTTCATTAATTATTATATTTTATTATTCACAGCTAATACTAAATTATTAATATCATATCATAAATTTTAATAAAGTTCGGGTTTTCCATCAGATTTTTCTTAAATCTCAAAACCCGACTCATAATTCTATAGAGTTTAAAAACTACTTCTAGAATCTGACCTAAAACTTTATAGAGTTTTTAGTGGATAATAGAAAACTTTATAATGATTAGAGTTGTGAAAGCAATCAAGTAGCCAGCCAGTCTTACCCCACATTGATCCAAAGGTTAAGTAGATTGACCCATATTTAAAAACGAGCTATAAATTTCAGTCTAACCCACCTCATTATGGGTTGCTAAGTTAAGTAAGCCAACTCATAACTTGTAATGCTATCAGTTTTTTAATACAAAAATTAATCTATTAAAATACTTATTAAATTTATATATAATTATCATCAACACGCTATTTTTTATTTATTCCTTACATTATCATTAAGTCATAAATGCTTGTAAATCACCAAAAAAAAAAATTCATGCATTGTAGCTTTTTTTCATTTCTATTAATTCTAAGGCTACATATGTCTAGTAATTTTTGTTGCTTAATTATATCATTTTACAAGAATAAGTACATAAATTTAACTTAAAAAAAAAAAACCAAGCGTATAGATTTTTATCCATGGCATATAATTGCCTTTTTAAATTTATAGAAAGAGATATAAATTCTAAATTGTAATGAATTTTAAAGAGGAGAAGAAAAAGAAAAACTTAACAACAAATTGTTCCATCAATATATTTCCAATATGTCCATAGTAATCATAATTTACAATTCAATGAATTGTTTAGACTAAAAAATTATGATAAGTTCTCCAACAATATTATTAGTTTCTTCTTCTTTTTTTCCTCTCTCTCTTCTTTGTTCTTTTCTTTTTTCACATTTTAAATATACTAAAAAATATTAATATTATTAGCTATGACTTATTACATGAAGTGATTAATTAAAAAGTAAAATAATAAATCATTGTGAAGTAAACTAAAGTCTAATTTTATTTATTTATTTTTTTTCTTGTCAATATAGGTTAACTCACCTTGCAATAAGTTGTGGAGGAAACTGAAAAGACCTATATTTAAGCAAATAAAATTTTTTTAACTCAACTCATAATTTTTTCAGGTTAAATAAGTTGACCCATGAAATCAATCTCACTTGCATAACTCTAATAATATATATTCGAGCAATAAACATAACTTATACGATCATTTGGACCTCAAATGGGCCTATGACTTAACTGGGTTTTGCTTGCAATGGTTGTTAGATTAGGATTATTGAAATAATCATCCTTAAAGATAGTCGTCTTCTTCCCTGTTTGTTGTCCTGTATCATTCTTGGAGACAGGTTTGTGCTTCCATATCTTTGCTAAAAAATTAGTCCTATGATCACTTTGAATTAATCCAGCGGTGTTAAATGCTAAATCAATTGCAATTGGCAATGTTGGGGTCACTAAAACTTGCCCAACAATCGAGAAATGATAAAAAAATAATAATAAAAAAAAAAGTCCTTACGAGTCTTCTCGACCTATCTAAAATGTCAAAATCCCATATACTTTTCCCCATACTCAAAATTTTGTCAAGTTTCGTACTGGAACCAATCCCTATGTTGCTCCCATGCTTTTTAACCTTTATGTCATCATCATACTTACAATTGGTGGTCCATCAAATGCTCTACTTTTTGGATAATGAGAGTGAAGGATTAGTTGAAATTCAACTACCAAAAACAAGGGGAAAAAATATGTAAATAGTTCATTTATTAGTGAGATCACCTCATAAATTTATTTGAAGTTAACAAATTAAGCATCTTGAGTATTGAAACTGATAAGAAAGTCATAAACAATTGTGGAGACCATCTACTTTCGAACAAGGTCCAAAAATTATTGCGATGTGAAAATTAATTTGGAATATTTTATAATAATATAGGCACTTTATAATCATTTGGTCTATTGATAGTTGTGAAATCACATAATTTTTTGAACTAAACGTAGTTGAAATTGTACTTAATGTTGCCAAAACAAATAAGTGAACGTTAGGCAAACAAACGTATGAGAAATTTTTTGTATAATCATTGAAAATTGGCTGTACTTATAGTAATTTTAAAATCATCCCAATCATTGAGATATATAATATTTAAAATCATGAGTTAACTATATTGTTGATACTTTATAGGTCATTCTAGATCCAAGCTCTTAAGGCCCAATCCAAGTACATTGACCTACTCAGGTACTCTCGAGTAGCTTCTTAAGACGAAGAACCCAATCTCCTCTAGTGATCTATTCGACCCCTCCTTGTAAGCTTAAACCCAACCGATAACCTATTTAAGTTCTCCTAAGTACCTCGCCATCTCCGATCCTCCTGCAAACTAGCATAACCTACTTGGGTCACCTCGACCACCTTAAGGTCCTCAAAAATCCTGACCTAACTCCTCAAGTCGAAACAACCTTAACCCCTAAGCATACACTAAGTGCTTAGTATGCAATTCAATGTCAACGGTACTCCTATCTCATATTCTTTCTCTCTTCATTAATTTCCCTCTAACATTCGTTGTATAACCAAATGCCTCACAACCTCTAACATATCAACCTCTTAGGTTTCAGACGTAATTGCCAAGCTATCCAAGGTTGACTAAGCGATAAAGTTATTCTATCGCTTAAGTTGCAATGCATGTCCCCTGCAACAACTATGTAAAGCCAAAGCATAGGATGTCACATGTCCTTAACAGTTAAGCTTCTTATCCCAGATAAAGAGCTAAAGGAATAAGGATCTTCTCTCTCTTTAACTCTCTAAGCACACGAGCAAACCAAACACTTTCTCAAAACACTCTACACTTCCTTGATTGACTAAAGTATTGGAGAGACCTCTTGGCACCACCATATGAGGATTTTGTATTGATGCTCCACCAAACATGGTTAACGAGTCAGCTAGAGCAACCATCAATCTATCTTACGTGATCTCACACATAACCATATATAATTTACGAGTTTGTGATTTTATAATTTTTTTAATTAAAAAGAATTTAAAATCGTTCAAGGACAAACTCTTGTTTGAATTATGAGTTTAGCTTTATAATTTTGCAAATTTATGATTTTACTGATTATATATAATTTCATTGATCTATATGTTCCAAGTTTAAGTAGTCACAATCTTAACAACCTTACAAGAATGCAATGGTATATTTGTAACATGTGTCATTACAAAATTACGTGTGAGAAATTTACAATCTATAGTGATTTGAAGAGGATCATATGTAGAATTCTATTGACGAAATAATCTGCTGTTAAATTCCTGAGGCCCCATTATTTTCTGCATAATATTTCTGCTACATCGATGGTCTAACATAAAGGTGATAACCATCTTTATGGGGTTGATTTTAAAATCCAACCTTTTTAGTCCATCCTAAACACACAAATAAAGATGTAACAAGCGCACCCAATATTAAATGTGCCTCCTAACTTAAGCTGACAAAGGTTTTGAAATTTTGTTACACATAAGATGTTGCTAACAGCATTGTAAGGCCAATGAGAAAAATCTTTCTAGCAAGTCCATATTCTTTCTGAATTACATCATCTTATGTAGAATCAATTTTTTGTCTTTCTTCATAAATGAGTTAGGTTAAAAGAAGTGAACTTGAGAAGTTGCACTTATTTGTAGTTACAATGTCTTTAATGTTCCCCTATCAGACTTAAAATTTTTCTCAAATGTATAACAAAAACTTTGGATATAAGGGGTTAGGATGGTGTAGCGGAAGTTTGAGTTAGAGCTAACTAGTTTTACTTCTAATCCCTACTCTTAATCTTGCTCTACTGCCTTCATTGGACTATAGATGAAAATGCTGGCTAACCTTATTAAAATCATAGTCATCCTCGAGGATACTAAGAGGCCCCCTTTGCGATATTAACTTCGCCTTTACATTAACCGAATTGCACTTTCTGTCGAAACTCAATGCCCCATCAAAAAAAAAAAAAAAAAAAAGTCATTTTCCGTTAAAATATAGAGTACGTTGTAAATTTTGAAAGTTTGTGTAAAATATTCAAATCGATAAAGAGTGAACAAGAATAATATGTAAAGCGAATGTAAGTTGCGAGAAAAAAAACGAAGTAGATAGTACGGTTATAGATTGCATTTGTCCTATGAGATTGGAGACAAAGAATGAAAGAAATTCGAGAGAAATGCCCATTTAAAGTACTAAGAGATATATGGGGAAAAAACCTTCGCTGCTTCCTCCCACTTATAAAAGAAAAATCGTAAATCTTCATTTCTTATCCATTCCTCAATTCGTTAATTCTGAATTTTTATACTTGTATTTTTTTTTTTCCCCCATTGTTCTCAATTTACACACTATTAAGATTGAATTTGATGCACATATGATACTATTATTTTTCTTGCTTATTTGTTTGCTATCATTTTTAAGAGCTTCACAAAGCTTGCTAATGCAGGCCAATTTCAAATTTCGACCTACCACCGCAAACTTCCTACTTAGGCTACGGCTAGCCAAACCTGCATAAGTTAATGCTTTAAATGCCTACAAAACGTATGTTTTTATTTTATTTTATTTTTTTACTTCAGGACTCGTATTTTAGTGAAGCCCCTAGTTAGGACTTAGCGAATGACTCCTACAGGTCTGATAAGTCCCAAGCTGCGAATAAGTCTAGATTAACGCGTATCGCTTATCTCAACATGCAGGGGCATAATTCTAACTCATTTCCGTATCCATGTCTTGCATCCAATTTGCTTTTATCATTGAATCAAATCAACACTAGTAAATATTATATCAGTTTGATCTAAAACTAATAATGACCATAAACAATACGTATAACAAATAGCAAATGATTGGTTTTCTACGTTCTAGAGTTCTCTCTTACACTATGTTTGGAAACTTTTATATGAAGCAGAAACAGAAGGAAAGTTATGGAAAAGAAAGGAGAGGAGAGGAAACTAAAGGAAATAGAATTTTTATTCTTGATTATATATTAAAAATGGAAATTGAAGAAAGCAAATAGAAATCATTTTCAACTAGACTAAATTACCCTTTTTCTCAAACAAAGCGTTTCAGCTTAGAGAAAGATGAATAATGTTTATCAAGTGAAAGAAAGTTGCAGCTCGGATAAGCAAAAGCCCAAAAAAAATTTTCTCTTCTTCTAAAGCTATGTTTTATCACAAGAAACAGAGAAAGATCAAGCAAAAACCCTTAAAGCTTTTGAAGAAGAAGATGAATAATATCTTATTACTTTCTTTCTTTCTCTATTTAAGGGCACTTTGGTAATCTCACAATGTTTCTATCCATTTCCATAAATTTCTCTCCGGAGAGAAAAAATAAAGGCACTTATGGAATTGTTTTTGTGCATTCCCACTGTGTTCATCTCATTTCCACATCCTTTTCAAGTTATCAAACACATGCTTTCTTTTTGTTTTCTTTGATTTCCATAGGTTTTTACCTATCTAGACAAAATGTTAGTCTCTCTATTTGCTATGTCTCTTCAATCTCTTCCTATCCTAGTCCTTGAGAAATCATAAATCCTTCAAAAACCTTCAAACCTATTTACAAAACTTAATTCACATTCTCTTAATTATCCTACACCTTTCCCCTTTGTAGTGCTAGGTTTTCTTCTCTAAGAGAAAATGAGATCTATTATTCTCTTTGGCTTTATTGCTATAAACAAGGATGAAATGTAGTCAAAGTACGTCAAGGTTGGTTTTTCTTTTTCCAGTTTCCTCATAGTCTCTCTAAGTTCAAAATTCTCTTTTTCCCTCAATTTTCACCAACCAACTATAATCAGAACGGCCATTTTCATGCTTGCAAGTGAAATCCACAAAGAGGACAAGATCATGCATTGTCTGATAGAAGATCTCAACTACAATTAGTGCATTAAATGTTTCTTGATATTTTGGAAAATTACTTAAATGGCATTCTTTTTCATGTAGGTTTTTTAATCTACTTTGAAAATTGCTTCTCTATTATTAAGCCTAATTTTTATTCATAACCTGTTGCTATTTATTTAATTATTTTTTCCAATAATTTATCTGTCACTTTTGAAAATTGCTTCTTTATGCTATGCCTAATTTTTGTTTGTAAGCCACTGCAATATTCATTTATGGGAAAAGTGTAAAAAAGTTCTCAATGTTTACCTCATTTTCTATTTTAATTCTTAATATTTCAAAATTTTTATTAAAGTTCTTAACGTTTACAAAAGTTTGTAAACAAGTCATCCTAATTAATAGTGTTAAATTATCATTTATACATTAACACATGGTAATATTCTATTGGTTCATGTACTTTTATTAAATAAAAAATTATAAAATATTAAAAACTAATTAAGATATTAAAACATCATAGAAAAATATTTAAAAAATTTGAAAGTTTATAAAAAAATTGAAAAAAATAAAAAAATAACAAAAAAATTGTACAATTGCAAAAAATATTACTAAGATAATATATTTATTAATATATATAATATACATATACACTTATATACATATGCATATGTATATTAATTTTAATAAAAATTAATAAAATTTAACAAAAATTACAAAAAATAAATGGAAAAATATGAAGAAAAACAAACCTAGATACCTAAGGTTAAGGTTTGGCCAATAGCCTCCATAAGGGAGTTGTGAGGCCATTAGTCACCAATGCCCTTAAGTGATTGAATTTGTTTTTTTTTTCCATATTTTTTCATTTTTTGTTAATTTAATTTATTTTAAAAGAAATACATGAACTAATAGAATTTTGTAACATATTAATATATAAATGATAATTTAACACCATTAATTAAAAGGACTAATTTGCAAACTTTTACAAATGTTAAAGAATTAAATGAAAATTTTAAAACGTCAATAACTAAAATAGAAAAAGAAGCAAATGGGAGGACTTTTTTATATTAAAGGGCTTTTTCATAAACTTTTGCAAACGTCAAGAACTTAAATGAGAAAATTTTGAAACATTGAGAATTGAAATAAAAAATTAGATAAAAGTTATAAAAGTTGAGGATTTTTTATACTTTTCCCTTTATTTATTTAATTATTTTTCCAATAATCTATATGTCATTTCTCCACAAAATGAATATTCTAGCGTAATACTTATACTTTTGCAAAAAAAATTTATGCAATTAATCAATATTGGCATTATGGGGTGATTAACAATCTATTGGTATGTAGTTTAAATATTTATAAAATTTTTTTTACAATACAAAATGCTAAAGTTTAAAGCTTTGGTTGCTTTATTTACCATAACATTTGAATGTTAACTACAATTTCATTCATCCATTAGATATTCATTCTAATAATTAGTTCTATGGCTAATATGCTTTTGGTGTTAAATTTGTGAAGATCATAATGATATTTTTGGTCTTGACTTTGACACCTCCATTCCTTTTCTTAGACATGATTAACCTTCTAAGTATAATATGCCCACCAAAAAAACAAAACCACTAAAGTAGTTGCTATATAAAACACTTACTTCTTTGAACATAATTTTAAAGATATAATGTTAGGCCCAACCTACAATTCTCTTAAGCAATACTAGGGTAAACAGATAATACCTAATATACAATATGGCATACTCTTTTCTCACCTCTCACGAACTCTTTATTGCTCTCTCCAATATCTCTCTCTTAAGGTTATTAGCAGTGTGCTATACAAAACCCTAACTTCTCACAGGTCTCTTGTGTTTGTTTAAGTGTTTACTTCGTATTCCCTTATCAAATCTTTTATTGATTATCAAGTACGAACCTTGATCTTATTTTATGTGAGGTACAATGGTGATTCAAGTTCACTGGATACTAGAAGGTGGAAAAGGAGGGAAGGAAAGGAATAAGAACATATTTCTACAAAGTTTTTTTATATCCTTTACTTCTTTTTACTATTACTTATATACTTGTTACAAATCTATTATTTTTTGTTCCTTAGTTTGTTCTAGTAATAGTTTTAGTACTAGATCTAGTTAGATCTGTTAAGTTTGTTATAATTTCTAGAACTAAAGTGTACAATCACGTGTTATATTTGTTTATCCACTACAGTTGTTGCACTACTCTTCCTTTGGTTGTAATCAATATGCTATTTTAATTCCTCTTGAAGTTCACTATCTTATGTTAACATATGTTTTCACTGATGTTTTGAATGAGAATTTGCTTTTAAATATTGTTAACTCTACATGTTATCCTTCATAAGTTCTTCAAACTTTAAACACAATTTCATTGCATAAATCCTATTTTTTCAAATCCCTTACTTTCATTTTTTATTTACAGTTTTAAGGAGGTAAGCGTAAAGATTACAAGGGAAAATGGACATATAGTAACTTAAGCTAATATGAATATGGGAATTGGCAAAATAGATGAAAACTAGGAAAGTGGGAAGAAGAAGACTGTTTGAAATTAATATTTCATTTGCACTTACTCATTGTTGACTTTACTTTAGTGACTCTCCCGGTTAGCCATCTTATGTTACAATACTCTACTCTTATGTTTATAAAGAAGAGAGACTATACCAATTTTCATGCCACCAAGATAATTAAGATTGATGGAGAAAATCGTTTACCTTTTTGTGATTCAAGTCTATTCCTAATGATGTATGTTTCATGACTATTTTAATTATTATTACACGGGCTTCTAAGTAATATGGTTAAACTACCAAAATAATGGAGGGATTTTTGGGGTATAAACTTTTCAAACCCATTTTTTTATTCTTAAGTCTTTTTGTATGTGAATTCTTTGTAAATGCTCCTTTTTTTAACGAATATTTATATAAGAAAAGTACCTTTCTTTATGTAACTTGTTTAAAACTTATAATATCATGGACGGTGTTGGATGGTGTAGTATAACTAACAACAAAAGGAGAATTAGATAAGGTGTGTTATTCCATAGTATAGTTATTATATTTAATTTTTAGTAGTGGACACCTTAGAGTAGCTTGATGAATTTTGGCATTTTTAGCATACTTATACTAATGTATAACATTGTTATTTTTTTTTAGTATAAAACATTAATTACATCAAATTGCTAATACAATTTAACATTTTTATTATATATATTCTCTGGTCTCATCTATGTATAAGATTTACGATAAAAGCTTTTATGCAATCTATCTTCTCTTATTAACTTTTACAATTTTAATATTATTTCTTTTGTTTTATTTTTAATAAGTATTGTTTTTCATTTCTAATTTTTTGTACTTTTAAGAAATTAAATATGCATTACAGGTTTTTTTTTTTTTTTGCATTTTTCTTTTCTCAAGTAAGAGGGGACATTTAAGTATTGTTGCATATTTGTTAATTTAAGTAAGGGGCAAAAATGAAGTACAATATATGTAGCGTTATAAATGAACCAAGTTGATTTGTAAAATACTCAAGTTTTACTTGAATTCGATTTGGTATCAGTGAAGTTAAGTAGAGCTTAAGCTATTCGAGTTAAGTTCGAGCTTCAGAATACGTACTTAATCAAGCTGGATATAATTTTTAATTTATTTTTATTTTTTAAATATAAGTAGGTGTGAGGTTATTTAAAAAAAATTTATAAATAGTTCGAGCTTAATCGAGTCAAACTTGAACTTACTATATATATTTTCAAGTTAAGCTTGAATTCAAAATTTTAAAATCAATTAAACTTAAACTAAGCTCTAGCTTATGCTTAAGTCCATACTGTACCAGTTTAACTCGATCGTAATTACACCCCAATGAATTTATTATAATACTTTTTAAAAATTTATTAATAGAATTGACATCCGTAGATATGCCATCAATAAGTATTTATTTTAATTTATTCAATAAGCTAAGCAATGCATAATCATTGTCATGATAACTTACACGTGTCCCCTTTTGCTAGAATTGATTAATTAGTTACCAGTGGACAATGCATCTATAATACTAGTGTTAAACTTAAAAGATATAATCTTTATCAAAATGAAAACTCCAATACATGCTTATTCATACAAAACATTAGTTATTCTAACAAAAAAAATCATATTTAAATTTTCTTAATGAAAGAAATAAAAAGTAAAATAATGATAAAAATGATAAGCTAAATGTACAATAACATAATAAAATTTTGAAATAAATTATTATTTTCTATTAATTTTATGATGTATAGTAATTCATGAAATGTTTTTAAAATCCTAAAAACTACATTCCTCATAGAAAGAAATTTAAATTGAAATTCCATCTTGTTTTTTTTTTTTTTTTTTTTTTACTTTATGGTAGTTTAAATATACAATAACATAATTGATTTTGAAATAAATTTAGCATGTTCTATTAATTTTGTGATGTGTAGCAATTCACGAAATGTTTTTAAAATCCTAAAAATCGCATTCCTCATAAAAAGAAATTTAAATCACAATTTTATTTTCTTCTTTTTAACTTATATGGCAATTTAATATTGCCTATTTGGGATTATTAAAAAAAAAGTTGTAGGACAACATTTCCTTTTAAAACTTCAACATGTACTATTAGGGGGAGAGAAGAAGTAGCCATACAATTACATAAGGACTAGCCATGCAATTACATAAAGTTCAAGGATAAATTTGTAAATTGAAAAAAAGAATCTCATAAATTCACTTAAGATACCAAAAAAAGCCGCAACTTTAATAATATAGATAAATATGCATTGCATGTACAAAACTTATTTTAGCTGCTTCATTTGTTAGCATATATATATAATGGAGAAAATGCAAATAAGCTATTAAATTTTGATAAATTAACAAATAATTACTAAATATTACAAATAACCTTTATAGACTTTGACTTTGGTGTGAAAACACCAAGTTAAATTTATCAAAGTGTCTTTTAACATCCCCTTAACTTTGACCTCGGCATTTTTCTTAACTGAAAGGAAAGTTTATGAGATACTATCTACACCAAATTCAAAATTCAGGAGGTTACTTACAATTTACTCTTATTCATTTACTACAAGAATTGAAAGAAACACTCTTTTTTTATAGTGCATTTAACAGAAGATACTATAGAATATGTAGTAGATTGCGAAGCATTAAGACCATCCTACCACTGCTATAGCCTCTACCACTATAATATTACCAACATTATTAACTCTTTACAACTTACATAGCACTAGTGATGGTGGCATGCCTTAATTCCTTAGTAGTAGCAATAGTGATGGGGACATGATAATTATGTAAAGGAAATAACATCAATGTTGATGTTGTGCAATTGAGGTGTTAGTGATTCATAGTAATTGCACCTAATAGTATTAGTGATGAAATTTTGGTAGTAATGTTGGTGATATTATGTAATGGTAGGGATAACGTATGGGTTTTTGAGGTACTAATAACAGTTACAATGGTGTTGTTGTTGTGATGATATTAAATTGTTGCTAGTGTTATATTAATGTATTGGTGGTGGTTACATCATTAGTGGTAATGATAAGGTAATGATGATGGTAACAGCGATAAAGGTAGCAGTGGTAGTTGTAAGATCAAGAAGATGATGATAAGATGGTAATGATGATAGTTGTGGTGATAACAGTGATGAGGTAACGATAAGTTAGTGATTAAAAAGAGATGTTAGTTTAAAATTACAGTTGAGATATCATTTTATCCAATTCCAAGATTTTTATACCACCAAATGTAAGGACCAAAAATTGTGAAATTGTCCAATTCTAAAAGGGAATTTTATCTGATATTAGACATATTTTGCAAGGCAAATATGGCATGATAAATTTTTCTATGTCCAATAACTAAAAAGAAATTGTAAACCAAGTCCTACCTAAACATATTAGGTGCTTTTTTTTTTTAATCAAATCACTACTATGAATAAAATTCGAGCATTAATGTGCATTAAACCACATCATGTTATCAATTCTAATTTTTCTTCTCATTCATCCAGTATTTCCATATTTACTCTACCTCTCATAATTGTTAACAAAAACTATGTAGAAGATGAACATAGACTTTAGCTTCTATGATATGGTACAGGGGATCAGGCTAATCAATTTCTAAGTTCTAGGCTATGTTAGCAACCCCCTCATGTATTCTCTATGTGCTGAAAACATGTTTGGAAGCTTTACATGTGTAGAAGACTTATTTATGAGCTCTTTGCAAATAAAATCATCAAGGATAGATAGGCTTGCTCGACTAGTTCTGCTCAACTTGACTCAGCCAGGTCTGTTCGGCTCAACTCGGCCAAGTTTACTCTACTCGATTGTTCTACTTAATTAGGTTGGCTAAAATTTTAGGTCTACGCAAATTAGGTCTTCAGGGTCTCCAACAGTTCACCAACCTAGTTTATCAGCTCTTCAACCAAATAGCTCATTTGACCATCTATTTTTACCTATGTTATTTGAACTTTCTATTTCTTATATTATTCCTAAACTATCCTTATGATTATTTTCTATTTACGGAAATGCCACTAAGGCATCTTTTTAATCATTTTATTTACACATTTGTCACTATGTATAAATATGACATTTATATAAGGTTTTAGACATTGTAATGTTAATGATAAACCCTTTAAGTTTTTTCTCTTGGAAAGCTCATCTCTTCCAGTACTTATTAATCCCTTTAGTAATGATTGTAACGAGTAACCTTAGGTCTAGTATTCATGTGTTATATCAAATACTAACTTAGGTCCATATGTGGTTCTAAGGTACGTCATATCTATAGAGTTAATGATAGGGATCAAGGACTGATTACACGCTCTCGAGCCCAAGGGCTCTTTCAAGTGGTCTGCTGAACTATCCAAAGTGAGTTAAGCATCGAGGAGTAATGCTTGCCCTACTTCAATCTACCGAACTACTTCACTCTCTATGCTATCCAAGGCATTGCTAAGGTGACCAGTCATCATGCCGAAGTAAACCTCCGCTATACACTAGTCCAAGCGCCAAATTTAAATACAACAATCTCTACGATACCAAGGTCGAGCTGATAAATGTCAAGAGCTGACCATCCGAGGCCGACCTTACTATGAGCTATCTCTAAGCCAACCCCAGTACAACCCCTTCTAGCGCCAAATAGACCTAAATAAAGGCCTACCCCCTGCTCGGATCACGCCATTGTCAAAATTGCAAAACGTACGTGTATTGTTCTTTCTGACAATTATACTGTCCTTTCTAACAAATGATGTTCACTACCTGTCATTCATTAGTTAGCTTGGCTTGCCACTCCTGTTCGGTATCAGTGTTTGGCTACTCGGTATTTGGCTAACCTAGTTCTACCGTTGCCTTTCAACTTTCTGGGCCACACAGATGATTTCATCTAGAGTTGTAAGGTTCTCCAGCTCCACGATGTTACTAATCTCAACCCATAGTCTAGAGATGAACCGTACTATAGTTCGAATCTCAGGCTCGTTGACATCACATCTTATCATGAATAACTGAAACTCTCAATCATAGTCATCCACAAATTTGTTACCTTGCCTCAAGTCTTAGAGTTGTCGGAAAGTGTCTTATTCGTAGTGTTTAGGGATGAACCTACTTCTCAAAACTCTCTTTATCTCATTCCATATTCGAACCTTACGTTGGGTCCTTAGGTAAACATTCTGTAGCTTTTCCCACCACATTGCCGCATATTCAGAAAATTCTAACGTGGCTACTCTAATGCGAGTAGCATCTTCATAATCATAGAAGTCGAACATCTTTTCAATCTTCTCTTCCCAGTCTAAGTAGTCATTAGTACTACCAAACCTATTGAAGCTCGAAATATGTACTTTAAGATGTTCGGCACTTCTTGGTGCTCTGAACTCATGCTCATCAATCTCAACATACTGGTCTTCTTCTTCTTCTTTGTACTCTTCCACTTTGTCTAACTCTAACCTCTTCTCCATGACTCTATCGGCATGCGCAATGGTGTTTGGTTTACTAGAAAGGCTTCTGGAGCTCGCTCATTCATTGCCTCCTTAACCTATCTCTCATTTCTCGACCCTGCTCAGTAACTTTCTTACGCGGTCTAGTCTGTAAGACCCTGTTTACTAAGATAGCCAAGTTAGCGACAATAATAGCAAGATCTTGTATTTGTTCATCAGTAGTGCATGGTGTTTTTTGAGTAACTTGACCACAACCATGAGCATTACTCTCAATATCATTAATCTCTTCCTGTACATTAAGGTTAGACATTCTTAACATAAAGCTTCAGTAAAGACACTTCACTCAAATGCTTTCAATACATACACAAATATCTCGAACAAAAAATTGACTATCACTACACAACTCTCAATCTCAACCTCAAGCTCTAATACTAGGAAAAATTATATGGTGTGTCTAGGAGCTTAGTTATCACTAGGATTTACCATGGCAAATTTGACTAAAATAAGTCATCCTAAATATCAAAGAAAATTAGAAAGAAATGGTCTAGAGACAAACAAGAGTAGTTGACGTGAAGCTACTTATAAGATGTAACTCACTAACGAACATAACATGACTTGATACCTCACTTAATATGACGCACAAGTTGATGTCAAGGTCTACCTACCACTAATCCTAAGCTACTTGATAAGATTAGATAAGAGTGTATGAAAGATAAACTTAGAGAGGGTTGTCCCATAAGAATAGAATATTTCATATTAAAATGTAAGTTCCTTCGGCTTACAGGAGAAAGAGATTATTTATAGTAAATCCCTAGGACAACATTACAAATGAATAAATTACAAAAAAGTATATACAAAAGGAGATTCATAGTACATACGAAAAAAGAGTAAAAAAGACAACGGAAAAAATGAAAAACTAGACAATATTAGACGAGGTAGACAGGTGGTAGTGTAATATTGGTCCTGTACGAATATTCTTTGAGTATAGCAGGTGATGGGGGGCCAAAATGTTGCAACATTAAAGGGGCTAGTGTGAAAGAGATGGTGGCATATCAAGAGAAAACTACTTGGCTGTTTAAGTGAGTCTCTCGTTACTCAGTAAGAACTTCTTGGTAGCAGTTGATCGGATTACTCGACATAGGGTTCTTGAAAAGGGAAGGTTGGCATCATCACTATCGAGTGTATAAATCAACGTATGGCAATGTGAGGAACTCACGAAAGTTAGCCACATCCCTTCGGTGCAAACTTTATTGTAATTAGTAGGTTTTCAAGAGAGAATTCTTTGGGTGAGGGATTGGAGTCCGCAGAGCTGTACACAAATAATGGGACCGTTGGTTGGTAGTTCATCACCTTCTATAGAGACAGCTTCTCGATTATTAGTTTCATTATGGCCTTTATTGGGGAAACCTTATCCTTCAAAACTATAATACCATCTTTGACACACAAATTTAGAACATGATATACACAGCTAATATGAAAAGACATTTTACCTAACATTGCTTGATAA
This sequence comes from Lumnitzera racemosa, assembly GCA_024138005.1. Classification (NCBI taxonomy): domain Eukaryota; kingdom Viridiplantae; phylum Streptophyta; class Magnoliopsida; order Myrtales; family Combretaceae; genus Lumnitzera; species Lumnitzera racemosa. Next base: position 64,606,492 of record JAMXBC010000011.1, read on the forward strand.
AGGCTTTTTAAATCCCTGATCGAAATGGTGTTTACACTAGCATTATCAAATCCGATTAAGAAAATTTTCTTAACTATACTATACTTATGTAAAATAACCTATAATTTTATATGTTTTTTAGGCCATGTGATGCTTATTAAATACCTTAAAAACCAACAATCTTTTACATAATTACCAATTATCATCAATCTAATGATAAGTTATGCTTATATATGAATTCTTACAAAACAGATCAATCCATATATCAGCACATATTAATACAGATATATCTATGAAAGCAAACTTACCTACGAGCTACCGCTCACCTTTATGATAACGCTCCTAGGTGGCTTTGTGGTAACTAATCTTGTACGCGTTAGGATTGAACATGTCTTATTCGTATCTACTTTACCATAGAGATGCACTTGCATTGAAGGACAGGTGCATATTTGCAAGGTACTACACGAAATTGTACTTTATAGACATGTCTTATCTATTCTCTAGGATATTTTGATTTCAGATGTCTGTTTAGAATACCATAACCCTCATCGAATTTCCACGTATAGTACACTTTGTGATAATTGTAAAATGCTCGGTAGTTCCCTTACTCATCTATACCTTTACGAAAATGTTTAGTCAACATATCAAATTTACCAAGTCTATAAGGCTTACTTGAGCTACTTAACTACTGACCTACTAGTTGCTTCCCTACCTCCAAAATTATTTGAATATCATCATCCTCCTCATTAATGAATGTGAGGCAAATCTTAAGTGTAAAGTTAATATCTGGTATGACATCGTGTAGTCTCCCTTTAATGTAGTTGTGTTGTGGGTACAATAGTACATCCCTGAAGTCCTACGGCGATAACAAAGTGGTCATGGCTTTCCCCTTTCCTTTTCCACTTGATAGGGAATTTTCTTCTTTCTGAAAGAGGAATGTCAGAAAAAAAAAATGATCCATGGTGATTTGTTATTTTTCTTATTGAAGAGAAAAAAATTTATGTACAAAAAAAAAAATCCTATAAAAGGCAATAGAAAATGGGAGAGAAAAAAATAGAGTTTAGATACTATCTAAGTTACATCGAAAGAATGAATTTTTTTTTTAACAAGAGAACTGTAGTTTATTTTAACAAACTAGAATTTTAAAATTGAAAAGACTGAAAGGAGCAAAATACACAGCAATGTTTTAGTACAAGAACAAATTATGGAGAGCAAACATTGAAGGCGATATATTTGTATGAATGAAGTGTAATGAATTTCTGAAGGAGTGTGAATGCGTGAATTTATATGCTAGTTTGGAGAGAATGAAATCTATGTTCAAAATTTAAATGTTCAAATTTCTTCTTCCTCATTCAATTATAATGTCTCTAACTTGAAAAATTGCAGCACCAAATACAATGCACCACAAATTTCTTTTATCTTAGTTGTCACTCATGTAAAAGTGGACTGAAAATTTCATAATGGAAAAGAGAAATGAAAGTGTACAATCCACTTTGCAATTTGTAAGGCTGATGGGAGCAAAGCAATTTCCTACTAACATTTTGGCTATTAATACTTTGAAAAAGCAAAAGAGGAATAGTAGGGACAAAAGGATGCTCATGGCAATCGAATTATTGCTCCTTTTCTTTTCTTTTTTCATTTTTGGGCCCATACTGGTGGAATCATTGGTTTGCTAACCCGTTGAACTAGCAAGCTTTGGATATTAAATCGCTTAGACTATTAAGGCTAAGCGATTCCACCACCGATTGGCAGTTCAACCACTGGTTCAATCACCCCTTATACTAGTCTACCTTAAAATTTAGGTGTCAACCCAAATGGCATTACAAGAAATTCGTAATACCCTTTATAGGTTCTAAAGGTTGTCTTTTCAACATCATCTCCATGCATGTGAATTTCATGATAACCCAAACACAAATTCAATTTTGAAAATTTACATGCACCATGCAACTCATCAAGAGCTCATCAATGGTAGGAATGGGGCATTCATCCTTAATAATAACTTGATTGAGGGTGCAATAATTGATACAAAAGTGCTAACTACCATTCTTTTTCTATACTAAAAGTACAAGTGAAGAGAATGAGCTATTGCTATGTTGTATGATTCTTTGCTTAACCATATCTTGCACCTGTTTTTCAAGCTCACTCTTCTAAAAGCGAAGATAGCAATAAGGGCAAGCATTCATTGGAGTAGTTCCTTAAATTAAAGATATTCTATGTTGAATATCTCAAAGTTGTAGCGAAGATGTAAGCACTTGAAAAATTTGAGAAAATCTACCTAACATTTGAGAAATTTTAGTGTTAAGAGCAGTTTTAGTGCTCAAATTATCACTCAAAATGTCCTAAGCCATCAAATGGAAGTAAGAAGTTATGACTTAAGTTCTGACTTAGTGCCTTAACTAATGTTGAGTGATTAAACTAACCATCTCTTTATTATCTCTATGCAACACAATGTATTGTCCCTCTTTCACAAGGCTCATATTAAGCTTTTCATAATCAATGGGTGTAAGCCCTAAGCCTTACAACCATTATACCCCCCGACCTACTTCCATACCTTGAATAGGGAGAGTATGAAATGTTTCAATGAAGTGAAAGCCCTATATATGCAAAGGAACATCCTTCTCACAAGAAAGTTTATTACCATTTCCAAGTAATACTTGGAATTGAGTAAAAGGAAATATGGTTAGCCTAAATGCTTCACCAATCTTTGTTACACGAAATTATGAGTACTTACTGAATCAACCAAAATGGAAACATTCTTGTTATTTAATTTACCATGAAAATGAAGTGTTTTGGGAAAATAATTGCCAAATAATGCATAATAACTTATGGCCAGAGAATCATCCACACATTTCTCATGCATTTCATCAACCACAGCATCATTAATAGTATTTTCTACTAATTCTACATCTTTATGATCACCATTCCATAAAAGGATTAAAAATTAAGCCTTGTACTTGTGATTACGATAAAACTTTTCATTACAATTGTAACATTAACCTTTTTCCCTTTATGCTTGCATTTCTAATAATTTATACTTCTCCTCTAATTATGGGTTTCAAACTTGAAATAAAGCATTTCACCATAGAAGATTGGAACATCCCCACTACTCTATTAGATAATGTTTCAAACTTATGTTGATATTTTTGTACTGATCTTTTGTTTTTTGTCAGCTTATACAAGGCTCCTTCAGCATCTTCAAACTCTAAGGGACCAAATCACGAATCCAAGTCGTGTAGAAAAGAAGTCCAAGTAGATATTAACATGTTATTGTACATCTACCGCTACCAATGTAAGAGCATCGTCTTCTATAGCAAATGAAACTATTGTAATCATTTGATCTTCTAGTATGCTATGAAATAAAAAAAATAAAAAAATAAAAAATTGTTGGACATTAAAAATCCAACCATTGAACCAGTGTCTCCAAAATTCGATATTTCCAACTTGATCTCGAAACTAAATTCTCATATTCAATCAAGGAAGATGATGAATCCTTAGTATGATCTCTAATATGACTAGTGTCTTCAAAATTCTGATTCCTGGAAATCTCCAAATTTCCCACTCTATCAAATAAAGATTGCAATTGAGCATCAATAATGGACAAAGTGTTCTCAAACCATTGCTGACTCTATTGCATTGTTCGGAACATAGGTTTAATTTCTTCCATATCTACACTAATGGAGGAAGATCGCAATTCTAGCGGAAGACAAATGCATTAAATTGTTGGGCTTTCTACACAAAATTGGCCTAAGTCTCATGGATCGGTCTCACAAAATGCCCTAGCCACATAAATTCACAAAGGTCAAGATATCCCTTATTCTCTCTATTTGGATGTTTCTCTCATCACTTTGCATTAGGGTTTCTAACTAATATGTGCGTGCAATCTTGCAAGGTGCTATTGAAAGAAGATGAAGAAAAGAGAGATTGTTACGAGTGAGTTTGCAACTCTAAACTCTAGATCTTATTAGGGAAGTAAATTCTTACCCCTATTTTATTATTACTTTTTCTTTTTGTATTCGAGTACAAGTATATAACAAATTTTCCTGCCTATTGTACTACAATTTCTATGACAAATGAGTAACATTCTATTATTTGTATATTACAAAATCTACCATTAGATGGTTAATATGCTTTCTAGTGCATGATGTAATCTTTGAATCTGTTTGGAACTTGTATATTCCTCTTTTCCTTGTAACATATTTCGTCAAAAATAACTTTGGATCAACATATGCAACAATTAAAAGGGAAATAAATACAAGGAAACAGCACCTCAAAGTTCATAAGAGCAGATTGAGTTAGAAAGTTTGACGATTACATCTAAATAAGAAAAGTATTATTAAGAAAAAGGAAAGTTTGAAGAGCAATCTTCAAATAGGTAGCGGATGATGAATCTGCAGGAAACATGCTCAACTCTTGCAACACTTCACCAGTTTTATAACAATAGAATCGATGGAGACCACTTTGTAAGCAGAAAATAAATGGCCATCCGCAAGATGCTGATCCTCGTGCTATTGATAAAGAGAATATTGAAGCTAAATTCCACCGGACACGCTTCTCATCGGTCAGCAACATCAAGAATTTTGTTAATTTTGAAAAAAGGGGCCCTACAACGCATTGGCTACAGCCACCCTGAGGAATGCTGCTTCAGCCTCCCTTTCTTTTCATTGAATTAGCCAAAATAAATGAACAACTGAATTATAAAGAATCTTCAAAACCAAAACACTAGCTAGTTCATGCTAGAACAAATTTTAGTGAGAAAAGATATATCAATATCGCATCCAAAATTTATCCCGTCACTCTTTTATGGGAGAAAAGCAGAATTTCACAAAAAAAAACTTACCATATGGCTGTTCAAAAGGGTATCTCAAATTGCTGAGGCAAGACCTTCGAAAGCTCCATTCTTTACATCTTCCAGCAAGTCCCTTCTATTGTTACAATCAAACTCTTTTCTTTTCTTTTTTTTTGACTCATGAATATGGTGAAAAACTATGCAGTAGTGTATCCTTTGCGTCACCATGGTAGTGGAATTTCCTGTAAAGAAGGAAGCAAATTTTTACGATCTGGAATGGCTTGTCCATTAGTTTCCATCATTCTTTTCATATTCCAACATTAAAAAAGAATTAAAGTTCTTCCTCACCTATACATTCCTTCTCATCACTTTTGACCCTTGATTTGTATCCAAACATGGCATATATATTCCTTGAAACATTTATATGTACAGCCTACCCTTCTTTGTTTGGCTGATTCAGCATAGCAGTTTCAAAGAGCAAACTCAGATTGATATATGTAGGCAGCAAATCATTTAAGACAAAAGAGAAGAAATACAACTGCTTTTGCAGAAATGATGTCCCAAGTTCATATGATAAAAAAATGTGCAGATCATCTTTGAAAAAAAATGTGCAGATCATCTTTGAACAATACTTCAGCAGAATATTTTACATTTCATGCTTTTTTTTTTTTTTTTTTTTTGTGGGGGGTGGAGGGGTGGTGGGGTGTGCTAAGAAAATATCAGTAATTTCATGAATGCTACTAAAACATTTTGATGAGTTCAGACACAGTTATATCTATTGTGCACCATCAGATTATTATACATGGTTTAGATACCAACAAATTACTCAATATACCTGCATTGTCGAAAAGAATACATCGAACTTCAATGAAACTTCTACATCTGAGAGAAGGATGCATGGCATGTGCATGCTCTTCACTTTATTCATTGAAGCTTATAACAGAGTGAAACGTTCAACTTTGAACGTCAAAACAAATAGCATATGATTTCGATTCATCCCTCAAGCTATTTAAGGGCATCATAACAAAGTTCCTCCTAGAACCCTTTTTCACAAAGCTAATATAGGATGATATTTTCTGATTCCATTCGCCAATATAAAACCAGTTGCTTGGTTGAATTTACTACCAGATGACCCTGAACTACAGCTAAGCTATAGCCTAGTGCTAGAACTGTACCTTAGACTAGTATAAACATAACAACCCTTCTGCCTTTTTGACTGCAAGGAAATACTCCTGTCCTTGCTATCCACTAAATGGAAAGCTGAAGAGCAATCATCGCCTGATTCTTCAATGCCAATAGTCTTACCATTCCCATTTTGTACCAGAACTGTTCCTAGTAAATTAAATGGTTCTAGCATGACTGATTTCCTAATAAAGTCTTTTCACTGAGGATATTTTTGAGGAACTTGAGTCGAGTGGTACAATTCTAAAGGTGGCATAAATTGCAGCATCCATACCAGACTCGGGAAGCTTTTCTATTATAATTGATTGGTTAGAGTTTTTCAAAACATAAATGGAATCTCCAGAGTCTTGACAAAGAGAAACCAGTTGAGAATTAGACACAGTGGGAATTGGACTTAGCCACTCAGATGGAGAAGAAGCCAAGTTAGTTTTAATGTCCCAGTCTCCATCAGTTAGACCAGAGAGAAGATAAGGGCCATAAAGAATGGCCTGAATGGCAGCATACTCGGAGTGATCATCTGAAAATTTCCACATTATCTTTTCAGTCAAACATGATATTTGTATTATTATGCATGAATTGGTTATGTGATGGGGAAAAAAAAATGGTACAGAGATGAACAACTCAGGTACCTTGGATGGCTTCTGTTCTCAGACTAATCAGTAGCTTGATGGTCAATTTGTCATTAAAGCTCCATTGCTCGACGACTGATAGGTGTACCTGTACAAAAGAATAAAAAAGTGCAGAAGTCCTAACAATATCAGACTCTGTAAAAATAGGAAATATTTTGGTTTATACAAGAAACTACAACATATAGAGGAGATAATAACATGTTAGAAAAGAAAAATCAACAACTAAGTTAATCTAAACCATCAAAACTTGTACGAAAACAGAAGAAATCGTCCAAACAAAGGAAGGTAAATAAGGAAAAGAACTACAACTAGCTTCTAAATCCAAACTCCTTCCATTTAATACAGCCTTGGCACCACCTGGGTAATACCAATTGGGTAATACGAAAGTTTTAATATAGACAGCTTTGATGGTCCTAACAAATGAAATATAATTTAGTCCTTGGTATGAAATAAGCAGAAGGGAGGCCGCAGGACTAAGAAAGGCAACGCAATTTTATGATTCTAAAAATGGTTTGAATTCTAGAATCTTTAGCCTAAAGGACAAAAAACACAGCAACAGAAAATATTGACCAATCAAAAAGGACAAGTATAATATGGTGCTTCGTGTTCCTATTGTCCTTAGGTCTTACCACAACATTAAATATCTCACTGTGAAACAAAAACCTAGCCCCTAGTTAATTATCTAAGCTCAGAATGCTCTACCAACTAGAATTTACCAGATGCATTCTTCTTATAACACAAAATTTTCTGGATATTGAACTTAATCCTATAACATACGCAAATTTTCCACATAGACTAAAATGAATAGGAGAAGAAAATCTTAGGGAAATGCAAAGAAAAAGCCTCACAATCATCTCTGATTAAATTTGATAAAAATTTTCCACCTGGTTGAAAATCAAGAAATTCATCTTCATCCATATAAGTTGCCCCACCTTCATTGGACAATAATTCAGGAAATTTCTGCCTTAGAAGATTTCTTATGCATTGGCAGAGGGGAAAAACAAAGTTATTTCTAAACCACTACAAAATAAGAATCCTCTCGATTCCCAATTAGACTATCAGCTCAAGATATAAAAATTGCAGCTGTCTGGAATCAAACAGGTTTAAGATATTGACATGTACCAAGAAACAAGAAAAATTGGATTATTTTGAGATGTATAGTCAAAAAAGGTTGAAATCTCTTGGCTAATATACTTCTATGCTTCCATTAGTAAAATATACAGTTTGATGAACATAAATTGGACATATTCCATTCAATATCATTCAAAGCATCTAATAGTGGTTAAGTATAATTGAACAAGGAAGTGTGTTGTAAGTTACGAGAAATATTACTTCATCATTATAAAGCAAATTGAAAACTCAAGATCAGTTATTAAAATAAAAGCTCATACCATGACCATAGCAGAGTGCTTCCTTTTTAGAAAAGATATACATAACTTGACGATGAGGATCCCACAAAACAACAGGATCTACTTTTTGGTTGATCATAACCAGCCTGGATTTCCAATCCAGCGAACTTGATTCATATTGAACGATACACCTGTAACTTGACCTGGCCCTTCAAAGTATATCAAATCTCCTAGTTTCGAGAATGATTCAATTCCTATACAAACGTTAAGAAAGAATGTGAATTTAATGCTTTCCTATAATAGCAGCCAGTGATAGCTATCACTGGCATTCACCATTTACAGAAACCAACCAGTGTTTCCAAGGTCAACAGACAAAGAAATAATCACAGAGGGTTTACATTGATATCAAGATAATAAGCAACACAAATTATTCTGTATGAATGAAAACTGAGAAGCATCAACCAAACATCTCCTTCAGCAGCACCAAAAGGAGTCAAACTTAGCTCCACATCCATGATAGCTTACTGGCCTTTGAACTCCCATGACAAAATAAAGCATTTAGCTCATTGGATTGGCCCCTCTCTGAATGCTTAGTACCATTTGTTAGTGCATGCTCATAATAATCTGCATATGCTATAAAGGCTGACATCAGAAGCCGAAGTTCCACTCTTATGGAGTTGATAATAGTATAAACATTAGAGTATCAATTCACACCAAGGTAATGCAAACTATTTGACAAAACCTATGTAAGAGAATCTCAAAAATAAAGGCCAATTCTTTTGATTTTTTTTAACGTCAAATGAGCAGAACATAAATAATTCTTCATTGGAATCTACAGTTAAGTATGCACTCAATCACAAACAACAAAAATAGAAATCTGTTTGATTAATGACACCTCAGGACTGTCTAACAATCAAAAAGCTAACTTATGTTGGACAAGAATTATCTCTCATGATTTGAAAAGACATGCATCTAAGCTACCAAATTAGCATCCCGGAATACAACCGAAAGAAAGAAAAAAGAACCAAACCAAATAGACTGTACCTACCATTTTATCGTAAATAGATGGTATAACACATCGTTCATGCTGCATGTCTCTTCATTAAGATATTACCAATGTCATTCAATTGAATACTTTGATATTACATTTTTAACAGGGTTGTACATGTACCCAACCGTCCAAGTAACCGATTGGCAGAAGTATACTGATCTAGAAGACCTTCCATGATCTGTGAAAAATGTAATAAAAAATTACCACTGAAAGCATGAAAATTGAGTGAAGAACAGCAGTTAATATGACTACCTTGTGAATTGTGTAGCATGCAGCCAAAACAGGTTTAATTGCTTCAAAGTGATCATATTGTTCAGTGGGCAAAACAGAAAGATAACTTGAACCTGTTTTCTCCTTTCATGTACCTAAAAAGCAGACACCAGCCTGCAAAAGTTTTATTGCTGCATTTCCAGATAGTTTCTCCCTGCAACCTCAATTTCATATGGGACTGTAGTATCAAGTTTCATCACTAGCTCAGATGCCCACTTTCCCAACTTCAGATGCTTATACTCTTCACAAGCCTCACATATTCTGGTTAGCATTGAGATGGTTGGGTCAAATGGCATCAAGCTAATTAATTTCTCGAGCTCATCCATAGATTTGTTATGACTATACAGCTTAACCATGCACTCATAATGCTCCAGCCTTGGAATAACAGAATAGGTATTGGTCAATGAATCAAAAATCTGTTTTCCTACATCAACAAGACCAACCGACACACAAGCAAGCAAAACACCATGAAGGGTAATATGATCAGGTCTTACACCTTCCTGCTGCATCAACTCAAATAATTCAAGAACCTCTTCACCCCTCCGATTGTGACAACAGCCTAAAATCAGAGAATTCCAAAGAACTACATCACGTGAAGGTGATTCTTGGAAAACCTTGATGGCGTAATTAATATAACGACACTTTGAATACATGTCTACCAAAGCCCCACTTACCACAACATCTATTCCATATCCATTTCTAATCATAAACCCGTGTATTTGCCTCCCATGGTGAAGATCAAAAGTGTTTGCACAAGCTGCTAAAAGAGTAGTAAATGTAAATTCACTAGGAGTTGTCTCCCTATGCATGTCCCGAAAAATTTCCATAGCCTGTTCACCCCGACCATGACGAGCATAGCTAGTCAGTAAAGAATTCCAAGAGACACTATCCCGCCATTGGCTCATCTGATGAAACCAGATTCTAGCACTATTTAGGCTCCCGCATCTGCCATACATGTCCAGTACAGAATTTCCAACCAATAAGTTTGAAACAAAACCATTTCGGTAAACAAACCCATGCAACTGCTTCCCCAGTTCAAGGTTTGAAAGACCAGCACAAACACTTGCAAATAATCCAAGCGTAACATGGTCAATATCCTTGGTCTTACTTCGCATCAGGGAGAAAAATTCCAGTGCCTCCTCCCATTGGAGAACACCCACATATCCTGCCAACATTGCATTCCATGAGACAATATTATGATCTGGCATCTCATCAAAGAGCTCCCTTCCCTTCTTAGTTCTTCCGCTCAAAGCATATCCTGATAACATTGATGTACACATAAATAAATCTTTCGCAGATAGCTGGTCAAAAAGCTTTTGTGCATCCTTCATTTTGGCACACTTTACATACATATTAATAAGGGAGTTCGAAACAACTTCATCGGGCTCAAGACAAAACTTAATAACAACCCCGTGAATTTGTTTCCCCTCCATGAGCCCAGAGAAACTAGAACAAGCAATGAGAGCATTCGAGAAAGTAAAATTCAATGGCCAAACCTCTTCCTGCAACATTCTGAAAAACATAATCACCGCCTCCTTTCCTTCATCCATCTCAAAATATCTCCTAACTATTACATTCCAAGACACTGAATTCGGACACTCCATCTCATCAAACACTCTCCGTGCATCGCTCATGAACCAACACTTCCCATACACGTTGACAAGGGAGCTTGCCAAAATCACATTCCTACAAAAACCCTGTTTCACCATCATCCCGTGAAACTGCCTGCACATAGAAATTCCCAAAACAATACTGCAAGAGCTAAGAACACTGGCAAAAGTGACCTCACTTGCACTAAACCCTGCGCTCCTCATCTCCGCAAACAACCTCAATGCTTTCTTCGGATACCCACCTTGCGAAAACGCAGTAATAATGGCATTCCAAGACCCACCATTTGGTTGGGGTATTTGATCAAACAGTCCCTTGGCGTCCCGCAAACACCGACATTTACCAAAGGCCTCAATAGCCCTGTTAAAAGTAAATGTTGGTGGTGTGGGATTGAAGGTAGTCAAGTGGCACTCGAGCTTTCGGGCTTCGAGGATGGCGTTAGGGGAAGAACAGTGCTTAAAGAGATGAGCATACAGGGAAGTAGAGAATGCAAATGGAGATGAGAAGAGGACCTGTACGGCTTTTCGCAAATTACCCGAGTTGAGATGGTTGAGGATTACTGGGGTTAAGGTTTCGGGAGAAGAGAATGTCGATGAAGAAGATGATGGGGCTTTGGCATTTCGGATTTTGGTCTGAATGGCTTGATTCAGTACAGAAAATGCATTAACACCCATGTAATATTGATATCCAGAACTGGCGACTTCCAAGTTCTAATGTTCACTGGAAGTCAAAAGTCTGGACTTGGAGGGCGATTCAAATTCCTAGTGTTTCTCTCGTTTAAGGTGAGTCTGTTAAATGCCCTTTGTCCTGCCGCGCGGCATTGGTTAATTTCAGTTTTACAAATAACGGTTGTCCAATGGATGATAAGATCAGATTGTTTCAAGGACTGAGTCAAATTGTGTCGATCTGACATTATCTATGTTGGATTTTTACAAAAGGATAAATGGGTGAAGCAAAATTTCATACCATTAATAAATGAATCAAATATGTCCTATTTAAAAATATGTTGGGTACCGATTTAACTATTTGAAGCCAGGGCCAAGTTACGGAAGCTTAGTCCAACCTACTATTCCAAGCCGAGCTAATTGGAAGAAGGCCTCTGGGTCCTCGAAGCCCTAGCCCTTTAGATTAGGCATCTGGGCCCAGCCCATGGAACTTAAATTGATATCCACTTCACCAACGTAGATGAGGCTCCTACTAATAAGGGCTGAGGGATACAAGTAAACACTCTTGAACTCTCATACACTTTTAGCTTATATTATGCTTGTCTCCCCCTTCTCTCTCCGTCTCTTTCTCTCTCTCTCGAGCTATATACTAACTTAACTGTTAAAATAGTCATGCTGGACACCACACACTCTCCCCTCCAAATCATTCATCTCATTCTCTCTGTTTTATAGATGTATTAATATTCTAGTAGGGCTCCAAAACCTAATATCCTCTATCCGCAAAAAGCAAAGACAAAAGTACTTGTTTAATAAATTTAACCAAGTTTAATCCACGAATCATTTTAAAATTAGGATATTTTATATTTATAATTTAATTTTATACCCTATTATTAACTTTAATCTTTTTCCAATATTTGCCTCCAAACCTCTCTCATCATCCAATCTTATTGCTTCACCACCAATATCAACAATTGATATAGTTCTCCTAAGAGTGCTACTCTTAAATTTTGATTTCTTTCTATAATAATACTCTCTAAAGTTTAAAAAAAAGAAGTATATCAATATATACATAGGTCTACATACATATGTACACATATATATATATATATATATATATATATTCATTCATGCAATCTCCAAATTCTCTTCTATGTATTAGACCAATTGAGAGACATCACCTTATCTAGACTTAAACCTCGTTAGTGAAATTGCTTAACCTTTCTAACAAATACCAAATTAGATGTATGAATCTATCACTAACTCCATAAATCAACCGTGCCATATATTTTTCTTTAGGTTCATCATATAACGAAGAATAAATCAATGACGTTGGATCATTGAGATATCATGTTTTCATTGAATTTGCCCATACATTTAGCTTGAAAATGGAAAAGTATCTTTGTAAGCATTTTTATACTTTTCAATGTCATTTTCATTATAAGCAAATATTAAAAGATAACTTTTTCAGATAGAAACCTAATATATATAATATATTTATTTTATTAATTTTTATATATTTTGTTAAATAGTTTAAGTTACAAATTTAGATTTTGAAACATGGTTAATAGACTAGTCATGTGACAAATTGAGGTTTTCATATAACACTGTTTAGACTTGATCACTAAGCACCGTTTGCTACACAAATCGTCATCCATAAGCTAGATTAGTCGAGGAGGTAACTAATGGCTTAACTTAACAATAAGGGTATATGATAAATGTATATTACCTGAAGGTTACATTGCCTCATCTTCTTTTATATATATATATATATATATAATTAAAAATACCTAGCCTTCATCATCATCTTTGCTATGAGTGTTAATGGTTTGATTCGATTCAAACCACATTTAAAATAGTTCGATTTAAATCTTTAATTAACCAAATTGATTTTAACTATTTAAGGTTTTGTATTTAATTATTCGATTTGATTTGGTTTGAACTATATTTAAAAATATTTTATTTGTTCTAGTCAATAATATTAATAGTAATCGAGCATTTCAACCATACATTGATATTCAAATTAAAAAATATTACACACAAACTTAAGCTATATAACGTTATATTACCGTGAAAATTGTATCTTAACCGGCAATGAAGACACATGAGTCTATTTGAGTGGTAAGAGTAATGGTAAAGAGTAGTGGATTGTGGAGAGTAATAGTGAAAAGAGAGAGACAAAATAGAGAAAGAAAATAAAAAGAGAGACCACAAAATAGAGAAAGAAAATAAGGTTAAAAGGAAATTTGAATAGGGTATAAAACTAAAAAAATCGCTTATATTATTTTTTTCTTATAAGAAGCGATTCGATTTAATTCGACCCCACAAACAAAATCACAAAGTGTTTACTCTCTTTACACCAAACCATAAATCAAACCGAAATATAAAATAACTATATTTTACAATTTAATCCAATTCATGGTCCAGCTCACTTTGATAAACAACCTTAATCTCTACCCTATTCTCTCTCATTTTCTTGTATTATTTCTCGTACTGGAGCCTAAAAGCAAGAAGCACCTTTAATCAAATTCCCTTTTTCTATTATGGTTACCCCTTCAAATCTCTTAAATATAAGTTCTTCAACGCCTACAAAATAAGGAGGTTTTTAGTTTCCTACAGATGGAAGTTTTACCGGTATTTTTGTGAAGTTTTGAATAAAATTACAAACATTCTGAATAATCTCACAAACTAGAGTGGATTCAAGAACATATACAACGCTTTTACAAACAGTTGAGTACAATTACGAACTTTAAGCAAAACTATGGATATTAAGTGATTTTACAAAATAATTAGTGATTTTACGAATATCTTAAGTATATATAATGGCTCAAATGTTGATATAAAATTTAACATTATGGACGTCTCAGTGAAGTTACCTTTCCTTAGTATATTTACGAACTTAAGTGAAATTATAAACTTTGAGTAATATTGAAAATATTAGAGAAAAATTTAAGTAAATGAATGAAATTACCAATTTAAGATCTTTTAAGAAATATTTTGAGATTTTACAAGAAAATTTTTTTCATAAATATAAGTTACAAATTTTCATGTCAAATTACAAAATATGAAGTAGTTTTACAAACATAAAGTATGGTTAAAAACTTATATGGAGTTACAAACTATAAGTCTTTTTATAAACTTTATGATAGCATTTAGTTAGTAGAACTTGGTAGTTAAAAAAAAGTTTGATAATACAGTGCAAAGAAAATAGAACGGTACAATTCTCTTGTACCACATTGAGTATGTGCAATAATGATAGAGATTTTTATTATTGAAAAAATTTTAAAAAAATAATTGTTCATTTTATGAGTTAAAATAAAGTCCAATACTATGATTTTGGAACTTAATGCGACGTTAATATTAGAAATTTAAATATATATTGATTCTACACTGTAAAATGAATATTTTTATCATCAAATATACAGTATAATTTTTTTTTTTTATTTTAGTTCAATCCCTCGAGACATTTTTGTTTAGTAATTTTGGTCAATGTCAAACTAAATAATTTGTACATTATTGTATCATATAATGTAGCAATCAAATGGTACTCATAACAATTTACAAATTTATCGCATTTTACAAACTTCCAAATAGATTTACAAAACATAAGAAAAGTTACATAAAGCTCAATGCATTTTAGGAACAAATAAAAAGTTATAAATTTTGAAGAGCTCTTGCAAAAGAAAATTAAATGTAAAATCCCTCGTGACTCTAGGACACTTAACTAATATTACAAATGCTTAAAATAATTATGAGCACTGGAGTTTTTTTATGAAGTAAAGGCGATTTACAAACTTAAAGATATTTTACGTTCAATCAAGTGAAATTAGGAATTTAAACCAACTAGTTAGTAAAGTTATAATTGTATAGTAAAATTATGAATTTTTTATTAATAAAATTTTTAAGTTGCAAAAAAAAGGAAAATAGGAAAATATCTCCCGTTAGATTAAGGCAAAACCCTAAGAAAAAATAAAAAAAGAAAAAGTTGTAGTGAGCCAAGCCATAGCCTTGGGTTTTCGAAGTTTTTTTTTTTCTTTATTTCAGTTTTTGCATTTTCAAGTTTTCATTTTCTACAATTTTTTATCATTATTAATTAATACTTATATAGTCATAGTACAAAATTAGTTAATAACCAAACCAATAAGTAACTAATGGGTCTTTTTATTCATTATGTCCAAAAATTCCTAACTAATATCAACTTGGTATTCACTATTTTAATCTTATAAGAAACTACTAATACTATTTCATAATGCATATGGGGTTTTACTTCTATAGGGTATCATAATCTTCCCCTACCCTAACACCTCCTCACACTCAAGAGAGGGAAAAAAAAAAAGTTTAACCAAAAACAAACAACGTCCTTAATGCAAGGCCATATAGTTGGCTAAGTGCTCCCCCATCAAGCCTAGTAAGAGTCACATCCTCGTAATACTCCTTACTCTCTTTAAACTTGTTCACAAATCAAGTCCAAACAAGAATATCAGCTTCTACATTAGTTCATTCCCGAATCATCCATCTATTGGCAAGGGCTCAACATAATATCATTTTTTATGCCCCAGTTCAATTGCATACTTTGAGACCAAGGTACTAACTGCTCCCTCCCATACTTCCATGGCAATAAGAGCATACAAGGCTTAGAAACTAACTAAATATTACAAATAAACTTTAATTTCACAATTCTCCATGATCTATCTACTACAAATTTGTCCATGTAGCTCACTATATTAATTATCCAAAAACTATCATATCAAAATTTAAGAAGACTTTCAAAATATTAATTTTATTTCTATGTTATAATTTCTAACTTCCTTTGCACCTACTACTTCCTATGACCATCTCTTAGACTATCAAAATCTTACTCCCGTAAAAGATCCAATCCAAACTTCTAAGCATCCTTTGTACAAAGATACTATGTATACAAACCAATAATACGCCGCACACAACATAAACAAACATCCTAATGAAATAAACACATCAATCAATAGACACCATTCACATATCAAACTTATAACTTTTCACAAAATCAGAACTTAAGGAAATATTTTATTCTTAAACAAACCAACATCAAATTAAATCAATGATCCCATGAACATATGATATTGAATTTGAAGATTCTAAGGCTTATATAACATTAAACCTGGAGATTCTTTAACATTCCAATGCCTCAAAATTCACTAAGTCTTAAACCATAACATGTAGCAAACACATTGCATAAAACATTTACATTGAAAATATAAATCTACATGCATAGCCAACAAATAAGAAGTAATCTCTATATCTGAACTTCACTTAACTTTCACTAACTGCACTTCAATTCCTAATACAAAAGATCACCATAATTGGATTCTTATATAATTCATAGATCATCTTTTCTAAGTCTAGTTTTGAGTTTCTTGCAATTTTCAACTTGAAAAACCAACTAAATAGGCAAATCAAGGTGTTACTATAGGTTACTAAGTTAACTACAGTTAATCCCTCGGTCCCCTAAATCTTGCCTAGATTGACCAAGCTCAAGCCTTTGGTAAGCCTTACCTAATGCTAAGTTGACAACTAAGCTTTCATTGGTGCCAAATTGTAAACTTTCACCTTACTTCTTGTCTAAATTAGGTTACCATGTTCCAATATCTAATTCCATTTATCAATTACTCCATTATCAAAATTCTAATATACCATCTTGATCTATTCTTGGGCTTCAACAATTGCAAAGGAATAATGAGTTTGAAAGTTACCTTATGATGGTGTAGTGAATATAACCATTCTTATTCATCTTATGGCTTTCCAGCAACATTCTTTTCGGTTTGTTCCTTAAATCCAATATGGTAATGGTTAAGGTTTGTAAAAACTCCATTCTTGCTCCTCCCTATCCCCAATCCCCTTTACCTTTATGCATCCACATAATTATTAAGGTTTCCAATAATATAAGAAAAGGCCCTAAAATGAAAAAAATACAAAAGAAAATGAAAAAATAGAGAAAATTACAAAAAAATTAAGCAATTAGAAATTTTTAGAAAAATAAGTGTCTTGGGTCATTTAGACCTATTTAGAGGTAATTTTCATTTTTCAAAGTCAAAAGAAGTCAAAGTACACATATATAATTTGATGTTTCTGAACCTTAATTAAGAATAAAGTTGTTCTAAAAAATTGGAGATTCGAACCATAATCAAGGTCGACTATCTTTATATCCTAAAAATGAGGTTAATCTAAGTTAATTTTTCCCTCAAACTATGCCTTGATTGGATTTAAATTGACTGATTCACGAAAAAATGATTATTGAATTAATCAGACAATCCATCATAGCTCGTAAAACCATTAAATTGGTTTTGCACTAAAAATTATTTTAATTACGTATATCATAGACTTATTCATAAACATCATTGCACTTTATGAGGAATCACTCTATTCGAGTATCAATTTTGGTTCAAACTGGATTCAATAATGAGAACAATTCAGGTTGGTCAAAGGTTCAAATATAACATAAATACAATTCAATCGAAAGTAAAGCTTGGCTAATTGGTCTCGTTTGCTTAGGCATACGCATGGGAGAGTCTTTAAGACACAAGTTCAAATCCAATAAGCGTATGTATGCGCCGTTTTAATCTTAGATCTGGCACGTATAATACATGTACAAGTAGGGGCATACTACACATGCCATGTACATGTTGTCCCCTACCTCCAAACGCCTCCAATACCAAATTTTCCTCTTACGATGCTCATTTCAAGTGATTTTTTACCCCATTTCTTAAATTATTTCATCAAAATAATGGTGAGATCATGTAAAGGACATGGATAGCTTTCCATTTAATCCCAAATCATGTCTAATTTCATTCATTTTGTTGCTAAATTTAGATTCAATATCATAAAAAACTTTGAAAGCACAATAGGAACTCTGAGATGATCAAGCCTAAATTAAGTACGTTGGAAGCTTCTAAGATTGTCTTCTAGCAAAGGCAAGCATCTAGGAACACATTTTGATTTAGGGTTTTGACTAAATTGAATTGAATATCATTATTTTCAATTCAAGAATCGATATAAAAACCCATTAACTTCAAACCCAAATTTCATCTATCCCTGACCTTCCCAAACTCACTTAAGCTTTGATCACTATAAATAGATGGTCAACGAACTTAATCCAGCGTCAAGCAACACCCAAAAACACAAACTTAATCTTTAAAAAACATTCTCTCTCTCTAACCTGTCAGTTAAAACCCTTAAACTTCTCTCTAGAATTTTGAGTTTTATGTATAACTTTGAAGCCTAATACTAATACTAATGGATTATGAGGAGTTCATATATTAAGGAAAGGGTAACTTTGGTTTCAATTTACAACCAAATGCTAAAATTAAGAGCTTTCAATTTCGGCACCCACTACCTTCCCTGATTCACTATTGTCCGTTGTTCTTAGGTCGAAACCACCATTATTAGAAGATTTACCTCCTCTTAGAACCCCACCTTGGTACATCTTTTTACTTCAACAACCATCCTATCAAGCTACACAACACTAGAAACCCTAGTCCCCCTTCATTGCAAGTTTAATCTGCTCCTTACCTAGATTCAAACCAACAACTACACTCCAACTTGTTAACCTAACTAAGTTAAATTTTTCTTTTACTTTTTATTTATTTTATTTTATGCTTCATTTTAATATATCCAAAAATGTAAAAGAGGGGAAATAATAATATGAATAATAAAAAATAAGAATAAAATAAAGTAAAAATAAGGAAAAGAGTGCTCTTACAAAATGTTCATTTTACCTTCTCTCTTAAAATTTCTTTAAAGATAATAGAGAGCAAAAAAAAAAAATCAAGAATGAAAAAAAAAAAATATTTGATCACTTAGTTCAATTTTTTTTTCTAAAAGTGAAATAAATAAACCTTTTTAAGATCTTTTCCAAAAATAAGCACTAAAAATTATAACCTTTTTCACCAAAAAATTTCTTTAAATAAAATAAGAGATAAAAAATGTAAATCCTACCAATTTTCTAAAATAAAATTAATCCACTGACTAAAATTTTATAAAAAGCAATTACAACAATTCAATTTCTATTAGTGGATACACAGGCATCTATGGGGCAAATATAGAGAAAAATAACACGTTGTTTTTCCTAAAAAAAAAAAAAAAAAAAAAAAAAAATAATAATAATAATAATAATAATAATAATAATAATAATATGAAACAAAATAAAAGGGTATTTCGAAGAATAGATTCTAAATTCGAAAGGTTAAGATAGTAACTGCTTAGTTTTTAATAGATTAGCCTTTGAACTCTAAATCTCTAATTTTTCAAAAATCATTTTCAAAAAGATTTTCTCGTAAACTAGTGGCTAAGTTAAAATCTATCTACCTAATCTTTCTAACTTAACCCTTCCTTAACTCTTATCAAGTGGTGGCTCCAAAATTTTCAAACTTAATAGAAAAGCTAAGTTTTCCTTAATCTTCACTTAAATTAAATGGGCTAGAGTTTAATAATTATTGGATTAAGAAAAATTAAGCCGAATGTGGACTTGATAGGGTTCCATTATAAGAAGTTAAAGTAGTAAGGAATTATTCCTTACCTTTCTTATTCTTCTTCCTCTAATCCATCTTTACACATTCATTACAACAACGAAAGATTTGCACGTTAGAATCATTTTTTAGATGATTAACAAATAAGGAAAGGGAAGAGATCGAATTTTAGATTTTTCAACTTAACTTCTGATTCTATGCCAAAAAGAAAAAGAAAAACCTTAACTTGTGAATAAGTTAGGGAGGAGGGACAAGAGTGCCACATGTTACTCAAGGATTGGGTTAGTTCTAGCTAGGGTTTAGGAAAGGGGAGTGCTGGAGGCTCTTAAGTTTCTATAATTTGAAAGGTTTAAGATTAAAGGGGTTAATTCATAGTAAGAAGGGCATAGGGACAATTCACTTTTTTGCCATTAGATTTAATTTATTTCTAAGGGTGTTTCATCTTTTCCCTTTAGATAAATTTGTCCCTAAAATTTGTACGTAGTTGGATGAATACTGGATATGTCTCCTTTATGAGACCTTAAGCTCCTTCAAGGCTTCCCTTGTTGGTGATTACTTTATTAACCCTCTCGATTCACTTAATTATCCTTAACCTTAAGGTCTATTATACAAACATTAAGTTTACTTCGGTGTCTATTGATTCCAACTCGATACTTAACTAAATTCAAGGTAAGCATCACTACTTGAAGAGTACTATGTACCTAAGCAAGTTAAGGGTTTCCTTATGCTTAGCCTTACTAATCATTTGTCCAAAACTTGAGTTATTATGTACACCTTGGGTCCTCAGTTTCAATCATACTCTGTTCTAAATGGGTTGTAATGTCCCAAAACCTCGAAAATTACAGTTTACTATGTATTCCTATAATCTATTGACACATCAGGCATCTCAAATTCATCTATTTATATCTCCACATACATTAATAACCACTTGTCACCTGCATTAACTCTTATGCAATATTTTAGGTATGTCTTAAATACATCCACAATTCACCAATATTTACAACAAGATCAAGTTATGACTTTCTTTTATTCAAATGAAAGAGATTTAACAAAATTCATTAACATTTGTCTCAAAATACTAAAAAGGGAAATCTCAACATCTCATAACTTCACAACTCAATACTACCAACTAACACGAACTTGAGAAGTCTTAGGTAACTTCTTAAAACCTAAGTAACATAATAAAGATAAATACAAAGTTTGATAATTCTTTACAATAAGAAGCATAACACTATCCACTCTACACTGATCCATCACCATAATCAAAATAATAATCATAATAGTCAATATCCTTGCCATACTACCCATACTCATTGTAGTAGTCCTCATATTCACCAAGACCTATCCATGCATCTAAAAACAAGAATCCCTAAAGGGTGAGCAAAAACTCAATACAGGGTATCAAACATAGGCACATGATCATACAGTAAAGTACAAACATACACACAATGACTAAAACATTAAAACTAAATATAACAACCATCAGTTATTATCTTTTTTTAGATCCAACAAGCATTACAGTTCCAACATCTTAGAACTTATAGTAACTCATGACTCCAGCATGAAATATATATAATACGTATAGGTATCAATGGGTCCTCCTTAACACCTTAAGAACCAAGGATCAACCTAAATTTACTAGGATTATTTCCAAGTATGACTCCAATCAGGATACCATAGCGTAAGGATCATCATGGTGTTACCCTAAGATCCGGTCCTCCCAATCCCTTGGGGCTAAACAAGTACAAGTAACATACTTATATAAGCCGAGTTTCTATTAAGCTCATTTAACATTTCTAATCCCATATACGCACAAACAACACACAAACCTTATACCTGACTATAATGTTTGTTTAGAATCTATACTAGGTGCCTCCTAACTTGTTCACAAGGGACACAACACTCTTAATCAATTTGTAAGCCTATCTAGCTTCAACTTTTATTTTAGAAACACAACATACACTCCTTTGTAACTCAACACTTTAAGGTCCTAGGATTGC
This sequence comes from Lumnitzera racemosa, assembly GCA_024138005.1. NCBI lineage: Eukaryota > Viridiplantae > Streptophyta > Magnoliopsida > Myrtales > Combretaceae > Lumnitzera > Lumnitzera racemosa. The sequence continues at coordinate 64,628,509 of JAMXBC010000011.1, forward strand.
TAAGGAGATAAGCTAAGTTTAAGATAAGTTTAGGATATCAAAACATGTTTAGGATTGATTAGGAAAGGTTTTAGGACAAAAGAACATACTAGAAACACATAATGGAACTCAATGAAACGTCGTTGCATGTACCAGGGACCATAGCGTCCAAATGCTAGTTCAACTAATGTTTAGACACTATGGTTAAAAGGCACAAAATTGCACCTGGCATCCAGACGCTAAAGAGGATGGCATCCGAACACTAACTAATTGCAATGGCATTTCATCCCCCACGTACAAGACCTCTTCCATCTTTTTCACGAAACGTTACTCCTAACTCAACAACCTGACAAGACTATAACTCTATAGCACTCTAAAACTCAAATCAAAATACTATTCATCCAAAACCCCATCTCAAATCTACCATTCAATACACAAATTATTTAAACAACATGCAGATAGCATGCAAGATAAAAAATGTACCAATTGTGACTCGCTTCTAGTGCGTCCACCACTTCAACCACTTTATAGGACACATATGGGACAACCCTAAGCTTGCTTTTCCCCAAATCCTACAAACTAAAAAGAAATCTTGTAGAGATTTGACAAAAAATTTAAAAACAAATTGTTACTAATGTCTAATCGTGACCAAAAACAGACAAGGCTAATCGCTAGATCGGTCCAAGCTTATAGAAAGTTCGAAAAGGATTAATGGAGAAAGGTACAAAAAAGGTAAGATGTGAAAAAAGAAAACAATAAGCAAGCCCATGAATGGCCCTAGAGGATATGATGCACCAATGAAACTTCTAAAGACTCACGACACAATTCAATATGATACACGAATTGGTCTAATAAGCTTACTCACCACCTAACCTTGCTTAAGGGAAAGGATAAGAGTGATGCCGAGAGTAAACAAGCAATGTTTACACAAGGAAGAAAGTACTCAAGTATATTAAAGGTAATCTAATCTTCTTACAACTATAAGTACAGAGGTATTTATACTCGCAAACTAAGGTAACTTACCTAAAAAGGAAAAAACAAAAAGGACATTTCCTAAAGAAGCAATGTTATATGATACAAAAAGGTAAAAATGAATATATAAGGAAAACAATTACTAGTGCTACAGATTCTACACATGATACAATACACACAACGATACTGCATTGGCGAGGTTGTTAGTAGATGTAGATAAAAAGTACGGATGGATGGGTTTGTCCGAGTAGGGATAGTCTAGTCAGTCCGGTCTTTCTCTCTCTGCTTCTCGGCAAGGAAGAGGCCAAGTAATTGGTCGACTCGGCAATAGAGAGTAATCATTAACTTAGCATACCACACAATAATGGGCGATCATACGGTGACTCGACAAGGAGGTACTCGGCCTTGGCAGGGGTTTGTTGAAATATAAGAATTCGTCGTGCCAGCCCCTCTAGTCCTTGAGCTTGGCTGCAAGTCAAGGGCCTTATAGCTTGATTCCCATCAAATGCAATATTGAAAATCTACTTTGGCCTTAGCAAAATCGTCTTTCTAGCTACCCTACATCAAAAAACAGACTGCTTTAAGGATTTAAGCAAAAACTTAAAGGAAAAGGGTTTCCCACAACCTTACCTTGCTTACTTACTACCCGATCTTGATCAAATCTCGGTAGATTCCCTTCTTTGTCTCAAGAACCGCACAAATCATAAGAAAAGTGCAATACGTGAGTGTCAAAATGCAAGAAAAGGTTTTACTAAACCCTAAGTGATCCTTTTATACTTTGGGTTCACAAACATTTCTTTTACCTAAAATGCCCTATGTTGTTAATGTTAATACCAATCTCGTCCTTGACTATAATACTGCTTGATTTTTCTTTTTCCTTTTGTTTTCTTATTTATTTTTAGGTTTTACATGGGGAGTACCTTTAAGGATGCTTAATCCCTCATTTGACATTCTAAAGGCCTCTTCCTCTTATTAAGATAGCTTCTTCATAAATTGCTCTCTTTATCATTTCCTTTTCTGAACTTCAGCATACCATACCATCGCACTTACTTCCATCTCCATCGACTCCTTTTGTAATGGAAATATAGTTTCACTTGGCATACTAAATTTGTTCCTTTCTTAACTAACCTCAAAAGTTTCCTTTTGGAAGCTAGTATTCTCTTCTCTTTTTTTACTCACTCAAGTCTTGATTTAAGCTTAAGTTTATCCCTTGTTATTTTAGTTTAGCCCTATTAAGCTCGATTTTCGTTCTTATTTCCCTTAATTTAATACATATCAAGAGCTATTCCATTTAGTATGGAACTTCCACAAAGAATGAAGGAAAATCTAGTTTTGGTTTTTCTTTTAAGCTTGGAGTTGCCACCTAACCTAGATCCAAAAAAGTGTAACGTATATTTAAATGGTTGAAGTGATTCTAATTTAACCATTAGTTTAGGAGAAAATCTTTTCTAGAAAGAATTTTCGAAAAAACTAAATATATTTTAGTCAATAGGCTAATCTATTAGAATCTAAATAGTTTACACTTACACTTCCAAATTTAGAGTTTGTTTTTCAAAATATCCTTTCTATTAAAAAATATTCCTAAAATAAGGTAAAATGTGGAATGAGGTTGTTTTATTTAACTACAAAAATCTATTTTTCCTTATGTTAAGTCATTTATAGGTGCTTATATACACACAAGTTGGGATCATACTTTCATAGTTTAATTTATTTTTGTAAATTTTTAACATTTTGATCTATTTTATGTTTGAAAAATAGTTAAATTTATGGTATTAACCATTTAATTTTATATAAATAAAATTCTAGAAAAATATCATAATTTTTAGTGTGGATTTTTTTGGAAAAATCTAAATTACCCTAATTTTGGAAAAATTCCAATTAAAATTTTCATTTATGAAAATTGAATCCAAGTGACATAAAGGGATTTTCTTTCTTTTTCTTATTATTTATTGTTTAATATTTTCTTTTTAGGTTAATATTGCATTTGGTACCCTAACTTTCCTAAAATGTGCAATATACTACATAAACTTTAAAAGTTCAATTTATTACTTAATTAAAAGTTTTCGTTATCATTTACATTATCTAACCTAACTCCGTTTGTTGAGGTAGCATGAGTTGATACATGGCGGTAGCTGAAACTGACACATGGCACTTTTTATTTTGGTTAATTGACATTTGCTGATGTGGCATTAATTGATACTTGGTAGTTACTACTACGTCTCGCCAATTGGCACCTTTTTCATGTTAGTTTACATTTGGTAACATGGAATAAGTTTTTTTTTTTAGGGAAAAAGTATTTTTTTTTATTCCAACCAATTAAAAACTTAAGCAAAAACCACACTATTCTTATAAACACAAATCTTCAAATGACTAGTTAAGACAATCTACATATATACAAAGCTTTTTTCATCCAATATTCCATATGAGACTTATGAAAGAGGCATTGGGGTTTTGAATTATAACTTACAATTTTTGTAAGAGAAGGAGTTGATTTTGAATTGACATGGATTTGAAGCACATTTTAGAAGTGTTTTTGTAGAAATTTTTTTATGATTTAAAAGTGATTATGGAGTAGATTAAGAATTGAGTTTTTTTTTTTAAATTAAAAGTTGAATTGAGTAAAAAAATTTAAGTCAAAGTCGACTCTCTCTCTTGTAACAACTGCAAGTCATAATTCAAGACCTCATACCCTCATACTTTGTCCCATATGAAATACTACACGATAAAAGCCTTCTATATATCATACATTGTCCTAAATACTCTTGACTAGAGCGAAGCTAAAGAGTGTAGTGTGAACTATACATGGATATAAGTTGATAATTAATAAAAATATTTTTTTTACTAAAAAAAGGTGTTACGTATCAATTCATACTTATGTTATATTAGCAAACATGTGCCACATGTCATGCCACGTCAATTAAGGAATAAATTAGTGTCACGTGTCAATTTATGTTACATCAGCAAATGGACACTAACAAAGTTAAGTCGGATGGTAAAATAATAACCAAAAACTTAAATTATATAGTAAATTGAACTTTTCAAAGTTTAGATAGCAAATTATACATTTAGGGAAAGTTTGGGTACCAAATGTAACATTAACTCTTTCTTTCTTATGATTTTCCATTTTATTTTTCATTATTTCTAATTTCTTTTATTTTATCTTTCTGTATTTCCTTAAATTTTTTTCCTTTATTTTCCATTTTTTTCTTATTTTTTTCAAAAATGTAACAAACATAAAAAAGAAAGGGAAAAAATAATCAATGAGAATTTACCCTTTATTTATTATTCACTTATTTTTTATTATGTTTCTCCTTTACTTTTTAGATTTTTAAACTAAATAAAAAAAAAAAAATTAAAATAAGAAAAATTAGCAGGGATATGAAGAGTAAGTTAAAGCTTGGTTAGTTAGGATGGATCAATTGGGTCAAAGTGATGGGGAAAGCAATGGTTCTTTAAGCTAGTTTAAGTGGCTTCAATGGTGGTTGAAGGTCGAAGGGATTTCAAGTAAATGGAAATCGATTGCACTAAGTTGAATGGTAACAATGGTTTAATAGCAAAACAACAATAAACGATGGTTTAATGATGGTCAAGGGTTGAAAATCATAGGTGGTGGGCTGTAACGGTTGAAAAGGTTTTAGACGATGGGGCAAGTACTCATCAAAAGCTAGGGAGGTAGTAAAGCTAATGATAGTAATGGCTTAACCTAACAAAGGCCAAGGGGAAAGAATTTTTTTAAAGAAAGGAGCAACTCGGCTAAAAATCTTAGAGAGAGAAAGCACAAAATCTAGCTAAAAGATGAAGAATCAATTGATTGTTAATATCAAAGAATGATTTTAGAGGTCCTATTTATACTAGTGAGCTTTGAATTAAGCTGGAAGGTCTTTAATCAAAATTGAGTTTAGAAATGCACATTAATGGGTTTTGATCAATTTAATTGCAACTTTAATGAAATTTTCTTAAAATTAGTTGAAATGGAAGGTCAAATTGCATTCCAAAAACTTCTTTCTTCCTTAGAAATGCTCATAAGAGCTTTGATTTTCAACATTGAAGCTTCAATTTTGCCATTTGATTGGGAGGAAGAAATGCACATCTATATTTTTTCAACAATTTTAGCTCAAATTCGACCCCTTGAATCTAAATAAACATGTACTTGAAATTGTTTAAAGCATGATTTATTTTGTTGTAGTGAAGATGTTGTAATGAATTTATCTAATTTATCTTATATAAGTAAACCTAAAGCTTTAGGTTTATGATATATGCCTCTATGAGGAATATGTAAATGAAATATATATATAATTTAATTGTCAAAGATTACCAGGTTAATAAATGTACTAGTTAAAAAACATCGAAATTTTGACAAGTTATTGGACAATGTACGTCATCGATTTTTATATCATGAAAATGTAATGGAAAAGCTTACAAGTTCCACATGGTATCCAATACCCTATAAGCTTTACAACACACAGGTTTTAGGATGAATCTCGTAGATGAGAGGATTTGTTATAGTTGTTACATAAGTGTAGCATGAGTCTCATATTACACATGGCCTCATAAAAGTGATGTGGAATGATACGTAAGAGATGACTTGGAGAAGAAGAAGTAAGGAAGAGGAGGAGGCATCCTTAAGGAGCTTCAAATGCACATGTAACAGGTAAAGAAGCTATAAAGAATCAACCCTTCTATTCTATATGAGAGGTGATGTATTCTTCACTTTAAGCTCTATTGATCTTCTATGATATGGTAACAATATGACAGCACGACGCCATTTCTCTAGATGACTGAATCGTTAAATGAGAAAGAACTCTTGAGTATTTATAAAGTTAGGCTATCAAGATATCCATCCAATCAAGATGGCAATCAACAGCCGAGATAAGTCCTCTTCTTGATGGATCCTTTTATGGGCTCATGTTGAGTCCAACCATGATGAGTCTCTTTATGTGCATAAGCTTCCTTAAGAAAAGTTAAGAGTGGACAAGTCGATTTCCTACTCCAAGCTTCTCTTTTAGTCATCCCAAATTCATAGCTTAGCTCTCTATGCCCTTCACTTTAGCCTAAATAGTCAAATCCAAGTTATTAGTAGGCTTAAGGCCCCATAAGCATCTTGAGTCCTCTATATTTTGTCCCTTGATCAAAGTTCTTTAGATGAATTCGAAGGGGCTTGGGCACTAAAAGTATTCTTTAAGATAGCTAGGGTTGCTACTAATGCATATGCGCTAATGGAGTAGCTACATTGCAACCATAAGCACCCACATAGTTGAATTTTTTCTTTTTTATTGATGGATCATAGCATATGAGCCTAGCACCAATGTTGCAAATTCATTTATTACATATTTCAATGTACAAGTTTGTAACATCGTCTAGTTGTGTACATCATCTTAGGCTTGTTGGGGTGACATTGCCTCCATGATAGTATATTAAATAAATCTGTTATGAGGTTCCTTATGTAAGCCGATCTTGCATGCAAAATCTCCATATTTTTATATATATATATATACACTTTTCTTCTTCATATGTATAATCTCAAATTGGCAAAAATCCCATGATATTTGATCACTTATATCTTAGTAACCTTAAAACATTCTTTAAGGCCATCAAATATTGCAAATCTTAAACCAAATCTTCAATCTTTATATATATATATATATATATATATATGTGTTTGTGTTATCTTCATCAACAATTTTTCCACTGCTTTGGCGTAAGTAATCTACTTTTTTTCTTTTCTTTTCTTTTCTTTTTTTCCCCCCAATTCCATAGCGAGCAAGGAGCCACGCTTATCCTGGAGACAAATAGCAAAAGAAAGTCTAACTTTCCATATTCAACAATCTTCATTCAATCTTTCATTTTCCAGCATTTGCTTTTCGTTTCCATTAATAGAACTATCCAATATCACCCTTCCCAATGGATTGGAAACACGTGCATCATCCATAATTCTTCACTTTCCTAAAATGTGCAAGCAAGCCACAAGTCTCGCAATATTTCCGGAAACTAAATATTCTCGAGTGCGATCCCGATCGCGAGGTTATCTTCGGCTTTTATTTATTTAACATCCTTACACAAGAATAAGGGGCACGGTGGTCGCAACTGTGGCAAACGAGGATCGATGGTAGTTTTCTAGCTATCGGGATCAATAGTAAATGGATTGTCAATTGCATCCATACACTGGTTTCCTTGCTATTGTCAATTGCATCCGTACAATAGTTTCCTAGCTATCATTCCGTTGAATCATCACGAGATAATAGTTTCCTAGCCATTGTCAATTATGCATTTATATTTGTTGTTGTAACTGAACTCGATGGTAGTATCTTGCCGCTCCTCGTTTCTAGCTTGTCATTTTAATAAATTCCAACAACTCATTATCATGGTTAGTTGCGACTACGTATTTCTTCCTTTCATTTTTATTTTTCCCTTTTTTTTTAAATGCCCTGACTTTTGAGTTATGTTGATAGGTTCTAGACAAAGAGAGGGCAACTACCCCAGCGCTTTGACGGTTTGGATATAGCAACAGCGGCCGCGTGCGTAATCGAATTCAGATTCGTATTACCTTTCCCTTTCTTTGCATATTTTGAATAGATTAGACCCTAAGGTATATATGTCACCGTATGTATTTTCAACTGGGGCGTGTGTTGCCATGTGATCAATTCGGCTTCCGATTATTGCCTCTCTTCGTCTCCCCACCACCAACCCCCTCCACCACCTCCCCCACACCCCCCCACACACCCACCCCCCCCCCCCCACCATCTTTTTTTTTTTTTTTTTTTATCATTATCGATAGCCATAGCTGATCCTCAACTGTATAGCATGCTTTGAGCCACGAACCAAAAAATAATGATATGTCTAATAATATGGCTTTGAACCATAATTTTCTTCCTTTGTGGTTGCTGGACTCTAATCAATATCTAATGAAAAGTGATAAAAATTTTGGTTGTAGCTGGGACTGCGTACACCGAGCATAATAATGCAGCCTCTTACTTCCTTTTTTTTTTTTTTTTTTGGTTGAATTATGGAACATGGAGCTTTGCTCGAGTCCTTTTATTTTGCTGAATTTTGGCTTCTATTTGCCTCCTTTCTGAACTTGATAGAAACAAGTAACTCGTAACGCGTTTATTGGTACGCCGAGCTAATCCTTAGTCTCTCTTGACATAGATGAATGTGCCTTGATTTAAATATTATTGTAAGTGTAATGGGTATTATTTGAACCGATGTCGTTGGTATTATTTTGTCACTATCGTAGACACACGGGCCTCATTGTCAGTATTTCCAAAAGATGAAATTTTCTTTTCTCCATGTCTATCTAAAGTCGACTTTCATCATGGCAAGGACAGTATGATATTCCCCTTCTTGTCGATCATCACACATGATTGTTTCAGAATGATCCTCAATAAATTGCTCACCTTGGCATGTTTGACTTTTTAGCATAAGTGAGTCCATGGCCAAGCGAAACCCATACTGGTTATGACATTTCATGACAAAAAAATAGATACATCCTTTTGATTATATATGTGTGTGTGTTAAGATGATATTTGCTCCTCTGAAAAATGACTCTTCCTTAAGGTGCAAAATAGTAGCATCCGGGAGGTAGCATCGATTTATATGGGTGATTTGGTTTCACATCATTCGCAATTTCCTACTAATTATTGATAGTAATAGATGAAAAGAAAATGATTCATAGATAGTGATACTCTTGAATAATTTGTTGGGGTCCTTAAAATATTTCTCTATTATAATAATACCCTTGGTCTTTAATAGCTATCTAATTGCGTAGTAGCATTGTTCCATGACGATCGCTTTACATACTTGCCATGCCATATTTGTGAGCTTTTAGTCTTTTTATTGAATGGCTCCTCACCCCCTTTTTTTTTTCTTTTCTTCTTCTTTTTTTTTTTTTTGCATTTTGCAAGCAAGTGTAAACTATCAACTTATTGATGTCTGCTTCATATCTATCTTCTTCTCCTTCCTCAAGTGGTAGTAACTGTATCCTTACTATTGCCCACCACTTTAGATATCCTTATTGTTACAATTGGTGAATCTGTTATCTTGAAGATGTATAAAAAATCTACAAGGAGTCAGTCACATCATACCTATGCTGGTAATAAGAAAGGCTTAAGAGTATGTAGAGATGGTCGAGCAATAAAGGTACCATATCTCCTCCTCAAGAAAAGTGGCCAAATGAGACCATCATCAATGACTTCTTCTAGAAAGACATGAAGAAGTGCAACACCTATGCAAACCTTATTTATAATGGGGGATTACGCTTCATAGAGCAAGAGCCATAAACATAGGAAAATACCCATATGAAGGAAGTCAGTGTTACATTTTAGAAATGAGAGGAAGGAATTTCCTCTCTCTCATACTCAATTCCTATGTTCTAGTTAAAGAATGGATGGTCAGTAGTCTTAGCTGAAGCACATAGCAGTGAATCTACAATATAAGGCAACTTTAATTCAAGCAGGGATCTACCATGCTGTAGTCATTACTTTTGGTTTTAATTTTCCTTGTGTTGAAGACATAAAAATATGGCAAGTAGTTATTTCTTGATGGAGTATTCAAACACATACATTTGTAACGTCCTAGAGGGAAATCACCCCAACACTAAAGGATGTTTATGTGCTCTTAAATTTTCGGGACTTTAATCAGACTGACATTACTATAGCACTTATATCACAGAAAGAGCAAGCACTAATATACACTTTAGAGGCTACTGTAAATGCTACTAAAGGAAGTAGTAGGAAGTCCACTTTCATTTCATGACTCAACTATTTCTTTAAGAGTCAAGTGGAAAATAATAAATGGGTAATGAGGCCTTGTTGCAAGTGTAGGTATATACTTATACCTTAACCTTTCCCTTAGGATTTTTGTTCATTCATGTTATTAGACCGTTTTGACTTGTTTGCTTCTATTTCAGGTACGATTTAGAGGCTTTTCTTGCATTTTGGTTATCACTATATGTATTTCTTAGTGGACTAAAGGATGTTGTTAGTCCGTGATTTTTTCTTTTAGCAAATCACATTGCCCAAGGCAAATGTTTGTCATTAGGGCCCTTTTACTTAAGCTCACCGTACCAACACTAGGATCTCTATCATAAAGTTTAATTATGCTTAAAGGGGTATTGTAGTATTATCAGATGCAAACTTGGAATTCTTAAATTTCTCCTCTGATTGACAAAAGAATTATTCTAGTCCTTCAAATAAGAAGCCTAATCATACGCATCCTTGAGCTTGGGCATAGACCGACAAAAAACCTATACTATTACTACTTAATGTGATAAATGTTGCTAGTGAGGTTGCTTTTTGACCTTATACAAATAAGTTGGCTAAGTATGAAGAGTGTCTTCATTTATATCCTTTAGGCCCGTAAGACTTAGTGGATATATTAGAAGCTTATGAGAAGCTTACACATACTAAAGTCAAATTCCTTCTTTGGTGAATACCTAAAAGTCTTCCTTCACTTCATGAATAAAATGATTCTTCTTCTTGTTTCCTTGAGCGAAAGTTAATGGTGTATGCACCTCATCAAGTTGCACATTAGTTTGGGTTCAACCAAGGTGTCCGCCTTCACATCAACATCAATAACGATTTTGATACATGTTACAAAGCACTTGCAACAACAAATTTTAGAGATATTTATCCAAATGTTCGACAAATATATTTTCCATCTCCCACTCACTCTAAGATAGCTTATATTGGGTGGTTAACGTACTGAACTGATTATCTAAAGGTGTTCTGTAACTATGCCATTGCTAAAGTAGCTGAAGAGGTAGAAGAGGTTGTCATTCACATATGTGAGTTTTATCTGAGACTTCCTCAACCACGACAACAATCTAAAGTGAAGAAGAAGGGTAAACCTTTGTTTTTCGTATTACCAGTAGCTGAACATGTTGAGCGTATGTGCATCCATGAGGTACTGATAACAGATTGTCCATTACTCTTCTTTATTTTCTCCTTCTCTCTCACTCTTACATATGTATTTCAAATGTATATGTCATTATATAAACTATTGTATGTCTTTCATTGTAGGATATATTAAAAGGTATTACAACTTAATTTACAGCTGAGCAGCAGCCAAAGGATGTTAGTGAATCAAACCTTACGCCAACTATCGCTCATCCTTTCCCCCATCGGTGTGGTATTAGGAAGCAGCTTCATTCTGAAGATCATCTTGCATTACCTGTGAATTTGGATGAAGGTGAAGACGAAGAGTTAGTAGATTATGGGCAATCGCCAAGACATGAGGATAATGAAGTAGACTTCTTAATACCTATGGATGAAAGTAGAGATTTATCTACCGCAAACAATAATGATGATGAAGAAGATGATGGAGAGGACTTTACATCACAGGTACGTAGTGATGATAATGAAGAGTCCTAATACTATATTGTATCTAGTGACATGGATGAAAGTGACTATGATGATGGTAATAATGGTGATGATTATGGTAATGAGCTTCAACATTTGGTAAAAAGTGAGACGCATACATATGCTAATGATTTGCTTCATGCTGGTATTCATGGTGATGACATAGGTGATGTACATAATGATTCTACTGTAAGTGTTGTTCAAACTATTAATACTATTTCTTCTTCTAGTCATACTTCTCAACTCACAGTAATTATTATTGTTGATCATCCCCCAGCTATTGAATTACCATAATAAGGCCAGGTGGCAACTAATGATACGACTATAATGCCAATTGATACTGTTTATGTTCATGGGTCTACAATGCCTTCCCATCTTATTGAGGCATTACAGTAGTTGTATTCTGTAGAAGGGGACTTTTGGTTTGAATGCTTTGTTTTTGGCACTAACATAGCTACTTCCGTAGTGGTATCGTTAAGATAGGCTATTGAGCTTCTTTCCAAGCCTTTTCATCGTCAGTGGAAGAGCTGAAGCTTTTAATGAAAAGTATTGTCGGGGCTCGCAACCTCAATTTCAAGGTTAAGAGTCTTGAGCTTGTTTTGTGTAAAGCCTATAAATTATGTAAAGCCATGCAACAATGTGACAGATTTAAGGCTGAGTTAGAGAAAGCTGAGCTTGAGGTTAGGAGGCTCCTTAGAGGTCGTGAGGGTCCTCGTTCAACTACAAAGTCTTATGCTAGTCTTTGAATTTATTTTTTATTTCTCTTACATTCTTTTGTTTTTTTTTTAATGATACTTTATGCAAACATGGAGTATTGCAAACTATGATCAAGAACAGATAAAGCCGGTCGCTAGATAGGTTCAAGCTTATAGAAAGCTTGAAAAAGGGTTAATGGGGAAAGTGCGAAAAGGGAAAAATGAAGAATGAAACGGTAAACAAAACCCATGAACAGCTCTTAAGGATATAATGCACTAATGGAACTTCCGAGGACTCATTGCACAATTCGATATGACGTACGAATCGATCCAATGAGGTTACTCGACACCTAACCTTGCTTAAGGGAAAGGATAAGAATGATGCCGAAAGAAGAAAAAGTACTCAAAGAGTGTATTAAGAATGATGTGTTCTTCGTTACAAGTTCAAGAGTATTTATACTCATAAGTTAGGGCAACTTGCTTAAAAAGGAAAAGACAAAAAGAGCATTTTCTAAGGAAGTAATGTACAAGACACAAAAGAATAAAAATAAATATACAAGAAAAAAATTATTAGTGCAATGGATTCTGTACATGATACTGTACACGTGGCGATGCTACATTGGGGAGGTCGTTAGAAGACGCAGACAAAAAAAAAAAAGTATGAACAAATGGGCTTGTTCGAGTAAAGATGGTTTAGTCAATCCAAACTCTCTCGTTCGTCTTCTCGGCATTTCTCAGTAAAGAAGATATTGAGTAATTGGTTGACTCGATGCTACAAAGTAATCATCAACTCAACATACTACAGAAAAATGGGTGGTCATACAATTTGGCATGAAGGGTGACTCGGCAAGGAAGTACTCGATCTTGGCAAGAATTGGTTGGAACAGAAGGATTTATTGTGCCAACCCTTCTAGTCCTTGGGCTTAGTTGTAGGTTATAGGTTCGGTAACCTGATTCTCATCATGGAGAATTTGAATTAATAACATGTTTTTTTTGTAAGTCATCTTCTATTTACGAAATGTAGAATAAATTAGACTTGCATGGGTTAAGGTAAAATTTTGTGCCAATACTAATTTCATTGTGTGCTTAGGAGATATTATTCTCATTTAGCTACAACAAATTGAAATCTGTGTGGAAACATTGAAATATCCTTTCATGGCTGGCTTTTGGTTGGATTCTGTACAATATAGCAATGCTCTTATTCACAAGCAACAATCTTTAACGGCATATTCGGTTTGTTTAACAAATGGCAATACATATGTTACTTATACGAAAAACAATAGTATGATTGCTAGCAGGGTATTACCCATTGCTTAGCCTTTCAACACGTATATGACTTTAGATTGAGAACTAAACATGCTTTATGTTTTTAGTTTATTGTCCCTTAGTAAGATCCACACAGCGAAGTAATGCTCTCATATACTACGATGATCCTTTGTAAGAATGTACTAAAGGCAATAGTGATACTCGTCGATTATTTTAAAACTATTGCATTGTTAGTTAAGTAGGTATTACCCCCTACTTAACCATTTAATTCTAATCATAGGCAATCTTAATGGAGAATTCACTTATCTTTGATTTTTGAATACACTTAAATAAGGTGAAGTCCTACTAGGTAACATGAAGGTGTTAAGTCATGTACCTAATAGACATTGCTTTTACTAGTTAGCAAGACATAAGTCATAAACATCACACGCTTAGGAGATAAGTCTCTTATGAAGCAACATCAATGTATCATTATTTCCTCTTACATTCGTATTAGATACAATAATATGCGTTAAGGAAATGAATCTCGAACTTTATAGGAATAGAAAAAAAAGAAGAAGAAGAAGAAATAAAGAGGGGAAGTAATTCATGAAGGCAAGCTTATATGAGGTGAGCTGTGAATTTCATTTATTTAATTGCAATATATCATGCCATTACAAATGAAATTTCTTGATATATTTTGGAAGTTTATAGGGGCGTTGACGGCATCTATTTTTGGATTCTAAAGTTTGCAATAATTGCTATGATGGACTTCTTCTATGATGAAAGGTCCTTCCACTTTGGTGTGAACTTTAGTGTTGGAATACCTCTTCAAATGCAGTCTGCTACACAGAGGATTACATCACCTTATTGGAAAGACCACTTTTATACTAGCAAATCATAAGCAACACTCAATCAAAATTAATAATTAACAAGATTACACATTGTGGTATCTCAATGCTCATCTAGCACTTCTAAGTCTATCATGTGTAAAGTATCTAGTTCCAGTTCGGTATTGATAGCTAATATTGTAAAGTGAACCAAAACTTCTATTGGTATTGTTGCTTCAACTCCATAAACTAAAGAGAAAGGCACAACCTGTATCAATCCTTACTTTGAAGTTCTATAAGCCAAAATGTTAGTGGCAACTTATCGTGTCATTCTTTATGGTTATCATGCACCATACAACTAGGCACTCTCAACAGACTTTTGTTCATAGCTCTTGCTTGGCCATTGCCATTAGGATAGTAAGGTATGAACTTAACATAGTTAATGATGTAAGAAGCTAGCAGTTGTTTCACATGTGAATTAATGAAAGGAGTTCCATAAGCAAAGAGTATGCACTTTAAAATACCAAATCTACATATGATATGCTCCTTAATAAAACTTGCCATTATTGGTCCTATCGCCTTCTTCAAAGAAATAGCTTCTACCTACTTAGTAAAGCACTCAATTCCTACTAAGATCCAAATGCATCTTCTAGAAGGTGGATGGATAAGGCCAATCAAATCAAATGCCTAAGTGTGAAAAGGCCATGGCGTTGTCGACCTATGGAGCATTACAGTAAAGGCATAAATTGCATCACCATGTTGTTGACAAATGGTGAACTTCTTAGTAAAATTGAAGGCATCATTTTCCATGGTTGGCCAATAATACCCTAATTTAAGTAGGTGACAGTATAATTTTCTTCCTCATCGATGCTCCTCATAATCTCCAGCATGTGCTTCAGATAATATCGTCTTTGTCTTAGGAGGTTCTATGCACTTAAGTGGTTTACCGATGAAGGAAACCCAATATAATTCATTCTCATGGAAAAGGTACTTCCTTACCTTCCTTTTCATGAGTCTGACATCTGTGTTATTCATACATAATATGTTATTCTTTAAATAATCAATGTACATTCATCACCAGTCTCCGGAACCTATCATAAAATTGCACTTGCTTGCATCAAGCAATTCAAAACACTTAAGGCAATGCATTTGCACTTGAGATGCATTAATGCACATTGATGACCAAGAGTACCCTGCATGCTAAATATGATGATACAAAGGTAGACCTTCTTCTCCATACCAGATTTTGTGATACTTATCTAACTTTAAGCAAGCTTACTTTTTACCAAGACAATGGTATAGTACACCTTTAGGGCCTTTGTAGTGCAATACTCCATTGATGCGAATGAAAATTGTTAGTATAGCAACAAAAGCAGCATTAGGTTGTGCTAACCAATTGTTCTTCAATTGGTGTGCACCAATCATTTGGCACTTTCTCTTCCTCATCAATGAGTTATAATGTTGTACATAAGATAGATTTCTTAACCATTTGGATGTTCGGATTACTAATTTTGTCTTAAATTGGAACTTTAGATGCTAATATAGCCAATGCATTTACATATCTATTGATGGATCGAGTTATATGCTCATACCGTATTGATTGATATTTTCCAATTAAAGCATGTACTGCATGCCTTAAGGTACTAGTGTTGGTTCCTTATGGCCAAACTCACCATTAGCTTACTTGATTATTAAATTCAAAGTGTTGGTATAAGTTCCTTAAGGCCAAACTCATCATTAGATTACTTGATTATTAAATTCAAATCGCTTCAAATGCATAGGCGACATGCTCCAACTTCTTGAGCAGATATTAATTCGAGCAGTAACGCCTCATATTCAACTTCATTATTCATATACATAAAATCAAGCTTAAAAGCCATACGTATCTTATGGCTTTTTGAGGAGGTTAAGACGACCCATACTTTCTTTCCATTGCTACTTACAGAGCAGTCGAACTAGGCCGACCATTCTCCATCTATATATGCCACTAGAGAGTCCTCAAGGAACTTTGCTGGGATGGCATCTATGATCAAGTTCTTGTGTGGTATTGAGAATTGTGCTAATAAATCAGCTAATACTTAAGATTTTATTTCTCTTAGAGATGTAATCATAATGTCAAATTTTCTTAGAAGGAGTAACTACTTTGCAATCCGTCCAGATAATGTTGGATGAGATAACAAATATTATAAGATCTAACTGATTTATGGGGATGATCTTTTGTGCAAGAAGTAGTGGCATAACTTTTGTGTAGCAAATACCAATGTAAGACAATGTTTCTTGTAAGCTAAGTAATTGACCTCACTTCTCTAGAGGGTTCAACTTAGGTAATAAATAGGTTGCTCTTAGCCATCAACTTCTTAAGCAAGAAAAGCCCAATGGACTTATCTGTAGAAGTAAGATACAAAACTACAGGTAACCCTTTAATAGGCATTATTAAGGTTTGAGGGGAAGTCAAAATCTCCTTAATTTTTTTTATCACCTCATCATGTGACTGCCTCCACTCAAACGAAACTCCTTTCCTCATAAGTTACTACAAGGGGTATGAGATATCTATTAAGGCTAGCATAAATCTCCTTATGTAAGAGACCTTGCCCATAAAACTCTTCAACTTCTTCTAATTACTCGATGAAGGCATTGATTGAATTGTCAACACCTATTATCGAATTGACATCAATTCTATTGTGATGAACCAAAAAACTAACGAATAACCTAGAAGCTAGTCCAAATATACACTTAAGGGAGTTCATCTGGAGTTTGTAAGCTTGACATTACTCAAACACCTGCTTAAGATGGATTAAGTGATCTAGTGCTTGTTTGACTTGACGATTATGTCATCCACATAATGCTCTATGAAGTCATGCATCATATCATGAAATATTTTGGTCATAGCTGGCTGTAAGTAGATCAAGTCTTCTTCAATCCAAAAGGCATGACAATGTAATAAACAATCCTTACGATTGTTTGAAAGGCAATGCGTTTAGCATCATTAACAGCCATCTTGATTTGGTTATAGCCATTGAAGCCTTCAATGAATTAGAACAATTTGTGTCCTACTGTTTCTTCAACCAAGGTGTCAATGTTTGGAAGTGGGAAATCATTCTTCGAGCAAGCCTTATTAAGATCTTGGAAGTCTGCGCATATGTGTATTTGGCCATTTTTCTTCCTTATTAGGACTACATTTGCAAGCTAAGTAAGATTCCCAATTGGCTTGATAAAACTGGCACTAAGTATCTTTTCAATTTCCTCTTTGATTTGAACTTCCACCTCAAGGCAAAAAACCCACTGTCCTTATTTAATTTATTTAACTCCTGGTGTGAAGTGTAATTGATGCTCTACAAGGCTAGGATCTAATCTTGGCATCGCCTCGTATGTCCAAGCAAATGCATCTCTATACTCCTTTTTAATAGTGTGACAAGTAGGATCATTATCTCCAACAGGAGACCTTTACTCATGAAGATTAGTCGTTGTGACTGTCCTAATAGTGTGAAATTCAGTTCTTTGACTCCTTTCGCCTAAGGTTTCATTTGATTTTACATTTGGTTGGGGAGGTTTAGGTAGGTGAGGCTGGGGTTCTTGAATTAGCGTAAGATGTGAAGAAGACAAGCAAACTTCCTCAAACCCTTGAGACCATCATAAGCAGTATACTCTTTACCCATCTGCCCTAACAAAACTTTTTATGCTCCAAGGGGTTTTTAGTAGCTAAGATGAATACATCCTTGCCCTTCTAGTAGCCTTTAATGCATTGGTGCTGGTGTGACTAGGAGCTTAGTTATCACTAGGACTTACCGTGGCAAATCTAACTAAAATAGGTCCTTCGAAATATCGAAGAAAATTTAAGGGAAATGGTCCGCAGACAAATAAGAGTAGCTAACATGAAGCTATTCGGAGGATATAACTCACTAACGAACACAACACGACTTGACACCTCACTTGATATGATACACAAGTTGATGTCAAGGTTCACTCACCATTAATCATGAGCTACTCGATAAGATTAGATAAAAGTGTATAAAAGATAGATTTAGAGAGGGTTGTCTCATAAGAACAGAATATTACGTTAAAAAAAAATGTAAGTTCCCCCAACTTACGAGAGAAAGGGACAATTTATAGTAAGTCCCTAGGGCAACATTATAAATAAAGAAATTACAAGAAAGTATATACAAAAAGGGATTCCTAGTACATATGAAAAAAGGGTAAAAAGTATAAAAGACAAAAATGGAAAAGTAGTACAATGTCAAACAAGGTAAATAGGTGGCAGTACAACATTGGTCCCGTATGAATATTCTTTGAGTATAGCAAGCGAAAGGGGTCAAAATGTTGCGGCAATAAGGGGGCTGGGAAGAAAGAGACGGTGGCATGCTGAGAGAGAACTACTCGACCATTTAAGTAAGTGTCTCGGCACTCGACAAGAACTTCTTGGCTGCAATTGGTTGAATTACTTGGCATAAGGTTCTCGGCAAGGAAATGGTCTGCACCATCACTACTGAGTATATAGATCAATGTATGACAATACAGAGAGCTCAAGGAGTTCAGCCACATTCCTTCGGCATACACTTTCTCGTCATCAGTAGGTTGTCGAGAGAGAATTTTTAGGATGAGAGAATGGATTCCTCGAAGCCGTACGCGAGTAATGGGACCATTAGTTGGCAATTCATCAAGTGCCATGTCAAGGGTATTAAATTATGATTGTACAACCATCTTCTACCAATAAGTAAGTGGTAGAGCAAATGCGCATCAATCACATGAAAAGTAATGGAGCCTTGGATAGGTCTAATCTTTAGATCGGTATTGACGTATCCTACTATGTTCGTAAATGAGTCACTAAAACAATTTATTGACATAGATTGCTTTAGCAAATGTCACACATCAATCTTGGTAGCTTTAAATGTAGACATAACCATAATATTCAAAGAAGAGCCATTATATATAAATTTCCTTCTAACTAGATAGCCATTAACTATGCCCTCAATGTATAAAAGGCGATTATGGTTTAGATTTCTCAAGCAAATATTAACGTTAGTGAACAAAATTGTATTCTCATGTAAATTTGCCATCTCTTTATGGGTTATGTTATGTTGCACTCTGTGTACTGACCTTCGAAGATCTGTATAAGTGTAGTCGCTATTACTAGCCGTGCATTCTCATCAAAGCTTAACAAATTGAAGAAGTTCAAAAATTGGAAGTCTTCAAAAGTAATGTGACCACAGATGAACATTCATCTTTTTTGATTTAAATTAACTTCCCTTTATCTTGTTGTACTTCAATAAGTGGCATGTCAATTTCCTCTATTGCCATAGGATCATGACTAACAATGTTCACAAACCATGTTGGTTATTATGAGTAAACAATGGATTGATTTCTAACGTCATTATTTCGATAATAAGCTCTCTATTCTTGGCCCTTTCATTGAATATTCTCTTCAAGTTCCAACGTTCTTTAGTAGGATGACCTATGGTTCTATGGAACCTATAAAATTTGGGGCCATTCTTCTCCTGCACAATAGGTCATCATTCAACTCTTAGGAGTTTTATATTCTCGTCCCATAACCACTAGTCGAGCATTATGTATACTTTTCCCATTGGGCATAGGAATGGCAATGATGATTCAAAGCTCTTAGGCTTCTCATTCTAAGGTGTCCTGCTTAGGCTAGAATTTTCACCATAAGCCAAATTTACAGATGATGTTCGCTTGTTAAATTTCCCATTCTCTCCCTTTTTTTTCTCATGATTGAGTTATTAGTTCTTCTTGCTTTTTTAACCAAAGTGGCAAATGAAACTAAGGAGAGGTTTTCCAAATGTACAACATACTCGGTGAACATCGCTTGAATGTAGATCTTCACCAACTCTTTCTCATCACAAACGTCTTGAATGTCCAAGGAACATTCTCTAAAACGTTCGATATACTCCATTAGATCTCCTTTAGGTTTATGCCAAAGTCACCTTATGTAGGTCAAAGTGACCTTCTCTTCGATGGAGAAAATTTTTTCTAAAAACATCTTATACATGCTCCTACATGAATTGATTGATCTACGAGGGAGATTAATGTACCATGTATAGGCTTTCTTTATGAGTGACTTTGAGAATTCCTTCAATTTCAAATCGTCATCTAGCTTATAAACAATCCAAATCTCAATAAACTTCATCAAATGCTCTTTAGCATTTCCTTTCCTGCCATTAAATAACGAAAAATTAAGACTCACATAGTCCTTGGGATATGGTTTGTCAACAATACGCTAATTGTATGAGAGTTTGGGATCAAACACTCTTGCAGTTGACTTTGTCTGTATCTCCCTCATGACATCTAAGTCTTCCTTAGTCACTAATTTACCTCTTGGAGTAGATGTGGTTGCTTCAACCTGTGCAGTTATGGTGGGATTAGGATGACAGGTAGACCTACCCTACATAATATGTAGAATAATGCATGAGGACAAAGAGCCTCCAAGTTGAATTCTCATATCTCTTACCTTAAGCATTGGGTTTTACATAAGTGTAGGGTTCAAGGTAGGGATTTGTTCATCACTTCCCCAAATGGCATCCTTAATAAGAGTAGGAGGATTGGATGGATACATTACTTAAGTAGCACATTGCCGCATAACATTAATAGGATTTAGGGCAACTGTACCCTGTTATGCTGCATCTATAGCAGCCAGGCTAGGCACGCATTGAGCAAACATTACCACAAATTGATTCAATGCTTTAGTAGCTTCTCAAAGCTCACACGTCATCTTAGTGTTGTTAGATGCATCTTCTTGTAAGTTGTTTCCTTGATTAGCATCTTTTGATGACAACATGGTTTACTCTGGAGCTTCACTATTCTTTTACCGATCTTTAGTAGTATCATCAATAGGGATAGCTATCCTCTTCCTACCAGGTGCCATTATCAAATTGTCAACATCCTCTATCCCTAGTTGACTCACCAAAATGTAGATGAGTAGATTCGGTTGCAGTGGTCACATGCATACAACACGAGTCTTATGTTACACGTGGCTTTAGAAAAGTAACGTAGAATGACCCATAAGGTGGTCACATACATGACAAGTGAAGGAGCTATAAAGCATTAATCCTGCTATTCTAGATGTAAGGTGGTATATTCTTCACTTTGAGCTCTGTTGATCTTATGTGGTAACAATGTGACAACACAACGCCGTTTCTCTGGATGTTTGAATTGTTAATTGAGGAAGAGCTTGTGATATCCCAAAAATTAGCAACTAGGATGTGAACTTTTGAATACTAGGGTAAGACCCTATTCTTGTACAATTAGGGTTAGTAGTCGATTTAAGACTTTTAGGAAAGTAACTCAATTAGGCTAGAAATTTACGAGAAACATAATAACTCTAATTGAGGAATTCTTGCAGGCTTAAAAGTTAAAAATATAATAAAATATCAAGAATATAATTAAAATAGTCTAGATTAACTTTATGTGAGCCCCTAAAGTCATATTTAAGGTAACTATACCTAAATTTAGGGCTTTCAAAAAAACCACTTCGATTAAGTCCAAACTTTATAACTAGGTTAGAAAAGTCAAATGAAGTTACTCGATAAAGTAGATTTTAAAAATAACATCATAAAAAACTAAGTTCAGCCATAAAAGGATAGTTATTCAATATAACGTAAAACTCGTCAAAACTCTTAATCGAGCTTAAAATGTAACAAAGCCCTAGAGATAAGTTAATTAAGTTATAAAAGGAAATAACATTGCATAATAAACTATATGAATATATATATATTTTTATGAATATACCCAATATATATAATAAATATACCTGTAAATTAAGTCAAAAGTCTAAAAATATATATAATATGTAATGCCATAGACTCCGACCTACTAGTTTTTAAGTAGTTTATATCCTCTATAGAAAAATATACTTATAAGTTAAGTCAATAGGTATAAAACAATTTATACTAATGTTACTAATAACCACAAGAATATGGATCTTGACAATAGAATAGTGAGTATGATAACATCACTAATGACACAAGATAATGTGTACAAGTAATTGAATTAAATAATATGTAAATTTAATATTTCAATTTAACCTCATTTATATGAAATTTTCTTAAAAGTATTAAGTTTATTAGATCTAATCGTTATAACACAAAGTTTCGTAATTTTTAATATAGCTTAGGGTAAATCTTTTAGAATCAACTACGTAATTTTAATAATTAATATTAGTGAGTAAAATGTTATATAAGATGTATATAAATAAGTCCTAAACAATTAATAAACTTAATTATATATTATATGTTAATAATATTTTTACTAATAATTACATTAAAACTCAGCTAAAATAACAACATATAGGAGAAAAAGAAATTTACGATTATAAATAATGTTTGCGGTGAAACGATAGAATATTCTTTAAATATTGTAGAAATTTGGATAAGTAAGAAATAAAATATAGTAAATTCACTAAAATATCTTAAAGAAAAACAAAAAAATTATAATATATATAAATCACTGCCTTTAGCCAAGGCGGTAAAAATTGACAAAATAATGGCTTCAAAAGTTGTAAAGTTCCAGACGACAAAAGAGAGAGGAAGAGAGAGAATGAAAAGAAGAAGGGAAGAGAGAGAGGGGACGTGAGAGATTGAGAGTAAAAAAAAAACAAAGAAGATTTAATTTTTTATTTTCCAATACTTTCAGGTAACCTTGTTTTTATAATTATAAGTGTTATTTTTTAATTAATATTTAATAGTTATAGAAAAGAGATATAAGTTATCGTATTATTTTCTTATTTTCATAAATGGAGTATTCTACCCGTACCATTTCATTCTTTTCAAACTATATACTTAAGATATTGATAACTATAAGACTTACATAATATTAGTATTGATTCTTAAAATGAGTGGATCTCTAGTAATAATCATTTACCAGAACTATTAAAATTGAATTTTATATTTTTATAAGTTTAACATCATTACTTCAAAAAAAAATTGATATTATTTATGATTTATCATATTTTGTTGCAAAATTATGTGAAAATATATTTTTCATTACATAATACAATATCAATATAATATTGATTGCTATACAGCTTTATCTGTATACTAGAATTAGAAATAATCTTTAGAGATAATCTTTTAAATGAAACACATAATACGTATAGTCGAGTTCATAGAAACTTCACGATACTAACCTTACTAAAATTAAATTACTTTAGGTAATAAAATAAATGTTTTTTGCAATATTACGAAAAATATCGTCTTACAACAATCTTTCCGTAATCAAAATGTAATATAAACAATAGTAAGTACGTTTCGATATAATCAAAATGATATAATATAAGTAGTAGTAAAACTACGTATATTAGATATTATTAAATAAATTGTTATAACCTATATGATAAAACTATAATACTTAAAATATATATGTGTATATATTTATAATGTGTATGTGTATAAATATATATGGAATTTGACTGAATAACTGTATAAATAATATCTCAACTAAATACTAGAGAAAACTCTAATATTTTCGTAAATCTTATGAAAATTGAATATAAGCTTTAATATATATAAAACTTCTAAGTGAGTAAAGTCCTGACATCCCAGATTTGTCAAAGTAAGCTTTAGTATAAGTAAGTGGGATCAATACTTTATAGCATTTTGGAGTATTATTTCAGAATATTTGGAGACTTTAGTATGTATTTGCGTGTAATTATAGTTAGCTGTATGTGCATATGCAGCACTTGTGTATGAGATTCAACTTGTGTGATGGGAGTTGAGCTCTATGTTATAGTTGTTTCGTAAATATTATATTTGAATTATTTGAGCTTAGTTGATCTCTTTAAAAATGAACTAATTCAAACTCAGTTTAACACTTAACCTAATATGTATTACAACCTAATACATGTAATAGTTAAGATTCTTGGGGCAAACACAAACTCCCTTCGATGAGGATAGTCGAAATGGTCATTTTCCCACCCTTAGCTGAATTAAGTGATAAGATAGGAGGTTACGACAAGATTAGGGGCTTTAGTTCGAAGGTGGTCACAAGAGGAGGGCATTCTCCATTGTACAAGCCCCGATTTAGTTTCAATTCGCAAGTACGCGATGTCAATCTCTTTAATCTAGATTAGAGCGAACGTAATTTCTCTGATCTTACAACGAACCAGATAACGTTGTACGTAGAATTTGCTTATACATGCATTACGTCTAACCAAGCTTGTTAACAACCCTACTTATGATGTGCAAAATATATAATTTTATCTCCACCCCACTTACTGATCAAGTTGTCACTCATTTCCCTTTAATTTGTTTTACAGGATTAAAATGAATTACAAATACCTACTCAAAACCAAAGCACTAGCAAACTGGGATGGGGAGTAAGTTGTAACAAGAAATGGCTAGTTATGGTCCTTAGTATTGATTTTCCTAACTTTTAAGGAAAACTAAACAGGTCTCTTTAAAGGGTTTGATAGTTTTCAATACTCTAATCTGTATATAAAATGATAGATACCTGTAGGATTTACTGTCATTTTTTTTCAAAGTTGAATTTCGAGTTTATTTTTAAAGATTATTTTATAAGTTTATATCAAATAGGTATCAAATTGGATACTTCAAAAGGGTATAGTCAAGAACGCTTGGTATGAACTAGGCTACTATAGCAGTTGAAAGTCAGTTTCTATTTTAGAATGGCTCATACGGTAGGACCGTTACGACTCTATCTTTTCGGGACAAGAGCTCTTGACTATTTATAGAGTTTGGTCATTAACAATGTCTGTCAGATCACGATGGCAATCAACAGTTGTCACGTCTCGAAGTGGTGGAGTCGTAACAATCCCGCTGTGTAAATCATTCTAAGACAGAAGTTGACCTTACAACCGCTATCCTAGACCTGATCTATACAAGGCGTCTGTAAGCCCCAAAACTAGCAATCCGAGGTTTCGATCGGTTGAAAGACCCGATCGAGCCTAAATTATAAAGTAAAGCTAGAAATATTGGTAAAATGATCCCGTAAGTTTGAATTTAATAAAATAAGCAATAAAATAAAAGAATATAAAAATTCCAAATTTTAAGTATATAACTCGTTATTTATCGAAAATGTGTAAAATATATTCCGATAATTAACGAATCGCTAGAGATAAATTATATGTATACTGAAAATCATAAAATGACCAAAATAATATTTAGGAATATTTATTTGTACTATATACGAATTTACATGTAGGTATAAATACGCGTAATTACTTAAAATAAGCGAAATGTGCTAAAATAATACTAAATACTTAAAGAAAATTCATAATTAATTAAGAAAAATCATGAAAAATCAGGAATGATCCAGGATTGGGTTGTAGTAGCTGGGAAAAATAAGAAAAAAATTGGCCAATTAAATTAAGATAATACAAAAGTAAAAAATTAAGGGATAAGGCAATTGTCTTGTCCAATTTAATGCACAATAAATTCCATAAAGCTCTATAAATAGGGAAAAAAATTTAGAAGCTCATTTGGACAGTTAGAAATCAGAGAAAATTAGGGAGAGGCAAAAATTGAGAGAAAAACCAAAGAAAAAAAAAAGAAAAGGAAAATTGTGCAGTTAGGGCCACAAAGGAGAACCTAGATCCAATGGGCAGCTGGGAGTGGACGGCCACCACCACCACATGGTGGTGGTAGCACCCAGGTGGGCCGATACACCCATGGCAACCGAAGGTAGCCGGAGTCACCCAAATCGGTGAGTTCAATTTTTGAGCCTGATTTTGTGTAATTTTGTAAAAATAGTAAATATTATTATAAAATTATGAAACTTGTTATTCTAGAATATTTTTGTATGTAGTTGTTAGAAAAAATATTATTTTGATGAAAATATGTCTCGTGATATAGGGTCCTTAAGAAATCATGCAAAACCCAACATGTTTCGGTTTAGAAATAAATGACCTTAGGAGTGTAGTTTTGAACCCAAAATTTTTGTGTAGACTATTTAGATGATATAGAACAGTTCTATGAAGCCCGTTTTCAAAAATTTTAGATAATTTTTAGGCCCTAAAATGAGGCATAAAATGGGTAATTTAGGGCTAATTAAGTAATTAAAGGGTTAATTAATTATTTAGTAAATAATTATATGTTTTAGGATGTTGAAATTTGATGAAGTATGATACTTGTAGCATTTAGGGTGTTAGATGTAATTATTAGGTTAATTATGTAGTAAATAAGTAATATGAAAAATAGTACATTTTAAGTTAATTTTGTAAATTAGGGTAATTAGGTGTAAAATCTGATTTAGGATGAATTTAGACATTTTGAAATGATAATTGATGTTAGGAGATGGTAATTAGAGGAATAGAGATATTAGAAGTGTATGATATATATAAAAGGTAATAATACATAATATGTAATTATTAGAATATAATAAATAGAAATTATTATAATAAAAATTGATATTATGATAATAATAAAAATGTACAATAAATCTGATAGAAAACTTGAATTTATGCAATTAGAAGAAAAATGTAAACATTTCTCACATCAAGAGTAAACTCGGTACACTAATAAGGATTTAAGTGTACCGAGTGGAATAAAATACTAATTAGAGATAACGATGGTATTTAGGAGATCGAGAAGTAATGTGATTAATTTCACATTATGAGTTGAAATGAATTTCTAGGGTTCGAGTATAAAACAATATGTAGAAATCGAATTAAAACCTAATTTAGAAATTGATGTGGAAACCGAATCCGAACCTAACCCCAAACCTAGAATAATTGTAAAAGACTTAAGATCTAGATAATTAGGTATATTAAACCCTAAACAACACATAACAATATGCGTTATAGGATAAAACGAACCTATAATAGTTATATGAAAAACTGAAACTACGTTTGTGTTATAAGGATGATCGGCGATGGCCTGAGCAAGTCGGACCTCGAGTGAGTGAGCAAGGAGTCGAGGTAAGTTGGGATTAATATGATGCTGTATTTTGGAGGCTTAAGATTATGCTTGTTAGATAGTTGGATGTGTGCATGTGTTTGATTATGAGTGGTGTTATGATTCTGTCTGTTGTCCTAGCTTGTATTGTATGATTTGTATGAAATGATTGACCACCCTAAACTAGACCTAATCAAATATACGACCTACAATCATAATCGGACCTACATGGCAACCTATTAAGGGAACTTAGGACTCTCCGGACAAATACCGACCCCTTCGAAAGGGATAGCGCAGGATTGCAAAATGGTCCCTTCTTCATCCTTAGTCGAACTAAGTAACAGGAGAGGAAGTCGCGGCGAGGGTAAAGACAATGGTTCAAAGGTAGTTACGGGAGGAGCGGGGTCTCCATTACACAAGCCTGGGTTTAGTCGTGAGTTGTTGCATTAACAACAACTCCTCAACCCGGATTAGAGCGGGGGCAATTTCTCTAATCTCATGATGGGCTGGATAACGTCGTGCACCTAATAAGTTGATTGATAACCTTATTGTGTTTATGGTATAGATTTAAGTCCTCCATCCTAACTTATTGAGCTGTGGTTGCTCACATCCCTATAGACGTCGTGCAGGTGCTGGCTACGAAGCGGCAAACAACTACTCTGAAGTTAGCAACTGCTGGATCCTGGAGAGTGAGGAAAAACATTTGAAGAATAAATACATATTTTTAAGGTTTAAGCTTTTACTTTAGAATTTCTCATTTCTGAATAATGTAATAACTAGGAAATATATTACGGAGAAATATTGTAAACGATATTTGTACTAACTAAATTATAGTGTATATATATATTTCCTCACTTTCTTAGGTAAATGATTTATTTAAATTACAACTATTTACTTCAAAGCGACTTAGTCGTGGACGCCTTGTGTAGATCAGGTCTAAGATAGCGGTTGTAAGGCTAACTTATATCTTAGGATGGTTTACACGGTGGGGCTATTACGACTCTGTCTCTTCGGAGCGTGACAGCGTCTACGACTAACCCACTTTAAAGTAAACAGTTTATAATTTAAATAAATCACTTACCTAAGAAAATGAGAAAATATATATATACACTATAATTCAGTTATTACATTATTCAAAAATGAAAAAAATTCTAAAATAAGAGCTTAGACCTTAAAATAGATGTTTGTTCTTCAAATGTTTTTCCTCACTCCCCAGGATCTAGCAGTTACTAGCTTCAAAGTAACTGTAAGCCGCTTCTTAGCCAGCACCTATATGACGTCTATAGGGATGTGAGCAACCACAACTCAGTAAGTTAGGATGGAGGACTTAAAACTATACCATAAACATAACAAGGTTATCAACCAACTTATTAGGTGCAATGTACGTTCAAGCAAATGCCATCGCACGACGTTGTCCGATCCGTCATGAGATTAGAGAAATTGTGCCCACTCTAATCTGGGTTGAGGAGTTGCCATTAATGCAACAACTAACGACTAAACCTAGGCTTGTGCAATGGAGACACCGCTCCTCCCATGACTACTTTCGAATCATTGACTTTACCCTCGCCGCAACCTCCTCTCCTGTTACTTAGTTCGACTAAGGATGAAGAAGGGACCATTTTGCAATCCTGCGCTATCCCTTTCGAAGGGGTCGGTATTTGCCCGGAGAGTCCTAAGTTCCCCTAATAGGTTGCAATGTAGGTCCGATTATGATTGTAGGTCGTATATTTGATTAGGTCTAGTTTAGGGTGGTCAATCATTTCATACAAATCATACAATACAAGCTAGGACAACAGACAGAATCATAACACCATTATGCAATTCTGCGCTATCCTGTTTGAAGGGGTCGGTATTTGGTTGGAGAATCTTAGGTTCCCCTAATGGGTTGCCATACAGGTCCGATTATGATTACAGGTCGTATATTTGATTAGGTCCAATTTAAGGTGATCAATCACTTCATACAAATCATATAATACAAGACAAAACAATAAACAGAATCATAGCATCACTTATAATCAAGCACATACACACAACTAACCATCTAACAAGCACAACTAAGTATAATCTCAAGCCTCCAAAATACAACAACGTATTAATCCCAACTTACCTAGACTCCTCGCTCACTCACTCGAGGTCCAACTTGCTCAGGCCATCGCCAATCATCCCTATAACACAAACGTGGTTTTAGTTTTTCATATACCTATTATAAGTTGGTTTTATCCTATAACGCTTATTGTTATGTTTTGTTTAGGGTTTAATATATCCAGTTATCTAGGTTCTTAAATCTTTTACAATTATTCTAGGTTCGGGGTTAGGTTCGGGTTCAATTTCCACATTGATTTCTAAATTAGGTTCTAGTTCGAATTCTAGGTACTATTTTACACCCAAACTCTAG
This sequence comes from Lumnitzera racemosa, assembly GCA_024138005.1. Lineage (NCBI taxonomy): Eukaryota > Viridiplantae > Streptophyta > Magnoliopsida > Myrtales > Combretaceae > Lumnitzera > Lumnitzera racemosa. Next base: position 64,657,840 of record JAMXBC010000011.1, read on the forward strand.
AAACTTGCTTTAACTCATAATGTGAAATTAATCACTTTACTTCCAGATATCGTAAATACCATAACTACTCCTAGTCAATAATTTTTTATATCTAGTACACTTAAATCCTTAATAGTGTACCGAATTTACTCATGATGTTAGAAATTTTTACATTTTTCATATAATTACGTAAATTCAAGTTTCCTATAAGATTTATTGTATATTTTTATTATTATCATAATATTAAATTTATTCTAATATCTTCTATTTATTATATTTTTAATAATTGTGTATTATATACCAATACTTATTATGTACATAATACACATCTAATATTTTTATCACTCTAATTACCATCTCCCAATATCAATTATCATTTCAAAATGTCTAAATTCATTCTAAATCATATTTTACACCTAATTACCCTAATTTACAAAATTAACTTAAAATGTACTATTTTTCCCTATTACTTATTTACTATATAATTAATCTAATAATTACATCTAACACCTTAAATGTTACAAGGATCATACTTCATCAGATTTAACATCCTAAAACATATAATTATTCACTAAATCAGTAATTAACCATTTAATTACTTAATTAACCATAAATTACCCATTTTATACCTCATTTTAAGGCCTAAAAATTATCTAAAAATTTAAAAAATTAATTTTTGAAAATGAGGTTCATAGCACTATTCTATATCATTTAATTAGTCTACATAAAAATTTTGGCCTCAAAATTACACTCTTAAGGTCACTTATTTCTAAACCGAAACATGTTCGGTTTTACATGATTTCTTAAGAACCATATATCGTAGGACATATTTTCATCAAAATAATATTTTTCATAAAAACTAAATACAAAAATATTTTAGAAAAAAAATTCATAATTTTCTAATAATATTTACTATTTTTACAAAATTACATAAAATCGGGTTGGAAATCGAACTCATCTATTTGAGTGGCTCCGGCCACCTTCGGTGGCCATGGGTGTGTCAGTCCACCTGGGCGCTACTACCACCGTGTAGTGGTGGTGGCCGTCAACTCCCAGCTACTCGTCGGGTTTGGGTTCTCCTTATAAGCCCCAACTACACAGTTTTTCTTTTTTTTTTTACTCGAATTTTTTCTTCCAATTTCGATGTTCCTAATTTTTCTATAATTTCTAACTATCTAAATGAGCTCTATGATTTTTTTCCCCTATTTATAGAGCTTTTTAGTAATTAATATGTATTAAATTGGACAAGACATTGCCCAAATCTTTTAATTTTTTACTTTTGTATTGCTTGATTTTAATTGGCTAATTTTTTCTTATTTATTCCAGCTGCCACGACCCAATTCTGGATCATTCCTTACTTTTTCTGATATTTATTTATTTATTTATTAATTAATTATGAATTTTCTGTAATTATTTAGTATTATTTTAGCACGTTTCGCGTATTTTAAGTAATTACGCATATTTCTACCTACATATAAATTCATATATAGTACAAATAAATATTCTTAAATATTATTTAGGTAATTCTATGATTTTTAGTGTACATATAATTTATCTCTAACAATTTGTTAATTATCGGAATATATTTTATGCATTTTCGATAAATAACGAGTTAAATACTTAAAATTTGAAATTTTTTATATTCTTTTATTTTATTGCTTATTTTCTTAAATTCGAGCTTACAGGATCATTTTTACTAATATTTTTTGCTTTACTTATAATTTAGGCTTGATCGGATCTTTTAACCGATTAAAACCCTAAGTGACTGGTTTTGGGGCTTACAACGGTCAAGATGAGTCTTCTCATCAGTGGATCCTTCCATCAGCTCATGTTAAGTCCAAGCCTATGATAAGCCTCTTTATGTGCATATGCTTCCTTAAGAAAGGTTAAGAATGGACGGGCTAGTCCAACAGTCTCTACTCTAAGTCAACCATAACACACTACATCTCCGTTAGTCATCCCAAATTGATAAACTTGATTCTCGAAACCCTGTCATTTTATCCTAAAGAGTTAATCTAAGTTATTAATGGGCTTAAGGCTTAGTAAGACATTTTGGCCCTCTACAAATCCTACATGTTCAAAGGCATGGCTCTAGTTCTAAGTTTAGAAACCCATACATATAGGGAATACATGTTCAACTAAACGAAGTAGTAGAGACACATGCATCTGAGAGAGAGAGAGAGAAAGAGAGAGATATGGCCAACAACTTAAGCTATCAGATTGAAGAAACATGACCATGACCATGCAAGGCATTAGCAAGGACATGTATGCATGGAGTGGCATGGTGTAAGCCTTACTAATTTTTGAATTTGAACTTGAGACCAATATGAGCCTCTAAAACTTTAAAACCTACCTAAAACCTAACAACTGAGAAATCCTAAATTAACTCCAAAACCTTAGTTGAACATCTGAACCCCTAGTATAGTGTCCAAAACCCTAATTAAAAAGTAAAACTATTCACTAATGCAAATAATGTGTATAATCACTCCAAAACCTTAATCAATTCTAATCCTTAAAAACCCTAAATTAATTAGATAAGATAACCTAGTAAGCTTAATTAACTTAATTAAATATCTCAAACCCTAAATTATACCTAATTGTGATTGTACATGCTAATAATTAAGATCAAGAAACATAATTACCCCTTAATCCCATAATCAAGTCATACATCGTAATTAACTATAAGTCAATAATAATTAATCACAAGAAGCCAAGTAATTAGTTACAAGCATCTTCCCTAATTAAGGACAATGTGTCCTTTAGAAGACAATATCTTACCAAAAAGAGAAAAGTATCAAAATATACATGCGTTCCTAAATAGTGCATGTCCTAAATAACAAAAAATAAAGATGTCTTATCCCTTCTTTCCCTTCCCTTTGCCAAATACAATCACCTTTGTTCCCCCTTCGCTTTTCTCATTTCAAACCCTTATACACTCCTTCTCTCAAACCCAAAAAAAAAAAAAAATCTACATGTGCATGCACACACACACACATTCGTAGCACTTACAAGCTCCGCCTTATAGGGCAGTAAAATAGCTTCTATTAGGTGGCTATAAATAGCATCAATTAGTCTTAATTACTCTTTGAGACAAAGTGGAAGGGAAAAGATTCTCGAATGAGGAAAAGACCGCCTTACTAACCACTACCACCACCATTCATACCCCCACACATCCACATCTCCCTCTAGAAGGCTGACAACCATACTACTCTCCTTTAACCTCTTAACTTCAACTTTCAAAGGGAAAATGGAGAGTCTATCAACACAACTGCAAGGTTAGTATACTTAGTTTAAGCTCTATTTTAGTGAATGTTATTGTTGCATTTCCTTTTAAATAAAGAATAAGAAAAACTATTAAAAGCTTTATCTTTATATACATGCAACATATACGTAAATATGTATATTCACAAGAACTTTTAATGTAATGGACTTAATATTAACATTTCTTGATGTTTAGGTGTTAGAACATATAGTTATCTTACTAAAATAGCAAAAAACAACTTGAAACCCCATGAACCCTAGCTAAGCTAAAACATGAATAGCTAGTTCACTTCATTGAATATAATAAAAAGGAAATGTAATTGGAATTCTTAAGAAATGTAATAAGGGTGTAATACCTAGTACTTTATTTAGTTGGATTAATAAACAACTTAAGAATAGACACGTAATAGAACATTAATAAGTAAAATACCCTTGATTTTTTTTAAATAATTCTAAAGTAATAGGTACTAGTAGTGGAAATCAACTACGAGGGGTGAAGGCGGTGGTAATGGTCAATGGGTGGTTACGAGTGGTGATGATGGTGGTAACAGTAGCAGTGGTGGTGGCGGTAGCGGTAACGGTAGTGTCACACTTCAAAGCGATAGAGTCGTAATAACCCTGCCGTATAAACCACCCTAAGATAGAAGTTAGCCTTACAACTGCTATCTTAGACCTGATCTATACAAGGCATCCACGACTAACCCGCTTTGAAGTAAATAGTTTGTAATTTAAATAAATAATTTACCTAAGAAGATGAGGAAATTTATATATATTTACTATAATTCAGTTATTACATTATTCAGAAATGAAAAGTAATAACATATATGTTGATTCTTCAATGTTTTTCCTCACTCCCCAGGATCCAGCAGTTGCTAGCTTCAGGGTAGTTATATGCCGCTTCTTAGCCAACACCTGCACAATATCTATAGAGATGTAAGCAACCACAGCTCAATAAGTTAGGATGGAGGACTTAAAACTATACCACAAACACAACAGGGTTTTTAATCAACTTATTAGGTACAATGCATGTGTAAGCAAATGCCATCGCATGACGTTGTTCGGCCCGTCGTGAGATTAGAAAAATTGTACCTGCTTTAATCCTGGTTAAGGAGTTGCCGTTAATGCAACAGCTCACGACCAAACCCAGGCTTGTGTAATGGAGACCTCACTCCTCCCGCGACTACCTTCGAACCACTGACTTCACCTTCGCCGTGACCTCCTCTCCTATCACTTAGTTCGATTGAGGATGAAGAAGGGACCATTATGCAATCCTGCACTATCCCTTTCGAAGGGGTCGGTATTTGGCCAGAGAGTCTAAGTTCCCCTAATGGGTTGCCATGCATGTTCGATTATGATTACTGGCCATATATTTGATTAAGTCCAGTTTAGGATGATCGATCATTTCATACAAATCATACAATACATGCTAGAGCAACAAACAGAATCATAGCATCACCCATAATCAAGTACGTACACACATTCAACTATCTAGCAAGCACAAACAAGCATAATCTTAAGCCTCCAATATACAGCATCGTATTAATCCCAACTTACCTTGACTCCTCGCTCACTCACTCGAGGTCCGACTTTCTCAGGCTATCGCCAATCATTCTTATAACACAAACGTGGTTTCAGTTTTTCATAAAACTATTATAGGTTCATTTTATCCTATAACGCTTATTGTTATGTTTTGTTTAGGGTTTAATATGCCTAATTATCTAGGTCTTAAGTCTTTTACAATTATTCTAGGTTTGGGGTTAGGTTCGGGTGCGGTTTTCGTATCGATTTCTAAATTAGGTTTTAGTTCGATTTCTAAATAGTGTTTTATACTCTAACCTTAGAAATTTGTTTCAACCTATAATGTGAAATTAATCACATTACTTCCCAATATCCTAAATACCATCATTACCCCTAATCAGTATTTATTTTACCTGGTACATTTAAATCCGTATTAGTGTACCAAATTCACTCCTAATGTAAGAAATTTTTATATTTTTCATATAAGTACATAAATTCAAGTTTCGTATCAGATTTATTGTACATTTTTATTATTATCAAAATATCAATTTTTATTATAATATTTTCTATTTATTATATTTTAATAATTACATATTATGTATTATTACCTTTTATGTATATCATACACTTCTAATATTTCTATCACTCTAATTATCGTCTCTAAACACCAATTATCATTTCAAAATGTCTAAATTCATCCTAAATCAGATTTTATTCCTAATTTCCCTAATTTACAAAATTAACTATTTTTCCATATTACTTATTTACTACATAATTAACCTAATAATTACATCTAACACCCTAAATGCTACAAGTATCATACTCCATCAGATTTCAATATCCTAAAACATATACTTATTCACTAAATTAGTAATTAACCATTTAATTACTTAATTAACCATAAATTACTCATTTTATGCCTCATTTTAAGGCCTAAAAATTATCTAAAAATTTAGAAAATAAATTTTTCAAAACGGGCTTCATAGCACTATTCTATATCAGCTAAGTGGTCTACACAAAAATTTTTGGCTTGAAACTACACTCCTAAAGTCATTGATTTCTAAACCGAAACATGCTCGGTTTTGCATGATTTCTTAAGGACCCTATATCACGAGACATATTTTCATCAAAATAATATTTTTCCTAAAAATTACATACAAAAATATTCCATAATAATAAAATTCATAATTTTCTACTAAAATTTACTATTTTTACAAAATTACGTAAAATCAGGCTAGAAATCGAACTCACCGATTTGGGTGGCTCCGACCACCGTCGGTGGCAATGGGTGTGGCGGCCCACCTGGGCGTTGTCACTATCGTATGGTGGTGGTGGCCGTCCACTCCCAGCTGCCCGTCAAATCTGAGTTCTCCTTTGTGACCCTAACTGCACAGTTTTCCTTTTCTTTTTTTTTTCTTTGGTTTTTCTCTCAATTTTCGACTCGCTCTAATTTTCTCTGATTTCTAACTATCCAAATGAGCTTCTGAATTTTTCTTGCTATTTATAGAGTTTTATTGTAATTATTGTGCATTAAATTGGACAAGATAATTACCTTATCCCTTAATTTTTTGCTTTTGCGTTGTCTTAATTTAATTGGCCTATTTTTTTTATTTTTCCCAGCTTCCACGACCTATATCTGGATCATTCCTTATTTTTTCTGATTTTTCTTTATTTTTCCTTAATTAATTATGAATTTTCTTTAATTATTTAGTATGAGTTTAGCACATTACGCGTATTTTAAGTAATTACACATATTTCTTCATACATATAAATTCATATATAGTACTAATAAATATTCCTAAATATTATTTAAGTTATTTTATAATTTTTAGTTTACATATAATTTATCTCTAGCGATTCGTTAATTATCGGAATGCATTTTACGCATTTTCGATAAATAACGAATTATACACTTAAAATTTGAAATTTTTATATTCTTTTATTTTATTACTTATTTTCTTAAATTCAAACTTACGGGATCATTTTACTAATATTTCTAACTTTACTTTATAATGTAGGCTCAATCGGGTCTTTCAACCGATCGAAACCTCGAATGGCTAGCTTTTGGGCTTACAGGTAGCAGGGGGTTGTGGCTTTGGGGGGGGGAGGGTGGTGACGATAGCAATTGTGATGGTGATAGCGATGGTCAAAGGTAGTGGTGGTAGTGGCAACGGCAACGGCGGCGGTAATGGTGGCAGCAAAGTAATGGTGGTGACAGCAGTGTGATGGTAACGGTGTTGGTGGCGATGGTGGTGGTAGTGGTTAGTGGTGACAGTAGGTGGTGGTAGTGGTTAGTGGTGACAGTAAGTGGTGGTTGCAACGGCGGCGGCAATGGTAGTAGTGGTAGTAGTAATGGTCGGTAGTAGTAATGGTCAGTAGTAGTAATGGTCAGTAGTAGCGATAGCAATGGTAGTGGTGGTTATCATTAAATTGAGATAAGGTTATTTTTGGGAAAAATGTGAAATTTTGTGAGGAATCGTGATTCTTTGGTTGAGTCAAGGAATCCTTATTACTTAATTTCACGTAACAGGGATTTTTAAGGAATTGTGATTCAAAGACAAAAAACCAATTGAATCCAATTCTCCTCAAGTGAACAAGGTAGAAGTATAGTTCCTCTATCATGTTTCATGTTTTTCATACCTATTTAGTTTAGCTTATGATACATTTTGAAGACGATCATAGCATGTCAAAATGAAAATGACGCTAAATACCCTAAATATGTCTTAAAAGCTTATTAGGGCTTAAAAACCTTCATTAGGCCTAAGTAATGGAATAGGCCCAAAACTCTTAGAAGTTTGATTTGGAGCCCAAAAAGATGTTAGGACTAGATCTGAAACAATAATAAAAGGGAAGTATTAGATGAGCCCATAAAGGTATTAGGTCTAATAGGGTAGGTTGTGCTTAAGTTTAAAGCCCTAAGTAATGGAATAGGCCCAAAACTCTTAAAAAGGCCTTAAAACAAAGCTTGGGCCCATATAAACTTAGTACCCAAGACCTACACGCTATATTCTAAGGTCCAAATGAAAAGCACACAAATCTCATTAGATGATTTAAGAAGCCCACAGTAATCCTAGACTTGAACTTAGGCCCATAATTAGCTAAAGACCATTTAGGCCTTTAAATCTAAAAGAATAAGTAATAGCTCAAAACTTAAACGAGCCATTTGAAAATATGACCTTAAATCAAATAAATAAAGGCCCAATAACCAATATAAGAGGTCCATTAATGATTAGATATACTTAGACTCACTTTAAAGCCTAAGAACTAGCTAAGTTGAATAAAATAAGTTTAACCCACAAGTTTGATCCATAAACCCTATGGTTGCAAGTCCTAACTCTTGAAATGGATCCTACCATATGACAGTACATCTAAAACCATATGAAATCAACTATAAGAATGCGAAAACTAATTTAAAACAAATAAGATATGACTAAAACAAGATTTAGCTACAACTTCAAAGAATAGTTTACATAATCAAATAGCTTTACTGTAAACTTATATTATCATCATTACTTCAATCACCAGGTGACTTCGAAATCAATCTCGAAAAACCTAAGGATTCCTACAGTTATGGGCATCATGACCAAATAAGTATCTTGATGACTCTACACTTGTTTATGTATATATTTTAGCTACATTAATTAAAGATAATTAAATTGATAGCTTAAGGTATATAGGATTCTCACATGTAATTGTCACTTGTTTAAATGTTGTGCTAAGATAATTTATTTATAGGAAAACGAAATGTATGTTATATTATCGATGTATTGTATATCTATGAATTGCTTGATCACTTAAATGAATTTACCCTAATTATGTTTGACTTAATTAATTAAATGAGCATACACAACCATGACATTGGATTTATTATTTCGGCCATCACATCATGTGGATAGTAAAGAAGGGTCTTGTGGGATTGTAATTTCTTATACATATATTGATTTACTATCTTTTTCATACAATGCAATTATACAACGAGTACCCTACTCTGTCTTACAAGTTTAGTAGGCATCAAAGATGTTAAGTGCTTAGATAAGAGTTGTGTCTTGAGACCTTTGCTTAAGACGTGAGTGTAGATGGTAGGGGAGTTGTTACACATCACACCCACACTTGAGGCTTCAGCTAATATTAGTTAAATGGAAATACAAAATTCTTTTTCTTATGAAATGTGGATCTTCATGGATGGTTAGAAGCCTAAGTGTGTGATTGCTGCTAATGACTATCCAACCTTGACTTTGGAGGGCATTAAATCCGAAATCATACATAACATATGGTTAAAGGGGTACCTTGTTTTGCAAACTAATTGCATACATTCATATTATTGCTTAATAATTATTAGATAACTCACCTACCAGTATAGTAGGAGGGATATCTCACTAAGTTAGATAAAGCTTACCCCCTTATAATTTCCCTTCATATCAAGTGAAAACTAAGATTAAGCTAGGATTCGAGCACAAAGTGCTTCACCAAATATGTAATAGAAAGATAGGGTTAGTAAAGTAATTTAAATAGTTAGATTGTAGTTTTAAAGGCTCTCGATAATTGTTATAAATTTTTTGAAGATACTTACCTGATTTAATTATTTGGTAAGGGATACCTCTTTATGATTCTAATGAGTAGTAGATCATTGGATATCCATAGTTATTTACGTAATTAATAGATATATGTTACAAATTTAGGTATACTTAATGATACCGAGCTAAAGTATTTCAATCTTTAACTTGTAAGGCGGTCTTTATATTATAGATGCACAAAGTAGTATGAAAATTTCAAATAATCTATTAGGCCCTCTTTAGGGCATTACACATGGCGTGTTGTTTACATAGCTTAGGAATATATCATATGTAATGTGAGTATATTTTTATTTCCTTCTTTATAATATTTTCTTATAACATTTATTATTATATTTTCCCATTTTATCCTTATAACTCTAGTTAGACTCTAATTATTGGCTTGCAACATCATTGTAAAGATAGGGTTTTTGTTAATGAAATTACACTTCATAGAGTATTCTCAAAACCCTATGTCTCATTAACTTAAGTATTAGATTGTGGCGACAAAAGATCCTTTGTTTTATTCATCCATAAGTCATATCGGGTGAGTGATTTGAAAAACCCCATTATTGTAATACCATAAGTTATATCGAGTTATAATATTAGATTTGCAAGTCCATTCTAAGATATTAAGACTGGTAGGGGGAGGGGTTAGGGGGCTAGGGTAGAGCATGAATTGGTGGTATCTTTTGCAAAACAAGATACTTTTTTTATTTTTACAACAAATCCCCTCTTAATAACTTAAATAACATGAGAAATATGTAAGCCCTGCAATCAAGTATATGAGATTCGGTTCATAAAATTTAGGGTGATCGAGTAAATTATCTAATTAAGCGTAAATTTTATGACAAAGTTAAGAATATTAAAAAAAGTGATGCCATGAGTTTGGATTTAAGAAAATAAATAATAAAATAATTAATTATTATAATATTGAATTATATGTATATTAACTATTATTTATCAGAAATACATAAAATGAGTTTCAATAATTAAAGAATTGATAAAAATAAATTATATGTACACTAAAAATCATAAAATAACTTAAATAATATTCAAAACTATTTATTTGTATCATATATATATTTACGTATATTACTTAAAATACCTGAAATATAGTAAAATAATGCTAATTAATTAAAGGAAATTCATAAAAAATTAATAAAAAATCAAGAAACTGATAAAAACATATAGAATTATCTAGAAATGGGCCATGACATGTAGTGATTTAAAGAGAAAATAATAACAATAAAATAGGCTAATTAGAAAGTGAAAAAAGAAGAGAGAAGGGACATGTGGCAATTGGAAATTAAAAGAAAAACCCTAAACTCATTTATAAATTCAATGAACACACATCAAACTTCATTTTGGCCAATTGAAAACCAAAAAAAAATTAAGAGTGCTTAAGAAAAGAGGAGAGGGGATTTTTACAAAAAATCGTATGCAAATAGAGTGTATAAGGAGAAACTACACCCGACGACCACCTAAAAAGGGACGACTATCACCACCTAACTGCAAATCTACCACTTAGTGGTGCAGACAATAGTGGAGCCACTGTTGGAAACTAGAGGCCTTTCAATCGGCGAGTTTCGATTTCCATTCCAAATTTGTTTAATTTACTAAAAATGTCAAATATGCATGGAAAATTATGAAATTTGGTATTCTAGAATATTTTTGTATGTAGATTTAGAAAAAAATATATCAAATTGATAACATTAGCCTCACGATATACTGCTCTTAAGAAATCACTAAACCCAAACTAGTTTTTGATTTTAGTTTAAATAACCTTAACGAAATAGTTTTGACCTCAAAATTTTTTTATAGATTACTTAGGATATATATAACAATGCTATGAAGATTTTTTTATAAAAATTTATTTTCTAAAATCTAATTTTTAGGTCCTAAAATCATGCATAAAAGGTAATTTATGGGCTTAATCGGTAATTTAATTTTAATTTCGTAAAAATATTGATTTAGTATGTATTAGGTTTCTTAGGATGTTAATTGTTGATATAGGATGATATTTGTAATGTTTGAGGTGTTAGATATAAGTATTATGTGTATTATATAGTAAATATGTAATAGGTAAATTGGTATATTTTAAGTTAATTTTATAATTTAAGGTTAATAAGGTATAAATTCTAATTTAGGATATAATTAGAAATTTTGATATGTTATTGGATGATGAAGGAAGATATATGTAGTGTTAGAAGTGTTAGATAAGTGATATAAGTGTATAATTTGTAATAATATATAATATGTCTATATATAAATTAAATGGTTAGAAAATATTAGGTAAAAATTAATGGTATTGTAATATTAAGAATATAATATAAATCTAATTTGAAAGGTGAATTTACAAAATTATATGAAAAATGTAGGTTATTCTTACATCAAAAACTAATTTGGTTGTTAAATTAGAAATATAATATACTATACAAACTAAAATATTTGTTAGGAATTAAAATGGAGATTTATGATACTTAAGTGAAATGTAATTAACTTTACATAATAATTCGAAATAAGTTCCTAAAGTTTTTGTATAAAACCCGTAATCAAAAATTGAATTACAACCTAATTTAAAAACCAATTTGGAAACTAAACCAGAACTTAGCCTAAATTAAAAATAACTGTAAGAAATTTAAAAACTTGAATAATTAGGTATAATAAAACCCTAAACTAAAGATAACAATAAAAATTTCAGAACAAAACTTATCTATGGTAGTTAGGTGGAAACTAAAATAATATTTGTATTATAGAGATTATTGGCAATAGCCGATAGAGTCACACCTTGAATGAGCAAACGGAGAGTCCAGGTAAGTTGAGATTTATACATTATTGTATTTTAGAGACTTGAGATTATACTTAGACGTGTTTATTAGATAGTTGACTATACACATGCTTGTATGTGCTTGTTTTTGAGTTTGATGATATGATTACGGTTTACTACTTTGGCTTGTATTTGTGTGATTTGTTTAAAGTGATTAAATGCCTTAAACTGGACTTAACCAAATATATGACTTATAAGTTTAAAACAAACTTGCTTAGTAACTCAGTAGGGGAAACGTTTAGCATTCTCCGGTCAAATACCAGCTCCTTTGAAACGTATAGCATTGATAGCATAATAGGTCTCTTCTTCATCCTTAGTTGAACTAAATAATAGGAGAGGAGGTTTCAATAAGAGTGAAGTCAATGGTTTGAAGGTAGTTGCAAGAGGAGCGATATCTCCATTGCACAAGCTTAGGTTTGGTCGTGAACTATTGATATGTATGCCAAACTCCTCAACCTGAATTAGAGTGAGTGTAATTTCTCTAATCTAACAATGGACCAAGTAACGTCGTGCGATGGCATTTGCTTATACACATATTGCATTTAAATAATTTGGTTAATAACCCTATTCATGCTTGATATATAGTTTTAAGTTTCCATTCCAACTTACTGAGCAGTTGGTTATTTATATCCTTATAGATGTCATTGTAAGTGCTAACTAAGAAGCGGTCATATAATTACCCTAAAGCTAGCAACTGTTGGATTCTTGAGAGTGAGGATATAAACCTAAGGATCAATTATACTCTTAAGTTTGGATTTTATTTTTAAAGCTTTTAGTATTAATTTATGTATTAATCGAGTATATTAGGATTAGGCTACTAAATCTTATAAACATATTCAGATTATTTTAGTGTAAATATGTATCTTTTTCATAATTTTATAAGTAAATAACATGTTTAATTTATGAACTGTTTGTAAGCCCTAAATGTAAGCCATGTAATTGTAGAATTGGACTTAGTACATAAAGTTTAAGACGATGGTTAAAAGATCCAATCAAGTTTAAATTATAAAATAAAACGAGAAATATTAATAAAAGCGATCCCATGAGTTTAAATTTAAGAAAATAAATAATAAAATTATTGAATATTATAATATCAAATTTTAATTACATTACTCGTTATTTATCAGAAATACATAAAATAAATTCCAATAACTAACAAATCACTAAAAATAAATTATATGCACACCAAAAATCATAAAATAATATAAATAATATTTAGGAGTATTTACTTGTACTCCATATGTATTTACGTATAGGTAAAAATAAGTGAAATTACCTAAAATACTTAAGAAATGCTAAATAATTAAAGAAAATTATTAAAAAATTGAGAAAAAATAAGAAAAAAAATCAAAGAAATGAGGAATTGTTTAGGATTAAGTCATAGCAAGTTAGGGAATAAGAAAAAAATTTGGACCAATTAAATTCACATACTTAAAAGGACAAAATGGAATAGGATAAAGCACATATCAACTTTAATTAATGCACTAAAATTCCTCAAGAGCCCTATAAACAGCTAAACTCCACCAAAATCTAATTTGGTTAGTTTAGGATCTTAGAAAATTAAGATAAAATTAGGGTTTTACAAAAAATTTGTACAATAGGAGTAGTTAGATTGAACCGATGAACCACTACCACCTGGAACCAAACCACCGCTGCTGTTGCCACCACCATACTCAAAACCTAACGCCTAGACTGGTCCATACACCCTAAACAATCACTAGTGGCAGAAAATCCAAAAGTTCGATAAGTTCCAAATTCCAACTGATTTCGTATAATTTATTAAAATTATCCATTGTATTAAAAAATTATGAATTTTATTATTTTGATGTTTTATTGTATGTAGATTTAGGGAAAATATTGATTAGGTTTAATTTTATCTGGAAATATAGGGTCTTTAAGAAATCATATAAAATCGAACATATTTCGAAATAAAAATAAATAGGCTTAAAAGAGTTGTTTTAAACTCAAAATTTTTGTGTAGACTACTTAGGTGATATGAAATAGTGTCACAAAGCCCTTTTTCAAAAATTAATTTTTAAAAATTTTAAGTAATTTTTAGGCCCTTAAAATATACATATAATTAACGATTTTTTCGGGGTTAATTAATGATTAATTGAACAATTACTGATTTAGTATACAATTAGGGATTTTAAGATGTTCGTATCTAATGTGATATGATAATTGTGACATTTAGGGTGTTAGATGTGATTTTTAGGGGTATTATATAATAAATATAGATAATTTGATGATATATAAAATTGGAATTATGGTAAATATAAAGTATTAGGTTCAATTGGATAATATAATATTAATATTAATAGTATTAAATCTAGTGCAAAACTTAAATTTAGGTAATTATATGAAAAATGTAAAATTTTTCCACATCGGGAATAAATTTAGTATATTAATGAAGATTTAAATGTAATAAGTAAACTAGAATACTGATTTAGTTACAAACATGATATTTAGGATACTCGAGCCTAATATGATTAATTTTACATTAGGGTTCGGATTACGTTTTTAGGCTTGAAGTATAATACCTGTAATTGGAATTGCCTTAGAACCTTAGATTCAGAAATCAAACCCTAAACTAATCTACGATGAATCAATAATAATTAATATGTATATATGAAGAATTAAGTTAAATCATAACCTATAATATATATGTTATCAAGATATAAATACTAAAAAGCGTATTTATATTATAGGACATACAGAGACAAGTCGACCTGCAACTGGTTAAGTGAGCGACCAAGGATTCCAAATAAGTTAGATTTAATACTTCATCATATTTTGGAGTACTATTTTAGAGTACCCGAAGACTTAGGATTGTATTTAACTGTGTTTGTAAGTAGTTATGTACGCATGTGCTTGAGTATCTAATTTCATACTGAATTCTGTATTATATTTGGTCATTGATGTAAATGGAATGGTGTGAAATTGTTTAATCACCTAAACCGTACCTAATTATAACCGACTTAAGTACCCTAATTTGACATGCATTGCAATCTTTTAGGGAATCATTAAAGTTCTTCAACTAAACACCAACACCTTTGAAAAAAATAGCGTTACATAGCATAATAGTATTTTCTTCATCCTTAACCGAACTAAGCAACAAGAGAGGAAGTCATGGTAAGGATGAAGATGAGGGTATTGGTTTGAAGGATAGTCTTGAGGGAGCGATGTCTCCATTGCATAAACTTGGATTTTGTTATAAGTTGTTGCATTAACGGAAACTCCTCTACCCGGATTAGAGTAGGTAAAATTACTCTAGTTTCACAATGAACCGAACCACATTGTGTGATGGTACTTGCTTGTTGCATTACATATAATTAATTGTTGATAACCTTATTTATGTTTGTTATACTTTCATAAGTTTCTAATTCAACTTTCTGAGTTATGATTGCTCATACCCTTATAGATTCTCTTGTAGGTTCTAACTTTTGATTACTGTGCCACGATACAATTATCCCGAGGTCGGTTTTCTTTTTAAGCTAGGGGGAGTGAAGATCAAATGGCTATACGACAAGTTTTTTTTTTCTTTATATCCTAATAGTACTTTTAGGTTTATGAACTGACGTATAAAATGTAACTTAGCTAAATACTATAGTATATATAAGTTCCTGGGATTTAAAGGCATTATGGATGTAAATATATATATGAATGATGGTTCTAATTTTTTATGTAAATCTTAGGTTAAACTTTAATTGAACTATTTATTTCAAAGCGAGAAGTCGTGGACGTCTTGTGTAAATTAAATCTATGGTAGGGACTGTGAGGTCAGTTATTATTATAAGTTGGTTTATACGGCGAGACTATTATAACTTTGCAACTTTGGAGCGTAACACTGTTTACTTCAAAGAGAGTTAGTTATGGACGCCTTATATAAATCAGATATAAGATAGCGACTACAAGGTCGGCTTTTCTCCTAAAATAGTTTGCACGACAAGACTATTACGATTCTACCATTTCTAGACATGACAAAATGGTAAAAGATTGATTATTTAACTTTAGGAGCAAAATAGTAATTTAAATAATAAAATGAAAAAAATTAAATAAAATAGAGAGAAATGAGATAAGGCAATCAATTTAAAGAGCTTCAGCCTTTTACCTACTATTTTCTTCTAGCTCCATTGCCGAGGATCCAGTCTTCCTCACCAGTGCTGTTCCATTAGCTTAAATCTTTCACTAAACAAAATATATTGAGGTTACAAGGATTTCCAATGGTTTCTATGTCCTATCTCACTAGCTCTTACCTAATTCAAACACAGGCCTATAGAAAACTTCCTAACCTTACACTCACTCAATTGCAATGTCAATAATGTTTATAGATTAATAAGTAATACGATCAAAGATCTCTTTACAATACTCATGTAAAAACAAGAACAATAAAATGAGAAATATGTTTTTGCTCAATTTTTAACTAAGTTTTTTATAGTCTTCACAAGAAAATTTTTTAAATTTGATTTTGATCTTAAGTATTATGTTATGTATCTTATGTAACTTTGTGTAACAGCTAGTCGTTGATCTTTCCCTAAGATACTTGATTCAGCTGCGATTTTTCTTCAATGATCAAAGGAAATCCCTCAAAAATAAGAACTTAAAAGTTTGAATTTTAAAAACTTGTATGCCCCCGCTCTCGATCTGTTTCCTGGCTAAGCTTGAGTTGCTTTAAGACTGCTGCACGTGTTTGTTTCCTTTAATTATCCTTTAGTTATGCGAAATTTCAAACATTTAAAATACTCTCTTCAAATATAATGGATAAACATGGAAAGATTCAGATAAGATATTAATATCTCCTGATCATAGCAGACCTTATCTTCTTTTTTAGCCAAATCTATTTTGAAAGCCTATGATGAGAATCTTCCAACAAATTCAACTGACCATATCCCAATTAATCAAGACTCATCTTGATAAAATATCTTGAAATTTTCTGATTTCATATTTATCCATTTTAGCTGCAAACATTTGAACCGTTATGCCTAATTCTGAAGTTGCAGCGTATCCTTTTTCAAAAATAACAAAACTTTCTGTGTTTATTTTTCAATTTGATGTTCTTGACATAAACTTGAAGCTTCCATATCAGTAAATCCACATCATTAATTTTTATACTATGATTTTCTCCAACCTTGAAAAGCCTTTGAACTTGCTATTATATTTATGGACATAGTTTGAGCTTTGTCTTGTCATCAACTTGAATAAACTTCATAAATGTACAAAGTTTCTTCATAAATCTAATTATTATGATCCTCTTAGTAAAATTCAACCAAATGTAAAAACTGTTAAATCCCCTAGGACAAAATCTATGTTTAGTAGAACAGAATTGAGCACATTATCTAAATATGCCCAATAAAATAGAGTTAGGCCTTCTTCAAATTTTGTTCAACTTGATTAATCCAAATTATTCAAGATTAGCTCAAGACAACATTCTAATTGTGATTCTAGAATCTATCAACACTAGTTTATTATTTTTTTGATATAAATTCTGACATACACTCTCTCATACATTCTGACTAGACAATTTGTAAAACTCATTTTCTTTCTTGAACTTATTTCATTCTAAAATAACCTGTATGGTTGGTAAATACATTAGTGATAAAATATCGAGCATTTAATTATCATCAAAACAAAAATAGGAGACTTAACAAGTTTGATTGATTTCTAGATTTGTGAGTAATATTGTTTCTAAAAATTAGTCACAACTAGTTTCGTTATTAAATTAGTGAGTTATATCTAATTCGATATTCTCCCATATCATTTATTTTTCCATTGTTTTAAGCACCAAAAAACCCAAAAATATATTTTTTTTTCATTGTTATAAGTCCATAAAATCCACAAAAATCATATCTTTGGTTGGTTGCATAACACTAACAAATGGGCCGGATTCACCCAAGATAATATGACCGAGACACGTTAAATGAATCCGGGCATTTATTAGTGTCGGATAACCAACTACAAATGTGATCTTTTTTGCCAAAAATAATGAAAAGGATTTTTATTTTTTTTTGGTGGGGGGAGGGGGTGCAAGAGGGGTGGCGCTTTGGTACTTCGAACAATAGAAGAATAAAGAATATGGATAAATACTGAATTGGATATGATTAACTGGTCCAATAATCACCCATATCTAATAAATGTTATAAGGAAATATTAATTCATGTCATATTGTGTCCAAATTAGTGGATTGAGCGCCCAATTGTAATTCCTAAAGTTTCATTCTTCATCCCCCGGAGGAATTCACCAGTTAAAATATGAAAGCCTCGTGCCTAATTTTCTGCATACACAATTTCGGATACATCAACAATTGATATTATTATCCGATTAACAAAAGACATACATGGAGCAGATATTCGGTAATGAAATAAAATTACAAAGAAACATTAGGAAGTTGGTAGGGTTGTAGCTTCTTCCTAACAGCATGAGTTATAAGTATCCAGCAAAAGACATCATGTGGCATTATTTTACGTTTGGCAGAGCAATGGAGACGGGGGCTTGCCTCTTTCAAAAGCAACCTAATACAACAACCTAATAATTATTTAGAACTCAATAATGAACTTCACTAGACACGTAACAGGATCAATGACAAAGAAAGACATCAAACCTGCAAAATAAGACATGCTATTCTTTTCCTTCCACGTAAAAAGAAGAACCAGAAAAGCTAGACCTCCAAATGACAACAACGGAAACCAGAAAAAAGCCTAATATAAAACGATTTTGATGGTAAGGTGTAGATACGATAGTTCATACGTAGATACATATACATATGTAAGCGTATGTGTATAAATATACATACATACATATATATAGGTATTTCAATATATATAGTCTATATATACATACATATATATACATGGCTCTCATTAATAGGTATTTCAATACTTATTAAGAATTCAAAAATGAAAAAATGTTATACCTTGCAATAATGATCATTAATTTAAAATTTAAAAAAAAAAAGAAAAGAAAAAAAGAAAAGGAAAATGAAAGGTTTAATTATTTAGTTTATTAACAAGTGGCCATAGTTTGCTTGAAAACAAAATAGTGCGCACCACCCCCCTTGTGTCCTCCTTGTTATTTATTCTTATATATAGGGGTCAATTAATGTGAATTTACATTTAGTTTGTATTATTATATCATGTGAATTTAGATTTAGTTTATCTCATTTATAGGGAAATTGGATATGTTAGCTCTCTTAACACATGTTGATTGACTGCATCTTATTTTGAAATATGCACGTTTAACTTTTTAGAAACTTGGATAAGTACATTGCATTTGTTCCAAAATTCAATCTCATCATCCTAAGTGAGCTATTTAAGCAATCTATATTTTTATTCATATCTAATTAAATCCTTTATATTGTAAGTGAAGTATTGAAGTAGTCTATATTAATATCACTGTAGAAAAAGGTACATATTTAGTATCAACATTTACTTACTGTTTTATTTTGGATCATCAACCTTTTTATTTTATATTCCCAATATTTTCAAACCTTTACAAAATTAGTACATTCAAAAAAACCCATTAAATTCCCATCAATCTTGGATATGTGTTATCTTCTTATTAGCCGTAAGGTGATCGGCCAAGGCAGTTAGGATTTGCACAATTTCATTCCTATTTCTTACCTTTTATTTTTGTGATCTTTTTTTTTTATTATATTATATAACTGAATATATTTAACAATATAATTTTGTTGAATTAATTACTGTGAACTAATTTGAAACTATTACATGTCATAGATAGATGGAAATTTTTAATAAACATATGAAAGTCCTATTTTTGTAATACTTTGAAAACATTTAAAATCTAAATAGAAGGAAAAAAATATTGGGAACTCAAATAAAAAAATGAGCAAACATTAATGATTAAAAATCGACTTTTGCCTCAAGTTAATATTTTGCATATATAGCCATACGCTATGGGCTCTACTATTGGAGGGACTTATTTGGCATAACAAAACAACCACAAAAATTTAAATGACTCACTTAAAACTTAAATAACTAGATTTTGGATTTCGTCATAAATCATTAAGAAAAAATTGAGCTAAGAGGAACCGTATATTAGTGATGTTTTAGGAATAATTATGTTGCTGTGAATTTATACTAGCAATTCTATTCTTGTTAAGCACCGACTGCATGAAGTTCTCTTCTTTAATACTATAGCAATCACTTATGCAATAGATACTTTTCAAATTTTGTATTGTAAAACAACATCTTAAAATGTTATTTACTACCGTAGTATACAACACTTTTGAACAATTACTATGCAATAGCAGTTGAAGTGCCCTTTGTACACTGGAATAGCAAGATGCTTTTTTTTTGCAGTTTTTTCTTACATTGAAAACCAAAAGATGTCCTAATATACGAGTGATTATTATAGTGAGCGGAAAAGGAAAATTGTTGCAGTGGATGCTTATCGACTGTTAGCATAAATTGGCGGCTTAGAGATTAATCGTAAACCTTTAATTTTCAATCCCCATTACTCATTTTCGTATAATAAACCTAAAGGATCTTTCTTTTTCTTAAAACTTAAAGGATTTGTCGTCTCTAGTTTTTGCTGGTAATGATTGGAAGGAGATTGAGCTTTGCACAAATAAGAAAGCCTGTAAAACAAAAGGTTGTGAGGAAGCATTGGGAGTTGTTCAACACGGCTATTCGATACTTAAATCAGTTAAAAGTCTTAAAAAATATGAATATTGGAGAATAAAGATAGGGCTCAAGTGCGCAAAGTATAAAGTATTTTACTATTAGGTGACGACTTTATATTTATAGAGAGGTTGAGCCGGCAATTAGGGAATAATTAGTCACTTCCATGAGCATGGGAGAGTAAGCATATGGTAGTTGACGGTTCGAAAGGTTAGGAAGTGATTATTAAACTAGTCCTTTAGCCTTATCCAAAAACTTATAATCGTTGAAGAGCTGCTTCAACTAAGTGAGCCAAACTCTAGGCTTGGGCCAAGATAAGCCATGTTTGCAAGAATAAATTTGAGTAATTTAGGTCGGGCCAAGGTCCAAAGGCCCTATCAACAAGACTTAAATAGCTTTATTGAAACACTTGATAGAATCTTACCATAAATACTAAGGACTTCCTATGTGCATATCTCAAATTAAAAAGGGGTTAATACCATAAATAATACCTAAACATTATCAAAACGTGCAATTTATTATATGTACTATAAAAAAAATTTTTAATTGGTATCTAATTGAAGTTTTCGTGTTCATTTTTGCCACTTAAACCAACTATGTTTAAATTTGTTTGCTAACGTAAATGTAAGGACTAATTAGGAATTAACTCATGGTTGCCAATGAATCGAATGACCCACTTCTTGAAGTAAACCGTGACTTAATTCGTCTTAAGTGATTGTTCCAACTATCCTAGGCCCAGAGGGTGGCTAGAGACCACTTGATGCAGGGTTATGCAACTCCTTACAAGTGATGGTTGCCTAACCCCCTCAGGATTACTAGAATGTTCGATTCCTAGTTCACCCTCATGTCTATGTTAGCAATTGAACTTAATAAGGTTAATTCTAGTAGTAAAAGTTAATGGCCATAAAAATTTTAATTAGGCAGTAAATTGATATTTTCAAAATATAAGTAATAAATTATCATTAACCCTTTTGAAAAGTATTACAAGCATAAAGGATATTTGTGGTAAGGATTCTTTTTGTAAACCCAATTTGAAGAAATCCTCATTTGAGCAACCATAATATGGTAGGTATAAAACTCTAACTATACTAAACCAAAATGCTTGAAAACAACTCAACTTAACAAGTATAAAACTCCAACTATACTAAACCAAAATACTTGAAAACAACTCAACTAATACTGAAGTTGTGGTGGTAAGAACGATCACTAATCCCCAATTAAGTGGAGACCCACAATAGGTGGTCAAGGGTTCCTTCTCCTTGACCCTTAATCGACCTTTTTTTTTATTTTTGTTAACAAAATGGAAAATTCCATTAAAATCCAAGAGGTAACCACCTATTGAGTCAAGTAATCCACTTTCTTTTGTAGGTTAGAGATTTATGGTTAGATACTATTTTTTTAATTTTTTTTATTTTCATTATTTAATTTAATTATTATATATAAATAATATACGTGTAAAGTGGGTTTATGTATCATTAAAAAAATTCCAACATTATTTTTTTTTACTTTTTTAAATTTATTTTAAATTTTTAAATGATTTTAGTTGATTGATAAATATATAATTATAACTATTGATTGTGATTGAATCAACTAAAAATAAATGGACTCAAGTAGAGCTTAGATGGATTAGGCCTGAATCTCACCTTTTGCTCTTTGATTCTTGCAAAAAGCCCTTTGTGGGTATAGTCATGGAGGCCCTACAATGCTTAAGTTAGCAAAGAAGATTAAGGTAAAGAGGGAATGAGCACTAAGGACTCAAGGGGTAGTGTTTATCCTATATATATAGGATGCTGAGAGTTAAAATTGTGTATTGAAAATGAGTCGAAAGAGTGGAGAAGATCCCCTTACCTCATAGTGTCTAGTACCTTTTATGGGGATTATCTAGACATGTGGTAGTTTGAGGTTTACTTATATTAGCTGCTGGTAAATAGCATACATCATGGTGGAGACTGAGCAGCTTTAAAGGCAGTTGACCATGATTAACCTGGTAACCAAATTTGTAGCTCACAGATTTGACATCCATGGGGTTATCAAGTACATTGGCCATATCACGGATGTTAAACGGTCATTAATGAATTGTAGTGGAAAGCTAGCGCTAAAAACAAATGAGAAGTTAGGACATCAAGGGAGGTTAACAGGTGTTAGGTTGAAAATGAGCTAAGACTTGAGTTAATGCTAGGTAAGCGATGCATGCAAGCTCGGTAATCAAGCTAACTTGCTCAAATGAGATGTTATGGAGATCACCAAGTAAGTCACTATACAAAAGGCGAGCTCGCTATACGCCCCCAAGTTTCTTAGCGGGCTTCCCTATATGCTGGATCTTAGGCCAGGTAAGAATTAGGTATCAACAATAATATTTATATAAAATTATTAATAATTCTATTTATGATTGTTTTAGTGATTATTTTGGAAATTTGTTTTGGAATTAATTCTATTATTTGTATATTTTTAAAAGTTATAGGAAGATAATATCACTTTTTGAAGTTTAAAGGATTATTAGTACCTAAGTGATAGTTTAGGAATGTATATACAGTTGTTCCATTTTATATCATCAAAACTCAATGATAGTAGCTTTTAAAGTGCCCATGCAATTACAATTGAGATTGTTTAGAGTTTCAAAATATCTTGTGATGATATTATAATATTATCTTTTCTATTTTAAGTTCAACCACTAATTATACATTTTAAGAAAGCGACTCTAAAAAACCTTTACAAAAATAGATCTAAATCTATTGCTATGCATTTTGTTTGAAAAAATGAAAGAAAATCAAAGTTTTACTCCAAGCTTTAACTAATAAAAACATGTCTACTAACGTCTAATGTGTACTTTTCATTTTTACAAGTTACAATAAGCTTTGTATTATTTTCCATGCCCTTTTTTTTTTCTATTTATGTAAGATAAATCTTTTGAAGAAAAGGAATTTTTTTTCCCCTAGGAGTTAGGGCATCGTAGTGGTGGTAGAATTTCGCCTTGTCAATTTCTTGGGACAATTGTGCGATAGCAGTGTTTTTTACCATAGAGCAATGGTTGTAAATTGTGCGTTCCACTCCAAGCTGCCCCATGACCGTTCCTTACTAATTCCTATTGGTTATGTATTCTATATAATACAATACACAAGTAACTTAATTATTTATAATTCGATAGTAAATTTAAAAAAGAGTTTTTTGAAAACTCTTTCGAAACTTAAGGATTTTATAAAGAAAAAACATGTATACTAGTTAGATACCTAAATATCCGACAACATTTTATATGGTATATGGTATATATATATAATACATAATTAGAATTGTACAAGTGCTTTTAAATAGACTAATCCTATCTGCATATGCGAGCCATGGTTAAACGGGTCACTACTTGCAATATTTATTTCAAAAATTTTTCATTCCTTAAATAAGTTCAACTTAAATATAAACATGCCTATTAATGTAGGAATTACATATTTAAACTTTTATATATAATTAATAACATATCGAATTATGAGTTGAGGTTTTTTTTATATGAATTATTTAAAAATATATAAAAAAAAAATGGGGCATCAAACAGTTCCCAATTGAATATTTATAAAATCGGTCCAGCAGAAATCTTCCAATCCAAAATAATCATATTTATAATTGTGTGTTGCATAGTATAATTATGTATGGCCTACGTCCCACTCATCTAGAACTCCTTGACTTTTTTCACATATTCCAACACACCTCCTACAGCAAAATAGTGTAGCATTTCCTAAATAAAAATAATAGGACAACGGCACTATCGGGTCGGTGTGTTCTGATAGCGCCAATGTACAGTACTTCACCCACCTCTCCCAAAATGAACCACAATCACTTCCTCTCTTCTCTTTCCCTGGGACTCGTCCAGTCTCCAACACAAAACACCATGTTTGATTACTCTGATACAAAAACAGCACAGAATCATGATAATAAGCACAACCACCTTCGTTTATTGGATCATATAAAAAGTCTAGATGACGATGATTATGGACGACGTTACAGGAGTATAAATACGAAAAGAGATGAGAAGGAGAAGAAGGAAGAGGATTCCGGCGTTTGCACGCCACCCTTATGGCGGTCGAGACCGCCGGAGAGTCCCCCGCGCCGCCACCTCCAATATAGAAGCATGTCTCCTGCCTCGAGAACTCAAGCTATCGCGAGAGGTCAAATGGAGCTCATGGAAATGGTTAGGAGCATGCCCGAGACATGTTATGAGCTATCCTTGAAAGATCTAGTGGAACTTCCAATGGGACGCCAAGATAATCTCGTTGGAGGGAGAAATTCTGGTAAAAACATGATTCGAAAATTTTCAGATTATAATCGGATGAGATGATGTCTTAAGCAATTCTTTTCTTAGTTTTAGTCTAATTTTTGGTAGAAAAACCTTGTAAACTATTAACTTTATGTGTTATGAAGGGACTTCCGGAGTAAATGGAGTGAAAAATCCAGGGCATGCTAATAGAACTGGAACGAAGGGGAAGGGAAGTAACAACAAGAAGCTGGATGGTAGTAGGCCTAGGATGGTTCGGAGCGGAAGCCTTGATAATGGTGGGTTCATGCTAAAGATGGTGTTTCCGTTATCTTGGGGGCAGAGGAAGAAGAGGGATAGAGATAGGAATGGTACGGGAGCAAAGGTTTTGCTTCGGCCAGCGGTTTCAGATGGAGCGTTGAAGAGTGGTGGTGAGAAGGAATGGTGGAAGAAGAGCAATTCGATATCCGTTGACAGCGAAAGCGGCGATTCGAGTATAAATACTAGAAGTACGAAGAGCACTGGGAGCAGTAGCAGCAGTAGTAGAAGCAGCAGTATTAGCGGAAGCAGAAGGTATGTTTTGAATTTAGATTCGCTAAATGATTTCATATTCATCTTTACAAATTGGTTTTTGTTTTTGCTTTTTTATCTTTTAAATATTCTAAGAAGCGTTATGCAAGGATACATTTTCTCGCACTAGAGATTTCGTATGTATTTTCCCGAAATTGTGTCGCCAAATTGGTTTTGCGCTAGTTTTGTACGTTAGATTAAACCAAGTAAGTGAATTTTCACACTAAAATCATCATAGTTTAGAAATTATTTGTAATTTTGAGGTTATTACATAATTTGTAAAAATTTAGTGTGTGATTTACATCATTTAAATGTTCGTAGATATAACATTTAAGTGTTTAGGATGTAAATAAAAAATTAAAAAGTTATTTACTATTTTTTGTTTTTCCTAAAGTTTTTGTTAAGGAGTTCACGTAATTTCAAACTATTTATTTTGATGTGGGATGGCATGTTCGAATTCTCTTGAGTATTACTGAAAATGAGGAGAGAAAAAACACTAGAGTCGGTTGAGAATAAAAAAGTTGTTGAATTCTATGTATGGATGGTTAGGTGGAATGCTTTGGCTTTTTCTGATTAAAAGGATAGAGTCGTTTGAGGGCACACAGTGACCGTACCGGAGTCTATCAGGATAAACGATGGTCCTAAAACAATAAAAAAACCGATAAAAGACAATTTATTTTATTAGAAGAGTGATAACAGGCGATACAGACAACCTGTGAAGCTAGCTGCTGACTATTTCCATGGTTCAGGACAAGTTAGGTTGCGTGGACCATCCTAAGCCTAATTCCTATAACACCTGCACTGAAGGTCTTGTTGGGGGAGATTTCAAGGAAATTAGATGAATGAAAGAGAAATGTCAATACCATTAGGAAAAAACAAAGACCATAAATAATATGGAGATGAGACTCTGAAAAAATAATAAAATTATCAAGAAGAGACGTGAGATTTATTCTATATATCAATAAATCCAAAAGTTCATATTCCCATCTGACTCATACCCATTTGAAACATAATTATTAAATTAAATCAGTATATATTTAGTTTTTCAAACAATAGTATCATTATAGTATATTTGATGTAGACATTCCTGCTACCCATCCAATTTTAATCATTCCACAATTTAAAGATACTAGAGAAGTGATTATACACACGTGTTGGTTTTAACCATTTTGATCTAAAACCAAACTATTACGGGCGTATTATATGCTTGCATAAATCAAAATTTAATGTTTGAATTAAGAATAGCGAATTTAAACTTTAAATAAGTTTTTAAATTTAATTTAAGATAGTGGGGATATCCTGATAACTACGTAAATTGGCACAGCTGTCTCAGTGTTAAGATTGCAAATGAGTATCGTAATTGACAGTGACGTTTTTTTATGATGGATTAAAAAGGACGAGTTAGTGGTTGCAACTGAAAATTTTGGCAAATTATTTGTGCATTTGTTTATGATGCAGGCAACAAAGTGGTGGTTGCTGGTCATTTATCCTTGCAAAGAAAGGCAGTTTACCAAAGAAAATGAAGTAGCCAGTGAGTGCGCCCACAACAATCACAGATGCCAATTCCATAATGTTCCATGTGGTTTTAAGTTTATGTACGATGAGATATGCCGGATGTCAATATATGTGTTATTCATATAAATCTTTCCACTGGTGATTGTAATTTTTCTCTCCAATAAGAATTTTATGGCTGGTTTACTTCAGATCATGGATTTGTTTTTCCTTTTTCATAATACTTCCAACTCTAAATTCTTGCGCTGCTTGTTGAAATGCAAGGTGAATATAATTGGTTTAGACCAAGTATTGGATACAGGTGAAAGAGTTATATACGAATCTAAATTATCATCAGGGTCCTGTCAAACAAGTGACATGGGCTCGATCTTATGTACAGTGATTTAGTGCTCCAAAACATGCGAATAGCCTATTAAACTATTTCTTACTCAAAGCCCTGAATTGCCATTCAATAGATGGCAAAATGCTTGAGTGAGGCACTAGAGAAAATTAAATTTAACGATGAGGAATGTTCCCATCCGATTGACGGCGGAAATAAAATATGGAACTATTTTGCTTTGGTTACCATCTATACCAAAAAGGTTAGCTTTCAAGACCATATTAGGGACTTCTTTCCTCTATAAATAGGGCTATATCATAAAAGTAAATTGAAGGGGAAAAAGTGAGTGGAATTTTGATTATAAAATATTAGCTTCAAAAGTTGATTTGGTTTCTGGCAAAGTAGAAAGAACAAAGTGCCTCGCGGAATCTACTCTCGAGACAAGCCTAATTAAACTGTTTAAGGAAGCTGGCTCAAGAACTTTTACTTAATCTTAAAAAAAAAAAAAAACTTGGTTGGACAAATTGTTGATATATATTTTGGAGGAATGTCATCTCAATTTTTTAATTTTTTATAATCACATATCTGAAGTTTCGATTTATTTAATTATATATTTAATTGAAAATTTAATTATCACTATTTATATCTCAATTAATTCCAATTCATATAATCGGTTAATAGAGTAACTTCTCATGACCTTAGAGTGGTTGTACTACCTCTTAAGCCCTAAGGCTATGAACAATCACCGACGACCATCATTGAGTTTCACAACCCGTATTAATAAAAAACTTATACTTTGTTTGATATGAAGGGAAGAAATAGGAAGAAAAAATTGAGGAGGAAAGAATTGGAAGAGATAGAATTATGAGAGAAAACATTACCTTAAGCATGCTTAGATAGCAAAGGAAAGAAAAAGTAAAGGAATAATAACTATTAATAAAGACAAAAAGGAGATGTAATATATAATTACCAATATAAATAATAACAAATGAAAGAAATGGTGAATGAAAGGGACAAAATTGGAATTGCAACCATTTGTCCCCCTTTCCCTCTTCTTTCTCTCTATCTTGGGATGGATTAAAAATTATTGGACTCGTGTAAAGTTTTCCTTCCATTTTCCATTCCCTCCTTAAAATTTTTCTTCTCCCTCTCCTTTCCTTTCAATTCTCTCATTCCCCTTTTCCTCGTTCCAAACAAAGGGTTAATGAAAGTTGACGTTCTCTACACGAGGGTATAGTGTATACTTGAACGAAACGGCAAGCAAGATGGATTTTTAGTTGGTGAGTATTGACTGGTCTAAATTAACGAGAAACTTAACAAAGGCAATGCCAATTATTGTGTTTCAAAATTCTGTTCCATTTTCTCCGCAAAAGGAGGGAAGGAAGAAGAGCTTTACCCTTTTGGATGTCCATTTTCAAAAGCAATGGCCTTATGAGTGGCCAACAAAAAGACCCATCTTTCTTTTTCGCTTTTAACTAATCAAAAGACGCGATGATTTTTCGGTATACATGCATTTTTCGTTTCTTACTCGACAAAGTAAAGAAGAAACCACTGCCGAAATGGTCACAAAGAAAAGGAAAAAAGGCACGCTAGGGCAGTTCGATAAAGTAATATGTTTTAGATTCTCTCTTTTGTATTTAATATGTTTTAAATTTCAAACTACAACGGATATAGGTTGCGAAAGATGAAAAGTGACGCGTTTGTCCACTTAAAGGTACTGTAATTAATTTACAACTTCTTATATTTCGGTGAAATTAATTTTGTTGGGACCAAGAAAAATTGTAATTAATTTGTTGGTTGAATTATATGGATTATGAAGCATAATTTAGCTTAAATACATTGATACCTCTAAAAACGGGAAAAGGAAAAAAAACATTAAAAAATTACACAAATACCGCTAATGAGAAAATATTCTAAAAAATTACAACACTTAAAATCGCCTCTTTAAAATGTAATTTTACCTGATTAATGATACGAACTAAAATCACCTCTTCAAGAAGTAATTTCATCCTGATTCCGAAGAGACGATTTTATATTAAATCATAGGAAGAGATTTCAAGTGTCGTATATTTTAGAATATTTTCCAAAAACAGTATTTTTAGGATTTTTTTTATTTTTTTCCATTTCCCTTCTAAAAACTATTGAAATTGAAGTGAAATCATGATTATAAAATACTACACTTGCATCCCTTTAAGATTGCCATGGAAAAAGTTTTTCTATGGAGCATTACTAAATCAACCTTTTCCATTAGGGTGATGTATCATTAGACTTGATAATTTTCGTGGCATAGTTAATATTTTCTCTGTGTTAATATTGGTCAAATTGGGTAATAAATTGACTTCAAAAGTACTATGTTTAAAAAAATTAACTTACAACTATATTAGAGGAAAAATTTTCTAATGTTAACAATTTTTCAAAAGGTAGAATAATAGGGATTAATTCCCTAAAGGATGAATGTAGAAGACTTCTTTTAATTCAGAGGTTTAAGAAGGAATGCTTGGATGTAAACTTCGCATGAATTTCATGGTTGGCATGACTATTACTTACTTGGCATAGCAATTGCATGGATGGATTTGGAAGAATTATTGATGGCTCCATCTGGATTAGTTACATAGATTTGTTTTCAAACTCATTATTACTACTTTATTTTGTTAGTTATTCGTTGTTATTTTATATTGGAAGATATTAGGTACAATCTGTGAAGCTATGCTTCTATTATTTATTTTGTACAAATTATGCTATTAAGTGGTTAGTTAAGTTAGATACTTCATTTGGAAGTTAGTTAGTATTTCAGTTTTTCAGTTATAACGATCTGTTATTCGTAGATGAGCTGGATGCCTTGTATATAAACCCTCTGCTCTAGTTTTAAATGATAACTGATCATTTTCTTTAAGTTTTGCTTCTATTCTTGTTTTCCTTCATAAGCTCAAGGATGCTGACTAGAGTCAAGTGAGTATCATTCGTAATGTTTACATGGTATCAAAGCTATGCTGGTAAGATCTTAACATTTCTATTCATCTAGTTTCCTTCATTTCTTGTGATTTTCATACATCTTGCATCATGAATAATAATACAAATCAAGCGTTGGTGGCTACAAATGAACAAAACATTTCTGATCCGCTTTATCTTTCCATATCAAATTATCCAAATATGGTCATAGGTAACATCATATTCAATGGATTGAATTACTTATATTAGTGTCAATTGATTAGAATGAGGCTTGGAGTAAAGCTAAAATTAGGGTTCATTGATGGTGCCATTAGAAAGCCTGTTGATAATTCTCTTGATCTTGTTAAATGGCAAAGAAGTGACTATATGGTTCGGCGTTGGATTCTAAACTCGATGCTAAGTGAGATTTCTCAGAATTTCTTGTATTTAGAATCGACTTTAGATCTTTGGAATCAACTTCATGAACAATACATACAGAAGAATGCACCTCTAGTATATTAGGTGCTACATGAAATCAGTAATCTTAAACAAATGAATCAACTAGTAAATGTGTATTACAATAAGTTGAAGAAATGCTAGGATGAACCTCAAGTACTTCATGTATATCCTTTATGTTCTTGTTGTAGAATTGACTACTATACATGCAAATTTAAGGAGAAAATTGCACAATTTGAATCATAAACTAAACTAATACAATTCTTGATGGGTCTTAATGATGGATATGAAGTTATGAGGAGTCAAATTTTGGCAACGAATCCTTTATTGATAGTGAACAAAGCCTTTTATTTGGTTCAGCAAGTAGAAAAGCAAAAGCAAATCTCATCCTTATGTTCTACTAATTTAGATGCTTTGGCTTTTCAATTTACATGAACAGAAAAGGTTATTGGTGCTAAGAATATGTTTGACAAGAGGAAGGTCAAAAGAAGTTTTTATCAGCATTGCAAAGGAAAGGGCCATATCATTGAAAATTGTTTTCAACTAATTGGTTATCATGATTGGTACAAAGGAAAACGTGTTGGTACTCAAAAGGGGCCTAGTACGACAAGAATTATTAATTTAGTGGCTGATAATTTTACTTCACCACTAGATGATTCTTTTTATGCAGGCATACAATCTTTTGGTACTTCAGGATCAGGTGCTACTGATTATCAGTTGATCTAAAACATTTGCACTAAGATGATGAAGCAAATGCAATTTAACCATCAAAACTCGAATGTTGCAGCTATCAATACAATTTAATTTGTTGGTAACTGTTCTTCCCTATTTTTAAGTGTTGACAATAATGACATTAGTTCTTGGATAATTGATTCGGGAGCCACTAATCACATCATACCTTATCATACACTTTTTTTTAAACACAAACACTTAAATACCCTATCACCATTAAACTTCCAGATAGCATAGTAAAGATTGTATAGTTAACGGGTTCAATTTACATAAGCCTTATTTTGACTCTCACACGCGTGTTATATTGCCTTATTTTTCTTACAATCTTTTATTGGTACGTCGCCTGTTAACTGATAATACTCTGATAGCAAAGGTAGATTCTTCTCATTTTACTTTCTAGGACCAAAAAAGTAACTAAGTTGTTGCTATGGCATCGCATTCTCATGGCTTATATTTGCTACACACCAAAGTTGTTGGTTATTTTAGTACAATTTCTAATTTTCCTTATACTCCTTTTATTCATCTTTCATGTAATAGTACCTTACATCTTTTACATCAAAGGTTAGGACATATCTCTTTATCAAAGTTAGAACATTTGGATTCCTGTAAAGGTTTGGACTTTAAAAACTTTCTCTATGAAATCTGTTATCAAGCCAAGATACATAGAATTCCTTTTGAAAGATCTACTCATCATTCTACTTCTTTGTTTGATTTAGTCTATGTTGATATATGGGGACCTTACTCATGTACTTCAATTTTAGGTGCCATTTATTTTTTGACAATCTTAGATGATCATAGTTCTTGAACATGGACATACTTGTTTAATAATAAGTCTCAAGTTGCTGGAACTCTTAATATGTTTTTCTATCTTGTACTAAATTAGTTTAAAGTGGTTCCTAAAGTCATTCGTTCAAATAATGGTCAAGAGTTTCTTTCTTCTAATTGTCAGTCTTTGTTTAAACACTTTCGCATCATGCATCAAAAGTCTACTATTTACACTCCACAACAAAATGGTCATGTAGAGAGAAAGCGTCAACACATTATAGAAATAGCTCGAGCCTTGAAACTTCAAACTCCCCTTCTTAATGAATTATGGGGTGAATGTGTCTTAACTGCCACATATTTGATCAATCTTTTACCCATGTCTTGTCTGCATTGGAAGTCTCCCTATGAGCTTTTGTTTGGTATACGACCTTTTGACACACACTTACGAGTAATGGGTTGCTTATGCTTTGTTGTCAATACTAAGCTACATAGGGAGAAGTTTGCTTCCAAAGCCATTAAATATGTTTTTCTTGGCTATGTCACTAGCCAGAAAGCTTATAAGCTCTATAGTTTGAGTGATAAGAAGGTATTTGTCAGCAGGGATGTGATATTCCATGAGCAAGTGTTCCATTTTTAGAGTTTAAACACTTTATCTGATCTCCTTTCTCGTCCTTCGGTCACTTATTCTACTCATCTTGATGTTCCTGAATCGTCATAGTTGTCTTCCATGACTAAGTCTTCTTCCTTTACTTCTAAACCTACTTCAACCACATACATTCCTACCATCAGATGTCAGAAAGTCTGTTAGAGTACGGCATCCACCATCTTAGTTTCAAGACTATGTCTATAGCCTTAATTCCACAGCAACAAATTCTTCCACTAATCTAATTTCTTCATCTAAACTTGTTACTACTTCTGCTTTATATCCTTTTCTTCCAATACAACCTTTGATTCCTTTCCATTAGACTATGTTTCATCTTTAGCATATGTTCTCATTACTTAAGAACCATTTTGTTATTCTCGAGCATCTAAACATCCGGAGTGGGTTTCAGCTATGAATCAAGAGCTTGTTGCTTTAGAATTAAATGAGACTTAGGAACTTACTCAATTACCACATAATAAAAAGCTTATTGGTTTTAAGTCAGCCTATAAAATTAAATATTGACCTGATGGTTCTATTGAACGATATAAGGCTAGATTAGTTACTAAGGGCTTTACTCAAGTTGAAGGGGTTGATTACCATGACACTTTTTCTCTCATAGCCAAGTTAGGGACTGTTCGTATCTTGTTGGCTATTGCAAGTGCTTACAATTGGCCTCTGCATCAAATTGATATTAACAATGCTTTTGTACATGGATTTTTGGATGAGGACATCTATATGTTGCCTCCTCAAGGTTATTCTAAGGCAGGTTCTAATCAAGTTTGTAAACTCAAGAAGTCTCTTTGTGGGCTTAAACAAGCCTCTCGGCAATAGAATGAGGAGATTTCTCTTTTCCTTATTCATTGCAGGTTTGAGTAATTTTCTAGTGATCATTCTCTTTTCACTCACTACAGTTCTGATGGTTTTTTGGTAGTTTTGTTATATGTGGATGACAAGTTGCTTACAAGGACAAATGAGTCATCTATTTCTGTTCTTAAATCTAGTTTAGACAAGGCATTTTTTATCAAGGATCTTGGACAAGCTCCTTTTTTTTTTTTGGGGGGGGGGGGGGGGGGGGGGGGGTATTGAGATCTGTCGAACTCCTTCTGGTATGCTTTTGAATTAGTGCAAATTTATTTGTGACATTCTTATTAATGTTAAGTTATCAGCATGCAAACCTATTTCACTTCCTCTTCCTATTCCTTCCCTTATTGTAAAAGAAGGTGATCTCCTTAAGGATACACAGCCTTTTCACCAATTATTGGAAGGCTTTTGTATTTGTATCTTACTCGACTAGATATTGTTTTCCCTGTTCAAAAACTTAGTCAATTTCTTTTTAAACCACGAGTTCCTCATTACTCGGCTGCTATTCATTTGCTCAAATACCTTAATGGAATTGTTGGTCTTAGACTGTTATGTCCCTCGAATACTTCTCCTCTGTAGATTTGTACCTTTAGTGATGCTGATTGGGGTAGTTCATCTTCTGACTAAAAGTCTCTTTCGAGTTATTACATTTTACTTAAGTTTACCTTAGTTTCATGGAAATGTAAGAAACAACATTCTGTTAGGACTTCTACTACGAAAGCTAAGCACTGTGCTCTTGCTGTTGTTTTTTAAAGAACTCTTATGGGTATCTTATATTCTTTATGGCTTGCGCATTCCTTATTATCTACTTATTTCTTTATCTTGCGACAACAAATCTTTTATTTTGATTGCTAAAATCCTTATTTGTACGAATGCACCAAACACATCAACATAGACATTCATTTTGTTCATGATTTAATTACTCATGGTTTTATTCAATTGACTCGTGTGTATTCTATTGATTGGTTGGTTGATTTTCTTACAAAGCTTGTTTCTTTCGGTCAGCTTTCTCCTATTTTGTCCAAGTTGGTCCTTTATACAGCTCCAACTTTAAGGGGGGATGTGAAGCTATGCTCGTATCATTTATTTTATGCAGATTGTGCTAATAAGTGGTTAGTTACTAGTTAGTTAGTATTTTGATTTTTTAGTTGTACCGATATGTTATTCATAGATGAGTTGGACACCTTGTATATAAAGCCTTTGCTCCAATAATAAATGATAACTGATCATTTTCATTAAGCTCTACTTCTGTTCAAGTTAAGTCCTTTTGTTCTTGTTTTCCTTCGTAAGCTCAGGGATGCTGTCTAAAATCAAGTGAGTATCATTCATAGTGTTCACATTGTCCTCTATTTTGTCGAAACCAATTTCACTCTCTATCCAATCATTCATTTTTACTTTTTTGAAATTAAATCATTAAATTTACAGTTTATTTAATGGTTTAGATTTAAAATAATACAGATCAAGAGTGAGATGGATGGTCAGACCGGTCTCATCCGGTAGAAAAAAAAAATGAGACTGTCAAAAAATCCTTCTATATTATTCAATATTTTAGTTATTTAAGAGTTTTGTTTCTTTCATTATTTTTAGTCTTTTATGATAATGCCTTTAGTCAATGATTTACCTAATGGATTATTTCAACAAAAGTTCTTTATGAATTGTGGCAAAGGCGTAAAAAAAAAATATTATGGTGACGATTTCCTTAAATTATACAATTCCGTACCATATCAATTGATTATTTCAAAACTTGTTTTGTTATTCGTTGTGCTCATATCAAATTATGTATAATTAAATATAGTTTGATTTAGTTTGTTGTTTTGCGATATTAATTAAACTAAATTGTTCACTGTTCATTCCAAGATCCATAACAAAAAATTACAAAATCCATATATCCTAAATTTATCAAATTCCAATCATTTTTAAATCTCCATTGCAATTCAATCATATATGGATCTTTCCTGTATCATATGAGTGCAGTCTTCTATGAATGTAGGATTATTCTTTAAATTTTAAAGTTTTAAGAGTATTGCTATAATTTACTTTTTATTTTAGTATGAATCAAATAAAATAATAAAATGCTTAAGAAGCCAAATTTAATGATTGCAGAGTCTACCCTAATGTTGATAATTTAAATTGTATTAGATAGAGAAAAGTGTTGACATGGCACTTTAGGAAAGGACCTCTCAGGCCTAATCAGATCCACCAAGCTTTGCGTCTTGAAGCTCACTTCTGTAAGTCTCAAGCCTAGCCCTTAGTAGCCCAAGCCTAGGAAGAACTATAATAGCCATGAATTACAAGATAAGGATAAGATTGCCACGTCCTAAATATGAAGGATACGTCGAACATGATAGCACCACTCTCTTACACTTGCCAAGGAAAATTTCTCCCACCAACTGATCTCCAACGGCCGGCTCTACTCCGCTATAAATACTAGACATCTATCCTACGGTAACCCTCCCTATAAACTCTGCACTCTAAACCTGTGCACTTAATACTCTATTTCACAGAAAGTCTATTACTGACTTAATTATCGGAGTGACCACGCCAAACAATCCCCCTGTGTCCCCTCATCATGAACTATTTTGCAGGCCTAGTACTTGCAAACCTCAACCAACTACCAACAAGAACTAAGAAACGACATTTGGCATCGTTTATGGGAATCGAACACACGACTACATTAAAAGCCATACGCTTTACCGTCCGTAGGAATCGAATATTCCTACACCCGAAATCTTAAACACATTAAACATACAACCTACAACAAGCCTTTCTACATCATCAACGCGACGGACAAGGAAATCAATAGTTGGTGAACAACCAACCTGGGGATAACTGGCCCATCCCAAGAGCCATGCTGGAAGAACGTCTAGAGCACGTAGAGAACTTAGTTAAGCAATATGCTGAGCAGAATAGGGAGCTCCAAGCTCGCTTAGATGTGGCAGAGTGTCGCACCAAACAAACTCACTAACCCAAAGCATTGGATGCTCACACTGGGTGAGATAACATTCGGTAGTAGCTGCAGAATGGAAGGAATCAGCAACCCAACCCGCCGCTACAACTGTAGCTAACAAGGTTTACGGCTCTCGCAACCGAGCTTTGACTGGCAATGAGTAGGAAGCCAACTCGCAGGGAGTCTAAGCTTATTCAGCCGCATGATGAGCTCACCCAGCGAACGACGTCGACTTAAATGAGCTCTGTGTGATGGTAAGGCAGTTCTTCAAACAGCAGGGGAGCAAGCTTACTGGCGACACTAGGTTGGTCGCCAGTAATAAAACCCCCTTCACTAGGGGTGTCCAAGAGAAAGTACTACCCCCCAACGGCAAACTTCTATCCTTAAACCAATAAGATGGTACGGGTAACCCTAATGACCATCTCCTCCACTTCCACACCTTCATGAACCTTCACAGTTATGGAGATGCCATACTATGCAAAGCCTTCCCAGGCATGTTAAGGAAGGCAGTACAGACGTAGTTCAAACACCACCTCGACAATTCAATCAACTCCTTCAATGAGCTAGCCAGGAAGTTCAACTTCGATTTCAGGGCTAATAAGCCCCCGTCCAAGGACACCTCATCCTTGTACCTGGTAAGGTAAGGTAAAGGCGAGTCCCTGTATGACTATGTGACTCAGTTCAATAACATCGTGGTAAAGATCCCTCAGCTGGATAAGGGAGTCATTGTCCATGCCACGCAGCTCGACATCGGACCCTGAAGAGATTTCTTCCAATCGCTTGCAAAGAGCAAGCTAAGGACCTTGGCTGACTTCTAGAACAAAGCCCAAAAGTACATCAACGGGGAAGATAACATTCATGCCAGGTGCGGCACTGACCGAAAAAGGACGAGTGGAAAGCAGGATAAGGAGAAATTGTCCATCAAAGATTTCTTCAGCGGAAGAATGTCAAGTGGGCTTGAGGGAGAAAGCTTCGAGAAGAAGAAACGCTAAGCAGAGGGCAACCCTCTTCCCCCTCCCATTTGCAACTAGTACACACCTCTGAATAGACTCATAACCCAGGTCTATTCTAAGGTGATGCACTGAAACTTACTGAAGAGGTTGCGGAAAATGTAAAGAAACCCCAATTGCTGAAACTCCGACAAATACTATCAATTCCACGACAATTACAGCCATACAACCAAAGAGTACTTCCAGTTGAAAAATGCCGTCGAATACACCATTCAATGTGGCTTCTTCGACAAATACGTGGCACGCCGAAGGAATGACAACCGTTCTGACGATGACATTGATAAGGTACCTCGGAGGTGACGGACCAAGGATGCCCAAGCAGGGCAGCATAATGACCGCCACAATGATCGCAACCCCAACGGTGTCATAAATGTAATTATAGGGGGGCCACACCCTGGGAGCCGGTCGAGTACTAGTAGCTCAATTAACGCCCAATCAGAGGTGTTGGCAATTAGGGAGAAGAGATAGAAGTTAGACACCTCCATTTCCTTCTCTGACACCGACCTCGAAGGGGTCGACATTCCACACTAAGACTCCTTGGTGATTGGGCCTAGGATCTCAAAATTTGAGGTCCTAAAGATCATGATAGACACTGATAACTCCACCGACATACTCTTCCTCCATACATACGACTGGATGAGGAAGAAGTTGCCAGTAAAGATGAAGCTATACCACCACAATCTAATCAGCTTCAACGGCAACACGGTCTAAACCAAGGGTGTCATCATGCTAGACATAGAACTTGGTGATGACGACCATGTGGGATAACGACCAGTGGAGTTCGTTGTGATCGATTGTCCTTCCTCATATAATGCGCTCTTGGGAAGACCAAGCCTAAACGCATTTGGCATAATCATATCTTCCCTACATCTCAAAGCCAAATTCCCCGACGCCTACAGAGGTAGGATTATGCAAGTGTGATCAGAAGCTCTCGCGAGAGTTATATGTTAGGGTGGCTAAAGGTAATGGCCTCTTCACCCTATAGACAAGCCCGCAGGAGAGACCGGCTAAGAGGGGTGAGCCCGGAGAAAAGACTGAAGATGTCTAAATTGACGACTCTCCAAACCATGCAACAAAAGTTAAGATCAAGACCCCAACCGACATGAAGGATGAAATCATTGCCCTCTTGCGAACAAATTCAGATAGGTTCGCCTAGTCGGCGTCCGGTATGCTTGGAATTTCCCTCGACCTAGCAACCCATAGCCTCAACATTGACACTACAATGCAGCTTATTAAACAAAAAAAATAGGCGTTTCGCCGTAGAACGGCAGGCCACAATCGAGGAGAAAGTGTAAAAGCTACTCAAAGTTAGCTTTATAAGGGAGGAAAAGTACCCAACGTGGCTGGCAAACGTGGTACTTGTGAAAAAGAAGAATGGGAAGTGGTGCATGTGTGTCAATTATACTGACCTCAACAAAGCCTACCCCAAAGATTGTTTCCTCTTCCCCAGAATCGACCAACTTTTCGATTCTACGTTAGGACATACCTTATTGAGCTTTATAGATTCCTTCTCAAAATACAACCGGATCAAAATGGACTTGAAGGATGAAGTTCATACCTCCTTCGTCACCGACTATGGCACATACTGCTATACCGTAATGCCATTCGGACTGAAAAAACCTAGGGCTACATACCAGCAAATGGTGACGAAATTGTTCAAGGCCTAGATCGAACGTAACATGGAGGTGTACGTTGATGACATGATTGTTAAGAGCCAGAAATTGATCAATCATGTTAAAGATCTTTAGGAAGCCTTTGATTGAATATGTACACATGACATGAAGTTGAACCTCCAGAAGTGCGTCTTTGGCATCGGCTTTAGCAAGTTCCTCGGATTTCTGGTCACCTAGAGAGGCATTAAGGCTAATCCTGAGAAGATTACGACCATTAAGGGATTGAAGCCCCCAACTTCAGTTCGAGACGTACAAAAGCTCACTGGTATGGTAGCTACCCTGAGTAGATTCATTTCGAAGACCGTTCACAGATGCGTTGAGTTCTTCAAAATCCTCAAAAATCCTAAGGGTTTCGAATGGACTTTGAAGTGCATCGCTGCCTTTCAGCAGCTTCAAGACTTCTTCGCTCATCCACCGGTCCTCTCCAAGCCTATCCAAGGAGAGGATCTATTTTTGTAATTAGTTGTTAACAATCAGGCTCTCTCTTCCATACTGGTCAAAGTGGACAGAAGAGAACATAAGCCGATATATTACGTCATCTACATACTACATGGGCCTGAGGTTAGGTACATTTGGGTAGAAAATTTATGTTGGCCATCGTCATTACTGCTAGATGGCTAAGGCCTTACTTCTAGGTGCACTAGGTGATTGTACTTATGGACTAGCCACTGTACACAATGCTACAGAAACCTAATGCATCTAGACGGATGATGAAGTACGCAATGGAACTGAATGGGTATGGAATCCAGTACCAGCCATGAACCGCCTACTAGGTACAGGTCCTAGCCAACTTCATGGTAGAATATACCAGAGAAGAAACAGCCCTAGGTGATAATAATCCGGTATGGACCCTCTATGTCGATAGATCATCCAACACTACAGTTAGAGGTGCAGGCCATGTGTTGATCGGCCCCTGTGATGTCACCATTTGTTATGCCCTTAAGTTCAGGTTTGACTCCAATAATAATGAATCCGAGTATGAGGTGCTTGTCGTCAGCCTGAAGTTAACCAAGGAGATCAGGGCTGAATAGTTGCCGATATTCTCGAACTCCATGTTCGTTGTACAGTAGGTCTAGGGTGAATATGAAACTAGGGATAGATCCATGGCTAGGTACTTAGAGAAGGCGAGAAGGCTCTTAGTGGACTTCCCCTCTTAAGACATTGAGAAAATCCCTCGAATGGAAAATTTAGTGGCCAATTGACTATCTAAGTTGGCCTCTACTAGCATATAAAAGCCCAGGATGAAAGATAGCAAGATCTTCATCGAGTACCTGCCGAAAAAAAGTATAGCTCCAAGCTCGACCAAAATTCTGGAACTAACTACAATGGCACAAGAGCCGAGTTGGATGGATTCCATCCAAAGTTACTTGGAGGAGGGAACGTTGCTAAAGGACAGGAGGGAGTTGAAGAAGCTTCGGTACCACGCTACTAATTATACATTGATTGATGGCGTCCTATACCGCAAGGGAATTAGCTTCCCTTTACTCTGGTGTCTCCAAGAAGGGGAAGGGTTGTGCGTCATGAAAGAGCTGTACGCCGGAGTGTGTAGCAATTACATCCAATCCCAAGCCTTGTACCTTCAGGCACTATGGCTCGGATATTATTAGCCCATTATGAGGCAGGACGCGAAGGCCGTAACCTAAAAGTGCCCGTAGTTCCAAAAGCACGCCCAATCAATCGCGTACCTAGCACCACACTCCAACCCCTAACGAGCCCATGGCTATTCACTCAATGGGGGACTAATATCCTCAGTGCCTTCCCAAAAGCATCAGGAGGACGGTAGTTCATAATTGTCGCTGTAGACTACTTTACAAAGTAGGTGGAGGCCGAAGTCATGGCCAGGATCATGAAGAGGAACGTAAAGTCATTTGTTAAAAACAACATTCTCTCCCAGTTTAAAGTCCCCCACACATTGATCATGGACAACAACAAACAATTTGACAACCCCAAATTCAAGGAGTTTTGCTCCAAGCACCACATCACCGCGCACTTCACCTCGGTTGCCCACCCCTAATAGAATAGACAAGTGAAGGCAACCAATATAGTCATTTTAGATAGCTTAAAGAAGCACATGGACCAATCTCATGCCACTTAGGCCAATGAGCTGCCTAATATCTTGTGGGGGTAGAAGACTACGCACCGTACTTCGACGAACAATACCCCCTTCTGTTTAGCTTTCAAGTTAGAAGTTGTCCTCCCTATCAAACTTGAACTCCCCAATATCTGGACTCGAAGTTTTGATGTAGCCCTGA
The DNA here is from genome assembly GCA_024138005.1 of Lumnitzera racemosa. Taxonomy (NCBI): domain Eukaryota; kingdom Viridiplantae; phylum Streptophyta; class Magnoliopsida; order Myrtales; family Combretaceae; genus Lumnitzera; species Lumnitzera racemosa. Next base: position 64,699,522 of record JAMXBC010000011.1, read on the forward strand.
ATGACTCATTATTGCATGCAAGTTTCAATACAATCGAGGAAATCAAAGACCTTGCTATTGCTCGGGTTATTGCATACTAACATCAGGCTATCCCATATTATGATCAAAAGGTCCGATACAAGGAATTTGAGGTCAGCAACCTAATGTGCCCAAAATTAGAGGCCATCGATTCAAGACAAGGCTATGGCAAGCTGGCCCCAATTAGGAGGACCCGGTCTGAATTAAGGAGAAACTGGGCAATGGAACATACAGGTTAGAAAGATTAGATAGCGCTTATCCCATGCACTTGGAACACCGACAATCTATGCCTCTACTTGGATTAAAATTTCATGATGTACAGTTTTATTTTCAATTTGAGTCGAAATAAAAAACTCTCAATTGATTGCGTACTTATCTCCCTCTCCTTTTGTTTCAGTCACCTCACCAGCCTTTCAAAAAGATACACGAATAGTTATTCGGGCAGGTCGGAACGCTACCAACCTGACCCCCATAGAGTAACCTCAGCAAGGGGAAACACCCCTTGCATAGAGGAACTCCCATGAATCGGGTAGGTCGATACGTCACCGACTTGACCCCTTTATGGTAAACTTGGCAAGGGAAAGAATTAGGTAAGTCAGAACACTACCGACCTGATCCCCTTAGGGTAACCTCAGCAAAGGGAAACACCCCTTAGACAGAGGAACTCCTACTATTAAGGTAGGTCGAAACACCACCAACCTGACCCCCATAGGGTAATCTTGACAAGGGGAAAGACCCCTTGCGTAGAGGAACTCCCCCAACAAGACCTTCACCAAGGGTCTACAAAATTTAATCAAAATAGTAAGACTTTCGAAAAAACTTCATTTATTTATCATACAAATTTATTTACAGAGTAAAGGCTGGCATCTCGACCCTATCCAGATACATAAATAAAAGAAGGAAAATAAAAAGGAGAAATTACAGAATCCCACTACCGCTTAGGATTAGCTAGCTCGGGTAACTCCGAAAAATCGAAGGCATCAATTTGCTTCTAGCGCTGATCCATAGGCACTTCGGTAGACAACCCATGAGCCATAAGGGTACACAAGACATGCAAATTAAGAGCGGAAACACCCACCACGAGCGGATCATCCCCAGGGACAGCTTCTAAGGCATCCTCTTACTAAGTTACAGAGGAGGGACGAGAGTTAAAAGCGCCTTATACTGCTCCGGCACCAGAGGATGTGCTTGCATCTGCGATGACTGCCCAAATGGACTCCTCCTTCGCTTGGGCTTCTCTCTTCTCATTGAAGGTGGGGGAGTCCAAAAAATCAAGGAAGCTCGGGTTTAGATCTGGATAATAGGAGAGGATTTCTCTCTTGGTGAAGCAAGCGGAATCAATAGATAGGTCCTCTAGCTCCTCTAGCCACTCCTCGATGGCACTGTAGTCGACGACCGCCTTCCTTGCGGCAGCATCGCTAAGGACCTCCATGTTCTCCATCTTAGAGATGATCTCTTCCATCTTCGAGATGATCTCTTCCATCTCCAAAACCTTGCCCTGCAGCTCCCCAACCTGTTGATCTAGAGTAGCCTTCAAACTGGCTAGCTCAAGTGATGCGGCCCTAGCACCATCACACTTAGATGCCTTCATCGCTAGCTTGGTCTTTAGCTTGGCCATGGAAGCCTTCAACTCAGCATTTTCTTTTTCAAGTCGGGCCCTAGCTACGCCCTCCTCTTCAAGTCGTTGTGAGAGATGAGCCTTAGTCTTCTACTTGTTCTCCAGCCAAGCCTTCAATTCCGTAACCTTCCGGGCATCCCTCTTTACTTTGCCCCTCTCCTGCTCTGCATGCTTGAGCCTCACCTGAAACCCTATCACCTACACAATAGAGTAGCAGAGGCATTTGTTAACTTAAGAAAATTTTCTCAAATACCTCCTGCTAGAAGTCTTTGCCCTTAGTAGGCACTTCTTCTGCTGATGCAACTCCTTCCGTAATCTAGTTACCTCTTTTTAAGTAGCATGGGACTTGCTCAATTTGAAGATCACTTAGCCATGGTACTGCAAGAAGAAACTAGAACCTATAGGTTAGTATAAGACGCTAAAACAAAACATAACAACAACATAGAAGACCTACCTGCAGCATTAGGGTACTCAAGTGGCCTATAATTTGTATGGGGTCGCCCTTACCTTCTTGGGAGATCCTTTCTAGCATGACCTAATCACCATGCGTATAAGACCCCATTAAAGCCTGGTAATTAAGTGTCCAGTGCCATAGCATCAAGTCATTAGCACGGACCTCCCATTTCAACCGTAGGATCTTCCCTCGAGCCTTCTTCTTCTCCATCTTAAGGACCACCCTTTTCAGCACCTCGTCCATGGAAGTGTATGGCGCTTCTATGAATGAGTCTAGCCCTAGCCCTAACTTCAGCCCCATCTTTCAGAAATTGTTGAGGACGTCTAAAAACTCATTCCCAACGTCATCTACACTCTGGAAGGGATGAGCTAAGGGCCACTCATTCCATTTCCCCTTAGCCAAAGGTTCCCTTGCTAGGGGCGTCTACCTCTTTGTCCTTGGACCTGGCTCTTTAGGTACCTCAAGATCCTTGTGTTTTTCACCTACAACTGTAGGTGGGCCAGTTATCTCCTCGGTTCCTTCTTCAGCTACCTTCGGAGCCTTTCTCGCCCATGAAGATAGGCTTGGGCAAATGGATAACAAAAACAAGCGGAGCCATGCTCAATGGCACTATGACTATTAGCTCGTCTTAGATGACGAAGGGAATCCCCTAAGGCACAGGCTTCGGCCATGGCTTACTGGTCTCTCCAGGCCCTAGCTTTAGCTTTGTCACTTTCCCTGTCAGCTGACCTGCCTTTCACCATGCTTGGCGCTGGCTCATCAGATCATCCACAGACGGATGAGGCACCCTCAGACCCAAGATTTGCCTACAAGAAGACCGATCTAAAAGTTAGAAAAAGAAAACAAAGTGAAATCAAAGGAAACTACCACTACCGTTTGTTAAACATCGTTGTGACCAGTATAGCCAAGGAAGTCCACCCATCTTACAGGCATTAGACGAAGTACCCGATACTAACACAACAAACATGCATGTAGGAATGAACCAGTACTTTCAAGCTACTTCTCCACCATAGCTTTCTTCATGTTGGGGAAGAGCTGGGAGATCGAGTGCAGGAAATACCTTTCTACGGTATTTACAGCGTTGATCTTCTGGTCACCATGAGGAAGTTTCTAATGACTCAGCTGGGGGAAGAATCCTTACTTTTGCTTGTATGGCCGTTAGGCCCTTTCCCTATACCTTCCCTATACCAAGAGCATTGAACAAATCTTTGGCGGGGGGTACGGGGATATTCGCATATACGTTTCTAGGGATGGCATTGATGATTTTAGCCTTGTCTAACGCCTCTATGGCCATCCTTGTAGGTTGGTTTAGTTGTGCTAGTAACGAAGTTTTACCCTCCTGCGCTCGAATAGGATCACTCCTTATAGAATCTAAATTGGAGGTAAGTTCCAACAAAGAAGAGCTAGCCTCACCCCTGTTGATAGACATGCTTTTAGTTCTTGAAAATAAAAATTGAAGCTTCTGAAGGTTTGAGAGTTGAAATGTAAACATAGAAACTATGACAATTGAGCGAAAAGATAGTAGAAAAGTGGTCTCTCTTTGTAATCCTCCTATTTATAGGAAAACTACTTAAGAAGTCGTAAAGGCAGTTATGGGGATACATATAAACATGAATCCCTTAGTATGTTGCCTAGCAGACACACGGAAAGCATTTCGATCGGATGACCACCTTTAAAAGAGCAAAAAGCATGTTGTTGCACGCTAGTCTACTATAACACGACACTTATCATGTCGACTTTAACACATGGAATACAAGTGGGCAAAAGTTACATTTTGGAAAGTCCCTTTAACAAGAAGCATCTTTGGGCCCATTCAATCTGCACCTGGTCAACGTTATAAAGACATGACGCACTTATGTCCACTCGGCCCTTATCAGGCCCTATCCAAGCAAACCAGTCTGTAGCATTAGAGCACTTTAGCACCCTTGCTCGCCATGCTCGCCTAGTCTCTAACACCTTCAGATCGGCAAACCACTGCCTAGGACAACTCACCACTTCGGGCCTTCTCATCTTTGATCATCCATATCTTCGAATCTATAACCTCATCACATCGGTATCATGGCATCATATCGAACTTCCTGGAGTCAAATTGATCACGCTTGAGCAACCCATGCATTCCTTCTCCTTACCTCTTCCTTGGCAATGAGACTGTGGAGGGGGAGGCAAGTGTTGACAGGGCACTTTGGGTAGGAACCTCTCAGGCTCGACCAAATCTACCAAGCTTTGTGTCCTTAGGCTCTCCTCTGTAGGTATCGGGCCTGGCCTTTAATAGCCTAGGCCCATGAAGAACTGTAACAGTTATGAATTACAAGATAAGGATAAAACAACTACGTCCTAAATATAAGGAATACGTCGGATACAATAACTCTACTCTCCTACACTTATAGGAGAAGATCTCTCCAGCCAACTGATCTCTAACGGTCGGCTCCACTGCACTATAAATACCAGACATTTACCTAGCGATACCCTTCTCTATAAACTCTACATTCTAAACCTGCGCTCTTAGTAATCTATTCCACAAAAAGCCTATTGCTGACTTAAGCATCGAAGTGTCCATGCCAGACAACCCCCTGGCATCCTCTCATTGTGAATTATTTTGTAGGCCCAGTATGTGCAGACCTCAACCAACTACCTGTAAGAAATGAGAAATGACAAAAAGAAAACATAAAACCCATTTGAATCTGTGCTCTCTTTCTTACATAAAACAGTACTCTACACTAACCCATATTTGTTTTAAAAAAAATAACAAATGACACCGCTAATTCCATTTCGTACTTCAACCATGGCAACCACATCTTGGAGCAACATCATGTTTGCAATACCATTTATCATAAGACACTGCAAGTTTTAGAAAGCAAGACACTGTTGGCATCATACTAGTGATCTCGTTTGATGTTTACTTTCAATGTCATTTGAGTGTCGTCGCCAAAGAAAAATCGTTGAGTGTTCATTTTTATCATAATTATATGATAACGCTCGGTATTGCCTACTAATCAACTACTTGTTCAACTCCAACAACAAACACACGATACTTTGGAAGTTCCTCAAATCTGAATGTCACTCCCTTGGGTTTAAATTTGATCACAAATTCCTGTTAGGCCTGGTTTAGGCTCTCTTTTTCTAAGCCTAGGTCCTATTGGGATTATCTTTTCTTTATCTATATCTTCTCTATATCTATTTTGTATTTGATCTTATATATTTCTATATCATAATTACAATAAATATGGTAATTGCAGTATCAGAATTGAAAAATAAAAATTCGTATACTTTTAAGAGAAAATATTTGAAAAAATATTTTTTATACCTTCGAGATGATTATTTTAGTTAGTATTTTTCTAAATATTAATAAAGTAAATGGTAAATAAATTCAACTTTGTTGAGATTCATTAGGTATTTAATTTTATAAGAGGAGTATATGTAAAATTATATTTCAACTTTTTTATATCTTATTCTTATTAAACGTAAGATTCAAAAAGTAGGAAAAAGATGAATCAAATGGACCCCTAATTGACTATACGACACAGCCTTTCATCTTATATGCATGCTTATGATGCTAGAAGTAAAAACTTCGATTTTGATATGCAAGCACACTAAGATCTCATGTGAGAAATTAGAACACAAATAATATAATTGTAATGTATACATAAGGACGGATGCAAAGTTGTGAGACTAGGGAGCCAGATTCACATTATTCAAATTAATATTAGAACTATGGGTGAAAAAAACTACTTATTATTATAATTTCAAAGCTTCTTATATACACAAATGGATTTTATTGAAAAAGTACACCTCGCAATACAATTTAATATCGAATTAAAAAATTCTAAATCTTTTTATGAATTAATTATTAGTACTCAAATTACTTTATAAAAGATTATAAGAATAACCTTTATTTTTTCTTTGCGATATATATATATATATATCAATTAAAATAAATTTGTCAACTTATAAAAAAAAATCAACACAAAGCTCGTGTAAATTTTGTTAGTAAGAAAAATAAATTGAAATAAGTATTTATACAAAATTACAAGTATAATGAAAAGGATAACATAATATAATGAATAATATTCAATAATTTCCTTATAATGACTTTATCAAAAGACTTTTAAAATTGATAATATAATTATCATTTATGATAAAGTTATTTGTAAATAAATAGTGTTTAATGAAAATTTATTTAATTGAATATCATTTTTTATTAGTGGAATTTATTTTTATTAGTTATTGTAAAGAAAAAAAAAGGTAAAAAACTAATAAAAACTATTTATGATAGAAAATAAATGCAACCTAAAAAAGTATGTAAAAGTAAAAACTTAACCACTCAACCATGTTAAGTTAAATAATAATATTTATGCTCTAAAATATAAATATAACGTACACTTTTTACTTTTAAAATAATTTTAGATAATTAATTGTTCTCGAGCCTAAGGGGTTAGGTCTTCTTTTAAGCCCCTCTTAGATTCGTCCATGTGCATGTGAAAGCGTACTTAAATTTATAGAAAGAACTTTTTTTTTTTTTTTAAGATTATAATCTTTTAGTCTATAATAGTGCGTACTCTTAATTTTCTCACTGATGGGATAGGAAAAGGTAAAAGAGGAACCCTAAATACGCATTACTAGACTAGTGACTTTAACCCTATAAAGGCTTTATTATTTATTTAACTATAATCCATTACAATAGGTGAAATAAAAGACTTGCATTTTTACGTATTGAGCATATACTAAAGCCCATAGAGATGAGTTTATTATATATATATATATATTTATCAACTAAATGATTACTTTCATTTGTTGGCTTAAATTTTTAACTCAATTAGACGGTCAATAATATACAATTAATTAATACAGTGACTTACAAAATTACAACAATATCCTACTTAAACACATCTATCACCTGATAATTGCATATTATAAAATCCTTATGAGCTTAAACTTTTATTGTTTATATTGAGTCTCATCTCCAAACAATTTGGTCCATCAAACATATCAATATAAGATTAAAGTGACCTTTGTCATTGTTTTCCATGACAAGACCCATCAATAGTCATAATATCAATATAATTAATGACATAAATCAAGTATGGATGTGTAGCATGGAAATTACGTGTAATGTGATTCTCAACATACCTATTTTCAATGGGTCCTTCTCTATAACTCATAATATAGTCCACACTTTATGCAAAACTACAATTGAAATATATGAGTTAATTATAACAAAATGTAATATACAATTGAATATCAACTAAAAACAAATCTTTCACTATATTAATAGATCATCAAAATTAACAACACCGATATGAGTAACATGCTCATAAAACACTTCAGGTGGTAAACTTGTAATAAGTGGATCTGTAATCATAAGATTTTATACTAATATGTTCAATCGGTACTTGAGAACTTTGAACTCTCTTTAAAAACAAGAAACTTTATGTCAATATGTTTTAATATTGACAAGCTTCTGTTCTTCTTGGAATATAATTTAGCAACCTTTTTATCACAATTAATCTTCAATGGTTTTTTTACTATCGTCAACAATTTACAGTCCAAAACCATATTCCCTAATTTGATGCCTCATAGCAAGTAATAAATTATACCTTCATTGTACAAGGAGGTGTTAATGTCTATTTAACACTTTTCCATGATACAGCCTCACAAGCGATCAAGAAAACATAACCAAAAATGGACTTATAAAAATAAGTGATCAACTCACAATCAGTTGGTTTGAAAATGGTTTGCAAAATTTTAAGCAATTATTTGACTGAAGCCAAATTTTGCGAGGAAGCTCTAGAAATATTAATAAAATTGATCCCATGAGTTTAGATTTAGGAAAATAAATAATAAAATAATTAATTATTATAATATTGAATTATATGTATATTACACATTATTGATCAGAAATGCACAACACAAGTTTTGATAATTAACGAATCGATAAAGGTAAATTATATACACATTAAAAATAATAAAATAATATTTAAGATTATTTACTTGTACTACATATATATTTAAGTGTAGGTAAAAATACTTGAAATTACTTAAAATACTTGAAATAAGCTAAAATAATACTAAATAATTAAATAAAATTATATAAAAAAAATCAAATAAAATCAGAAAAAATAAGAAAAAAGTATGAAATTGTCCAAACTATTACTATACAATTTTTTTTATTTACTTTCATGCTTAGGTTTCAAGTGCCTAACTAAAGAGAGTAAGCATGGATTTCTTTAATTTTGCAAGTACTACTACCCAATTTTTTTATTTACTTTCATGCTTAAGTATGCCAACCTATTTATAGGTCTTCTGTACATAACCTTTGGATCCCCTAAAATAAGCTTAAATTGAATCTAAAATCTTCAAGTGAAAAGGCATGATCTTTTTTAATTTTAGCTATGATCCAATTTGTGTAAATCCTTGAAGTTAAATTAGATTTATGTTGATTCCTATGGATTTACAATGGTTTTTCCAAAAAAAATCTATTAAAAATCGGGTATAAATTATACCAAAAAAACTGGTTTAAAATCTCCATTTTCCCCCTTGTTTTCAAGCTTTCTATGCTCATTGGTGAAAAAGACAATAAAATAGACACATGACATATACGAGCGCGTTACCTCTTACGTACTAGCGCGTAAAGGTTACGTGCCTAGCACTAAATCCATCCATTCTCTTTTTCTTTTTGCTACTTTTTTTTTTCCTAATCTAACTAGCCTAAACTAATTAATTAAACTAAACTAATTATTCTATTGTAATAAAACTAAAATTTAAATCCTAATGCATGCAATAATTAAACTACTAATCTACCCAACTAAATAATTTCACTATTTTTTTAACCACTATTTTTAATAAACTAACTGACTAAAAATTAATGTAGTTTGCGGCAAATTCGAAATTTAAAAATTTCACAAAAATAAGGTGTCTACAACACCAAGAAGGATTATAAGCAATATTTTACAATTCAATTATCAAATAAACAAGATCAACACCCTTTTTATTCTAAACATGTTACACATTTATTTTTCTCATTCAACATTAAGATACCATCAATCAATGGATTTCTATATTATACAAACAAGAATTTCGATCAACTTATTAACCAAATCATTAAAATCAAAATCATCTCTTTTTTTTTTTTTTTATTCACCAAGAACAAACACATTTTTTATATAATTAACATTACAAAAGCATCAAACACAATAATATACAAATAAGAATAACAACAAAAACATAAAAATTATGAATCAAAATATCTAATTTAACACATAAAACAAGGTTACAAGGGTTATCGTACATGAAAAGTCATCAAAATCATAAGAACACTCAAGAACAATTTAAAGTTGTGGAAACTTACCTTACACAGTAACAAACTAGAGGCCACTTTAGGGGGGTTTCAGGCGATATCTGATAAGGTAATGGTGGTTTCCGACTCCTAACTTTCTAACCTTCAAAATCCTTCTACCAATTTTAGAAGAATTCATGATCCACTACTTCGATTTTCCTAAACAAACTTGGATTCTCCAGTAAAACCCTAAACTAGCTCTTGCATTAAAAATATGAGAAATTCCCTTTATTCTACTTTATAATGATCGTAATTGTTTGTTGGAACAAGTAGTAGAGAGTTCTATTTATAGTGTGGGTTCCTTTTATGTAGGAAGATTAAATCTTTTTGTATAATGAAGATTTAATCCACTTTTCTATTTTTTCCCAATTTTGGTAAACTTTAGATACAATTTTATCAAATAAATGGTTAAAATCATTCTTCTTGTCTTGTTACCAATTTTAGATGTTAATTTCGTGGTAGGTTTACTTAGAGAGATTCGATTTTCCATTTTCCCAAAGATGTGCTAAACTAATGTGTTATAAAATTTCCTTTTATATATTTTTTCTATTGGAGCATGTTTCCTTTATTATTTTTTGAATTTTTTTGAACCAAAATAATGTGCTTTAGTTGCCCTTTCTATTCCATAGTTTTACTAAATTTTGGATGTAAAAAATCAGATCAAATCAGATATTTTTAAGAGTCCATTTTGTACCTTATTTTAAAAACAACCTATTGTATCGTGGAAAAAAAAAAGTAGAAAAGGAAAGGGGGGGAAGAAAGAAGACAAAGGGAAAGAGAACAATGAGGGTCAAAGTGTAACCCTCACATGCCATGCCATGCGACGCAATCTTAATGGTACCATTTAACTACATGTTGGCTAATAAATGGTGACACGTATTGCCAATTTTTTAGGGTTTTTTTTTCTCTTTTTTTTTTCATTTTACTTCTTTGGTTATACAAACAACCTTATTTTCTTTTTCTTTTTTTTTAATTATTATTATTTTTAAAAGCACAATCTAAATAAAATTTGATTAATTACTCAACTTTTAGAATTACATTTCCCTCTTCAACTTATTGTGAAGTCTAATAAATATATGTTCAAAATATTTTCAAAATTTATCCAATTTAATTAAATTAAGGTCTTATTTTCTACTCATGTTTTACTCTTATTAATAAATTCAAATTGCCATGTAATGCTCATTTTAACTTCGATTAAGCCATGGTATGAGGCCATGGTCTCCTAAAAATATATACTTTCAAAATATTTTAAAATGAGTTAGCTTAACTGGGTTAAATGCTTATTTTTGTTTGGAATTCTTAACTCAATCAAATCATATATGTTTATTTTAACTCCAAAAGCTATTTTAAATCTGATAAAATTATTTTCTACCCAAATGGACGACCCCGCCATACTTTTTATGATTTTTCAATTTTTTATTTTATTTTTTTTCTTGATTTTTTTCATTTTTTTGAAAAATTTTAATATATTGGCCTCTTTTCTCGCATTAAGGTTTTGAATTAAATATAAAATCGAGGTGGGCAAAAATGGGGGCCCAAAGTAATTTTGGTAAAGAAGAATGACTAATTATACTTCTAATCATATCTTTTAGATCTCTATTACATCTCTCAACTATACCATTCTGACATGGTTAGCTTGACATAGTGTATTGAGGAACAATTTTACAATCTTTTAAGTACCTCATAAAGGAATCAGGATATTGTTCACTTGATCCATCAAATCTACCAAGTGTATTGAGGAACAATTTTACAATCTTTTAAGTACCTCATAAAGGAATCAGGACGTTGTTCACTTGATCCATCAAATCTACCATAGCATTCACTACCATGATCAGATCTAATAGCTTTAATTTTCTTATTAAGTTGGTTTTCAACTTCATTTTTATATTCCTTGAAAACATCCAAGGACTATGACTTTTCATGTATTAAGTATGGATACCCATAACAAAATTAGTCATATATGAACGAAAAAAAAATATTGCTAACCATTCCATGAAGCTGTAGGAAATGGACCATATATATCAATATATATTAATTTTAAGATGTTATAACTACTTTCTGCACCTCTTTTCTTAATATTTGTTTGTTTTCCCCTAATATATTTAATGCATATTTCAAAATATGAAAATTTAAGAGAATTCATAATTCCTTTTGACACAAGCCTTTGAATCCTTTGTTTGGAAATATATCCCAAATGCTTATGTCATAATATAAAAGAATTCTCATTCATTAATTTTTACCTTATACTATAATTTCTTGTATGCAAGATTTCTTCTATATATAAGCCATGCAAATTCAATTTGTATAGACCATCAATTAAAGTACCGGTAGCAATAATATTTGAATATTGAAAAAAACTAAATTTTTCATCTCCAAATAAACAAAGATAACCAGATTTGTCCAAACAAGAGACAAAAATTAAATTCCATCTAAATGATGATACATAATAAATTTCTTCCAAATTTAAATAACAATTAGACTCTAATTGTAATCTAAATATACCAATAGCCTCAATAGGAACTCTATTGCCATTGTCCATATAGATGAATCTTTCAACATCACTTGGAATTCAGCTCCTTAGACAACTTCGTAGAGTTACACTTATGCAAATAGTTGCACTTATATTTATTCACCAAGTGTGAGTTGGTATTAAAGCTAAGTTAACTTTTGAATAAACAAAGTTGAGAAGTTCATCTTTCTTTGACAATTCTTCTTCATATGACCAACCTTCTTGTAAAAGAAACAAGTGATGCCCTTATCCTATTTTTTATGCATATGTGAAGTCCTAGCATAAGTAGCTCCTTTACCCTTATGATCTATTTTTCTTTTCTTGCGAGTCTTATCGTGAAAGCGAGTCATCATATGAGCACTTTTAGTTTTCTCTTGTATCAATCTTTCTTCGTCTTACACATATTGTGCAATAAGCTCATTCAGTGTCCATTTTTCTTTTTAAGTGTCGTAACTTATCTTGAAAGGACAGAACTGAGTAGGAAAAGAGATCAAGACTAGGTGCATAAGAATGCCATTAAACAATTCCAACTTTAAAGCCCTTAGTCTTATAACAAGATTAGACATCTCTATGATATACTCACTTATATTTCCTTTGCCATTATACTGCATAGAAATAAACTTTGCAAGAACAATGCTCGTTTTGGCCTTTTCAGAACTCACAAATCAGTCTTCTATTTGGCTAAGGAACCTTTTCAGATTTTTCTCCTCAAGCATGGCTCTCCTAATGGTATTTGGAATAGAATGCATCATGATCATTAGATTCGTGTGGTTGGAATACTACCACTTTTCATAGATTGCTTTTTCTTCAATAACAGATTCATTAGTAAAGGTAAGAGATTTGCTAGTCTTCATTGTATAGTTAAGATCCATACATCCAAGCAAAATGGTGATATGTTCCCTCCATATCTTGAAGTTTGTAATGTTAAGCAATGGAATGTTATTCAAAGTGGTAGAAATAGAGGTGACTAAACAAACAATAAAATGTGCTCATAGTTAGTTACAATTTCTCACTTTAATGTATGGATAAATATAAAATAAAAAATTATAATTATCATGCATAATTGATCTAATTAATAGTGTTTATAATTATCATGCATAATTGATCTAATTAATAGTGATCAACGACAAAGTAAATACTTTAATTGGGCCCTTATGAGATACTTATCACATAAATTATATTTAGTCCTTAAATAGAAATATCAACGGTAAATGGTGTCCTCAAATACAATAAGAAACATTGGTAAATAATTATGCCAATAGCTTGTTTTCCTTTGTGCTAATAAAATTGAATGCATGTAACCAAAATCATCACATATTTATTATCATATGTCTATCATCTGGTCAAATAATAATCTTCCTCAAAGCTGATTCTTATTTGCATAAATATAAATATTTCATACAAATCTTTAACTTGATGTCTAGAGTCTAGATATTTCAAAATAATTGTAAATAATAAAGGTCACTTTGACAACATAGTATTACAATTTATCCTCAAATATTAGACAAGATTTGCAGAAAAGAAATCTATTTATTCCATAATAAAAGTTTACAAATAATATAAATCTATAATATATGGAAATCAACGGGCACGGATACAAGAACCCCTTTGTTCCATGATATATTAAAATTTTATTTTAATTTACAGAATTTCTAAATATATCAACTGTCCTTGCAATTGAGGTCAAATAATTATTGCGGTGAGTCACATACCAGAGGTCTACTATAATCGACGAGACAATGATGACATAATCTTTAAACATGAAGCAAATCGTTGTGGCATGCACTGCAGTCGATATGAAATCAATTGAAATCATGAAAAGGCTATTCGCATAACCATTAGACATGGGGCATGCATTGCAGAATTCACATACTCACAGATCACGTAACAATTACAAAAGTAAAATATTAACAGATTATCAAGTTTGCTCCTTGATATGTTAAACCTTCCCCATCAGTGTCAGAATTCACGAATTCGTAATTTCATGAGTGCATATAACATATGCTAAACTTTAAATAAAAGAAAAAACGAACAAATATATATATGTACCTCGATATGCAAAAAAGGACATGACCTCTTATATGAAATTGGGAATAAACACCTTATAAAAATTGCTTGAAATCTTAATACAATTTTGATGATTTTATACCTCCAATTTCACACATAATTGTCCTGGTACCACTTGTTAGAAGTAAAAACTTAAATTTTCATATGTAAAGACACCAAGATTTCATGAGAGAAATGAATGTACAAACAGTATAATTGTAATGTATGTGGAAGCGTTTGAAGGTTATGGCATTTCCGTCTATGATAGTGCTTACTCTTAATTTTTTTACTAATGGAATATAGGAAAAGGTAGAAGAGAAACCCTAAAGACACACTTCTAGATTAGAGATCTCGACTCTGTCTCTATATATATATAGTTTTTATTATTTTATTTCGCTATGATTTATCATGATAGGTAAAATGAAATACTTAAGTTTCCACACATTGAGTCAATACAAAAGTTTATAGAGATAAGTTTATAAGTCATATATATTTATTTATTGGCTTTATTTTTTAATCCAATTAGACAGTCAACAATATATAATTAATTAATATAATAGTTGACAAAATTACAACATACAAAACCTTAATTCCTATTTTGGTTCTTCTTTTTATTTAAAAAAAAAAGAATTGGTATCATTTTCACACCCTTTTTTGCTTTCACGATGGTAAGATATAAAAAAAAGTACTCATATACCCTCCTTCTAAAGCTAAGTATCTAACAAGTTTCAAAAGGATACTCTCATATATCAATTACAAAACTAAATATCTAATAAGTTCCTATAAAGTTAAGGATGAAAACAATGACCGTCTATATCAAAGTTGAAAAAGAGTAACCTTCTCTTCATCCTCTCATAAGGGAGGGCCACAACCTATGAATATAAATAGCTACAATTGCAGTTGTTAAAATTGTGATTCCATCCATACAATTATATAAAGCTCTTTCGAGTTAACTATGCATAAAATCATTTTTTTTTTATAGAATCTTATGTTTTTAAACGATTTTACATATTAATACTAAGTTGCCAATTCTATATATATAAGTTAAATGAGCCAAAAATAAAAAATATATAACTAAATTTACATTAGCCCATTGATTATTAAGGCAATAAATCATCTTCCCTATCCCATTCCAATTTTCCCCCCTTTCTCTCTCTCTTATTTTATTGTTTGATATTTATAACCTTCATTCAAGTTTCAACTTCAATAAAAAAATCTATAATAAAAACTATATATTTAAGTTTGTATCATCAACAACTCAAAAGAAGTTGAAATATTTGTTTTTCTTCGATCATTGCTTTTTACAAACAAAAAGATGAAAAAAAATTACTTTCAACTTTACTTGTCCTTCTTCTATGAATATTAGATTATCAATTAAGAATTTAAAAAAAATATCTCAATTTCTTTATTTTTTGTTTCTATCATATATTTTAAGTATTTTATAACTAATATGAGCAAATCTATAGTTTTTTGAAACCTATTTGACATTAGTTGTCAAAACTTACATTTTTAAGTCTCGATTTTCTTTTTGTTTTAGTTCTACAGACCCTCTAACGATTCTAGCTAAAATCGCGAATTTGGAAACCTTTTTGCAACCTTTCTTTTAGTCCATTTAGCTCAATTTCCTTTTGTGACTTAGTGAAGGGCATATGAGAAACTCATTTAAGGGGAGTTTAATGGGGAAATGCTATGGATTTTGGTCATGACGAATCATGAAAAATGTGGATCAATAGATTATTGTTTATGCTACTCAAGGTGTACAATTTATCTTGCTTTCTAAAGCAAAAGCGAAATTATTAAAGTGTAGTAGTAAAACACTTCAATTGTAAAAACTCTTATGCTAAACTTAGGGTTTGAATTAGTGGTAGAAAAGCCCTACAAGCTTTGGAGGGGACTAAACTCTTTCAAATTAGTCCATGCTGGATTAGGATTTTATACAATTTTCTTCAATAATGTTAAAAATCTCCCATAGACTATAAGAAAACGATCTATATTACTTATCAAAGCATATCTGACTATAAAAGAAGAAGAAGAAGAAGAAGAAGAAGAAGAAGAAGAAGAAGAAGAAGAAGAGAGAACTAAACTTTAGAGCATTAACTGCTACATTGGACTTGGTGGCGATTTGGGGATGTATCTAAGGATTATTAATGGAATACTATTATTCTTTGTTGGCAATTAGGAAGATTTTAGAGAGACTATAGGCCTGGTCCTTTCATATGATTCATATATTATTGGTTTGGAATGTGGAAAGTTTGCTCATGTATGTGTATAAGTTAATTTAAATGTCTAATTGATTCATACATTAGTGATTGACAAAGCCTCTTATATGTTCAAGATGAGGATTTACTTAATTGATGTGTGATTTGTGGTTGTATTAACCATGATAGACTATCTTATTTTCAAAAGAAACTAACCCATTGGATGAGGTAGTTACTATTAGAAGGAATAGTTGAAGGAAGAAAAAAGAACTAAAAACGGCAAAGGGAAGATGAAAAGACAGCAAGTGGGATAAGTCAACAGAATATAGGTCTTATGAGGTCACTGCATCATTTTATGCTTTCAGAAATGATACTAAACTATAGTCAATGTTTATGAGGCTGTTGCCTTTGATCTAAGGTAGCAATTTGACGTCCGTTAAATTTGACCATTACTACCTCTAATAAAAGGAAAGGATCCATTAATGGTAAAAGCAACCATTGTCTAGTTGATGCAATGGTTTCAATTCTTCAAAGGGTAATAGTTTAAAAATAAAAAGATAACGATTTGGGCAAATTTACTACGACAATTTTTTTATAAATATGCAATGGTTTATCCTTTCGAATGGTAACAATTATGAGAGGTAATGCAATGGTTACAAAAGATCATTTGACAACAATTATGAGTGTTAAAGCAAAGGTTGAGATGTAACCATTTGTGATAAAAGGCAATAGTTTATGTGAAATTTCAATAATGGATAATTCGATAAAAGGTAACGGCTTATAAATTCAAAGGCAACCCCTTTTTTCCATAAGAGCAAGATTAGATGGATGTTAAAAGCAACGGTTACTAATATAAAAGGCATTCAACAATTACTAAAAGCAACGATTTTTCAAACATTTTAAACTTTGATAATATAAAATCTATAGATATTATAAATTTATAATATCACAAAACTAACATTAATAACCACTTGCAAATTTATATGTAACATTTTGAACTTTCACAATAAAAACTTATGAAAATTATAAATGATTATATCACAAAAGTTCCATCAACAAATAATTGCAAACCATAAGTTTGAATATAATCACTAAATGGTTCATATGTGTTAATATATTCAAAATACACAAATCGGTGAACAAAATAATTAAGTTCTATTAAGATATAAACTATGTAGACAAATACTCAAAAAATAACATAAAGAAGTTCAGTGGTACCATCTAACGTTTCATACAAAAAGAGTTCAATTATGTGAGATCCTATAGTTAAGTGTCCCATATGGATTGTAGGAGGTTATGGTACTAATTTATAAGATAATGAATGTGAATATCTCGTCAACATAAGTTTGAAACTTTTGGGCTAAGTGGTTGAAATAGGCTCATTAATATTTTTTGGCTTAGTTATTCACTACTTTTGGCTTAAAATGTTACAAATGATATCCAAGTGAACCCCCTACCAGTAGGTGGATGATTTGGGTCTGATTTCAGTTTAGAAAAGAGGTCTGAGGAAGATGAGGAGTGTTACTAAGATGTGACTTCTTGCATACTTTTAGGATAATCTATAAGTAGTGTGTAACCTAAATCATACATCAAAAAGAGGGGAAGATCTAAGCCCAATTGTAAGGTCTTACGACAAGAACGTCGTGTGTTTAAGGAAGGGGGTGGGGGGTGAAGACAGGAAATCGTAAGACCTCATAGTTAAGTATCCCACATAAATTGTAGGAGGTTGTTTTATTAGTTTATAAGGTCGTGGTTGTAAATATTTTATTAACACAAGCTTGAAACTTTTGAGTCAAGTGATTGAAATAAGCTCATTAGTGTTTGTTGGCTTAGTTATTTACTACTGTTGGCTTAGTTATTTACTACTTTTGGCCTAAAGCGTTACAAATGATATCTTAAATATTTTAGTCTTGCATAGACTTTGATATGTATTTAAGCACCATGACTGTCAACATTATCATTCTAGAAAAAAAAAAAAAAAGAACAATAAAAACTCATCACGTGTTTATACTAAATATAATTAACATCATTTATGATAACTTATATATATTATGCCTTATGTAACATAGACTTTTGTATAATTACAAAAGTAAGAGGACTGTACATGCCATTTGAAGATTACATATTGGCAAAAATAATTGATGGGGCACTAAAAACATCTCTAAGAGACCTTACTGGTGAAACTATGCTACCAAAAATGTGAGAATCAATATTTAAATTTAGATTTACCCTTTATTACTCCATTCTTAGTTTGCATTTTATATTCATTCACATCTCTGCCTTCACCTTACAAGCATAGACAAGATATCTTTAGTCATTTCACTTCTTTATTACTCCATTCTTAGTTTGCATTTTATATTCATTCACATATCTGCCTTCACCTTTATTGTGATAGACTGTATAAAATCTTGAGGAGATTTTATAGATGGTTTACTAACTACTACTTTTCCTTTCAAGTCAGATGAAGTAATATCCCTCTTATAAAGTCTAATATATACATTATGTTCTTTTCTCATCATTTTAGAAAATACATCAATCAACTCATGACTTTCCTTGTCTTGGTTAAATTGTTGGGATTATAGAATACTTATAACTTTGTTTTGTGTTTCTTAATCTAATTGTTTGTATATTTGTTTTGGATTTCTTTTTTAAGTGACAACATATATCTCTAAATAAGTAGGCGGTGCTTTATCCTCTTTTACATTTTACTAAATAAAAATAAAAATAGTATAAGTATTTAACTTATGATAATACTTATTTCAATATCATCCTATAATAATAAGGAGAATACAAGATAACTTCCTTACCAATTCATGACGTACTCTTACTAAGGTTTTTGGTTCCATAGTATATAAGTCTTTATATTTCTCTTTTTTAACCATATTTATAGCAACAATTTTTTGCTTATTCAAGAGTTTATAAATATTTTCTAAATTATGTACAAAATTAACATCATATAAATACGATATAATAAATGATGTGCTGTACCTTTTCATCTCTAAAGTTTCAATAGTTTAGAAGATATTTAAATTGTTCTTTAGACACATTTTTTTGGTATGTTTTGTAGTCTCTCTTTATTAGTTTGTACTTATATAATAATTTTTCTTCAATCTACAGTTATAAGTCGTCCATTCATCTCTAATCTTCTTCACGACCCTTTTTTTACCCTTTTGAACAACCATATATTTTTTCTGCAATAATAGAGTAATTATCTTAATTAAATATATAGGCATAATCATTAATTAATAGTACATAAAATTCATTAAGTTCACAAATAAAATTGCAAATATAGTTTCATATAATATTTAATTTACACTAACTTATGACATCTAATGGCACAAAATTTACTTTTCAAGCTAAAGTCCCAAAAAAATTATTAAATTCATTTAAAGTTGGATTATTTGGGCTAATAGAATAGTTGAACTCATTTAAAATAATTTGGGAAAATTATAATGAAAGAGATCAACGTTTGAAAGTAAGTTCAAATAAAGGATCAGTGTTTTAAAGTGGTTCAAATAAAGGATAAATATTTCGAAAAGTTCAAATAAGAGATCAATATTTCACAAAGTGGTTTAAATGATGGATTCATAATAGTTAATTCATAAAATTATTTTAATCACTTTGTGAAACGTTGATATCTTATTTAAATTTTTCGAAACGTTTATCCTTTGTTTAAACCAATTTATAAAACGTTAATTGATATCAGGCAAGTGCACCTATCAGTTTTAATATAGTGGATGTAAGTCCGAGTCGATCCCTCAGAGACTTCGAATACTAATATTAACCTTAGCTTTATTATCTAACCGGAAAATTGTGATGAGTTGAATGAATTAAAAATACTAAAATTAATAAACTAACCTAATTATGAGACTTGATTAAGCAATTTAAAAAGCGACAAAACTAAGAACGACTTCAAAAAGGTAATAACGTATTTAGGAATTATTTCCCCTAGTATTTAACATGTGACCGTTTAAAATATATCTAATTCAATTTCTATTATTTTTTATTGGAGCGATTCACAATTAAAGTTAACACTTTTCTCAAGAATATTAACCCTAATCCTTAATTATTTACCAGAATCTCTTTACTTAGTAATATAATTTAGAATCGCATTAATGTATAATGAATTTCCACACAAAGAACGACTTTCCGGAAGAAACATGTATCTTATCTCTAAGTACATATGTAATTCTCTCCAATTATGTCAAGATCTCATTATTCATGTGATTTCTCAATCATCATGCATAATATCATAGATTGATATTCTAAAAATATCATAAACTGACATAATTGAATCAAGAAAATATAGAAACTTTATTGAAAATTATCAATCAATCCAATAGTCACATGAAATCCTAGGTTCCATAATCCTAAATACAAGAATCTTAAGCTATCATAATGAAACTAAAAACGAATTGCAATAAAATCAATAAATAAAACATGAAAAACCCCTTTTGTTGATGATAAATCTCTTCAATCTTGAAGTTGAATGTTGTTTTCGCCTTTTTCTTCTCCTTCTCCTCAACTCTCTTCTCTTTTAAATATCTCATCTTTTGTGCGAAACCCTAGTATGTCCTTTTATAATATATTGTAAGGTTTCTCTTTTCGTCACCAGATATGGCCTAGGATACAGTTGTGTCCCCAGGTCGTGTAACTTTTTGACCTTGGCATATTTTCCTGGGTGGACACAACCTTGGGACACAGTTGTGTCCTAGACTGTATAACTTCAAAATTTCATAACTCATTCATTTGAACTCTGAATTTAGTGAAACTTGATTTCTTTTCTTCGTTTTCGATCCAAGAACGCGTTCAAACCTTGAAATCAAAATTTTACTCAATTAAGTATCAATTTCCTTAAAGAAAACTAAAGATATAAGGGAAATACTGTAAAATCACCATGTGAAATATATTTAAAATAAGAGTTATCATTAATCCCTTATTTAAACTTATCCCTAAACGTTGATCCCCTCCATTGTAATTCTCTTAAAATAATTGGCTTATGTTCTTCATCACTTCAAGCATGTACCTATTTCATTATTGTTGACGTTTGAGTATTCCTCTTTTCTAAATGTGTTATTAAAAAAATAATAGTAATTATAAAAAATTGATGGACAAACTTATACGTTATTCCGAATGATAGTAAATAATAAAATGTTGTAATTTTATTGTGAGGATTTTCTTATTCTTCTTGTTCATCTAGCTTCCTCTTCTTGATCCTCTTATTCATGTTGTTGATAATCTTTTTGTTCATCTTCTTCTCTTTGTAGTTTCATCCCTCCAAGAGTATGATTTATTTATAACATCTTCAAGTAATTTGAATACCTCGTTGATATATGAGATTGTTGTCTTTAAGTTTGGTGTCATCTTTCAAAACCATGAGATGTTAATTTTTTTACCACCTTTAATGGTTGATGTTGTGGTTGTTTTTGTAATCCAACTTCTTGAGAATGTGATAATGATATATGCTTTCTCGGTGGATGCTTTTCGGTAATATACTTCTTTAGATTGTTCATTGAAATTACTTCTTAACTTATAACCATGTTTAAAGGGGGAAAAAAACTATTAGTCTCATAGTAGCATATAAATAAATATGAAAATTAAATAAATACATAAAAAACTTATATTATTTAACACGTATGTTTTGTAATATAAACTTACTTTTTTCTAATTGTTATAAAGAATAAAATATCTTGTAAATCTTTTGGATCCATCCAAATCTGATCTATATCATCAAAATCGAAATCATAAAATTAGATGTCAGCTCCTTGATATGAAATATGAGTTGCATATGATGAAAAATGATCTAACTTAAGTTCTTATTGTTTATCATTTTAAGATCTATTACTATTTATTTTTGTGCTTTGTTCTCTAATTATATTAAATCAACCTTGTCTTCTTGAACATGTTTATGAATTGCCTCAATCAAATTGATGGTTAATCTTATGCCCTCATCATGTGTTTCATCTTTGTAGATATCCTTATTACATGAAGATGTAGCACAAAGGTATTCATATATGTAACGTTTGGATAATATGAAACATTAACATGAGAATATAACTCTTGTATACCAGACAATAGATCAAAATTATTGATGTTTTTAATATCTTCAATTACATTTTCCTATGAAAGACAAAAAAATTGAAACAATTATGTAGTAAACTCCAATTTTATGTTTCCATTTAGTATACCATCCTCAAAATTGCACTTGTTATCTTTATTTATATTTTATTCAGGTATATGATTCATTATATTTCCTTGAATTATAATTAGAAAATGATTTTTATTGTATATTAGTAATTGTTTTTAAAGTTTTATGAAAAAGAGAAAGAATGAGATTTGTTACATGATAGTAGATGTGAATTAAAAAGAATATGAGGAAAAATAAAACATATGGTGTTTGGTTGATTAGATAAAACTTATTGAGTATAAAGTCATGTTCAAAAGTATCAAATTTTATCATTAATATCTCAACATTTGTCCTATGTTGAAAGTTGATTCCATCAATACATCCACTTATATCACTTTGAAGATTTATTTCTCATGAAAAATGATGACAAATAAATAAAGTGCTATTCATTCATGTGATTAAGATAAAAAAATGTTTAGTTGAGAGCATCCATGCTAATGAATCATCATCATATCATTTATTGTACTTTTTAATATATTGAGTATTGATGCAAAATTGACCGGAAAATGATAAACCTTGAAATGAAACATAGAGGTTTCAATCCAATCATATGCGATTCAACCTAAAATTCAATGTTTCTAAAGAAAAATTAGTATGATTCATAAGTTATTTTTTATGCATTCCTTTATGCAGGTTGAAAACTGAAAGTGAATTTCTTGAATCCATAATAACACTAAATATTTGCACTTATTATTTGATTAAAAAATTTACTAATATATATGTTTGTTACCATTAGTTGACATTTCCAATTTTTATTATAATCTCTCAAAATACAAAAAATAATGTTATTGTCTCTCTCTTGCCTTTGAATGCTTCAAAGAAAGTACAACACTTTTCTTTTCTTTTTCTTTATATCAATCACCTATGCTCAATTTCTTCAGATTTGTGTGTTTCTCGAGACTTTATGTTTTTTATTTTTAAAGTCAATTGATAAGAACAATTATTACTAGATCTTTCAATCAATCTTGTGTATTTCTTATGTATATGAAGTTTCTTTTACAGATTATGTTAATTAGTATGTATATGTTATGTTGTAGGATATGATAATGGTGAATATGATACAAGGTTGATGATGATAAAAGTAGCTTTTGATTAATTCAATAGAGCTATTTTTTGAAAGGCACCAAACCTATTTTCATGGATAGTAACTATTTCCTCCTTTAGATTTGTTATTTCTTTTTTTTACTTCCTAATGTCTATTAAAAAAAAAGTTACATCGTCAACTTTTTTCGCTTATTACAATTTGTAATTGCTTTTATATTGTCTAAACTAACGATAGATACAGTTCGGTTAGGTTCGGTTTTCTCTTCAAATCAAAGCAAACCATTACAATGTAGTTTGTTTTTTTTTTATATATAATTTTTAATCAAATTGTACGATTCGAATTAGAAAATTTTCCAAATCATAAAGTTTTGGTTTCGTTTACAAATTGGATCATATTTCTAGTCTAGAAAAGTATATTTGCATAAGCTATAATCTTATATAAAAGTATTAAATTTATTTAATAATAATTATTATTGGTATCATATCAAAGGTCGATGAAGTCAACATTCATAGGACAAAGAAATTTCAAATGCTTATTAATAGTTAACTGTATTATAAAAGTAGCATATAATATAAATTTGAAATTGTTCATCAATATAAAATAATTTTTTTTATATTCTCTATTATAATAAAAGAACTTCTTTAGTTGCAAGTAAAGTATCATCATGTTTTTTATAAAATGGTTTGGTAGATTGGATTGGTTCGATTTATTCTATCAAGTGAACTATAAATTAACAATTTGGTTTGGATTGAGAATTTTCCAAACCAAATTACATGAAAAAACCATATCTTTAGTTTTGTTTGATTCGATTCGAGGATTAGTTTGCTTTGGTTAGTTTTTTTTCCCAATCTTAGTCTAAACTATATACATTATATAGAGTATATATAGAATTGAAATAATTGTAGCAATCTTTGTGCATTATGGCTGTGTTGCCAGTCCTTTCACCTCTTGTTGCCTACTTTGACTATAACACAAGATTATCTAAGTTGTCATTCATTTCCAACGAAAAGTTTATCCCAGATTTTCGATATCAATTATAAGTACTTGAGAAGTGCTATTCATCTAATTATTGAATTTCTTCCATAGAAGCAATGCTATATATACTCACTTTGTTGTCTTTAGCAGGGTCATGGAAAATTATAAGGAACATAAAGTTTCCAAGATATATCGTGTGTTTATGTGTGTGTAACATGCTTCATGTGAGATAGTGTGAAAGAAGCTACTAACATTAATCCAAATCTTAAAAAAGAAGAGGATAATTTAAGAAGTGATCAAAAAGCATGACTAAGTAAGCTGAGTAATAGGAAACTTGTGTGTGAATCATGATAAATGGATGGAAAGCTTAATATGTAATTGGAAAAAAAAAAAGTTCCCAAAATTCATATTTTTATTTCTCTATCCATGGAATATTCTCCCTCTAATGAAGACTAAAGAGGTTAAAGGTACTTATAAAGTTTAGCATTGATTATCATTATTTGAATTGATCCCTTATAAATGTACAAAATTATTTAGGTTTAATAAAGTCATTTATGGGTTGAGGGATTATTTGGATAATATGGTGTGTTTCATCTATTTCATATAATTTGCTTCTTAATGGGAAAAAGGGTTGGAAATTTCAAACCATAAATGGTATTAGACAAGAGGATACTTTATCCCCTTATCTCTTTATTTTAGTAGTAGATTATCTATCCTTAATAATTACAAGAGCCGCTAATCATGGCCTTCTAAATGGAATAAAGATAAAACCAACCAGTTTAATGATAATGCATTTAATTTTCCACAGACAATTCTTTATTCTTTTTAGAGGCCAATACCCATAATGTTTGTTCTTTAAAGCATGTTCTTAATAATTGTTGTCAAGCGTTAGGTCAGTAAGTTAATTTTCATTAAAGTTCCTTGATCTTTTCTAAATCTTGTCCATAGACAATTATAGAGTATACTTTTGAGTTGAATATAAACATTTAAAACAGTTTAGGTTAATAGTTGGGTATACCAACTTCATGGGGTTTATATAAGTATTAAGCTTTAGCCTATGTAAAAGAGTATATTGTCTCTAAGCTCTAAGGATGGAAAAAGAATCTTCTATTCACTAGGGTAGGGAAGTTATGATTAAATTTGTGGCTTTTACCATTTTGACTTATACTATGAGTATTTTCTCTTTTCGAGAAAGTGGTGTAAAGAAGTTAATGGACTTATTGCAAACTTTAGTGGGGAGAAAATGAGAATAGTAGTAAGATTCATTGGAAGAAATGGAAAGATTTAGCAAAGTCTAAGGAAATAGGAGGCCTAAGTTTTAGGGACTTAGAGACTTTAATCTTATGTTGTTAGGAAAGTTAGCTTAGTGCATTCTTCAAAACCCCGATGCTTTATGGGTTTGTCTTTTGAAAAGCATTCATTTTCCACGTTGGGATTTCATGTATACCTTTAGGGGTAATAAAGTATCTTGGGGGTGGCAAAGCATTTTTCAAGGTAAAAATGTAATTTTGAATGATGTATTGTAGTGTATAGGAGATGGAAGATCAATTCTTGTTTGGAAAGACTCGTAGTTACAAAATCTACTAGGTTTTAGATTGTCTCTTAGAGTGTTGGAACCTGATATTATGGAGATAATAAGGGTGTATGACTTGCTGGATCATGAGAGTTGTTGTTGGAATCTGAGTAGAATAGAGCATAATTTGTCCTCTGAAGAAATTGAAGCTATTTTATTAGTCCCTTTACTGCATATCCTTAATCAAGACCATCTAGTATGGACAAGAGCAACATTTAGAATATATTTTATTAAGGCTAGGTACCATGGTATCATGACAGCTAAGAAGGAACTAAATGTGTTAATGCCTTACTCTTCTCATGGCACTAAAAGGAGAGTTTGGAAATTGATTTGGAAATTGGATTGTCAACTGAAATATAAGCACCATCTTTTGCACTTATCTTTTAATGCTTTGTTTACTAACCTTAATCTGTTTTGCAGGAAAATTTTTTCAAGTTCGACATGTTTTCATCGTAGAGCAAATGAAACTCCAGAACATTTGTCTTTTCATTGTGATTAGGTTCGTTTGATTTAGTTTGTTGCTCTTAACATCAGAATTGAAGATTTTCAAATATGAAGAGTGGACTCCCGGTTAAGGGATGTACGACATCTAATGTACTTAACTAAATTGTAGGAAGTGGAATTCATGACAAAGGCTATGGTTGTTTTATGGAATATATGGATTTATAGAAATTTTTGTGTGTTTCATAAAGAACAACCTAAACCAACTTGTTTTGAATGCAATAAATAGGGAATTCAGGCTATTAGGTTTAATACATTGTTGTTAACTAGCAGCATTCTTCACAGTCTTATCATACTCCTAGTACTTAATTTGCTAATCTAATCCAGTTTCCACAACATCATGTAGCATTAAGAAATAAGGTGATAAAGTCTTGAGTTTCAACGAGATGGATTCTTCCTTTACAGCAAATCGTTAAGATTAATTACGATGCGGCTATAAGTCATACTAACTACTTTGGTGGACTTAGAGTTGTTTGTAGGGATTCTACGGGTTCAATGCTTCAAGCAATGGCATTGTCAACAATGATCAAAGATGTTGAAGAAGCTAAGGCTTCCATAATTAGATAGGGTTTACGAATTACTAAAATGAAGGGATGTACACATTTAGCTATTGAATTAGATTGTTTCACAATTATTTCAACAATTAATAACAATTCTTTAGAGTGAATACAATTATCAAGGATATCTAAGGAATGAAATCTTTTCTTTTATTTATAGAAAGTCCAATGAATGTGCTCATTAGGTTGTAACCCGAGCTAAGGATGAGATGAGCTGGGATTTTTGGGTCTTTTGACCTCCATCATGTTTACTTTTCCTGTTGTATGTTGATTGTGGATCACTTCCACCTTATGTATGATGTTTGTTTCTCATTAATAAATTATCTTTTGGTAAAAGAAAAAATTAATCTTAAACAAGTGTGTTTGTATAATTATAATGTATTTAAATCAAATAAAACTTAAATTGATATAGTGCTATTTAATTAAATTGACAAACAAGTTCATCTTCAATTAAAAAAGGGAAAATATGTCGTGCTATTTACAAATATAACCGGATTTTCTTACCGGCCAATGGTTTACTTACTAAAACAGCCGCCAATTCCATCTAGTCTACACACATCACTTCACCCAAAATAAACAAATACTAAACCAAATTTCATGGAAGCTTCAAACCCGCGTACTACTTTGACTAATCTAAAATTCCTTTTCCATTTTCCAAAACCCTCCCGTGTGCCATTCTCATCACGCTCCCCGATCGAAACCCTAAAATCTCTCCCCTCTCCCTCTCTGCTAGGGTTTCGACGATTCATCACCAATCTTATCTTCATCCCAAATACAAGATCCGTGCTCTAACTTAATTACCGCAAGGACTCTTTCTATTTTTGCTTTCCTTTACAAATATTTGTTCTCTCACCGATTGGGTTTAGTAAGTTTTTGTCAAAAATGACAGTGGAATTGAATTGTAAGTCAAAAGGTCTCATGGATGAGTTTCAGTGGCCACCTGGGTTTCGATTCCATCCGACAGATGAAGAGTTGGTGTTGTATTGGCTTAAAAGGAAGATCTGTGGAAAAAAGTTGAGGCTCCATATTATCGCTGAACTCGATGTTTATAAATGGGATCCTGAGGAATTGCCTGGTAATTCATCAATTTTCTATCTTTATCTGTTGTTCTTTGTCGTTGATTTTGTGTGTTTTGGGGTTGGATTTTATCCGTTGACTTGATTTCTGATTGGCTTTCGGATATATGTTTCTTGTTATTATGTAGATATATCTTCGTAGTGTCTTGTGATGATCATGGTACCTTATAATTGGTTAATTTATTATGTTTCCGAGCCCAGTTAATAGCTTTGCTACTGATGTTAGGAGATTTTATTATGACTTTGATTGGATGTTTTGTTTGGTTTTGCAAAAACTTTGGATATGATGATCGTGAGATTGAGTATAGAGTAATACTGGGTGGAGATCGGTTGTTTGCAAACCCACCAGTTTCTAGAGTTGGGTGGATGGGCGGACTGCGAGTTAGGATTTTTGTCATGGATTTCCTTTAACAGTTCTTGCACTTGAAAATTAAACAGAAGCAGACTGTGGATTTAATCAATCTTAGATTTTGCATCACGATCAGTGCAGTCGGATTCTTTATGTTTCAGGTCAAATTCCAATAGGTGCTATAATTGGTTTTAGTAAGTCAAATAAATCTATATCCCTTATGAAAGTACTGCCAGGGAGTCATTTGAATTCCTCTTGTCTATCACTATGTATTCTGCCCTGGTGGATCTTCTGAAACAGGTTTCAAGAAGTAATGTAATGTAAACGATTTCTCTATTGCACCTCTATTGATGGGTTTCATTGATTTTTGTCTCTAGGGTTATTTTATGTAGTTAATTTACAATTTGTCAGCAAATTAATTTATTCCAGCAAATGTTGAAGTATTAATCCTAAATCAGAATGTAGACGTGATTCACTTATCACAGTTTACTCTCTCAAAAATTTCCTCAGTTTAGCCGCGGTCCGATGTGATGAAGATTTGCTACTGGTCTGTAATGTCCCTTCTGCATTTTAATTGATGAACTTGTTCTCATTTTTCAGTAGCCTGATGCATAAAAATCATCTACAGGTCACTCGATATTGAAGACTGGAGATAGGCAATGGTACTTCTTCAGTCCTAGAGACAGGAAGTACCCTAATGGAGCAAGATCGAATAGAGCAACCAGACATGGATATTGGAAGGCTACAGGAAAGGATCGCAGTGTTATTTCAAATGCTCGTGCTGTTGGGCTGAAGAAGACTCTGGTCTTCTATAAAGGTCGTGCACCTCATGGTGAACGCACTGATTGGGTCATGCATGAATATACTCTAGATGAAGAAGAGCTGAAGCGGTGTCAGAATTTTCAGGTGCATAATTTTAAGAACTTTTGCTCTATTTGTTCCTTGGTATTATAGTATCATGTCAAAATCCAGGGACATACATAATAAAGTTTTTTCTCTTATCTCATTTCAGGATTATTATGCTCTCTACAAGGTCTTCAAAAAGAGTGGACTTGGCCCCAAGAACGGCGAGCAATATGGGGCTCCCTTCAGGGAAGAAGATTGGGCAGATGATGGATACTTGGATGTTGTTAATACAGTTCATGAGGAGATCCATCCAAAAGAAGCTTCTGAGGTGACTCAGAAAAAAGATTTGGAGGTCACTGCAAAACAAGATTCTGAGGTCAATTCTGTGGACAAAGTCCAGCCTCCTCTGGATGACATTAAGTACTTGAATACAATTGCAGATGCTCCAGAGTTTCCGCCATCTCCTCCTGGTGATGATATTTTTGCACAGGTTGGTATTTAGCATTTAGCTTCTATAATTCTCTAGTTGCTTATCCTGCTTTTTTCCCTCCTCCTCCTCCTTCTCAGCCATCTTTAATTGTGTGTTATTAATTTTTATTACTCACATAAAACAGGTATAAGAGTCAATTCAAGTGATGCTTTGGTAGTTATTTGTTATTCTGTTAATTTGTGGAATGCATTATTGAACCTAATATTTGTAATTGTTGAGTGTCACTCTATGTTTAGCATTTAAGATTTTGAATGCTTTACTTCTGGGGAAGGTAGGTTAAATGAACCTGCTAGGAACATTTCATGCTGCCTTCTTTTCATGGTTAATAATTAATATGAATTGTTTATTTTCTGTGTGAAAGCCTTTGCTTTCCATATGACCTATATCTTATCTTGTATATTTCCTGTAGATCATGAGGGAGGAAGAATTGCAGAGGACACTATTGGAATCATTATCCAAGGATATGGTTTCTTCTGAGCCAGATTTTGTTCCAAATCCAACTTTGTCACTGCATGATATTCAGGGCTGCTTTGATCCAAGTCAGTCAGGCAATTCTCAGTGGGAACTCCCTGAGATTTCTGGGGTTACATGTGATATTGGCGTTAATACTGTCCAAGTGGATAGTCATGAGGATTTCCTTGAGATTGATGATCTTATTGATCCAGTGCCTGCCCTGGGCAACATGGACAAACCTGAGGAAAAATTGAAGCTTGAAGAATTGGTTGGATTAAGTGAACTTGACATATTCCATGATGCCACCATGTTTCTTCAAGATATTGGCTCTGCAGTTCCTCAGAATGTCCCTCCATTTGATGTGAGTTCATATGACTTTTTGACAAACCAGAGCAACAACCAAAACCAGCAGTTGCAGCCACATCATGCTTACCAGAGTTCCAATCAACCATGGTGGCATGATGAGAACTGTGACATCTTATCAGAAAAAATGCAAGAGATCCAGCATCCTTCAGGTATATACACCTCTTTGATTCAATGTCCAAGCTTTTTTCACTCAGCTTCAACTGAGTTTCCTCTGTCTGTGTTGAATATGGAAAAAGTGGCTCTCTGCATTGGCCATCCACACAGACTTCCTGATGGATTAATGGGTGGAACTGTCACGTCCACATGGCAAAAAACCATGCAAAAGGGACGATGAGGCAGCTCCAAAGAGCTCTTCTTGTGCAAGTACTCTCTAAGATTTATTTTATGAATTATACTCTGCCAACAGTTACCCAAAATGTAACAGCTCTGGATATGATTTTTTATTATACAATTGTGATGCCTTCCGAATGTAAATGGCACACTAGTATCTTCATAACACAACTACAATGTTATTGATGATGGCGGTGCTTAAATGGTAGTTTCTTTCGGTCTTTTCAGGGTGGGTTAGTGAATCTGCTGCCATTCATAGTGAAGCTGATCAAAATCAAAGCAATCAGGAGGACGCAGGTGCCATGAGTCGGTTCTCTTCTGCTCTTTGGTCATTTGTAGAGTCAATACCAACTGCTCCTGCATCAGCTTCAGAGAATGCTCTGGTAAATCGAGCTTTTGTGAGAATGTCTAGTTTTAGCCGGTTAAGAGTAAATAGCATAGCCGCTAGTGTTGGGGCAAGTAATGCTTCAATGACCATGAGAGTGGGCAGAAGTAGGGGATTCCTTTTGTTTTATAGCATTGGAATTTTGGGTGCTTTGTTTGGGATATTTATAGGAAGTTTGAGACTCTGGGAAATGTGTGTTTCTTGATAAATATATATGTATATTTGAAGCTTGTTCATATGTTATTCCCGTGAACCAAGCAATGCTACCCAAGATAGGTGCAGTAAATTTTAAAATATCTTCATCCCCATTCTCCTCATCCCCACTTGAGATGATTTATGTGATTAATTACTCATGGGATGATGAGAATTTATCCTTTTCGTTAGGAGATGGATTATCTAATTTTCCCTTGACTACAACCATTGTTATTTTATAACTTGGGTGTCTTTGCAATTACATCGTCCCATTATTGCAAAGGCCCTTCAGATGTCAGACGGCATCGTCTGTTGCTGCAATTTTTCTCCTTCGCCTTAACAGGCGCAAATGCTATGGAGACGGGGTAGGTTGGAGGGATGTATGGATGAATCTGGTGTAATGTTAAGAGCTTAAGGCCTGGTAAGGTTTTAAAGAATCTGAATTTCGTCTTCTTTTCTTCTGTTCTGTTCTCTTCTTCTTCCCCTTCTTCTAAGATCTCTACGGGGACACCGGTCTGGAAAAATAAACCATTGTCACATTGGTTGCAGTTACTTAAAATCCATTAATTTGTGGGAGAGAGAAATCTAATGTCAAGTGGTAGTTGTTTTCATCATGTTGTCTTACAATATGCGGCTGAGCAAACGAGATTAGAATTTTAAATTTTCTAACGCTCATTGTGTGTGTCTATGTATATTACCGAAGCTTACTAGATGGTATTTGAATTGTTAAGTTTGCTGATTCCATTGGGGGGAATTTTCACGTGGCCTTGGTAATCCGCTGGCTTGCAATCCTTTTGTCAAATTGCTTCTTGTTAATCATTGAGCTGCATTATAGGACGGGGACATTACCTTTGATGATACTGGCACACTTCCAACGAAAAAATATGATTTATTGTCGATTGTAGTGCTAGACTTGGTCTCGGTTCAGGCTCGGCCCGGAACCATCAAGTCGCATGTCAATGGCCTGTGAACAGGCTCTCCAATTTTCTTTTCTTTTCTTTTTTTTTCCCTTTGTCGAAATACTTTTCTTGTAGTTTTTTTATTTTTTCGCCATTCAATATTCTTAAACATATATTATGTGTACTAAAATATTCAAGATAGAAACTTCTAAACTAGAAGAAAAAATGAAAAATAAATTAGATTTTGATCGCTCAATTAATTGGCGTACTTCTTTCTTATCAGTGAGCAATTTTAATTAAAGAATTTGTAAGATAAAAATCTTTTTTTTTTTTAAGTCATTAATCATCTAAATATTTAAGGGAAAGGTAAAGGCTACTGTTTTTAATTTTTATTAACAGAGAAAAAAATTATTACAAGATTATTAGGAAAATAACCTCTAATTTATCATAATTAAATAATGATATTGGATATATATTGTAAATTATAAAACTGGTTTTTTTCCTTCTTTTTTTCGTCTTTTTCTTTTTTCTTTCAAATAGGTTGAACCGACAAGTTAAATCGTCGGTTCATCAACTTAGTTCGTAGCTTGCTGGTTTGGTGAGTTGGTGTTCATAAACTGCTATGACTCCTCGGGCACGACAAGTCGCCATTTGGTTCAGTTCTGCCGCTAGTCGGTTTGGTTTGGTTCATTGAACCATCGGGTTAGTTTACGGGTTTTTATTATAGTTGCTTTGTTAATTCGGTTATGGAAAGTGCACTTAGTCCTCCATGTTTATTAATTTTTTTCCATGTGAGACCTTAACCCTTCTATTCTTTATTTTGAATTCTAGACGTTCTTAAAACTTTAAAAAAGTAGTACTTTTATTAAATTCTTTATACTTTTCTCTCATCTTGGATATGTGTTATTTTGTCATTGACCTCGAATAGTTGGCTAATGTGTTGGGTTTATATGAAACTCTTGTAGCCCCTTTTATTATTTTTAATAATTTTTTTTATTATTTATATCATATTATACAATTAAATATATTTAATATTAATTTTTATTATATTATATAATTGAAGATGTTTATTATTATTTTATAGATTAATTATTGTCAACTAATTTGAAGTTGAAACAAATCATGAATTAATAGATAAAATTTAATGGATATGATACAAACCTATTTTAGCAAAATTTTGAAAACATTTAATATTCAAATAGGAGAGAAAATGGTTGATGATTGAAAAACTAAAAGTGTACTTTTATTTATTTATTTATTTACTTATTTACCATATTAATCTTAATTCATATTAGGGTTATATTTAAACATATTATTCGCTTTTATCAAATAAGAATTGAGTTTTAAACATTGATTTTGAGTGGTTTGTTGGGTATTGACATTCGAGTACTCTTTATTCCCATTTTCAAATTGTGCTAAACCATACTATTGCAGCCTTACATCTTATTAGTTTCTATTAATAACCTCTTTGATTGTTTGTAACACCTATATGTGATTTAATATTTAGTCGATTTTGATATTAATAATATATAATCATGATTCATTCTTACATTTTTCTTATTAACATAAACACATATAAAACAAAAAAGTTACATCCTATATATATATTTCTTTTTTTAGAGATCCAAATATCATTCAAATTGACTTTAATTTGGTTTGAGGATTGCTTCACATTAGTTCTACTCTATGCTTGATATTCTAGCTTATACCTATCTCATCTATTCTTATTAAGATCGTTGTTGGTGAATTGTTTAGTTCCCTTAGTTCTTATTTATTTGTCAATTTTTTGGCTAATTAGTTGCATTCATATGCATTAGATGGAAAAAAATAGTATGAAAAGGAGAAAGGACCTTTATTTCAATGTTTTATAGAAGATAGTTTTTATATTCATTATATATTCAATTTTATACCATTTTAGGTGTGTACGATGTCAATTGTCATAGGTGATCAAGTCCTAATAGGAGCAAGAAATATGGTTGAAAAGTGACTTCGCTAATTCATAGTAAGCCATTAGCTTAAGACTTAAATGTAGTGAAATGAATTTTGGGTTAGTGCCTTCCAATCTAAGTAGAACACACATAGATGTGATTGCTCTATGTACCTAAACTTTGTATGGAGTAACATGATTATGAGTCTTATCATTAGGCAAACCTTGTGCATGAGCATACATAATATAATAATAATTGGTATTATTTCACAAAAACAAATGTTGTTATAAAACCTAGGCTCATTTATGCTTCATCTTAAATGCTTTTATAAAACTTGTTTATATTTCATTTATAATTTTATCGGCATAAGTTTTAGTACTCAGTTGCTTGATTTATGTTTGGTTCTTTTGTAACTTACTTAGTTTATAAGGAACTAAGGGGATGTTTTGCATGGATCCCTAGGTTGCAGGTGAAGATGCTTTTGCTACTGTGGCAAGAAATGGGTCTTGAGAGGGTGCTTGAGAAAAGGAGTAGAGACCTTATAGAATGTTTTTGTAATAAAAAAGAAAGTAGATAAAGGTTGATATTTCTTAAGATTTCAACTATGATGTTCAACTTCCATTAATATATATATTGTTGTTGAATGGGAAATTCAAATAAGTCCAATAACTTGTTCTTTTTAGATATATAAAGTTTTTTCTTCAACTTAGGGATAATATGACTGCACCACTTTTGAGCAATAAGGATTTGATGAATATAAGTTAAGCCTCAAAAAGTAAGTGGTTAGGAGAGTTAGATGTATGGGGGTACTTTAAGAATATGGTTGGCCAGTCTCCTTTCACTATTGTTTTGCAATTCCCTTTATCTTTTCTTTAGTGTTTTTTCTTCTATTCCAATAAGTAGAATGTTCTATATGCTTATTTCTTACTCTTATTTTAAAGCACAACAAATAACCAGTTAGTACACTAAATACATATATAGTAATGAAAATAACTAATAAATACTAAATCATGTTCCCAGGGAACTTGTGAATAATTATTAGATTATAGTGGTTCTACTTTAAGCGGAAGGAATCAAAGTTTAGATTAAAGGGATAAAAAACTACAAAACTAAATGAACATTAAACTAAATGCCTTAACAATACATGAAGGTTCTTAGTTTCAGAGACTGTAAAATGAAATGCAGAGATGCAAATATGTTTTCATTTGGGTTAATGTAATATCTTAAATCAATAATGAAATTGACTACTTGAGGTTAAACCAAACTAGCAAGAACTTGCTTACTTTGGAGTAATGAAACCCTAATTATAGCATATATCATCCCATTAAGGCAATTTAGTTATAATTATTAGCTAAGAATTGATCCACTCACATAGGAAATTACAACTCTAGTTGGATTTTATGGATCAAGCATTGCTAAGTGACTAGGATTGTATTTTCTACCTCATTAAAAGCATCAGTTCAATAGTGATTTTTGTTATAATCTCGTGCATTTCTATGATACGATTTCTAAAACCACAAATTGTGTTTATTTAAGTTATCAAATCCTTCTTTGAATGTTTTGTTATAATCTTATATATTCATATGATAGGATTTCTAAAAACACAAATTGTGTTTATTCAAGTTATCAAATCCTTCTCTAGTATTTGAAACTTGATCTATATAAAATGGCAATTGATTACTAATTATATAGATAACAAACATAATTGCTAAATCTCTTAATACTCATAAATCAACATTGATGCAATTCAATAATAACATTAGTCTATTAAATCATCATTGCAAACACATAGAAATATTAATCGCATCTCAACGACAAATTTAATTGATAGGCTGCTCTTTATAAAAGAAAAAAAAATCGTTTATATCCTATTTTCGATTAGAGGTATATAAGTAGGTTTTGGCCTGTAAACTAATTCGTTTAACCTATTTTTTAAATATGTTTAGGCTGAGGTTTTTAGGCTTGTTAAAAAATTGGCCAAATAAATCCGGCCTATTTAACTTGTAGGTTAAAGTGATTGTATTAGGTTAATTTATTTAATATATTTATATTTTTGATTTAAAAATCAACAAATTAAACTCGTTTTCTAAATAAGTTAATATTAAGATATTTTAATTTATTTAAAAAATGAATCAAATAAAGTTAATCCATTTAGTTCACTTATAAACTTCTACTTCTAATGGATCAAGTAAGCTACTTTTTCTTTTTTTTTTTCTTTTCTTTTCTTTCATTTCGGGCAACTTTCATGTCCACCAATCACATATAGATAGGTGGGCCCGCAACCTGTGTGGCCATGTGTGTGACGCGTCTTCCACGAAAGCATGGAAAATTAAATTCCCATGTTCTGTTCATTTAGTCTTAGGCTGCGCTTATCTTGGTCTCTCACGTGCCAAAGAAAGGGCCCACATGTTTAAATGAAAATAAAAAGCATGAGGCCCAATTGAAGACCTCACCCCTGTCGAAGATGAAGTGGGAAAAGAAATGCAGTCTTCAATTGAAGGCTGTTAGTTGATAGATTTAGTTTTTAGTTCCATTCCTCTCCAAAAACCGCACATTCATCATTTTACTTATAATCATATTTATAGTCTAGTAATTAATTAACGTTTTCTGTTGAAGAAGATCTTAACTTACTAATCTATACCACTCGTGCAATTTGATACATTCATCGGTTGATTCTAACTCCCAACCAATCTTTTTATTCGAAAACAGTTACTGTAGGAGCTTTGAAATGCATATAGTGAAAATGATTCAAATAATGTTACTGTTCCTTATATAAATATTTTAATATTAATTAATTTATGCTTAGCCATTAATTATCTTATTGGTTGTTTTAATGATATACTTAGAATTCTGGTGATTGTTTTACATCATCTATTACTATCTAGAACCATCATTTAAGTTATCATATTTGAAAGACGTTTACATGGAATCAAATATCTATCTAAATCATACTATAATCTCGCTAATGCTTTGTCTAATCCAATTTAGCTATATTTTTAGTTGGCAACAATAAAGAATATCAATACTACATAATCATTCGAAATAAACTCATCAAATTTTCGAGGTTTCACATGAAAATAAGAATATATGAAATCTATGGAGACAAATAACTTAGAATAATGTGTTGTGGTACCAAAAGTCAATATATGGTTTAAACTTTGATCGGGACACATGCTAATACAAGAAATTTAAATAGATTAATTGTATTGCTAAACAATTTTAGTATTGTTTTACAAGTTTAAACTTGATATGAAAAGCAACTCAAACCCTATTTGATAGATAGTCCATAAGTGACATGATACACTATAATTACTCTACATAATAATCTAATAAGGACATACAATGTAACCTGAACTCAATCCAGTTATGTCATTTGAAAAATTATTTTTGTAAATAATATACTTCAGTTTTCTTTTTCTTTTATTATTTATCATTTGATTAACGACCTAAGATGAGGTTCATAATTTTTCTTTCATTTGAATGGGTAGGAACATCGAAAAAAATAACTTAATGAAGAGCTAAGTTCATCAAATGGTTTCAATTGACAATAGTCCCTTTTAGGTAATAGTCTACTTGGTGAAACAAATCTAACATCTAATATAGAGGATGACAAAAGAAGCTCATTCAATCCAACAATTACTTAGTGTTACAAATGATTGCGTATTGGTGAGTTCCATAGAATAAGAGGAGTGAAGTAATGACATCATAGTGATAACTAAGAAAATATGATATATTCATCCATACAAAACTAAAAGCTAAACTGATTATGACTCTTTTAGATTGTGTAAAAATTTCTTTACTATATTACGAAGTCCATAAAAGATCTAATTATTCATAATAATTAAGAAACAAACACAAACAGCATATGAAAAAGCAAAAAAAAAAAAAAAAAAAATCATGAAAAAGAATTAAACAATGTTTTAAAGAGAGAAAGCAATAGAACACGAGCAACTTCAACTTCGAATACTAAGCCATAACAAGAATCAAAATTACTAAAAAATGTAGAGTACTCAAGAAAGAAAACAAACGCCCAAAAGCGAAACAAAAGGCTAAAAATGTTTAGGGTTTATGAAAATGGTGCATATGCAGTGAAATGGATCTTTCAAGGTCATAAGACATTGCTCCAATCTCATTATTGAGAGTGGATGGCATAGGCTTCGTGTCATCCTACTCTCACAACGTATGTTTGAGTCATCTTCCTAATGCATAGGAAATAAGTAGACGCATTTGGGACATGATAATCAAACTTCCTTAAAATTTCGTTGGGATCGTATAGACGAAGTGACTTTATATAAATCTCTTAAAAACATCTGGACGAACTGACTTTCATCCGAATCTCATTGGGTATGTTTAAATGAAGTGACTTCCTCAAGATCTCATATAAAGAGATTTGACCAACGTCCTTAAACAATAGCAAAATATTTGTTCTTTACCCTTGCTTCCCGGTTTTAGATGTTTAGCCATTTCTTTTTTAATTTTTCCTGCATAACACTAAGAACACATCAATAGAGGCGAAGTATGAGATTTTTCGTACATGTAGAAACTCAGTATATTCAACGGATATCATTTCTTGGATACAGGAAAATAAAAAGGAAGAAAAGATTCCATCAAGGCCTTCTTCGGTTTACTAAGAATAGAAATTTCAATTCCTAAGATATCTAATTTCACATTTTGATAATGTAAAAATTACGAATTCAATACCACAAAAAATCCATTTCCTCAAAACCCATGCAATTTCGTTCTCTTTCTTATTCTTTTATTGTTATTCCAACTCCTATAATACATTTTTTTCTCTTCTAATAAAATTATTGCTTCTCTCTCTCTTTTCTCTCTCAAGGATTAATTGAGTAGTGTATACTATACGTAAATACACATAGTTATTAAATATGGATTTCTATGAATTGAATATAGAAAAGTTGAATTTCAAATAAATTCAATCAAATAAGTTTAATTATTATAAAATAAAGCATAACTATTAATATATATATATATATTTTCATCATTAACTTCTCCTTCCAATTTTATATTTGAAATGACAATAGAGGAATGTCTCATTCAGTATGGTTGAGATTTCTTTTATCTGTATTATATTTTTCATTTCATTTTGATTCTAATCTTTTCCTTAGCGTAGGCTTTCTTTCTATAAGATAATTTAAAAGTGGATAACTACATAGGATTCAAACACGTGGAGGTGATAGTACGTGGTTATTTAAAAATCTACTATTAATGTTATTATATATTTAAGTATGATTAGTAGTTATACACTAGTGTATGTACAAGTAGTGTGTATTATCCATTTAGTCTTTTTTCCTCAACATACATAGGCACTTTTTATCATTTTTCTTCTAGTGTTTATTCTTTATCTCACATATGAATTCCAATGTCCATATATCAAGCCAGTGATGTCAATATAGTGTTAGTAGCAATTTTTTATTATAAATGATTTAGACTTATGCTTTCAAAATGTTTAGGTTCGTGTTAGAATTTATATCTAGCTCTTGAGAGTTAGCATAATAATCAAAATTTTCAAGATAGGTCCATGCAATTTAGTTATTTAACATTTATATTGAACTTCAAGCACTATTTACCTACATCTTAATAATCTTTTGATAAGGGAAAAATGTAGATACTTACTACATTAGATGGGTTGAGCCGGATGATTCTCTTATTGTAAGTGTGGGTATATATTTTAATATTTGATAAGGTTTGAAGAATTAAGTCCAAACCTATAATGATGGGACTAAAGTATAACTCGTGAAGGCCGTCTTGCTCTATCTTCACCTTTCTCATCAGCATGGTTTATGATGTACATTAGAGGATTATGTGAGACCTCATAATTAAATGTTCCACATGAATTGTAGGAGATTATGGTATTAGTTTTTAAAGTAATAGTTGTGAATATCTTATCAACACAAGCTTGAAATTTTTAAGCTAAGTGATTGAAATGAATCTATTAATGTTTGTTGGCGAGCCTATTAATGTTTGCTGGCGAGCCTATTAATATTTATTGGCTTGCTTATTCACTACTTGTAGCTTGGGGCATTAGAAATGGCATCAGAGCCAACCCCTTACCAGTAGGTGAATGATTTGGGTTTAGCTTTGGTTTAAAGAAGAGGTATAAGGAGGGTGAGAAGTATCACCGGGTTGGTAACTTCTGGTATGTTAGTAGGTGTTCCAAATTGTACACTGAAAAAAGAGGAAGATCTAGGCTTAATTGTAAGGTATTACGACGGGGATGTTGCATATTTAAGGAGGGGAGATTGTAAGACTCCATGGTTAAGTGTCGTAAATGAATTGTGGGAAGTTCTGATATTAGCTTATAAGGTAATAGTTGTGAACTGCTTGTCAACATAAGTTTGAAACTTTTGGATTAATAGATTGAAATAAAACGATTAATATTTGTTAACTTGGCTATTTACTACTTTTGGCTTGGGGTGTTATATATTATCAATAGGACTAACATGCGATGGAATTAATTGAAATGGGTTTTCTCCAAACATGGAGTATTAGGGTTTAAAGGCTTAGTGAAAACATGAAAGTATCTCATTAGATATGACTCACTGTGAAATAATTTCCCATAAACCTAAATTTAATTTGATATGACTTACAAGTTGGAAACTAAGAGTTACCTACCACAATATTGCTAAAGGGTTGGTAATAGATTTTAAGAGCAAAAGACTCAATAATTAGGGTTTTACTTAAAATAATCTCATAATTGTTGTTGGGCTATAAGAAATCTCAATATTTATATTACATTAGCAAGGGAAAGAGTAAAAGAATAAAGTAATTAAAAGTATAAGTGAAAATGGGTAAAGTAATTAAAGAACGGACTAAAAATAATTCTATAACAAAGGTAACACTAATGTTTGAATGTTAGTAGATCGTTAATTGGATGGAATATGCATCTTCTGAAGCCTGACATATACTCCTTAGTGGTTGGAAGGAAAATAGCTATTCGGGTCGACATAGGAACAAGTTAGTTGGATTGATTAGGGTTTAGCTCTTTGTTTGGGAAGCATATTCTACATTATTGCTTTGCCCTTTGCTTCTGTGATTCCAACTGTCTTTGTTGACCTTTAGCTGCTTAGTGCATGGTATTCAAATCTCTATTGGAAGGAGCCTTACACAGGTAACCAATTCTTCACTAAGTTTACCTTTGAGACCAAATTTTATGCCCTTTAATGTTTTGCTAGCTCGTTAGTAGGTGACGAATGAGATAAACTATTGGCAAGCTGTGGCTTGCTTTAAGCTTGATTCGGCTTGAGTTTGATTAGCAAACTAGCTAAGTTCAAATTCAAGATAAAGCTCGTTTATTTAAACAAGTTGAACTCAAGCTTCAGTTTGGACTTACAAGCTTACTTACTTAGATTACTGAGTTGGCTTGTTTAAACTTATGAGTAGGTTATAAACTTTATTTATATTATAATTATTGTATATATATTATGTGTTTTATTAAATATTATTAAAATTCAAAAGCTAATATCTATATAATATCTATAAATATATAATATGTTAAATACATAGTATAATACTTATTTATTGTTTGTTAATGTATTTATTTATATATTTTTTAACTTTGTATACTTAGACTTATGAGCAAACTTGAGCTTAGCTGTTTTAGGCTAGAGTCAGCTTAAGTTTAATTAGTAAATGAGTTGAACTTTAACTGAAGGTAAAACTCGTTTATCTAAATAAGCCATATATGTTCGAGCCTCAATTTATAAGCTTGATAAAAAGCTCGGCTCAAACTCGATAAATTTTAAATGAGCCTAGCCTGAACCTTTAGAAACTCAGCTCGGCTTATCTATAGTCTTACTTATTAGCTTTTACTTGTTTTCTATAGTTATATACATGAATACATAGCAAGAACACCATTACAGAGCATTGAAATATGGAGGAAAATTATGTAGACTTGAGACCTACAACATACTTGCAAATCCTTATATCTATAGTCATCAAATGATAAGATCATCCACAAGATCTAGCTTTTAGATGAGTACAATAAATCCTTGCACTTAATGATTCATGCTTGTTAACTAAGTTCATGCCATCAATTTTAATCCAATATCCTTAAGTATGGATTGAAATAGAAGGTTAGGTGAATGATTGATTTTATCTTGAATGATCAATACCGCATTTGTAGTTACTACTCTCTACATGGCACTCTTAATTGTAATATGCTATTACTGTTTCAATAACAATAATATATTTTGAATGTGTTGAAGTGGTTTTAAAAATCTTGAATCAAGCTATCACATTGTTCCATGCCAATCAAGTTCATTGAACCCCTAAGCCAAGAATTCCAACTTTTGCAGTTATATGCCTGAATCATTTGTAAGCGCCTATTAGACTCAAAGATCCATTATCAATGATTATATTTCATCAAACTAGCTTCACGAGCAACACTTTTATCAAAGTCAAGGCTCTAAACCATTTTCATGTAAACTGAACTTCAATGAGTTCAAGAGTAAGCTTTTATACCAGTGGAGGGAACTATTATACCAAAGATTAATCATCTACAAGGGTTTGTTAACCCGAGGATTCCTTATCATTAGTTAATTTTCATGTTTCCAATTTTCACTCATGTACCTTCATAGGCACTCAAGATGAGCATAACTAAATCATCTACTCTTAATCTAAATGATTCATTTACTTTGTGATCCCCTTGAGGAGATTG
Source organism: Lumnitzera racemosa (assembly GCA_024138005.1). Classification (NCBI taxonomy): domain Eukaryota; kingdom Viridiplantae; phylum Streptophyta; class Magnoliopsida; order Myrtales; family Combretaceae; genus Lumnitzera; species Lumnitzera racemosa. The sequence goes on from JAMXBC010000011.1 coordinate 64,742,527, forward strand.
TCCAGTTCATCATTTGATCAATGATATCCTTATTGCATTAACTTTGTAACTATTTCAATAATTAGATGACGGATCGGATGGTTTTATTGACCCCAAATTGCAATATTAGCAAATTGCTCTACTTACAACATTCTGAACATAACTTTTGCTTACAGAGCCTCTTAAGTTCCTAAAATACATGTGGCAAAGTTTGCTCTTAGAATGGATATTGTTCTATAATTATTTGTGAAGACATCAATTGATGCTCAAGCTTTATTTATTGAAACATGTTATGTATTTGTTTTATTTGTTTCAAACAAATCCTTTCAACCAATAAAGTGTACATCTGGTGATAAGATATGTCAATAAATATGACTTCATCTCTATCAATAGGTGCTTATTACATATAAAATACTCTCTAGTAACATTTTAAAAAATGACATTAGTCTATATTGTAATAAAATAATTATCATTTTGAAAAGTCATTAGTAAACTTCTACGTTCAACAACTGTCCAAAAAAGAAAGAAAAAAAAATACTTTTATGTTGAACAAAAAGGAAAAAAAAATCTTTATTAAGTTAGTTGATTTTTTGTTAAAAAGAGTTTACTTTTCTTTTATCAAATGTGGGTCTTGCAATTCTCTCTCTCACATAGAGATACGTGCATACATACATATAAGGAAGGAGCTTAACTCACTTAGGAAAGGAAATTAAATGGGGAATGATGGCTATAGTTGAGGAGACTCTAGAGTATAAAGGAAAAGCAAATTGCCAGGCAAGAAGAAAGAAAGAATGAGTAGTTAAGTTGAGAGAGTAAGCAGAGTAAATTTCTCCAAAAGTGTACGGACCAGACTAATTGCTAGGGCTAGCGAAGATATTTACATATTACATTGTAGAGGTAAGCATTTATATAAATAAGATTTAGCCCTTATAAGATCATTTCCTATCAATAGTCTGATTAAATTTGGAGTCTCATTAAATATGATATATTCATTAAATTTACTAGTTATATCTTCAATCCTCTTCAATAACACATGTAGTTCATTTTTTGATAGCTCAATAGTATTATTAATGATTTTTTTTATCCTTCTTGTTCTCATTCAATAATTTCATAACTAATTCATTATACCGAGATCCATTTATGAGAAGAAAAATTAACTAGTATGTAAATGACATACTAAGAAGGATCATGTAGACTCAAAAGAAGGTAGAGGGGTAGTGTATGTAACAGAGAAAGATGGTATGGGACAAGTTAGAGGTACTTTGAATAACCCCGATAGTTCGTATTTTGTCAAGGTTTTGCAAACTTTGCAATTGCTTGAAAAGTGATTAGGAATCTTATTGAAAGGAGTCTTTTTTAAACCAAGTTTTTATATTGGTAGTAGAACGGATGGCCTTCAAGGCGTACTGGCGAGCATATCGAAAAGAGTAAGTAAAGGTAAGATACATTCTTCGTATTGGGGGCAGTTCCACGCTATTGTATTTAATTCATTACTTTCGTTATGTTTTTTCAAAAGTTAGAATGGCTTACTATACCAAATTGATTCCTCTCCTTCTTTTTGGCATTGGAAACTTAGTCAGATTCCACTTACGCATTTGTGATTGGTTCTATGGTTCCCCTTATTACGTCTCTTTCAGTAAGCTAAAGTACTCTAACTTATGGTTCTCTGGTTGTTGCTCTTTTTTTTTTTTTTTTGGCTTTCTTTACACTTAGATCTTGCTTCACTTGACTTTGTACCCCTAGAGGTTACCCTTTTGTCCTCCATTGCCTATGCTTCCAGGATTCTTTGGACTTTATATCATTTTTTAACCTCTATTTATGCTGCATAAAGGGGAAAAAGATGTAAAGCATTCTTTAACTTTTGCCTTCCCCTATCACTGCTATAAAGATCCCCAACGTGAGAGCCTTTTGCAAGTTAATCTCCACATAAAGACTTGCATAGGACATATTATTTCTAATTGTATGCTCATCTAATTTCCGTTCACTTTATTCAATCAAAAGTCCATAAAAGATATTGTCTAAGCTTGAGTCTTAATGCATGACTGCTACCGACAGCATCTACCTTTTTAAGAACCAGATATTTAGGTTTCTTTTCTAAGGTACTCTGCTTCGGGTTTTAGACCTTCCTCCATCATATCTTCCTCTTGGTGAAATCTAATAACAAAGTAAGCATGGCTTAGGTCTATGAGTGCTACATTCCCTTTTGCTCGCCTAGGCTCTTTAGCGCTCATCTACAAACTCCAACATAGGCTAAAGTCCTATGTATTTCCCCATAAGGCTGCATCTCTACAATTAACCAATATTCCATTTCTCGTCAATAATAGGATATAATAAACTAAATATATTCCCCCTCCCCTATCCCTAAAGCAGTTGAGCAATCTAAGATAGTTTAGGCAAAGAGATTGAAATCAACTAAAACTTAGAGCTGAGGAATAAGAGGCTAATTAGAGTGAATTTAATGGGGTAAAGAACTTATTTGAAGGTGAAGCTGATTTATATGGGAAAGTAAGAGGAAATACATTATGAAAGTTAACACTTACGAAAGAGAAAGACATAAAACTTATCAACAAACCTAGCTATTAAGGGGTGGTTTTGGATCCTTTTCTCTTCTTTCACTAACCTCTAACTATAAATCCAAGAGGTACTTATTTCAATATCCGCAAATCTCCAATTTTTTTTATTGAATAGAAATTCTTAGATTTGTTTTCTTTCTTCCATTTCTACCATCATCAATCTATGGTAATCTACTACCATAAGTATATTTCCATAGATTTGGTGAATCTGAAGAGATTGTGGTAATTGGTTTATTGGTTTGTCCGTAGTTTTTTTCTTTTCTTTTCTTTTTTTTTGTTTTTCAAATAAGTAGTTTTATTTTATATATTGGTTATTTTTTAGTTTCTTTATATTGTCATCCCCTATATGGTATTATCTCATCGTTTTAGGGGATTTTTTGTATTTGCCAATTATTTGAGTTTTATTCTTTCATTTTTTTTTATTTTTTTTTATTTTTTGCTAAAGAACAAGAACTTTATTCAAAGATAAAACAAAGTAAGTATAAGACAGCAAGAAAAAACAAATTAAAGAGATGGTGGTAACATACCCAAACTAACATGGTCAAATCTCTTATATAAGAAATAGGTATTAATACCCCTTGGATAGAAAAAGTTATCCTATGAGAACAAAGAACCAACGCTCTGATTAGAGAAAATACCCACATCAAGTAGGGTACTAGAAAAAACAACAAAAAAAGATAAGGACTCTCCTAAGGAAAGCTTGAACAGTGAAAATGGCATTTCCTACTTGAAGAACTTGAAACTCAAATCTTGACTCTTCAACTTCTATGCTTGCTATGGTGCTGTTGTCCTCCATAAATAAGCCAACAAACTTGAAATGTTTCAGATCTAGAGATGAGAAGAAAAAGATGAAGGAGGTGGGTCATGTCTTCATTAGGTCTTGAAAGAGAAATGAAAAAGACAAGTTAAAGAGAGTAAAAAAATGGTTGTGTTGATTTAAGTGGGGTGTTTAGGTAGGGGGTGGCTAGCCACCCCTTAGGGTTTTTTATTCACATTGTCCTTTGGGGAGGCAAAAGGAAAAGAGAGAGAGAGAGAGAGAGAGAGAGAGAGAGAGAGATTTTTATTCATATAGGAGAATTCTTTTGACTCGCAAGGTGAAATAATTTAACTTTTAAAGGGAAGGGTCAGTTTATGGATTGGGTTTTTATACCCTTAACCTTTGTCAATGAGTCCTCTTGTATGTATTATCAATGAAATTCAATTTTATTGTACCATAAAAAAAAATGAAGGTCTTACATTGCTAATTTGATATTTTAGATAATGTGCAAGAATGGGAACTATCAGACATAACAGCTTCTTAAGTGCGGTGAAGGATATTTTCTCTTTGAAAAATCTTTAGATAATTGCGAATGTACCCCAAAATTATTAATAAAGTGTAGGGAGATCCTTAAAATCTCAAAGTGTGATTTTTTCTCTCATAACTTTTGAAAATAGGTATATACCTCTAAACGGACAATAAAACTCCAAAAATAGTAGTTAAAAGGATAATAAATAGTGATAATTTTTGTATTTTTGTAATAATTTAGAAATGTGACTAATTGAATGACATTAATAGTTTTAGAAGCCCATATCATTTTGCTTATTTCAATGTTATATGCTATTGAAAGATAAATGGATCACTTTCCTTTTTTTTCCATATGCAAATAGGTTAAACGAGTTAACCCGGCTTAGCCCATTTTGGCCTGCAGGTTAAACAGGCCAAAAACCTTAGCCCTAACTCATTAAAAAAACTTGTTAAAAAAGCAAGTTAAACAAGTTATCCTACGGGTCAAATACATAAATATATTAAATGAGCTTATCCAAACTAGCTCACTTTGGCTCGCTGGTTAAATGAGTTAGACTTATTTAGCCTATTTTTAAATGAACAAAAAAACTTTGGCTCAAACCCGTTCAAAAAGTGGGTTAAATGGGCCGGCTTGTGGGCTAAACTCACTTACACACCTTGACTTTAAGCCCTTTTTTGCATTGCATATTTGTGTTTTCATTTTGATATTGTGTATTCTTGTATTATATTTATTACTTTTAGTTAGTCGAACATTTATCAACTTATAATTGTTCCATAATTATAAATTTAATAAAATAAAATAATTAAATATATTTGATTAAATAATATAAAAAATAATAGAAAGTATAGAAAATAGAAAAAGGTTAAACCTTATGGACTCTTAATTGGTAAAGTTATAAAAAGTGGTAAGTTGCAAAACACCACTACAGGTAAGTCATGCATTCCATCTATGATTTGTGGATAGCACTTCCTACATTTTGAAACTAAAAAAAAAAAAGAAAGAAAAAAAAGAAAGAATTGAAGAAAAACCAGTTAGGTCAAAGTTGTGTTAAGTGACCTAACTTCATTTGAGCAAATTTCTATTTATGAACTTATTTTTAAAACTATTGGTATAGTAGTTAGGAAGTTACCACCTTAAGCAAGTCAAGTTACTAACCAACATGGATGTATGGCCACCCATCATGTAATTTAAGGCTTTACTATCTCTTAATGGTTAGGGAGTAAACTAACTCTAGATCTTTAAATCACAATAGCTTCTTAGGTCGGTACGTAACTAACCTACTCTTAGGTCTATTATTAGTATAAACAATCACATTTTGAATATGAATGTATTTGCTTAATACAAAAGATTCAAATAGTGTTGTATATTATTGTGATTTAAATATAGGAGATATGTGATATATAGATAAAGGTCAATGATAATTGAAGCAAAAATAGATGTTGTTATTATACTTTGATAATAACTTTCCATTTTTATATTGTATTTCAGTTGTAATTTTAACAAATTGAGAAATTTTACATTTACTTTCTTGGCATAATGTTGATAAAAGTATATAAACTTATATATATATATATATATATTTCATTTTGGTGCCCTAATATTGGTTCTTTTATTTTATTTTAATATCATTAACTTTTTAAAGCGAAACAAATGTCTCTAGTATGTAATGATTATTATCTTAACACTATGTAGCTTTTGTAAGTGCTGCAACTTTTTTTCTTTATTTTCTTTTAAATTTTAGTATTCAAACATCAAATGATTGATTTTATTGCCTTGAAAAAAATAAATAATTTCTTTGTTAATTGCCATTATAAAATATTGTAAATAGTAATAGTAGTAATAGCAACAACAATAGGTAGTAAGAAGAGAAGAAATAAGTATGTGTATAGAAATTTCAATTGGACATGGATTATGGGGAAGATATTCGAATTTCACAAATTCTATTTTAAGAAAAAATGGGGCCAACTAAGAAGTTAAACTCACTAAGCTAATCGTATCCGATGTTGAAGCTATAGAGGACTTGATAAATCAATCGACATCGGATACGATTAGCTTCAACATTAAAGCATTGAATTTATCTTTGTCGCAGCCTCTTCACCTGATACTTAATTCAATTAAGGATGAAGAATGGACCAATTATACTATTCAATGCTATCCCTTTTGAAGGGGTTGGTATTTAGTTAAAAAAACCTAAGTTTGCCTTAATGGGTTGTTATGCAAATCCGATTTATGTTTATAAGTCATATATTTAGTTATATCAGGTTTAAGAAGTTTAGACATTTTAAAGAAATCACATAATACAATTTAGAGCAACATATTAGAATTATGTTATCAATTCAGAACAAGCACACGCATATAGCCAACTATCTAACAAGTAAGGTTAAGTATAATTCTAAGCCTTCGATACTACAAACTAGTACTCTAAAATATAGTAACGTATTAATCCCAACTTACCTAAACTTTTTTCTTGCTCACTTGAGTTGCAAGTCGTATTGGCCATCACCAAAAATTCCTATAATACAAATATTGTTTCAGTTTTCCACATAACTGTTATATATTGGTTTTATCCTATAATACTTATTATTATCCTTGGTTTAAGATTTAATATACCCAATTATTTAGGTTTATAAGTCATTTACAATTATTCTTGATTTATGCTAAGTTTCGATTTAGTTTCTGAATTGATTTTTAAATTAGGTTTTATTTCTGTTTCTAAGTACAATTTTATACGCGAACCGTAGAAACTCATTTTGACCCATAAGGTGAAATTAATCACATTATTTCCAGGTTTTCTAAATATTATATTTAACCCCTAACCAGTATTTTATTTTGTACAATATACCCTATATCTAAACTCAACTATTGAGTTTACTCTCGATGTGAGAAAATTTTACATTTTTCATATAAACATCTTAATTTGAGTCTCTTACCAAATTTTGTATATATTTCTATTATTATTATAATATCAATTTTAATCTAATATTTTCCTACTCATTAGTTTCTTTTACTTACATATTATATATTATCGCTTAATATGTACATAATATACACGTTTAATATTTCTATTACTTCAAATATTATCTCCTAACATTAATTAACATCTTAAAATACTTAGATTTATCCCAAATCAGAATTTATACTTAATTACCCTGAATTACAAAATTAACTTAAATTTACTATTTTGTTCTATTACATATATACTATATAATACCCTAATAATTACTTCTAACACCCTAAACGCTACAAATAGCGTACTCCATTAGATTTCAACATCTTAAAACATATAATTATGTACTAAATAAGCAATTACCCATTTAATTACTTAATTAGTAAAAAATTACCTATTTTATATATCATTTTAAGGTCTAAAAATTATTTAAAACTTTATTTTTGAAAAGAGCTTCATAGTACTATTTTAAATGCTCTAACTAGCCTACAAAAAAATTTTGGGCTCAAAACTACATTCTTAAGGTAATTTATTTCTAAATTTAACAAAGCTCGGGTTTATGAGATTTCTTAAGGATAGTATATTTCCATGTATCAATTCATCAAAATAGAAGTTTTCCTTTAATCCAGATACTAAAATACCGTGGAATAACAAATTTCATAATTTTTAAGAATATTTAATATTTTTACAAAATTAAATAAAATCAGGTTGGAATTTAACTTACTCAACCGATCAGCTTCCAACCACCAGTAGTGGCTATAAGTGTGTCTGTAGTCTTGGGCGATGGGGGTAGAGTGGTGTGGTGGTGGTGGTTATTTATTTCCAGGTAGTCGTCGGGTGTGGGTTTTCTTTTAAAGCCTTAATTGCATAGATTTTTTTATAATTTTTGTACATAAACCCCAACCCTTAATATTTCAGTTCTCTTTAATTTTTTTACTCTCCAAACAAACCAAATGAGCTTTTGAGAATTTTTGGGTATTTATAGAGCTCTAAGAGATTTTTTATGCATTAAATTGACTTGACATGTGCTTTATCCTCTTCTAATTTGCTTTTTATTTAGCTAAATTTTATTGGTTGATTTTTTTCTTTAATTTACTGCTTGCCACACCCCAATTCCAGACATTTCAACATTTTTTTTATTTTTTCCTTAATTTTTTAATGAATTTTCTTTAATTATTTAGTATTAATTTAGTATATTTCAAGTATTTTAAGTAATTTCGCATATTTCTATCTCCATGTAAATTCATATATGGTACAAATAAGTATTCCAAAATATTATTTATATTATTTCATGTTTTTTAGTGTGCATATAATTTATTTCTATCGATTCATTAGTTATCGGAACTCGTTTTATGTGTTTCCAATGAATAATGGATAATATACATATAATTCAATATTATATTATTTAATTATTTATTTTCCTAAATCAAACTCGCAGGATCACTTGTACTAATATTTTTAATTTTGTTATAAAATTTGTGTTGGATTAAACAATTTGCTCAATTGCCATAAATCTTATGAACTAAATCTCAAATAACTGATTGTGGGGTTTACATAAAAGAACTCTGATATGTACTAGATCAAAAGGAAGAATCTAAGCACAATTCAACATCATGTAGCAAATAGAGTTACATCTTTTTCATTTTTTTTATAATGGATCTATAGAAAAGAAGAATCTTTTTATGATTTTTGGATTTTTGATATAATGAAAACAAGGAAACAAAAAGATATGGACATTTATCAATTAAAGATTCAATCGATAAACAAACTAGTTTGTATTGAATTCTATTTTTGTAAACTTGTGAGATAGAAATTGATAATATATATATAGATCGATATAACTAACAAAGTAATTCGATTATAATAATCATTGTGATCAAATTGATTAATTGATAATACCATTGAATTCAAGAGAAATCCATCTCTTTGAATTTACTCATAAAGAAAGAAAAGGATTTACAAATGATGAAAAGTGCAATACTGAAAACATGTTGATTGTCTGTTACAATAGAGAAATAAGACTTATATACTAATAACAATTGAAACCCTATCTAATGGCATTCTCATAAATACACTAATCATAATAAATAAAATAATATGACATACTTAATAAAAAGTCACATCATGATTTTTGACTAAATAAGTTCACGTAATTTATACGATTACCAACAAGCCTATCTTTGGTTTTCAACATAACATGGCTATGTAGTCAACATGGTTGCCTCATAGTGGTAGCAATGTAACTCTTAGTCTTTGTTTCCTTAAACCTTTGGCTTATTTCGTAACCCCTTGAATCACATTATTGCCTCTTGTTGAAAAGGATTTGTTATTGAATCTTGGAAGTTGAATTATCTCGCATTTCCAATAGGATCAAAGACAAACCTATGACATCTAAGTAGGAAAAAAGAAAAAGAAAAAGAACAACTCAAAGAAATCAAGGTTGGCATCTTCTACAAGCAATCTTTCCATTTGTTGTGAGCCTTATCCATGAAAATCATGGACTTCAGAGGATCTTTGTTACACTCTAAAGCTACAAAGTTGCAACAGTTTTGCTGTGTAAGCTAACCTCTAATATTAATTAACCTTACAGTTCTTATTATAGATATTATTGACATAAGGCATCCATGACTCTTCTCTTTGAAATAAACAGCTCAAGTAAAATTTATACTAAGATTTACGTAAAAAGCTAGAACCTTAAGTTATATTTATACATAATTACATTCATATTATCTTACAATCCTAGGAAATTAAACATACTAGATAGCCTGTTAACGGGCATATTATAATTCCAGTTCATAAACCTAAAAATACTAATAAGACATTGAAGGTCTCATTTAAATAGCTAGTTGAACCTTACTCCCCCATAACTTCAAAAAGAAACTGACCTCAAGATAATTATGTCGTAGCATATTAGTTAAAACCTACAAGAAAATCTATAAGGGTATAGATAACCATAGCTCAGTAAGTTAAATTGGAGACTTATGACTGCATAACAAATATAAACAGGGTTATTAAATAATTAATTATATGCAATGCAATACGCAAATGTCATTACACAATGTTGTTCTGTTTGTTGTGAAATCAGAGTAATTTCATCCGCTTTAATCTAAGTTGAGGAGTTTTCATATTTATATAACAGTTTACAACTAAACCTAAGTTTGTGCAATAGAGATACTGCTCCCCCTAAGACTACCCTTTGAATCATTGCTTTCATCCTTGTAGTAACCTCCTCTCTTGTCACTTAGATTGGCTAAGGATGAAGAAAAGGTCATTATGCTATCTAATGCTATCTTTTTCGAATGTATCGGTGTTTGATTGGAGAATCCTAATAGTCTTCTAAAGGATTTCAATGCTCATCTAATTAGGGTATTTAAGTTGGTTATGATTAAGTATGGTTTAAGGTAATCAACAATTTTACACCATTCAATTCACATCAGTTACTAAACATAACACAGATTTTAGCATAAAGTCAAATACATACAAGCACATGCATATAACTACTTACAATCATAATCATATGCAAACCTAAGCCTCCAAGTAGTTTAAAATAGTGCTCCAAAATATAATAAAGTATTGAAGCCAGTTTACTTAGAATCTTTAGTTCACTTATTCAACTTGTTGTAAGTCGACTTGTCTTCGTGTCTTCTATAATATAAATACTCTTTTAGTATTAATATTCTTATGATATATATACATTTTCGGTTATGATTTAACTCAATTTTTCATATATACATATTATTTATTATCGATTCATTTTAAGTTATTTTAAGAATTGGTTTCTAAATCCGGTTTTAATTTAAGTTCTAATTCAATTTCAGCTATGGGTACTATACATAAATCTTAAAAATGTGTTTTGAACTCTAATGTGAAATTAATCATATTAGAATTAAGTATCCTAAGTATCACTTTTGGTCCTTAATTAGTATTTTAGTTTACACGATATATTCTAATCCTCGTTTATATATCGAATTTACTCCTAATGTGAAAAAAATTTCTATTTTTTATATAATTACCTAAATTTATGTTTCCAACTATATTTTTTATATATTAATATTAATATTATTATATTATCCATTTTAACTTAATATTTTGTATTTATTATAATTCCAATTCCACATACCATTTAAATTATATATATTTACTACATAATACTCATAATAATTACATCTAATACTCCAAATGCTAAAATTATTGTACCACATCAAATATGAACATCTTAAAACACCTAATTATACACTAAATTAATAATTATTCAATTAACTATTAATTAACCCCTAAATCACTAATTTTATATATATTTTAAAGGCCTAAAAATTACTTAAAATTTTCTAAAATTCATTTCTGAAAAAGGGCTTCATAGCATTGTTTTACACTTCCTAAATAGTCTACATAAAAATTTTAAACTTAAAACTATACCCTTAAGACTATTTATTTCTAAATCGAAATATATTTAAGTTTAAACGGTTTCTTAAGCACTGCAGATTTCCAACATAATTAAATTAAACCAATATTTTTCTTAAATCTACATACATAAAAACATCAGAATACTAAATTTCATAATTTTTTAGATAAAATTGATAATTTAATAAATTAAAGAAAATCGGGTTGAAATTAGACTCATTTGGCTGTTGGACTTTCGCCTATTAGCAGTGTTCCTAGGGTTGTCGATTAGCTTAAGCGATGGTGGTAGGGTGTGTTGGTGGCGATGGTTTAGTTCTAGTTAGCTATGGATCGTGGGTTTGGTTTTAAAATCTTAATTGTACAGATTTTTTCTAAATTTTGTAAAAAACCCTCTCTCTCTCTTTTTCGATTCTGTTTAATTTTCTAAGATTGCAAATAGACCAAATGAGATTTTGATAGGGTTTGGGTATTTATAGAGCTACATGGGAATTTTTTCATTAATTTTGAGTTGACATTAACTATATCTTCTTCTCATTTTGACTTTCTAGATGTTTTTTTAAAATTGGTTAAATTTTTTTCTTTCTACCCTAACTTGTCATGACTTGATTCTAGAAAAATCCTTCCTTTTCCATTTTTTTATTTTTATTTATTTTTTAAATAATTTTCTTTAATTATTTGGCATTTTTAAGCAATTTTCGAACATTTTGAGTAATTTCACATATTTTTACTTACATGTAAATATATATGGAGTATAAGCAAATACTCTTAGATATTATTTATGTTATTCTATAATTTTTAGTGTGTATATAATTTATTTTTAGTGACTCGTTGGTTATCGAAACTTGTTTCTATGTATTTTGAATAAATAACGGGTAATATACTTATAATTTGATATTATAATATTATATTATTTTATTGCTTATTTTCATAAATTCAAATTTACAGAGTCAATTTTACTAATATTTCTGACGTTATTATAATAATTTAGGTTCGATTAGATTTTTTAATCGATCGCTCTAAACTCTATATACCAAATCCGAGCTTTTAGATACATGGCTTACAATCTTTAACCACCTGTAATAGGATATCACACCATGCCTTGTTCAAAACATTCAAAGGTAGAATTTGTTGTAGTTTTGCAAATGAAAGCTCAATGACATGGTTTTCACTAAGCAAGTTTGCATCATTGATTATTAGATCTCGAACTGCTTACCTTTCATGCTCTATAATTTTTGAAGTAGTTCAATGGTTGCCTCAATCTTCTTTATTTTAGTGTCTTCTAGCCTCGCTTCTTCCATTTTCTCAATAAACTCAACATTAGCATTATTTATAGTGTCTTAGGTGATTTTCTCCTCATCCTCTTCCACCCTTAAACTTTTATGCACACCCATAACTTATGATAAGGTCTTTAGAACCTCAACCTCTAGACCATCTGATAGTTCTCGAGTTGTTGACTCCATATTTCATTCTCTTCTTGAATTTGCTTTTCATCTCCTCACATCTATACTACCCTTTTAGCTTAACTATTCCTAAGCTCCTTTAAATTTTCTTTAAAATCATTGGTAATAGCACAATTTGGTTTCCTTAGTGAAAAAATAAATGTAGTTCAAAGGGTTATGAAACACACCGTAATAGAATACTTGTGGGGTTCCCAAACATACATGACAATTGTTTATATCAGAAATGTCAAATAAAATAGCATCTCTATACTTACCACTAATTAAAAATGCAATCCTTGCCTATCGGTAACTCAAATCACTTTAGTATTATGGACAAGCTCATAAGGATAAGGATTTTCAATATTTTTTATGCCTAATTAATCAACCAATACTATAGTACCAAGCTTAGTGAGATAGTTATTGATATGAAATAATGCAATACTTAATTCAATTTGACCCCATATAATTAAAATTGCAGCAACCCTAGAATATCAAACCTTAACTACACAAAATTCTCACTAACTACAAAATTTCCAAAGGTGGAATCAAAGTGATCTAAAACTTACCACAATGAAGTGCATGATCATATTGTGATATTAAATAATGATGTCCGCCAAATCGTAGGGAAAAATTCGAGCATGATGATAAAATTATATCTTTTTGGATCTTTTAATAATGGATCTAAAGAAAGAAGAAACTTTTTATGGTATTTTTGATATAATGAAAATAAGAAACCAAAAAGATATGGGCATTTATTAATTAAAGATTTAATCAAACAAATTGATTTGTATCAAATTCTATTTTTGTAAACATGTAAGAATAAAAATTAATAAAATATGATTAAACTAGTTGACATGACTCAGGAGCAATTCGATTGGTTGATTGATTTTTAATACCACAAGAATTCAATAGAAATACATCTTCTTGAATTTACTTTAAGAGAAAGCAAAGTTTTTACAAACCATGAAAAGGATAATACTAAAAACATTTTGATTATCCGTTACAATGGATATTTAAGATTCTTAAATACTAATAACAATTGATACCCAACCCTTGTAAATAAATTAATCATAATAAATAAAACAACAAATTTATCTAATAAGAGATTGCATTGTGATTTTTGACTAAATAAGTCGATGTGATCTATATGGTTGTCAACACATTTGTATTGGTGACCATGTATCTCATAGTCCTCTAGCTTTCAACATAACATGGTTGTGTAGTGCCTATGTTGGTGGTCGTGTAAATCTCATTTCATGACTCCTCAAATCACAGAAGCTCCTAAACATATGGATCAGATATCTGATTGCTAGATATCAACAGCGACTTATTATTTTAATGAATCATTTTTTCAGATGAAGAAGATTATAGAACACTTACTCGACATTGTACTCAATTTTTCTAAAGAATTCACCATGGTATATCTTATCTATCAATAATACCTGGATAAAGATTTTTTATTGCTGCTTAGTACATATATATGAATTTTAAAAACATAGGTGATTAAAAAATATATATAGATTGACTCAAATTTTAAATTATGTGCTAATTTTATGAATAAAATTAGTTATGAAGATATCTTTATGATTTCTTAATTGCATGATGTTGACTTTATATACCTTTTATATAGTGCCAATGCACGATCTTATTAAAAACAAATTAGTATTTGTGATGTGAGATTAAGCATCATGCATCTTATTTGTCTTAAATTATAATAATTTATAAATTAGACCAAATTAAACGAAAGTATTATAGTTTAGAAGAATTCATAAATCGAACTATATGCTTTAATTCAAGTCAACAAAAAGCTAAACCTTATTTCTGTTACTTGATTTTGGATTGGTAAGAAAACTAAACCGTGCCCATCGCTAATGAGCACATGATTAAGTTATACGAAAGAGCTAATTAAAATAGGTGTAATTATTTTAATTCATTTTATGTGTTGATTGGGTTTCATGGGATATAGGGAAAATGTACGAGAAGATCGAAGTTTTCTTACTATTTCATTTTAAGACCCGGTTTTTCATAATAGAGCCTTGTGATTCTCTATCATAGGTGCTGCTAAAAGCAAGATCCTAAAATGAAATACACATACATACAAATACACACGATTTCTAATTGAGAAATATAAAAAAGGTAGTTCTTGAATAAACAAGGAGACCTAAAACAAAAAGGTACGAAAACTTAGATTAAGCTGCATTAGAGAAATTACATTTAAAGGGACTAGAGAATAAAAAATTAGACAAAAGAGATAATTAGAAAGGGATTTATGTTTATCTTTAATAAATATGGAGATCTAATCAAAGTGGTCATATGAGTACATTTTGAGTTTCATGTTTCACGCGACCGTAAAGGACATTTGGAATCAACTCGTGGAGTTAACTTAAAGTTACAAGCACAAGTGACATGGGAATGAGATATAAAGCATCAATCCCATTATTCTTAAGGAAGAGGGACTCATTCTTCATTAGGAGTTTTGCTTAATCTTCTAGAATAGGAGCTTAATAGCATGATAATGAATACTACCTTTTTCATCTATTATATGAATAAATCTGACTACTCTATTTCCAATTTCACTTAAGCGCAATAGTTTAGGGTGTGACAATAATGCATACAATTCTTCTTATCTATTATATGAAACAATGTTAAGGTACTTTTTACAATATCATATTTTTACTAAGAAAAGTTCACCAAAAAGCGCTTTTTATTATTATTATTATTATCATTTCGAGACTTTTCTTTTCTCATTTTAGGACATATTTTTTATTTTTTTATTTCAGGATCTACGTTTTAGTGGCACTTGTAAAATATCCTACACTGCAATGTTTTGAAAAATTGGGTCTTGAAAGGAAACTTTCTTCTTCTTTTTTTTTTTTTTTTTTTTCGTTAAATTGAAATGAAAAGTTTGAAAATATAGTTGATAAAATAAAAAGGTAGGAAAAATTTAGATCCTTCTACTCCTACTTTACTTTTCTCCATTACAAAGTGATGTGGTTCCTAATAAAAAAAAATTTTCAAATTGAAAGCCTCCAAAATAACGTGGCTTCTCATCTGTTCCAATTAAAGTAGTAATTACTGAAATAGAAGGCATGGAAATAAGCCACATCAGTTTCGCATTATCGTTCGGTACGTGTAGATGTACTGCCTTTTTACCTTTTACTCTTTAATTTACACATTCTTTATAAACGGAAGGAAAAAGAAAAAAGCATCTCTCGGAAGTGATTTAGCATGGAGAAGCGTTTTCCATAGTCATATTATATGCTTTTTATTATGGAACCTAGTCAGCATGTTCGAAACCTAAAAGATAAAAAAAAAGGAAAAAAATCCGCAAGGATTCCGTACGAACATTCATCGGGTTGACTTTCGAGTTATCCCATATGATTCCGGCCATATACAAGAATGATGTGTTTATTGTTACATCCGAGGAATGTTTGATATTGGATTTGGTATTCCCTGTTAATTCTCCAGCTAGGGTTTTGGAGTTAGGGTTGTGTCTTGGAATCTTGCTTCCTTCACTAGCTTCCTACAAAATGTCAACAATCGGGGGCTTTCTTTCACACGCTCATTCCTGGTCCTGCCTTTCTGTTCGTATTGCTATAAGAAAACACGCTTTCGGCTCTTCAATCTTCAGTTTCACATTCATATTCATATATTTGAACAAAAGTCAAAATTGGAAAACCCCCTTGAGAAGCAAAGGGATAGTGACTTATGTCAATTTGTCACGGACCAATCAAAGAGTTCACCCATGTGGAAATCAGTTTTTGTTTGGCTTGTCACCTTTGAATACCACTTTCTGTTGCTTTTCTTTCTAATTTTTTTTTTCCGTGGAGTTGGAGTTTTCAAGTCTTCAACTTTTGCACCATCTTGATTATTTTTCATTCCACGACCAATTTTTTAATGGTTCTGAGTTCTCATCTAGAACAATAATGGCCCCACCAGTTGAAAGCTAGTTATATATATATATCAAGAATCTTGTATTGATTTAATTTATACCATTTGTAATGATGGATATGGTTTCAAAACCCTAATTGGATAACTAATAAATGTGGTGGATACTTGTATTTTGATTTCATAATAAAAAATAAGCACAACTTCTCATTTTATAGTTAAAAGCAAAGGCAAAAATGATACATTAGCCAATCTTATTTGACGAAATAGAAAATGGGATTTGAATTCACCTTTCATCTATTTTTATCAAGGGTAAGCAACTTTTTTTCAAGTATGTTGTAACTTGTTATTTTATGTTACTTGACTAGGTTTTAGTTTTAAATTTCTAGAGCATACACTTTATAAAGTATGGGAAGAGGGTTTCTCTTTATGCCTTTAGAACCTGTTCATCCAATATTTATGCCTGGACCTTTTGTGTGGTACAATTGATTAACCAAGGATGATTAATACCCAATATTGAGTAAATATAAAATTGGATCATTCAATTTAAAACTATTGATAGGGGTGGGAAAAAAACTAACTAAATCGAACTAATTCACTAACCAAATTGAAAATTTGTTTTTTTTTTTTTTTATAATTTGGTTTAGAAAATTCCCAATTTAAACCAAACTGAAATATTATGGTTGGTTTGGAAAAAATAAACCAAACCAATTCATTTTGTAGAAAACATAGTTGTATTTTACTTCAATTAAAGATTTTTTTATTTATAATATAGCACTTAAAAGAATTTTTTATTTAAATTTATTGAAATGTATAGGCATGAAATTTTAATTACTATAATGTATAAATTATAAACGAAATTAGCTATTAACAAAAATTTAAAAATTTTTAGTCACATAAATATTAATTTCATTAACCTCAATTATGCTAATACTTATTATTTTTAAATTAATTCAATATTTTTTACATGAGATTCTATATTTTGCACATATACTTATCTAAACTAGAAGATATGGTTCAATCCATAAATTAAGAATCAAACTGAAATTTTATAGTTCGAGAAAATTCCCGATTCGAATTGTGTGATTTGATTCAAAGTTATAAAAAACTAAACTATATTTTTGTGGCTCGATTTGGTTTGGAGGAAAACTAAACCAATTGATCCATGCTCACTCTTAACTACGGTGTTGTTTATTGCCATGTTGATGGAATTCGTCACAAGATGTTAGAGGCATATCTATCCAATCGAATCACAAAATAATGTTCTTTCATGATACGATTCAATTTGAATCTTGAAAGCATTTAATGTAGTTTATTTAAGAACCTCAAACATGAATACTTGGAACCAAACCAAACCAAACTTTATTGCTAAAATAAAGAAAAATTTCTAACTTATAAGAATGTAACTAGATAAGTTATTATAGAATATCCAACCTACCTAACCCTTAAAACCCCCTACAGGGTACTACCTAATAGGGTACCTATAAGGTTTTGGAACGGGTTATAAGATATGGTTTAAAACTAATTAAAGTTTTGGGATAAATTATGAAATTTTAAAAAAATTCGATAGAAAACTTGTTACCAGATAAAAATAAAAAATTAATAATTAATATTAACTAAAATTTCTAATACCTAAATTCATAAATAGATTAAAATACGGACGATAACAACTTCGATCGCATTTACTATTTTCTATTAGTATTTATGAATATGTATTCGTGTGAGATTTGTTTTAATTGGCTAAGAGAAAGTCCTTATGTATTTATTATATAATAGAGAGAAATAGTTAAATAAATAACAAATTCAATATAAATAGTGACCATATATTTAAAATTAAAACATATAGAAAAGTTAGGATGTAGCTTGATATAGAGGATGAAGATAGTATAACAAATGGATTTCTTAATCCTTATTGTGTTACTTATGTTCTATAAATAATATAAATAAATTTCTCATAAAATGATTAATGAAAGAAAAAAAAAAGTCATTTGGTAAAAAAAAAAAAGAAATCATAAACGGGTTTGGCATGTTAGGAAGCATGCACTCTATTCGGCGCAAAGCAAGTCTTGAGTATATGGCTAAAAACTTAATAAGATTTAAGAATAAGTTTGAGAACTTTATTATTGTAGTGGGATGGGTTTTGGGTTCCTATAACTCGTTTCAAATATGCCTCGTTTACATCCCTACTAACTTGTAAGGAAGAGTCTACTTTCTATACCTATAATTTTTATTTCAAAGTATTCATTTTAATTCAACCCTATTGAACCTATTATATATCTAAAAACTAGTGTTTTTAGACCTGAATCGATGCGTATGGTCTAACTTGGTTTGATTTGATATAGCCATCAAATAAATTTGGGTCATCTCTTTGACCTTTATCAATAAATAATTGTGATTTTGGTTCGATCCAATTGATTCGACCGGTTTAACTTGATTCTTATTGGAACCAATTGAGTTTTTTAGATTGAAAAATACTACTATCTTCTTCTTCTTTTTTTTTAGAAATGCACTAAGTTACGATGAAAATAAATGTAAATCTAAGAAAAACAAATTGTAACATGTAACAAAGTTGTTAACTTTAAATCTCAAGAATATAGATAACTTTATTACTTTATAATAAATATGAATCACAATTTAAATTTTTTATTAATCACAATTCGATTTTAGTTTGACTATCTTAATTCTTGACCCTTTCTAATCTCATATCAACCTTCTAGTTTTTGTTTGATAATATTCCTAAATGTAATTAGTCTGGTTTTCGGCGGATGGTTTGGCTTGTAGTTAGGTGGGTTATGCTATTACATGTGGTTCAACTGGATATTAATGTGGGGAAAGAAGTTGAAACGTGTTGAAAAATATATTCAAAATGAAGTTGTGAACCGGTCACTTTAGTAGTATAGAAAGCTAATGCGAATTATTATAGTCGATTGGACTAGTAATGGTTGTAATAACTTATACGAATGGTCAACCTAGTATGAGAGAGATACAGTGTCGATGAAAAGAATCAAATCATTCCCCACTTTGTATGGAATTGATGTTAGGATCGTATGACCCTTCACATTTTGGTATTAGTGCTCGGATCAAATTTCAATTCGCAAAATCTTGTATGAAAACATAATCTGGGATACTTAAAAAACTTGGAATGCAAACATTATTTTATTTGTAACAGTTTTAAAACTATATGCGAAATGGAACTGTTAGTGCATTTACCATATTATAAGTTTACATGTGAACTGTGCTTTGGTTTACGTATGTGCTTCAGTGCTTGTGTAATGTGGTTATCTTATTACGTTTATTGCTCTCCACCTTATGTAATTATTTTTTAAAGATAATTAATTAATCAAACTTTAAATTTTGAGATGCCGTTGAGCCATCCATAATCTTATCGAGATAGAAGTAGACCTAGGTACAGACGGGATCTAATTTGTGATCCGATTTGAAACCGCTTTATCGAGTCTAAGACTTGGGTCAAATTCGATTGTACAAGTTGAACCCATGAAACCAACCCCGGGTTAACGGGTTCAAGTTAGGTCAACCTCTTAGATTTATGGACCCGACAGTTGTTGAATTACAAAACGATAAAAAAAAAGAAAAGAATAAAAAATGTTGGAATAGAATAATTTTAAAAATAAATAATAATGAAAACTAAAATTTTTGACTAATTTCGTATAAATAGAAAAATAATAATTTCCTATTAACAATATTTAATACGTCACTATTCATAAAATGTAATAAATATAATTTTAAAAACTTATGTAATTTGATATATATAGACCTTTACCAAAAAATGAATCTTATTTTTAGTAACGTGGGACTAATTTTTATTTTTTAAACGTCTTTATAGCCTTCATATCTTTTATCTTGTATTACTAATATAAAGATTGAGTTGAATATGACTGTATATAAATAAATGTATATCCTAAAATAACTATTTTGTAAAATAGAATAAAGATAATATTTATCTTGTGTTTAAATAATTTTATTTTAAAATCTAAAATTTAGTTTAATTTTTAATTTTTAATTTTTTTCTCAAAAAATTGTTTCATAGTTTCTTGAATCGCTGGTTGAATCGATAGGTCTAAAGAACCGACCCACAAACTAATCCCATGGGTCTAGGTTTGGTTCACTATTTTAGGAATCAAGAACCAATGAGTTTGGCTCTGGGTCTGGTTTCAAGCTGATTTGGAACTGTAACTACGTCTAGACTATGCAAAGGATTGATTGTACCCTTTGAGTTTAGGACGTGATGCATCAAAGTACAATTTATCGTAGTTTTCAATTTCTATCACCTTGTATAGGGGCATTTGAATCCAGATTGGTATCTCTTATTTCTGAACTCCAATTTGTCCCTCTAGGCTTTTAGAAGATATCGATTAATTGTAATAACATAGTAATTTGTCAAACAAATGGAATAATTGGTATAAATGATGCGATAGTCTTAACACTAGGAAAGATAGTTTCCAATAACATATGTGATATTCTCAATATTCGTTCTACTTACCTAAGTTTTGCTCATCTTATTTTCTGAACTATTCATATGATGGAAAATAAACAATAAATCAAACAAGGTATATTCAAACCCGCAGCCTCCTCACCCAAAATAAAAAACAAAAAGGTTTTTGTTCGGCAAAACCACTAGAGCGGGTCTATAAAACTTACATATATACTAAAACCCATTTGCAGATATACTGTTCAAATAGGGATCTGCTGATTTGTTGAGGGTCAATATCATGTAAAGGTATGGGATTCCAGAAGGACCTTGATTACGGATTAGGATTTTTATCGAGCTTTGATTGGAGAATCTTAGTCTTGGGGGCTTCCATTTTTCGATTGTGAAGAATTTAGGGTGAGAGCCATTGTCGAGTTCAATGTGGATATGCGTGTTTGTGTATCGTTATAGGAAGAGGTATTAGGCTGGTCTTGTTTTCGAAATCGGAAGGGAGTCTAAGTTGTTTGTAATCGGGTTACATTCCATTATTCACGGATACTACTCATCTTTATTATTAATGCTTTAAGAGCTTTACGTGATCGTTACTCCTTAAAATTGTTTATTTAACTTTAATATAATATTATTCAATAATAATATCAATATTAAAATAATTTTTAAAATTATAAATATCTTATACGATGGATAAATTTACCAATATTTTTTTTTCACCTTTTATTTTTCTTTCCCACTACCTTTTTACTCCAGATTGAACTTTCTAAAATTATAAATATTTTATTCTAACTTTTTTTAAACTTACTCCGATAGTATAGGACATAAGTTATAATATCTTTATACCTTGTACCAAATCAATGATTTGTACTCTAAAGTACACGCAGTATACCTTTTGGATTCCATTTTCACCCTATAGAAAATTTTAATTGATAATATCAAAAATGAAAAAAATATAATATTTTTAACACAGTACATATTAATGTGTAAACCCATTTACCCATCGAAGAAAAAGTGAAAAATATTTAAGCATACTACATTATCCATTTCTTTGCCGACTTTCATCCTAAAGTAGCATTACTATCACTGCTCTGGTGTCGATTTACATTAAAGAACAATGGTTGCTTTTGAGTTGAATTTGTATAAATCTTGGTTTATTTTATTGTATTATGTTTTTCATCGAATGTTTTTATATTATGACGGATTTGATGTTGTTATTTATTTTCAATAAACCTAAACCGATGTTGTTATTTATTTAGATTGTTTCGAATTATATTATTAGGTTTATGATGTATACCTTCATGAAAAAAAAAAAAATACAATTAAAAGATATCTGATTAAATTGATCGAGATTACTAACTTGATAAATATTCTAGTTATAAGTACAGGAAAATGCTATAAAAATGTTTGTAATTTTGAGCATGGGCTATTTAATATAATATGTAATTTTTTACTCATTACTACAAAAGTTGTTCAATTCGGTGCTTTAATTTATATTAAAGTTAGACTTCGTTTGGTTTATCTTTTTTCCATCTTATTAATATTTTATTAGTGTATACTTGAATGTTGTATTTGATAAGAATAAAAATAAAAAGATGAAAATATAATTCTAAATATACCCTTCTTCTAAAATTAAATACCCAACAAATCTCAATTAATTTAAGTTTATTTATTCTTTACTTTATTTATATTTACAAATATACCAATTAAAATAATAATTTTTAATGCATAAAAATATTTTTCAAATTTTTTATTTTAAAAGTACGTGGATTTTTATTTTCTAATTCTGATTCTTTAATTATTATTTTTATTGTAATTATGAAATAAAAATAGATGAGATATAAATAAAATTTTTAAATATTAGATTTTAAATAGATACAGATCATATATAAATAAGATATATATAAAAAAGTGACAATCTAAATAAGACGTTGACTAACTTATATTTGAGTGACCTTTGCATGAATTATCTTTACATGTGGATATGCGTTGCAAATTAAAGCACCCCAGTTACAGATAGGCATTGAACCTCCATTACCTAGAGGTGGTCATTAAATCAAATCTACGGCTCAACAGCTATTTTTAAGGCCTTTGAACTGTGAATATTTTTTTCCTTTCTTTCACATTTCCCTCAATTGTGGCCTATTTATCTTTTTTTTTTTCAATTAAATTGAAAACTTTATATCATTGTTTGTGATAATTTTTGTTTCAATTTTTTTAATTCCGAAATAATTTATCTAAGATTGTATGAGCATAAATACATAATGTTATATTATATATACTTATTTGTATTATATATATAATATATTATATTATATATATATATTTAATTTTTAGGATTGTCTTCAGCCATTGGACTAAATTACTGGTTTAATAGCTCGATAACTCGATGATTTACTATAATTAAACCGTTTGAACTCTTAGTATTTAACGATTCAGTAACCGATTTAAGCCTATTTAAGATAGACCTAACCTAATTCATTGATTCGATAGATCGATTAAATTTTTACACATATTTAAATATACCACATCAACTTTTTACACATATTTAAATATACCACATCAACTTTCTGCTTCATGTCAGCCAATTTCAGCACATTTTCCATCTGACCATACAGATCCTAACAGACATTATCTTTACCCCAATAGTCCTGTAATATTCGAACCTGATATAACCATTTTTGTTTTCGTTTTTTTTTTTTTTTTTTTTGGATACTCCGATCCAAAAATCTTATCGTAACAAGACCTCTTTTTGGTCGATACTCCAATCCTAAAATCCTGCCGTAACAGGATAGACAAATGCTGAGTGTAATCAAATGTGTTAAAACCGATAAGGTTTGCATTTGAAAGCGCCTTGTAACTAGAAGGGAAAGGGTTATGAAGAAAGAAGCCCATTTTGAGTTTGATAGACCTTCTCCTCAAGAATGTAGGCAACACCATCATAACTGTTAGTCCATATTCATTGCAAATAACTACGAAACATACCCTAAATCTGTTTAAAAACTAATAAACACTTTGTTATGAATGTCTTTTAGCCAAAGGAACACATACTTAGATAGTACAATTGAAACTTTAACATGAAAACACTAGCATGAATGAAAATTAGATAAAATAGAGACAAAGCCTAAAACTTTAGTATTAACATTAGCTTTTATATGAATGAAAAGTCCAAACTAGTTAGTACTAAGTTTGTATCAGTAAAACATGCAGTTCTTGATTTGAAAATAGGAGTAAAAATCGCCCTGTACATGCTACCTCAATTTAAGTTAATGTCTATTAACATTGAAATAAAGGAAGGCATTCAATTGAGCAACTTGTCAAATTAAGTATTAAATTACATATTTTGAAATAGGTTACTTACAAATACATTATTTGTGTTATTGTGCCTTAGAGAGTTGTACCACCTATTCCGATATAGGTGGGCCATCCTTGACCTTAGGGTGGTTGGAAAATGGTTTATTTATTTATTTTTAATTGATTTTTTTTTAATTTGGATTTTTTGTTAAAATTTATTAATAATGTATATTTTTATTATTTAATAGTTAATGTTTAGCCAAAAAAAAAAAAATCCAAGTCCTTATACGTATTTAAAAAAATTTTGAAAAATTCAGGTTATATATTTATCAAAAATGAAAACTCAAGTCCATCGTTTGTAAAAGTATAATATCATATGTTGGTAATTAACCCTTTTGAAGCTTTACACAATATACTGCTCAATCTAAAAAATACAGACACTTTTTGTATCCTTTCTACTTACAAGTGCTTAAAAAAATTGATGGTTGTTTAGTAACTTATTTTAAAAATTTTATATTATAAAAACATAATAATAAAATTCATAAGTTTTATTGAGGATTTGAATCTATAGTTACTATATGATTCTAAGTTTTAAGGTGATTTCTACATAATGTAGATTAGCTTTGTAGTTTCAATATTTAAAAATGTATGTTATAGATATAATACAAAGCTGTTTACTCTGTAAAAGTTGGTGTAGGATGACATTCAAACAATATTTCTAAATAACTCTTATAATACTCTGAGAAGTTAAAGTAAAGATATCTCTATTTTTTAAATAGTTTTTGGTGAGGTGGCATAGTTGATCAAAGAATAAAATGCATTATAAGAGTGATAAAGCTAATAATTCACCGGCCAGCAATTCGCCAAATGAGCTGAATTTCTTTCCGAGAGATGACGCAGCCAAACACTAAAAAACAAACCACCCCAAATCGAAAAAAAAAAAAATATAAACAATTATAAAAATGGTTCCTTTCTACTTCTTTACTACCTTTTGACCCACACCATTTCCAATTCTCATTTTATTATCAACACTGTATAAATTAAAATAAAAATAGAGAAATATAATTATGAGAACGAACAACCCCCATTATATTTTCGTAGAATAGAATCATTACATCTTGCTTATTTTCTCATTTTCCAAGGTGTGTGTTTTGACCCAGTAAGCTTCTAAAACACCATAAGATGCCTTAACCACCTCGAAATCAAAACTCTGACTTTTGTTTCCCATCTTTGCTCTCCTGTCTTGCACAGTTTTAAGTCTCTTGTCTTAATTTCTTATTATCTGTCTGAATTATGGCGTCTTGGTTTGGGTAGGTTTTTGATCACGCTCAGATTTCAATCTTCATTTTTCTTTTGACTCTAATTGTTTGAATTATTCTTCTCTAGGGTTTGAGGTAGCTGATTAGCAAAACCCTGATTGGGTAATTTAGGGCATTTTGTTAGTAGACAAGAGTCATCATTTGATGATTCGATCTAGTTTGCTTGAATTTTTTGGCTTTTTAGTATGAGCCATATGAATGAATGTTTGGTTACACGTTGTTTGTTGTTTAGGAATTTATCATTTCAAGAAAGAAGTCAAGGGGAGAGCGGGGCCATGGCTCGTGATGCAGTTGCTTGTGCGGAGAGGGCAACAAGTGATATGTTGATTGGTCCTGATTGGGCTGTAAATATCGAGCTTTGTGACATGATTAACATGGATCCACGGTATGGCTTTGATCACTTATTATTCCATGGGTGTTTGTTTGCTAATATATTGTTGCCTGGTGGTTTGCTGCTTTAGGTTGCTTTGTAGCTTCCTTGAAAATGTTGATTTCAAGCTGATTATCGTATGTTACTGATTTCCTTGACAAGAATTAGAAGACCAATGGCATTGTGAGATTCTTGGTTAATTCCATATTTAGTAGAAGATACAGAACAACGGGAGGGAAGTACTGAATGTCTATAAAAACTTACTGAAAAATTCTTAAGATGTTGAGGAGCTTGGAAAGTTTTAATTGCACCATGAAATTCAAATTGGCTGCATTTGTGTGAGATTGAGTTTCCTCTTAAAATGAATGTGCATGTGTAAGACTGGTTTTCACAAGTATACATGCCTTGGTGTTGGCAATCATGCCATGTTTAGGCTCCATTTTCTTGCCCAAGCTTATAGCTAATTTTTTCTTTGGGCTATTATTTGGAAGTCTAGAAATGTTGCTAAAAGATTATAGCTTCTTCAAACCATCTGTCCTGCTTCAGTAGTAACTATAGAGACGTAATTGTTGAATCATGTCATTTCCATAATTTCTGGTGTCATATTTATCATTTGGTGGATCAATAATATTGGCTTTTTCCTTTGTGTTGGAATAAAATTTTATAGGCAAGCCAAGGATGCCATGAAGGTACTCAAAAAACGTTTAGTGAGTAAAAGTCCTAAGATACAACTCTTGGCTCTTTTTGTAAGTCTCTCTCTCTCTCTCTCTCTCTCTCTGTGCGTGCGTATGCATGCGCGCGCGTGTTTGTGTGTGTGTTTGGAGTCCTCTATTTCCTATTTACCGCCAGGGGTGTTGAGTGGCATATGGTGTGGCATTTATCCATGACCTGCAGTGTTAGAATGTCTTTGGCTGCAGGGTCTAATCTTGTTACACTAATGTTCTTTTTCAGTCGCTCAATCCTTTTAGTGTACTCTTCCTAGATTAGAACAGGTAGGTATCTGTGCCTTAAAGTACTTCCTTTCTATTCAGGCAATGGAGACTTTGAGCAAAAATTGTGGCGAGAGTATTCCTCAGCAAATTGTCGAGCGTGATATATTACATGAGATGGTTAAAATAGTAAAGAAAAAGGTGATTAGTTGGATTTTACTATATTTAGTACCATTTTCTAAGCATATATACATTTTTACTATTATAGAGAGTGTGAATCTTCTACTTTGAACATGCAGCCTGACCTGAATGTGAGGGAGAAAATATTGATATTGATAGATACATGGCAAGAAGCATTTGGGGGACCAAGGGGAAAGTATCCTCAGTACTATGCAGCATATAATGAATTAAAGGTGATTTTGTTATCGTGATGCTGTTTTATTTCTCAAGTGCTAAGTTAATTGATATACTAGCATGTAGTAGTTGTTGTTGTTGTTGTGTGTGTGTGTTTTTCTTAATAAATTAATTATTTTTTTTAACGGAATTTTTTCATCAATCCCTACATGGATTTTTTTTGTAACATCAAGCTCAGCAATTTGTATTATAGTTGTCATGGTTGTTACTTCTTTCTAAAATATTTGTTCTCCCTTCATTCTTCATGTCTATTGAACAGTTAATCCTTGACATGGGTTTCCTTCTAATTCATAGGCTGTTGGGGTTGAATTTCCACCTCGACAAGAAAATAGTGTTCCATTTTTCACTCCGCCGCAAACCCAGCCAATAACAGCTCACCAGGCTCCTGAATTTGATGCAGCAGCAATTGAGGCCTCTCTCCAATCTGATGCTTCTGGGTTGAGGTAAAATTTCAAATAATTCTTATGTTGTGCCACCTGATCATTCAATGTCTAATTCAGTTCTTTGAACTTGTAAAATTATTGGGTAACTTACCAGCATAAAATCCTGCAGAGAGATTCAAGTACTACTTTACGTTTTCATCTTCTGCTAATGTCTTGTTGCAGTAGTTATTCTGAAGTGTGATTTTTCCATGGTTAAATTTTAGAAGAAGTTATATACTTCCATTGAAACTTGGCTGATAATCTGGGTTATCTGCAACTTTCTTTGCCCTTTTGCTCTCCTATTAACCCATTCAATGTGATAATGGAGTTTGATATTATAAATTAGTGAGGAGTTAGACTTTGGTTGATTTTTTTGGTGGTTTTTCTTAGCCAGTTCCCACATCATGTTTTGCCTTTTCTTTTTTTGTTTGGTAAGGTGAGAAATAGATTACTTTTCAAATATGTTTTGCCTATTTTTCTTTTATCACATCAGCGTTCTGCATTGTGCATCCTACAATGCACTGCTCTGGAGCTTTTAGCATGTTCCTGATTGATATTCTTGTTTCATTTGGTGGTTTTTTAGAAGTATAGTCTGTTGTACTTATAATGAGACAGATTTATACTAAGATATATATGCATAAATGAAGACATCTCAATGTTCTGTGAGAAATAAATATGGAGATGGATTCAGCAATAACAAAGAATATTGAAATGTAGCCAGGACCAAGCTTAGCACGAGCCGTGAGAAAAACCCCCTGGGTCCTTTTTTTTTTTCCTGGGCTATCAAGCAGAGCCAAATAGAAGTTTGACAGCTCGATTTATCATTAGCTTAGAAACTTTACTAAAGTACTTATAGGTTGTGCTCCTCGTGCATTTTGGTGAATTGATTGTGAATCTTAATGTAACAATCATTAAGATACACGTGTATTACTATGACATTGACATGGTTGCCTGTCTTTCTATTGTTAGCTTGCCAGAGATGCAAAATGCTCAAGGACTAGCTGACATTTTGATGGAAATGCTTGGTGCTTTGGATGCTAAGAAACCTGAGGTAATATGAACTTCAATTATAATACTTGCTGAGCTCTCATAATATAAGCAATTTCCAGTGTGACGACCTTGGCATTTGCAAAGGCTCTATCTGAATTATTCATTTTTTTTAATGATTAATTTACAGGCTTTGAAGGAAGAAGTGATTGTGGACCTTGTTGATCAGTGCCGATCTTATCAAAAACGTGTCCAGCTCCTTGTGAACAACACCTTGTAAGAGTTTAAATATAAACTTCTCTTTGGTTTGCATATGTATAAGATGCTGATAGTAGATGATGTTCTTTCAGAGATGAAGAACTTCTATGTCAGGGATTATCACTAAATGACAAGTTACAACGAGTACTTGATCAGCATGATGACATTGCGAGGGGAACTTCAACCAATCAAGCAGCAAAAACTGGAACTTCAGTTATGCCATTAGTGAATGTGAACCATGAGGATGATGAATTGGAGGATGATTTCGCTCAGCTAGCTCACAGGTAATTCTCCAGGGGTTCCTTTTTATGTCCTCCAACGGGTTAACTTTCTTGTTGAGCAACTTATTTTCCTCGAGTCAATCACTCTGTACTCCTACAATGACGATAGGGTATTTTAGATCATAATCATGAACTGTATTAAGTATATTTTACCATGAACTTCCCTATACTAAAACAGGACAATAGTAGCAATTTTTCTGATGTCTTTCCTGCTACATTCCTTCTTCCTGGATAACATCAATAAACTCGATGTTCTTACAATTTTAAGAGCTTGGACATGCATATCACAAAAAGAAAGGGAACATAAGTACATGGTTTTGGATATAATAAAGGAAACTGGAGATGTACGAAGGCTAATGGTAACTTTAAATCATAGGAAGCAAGTTCAATCACTTCAAATTTCTTTACATTAAAACTTGAATTTGGATACCGGATTTTGATAATCTCCCTGTCAAATCTTTTCTATGGGAGGATGCTGGTTTCTTAAAAAAACCTTTGGGATAGATGAAAACAGCTTCATTCTTAAGGAAGATGAAGAGTATAAAGCTCATGGGCTATAACATGCTTCAATTTCATGTGGCCAACTATCTAGAATAATGTGTTTGTAGTGTACTAGAATTTATGAATGCTCTTCCTCCAGAAGAGCAATATCCTTATTGCACTTCTTGTGGAAAAAGCTATGTATTCTAGTAATTCCTGTACTTTTAGCTTGCGGGTCTTTTCATGGCTTGTTGGCTGAACTTCTGCTGATCCATCTTAAGTTCATCATTTGAAAGTTGAAACCAGTTGTACTGGAGGACATCGTTTCACCTGTAAGGCAAAAATTATATATTCTGTCCTTGCAAATATACCTTAGCTGTCACTTGAAAATTAAAGGTGCTAAGTTTGTTTATTTATTTATTCATTATGAGTGTAACACTGAAGAGACATTTTATTATGTGATTGGATCTACCGCTATGACAGTTACGTTTAATGGTTGCTATTTCAGTTCATTTGACAGTTCATGAGGGATCAAGAGGGGAAGATCATTCATCTTTCTGCTTGTGTTTGTTGTATTCCTATCATATAATGTACTAGGTTCGAATATTAGCATCCACCTATAAATTTTAAGAGGGAAAGCTTTGTATGGAGCATCTGGGTATGCCTTTAGTCTGTTCGTGTTTCAAAAAGATATGAAATCCCATGGTAAAGAAAGTTAAGAGAGGATAGGTGAGGGAGAAGGAGCTGCCATTCTGAGGGTGGGAGGCTTAATTTAATTTGTGTTTCAAAAAGATATGAAATCCCATGGTAAAGAAAGTTAAGAGAGGATGAGTGAGGTAGAAGGAGCTGCCATTCTGAGGGTGGGAGGCTTAATTGGATTGAGAGTGTATGATCATATTTACCAAAGCTAATTTTAACTGCTTATCTCCTGGCATGGGAACCAACCTTCAGAACCTCTTTTTGGGATAAGTATCAATATTCAGGACCTGTGCATTGGTTAAGTTCAACTGGAATTTAAGCACAGGATCTTGTGCAAATTGTTGGTTGAATTCAATTGTTCGGTTGGTCCAAATATAGTTTGTTTCTGAAAAACGATGCATGGTCTGACAAAATATAGCCTTCAATTGATATGGATATAATAACTTACTGGCCTTAGCATAATGTTTTAACAAGTTTCTATTCATGTGTCACAAAAGATGCTCTCCATGTCAGTTGGATGTAACAAACCATTTAGAAACTCTTGGGAAGGCATAAACATTTCTATTTGTTTCACAGTGGAAGTTGGCGGGTTGGGATCAGGCATAACACTAGATTTATAGCTGCAATGACACAAGATAGTTCAAAATGCTTTGTTGGATTGACATAATGAAAGCAAGGTATTTGGACTGTCAATGGTGTGGTCATGTGATTAGGCGGCCACATGGACTATCAAAAAAGATGAAAGAGCTTATTGCATATGTGGAACTGGGGCAGATCATTTTGCAAAGGAGATGTTTCTTTGGATGTGGAGAATCACTAGTTTCTTTTGCTAGCTTGATTTAGGGGAGAATTTATTAAATATTTTGGAAGCACTCATATACTTGTACTGGCAGACTCACTTAGAGGACTACAGTTTTACATGGTAATCTTGTGTGGTCACAGTTCATACATTAGCCTGATTAGGTCTGGCATTACTGTATCAAATTGCGATAACTGATAAATTTCAGTTTTCTGTTTTATTTTGCTTTCCTGTTTTTTATCAACTGATTCTCTATCAGGATGCTTAGTAGATATCATGGTGTTACTAATCTTAACTGTTTCCTTGATATTTTATTCTTACCAGGCTGGGCTAAATACTCTTTTGCAGGTCATCTAGAGACAATGGTTTGAGCAGGAAAACAGCCAATGAAAGGGAATTACCTCGAGTCAGCCCATTCCTCCCTCCTCCACCTTCATCTAAGAACCCAATTCCTTCGGATTCTGGCAAGATCGATTATCTCAGTGGTGATTTATATAAAAATGATGGACCCCCACATGCATCTGGTGCTTTGCCTCACCGAGCTTCTGATCCAAGCACCAATTACTCCCCACCACTGAACCCTGCTCTCAGGTCTTCCTCTCCTCCTTCCCCACCAAGAAGCTCAGAATCACCCATTTTCTCTGATAAACCATTGTATGATGAACCAATTCCTATGAACAAATCTAATGAGCCCCTCCCTTCTGCTCCTTGGGATGCTCCATCTCCTGGGCCACTCCCACCTCCCCCAGCCAAGTATAACCAGAGACAACAATATTTTGAGCAACAAGGAACTTTTCCTGGAAGTTCTCATTCTAGTAGTGGATCCAGTTCCTCATATGACAGTTTAGTGAATCAGACTCATAACATGTCACTTAACTCACCTACACCAGCCAAACAAGCGAAGCCGGAGGATGCGCTATTCAAAGATCTGGTAGATTTTGCAAAAGCCAAGTCATCATCATCGTCTTCATCTAAACCAAATAGGTCATTTTAATTTCTTGGCACAGACATCTGCATATTACTCACAGGAGTACAGAGCGTTTCGTTTTCGCTGTGAATCGTTTTTCTCATCACATCCTATATGTGGGTAAATAAATTTGTGTGGGAACTTGAGGTCACGGTTTGTCCATATCACTAGTTTGTCACAGTCAAGTCTGGTTGCTGTTACTGTTGTACTTGTTATTTGGCTGTATCATAGTTTATTGTTTGATTTATAGTAGTAGATGTTTTGATGACTCAGTTCTATTTCAATCTTTACTTTTTTGTTCCGTTCTGGTGGTTGGGGTGGGACAAGGTACTTGAGGGTTGAGAGAGGGTTTTTTCCTGTTCGAAGGAAACTTGGCAAAGCTCCTAGGTCAGTGGCATATACTATTCAAACCGTGCTGCCAATTTGGACTTCCAGCAGCTTATACCCCTCTATCTTTTGAAGGGGACACCATGGATTTTTTATAGTAAATTGGTACAGGGTTTTCACTGTACTGCTAGGCCATGAATTTTTCTACTTTTTTCAAATTCGATACCTACTCTTTTGTGTTTCTTCTCATGACATTTCTACTATTTTCTTTATGATTCTACCACTTCTATTTTAATTTTTACATTTGAGCCTTAGGACTTGTCCCCTTAGGGGATAAGGTCTTGGGAGGATAGGTCCTACTTCTATCGCACCTTATGTGTAAAATGTTTGAAAATGTAGCATTTTGCGTACGGTCACATGGGTCGAAATTGGATGCATCTAAGAGGAAATGCCTACTTGATTGCTGGGATGTTAGTAAGAGTAATGGTAGTGGATCCAAGTGTTTCTATGGATGGTACCTGGAGTTTACATTTTACATACCATGATTTCATTTACCCTTGTATTCATTTTTAACAATTAGCATCATTCAGACCCCAAATCCCAATTGTAGCTCGAAGCTGGTTGATCTAATTTGAAGAATCCCTATTTGAAACACATGAATTCTAATCACAGGAGATCTAATTGACAGTGATCAAATGATTTTGGATATCTAGTCCAAGAAAATGCCATGTGAGGATTGTAGCTGCCGATCCAACGACAGCTACAGCAGCGTCTACTATCAAGCTATAACTATTCATGTTTTTATCCCCTATGGACTTTTAGGTAATTAGGGGAAAGAAACCTAAAATATGATATTCTTGGTGGAGTTACAAAATAATCTCATCCATTTAGCTCATTCTGAAAGTTCCGTTTCTTACAGGTGCCCATTGCTTCCTGATGAACCTGCATTCTAAGGGGGGCATAAACTGTTTTTTGATGAGGTTGTTCAAACTATCTCGTATGTTTTTGTATAAGAACTGAGGATTGGGGTTTGTGATTAGGGATTTAAACATGTAATTTTGAATTAGGGTTGTGATAATAGGGGGAAAAACTTGCTATGCTTTGGACTTTTTTTTTTTTGGGTAAACTAAGATTTCTTAACGGAGTAAAACATAGGTGCAATAAGTGTTAAAAATGCAAATGTAGACCTACGAGTAGATGCAATGATAGAGTAAAACACATTTCATCTCTCATGTAAGTTTTTAGTCATGCCTCTCAAAGTTTTTTTGGTAAACCTAAACCTATTAACCACATGGTTATTATACAACTAAATACGAGTGTTTTAGCCCCTTGAATGGGTCTCCAAGGCATCGGATACTTTTATTACACTATAAGCCTTCAATTTCATAGTCTACGCATTACATTATATAGTTAAAACTTTTTTTAACTGAAACAGTGGTTAGAAACTTGCTGTATGTATATATATCTATATTAACAAAGTGGATTAGTCCTTAAGTAACAGCTCCTTGAAATATTACTATTTAACCCTCTAATTAAAATTTTATTAAAAAAAATGAATATTAAAAATAACTTATTAAAACTATAATTATTTTATATTAAGCATAAAATTGATATATCAATTTACTTTCTTCCATTAATCTCTTTTAATCTCAAAACTCATTTTCTCTACTATTTCTCCACATAATATGGTGCTTATCTCATGATTTCTCTTCTTGACGATTTCTCTTTCTTTTTGTTTTCTCTCTCAACTTACTTTATGTGTATGTATTGTATAACTAAAATTTAGATTATGATCAAATATAACTATGATGATGATTGGTGTCTACTTGTATGGATGAATTTTTGTTGGTAATCTTGATTTGCTCATAAGTAAAAAACTAAAGGATATAAAGTAAAAGTGGATAGAGAAAAAAGAATAAATCTATATTTATATTATTTAACAAAAAATATAATTTTCACTGAATAAATAATGATAACTTTTAAAAATATAAATTTAATTTTAATTAATTTGTACTTGTATCGCGGGTTCGTCGTCCACTAATATATATATATATATATATATATACATATATACACATACATACACACATGCATACACATGGAGTGTGATATAACAAAATATTTGAATATTTGATAGGTAGGATTTGAGATATCTTTTGATATAAGAATTAATACATCAAGATATGGATTCCAAGATGTGTAGGATTCGTGAATCTTGAATTCAAATTAGTTTTGACTTAGTTTGTCTTATATACCCCCTCAAGATAGAGATTCATCAAAAACAACTTTTTTGTGTTTGAGAGTGTGATGCTGTTGTTTGGAAAAAAGCTTAGTCAATAGATTTTCCAGATGATCAAGAGTAGAAAGATGGGAGACTTGTAAAAGACCTTGTTGCATGAGCTCCTTAATATAGTGAACATCAGTTGAAATGTGTTTCATCTTGCTATGATAAAGAGGATTTTGACAAAGATGTGTAGACCAACATTGTCATAAAGAATAATTGGATTGGCTACAG
This sequence comes from Lumnitzera racemosa, assembly GCA_024138005.1. Classification (NCBI taxonomy): domain Eukaryota; kingdom Viridiplantae; phylum Streptophyta; class Magnoliopsida; order Myrtales; family Combretaceae; genus Lumnitzera; species Lumnitzera racemosa. The sequence goes on from JAMXBC010000011.1 coordinate 64,777,539, forward strand.
TTGGAAGTCTAAGTTCAAAATAAATGGATTAGCTATAGTTGAAGCCATGATATTTCTAAAACTATAGCAGAAAGAGAACAATAATTTGTCTTTGTATAAGATTAGCTACAACTTTCTATTCCCTAGACTGCCAAGAAATAAAAGCACCATTAAGAAAAATTAAATGTATAGAAGTGGACTTGGAATTAGTTTTGTCAACATACCAATCTACATTACGATAACCATATAAATGTAAGGTTTCTAGCTTACAAAGTAAGAGTCTATGGAAGATGGTATGCTTGAGATGTTTCAAAAGCCATTTGAGAGCTATAAGTTGAATGTTAGTGGGCTTATGCAATGTTGAGCAAGCTTGGTGATAGCAAATGATCTATTAGGTCTTGTCATTGTAAGATATTAGAGACTCCCAACTAGGCTTCGAAACAAGGAAGAGTCCACTTTAGATGACCTAATTAATGAAGATTCTTGAGACTATATAGGCATTAGAGTAGAAACCTCCTTGGTATCATATATGTTGGCTTTATCCAAGAGGTTACGAATATAGTGGTTTTGTGTTAAAAACAGTTTAGCAATTGTCAAAATACATTTTATGTTAAGAAAGTGGTGAAGAGAGCTAAGGTCTTTGAGACTAAATGCATTTCTAAGATGCTGAATAAGCTGCTAAATAGCTGAACTAGAATGCTAGTAATCAAAATATCATCAACACAAATGACAATATAGAGATAGATCGTAGAATCCTTATAAAATAGTAGAGAAGTATTAATCTTGGATTTGTGAAAGCCAAGTTGTATTAAGGATGATGTGAGAGCTTGATATTAAGCTTGAGGGGCTTATTTAAGCCCATAGATAAATTTCCTAAGATGAAAGACATGATTGGTTTGTTTGGATCCTCGAAACATTATGGGTGCTCTATGGAAACAATTTCCTCTAAGGTGTCATGTAAGAAAGCATTATTCACATCCAGCTAATATTCCTGCCAACTATAGTATAATGCTAGAGAAATGATAAGTCTCATAGTAGTAGGTTTTTATAATAGGGTTAAAATTTTCAAAGTAATCAATTTTACGTCATTGATCAAACCCTTTTGCAAAAAAATTTGCTTTAAACCGTGAGATGGAGTCATTTGGGTTTCTCTTTACTCGAGAACCCATTTACACGCAATGATATTATTGGCATTATCTCTTGGAACAAGTTCCCCAATGCCTTGATTAGTTAAGGTATTCATCTCATTACACATTGTATCTCTCTACTCCTTATATTTGTAGGCTTGAGATGGGTAAGAAGGAACATATGAAGAAGGTAAAGGATGAAGGGTAAATAAGAACATTCGTTTGGACTTATAGATATTGTGCATTGAATGAGTTTGCATTGTGTAAGTTCTTATAGGAAGAGGTGGAGGTACTGGAGTTGATGGTTGTGACGAAGTAGGTAAGGTTGAGCTTAAAAAGGAAACGAAAATGGAGGTAGAGATTGTTGAGTTGTTGAAGAAGGATTAGTAGTAGAGGAAGGTGAGGGAACATAAAGTGGAAGAATTTGTATAGGATTACAGTTAAAGTTGGTGAAAGGTGAAGAATTTGCTATATTACCAGGCTCTAACGCAATAGGCCTAAATGAAGGAGAGAACCAATCAATCGGATTGAATGGAAAGGAGGAAAAGCTGTTAAGAATAGACGGAAACTTGTCTTCTATAAATTCATCATGCCTAAATATATATAATTTCTTAGAGCTTATACCAAGACATGAATAAGCAGAATGTGAGGAGGAATAACCAACAAAGAGGCATAGGCTTGACCATGATTCAAGTTTATAGGAGGTATAAGGTTTAGGTCATAGATAATAGAGGCATCCAAAAACTCTAAGTTTGGAGTAATTTGGCTCTCTATTAAATAGTAGTTGAAATGGAGACTTGTATGCAAGTGTCTTGAAGGTGTACGATTAATGAGATGTGTGGCAACTTTGGTAGCAAAATACTAAATCGACAAATTTAGAGAGGCATGATGAAGTAAAAAAAGAGTAGTCTCAATGATATGCCTGTGTCTTTACTTAACAAAGCCTAATTGTTTGGGAGTGTATGGTGGTGTTTACTTATGCATAATACCAGAAGATGTAAGGAATGGCTTTAGTTTGAGATATTCAATACCCATATCAATATAAAGTCTTGTTTTGTGTTGGAAGTGATTTTAAACATGTGCTTTGAACCATAAAGATTAACTCAATTTCAATTTTCTAGTTAATAGGATATAACCAAATGTAATGTGTATAATGGTCTACAAGAAGAAAATAATAATGATATCCTTGAAGTGATATTGAAGGAGAAGGTCCCCAAAATATTAGAGTATATAACCTTTAATGGATGAGAGATGATTACACTTAAAGAGCTAAAAGATAGTCTGTGACTTTTATCATAAGAACATGAAGAACGATGAAACTTAGAAACTGTATATGGCAGAAAGTACATCATATAATTGAGAATTTGCTGAGAGGGATAGCCTAATCTTGCATGTCATTGAGCTAATGAAGAGTAAAAAGAAATTAGAGTAGAAGGTGAAGCTAAAGGGAAGGAACTTTGAGCCTAACTGAGGGCGTAAGATAATATAGCCTATTCTTACTTGGAACCTAAAAAAGAACCTTGTTCGAGCTTTGATCCTTAACAAAGAAACAATCACCATGTATTTGTGTAATAGAAGGGGTACATAATGCATCTAAAAGATTGAAGAGTTAAGGAAAGAGAGAACAATATAACTATGTGAGATATGGGTAGGGAAGGTCCATTTCCAATTGTAAGTTCTTTAGGTCCATTGTATTGCAAGTGCAAATGAAGATTGGAAAGTGCATTAGTGATGTGACAAGAGGCCTTCGAATCAAGCATCCTACAGTTATCAGAGACTAAAGAGGAAGACTAAGCAAAATGAACTTGAGGACCATTCAACTTTGCTTGCATTTGGTAACACTTCAATGCAATTGCCTAGAATTGGCATTGAATAAAAGGTCAAAAATTTGCATAGGATTTCCACTAGAAGACTAATTTATAGGAGTAGCAATCAGTTAATGACACTTAGAAGAAAGGGGAGAAGATTGCTTCTTCCATTTTGGTGTAGCATTCTTGTTGTGGAAATTTGTAGTAGGAATAAGAATCTTAGTGAAGTTAACATCCCTCTAAAGAAATTGTTCATGAATCATAAATTGATTATGCAACTTTTTAAAAGTGAAAGTTTTATCTCCAGTTTTAATCAATGTGCTTATAGCATCATATTCTCGTGGTAAGTCATTTAAGATGTAGATGGTGAGATCATCATCACTAATAGGTACATCTATGATAGTAAGTTCATCGGCCATAGATTTGATTGAATACGAATAATCAGTGATTGAGCAAGAACCTTTCTAAACTTTATTCAGTATTGTCTTTAGTGAAAGGACATTGGACTTGGAAAAAGAGGCATACTTATAGTGAACTGCATCTTAAAGGACCTCAGAGGTAGAGCAAAATGACAAGCAACTTTGTTTGCATCACTAAGCGTGGAGAACAAAGAATTATACAAGAGTTGGTCTTGGCGATATCAGAAAATGTGATATGGAATGGTGACATCTTTACCAACTTTCTTGATCTGTTTAAGGGGAATAGTGCCTAAACCATCCACGTAGGACACAAGATCTAACCTAATAAGAAGAGAAATAATTTGGGAACACCATGCTTGGTAATTAGTGGAGTTAAGTTTGAGTGTGAGTTCAATGGATGGAGGGATCACTAATTACTTTAAAGAGGAATTAGGGTTAGCTAGAATCAGAGAGGCAGCCATAATTGAATTAGTAAATAAGAATTAAGATCTTAGTGGAGAATATAAGGATTTGATACCATATACATACACATATATATCTTCTATAAAATAATCTAATTAGAGAAACTTCAATGTTAAAAAAAAAATAGCCTTATGAGATCTTATGCTTTCATTATACGATCCATTTCCTTATTTTCTTCTCTCCAAGTATGTAAGATTTTAGCATTCAACCAAATCACCATCTGCTAGATCTTCTTTACATTGCAATAAACATTCCTTCTTCATTTTCATATCTTTTATCTACTATGTAACAACTAAAGAGTCCACCTCTATATCAACATTAGTTTACTCCTTATTGTAAGTAGGTAATGAGACCCCTAATTCAGCTAATTAAATGGAAGGATATGTAAAAGTTTTGCTAAATGGAAACTAAACTTATCCTCTTGAGTTCTTGATAATACCATCCCAAATTGTAGAACAATAATCCCAGTTGCCATCTTTGGTAATGTTAAATTGGTTAACATCAAGAGCCTATAAACGAACCACTTTTGAAGACTTCAACTTCATCCTAAAATTTAACATGTAGACCTTCCAAATTGGAATTTTGTTGTTGTTAGAAAGGCGTTACTTCAATAGAATGGCAAATGTCAAACCAAATTGCATTAATATTGGCCTTAATCAGATACAGTCCATCATGCTTTGCCTTTAGTTTCAATTCCCAAATATTCCAGATATATACAACAAATATAAAAGAACAACTATTAGTGAAAAATCTGTTGAAAATCTTGAAAAAGATGTAATGTGGGAATTCCAAACCACACCACTAGTTCATTCCTAGCATTTGAGGGGGATGACAATGAATGCAACAATGAGTTAAAGAGTCTTATGATTTTTTTGTATAACCAACATCTTCAGCAAATTTGAACCTCGCTTGATATAAATATATCACTAGATGGTGCACTTTTATTTTGCAGTTATAATAGGAAAATGGAAATTATAGATAACATTCAATCATTTCATAACCAAGAAAGCTTGACCAATCTTTATCCTTTTTCTCGCAAAGCATCCCAAGTTGAGCTACTATCAAAACGATAGTTTAAAGAATGTTTCCATAGATTTACTTCAATTTTTACAACATCAATGGGAATTGGACAAATCTAGAGGGTTAACTACCCTAATTCTTATTTAAGTTCATGATTGTTCCATGCACCATTTGCTATGGAGTTTGCTACATTCTCCTTCATTTTGGACATATCTTTCAAATTTGAAGCCAAATTTGAGCTATTATACTAGTTGATAGTGGTCTCAATTGTGGATGAACATAAGTGAATCTATTAGGGGGTAGGACTAAAACTAAATGGTAGTCGATGGTTGAGCTAGCTTTGTGCACAAGCACTTGGATATGACTCGTGAATGCCTCGCATGAACTTAGGATTTACTTAATATGATGCAAAAGTTCTTCTTACAATCACTTACAGTTAGGTCTTGCTCAAAAAAGCTAGATAAGAGTAAGGTTTTTCTGGATTTAGTTTACAAGGAAACACAAGCTTAAGGAAGACGAAGTAGTGAATATTCTATTACTGAAAATCATGTGCAACTATTACATTTAGTGGGTATTTATATTACCTAAAGTTTGATTGTATTACCTAAACTAAAAAGAGTGGGAGGGAAGTGTAGGAATAAGAGAAGACAAATGAATACAGAACTCCCAATAGTATGAACTAGATCCAATTTCTCCCTCCTCAAAAGTTGTAATATCATAGTGGCTAAAAAAAAAAAAAAAAGAAAACTGTGGTGAAAGGTCAAAATATGATAAAGGAAATGATTCTATAAACACGGGAGAGAATTCACAAATTTCATACTATATTGCAATTCTTTCTTTTTTCCACTGATTCCAACTAGTCAACAAGAAAGACTTATTGGTACATTCATCTTTTATACTCTCCTTTTGACCTTCTCCTCACATAGAGGTCCTTTCAATTCTTTCGTTGCATCAAAATCAAAACTAAAAGTTTTGCATAACACTTTCTCCTATCTTTACCTGCTCTTTTCTTTTCCAGCTAAAAGTTAAATGGGAATGATAAAGTGATCCCAATGATATTTCTTTGTACTATCCTATATGTAAATAAATAACACCAAGCAAACTGATTTTAGAACATTTGTAAATGCTATTTAAAGCTTTGTCTTGAATTAAAAATGTCAATGGATTGTTGGTTATAGTTGGAAATGATAATATAAAGTGAAAATGTATGAAAATTTAGATTATGTAATTGAAAACAAAAATAACAGAGATAACTAAAGTTGAAAAGCCTGAAAATTCAGATTATACTATTGAAAAGAAAAAGAAAACAAAAAAAAATTATCAGTTGAGTTCTAAACCTTTATTAAGGAGCATTAAGTCATAAAGTTTTATATGTTTCTATCAATTGAGTTCCTAAACCTTTCTAATGGCACACTTAAGTGCTACATATTTTTAAAAATTTGCCAATTGAGTGCTAAAAACATTTTTAAAAACATTTAATCTTAATTGTTGTACTTATCTGACATTTTTCTTAAAACGGTTTAGGATTTCTGGTGTATATCAGGAAAATGCATAGTATTAATTAGTAAAATTTTGAAAAGTTGCAGCTCTTCTCATAAAAATTTCTAAAAGGAAATGACACAAATATGTAATGTGAAATCAAAATCACATCGATTCATTTTTCAGTGATTAACCCATCTTATTTTTTTTATCACTCACCTCTCCTCTTTTTCCTCATCCTCTATCCCCCCAAAGAGAAGACAAGACCTAAGCCTAAATAATTCAATGTGGCGATTGGATTGACAACATATTATTTTTAATTATATTTTTGATGACATGAGCAATGAATATGAAGAATGATGGGAAACAAGAAATAGCTATAAAGGGAGAAATAAAAAGGAGAGAAATGTCAAAGAGTAATGTCAAGAACATATCAATTTAATCGCATATATTAAGGGGGAGCTATTATAAAAATGTAGTCTGTCAAAATTTGTATGAATGAATTGGAATTCTACACGGTTTGACACTTTCAAAACCTATTTATGCTTTATTATCATTTTTCTAAAACAGATATTTTATCATCATTTTTAGAACCTCTGAATAAAATGTATTTTTGATGATAATAAAACATATGTCAAAATTACTTATCAAGTTATTGACTACGTAGCAAATGACTAGAATTATATGGGAAAATCGAGGTGATCAAAATAAGAAATAGAATTAACTGAACGAAGAACAAAACAAGATCATAACTGTTAAACAATGCTCAAAATCTATAGACAACAAAGGAACATTTATCGGAACCATCGAGAGGCAAAAGCTGATTGAATTTAGAACGAAGAACAAACAATCAAAACTGAACATGAACATACTACAGCTCAAAACTTCAAATTTGTTATTTATAAAAAGTTGAAAGTAACATACCTTTGAGATGAAGGACAAGGTCAGAAAACTAGACAAGATAAGATTAACAAATAACAAGTTGAAAAGACAAAGTCAGATTCTGGACAATTTAGAAGAATAAATTAGATTTAGGATTTGAGAAGACAAGTCAGAAATAGAAATGAAATATTTTTACAGGTTAAGATCTAACATTGTGGATATATATTTGGACAATATATCTGATCCGGTTAAGAGATATCTTATTAATCTATATGAAGTGAATAAAGAATTACAGAAGTGTGCATTTAATATTATTAACACTTTTTCAGCATTTCATCAAAAAATCATAAATTTTCTTCCAAAGTCCTTTAAATTTGTTTGATCATCAAGAATAAGATTTGATAAATATCATAAGAGGGTTTATATTTATCCTCAACAAACTTTGTATAAAGTGTATATGACTCTTAGGATAGTGTTGATCATATGCTTCGAAGTGTTCTTAATTCTCCATATCCATTACAAATTTTTCTAACACCCAGAATGGTGGGAAGGTTGGTCTTGGAGATCTGTCACCAGAAAGGAGAAAATTAAAGGAACGAGACCATCGTCCGGCCAGACGGCATGCACATCCCTTTCGAATCGTAGTCATATCCAGTCATTACCCAAATGCCATATCAGTCACCATACCAATGGTCACTAGCATGACAGAATCTTTTTTCTTAGAACACAACTCACGCTTGTTCGAACAACAACCATTAAGGCATCTAGATGGTAGCTTTACCGTCGGACCAGATGAAGCCCCATCTGACTGGTAGCTTAAACTTTATTGCTATCAAAAAGTAGGATAAAACACTGGTAGCCTACTATTTTTTTCAACAATTACATAAGTATAAATTATATTAAAAAATATTACGTAAATACAAACATTAAATCGTATTTCAAAAATCCGACCTTAAAAATAGCAAAAGTATTACATTTTATAAATGCAATTTAATGTTTTATTTATAGTAGTTCTATGTATTTAAGATATACAATACATATATATATATGCCACATCTTTTAAATGTAATATAGATACATATACCTATGTAGTAATTGAGAAATGCAATATTTAATTAAATATATACCGTATCTTCAAAATACAATATGTGTATAAATATCTATATCATATTTTAGCAATGTGAGATAAACTTGATAAATTGGTAATATTTTTTTACACAATTAATAAATACATAATATTTATTTCATATAATGGTAAATAAGTAGAATTCTCACAAAAAGCATCACCCTCATGCCCCAATCATAGGGGAAAAAAGTTTTTTCACCACTAGTTAAATTGGAATTTGCAGCAACTAATAGCGTTAGTCTTTACGTTTCTTGTGGTACCCTTTAGAATGGTTTATCATTTTATTGGCGTCTAATACAATCTCAAAAAATTATAATTTCAATAAAAAATAAATTTATTTTATAATATAGGCCCAATAAAGGAACTCCCAAGTACATGGGTCTTACGCTTGCCTTCACCCTTGAAATAGGCCATACTAAAAACCATAAAAAAGAATACCCTATGAATGGGAAAGACATATAGCGGCCGCACGCAAGGAAACTCGTCGATAGGCAAGTGTGTTATCGGGCAAAGTTTCGGGCATTATCTGCAATTAGTCGTGAAGTCTCATGGTTGAAACTTGAAATGTTTGCTTGGTGAGATTGATGTCCTGAAAATAGCTCAGCTCAAGATTCTATTATACTCTTCAATAAATTTACTTTATGTAGCTAACTAAAGAACCTACTAAAAAGTGGCGGAACCAAACATGTAGATACAAACAAGCAAACAAAAATGTTGTCCCTAAAATTTTGGAACCGTTTACATTTGCCTATCAAATGTCATTTACTGATGTCTTCACGATGTAAAAAGATTCATTGGTACTAATTAATATAACGACCTTCACTATAGGGCTCTCTTTTGATTTGTCTAAGCATTTTATTAATTGTCGACCTCAATATACATCAAATTTGTACAAAAAATTTGGGCGAGTCTTATCTTAGTACTAGAAATCGTTTGTAAATAGATTAATTTAGCAAAGCCAAAGGTCGTTATATTAGTTAGAAATAAATATTTCTACCTCGCCTTATGTTAGCCTGAAACTATCCGAAATGTCATTCACTTATTAATGAATATATTAAAAGTGCTCTAATTTATGCTCTCTTGATTTCATTAACTTCAGCGGTCCTCCATTGATCCGTTTGAGGTGTGAATTATACTTGATGTATTATGGTATGTAAAAATAGTACCAAAATTTTATAAATATAACACACAACTATGAAAAAAAAAAAAAAATTTATAATAGCAGCTATAATTCGTACTATATAATTTCATGCAAAACCAATTATATCTATGAGAAGATTTTGAAAAAATAAAAAATAAAAAAAGTATGCGATTTGCTTGCTTTGGGTTTGAGACGAAATGAAGCTATAATAAACCACCTCGGAATTTCTTACTTAGTTTTAAAATGTCTTGATTGGTTTAATTCTCATTTGAGGCGAAATGAAACTATTATTAAACCACCCCGAAATTAGTTTTAGTTTCATTTGTCTTATAGTCAATGAAGAGCTCATATTATCATCTCGACTTGCACAGAACATCCACGATAAATTTGAGCCGTTTCATATGATGACAAAATTTATTTTAATAAGTTTAAGCCATCTCTATGAAGTAAGTTGCAAAAGGTACATTAAGCTGAAAAAGAATAAAGTTATCCATCTTTTGAACAGTACATGTATAGCCTAAACTTACCAACATGTATTCATTCAGGTAAACTGTTAGAAAAAAAAAAATGCACTAAAAAATGAACATTTACATACACAAGTTACAACGATTTTGACTATTTAAAGATATTTTAAAAGATGTCCATCTTTTGAACAGTACATGTATAACCTAAAATTACCAACATTTATTCATTCAAATAAACTGTTAGAAAAAAAAAATGCACTAAAAAACCAACATTTACGTACACAGGTTACAACGATTTTGAGTATTTAAAGATATTTTAAAAGATGCACTCTTACATATCAATAACTAGAATATATAATAGCTAGAACTTTGCCTTTATTATAAATATATTTTGCCTTTATAATTTGGCCCACCTTTTTAAAAGATTAATATTCATATCATTACGTTATAAATAACAATAGTTTTTAAAAAATACAATTTCACATATTAATAACTATATTCGAACAAATTTATGTCTATATCTATATATATCATGCTATGTCCATCAGGTAAGAATTATATGTTTCTCCGATCATGTGTCACTATATTCAAACATGACTTAGCTAACCAAAAAAGTAGAAATTCAAGCACACTTTGAATCGATATATACTATTCCATTTGCATCATTCTGTAGAAATTTGAAACGACGACGTGTAATACTGTAGTCAAGTTAAGATGTACGAAATAATAATGCTAGCCACTGCAAAATTCGTTATATATATTCGTTATGTACACATTACACATCAATAGCCAATTAACTGCTAGATTGTGAAATAAAAAATTCCAATTAGCTAATGATAAATGGAAGTGAGATTCTTGTATTGTTATGGAATAATATAGTAAATGTGCACCATACTCGATCAATTTAATGACATAATTATAGTCGACTCATCACTAAGAAAAACAATGTCAATTGAATAATAAAAAGGTTCAATAAGAGAATTGTTACAACATCAATGTCATTTTATCACTTAATGGATATATACTTTAACGTGAAATTGATGCTGTGGGTCGGAACTATACACTTTCATATGGAAAGCACTTGCATCGTACATACCGAACAATTACAGATTATTATTACATAAATTTGATATATCTCCGTACTAAATATCTACTGTATTGTTTCTAAGTCCTTTTCTTTCTTCTTTTTTTAATCCCCTTCGTGGGCCATGTTAAGTATAAGCATAAGACGCGATATACTATTTATGATTTAACTTGTATTAAAGCAGTGCATGGTTTCTTTCATGTTTAGATATTATATACTTATATTATATATATAATGTAAATATTAATAAAAAATAATTTTTAAATTAATTATTACACATAATTTATATATGATATATATATTAATATTTTCGTGACATTTATATATTATATATAATATGTAGCGTGTATTATCCGGTTTTTTCCCGCTCCTAGTGCGCTTGAACGACATGCGTGCAAATGCTGATGATGCTTTCACGCTACGCCGACTGCTTTAGGGCTTGTTGGTGAGGGATATTGTAATATCCTCAGAAACACCGTAACAGAAAGAAGAAGAAATTCATAAACATTGGCGAGAACAGGAAAAAAAACAAAAAGGGTACCACTATACTATATGTAAAATAAACAAGCTAATGAATAATGATCCACTGTTGTCACCAAGCTTGGTGACGTAATGCATATCATGCATGGATTTATGTATAAATGTACGAGAATTGAGACAAAGAAGATAATTAGTTATTGACTGAGTTTGCGGTTATTGGGGATGAGCAGAAGTTGGTAAAGAGCTGTTTTTGCTCGGGCAAACAAAAGAGCAAATATCTTGCGCTTTATACTTCCTCTAGCTGGAGGAATTCTCTCCATTACCACCCCATCTCTTCTTTCAACGATGGCCCTCTGTGATACCCTAACTCTAACTTTTGCCAACTCTCTACCACCCATCATCATCCTTTTCTTCATTTCTTCAGCTTCCATTATTCACACATTAAAACATACACACACGCCTCTATATATACATGTACATAATATATATTTGCGTGCCTATATATATATATGTTTGTATGTATTTATGGATTTATATATATTTGAGTGTGGGAGAAGAGAGAGAGAGAGATATGATAGGATACAGAAATATGGGAGGAGGAGGAGGAACCTTCGCGTCACCTTCATATCCTTTATGCATTTTGCACTAGTAGACGCGGCCAAGTGTGGTATTGCCACCTCCTTTTTAGTGTTTTGTTGGTTCCGTACATGTTTTTTAATGTTTCGTGATACATTTGAGGCTCATTTACTAAGATTTCAAGCAAGTTTTTGTATTACGGGGCCGTACGGCTAGCTCAATCTGTACATGGTTATGTACGAAGAACGAAGGTGTCAATAAATGCCTTTCGCATCGTCATCGACTCTTGGCTCGTATGTTTTATCGTGATTTGATCTGGGATTTGCGTGTATCAATTGCATAAAATATTTATGACTTTCTGTTTTTTTCCCCATTTGCAAGTTATATTTCTAGTAGCATGTCACTAGAATAAATAAATTAGAATAAGGTGAAATTATATATAATCTTTTTAAATTTTAATTTATTTGTGAATTGACTCTCAAGACTTTTAAACTATCTATTTAGACCGTTTAAATTTTAAAAAATTTGTAATATGAAAGATATTTCTCTTTTTTAAAATGAAAAGTCACACAATTATTAAAGTTTAGAAGGTTTTAAGATATATTATGATAAGTTTATAAGGTGTTTATGAACTAAAATCAAAACTTAAAAAGGATAATTTTCAACTTATAAGGGTAATTTATTAATTTATCAAAATTTATAGGATCTTAAAGGCAATCAATCTACACCTAAGTTAAAGTTTATTAAGTTATTTGTATTTTCTCCTTAAAATAATGTGTCATGAGATAACTTAACTCATTAAATGTTTAACTTAGGCCAAAAATACTTAAATAGTACTAATATGTGTTTTAGTGAGTTGTGAGTAGACACTAATAATATTCTAACACATGAAACTATTGGCTCACTATTATTAGGATATGAATTTTCTTCATTTATTTTTAGTTAATTTTTCTCCATTTACAAATTAATGATTGAGATTGTATTGATTTTTTAAATATCTTATGATGTCATAATGATATCATTATCATCTTTTTAATCTCAACAAGTGATTAAACTTAGTAGCATCATAAAGGGATAAATTAAGGGAAATTGAGGAAAATTAAATGGAAATGATCCATTTTCCTATTATTGATATGAATTTAAATATCATTGGTATTTATCTACTAATCACCAAACATTATTATCTCTAAAGGGAATGAAGTGGTTGATTTATTATGAAATAAAAAGGCCGTTGTCAATAATGAGAACTTAGTATTGTAAAAAAGATTTAATATTACTAATATGTTATATGAATCGATGAGTCACGTTTAAATAAAATAAAATTTTGATACGTGTTAATAAAATAACGTACTATTTTAAAAAGTACCAATTATATTTTCAAATGAATCGATTTACGTAACGTATTAATAATTTGTACAAAATATCCAAATATAAAGAATCGACCCATCATTATGTAAGAATATTTTTACGAAAAGTAATGCTTATGAGGGAGTCCATTATTGAAAGATGTCTTCACTTTATCGAAATTCTTTTGAGGTGGGTTGCTTATAAACTATTTGATACTTGTCATACACCCATAGAAGAAGCAGACTTAATAAAAAAGCGGACAAAAATCTCGTGAAAGAACCATCGAATAGATATAAAATAGGGAGAAGGGAACAATGCATGTACTGCCACCAAGCATCTTGGCAAATATGTAACAAGAGTAAAAAAGGGCAGAGAAAAATGAAAAAGAAAATTGCATTACATGGTTTCATTTATTCGAAACCTATAAGCCTATTTTATAGGCTTAGTTACTACTGAAATGGCAAGAAGTTCTCAAATAAAGCCAAAAACGAAAGATCCATAATTGACAAGCATTCTCACGAATAAGTCACCACAAATTAGGTTACGACTCCTATGCAATTAAATACTACAATACAACCAATATAAAACACGGATTATGACATAACTCATAGAACATAGAAAATACATTAATTTTGATTTACCACTCCAACAGTCCTCTTCATTCAAAATTATACTCTTTAAGCTAAAAAAAAAAAATGCTTCACTTAACGAAGCGAATGAAAACATCTGCGATTTGTTCATGGGTGTCGCAGTACTTAAGTTGAAGTTGCCCTTTAGCCATTAAATCATGAATGAAGCATATTCAAATGTTAGTATGCTTTATTCTTCCATGAAATGTTAGATTTTCAATTATTGCAATTACAGCTTTATTGTCGCAAAAAATTGTAGTTGCACCATTATGTCTTTAGCCAAAATCTACAAGTAATTAGCTAAGCCACATAGCTTGACAAGCTGTTGAAGTAGTAGCATATACTCATTTTTAGAGAATGATATTACTGTGGTTGCTTAGTACTTAGAACTCCAAGTGACATCTCCACTTAAAGTGAAAAATACTACTCAAAGTGCTCTTACTGTCCTCTAAGGATCTTGCCTATAAACTGTTGGAAAAGGCCTATGAAATGAAAAACATAATTTATCAACATATTGAATTCCATAGTCAATTGCTCTAGCCACACCACATAATGCAAGATTTCGTTTACTGCCCTTAAATGGTACTTTGACAAATTATGCATAAATCGAGAAACAATATTCATAGAAAATGCAATGTTAGACCATGTGTGAGTCAGGTAGTTTAATCCTCCCACCAAACTTCTAAATAATTTAGCATCTCTCTTGCAAATGCCATCTTGAGCTGGCAACTTTTCATTTAAATTCATGGGTATGGTAGCTCCTTTGCAATTCAATATATTAAATCTCTTAAGTAAATCAGTCACATGCTTCACTTGTGCAATAAAGATACCATCCTCCTTTTGTAATACCTCTTCACTTGTGCAATAAAGATACCATCCTCCTTTTGCAATACCTCAAAGCTAAGAAAATAACGCACTGGACCCAAATTTATCATATCACATTTCTTTATCATATTAGTCTTAAGGCCATTAATTAAAGCATTAATTGAGCTCATATGAATTATATCACGAACATAAAGGTAAACTAATAAGGAAATCAATACCTTACCTTTTTAATAAAGAGTAGGGTCATTTTCACTTCTCACTAACCTACTTAATGAAGAATGTTCATCTATCTTTTGTTTCCATTCTCAATGTGCTTATTTCAACCCATAAAGCTCTTTTATCAACTTGTATATTTTGTTTTGTTTGCCATTATGAACATAACCTTCACATTAAGTTAAACTAACTCTTTTAAGAGCTCTCTATTCAAGAAAGTAGATTTTAGCTCAAATTAATATGTAAAAAACTTGAAATGGGTAACAAAGGCTAAACATGTTCTCATCATTTCAAATTTTGCAACAAGAGAGAAGATATCTTCATAATCCATACAATAAGTTTGTGCATATTATTTCGCTACTAGCCTTTGCCTTATCCCTTTAATACTTCCATTAGTATGGTACTTTTGAAAACACACTTTAGCCCAATAGCACTATTACTTTTTAGAAGATCCACAACTCCCATGTTCCATTCTTCTTGATTGTAGTAAGCTCATCCTTTAGTGCTTTAATCCATTCTTCATGTTCAATTACTTCTTCAAAAACTGGTTGGCTTAGCAGCAAACAAGTTATATGGGTTGTCATAGATCTCCTTCAATGATCTAAACTTCCTTGGAGGAGTTTCTTCCGAGGAACTTTTTGAAGTAAGTTGAGCATTTGGACAATTTTTTAGTGTGAACAACACATAAGACTTTGACGTACATGTTGAAACACCATTATTACCTTTTATTAGAGCCTTAAAATTTGATGGAATATGAGTTTCTAGTGCATTTTCATTGTTATGCCACTTTTAACTTGCTTCTTCATCTAACATTATGTTCTTACTAATAGTCACTTTGCTTTTAATAGGGTTATACAACCTAGATGCTTTAGATTGTGCATGATAGCTAATAAAGATGGATTTTAATAATTTCTCATCAAGCTTACTACAACTTTTAGCACAAAATGAATCATAGGCAATACAATCAAAAGTATATAAGTGGCTTATGGAAGGTGTATGACAATTCCAAGCTTCATAAGGAGTTTGATTTTGAATTACTCTTGTTGGAGATAAATTGAGTACATAAACTATTGTTTGTATGCTTAAACCAACTTAAGCCTAAGTCTATAGAAATGAAGGGATAAATGAGAGCTTTAGATCAATAGAAGTGATCTAATGATCACTAGCAATAGATGATCTCAACCATCCATTTAATATTGGTCCAATAATCGAAATTAGCTTCTAAAATCTATAAATAGGAGAATAATTCTCTCATCTGCGACACATTGATACTCTATAAGATTTGAGACTAATGCAAAAACTCTACCAAAATCCCTCTAGAAAGATCAAACTACTCAACTAAGAACTTAATCAAGAAACTACTAAGTTGGCTTGTTGCAATCCTCTTATCATATGCGAATGACAAGACATTGAGTTAGCTTGTTTCTCCTTCTCTAATCTCTCCATCTCATCTATGCATGTGTCATTATATCACGTAATCTCCAAGATTAATCTACATGCATATTGTATCATGGGACGAGAGGTTTACCCTCTTTCATGTAGTGCTCAACCATCCTTTGACCTCACATTTTTTAACTCATGTTTTGGATGGTAAGTCAACATTTTCTACCTATTAACTTATTTTCGATAAGGAGTGTCTTCTTGGCTTTGTCACCAACTACCATATGTTTAGGAATCTTAACTTATCCCATTAATTGACGCTTGCTACAATCTCATTAAGAGAGCAGCATCAGCTCCAACTAGTTTGCTCATGAAAGGTCAATTTGCTTTCAGAGAAAACCCCTAATAAATTACCTTAGTAATGTTGCTTACTTTATTATAAGCTTCAATTGAGTCCCTCTAATTGGCTCTAAGCTAACGAACCATGGTATTCTTTCTTACCTAAATTCACATTGCCTTGGTCATGAGGCCAATACCTTACTACTACTTAACCCTAAAAGATCATCGACCCCATGACTTTAGGCTTCTATAGGCTATGTCACACCCTTACCCATTCCTTCATCCTTTGAGGTCGCCTTTTGTTGAGAGAACCAAAGGTATGGTTTGCCCACTACAACATATATATATATATATATATTAGATAAATCTTGCTATAATCTAACTTGCTACGCATTTGCCCTTTGCAATGGTGTCTTCCTTACGGTGGTCGCTTCTCTCTTGGAGCTTAATCAACATGAGTTAAGGCTCACAACAAAGCCACCCCCCCTTATAGCAATGTCCTTCTCTAGTAGTCGCTTCTCTAAGCTCAACTCATATAAATTTTTCTTGTTAACAAAAACTACTCACTCATTAGGCACACTTAGTAGTGTTTTAAGTGGCTTGATGAGGCCAAAATGTCAACTCTGATGTGAGTTGTCATAAGATAGGAGATTCATCTTCCCTAGGGTGTACTTGCAATGTTTGACCATTCTTTGACTGCACATTTTTATTTGAATTTTGTATGGTAAGTTAGCATTCTCTTCTTATTAGCTTAGATTTGTTCTAAGTTCATTACTCCTATAAGGAGTACCTTCTTAGCTTTGTTATTGATCCTAATATATTTGGGAGGCTCACCTTATTTTATTAGTTTCGACCAACCATGGTCTCATCAAGAAAGAGATATTAGCTACGGATTAATTTATTTGCAGTAAGCTAATCTTGCCTTTAAAGTAAACTCTCTCCCTGAACAAACCGCCTTGCAAATGCCACTTGCTTTGATATAAGTATAGATGGAGCTCCCATAATTGGCTCCAAACTTACACACCGGGACAGTAGCACATGATTGATCATTAATAATAACCTCACCTATAAAAGTGTTTATTTTTATTTATAACAGTCGATGATAAGCAAATAAAAGTCAATACTTGATTCACATATAATCATTGAGAAAATATATCTAAATATACACCATAAACGAGATTGTGCAATAAGCCCACACATATATATGAAGAGAACCAAATCACTTTTAGGTGCTAGGTTCAGAAGAGAATGCAAACCAAACCATAAAACGTAACTTGGTGCCAGTAGGACACTCGATTTGAAGTGAATTTTTCCTAAACGGAGTAACAATCTTCATGGTAAAAATTTATTAAGGATGTTTTTTATTTTGTGAACAACTTTTCCAAAACTTTTATCCATATTTCTTACAATTAAGGTTCTAGTCGAATATTTCCGTATCAGTTAGAATCACGGTAACTAGTGGCTCTTAACATAAACACAAGCAGCAGTAATGCCAGCTAAATGTAACAGTTAGCAGCCAATTGTGGAAATTAAACCAAATGGAGAACATCAATATAGAAAATACGGAAAATGGATGTAGTTTTCTGAAGTGTGAAATCATTCTTTTTTTCCCTTTTCATATTCTGGAAACTAGATCTTTCTTTTTTTCTTTTCCCCCTTTTTGGCCAAAGAAACTAGATCTTTTCAAAATCATCATATTTCAAGAGCATATGAGGAGCTCACATTTCTTCCACACATGCAAGAAACATGTAAAAGTGAAAGATGAACGCTGATGAAACAATGAATTTCACAAAATCAGTTTAACATTGTACATTCTTAACACATTGAAAGCAACAAATACATCCAGCTTTTGATAAAAGGAATCAATGAATATCGTTTCAGTTGTGGAAGGAATCATCAATTTCCATCTGAAAAAAACTGTCAGCTGAAAAATGCATCATTATGATCAAACATTCTACGATTCATGCCTCCTCTATATACTCCGAAAAAATGGTCTTGTATATTAGGCCATTGTAGCTGAGTCATGCTTTGCTGCCACTTCTTGAGAGTTAAAGAGTCCATGATACTATGGACTCCGGATTGCAGCTGCACAATATCTTCACAGAAGAAAGGCAAAGAGAGCTTGGAATATCGATTTGGGGCTCCTCCTTTTTCTTTGATCAATACCATTAGGTAAAAAACCTTGTATTTCTTCTCTTTGCTTTCCCTGGTGAATAAAGAGAGAAGTTCAATAGATAATGTTGCAGTGCTGTAGCAACTCTCTTAAAAGACAGACTCAAAACAGATGAATGACAATGAGGACATCTGCAATAATTTTATGGTTGAATGAGCTTCACTCCAAATGTAACCTCGGTCAGGAAAGCTGCATTCCACTCATTACTTCTATTGGAATTGATATCATTCATTGAAAGTGAAAGTCCTAATCCATATCTTTGAAGAGAATTAAGATTGCATGCTTTCTCCAATATTCTTGCCACTAGAATCATGCAAATCAGCATTTTGTCAGAAAAACCTATGTTCTTATTAATTTGAGCCTTTTTGCAGACCAACAGAACAGGAATAGGCTTGTTAAGATTTCAGGAGAAACAGGACAAAAGTAAGTGTATATGTTCCTCAGAGTTGCAATGCAAACAGGTACACATGGAGAGCATCACAAATATTATATTACCCAGGCAGCATCCTTGAGGGGCCCCCAGCATTCCATGCGATTGTACTTTTGAGAACTTGAATGGAAGTAGACCCAAACAATGGCATCCTGTAACTCTGGTTGCCCTTTAAAAAGTAACGCATCCCCACAAAGTACAGCTTTTAATACCTGAAAGATGCCAAAATATGGGATATAACTGCATCCAAGTTATTTTAAGTTTGATACTCTGCAGATATATATAAATAGGAAGATAGCTCTAGGAGATGGAAACTGGTGGATTATCAAACTACTAATCATATGGTTAAATCTCATCCAAAATGTTCAATACAGCTAATGTTGTACTTCAATTTGTACTTAAATCGTATCTCAGTTATTTCATAGGCTGTCAATCAAACATATTTGTCATTTATGAAATTTCCCAAGGAGAAGCTGATTTCAAGTCCATGCAATACACGCTCACCAATGGCAACTCCTTTGAGAAAATGTGGTATCTGAACCCTGCAGCAAGGTCTAGGAAGTGATTAGGTCCACTAACAAAGCAATGAACATGAAGGCACATCTGCTTATTGATGACCTTCCACTCAGCAACAACATCGTCTTTGTTGTACCAACCTCTTAACTGTTTAAACCATGATGAAGACAGATACGAATGCGCTTCAAATCAGAATCATATGAGATAGAAATGACTAAGAATTTCTTGTGAAGTTCTCATACCTGATGTAGGCTGATAACGTTGGATATGGTCAAGGTTAGGTTAGCAGTGAAGTCACAATGTGACAGGATATATGTTCTTGGGATAATTCCAGAAGGATGATTTAGCTTTTCCCCTGTAAAATCGACTTTAAGCTTTGAAGCTTCAAACCTTGCGGGAGGAACCAAAAGCCTTACAGCCTGGATACGCATCAGCATAAAGGGAATAGGAGTCAACTGTTGATTACCGACTCAACTCATGGAAAATAGAAACCAATTAGGTGCAAAACCAATGAGTCATAAAGCCAATGCTGATATGAGTTTTCCCAGGATAGAATGCCATTAGGCATTGCAGCTTGGAAGTGGCAATTGTTAACTCTCGGAGTCTAGGACATTAATATTTGTAGAGATGATCATGCATTGGAAAGTTCTTCCAAAAGCCTTGCTGAACTACAATGTCATATTGAAATTAATGGACAGAGCTGGCTATTGGTGGGCAGATTGTTCAGCTCAGTTTTTCGACAGAAGGATTCAGCCTGCATTTAGCATCCCTATTCTTTTCACAGGCGAAAATTAGAGCTATAGTTATGGATGGAGAGGAGTAATGGCACGGTGTTCCCTAACTACAGCACCGATTGCAATTTGGCACACAAGAAAAAGGAAACTACCCAAAATTAAGAGAGAATTTTGTTTCATACATAATAACTGATATCATTCCAGCCGGTTATAACATGTGTTCTTAGTAATAACAAAATTCTCTTCTTAACAATCTTTAACTTCAACTACTGGAATTGGCCGGGAAAGGATGAGAAACCCCAACAGAATACTGTAATCAATTGGCAAACTTAAGAAAAGTGACATATCATATGAGGATTCAACAGCCAGCTAGAATAAATGCATAAAATCTCTAACGTTGGCGATTCCAAACAAATACATTAAGAATGCTAGGTATCTAGTACCTCGGAGACAAGTGTGTTGTAGGAAGCCCTGGTGTAAGCACTAGACATGGAGGTGAAAAACAGAGGAGGAGCACATCTTCTGGAGTGAGAGAAAGGCGAGTCCTTTTGGGATGAAGCTGAAAATGGTGCGGAAGCAAAATAGCAGGCCATGGAATGAACAACATAACCCAGCTTCTGGCTTGAGTTTTCTCCTCTTCATGTTTCCCAACAATGCCTTCCCGGCACTACCATTTTCTTTTCCTCTCTTGTTTTCTGACAATGGTCGGTCAGACAAATAGAAAGATTAGATTTGTGGAGAAGAGAAAGAGCTTGATTTTGGTGCTGTGGCCTGTGTGATTTTTCAGACCCCACTCAGCTTCATATCTCCATCACTAAGTTACGTCCACACGTTATTTTTCTTTAAATAATTGACGTTGAGGAGTGAGGGATAAACAAACAAAAGGAAAAGAAATATTAAAAGAGGGAAGAAGCGTGACATGTCAGCATGCACCAATGGCTTGTATTTACGATGGCGTCATGGATAATGTGATGACGTGGCTTTTGATCTGTCTGGAGTTGGAGTTACAACGCGTATGACCTTCCTTACTGTTCCCTGTATGTATCATTGTGTTTGTTTAAGTTTTAAATTGTGCAAAAATTAAAGAAACCGGTGGAGGGAAAAAAACGAAAACGAAAAAGGAAGGAAAGGAAAGGAGACCAATATAAATATATATATTTTTTCTTATGTGTGGTTACGAAGAATGGAAATGGATGAAAATATTTTTTTTTCCATATGTTAAATAAATACAAAAGACATAAAACTAAGAGAAACAAAATAATAATTATTCTAGATTGCACTTTAAAACATATAACGAGGATTTGCTTTAAGCGTATAAATAAAGGATTTGGTCAAAGTGATCACGTACACACTATATAAGTCTTATGTTACATGTGACCTTAGTGAAATAATATATAGAAATAACTTTGAGAAAAAGAGGAAAGGAAAAGGAATAAATAATCTTAAGGAACTTGAGCATATCTTTGATAAGGGGGTTTATAAGGAATTAATTTCGCTATTCTTGAGGATAAGTGATGTATTTTTTATTATGAATTTTATTTGATATTCTAGGATAGTAGTCTAAAAACATAATAATGTTTTTTCTAATGCCTATTTAAGGAGTTAGGAATGGTTGTTGGATTGCGTCGATGATCGATAGTTTTGAGACTCACAATTTCATTTAGTAGCTTTGAGTAGGTAAATTAGAACATCGATGAAACTAACTCGAATGAATTAGAAATTCACAAGTAAAATTAAAATATTAGTTGAAAAGATTCTATAAACTCGGATACTAAAAATATAATAAAATAATAACAATATGGTTAAGTTAGTCTAATCTAACTATGTTATATAATATTTATTGGAATTGCATAAAATAGACTTCGATAGCTAATAAATATTTAGAAATAAATTATATATATAATAAAAATATTATGTGACATTAAATAACATGAAAAAGTAAGCAAAGAAGAAAATTAAGGAAAACATTAAAAATCGATGCGTAATCTAAGTATGTTACACTTCAGATGCTTAAATAGAAATTGGGAACAAACTAAGAGTGCCGCCTAAAGGAAGGGCTAGCATCAATCTCTACCGCTAATAGTGGTGGTGTTGGTGGTGGTCGGAGATTCTAAATCTGGTGAGGTCCAATTTTCAAGCTGAATTTCTTTATATTATTAAAAATATAAAAATTTCTTAGAAAATTTTATTTCTAACTATTTTCATATATAGAATATAGGAAAAACATTGTTTTGTAAAAATTTAATAGCTACAGTATATGTGTTTAAGAAATCAGTGAAACCAAACAATTTTAGATGTTGAAATAAATAGGTTTAACGACGTACTTTCACCTTTCAAAACTTTTGTAAACTACCTTATATTAATATTGAATTGCTATGAAGAGATTTCTTACAAAATTATTTGCTAAATTTTTATTTGATTTTTGAACCCTAAACTATGTTTGAAATAGTAATTTTAATGGATAATAACCTTAATTGGATTTTAAACTTGGTTCATTATTAAAGTACTTCACTGTTCTAGCGTGGTTGGTTGGAGTAGAAGAGCAAGGAGTTATAACAACTTGCCATTTAGTATTTATAAGTGAACTTGGTAACTTAAGGATTTTATGAGAATTGAAAATTTGATGAACTATGATGTAGTGAATAAGGAGTTAAGAAGTAATGAAGCTGATGAAAGTTGTTTGAAGTATTATTTACTGTTTGAAATTTATTCTATAATTGTGAAATAGAAGAAAAATGATTAAATTAGTTAATTAAGGGATATTAGTTAAGGGCATATAACAATTCAAAGGATTTTGGGAATGGATTTGCACTATAATGATATTCAGAGGGTAAGTCAGAAGCAAAACCTATAAATAAAATGTAAAAACAAGGGATTTAAAAGTTTGGTTAGAGGATTTTTTTCTTAAAAACTTTATAAATAACGGAGTCAGCGGGTATCCTAGAGGAAGTTAGGAGGTAAATGTTTTACTTGATAATTACTCAAAAGTTCAGTCAAAGGCAAAAACTCGAAGAGAGGTATAGTCAGGAAGGCCTAGAGGCTGAGTCAAGGGTGAACTTAAGGAATTTAAAGTTGACTAGGCTTAGAGGATACTCTACCAAAAGATCTAAAGGTTGAATAAACTACATGGTTAGTTTAAAAGTTGCCTTAGAGGATGCTTAAAGTGATAATATACGAGTATGAGTACTCAAAATTGTTTCAAAAGGTAATTCGTAGGAAATCTTGGATAGTTATTAAACTTAAAGGATGATTAAGAGGATAATCCTATTAAAACCTTAATTTGATATGACTTAGGGGATAACTTAAAAGTTTTCCAGTTTAAGAACTTCAAGGGTAATTTAACTTATAAATTAGTTTAGAGAGTGTTTATTGAACAATCTTGGGTATTTACTAACCTTAGAGTTTGACTTCAAGGCTAAATCAATTGTGAAATTCAACACCTATGTGGTGTAGAGGATAGCTTGGAAGCTTCTTCAGTTGAGTACATCGAAGGCGTAGTGACTCAGGATGTAGCTCCAAAGATAATAAATATAAAATATACTTATAGCACTGTATTAAACTTTCGATTCTTAATGCATAAGACAATAAACTATAACTAAATAACTTAATACTGATATAGACATGTAAAGTAGTAATATCTCATAATTTTCATGCATAATAAAGTACTAGATTGGGATAAATATCAAAGGATCAATAACAAAGACAAGTTAATAAGCATAGTTAGCAAGTGATTGATTGCAAGTAAGTAGAATTAGTGTTTCATCGCACTTTGAAGTGTTGTTTAAGAATACTAGGAGACCTTAGTATATGTCTTGTTTTGTGGTTATAAGTTAGTTGTCTTTGCGTATGCAACGTGTATACTTGAACATGGTTGTGTTATTATGAGTACTGGACTTATGTATTGATTGTTTCATGATATTACTTGTTTTGAATTATTTGATCAATAAAAAAACAATCTAACCCAAACTCAACTTAATTACTAATCGGACTTGCATCATAACTTATCAAGGGAAACGATTAGGATTCTTGCGTAAAACATGGACCCTTTAATGAGGATAGTGGAAATGGTTTTTTCTCCACCCTTAGTCGAACCAAGGTTAAGGATTGTGGTTTGAAGTGAAGTCTCAAGCGGAGTGTGTTTTTCCATTGCACAAACCTTGGTTTGGTTTTGATTTGTGAAGTATGTGGCATCAAACTCCTCAAAGCCTAGATTAGAGTGAGTGCAATTTCTTTAATCTCATGACACTGGTTAACATCGTGCGATGACATTTGCTTCAACATACATTTCATCTAATTAACTTTGCTTGAAAACCCTAGTTGTTTGATGATAGATATGTACTATTGTCTCCGTCCTACTTACTAAACAAGTTGTTACTCATTCCTCTATAGCTGTTTTGTAGGTTTTCATTAGACTTACCAATATTATACTAAGTTCTAAAAAATTAAAGAATGAGGTTGGAGAGTGAGATTCAAGACTAATAGGCTATGTTCTTATTTTTTTATCGCTTCTACCAACTTATAGGGAAACTAATAAGGTCTTTACTAGTGACCCTCTAGTTTTTAGTTATAAATACTGCTACTATGCTCTATAAAGCTACAACCTTTTATAAACTCATTACTAATTGCTCTATTTTCTCATATTAATTTACTTTTAGAACTTTTTGTTGAAAATTGAGATTATATATTCTAAATGATTTGTAAAGCTTAATTTTCTCGGTCATTTGTGCCACAACTTTATTTTCTGATATTATTTTGAAAAGTTACAACATAAGTTAATATCTATTAGACTCAAAATTGGATGACTCAAAGTAAGGAAGTGGTAAATGCCTTGTGTAAGTTATACCTATGTTAGCGGCTAAAGCGGCTAGCGGCGGCTAGCGGCGGCTAGCGGCTACTTATGTTGGTTTACAAGGTAGGGCTGTTATTACTCTTTGATTTGGGGTGACACAAATGTTGAAATGAGTTACTATGTGGATGCATTTCTCTATGGACTCCTATTAAGTCTAAACATATGAAGATCCTCTCTAAGTACATGAGTTTCCTTAAAAGAAGTTGAGAGCAAATGGGCCAATCCAACATTAACTTACTCTAAGCCTATAATACCAAATCTTTTTTTACCCAAGTTCATAAAATTAAACTTTTTATACCTTATAACTTTAACTTTAGGAGTCAAACCTAGATCATTACTGGGTTTAAAGCTTATTAACTATTTTAACCCTCTATATTTTTCCTTAGAGAAATGTTCTTTGGACAAAGTTGAAGTGAGCATTAAAGATATATTTCTTGTAAAGATAACTAAGACTGTTGCATGGCATATGTGTTGTTGGAATTAGCTACACTATCGTTAAGCACATACAGTTGAAAATTTTGTTTATCAATTCATCATATTGTATGGGCCCAATGCCTGTGTCACAAAATGATAATTTCTTTTCTTTAATGTACAAGCTTTTGATAACAATCAACTGCATGCGTTGTCTTATGCATGTCAAAATTGTATTACCCTAGTGGCACC
This sequence comes from Lumnitzera racemosa, assembly GCA_024138005.1. Taxonomy (NCBI): domain Eukaryota; kingdom Viridiplantae; phylum Streptophyta; class Magnoliopsida; order Myrtales; family Combretaceae; genus Lumnitzera; species Lumnitzera racemosa. The sequence continues at coordinate 64,803,684 of JAMXBC010000011.1, forward strand.
ACTCAATTGTGCTTATAATATAGCCGTTAAGCTAAGGACACAAAGACATAGGTTAGGATATGTCTGATGTAAATGGAGATTAATGTGCTTGCAATACTGAATTTGTGCTTACTTATTGTAGACTTACACATGTTTACATTGTTGCCATATTTGGTTTTGTATAAATTTTAAGATGTCATGTTTGAAGTAGCATATGTACTCATTTACATATTTACTAGGAAAAGACTTTGTTATTTTAAGTCTAATAAATTTTTCTTGATTTATTGACTCTTCTTTTTTTTTTCCTCTTTTATTTTAACTCATGTCTTGTCCATTGCATTAAGGGATGACCATATACCAGCAATAGCAACTCACAGTAACCACCCAATACAAAAGAGCTGTGACAAATTTGTTTAAAGCGGTAGTAGCAACTGCATTCAAAGCAATGGCAATAAGGTCAATCTTTATTGACAATGATCATAGAGAGCAACTTTTTAACTCTAATAAGAGCTACTCCATTACCCAGCATTCAACACGACATTTAACTATCGAGCATGTCTCCTATGCACAACAATACAATCAAATTCGAATACCCCTAGAGAAGAACTTTTTCCTGGTAGCTTTGGTTTCTTCAACAGATCACGTTAAATAGCGGCCGATAGCGGATACGATGGAATTTCAATGGTAATTCTATAGAGCTAAGGGAATGGTCATGGCCTTTTCCACAAGATCTCTAATAAGCAAAGAAGATGTTAGTTCTACCATTCTTAAAGTTCCCTTTACTTAATTAGTCTAGCTCATCAATGCAGTGACTTGATGATATTGATCTGCTAAATATTTAGAAATAGATGGAGAATTGGAACTTGTAAAGGTTTTTACCTTGTTCTTAAGATGTGCATAACCATTCCTCTTGAAGGAACTTATAGTTTCAAGCATACAAGAATAGACAGCTCTTACCAACATTTGTGCTATGTACTTCGATGTGTAAATGAATGAACTAAGATTAGCTAGTTTATTTTAGTTAACATCATAATTTTTTTTTCTAATATGCATGTTCCATAAGGAAAAATTTTCCTTTGTTGGTTTTAAGCATCAACTATAGTTTAATACGTTTTTTAGGAATTGAATTTTGACTTATCATTGTTGAAAGTTTGAAAATCCAGTATATTAACCCTGCTATCCAAGAACCAAGTTTATGAAAATATCACCATTAGAGTAAATTTATAGAAGGTACTTGATACATATTCCTATGTCAAGCATCCTCTTTCCACTTATAATTTGAAAGCACATAAGGGTTCTTAGAAGTATCATGGTACCACATGAGGTATCAGTGCCATATGACATTTTAGTAGGCTTTAAGCCTGTGTTGGAGGCTAGCTTTATTTATTTATTATTTTTTAAAACCAATGGAATCAATATGAATATAGCCGTTATTGTCTGCATATTCACAAAGCAATTGACCATGATTCATTTCTCTTGTCGGTTCATCTAAAAAAATATGTTGAGTAACGAATTTAAAATTTAGAACGGCTATACTTGAGAAAATTTTATTATATTTTTCTTCTATAAATAGTGGTAAAATTGCAGAAGTTGTACACTTTAAATATTTATAACAACTTTACATCATTTTATAAATCTCTCTATTTCCAATTTGATATTAGCTATAGACACCAATAAATCCTCTAATTTTCCACATTTTAAGCACTCTCCAAGTTCACAAAATACCCAAATACCTTTAAATTTACAAGGTGGTTCATATTTTCCACATTTTCAAGGCATACCAAATTACCAATTTCCTTCGAATTTTCCACCAATGAACCAAAATCTACAAAATTTCTACCATAACTCAATGGGTATAGCACCACCATATTTTCAATATGTTCCACACCCTACTTACGGTTATAGGCAAAAATTTATGCCACTTGAGTCAACTTGTCCATTGAATTTCAATGAAACACCATAAGTATCAAACAATACAGATTTACATCATCGATAGTTTCCCATAGAAAAAAATAGTAATGATGAGGTGGAGGAAATTGAATCAGTTAAAGGTTATAGGAACAAATGGGCTCACAATGGTGACAAGCTTCTTATCCGCTCATGGCTGAGGGTTAGCAAAGATCCTATTGTTGGAAACAACCATCCATTACAAGTTGTCTAACTATAGGTCCATGAAAATTTCAAAGAGGGATAAACCTTAGAGAATGGAAGAGAAATGCATGTGGCAACAATGCAAAGCCAAATGGGCAAAAATATCAAGGGATGTAATGGGATTTGATGCATACTATGACCAAATAAAAAGGTGAGTACAAAGCGGGAATAACGAGTATGATTATGTAAAGGATGTTCATAATCTTTATAGAGAAAACGAGAAAAGACCATGTACAATTGAACATTGTTGGGTGATATTACGTAATAAACCCAAATAGATGTCACAAATCAATAATACGGAGAACTTTTAAAGTAAGTGTTACGCTTTAAAGAGGTGAAGTTGCAATAGTCCCGTCGTATGGACTATTCTAAGGTAGAAACTGACCTTACTGTTGCAATTATAGACTTAGTTCACACCAAGTATACTCTACTCAATTGCTTTGAAGCATCTTAATTTGATATCATCTTGATATAAACCTATGGTATAGTCCATTGAAATAATTGTCGAACAAACTTATAGTTTGATATTTTTAGAAGAGTAGTTCTAAAACCCTTTGGTACATGTTACTCAATATACAAATCAGAAGTTTGAAAACTAACAAGGTACCCAAAAAGACTCGAGTAATTTTCTTAATAGTTAGAAAAAAGTTAATAATAAGCACAAAAATCCAGCCAATTCTTCTTTATCTTCATTCTCTGTTCTGTTTGCTAAAATTTCGGTTTTAGGTGTTGTACTTGCAAATCTACTCTGGACCAATAAAACATACTATAGGGGAATGAGTAATAACTTGCTTAGTAAGTAATAAGTAGGATGCAATGTGTGTTTTGATAAATGTTATCGCATAATGTTATTTAGTTCATCGTGAGATTAAAGCAATTAAACTCGTTTTAATTTAGGTCGAGGAGTTTGACGTTTTACACATGAATTAGAACCAAATTAAGGCTCGTATAATGGATAACATCTTCCACCTGACACCACCTTGAACTATGACCCCCAACCTTGTCGTAACCTCTTTACCTATCACTTAGTTAGACTAAGGGTGTGGACCATTTTAGCTATCCTCATTGATGAGATCCGTGTTTAGTTTGAGAATCTTAATTGTTTCTCTAATGGGTTGCGATACATGTTAAGTTAGATGTTAGGACGAGTTAAAGTTAGTTTGTTTTTAGGTTGATCATTTAAACCCAAACAATTTAAGTGGAACCATACTCACATAGCAAACATAATATGAGGCTCAAGTCCCAACTCAATAAATTAGATCTCAAACACATACGTGTCACATGTACCAACAACTAATTATAATCATTAATAAGTATACAATAAAATCTTCAAGTATTTTAAAATAATACTTTGAAGTGCGATGAAGCACTAATCCTATTTATTTGTATAGATGTTCACTCGAGTAAGTTGGTAGAACTAGTCTCCCGATCACTTGGAAATCCTATAAATCAAAATTCAAATTTAGTTTTCGTAAGATTTATGAAAATATTAGGGTTTTATCTAGTTCTTCATATTATTGTATACTTGTTAGAAATACTCTTTATATATTTATTTTAATAAAGATACATATATACACATTTTATATACCTAAGATATATTATAATCTTCATATCCTTATCTTGTTATGATTTATCTAATGTAGATACAATACATATATACATAATATATATACTTAGAGTGTGTTATATCTATACATATATATATTATGATTTTTATGTACTTAACCTATATTATCCAATATGGATATGCATATATACATATATACATATACCTTCGTCATCATATTTTATTGTATAGGTTATATTGAATTGGCTAATATTAATAAATATACATAGTTATATTATTACTTATAAAATATCATTTCAATAATTCAAAATGTAGACTTTATTGGTCAAATCACATTGATTACAAAGAGATCATCATAGGATGATATTTTCAGTAATATCATAGAAAATACTTATTTTATTATATAAACTTACCTAAGCATTAATAAAATCAGTATTGTTGGATTATGTATAAATTTGACGATCTATAATATGTGTTCCTTTTATAGAAGTATATTTTAAAAGGTATTATTAGTCCTAATACACATATCAACTCTCTTGATGGGACACTTGTTAATTTTAGTAAAGTATAACCTATGTTATATAGTTTTGTTAATAAAGATAAATTATATGTGCATGTATTTAATATCATTTTCATATCATGGAAAAACTATATTTTGATCATTGCGTGCACTACCTTTTAGATATAAGTATCCCCTTTTATGATCATATATCACCTTGTCCAACTTTATCAATGTTTTTCATACCAAACACCAAGTTCATCAAGGTGTTTTATCAAGAATGATGAAAATACCACCCTTATTGCATCTTAAGAAAAAGAAATAAAATTTCACACGAAATTTATGTATCAACTGACATATATAAAGTTAGGTCAAAATAAAGCTCACTTATGAAATTCATTGTTTTATTCCCTATGAAGATTTAGTTGAGTGGACTTAAATACTTTCTATCATCACTTCAATGCTGGTCTCCTCTTATTTGGTCCTTTAAGCTTGGCATCCATGGTGACTATGGTAAATGATATGAGAGTGTTAATGAGTCCACCTCTAACTTGGAGTGGGTTGATAAAAGATACAACATTGTTAATTTTTTTTCTTTTTTCTTTTGATTTTGTATCTATTCCTTAATGTTTAAAAGTTGAAGTACATGTGTATGGAAATAGAAACAATAGTCGCTAACGTGGATGGGGAGGAATGTGACAACTCAATACATCTTTTCTCACTTAAATTACTGCCTAAAGTATTCTTCTTCTTTTTTTTTTTATTTATTTTTTAGTTTTTGCCATTAGCTTAAAGTATTCAAGTACATGGAACTTACCACTTGACTTGCTAAGTATCTTCAAAGAGTTAAAAGTGAATATTTGTGATCATAGAAAAACTAATGTTGTGTCTTTAAGGAAAAGTGAAATAAAATATTATCTTTCTTGATCCCAACTATCTAATTCTCATTCAATGCATGCATCAAATTCTTGATATTCGAACTTCTCTGCATTTCAAGTTAAATTTCCATGCTGACTTATGACTAAGAAGGGTCGAAACATTATCAAAGAGATGTTAGCTTAATGTTGCACTTCATGGGATAGCCCTTTTCTATTTAGACATTTAGGTACCTTATTTATTATTTATATGGATGGTTTAATTATATTTATATACTCTTAGGGCTTTTATAATCTTAAGCATTTATGTTCTACATGTTAACTATATTTAACAAAACACGTATATTTTGAATATTATTTCATTTCATTCCTTTTTGCTTATTGTTCAAATAATTTATCTCAAAGAGCTTATTAATTATCAAAACTCCATTTTCGCTTTCCGATAGATTACAAGTATCATCAATATAGCTATCTTTTTAACTAAATTAACATTTTATGATTTCATTTTTGAAATCTAGATTTCTAAGGTTACTTTGACTATTTATGTATTTATTTCTTTTTAATGGTTACATCACAAATTTGATGCTTAATAGAACAACTAAATTTAAGTGCTAAAATCTTAATCACTAATTTCTATGAGGTCTCACAGTAAGCAAACCAAAATCAGTACATTCGGTATATATACTAGCTTATCCTCTAATAATGGCATACTAAACAGTGATGAAGAAAGTGAGCAAGTAACTCATCTACCTAGTAAATTGACGACAAATAGGAAAGGAAAGAAGAAGATGGGAATAAAGGAGACAGTAAATGGATTGACGCAAGAGTTACAACACTCAAGTGGAACAGACCACGATAGAGTAGAGTTGCTTCATAAGACAGTTGAGTAAAGGGAAAAAGAACACGAAACGATTAAGACGAAGGGCCGCCATAAGATTGAAAAGGAACAACGGAAGTGTATGTTGTAATGCCCTACTATCTTGACCTGCTAGCTTTCGACTAGTTGGACTACGTTATCGAGTATAAAGGAAAACTCCACTTTGGTAAATATCTTATAAAAGAAGAAGAAAATAAAATAATAAACTATAAAAGATTCTAAGAAATAAAAAAAATATATCAAAATGGTATCATCAAATCAAATTTATTTAAATTTAAGCATATCGATTAAAGTTTTACTCAAAACACAAAATATGCATGGTCTTCACAATTTCTCGATTATAGATATAGTGTTAAATCAGTAAACCTTAATTACATAGAAATACCCTATTATTTAGACAAGTAAATTTTAGGATATAACAAAAATAAGGTGAAGTAACTTGTAAATTTTGACATTTCATGTATATTCACATATGTTTGCCTTAGAGTCTAAGACCAATGAAAAAAAATAGTAGTTTTGAAATCAAATTACAAAAATGAGTTAAAATGCAACTAATATCATTTATAAAATAAAGTTCATTGAGTTAAACCTTAATTATCCTGGGAGAAGAGAATTGAGATTTGGTTTATCGTACGATATTATATTGCCTTTAAAATATATCTTGAAACTTTGTAGATTTTAGATCAAGATGAAATTATATTTAAAGAGTCTTGCAAAATCAATTCAATTTGGAATAATTATTTAAAGTAGCAATAGTTTAGATATCTTCATTAAGACAATATTTCCACAACCATTCATGCTTTCTTATGAAGCTATTAAGAAATATATAAAATAATGATAATAATAATAACAAGTGGAGTCGGTAGTAAACTTAAGGATATATCTTATACTTTATTCACTTGTCTATCTTATTTACATTTTAATAATATATATACTTAAGGACAAATCCTGTTAAGGATTTTCCATTGCTATGCTTCATAAGAGGAGAGAGATGGATTTATATAAATCTAGCTATACCATATTAATATTTTATTCTACAAGTAGCTTAAAATTATCATTAAATATCTAAGAGTGAAAAGAAAAGATCAACAATACTTAAACATAACACTTTTGCACTACTATGATAATGATCATCTACTCCTCATCTTAGGGCACCATTGTTAAAGTCAAAGCTACCATCAATCATTAACCAATCACCGCAACTATTGTACAAGTACTTGTGGTCATTCTTTAATTTTAGAAAGAATAGCAAATGGTTTCTTTTCTTGACCAAACTTAGTATAAGGTATATTTCTAATCCTATTTTGTATTTGTGAACTTAATTTAGGAAAATTGACATTATAAATTTTTTTCCTCATAGTTAGCTATTAGAAAAATCTTTTTGTCAACAACATGGCGATTATGAAATTATTGTACAATGCCATTATCATCCATTGAATTAACATATTTGTACCTTAGATGAACAGTTATAAAAATTTTATTATACAATTCATGGAAGTTTACGAGCTAAGATATAAGAGTAAGAAATATAACTTGTAGTTGTAAATTTGTAATAACCTATGGATTTAATATTTTTGTTATCAATATAAAGAACTTCTATTGTGAAATTTGAAATTCGTTTAAATGGGTTTCTAAAACTAAATGAGTATTTAGGGTCAAATTGACAAATATGTAAAAATAAGGACTAGTTTTACAAAATGACATTTTTTTTTTCAAGAACTACAACTTATACTTTTATTAGCAAGTATAAACTGATAACCTAAGGACTTATTGTCACGCCCCAAACAAGAAGAGTCATAACAGTCCTGCCGTGTAAACTAATCTAAGATAGAAGCTGACCTCACAGCTGCTATCGTAGACACAGTTTACACAAGGCGTACAACTCAACCAGCTTGAAACGTCTGTTCTGTCATCTGTTAATATCCAAACCTGTGGTAGAGCTTATACAAAATACTTGTTCTATACAATCTGCTGTTTAGTACCACAACAGTAATTATACAAACATTTCACATCCAAGGGTAAAGTTTACAATCAGAGTTTATTAAAAACCACAGGTTTATGATTTATATACAATAAGTTAGAAAACTAGTGGGCTCCCAGGGAATTCCCATTTAGTTTTCTTCAAAACTTAAAGACAAGACAAAAGCTCAGGTTCAATTAAATTCCTCGATCCTCACTTTCCCACACAGCAGCACACTAACCTGAGTACGGTGGTACCTGAACATCTTTGCCTTCACTCAGCACCTGCAAAAGAGTCTGTAGGGGTGTGAGCACAACTAGCTTAGTAAGTGGGGCGGAGTTAAAAGAGTACTTTACAGTCACAAATAAGGTTAATAATTATGATGAAATGCAATGCAATCACTCAAATGAAAACATCGCACAGTGTTAACCGGTCCACTGTGAGGTTAGAGAAATTTCATCCGCTCCAACCCGGATTGAGGAGTTTCACCGCGACTCAAGTTAGACCAAACCCGGGCTTGTGCAATGGGGAACACCCCCCTCCCACGACCGCCTTCGAACCACAGCCCCCAACCTTGCCGCGACCTCCTCACCTATCACTTAGTTCGACTAAGGGTGGGGAAAGGGCCATTTCAGCTATCCTCATCGAAGGAAGTCGGTATTTGACCTAACACTCTTATTCGTTTCCTCTAACGGGTGATTATGCATGACCAATTACACTTTAGTCGAATAACCGTTAGTGTTAATCAAGGGGTGACCAACAAGATCACACAATACAGAATCGATGCAAATATGCAGAACAGCACACCAAGGAGTTGAACTCCTGTCACAACAGAGTATCATTCACACACATAGCATGCGCATAATCATCTAATTACAAACACAACCAGAAGTACTCTTGGGTCTCCGAATACTTTTAAATAGTACCCAAACAGCGGCGAAGCTACCATCCCAACTTACTTGTTTAGATGTTCGCTCTTGCTGACTTGAATTGTCAACTGTCTTTGGAAGGTCCTAATTACACAAAAGGTCCAAATTTAGTTTTCGTAATAATTACGAAAACATTAGGGTTTAATCTATAATTGTTATATATATATATATATATATATATTAGTTTGATAATATACAGTCATGTTATTACTATATATTGAATTAAATTATTAATAATTATAATAAAAATTTCCATTAATCCCATCTGATCAGTAATCCTTTATATAGCTTTTGGTTAATTCATTTTAGCCTATTAATATTACAATTATACCCCAACTTGTAATTTAAGCTATTTTACTTGATAAATTCGTAATAAATAGTTCGGGTTACCAAATAATTCCCCGAAAATTTCTATGGACTTCTAAAAATATAGAGAATTCAGTTATCACGTGGTTTCAAGTTTCCGACCTATTGCCTATATTTTCATATTGACGATTTTACCCTTAAATTTGATAAATTATCCAATTATAATTCTTTTAACATCCAATTAATTTCAATCTGACTCATTACTATTACTATTCATAATAGATCAGTACATATCCATTTCATCAATTAATTTCATAATTTCCTATTAAATTTATAATTTCAGCCTATTTTCGAGCTAATTTCAGGCCTAAAAACTCAATAAATATTTAAATTATTCAAATCGAAATTCGGGCTACGTAGCAATTACCTATATATCATATACATCCTACACAAAAATTTTCAGCTAGAAACAACATCATATAGTACATTTATTTCATAAATATATATTCGGATGAATAGTTGATTTCTTAATAAAGTATATTAAATATTACGAATTTTGAAAAAATAAAAATATCACATGAAAGCATGTATAAGATAACCTAAGTGTAATTTTTTTCATAATTTTCTGGGCGGATTTACTATTTTTTAAAAATTATTGAAAAACAGAGCAAGAATTTGACCTTGCTATTCTTGGGTGCTCCGGTGGCCGGCGGCGGCTGGGCGGTTGTCGGACAGACGGCGCGGTGGGTGGACCGTGTGGGGTTGGTTGGGTTTCACAGCAGATCTAGTTTAGGTTAGAGTTCTACACTTTCACGCAATTTCCCCTGTTTTTTCTAAATTTCTTTTTATTTTCTACAATTTTTTTCTGATTTTTCTCTCTACTGTTTTTGTTTCCAAATTGCTAAACATTGTCATTCTGCTGCTAGGATAATTTTTATAGCATCCTTTCACCGCCTATGGATTTTCTTTATTTTTTTTCTTTTTTTCTTTTTTAATTTAAGTAAGCATGAGGTGTCACTTTGTTGATGAATTGCTTTTTGAATCAGCAATTCAAATGTCTCTTCTCCTGCTACGCCTCCTTCCAGCAATCTCAATGTTATTTAATTAATTTTTCTTTTTTCCTTTATTAAATAATTACTTAAATATAGATATTATATGTTAAAATTAATTATATACAAGGTTATACCCTATGTAAATAACATGTGAAATATATAACTTTACTCATATAATTAAGTTTCTAGCATATCTTTTATTTTTAGGATATGTTCTAAAGTTAATTTCATGAATTTAACACAATAAATATATAATTACACAATTTTGGGTTAATTTAGGGGTATAATTATTATTTGTACCGGGTATACTAAAAAATTACATGTATTTTTTTATAGTAAATTATCTTACATTATCTCATTTATAGCTCAATTAACTTATCTCTAAGTTCTCGTTGCAATCTAAGTTCAATTTTAAGAGTTCTGAATATTTTAGTGCTTTAGTAAATATTCCAATTTCTAAGGGCAAAATTGAGATTTCGGGTCATTATTACTAAAATCTAACTTCACTATAATATCTCCACTAACTTTTTCATTCTAGTCACAAAGTTTGGGCTCAATTGGATAAGTTACCCTAAAAGCCTTAAGTCTGAGCTCGGTTGTCCTAAACTCAATTTTGGGAGCTTACACTTATATATAATTGATATTGACCCTAGAATTAATTACCTCACTAATGTTAATTTTGATATTTCATAAAGTATAGAGCCATGTAGTATACTTATAATAGTTATCAAAACTAAACTTCATTTTTATAGAAATTTATTGTAATCACGAATAATATGAGATTATGGTACATCATAATATAGAGCTTCCTTAGAAAAATATAACCCTTATAAGAAAAATAGTTCTATATGAATTAGAAAGACTACAAGTATATTGGGTAAATTAAGAGTAAGCATACTAGGTTGGTCTCACTTAAGTGTTATATTTAATTTTTCTATTTCACCTTGTCTACGATCAATTGACTAAATATAAAACTAGAGAATTCTGAAAACAAGTGGTTAGGAAACTAGGTAAGTGGGATTGATGCATCATCGCACTTCAAAGTATTATTTTAGAATATTTAGAGACTTTAGTATGTACTTACCTGTTATTATAGTTAGTTGTTTGTGCGTGTGTGATACATATCTTTGAATCTGATTTGCCATGGAAGTAGTTAAGCTCTATGTTATGTTTGCTATGTGAATATTGTCTTATTTAACTTGTCTGAATTTGTTTGATTACTCTAAAAACAAATTAACTTAAACTTGTTCTGATATCTAACTTGACATGCATTGTAGCCTACTAAGGATAATGGTTAGAATTCTCGAGCCAAACATGGACTTCTTCGATGAAGATAGCTAAAATAGTTCTTTTCCCACTCTTAGTCAAACTAAGTGACATGAGAGGAGGCTGTGGTTCGGTTGGGGGTTGTGGTTCGTAGTTTAAAGGTAGTTTCGAGCAAAGGATATTCTTCATTGTACGGGCCTTAGTTTGGTTTCGATTTCTGAGTGTGCGGCATCAAGTTAGAGCGGGCGTAATTTTTATAAATTCACAACGAATTAGATAACATTGTGTAGATAGCATATTACTTATTCAGGCATTGCATATAATAATTGTTTCATAACTTAGTTGTTCTATTAAGCTTGTATATGTTTTTTGTCTCCTCGTACTTACCGAGCCCGTAGTTCTTTGGCTCATTTCCCTATAGTTTTCTTATAGGATAGTAGCCAAAACATTAGGTGGGCTAGGAGTCCTAGTGTAAGAGAATTGTTTTAGTAATCTCTACGAGAGTATTAATTCTTGATAAGAGTATAGTTTATTCTAAGTAAGTTTAAATGTAGAAATGTGAATATTACTAATTTTACTGTTTACTAGGGCATTCCAATTTTCTGTTATCTTGGAAAGTTATGAGACATTGAATCTCATAGTTATTTTATATCGTGTACTTATAAATAGGTGAAAATGTTTAAATAAATAAGTAGAATCTTGTGATCTTTAACTTGTAAGATGGTTGTCACGTAATGCATGCATACAGGTAATGACGGCTTTAGATTGTCCCTACCAAGCCCCCTTTTGGAGCGTTACACATGGAATGGGAAAGATCAATCATGATCGTCAATCTTTCGAAGATGGATAAGGTGTAGAAGTAATGGTTTAAAGACATGCATCGATTCTTAACAAAAGAAGGACTTCATAATTTTAATTTATTTAATGCTATGTATGTGTTTGTGTTAATGAAGTTAGTGAATTTAATATTGCTTAATGTATCTATCTAATGTGAATATTACTCTTAATGTAGTTGGAGATTTTAAAAATTAATCATTGCAAACTAGCTGTTATAAACCAGCTGCTGTCCTAAGTTCTTAACATATCCAACAAGGTAAGACTTCAAACTACACTCTCACATTTCTCATTTCTATTCACACTTATAGTATTCTTTGACTCAATAATCATTATGGCAACATGTAACTCTAGCAGCTCAAGCACCTATAAAAGCTCTAATTCCAAGCAAAATAGAAATAACAAGACTATTGAGAAATTTTTTTATTGGAGCTAAGCATTTCATGAAGTGATTGCATGATACACTATCGCCAATATCTAAGTGTTCTTTAATTGGAATACATAAGTGAAAATACGTAGATGGAGGTAGTGTAGAGGGTCATAATCGTTTGTATAATGATTACGTCTCAAACGACCCAGTCTTTACAGATGAGCAATTTCCCTAAAGATTTCGAATGAGGAAGGTTATGTTCTTCCATATTGTTGAAGCACTTTAGGATTACTCTCTCTATTTTAGTCAAAAGAGGACAGTTGCTAGTCATCCTAGTCTTTCACTACTATAAAAGTGCATTATTGCTATTCGGATGTTGGCATATGGTGTAGCAAGTGATGCTTTGGATGATTATTTGTGTATAGCTAAAAGTATGATATTATAATGTGTTAAGAAATTCATCGCAACTATTATTGCATGCCTTGGTGATAAGTACTTATGTAAGCCTAATTAAGCCAATATCGAGCGCTTACTTCATGTAGCCGAGCAACATAGATTTTCTAGCAGATTAAGAAGTATATATTGCATGTATTGGAAGTGTAGAAGCCGTCCGGCTGCATGGTAAGGTATGTATACTTGAGGAGATCATAGTTCTCTAATGATCATGCTTAAAGCTATTGCTTTATATGATACTTGGATATGGCATGTAGTTTGTAATGTCCTAGACTCTAATAACGATATTAATGTGTTTGATTAGTTATTGTAAGCTCTGTAATCAGCTATTCAGAATTTGATTTATAGAATTTAAGGCGATTGAGAAAATTGTTTAATCCAACCTAAATTTTATGATGAAGTTAGGATTGTTAATAAAAGTGATCTCATGAGTCTAATTTTAAGAAAATAAATAATAAAATAATTAATTATTATAATATTGAATTATATGAAAATTCCCCATTATTTATCTGAAACGTGTAAAATGTGTTTCGATAATTAACAAATAGATAGAGATAAATTATATACACACTAAAAATCATAAAATAACTTAAATAATATTTATGAGTATTTATTTATACCATATATGTATTTACGTATAGGTAAAAATATACAAAATTACTTAAAATACTCGAAATATGTTAAAATAACACTAAATAATTGAAGAAAATTCATAAATAAATAAATAAAAATCAAGAAAATTATGGAATTGTCTAGGATAGGGGTGTGGCATGCTGAGAATAAAGAAAGAAAATCAACCAATTAAATTAGGCCAAATAAAAAGTAAATTGGAAGATGATAAAGGGCACTTGTCAAGTGGAAAATTAAAGAAAAAAATACCTAGCAGGCCTATAAATTCAGAAAAACACCATCAAAACTCATTTTAGTCAATTTAGAAACAGGAAAAATTTAAGGAGAGAAGAGAAAAGAGGAAAAACCAAATTTACAAAATATTAGAAAATTATAGTACAAATAGGGCTTATAAAGGGAACCCATATTCGACGACTACCTTGAGAGGAATGGCCACCACCACTAGATAGTGAACCCCACATATAAAGTTGTAGAAAATGGCGGAGTCACTGCTGGTGGCTAGAAGCTTGTTGATTGGTGAGTTTCGATTTTCCTTTTGAATTTGTTTAATTTAGTAAAAATATCAAATATGTATGAAAAATTATGAAATTTGGTTTCCCTCGGTATTTTTTCATGTAGAATTAGAATGTAAAACCAAATTTTTAAAATTAGAAGTGCTTATATATGTTCCTTAATAATAGGCTTAATTCCAATGAATTTTGTATGAATTTTCAAAAATAGTAAATAACGTTATTTTGAGCTAATTTTTGGTGTACATATTCCTCATATGATATATTTAATTTACATGAAAATTTTTGACAAAATATAACTTTAGTATTTATCAAAATTATTTTTTTGAATCTGCCCTGTTTTTCACATGGAAGAAATAATAGGTTTTTAATTAAATTCCTTAATAAACCTAATTTTTAATGGCTTCTAAAGCTTAGTTATGATTTTGGAAATATTTAATTTGAATCTTGTAATTTTATTTGGTCATTTACCTAATTTAAGCTAATTTTTAGAAAAATTAGACCTAAAATTGATATTTCAGAAAATAATATATATTTAACTATCTTAGTACTTTTCATGATCCTCATATAACAATTATAATTTACTGAGTATAATATATTTTCCGTAGGTTTAGTAGAGTTTGAGGCTTTAGTTGTATGTATTATGCATAATATGTACTAAATAGGTAGGTAAATAGTATATTTTAGGTTAATTTCATGATTTAGGATTAGTTTGGTTCATATTTTGATTTAGGATGAATTTAGATGTCTTGGAATGTTAACTGATCATGAGAGATGTAAATTATGGTATTGGAGAGGTTAGATGTATGCTTTATGTATAGATTAAGTAGTACTAAATAATACGTGAAATAAGAAGATTAAATAAGTGAAGAATATTAAGTTAAATTGATAATATTCTAATAATAGGAGAATATTATAAATCTGGTTTGAAAGGTAAATTTGAGAAATTATGCGAAAATGTAGGTTATTTTTACATCGAGAGCTAATTCAGTAGTTAAATTAGGAATGTAGTGTACAATACTGATCAAAATACTAATTAGGAGCCAAAATATAGATTTAGGATACCTAAGTATAATTAGATGATTTTCACATTTTAGTCGGTGGAGAATTCCTAAGGTTTACAAATAGAAACAATAATCAAAATGTAAAACAAAACTGAATTCAGAAGTAGAAATAGAATTAGAGTTGATATATTAAAAAAAACCCAAATCAAAGATTAGATTGTATTTGTCAAATAAACCATAAGTAAGGATTAAACGGCATTTAAAAGACTTAAAAATAAAGGGTAATAAAAAGGTAAATTAGAACCTAATTCAAAAGCTGAATTGAAATCGGAATAAGAAGCAAATTCAAAACCTAATTGAACAAAAGAAGTAATCTCAAGAGACCTAGACCTAAATCACTAAATATAATAAAACTCTCAACTAAAAATAATCATAATCTATACTATAGAATAAAACATATCTATAGTAGTTACATGAGAACTAAAACAACTTTTGTATTATAGGGATTATTGATGATGGCTTGTATGAGTCGTACTTAGAGTAAGAAAGTAGATAGTCTAGATAAGTTGGGATTAGTATGTTACTATATTTTGAAGTACTAATTTGTAATACTCGGAGGCTTGAAATTGTACTTAATTATGTTTGTTAAATATTGACTATACGCATGTGCTTATTCTAAGCTGATAATATGATTTTGATGTGCTACCTTAGCTTGTATTTGGGTGATTTGTTTGAAATTATTAAACACTTTAAACTGGATTTAACAAAATATTTGACTCTTATATCTAAATTGGACCTGCATAACAATCCATTAGAGGAATATTAGGATTCTCCGGCCAAATACAGACCACTTTAAAAGGGATAGTGTTAGGTAATATAATTGGTCCTTTCTTCATCCTTAATTGAATTAAGTGATAGGTGAGGAAGTCGCGATAAGGGTAAAGTCAATGGTTCGAAGGTAGTCGAGGGAAGAGCGGTGTTTCTATTACATAAACTTAAGTTTGGTCATGAACTATTGCATTAAATGGAAATTCCTTAACCCAAATTAGAGCAAGTGCAATTTCTCTAATCTCACGACAGGCCGGATAACGTCGTTTGATGGCATCTACTTGAACATGTATTGCATTTAATAAAATTAGGTGATAACTTTGCTTCTGTTTGACGTATAGTTTTAAGTCTTTATCCCAACTTACTAAGCTGTGGTTGCTCACATCTTATAGATATTAATGTGGGTACTAGTTAGGAAGCGATCTATAATTACCTTGAAGCTAGCAACTACTGGATCTTAGAGAGTGAGGAAGTGAGGAAATACATTTGAAGAACAGATATATCTTAAAGGTTTTAACTATTATTTTAGAATCTTTCATTTTCAAAGAATGTATTACTTAGAAAATATAATACATTGAAACCTTGCAAAAAGTATTGTAATATTTGAATCCTAGTATATATATGTATTTTTATATTTTCTTAGGTAAATAATTTATTTAATTTATGAACTGTGTACTAAGCAGGTTAGTCATGGACGTCTCGTATAAATCAGTTCTAAGATGTGATTATATAGTCAACTTCTATCTTTGAAAAGTTTGCATGGCAAGACTGTTATGACTCTACTGCTTCGGGGTATGGTAGTTACCCTTACTCAATGATGTCTTGGAAGGACATGCTCCATTCGCCCACTAAAATGTCAATGACAGAAACTATGATGTTGGATATTATCTCATGGATGGTATAAATCCTAAGTGGTCAAAGTTTGTCAAATCTATTCCCTTTCCACATGGTCTAGAAGATAAATTATTTGTAGGTAGCAAGAAGGATATAGGAAAGATGTTGAATGAGCTTTTGGAGTTCTACAAGCTTGTTTTTCTATGATTCGTAGCCCTTCACATATATAGGATCAAGAGGTTATTAAGCTAAATTATGAGAGCATGCATAATATTCATAATATGATTGTTAAAGATGAATGGGAGAACTACAATTTTAGTTTTCAAGTTTTGGAACATGAGTTAGTAGATAGTACTGACCTTGCACCATGTATCTCTCACAACCATATTGCGGAGTATGTAAGTTACATTCAAAATAATATTTGGCTTTGTGATAGGACTAAACATCATCAACTATAGTCCGATCTAATTGAGCATGCGTGGCAGCAATTTGGACCTACAATGAACAATGAATAAGTAGAAAATGATGATTTTCATATTTGTGTTAGCTTGTTGATTTTTTTCCCCTTTTATTTTCATATGTTGCTATGTTGTCTAACTTATATGGTTTCTATGTAGTTATTGTCCATGTTATTTTTTCAACTTGTGTCATTTTGAATTTAATTGTTGTTAGTGATAATTGGAACTTTGTTTGCTATAGTCATCATCCTTGAAAAATTAATGTAATTTATTTGTCCATATGCGCTCCTAATTTGGAAAACCTTGGTCTTTTTTGTTTTTTTTTTTTTTCAATAGGTCATTTAGTTATTCCTCATAGATGAAAAGACGATAATTTTTTTTAAGTCCATTTACGAATGCAACATATATGCAAGGACAACACTTCTTTTTATTTTAAATTATTAAGTTTTTTAAAAAATTTTCATGTAATAATAATTACAATAAGAAATATTAATGGAAGCATTTTGGATTGTTTAATATTTATCTTAAATATATTTTGTGTGTGGTATGAAAGATAATAATAATATAGAACTCGTAAAAGAATAAAAAATTCAATAAATAGCTTCCATTAAGTACTTCTTTATAAAGCGAAGAGTTATTTATAAGGCTTGGTAAGTAGAAAACTGATATGGCAGGTCCAAGCACATGCTCTAAGTAACTTTTTATAAAACACTATTAGGTTCTTTGTACATGTCATGAATGCCATCACACAATCCCTAAGCATATGTTCCAAGAAACCAAGTAATCAAAAGATAACACTTATCTAAGATAATCAAATAATGTCATAACATCAACTAAGCAAACATTTCCACAATAATGGAATACTAAACAAAAATCTTATATAAAACGCTATTTAAGTAAATTCGATAATAGTAACACATCTAAGAAACCAAAATGACACATTAATGTACAACTCATCTCCTATCAGCATTTATTTTATAACCAACTTAGAACCCCATAGAGAAAAATACAAATAAAACAATCATATCAAATCACAAGTATTAACCAACAAACGAATCCTAGATATTTGCTTGGTTAATGCTATTTCACTACCTAAAGTGTCCTTCTCTACCTAACATGTATTGCTATTTTACTTATCAAAATGTATTAATAGTACAAGTATAGACGTCCATATTATAACTTGTTGCTACCAACTCAAACTACTAAATTCTAATTTCATATCTAGTTTTAGTAAATTTTATATTGTTATAATCATGATTTAGAGAAACTTAATTATATTGTGATACAAACTGAATAGAATAAAAAAATTATAAAATTGCCCTTCAAAAATCATCATTTACTCTTAATTTATAGTATTCATAATCTCATATAATTAGCTTATACTAAATTTGGACCGTACTAAAATTAATTAATTATCACAATTTCCCTTTCAAATTAAAACTAATTAGCAAGTGTATTCTATGAAAACATCAAATTGAAGTCATGTAGTTATCTGAATTGCTATAAAATCAATTGTAGTTTACCAATTTTAACTAATAGATAGCTAGATATTAACTAAATTAAGTAATAAGCAACATAAGGATCCAAATAATTCCATGAAAATTGCTATGAACTCACATACATATATAATTTGATTATAATTATTAGAAATACCATGCTAGCTTATTGTGTACAATTATTAATATTACCATTTTGATCTCGATTTTACCTAAAATTACATTTAAATTATCTAGTTAATCAAACTTTCATATTAAATCAAAATTAAATGCCCTTATTAGCATTATTAAGTCCTAAAAATCATTGCAAATCAAATTTAACAAATAGTTTTATGGAAAACCTATAATTTCCCAATTTTTTCAAAACAAGGTAGTTAATTAGAAATAATTATAATAAATATTAAATGTGTAATTCACCAAAAAATATTTCCATGTAAATAAAATATAACCAGTTAGGAATCCATACACCAAAAATTAGCTCAAATCCACATAGTTTGGGATTCCTAAATTCAAAAGAAATCATGCTTAATGCAAATCATTTTTTAGAAATATAGCCTAATGGCCCATGTGCATAGAGGTAATGGAATACAAAAAGAATATAAAAGTCATGTATTAAGAATAATTATTATTAGGAATAGGTTATGAATTGTTATTTCATTATTTACTTCATGTAATTTTTTATTATAGGAAATATCCATTATAATATTTACCTCATTTCATTAATTACAGTATTAAGTTGAGAATATAAATAAATTACCAATTTATCCCTATTTAGTCATTTCAATGAGGATATAATGATCATAATATGTGGAATTATCTATTCCTTATATAGAGGGAATAAAAAGTTATACCTTTTCTTATGTAATATATATTCTCATATGAATGGGAATTGAAAAGTCATAAAAATTATAATTTCCTCCCAATTTTTCTAAGTAAATAAAGTAATAGACAATTGAGAGGGTATTATTATTTTATTCCATTTTTATTACCTCTAAATAAATATCCCCTATCTCTTGTGAATTTTACAAAACTAATAATATTGCATGAAAGTATAATAAAAACTATGCAAAATAATTTTTTATTAGAGTTTTACCTATCAAATTAATATTTTTAATACTTAAAAAAAAATCAAGATGGAAAATTTGGACCTTTGCCAAAGCTCTGACTATCTTTTTTTAAAGAGGCCTTGTCACTTAGAACCATTAGTGCCCCAAACCTTAGACCCTATAGCAGGTCAACATTTTCTGCATAAACCATCACTGACGCGAGATTTGCACTATTTTTTTGCTAAAATTTTCCAAATTTTCTTTGTATTTATGTTTTACTAGAAAGTTTACAATATTTAAATCTAAGAGGATCAAAAGAGTGATTTGGCCCCTTTTTGTTTCTTGCTATAATTGAGAGTATTACACTTGATCTAGCCTATGGGTGTTGATTTTTATGTTCAACATAACAAATAATTTACCAAGTGTCCCCATGTATTGCATGATGGATTACAACATGTGTAAGGGTGAATAACATAGTTGAGTCAGTATCTAATCTTTGTCTAAGAGGACGTGGTCAATTAGAAACATGCATAGAAAATGCTGTGCACCTTTGCCCCATGATACATTTAAGAGAGTTAAGACTTTTGAATAAAGTCACTGACCTGAGAAACTTAGGCTTTTGTGCTTGGGTTAAATTTGTAGTTGTGCAGTTAAGGAGGGATTATTGTAAAAATAGGACTCTTACTCCAGTGTTTGCTTTTGCAATGTGGTTGATATTATATGAAAGAAATTTGGTAGTGACTGGTACCTAAGTTTAGACAGCTGTCTGTGTATATTCGATCCTTTACCAATGAATTTTTGGTATATCAACATAAATGCTTTTGGCTGAAGCAACACACACTATATTGTGTTAAGTTGCATGCTCTACCTAAGGGGTGGATTAAGCTAAACACTGATGCATCCATTCATACTCACTCCCCTCAAGATGCCACAGTAGGTACCTTTCATGATGGAGGAGGGAATTATGTCTTTGGGTTTGCTAAAAGAGTTGGGCCTGTGGACATTTTGGCAGCCGAGCTTTAGGCTATTTTCTATGGATTGCAATACCATTCATTTGCAATTATCTAAACTTATTATAAATATTGACTCGTGTTGCATTTTCTTTTCTTAAGAATTTAGACGGTGATCCGCTACAATGGAAATATCACATGATTGTCTTTACTTATAAGGAAAAATCAACCCAATTTGAGCAGCTACATATTAGCTATGTACCGAGGGAAGCCAACCAAATTGCGGATGGTTAGGCAAAATTTGGTTGTGTCATGAAGCTTGAAGAGCCTTCTGCTTTTATGCTACTTACTAACTTGTTACATATTTTAAAAGATGATATTAATCCCTTGGTTCGTTGTTTGAAATCTTAGATCATGGATGAATTTTGTGTAGCTGTGCTAGGCTGCTATATTTTTGCTTTATGCTTTGCTTTGTTTAGTTGTAGATATTATGCTATCTTTAATGAAATCCCTCTCTTATCGAGGGGGGACGGAAAACCTAATCCATGTGCTTACCGTAGCTTTTAAGATTAGAGAAATATTTTCATTGAGTAACTTACTTATTTTATTGTCAATAAAAAAAAACACTTATTTTACTGGTTATGATTACATTTTATCTATTATGTAATTAAATGATATAATATACTAGTATAAATATATTGTCTATAATAGTTATTCATTACATTATTATACTCTAATGACCCACTTTCCCTTTTAACAATTTTTAGGTTTTTTTCCCTTTAAAAAGACCTAAGAGTTTAATTTATGTACCATTATTTTGGAGAATCTAAGAAAAAGCTTAATAAGGATCAAATCCTTAGCCTTATTACTTGACCTTGAGCTCAAGGTCCTTAGAGCTTTGTACAATGAATTTTGGCCAAATAACTAGCTTAGAATGAGATCCCTTACTTTGTTTGAAGCCCTTATAATTTCCCGGAGTTGAGATGCTTGTTTACATCAAGACAAGGATGCCTACCAACCCGTTTAAACCATCGCTTAACTTATTTCCAATTTCTCTAACCTATCTTTAGCACAATCCTACTTGTATCTAGTGGCCTAACCGATTAGATTCGACTAACCTGACCACCTTGATGTGCCTTGCTATTCTAAGCTGTTCCTACTAACAGCCAAGTTGTTCGACACCTTGCTAACCTTGTTTAGCTAGGAACAGTATGAATATTTTGCTTTTTATTTTTATCGAATGACGCAAGTGCAATGTTGATACGTGAAAGAAGCTTCCTTTGTCCTTTCTCATTTTCACCCTTTGTAACATGTTTTAGAACATATGCAATTACTTCATTTATAATTTTACCCATTTTGTACCCACGGAGCCCACTATAAGAGGTTCCTTTTGTATATGAGCAAACATTAGATCATTGAATATACCTTACTCTTCCCCTCCGACCCCACATAATTGTTACGTAAACACCATCTCCTATTTGTTATGTAAACACCATTTGGTAAATAACTGTCATGTTAGATTAAATTAATAATGTTATAACAACCATCTCTTATTTTAATCAACGTTTGAAACGTTGATTTTTTATTTGAATTTTTTGAAATATTGATACTTTATTTAAATTTACTTACAAACATTGATTACCTCTAGTATAATTCCCCCTACCCCTCAAAAAAAAAAAAAAAACAATTTTGTATTTAAAATTAAGAAAGAGAAATAACTTTTTAAGTACTAACCCAATTTCTAAAGTTTTCTTTAGAAAACCATAATTTCTAATTTTTGAAAAGAAACCTACTTCTAAAGGGGAAATCTAATTATCTAAAAATCTTGTTTTTATAATTCTAATCATGTAATTGAACAAATGCAATTCAAAATATGCAATAATGCATACAAACATACATATATATGTATGACACTAATCATGCAATTGATCAATTATGAGATGATGCGGTGAACACCACAATAATCATGAGATTAGTCAATTAAACTTGCGATGCAATATATCGACTAATTATATGAAACATGCAAATATATGCAGCGTGTCTAAATAAGAAACTAACTCTACTAAAATACATTAATATAATGATGCAAACTATTAGAAGTACAAGCTGCATTAATTAAGGTATGTATAAACATTGAAAAAAAATCATAAAGCAAAAAAAAAAAAAAGATCTATAAAATAAACTACTAGTAAATAATTTTTGTTATCTTTTTCTACTTTGTTTATAATTTTAATTTGGAATTAACAGAAATTAATAAAAATAAACAAAAATTTAGAAGAAAAAAAGACAAAATAAATGCAAATACCCAAAGAATCGGGTCACACAATTTAGAAGCATGGGTTTCGGCACAAAGCGGACCACGGACTTGTGTTCAAACAAGGGTTCAATCAGAAAATGAACAAAACTATATTTTAGCTTTGTTGATCTGGTGTTGTGTTCATTGAATGCGAGGAAAATATTGGACTGCTCTTTGAGGTGGTGCTAGGGGTGGTTTTCACCTAGAATAAGTAGAGGTGGCGATTTTGTAAAACCCAATAATGGCCAATCTAGGTTTTTCTAATCAGATGCGATTTTAAATAATTCCAATAACAAGTTTATGTTTTTAAGAAAGAACTCGATCCTTTATTCTATAGCTGCAAGCTCGTCCTTTTAGTTTGCCTATAGGATGAGAAAACTTAAAGAGAGGGAGGAGCTTTACATTGGAGTTTGTTGAAGAGAGAAAGTGACGTTTCAATTTAATAGGAGCGTGATCAATTGAAAGCAATTCTACACTTCAATTTCCTGTCTCTACGAGCATATGATTAAATTAGGATTAGGTCACTTAAATTGATTTATACATTTTGAAGTACAAACCCTCATCTAAATCCTCGATTCAAGTCAATTAAATCTTTTTAGCATAAATCTTTTGAGTAAAATGAATCTAAATAGCATTAGACTAAATTGCATCAAAGGAAGAAAAAATAGAGAAGATTTTATCATATCTTTATAAAAAATCTTTCTATCCTTCTCTCCTTTGTTTGAAGGAAAAAGAAGGTGTATCTAAATGGACACATGTAATACACCTTAAATATTAAGTGTGAAACTCTAATCATCAAAATAATTGTTGGTATAACAGATTAAAGTATGTTGGAACTTCAAAACTAAGTTTTCTCGAGTTAGGTCATTTTTAGGATAGATGACTTCTTGAGAAATTGTTATACTAAAAGACAAAATCATACGATGTCTAATACTAAAGTAGATAATACCTTTGTGAAAAGAGTTCTCATCAAGTCATTATATTAGAGTAGTCTACCAACCATAAGGATGGAATCCTTACCTAGTGGCGGTCTTTAACCTATATAATGAAATTGAGTGAGGATGTTAGTTCTATAAGGGTAGGAGGATTATAATACTCAAATACTAGGATAATGAAATTCTAACCATTTAAGCATATTTTTGTGAAATGACTTAAAGTATGTAGAAATTTTTAAGTTAGGTATACTCATATTAGGTCAATTTCAGGATAAGTGACCTCTTGAAGAGTTGTTGTATCAAAAGATAAAACTGTGTGACATTTAACAGCAAAGCGAACAATATCTTGATGAAAGAAATTTCGGTCAGATCATTATGACATGCCTCATCTAGAAGATACAGCCAACTACATGTAAGGCGATTAGGACACGACTTAATAACTTCTACTTCTCTTTTTGTGAAAAATGTAAGTAACTTTCCTAAAACTAACCTCAGTGTGTATATATCCTCTAAATTTTCAAATGTTGCAACTAACCTCTTGATCCTTGATTTGGTGCAAATACACCTCATAAGTTTTAATGATGTAAATAAATCTACTAAATTTTGACTTTGGTATGGAAACACTCCATCAAACTTGCAATAAATATCTTAAAATTGCTAATTTATCAAAATTTTAGGAGGTAATCGAAACATTTGAAAATTTAGGGGACATATTGGCATTAAAGCAAAAGTTTTGGAGGAAAGTCCATTGGGTATATTCATACCGAAGTCAAAGTAAGTCAAAGTTTAAGGTAAATTATTTGAAATTTTCCATTTCCTTATTTTTTTTTTAAAAAAATTACTATATTTAACTTTTTTTATAATCTTTTATTTCCCTTTTTTTTTTTTGTATTTTCTCTTTATGTCCTTCTTTTTCTTGTTTTTGTTGGGTTTTCTAAGCTTACATGCATTAACACACATGAGGCTTTAAGTTCATGATTAAGAAGCTGGGTTAAAGAATTGAATAAACGAGCCTCTTTCCCAAAGCCCTTGGCACCATTTTCAATGCATTAAACATATCATAGCCATGTCTAAATTATCTGAACCAAATTCCATCTTGTAATTAATATCCCAGTTCCTAGTAACACCTTGATCTTGAATTAATTCTAACTTGAAAGCAAAAGTCAATCAGTTTGTTCCAAGCATTATGATTTGATTAATTTTAATTCAAAATTAAATTAATTAATTCCAAATGTTTCGACTTGGTATTCCCAGCATGTCCCATTTTGAGTTTAATCCCAAAACTCATCATTATTGTATCCTAACCTTCAAGGCAACCATACCATAATTAGGTTTTGACTCTCGAAACACCAAGCCATGTCTTTGACTCATCCGGACTTTCGAGAAAACTCTCCACAATTTAAACTCATTAGCGCCTATGCATGTGATTTATCTGTCGACTATCCATTTAGATATCCCAAGTAATTCGTATATAAAAGCATAGTCACGATTTGATCTCATGATTGGTTTACTAGAATAGCTTAGAGTCATTAATCTTGCTATCACTATATGCTTTCAATTCATTTATGTTTGACCAAGCGGTTTGGTATATACAATCTACCAAAGGAGATGAAACAGTGTCATCTTGACTGGTCATTACCATCATGAATGCTTCGGGTAAAATCCAATAATGAACCTCATAACGATTTTGAAACAAGCCATATATTATAACAATTTCAAGTATAAAGATCAATCACGCCAATTCATGTGTTCCCGAAACTATGAATCATATATAGTTTTTTATCTACAGGCTTTCCTCTACACCTTTCCTAGGCCCAGGTTCTCATTCCGTGAATATGACATAGGATAGGCACACGTTATGATCTCTACGACTCTACCTATGTCTAATGTATATACTCACTTAATCATGAGCAATTATAATATTATCGTAATGTTAGCCAACTCTTGTATATAAACAACTAAACTCAAACGGCAATATCTTATTTTACTCTAGTGAGGCCTTACCATAAATAATTTGCTAGCATTAGCCAAAAAAAAAAAAAAAAAAATTCTAGCGGAAACAAAATAAATGAATAGTATAACATCCGCTATTAATTGAACTCATTTATTGACAATGGTGTTTTGACATTGACGTGCATACCAACCCAATAATTCAATCCCTTTGGACAACCAACTAAAAATGAAAACGTACCCTCTATCTAATTTTCTCAATTTACCCCTTAAAACATTATTACATGTAATTAATGATAGAGATTAAAATAGATATAATAATGTTATAATGATATTACATGGCGTTTAAAACATTTAAATCTCCATTTCAGTTGTTGATTTATAAATTGGAAAACATTAAAAAAGAAATAAAAAGAATCCAAATCTGAAATGGATTTCGCACCGCCCAAACTCTTAGTTCGCAGCACCGTGGGGGTGGGGGTGGTACACCCAACAGATTCCTTCGGCCGAAATTTCCACACTTCCCTATCGGCAAAAGAGAAGCCGTAGATTCTGCAAAAATTACAAGAAAAAAAAAAAGAAAAAGAAAGAAAGAGAGACAGGAATGTCAGAAGCATTAACCAACAAGAAGAGAAACAACTAGTGGAATCATGTAAGCTTCCAGAATGAACTGAAGTTCTGCATAGCAATCATGTCCAGTTAAAATGCTGGAAAATAAAACATATTTCTACTGAAGTCGTTGAAATTTCATTTCTTGAAAAATAAAGGTCTTACAAAATACTAGCCCAATAGATTCTACGGTCGGAAATACTAGTTCTGTAGTGTAAATATACTATATATATACGTACATATACACGCATATACATACATTCATACATATATAATAGGTCTTCTATACATACATACATACAGATATATATAGGTCTTCTAGCATTCCAGACCCAACTTAAGCAAACACAAATATTGATATAACCCGTGGATTCAATCTTTTTATTATTACAATGAGATATAGTAAAGAGTATACAAATAAGAGTAGAAGAATACTTGATAAAATCCTAATCACTTTAAAACAATTGTGAGCAATACTTCAACAATTAGAGTAGGTACATCAAGCCTATAATCTTCTAGACACTTTCTTTCACTCAACAACTTTCAACAAAATGACTAACTCCTCCTCTCTTACTTCCTGCTATGTATTTATACACAATTAAAGTAAGCTTTGCCCCTATGTAAATGACACATGACACACACTTCGTATACTCATCACTCAAAACACAGCACACTAACAACACAAACAACACAGAACACACGCTCACAAATACATCATTCATATTAACTCTACTCTAAGATTGTATCATATACCCGCCCATTCAACTCTAACCTAGCCAAGACAAGTTACAAAAGAGTTGCAGCCCATAC
Source organism: Lumnitzera racemosa (assembly GCA_024138005.1). NCBI lineage: Eukaryota > Viridiplantae > Streptophyta > Magnoliopsida > Myrtales > Combretaceae > Lumnitzera > Lumnitzera racemosa. The sequence goes on from JAMXBC010000011.1 coordinate 64,831,157, forward strand.
CACTGTTACGAGTAATTCTACAATTGTTTCATTTGAAAATTCAAACTTTTAGATAAAACAGTTATGGTATTATCTATAGCAACTACCACACTACTCAACCAGCTACCTGCTATAGCCCCCACCAACACACTCGCCCTGCTCATGGGAGAAAAAAGAAAAAAAGAATGGAAGGAAGAAAGAAAAAAAATAAAAAAATTGCAAGGGGAAAACGAAAGAGGTTAAAAAGCCATAGAATTTGCATACGACTAACTTAAAATCCATTACTATAGAAACATTTTTCAGCAATCATACAATTTACAGTAGGACAAGTCATTATTCAAGAAGTGCAAAACCTATATCCTTAAGGTTGACCATAATGTTAAATCATTTTGATGACTGAGACTGGAGGATAACGTGATTCCCATCCATGGAGGAACAAAATTTTACGTGTCGAATACAGTGGAGAACATATGTAGTTTACATGAATTCAAATGAAAATGGGAAGCAACCATTTCCACGTTAAGGACAGGAAATCACATCTCAACTCGTGACGACAAGGCCAAAAGATTTGAAACACAGAGTGTAAATGTAAACATTAACAATGGATTCTTGTCGAACATTCAGGATCAAGACCGTGTAGATATAAAGTTTGTTCCCTTCATAGAAAACATTACCCCAAACTTCTTTCCAGTGTTAACTATAACTGAGGACATTCTAAGCTTCGACATTTCCACACTTGAGTTTTTTCCTTATACCTCAATAGCTAATATATTTAACTAGAGTATGGGTTATATAAGGTGAAAAGATCCCTGTTACTAAAGAGACTAGTCCTTTGTTTGTCATACTCGCCTTCAATAGGGGATTTCATACAAGCTTTCTAATCATACTTGCCTAATTTTCTGTGTAACGGACAATAAATTCATTTCATCTTATAATATTATTTAATGAATAAAGAAAGACATAACAAAGATCATTAATCTTGAAGTCACATTTTTCTTAATTGCAGATGAAGCTGGCCACCAAATCAATCGAGGTAGGACAAGTTGAACCGGAAGGATAATACGAGGAACCAGGCATTCGGCATTGCGAATCTGCCACCAACGAGGAGTACGCTGAACACAATGATTGTGCCGGGTCAGAACAGTCTGGGGGTCCACATGCAACCACAGCGTTACTGGATTGGCAAATCTGGAGTTCATGGGGACACTTATCCAAGTTTGCAGCACAGCTAACGGTGGGACAACTCGTAATAGGACTGAGAGGCATTATCTTTATGGCAAAATTATAGCCATACTCAGCGGAAAGCCAGTAAGAGATGCTTTCGCTCTCAATACTACTACTAAATCTTGCCACTGTTGCATTCAGATTTTTAGTGTCAATGCATTTGCAGTCATCCGAGTTACAAGCCCAAAAGGACAATGATGATGATCCAGTAGGCGCTGCAACTGAAGTAGCATTATTGGGTGGCAGTCTGACGGGTCTAGGGTGATCATTGCTGCATACTGATATTGGTGCTTTGCATTGATTTTGCAAAACAATTTGTGATTCACCTACAATGTTGGCTAGTACTTTAGGCACACTAAAGAGAAAGTGCAACATGCAGATGAAGAGAGAGATGACAGCAGCTCATAAAGGAGGCAAAAGAAGAAAACTGCACAGACCTACATATATAAGTTGACACTGTTGTCTAATTATTTATACATTCCAGAAATTATGAAAGCTGAGCAGCACACTGTTTTAAGAGAGGGGGGGGGGGGGGGGGGGGGGGGGGGAGGGGGTTGGGGGGCGGCGAAGGAAAAGATTATGTACTTAGAGTACCTTCATGCAGCAAATTCCATTGGTAGCACCATTGTTTAAGTTTACTCTTTTAAATAAGCCAGGACTAGGCTTTGAACCTTAGACATACAACTAGGGCATAGGAGTTCTATTTCTAGACCATATGGCTACCGGATTTGCATACCATATGAACAAATAATGACGTATAAATATTAATAAAATTTTAATATGTAAAAATGAAAATATAATATTTTTTTAAATTAGGTACTTTTATTAGTATTTACACGCTATTCATCTAGACATGTAGTGTATTAGGACTATTGTTCTCTATATTAAACGTATTAATAACTAGATATTTTGTTATGTTTAGATATTTTGTTAAGACGTTGCTGTTGTATACCTCCTAGAGGTTAGAAATATTTAGGAGGAGTAAATACTTAGTTACTAAGCCTAGAAATTCTATAAATAGCTAATAGCTAGTAGATAGTCAGTTTTAAGGAGAAAATAATCTTTATACAGGGAACTCTAGAAGCGCAATGGTGCTCTCGAACATATTCCATAGTTGGAAGGCGTGTAACTCTCCTTAGTCAAATCAATAAATATTACTTTTTGTTCGTCCAAGGATTTGAGGTTCGTATCAACTGTTGTTGCCTGCGGGAAACGTGAAACAGTCATCTACGATAAAAGGAGAGAGTTGTTGAGAACGGCGAATTGTGCGGTGAATTTGGAGAAGTCAATAGGAGAATGCACTGATGAGCTTCTAGGTGAGTTTCCGGATTTATGACGAAGTTTTTCGAGTGTCAAAGTAAGTTTAACATCGCTTCATGACATGTTCCAAGAGTTATGGATAGAAAGTTGAGCAGAAGAAGCTTTGGGGTACAAGGGGGATTCATTGAAATTCAAGGGATAAGAAGGGATAATAGGCTTCATTTCGATCAAGATATGTCGAAAGACTTGAATCTGATTTAGGCTTCGCTTGAGGAGAAGAGGATAAAGAAGATGAGATATGTGGAAATGCGAATCAAATTTCTTCACCCTCCTTTGACGGGTTTCGTCAATTCGAAGTGCACCCCATTCTTTCTTCCACAAGTACCCAGCTTTTCTAGTTGATTATTTAAACCAATGTCTACACATACGCTATCACTTAATTCTGGTGTCCAGCAAGTCTTACTAGGATAAGCGAGTCAAACATAAAGCCAGAGTGACGACAGAGAAACAGCCATATTCTGACATAGACATATATAGTCTCTCTTCCATTTGGATTCACTAGTATTCGATTCTAAGAGGGCTCCTTGATTTATCTCCACTTTCTCCCTATTTTTAATACCCAATCACAATATTTCCACAGTAGCTACCGATGTAACAAACAAACAATAAAGCCCCAGGCTTTGTCCTCGTGAATCGAAAGAAACGATTAGAAGAGGGTTGTGGGCAGACCATAATATCATTCACTAAAAAACAAATCATGGATTAACTGATCAGTAAGTACAAGGTTTATTTACCTGAGCAATACACGAAAATGCAAGGTATTATCACCAAAGGAAGCAAGATCATGGATATGCAAGAAGCCATCATGTGTGAGCAGGATAGTTAAAGCAAGAGAGAGTGTTTTCCGAGATCCGAATATCGGGCCGTCGGAGAATGTTCTGAATACGCAACCTTTACATGCGATGGTATTTATAGAATCTTCGGATGTGATGGTAGTTGTTAGTAAGTGCTTGCGATGCGAATACACATGATTTAGACCACCTTCGTTGTAAATTTTCAACTTTATCCGCGTGTATTCTATCCTCAAATACTGACTTAATATTATTTTTGAGTTGGTATGGTCTTGGGTGTTGTTATATTATTTCTCGATCAATACCTTTAGTATTCTTTTAATTTTATTTTCCTATAGTTTATAAAAATTGTAGAAACTGATTCGGAAAATGAGTTTTGACCTTAAAAAGCATAAATTGTTGTGTTTTTTTTTTTTTTTTTTTTTTTTTTTTTTTTTTTTTTTTTAACTTAATCGAGAAAGGGAAAGGAAAATATCTCACAGCAACACTTTCTTTTTCCACTCAGATATCTACTTCAATTTTCTGATCATGTCGCTACCTCGCGCCGCCATAAACCCTAACTTAGGGTTTCCATACTTGGGTCGCTCCATGGCGGGGAGGGAGAAAAAGCAATGAAAGAGAGAAAGAGGGTTTGCGATGGAAATCGCTTGAGAGACTTTCGTACCAGGGTTTTCAACATATAAACATATATCGGCAGCTCAAGGGAGCCTATGGCCTCAATCAACGGAATTTTCTTTCTTGGAAAACGAAAAAAGATTAAATAATATATATTTTAGATTATAAATAAAAGTTATATAATATAATAATCAATAATCATAATGTAAAACTTTAGTAAATATTATGTTGGTAATGTGATACCCAATTTACGTTTTATACCTTACATTATGTATTAAACTAGCAGAATTATATATTCGCAATGCATTTACTTAAAAAATTAAAATATAGATAATATAATAAGAATATAATGATATTTATAATTGAAAGATAAAAAACATATTTTTTTCTAGAGTCAAATTAGTAAAAATTAAAAGTAAAATAATTTTTTTCAAAACTATTTAATAGATAATATAAATGATAATCTACTATATTTGATAACTTCTATTGTTTAGTGGATCATATTTGATAATTGAGATAATTAAATAAGTTAAAAGACTAAATAGACCACACTTGGTTGTTATCGGTAGTTATTTAAATACTTTGCCTTTAATAATATAGATATGTGAAATTGAAAGTAATGATAAATAATTATTAAATAGTAAGTACTTGTAATTAGTAATTATTTAATGTTATTTATTTAATACATTATATACTTAGGACAACCTAATTACATTTTTATATCACATTTAACTAAATATACGAAAAATGAAATATGTAGTACTATTTATTATAAATATATTAAATATTATAGAATAATATTTAATAATTGTGTCAATGTGGAACAAATAGCATATTAACATATCAAGTGCTAAATAATAAAATAATAATTTAATATATACTATAATACAAATTCACGTGTCTCATGGAAAGATCATTTATATATATTAATAATATTTAAATATATTATATTAAGAGTATAGATAAAAGTTTTATGTATCACTTTTTATACTAATCACATGAAAATTTAATTTATAATCATAAAATAAATATGTAATACATTTCTTGAATAATGTAATTGATTATAGTTATTCAATGTATTAATATTAAATATAATCTTACTATTTATTTTACATTATATTAATGATACAATATATTTCTTACTTATAGTAAATTTTGTTATTTACTGTATAAATAATATAATAAATTAAATTAAATTATAATTATGTTAAAATATTATAGGATATAACATATATTAAGAATATTCAATATATAAATATTATTAATAAATAAATTTTGTTTATTACTTTATATATATCTTGTGAAATACTTGTAAAAATTTTATTATAAAATTTGGTATAATTATCAATTATTCAATATATTATATATTAGTGTAAACTTATTATATTTTTGTAGCATGATGTATTACTTATCGATAAAAGTTTTATATGTTAATTTATATACTAATTATATGAAATTGTAATTAATAATCATAAAATAAAAAGAATGTAATACATTTCTTACGTGATGTAATTAATTTTAGTTATTCAATATATTAATATTAAGTACAATCTTGTCGTATTTTTACATTATGTAGTGATTTGATATATTCTTACTTATAGTAGATTTTTTTATTTATTTTTTAATAATTCATACTATTAATTGCAATCATTTATAATATAATAGGATATAACATATATAATATTTCAATATGTTTATATTATTAACAAAAGATTAGTTTATTATTTTATATATTGATTACATCATATTGTAATTAATTATTGATGATCATAAGATGATAGATACTTGTAAAAATTTTATTATATGATCTAGTATAATTATCGATTATTCAATATATTATATATTAGTTTAGACTTATTATATTTTTATAGTATATTAATAACTAGATGTATTCCTTATCAAATAAATAATGTAATATAAATTGCTATTAGTTATATATATTATAATATTACTTTCTAGTAATCACTATTTATATAAATTTAGTATTAATAGGATATTTGAATACTAAATAATAAAATTATTTTTTATTATGTATATATTAGTTCACATTTGTCACAGAATGAAAAGAATTTACATTAATATATATACATATACATGAAAATATTTCATATTAATAGTACTAATAAAAGTTAAACAAAAAGGTATTAGTCATTTTTTTGAAAGCCGGTTTAGACAAAGAGAAATATTATACCCACCGATACATCTGCTTATCACGTTAGCTATAGTATTAGCGGTAACCTAAGAAAGTCTTGTTTGGCAATGGATATTATAAAGACTTGCTAGATGATTCCTAGATGAACGATTGTCTTATCACCAATACTAGAAAAGAACTCTTTGTTAAGATTGATAATAAGAAAATTTTGCAGCCGTCTTTAAAAAATGAAAGCCTATCAGAAAATAACGTAAAATATTCTCATATTTGTTGAAAAGAAAACCCCCTTTTGTTATTGATTCTTGTTACTGATAGAAGTTACATTAGTTCTATAAATTAATCTCGCATTTTGTACGAGGTGATGACTAAACCTAATATGTTTGCCTGGGATAAAGTTCTAGAGCCATCCTATAACATTGTAATGTATCGTTACTTTATCACTACTACTATCTAAATTTAAGAACACAACAATAAAACTTTAAGAATTAAAATGTCTAATCTAGGGGAAAAAAAGAATTCTTCTATTTAACAAAACTCAACCGACTGATAAGTATAAAAATCTCATAGAAGGACAGCATAATTCTATATAAGAGATAATAATAATAAAAAATAAACTAATTAATATATGAAATAGTATGGCAAAAAAAAAAAAAAAAAAAAAAAACCTACCGTTTCAACTGGGATGCAAAGTCTCAAACACCTTTATGATGTTGTGTGCTAAAGCCAAGTGGGGAATGCAAAGTCAGAAACTCTGTTTGGCTTCACTCGAATGGCACAAAATGCCAATGAAGCTATCTAGAACATTTGAATAGTCTTATCATTCAAACGCCTACTTATTGTACAAACTTTAATTACACTTTAATTCTTTTTTTATATTACATTTTCATCCCTTAGCTAAACTAAAGACTATTTAAAAGGGGTTTATTTTTTCTTTTTCTCCATGGTTCGTTTTCAATGTATTATTCATCATTAATCCAATTTCTTTGTGTAAGTCTTATTAACATATCCATTGTAGCGAAAAACTCTTTAACTAGAATGCCATACTTCATCTTTAGCTAGGTAAGTTGATGACTTCATCAATCACGCGTACTATCATCTTTGATCTAATCACCCCGTTGGATTCTAGAATTGGTGCATACTATTTAATTCTTCAATCATTCACACCTTTTATTTCCAGTTCTAAGTAGACATAAAGGAAGCTGGAAAAAAAAAAAAGTATACATGAAGCAAAAAAGGGGTAAAAAGCATGAAGATCCAATTATTGTTGCGTCGAAATCCTAGATACGACCCTTAGTCGGTTCAATCTAATTCCCCAATTGCAGACGGAATTGGTAGGCCGTTTTAGGCGCATCAAAATCGGAAATAAATCTCTGTAATACTACAATCTAAAAATGATAGGGAAAAAAATTGATTTTATTTGATTCCATCAAATTTTTTGTTTCTAGTTGGAAGATCCTACCCCCATCTACAATCACAGATGCTGCACACAGAGTAATAATGATCTGCTAAGGACTAGGATTGAAAGATATTAAAGGAATATATTTTTGAAAATGTAGATGGTTTTAATTTTGGTAGAACTGCAAATGCCCCAAACTCTCGAATCGTGATCTTACCTATTGGCTATCGTAAATTTAAAAATGTATACATAACTCCAAGCATCAATACAACTACCAATATCATTGAAAGAACATGACGTTGGTTTTTGAATTTAAGTGATAATTTAGAAGATGTGAACATTTTTAAAAGTTAGAAGATCGTAATAGTTTATTTAAAGTGATACTCAGTAAGCTGAAGTTTAATCCATTTAAACTTATCTTATAGCACATTGTTAATGCAAAAATATGCTACAAAAGAGTGCACTTTCAAATTGAACTCTCCTGTGTTGACTCTAAAATGGCAATGGGAGTTATTGACTTAAATTTAAAGGGCTAAATGCTTTCTATTGTTAGGATTTTTTACGATCCCATTCATTATTTCACGGGACTGATCTTGCCCTTTATCCTACTTTTAATTTAACATCTTTTAAATTTATACCATTGAATTAATTGTAATTTTAACCACTAAGATCTAATAAATATTAAACTAACAGTGTGATAAAAGACAAAACCGATCCCGTAAAAATTATAGACAATACCATAAAAATTCCCTCCATTGCCATAAATGTCCTAGGGCATCCTATAATTGGGCCTCTTTTGAGTAGAAGCCCTACCGGATTTTTAAGTCTTTTGACTACTCTTTTCATTTAGCACATTTTTGAACAAGTCAAGTTGTCTAGTTTCTAACTTCTATTCAAACCCAATTCAATCATGCAGTTTGATTATATGAATATATTGTTATTTATTTTTTCTTGAAATTTAAATTTAAGTGGATTTTTTTTTAACTTTTCTTATTATAATCAAAAGCTTTGGTATCATGTTTTCAAACTACAATAAAAAAAATTTGTGAAGAATTGTTACCACTACAAGTACTTCATTTGGTGTGATTGGAATATTTTTAAAATAATAAATTATTAATTTACCGATTAATTAATACTTTCATAAATTAATAAAATTTCATGGCTCTAATTAAGATTTTTATACATCATACTATTTTCAAGAAGTTTATTAATACTAGTATTTTCTAAATGTTTAGCTATATTCCATTCAGTTTCATCTAAATTTCTACTTTTTATTCTTATAGCTTAGATAAATTTAAATCTTACACTAGCTATTTCTTGTATTGTTCCATCTATATTTAATTTATATCATGTATTGTTATCGTCTACTGCTCTCCTTATAAATCCTATCTTTATTAAAATAGTTTCTCCAATATGATCTTTGTATCCTTTACATTGTAATCATATTTCTAAATTTTTTATATTATTTATGCTAATCATAAAATTTGGAGCACAATGAAATATTTCTTTATTATAATTTATATTTATATTTGTTATTCATATTATTGCCTTCCTAATGTCATATTGCCAAGATTTGTCTAGCAATAATTTAGCATCTATTTGTTTTCCAACTAACCATTTTATTCCTTTTACTGTTATTCCTAAATGTACTAATCTACTACATTCTTATTTTTATCTTTTAATAGCCATGTCACTTAGTAATTTTATATCTAGAGATTAGGTAGCGAACAAAATAGTGTCCTTTCCGTTTGTTTTAATCAATCTTGTTCTTCCTATTGATTAAGTGCTAATAGATTTAAAAAAATTTTAAAATATTGTTTCACTACTCTATACCTTTTAAAAACGTTTAAATAATTTTTAAACCATTAACTCAATAGTTGTCCCTAATTTTATTTTTCTATTTTTAAATTTTTTGATGTCCATATTTTACGATCAGTGCAGTTTTGGCACCGTGTAGAAAAAAAAAAAAAACCAAAATCTACGCCCTTTCAAATTACATGCACAGATCATGATGTTACGTGTACGGAATTGCAAAAACCGGAAACTTCTCCTGTAGAAAGAGCTGGAGTGATAGGGCTGTAATTCTAGGTAATTGAAAAGAACTTAAGCATAATAACAGAATGATATTCTGGTATGACGATAATGCTGCAGTCGTTATTGATAAAAAGGAGATCTAAAGAAACTTGTTTTTGGTGTAATTGCCTGAAAATTAAAATAATTTTAAAGTTAAATCACAAACCAAATTTAGGGAAGATAAATAGATTCGTTTTGATACAGTCGAGTTATATTTATTCAATATATTGTTATCAATATGAATACTTAAATAAAAAATGTACTGAAAAAAAAAAATAAAAGACCTGTGTGGATTTATGAGTTGAGAACAAAATTAAACTTTCTGAGACCTAATCTCTTGCTGTTCCTCGAAAGCTAGCGATCAACAGTTAATTGACTAATTGTAGGTTTGAATTCTACTCGAAGAGATTTGAGTCATTCCGAATTTCAGAATGAAGGGGTATTTTAAAATCAATGATTGGACCATGCAAAGTAAAAATATTTATTTATTTTTATTAAAAAAGAGATTACTTAATCAATTTCTATATTGCTGATGATATGTATTCTAACTCGAACATCCTTTTGAAATGCATATCCCATTTTTATAGTGAAGAATTGTGAAAATCCAGAGAAGTGATATATTCATTCTCGAGAGAAATTTTTAATTGAATAAATATTTCTTGGAATTCCATGTTGCAACGAAAGATTGAATAATTCTAAATTTAAAATTCAAGATAATTGCAAACAAATAATAAAATAATTATTTGTTAGATATAGATTCTTTTTTAAAGTATATAAATACTTTGTAGATCGTGATAAAAGCTCTAAAGATTTTGCTAGAAAAACCATAATTAGCAACAATGTTTAAGAAGCTAGTAATTATATTCGAAAATTACGAAAAGATAAAATATCTCGTGTATATTTAGGGAAGCTATTTTCACCTAATTATCTATCTGTGGATTTGCCCTTAAAATTAAGCAGACAATGAAAAGTTGTGTCCCATGATATGCCGTTCGACTTAATTGAAATATCTAATAATTTCCTTTAGATTTATGTATTTAAAGTTGAAAAGATTTTAGCTTTATTTGGATAAAAAATAAATAATAAATATAAACGTAATAATCACAAACATGATAAAATTAACAAGTTTAATTTTTTAGGTGATTGTATTTTGGAATCAATTGATTTTACTTTTTTTTTTTTTTAAATACATTTCTGTTATGAAGACACAACATAGGAAGAGCAGTGGTTTGGGAAATCTAGACACAAGATCCGAAGGTCATACAACAAATTACAATGGACTCCACAATCCATTGGAAAGACAGAGCAGGAGGACGGATACTGGTTTCACTGTCCCAGCAGGCAACAACAAGGCAGATCTGACCTTCTTCAGCAAGCAACAACGTGACAGATCTACCCTTTCTGTTTCTCTTATTTCCTTCAACATGTAAGTCAAAGGAAGTATCAAGCAAACATAGGTAGAGGGTAAAGGCACGCCCAGACATGGGACAACTCAACCGACCCTTCTTCATGCAAAACCTTCCATTACTAGACATGTGGCGGCAGGCAAAGGGATCTAAATGTTGAGAGACGGAGGAGCTACTTTGCACAAGCTATATGTTCATCCACTGTGGAGGAATGCTTGGTTTAGGAGCAAAATTTTTCTTTGTGAATACGTCAACGGGAAAGTCATGCTGGCGGAAATTCCTATTGGTGCGTAACACTTTAGGTATGACTTATAGTACGTTCGCCCGATCCGTTCCGACCCGTTGCCTTACGTAATACATTTCATTTATCAGTTCACGAGATTTTTCGTCTTTACTAGCAAACAAGATTTCATTGTTATTCGACTGTGTCCCGCTGCTCCTAATAAACATAGCAAAAAAAAAAAAAAAGTGGCGATTTATATTTTTTACCCATTTTGTTTAAGAAAAATCCTAAAAGAGTCTTAATTTAGTGTAATTATTTTTAAAAATTCTAACAGAAGTCCTAATTTTGTAAAATGGTTTATTGATAGATTTTTATTTTTGAAAAAACATTTTTCTAAATAATAAACCTTTTTAAAAGTTTTTTTTCTCTTTTTCTTTTTTATTTAAAATATTTTAGTTGAAAATGAAAGTTTTTGAAAACACTTTACAAAAGAAAATATCTAAAGAGAAGAACTACCTTTCTTATTTTATTTATTATTATACTAATATTTTTTATATTCAATTTATCAAATATATTATAAAACAACAAAATAAAATAGGAACTTGGTTTTAGATATTCAAGTCGAGGCGAGTACGGAACGGAGCATAGGTCCAAGTCGGATTTGGTTCACACATAACTTGCATGTGCATATAAGTAAGGTAATGGGTAATGACGGTTAGGGACACTTTGGCATGTTTAAACCACCATTTTGAGAAGGGAAAACCACTTTGGTGTGGTTGTGAAAGGTAGATTGGTGGTCGTGTTATGGCATTTCATAGTGGTTTAGAGGATAGTGGAAGTTAGTTGGGTTGAAGATAAAGAGATAAGGTAGGTTAGTAAGTTACCATTTTGGTTGTTGAAGGGCGAAGTGGCATCAAGGAAAGGGTTTTAGAGGGTTACAAACACAATAATGGTGGTGTATAGGTGTTTGGTGGCAATGGCTAACTGTGGGATGAATGGTAGCTTGGATTTAAGCTAAAGCAGCTAATTGGTGGTGCTAGGGAGCACAGGGAGAGCTACAAAAGGCAACTATAGGAAGGTTAGAGCTCTAAGAACACTATTAAGGTGGTAGTTTGCTTCAATAGTGGCTGTGAAGAGGATAAAGTTTGAGAAAGAAAGTAAGCTCGTGCGTTGAGCTTCTTAGAGAGAGAGAGCTTGAAATGAGTGAAGGAAAGAATAAGAGCGAGAATTGATGATGGAAATGAACTTACAGAAGTCTTTTTGTATTCATAGGAGCTTAAATGAGCTTAGAAAGCTCATTAATAGCCGAATTGACCATGAATGGTCCAACTTCGATGATCTTTGAAATTGAGGCAAATGGCATTTTGAGTTGAATTTTTTATCTAAATTATCTAAATTTTAATACACTTGCGCCTAATATCAATGGAAGCATTGATTCTTGCCAAAGTGGTCAAATTTTGACAAAGTGAATGAGGAATCAAATCTCGGGTTCTCATTTTTTGCCATTTTTAAGAGTTGATTTGGATGTGAAAATGATTGTACCAAGACTTAAAATTGGGTTCGATTCAAAGTACTCTAAGTAATTTTCATGATTTCACTATTAATTTAGGGAAATCACAAAGAACAAAGGGTTAAAAATGGCTCTAAAATGAGCACCCTGTATAAGGTAAGAGAGAAAATTGGAAGAAGATTGGGAAAGAGAAGGGAAATGGATGCGGTCAGCTAATCATATCCTAACATGTGATTAAACATAGGAATTCCAATTTATGTGTGTGTATTCCTTCCATAAGAGTCATTGGCTTGTACATTGTCTATGTATGCAATCAATTTGCATATATAGACTAAGCAAGCTTAAGCTAAATTCAAATATTGAATTTAAGCGTGGCCCCAACGATGAAACCTATCATTAAAATACTCCCATGTCCTTATTATTTCTAATATATTATTATCTTAATTATTATTTTTTTTGTATTTTTCTAATTTTCAATCTTTTTTCTTTTCTTTGAATTTTCTAATTTTTATATTTTTTTAGTTTTAATTATTTTTGGTATTTTTCTAGTTTTTCCCCTTTTTTTTTTCAATTTTCTATATTTTTTTTGTCAAGTATTCTAAATTTTTATTATTTTTTAATTAAGACTTTTTTATTATTCTAAAAATTATAGGGGGTAACAATTAGGTGTTTACACTTGCCTATTTACAAATTACATGTCCTCTATTTCACTAAACATAACACTTCTGTTTGACTTGTTGATGGATTCACCTATAGAAGATTCATTGGACTTTAATGAGATGGAGGTGCTAAGAGTAAATGAAAAGGATGACATTAAAGTTGAAGCTTCAACATCAACTACTGATTCTAAATGATAAGGGAAGCCTATATCTCTAGTAAGAGATCATTTTACTTGTGCTTTTAAAAACAATCAGATGGTACAAAAAGTTACATTAAGTCATGCAGGATTAAAATGAAATGTGATAGTAAGCTTAAAATAGGTAGTTTAAAGAAGCATATGAATAAATGTCGTAAAAGGAAATATTAGGGATGGTTATCAAATGTTATCGTCTATAAACATGACACTTAGTAAGAAGTTTGATCTTAAAAAATTTTGTGAGTAGTTAATTGCTATAGTTGTTAAGCATGAATTGCTCTTTTATTTGTAGAGCATGGAGGAATAAAAGCATTGTTTGAATATGTAAATGAGAATATTGTACACATATTCAAGAATACTTGTAAGGTTGATTTGAGAAAAATTTTTTAAGAGATAAAGGATCAAAATTAAGGATATGCTTTTAGAGTGTCCTGAAAAATTTGCTTGACATTTGATTTGTACCACTAGCTACTGGATGGATATATATATCTGTAACTACACATTTTATTGATAAAAATTAAGTCTTGCAAAAAAGAGATTTTGAGCTTTGCATATATGCCATCTCCACATACAGGTATTGCATCGATTAAAAGAGTAATGACTATGCTAACCGACTGAGGTATGGAAAGTAAAGTACTTTGTTTGGCTTTGAATAATGCTTCAACTGACGATTTTCTTATGAGTTTATTGAAGGCATAATTAAATATGCAATGTGGACTTCTAGCTTTAGGTTTTTATTTTCATATTAGATATTATGCACACATTCTTAATTTAATTGTTTAGGAAGGTTTAGAGGAGATTGATGGCGCTGTAGATAAGGTGAGAGAAAGCATAAAATATGTGAAAGGATCTCAAACAAAAAAGGTAAAGTTTACTGAATTTGCGAGTTTGTTATCATTATCTAAAGACAAAGGTTTAAGACAGGATGTTCCAATTAAATGAAACTCTACATATTTTATGCTTGAGAATGCAATTTATTATAAAATGCATGCTGTCACTTAGAGCTAAGTGATTCGATGTGACACCATAGAAATCAATTAATAAAAAGAAAACAAGAAAGTTAATAGATGGGATAAAAAAAGTAATAAAATGTCTTAAAAAAGGTAAGATGATCTTTTCAACCCTTAAGTATAAAAAGGGCTTGCAAAGCCTTAGAGCTTATTTTTGCTCTATTGCTTTTGCAAAACTTTCTCCAAGAAAATTGTAAGAACAATGCTAAGGTAAGCTATAACATGGTGATTCTTTTTGTTTTAGATTTGTTTTGTGATTTCGTAATGTTAGGAGACATTTTAGAATTGTAGAATTGCATGGTTTTGCAATTTGCAAAGTGGAACTTATGGCAAAGTCTAAATCCTAACTCAATAAATGATTTGCCAATCCTTGATAGAATAGCAATTGTTGTCATTGTTGTGGCATTGATTAGATTATGTTGTCTTTGTTTGTGATTAATCTTAGGAATTGTGATCAAATATTTTATGGCATGCTTTACGGATTGCTTTAAGTGTTCTTAATTAAGGTATTAAGTTGTTGTTTTTAACTTGATTTTTGTGTTGAGGATTGGAACATATCTAAGTGTTCCTTATTGTTAAATTGATGAGAAGGATTAAACCTTAGGAAGGATTTGGAGTATAAGATAAATTGGAGTGTTTGGTAGTTGAAAAAGAAAAGAAATTATCGAATGAGAGGAACATGGGCAAGATCACTGCTGTGATCTTACCTGTAGACCCCTCATCATAATTTTTCTTTGGAGTATGAAGAGAAGAAATTTTTATGAGAGGATTGCGGTTCAAGACTACGGTCATGAACCTAAGTCGCAAAACTTGCAAGCTTGAGTAGATTACGAACGTAAATTGTAGTATTGAGTTTAAAGAAAGACTATGGTCAATGAACATAGTTGTAAACCTTAGGCATATTCTTGTAATCCTCCTTTTTCGATTGTTTTTCATTTCTATCCTTCTTTTAACCTTTTCTAAATATTTGTAGGAGTTTAAATAGAACCCCTAAACCTCAAATTAAGCTAAAATATGGATTTAATAACCTAAAGAGCTAGGTAAGAAAAACTTAGCTAGAATCATCTGACTTAACAATAGAATCTAAAAATGAGTTACTCTTATTTTGTTATTTAGGTCTTGACTTTGAAGAGTCACTTGAGATAAGTACTTCGAGTTATTTCTGAGACCCAAGGATGTAGAACCTTTGTTTGTTGCTTGTGCTTGCTTGGGATAGTTAAAGTAGTCTAGACTAATGATTATTTGGAATAAAACATGTTTTTTGCTTATGTTTGGTTGGGCTCAGCAAATTGTAGTATTATTGTCCCTAAGTTAGCACCTTGTTGATCTTTAGGCGATGTTGGCCTGAGTGGAGTTCCCTCGAATATAATATGAGGTAGATTAGGTTAGTATTTAAGGATCGTAGTACTAGTATCTTAGAACTAATAGGTTACATAGTGTTTGGGGGTCGTCATGCCAGTGTCTTAGTGCTTATTTAGATGGGGGCCATAATACTAGTATCCTGATTAGAAATTGCATATAGAGTCTGAGATACTCTAAGTTTAGGGTTAATCGCGGGTGATCTTTAAGTTATGTTGATTGTTGGCTTATTTAAAGATATTAACTTGTTGTTTGATATTTCTATTGCATTAATACATGTGTTATATTGATTGTTACATGTCATATGCATGTGTTTATGGGTTTCATATTGAGCGTTAACTTATTCCTCCTTTTTTTTACTATGGGAACTTTAGAAAAACAAGTAGATTATGATAAGGATTGGAAAGCATATTATCATTATTAGGATGAAGACACTGAAGAGTATTATTACTACTATGATGATGAGATGTGATTTTCCAGTGTGAGAAGTCCAATACACTTGTTATTTGAGAGACCTGTTTGGTTATGTACATGAGAGTTTAAACATGTTATTTCCATTTCAGTATTTTGAGGAGATTTAATTGTGACTTTCAATTATATTTGAGACTTATTTATGTGAGAGTTTATCAAGTTGTATTATTACATTTTGGAGATTTTAGCTACTTCTTTAACCTAATGTGTTAGTAGACTACTAGAGGCAAGTCGTCGTTTGTGGCATCCTAAGCTTGGAGCGTTATAGCTTAAAGTGGTACTGAAGCACATGTTTGGTGAATCAAGTAGAAACTTAGGTAATTGATCTATGGGACGGTGAGTTGTGTTGAACGTGGTACTTATAAAGGATTGTTAGTATAAATATTTATTCTTATTCAATAATTTTTTTCCCTTCCCTTATGTTTTTCTTTCTATTCCTTATACCAAACTTAGTTCTTGTACTTTTCTCTTGTTTTGTTTTTGGCTATAGTATACCTCCAAGAAGAAGATTTGAGTTAGGAGGAGCTATGGGAGCAAGGTAAGACTCTTAGGGATGCTAAATTGCGAAGGAATCAACAGCAATCACATATTGCAAATGAAAATTTTCCTATTACTAATAAGGAAATCAATAGGCTACTGAATATAGTTGATAACATGCTAGGGGCGATTAATAGACAATGAGATCAGATTCAGTGGTAATAACAACAACAGTTGATGTCTGGGAATAATAATGGAGTTAACCGAGGAAATGGGCATATGGTAGGAGTGGGAGGTGGATACAATAATGAGAATCATGGAGTTATCACCCTTGAGAAGTTTGTAAGGTTAGTGAGGGAATTCCATCCAAAATAAATGAACCTATGATAGTTAAGAGGTGGATAATGAACATGGAGAAGGTTTTTGGGGGCTTTGAGATTCTTGAAGGGAAGAAGGTACCATTTACTACTTACATGATAAGGGACACTGTTGTTAATTGGTGGGAAGAAAAGAAGGTGCATCATGCTACTCCTACCATTTAGGTTGTTTTTAAGGAGCTGTTCTATAGTAAATATTTCTCTACTAGTCTTTGGGAATGGTTGGTAAACCAGTGCTATGATTGCAGGCAAGGGGACCATACAATAGAACAATATGAAGTTGAACCTAATTGCTTGTATAAGTTCTTCCCAGAGTCTTAAAAAGTTGATGACGGGTCTAAAGTGCAAAGATTTGTTAAAGCCTTAGAAGCTGCTCTATGGCATAAGGTAGGGTCTTTTGAGTTGCATACTTATGTAGTTGTAGTCAACAAAGCCAAAAAGATGGGGAAGAGCAAGAAAGAAATTTTGTAGATTGAAGTTAAATCTTCTAAGGGGAAGATGGTTTTAGGGAAGAGACCCACTATGGGAATGGTGATGTAGGATAAGGGTAAGAGAGTTTTCCCCTAACTTGCCAGACCTAAAGCCAAACCAGTGGCTATACCAATTAGGCCTCTACTAGCCAAGCTAACTCTTTGTTGCCAACCCTAATGCTACTAGTATTAGCTTTGGGACTCAGGTAGACTAAGTGCCGAGGTCCTGATGATTTGATAGAATGTAGATGGTTGAATGGAGCTTGTTTTTCCTGTGGTAAGGTATGACATGTTGATAAGGATTGCTTAGAGAATCCTATAGGCTTTTTGTTTCAATTATAAATAGAGAGGGTATAGGACTTTTGAATGTAACGTAGTTAAGTAGCTAGCCCTAGTGTAGTAGCTAGTATTACAGCAAAGTATTAGACCCTATGGTAGATTACAAGGAGGTAGAACTGCGATTGCAGGATAGAGGTAGAAGACTTTTATAAGAGTTTTTGCACTTCAATAGCATCAGCCAGACTACTAGGAGATCAAGGGAGTGGCAGCATGGCAGGTACACTTCCAATGAACTCTACTAAAGCATACATATTGTTTGGCACTAGTGTTACCCATTCATGTCTAGCTGAATCTTTCGTATATGCTTGTAGTATGAAACTCTAGTTGCTAGTTGATTCTGTGTGTGTTTAGTCTCCTTTGGTATGGGAAAGTTGTTGAATCAAATTTGTATGGGTGTTAAAATAGAGATTTAGGGCTAAGTTTTGCTAATTGATCTATATGTTTTAGAGATGTCTAATTTTGATGTTATTTTAGGAGCAAATTTATTGTCATGTAACTATACTACTATAGAATGCTACAACAAGCTAGGCTATTTTGCTCTTGAGAATGAAGAGCCTTTTAGTTTTTAGTTAGAAGATTAGAAGCCGTCAAGGTTTTCCTCATATGAGTTATGAAGTAATAGTAGGTTAGTAGCCTTGATTATGAGCTTAAGCCAAACTATGGAATTGGAAGAGGTTCCAGTAAGGAGTAAGTTTAAGAATATTTTCTCTAAATTCACTCAATTTGCTTCAAGTAGAGAAATTAAGTTTAGTATTGATTTGGTATAAGAGATGAAGCCATCTCTAAAGCAGCGTATAGAATGACACTAGTTGAATTGGGTGAACTGAAGAAACAACTACTAGAATTGCAAGACAAGAAGTTCATTAGACCCAATACATCATCATGGGGTGTATCGGTCTTTTTTTGTAAAGAAGAAAGATGGAAGCATGAGCCTTTGTATTAACTATTGGGATTTGAATAGTGTAACAATCAAGAATAAGCATCCCCTCCCTAATATTGATGACCTCTTTACCAGCCACAGGGAACTCAAGTTTTTTTAAAGATAAGCTTCAAATCAAGATATTACTAACTAAGAATCAAAGAAGAAGACTTATCGAAGATGACCTTCAAAACATGATATGGACTATATGAATTTCTAGTCATGCCATTTGGATTAACAAATGTGCCAACTGCTTTTATGGATCTCATGAACAGAGTATTCAGAAATTTCTTAAATAAGTTCATAGTAGTGTTTATCAATAATATCCTAGTTTTCTTAAAGAGTGAAGAAGAACATGAGGACCATTTGAGATAGGTGCTGAATAGGTTGTGTATTGAGAAGTTGTATGCCAAGTTTTTTGAGTATGAATTCTAGCTGGAACAAGTTTCTTTTCTAGGGCACATTGTTAGCAGAGATGGATTGTCCGTAGACCTAGAGAAGGTTAAAGCAATTCTTGATTGGTTAAGACCAAAGATAGTAACAAAATTCGAAGTTTCCTAAGGTTAGCCACGTACTACGAAGTTCATTAAAGGTTTCTCCAGACTAGTAACTCCATTGATAAAGCTAACACAAAATGAAGTAAATTTTGATTAGAATGATGAATGTAAGAATAGCTTCTAGGAGTTGAAAAGAAGATTTGTAATAGCTTTGGTGTTAGCATTGCCCCAAAGTGCTTAAGAGTTTGTAATACATAGTTAGAGGTATGTAAGTGGGTTAAATGAATCAACCCGACCTAGCCCACTTTGACCCACGGGTTAAATGGATTAACTAATTCTGGCCCACTTTATAAACATGCTAAAATTTTATTAGCCTAACGTAGCCCACTTTGGCCTGTGACTTAAACGAACCAACCTACTAACTTTTAATGGAATTAATAAATTAAAAATAAATTGTAAATATTAAAAATACGATTACTAAGTACATTTATCCCAATGATTTTTCTAAGGTAAGCTAATCAAGTTGAGAAAGTTTTCATATTCCATATTTTAGAGCATACACACCATGGATACCTATTCCTCTAGTTGTAGTTTTCCAATGTATTTCTTAGCACATGCACCTTACTATTATAGATAATCTAACATATAAATGACACCATCAGGGCTAGCACAATACTTATCCCATTATTCTTAGAGAAAATATAGAGGCTTTATCATGGTATCAAGTATCAAAAAAGGCACATGCAGTCAAGATAATTAACATTTTCAACCACTTCTCTAATCAAATACACAATGCAACATAAGATATGTATCTTCACATGATAAATACTGCAATAAATTAATTAGACAAAACCCATTACTTTGTTATGGCTAGGATCCCTAATGATTTCATCCTCGAAACAACTAGTAAAAGAAGAAACAATCTGTCTTTTTAAAGTCAAATATACAGAATATCTAAGCCAAATTTCACACAGTTCATGCCTTCAACTAATTGGTTTAGTTGTTATCAATCAAAAGATAAATTTCTCATCAGTGATCATATTTGATTCCTCCATTGACAATGTTGTTTAAGTCATTTTTCACCTTCATCTACAATACACAAAATAGCAAATAATTAGATGGAAATATTTAAAAAAAACTAGAAATCAAGATTACATTTCATTTAAATGAAAAAACTACCTTCCCAAATGAATCCTTGTAACCAATTACATGTGCAAACTAAAGCTTCCACATTATCAAGAAGCATGGTACTATGATACTTGGTAAGAACATGAGCACCATTACTAAGAGCAGACCTAGAAGCAACTGTAGTTATTAGAATGCTAAGAACATCGGAAGCCATTAGACATAAATCTGGATACTTATGATGTTGAGTTTTCCAATATTCTAATACATCCATTCTGAGTAAAAAGTCATATCCATAACTAATTCTTCCAAATAGAGATCTGAAGAAGACTTATCGGTAGTGAGACCTCAATTTGACAATACTCCTACATCATAAAGGAAAAAAAAAAAGGTAATTATCATTAATCATTAAGCATACATCCCAACATTATTACAAAATAAATAAATAAATGATTAGATTGGTTGAACTTACATCAAGAGTAGCAAAGTCAATACCTAAACTTTTTCCAAGCCTAGTGTTCGCTATAAGTCCTTTCCTTATACCTCTACATGTCAATATTTGAGAAGATCCAACATGAGAGCCACTGCATATTGTATTTCTTCCCTTACTGTTGTCATACTCTTCAAATTGTCTATATAACTTAGTCTTTATTTTATCCAATTTCTTTTCAAAGCTAAGTAAATCAATTTTATTAAAGTAGAACTTCAAAAAATTAAACTTCATCCAAGGATAAAAAACTGCTCTAAGTGCAAGGATAATGCTATATTCCCTCCAATATTTATCAAATTTTTGCTTCATCTTAACACGCATATCCCTTATAACAAAATCCTCACTTGTTAAGTTCTCATTAAGCAAATACTCTATCCTCTAAACTTGCAAAAAATATAGATTTGAAGTTGGATAAGAGGGCCCAGACATTAAGTTTGTAATGATATAAAAAAGACTTAGAAATTTGCATAAGTTTTGTGCTTTTTCCCACTCCTCCATTGATGGACAATATTTATAATGGGAATCATTCAATTGAAAGTATGAAAAGGCATGCTGATACTTTAAAGCACTCTTAAGCATGAGATAAGTTGAGTTCCATTTAGTTTGTACATCCAAACATAACCCAATACTAGCATCACTAATGCCAACTTCATTAAAACACTTCCAAAATTGTTTCATTCGGCTTTTAGACCCCTTTATTTACTTTACACTCTCTTATCTTATGTAGAGCCTCACTAGCTATTGTCAAACCATCCTTAACAATTAGGTGAAGAATGTAGGCACAACATCTAATATGAAAAAATTCACCCCTATACAACAAACTACCTTGTAAATTAAGCTGATCTTTCAAGAAATTTTTCATGCAATCATTAGCATATGCACTATCTAAGGTAAGAGAAAAAACT
Organism: Lumnitzera racemosa; assembly: GCA_024138005.1. NCBI lineage: Eukaryota > Viridiplantae > Streptophyta > Magnoliopsida > Myrtales > Combretaceae > Lumnitzera > Lumnitzera racemosa. The sequence continues at coordinate 64,853,141 of JAMXBC010000011.1, forward strand.
TTCTTATCAATACCCTAATCTTTCAAAAAATCAAACAGTTTCTTTGATAATTCAAGTCTCAAGTGAGGGGAAGGGGGGGGGGGGGGGGGGGCATGTAACAAAAGGAAGAAGTTTTATTACTTAGCTTCTAATTTTCATCTACAAAATGAATAGTTAAACACATATAACCCTTACTAGTGCAAGCTGTCCATAAGTTCGAGGTCAAATATACTCTACTAGGAACTCTTTCCAAAACATTTTTCAACTTCTCCTTCTTGTTAAATATAATCTCCATACATCAGATGTGGTTGTTTTCTTAGAGATAGGCATATAATCAGGATTGAAATGCATTATGAGTTGTACAATCCTCCTATATTCAATAAATGAAAAAGGAAGATTGTGTTCAATTATTGCTATTGACAAAATTTCACGAGCAACTTTATAGTTCACTTTTCTTGACTTTAATTTTCCAGATTGGTCAATGATCATTTTGCCTATATCATGATACTTAGGAAGCAAATGACACTTTTCAATATGTCGAACTACAGTAGATGTCCCATACTTAGACTTACCAACAACATATTCATTCTTACATCTATTACATCTAGCCCTTTCTTTACCATCTTTTCCTTTTCCTATCTTTGTAAATGCTTTCCAAATAGGAGAAGTATTTGCTCTAAGTCTCTTACCTTGAGGTTTTATAGACCCTTGAGATGTTTCAGTAGTAGTAACATTAGATGGATTGCCAACATCATTTCTAAGTGCTTTCGAATCATCATGTACATTAATATGTTGGATTGTTATATCATCAATGGTATCGATATTTTGATCCATTCTAAAAATAAAGCACAAAATAAAAATTATTTGTCAAATCTCTGAGTATAATTAAATTGCTAATCTAACCAACTCAAAATCCAATACAGTAGTAAAAAGGGGTAAACTAAGTTTCTTAAGTGTTTCAACTATCTACTAAGCTTGCATCTAAAAATGATTTGTCTAGATTAGCAAACACAAAAGTTTATAATTACTTTAGATATTGTTAATTGTTTATATATATATAAAAGACTTGTTGTGAATACTAAGTCAAAATTTGAATGGAAATGAAGAAAATAGAATAAATATGCTGGATAACTAGAAATGACCAAAAGGTTTGCTTATTATGACCCATTTTACAAACCGATCCTATGTAATGTAATGAAATGTTGCAAAACATTAATTGCAATTGTTGTGTACATTTCTTTCTTTGGATTTTAGGTTTGCATATTTTCAACAGATTGAAGAAGATGTTCAAAAGCATAGAAATATGATTAAAGAGCTTAAGGCAGCAATCGGTACTTATCAAACTAAAGACACAGTTGAGCTTCTTAAATTCACAAATATGTCAAAGATACTTTAGAGAAATTAATGGATGAAACTTAGGTGTTGTGCATGTTCAGGTAACATGCACATATACACACCAACCCATAACATAAACACAAACATGATTACCTAACCCCTTGACCTATGCTCATGACTAATCGGTGACTATGCACAACACACATTGACCTACAACTCAATTGTTAGCAACGTCGATCCTCTCTCAACCTAATTGGTGACAACAGCATATATACATACAAAACATAACAATATACATGCATACAATACATAACCCCAACAACAGTATACAACAGTATTGACCTACAGCATAAACATAAACATGATTACCTAACCCCCTGACCTATGCTCATGACTAGTCGACGACTACGCACAATAGACATTGACCTATGACTCAACAATCAGCAACGTCGATCCTCTCTCTCGACCTAATTGGTGATAACAGCACATACACATACAAAACAAAACAGTACACATGAATACAATACGTAACCCCAATGATAGCATACAACAGTACCGACCCACAGCATAAACACAAATATGATTACCTAACCCCCTACCCCATGCTCATGACTAGTCGACAACCACGCACAATACATACTGAACCACGACTCAACAGTCACCAATGTCGATCTTCTCTCTTGACCCAATTGGTGACAATAGCACATATATACATAAAATAGAACAGTACATGTAGATACCCAATTTTTGCCCTATTTATTTTATTTTTCAATTTTATAGGTCTTAATTTAGGAAAAACATACAAAAAAGGAAATTAAATAGAACCCAAAAAATAAAAAATAATAAGAATTATAGGAAAATACAAAAATAAGGAATAGCATAAAAAATAAGAAATTTAGAAAAAAATATCAAAAATAGGAAATTTAGAAAGAAACCTTAAAAATAAGATATTCAGAAAATAAGAAAATGGAAAAAAGTTAGAAATTTGAAAGTTTACAAAAAAAAAAAATAGAAAAATTGAAAAAATAGAAGATTCTAGGAAATTTTGGAAATAACATTTTATTATGTTAATTTTTTTAATTTTGAGATAGGTGTAGAAGTTGGGCTATTGAACCTGGGTTTAGAATTAAATTTAGCTCGGGCTAACCAAATCCATGTATATAATATAATTGCATATATGGACAAGGTACAGGCCAATAGCCTAACGAATAAGCACTTAGATTTAATATTGAGCATGAACATGCGGTCAAGGGTTTGAATCTTGGAGAAGGCATATACAGGCCTTTTTATTTTTCATCACATTAAGAACTGCCACGTGTTAAGATGTCATTGTGTCACGTATCCTAACACGTGGTAGCGTCGGGTTAGATGACTTGTGCTAACGTAGTGCCACGAGGCATGCCGTGTTAGCTATTGCGTGCCATGTTAGTTGCCACATATTACTATTGACATATGGTACACTGTGATTGATCGGATTGGCTGACATGGCACCACATCAGCTAATTTTCTCTCTCTTTCCCTTCTCTTTCTTCCCCTTTCCCTGATTTTCCTCCACTTTTGCTAGTTAAGAACAATCTACTCCCTCTACTTTAGCTCGAATTTTCACATCAATTTTACACACATATACGCAATTTCTTGCTTTGAGTTTGTTGAATACCTAGCTTACTCTAAATTGGACCCAATAATACGTCTAAATTCATTCAAAAGAGCATTCAAATCGAGTTCCAAAATTAAAAAAAAAAAGAAAAAAACTTAATTTTTGGGCATTGTCAATTAATCCGAATTTGAGTTTTCCATGTTTGTTTGATTAATTCATGTATAAAAGGGGTATTAGGGGAGCTCAGTTGAGGACATACAACCATCCACATCTAATGACGAACACTCACAAGGTTTCTCTCTCTTTTTCCAATAGCTTTCTCTCTCTAACCATAGCTCTCTCTCTCTCTCTCTTCGATTCTCTCTCTCTTTCTCTAGCTCAACATTATGACCTGTTACCCTAAGAACACTCCCAGTAGCTTAGGCATCCGAAACCAACCACTCACATACCTCACTATAGCCTCTAGCATCGCCACCAAATCACCTCTATGGAACCTTAACCATAGTACCCCCGATCACGACCGTGACTAGTGGAAGACAGCGGCCATCCTCCCCCTCATCATGCCCATGATCAGTTGGTGATAACAGCCATCCATCTTATATTACACCCGTAATTAGTTGGAGATAGTGACCATCCACCCTTACGTAATGCCCGTAATCAACTGAAGCCCCTCAATCACGCCTGTGACCCCTTCTAAGTGACTGCCTCAGCTAACCCGATCCGATTTGCAACTAACCCGAAGTCTACTCTAAGTCTGACCCACAGGCCCACTGCGTTCGAAGTCCAATTTCTTTTATTTATTTATTATTTAGTTGTTTTTTTATTATTTGTGAATGTAAATGTAATAATAATAATAATAAAAAGAAGAAAAAGTAGTTTATTTATCTAGTTTAATAGATAAAATAAAATAAATAATAAAAATTGTTTGTAACACTTAGAAAAATCAAGTTTTCAAAAAAAAAAAAAATCGAACCCTTTACAAATTCGGACTACTTTTAGATTTTTTTCAAAAATGAAGCTTCTGATCTAGGACCTTCCTTTTTTAGAACTTTTCTTAAATAAACCAAATTGAATTAAAAACCTAAATCCAGCGTATTTTTAGAACTAAAATCAACATCACTCACTAAAGTTTTCATAAAAGAACTACGTACGTATGATCTTGAATGGCGAGTATGTAGACACCTACGGAACTACAATAAAAATAAAAAAATCTAATTTTCCTTTTTCTTAAATTACTTAAGTCATTAATCTTTGAGTTTTGTCTTATGAAATTAAAAGGTGATTTTTAAGTTAAATTTTAAATTTGGAGAGTTAATGGTACTCGTAAGGAATTAAAAATCATAACCCTTGGATTCAGATTTCTTGTTTTAAATTCGTTTTTTTTTTTTTTTTTTTTTACTGATAGGCTAGTAGCTAAATTATAACTAATCCACCCAATTGATCATGACATAACTCTTTTTCCCGACTCAAATCGAGTGGTAACTCGAAAACGTTTTCAAAGTATAAAAAACCAATTTTCTTTAAACCTTAATCGAAGATTAGTATTAAGCAGATAAGAGTTTAATACTCGTTGGTTTAAAGAGGAACTAATTTTAAAAAAGAACCGAGAGGTGAAAAACCAGACTCACTAGTACATATGCGCACAACATACATCCCCAATGATAGCATACAACAGTACACACATGAATGGCGATTGGCTATAATATGTATGCATGACTACAAACGCACACACAACAGTACACATAAAAAGGATTTAATCTTAATGAGAGAGAAATGATGCTTATGCATAATAGTTGATAGTAGACATAGGCACAAGTGACGTACTATTGTTGCTTCGTTGGTGAGTAGGATTGTAGCCTTTGGAGATACAATGGTGATTAGGCAGTGGGATTGTTGCGAATTTTCGATTGACGGAGGAGAGAAGAGGAAGAGTGAGTTGCTTAGGGTTAGGGTTTGAGAAAAAAAGAAGAAAGTCACTTTTGGTTTTTGTTTTATTTAAGTATTTTGTATGGTATAGTGTTAATGTGTTATTTCATTCAAATCCAATATATTTTTTTTAACAAAAAGCGAGCTAATTCGGCTTGTTACGGATTAGCCCACTAGAACCTGTGAGTTAAATAGGCTAGGCCAAAACGGACCGCTTTTATGCGGGCTAAAAAAATCTAGCCCAAACCTACTTTAAATGTGGGTTAAACGGGTTTGCCTATAGGCCAAAACCTGTTTACACACCTCTATACATAGTGATGCATCATACCAAGGGTTAGACTGCGTACTCATGCAAGATGAAAGTTGATGTGCTTAGAAGCTCAGTTATCATTAGGACTTATTGTAGGAGATAAGAAACAAATGGGTCCTTTGAAGTATTGAAGAAAATAGAATGGGAGGTCGGTAAACTCAATGTAGTAGTTGACGTGAATCTGCTTAAAGGATATGACTCACCTATTGGCACTTTACTTGATATAACATATAAGTTAATGCTAAGGTTCACCTACCACTAATCTTGAGTTTCTTGGCAAGACTAGATAAGAGTGTATGGAAATTGGACTTGGAGAGGAATATCTCACAAAGAACTAGTATATTCAAATATCTACAAGAAATCGTAAGATTGTTCCGGTTATAAGAAGAAGGGACTATTTATAGTAAGTTTTTAGGGTAACATTACAAGTAAAGAAAATTACAAATAGGCATTCATGAAAAGAGATTCTTAGTAGATATGAAAAGGGGTAAATAGGACAAATGACAAATAGGGAAAAATAGTATAGTATCAGGCAAAAAGACAGGTGGTAGTGAGATATTAATTCCATACTGTAGCAAATGTAAGCATCGTTGTGTAGAAGTACTAGATATAGCAGGTTAAAGGGCAGGGGTCAATGTGAAAGGAATCTCAATACTAAAGATAGCAAGTTGAAGGGCAAGGGCCAACGTGAAAGGAATCTCATCACTTAGTAATTAGGCCTCAGTATTCGACACCTTGATCTTGGCATAAAAGGGGTTTAGGTGCTAGGTACAGTGCAGTATGACAAAGGTCCTTGGCCTCGGTACTTGGCTTCTCGACCTCATCATTTGGCGGATAATGTTTGGCATTGGGAGCTTGACAAAGCAGGGTATAGTTGAGATTAGTCCTTGAGTTCTTCTACCATCTTCCTGTAAATTGTGCCTTGTCCTTAACAAGATAATTAGAGAGAATTCTTTTAGTAAGTGTTTGAAAGCCTTAGAGGTGTGTATAGGTGAGAGGACCAGTGGTTAGTAGTCTATCAGAAGGATGATAGCGTATGCTTTTCGCTGGTTAAAACCATATGAGAAGAGTTACCCAACTTATGACCTCGAGTTGGAAGAAATTGTTCTGGTACTTATGCTATGGAGACATTATTTGCATGGTATGAAGTATAAGATCTTCACTGGTCATGAGATTTAAAGTGCTTCTTCACTTAGGAGGAGCTAAACATGAGGCGAACAAGGTGGTTAGAGTTGATGAAGGATTTTGACATAGAGATTCAATATCATCTTAGAAAGGTGAATATAGTAGCAAATTCACATTTAGAAAGAAACAAGGAAATGTAGCCACCTTGATCACTATGTAAATACCTTTAGTAGAGGACATGAGGGGATAAGAATTGGAGATAGCGATATAAGAGGTAGGGGCATGTTTGGTTACCTTGCGCATTCAACTTACCTTGATTGGTAGGTTAAAAGTAGCTCGATCGAAAGATGCAAGGATATATGAAATCAAGAGTAAGGTGGTATAAGGTAAAGTAGTAGAGTTTATTACAAATCTAGATGGATATCTTAGATTTGGAAATAAATGTTATGTACCAATGAATCTAAAGTTGAAAAGGGAGTTGCTTAGAGAAGCTTGTTATTCAGGTTACACCTTATACTTGGTGTAGTATGAAAATGTATAGGGACCTAAGAGAGCATTATTGGTGGAATAACATGAAAAAAAGGGATTGTTGAGTATGTTTCCACATGTCTAACCTATTAGTTAGTTAATGTTGAACATAGAGGCCAAGCAGAGAAATTAGACCATTGCCAGTTCTTAAATGAAAGTAGGAGCATGTAACCATGGACTTCGTCATATACCTCCCTAAGATTGAAGAGAAAACACAATGAGGTATGGGTAACAGTCCATAGATTGACGAAAAAATCTCATTTCATATCAATTAATGTGAAGTACAAATTAGAAAGATTAGCAAACCTATATATCTAATACATAGGGAGGTTGCATGGAATTTTGGTGTTTGTCACCTCTAATAGAGATACTAGGTTTATGAGTAGATTCTAGAAGAGTTTACAAAATGTCTTAAGAATAAAACTTAGCATTAGCATAGTGTTCCACTCGCAGATGGATGGAAAGCTTGAAACGACGATTTAGATTTTGAAAGATATGCTGAGAACTTGTACCTTAGACTTTGAAGGTGGTTGGGATGAGCACTTGCACTTGATAGAGTTTGTCTATAATAATAGTTATCAAGTGACTCTCAAGATAACATATTATGAGGCCTTGTATAGAAGGAAGTGCAGGTCACCATTGCATTGGAATGAAATAGGTGAGAGGAAAGTATTGGGATTAGAGCTTATGCAAGAGGTAGAAAATTAAGTGACGATCATTAAGCAAAGAATGTTGGCAACCCAAAGTCACTAAAAGAGGCATGTAGAAAAGAGGCAAAGACCCTTAGAATTTCAGGTTGGCAATCAAGTATTATTAAAATTCTCTCTTATGAAGGGAGTGGTTTAGTTTGGCCTAAGGGGAAAGTTGAGTCCTAGATACATTGGTTCTTATGTGGTTCAAAAGTGAATTGGTGATGTAGATTACAAGTTAGAGTTGCTACCTTAATTGGTAGGAGTACATAATGTGTTCCATGTTTCTATGTTCAAGAAGTTTAAACTAGATGAAGAATAGGAAATTGAATCAGAGATATAAGAAGTATAGCTTAACATGATGGTCATGGAAAGGCTAACTAGGATAGTGGATAGGAAGCTGCAGAAGATAAGGAGAAGAGAGGTAAAGTATGTCAAAGTATTAGTGCAATAACTAACCAAAGTGAGAAGCCACTTAAGAGTTCGAATAGGACATAAAAAAACTAGTATTTAGAGCTTTTTAGTGATCCAGATAAACTTTCGAGGACTAAAGTTCCATAAAGAGGGGAAGTATGTCACACCATAGAAAATCAATTAATAAATAGATTAATAGAAAGAAAACAAGAAAGGTAATAGACGAGGTAAGAATAGTAATAAAATATCATAAGAAGAACAAGAAGTTCTTTTCTACCCTTAACTGTATGGCTCATTTTCACTCTATTGCTTTTACAGAACCCTCTCTAAGAGAGTCACAAGAATAAGGCTAAGCTAAGCTATAACTTGGTGATTCTTTTTGTTTTAGATTTGGTTGTGTGATTCCTCGACGTTAGAATATGTTTTATAATTGTACAATTGCATGGTTTTAGGATTCATATGGCGGAAGTTATAGCAAAGTCTAAACCCTAGCTTGCTAAGTGATTCACCAATCCTTAATAGAATAGCAATTGTTGTCATTGTTGTGGCATTGATTGGATTATGTTGTTTATGTGTGTGATTAATCTTAGGTGTTGTGATCAAATAGTTTATGACATGGTTTACAGATTACTTCAAGTGTTCTTGATCAAGATATGTGAGTTGCTGTCTGTGCTTATCTAGGATAGTTAAAGTAAACCAGACCAATAATTATTTGGAATACAACATGTTTGTTGTTTGTGTTTGGATCGGCTTAGGGGGTCATAGTACTAGTGTCCCTGAGGTGGCACCTTATTGATCTTTGGGTGACGTTGTTCTTAATGGAGTTCCCTCGAATATAGTACGATGTAGATTAGGTTAGTGTCTGAAGGTCATAGTACCAATGTTTTGGAACCAAGTAGGTTGGGTAATGTTTGAAGGTCATAGTGTCAGTGTCCTAATGTTTATTTAAACAAGGGCCATAGTACCAGTGTCCCATTAGGAATCATGTATGGAGTTTGAGATACTCCAAGTTTGGGGTTAATAACGAGTGATCGTGAGTTGTAGTAATTATTGGCTTATTTAGAGATATTAACCTGTTATTTGATATTTTCGTTGCATTAATGCATGTGTTATATTGATTGTTGCATGTCATGTGCATGTGTATGTAGGTTTCCATATTAGGCGTTAACTCATTCCTCTTTTTCAGCTATAAGAACTTTAGAGGAACAGGTAGATTATGATGAGAATAGAGAAGCGCATTATCATTATCAAGATGAAGACATTGGAGAGTATTATTACTATTATGATGATGAGATGTGATCTGCTAGTGAGAAAAGTTCATTAGACTTGCTATTTGAGAGACTCATTTTGGTTATGTGGAACATGAGAGTTAAAACATATTTATTTCTATTTCAACACCTTAAGGAGATTTAATTGTGACTTTTAATTATATTTGAGACTTATTTATATGAGAGTTTATGGAGCTGTATTATTAAATTTGAGAGATTTTAGTTGCTCGTTTAGCTTGAATTGTCAATAGACTACTAAGGATACGTGGCAGTCTATAGCATCTTAAACCTGAGGCCTTATATTCAAATTATAAGCATTGTACTTCTTTGGAAGAATGGGGCAAAATTTAAAAATGAGCAAGTTTTCAACTACTTCTCTTATATTACTTGTTAATTTTCTAGAACAAGGTATCCTATTACTAACTTGTACTTTCCCTTGGTATTAAGGGCATGTCGAGCATTGAAAATATTATGAGTGGAATTGGAGTTCATTTGAGGAACATGGCAAATAGGATATTTCTAAAATTTGAAAAGTTAACAACAACCATAGCGCCTAACTGAGCATATCCTAGCATATGATAGCAGTAACCAGCTCATACAACCAAGAGTAGTAGTTAAATCGTAAGCCATATAAGATCCAGCAATTGAGCTCTACATGCTAGGCCGCACCATGTGTTAGCAACTTGAGCTCCATATGACCAGGCTGAGAGCTCTTTACCTGAGACTAAGATAAGCTACCGAGCAATGAGGAAGAATAACTAAGCTGCACTACCACTTAAATGCCAATACAGCAGATGCAAGCTGCAATTTGAGGAATAGCTTACATTTCTTTGAAACTTTAGCAGCAACCTATATCTTTATTTGAAGGAAAAGAGTAACTCTTGTTGTTGACAATCAACCAAGCTAATCTAAGCTTCCTATTAACCAAGCATAGCAGCTGTAAATTATTATAAGCATTGTTTCTCTCCATTATGAGTTAGGCATAGGAGGCCCGAAAATAAGCAGCCTTAAGCTTAGAAATGTGGAGTGTCAAAAGAATATTATTGATGTAGCTAGCCATTTGCAACGCCAATTCATTTTTACGTGGGAGCCTTTTTCAAGAAGAGACGAAAGTAGTCGAGATTTGTATATGAACAACGACATTTTGACAATGGAAAAGTCAGATAAGAGAAGACTAGCCTTTCTTATTTTCTTTTTATCAAGTGACACACCTATGGGTTTCTTTAATACAAAGGCCTACTCACATTCTTTTTGGGACACATTTCTTCCTTTTATGTCTTCTAATCTCTATTTTAGGTGATTGATACATAGAGATGGAGAAGGATTCCTTTCCTAGTTTCTGTTTAAGGCACAAATGAAATTTTAAAAGAAAAACATGAAACTTTCTAATTTTGTAGGGGAGCAGCTGAAGGAAGATATGGAGAATATATAGGACAGGGAATAGAAGGGGAGGATAGAACACATCGAACAAAAGCTTTCCATTTTCAATTTCATCATGTTTTCTTTAGCTTAAGGGCACTAAACCTTGATCTTCTAACACACTAGAGGTTATCTCGAGTTCCAAATTTATCAAGATATGTTAATTATATAATGGGAGTTGGAATTGAAGATATCCATGAGCATATTTTAAGGTGTTTTTTATTCCCTTGTTATTTTTGTTGTACTATATCTTGATTAATTTAGGTATTGTATTGAGATTTTACTTGTTATATTAAGGGTTTTGCAATGATGAATTTGATGAGTTGATATTATTTGGTGAATTGTTTCGATATTGATATTGAGTATTTGAGAATTTAGCTATTATATTTGGCAATAGTATATATCATGGGTGTGGTCTTCACTCGCACTCCTAGTGCTTTGATGGTCACGAATGGTGGTACACTTGAAAAAGTCCCCTTTGGCATAGCCAATGAGGGCCCTTCTACTCTTAACTTAGCGAAGAGAGAGTTGAAAGGGAGATTAGGAATTAGGAGTACTTACGAAGATAAGTAAAGGGGAAAAAAGGTGGCGTCCCTTCACCTAGAGCTCCATATCTTATTTATATGGAATCGCATTGACTTGTTGAGCCACGTCATGTCTAAAGATTAGTCTATACCTAATCTAAGACGAAGGTAGAGCTAGTACGAGAAAGGATAGCTCCTTTCTATTGGTTGGTAAGCATTGAAGAAGGAGCTTGTTACATCGGAATGGGTAGTTACCATTGTATGGGGGCTAAATCCTTAGGTCGTATAGTAGGTTGTCACGTAACATTTAATGAGGAGAGATGAGAGCTAAGCTTTACCTTATAGTATGTCTTCCAGACTATACTCCTAACTGTGGGTGTGGCCTAACTTGGTGATTGGAGGAAATTCATGGGGTTACGCATTTGGCCATTATAAGCTTCTCGAGTGCTCGAAGCTTAGGCTTTGGGGGTTTGATGACTTGAGGGCCCCTCGAGGAGTGCCTAACCTTTCTCTTTGTTTGAGGCTAAGAATGGGCCTAGAGCTCGAGATGTGTTTGGGGATCAATCAAGCCCTTACATGGGCATCTAGTGTGGTAGGGTTTCATTCGCATTTACATCCTGATTGGTTTGTACACTCAGTAGGGGAATAAGGCTCTAATGGTAAAAAAAGTGGCTTAGGCGACCTAACTAGCTGAAGTAACATAGGCTTGGGCCTTTGGAGTGCTTGGGTGAAAATGGATTATTAACAATATTTATCATCTATTTATTTAAAGCCTGGCCAACACTTCTTAGATAGATAGAGTTAGAGATACTTGGGAGGAATTTGATAACTTATGACAAATATATCTTGAATTTTTGAAAAAAGCACATCATAGGGATATGCGGATTTGATGAAATTCATCAACTTACACACTTAATATAGATAGAAATATGGTTCAGGTCATAGGGATATGCTCAATTCATATTTCCAATTGGAGCAGTGATTTTAGTATGAGCAGGTTACTATTTACCCGATAATTATAGATAAACCGTCGTAGTTAGATGGTTTATGCTATAATCATAACTCCGTTACTTTAAGAGGTAGGCAAATTATCATGAGTTTTGTTATATCCCATGTAATCAATTTCAATTATAGATTTAAATCATCATGTTAATTCAAATGAAGATATATTTGCAAACCCAAATTAATTTTTACATCTCCTTGACCCTAGGATCCTTGAAGTGTAGTTAAGATGTTCGAAACTATGTTTGATTAGTTTATTAGTTTTACTTTCTTTTAATTCAAATTTTGATCACTTAGCTAAGGGAAAAACTTAATTTATCTAGTAATTAGCACATTAGCTCCCTTTTGAATCGAACTTGTCTCTATCACTATACTACGCTTATGACTAGTACACTTATTGGTTCGTTTTTCAAATTAATTTTCCAAAATTGAAAGTATAGGTGATTGATACTCCTGATAGTGTCAAACTTAAGCTTCAATCTTTTGCATATCCATCTTTCATTCATTTATATCATTGAGATCTCGAATAAGACATACACAAATGGTTAATGCTTAAACTAAGGAGTAGAACTCTTTATCATAAACTAAGTAATTGAGGGCAACTCCTCTTAACTTCTTGCTATTGCTAAAGTAACCAATAGGTTGGCCTTCATACATCAGCACAACACCTATGCCAACACCAAATGTATCTCACTCTAGCTCAAAGACTTTCTTAAAGTTCAAGAGAGTAAGGATAAGGGTAGAAGTTAGCCTTTCTTTTACTTCTTTAGAATTCCTTTACTCTTTTGCTTCCTACTTAAACTCTACATTATTCTTTGTTAACTTGGTCAAAGGAGCCATAATGATGCCAAAGTCCTTAATGAAGTGTTAGTAGAATGAAACCAATCCACGGAAGCTCTAGACATCTGTAGAATAGGTCGACAACGACTAATCTAAGACAACTTGGACCTTTTTTTCATTGACTCATGCCCCATCTCCACTCATTAAAAAATTGAGAAAGACTACCTAAGGCTATCAAAAGTCACATTTCTTTAAGTTCTTGAAGAGTTGCTCTGCTTAGAGCATGGTGAAAACAACTTGGAGATGCTCATAGTAGCTCTTTAGGTTAAGGTTGTATACTGTAAGTTAGTACATTATCAAAGTAAATAACTACAAACTTTCCAATCAGAACACATAGCATATGGTTCATCATCCTCATGAATGTGCTCAAAGTATTGAAAAGACCAAAATACATTACCATCCACTCATATAACCTATGCCTTTGTCGACCCTGGTTTTTTCTCCCAGGTTTTTATTAATAAGTTTTTTTTTTTTTTAAATCGATCAGTATTAAACTTTACCCATTTAATGTAGACCCTCGACTATGGTTTAAAGACTCGACTGTAGTCGGGAAAGAGAGTTAAGTTATAAATAATTAGGTGGATTGATTATAATTTAGTTATTAGTTTATTGATAAAACCAATTTTTAAAACGATTTTCTAAAACGGGAGATCTAGATTCGAGGGTTATCCTATTAAATCTTAAATATGTACCACTTTTAACTTTTTGAATTTAATTTTACTTCTCAAATACCCTTCCAATAATATTTATTTGCAAGCGATAACCAAAATTATGCTTATTTTCAAAAAAATAAGAATTTAAAGACTTAACTACTAAAGTAGGAAAATAATTTTTTTTTTCATATTTTAAGTCGCCTTGTATATATGGGTGCTTACGTACCCACTATTCAAGATCGGACTTATGTAATTCATTCAACAAAAACTTTAGTGGGGTGATCGGATTTAGTTTTGAAAAAAGGTTGAGTTTACGTTCTTTTACCCGTTTTGAGTCTATTTAAGGAAAATTTCTTAAAAGGTCCTAAATCAAATGTTATTTGGAAAACTTTAAGAAAAAGGTCCTAGTTTTGAAAGAGGATCAATTACTTTTATTTATTTTAGAAAATCGATTTTCTATGTGTCCAAATTATTTTCATTCACTGACCTATTTATTTATTTTTATTTTTATCATTATATGTTATTTATTTTATCTATTTCTATTTTTCTTTAATAAAAAATAAAAATAAACTACATTTTTTCTTCTTTTTTTTTTTATCTTTTCTTCTTCTTCTTCTTCTCTCTATTTTTTTCTTTCTTTTCTTATTTCTTTTTCTTTTTCTTTTTTTTCTTTTTTTTGTTATAATATAATAATAAATACTAAACAAGAATAACAAAGAAATACCATAAATAAATTAAAAAAAATACAACAATTAAATTGAAAGACGGCCAAACCCAAAACAAAAGAGATTCGGGTCAGAGTAACAGCGCGGGTCGAAGCTCCGCGGGTCGCGGATCTGAGTTGGACCTTAAGGTCAAATCTGGGTCAAGTGACCCAACTACAATAGAGAAGATTGCAGCGGTGTTGGGGTATGATGGAGGTAGTTTTAGGCTAGATTTTTTGCGAGTGAAGGCAGTTTTGTGTCAATTTTATTGGCAAAAAGGGGTTTGCCTAAGTGCTACAGCCTAAGGTAGTGGTTTGGTTGTGGTCGGCACTTGGGTAGTGGTGGATGGTACTTAGAGTGATGACTTTGGCTTGGTCAAAGTTGGTATGTGCTTGTGTTTAGGTATTGTACATAGCTACTATGGTAGGTGAGGATGTGCAGTTGATTAAGTACTGTGAGGAGATTAAGAGGGTACTATTGATGTTGGTGGTGTATGGTGTTTTGTGTTGCTACATGAGAAAGAGAGGTTAGGGAGTTGGGATTTGGGTTCAATTAAATAGGCGTAGAGGTGGTACATGCAAGAGTAGTTAAGTGAGAGAGAGATAGAGCTTGGATTAGGATTTAGTGTTGGGCATCGCTACTGTAGTAGCTGTGATAGAGAGTGGGCATGGGTCGCGTATGTGGGCGAGGGATCGATGGATCTGTATGTGTTCATCAGTCAAGAGAGAGGGATAGAGAGTGGGTTGTGTTTTCGAGTGAGGGATCGTAATTGGGGGTGGGGGTAGGGTGGTGGAGGGGAGGGGCAGGGGGGGCGGGGGGTGGGTTTGGTGTAGTGGGGAGGGGTGTGATTAGTCAGTCTTGTTATGTGTTGTCACTATTGCCATAGGTGGTGTGTGGTTGAGTTGGTGAGGGTGCGTAGTTGTATTTGAGGTTGTAGTATCGAGATTGGTTGTTTGAAGGTGGTTTGGTTATACAAGAGAGAGGATAAGGGCTTGTAGTAACATTGGCATACGTGTGGTGTTCAAGAGAGAGAGGATGAGGGTTCCTTTTTTTTTTGTGGTCTCTTAACACCACCCTACCTCCTATCCCTTTCATTGGTTATTGTGTGCTGTTTTTTAGTGTGAGAAAGGAAGTGAAAAAGGAAATGGGAGAAGGAGAAGGAAAGTGTATTGTCAACATCCAATCACTAAAGTGCCATATATCATTATTTGACATATAGCCTAGTAATTTCTTAGCACGTGGTGGTAT
The DNA here is from genome assembly GCA_024138005.1 of Lumnitzera racemosa. Lineage (NCBI taxonomy): Eukaryota > Viridiplantae > Streptophyta > Magnoliopsida > Myrtales > Combretaceae > Lumnitzera > Lumnitzera racemosa. The sequence goes on from JAMXBC010000011.1 coordinate 64,868,702, forward strand.
ATTTTGTGTAGAAAAAATAAAAGTATTCTTGTGCTTTTGATGAGGTTTTGAAACCAAGACCTGCAGCTAAACCCAATGCAATACTCAAGTTTTTTATCATTAGGCCATTAGCTTATGTCTTATTCATATGTGTAATTAATTGGGCTTAGGTTTAAATCTAACCTAGGTTGACCTTATTCATATGTGTAAATTGCACATATGAATAAGGTTAACCTAGGCTAGATTTAAATTTAATCCCAAGCCCAACAATCCTTTCCTTACTTGTTTTTTAATAAATTCTATTCTATTAAACAACCTAAAAATATTCTAAATTTCTAAAGTCCTCTATTTTTCTATTTTTTTTTTACTTTTTAGTTTTCTTTTTTTTTTGTATTTCTTATTTTTGGTTTTTCCTAAATTTTCTATTTTTTATATTTTTCTAAATTTCTTTTTTTTTTTGTTGTTTTTCTTAATTTTCTATTTTTTAAAATTTTTCCTAATTTAGGATCATTTTTCTTCTTCTAAAAAAAAATAAAAGTAGGCAAAAATTGGGTGTCTATGACTACTCTTTTTTATAGTGAAATTTAAGTAAAATTTTACCATAAGGACAAAGGAGACGTTATTTTTGCCCCAAGAGTAGAATTTTTTCGAAGAAGTGCTTTAGCTAGCTATCCTAAGCTTGGTCTATTGGGGATCTGGTGAATAATGAAAAGAGAGAGAAGGTACTCTAAGGGTTAGCTGAAAGACTGAAAGAGGAATTAAAACTTGGTCGTGCCCTTATGAGCTAACAAACCAAGGTGAAATGGGCAAAGCGCTCCTTGAGTTAGCTAAGACCTTAAAGAGGTGTTGGAAACTTAGTTATGCCCCTATGAGCTGATTAACCAAGGTGAAATGAGTGAAGTGCTCCTTGAGCTGGTTAAGACCCTAAAGAGATGTTGAAATTAATCATGCTCCTATGAGCTGACTAACCAAGGTGAAATGGGCAAAGTGCTCCTTAAGTTGGCTAAGACCCTAAAGAGATGTTGAAAACTTAGTTGTATTTCTACGAACTAACTAACCAAGGAAAAACGGGCGAAGTGCTCCTTGAGCTGGCTTAGATCCTAAAGAGATGTTGAAAACTTGGTTGTACTCCTATGAGTTGACTAACCAAGGTAAAACGAGTGAAGCGCTCCTTAAGTTGACTAAGACCTTAAAAAGATGTAGGAAACTTAGTTGTACACATATGAGCTTACTAACCAAGGTAAAACGAGCGGAATGCTCTTTAAGTTGGCTAAGACCCTTAACCGAAACGTAATAATGCTCCTATGAGCTGACTAACCAGGATAAGACGGGCGAAGCACTCGTTGAGCTGACTAAGACTCTAAAAGATGTTGAAAACTTGGTTGTGCCCCTATGAGCAGACTAACCAAGGTGAAAATGGGCGAAGCACTCCTAGAGCTGGCTAAGACCCTTAACCGAAACCTGATAGTACTCCTTTGAGTTGACTAACCAAGGTAAAAAAGGCGATGCGTTCGTTGAGTTGACGAAGACTCTTCATTGAAACTTAGTAGTGCTCCTTTGAGTTGACTAACTTAAGTGGGAGTATCTTTCAAGGATTAGCAACCCTAAATTCAGAATCAATTTGAGACAAACTTGAAAGTGCTTCTTTAAGTTGACTATCTTAGGTGAAATGGGTAAAGCGCTCCTTGAGATAGCTAATACCCTAAATTGAACTCCTAGTAATGCCCTAATGAGCTAACTAACTTTGGTGGGAGCGTCTCTAAGAGATTAGCAAACCTAAATTTGAAATCGATTCAAGACAAACTTCGAAGTGCTCCTTTGAGCTGACTATCCTAGGTGAAATAGGCAAAGCACTCCTTAAGCTGGCTAAGACCCATTATTAAGTAGTAGTACTCCTTTAAGCTTATTAACTTAGACAGGAGTGTCTCTTAGGGACTAGTAACCTTAAATTTAGAGTCGATTTGAGATAAACCTGAAATTGTCATTTAAGTTGACTATCTTATGTAAATGGGCAAAGCACTCCTTAAGCTAGTTAAGACCCTTAATTGAAACCTAGTAATGCTCTATTAAGCTAACTAACCTAGGCGAGAGCATCTCTAGGGAACTAGCAACCTTAAATTTGGAATTGATTCGAGAAAAACTTAGAAGTGCTCCTTTGAGTTGACTATCCTAGGTGAAACGAGCAAAGTGCTCCTTAAGTTGACTAAGTCCCTTTACTGAAACCTAGTAATGCTTCTTTGAGCTGACTAATTTAGGCAGAAGCATCTTTCGGGGACTAGCAACCCTAATTTGGAATTAAAAAAGCACCCTATGGGCTTGTTAAAAGGAATCAGTGATGAAAGAAAGTGCCTTACAGGCTTGCTTGAGAGGAATTGGTGAAGGGAAATGCCCTTATAGGATTGCTAAGAATTGGGTGAAGAGAAGTACCCTATGGGCTTGCTTGAGAGAGATTGGTGAAGGGAAGAGCCCTATAGGCTTGCTAAGAATTAGTTGAAGAGAAGCACCTTCTAGGCTTGCTAAGAGAAATTGACAAATTAGGGGCTAACTTTTTGAAAGTTGGCTAGAGCCCTAACAAGATGAGGCAACACCTTAAAGGCAGGCTAAAACCCTAAAAAGAATAGAAGAGGGGACAACATTCTAAGAGCTAGCTTGAATCCTAAAAAGAATAGAAGAGTGCGTCAACACTCTAAAAGCTAGCTAACACCCTAGAAGAGATTAAAAGAAAGAAAGGATAGTGCTCTGAGAGTTGGCTAAAACCTTAATGAAAGATGGTACAGTACCCTAAAGGCTAGTTAGAACCCTAAAAAGATGGGACAACACCCTAAAGTTTAGCCAAAACCTTAGAAAGAATAAAAGAGGGGAACAACACTCTAAGAGCTGGCTTGAATCCTAAATGAAATTGATGAAAGATTAAAGAAGTAAAGTAAGGAAAGTAACCGGTTTTAAAAAACTTCTTGACTTAGTAAAACATTTATAGGGAAATTGTTGAAAAACCATTTATGAAAAAGGCATTAGGGATAGGTCCCTTGATTTGAAAAAGAGTTAAAGGATATTAAAAACTACAATTAAGGAAGAATGATCTAGATTACTATGGTTAATTTAAAAAAAATGTGACCACCTTGAAAAGGAAACGGATGATGTGAATTGAAAGCTTAGCTACTCGAGCCAACATGAATTAGACAAAAATCTTATGACAAGCCTTTACTTTCTCTCTCTTCTTTTGTCTTTCTTTTTCTTCTTCTTCTTTTTTTTTTTCTTTTTTTTTTTATAAAGTTTGCCAACGGATATAAATTCTTATTTAAGGAACAAGTTTGTAACCACCTCTTTCCTTAGTAATCATGTAGGGTTTCTTAATGCCCTTGACCTTAACGCTTTCTTATAGGGCTTTGCGATTTTAAACATTTCTTTCTTAAGGAAAAAATAACCTATGATTAGTTTAGTCGAAGAGGGCTTTCTTATTAGCTCTAAATTTAGATTTTGCTTTCGACTACAGTTCTAAAATTTATAATCCATTCGGTAAGTGACACGCTCTGATCAATCCGTTAGGCCTTTTTCGATTTAACATTATGAATTTAAGCTTTTGGTTAATGGGTTTAAAAAATGACTAATGAGGAGGCCTATTTTGAAAAGGAATACTTTTATTTATCCTAGGTGCATAAGTCAAGAGCCTTAAGGGAAAATTAGAAGTATGCTTACTCTAATTTCAAAAATAATTTTTATTAAAGATAAATTATCTTTTAAGATCGAAAGACATTTTACTGTATAAGTGTGGTATTGTGGATGGGAAGGTCTTATGTGATTCAGCATAGGTAAGAGAGGCTATAGAGTGGATATAGAGATTTCGGGTTTCTAGGCTTTGGAATCAAGGCCTTGTGTTTTAGCGACTATTTAGGCTTTGACTCCTGGCCTTTTGATTCGATTTGGCTACCCTTGCTAGGATGTGATATATCTCTTGGGGCTTTCATCTTACACTTAGGCCTAATTTTCTAACCTCTTTTTTTCATCTTTTCTTTTCTTTTCATTATTATCACTTTGCCCTACTATCTCTTGCTATTCTTTCTTTTCTTTTAGCCTTAAGAGTAATTGTTTCTGTTGCTGGGTTTTTTCCTTTTAAGCAATTTAAGGTGCTAAATCCATGAATTTCTAGTATATGTGCTCAGGTGAGGTGTGTATAAGCTTGAGGTGTTCGAAGATGAATTGTCTCTTCTTCATTTCAATGAAAAAATATTTATCAAAAATAAAAATTATTTTTGAATTAACGTTACTTAAGAAAGCATAAATCAATTTTACCCTTATCTCCTAATTAATGACCCTAACCTCTGAATTGCCCCGTTGTGAGGTGATTCTGGATAGGGTTTAAATTTAAAAATTGTCCAAATAGGTCCAATAGGGTTAATAAGAGATAATTGTGTTTAGAATTTGAAAATGAATGCCTAACTTCATTTTAATTTACTTATCATATTCAAAGTAGACCTACTTTAAGGAGTGAGTCCAAAGTGTCCTCACCATTATTTCGCTTAACTCTTAAAGTGTTTCAAGGGTTAGTGTATAAGATATAGTTTACCTCTTCTCATCCTAAACTTTTTAAAATGTGAGTTACCAATTTCTTAAAGAGGAGTTCATTATTTATCTGCCCTAAGGTAGAGATTAACTTTTATCGTATGCCCCAGTTTTGATATGTTCGACTTGGTTTGAGTTCGAGACTCTAGGTTATGTTTTGAGTTTGTTTATGATTAGGCTTAGACTAGGGATTTCGGTTAAGCTTGGTTACCTTGATGGGCCAAAGATTGTGTCTAGGTTAGTTGCCTTGATAGGCTTAGTAGCCAAGGGTTTGTTTTTGGATTAGTTGCCTGAATGGGCTAAGTGTTTGAGCTGGTTGCTTGAGCGGGCCAAAGGCTTAGGCTTAGGCTTAGGCTTAAGCTTAGGTTAGCTCCTTCATATTTGGGTTGAGCCCATAAGCATTATAATCGTCAGCAACTCTTCTTTTCCTTTTCCTTTTTTCAATTTTTTGTTTTTTTGTTTTTTTTGAAATAAAGAAAGATAGGTTTTATTTTATAGAAAATAATTTGTAAATAAGGAAGGTGATTTTTAAGGTTTTATTTACAAGTTTATGAGATTTTACATTTTCTAGAATGAAAGGGAACGGTGATTAGTTAAATGCCTAATAGAGGACTATTTACAAAGAAGTGAATGCTAAAGAATGAAGAACGATGCACTGAAGAGAATTTTATTATTGTGAAAGATTAGAATACAGAAAATAAAGGCAAAGAACCCAACATTTATTATGGAATTTGACGTTTATTTTAAGCTCTCTAGACATGAACTGAAAAAAAAAAAACTTAAATTAAGTCTCGTAAACAAGCCTTAAGGTCTTCTATTATTTCATAGGTTTCCCTAACGACCTGTACTCGAAGAGCTCTTAAGGCCTAGTTGTGAGCTTTAGAACATTGGAGCTTTTCCTTTAGGTAAGCAATCTCTGCTTTCAGTAGCTACTCGGGAATCTTAGATATGTCTTGTAGCTTATCATTCTCTTGATTGTTTGCAGACGTTAGGATTGTTTGGGTTAATACATTACTCCTTAAGTTGCAATCTTATTGTTTTTTTCAAAAAACTTGATTGCATTTAAAATTTTTGAACAATTAGTAGGGTTGCAATTCTTAAGGGTAGTGTATTAACACAAGCTTGAAGGGAAGTATATACAATTAGGGTTGGTTCTAAAAGGTCTTTAAGCTTTGTGACTTCACTTGTTTTTACAAAAGACTTTCATTGGTCACATCAAGCTTAAGTGGGATAGCCTAATCAACCCCGAGTGGTGGTTACACCACTACACCTAATGCCTACATAATAGCCCCCCTCCTAGGTCCTAAGACAGCTTGAGTCTAATTGCATCTATCCTACATCTTTGATGCAACAAATGACCTCCCCATGTCTTAATGCTTTTTTTATGCAAAATAAATATGGTAATCAAAACAAAGTATATATACGAACTTAATAACCAATAAACAAACAAACAAATAAAGAACATGGGTATTTTGAAAGACAATTTTAATTTAGGAAAGTATTTAAGTGGTTAATCCTCTTGACATCTTTAGTGGAGTCGCTAAGTTGTCGAGCTTAGTTTTTATAAATAATTTTTTTTAAACCGATCAGTACTAAACCCTATTTGTTTTATATTGACCCTCAACTAGGGTTTAAGGAAAACTGGTTCTTTTAACTTTGAAACATTTTTTCGGAGTCACTACTTGACTGTAGTCGGGAAAGAGAGTTAAGTTATATCCAATTGAGACTAGTCTATCAATAAAACCAATTTTTAAAACAATTTTCTAAAACGAGAGATCTGGATCTGGGGGTATCATTTTTAACTTTTCGAATTTAATTTTTCTTTTCAAATACCTTTCCAATAATATTTATTTACAAGCGATAACTGAAATTATGCTTATTTAAAAAAAATAAGAATTTAAATTAAAGGGGGAAAATAATTTTTTTCCATATTTTAAATTGCCCCATATGTATGAGTTGTCTACATACTTGCTATTTGGGATCAGACTTTCGTAGTTCATTCAACGAAACTTTAGCAGGTTGATCAGTATTAGTTAAAAAAAAGGTTGGGTTTACGTTCTTGACCCGTTTTGAGTCTATTTAAGGAAAATTTCTCAAAAAGTCTTAAATATAATTTTGTTCGGAAAATTTTAAGAAAAAGGTTTTACTTTAGAAGAGGATTAATTACTTTTATTTTTTTTAGAAAACGCATTTTCTAAGTGTTAAAACGATTTTCATTCACTCACCTATTTATTTATTTTATTTTGATCATTATATATTATTTATTTATTTTATCTATTTCTATTATGCTTTAATAAAAAATAAAAATACAAATAAACTATATTTTTTATTTTTTTCTTCTCTCTTTTTTTTTTCTTTCTTTCCCTACTTCTTTTTCTTTTTCTTTTTCTTTTTCGATTTTTTTGTTACAATATAATAATAAACACTAAATAAGAATAATAAAGAAATAGCATAAATAAATTTAAAAAAAATACAACAATTAAATTAAAAGAAGGCTAGACCTAAAATAAAAGAGACTCAGATTAGAGTAGCAGTGCAGGTTAGAGCTTTACGGGTCACAGATTCAGGTCGGACCTAAAGGTCAAATTCGAGTTGAATGATCGGACCATAATAGAGAAGATTGCAGCGGTGTTAGGGCATGTTGGAGGTCGTTTTAGGCCAGATTTTTTGCTAGTGAGGGCAATTTTGTATCAATTTTATTAGCAAAAGGGGGTTTACCCAAGTACTGGGGCCTCAAGTAGTAGTTTAGTAGTGGTCAGCACTTGGGCGGTGGTAGATAGCACTTGGAGTGGTAACTTTAGCTCGGTCGGAGTTGGTATGTGCTTGGGTTTGGGTATCATACATGGCTATTGTGGTGGGTAAGGATGTGTAGTGGGTTAAGTGCTATGGGGAGACTGAGTAGGTGTCGTCGATGTTGGTGGTGTGTAGTGATTTGTGATTCTATACTAGAGAGAGAGGTTAGGGACTTAGGATCTAGGTTTAATTAGATAGGCATGGGGGGTGGTGCGTGCGAGAGTGGTTGGGTGAGAAAGAGATAGAGCTCAGATTAGGGTTTGGTGTTGGGTATCATTATGATGGTAACTGTGTCAGCGAGTAGGTGTAGGTTGTGTGTGTAAGCGAGGGAGTAATGGATCTATATGTGCTGTAGTTCGTTGAGAGAGAGAGAAAGAGAGAGAGAGAGAAGGGGGGGGGGGGGATGGAAAGTGGGTTGTGTTTTTGAGTGAGGGATTGTGATTGAGGTAAGGGGTAGGTGATTGGTCGGTCTTGTTTTGTGTTGTTGTTGTTGTCGTAGGTGGTATGCTGTTGAGTTAGCGAGGGTGTATGGTTGTATTGGGGTTATAGCATCATGGTTAGTTGTTCGAAGGTAGTTCGGTTGTACAAGAGAGAGGATGAAGGTTTGTAGCAGTTGTGGCATACGTATGCTATTCAAGAGAGAGAAGGAGATATCTGAGAGTTCATTCTTTTGTGTGTATGGTCTCTTAGCCTCTGCTCCCCCCTCTCCCTTTTATCATTGGTTATGGTATGTTGTTTTTGAGTAAGAGAAAGGGAAAGCAAAGGAAAGGGGAGAAAGAGAAGGAAAGTGTGTTGTCAATGCCCAATCAAGAAGTGCCATTTGTCATGATTTGATACGTAGCCCAATGATTTCTTGACACGTAGCGGTGTGTTATATGTGGAAAAAATAAAAGCAAAAGGCATTCTTATGCCTTTGACGAGGTTCGAACCCAATACAATGCTCAAGTGTTTTACCATTAGGCCATTGACTATGCCTTGTTTATATGTGCAATTAAATTGCATATATAGACAAGGTTAGGCTAGGTTAGATTTAAATCTAAGCCTGAACCTAACGGTCCTTTCCTTACTTTTTTTTTTAAATTCTATTCTATTAAACAATCTAAAAAAAATTCTAAATTTCCTAAATCCTCTATTTTTCTATTTTTTGTAATTGTTTAGGTTTCTATTTTTTTTTGTATTTCTTATTTTTGGTTTTTCCTAAATTTTCCTCTTTTTTTTTGTATTTTTCTTAATTTTTTTGGCTTTCTTTAAATTTAATATATTTTTTGTATTTTTCTAAATTTCTTATTTTTGGGTTTTTCTTAATTTTCTACTTTTTGTATTTTTTCTAATTTAGAACCCTTTATCCTATTCTAAAAAAAATTGAAAAAAATAAAAGAGGAGCAAAAATAGAGTGTCTACAACCTCATTTTAAATACAATCTTCCACTCATCTCTAGGTCGCATCCTAATTTGATGGTAACCCTACTTTAAGTCAATCTTCAAAAATATCCTTGCCCCATACAATTCATCTAATATATCATCTAGCTTCAAGATTAAATTCCTGTATTCGATAGTTATCTTGTTGATAGCTTGGCTATAAACACACATTCTCTATGTCTTATTCTTCTTTGGCACCAATAGGTTGGTACGATATAGGGACTTAAACTATCTTGAACATAGCCTCTTTTAATTAGCTGGTCAACTTACCTATAGGCAAGCCTCTTTGGTATGGTGGCTTCTGGTTATAAATTGATGGCATGTTCAATGCTTCGAATTGGATGTAATCCCTTTGGTAGCTCATTAAGAAATATATCCATAAACTCATCAATGATCTTTTACACCTTGGCAGGCAACTCTACTTCTTATTCCTTCACCTCTAGTAATCTTTGAACCAATGTTAGGGAATTTGACCTCAACTCATGCGATAGTTAGCTCAGGGACATAATTAGGCTTTTCTTCTTATAAGGTCGACTCGTTTGTACTTTTGACTTGGTCAGGGATTAAGGGTGCTAAGGTAATCTTGTAGAACACTAGGCTAAACTCAAGGAAAGAGGGGGTGGAATGAGTTGAGTATAGGGATAAGAAGATTAAGCTAGGATATAACATGGAGTTTAGACCACCCTTTACTCTCTATGGACACACAATGCCTCCAATAGAAGACTTTATATCACTTTATTAATTTCTCAATCCAAGCTCTAAGAACTACACAAACATAAACTTAATTACACAACTTTTATACTTACAACTCTTAATACAAATTACAATCTCAACTCTCCATGCAAAACTCAATCTCGAGGATTATTAGTGTAGTGCTTTTGACTCTCAATACTTAGCAACTAATATCTCACAAGCACTACACTTTAAATATCTCTAAATATTAGCAAATTAGGGTATAAGAGACAATGAGAATAATACATAATAAGAATACAAAAGAATGTTGAAATATTATAGTAAAAGATCAACTCTCTCTTATCCTTGGTCGGGTTGTTGAGTATTTATATTATTTCATTCAATTCTTCCCATTATTGTGCATTAAATAGTCAAATGGCTAGTTGAAATGGAGTTATTGGCATGTCGGTACCTTACTCTTATTGGCATGACTGTAAGTGAATGTATTACTAGCATGAATACCGGTAAGTGTACCGGCATGCCGGTACCTTAATTATAAGCAATTTCATCTTCTTATTTAGTCTACTTCACCATAATGCTAGTAGTGCTCTGGAGTAGTCAAGCTGGTAAGCCAAAGATCACTTGAAATGACTTCTAACATACAATGAACAAATATACTTTACAATCCAACTTCAAGATCATTTGATCATCACTCGAAAGATTAAATATCTTGTAAAGTCGATTGATATATTTAATTATTAAGCAAATTAATCAATCTTATTCAATTAACTCACTATAGTCAAATAAAACTTAGTTTAACTATCTACTTTTGTTTTGTTTTCATTGAAATCAATTAATGAACCTTTGATTCAACAAATCTTGCTTCCCATATGCTCAAACATGCAAGTGTTTTTAAATTCGTCATAGGTAACTCTTTAATTGAACATCTAGGGTCGACTTAGTAGTATGTGTGAGGTACACACAGGTAATATAAGTATTGTACTTTCATGATTAAGTATAGAGTAGGTAATTTATGGCATTAGTGAAACCAATCCAATTAAGTTGAAAATTCACTAGTAGGTTAGAGACATTAGTTAACAAGACCCTATGGACTTGAATCTCAAAAATATAATAAAATAATTATAATATAGCTAAAATAGTATAATTTTACTATACTAGTTAACATTTATTGTAATTATGTGGAATGGATTTTGATAATTATTAATTTTTTGAAATAAATTATATATGTAATAAAATTATTAAATGACATTAAATAACATATAAGATATATATATATATATATATACGATGTGTGTAATTTTTATGCATAAATATACACTTGTAATTATTTGAAATATTCAGTGAAGTGCAAATTAAGCTAAAATAAATAAAGGAAAATAATAAAAATTAATAAAAAAATGGGATAGGTTGAGAATCCTTGGTTTAGGCATGGATGAACTACTAGACAGGTGTTAAGTGAATTGCATCATGTCTTTTAGCATTAGACCTTAGTATAAAAGGGTGGATTTTTGCAAGGAGGAGAGAGAAAATCAAGTTTCATCAATACATGCCCTCTAAAAATTCAGGAAAACACTCTAAGAAGTCTTGCATGCAATTAAGAATCTGGGAAAAATAAGTTCGGATTGAGGAGACTAAAGAAGAAAATTTGTAAAATTATAGGAAAATTGGGTGTAAATTTAGGTTGTTTGGAGTTTAGGGATTTAAGTGGTAGCTTTGTCATACCCTAAAGCAATAGAGTCATAATGATGCCACCGTGTAAACTATCCTAAAATAGAAGCTAACTTTTCATTTGCTATCATAAATTCGATTTATACAAGGTGTTTACGACTAACCCGCTTTAAAGTAAACAGTTCACTAAAAAATAATATGATTTTGCTAGTAGAAATCTTAAAACATATATTAAGAGCCAAATAATTTGAGTATTATTTATAATACTAATAACTTTGTGATAAGTACATATTTCTATATCATAAGGTTAGTGGATAAGTATAAAGACTTTAGAAGTTCAGTTGTTCATTAGTTTTGCATCTTTACTCCCCAAGGTCCAACAGTTATTAACTTTATGGTAATTATGGTGTGGTTTCCTAGTTAGTACCTGTAAAAATATTTATAAGGATGTGAGTAATCAACCACTAAGTAAGATGGGATAGAGACACAAGATTACACGCCAAGCATAGACAAAGTTATCAAACAGTTGTTTAAATGTAATTAACAAATAAATGCCATCGTACGACATTATTCGGTCTATCGTGAGGTTAAAGAAATTACACTCGCGCTAATCTGGCTTGAGAAGTTTCAACACTTATGCAACAGCTCTTGACTAAACCCAAGCTTATGCAACAAAGACATCCTTCCTCTTGTGACTATGCTTCGAACCACTGTCTTTATCCTTATTGCAACCTCTTCTCCTATTACTTAGTTTAACTAAGGATAAAGAAGGGATTATTATGCTCCAGCTCCTTTTGAAGGTGTCTATATTTGGTCAAAGAATTCTAAACGTTTCCTAATGGGTTGCAATGCATGTCTGGTTAAGATTACAAGTCATATATAGTTAAGTCCAGTATAAGGAGATCAATCAATATACACAATTCAAACAATTGCAATCTAAAGTAGTAAGCTAGGATCATACGACTAAGCTTAGAAACATGTATACAGAGGCATGTATACAATTAAGCTACCTAACAAATGCGATCAAGTATAATCTTAAGCCTCCATGTATTATAAAATAGTGCTTCGAAATACGATTATGTATTGATCCTAAACTTCCCACTTACTCACTTAAGGTACGACTCACAATAAGCTTTTACTAATAGTCCCTATAATATAGAGGTAGTTTTAGTATTCATATAACCACAACATATATATATATCTATAGATTTTATTTTGTAACCTAGATTAATATCTTTATTTTAGGGTTTCATTATATTTAATTATTTAGGTTTTAAGTCTCTTAGATAATTTTTGTTTTTAGCTTAGTTCTGATTTAGCTTCTAATTTTGTCTTTGTTTTAGTCTCTAAATTAGGTTCTAATTCAACTCCTGATTACACCTTATTCATAATGCTTAAAAACACCTCTTGACCTACTCCATAGAATTTAACCAACTTTAACTAAGGTGAATTTAGTCTCTGATTTATGTTTTGTTCAACTCCCTTGTCTACTAATATACCCTTATTTTTTATTTTGTTGTTGAATTAACTTCTAATATGCATTCCACATAACTCCCCCCTACAATTCGATTTAATAACAAAATGCAACTATAACATACAATCCAATATTACTAATGCCTAAATCAACTATACTCATTTCTATTATTTAAGCACTTCACCTATATATTTTAAATATTAACATCATACCCTCAATATTCAAATCTAATACTCTTAACACCATAGATTTATTCTTTCACCATTACTCAACATCATAATATGTCAAAACACTCACCAAAATAGAATTTAGCTCAATGTCTTAGAAAATTATTAGGTTTATTTTGGAAAAATAGTCATTTAATAGGATTTCTACGGCCTAAAAATTAGATAAAAATATATGAAATAATTTTCACAAAAAAATTTCCATGATAATTTAATATACATCATAAAGGTATTATAGAAAAATGTTGGAACTAAAACAACATCAATAGGGTTTTTGAAAATGAAAGCAAAATCGGCTCAAGTTTTACGATATATTAAGGGTGATATATTTCGAAATAAAATCTAAAAAAAAGTAGCATTTTTCTTAAAAACTACATACAAAAATACGTTAGAATACAATTTTTCACAATTTTTTGATAAAATTTACTATTTTATTAATTTAATGAAAATAGGGTGGATTTGGGAAGTCACAGGCATTGCTATCTTTGACCATTGTCAGCCACCAAATGGTTGTCGGAAGCCCAAGGCATTGTCTCCCTTGTCCAGTGGTGGTGGTGGCTTCTTATCAGGTATTGGACGGATGATATAAACATGATTTATCCCTAAAACGTCTTAATTTTATATAATTTTTCTAAAATACTAACACTACTCTCTTTGACCACTATCTATTTTTCCTAGTAACTTGAGTGTCTAAACTAAATTATGGGGTGGAGTTTTAAATTTATAAGGGAAGGTTAGGGTTGGTTATCCATTTTTCCAAATGCCAAGCATCCTTAAGCTTCACTATGACCCTTCTTACTTAGCCTAATGTTGTGGTCATCGTACTAAACCATAACTTTATTATCGCCACGCCACCATCTAGATTTTTTCGAAGTGACACTTGTTTTTCTTTAATTTTTATTAATTTATTTTGTATTATTTTAGTATATATATTAGGTATTTTAAGTAATTTCGAGTACTTATACCTACACGTAAATGCATGTATAATGCAAATAAATACCCCTAAATATTATTTAAGTTATTTTATGATATTTAGTGTATACATATTTTATCTCTAGTGGTTCATTAATTATTAAAACTCGTTTTATACATTTTCAATAAATATCGAATAATATACAATATAATATACTAATGTAATATTTAATTATTTTTTCCCTTAAATTCAAATTCATGGGGTCACTTCTACTAATATTTTTAGCTATATCATAAAATTCAAGCTCGATCGGACAACTCACACGATTGCCTTAGATTTTATGTATGACTTCCAAACTGATCGATTATAAGTTGCTAGTCAATTTTGTAGGGTCTTAGACTCCTTCCTACCGCTTTACAAATAGTTTCATTCTCAAAACTACTGTATTCTAGATCTTTCTTTATATATATGTATATTCTTAAGGTTGCAGTTTACTTTGAATCCTCCAAATTGTCTGTTGATTAAGTTTTGAATCTTCCTCTAATTTACCTTCTGAATTGATTCTTCTTAGATTCTCAATCTCATTTTTCTTTTCTTCCTTTATGTTCCATACTTTATCTTGCTCTATCACTGTAGTCTTCTAGTCGCATGATATAATCCATCTTATGACTTAGCTTTATAACCATTATCATGTTCTTGCTGACTTATCCTCTGTTTTGTTCTCTACGTCACTCATTCTTAAGTTTCACTTACGATTATCAATGGTATTGGTCCATCACATTCCACCAATCTTTTCTCCCATTTATACCTTTTTACTTAAAATGGTGATACTGTTGCCATAGTTTTTCATTTGTTTCTTCATAAAGCTTAGCGCCGGTTCAACAAGAGAAAATTTAGCAAATCTTGACTTTCCTCCATCTTGAATTGAAGAGATGGTTGACAATTTGGATCAACCTACCTTGATTCGACTTGACTCAATAAGAATGAATATGACTCTTCATCAAAAGACTCATTAAGAGAAGAGGTAGCAACAAGAACTCATTACTTGAAATGACAGAATACACTTTAATGGTTAATATGAGAAGAGACTTAATAAATGAGAAATTTGATCATCTTAGATTTGCCATTCCTCTGTTGGTTTACCCATTATGATTGCTTATATAGAGTGTACTATTGCCTCATACCTTATACATCTAGTTATATCGTGGATTTTCTTTGTTGATAGTTTTTATTAGTTATCTCCATTCAATCAAGGTGTTAACCTTTTCAATATCTATAGAAATTCCTTTTCACATACAACCTATTCAAGGAAAGAAATTCTATCTAATCTAGAAATCACACTTCCTCAATCTAGCATATTACTCATCATTACTTAACTTTTGTAATGTCATCCATAAATGCTTTGCATATTCTTCATTAGTTATTGAGTAAATTAGACTACTATCGATAAATATATTAACAAGTTTCTTTATACACAATTGACACATATGTGATTCTCCAATTTTATGAATACAGTTAGTGAATCACTAATCTAATAGCATCTCTAGGAAGTTATAGTGTTTGTATTGTGTCATAGATATGGTTTTAGATACTTTCATTTGATGTAATTTGAAATTGTTAACATCCTAACCTACTATCATTTCTGGAAAACACAATCACTCCTTATAATCAATCAAACAATTCCTAAATTCAGAGTTGAAGGTACTTGTTTTGAATAATCACTTTATTTATCACATAGTCTTCATAGTAACATATATGTTTTCCTTTCAAATACTACAGGTATCCTTTACGAAGATTACTTGCTCATGTAAACTTATTATCTAGTAGTTCTTTGAAGTCACTTCTTTAACTTCTAAGGTCCCATTTTCGACACTCAATACAGGACTTTAGCTATAGGTTGGGTTCTTGGGCCACTTCATCATAAAGTTCAATTTTTCGAATAAAGTTACACTAGACAAATTTTTTGAAAATACATTGGTACATTTACATACTCCCAATAGATTCAGTACTCTTGGTATTATACTCAATCTCTAACTTGCAATTATTCACAAAACTTCTAACCTCCCATTGTCGTCTTCATTTCTTTAATTCTATTACAACCTTATCCCACTTTTACTATCTCTTTCCCTAAATTCCACTTTAATCACAATTTACAACTTTTTTTTTTTTGGTTAGAATCATTTTTCCAATATAAGTTCTAACTTGATAAATAAAGATAATCCCAATTTCCTTAACTCTTTTCCACCTATAACTTTTGACTTACAAAGAATAAGTACCTCGGTATCAATGTTGCAATTGAAATCCATTCTTTTACCTTCTATAGGGTTTATATACTATTCTTGTGGTTATTAATTGATTTCTCTTATTTATATAATTTGAGATCCAGTTGATTTAATTCAGCTTATACTTCAATTGTTTCCAAAAATTAAGAGATATGAGTATGTAATCATCAAAAGTCTTTCATCAATTTCATTTCCAATTTCTTAAGATTTTTCATAATAATACTCTTTTATCCAATCAATAAAAATCCTCTTCATCATCCCCTGTGTTCCCTATAGCAAATATCTGAGTAGTTGTAATAGTATTGTTGGATTCTCCAATGTCTCCAATTTTTTTATCTATTTATGGATAGTGCTTAATAAAACGTTTAACCTTTCAATATTAATAACTCTTAACCAACTGTGTTATTCGACCTTTATAAATTCTATGGTTTTTGCTTCCATAATTAAGATATTTTCTCCTTAAATTAGGCACAATGTTTAAAGAAATAACACACTTTCCATTTTTAGCACCCGATATTTCATCCATTATCACAAAACCCAAACCAAATTCAAAATGAAGAAGATCATTTATCAAAGTTACTAATTCTTCTTTTCTAGATTGGAATTACTAACACTTAACTAAGATATATTAAGTGACGTTCCATAATCGAAGATCACTACTACTCATTTGATTCCATTAATCTCAAATCCTTAAATAATTAATCTTGATCAACATTCCTTATTGATCACCTCATTAATATAGGTAAAACAACAATCTTCCAACTTATAGCACATAACTATGCCAAATCCAATAAAAAATAGTTTCTTCCTTTAGTTTGGGTTCTCTCTATATCAAACTGGTATAAATATATTGCAGTGACTCATACTTTACAACCTTATTTCAAGTTGCATTTATACTTCCTTCTTTAGCTTAGACTAATCCTATACTATCTTTATCTTAACACCATTATAGAAATATCCCTTTCTAAAGTTACAATCAAACACTTGTTAAGTAATCCTCCCTTTTAATCATTCAGTGCTTAAGTTTTACTTGACTCATATTGCTAGCTTTAGCTTGAATGTACCATGAGTAAATCTTTGACACTCTAGAATTCTAAGGGTTCAAAACTTTTCCCTCCTTGCTTAATCATTGTCAGTTAAGGCAATTTATCTGTCTTGCCTTATAATTATTAAGCTTATTTAGTGAATCCAAATAGTTTTCCAATCTCTTGGGATCTATTCACTCTCTAATCTACCTTTGAAGACCTTCTATCCCTACTATTTCTTCTTGTAACAAGACACAAGCTCACCATACTTTGCTATCATATCATAATAAGTATACTAGTGAGTAACTGTCCTATAAAGTTCACTTCTTAGTGAGGGTATGTCCCATCTAGATCGATCTTGATAGTAAAAAACTTTTGATTGAATGTGCCCATCCTCTCCAAATATTTTGCTATAGTTTTCATTTCAATTATCAATTATTACTCATCTCACTACTATTATTTATGGTGTCTACATTCATATTTGCTCATAAGTTTATCAACATTCCTATCTCATCCCCATGTACCATTTAGCAGTTAACAGTTCCCTATAACTAGACATAAATACCACATAATGATATTATTTTATTTGCCTCAATGCAATAAAAAGATCTTACTATCCAATTTATACTTGTTTTACTTCACTTTCACTTTACTTATGAACTCTAAGGAAGTTAGTCTTTGATTCATTATTCATTTGATTAAGGGTTGAAGGATTTACAACCTAATTATAACATCATTTTGCATTAAACATTACAAATTCTATAACCTTCTCTACATATAATGGTCTTATGAGACTAAATGCCAAAGCACATCTGATTCTTTTACACACCTAACCACCAAATACATAAGATGTTTATAATAGATGCTTATAACCAAAAGATGCATATTTATAAAAAAAAAAATACAACAATATATATATATATATCTCAAAGGATAAGAAATATGTCTGCATTCGTTAACAAATAGCATAGGTTTAAACTCTAATACCCCAGCAAAACAAGACTAGATATCATGATATATCCATCATTTAAGTTACCAATAACAACCATTCATCCAAAAGAATTCCACCATGTTTCTCCTCCAATTAACCATCATTATTTCTATTTGTTGATTTAGTACTTAGCTACACTTTCGTAGGAATATCGAGAATAGTAATTACTTTATATACCTTTACCATCATTAGACTCTTTATTGTTATTATTGACTATTATCTCATATGCTACATTCTCATTTTGTATGGGGTTTGCTAATGAATTAGGCTTTATTTGCACTTCTAATATAGGTTTTGATTTACTCTCTAAATTAGTTTCCCATTGTCACTTCCAACTTTATTGTCTATTTCATTAATGTCCATGTCTGCTGTAATCTATATCAATACAACCTACAGATTCTCATTAAGACCACCCTTTAATTCCACTTCTAGGTCCCTTCTTTAGGTTCTTCCTTTCTTCTTCTTCTTCTTCTTTTTTTAGATTCTTCTTCTTCCTTTAAATCTTACTCTTTGCTATCCTCAATCTCACTCTCACTTAACCATCTTGTGTTTACTCGATAAATACCATTATAACATTTGATAGGTTATTAACTCTCTGGTGGTACTATAGATATTAT
Organism: Lumnitzera racemosa; assembly: GCA_024138005.1. Taxonomy (NCBI): domain Eukaryota; kingdom Viridiplantae; phylum Streptophyta; class Magnoliopsida; order Myrtales; family Combretaceae; genus Lumnitzera; species Lumnitzera racemosa. The sequence continues at coordinate 64,887,339 of JAMXBC010000011.1, forward strand.
AAGTTTAAGGTGAGGTATACTTGGTTCTAAGGATATTTTTATATCTACTCCAATTGATTCCAGAAAATATAGGAACTAGTTAATAATCCATTGAGGATAACATCTAGGGATATATGGTACTGTAGCTGGAATATGAGTAATACTAATAGGATAAGGTTTCCCTCTTCTATTCTTACTAGAATCAACTAAGCTATAATCCCTTACTTTCTAACCATTTTTACTCAACAACAAGTATCGCAATATATCTATTATACTAAAGACCTAAATTAGTTTTTGTTAACGTCCACGAGTCTTGTTAACTACAATACATCCCATTAATATACTTATTAATAATCTCATCTACGGTCTTAAATATATTCCAATCAACCACTTTGATAATAATCTTTAAATATCAACTCTGTACAAAATAAGAGACTCTTCTCCCATGCTCTTGAATTACTCTAACTAACTACTAATTCTCCATACGACCCCATAAATGGATTTAAAATCAACTAACATTTATCTTAGTTCAGTGTTACTATCACTTCTTATTCTATTATTTATAATATGATCCTTTACTACCTACTTATTACTACTCACTCTCATTGTGCTCTTATAATGTCTACTTTTTTTAATTATGACACTTTAAGGTAAGGTCACTAGAACTATGCTCTAATACTAACTAAAAAAATGTTATGTCCCAAAGAGACAAAGTCGTAATAATCTTGCCATGTAAACTGTCTTAAGATAGAAGTCAACCTTTCAGCTATTATCATAGACTTGATTTACATAAGACATCAACAGCTAATCCGTTTTGAAGTAAATAGTTCATCGAAGATAATATGATTTTGCTAGTGAAAATCTTAAACATATATTAAAAGTGAAATAATTCAAGTGTTATTTATAATACCAATAACTTAGTGGTCTAATACGTACATATTTCTACACCATAAGGTTGGTAGATAAGTATAAAGGCTTCAAAAGTTCAACTGTTCATCAGTTTTGTATCCTCACTTCTTACAATCAAGTAGTCATTAACTTTAGGGTGGTTATAGTGTGGTTTTCTACTTAACATCTGCAAAAACATTTATAAGGATATAAGTAACCAATTGCCCAGTAAGTTGGAATGGAGATATAAGATTATATGTCAAGTACAAACAAGGTTATCAAATAGTTATTTAAATGCAATGTAACATACAAATGCCATCTTATGACGTTGTTTGGTCAGTCGTGAGATTAAAGAAATTACACCTGCTCTAATCTAAGTTGAGGAGTTTTTGTCCATATGTAACAACTCATGATCAAACCTAAGCTTTTACAATAGAAACATCCTTCCTCCGGCGACTATCTTTTAAACCACAGCTTTCATCCTTGTCACGGTCTTCTCTTTTGTCACTTAATTAAACTAAGGATGAAGAATAAACTAAGGATGAAGAAGGGACTATTATGCTTTAGTCCTATTCTTTTCGAAGGTATTGGTATTTAGTTAAAGAATCCTAAATGTCTCCTAGTGGGTTGCAATGCATGTCCAATTAACATCACAAGTCATATATAGTTAAGTTCATTTTAAGGAAATTAATCAATACATACAATTTAAATAATTGTAGTACAGAGTTGCAAGCCAAGATCATATGACTAAGCTCAAAAACATGCATACACAAGCATGTACACAATCAAGTTATCTAATAAACACGATCGAGCATAATGTTAAGCCTTCAAGTACTATAAAATAGTACTCTAAAATATAGTTACGTATTGACCCCAAACTTACGGAACATCTACTTTCTCACTTAAGGTACTAATTGTTATTGATGTTAAATGATGCAATGGATTGGTTTTGTATGGTTTTGAAATTAATTAGTTTGAGATTTACATAGATAAAATGGTGCAAGAGTATGTGTTAAGTGGAAGGAATTGCCTTTTAGTGAAATAGCTACGAGTAGAGAAGTTGTTATGTTGTTATGAGTGTTAAGAAGAACTCTGAGTAGCAGGTATGACCTCACCCTTGGTTTTGGAGCAACTACGAGCATAACCTCGACCTTTAGAGGAGGAAGAGGAGTTTTAAGTATGAAGAGTTATAGGTGCTAATATGGTGGTATGGTTAGCATCATGGCATTTGAGCCGTTGCTCTTAACTAAGCAACTTAGCATCAACTTATTCAAATGTAGGAGGAATCGAAGAATCAATAAGAGTCGTGACTGGAGTATCATAGTCATGGGTAAATCCCTAAAAGGTATGAGTTATGAGATTAGTTGAGTTGAGAGTTTACTAATTGAATAGAGCTAATTTGCAATAGATTTTAGCTTATGGAAATAATTAGAAATGTCTCAATATTTAACCAAAGTGCTAATAGTTGCTGTTTTAGTCCCATTTCCTGAGCCATTGAGTTCTTAAGGAAATAATGTTGCCAAAAAGAAGATTAGATATCTTATGCTACTAAAATATGAAGGATCTCTATGAGTATCTCAGTACAAATAGTGACAAGAAGAAATGCTCGAACCATGTGATTGATCCAAAGCCACTGCATGTACTCTAAATTTACTATAGGTAAGGCTTTTGCATTAAGAAGAATTTTACGAGGAAAAGTAATGGTGGTACTAGTAATGTACAGGTATAAGTCCACTAAGATGAGAAATGAGGTCCTAAGAGATGACTAGAGTTGATAATTATTGGTTGTGAGTTTAGTAGTCGCAATACTAGAGATACAATTTGGAGGGAGAGAGGACAATGTTGAATCTTATATATTATTAGGTAAGTGTAGTGGGTAGGTGAGAAATAACGGATTGATGGTAGCTGGTGTTATTCGTGTGAAGTTGTTGATGAGTGGGCAAGAGAATTGAATTAGGTAAAGGAAGGAGCATGCTAGGATATGTCAAGGTTAGTGACAAGCATGGGTGAAAGGAGTAGTGAATGGAATTTTGGTAGAGGGAGGAATGAGATATCAAAGGGTGATATGGGTGGTATGGTAGCCAAAGAATGTCTCAATCGTGTTGGTGAGGGTATTAGGGTTGAAGATAGTCGGATCTAAGGCAGGGTTATGAGAAGATGAGGGAGAGCTACCAATGATGGCGATAGCAATAGCAACATTGAAAGGGTTAAGGTTATCAAGCGAAGGTATGGCCATTATATCATTGATATGCAACTGATGGGGCTAAGGTTACTAAGCAAAGTCTAATTTCTAAAAAAAAAAAAAAAGAATATGGATTAACTTATAGTGACTAACCTTGGAGAAGAAGAAAGGAGTTGGACACTAGAGACTATGATGATGACCAACAATTAAAAAGCATATAGTACATGTGATTTGCTATGATGAGCGTGCTAGAGATGATGATCATGATTGGCAATCAAAGACAAAAATGCCGATAAGAAATAAAAGTAAAGGGAAAAGAAAAATTGTAAGTCCGTTGGCAATAATGTGTTAGCATCTCCCTAATGGCAGAAGTTAAGATGGGTTGAGTCACAATCGATCATGCTGCTTAGGCTGTTATAAGACTGAAAATGTTTTGACTTGTACATCACCATCAGCTATAACTTTTGGTGTAGTGGTAAAGTCCTCAATTCAACAAAGTCAATTAAGGTTTTTGATTGAGTGGCTCTGATACCAAGTGTAATTAAAATATGAAATTTATTTTTGTTGTTGAGAGAGTCGAATTTCAGTATATATTACAACGTACTTATAACAACCCATATATATAACCTTATAACATAAGGATCAGAAGACTAAAATAACCTTATACATAAAAACTATATACATGGTATGTTGATATATGTGTAAGTTTTCAATAATAATAAACATGGCTTGATTTGGATAATACATGTTATATACAATAAAGTTTGTATCCCTAATTTGGTGCAATGACATAACATTTGTGCACCTTATTAAAATTATTAGTATAAAGCATTGTTCTCATGGATAGGCTGATGAAGCAGAAGACCAAGTGGACTTAAAAGACCTTGTAAAGTACCTGGATTTTCTTAAAACTGCATTACACCAGTTTTTACTTATGAGCCTTTCTACAACCCATCCAATTACCACACCAAAGAGAAAGCCGGAGCCTAAAAATATTTTTACATCTTGTGAAAACAAGCCATCTGTATCATGGTTTTGATGTGGCATGGTAACTGGGTTTTGAAAGCTACTGCATGTCTTTGATGAGGGAAACCCACATAACCCTCCATTTCCAGTATATGCATCAGCTGGAAATGTGTTGAACTGATTGCCCTGCGGTATAGGCCCCGCCAAATGGTTGTAGGATAAGTTCAACTTCGCCATAAACGTGAGGTGTGTTAATTCACCTGGTATTCTCCCGGTTAACTCATTTGAAGATAAGTCCAACCATTCTAGTTCTGAGAGCTTAGCTAATGATGGTGGGATGGCATGTATAAGATGGTTGTGAGAAAGGTTAAGGCCATTAAGTGAAATAAGGTTTCCCATTGCATCTGGTATCGGTCCCCCAAATTTGTTTGAAGAGAAATCAAGAGCCGAGAAGATAGATAGGATTTGCTGAAATTGCCGGTCTTGCCCTTTAATTGTTATCATCATTGAATCCCGATAATATATTCCCTGTCCTAAGTACTGTAACTTTTGCTCATATTTGTTCTCTAGCATTATGGCTGTCATGCTCTGGAAGTATGTTTCTGGCAAAAGTCCAGAGAACTTGTTGAAGGAAATATCTAAAACTCGTAGCCGAGGGAAGGGCGATTTTGCACTAGAAGGGCTTATCATACCATGAAATTGATTAGACCGTAAGACCAATACTTGAAGGTTTGGCATAGTATCTAACCAACTTGGAAAAGTGTCACTAAACATGTTCATCCCCAAGTCTAAAACTGTGAGATTTTGACAATTCACCAACGACCGTGGTAGTGGACCTTCCAACCGGTTCCTTTTCAAGTGAATACTTATCAAGCTACTGCTCTCTTGAAAGGTGAAATCGGATATGGAACCAGAGATTTGATTCCCTTGCAAATCCAACACTTTAAGAACACTACTGAAGTTTCCCAGACATTGTGGAATTACGCTGCTCAAATAGTTATTGGAAAGGTCAAGAATTTGTAGTTTCTTAGCCTGACAAATTGAAGTAGGGATATGTCCTACAAATTCATTGTTTGAAATCAAAAAGAACATGATAGAGTCTGGTAGTTGGGGTGGAATCAAGCCTTGAATCTTGTTAGAATGTAAGTCAAGAAACAACAAGTTTATCCATGGAACTTTTTCTAAGCTTGTTAAATTATTGTGAGAGAGATTGAGATATACTAATGAGTTAGACCCAACCTCCCACATCCATGTAGGAAATCTTCCTTGAATCTGGTTATTTGAAAGGTCTAACGTATTCAAATTCCTTGCTGTCCTTACAAACGAAGGGAATTCAGTTAAGTTGCATCCTGATAGACCTAACAACGATAGGTTTGGCAAAGTGCCTTCAAAATCATGATGGATATCAATCAGAGTTATCCTGTTATGTGAAAGGTCAAGCACTTCCAATTTCCTCATTTGCGAGAAAATTTTAAGATCCAACTTATCGGTGAACCTATTTGATGACAACAACAAAGTTGTAAGGTTCAATAGGTCAATCATTGAAGGTGGAATTGAACCTTCAAGTTGATTTCCAAACAATTTGATGTTCTTCAATGAGTTTGCTCGGAGTTGATTAATGTGACCACTGAGCAAGTTGTTGCTTAAATCAAGGTCTGTCATGGATGGTACAGATAGCAAAGACACCGGAATAGATGCTTTAAACATGTTATTTGAGAAGTCTATGTAAACAAGTTTTGTCATATTGGTAAACATATCTGGTATTGGACCTGAAAAATTATTGAATGAAAGGTAAAACAAAGTGAGACTCTGAAGGTTAGAAAGTGTGGAAGGGATTTGGCCTGTTAACTTATTTATTGACAGATGCAATGTAGTGAGCTGTGTTAAATTACCAAGGGAAGTAGGTACCAATCCAGTGAAGTTACATTTGCGAAGCGACAAACCTTGTAAGGACTTCAAATTGCCTATTTCTGGTGGCAATTCCCCAGAGAAGCTTGTAGATGATAGGTCCAAAATCTCCAGTGGACTACTCCAATTTGATCTTGGTAAGTGTCCATAGAGATAAACATTAAGAGACAAATCCATGACCTTTAGATTTGGTAAAAGAAAAACTACCTCAGGGAAATAGCCTTGCACTCCACAGGAACGAAGACTGAGCACTTCCAAAGACGAAGAGACATTGGTGAAAAGGTGTGGATCAACTGATGACATGTCTAATCCATCAAAAATAAGGACTCTCAGCTTGCTCAAGTTTTGTAAGAACAAGTTCGATATGGATGGACTAGTGGATGTTTTATCTGGAGATATATCAGAAGAGTTGTCTGATAACCTGTCATTGGTTTGAATGAACAACTTTGAAGAGTACATAGAACTGTGTCCTTGTGGGTTGCAGCCAAGATCAATGCTGATTACATCTCCTGTATTAGGATTGCATCTGACGCCACTCCATGTGCAACAGTCTGACGTACTGGCGTTCCAGGAAGCAATCTTAGCTGGTCTACGAAATCCCAAACCTGTCTGACAATAAACAGATTCACTGTTTTGTAAAATGTGGTTTCTCAATTGAAGCAGGTTAGACTTCTGGTCATGCCGGCACTCCCATGACTGTCCTGCAAAACAGTATGCACAAAAAGAGACAAAGCATAGATACATAATACTAGAAAATTGGTATCGCATGGTGAACATAAGTAGGTTCAATGACTTCCCCAAAACCCCTTATGTTTTCCGTTAAATCTAAGCACACTTTCTGCGATCGTTTTCTAATTTCTATCCTATTTATAGTATGTGAACGTCAGTAAAGTCGATGAATATTTAACCAAAAGGTCAGACTTCTGGTCAAGCCGGCTTTCTCTTACCTGTCGAGTATGTAGTTGTCGTAGGTTGTGATAACGAGACCTTCTCTTCTTCGACAAAGGATGTAACGGGTGAATAGATTTCATTGGTTGGTAATTCATAACGACTGTTAATCCGTAAGCACATCCGGGTTTCCACTGACCGGATCGTAACTTGCTTCGTCTTTTCACCTGTTTTATCACGCAGTATGCGTTTCTACATTGGAACAGCTAAATCTAAATGTGAAAATGACATGGAAATTTAGAAAGACCGACCACGACTAAAACTTGATTTGCAGAGAGCAAAATAGTTTATGTTCTAACCACCTCTCGCGAGCTTGACTGCAACCAGCCAAAACAGAGAAGTAAAGGCTGATGGAATACAATAATGGAAATTAGAATGCAGTGAAGACTTTGAAAGGATTGGTAGATGATGATGATGAATTGAAGTTTCGTGGATATGGGCTGAAGACTATAGTAAGTATGCTAGTGATCGATAGACGATGATATAAGAATCCAGAATACATATTTCATGAACATCACTTATCGATTATTAAGCGATCGATAAGTATAAGCTTTAAAAGAGGAAAAAAGGTTTGTTGACACTAATACATTTATGTATTCTGATGAATAATTAGTAAGTACTAATGATATTTAAATGCATACTAATGAAATCTTTTTCTAAACCAAAAAAAAAAGGAAAGTTGATCAAGAGAAGCAAACATTAGCACCATATGGTTGTAATTGTTTTTCTACACTATTGCATACAACGTATGTAACTCATGAAAGAGAAATGATATATTCTGTTGTAATTTAAATAAGTTGTTCTATCATTAAAGTTTTACTTCTACTTTTGTAACGATAAAAAATGTAATGCATTTTAAGTGTTTAGTAGTTTTCCCTTAAATAGAATAGGAAAATGATCTACCGTTCTTTTAGGAACTCAATCCTATGTAAAACCTTCTTTGGATATAAGTTGTTATATTATTTAATTGGCATATTTGGTTAATAACCTTCATTAGTTAAGAAGAGATTCACTAAATATTTTACCTAACACCAATAATATTCCTATATCTTGCAACTTATTGGGAAAGATAATATAACATATATGGGTGTTATAATTTCTTAATGGTGCAATAGTTAGTATATTTTATTAAAGTTTGAAATCTTTCATTCTTTAGAATACCGCAAATAAAAGAAAAAGGAAAAAAGGAAAAAAGAAAAAAGTTTTCTTTCTGTTGTTTTATTTTCTGTTTACCCTCATTTGTGAATGCATAATGGTGGTAATTTGCTATAATGTGATATGGATTAAAGCAAAATGATTTTTTTTCTAAACAGCTAACTTTCACTTAATATTTGCAAAAGACAAATCACATAAGATTCTAAATTTTAGAAATGAGCCGAAAAGGCCGAAAAAGTAAAAAAAGAAAGAAAGAAAGAAAAAAAATATACATCGAACCACAACTGAGAACAAAATAATGTTATATGCTTTCTCTCGGCAATGATATCGCCATGACAATTCTTACAAACCGTTGAAAGCTTATGCTTAATGATTTAGTTGAAGTCTAGCGATAAGAATATTAGTTTCAAATAGATAGATCACTTTGATTCCTCCATTCCAGCAATTGTTATGGTAGTTCATAAGGAAAAAGTTCAAATTTAAATTTTGAATTTTTTAAAAGAAATGCTATTTTTTTATCTAATAAAAAAGTAACTAGTAGATGATCACCCACGATGCAACTATGCAAATAATATATAAATATAAATGCTTCGATCAATCCAATTCCCCTCTTATTCTTTATTACATCATTCACTTAATTTTTTGTCTCCGAATCATAATTTCTTAGGAATTTCTATTAGGTGAAATCAAGTAATAGGGTGTAATCGGGATTGCTTGATTTAAGCAATTGGGATTCCTTGATTTAAGTAAAAAATCAAGATTCTTTATAAAATTTCACATTTTTTACAAAAATAATCTCATAACAATTTAACGATAATGACTACTACTATTATCATTGTCATTACTAATCACTACTACTACCACCACCACCACTGCCGTCGCCACTACTACCATCACCATCTACCATCATCGCCACTGTTACCATCATTACTATCATACTACTGCCACCACCATCACCTACCATCACCTACCATCACCCACCATCACCCATCATCACCACTGTTGTTGCTATTATCATCGCCATTATCACTACCACCACCCACCACTGTTACAGTTGTCACCGTCACCGTCACCGTCACCACCTTTGATCACCGCTATCATCACTACTACTACTGTCGTCACCACTGCCGGAACTACCCCTACCCCCCTCAAAGTCGCTACTCCAGCCACCGCTATAGCTACCGCCACTGCCACCACCATCAACCATCGCTACTGCTATTGCCACCACCATCATCACTACCGCCGTTGATCATTACCATTGCCTTAGCATCCGTAGTTGATTTCTATTATCATTGCCTATTACTTTAGAAAGAAAATGAATAAAAAATAATTTAGTTATTGAAGTTTATTACATGTCTATTTTTAAGTTGTTTATTAATCCAACTAAATAAAGTAATAGGAATTACACCCTTATTATATTCCTTAAGAATTCCAATTACATTCCTCCTTTATTCCATTTAGTGAAGTGAACGAGCTGAAAGCGTTATAGCTAAAGTTATTGTAGTCAAGTGATATTATTATTAGTCTCTTATTTGGACAGATTAATATTCAAATCTTCCCTCTCCAAAAGTCATGTAACTTAGTTGTCCAAATATATATATATATATATATATATATATATATAAAGAGTTACCATAAAATTTGTGACATATTGAATGTCCAAATCCAACTACATACATGATCAAGGATTCCAAAAACAGAAAAAGAATCAACAAAATAATACATTAAAAATATGCTCATTGCAAGAACTTTGCTGCACGGAAGAAGTTGCCACATACCTATAAAATCAATAGAAAATATGCATTACTTGAGGAATTTTATTTATAATAGTGTGGATGTGTCTGTATAAAATGACATTACCTAATAATTAAGTCATTAAACCCTTTGTAAATCAACTGATCTCCTTCTACTCTTAATTATAAAAAAAGAAGAAGAAAATTTCACTTAAATATGGTGAATATTTTAAAAAAAAATTGAAGAGATGATCCACAACAGTCGACAAGTTATACTACCGTTCCAGTAAATATGGTATTCCATTAAGGATGCCTCATGCAATTAAAGGAAAAAAAAAAGAAAAGAAAAGAAAAGAAGAGATCGTGTGTACATGTCATATCCTTACAAAAGAAATTAGATGCACAAACAATTAAAGCATATGGCAAAAGTATATTATTAACCCCACCAGGAAAATAATAATATAAGAATTTGAAGCAATCTTCGACTACCGCGGTTAGATCTATTACAATCTTCAAGTAAAAAGAGAACATAGTCAGTATGATAGTAATAAAAATTATCACATGAAAATAAGTAATTTGATTGAGAAGTTGTTTATGGACAATGTACTGGTGCTACGACAACTAGCACACTGCTGAAGAAAATAAGAGTGATGCACTTAATAACACCTTCAGCTGTACCAACAACTTCAATAGAAAATTTCGATGGTTCTTCTCCAAATGGTAACTAAAGGAAGAAATACATTCTCCAGGCTCCAAATCAATGACATCATACCCTACCAAATGTTTTTCTCACGGCATGAACAGTCTAAAAGTTTGGGATGCAAACTATCAAATAAATTAATCTAAATTATAATAATTGGTAAAAAAAGGAAAAGAAAAAAAAAAAAAGAAAACCCTTCGAATTCATAAAAAACTATGGACAATAAAATTTAACTTTACACGCAGCTAAAACCTTTGGTTGAGCTCATTATACAATGTAAATAAATTGAGATATCAAACATTAGTCAAGGCATGTAAAAATTGTGGGTATTCTACAACATTGCAACGAAAACCATCTAAGCCAAAGCATGTAAATTGCAACCTTCTAATAATTAAGAAAAATTTCAATAATTTTAATATGACACATTTCTTAAAAAGTGAAGAGTAAATATTTATAAAGTTCTATTACGTTTCTTGAAAAGTGATGAGCAAATATTTATAAAGTTTTAATAAGTAAATAAATGAACCTACTATTATTCATATATATTTAAATATATTGATGTTTACCTACACTTATTAAAACACGTGACTTGAATATTTTTTCCTTAGAACCCTAAAATTATTTGAAACAAATAGTAAAAAGGAAAAAACAAATACTTTTGATCTTTCCAAATAAACCAATTTTACGAAAAGAAGTCCAACCGTTCCCTACGACAAATAGCGAAACAAAGAGCAAACATAACAACCCGAAATGCCATCTCTTCATCTCATTCTTCTTATTCTTCTTCTTTCCTTTCACCATCACTACTCCTCAAACAATGCACATAAATTGATCAATAAATTAACCAAAACAACCAATCAATAAAAATAAATAATCAAGAAGAAAAATCTAAAACCCCACATCAAAACCAAGCAAAACAATTGAATCTTTCGGGAGGTTTTCAGGAAAATCATTAGTATGTTAAAACCTTCAATGAGTGGTCGAGTATATAATCGTCTTCTTCTTCTTCTATTTTTTTTTTTTTTGGTTAATTGTAACTAAAATCTTGTTTGTATATAAAAAATAATTACATAAATAAGATATCTAAAATCAAACTTATAAATTCACTAAATTACCGTGGAGAATCATGCTAATGCAATTAAAAACAAAACCTATAAGTAATCAAAATCAAGCTCATACGATTCATCAAATTATCGAGTAAAACTACACTATTGAAAATTATATAATCCCTTCAATTACATAAACTACATAATTGAAACAAAAAATTTTACAGGATTTACCAAATTATGAGCAGAACCATGCAACAACCTTGGAAAATTCTCCAAGCCAATGCGGTTTAGTGTTGTCTTAAGGAAAATGAAAATCAAAACCAAAACTTTACATATTAGTTATTCTGGAATATTCTTAAATTAAATACTCAACAATATAAGGAAATCAAAGGAGGCATGCATACTTTGAAAAGAAGAGAGGTGGGCAATGTAAATGAAAAGACGGTTGCAATAATCGTCGAATGCTGAAAAATGCAAAATGAGTACAACCACTGCTATCACTGAGAGAAAATGAGAATGCAAGACGAACCTTGGAATATCTTAATATGTTGTTACACCTCTTAACTTCAAAGATTGTCTAGAATTTCCTTTCACTATGTCGCTTGAAATATGAGGCAAAGAGAGAGACACCGTAGGGAGAGGAAATTGGAGAAGAGAGGGAAAATGGATATAATAAGGAGCAGCATTGTCTCCTCAAGTGTTTAACAATCGAGCGGTACCCGGTCACTGGTCCTTCACTTTTTCCTGAAGCTCACAGAAAACACTCATCTTTCTTTCCATTAATAAACATCTAAGCTTTACAGAACCTGTACCTCTTTTCCATTGTTTCCCTTCTTCATCATAGCGGAAAAGCTTTGATTTATCAAATAAAGATAATTGTAAGGAATATATAAAGATAAATGGATCAGAAGACAGACAGTATATTTCGACATAAATCACGTTGCAGTAAATGCTCTATTTCATCGCTAGAAATCTCTAGAAAGATTTCAACAATATATTAACCTCCACGTATAGTTCCATTAATTTTGCTCAGTTTTGGCCTTTCAAACAACTATCATCCGTCTTATTCAGTCGACTCTCACTTCACAATTTTTAATTCTCTGATTAATTAGGCGATTCCGAGCACTATTCTAACCCGCCATCGTACATATAGATCCCGAAACAACGACAAATTATATCAAGATTTATCATTCGTTCATGATCGATTATTACAACCTCACATATCAAGAAACTAAAATCACGAAATCAAAGATACGTCGAAAAGGGACTTTGCACGTACAGATCAAGAGAATGCATCTTCGTCCTCTTCACTGGTAGTGTGGATAACTTCCTCAAGTTTGATAATCGGAGCAACCAAAACACGGTTTTCAATGAACTGAATGCAACACAGGAAAAAAAAAAAAAAGAAGAAAAACATAGGAGCAAAATGGGCGATTTATTAAATATTCATACTGAAATATTACACAACAAAACGGGCCTAGTAGAGGTGTTCCTTTACATTAAATTTAAGTGTGATTTGTTAGAATTTTAAGGAGAAAACAACAATCAATATAATTTAAAAGATAATTACATAATATATGTTATATTATCTTTCTTAATGAGCTTAATATGTCGAAGTATTATTGTTCAGTGTCCATCACTGGATAATCTTAATATCCAATTAATCTTTTTCTCACATTGATTGGAATTCTTAACAACTCCTGATTTGTAAGCACATGTTTGCTAAAATTTAACTAGAACAAGAATGACTATTGACTTAACTATAAGCTGGTGAGGGACTCTTATTCCCATGTTCGTTAAAATTTAATTCAGAAAGACCGCGACTATAACTCTATTGGCTGCACCGTATGTGTCTATCATCATTGACTGTCAATGCCGATGTTGACAATCTAAAATATAGTGGCCAACGATATTAACCACGAAACTTTGGTCTCCAAAGCTGACATGAAACTTTCTTGGAGATAGTTTGTTATGATATTTAATTGGCATATTTGGTGAATAACATTCATTAGTCGAGAAGAGACCCATTTAATATTTTACGGCACTAAGATTGTCCAAGGCGACAAGCAACAATATTCTTATATCTTGCAACTTATTGGGAAAGACAATATAGTATACAGGTGTTATAATTTCCTACCGGTGCAAGAGTTAGTACTTTTTTTTTTATTAATTTGAAATCTTTCGTTGAAAACTTTAGAATACCCCAATGGAAAGGGAAAAGAAAAAGGAAGAAGCAAGTTTTCTTTCTATTGTTATATTTTCTGTTTAACCTCATTTATATATAAATAATAATAGTGATTTGCTATTATGTGATATAGGTTTAAACGAAATGGTTCTTTTTCAAAACAGCTAAATTTCACTTAATATTTACAAAAGACAAATCAAATAAGTCCTAAGTCAATGATCCGAAGAAAGCGAAGTATTCTAAATTTTAGAAATGAGCTGAAAGGGGAAAAAAAAAAAAGAAAAGAAGGAAAGAAAATACGAATAGAACCACAACTGAAAAAAAATAATGTTATATGCTTTTTTTTCGCATGATATCGCCATGATAATTCTTACAAACCTTTGAAAGCTTAATGATTTAGTTGAAGATTAACATAATATGGTCTTGATGATTTTCATAAGTAAGTTGCAGCAAAAGTTATGGAATTTCGTCGAGTGAAATATAGGATATGATCATCATGTTAAATATAAGAAAAATACAGCCATGTTTGAATATATTAGCAAAAGATCCCAGCCATCATATTGGTTTTCACATGACTTATCTACTAGTTGTAATGACCAAAGGGAAGAGAGATAAACACGTTGGATTTATTAGAAATGTGAACCTTCATGATGACTTTTTATTTCTCCGAACGACGACGAAGAAGAGAGTTGAATAAGTTCCTTCCAAAAAAGGAGGAAAAACAAAATTAAAAAAAAAAAAATTGAAAGTCAAGAGTTCTTTTTTGTGCTCTAAAATGGCCTAGCAGTGAGAATATTAGTCTCAAATAGATGGATCACTTTGATTCCTTTATCCCAATAATTATAATAGTAGTTAATAAAGAACAAGTTCAAATTCGAAATTTGAAATTTTAAAAAGAAACGCTAATTTGTTATTAAAATAAAATAACTAGTAAATGTGTACTTGCGATATGACTGCAAAAAATATAAATATAAAGTGTTACAATAAAATTTGCAACATATTAAACATCCAAATCCAACTACACACATGACCAAGGATTTCAGAAAAGAAAAATTGCATAAACAATTGGGGAAATGAATTGAAAAAAACAAGAATGAATAAAATAATACATTAAAAATATGCTAATTGCAAGAAATTTACTGCACTGAAAAAGTTGTCTTTTGCCTATAAAATTAATAGAAAATATGTATTACTTGAGGAATTTTATACATAACAGTGTGAATGTGTCCATATAAAATGACATTACCTAATAATTAGGTCATCAAAACCTTTATAAATCAATTGATACATGAATTTTTTTAATCATTTTAGTCTTAATTATAAAAAAAAAAAAATTCACATAAGTTTTTCACCTAACAAAATCATAGATCTAATAAATATAGGTATTGGCATGGGAATTAAAATCATTTTTTTCTCTTATTTAGCACACAAAAGATCAAATTAATGCCTCTGCTTGAAAATGGGAAGAGTTAACATGAGAGCAGCTATGTATGCAGAAAAATATTATATATTTATATGTTAAAATGTAGAGATAAATGGTGGAATATTCTTTTGATATATAAAAAGATACTAATAAAAGGGGAAAAAAAAAGTTTAAAGACTTCTTATTGTCACGATGAACATGATTACTCTTATATACGGTGAAGTGGAAAAAAAATGAAAAGATGATGCACAACTGTGGACAAGTTATATTACCATTTCAATAAATATAGTATTCTATTAAGGATCCTTATGCAATTAAAGGGAAATAAAAAAGGTCAAGTGTACATGTCATATAGTTTAAAAGAAAAAAAATAGATGCACAAACATTAAACCATATGCCAAAAGTATACTATAAACCTCACCATGAAAATAACAATATAAGAATTTGAAGCAATCTTTGACTGCAGCAACTAGATGAATTACAAACTTCAAGTAAAACGAGAATAATAAAACACTTATCATTTATCAAAATACATGGCATAAATATTTTTTCCCTAGAACCCCCAAATTAATTGAAACAGAAGGTAAAAAGGGAAAAACAAATATACCTTTGGACACTGATGAGATTTATCGACATTGCTCTTCCCAGATAAACCAATTTTAGGAAGAGAAATCCAATTGTTCCCTCCAACAAACAGCGAAACAAGCAGCGGACACAACAACCCGAAATGCCATCTCGTCGTCTCATTCTTCTTATTCCTCTCCTTTCTTTTCACCATAACTAATCCTCAAACAATACAAATAAATTGATCAATAAATTAACCAAAACATCCAATCAATAAAAAATAAATAAAAAAAGAAAAAGCTAAAACCCCACATCAAAACCAAGCAACATGATTGAAACTTTTAAGAAGTTTTCACGAAAATCATTGGCAAGTTAAAACGTTCAATGTGTGGTTGAGCATATAATCATCTTTTTTCTTTTTTCTTTTTTTTGTTCATTGTAATTAAAATTTTGTCTATATATCAAAAATAATTACATAAACAAATATAATTAAAATCAAACTTATGAATTCACTAAATTATCAAGGAGAATCACACAATTAAAAACAAAACCTATAAATAATCAAAATCAAGCTCATACAATTCATGAAATTATCGAGTAGAACCATACTATTAAAAACTGAAACTATATAATTCTTTCAATTACATAACTGCATAATCAAAATAAAAAATTTTATAGGATTCACCAAATTATGAGTAGAACTATGCAGCAACCTTGGAAAATTCTCCAACTCGGCACGTTTTAGTGTTGTCTTAAGGAAAATGAAAATTAAAACCAAAATTTTACATGGTAGTTAACTTAGAATATTCTTAAATTAAATATTCAGCAATATAAGGAAATGAAAAGAGCCATGCATACTTAAAAAAAGAGAGGTGAGCAATGTAAATGAAAAAACGGTTACAATCATTGTCGATTGCTTAGAAAAAATAAAAACTGAGTACGAGCATAGCTATCAATGAGAGAAAATGAGAATGCAAGATGAACCCAAGAATCTATTAATGATATTGTTACCACCTCTTGACTTCAATGATTGTGTAGAATTTCCTTTCATTATGTCGCTTGAAATGTGGGGCAAAGAGAGAGACACCATGGGGAAAGGAAATGGGAGAAGAGAGGGATAATGGATATAATATGGAGCAACATTGTTCCCTCAACCATTTAACAATCGAGTAGCATTCGGTTTTGTAATGACTTGGTTAGAATTCCTTCTATTGAGATATTGTTCACTTTGTCGTTAATGCCACACAGTTTTATCCTCTAGTGCAGCAGATTTCTAAGAAGTTAACCATCTTAAAATTAACTCAACTCAAGTATACTTAACTTTGAAGTTTCGATATGGTATAAGTTACTATAACAAAAGGTATTTTGATGATTTAGAGTTCAGTTTCATAGTATAGAAAAGGTATCCCCTTATAAAACTAATATTTTAATCAATTTCGTTACACAGATCTAAGACCACTACAAGATAGGGACTTACCCTTACGATTGGTAAAGTGCTCTAGCACCGCTTGTAACAACTTAATCAGAACTCTTTTCACTGAGATATTATCTGTTTTAGCATAAAAGACGGCACGATTTTATCCTCTAGTGCATCAACTTTCTAAGAAGTTACCCATCTTGAGATTGACTCAACCCGAGTATATTTAACTTCGAAGTTTCGACGTACTCCAAACCACTATATAAAAAATATCTCAATAATTTAGAGTTCAATCACTTAGCATATAAAAAAATATTACAAGTTACTGGTACTTCCTTTTTTTTAAGCTTGAAAATACTCATCTTTCTTTCCATTAATAAATATATAAGCTCCACTTCACCGTGCCCGCACCTCTTTCTTTCCATTTATTCCCTTCCCTATCAAAGCGAAAAAGCATTGCTTTCCTACGTCACTACACCATCAAGATAATTGTAAGGAGTATATAATCTTTAATGGATCTCAAGACAAAAAGTATGTTTGACATAAATCACATTTCAGTAAATACATTATTTCATCGCTGGAAATCTCTAGAAAGAGTTCAACAATATATTAACCTCCACATATAGGTCCCAAAACAAAAACGAATAAAACGCAAATCAATACGGTTGCGAATAAAATTATTTTAATCACCCTTCCTCATATCAACTATAATTGATGCGAAGCAAAACACAATTATATCAAGATTTATCATTCATTTGCAATCGATTGATACAACCTCACATATCAAAAAACTAAAATCACGAAGTCAAAGATACATATAAAGGGGACTTTGCACATACTGATCAAGGGAATGCATCTTCGTCCTCTACTGCTACCTCTTCAAGTTTGATAATTGGTGCGAACTAAACATGGTTTTCAATTAAATGAATGCAATACAGGGAAAAAAAAAATGGAGCAAAATGGGAGATTTTGTTAAATATTCATACCGAAATATTACGCAGCAAAATGGGCTTAATAGAGGTGCTCCTTTACATTAAATTTAGATGTGAGGAGAAAACAGCATTCAATATAAATTTAAAAGATAATAACATAATTTATGTTATATTATCTTTCTTAATGAGCTGTAATATGTTGGAAGTATTATTGATCAGTGTCCATCACTGTATAATCCTAATATCCACATTGGTCGGTATTCCTAACAACTCCTGATTCTTAAGCGCGTGTTTCCTAAAATTTAACTAGAACAAGCATGACTATTGACTGACGTCGACGCGGGTGAGGGATTCCTAATCCCATGTTTGTTAAAATTTAATTTACAAAGACTGCGGCCATAACTTTATTGGCTGCACGGTACGAGTCATCACCATTCACGTCATTGCCGATGTTGACAATATAGAAATATCTTGGCCAACGATGTTAACTAGGAAACTTTAGTCTCCGAAGCTGAGATGGAACGACTTGGAGAAGGCGGAATATTCGCTCCGAAACAAATGGCTCCAAAGTTTTGTCTTTTGTATATGATAATATAATAAAATCACTATAATTAGTAACGTTAAATTCATAAAATTTTATTAATTTAGGGAGGTATTAGTTAACCAATAAATTAATAATTTACTAATTTAAACGGTATTTTTTCTATTCAACAAAATCCTGTTGAAGATGAAATTGATGATTCAGTACATTCGGAGTTAATCATACTAAAAAAAATACTTAAAGTAGCAACAACTCTTCATAATTTTTTTGTTACAATCCTAGATCACAACACCCAAGCCTTTAAATACAATAAAAAAAGTTAGAGATGAAATCCATAAAGATTTAAAATTTAAGAAAAAACAAACGTTAGATTCATATTTTACTAAATTTCCCTAATTTTATTTGTAATTTTAGAGAATTATTAATTTATAATATTGACTAGACTATAAATTTATATAAAGTTTTTTCTAAAAATTATTATTTTATTAATTTATTAAAATTACTAATTTTATAAACTGGCTAATTTGGGATCGAAAAAATGTATCATTTTAGAGGAGTTATTAATTTATTGAATATTAATTTATGGAGATTTAACTATAATTTATAAGCTGTTCTCTTAAAAAAATGGGATGACATTCGGCAAATTTAATGGGTTAGCTTGGCAAACCCTCTAAATGACCATAGTTATCTATAAATTGTTTGGTAAACTTAACAAAAGCAACAATCAATGGAAATAAGTAGAAAAGAAAACAAAGGAAATTAAAAAAAAATAAAAGGAAATATAGTATTCATCTCTTATTTCGATTTATAAGATGAAAATGAAAAGAAAAGGAAGAAAAATTTTCCTTTCCATGTTAGTGATGGATGAAAATATTCCTAATATCATATCTTAATTTTGCTTTTAGGGGTATTCTTGTAATTTTATTTAATTCCATCTCTATCTACCCTTTTTCTCCAAAAATGAAGAGAAACTAGTTTACCTTAATAGTTGAAATATTTCCATGGATTTCTCTCTATTTCTTACCCATTCCTAACTTCTTTTTTAATGTCCTCATTGATAAAAAAGTTAATGATCGTTACAATTTTTATTTTGGTGTCTATACTTTGATTATGATTGCATCATATATGTTTACGGTAAAAATTGGTAAATGGCTTATAACGATCTAGAAAAGGAAATAAGTTAGGCCATGAGGGGTATCAAGGCAATCCTTTATTATCACTTCAATGCCTAAATTAGAAGACTAGTCAAGAGAGAATAAATACGTGAAAGCTAAGTGTATAAAAGTATGAGAGTAAGAGAGTCTAAGAGGGATACTCATAATCCTTAGTATCCTATTTATAAAGGATGGATTTAACCGCTTTAGGATGATAGTTGAATTGCTAATCACAAGACGAATTAATGGTTTAGACCACGAGTAGATTTTAAGGGAGTTAAGCAATTGGCAATCATTGAACTATTTACACCCTTTTCCCTAATGTGAACATTTAAACATATAAGTCATGGTTCACCTACTTAGGCTTCAACGTTAGACCTCTATAGCCCTTATTTTGACCTTTAACGAGCTTTTCCTTTTTAATCCAAGCTCTTCTTAGAGGTTCGCTCACTATCTCATCAATCTTGAGCTTCATAAGATTTTTGTCCTCTAGACTTAACATATAGACTTAGATCCAATCAATCAGGTTGGATTAAACCAAAATAGCTTGGCCGAGGCTTCTGAAGAGATCGTTCTAGGCAGTTTAAGTGTACAGTATTGTTGGGTGAGCTAATTTTAGCTCTTTATTAAAAATAAGGTTCTTCTTAATTTAGCGTATTTATGAAGTTTACTTAAGCATGCCATTTCGAATTATGTATGTATATTTATAATTGATGTAATGCATGAATGTTAGAGTCAAGAAGATCTCAGCCATTTGTTTTTAAGCATGGCACATGTGGCAAGATTTGGTTATTGAATGTCAAATACTTCCAAATCCTCATACTTATCATCTTTGGGGGTTATGATTTTTTATAAATATCCTAAAACCTCAATTCTTCACACTTTTCAAAGTCCTAGAATTTCTCCTTCTCCTCCTCCTCCTCCTCCTCCTCCTTCTTTTTATTCTTCTTCAAATTTCCTCAAACATTCTTCTGTAACTTCTAATATTCCTTACAACTTCGAAACATTCTTGCAATTCCCCTTTTCATTCTTCAAAATTAAACACTTCTTTAACTAAGAAGTAGAGTTCTTTAATGTAGAAGCAAAAAAATGGAAGGAGCAACTTCAAGTTCCTCTCCTTCTTAAATGATTAGCAACACATGACACTCCTAATATGCCATGACGAGAGCTGATAAGTGACACAATATCAAGGATTGGGTCTAATTAGATTGTAGCCAAATCATAGAGGGGAAATGGTGAGGTGTTAGCAAACTTATGAGCTATTTGAATGGATATTACACTGAACCTATTCCACTACTTTGATATTATGCACAAAATAACAAAAGAGAGTTGCTCATCACAATCTTTGCTAAAGGGATGGATAAAAGCTAGAGTTAGACTAAGTAGCCACTGCTAACTTAAGAACAACAATGGAGGAAAGGTGAGGAATATTCACTTATATTAAGGATTCAATTGATGTTGCAGCTTATATAAATGGCGGTATTTATACCCAACTCATTAAGGCAACCTTATATACATAGACAATTTGCAAGAAGGGGCATTTAGCCCAAAAAGGGAATCATAAGAATAGAATACTCAAGAAAAGGAAAAAATGAGAAAAGAAAAAAGGCATATTCTGACAATGCTATACAATATGAATAAAGTTCATGGACGCGTGTAGGTGTTTGTTTAGGTTAGAATTTAGTTGAATGTAGTGGCCTCAAGCTAAGTTGGACTCAGGTTAGCAGTCGGTTACGTTAGAGGAAGGTTGGTGAACGTTCCATGTTGGCATTTGGCATGTATAGCTTAGGTGCAAGTTAGTAAGGGCGCAAGTTGGTAAATTGATGAGCAAGTCAATAGTTACCATAGAAAGGTCAAAAACTAGTTGGCCAAACTGTTGGTCGGATAGGCCGAGTTAATACCTAGTTAGGATGAATTTGGTACTTCAAGTTGCAGCATAGAAAAGGGTAAAGAAGAGCTCAAGAGATTGAGCAGCTCGAGTCCCATTAGCAAGGAAGACTATTAAGACATAATTGCTAGGAGGTGATCTAATATGCCATGCTCTTAAGTCCCCTAACTCAAGCACGGGTAAGGGGACCTCAATTCTAATTCCTATCAACCCTTCTACCTTCCCTCACCCCAACCTCCTCTAATGATAATGGCAGTGATTTCCTTTTATAAAGTTCTAAGCATGGTGAACAATGGTGATAGTCATTTGGCCTATTATAATGAAGGTATGACTACTTATATTTAAAATCTCGAGGCTATCGATAGATATGGTGAAGCAAATACCCCAATAAAGTTTTTCTATAAGGGGATTACTTGCGATATTATGCCTAATGGAGCTTGAAGTATAATTACAAGCAAAAGGTTCGATAGGGTTTGTGATTATATTAAGTGCATCTACGTGGGTGAAGAATGGAATTACCATAGCAATTTGAGTGTACGGTATTGTTAAGTAAGAGGTAGTTTAGCCTCTATAAAAAATACTCCATATTTGGACTTCATATTCCTTTTAGCATATTCCAGAAGTCTTTTTTTCATCTACAGCTAGATATATCTAAGCATGCTTACCATAACTTCATATAAATTGATAACGGTGTTTAAAACCATTTGTGAGGCTTTAAACATAAGAGCAACACCCATACTCTTTAGATACTTCTTTAAAATCAAATGTAGTGAGGGATAGTTTTATTTAACGGCTGAGCTAAAAAGAAAATTAATTTAGAATCCTCCATTCACCACTAGAAGAAGTAGTTCAATGTTAGGTTAGATGTTGCTTTAGATTATTGGTCTGAGTGGACAAAGCCCATTAGGACCTTTGATCGCAACATTCTTAGAACCAATGATAGTTGCCCTACCAACAAGAACAAAAGAAGTATAATGTAAGGCAATTTTATTGGTACGTTAATACCATTGTAGATTAGTGTCATAAGCATAAGAAAATTTTTTCTAGTGATGAAGATGATGCATATGAAAGTGCCACCAAGGGTATAGATAAAGCTATTTGTTATCACATTGTTGTTGTGCTAAGATGTGATTGCTGTTAGGAGGTGATCTAGCCATTTTTCATTAAGGGAATGGTCCTCTTCCTTGCCCTTACTCAGTACGATTCCTTGTAAGTATCAAACATTTTGAAATTAGAGCAAAGAAATTTATAACTTAACATTTCAAGTCTAGTAATAACAATGTTCTTATGGATGCAGTTTGCTAGGCATTGTGGCCAAGTTGGTTCTCTTCTATATCCTTAGCTGGCCTTTCCCTCTTAACCAGCTTCTCTTCTGGCCCAATTTACAAAGTGATGACTTTGCCCCTCTTCAATGCTAGGGCTTAGGACAACTCTTAATCACCTTTGCACAACACCGCCTTAGTTGTTGTAGGGAATTTAGCCTTTAAGTAGATAGATCAACTGACCATCTTAAAGGATGTCATGCTTGATCTCCTAAGGATTATGGTGAAGGGGGACCAATGGTCCACTACCACAAACCCTACAAGCTACATGACCACACTATCATTATCATCAATCTCTATGTTGAGGGTAACGATGCCCTTAGGTTGTATTGTAGCGCCCCGCCTGTTAGGATGTATTTTTTTGATACAGCAATGCTTGGAGACGAATTGCTATGCCATCCTTGAGTTGAGGATAAGGATGATTAGAAACCAAGCATAGTTTGAAACTTATAAATATTATATATTTATATAAAGCTTAGAATTGTCTTTTAGGATACCTAACATAAAGGCTTCATACTACATAAGTCGATTGGAGTAATATAATTAATACAATAGTTCCTTGCTCTCAAGTTATCCCCATTCCAAAACTAGGCTCTAGTGTTATCTCCAGTTCCATATCCTAAGTTTAGAACAAAACTAAACCCTCAGCATCGAACCAAGTGAGCAAAAGCAAATAATAAATAATAAACAGTAATAGAAGCATATCCAATTACAATTTACTGCCACTATCACAATAGTTATAGCAATTAGCTTTATCAAATGTAATCGAGCTTAGTACAATTTAATAAACAATAAATGCTTATACATGCAATGATATGTCATGCTAATGTACATTATATGTACTAACCAGTATCTTATTTAAGCAAATAATGAGGGCACTTAGAGGCTCTCGAGCAAAATTATTTAGACAACACTAGGTGGCTTCAAAGCAAAATATTTGAGATGTACTTGGTGGCTCTTGAGCAAAATATATAAATGGCGCTTGGCAACTCAAAAACCGAGCATACAGATCTATACGTTGAAAATTGAGCTATATAAACTAAACTTTACAAAATTTATGACTTGAAGATCTCTTCACACAAACTGAACTTTCAATATGACCTTTAGGTCCTTTTTTTTTTTAAACTGCACTTTAAAACATGACCTTAGGTCATTTAATCAAACTAAACTTTTAAACATGGCCCTTAGATCCCTTAATTAAAACTAAGCTCCATAATAATATGGACCTTAGGCCATTTTTGTGCTATGACATGAATGTACATGATGTAATGAATTACATTTAATAATAATCGAGCACATATATCAAGCACGAACTATAATTTGTTGTTTTCCATAAATCAATTATCACATCGACATATTGTTGAATTATTCTTAACTAAGCATAATTTCACTGGGCACAATCAAAATATTTTAACCAAAACCGAGCATAAGGTTACAATACTACTTTTGACAAGCCATGTTTATAACTTAAGGGAGCATGCCAATTAATTCTTAAATTATCATTTCACGATATCTTCACTTTCGATCACCAATTCAAATATAATAACTCTTAACAAGATATGTGATTCTAGGTTGAGGTCATTTTATTCAATCATGTTCATCACGTACCCATATCAATCATCTCAGATCAAATCATGCATTAGTCAAATTGACATGGCAATCAACTATCAAATAATTAAGTTTTATGATTCACTTGGGGAAGTCATAACGATTTATTCAAGCAACGATTGATCGTTTAAATTGTAGCCACATGGTATTATAGCAAGCAAGAAAGGGGTGCTTACAGTATACTCTTAATGTTCTCTATTATCATCCTTAAGGTAGTCCACCATATTTGCAATGTCACCTAGATATATATATTTATTTTAAGGACAAAGTAAGATTTTAGAAATAAATCATTTAGCTGAATTTTATTTAAGTTTTCTCATCTCATAATTCAATTTATTATTATAAGTCTCCAAAAAGTAATAAGTATTTTTTAGCTATTAGAGCTTACTAAAAAATTATTTCTTATTGATAATATTATCTTATCTTTATTCATATATATTAGTAGAGAGAGAATATATATAAATATATATATATATACGCATATACACATTGTTTCTATATATATATATATATATTTGTTCACATAATATCATAGTAAAAAAAATATTCTTCAAAATATTAGTCTTTTTTTTTTAGCTCGTAGCCACAAAGGACCAAATTGACCAAAGAAAATCAAGGAACCAGACCAAATTAAGTAAAAATTGCAAAGGTAACCAAGGAAAGAAAGGCTAAACCTCTTATGCCATCCCTTAAACAATATACAACACGCAGGACAAACTATTGTTATTATATTTTTTATTTCATTTCATTTTTCTCCTCTCAGTAAACCTTCTGAAATGTCCATATTCCAACAAACATGAAACAACATCACCCCAATGTTTGTCAATCACCATGTAGTAGATTATCTTGTAGGCTATTAGTCTTATTTTATAATATAAAAAGGAGTAAAATCACTAAATAATCCATGTAGGACATTTCTCAATAATGACCAACTCAAGTCTTGTTATATAGAATAAACATTAATGGTAAATAATCCATGTAGGACAAGTGATTAGTGGTTTGCTAACACTATGAGTTGTAGGTTTTTCTTATATAATAGTTGATTTTTGACTCAAAAATTTTTTATTGATTCATTTTTCAAATCATCTAAAGTTATCGCATCTTGAATCTACTCTATGTGTACTTTCAAATCATGCAAAATTTTATCTAAAAACTTGCCTATAATACATTTGAAACTTAGATTAAATTAACCCCTGCAACTATCAAGAATCGCAAAACAATAAGAAAATTTGATCTTTTAACTTGATTATCTTACCGCTCGATGAATGACGAATAGTGCAATAGTCCAATATTGAAATTGTTCCATGCCTATTGTCTAGTGGTGTAATAGTTTGTCGAGAGGTAGTTGGAAGAGAAAGAAACCAAGGCTTGAAATAGGTAGGCCTAGCTGGGTTGAAATTTGGAAATTTTAACTAAGTTTCAAATATTAGCTCAAGAAGTCTAATATGATGGTGCTTTCCAACCAAGTAGACTATGTCTTGGCCATAGAGTAGTAGTGGAGTGGATGTATGTTCAGAGTAAAGTTTAGATATGTGTTTGGACCTGATTTTGTTTGAGCATGTGGGAAAACAAATAGGAGAGAAAATGAATATCTAGGGTCATATTTATTGAAAGAGGAGGAAGAAAAAAGTGCTCTCCTACATGGCCTAAAAGAGAAAACAAAGACTTTAATATAATAGTGTTTGAAAAACAACATGTTAGAAACAAACACGTGTTGTCAAGAGAGAGAATGGATGGATAAGGTGATTGATCATGTGTGCTTTCCTCGTCAATGTTCTACAGTTATACATAGGGTGGCCAAAATTTAAGTTTTTGTCTTAATGACTTTATAGCACTTGTATAACTTATACACGTGATGAAACTATTTCTACATCATATTTTACAAAAAGTTTACTGGCAAACTATAATTATTTATAACACATAATAGCATACTAAATTTGTCACTTTCTTATTGTTACTATGTAATTTTATATACTTATATTTATTTTTATGTTCATTAACTATTTAGCAACTAAAATTCAATATTTTTGAGATCCAACTTTGGAATGAGACCTCTTATCATGTTTGAGATCCAACTTTATCCCTTTTTTTTTAAGCGAACATGATGATCTTCCTTGAAACTTATTTTATTAATTATTTATAAAAATTTAAGGTTTGAAACCTTAATTTCAACCTAACATATCTCCAATCGTATTTGAGAGCATATGTTTATAATGGGATATTACATGTACGACCTGATTGTTGAAACCTATAAGGTCATAATCGTATAATTTTTTTTAGCACAATAGCTTCTATCTCCTCTGATCGTAAGCATGCTTGAATAGGATGTCAATTAAACTTTCAGTGTCTACCATTGCTTTACAGATGTGAAAGTTCATGAACGGGTGTTGATGACCAAAGCATCCTAGTGTAATGTTTCTATCCCTTAGAGGTCTTTGTTTGAGAAGGAGTCGAAAAATTGTCAGCCTTCGACCCTCTCATCGAGCTCACCTGCATGTTCTATAAGGATTAGTCAAGTGGGTATTTTCTTTGCACCCAGTTCAGGACAAGCTCATTTATCAAGATGACCTATGGATGAACCCTTTACATAGCTTGCTTACACTTAGTTTATTTTGCATCAATACTAACCTTGATGCTAAGTTGATGATATAGACACCTGAGGTCGACACCCTAGACACTCTAAGCAAACTTGCCAAAAAGCTTAGACTCAGTATCCCACCACCCCAGTATACATGTCCAGTAGTAGTGCTCCACTTGTCCTAGCTTTTCTTGACATCATACCACATTCCCCTTTGTCTTTTGTCTTATTTACCCCTTTTTTGCTTTGTACTAGGTTCCCTTTAAATTTATATTACCCTTTTTATAATTTCACGTATTTCTTAGAATCTTAGGGACTTACTATAAATAGTCCCTCATCATTGTAATCGAATTATTATTATCTTCATTGTTAATGAATATTCCATTTTTTGTTCTCCTGCGAGGACCCCTCCAAGTACATCCCTTACACTCTTAGTAATTCAAGGTTAGTGGTGAGTAGACCTTGTCTCTTTACTTGTAAGTTATATCAACTAAAAAATAAGTCATGTTGTGTTCTTCAATGCATCATATTTGAGGAATACTCACTGCTTCCTCTTCGATATCTCGAAGGACCTATTTCTTTCCCCTATGGTAAGCTCTTGTGATAACTTATCTCTAAGTTATGAGCCTCGTACTTGCGGGATTAGGTTCGATAATCGAGTTAGGGTGTTTAGGAAGGTAATCTGATTAGGCTAAAAATCTATGATGGGCTTAGCAATATTAGTCAAGGAGTTTTCATAGGTTTGGAATTTAAAAATATAGCTAAAATAGTGAGAATTTATCATATTATTATATAATTATCGATAACGTGTCAAATAGATTTTGAAAATTAATGAACACTTAGAGATTAATTATAGGGATAATATAATTAATAATGTATATAAAATAATATGTAAAAGGCAGTTGTATACAACGAGTATATTTAACATATAAATATATGCACTCAAAATCACTAAAAATACTTGAAAATATGAAAAATTCACTAAGTAAATAAAATAAATAAGCAAAAATTATAAAAAAAATAGTAAGATAACCAGGAAAACATCCCATGAGGCATGGCAATCTTAGAGCATGACTGGAAAATTAAAAGTGGACTAAGGAAATAAGAGTTGGACACCTTGCTTAAGTTAGAAACACATGTTAATAGGGAGGAAAAAAACAAAACACTTCCAAACTCTATTATAAGCATACAAAACTCTTTCCTAAAGAATGTTTAGCTCATTTGATACTTCAAAAAAATTTTGAAAGAGAGAAAATGAGAAAAGAAGAATGCAAGGAAAATTGGAAAGAAAATAAATCAAAATAAGGGATTGAAAGGTAACTAAGGAAAACCACCATCTAGGAGTGAAGCTAGACCACTGCTTAAAGGAGCGGCTACCAATTGGTGTGGTCAATAAGCCCTATCCCCTCCACGATGGCTAGAGCTTCGAGATCTAGTAAGTGACCACTTCACCTTGATTCTAACTAAAACTTAGGAAAAATAGCAAATGAATCTCAAAAAGTTTGGAACTTAGTTTTCTTAAGCATTTTTGGATGAGGAATTCAAATTTCAAATTATATTTTCAAAATTTTGAGTGTTAATATAAGGTCATTTAGAAAAACATCCTGCATGTTGATTTTTGATCAAGTTCTTGAAAAGCCAATTCATATAGTTTCAGCTTAAAATTTTATGGGTATACTCCTAAGATATTATATTTTGATGTTATGTGATTGGATTGTTAAAATTTGGTCCTTGGATTTTTGGGAAAATTTCTATTTCATGTAAATAGTGCATTAGAGAAGTTGTTTCACTAAAGAGCTTGATAAATTATTTTAAAGTGATGGTATAATCTATATTCACCTACATGCAGTAGCTAAAGGTAGTTAATTATAAGTTTAGGAATTATGATTTTTGAGTAAGAATGGGTATTTGGTGGTTTAAGGTTAATATACTAAGTTTCCATGTAATTATAAATGAGTAGCTAGTATAATAAGAAAGGGTATAAATAATTGAAGTACTTAGTTGATATTTGCTGCTTATGCAGGGTGTTGGAGTTCTAGAAAATCAAGGTATGTTGGAGAATATGTGATGAAGGAGGATGTAGAAGTAATAGTAGAGTAAAAAACTGTGTCAAAAAGAAGATCATAATATAACTTGGCAATGAATAATTTGAATACACTAAAAATTGGCTTAGGGTCAAAAAGTGGTTTATATTTGGACTCTATATCCTTATTAGAGTCAAAATATAAGTTAGAAACCTCTTAGACAAAAACTTATATCGGAATGTGAGATCAGAACCTAAGTTAAAAACTCAATTAGAAAGTAGTTTGATGGAAGAAGATAAATGTAAGAGTGATTAGAAATTTGAAGACGGTTAGAGTTAGATATTAGATCACTTGGAGTCAGAGAGTAAGTTAGACAGTTGCTTGCTTATAACCTCTAAGAATTCACCGGAGTTAGAACCTAGATCAGAAATTACTAGGCAGCAACCTATGCTGAATTACTAGGTCAAAACCTTGGTCAGAATTTACACTACTAAGCTAATACTTAATAAAATCCTTCAAAAACTCACCTAACTCAACTGAAGAACATACTTAAATGTCAAAATGAACTCATATGTTATTCATTGGATAGAAACTAAAGAAGTTACCTTGAATTTTAGAGATAATAGAAGAAGATGAAAGTGACACACGAGGAGAATGAGCATCAATGTCCAGGTAAGTGGGATTAATGCTTTATAGCATTTTGCAGTATTTTAAAGTACTTAGAGGCTGTAGTATGCTTTTAGCTTGTAATTGTAATGTAGTTGTATGTGTATGTGCTATGCATGTGCTTATGAATTGCCTTACTATTAATGTGGAAACTAAGCTCTATGATGTAGTTGCTTATGTATTTCATCTTATTTGGACTAAATGAATTGGTTGATCACCCCAAAAAATGAACTAACTTAAACTCAGCCTAACTTCTAACCTATCATGCATCTCAACCTATTAGGAGTAACGATAAGGATTATCGGGCCAAACACAGACCCATTTGATGAGGATAGCTGAAATGGTCCTTTCCTCACTTTTAGTTGAACTAAATGACAAGAGAAGAGACTACAGCAAGGTTGAGGGTCATGGTTTGAAATAAGTCTTAGGTGAAGGGTGTCATACCTCAAATGGGAGGAGTTGTAATAGTCCCATCATGTAAACTATTCTAAGACAAAAGCTAACTTCACAACTGTTATTGTAGATATAGCCTGCACAAGGCGTATACAACTTAACCAGCCTAAAGCATCCAATGGGTACCTATCTTAAGTAGAACCTATAGCATATGCTTTGAAAACATTTATGAAAAACCTTGTAATATGTAATTTTACTGCTTAGTTTATATTTACATAGAAGTATTTACATCAAAAGAGTATATTCTCACAAGATGGTTTCCCAAAAGTCATAGGTTTCTATCATACACATTTATACAGACTTTACTTGAAAACTAGTGGCTACCTAAGGAGGTTGGTTAGTTTTCTTAAAAGACCCAAACTTCAAAAGTTTTCCAATTTCAACAACCATCACATATCTTCTTACTCCCTAAACCCTTTGAGTACTAACCTGTGGTTGGTTATATCTCTACATCTTTAGTTCTTTAGTTAATACGTACAACAGAATCTATAAGGATATGAAGATAACTGGCTTAGTAAGTGGGACAGAAACTAAAGAGTGCAATAAAAATACAAAAAAAGTTATTAATTTCATGAAATGTAATTCAGTCACTCAATCATATGATACATCACACAATGTTATTCAAACTATTATAAAATTAGAGAAATTACATTCACTCTAACCGGAATTGAAAAGTTTCAACGTAACTCAAATCAAACCAAACACAAGCTTGTGCAATGAAAAACCTCTTCCTCCCTAAACTACCTTTAAACCATGGCCCCCGACCTTATCACTACCTCCTCTCTACCATTTAGTTTAACTAAAGGTAGGGAAAGGATCATTACTACTATCCTCATTGAATTGGATAGGTATTTAGTCTGACACACCTAATTATTTCCCCTAATAGGTTGTTATGCATGATTAGTTGAGTTAGTGATCGAATTTCTATTATTTCCCTTTAAGGGTAAAAAAACAAGATTAAAATAGCCAACAATATACAATCAAGCAAAATAGCATGCCCAGGAGTTCAACTCTCATCACAACACAAATTATTAGTCACACATATAGAATGTGCATAGATAGCTAAGTTACATCTACAAACAATACACTCTTAAGCTTCTAGATGCTTTAATACATTATCCCAACCAGTAGTAAAGTCACAATCCCAATCTACTTGTACTAATGCTCACTTCGATAGGTCTTTATCATCAACGTTTTGCTAACTTGAAAATCTTATATATACCATAACCTAAATTTAATTTTCATAAGGTTTACGAAAACGATGGGGTTTTATCTAACTCTACATATTATCATCTAACTTGGTTAGAATGCTATTTAGATAGTTATTTTAATGACATTGCATACATACATACATACATACATACATACATACATATATATATATATACATGTTTGAAGCGTACTATTCATATATGATAAAGATAGTTATACTTATACATATACTTAGTTATTATAACTTTATTATATAAGTTATATTTAGCTAATATTAATGGTCATACATAATCACATTATTTTCATATTATTTAAACAAAAAATATTCTTCATAATTTTCTAATTAAACATAGTAAAATATGTATCATCTAACCATAGTATGTATATATCATAACCCAAGCCATATAATGTCACAAAATATAACAGGAACACTAAGTAATCACGTTCAACTAGAATACATATAATTAGGCTTTAATTGAATAATTAACATATTTTGGCCTAATATTACTAAAAATGTGTCTTGGTTAGTAAATTAAACTATTTAACTAGGAAAATTCATAATAAATAGCTCAAAATATCAAATAAATCCAAAAAAATTTTTGCATACTCATAAAACAACTAGCAACTTGTTTCATACAATCAAGTTTGTTGCCTATATATGTTAAATTACGTTTTTACCCTTAAATTACAATTAATTAAGTAAATATATCATTTTAATACAAAATAATTTCTAACAAGTCCTAATATTATTATAAGTGTCTAAAATTCATCAAATGTCAATTTCATCAATTATTTTTAGAAAAATCAATTTATTTCAAAAAATGCCAGTTTTAGTTATTTTTAAGGTAAAAAATACAATAAATAATAAACATGTATGACATCAAAATCAGGTTACATAGCATTAAACTAGATGTAATAAGGATCCTACAGAAAAATTTTGAGCTCAAAACAATATTATTTAATATATTTATTTTTGAATTAGAAATTTGAATGAATAGTGCACTTTCTTAAGGAAGTATATAAAATACTTATAATTTTACAAAAATAAAAATACAACATGAAAGTATCCTAGAAATTGCCTAGGAATAAAGTTTTCTAGATTTTTTCTAATCAATTCACTATTTTTAGAAAATAATTGAAAAACAAGACAAAAATTGGACTTACGTATTCATTGGTGCTCCAACTACCGTCGACCGATGAGGGTACGTCAGATAGCTAAGGTGGTGGGTAGACTACTAGGGAGCAATAGGGTTTAGCAACATATCACCGGTCGGTTGGGGAATTAACTCAAAGCGGTCCTTACTCAGTTTCTTTTATTTTTCTATAATTTTTCTAGAATTTTCCTTTAGTTTCCTAAGTTGCTAAATATTTGATCTAATATCCTAAGGTTCTATTTCAACTGGTTTGATGCAGCTAGAATTTTCCTTAAGAGTTTTATATATATATATATTTTATTTCTTTTACATTTCCTCTTTTCCAAGCATGAGGTGGTTAATTTCCTTAATCTAGCTTTTGAATCATCATTTCTGATGCTTGTTGGAATGCCATAATGAAATCTAGATTTTCCCTTACCTTTCAATTGAATTTTGTTGATTTTTTACTAAAATTTTGATATTTTATGTATATTATATTAATATTTAGTGGTTTTGTTAATATACCTATATATATCCTATATACTTGGTGCATATAATGAGTAATCATAGTCATGTAATTAATATTTAAGATATTTTTTCGTTTTAATTTTGTGAATTTGTCAATTATTTTATACATTTATAGATTTTCAAGTCAATTTACAAGTATATTTTTTATATATACCAAATATATTCATAAGTGCATATATTTATTCATATACTATTTTACATAGTGTTATTTACTTTTATAGCTTAAATAATTTATCTTTAATATCTCGTTATATTTTAGGTTCGATTTCAGGGATTTCGATAAGTTTTATAATAAATCGAATAACTATACTTCAAGGCTAAACTTAAGGTTTTATAAAATTATTTTTAAAATCTAACTTTACTAAATCATTTCTATTAACTTTTCTGACCTAATTATAAAATTCGAGTTCAATCGGATAATTTTTTTTAAATGCCCTAAATTTAGGTATGGTTATTCTATATACGATTTTAGGTGCTTATAGAAGGTATTCTCCATTGCACAAGCCCCAATTTGGTTTCAATTCACAAGTACATAGCGTTAAACTCCTTGTTCAAATTAAAGTGAGTGTAATTTCTTTAATCTCACAGCGGACCAGATAATGTATGTGCAAGCACATGTCGTGCAATATCATTTGCTTGCACATACATTGCATCTAACTAATTTAGTTGAAAACCTTAAATGTATTTATGTTGAATGCATACTTCTATCTTTGTCCTATTTACTTAGGAAGTCATCATTTATTCTCTATAGTTGTCTTAAAAGTTTAGAGTAGACTTATAAGCACACCACTTAAATCTAGAAGATTGAACGTAGGGTCGGGAAAGTGAGCATTATGAAGAATTAACTAAATTGTGTCCTAAACGTCTATATTACTAACTTTTAAGGAACTACTAAGGACTCCTTATGTGGCTCTTTAGTTTTCTACAACTAACATGTTTACTAAGTTTTGTAAGCTTGTAGACTTGTACAACTTTCTTCTTAGGCTTAGGCTTGTCACTATTTCCTTTACAAATATAATTTTGTAAATACTTGTAAGTTTTGAATATTTTGCTGAATATCACTTTCCAAACTCAAATGTTCTAAAGAACTTCAATGAAAATATCAAGCTTTTATAATCATCTTCTAAGATTACACCACAAGTTTATAATAGACAGGTATAGAATTGAACACTTCAAAATGGTTGAGTTTAGTTCCCCTGATGTAAACTAAGTTTATGATAATATCTATAAGGTCAGCCTTTATCCTAGAATGGTTTACATAATGGGACTGTTGTAACTTCACCTCTTTGGTGCGTAACATAAGGCACATTAAAAAGTTTCTAGTATCAAAGCTTGAGGTAAGGACTCAGGGCTAAGTAGTTACATTGTTTGAATTCTTGTGAGTGTTATAAGTGTTCTATTTTACTCTGTTTTCAGTAACACGAAACAAAGCAAGTTATTAAGGTGGTGCAAAGTAACGTTTACTAATGTTGTGTAGAGGGTCTTGTTGGCTTGCATAGTAGTTGATTGTGCTGTGAAAATGCCGAATCTAAGTGTACAAGGGGAGATAGCTGATGTTGAAAGTGAAGCGCATGGGTGTTATCATATTGAGCAATAGACTACTCGAAGTATTGAAGAACATATTCAAAACTTCACCACCATTGTACTAATTTGGCCATAACCATACTTAGTTTTGTGAATGCTCGCTTCCATGATAGAAATGTTGAGCATAGCCAAGGAGCGTAGGAATGATTGAAGGGACATGGTGCAGTAATCCAAGCTAAAGATGCCATGAACATTCCACCAACCCGACCTGTCTAGGCTGGAGGAATCATCCAATGAAGACTTGAGTTAGAAGAGGTTAATGAAGAGGAGGATCAACAATTTCATAAGTTTTATGAATGCAAAATTCGAGCTCCTACATGGATTAAGAACATTAAGGTACAAATAACGAGTTCTCCAGAACAGAAGGTACCTATGAATATATGGACTGGGAGGAGAAGACTAAAGAGATATTTGATTTATATGATTATGAGGTTGGCTGCTTTAGAGTTTTTTAGGTATGCAGCCATGTAGTGGAAAATGGTACAGACCACACGTCGACAAGCCTAATGGAAGATTAGGACTTAGAATGAGATGAAACAAGTCTTGAAGAATAGATTTGTTCTTGATCACTACGAGCAAGATACCTTTTGATGTCTTCACGAGCTCAAGCAAAATAACCAAACTATAGATGAGTGTGTCTAAGAATTTCAGCTATTGATGATCCATTATAATGTTGATGAACTAAAATCGGGGACCATTGCTAGGTTTCTATTTAGACTACGACCTAAGATTGGGAACACAGTAGAAGTGTAGAGGATAGGGTCTTTAGATGAAGCTATGCATATCTCTCAAAGGGTTGAGTAGTAGAGGTGGAATCAGTTTAGCTAAGCACCGAGTAGCCGACCTGGTATGCTAAGTCTACCTATCACTAGACCACCCTATAGTTCTTAAGTGGACTAATGTAGACTAAATCCGAGGTGACCTAATGATAGCTAAGTTAAAGCTAAGGCTAAGAAACCGGAAGTCAAGAAGGACTTTGGCTACAGCTTAGGATAGAAGACATGGGAGATTAAATGTCTCAAATGCCTTGGTTTTGGACACAATGCTAATTAATGTCCTAATCGACGTATAATGGTCATTAAATGCAAGGAACTGCAGTTTGAGGTAAAGAGTACTAATGAAGGAGAAGAGGAAGTGAATGTTGAGCATTTGTTAAAAGAGTTCCAGGAAGATCTTGATGCCCTAACCTGACCTAAACTTGGACTATACTTCAATATGGTTGTCACAAGGATTCTTAGTATCATTGTTACAAATGAAAGTGAGTAGAGGGAATATATTTTTCATACTAATTGCTATGTGAATGGCAACCTATGTGCCTTAATCATTGATGAAGGAAGTTATATTAATGTGATGGCACAAGGGGTGGTAAAGGCCCTAAAGTTGCTGACCTATTCTCACCCTTGACCTTACAAGATCCACTTGCTTAATGAGAAATGTGGACTTCCAATTACTGAACAGGTAAAAACACCAATCTTCATTAAGATAGATATAAGGACAAGTTATTGTACGACATCCTACCAATGTATGCCTTACACATACTTCTCAATTGACCCTGGTTATTTGATTTGAGGATACTCCATGATAAGTACCGAAATACATGCATATTCTAAAAGGACAGTAAGTAAGGATGTACTTACCCCTATGAGCCCTAAGGAAGTTCAAGAATCATAAGCTAAGATCTCTAAGTCCTTATAGAAGAATTCATTGGTCATCTCTTGACTTAAATTCTCTAAGGTAGTCATGTTGGAAGAGTGTGTCTTCCTATTGATAAGAAGATTACTAGAGCTAGAAGAAGTTGGAACATTGCTGGTCAATGTGCAAGCCTCACTCCAAGAGTATGTAGACTTATTTCTTAACGAACTACCTAAGGGGTTACCCCCTATTAGAGGCATCGAGCGTTGCATTGATCTCTAACCTGGAGTGGCTATACCAAACTAACCTACTTATAGGCTCAATTTTGAGTAAGCAACTAAGCTCAAGAAGCAAGTTGATGAATTGATTAATTAAGGGTATGTTAGAGAGAGTATGAGCCTCTGTATTGTGCCAATTATTCTAGTACCAAAGAAGGATGGCTCTTGATGGATATGTATTGATAATCAAGCTATCAACAACATTATTGTCAAGTATGGACACCTGATACCTCAACTAGACAACATGTTGGATGAGCTATATGGTGCTCAAATATTTTCGAAGGTTAGTCTTAAGAGTAGTTACCACCAGATTCGAATGAAATCGGGTGACGAGTAGAGGACAGTTTTCAAAACGAAGGATGGTCTCTTCGAATGGTTAGTTATGCCCTTCTGACTTACCAATGCACTAAGCACTTTTATGTGGCTTATGAATCATATATTAAGAACATTGATCGAAAAATGTATAGTAGTTTATTTTGGCGACATTCTAATGTATAGTGTTGACCTTTCCTCTCATATTAAGCACTTGTGAGTTGTATTTGAAATTCTCCAAGTTGAACACTTGTTTGGTAACTTGAGGAAATGTATGTTCTGTCAAAGTGAGTTTATGTTTTTAGGGTATATTGTATTAGAAGAGTCTAAGTCAACAATGAGAAGGTTAGAGTGATTTTTTATTAGCTTACTCCTACTTATGCAACAAGTGTATGAAGCTTCCACGATCTAGCTTCATTCTATTGGCAGTTTATTTGAAACTTCAGCTCTATAGATGTACCATTGACTAAGCTGACCAAGAAGAACTCAAAGTTTAAATGGCTGAAAAAGACTTAGAAGAGTTTTAAGGAGATAAAGTCTAAGTTAACATCCGCTCTTGTGCTTACATTACCAAACTTTGACAAAGTTTTTGAGTTAGAGTGTGACGCCTCTAGAGTAGGCATTGGTGCCATCCTCATGCAAGAGCATTGACTTGTTGCGTACTTTAGCAAGAAGTTTAGTGGTGTTGCTTTAAACTATTCTGCGTATGACAAAGAGTTCCATGCTCTTGTCTAAGCATTTCAAAACTAGCAACATTACTTGTTGTCTTGGGAATTCATCATCTTACAAACCATTAGTCCCTTAAGCATTTGCGAGGTCAACAGAAGCTCTCCCAACGTCATGTCAAGTAGGTAGAGTTCTTAAAAACCTTCTACTATGTGATCAAGTACAAGAAGCAGAGTTCTAATAGTATGTTGATGCCCCATCACATCGTCATATATTTGTCACCACCCATAAGCTCAAATACTTAGGTTTGATATTCAATTTGATGAGTATGAACAAGATCTTTACTTTGGGCCCATAGTAGTCAAGCGTAACTATGGAGGAGTTATGGATGAGTTTTACTTGAAACAAGGGTTTTTGATAAAGGAAGGGCTTGTATGTGTACCGAATGTCTTTGCCAAAGAGCTACTAGTTCAAGAAGCTTATGCAGGAGGCATTGCTAGCCATTTTAGGGAAAATTAGATACATGCGTTATTAAGAGAGAATTTCTATTAGCTAAGATAATGATGATGTTCACAAGGCTCTTGAAAGGTGCAAGGTGTATAAGTGTGCAAAGTGTCGAAAGGAACCATATGAGGAGTACACACCCTTGCCTATACCAGAGTAGCCATGGATGGACCTAAGCATGGATTTCATGCTTAGACTACCCCAAATAACTGAAAAACATGACTTCATCATGATATTGGTCGATCGATTCAGTAAGATGAGCTACTTCATTCCTTGCTATAAAACCGAGGATGCTTTATATGTTGCTAACCTCCTTTTGCAAGAGATTATATGGCTTCATGGAGTCCTAAAAAGCATTGTTTCAGATCGGGATACTAAATTCATGAGCTCCTTTTAGCGGACCTTGTGGAAGAAGCTCGGTACTAAATTGCTATTGCGTACCTCCTGCTACCCCTAGACAGGCAATTAGACTGAAGATGTAAATAGGACAGTTGGAAATCTATTATAAGCCACTATTAAAAAGAACTTATAGGATTGGGATTTATGCCTACTTATCATTGAGTTTGCTTATAATTATTCTACCCACAGCTCAATAAGAAAATTACCTTTGAGATTGGTTACGAGATCAACTGAAATTTGCCATTAGACATGATCTCTAACCTGACCTCTTGAAGAGAGAGCCAATCCGAATTTCAGTGAGCCAAAGAGTTTAAGAAGTTACATAAGAAGGTTACTAAGCAACTAGCCAAGATAGTAGCTCAGCAATAAGAATAAGGCAATAAAGGTGCGTTGTATTCCACCGTAAAGACCTTGTTTAAATTCACTTCAATAAGGAGAGATTCCTTGCTAAGAGGAAAAGTAAGCTATCATTGAGATCTTATGGTCTCTTTAGAGTTCTTTGGCAAATTAATGACAACGCCTATGAGTTAGAATTACTTAAAGAGTATGGAATATCGCCGACCTTCAATGTCATCAACCTGATGTTGTATACACCTAAAGATGAGGTAGAGCAAGATTTGAGGGTAAATCTTCAATAACCCCAAAGAGTTGATGGATTGCTGACCTTCAACCCTCTCATGGAAGTTTGCCTTTGTAGTCTAAAAGGATTAGTCAAGCAAACATTTTCATTGTACCCAAGCTCAAGATGAGCTCCTTTATCAAGACGACCAATGGATGAATCCCTTACATAGCCCACATGGATGTACTTTATCCTACATCAATACTAACCCTAATGTTGAGTTAATGATACAGACACCTAAGGTCAACCTTCCAAACACTCTGAGCAGACTTGCCAACCAGTTTACCTCACTAAGCAACTGCTCAAATTATCCCACTAACCCATTGTACAGGCCCAATAGTAGTGCTCCACTTGTCTTAGCTTTTCCTATCGATCATACTACATTCCCTTTTGATCTTTTGTCTCATTTACCCATCTTTGCTTTATATTAGGTTCCCTTTAATTTTGGATTACCCTTTTTGTAATTTTCACATGTTTCTTGCAACCCTAGGAATTTACTATAAATAGTCCCTTATCATTATAGCCGGAATTATTATTATCTTTACTGTTAATGAATATTCCATTTTCTATTCTCCTATGAGGAACCCTCTAAGTACATCCCTTATAATCTTATTTAATCTTGCTAATAGCTTAAGGTTAGTGGTGAGTACACCTTGTCTCTTGACTTGAGAGTCATATTAAGAAAAGTACAAGTCATGTTATGCTCATTGGTTTGTCATATATGAGGAATAGCTTCACGAAGCAACTTGAAATCCAACCCACATTGCTTCTTTTTCAATATCTCGATGGACCCATCTCTTTCCCCTATAATAAACCCTTAGGATAACTTAGTTCCAGGGTACACTAAAATAGAGGTGCCAATTCTTAGCCTCTTCTCCTACAGGCTTAGCACTTACTGGTTGGTTGGGGCATTACTCAAGTGCTAAAGCTCGATCAACTTACTAGGTGAGGGCCTCCATTGATCTTGTTGATGACGCCATTAGGGGCTCGATTATGCAGTTGTTGTTGGCATTATTTTCTTCATCCTAATACCCTTCAATTCACCACCTCTTAGGAGGTCATTTTATATGGTTATCAAGGTTACCAATGTATACCCTAAGGTAATCGTACCAAATTGTATACTTGATAGCTTCTTATAATTGGTAGCACTCATTAGTATTATGCCTTCGATTGTGGTAGAACTTGTAATATTTGTCATTGTCTCTATTGATAGGCCCAATCTTCATCCTCTTAAGTCGAAAGAGAATTCTCTGTTGTGGACTTCCATGAATACCAATGACTTGTTTAGGGTGCATGTTGGGTGTAGCTTAGTATTAGGTTGGAATGCTTTTAGTCTGTCGAACTACTTCTCCTATCCTTAGGGGTTGAGCCCCTATCCTCCTCTTTCTTCTTATCTAACCTCTCTTGGTTAGCTTCGCACTTAACATAAATATTGTCTTCTTAGTTGATATACTTTAGGAAACTCCTCTAAAATTTGGCCATGTTTGAGTGTTTATTCTTGAATAGGGACTTAAAAATGTCCCCTAAAGGTCTCACACCCTAAGTTGCTGCATAGATGGCTACACCTTCATTGAGGTGTGGAATTTAGGCCATAGCTACATTAACCCGAGATACATACTCTTAAAGTATTTCCCTTTCCTTCTAATGAATGAGGTATAAGGATGAGGTGTCCCTAGTGGGAAGCTTACTTGTCTAAAAGTGTAACAGGAATCATTGGGCTAACTTATCAAAGCTAGAGATGGAATTCTTGTATAAGTGGTTAAAGTATGTTTGTGCTGCCTTCCTTAGGGTACTAGGGTAGGTTTTGCATCAAACCTCATCGTTAAGGCCATGCAATTCCATCACTGTTCGAAATTAGATTAGATAATGATTTGGATCCACGTTACCGTCATAAGAGTCTAGTAATAATAATGTAACATTTGGTAGGAGTACTTCTTGCTACATCACCTGTATAAATGGTGACTTGCTACTGACACTTAGGGTTGTGACATCATTTTTCTTACTCTTTAGCCTCTTAGAGAGTTTTGCCACACATTCCTTTAGCCGGTCCATATCTACATCATCCATTAGATGTTTGGAAGGTGTTGCAAACTGTTGTAGCCTATTGTTTCATGTGACAACTTTAGGTCATCTACATGGAGTGACTGATAGAGTTATTATTCCATAGTAATTAGCAACTTGTTCCTTTTCAACACAATCATGGTTACAACCATCCGTAAACTATACCAATTGGTTTTGAGCATAAGGTCACAGTCATAGGAAGGAGCTTTTTTCTTGCCATAAAGGTGTAAGGGAATGACTCTTCCTTTGACTTAGACTATAGATGTTGGTTTCCAACTAGGGCATGCTATTGTACTTCTCCTCCTCTTAAATGTAGTCCTACAACTTCTAATTCCATGCATGCAACATCTCGTTCGGAGTCTTGATTCTTTTCATTTTATTTCAAGATCTCATCATTCTTAGCTACAACATTGCAGTACATGGCCTCCAAATTCATGAAGGGTTATAGGTCAAAAGTTGGGGAATTTTGACTACTCTTGTTAACTTATCGATTACTTTATTGGTTGTTGGCATCAACCTATTGTTTGTTGGTGACTTGAAGAGAATTAGTGGTGATCTTGGTTGTTTTAGCCATTATTGTTGTAGGGATTTAAATAAATGTGGTTTCGCTTTCCTTCAAATGGCACCAAATGTCGCCTTAGGATTTTTTCCAGTAAAGATAAAACTTGATTGGGCCTAAGCCTGCGAAAGAGAACATGATAAGAAGTGTTCGATTTTGTACAATGTGACCACTATAATAGTTAAGTTAAAACACTGAGGAATGCTATACAGTAAGAAGGCAATAACTTAGGAGCAAGTGAAGGTACCTTTTTCAATGGGGATTGGCACTTATTTATAGTGGTTATAAGAGAGACATATCCAAAAAGTGAATAGATGCAAATCCTACCCAAAAACAAAAGTGTATCTTCCTATTTTGGGCAAGATCCTTAAATGACATAGTGTACCACTAACCCATCCTAGGTATTCAGTATATCTGCTAGGCGCCCTTCAGTCCTTCATCTAAGCTAACCAAGCTAGTCTTCGACCTTTGGGGTGACTTAAGCATGAGAGCATGATGCTCTAAGGTTAGAGATCGATCATAAGGCCAAGAACATGGTAAACCAATCAAATTGGGCCTAAGTAGGTGAGATGGGCCCAAATAGGTCGACCTACTTCTCCTTAGATTGAAATGGGCCTTAGGAGCCTAATGTAAGCCTCATACTTACACAACTAGGTTTCATGCAATTGATTTAGGTTGTTCGAGAAGGTAACTCGATTAGTTCATAAACTTGCAAGAAGCTTATTAATATTAGCCAAAGAGGTTTCATGGACTCGAATTTCGAAAATATAATAAAATATAAAAAATATAGTCAAAATAGTAAAAATTTACAATATTATTATATCCGTACCGATAACGTGCGAGTAAGGTTTTGTTAAATAAAAAGCATCTAGAGATAAATTATGGGAATAACAAAATTATTAATGTGCATTAAATAATATGTAAATACTAGTATAAAATCGGCTATAATTAATCTATAAATGTATGTACCCGTAATTATTAAAAGTACTCTAAAATATGTAAATTTTACTTAATAAATAAAGAAAATATAGGAAAATTATTAAAAAATTTCAAGATCATTAGGAAATATCCCTAGAGGAGTAGCAAAATTGAAGTACTTAATAAAGTTGGAAAGAACCAACTTTGGACACATAAGGTAGTGCTTTAACACATATCTTACAAGGGTTAAAAAAATCAAACCACTCTATTACAAAATACAATCTACTCAAATTGACAAAAGTTTGGCTCATTTGGGAGTATACAAAAATCTTAGGAATGAATTCAAGAGAGAGGAAGTAGGGAAGAAAATTCAGAGTAAAAATAGTGTAAAATAGAGAGGCTAAGGAGTTCCCAAGGAAAATCAATAATTGAAAATGAAGGAAGACCATTACCTAAAGGAGTGGCTACCAATAGTTTTAGTCGACACACCCCCTCCCCTCTACAGTAGTTGGAGCTCTTAGTATCCAGTGAGTGTTCAATTTGCTCATTTTTAATTAAAATTCAATAAA
The DNA here is from genome assembly GCA_024138005.1 of Lumnitzera racemosa. Taxonomy (NCBI): domain Eukaryota; kingdom Viridiplantae; phylum Streptophyta; class Magnoliopsida; order Myrtales; family Combretaceae; genus Lumnitzera; species Lumnitzera racemosa. The sequence goes on from JAMXBC010000011.1 coordinate 64,930,576, forward strand.
AATAGCCAATGACCTTCAAAAGTTTTGAAACTTGGTTTTCCTTAGTATTTTTACATGAGGAATTCAAATCTCAAACCATATTTTTGAAATTTTGAGTACTAATATAGGATCCTTAAGAAAAGGTCTTGCACAGCAATTTTCAATTGCATTTTCAAAAAACCATCTAATGTTGTTTTAACCTAAAATCTTATAAGTTACTCCGAAAAGGTTATACTTTGATGCTCTATGGTTGGATTTTCAAAGTTTGATGGCTAGATTTTAGGGAAAAATTATTTTTCACAAAATAGTACGTTGGAAATAGGTTTTTCTAAAAGAGCTATGTTAGATTTTCGTAAACCATATTTTAATCTGTATATGCCAATGTACAGGAACTAAAAGTAAGTCAATTGAAGTTATAAGATGTTAATTTTCAAGTTTAAGTGGGTATTTGGTTGTTTAAGAGCTTAATTCTAAAAGTTTCAATGAATTTGTACCAAGTGAAAGGTACAATGAGAGAGTATATAAATGATTATAGGACTGAGTTGTTACTTGTTGCATTTACAGGTTTATTGAGGTTCTAAAACTCAGGGTAAGTTAGATTACATGTAAGTAGTATGATGTAGAAGTAATAGCATGATCAGAAATTCTGTCAGAAACTATGTTAAAATGTAATTTTGGTATTTAATATTTTGTGTATAATAAAAATTGGACCTAGGTTAGAAATTGAGTTATATTTGAACTTCACACCCTTTCTAAAGTTAAAACAAAAGTTGGAAACTTTCTAAATAGGAACCTAATTTAAGACAGTAGTTCAAAACCTTAGTCAAAACATATCTCACTTAATTAAAAACTTAATAAATGGCTAAAAGACCTCACTTAACTTAGATAAAAAAACAAGCCTAATATTGAAAATAAATTCTTACTTCATATGGTGAATAAGAACTAAAGTTGTGTATTGATTTTCGGGAATTGTTAACGAGCGTCACGCCTAGAAGTGGTAAAGTTGTAACAATCCTGTTATGCAAACCATTTTAGGATAGAAGTTGTCTTTATAATTGTTATCTTAAACCTAATTTACATAAGACGTTCACGACTAAGCCACTTTGAAATAAACAATTTATAAATTAAACATGTTATTTACTTAAGAAAATATGAAAAATATATACTAAAATTTCGAAATTCCAAGTAATGTTGTAAGATTTAATAACCTAACCTTACTTAAGCAATACATGCATTAATAATATAAGATTCCAAAATAATGATTAAGACCTTATAATATAACTAGTCATCAATTCAATTTCCTTACTCCCTAGAATCCAATGATAGCTAGCTTTAAGGTAGTTATGATACCGCTTCCAAGCTAGCACTAGTAATAATATCTATAGGGATGTGAGCAATCAACCACTCAATAAGTTAGGATAGAAACATAAAACTATATATCAAACACAAGCAGGGATATAATTAGTTATTTATATGCAATGTAACAAACGAATATCATCACACAACATTTTTTTCTTCATCATGAGATTAGAGAAATAACATTCACTCTAATTCGAGTTAAAGAGTTTAGTGTATATTTCAACAGCTTATAACCAAACCCACTCTAACTTGTGCAATGGAGACACTGCTCCTCTCGTAACTACCTTCAAACCATCACCTTCACCCATGCTACAATCTCCTTTCATGATACTTAGTTTAACTAAGGATGAAGAAGGGACCTTAATGCTATTTAATGCTATCTGGTGTTATCCCTTTTAAAGGAGTTGGTATTTGGTAGGAGAATCCTAAATGTCTCCCTTAATGGGTTAAAATGCTTAACCAATTAATTTTGTAAGCCATATATTATTAAGTCCAGTTAAGGTGATCAATTCATATCAAGCAAATATTAAACAATTGTAAACCAGTACAGCAAGTCAATAGTACACAATACGTTCAAGAACACATACATAGGCATGTGTATAATTAAATTATCTATAAGCACAAATAAGTATAATCTTAAGCCTTTGAGTACTATGAAATAGTACTCCAAAATACAATTACATATTGATCCCAAACTTACCTAGACTTCCTGCTTACTCACCCAAGGTATGACTCATAGTAGGTCATCATCAATAATCCCGATAATACGAATATTATTTTAGTTCTCATATAACAACCATAGATAGATTTTATTTTGTAATTATTATATTTAGTTTACGGTCTTAGTATATTTAGTTATTTAGGTCTAAGTCTCTTGGGATTACTCTTTTTATTTAGCCAAGTTTTGAATCTACTTCTTATTCTAATGCTAATTCAACCTTCGAGTCAAGTTTTGGTCTACCTTTTGATAACATTTTATTTGCAAGTCTTTTAAATGCCTTTTAACCTTTTCTTACGGTTTATTTGGTGAATATAACCTTTGGTTTAGGTTTTTGACTTACTCTTTAATATACTTCTATTAGCCTTAATTCTGATTTTATTTCCGAAGTAGATTCTGATTCGAGAATTGTCCATATTTTGACATAACCACTCATATATATGTATATGTATGTATATATATACACAAGTTTTAAATCATTAGTTTTAGTCTAAAATTATAATCTTACTCAATTACTTGAGATTTATATTATCTATAACCAAACTAGTTTTAAACTAGTTTCTAATTTAGTTTTTGAATGTTCCTAAATGGGGTTCTAATTCATTTTCTAGTTATAGTTTTTATCTATAAACCTTCAGAATTCCTTTGAAACCAATATATGAAATTTATCGAACTATACTTGGGCATCTTAAATTTTCATTTTAGCTTCTAACTAGTATTTTTGTCGATATAATACTTTATATTCCTGATTTAACTAACGAATTTGCTTCTAATGTGAGAATAACTTACGTTTTTCATATAAATTCCTAAATACATATTCCATATCAAATTTATATGAAGTTCTTAACGTTATAATATTTTCAATTGAACCTAATATTTGCTACTTATTTAATTTCCTATATACACATATTATACATTATTACCTAATCTATACTTAAACCACGTGTAACATTCTTAATACTACAAATATCATCTTTCATCACCAAATAACGTACCAATATATTAATTACACCCTAAATTAGAATTTGTACCAAATTAACCCTAAATGATAAAATTAACTTAAAATATACTATTTCATCTATGATTTTAAGGCTTAAAAATTAAGTAAAATTTTAGAAATTAATTTTTGAAAAATCTCTTTATAGCACTATCATATATATATCCTAGGCAACACATACAAAAAATTTAAGTTCAAAGCTACATCATTGAAGTCATTTAAATCAAAATCGAAAACTAGTTTAGATTTAGTAATTTTTAAGAGCAATATATCTTGAGACCTAATTTTATCAAATTAATATTTTTTCTTAAATCTACATATAAAAATATCTTAGAATACCAAATTTCATAACTGTTCATATATATTTAATATTTTTAATAAATTATACAAAAATTGAATGAGAATTTAAACTCACCAGTTAAAAGGCTTCTAGCCACCAGTAGTGGCTCTATCCTTATCGGCACAACCAGGCAGTGGGTCTACTATTTGATGGTGGTGGCCATTCCTTCCTAAGTTGTCATTGGGGGTGCATCCCTTTATAATGCTCTAATTACACTATATTTTGTCTATTTTTGGTAAAATTGCTTTCTCTCCACTTCTCACCTCTCCCTTAATTTTTCTAGGCTCTAAACAGGCAAAAATGAATTGTTGAAGAGTTGCTCTAAATTTATAGGGTTGTTTAGGTATTTTTATAGAATTATTGGTGGTCAAGTGTCCCTTTTCTTAATTTTTACTTTCTATTTGGTTAAATTTTATTCGTTGATTTTCTTTCCTTTAATCCCAACATGCTACGTCCAAACCATTCCACACTTTCCATGAATTTTTCTTGATTTTTCTTGATTAATTAGTATTATTTTAGCATATTTTAGGTATTTGAAATAATTTCGCATATTTTTACTTACACATAAATATATATGATACAAATAAATACTCATAAATATTACTTAATTTATTTTATGATTTTTAGTATACGTATAATTTATTTCTATCGATTCATTAATTATCGAAACTTATTTTACACATTTTTTTATAAATAACGGGTAATATACATATAACTTAATATTATAATATTTAATTATTTAATAATTTATTTTCTTAAATCCAAACTCACGAGATAACTTTTACTTATATTCTTAACTTCGTCATAAAATTTAAGCTCAATTAGACAACTTACCTAATCGCCGTCAATTTTATGTCTCGGATAACAAACACTTAGTTGCAGGGCTTACAATGAAGATGCACATAACGACTAAGGATAAGGCAACACTACATCAAGGTAAATAAAATCAATGCTTCACAATATTTTGGAGTATTGTTTTATAACACTTAGAGGGTTAAGTATGTCTTTGGTTTATGGTTGTAACTTTGTTGGTTATGTGTGTGCAATGCATGTGTTTGAGTATTGCCTTGTTGTTGCTATAGGAGCTAAGCTCCATGCTATGGTTGTTTTGTTAATTTTTTTTTTTTTTTAGATTGTGGGAATTGGTTGATTAGCCCAAAAATTGAACTAACTCAAACTCGGCTTAACTTCTAATTTGACATACATTGCAACCCATTAGAGGTATTTACTAGAATTCTTAGGCCAAACATTAATCCTTTTGATGAAGATAGCTAAGATTATCCTTTCCCAACCCTTAGTCGAACTAAGTGACAATAGAAGAGGTTGTAGTAAGGTTGGGGGCCATAATTTAAAAGTGGTTTCAAGCAAACGGTGTTCTCCATTACATAAACCCCAATTTGGTTTCAATTTATGAGTGTGAAACTTCAAACTTCTCAACTCAAATTAAAGCTGACACAATTTCTCTCATCACACAATAGATCGGATAATGTTATGTGATGGCATGTACTTATACATGCATTGCATTTGCTTATACATGCATTGTATTTAATTAATTTGATTGAAAACCTTGATTGTATTATGCTAAATGAATACTTTTATCTTCGTCTCACTTATTGAGTAAACTGTCACTCATTCTCCTATAGTTTGTCTTATAGGCTTCAGATAGATATATAAGTTCATCACCTAATTCTAAAAGTTTATAAAACAAGGTTGGAAAATGAGGATCAAGAAGAATTGGTTAAGCTTTCGTTTTGAATATCAATTTTACTAACTTTTAAAAAAATTACTAGGATCTCCTTAAGTGGCCTTCTAGTTTTTCACTATTAATGTGTATTTTGAGTATTATAAACTTGTAGACTTTTACAATGTTCTTCTAGGACTTATTATTTTTCTATGCAAATATAAGTTTATAAATACTTATCAACTTTGAAATATTTTTGGTGAGTCTCACTAATAAAACTCAATTATGTTGGAAAGATTTATTACAAATTCATCTTTAACAATCATTTTAAAGATTACACTACAGGTTTTTAATAGGTAGATAAAGAATTGGATACTTCAAAGTGGTTAAGTTGGATTCGCCTTGTATGAATTAGGTATATAATAGAAGCTATGGGGTACATTTGTATTTTAGAATGGTTCACATAGTTAGGCTATAGTAATTCCACCTCTTCGGGGCATGACATCTAACGGCCAAATTAACTTATCAACATGTTCCTTATGCATGTATTGCACAAAAGTTAAAAACATGGATGACATATTTGTCAAAATAATAATAATATTAATAATAAAATATACGTTAGCTGTTTACAAAGACAAAAACACAAGTCCCTTTTTGTAATTTATGCTAATTAATAAGTACTCTTTACCTTCTTCATCACTAGATGAAGCTATTTTCTCAACAACCAAAACTGAAAATATAAGGAAATCTACGTCAAATCTAGGTTGTATTTTCCTTATGGTTTGTTTTTTATGTTCAGTACCATCTAATTTGAAACATTCACTTTCTTCATTAATTCCTTTATCTAGGTCCTTGCTACACCTATAACCAAAATCTTCATTAAGCTCAAATTTTCATGTGAAATCTATTTCTTTTTATAAATGTAAACTACAATTGGAACCTGAATTACTACCAAAAATTGATTTTTAATTTGGCTCTTCCTCTCTTTCTTCGTCTTCTTTTGTTTCCACTCCCTTATTACAGACATATTAACAAAATCGCCATAGAGTTCGCATTTGAAGCTAAAGATTGTTTCTTTAAAGAAATTGAAATAGATTTTGACCAATTTTTGCATGACAGTAGGAAAGACATAAAGCTTTTGGAATCGATTTCTAAATCCATTAGTAAAACAAAGTTGCTGAAAGTATGTATTTGGGTGTTTTGGCTAAAGTTCATGACTTTTGTAAAATAATGTTATATGATCTCTCTCTTTTTCTTTTCTTTTTTTTTTCCTTGACCAAAACCAGTGGAAATAAGTGCTTTTGTATCATATATAGCCAACTTAATAGTAAAGTCCACGAAAACTATGTTTGGAAAGAGGTAAATAATGAAGAAGGAATGAAAGTGGAATGAGAAAATTAGAATGCAAAGAAAGTGAGGGGAAAAAAATATAAGTTCTCTTGTTTGGATAAGGAAGGAATAAAAGCGGAGGAAAAGTTAGTAATATAATTATTTATTTTATTAAAACATCAAGAAAGTCCTCTAACTTTAATATTGCATTTTATTATAAGGACAATCAAGTAATTTCAAATCAATTCCCTCCAATTCTCTCAAATTTAGAGAGAATGATTTACTATAGGCATAAGGGAAACAATTTCCTTTCAAATTCATTCGTTCTACCTTTTCTTCATTTGCTAAACAATGGAAAATGTCTTGAAATTCTAACTTTCCATCCCTTCCTTATTCCTTCCTTCAATCTAAACATAGTATGAAGGCTTTATGCATAGGCATGGTAGCTTACTTCTTACAATTATAGTTTTAGGGACAATAGGATGAAAAATTCTCATTTTAGGCTTTTGAGAAGATATACCCTACTTTTGACTTTTGTGAGAAAAAGTTCTTAGATTTTATTTTCAAGCATATCGAACATGAAAATCTTGTTTGTAACTAGATTTTTTTAACATTTTCCAAAACTTTACGTCCCATTATCGAAATCTGCTCCTATAAGATTTAGCATATCACTAAACCTTATAAAAATATCATATCTTATTATTGAAATTCACCCCTATAAGTTATTATGGACTCAATACCCAATTGCCTACCTTGATCATATAATATACTTTTGATTTTTTAAGTTGTTGTAGCTTATTTTTAAAGGAATTTTATAAGTAAACACTCAGTATAATTGTTAATCTTCTTAATAAAAATAAATAACACAAAATCAACGAAAAAATATCATTGTCATTTGTAAATAAATGCTTAATATGCCTAACATGACCTTATCTAGGCTAGAGCTTGTATACATTAAGAGCGATGTTATTTTTAATTTATTATGTTTTATTAACTAGGCTTTGATTAAGGTTTTTTCTCTTTTGAAAAAAAGAAAAACACTCAAAACCTGGTCTTAAATAGTCTAAGATTTTGAATCATTTTTCAATATCCGATTAAAAACTATACAAGTATCGGTTTGGTTGGATTGGATGGACCAAATATCATATAATGATCCATTGGGTTACATCTGTATTTGTAACTGTAATATATGGGACGTTAACAGGAGAATCTAATCCATTGTGCTTGTCATATGTAATGGTGTTGACCGTATATCGATGGTGGTAGCTCATATGTTGAGAAAAAGAAAGAAGATGAATTTTTTCTTTTTAATTTTCGTTTAGAGCAGCGTTATGAAACCATTTTTTTTAATTTAATTTTCGAAATTTTAAGTAATTTTTTAGCCCTAAAATAATGAGAAAATTGAGTAATTTTGGGTTAATTAGATGATTAAGTGATTAATTACTTATTTAGATGGTAATTAGATGTTTAAGAATATTAATCTCTGATGTGGAAACATAATCCTAGTCTTTAGAGTGTTAAGTGTAATTAATATAGGAATTATGTGGTAATTGTAGGAAATTAGGAATATATAGAATTGGAAATTTAATAAATATGAAAAATTAGGTTTATTTGGATAATATAATAATAAAAGCTAATACATAATAAATCCGAAACAAAATTTAATTTTGAGTAATTGTATAAAAAATGTAAGATGTCCTCATATCGGGAGTAAATTTGATACTCTAATTAAGGTTAGAGTGTACCAAATAAGTTAGAATACTAAATTAAGACCTAATGTGATATTAGAATACTCGAGCTTAATGTGATTAAATTTACATTAAGATTCGAGCGTATTTAGGATTCCACGTAGTCAGAGACAATGTAGAATCAAAACTGAAATCTAATTTAGAAACCGAACCCCGAAATAAGGTAAAATGAATCATTAGTAAATAATAGTTATACATAGAGAAATGAGTTAAATTATAACGTAGAATATGTATCATCAAAGTATAAGTACTAAAAATATGTTTTTGTATTATAGGATACTCGGAGACGAACTGACCTGCAATTAAGTGATTGGGCAACCAAAAATTCCAAGTAAGTTGGGTTATTACTTTACCATACTGGAATACTATTTTATAGTACTCGGAGACTTGGAATTGTGTATGATTGTAATTGTAAGTAGTTTATGCATGTGTTTAAGTATCTGAATTCATGTTCAAATTTGTGTTGTGATTGATTGTGTGTTATGACTGGATCGGTGTGAAATTGTCTGAACACCCTAGATGGAATTTAATCTTATTCAACTCCAATGCCCTAAATTGTCATGCATTGTAACCTTTTAGGGGATCATTAGGATTCTCCAACCAAACACTGACACCTTTGATACAGATAGCGTTGGATAGAAAATTGGTTTTTTCCTCATTCTTAACCGAACTAAGTGACAAGAGAGGAGGTCGCAGTGAGGATGAGGGCATTGGTTTGAAGGATACTCTTAGGAAGAGCAGTGTCTTCATTACACAAACCTGGGTTTAGTTGTGAGCTATTGCATAACATAAAAACTCTTCAATCCGGATTAGAGCAGGTGAAATTTCTCTAATTTCACAACGGACCGGACTATGTTATATGATGACACTTTCTTGTTGCATTGTATGAAAATAATTGCTTGATAATCTTATTAGTGTTTGTATACATTTATGAGTCTCCAATTCAACTAACTGAGCTGTAGTTGCTCATACTTGTATAGATACTTTTGCAGGTCCTAATTTCTAAATACTCCGAGTATTATGCCACCCTATAACTATCCAAAGGTTAATTTTTTGAAGCCTGGTGTGTGAGGATCAAGTCGCTTAGTAGTTGATGTATAGCTAGAATCTCTTTAGTAGTTTAAGAATGAAAGACTAATAGTTGATATGTAAATTAGTAACTATTTTATTAATATAGAATTTCCTGGGAAGTTATGTGGAATGTACATATAATTATATATATATTGACTTAAAGTTCTTATTAATTACTATAACTTTAACTCAACTCTTAATTGGACTGTTTACTTCAAAGTGAGGAGTCGTCGACGCCTTGTGTAGATCATGTTTATGGCAAGTACTATGAGGTCAATTACTATCATAGAATGGTTTATATAACGGGGACTATTGCGACTCGGTAACTTCGAGGCATAACACATACCATGTGTAGAAGGCTTCAAAACACGATATCTCTTTTTCCTAATCAGCTATAGTGCAATTTTCACTATTAACCAATTGAATCAATTCTTCCTTAGCTTTGGCAACTTTCTCAACTAATCCACAAAAATTATACATATTCAGATTTTTCAACCTTTATTTTAAGAGCTTCATCTTTCTACAAATGCTGAACATCAGCGATACCTCTACATTTGTTTCCCAAATCCCTTTCACTATAACAAAAAACTCTGGATGGCTCTTTTAAAGTCAAAATACTTAAAGAAAGTTTTCCTTCTACTATTAGAGACAATAGGAGAAGCTATTAGATTGTCTTATGTTCTACTGGAGATGCAAAAGAGAGAAGCTAAACAACTCCAATGCAACTTGGATGTTGTGGCAAAGACAGTGCAAGAGTTGACCTAAACCATCCATATATTGAGTCTCCAAGCTACCTACAACCTCTTGGAGTCAAACCTATCAACACTCTAATGTAGAAAAGTGTGATTCTTGATTCTATGAAGACTTTGAACCTTTACTTTAGTTTCTAACAAACCCACAATTGTAAGACCTCTTTCTCTACACAATTTGTTTACAATTATACTTTTTTTTAAGCCACTCAACCCTCTAATGTTCCATGTACCTATCATATTATTTACAATAGGCAAAAGGATGAATTCACTACTTAACTTGACAGTAGGCATTTTGTACCATCCCTTTCCTTATATCTATCTTTTTTCCTTTTTCTTTTTTCTCTCTTTTTTTTCACCTTAGTTTACTCCACTTTTTCATCCCCTTCCAAAGAAGCTTCCAATTGTTCAGTAGCTAAAGGAGAACATTTAGCAACCTCTTCCTCTAATGAGCAGTCAAGCGAGTTCGGAACAATAGAAGGAACATAAGAGCTTTCCTCTAATATAAAGAACCTTAGACCATCCCCCAACCTGTCACTTCCTTCCAAAGAGGTAGAGTCATTTGACTTTGTAACTTCTCTTTTCTTCGATGATGAAGCTCCATCCAACTTAACCTCCTCCACAATTGAAAGGATGTTTTTTCCCTTCCCAGGCATTTTTTTGTGCCATCTCTTTAAGAGACTCCTCTTTATAATCATTACCCTCTTGTATCATTACCCGTTCAGCCCCCAATTGTACTTTGGGCTTCATCCTCTTCGATTAATCTTCCTTATTACTTGTTTTTAGGTTAGAATCAGACCCATCAAACAAAATATTCACACATGCCTTAATGCTTTGAATGACTGGGCAAGAAACCTAACTATGGCCAAAAACTTTATAGCTTAGGTGCCTTTGAGGAAGGTGATCACACTCAACATCTACCCGGTTAGTAAACCATCCCTAAACTCCATTTTGAATGAGTGGATAAATTCACCATTAGCTTGTAACTCCACCATTGCTCTTACATATCTCACTCTTTCGTTCTTTTCCATCACTATGTCGACTTAGAGTGGATTACCAATTACACTTGCAACATAAGCAACCCCTTCATTATGTATGAATTCCATAGGGATACCTTACAACTTAATCCAAATGGGCTTTTTTTTTTTTTTTTGTCACACTCTATTAAGGGACATACCTACTCTCCAACATTGCAAAATAATCAGTCATGGCCTAAAGAAACAAGGCTGTTGTAACACTTGAAGCAGCGATTCTTCATCCCCAAACTTAAAAAAGTAATATCCATACCCATTTATAAGCATTTCTTGTTAGCCTTCTTTATCCCAAGCTGCTTTAGTTATTTTTTGGACAATTGAGAAAGCTAAATTCCATCCAAGAAAATAGCCTATAATAGTATATTTCCAAATGCTCTCCCTAATAGCCGACACTGAAAGGGGTGGCTTAACAACAATTTTACCCCTTTCTTGACAAGGAGAGAAATAAGAAAAGGAGAGCTTTATAGTACAATCACTCTATGGTGGCTTCGAAGGAGATACTACTACATCATAAAAGGGAAGCGGATTTTTGGCTAAGAAAGATGGTTCACACTGTAATTTGATTTTCCATCGTAGGCCCCAGACTCAATGGCCTCTACCACATCAGCCATTTCTTTTAAGGTAGAGCTACTCAAAGAAGGATAGCTATCATCTAATGTGGTAACTTTATTAGGCTCCTTATTATTCTTAGGATCAAAGGTTGTGATAACTCTAATTTTAAACATATTTCATAGGGTGATTTTATAGTATTTTCCGCATATTTTTTGTTTTCTTTAAAGAAATTGATACTTAATTAAGTAAAATTTTGATTTCTAGGTTTGAACGCATTCTAGGATCGAAAACGAAGAAAAAGAATCAAATTTCACTGAAATCGGAGTTCAAATGAAGAAGTTATGAAATTTTGAAATTGTGTAGAAAATTTTGCCTTAGTACAGAAAATTACACGACCTAGGGACACAGTCATGTCCCAGGCCGTGTCTAGTGACGAAAACAGAATCTTTGTAATACACATATAAAAGGATATCTTAGGGTTTCAAAAGACAAGAGAGACATTACAAAAACGAAAAGACACAAGAGATAAGAAGAGACTTAAGGAGAACATCAATCAAGAAAGAGACGAGAACAACATTGATTTCAAGATTAGAGAGATTGTTCATCAAATCAAGAGGGGTTTTCCATGCTTTATTTTATGTTTTTGATGGAACTCGTTTTTAGATTCGTTATGATAGCTTAGAATTCGAGTATTTAGAATTATGGAACTTAGGGTTTCATGTAACCCTTGGACTGAATTATAATTTCAATAAAGTTTCTATCTTTTCTTGATTCAATTATGTTGTTTAATTGTGGATTGATAATTCTAGAGTGTCAATATATGATATTATGTATGTTCATTGAGAAATTGCATGTGTAATTAGATCTAGGCATAATTGAAGAGAATTACATGTATACTTAAAGATAAGATACATGTTTCTTCCGGAAAGTTGATTGTTTGTGTGGGAATTCATTATACATTAATGCAATTCTAAATTATATTACTAAGTGAAGAGATTCCGGTAAATAATTTAGGATTAGGGTTAATATGCTTGAGAAAGGTATTAGCTTTAATTATGAATCCCTCCAGTCAAGAATTATAGAAACTGAATTGAATATATTTTAAAAAAGTTATATGTTAAACACTAGGGGAAATAATTCCTAAATACATTATTGCATACTTGAAGTCGTTCGTAGTTTATTGCTTCCTAATTTGCGTAATTAAGTCTCATAAGTAGTTTAGTTGTTAATTTCAGTATTTTTAATTCATTCAACTCATCACAATTTTTTGGTTAGATAATAAAGCTAAAGTTAATATTAGTACTCAAAATCTTTGAGGGATCGACTCGGACTCATATCCGCTATATTAAAACTGATAGGTGCACTTGCCTCATATCAGGTTGTCCTAGCGTTCAAGGAGCTATCTTCTCCAATTTTCTTGTCTATAGCTAGTCTATCTACAACTTTCTAACCAAAAGAGCTTTACCTGTTTACACTAAAAAAATTTTGAACTTTAGAGGGCGCTAAAACCTTCGAAACCTTAACGATCAATTTCTTTTTCGCCAGAACTGCAAAGGTAGAGTTGCCTGACGAATCCCCTTACTTGGCTTTCTTCTTACTCTTTACTACTTGAGATAAGGCCAAAGGAGCCAATGCAAAGGCCTTAATTGCCACCTCTTGGATGGTAGTCTTCTTGGCCCTTTAAGCAAAGGTTTTCATAAAGAACCAAGGGCATCAAGACCATAAACACAACCAAACGAAGCTGGACCACCACTAAAAAACTGCACAAAATAAAACTAAAAGCAAACAAAAGAACACAATAAGGAGACAAACCTAAACTAAAAAGAAAAGAAACTAAACCAGGTAACAAAAATAAAGGGAAAGGGATGACTAAGGGAGGAAGGTAAGGTAAAAGGACAGCAAGGGAAAGGTTATGAAGGGAAGGGTTAAAGGTAAAAGGAAAGACAAGAGAGAGATATGGTTAGGAAAAAGGATGGACGAGAGAAGGAAAGGGAAGAAGAGCAAAGGGGAAGAGGGGGAAGGTCGAGATCGGAGGTAAGGGTAAGAGAAAGGAGGAGGAAGGAACGAAGGAAAGGTAGGAGTTAAGGATAGAAAAAGGAAGGTAGAGAGGATTTTCTCTCATTAGACATTGTTCATTATTTTTTACAACTTTTGAACTTTGCCTTGTTGGTAAATGGTGCATGCTTTTACAAACTCTTATACTTGTATTTTGAGTCCATTCCAATGAAAATCTCTAAAAATGCGATGGATTGGTTCAATAATCTTAGAACATAATTCTGATTTAGAATCCAAGTATACTCTCCTTTGAAAAAATATCAATCCATTTTGCACTCCCTACTAAGACCTAAGTTCTACAGCTTTAACTCAATTGTATAGCTACTGCAACTCCTATTAGGTGCTGATTTCTTTTTTGATCAAGTCAAATAGTTGGAGTTGCAAATTAGAAATAGCCATCAGCTATCCTTAACTATGCTTTTGCCACCTTGTTTTCACGGCTTGATTAGTATTCAATCTCATAATCAAATCCCAAGAGTTTACTCATCCAACGCTATTGTGGAGAAGTAGTAACCAGTTGTTCCAACAAGTATTTCAAACTATAATGGTCCATCTTAATTAGAAATTTTCTTCCCTTTAAATAAGCCCTCCAATATCTAATTACCTTCACTAATCTGATGAGTTCTTTCTCGTAAGCTACCAATTTTAAATGTTGTCGAGCAAAAGGTTTGCTAAAGAATGATATAAGGTTTCCTCCTAGTTACAACACAGCCCCTACACCACTGTTTGATGCATCACATTCAACCACAAAGGCTTATGTGAAATCGGGCAATGCTAATATTGGACCATGTATCATTGCTTGTTTCAATTTTTCAAAGGCCTCCTCAGATTTTTATGTCCATTTAAACCCATTTTTGCACAACAGTCATGTGCATTGCTCTACAATACTTGCATGCTCCTTTATAAACTAACGATAGAAACTCGTTAAGCCCAAAAAGCCTCTAAGAGCAGTGACGTTAAGTGGCTTTCACCAGTTGACCATGGCTTCAATTTTTGATGGGTCGACTTTGAGTCCTTCCTCTGAAATAAAATGACCTAAGTAAGTTACTTGACATTGGAAAAAGCACACTCAAAGCACTTTAAGAATAGTTTGTTCTTACAGAGTATTATTAAGACCTAGCACAAGTGTTGCAAGTGCTCTACTCAAGACTTGCTATATGTTAAAATATCATCAAAATGTATGAGTACAAGCTTTCGTAAGACTCCCTTAGGTGTATCATTCATAAGGGCTAGAAGTGTGGAAGGGGCCTTCAAGAGACCAAATAGCATATCTACGAATTTCAAGTGGCCAGTGAGTTCTAAAGGCCATTTTATCAATATCTACCTCATTCATGCATACATGATGGCACCTCGAACACAAATCTAGCTTAGAAAAATGTCGTGCCCTACGCAATTCCTCCAACAGCTCCTCTATTACCGAAATTAGGAATTTAGCTTTCAACCTTTTCTTATTAAGAGCATGGTAATCAACACAAAACCTCCAAGCTTTGTCCAATTCTTGCATCAATAATATCATGAATGAGAATGGAAATTAACTAGGCTAGATGATTCCTCTCTCCAACATCTCTTCACATTGCTACTCAGTCCCATCTTCTTGGAGATGGAGGAAGCAATATGGCCTTACTACTAATGGTTAAGTCCATTGACATAAGCGAATTCTATGATCACAATTTCTTTGGGGAGGGATTTCTTAAAATCGTCTAAATAAGTCTTCAAACTCCACTAGCAGCAACTCCAACTCCTTTTATAACTCTACCTCAATGATAGCAGCAAATAGCAAGTAGCTTCCCTATTTCATTTAAACCTAACAAGACCACTTCTTCTCCTAACCAATGAAACATCATTCGCATCTACCTGAAATTCCATGCAATTTGACCTAATGATTTCAACCAATTCACATCCAAAACCACATCCACTCCACAGAATGGCAAAGAGTGGATATCTACATGAAAAATCTAGGTGACCAAGGTCAATCTGATCCCCTTAAAAGC
Source organism: Lumnitzera racemosa (assembly GCA_024138005.1). NCBI lineage: Eukaryota > Viridiplantae > Streptophyta > Magnoliopsida > Myrtales > Combretaceae > Lumnitzera > Lumnitzera racemosa. The sequence goes on from JAMXBC010000011.1 coordinate 64,946,179, forward strand.
ACCACAACTTTACACCTTGCCCCCATTTGCAACCATTACTCTTGATTTTCCCCTGATTCCATTCTTAAGCTCAACTAAGATGACATAGTGGCATCTATAAAACAATTGTTACTCTCCAAATCCACCAACACTATAATCATGTACCCTTATATCTCCCCTTTCAACCACAAGCTTATAGATGGCTCAACCCCATAATGTCCTATGAAGAAATTTCAACCTTTTCCACTATTTCCTTTTCCTTAGTTACCTCTATGTTTCCACCAGTCCCTTCATTTTCTTCTACTCACTCAAGCCAAAATGGGAATTTCCACTTATACCCTACTGTAAAAGGTTCGTTACAATTGAAGCAAAGCCCTTTCTTCTTTTTCTTTTCCAGGTCTAAAGGGCTAAAGCACTGTACAAAGGGATTTCTAACCACTGGAGGGGTCGTCGCACTCCTCTTGCTTGGCAACTCACTCTCTTCCCTTAATGCTACAATTATCCTTTTGATCAAAAGGGCCAAACTAATGGCTTGTGTCAAATCTTTCAGCTTTTTTAATTTGACATCTAAGGCAATATACTCCTTTAGCCTACTCATGAACAATGTAACCTCCTATACCGGTGGCAAGAAGAATGTCTGCGCTACTACTTATGTAAGTTTCTTCTAATATGCCTCTACAAACCCAGGTTGCTTAAGTTTAGCAAGCTCTCCTTAGGGGTTATTGCATAAAGAGGGTCCAAACCTCTCATTGCAAGGTACCTTAAACTCCTCTAACACAATTCCAAGCAATTACGCTCCAATTTAAGAAACCACAATTGTGCATCTCCCTTAAAGTGGAAGGCAGTGATTTCTATCTTTTCTTCAACCAATTTTTGTCATGATTGTGCTCACATTGTTTAAGCCATCCAATTGGGTCCACTATACCATCATACTTCAAGAAATCCTACCAAGAAAATTTAGGAATCATAATCCATTCTCTCTACCATCGATGGATATTCTGCCCCCTGCTATGTTGCCTTCTTCATTCTCCTTTTCCTTAGCCTTTCTTACCGAGACTTCTTGGGAGAGATATGCAAGTTACTGCAGCATGGCCTCAACCTGCTCTCCACCATGCTTATACATCTCCATGAGTACTTCGAATTGTTGTTGTAGTTGCTTGATATCCTCTAACATGCCTGACTTTGATACCAAATTGCTACAAGATCGAAAAAAAGATTTCGTATTTAGCATGTTCACTATCAAGCTAGGTTACATAGGTAACTTGGAAGGCTTTTTCCAATGCTTCCTTATGATTGCTTGTGGTACAGGCTCATTAGAGAGAACCTAAGGATCTGTGGTTTTACATGCAGGATGCTTCACTACCGGGTCTAATGACCTATTTTGAGTAGAAACGCTGCAGCAGTCATGGCTACATAACTGCCCTCCATAACTTTCCACTAGATGCACTTTACAATACAAAACCAACTCTAGTAACCAATTACAAATTACATAGAAACTTCCCTCCCCACTTCACGTTCTAGCACCCCACATCACAGAAAATCCAAAATACAAGGATACCCAGCAGAATATCAACAACAGGGCATAACTAACAACGAACAACGTAACTACAAAAGACCTAACAACATATTAAACAAAGCAACAAGTGACAGTACGACAATATCGGGGATTCCTTTTCTTCTTTCACTTATAAACAAGCTCAAAAGTAACGACTTGATTTTGTGAGGTTGAGCTCGGCTCATTCGAATAAACACTTCTTAATCATACTTGCCTAAATAGATATTCCTATTAAGAGACAAAATTATCATGTCTTCTCCTAATATTATTTATAAGTACAAAACGAAACAAACAAAATGAAAATAATTGAAGCTTACATCTCCATTATGTAGTTTCCAAAGATATATTTATCCTAGGAATGCATCTTTAACAGAGACGGAAGAAAGATCAAGAAAGGACAAATATATGCGCTATATGAACTCACTCGTTTCTTCATCGCAGATGAAGCTGACCACCAAATCAATCGAGGCAGCACAATTTGAACTGATGCTGGAAGGATTGTATGAGGAACCAGGTGTCTGGCAGTGCGAATCTGTCACCATTGATGAGTACATTGAACAAAGTTCTGCTGACTCAGAGCAGTCTGGGGTTTACAGGCAACCACAGCACCACTGGAGTAACAAAATCTGGAGTTGAGCCGGACAATCATGCAGGTTTGCAGCACAAGTAATGGTGGGACAATTGGTACCACTGAGGGGCATTACTCTTATAGCAAAAATATTATAACCATACTCAGCGGAAAGCCTGTAATCATTTCTGTCATTGCCAATATTAAATACTGCCACCACTGCAGTTGGATCTTGGGTGTTAATGCACTCATTATTACCCGATTCACATGCCCATAAGAACAAGGATGAACCATAAGGCCACATAGGTGAACTAGCTTAATTAGGATGCAATGTGATGGGTCCAGAAGCAAAATTATTGCATACTGTGCTCCACCTACAGTGTTGACTAGTGTGTCAGGTACATTAAATAGCAAATGTAACATAGAGATGGTTATTAGAGAATGACAGTAACTCATAAAGTAGGCAGACATACATGCGCAATGTTAACACAGTGTTATCTAAATATTTCTGCATTCTTAAAATTTATGCTAAGTAGCAAAATGTTTGATGAGGAATGTGGCACTCGAGTTGAATAGCTATTTCTTTGGGGCTTGGGCAGTAGCTCTAGAGCACTAGGTAGGAAACGTTTTGTGTTTTTGGGAGGTCACAAGATTGTGATAGTAATTGTTTGACCGTGGTTTGGTGGAATCTGGGAGTTGCCATGGTACTGTACAATCTATTATCTTTGTCGGCCACATAATCCTTTTCTCTAACATTTCATGTCAATACACCTTTCTTTCCCACCGTCACCCTCCCCCCTTTCTTTCATCCACCATTACACAGCTTTTTAGCTAATTCGATAAACCATTGTCTACATTCACTATCACTCGACTCCGATGACCAGCAAGTCTTGCAAGAATAAATATGTTAGACATAAAGCAAAAGTAACAACAGACTCCTGCCAGAGGATCTAGGTAGCACTCCCATTCTAAGAGAGTTCCCTTCGTCTCCATCTTGACATATTCTTTTCCTACTTAAACTTAATTAAACCTTCTTAATTGACATGTCTCACCCAGGTGGCAAGCATACACTTTCTGCCCAAAAAGTAGTGTTGAAAGTTTAAGTTTTCGGGTTTCGCATCAGTTTTGAAAACTTGTAATGTCAAACAAGACCATTACACCCTCTTAATCTTCCTTTTTTTAGCAATTTTTTTTTCCTTTGAGTAAGAGGAGAAATATCTTGGTTTTATGAGGCGACGTAGATATACAACCACACTTTTCCATGCTTTCTTGAGAATACTCAACTCAAGCTGCCCATCAATTAAAAAAATTGTTAATGCATTCAATTGAGTCCTTCTGTACTCAGAATCCCCTTTTGATTCTATATCTGTTTCAAGTCAAAAGGCTCAAACTCATTCTTGCTGCTCAAATGGGAAGCCAATGGGTCTGGCTCTTGGAGTCACATTCATGATTATTACACTAGTAAAATTTAAAAGGAACAATACAAGTAGCACAAGGTCTATACAGTCTATTGAACCCTTTTTTAAGGAGAAAAAAGTCCATCTCCAATAATCAGGTATCCAGATTCTAGAATGCAAAACCGATCCTGAATTGGAAACACCTCCAAAACCGATTTTATTGTGTTAATCAAGGCACATTTATTAATTTATTAGTCCTCAAGTTGTAGGCCGTAATTTTTCACACAAACATGGTGGCAACCTACTTTAAAGAAACCCTGCAGATCCACAAACAAATGCTAAGGTGCAAGGTACCATTTATCTACAAGAAGGCTAATAACTTTTTTTTTCCCCTTTTTAGGGGTTAAATGCTTAATACTCATAATCTTCTTCCATTTTTAGCTTGCATATATAAAAAGAAAAGACTTGATCACAATATTTCCCTCCTTTGTACTTTACCACCATATAAATCAACTCTATGGATTACACTAATACATGGTTCAGTGATTCCATCAAATCTGCGTTCCAGGATCATCACATAACATGTACCATCAGTAAAAAGGAGAAGTCCTTTACTAAAAATGCGGAGGAGACAAAAACAGAAACGGGAGATAGAGGGATGAACAGATTAAGAAGAAAAAGTAGACTACAGGTTTCAAATTCTTTATAAGCTTGTCAAGATTACTTTCATGGAGCCGCTATCAGGATGGTATCCTTAGAAGTATCCCGTTTTCCTCGGGTTTGGGTATTTAGAAGTATTCCTTCTTTTTTTTTTGTTGGAATAGGACCGTCTCAATTTCCTCCCCTGAGAAGCTGTGATGAAGAATAATACAAAATTAATGGGCTAAGATTATGCTGAACTGATTTAGGTTTTCAAAACTATATCCATCCTAATCCCATTGTTTCAGTGACATTCAGAATCCACCTCTTATCTTTCTGATCAACCTCTTTTCTTTGCCATAATAATAAAGAAACAATACAATGGGATTGGTTCTAATTTTTAAAGTAAATCAATGAAAACCATGGCAATTATAACATGTATCTGGAGTTGAGATAGCAAATCCTAGCTATTGTTGGTTTCCATACATACACAAGTATAGATGATAAGGTACATATATTGTAAACCGAAAGCAATTACACTTAACGATTGACTCAAATAACATCTAGTTCAGTCACAATAGGCTTTTGCTGCAGGATATCTCTTGAAATTGTGGCAAATGTTACCAGAAGTTAGTAGAGTCGTTTGGCTGGATTGATTGATGAAAGGAAAACCACATTGATCGTGTTAAGTAAGCACAAGAATGGGGTGTTGAATATATCTTCAACCATTCACTTCAACATCAAAATTACACCAATTTTGGCAAATATAAGAAGTGAATTGTTGTTGATTCTGACGTTCTGATCCTTTCCCAAGTGAATGTTTTACAACGAAGATCAATCATCATCTCCTATTATGTAGAACCAAATAAGAAAATGATTGCAAGAATGTAACTCCGAACCCCAAAGGCCGATCTGTCTAACAAGATTTGAAGGCGTAGAAGACTACTTTTCCCATTGCCGTTTTGAAATTTAAGAAAATTTTTGGACAAAATCAGAGCACGTTGGTGGATAAGTTCCGGTATTTTCAAGAATGCCTCACCACAGTAAACTAGTTGACGGGTACGATCATTTAGAAGAACAAGAATCGTGGATTGACTGATCTGCAAACAAAATAAAAGTGCCTGTGCAATGTAGCAGAGAGCTAAATATGATCAACAAAGAAGACCATCCAAATATCCCATAAGCCATGGCGAGTGATAGTGCTGTTTCACGGTGGAGAGATAGATAGAGAAGGCGAAGTGAGAGAGAGAGAGAGAGAGAGAGAGAGAGAGAGAGAGAGAGAGAGAGATTACTTACGGCGAGTGATGGGTGTGGAGAATATAAGAGAAGGGAAGGTGACGGAAATCTTGTGTTCGGTTAGGAAGGAAGGTAACGACACGGAGCGGGAAAATGCGACTATAATTATGTAAGCAAAGTTTGACTTTTCATGTCACAGGATGGAAGCGGAACACTTGTTGGCATGGCGGATACGGGAATCCAAGGAATTCTATGATAGAAGAGGAGTTTTTGTTTTCTATCTAAAGTTATAAAAGTTATGTTCAGTATTATTTAGTTTTAAATATTATATGATGTCTTTTAAAAAAATTAGATAATGATATTTATTATTTTTATAAGTTTAGGAAATTGAAACTTTAAAAGATCCATATCCAAAATGAGATGGAAGGTTTTTTTTTTTTTTTTTTTAACTTACCAACTATTATATTATAACTAGAAGTATAATTTGAATTCGATCAATCCGGTTAAGATATCAATACTCATGGTACTCATTTATAGTGCCTTTAAACAGTTAAAGAGTACTAAATTAAATAAAATGAATGGAAATGAGTGAAAATATTTCTATAGTAGAACTAGTTTTGTTTTTTTTGTTGAATTTGAAGAGAAAATAAAGAAAACAGTTCGAAAATTTTAAGAAATTATAAAGTGGTTAAGAATGGAGAAAAACGAAACTTCATTATATATTTAAAAAAATAAGTTAGACTAACACTAATTTATCGTTTTTCTTTTCTTTTTTATTGCAAACCAAACATGAGGGAAATAAAAAATATTTCCACCCATTTCATTTGGATTTTATTCTTTATGTTGAACAAGAATAAAAGTTATATTTACATAGTTTTCCCTTACTTGACTTTTCATGTCTATATTTACTTTTCAAGAACAGTGTTGGAATGACTTACAGCAAAGCTTCTAAAGTACATCCAAACTCACTTCCCTCACCTAACTACGTCCAAGTGAAAAACAGAGCCAACAGTTTATCAGAATCTATTAACCCAAACACAACACAATGTGATTAAAACGAGTTACAAATGAATTATACTTATTTCAACTATTTAAAAGCTTATCCTGTTTCAGTTCTAGCAATCAAAACCATTTATGAATCTACTAGCCCATTTAAGACTATAGTTGTTAACATTTTTTTCTAATTTCTTAGTCTATATTCTAATATAACTTTGACAAAGATCTCATGTAATTAATCTAGTGCCTTGCATTATACTCTTTGTTTTAGTTTTATATTTCCAATAATGATTTTTTGAAGTGGAACTCGAAAGGATTGAATAGTTTTCCTTATGCTAGATTTCACTTTTAGAATTTCATGGTCATGACATGTATAAATATCCATTATAATATGCTATATAAGTTTCATTTATAATATGCGAATTCCATTATAACATGTCTTATTTCTATAATACCTTTATTAGAAAGTGCTTTTATAGTTTCCATAATGTTAAGCATACATCTTCTAATAAGTTTGTATAGTAAGTTTTTGTTTGGTTACATATTTACAAAATTTTAGTGTTTAAGTCATTTAAGTATGTGCTGTACAAATATATTTACCTTTACTCACTATACATATGCATTGCTATGATTTATGTTCCGTCTTAGATCATGGTCATTTTCATAGCCTAAATTTAGTTTTATTGCAATAGCCCATTATGTACACTACTCTATTGTAGAACGTAGAAGCTAACCACTAAGTTACTATCATAGATGTGCCATACACAAGGCTCTACAACAAAACTGCTTTAGAGGCTATCAATCAATAGAAGTATAAACAGATTCATTTATAGAAAATATGATTTATTTATGTAATATAGCGAAATTATCTATATAAAATCATTTGTATAACATAGCCATACAACTATGCAGGTTCCCAATGGCTACCCCTAGTAATTGACATAAAAGTAAAGACAAAGCAAATCCAAAGTTTAATGTTATTGTAGCCTTATTTTTCTCACTTCAAGCCCATCCTTTGTTATCTTTAAGGTTCACGATTTAAGGGTAATTACTTGCAAAAGATTACATAAAGGGGTAAGCAAACCACCGCTCAATATAGAGTAGGACTTGATAAGTAACATACCATACATGAAACAAGAAGCTAGGTATTCAAGCAATTATCAAGTGCAATGCAATAAAGCAAACGCCATCAATACAACGTTCTCCGATCCATCATAAAACTAGAGAAGTTATACCTCTTTAATTTGGGTTAAGGAGTTTACAATTCATAAATGACACAAACAAATGTTCTCTCAAGAACCTATCAAACAAGCCCCTAACCTACACTACGACATCCTCCCCTACTAATTAGTCACCATGCAACGGAGAAATTACTCCCTTTCTTTCCTCAAAAGGTCAATATTAGGTATCACAATCCTATATGCACCTTGTAATAGGTTGATACACATATCTGATCGACAATTAAGCCAATCATTGTTAAGCCATTTAATGACCAAATAGTATATAAATACTCCATAATGTAGCAAATAAAACCAAATAACATATTAATATATAGCTCAACTACCAAATAAACATTACTGTTTCCAAGTATATACATCACAAGCATATATATGCATAGCTAGTATATACATTACAAGCATATATATGCATAGCTACTTACAACCACAAGCAAATACAGTGGCTTACATTCTCCAAGAACACAAAACGATATACTTGGTAGTACGTTTACATGAACCAAACGACTTTGTTCCAACACCTTTCGTGTGACTCCTATTTGATGTAGCAGAGCTTTAGAATATGTAAAGCTAGTTAATTTATTTTAATATATGGTCTCATCTACATAGTCAGTCACTATAACTATTAAGTATAATAATCTTTATATAGTATAATAATCTTTATATGTTATAGCTTATCAAATTCCATCGTCATTGAACATTAAAAGAATTATATATATATATATATATATATATCTCAAATTTTATAAGTTTTGGATTATTTGAATGGCCGTGGGTATGAAATGTAGGGTTCCTTTTAAGCTATTATTATTTAAGATTAATTATTGCAAAAATGCTATCGTCCCTCCAAGTTTATATGTATATATCTCAAAGTTTATAAGTTTTGGATTATTTGAATGGCCTCGGGTATGAAATGTAGGGCTCCTATTAAGATATTATTATTTAAGATCAATTATTGCAAAAATGCTATCGTCCCTCCAAGTTTGTAAGGAGAATCACGGTATAATACCTGATGCAAAGTCTTCTATTTGTTGGTTCTGTAATTACTCCACTTGTTTGCTATATTTATTGGCATGTAAAAGTACAATTTGGAGTAATTTTTGAGCCAACACACGAAAGACTTTGCATCTCAGTGGCTCCAGCAGGTTCGGTAACTTCCCCTTTATTCCAATTTACTTATTTTATATATTTTTTTTATTTTTTCATTTTTTTCTAAAGCAAAATAATAATGTTTTGCGTATTAGTTGAGTCTACTACTTATTTTGAACTAACTTAATACACTTATTAAGTGCCAAATGACTTACTGACATTAATTATTTAGATCTTACAACAAATTGTAACAGTTATATCATAACTTCAAGCTCAAAATTTGATTCTTCAATAAACTACACACTATTTCAACAAACTTAAGTTATAGGTAAATAGAGTCTATATCAATAAAACTATTTTATTAAATGTTTTCTTTCGGTAACTCATTATACAATTTGGATTATCTCAAAGCAACACTCTCAACATTCCAATTTTCTCTCAAAGCAACACTCTCAACATTCCAATTTTCTAAGTCCATTTAATAAATATTAGCTTTTTGATTGAAATTTTAGGTACTATCCTAAGATAAAAGCATTTACAAATTTAAAGATTCTTGTTAGTCTTCCCTAAGTTAACAAGTCACGATTTTAGGATATTAAAGTCATCTCTTTAGTATACCCATTAGTCTTTGATGATATAGATATATTATAACCAAATGAAGAGGGTAATGAATTATTCCAATTAATCTTCTTGACACCATATCAATAAATTTTTTCTTTTTTTATTTTTTATTCTAGTATGGACTCTTTCTTAGTTTCTTTTAAAGAGCTAATAAAGGATGTGGCTAACATGGACACTAATACTAATATTTCATTAGGCCATGACCAATTCATGCATTGATGTGTTGTAGCAAATAAGTGGTTCATTTAGTTATTAATTTATGAAGACTTTTGTTCCAATAATTTTAATAGATATTACAATTACCACAAGATCTATTTTAAATTTCTTAGTTGATAAATAGGTTAATCTAGACAAGATGCATGTTTACTAAATGGATCAAATTATAGATTTAAATTTCAAACATGATTAATATATTGGATCGCATTATGGTAGAGATTTTCTAGATACCGATCCCTTAGGCTTAAATACTAGATGCGACTTGTTTATACGGATTGTTAGCTCTAAGTGAAAAGCCTTCCCTCATCAAGTCCTACCTATTGGTTAGATATATGCAGATAACCATTAGTTCTAATGCTATTTACAACTATAGCTTACTAAGAATTCTCATATATAGTAGCAAGTAGATTAACAATGCAGTCACTTTTTTTTTTTTTTTAGAGAGGCCACAATTATAATGACTTTAGATAATCTCATTGACGGGATCATAGAAGAATCCCAATAATTAAAAGAAAATTTAAATCAAATTAATATATCATAGCTTTAAAATAAAAGTTTACTTTTAAGTTTGAGTGATTTCTACAGTATTTTGATAATATAGAAAAATTGTAAAACCATCTCTCTCCACCTTCATATCTTTCTTATCCAAATAAAAGAAATTATTTGGATACCAAATTTACTTATAGATAATGAAAATTAGACCACAATGACATTCAAAATGATTGGCATTTTTCATGTTTTGAGTAAAATTTCCACTGACTTCTTATGGATAGTACAATTTTACAGCATTGGCATTTAAAGGATCTCTCAAATCTAGACCATCCATTTAGGACAAAATCAAAGCTCTTCCTAGTAATACTTACTTCACGACATAAGGACCTCCGTAATTGAAAGCAAATTTCCCTCTGGAATCTTGCGCATTGGGGAGAGCTTTTCTTAACACTAAATCTCCTTCTTTGAAGTTCTAGGGTCATACCCTTTTGTTGAAGGCCCGAGCCATTTTATGTTGATAACACTAATTATGACACAGGGATTCAATCTCCTTTCATCAATTAGATTCAACTGCTCAATGCGTTTCTTGACTCAATCAGCTGCGTCTAACTGAGTTTCTAATAATACCCAAAGCGATGGGATTTCAACTTCTGTTGGTAACACCGCTTCAGTTCCGTATACCAAAGAATATGGTATTGCCCCAATCAATGTTCTAATGGAAGTTCAATAGGCCATAAGTGTGAATGGTAACATCTCATGCCAGTTCTTATATGTGCTGGTGATAAGGCACCAATTTGGGATCTTTAGTCTTGTACTCTGCTTGAGCTTAGCCAATAATGAGTAAAGAGTCCTTATACACTTCTAATTCTTGAATATCTTTATCTAGGGCCATCTTGAGTCTCATAATGCATGCTTTATACTTAGCAATACTATTAATGTATGGTAAAACGAGCCTTATGGCCATAGGGTATTGAGCACCTTCAGGGGATAAGGGTATTGCTCCGATTCTATACCCAGACATGTTAGCTACACCATTGAAGAACATTTTTCATTTTGGTGGCTCGTCATCTTCTCCTTGATTAGAGTTTTCCTCAACCGCTAGGACATCCTTGTTGGGGAAATTGACTTGTACCTCTTGGGGAGTGCTATCAAAAGGATTTTTTGTCAATTGATTTGCTAAAGCTTATCCCTTAACCAAATTTTGGCTCACATACGTAATGTCAAACTTTGATAACAACATTTTCCACCTTGAGATTTTGCCAATTAGGGCCAGTTTGTCTACTAAATACTTCAGGGGATTATGTTAAGTTAGCAATTCAACCTGGTAGTGGAGTGTGTATTGTCTGAGCCAATGCATTACCTAGACCAAAGCATAGCAAGTTCTTTCAATTTTTAAATATTTCTGCTTCCCTTCAGTGAATTTCTTGCTCAAGTAGTATATAACCCGTTCCTTTCCTTCCTCATTTTTCTAGCAGAGCATACACCCCATGGACTTTGGTAATGTTGCCAAATATAGGAATAATGGTATCTTAGGTTTTGGAGTTACTAGTATTAGAGGGCTCACAAGGTATTCTTTGATTGACATAAAGGCTTGCTCGCACTCTTCATCCCAATTGATCTTAGCGTTCTTTGTCAACAACTTAAACAATGGATGGCACTTGTCTGTGAGTTTGGATATGAACCAGGCTATATAGTTTAAATGACCCAACAAACCTCTGATTTCTTTGAGTGTGCGTAGCAAAGGCAACTCAACTGTCACTTTGACTTTGTCAGGGTCTACCTCGATGCCCCTTTGGCTGATTATAAAACCCAATAATTTTCCTGAAGTCACTCCAAAAGTACATTTCTTTGGGTTAAGCTTCAATTGGAATTTTCTCAACCTATCAAACAATCTCTTCAGATTTTCCACATGATTTTCTCCTTCCTAAGACTTAGCAATCATATCATCAACATATGCTTTAACCTCTTTGTGCATCATGTTATGAAAGATTGCTACCATGACCCTTTGATAAGTTGCTCCAGCATTTTTGAGTCTAAAAAGCATCACTTTGTAGCAAAACATATCCTAAGTTGTAATAAATGTTGTCTTAACTTTATCTTCTTCAGACATTTGAATTTGATTATATCCGGAGAATCCATCCATAAAAGAGAAAAGATGGTTTTCGGTTATGTTATTGACCAAGACATTAATATGGGGTAAAGGGAAATTATCATTACGGGTTACGGGAAATTATCTTTAGGGGTTACTTAATTAAGGTCTCAAAAATCCATGCACACTCTAACTTTTCCATTCTTTTTCATAATGAGTACTATGTTGGTACCCATTCAGGATAATCAAATACCTCAATAAAACTGACCTCTAGTAATTTTCTAACCTCTTCCTTAATCTTCAATAAGACATCTAATTGAAACCTTCTTAACTTTTGTTTCTTAGGTTTCATATCCTCTTGTGTGGGTAAGCAATAGACCATGATTGATGGATCCAATCCAGACATATCTTTATAAGACCATGCAAACACATCTTGGTATTCAGATGGTAGTATGATCATTTCAGCCTTTTATTCTTCTTTTATATTCCTTCCAATTTTCAATGTTTTGACATTGTTAGTACTCCCAACATTAATTGTCTCAATTGGCTCATCAATGGAAATTCTACTCATTTCATATTTTTTCCAACTTTCTTATATATCATTATGGTCAGTAATATCACTCCCAATGACTAACCCAGTAGGGCTAGAGGTGATATCAATATTTTCATCACCTATCTAAACAAGGTATCCATGGCCTTTATTCGAAGCACTAGGTCTAGGAAAAAGAATGTAAAAGAAAAAGTATAAGTAAGGAAGAAGTAAAGAGAAAAGAGACTAATCTTTATTTAGAAGAATCTTCTTTTGAGTTCAATTATTTGCAAAACAAAGGTAATTTATTGCAAAACTCTTATAAAATACTAGACTGTGATTCATCCTTTACACTAGAGAAGACTTATTGTTATTTATAGGGATGGAAAATCAGTTATTCAGCTATTAAGATTTGTTGAATGGGCTGGCTATTTTGTCTTTACTGGAGGTGTCCTCTTTAGCAAGCTCTAAATTCTAAGCATTGGCCTAGATGAAAATTTCTGATAACAGTGGGACGGTCATTGGGGTATGGTATAATCTATCACCTCTTTTGCCCTTTGCTTGTACATTTTGCAATGTATCCATTAGAGTTGGGATGTAACCTAATCCATAGTTTCCAAACTGACATTCTTTGAATTTCAGCTTCTCTTGATTAATCATACACACATCTTCGAACATTTGGAGCCCAAAATCTTCTTGCTTCTCAATGCCAATATAGGGTATGGCCATTTGTTTATATATTTCATAACCCTAGTCACCCAGAATTGTTATGACTTAGCTATTGGAGATGAACTTAACCTTCTGATGAAGACTCGAAGGTACGACCCCTGCTGAATGTATCTAAGGTCTTCCTATTAATAGATTGAAGGTCTTTAGGATGTCCAAAACTTGGAATCGAATGTTGAACGTTTATGGGCCAATATCGACCAGTAAGTCAATCTTCTCTATAATTTCTCTCCTAGATCTATCAAAAGCCCGAACCATTGTTGAACTTGGTTTAATTGCAGCCGTATCGATGCCTAATAGATCCAAGGTGGCAAGAGGGTAGACATTAAGTGAAGAGTCATTGTCGGAATTTTGTTGTGATGATGTTATTTACTCGCACTATTATGAACAAAGGCTTAGAGTGCTAACTATCCTCTTCACCCAGTTCTTCGGTAGAGAAAAAAATCCGATTCATAGTAAGGATAGAGTTGGTGACAGACCCTATTTCTTCAGCTGGTATTTCGTAAGGGACTTTGACTTCCCTCAATGTTCTAAAAAAAGCTTCTCGATGCGGTTCTAATTGCATTAATAAACTCATGAGGGATATCTGTGTTGGAGTTTTAGCAAGCCAATCCATTACTCTATACTCGCTGGAGATGATTATTTTGGTGAAGGCAGTCAATTCTTCTTTATGCTCAGCTTATTCATTATTTGGCCTTTCCAGCACGGCCTTTCCAGCACAGCCTTCTTTTTCAGGTTTTTCCTTAGATCATAGATTCTACTAGAGCGGGTGATCCCCCCTACAAGTAAACTTAACTGCCCTTGAATTGCTTGATAGTTGAGAGGGGCAGTTTTATAATTTTCGAGGACTACAGGCACATGGAAGGTGTATTGTCTGGTTTGTGGATTTTGTGTCTCCTCTTATCTATAGAATCTATATATTTTGGGCTCTCGATTGGAACGAACATGTTGATGGCGGCCTCTAAGTCGTTAAATATCATATTAATGATGGGCCTATGGTTAGGTAAGGGGTTATTATTGACGTTCGGAACAAGAGCCTCTACAAAGTCCAGTTAGACTGTGTCTCCATCGATTAAATCATGAATTTTATTTCTTAATCTCTAGCATGAGTCGGTTGAATGGCTTACTTACCCCAAATGATATTAACACTTGGCATTGGGATAAAAAAAATTTGGTTTATATCTTTCACAGGGAGGTTCATAATGGATCAAATTATCTTTTCTCAATTTTTCAAAGACCTGGCTCAAGGGGACCAGTATCTTAGTGAATTGTCTTGGAAACCTGCTAGCTTATGGCTGACTTTGGAATTGTTGTTGCATTAGTAAAGGGTTTGTCCTGAAGGAGACTCGAGTATTTGGCCTAATGTTTAAATTCACCATGCCAACAGTTGCTTCCTTAGTTTTACTTGTAGTAGGCTTTGTAGAAGAGGGTTTTCTATCTAATGGCTCCTATAAGTTGCTATGAGCGACAGCACTTTCAATCTAACAACCTGCGACTACTACCTCTACAAAACTGGAAGAGGCTTGCCTAATCCGATGAGAAAAGTAAGGTCTTTCAAGAGTATCAATAAAAGCTGAGGTTAGTTCCTTCTTGGTCATGGGGATGGATACTCATGCAGCTAAGGATCTCCACTTCTAGGCATACTCCTTAAAGAACTCATTATGCTTTTTTCGCAGGGCAACCAAGTCCATCATGGTTGGTGCTACTTTAACATTAAATTTATATTGCTCATAAAATGCCTTAGCTAGCCTTTCCCATGTGCTCACCTGATGTAGATCCAATTGGCCATACCAAGTCAAAGTAGGGCCGGTTAAGCTTTCTTGAAAAGTCTGGACTATGAGTTGATCATATTGTACTTACTTACCCATCTTATGCACATATAGCCAGGTGTATGGTTTAGGGCATCTAATCCCTGCATACATTTTGAAGTCAAGTACTTTAAATTTTTCCAAAAAACTTCTGTAGTTGTAGGCATAGAAGTCGTTATACTAGCTTACTCAAATCCATCATACCCATTGAGAAATTTCATTTTTTTGGTGATTTGTTGGGTTAGACGCTTCTCAAGCTATTTTAGTTTATCCTGATTAGCTTTAGGCTTTAGATTGATCAAGAACGAGTAAGTATTCGGCTCAAAAGTTGGGTTAAACTTTGGAAAGACCCCTTCTGTATCAAAGGATTTAAAGGCTTGATTGGCCTTTGGGTAGGCTTCTTTCATTTTGAAGGGTAAGGCCTCAGTATCCTTTCCATATCTAGCTTTAGAACTTTCTTCATTTGATGGAGCCGTGGACCTGAGCAAAGCGATGCTATCAGCAAGACAGCTCAGTTGATCTGCAATTTTCTCCATAGTTTATTCCAAAGTTTGGAACCTCAGCTCAATAGGATCAACAAGTTCAAGGTTGACATTGTTGTTGGTATTGATATTGTTATTTCCTTAGCTGGCCATTATGGTCTATGAGCGGGTTTTGATAGGACTTATTTAGAAGGTTTGATGCTTGGGAGCTATCTTAGCAACCTGTTTAAAAATCACTTCTCAACAAGTTAGCATACGAATAATTCAAAAAAAAAAACATGAAAACAAAGAAATGTATAGCATATGGATGCAAAGAGATGAAACCGACTAATAACCGGCAAGATGGTAATTTTTATTTTTTGTAGCTTTTAGAGCTCCCTTTTACATTAAAAGAAAATATATTCAAGAAAAGCATCCCTATTCTTAACTATTCTTCTGACATTTAGTGGGTGTTTCCTCTTTCTTACTGGACCCTGTTGGTGTCTCTTTCCTCTTTCTTGAGTTTGGCTCTTCTATTTATTCAAGTTCTTTGAGCCTTTCCGAGGTCGTCTTCAATTGATGTTCCAAGGCTTAAGAACGTTGTTTAGCTTCCCAAAAGAGATCCTCCCACATGTCTCACTCTTCATAGATTACTTCTACTCAGGCTTGTACTTAGTCCATTTAGGTACTGATTTCAAGATTTGTTTTAGTTAGTGTAAGTTAGATGACTTCTGGTGCTTGATACTAGATCTCCCCTGGCTTGTGGAGATGATTGTGCAAATATTCTTTAGTAACCCGGTACTTGTCTACTTCTCCTAGCCATTCTCCTAAATTGATGTTTAGGCTAACAATTCTTGTTTCCCATAATTGTTTGATTGTCCTGAGTTTAGACATTTTCTATGGTAAGGGAATCTAAAGGTCCTCATAATCCAAAGTCATGATTTCCAATAGAGGTCTATAGACTATATCTTAAATTCCTTTGAATTGTCTGATCATGTTGTTGAGGTGATAACTTATGCATAATTTCATCCCAATTAGGGGTATTGCTTGATAGTTTTTGCAAACTAGGATTACTCGTTTGAAGTTACTCCATCTTGTTATCCATAAGATATCGGTGACTTGGAAATTTCTCAGTACTTCTACCCAGCAGTAAGTAGATTTTCTTTCTAGGAGATGGACCTTATCGACAAAAGAATCGATCAGATCAATGTTATGAGTAAACTTTCCTCAGATTAGATCAAGCCCATACCATTTCATGTGGCTTATGAACCAGACTGTCAGTAACGCCATGTTGGTCTTTAGCATATCATCATTCTTTTCTTTCAAAATACTGAGGCTTCTAATCTATTCTGCGAGGAGGGCTGGGACATATGATTTTCTTTCAAGAAATTAGCTTACTAACTTAGCAACCCTAAAATGGATGAGGAATTTTCCATTAGGGAATAGGAGGGTCTCGAATGTAGCCAAGATAAAGGCTTTAATTCTGTATTGTCCCCAATCTCTAAGGTTGCCACAGAAGATGCCCCGTTGGTTGGATTTAGGCTCAATAACAAACCAGGCTTTTAAGTCTTCCAACTTGATGCAATTACCATTACAGCTTCTAAGGGTTTTGTTTAATTTAGCTTTTAAAATACCTAGAAGTCTTGAAAAGGCATTCACCGGATCCACTTCCAAATTTGGGGTGTATATATTTTCCAAAGAAGGGGCTTGAAGTAATTAGGTATACTCTTCAAGCGTTGGGCTAGTCAAGTGAGGCCCAACTCAGAAAGCCACTTCTTCGAGTTCCTGAAAGTTAGTTAGAGCCCTAATTAAATTAATCTCTATTTTCACTTTTGGAAGTGATAGAACGAGCCTGATCTTACTAAAGATGGTCTCTTGTTCCCTTGGATTGAAGTGTCGTAACCATTGGTCCAGGATTGGCTTGGGGCAGATGGGCTTGCTTACAAATTTTTCCCTCAAGTAGATGGAGTTGGATGAACAAGCCATTTTTGAATTACAAAAGATAAAATATGTTACAAGATTGTCTAACTATTATTTACAACTACAAACAGTAATTCTATGAAAGTTACAAGGGAAATCAAAGAAACTCTAAGCCATGTTTGTATTTTTATTTCCATCTTGCTTGTTTAATTATTGATTCTGGATATCGTGAATGCATAAAAGGTAGGTTCTAAAAGCTTCTTAAGCTTGTGTGATGTAACTTATTAAATAACACTTTCATTGGTTATATCAAGCTTAAGTGAGGATGGCCTAATCAACCCCGAACAGTAGTTACACCATAGCACTTAGAACCTACATAATAGCCCCCCGTCCTAAGGTCCTAAGACGATCCGAGTTTGACTGTATCTTCTATGCATTTATGGTATAGAAAATAAATTCTTCCCAATTTAAATAAATAAAACTAAACCTGCAAAGAAAATGTTAGTACAACTTATGGCATAAATAATAAAGAAAATAAATAAATTATACTAAGGTGATTTTTAGGGATTAACTTTAATTTTGGAAAGTCGAATAGTTAACTCTCTTGATAGGTACCCAATGGAGTCACTAAGCTATCAAACCTGGTTTTTCAGCCTCTAAGTTCTTTTTATAAAATGGGCCTTCTTTAAGCTGATAGGTACTAAACCCTACCCACTTAATACTGATCTTTTATTAAATTTTAAAGAAAACCATTTTTTTTTTCAACTTGAAAAGATATTAGAGTTGGGACCTGACCGAAATCGGAAAAAAGGTTTAAGTTATAACCAATCGAGAAAAAGGTTTAAGAAACTACTGTAATTTCCATGTCAAGATATCAAAACCAACTATATATGCGATCTATTATAGGAAGAAGGAAGAGGGTTGTAAGTAGAGGTTATAGGCATGTTTGAAAAAGGTAAAGAGTCTTTCCAAAATCATAATTCTAAAGGGACTACACACTTGTGTGAACCCCATGATCAACTAAGTCTACCTTTAGTTGATAACAACATCATAGCAAGGCTATTCATCAATAGTATATGGATTAATCCCAATGTAAAGATACTCGATCTTGTAGCAAATGTGCAAAATATGTACGGATACATTATAAGCAATATGAACATTTTCGAGGCTAAGAGGAAGGCAATTAAGATGGTATACAATAACTGGGAGAAGTTATACAAAGAGCTACCGAGACTATTGAATGCAATGAAAGTAACTAATCTGGGGACATAGGTGGATTAGGGGGTGGAGTACTTCGTCAAGGCCAGGTGAGTCTCAATTTAAGTGGGTTTTCTAGAAATTCGAGTTATGTGTAGAAGCCTTTAAATATTGCTAGCCTCTAGTTTGTGTCGATGGCACTTTCTTATATGGCAAGTATGGCCATAAGTTGTTGGTGGCATGTAGCATAGGTGGGGATAATTCAATAGTTCCATTAACCTTTGCTCTAATTGATACAAAATCGGTAGAAACTTGGGAGTGGTTCTTTTGGAAACTTCAAGCCCATATAATTGGCTAGAAGGGGGAAGCCTTATGTATTATCTCCGATAAAGCATCTGACATTGATTTCGCATGCAAGGAACCATCAAATGGGTGGTAGCCTTTATTTGTAGTATGGAGATATTACCTATGGCACGTTACTAGTAACTTCAACATAGCCCACGAAAACCAATTGTGTAAGAAACTTATTTGGTCTACAAGTGTTCATGCATATGAAAGGAAATCCCAAAGGCCTTATGGAGTAGTTGGAACAAGTTAAAGAAGACACTCCTGAATGGCTAAAGAATGTGGATTTGGATAAGTGGACGCTTGCATATAACGGATATTACCGTTTTAGATATATGACATTGAATATTGTTGAGAGATATAACTCAATTTTGAAATTGACATATGGATTACTCATCACTACATTAGTCAAGAAGATATTTTACAATCGCGTTGTCTATTGAGAAGAGAGACACAAGGATGCCAAAAAAGCAATTGAAGCTAGTAAGATTTTCACTTACTACATTCTAGGGATGTATGAAACGTAAAGAGGGCAAGCCAGCATACATAAAGTCATATCATTCAGCTTTCAAAACATTCTATTTGAGATTTTGACTAGTAGTTGAATGACAAGGACAGGCCTAAAGGAAGGAAGGAGGATACATACGATTGACTTTAGAGGTCACATATATACGTGTCGAAAGTGACAAATACATAAGATCCCTTGCTCCCATACATATATAGCGGCAATAAGTATGAAGGTGGATAGCAAATCAGCAATAGGGTCATGGTATAAGTGGGCAAACTAGATAGAGTGTTACCACTCTCATTTTTACTTGATTAGTAATGAGCTAAACTGGTCATAAGTTAGCTTCCTTTATCTCCACCTAAACATTAAGCTAATACATAAGAAAGGTAAACCTAGGTGAAAGCGGTATCACATAGAAATGGACGTTAAGGAGCGATCTAATAGAACCAAACGCAGTGTATATGGGCGAGAAGGACATAATAAGAGGAGGTGTCTAAAGATTAATAGGGTCAATAAATATTGCATTTCCATATAGACATTATGTACTTCATGCATAAGCATAAACTCATGCACATTGTTCTGTTTACTAACCATGTTCATTTGTGTTTGTAGGATAGATAGAGTTGGGACCTATCGATCCACACATACTTAGGAGGTAAGCTAACCATCATTTACAAGCCATTTGGGAAGGTAGGATTAGTAACAACATTCTCATATGCTACTAATTTTTTATACAAGATGTATTGCCTACTAACTGTATTGATCATTTGTATTGGAGGCTATCTATGCATTATGAGTACGACATAATAAGTTTTCCTTACATGAGGACAGGTGGGATATCCCTATTTATCCTAAGGTAAAGCCTTAAATGTGAGAGGCCAATTTTTTAGGAGTTGTACAACTTCCATTTATCATGATAGATTGGCACTTGATCATAACTCTGGTAGGGAGATGGAGGCCGAAGACACACACATTCTACCTACTTACCGGGGAGGTAACCATCATACTGTAGAATATGGAAGTCCAACTCAAGCTTTTGGTAGAGGGGTTTGCAGTGGCGGGTTAGACTGAAACGGATGATGATGAAAGCTAGGCTAATGTAGGGTACAGGTTGCTAAGTTTCAAGCTTGCTAGGATGAAAGGAGCTCGTATGTCTCTCACATGATCGTAAAAGCACTTCTGGATACTTCCTTATAGCGTAGACGATGAGACGGTACAACAGTGCTCGTGTACGTACATACTCAGCTTGATGGAGGGATTTATCTTTGTAAATAAATCCTCCATTCTCATACACCTCTTGTTCCTACCATTATTGGAGGACTTTTTTATCGCTAGGTAGTTTAACTAGGGGTTACTTACTTGGCATGGTTATATTGACGATTGTGCTTGCTTCCTCTTTTGACGCACATAAGCTTAGTGGGGTTGCAATTCTTCTACAAGTTTAAGCTTGGCTAGATTCCCACACATCACCCCCATTTAGTCAATATGAGCAGGCCATTGGTAACCAAATGGAAGGTAGCGTAAGATATCACTTAGCATCCTATGCATGTAGTGGATGCGAACCGTATAGCTTTCGACCTGTAAACAGCATAGCAAGTATGATATGATAACTCTTTTTCTATTTACTTCTGCTATCACACATAAGTACCTACCTTCGTTGACTTCCCTTTCTCCCCCCCCAGGTTGTCTAGGAGCCGTATACAGAGGAGTTACTACAGTTGTTGCTACATTTCTGCATTGCTAGGCAACATATTTGGATTGTCTGGGTGTTACTCATATGTTTCCACATCATTGAGTGCTATTTTCCCAATTGTATCATTTGACAATTTAGTGGATACCAGTACCCTCTATAGGATGTAAACACCTTTGAGTAGCTCCACCAGCTAGGCTTTTGTGGTAGGATGGATGTTAATTGGATCAACATGTATATTACATATACCTAGGCTTAGGGTCAGAGTCACAAATTCTTATTACATTTCCAAGGTTCCTGTAGAGTCAACCCGATCTACTAGTCGTAGTATAGACAAATCACCTACCATTACATCACACACTAGGGAACTATCATCAGTTGATTAGTAAGTGCCTATACAATCGTCCAATTGTTTCTATACTCATATATGCTTTCTATTATCTATTATGACATCTACATGTCTATTTATTTCAAGTGGACTCACTTAAGGATGTGCGGTTATAGCTAACTATCCTATAACACTTAGTTTGCAAATGAAAAGCTGTAATTTGTCGAACAACACAGTAACCTCATCTTCTACTCACATCACAAGGGGCTACAACAACCACCCCATGTGGATCATGGTAAGGAATAGGGACCACTTGCAAATGAGGATATATCGGCTCTTCATGCATCGCCTAGGGGTAGAGCCTAAGTTTAAGGAGGTAGGACTCAATCCGAACATGGCTAGGGAGACTACAGTGACGATGTACCATCACATAGGTAACATTTTATAGACCTCATCCAGATCAGCACAGGATACGGTACATACCCCTGGATCTGGAGTTGCCTCTACCTTAGGATTTGAATCTAGTTCTAGGGCTAAATCTAGCTCTTATATGACTCCTGAGTTCCAGCATTAGCGAAATCTCATGATTCCACTAGCACTTCAAAAGTGGCATTTGACCCCCCACAAAATCCTATATGGGTAAGAGTGTCACTCAACTACAGCTAGCCCATCTATTCAACCCAGTCCCTCTTAGGGATCTTAACAATTCACCACTTCAGCCTATAAAGTCACCAAATAGCTAGAAGCATTCAGCTCTGTCCTGTGCCGTCAAAACCTTCATACTACATAAGCAACAATAGATAGGTTTTGCAATTTTTTTATATGATTGTATTGACATTAAGAAAACATTTTTTGCATATATACTTATTATTTGAATTTCAATTTAGCTTTCATTGAATGTCACAGTTTATTGCATACTCTTTTTGTCATGACATTACAATTTTCGACTTTTTTTTTAATGTAATCAACTCTAATGGTAAACGAATAACCATTCCTTGCACTGAGTTTTGTTGTTCTACCTTCCAGTATTGGGAGTTAATGTTGGAGAACAATAATGGGATTATATACTATAAGTTTTTCTATCGATTGTTAGTTTATTTATAAAACAATGTATTTTGTGCTAAATTTATCATTTGGCTTGTAATATGCCAGTGGAAACAAATTAAGGCACATTTAGTGCATATGGCTTTAAATTGTATTGAAGGTGCATTCACTACTTGCGCCTTTAGTACATGTGGAATCCACTGAAGCCACATGTAGTATATTCGCCTTTATCAGGCCAAATTTTAACACTAATTCAATGTTAAAAAATAACATTCACATGCACTTCCACTATATTAGATTGATAACATTTTTTGCATAGGACCCTTTGTTGTATTATTATTTAAAAAAGGATCTATATTCGTATAAAACTCACTTAAACGATCAACCAAAAAGACCTAATTGGCCCGATAAGGGGAGATAGATCAAAGTACAACATTAAGGATGGATAAAATAAATAAATTTTAGGAGTTAATTAATAGCTTTTGAAGCTAATTATAAGCCATGTAATAATGGGTGCTTTCTATTTCAAAATTTTACTTTGTCTATTTATTTTCTTTCGGTACAATACTCAAGTAAGGTTTCTACTTGTTTCTTAACCACTCCAAGCTTGGTTTGGCTTTATGTGCCAAAGCCAATAACGAGAATAATAGCCACAAACAAAGTATCTTAAGCACTGGCAATATAGAGGAATATGTTTGGCATGATTTCTTAAATGATTCTTTGCCCCTTTTTTTTTCCTATTAAGACCTGTAAGCTTAGTTTGTTAATTGTTGTTTCTTATCTAGTTGGATAATGGACTTCAAACCATCTACAATGCAAAAAACATGCCTAGAATGGGTATTGGAGGTTCCTCCAACATGCTCCTTTTTATGCTCAAATCAATTGCAAGAGATTAGAGATATGTAACAATATGAGAAAGAATACATGTATATATGTTGTATGAACATGACTCTTAAAGAAGATGAAACTTGCGTATTTTATAGAAAGGGGCTACCAAGTCTTGATTAATTAATAGCTTGTATCTAAGATGTTTTGAACAACTCCTAAGATATAGGGTTTGTTGATATTTTGACAATATCAGTATATGATTAACCCACACCTTATGCTTGTCCCTCGATATTGAACGAATTGTTGGTGTTGAGTTCCTAGCGCATGTGGTCTTCTAATAGTGTACTCGATTTTCGAAGCTGAGCAACGCTACGGATTGGCTATAAAGCTTGTAGATGAGGCATTTACTATAGGGCTGCAAAGTTACATTAGACTTAGCTATTGAGCTCAACCATCTCAAGCCTTTAGTCTCAATAATTAAAATAGTTAACATTATGATCGACCTCAAGGATATAGGTTTTATACTTCTGGAATAATGATATGTATTGTTGTAACTTGTATGATTGCTAAAAAATATAGTTCTATAGCTTTTGTAACTTGTCTTAAGTAGGTTAGAATTGCATATGGGGGTATATGTGTTTTGCTTAAGTTGGGCATGGGATGCTAGTAGACCAATATATATAGTATGTTACGCTACAGAGCAAGTATTTAAGTGTAGAATCTATCTGGCTAGTAGTTTATAGAACTAAAATCTTTATTTCTCAAGAATTGGAATTTCAAGGACATAAGTGGAAATAATTATCATTTTCCAGTATTTTAAATGGACATGATTACTTTGTAGAAGTTTAGTTCATCCTGGAAGCATATATGATTTCTTTAGTTGCTTCTCTTCTTGTTGGTTAATGCTTCTAACATTTCACTCTCTCTATCTCTCTCTTTGCCTTTTCCAACTCTTGCAAAATCTATAGCTTCTCTTTACTAATAGGGAAGTCCTGAAATTTTGGCTAAAGGAATCTATTAGGTACTCTTTTTCATAGTATTCCTTTTTTTTAATTTCTTTTTTTTTTTCCTTCCTTATGATGAAATAATATTTTGAGCAGTTTTAGCAAAGATAGGTACAACTACTCTAGAGTTATAGGGGTGCTAACTATACAACTACTCTAAAGTTGTAGGAAGAAATCAAAGACAACTCGAAAGGCCATTAACCATACAAGTTGCTGTTAGTGAAGTTACAAGCTAGGGAAGTCATGGTTTACTATACTTATCATCACAGATTGTTGCGAAGGAAGGGCAAGATTGTGATGAGGCCTAATTAAGACTTTAAGAAGTTGATGCTTTACCATGATGGAATCTAGGAGGACATTAAGGGCTCAAGAACATATTAGAGGTAAATTTCAATATTTTATTGGCCCAATATGGAGCACAATGTAAATCAATATGTTGGGGAATTTGAGGTTTGCCGAAAACATAAATTTGAAATTGTTGCAACGCCTATCCTTTTGCAACTATTGGATATTCTTAACAGTTGTTGGATTGATATTAGCATGGATTTTATAGAATGGCTTCCTAAGTCACATGGGAAGGATGTCATTATGGTTGTGATCGATAGACTTAGCGAATATGCATATTTTATCAGCTTGTCATACCCATACTTAGCTTAACAAATGGCGCAAGCATTCTTAAAATACATTTACAAACTGGATGGCTTCACTTATACTACTGTAAGAAATAGTAATCCATACTTATCAATCACTTTTGGGAATAATTCTTCAAATTACAAGGAGTTGAATTGAGATTAGCAACCGCTTATCATCTACGTATAGATAAGTAGTCAAGAGTGGTGAATAAATGTCCTGAGACATACCTTAGGTATATAACCAGTGACAAACCAAAGAAGTGCAACAAGTATTTTGCTCTAGCTAAATGGTGGTATAAATATTAACTACCATTCAAGGGCTCATGCTACTCCTTTTGAAATTTTATATGGATACACCCCTAAAATTCAACTACCTTACATTCCTTGGGATTCAAGAAATGACGCAGTGGATGTTATATTGGTAGATCAAGAGGAAGCTATTACACTACTTCGATTTCACTTAAAAAGGGCTGAAGATAGGGTGAAACAGTTGGTTGACAAGAAAATCAGCAATAAGAAGTTCAAGATTGGAGATTTGGTATTGTTCAAATTATAACCCTATAGAAAACATGGTTTAAAAAGACAGGGGTAGGCAAACTATCTCCTAAATACTCTGTTTCTCATAGGTTTCCTGATAAAGTTGGAGAGATAGCATATAAAATTGATTATCCTGCCAATTCTTTCATACACCCAACATTCCATGTGTCACAATTGAAGAAATTTGTGCCAAACAAGCATTGGCCATTCACTCATCTTCCTATGAGTGAAGAAACCACCACATTGGAGCTTGAAGATTTTACTTGATCAAAAGTTTGTAAAGCGGGAATCTACAACAAATACTATGGTACTAGTAAAGTGGAAAGGGAAGCTAGATAGCAAAGCTACATGGGAATTCTATAGTGACTTATCTCTTCAATTTTGAGATTTACCCTTGTGTAAGGGTTTTTGAAGGGAGGGGAGATGTAAGGGCATAAGAAAATCTAGGGTTCGTACAAGGAGAGAAAACAGAGAACTTGAGAACTCAAATGGATGTCGAATAGGAACTAAGTCAAGCTATTGTATAGGTTTATGGTGAATTTTTTGGGTCACTGACTAAGCTTAAGGATACAAAGCAAAAGCTTGGGACTAATATTATTTAAGTAGGCTTGCTAAAACATGAATAAGAAAATAGGAATACATAAATAGCTGTTTTGTTGTTTGCACTACATGTCAATATTTCATATTAATGTAGTATTGGGGAATATCCTAAGGTTATAACTATTTGTCACCACTATAAATTACATGGGTAATGATACAAAAAATCGATGAAAAAGGACAAAATATTCTCCAATGGCTTGTATTCGAGCCTTGAGATCTGCATTCAAAGCATTCATTTTGTTTACCATCTTCTTTCACTACAATTTCGTTCATCTAGCAAGCATTTCTAAATTTATAAACTATGAAGTAAATATCTAGCTCCAACGAACCTAGTAGTTCTAATTAAGGCTAGGTAAAAAAACTATGAATCATAGGTTGAATCATGAACCAAACCAAACCAAAAGATCAATTTTTTTACAAACCATTTGCTACATTGTTTGGTATGGTTATATATAAACTATTTGTGGTTTAGTTCAAGAAAGTGAATCGAACCTAACCTTTTTTAATCGAATCAAACTGTTCGATTAAACAAAATATATTCATGTAGTTGTTTCATATTTTTTTTTCCAACAATCTTTATGGATTTCATCAAATTTTTCATATCTTGTTATTCTTTATCTTATTTCTAGGTCAATTATTAAAATTAAACTAAATGAGTTTTATATAAAATTTCACATTTAGAAATTTTATTTTTCTAAATTATCCTTTCTATGTATTTTTTCAAATCAAAGGTTTAATCATTGTACTCTTTACGTGTCTCTTATCTCTTTTCCAGCTTTTGGTAGATCTCTTTTATTTTCTTTATGTCGCTTTTGGATAGGTAACTCTACTTCTCTTTCCTCGTTATTGTTTATTAGATTAAAGTCTCTTATCCTCGTCCAATAAAGCTAGGTTTGTTAAGATATTGTGCATCATTTTCATAAATATTGGTACACATAATAAATGTATGATAAATTAATTAGAAATATATGAAAGTTAAATGGAGAGAAAAATCTCTTATTAGAGATAAAAATGCTTAGCTAAAATTTGATATAAACTTGAACTAGATCAAATTGGTTTTAATTAAATTCAAAAAATTTATTAACCGAATTGTATAGATAGCTTCAATTTAAAAAAAAAAAACAAAAGAAATGAATTGTTATATTATGTTTGGTTCTATAAGAGGGGGCGAACCATACTATTCAGATCGATAGGGGGAGAGGGGAACCATACCAAACCAAACCACGCCTATCCTTAGAAAAAAAAAAAGGAAATAGGAGCAAACTTATGATCTAGTCAATTTCTAAGGAATTTAATAAGATGTTGATTAGAAAAAAGAAAAGATTTACATTTTTTCTACAATTTCTTAAATTTGTTCGGTTGAAATGTAGTCATGTGTATAGTCGCTAAAATCGCAAATTTACCAATGTGATTTTATAAGCTTACGATTTCATCAAGATCTTTTCAATTAAATTGAGTTTAAAATCATTTTCGTATAAAAATTTACTTTTCTAATTAATTTTACACATTAAACTTGATGGAAACTTATGTTTTAATTAGGTTTACTAATTCTCTATATCCTAGTTGAATTGGATAAAAAATTAAAAAAATATTGCAAACACCCTGATATGAGGCAAGCGTACCTATCAGTTTTAATATAGCGGATGTGAGTCCGAGTCGATCCCTCAGAGATTTTGAGTACTATTATTAACTTTAGCTTTATTATCTAACCGAAAAATTGTGATAAATTGAATGAATTAAAAATACTGAAATTAACAACTAAACTACTTATGAGACTTAATTACGCAAATTAGAAAGCAATAAACTACGAACGACTTCAAGTATGCAATAATGTATTTAGGAATTATTTCCCCTAGTGTTTAACATGTAACCTTTTTAAAATATATCCAATTCAATTTATATTATTCTTGACCGGAGGGATTCACAATTAAAGCTAATATCTTTCTTAGGCATATTAACCCTAATCCTAAATTATTTACCGGAATCTCTTCACTTAGTAATATAATTTAGAATTGCATTAGCGTGTAATGAATTTCCATGCAAACAATCAACTTTCCGGAAGAAACATGTATCTTATCTCTAAGTATACATGTAATTCTCTTCAATTATGCCTAGATCTAATTACACATGCAATTTCTCAATTAACATGCATAATATCATATATTGACACTCTAGAATTATCAATCCATAATTAACGACATAATTGAATCAAGAAAAGGTAGAAACTTTATTGAAATTATAATTCAATCCAAGGGTTACATGAAACCCTAGGTTCCAGAATCCTAAATACTCTAATTCTAAGCTATCATAACGAATCTAAAAACGAGTTTCATCAAAAACGTAAAATAAAGCATAAAAACCCCTCTTGATTTGATGAACAATCTCTCTAATCTTGAAATCGATGTCGTTCTTGCTTCTTGATTAATGTTCTTCTCCAATCTCCTCTCGTCTCTTGTGTCTCTTGTTTCTGTAATGTCTCTTTTTTTTTTCTTTTGAAACCTTAATATGTATTTTTATAGTGTATCAAAAAGATTTTGTTTTCGTCACCCGACATGACCTGGGACACGACCGTGTCCCCAGGTCGTGTAACTTTCTGCACTTAGGCAAATTTTCTGCACAACTTCAAAAATTCATAACTTCTTCGTTTGAACTCGGAATTGAGTGAAACTTGATTCATTTTCTTCGTTTTCGAGCCTAAAACGCGTTTAAACCCTGAAATCAACATTTTACTCAATTAAGTATCAATTTCTTTAAAGAAAACAAAAAATGTGCGGAAAATACTATAAAATCACCCTATGAAATATGTTTAAAATTAGAGTTATCACACCCCATTCCCCTCAGGTAATTTTAGAATTTTTAGAATAAGGTAAAGGGTCCTAATTTAAAAAAAAAAAAGCATAAAAATTACAAAAGTTTTAAAAATTTTAGAAAGATACAAAAAAGTAGAAACATTAGAAAATATAGAAGTTTTCATAATAAAATTTTTAGGAAAATAAGCCTTAGGCCACTTTTAGGGTCTTTTAAAAAAATGTCATTTAATTTTTAGAATTAGTTATGAGTAAATAATAATAATAATTCAATTAAGCTTAGATAAAAATTAAATCGTATAAACTTTAAAAGTAGTTGAAACTTGGTTTAGTGTATTTTTATTTACTTGATTTATTTAGCAAAAAGATAACATTTTTTTTTTAAAAAAAAAAGCAAAGAAAGGATCAGACTAAGTCTTGAACCTAGTTTGTGTGATTTAGAATCAAGGCCTAAGGCCCTAATCAATTAACCTAGAGGACAACAGGAGAGAAGGGGGTAGGAGGGGGCGCTGCTATGTACCCAATTATTTTTATAATGTATGTGTAGGAGAGCATGGTACGTAACTAAACACCCTAGTCTTCTCTTCCATCTCGTTCGTGGTTGCTGTAATGGAGAAAAAAAATTAAAATAGTGCAATCCCCTCCCTTTTTGACCCAATTGAGCTTACTTTTTAGGCAAATCTTATCCAACTAAATGCAGAAATTCAAAATAGACTTAGGATGCTTTACATCGAATACTAACTCTTATCCACATTGGTACATTAAAGGGGTCAAAATTAGTTTGAAAATTAGAAAAAAAAAAAAACTTAAATACCTATTAACACAAGGCTTTGATTTTGGGAGATTTAATAAGTTTTCAAGGGAAATCGAGCATGCACAAGTATAAATAAGAGGATAGGAACTTGTTTGGGGGTTGGGGATCACCGTACAAAACCATTTGTATAAGTTCAACCCCGCTCTCTCTCTCTCTCTATCTACAATAGCACTTTCCACGGTGATTTTTTATGAAAACCACCACCATCATCCACTTCCCCATTCTTGAAAACATACGACCCAACTCCCCTTACACCACTAAGCACCACTACAAGCTGTAGCCACTACTACTAAACGGTTACCAACGGCCAAGGTACACTCCCTACCCCCCATATTCCTAATAAAACACATACAAATCTACTTTTCTCCATCCATTTTGGTATCCAAATCGCCCTTTACAGCAGTTGGCTCTCATCTCCAAATCACGACTCAACTCGAGTCCCACCCGACCAACCTGATCCGTATGCCATTAGATTGGACCATAAACTGCATCTTGGTTTGGTTGCCCTCTTATGCTTTTTCAGTTCCTTATGTATTTTTTTTTACTTATTTATTTATTCTAGTAAATTGTAATTGTATTGTATATAAAAGAAAAGGAAAAAATGTTTGAATAAGAAAATAAAAAAAAATGAAAGAAAGGAAAAGAAAAAAAAAGAAAGCTTAATGTTTTTTTTATTTTTTTTTCTTGGTTAATACATAAATAAAGATAAAATACGATAAATTAAAATAAAATAAAATAATAAAAATTAGAAAATTTGTTTCATCACTTTGAAAAATCAATTTTCCAAATAAATAAAAATAAAACAACCCTTTTTTTTTTCAAAATTAGGACATTTTTAAAACTTTCTAAAAATGAAAAACCCTAATTTAGGACCCTTTTAAAAAATTTTCCAAATAAATAAAATGACTAAAAGACGTAAACTCGGCCAATTTTTCAAATTTAAAATCAACTAATAAGCCTAAAGTTTTATTAACGAACTGCAGAAGTCTAATCCTAACTAGTGAGTACGTAAGCACTCATAGTAATTATGGGTCGACTTAAAATATGAAAAATTTTCTTTTTCCATCTCTTATAAATATTTGTTTAATTTATATTTTTCACAGATTCAATTTTATTTGCTTATTTGCATGTAAATAGATAATATTTTTTGAAGAGTATATTGAAAAGTAAATCCAAATTAAGAAAGTTAAAAGTGATACCTGTTAAGGGTTTAAAAAAGTTAACCCCTAAACTCAAAGATCTAGTTTTCAAAATTATTTTAAAAAATTGGTTTTATCAAAAGACTGGTAATTATGTTATAACCAATCCGCTCAATTAGTTATAGCTTAACTCTTTTTTCCAACTTCAGTTAAATGACAACTCTAAACAATTTTCAAAATAAAAACCAAATTTTTCATAACTCATAGTCAAGAATTAATGTTAAACAAGTTAGAGTTTAATATTAATCGGGTTTACAAAAATAATAAAAAGACCAAGAAAAAAAAAATCAAACTTGAGAGATTAGCGACTCCATTGGAGAAGTCAAGAGGGCTAACCACTTGAAAACTTTCCAAAATTAAATTTACCTTTCAAAACACCGATGTTATTTATTTATTTATTTGATTCATTTCATGTAAATATGTGTTGTTTTCTATATACACCTGTCGCATACATTATATTTAGGATTTTGGAGGGAATGATTACATCAAAGATGCAGGGTATTAATGGTCAAACCTAGGTTGTCTTAGGACCCTATGAAGGGTCCATTGTGTAAGCTTTAGATGCTGTAGTGTAACCACCTTCTAAAGTCGATCGGGCTACCCTACTTAAGCTTTGATGTAATCAATGAATGACTTCCTTAACAGCATGTGAGATCATAGAGCTTAAGGACATTTAGAACCTATCCTAATTATCTTCATGAACCATTTTCCAAAAATTAGCAAATTAACATGATGTGGTAATACCAAAAAAGGTTAACTGTGAAGTTTCCTAATATTTTCCTTGTATATGTTTTCTTTTCTTTAAAATATCAATGTAATTTCCATGCCAATAAGATAGTTCTGATATAATTTTCTTTTCATTTCTTTTTGTAGAAAATAGTTAGGTCCTCTCTTACACCAAGCCTTTTCAAAGAAGTCCATATTTGCGAGCCTCTAAAGCTCAAGGGGATACTTGAAAGATAGTTTCGATTTTTCAATCCAGACTAACAGAGTCATTGAAGACAAGATTAAGCTTGTCATATCATTGCTGAAAGTTCATACTAATATCACTATGGTACAGGCTTTGGTCTACTTTTGGGACCCTCAAAATCAATCTTTTTGTTTTGGCTCATGTCGACTAATCTCAACTGTTAAAGAATACTCCTATCTATTAGGAGTCCCCTTTTGTCAAAGGTAGAAGGTATATTCTAGATATCACGGTTAGCCCTATAAAGATTTTCAGTAGACTCTAAGGCCTTTGTGAATCTGAAATATGTAAAATATGAGTAGATCCCCATAGGAGAATCATTAGGGTAGACAATTTCTTCACTTGGTTTGCGATCCCCTCTAGCTAGAATCAGAAACTCTTTTACAATAGCTTTGAAGATTGGAAACAATATAGGATCAACACTTATATCTTGGCAGTATTTGAGACAATTTTATTTCCTAATGGTGTATTTCACGTACATCACAAGATTGCAAAACTAATAACCCAATTTTTAGAAAGAAAGTCTTACATCTCGACATTATTAGCAACACAAACTAAATCGCTCGGTTGTCTTTAAGAAGAAAAGAATGAAGAATTAAAAACCAATATAACCTTACTCATGGTTTAGTTTATTAGCTATGCTTGGAGCTATAAACTTGACTTCCTTCATAAGAAAGACATCCAGAAGATGAATATGTTGCTACCTATTAGTAGGTCAAAGCTTTCCAAAAGTTCTACACTGAAGATATCTCTTGGGTTGGTATATGGATTAAAGTAGCTAAACTAAAGAAGATGGAAGAAGAGTCAAGATACCACAAGAAAAAGAAGATCTAAGGATTATTTGTAACAAATTTTTGCAAACTTCAAAGATACAATAAAAATTACTTTCTTACCACATCATAGTCAGTTTGATAAACTCCCCTCTTTGGATTTGCATGCCCTCATATTGCATTTTTTATTTTTCTTTCCCTATAAATATTCATTAGAATATGTGAAGGAAAAAAAATATAATAAGGAAAATTTTTCTAAGTAACACCATGTGAGCTGTATCCTTAGGCTTCTAATTGTAAATATTTGATTTCTTTTATAAGTCCATTTCTCAATGCCTTCTACTCTTACCCTTTCTAATCTTTTCACACTTATACATCCTTAGGATTATATGTCTTATGGGTTATCTTTTAAATACCTACATGTTATCGATGATTAATTGTAAATGTTTAGGCTCTTAATCACTTAGAAATGTCTCACAACTTGTAAATAAGCCTTATTGTTGTATTCCACTTTTTAAATAAATACTTTTCTCTATCTTAAAATGAAAAGTGTTTTTCAATAAAGAAAATAAAAGCGGGAAGTTACTAATAAGTGAGAATTTTTATCAAGAGTAATTGCCAACAATGGAAATAACGACAAACTTAATGGCACCAACCCTGCAGAAGTGAGGTTTCTTTCATTAGACCAAATGATGAGGAAAATAACTAAATAGATGAATTTTTTAGTTGACAACATTGTTCTACTTAAGGCTACAATGTCATCAAATGAAAAGCACTTGATAGCTTGACAAGGGAAGTTTGTTGAAGCACTTCTTCTCGAAATAGAAGAGAAGATTAGTCTAACTTTCCAATGTAAGACTTATTCTTTCTCAATTGACCCAAAGCTAAGTCAAGAAAGCATCAAAAAGTTGGAAAGGAAGCTAACTCATTAGATAACTGAAAAGATGAGAGCACTTGGGAATGATGATGGATTCAAGCAAGCTAGGATCATTGACTTTTCTACAAATGATGTCAAGGCTTACCTAGAAAAATTCAAAGTACCTAAGTTTGAGAAGTATAATTAGACCGAATGCCTAAAGTTACACACCAAATTATACATCTGCAAAATGGGCATATATGTTCAAAATAATCAAGTTATGGTACAAATTTTCTAAGATAGTCTGATAGGGCTTGCATTAACTTAGTACACCCAGTTCGATCTTAGCCAAAACAATACTTGGGAGAAATTGGCTTAGGCATTTTATGAGTAGTACAAGTTTAAAATTGAGATAGCTCCTTCAATTTTGGACTTACGCATAATAAGAAAGAAGAAAAATGAGTCATTTAAGGAATATGCCCAAAAATGGAGGGGCCTAGTAGCTAAAATCATTTCTCTTCTCCCTAAAAAAGAATTAATATCCATCGTTATTAACTTATTGGAGTAACCATATTATGGGCACTTATTGGGTAATATAATGGCCAGTTTTACAAATATTGTACTTGTTAGAAGCTATATTAAAGAAGCTAGAAAGATGAAGGGGTTGACGAGAAAAAGACCAGCCCTACCAAATTTTGGGGTATATATAAATACTATAATGTTAGAACCTAGACCAAGCAAGAAAGGCCCAAAAATACCTAGAAGAAAGTTCACTCAGATCTTTATCTCATTATCTCAAGTCTTTAACCAATTAAGAAAGGAAGGCTTATTACAATAGAAAGCCCC
This sequence comes from Lumnitzera racemosa, assembly GCA_024138005.1. Lineage (NCBI taxonomy): Eukaryota > Viridiplantae > Streptophyta > Magnoliopsida > Myrtales > Combretaceae > Lumnitzera > Lumnitzera racemosa. The sequence continues at coordinate 64,980,707 of JAMXBC010000011.1, forward strand.
AATGCCAAGATATAAGCTAAGGAAATACAACTTGAATGCATAATGTGAATATCATATGGGTCAGTAAGGACATTCTATTGACAACTGTTGGGAATTGAAAAACAGGGTTCAAGACCTAATAGATGCAAGGGCGATCTAATTGGATTCGATTTAAGGACTGGGGTAGATTTTACAATAACCTTTACAAAGTTTATAAAAGTCAAAGTGATTCAAATAAAATGTTTTGTTTGCTTTTCTCTTATTTGTTGAGATCATTCACAAACAGTAAGGGCAATTGCAATGACAATCAATATATCTGATTAGTTAAAAGGTTTAAAATGAGGAGAGGCAAGCTAAATCCTAAACACTAACCCTGAGACACTTTGAGAGTTGAGTGACATTATTAGGAGGCTACTGGACTCATTCCTTAAATGAGGTCCATTTTAAAGTTGATACGTGAATCAAAATAAAGTTAAGCATTCATTTTCAAAATCTTAAACACAAAATCATTCGTTAACCCCATTGAACCTGTTTAATGAAGTATTTTCAAAATTAAACCCAATCAAAAACTACTCTATAATGGGGAAAATAAGAGGTTAAGAGTATTAATCAGGAGAAAAGATTAAAACTAATTTGTGCTTGCTCCAATCGCATCTATTTAACTGTAATTTTTGTCATTAATAACTTATTTCTTTTGAAATGAAAAAGTGCCTATATCATAAATATTATACACTTTAAGCCATAAGCCAAAAGAAGGAACTATCACCTTTATCTTGAGTCAAATTAAAAGAAAAAAGAAAAAGAAAAAAAATAAAATAAAAAAGAAAAAAAAGGGAAAAGAAAAGAAGAGGAAAAAGAAAAGGGGCATAAGGAAAAATGAGGAAATGAAAAGTATGGCCAAGAAAGAAATCTACAAAAACAAGATAATTGAATTCAAAGCTCTAAAACCTGAAAATGATCAGGGACATGTACGTCATAAGGCCTTTTTCGAAGTAAGCTCCATCCCCCTAAATAAAAACCCTTAAATCTAAAAGAACAGGATTAAATCCACTCCTTCTGCAAACTAAGGCCTACCCATGATTCCATCCCTTTTAAAGGTCCTTTTTTATTAAAGAAAATAACTTATCCTAGGTAAAAGTTATATTTGAAACTGAGCCAAGCTTAATTTTAGTTTTACTTGTAAGGTTCTTAATTTATAAACCTGAGTTGAATAGTAATTCTTTCATAAAAACCCATTTCATTTATATCTATTTTGAAACTAAGGACCAAAGCCTTTATTACAATTCAAAAAAACCTAACGAATTGATTAAAAGTATATCGCTTACAAGATGGACCATAACTTTTGGAATTGAAGTCAAAAGAGGGAAATTTAAGCCGAAAGTGCGAGGAAGTCTTTCTAAAGTAAACCTATCTTTAATGAGATATTTTCTAATTAAGAAGAAATTTGAAGAAGCCATGCCTAATAACATGAAAAGTCATTTGCCCTTGAAGAAAAAAAGACTCTCAAGAAAAAGGTGGCCTAAAAGATCAAGTTGTTATATATGTTACTTTCTTGGAACCTATGAAGAATCGAAACCTGTTAGCAAGTTAAAGGAAAAAATTCCATTCTCTCATTTTAGTCCATTCTTTTTCCATGTTACCCTAGTGGTCTAAGTTTTCAACAATTCAAGACAAGAGTCCTTATTCCTTTTTAAAGTCATCTTCTCCAAAGTTAACCCTAGTAGTAAGCCTTTGTCATTCAAATGTAGTCACCCTAACAACTATTGCTTTTGAATGGATTCACTTCTTGTTATCCAGGTTCAGGGATTTACTCTTGCATAAAAAATCGCTCCCAAGTTGGCCCTAAAGGTTAGAATCATCCTTTTTAACATGATCTTCATGGCTGATGTCATCTAATTCCCTCGTATCAAGAGACTTTATCCCTGACATCTACTCCATCCTATATGGCTACCAATTAACAAAACTATTTATGTAAGCTCTTTTGTTTTAGTCCCCATAGAGCATTTTCTCTTTAAAGTACTGTTCATGTAGTAAAAATGTTAAGTGATCCTTTGCTCTAAGTGCATTATCCTAATTTCAAGCCTTTAGATTGCATGCTCTTGGAGCCCTATCCTGACTCAAGTTGAAACCTTCGGATCACATGCTCTAAGAGCGCTATCCTAACCTAAGTCAAAACCCTCGAATCACATGCTCTTGGAATGCTATCTTAACCTAAGTTAAAATCTTTGAATCGTATGCTCTTGGAGCGTTATCTTGACCTCAGTTAAAACTCTAGGATTACATGCTTTCAGAACACTATCCCAACTTGAAACTTTCAGATTGCATGCTCTTACAGTGCTATTTTGACCTAAGTTAAAACCCTTAGATCGTATACTCTCGAAGCGTTATCTTACCTTAAGTTAAAACCCTCAGATCGCATGCTCTCGGAGCATTATCTTGACCCAAGTTAAAACCTTCAGAACACATGCTCTTGAAGCGTTATTTTGACCTAAGTTAAAGCCTTCGAATCATATGTTCTTAGAGCACTATCTTTACCCAACCTAAAATCTTTGGATCACATGCTCTTAGAGTACTATCTTGATCCTTTCCCCCTCTTTAAATACTTATTCCACTTGAAGTATGCCCACCTATTATAAGCCTACTCTTAGAGCGCACTAAGTCTTCTTATCTTAATTAAGCCTTAGGGTATGAACTCGCCTTTTAAGGTATAACCATTCCTTTGTAAAGCATAGTAGTCATACTCCATTTTCAAAGATAGCCTACTCATAAAGCGCTGTCTTTTTTCTCAATCTTTGCAAATCCCCAGTGGATCAAGCTTAGAACAACTAGCTAGTTGTAGCGCTTCTTAAGGCAATTTCATTATTAGGGCAAAATCAATGTCTCTTATTATTTTTGTGGTAAAATTTTACTCAAACTCTACTACAAAGAGGAGCAAATATAACTAAGGTTTCATTAACCCATTGACTATTATGGTATTTAAGGTTATAAATGATATTCAAAGTTTCCAAAATGTGCAATTTCCTTCCTATACTTTGAAAATATCAATATAATACCTAATTAATGTTCTTGTCATCATTTTTGCTACATACATGAACTTTATTAAATCCATTTACTAACAACGTACACATTAGGATAAAGCAAGAATTGAATGTTCTGATTACCTTAAGGCCAAGGATTAGTTAACAACCACCAGTGGGGAGTTGCTAAACCCCATCAAAAGGGTGTCGTCCATTCCCAACCCTTAGGTCATCGAAATGGTCGCTTAAGGTAAAGTGGGTCACAATCCACTTTAAAAAGTAGGTCATTCGACTCATTGGTAGACATAGGTCAATTCTTAGTTCACCTTTATATCTATATCAGCAAACAAACATAAATAGAGTTATTTAGATAGCAAAAATAACCATAAGAACTTCAATTAAGTAGAACATTGATTGGTTTAAAGTAAAAGGAATAAATTATACATTTTAACAAAGTTTAGGTATTATTTAAAATATTAACCTGTATAGTGTCATCATATCCCAATATTTTTTCCTTAACCTCTCTCTCCTAGTCCCTTGTTTGATGTTTATAATTTTCATTCCAACTCTAGCTTTAATAGTACAGTTTATACATAAAACTATATATATAAGTTTATATCACTAATAACTCAAAATAAGTTAAAACCTTTAGTTCTTTTCAATTCATTATTTTTCTTAAACAAAATAATGGATAAAAAATTTACTTTCTACTTTGCTTATCTTTCACTTATACATATCGGATTATAGATTTAAACATTTTTTTAATGAAAAAATAACTTAATTTCCTCATTTCTTTATATTTGTTATATATTTTAAGTTTTTTATAACTACTATAATTATATATAAAATTTTTAAGAGCTATTTTATATAAATTTACAATACTATATTTCGATTTTACGTTCTAATTTTACAAACCTCTAGAAATTTTAGGTAAAATCAAGAGTTTGACAACTTTAGTCATATGTAATCAATCGCTAAGATTATAAGAAAATAAATGATATCACAAAATATTTCAAAAAGATTTAAATAACATCAATGTGTAGCTTTAAAGAAAGTAGCTTTTGAGGGCGCACTTCCAATGTGAAAACCCTCGTGATACCTACTCTAACCATTGGACCATGGGACTCATTGTAGCTATTGAGAGTGATAACCTCACTAGGTGATATCTGAGACCCTAATGAACTTGGTACCTAATAAATTTTTTTTGTTTAAGTTACATATTTATTAAACAGAAAGGAAGTACATACAGCTAGCCTCCACAGCTAGCCTCCTCTACTAAAATATTGTCCTGCAGAGGAGGATGCAAGTGTTACATTCATACCGCTAGATACATAATTTTGTCTACCATAGCCTAAGACATCCTCCCTTAAAATTGTACAAGAGGGATGACCAAAGAAACATTCATCTTTAGATTTTTCAAACATGAAACTAGCCAACGCATCAGCTGCTCTATTCTTCTCTCGTGGAACAGCTTCAATTCGCTACGCACGCAGCTTGGAGAGAATTGCCCTACGAGCAAATAATAACATTATAATACTTGAGCCAAACATTTGTAGACTACAGTAATTTGAACGCAATAGCTGAATCACAGCAAATATGAACAAACAACATATTCAATTGCAAGCAGTAGGAAATCCCAAAGAATATGGCCTATAATTCCATCGCAATAATATCCAGGAAATTGATTCGCTTCACAAATCCAAGGATCCAATATCCTTCCCAATTTTGCATTACCCCTGCTAGAGCAGCTCTTGCCTGACTTAGGATGATAGATCCATTTGTGTTAGCTTCACCCAATTTGATGGTGGAGGTTGCCTTCTCAGACTTATTTCAATTCTAATTATTTTCTTCCTTCAATTTGAGAAGGGAAAGGTAAGCAAAAAGAGAGAGATGCTGTAGCATCTACTTGATATGGTGGTAACAACCATTCACGAATTGTAGCTAGACCTTTCAAATGTTGAAAACAACTTAAGATCTCAAGTGGAACACATCAATTGATTCCTTTTCTATGCAATCTCCACAGACAAAATACTCTATAATAGACATGTATAACAATATCTAGATTTCCATCAGTCTAGTTTTCATATTAACCTAAGCATGACCACGAATGAACAAATTCAAATCTGCATCACTAGAGTTTTTATCTTATCCAAGACATAACCATAAATTCTAGAAGATAGCTCAATCTACTCATACGGAGTCCCATTCCATGAACAGATTGATTCTTGGCTTGAGAATCTATTTTAAAATTTGTTACATGTTCCACATGGTATTAGAAACCTTGTCTATTATTCAATATATATAGGCTACTCCAAGATATTTTAGAGGAAGTTTTAATTATAGACTTCATAAGCCAGTTCCTATAAAATAACATATAAAATGAGGCCACCCCCTAACGATCCTGAACCTCGCGAAGCTGAGACGATGATCTTGAGTACAGAGGAGATGGAAATGGAGTTGTAGAAGGAGACGGTGTCCATAGAGATGAAAGACCAAGGTGTTAATTCTGACAAAATCAGGAAAGGAAAGATAAAAAAAAAAAAAAAAGAAGACTACTTTATGTCAGAAAGTGTTAGCAAAGAAGGGAAGTAATTGCTAAAATCACGTTTGGTTCCAAAATGGACTCTATGTAGAAATAGTGCGCACTAAAAATGCTAGAAACAAAATATATTTCCACTGAGGTACTTAAAAGTTTTAATTCTTGAAAAATAAAGATTCATGCACACTACTAGCCAAATAGATTTTCTTGTTGGCGACAATCAGATACATGTGTAAATATATTGTCTATACTCATGTAAAACATTTTCCCAAACTTCTTTTTAGTGTTGGTCACAATTGAAGACATACTTAGCTTCAATAGTTCCACATTAAGCTTTTTCCCAATACTAAACAGCTAATATGCATAATAAGGTGGTTCATGCAACTCGAAGGAGGATAATTCGTGTAACTGGTCAACTATGCTCAAGGCCTTGCCATACACCAAAAGATGAAGGGGGAATACAACTGGGACGGTGTTATGGGGATAGCATAAAGTCATTGGTGGTGAGAATTGAGGTAGGCAACCAGTAGTGGTTCTGAGCCACAAAATACTGTACTAAAATAAGAAAAATGACTTCTTTTCCTATCAGAAAAATAAATGAAACACCGTTTCATCTCCTAATACTAAGAAGAAGAAAACAAAACATAATAAGGATAATTGAAGCCCCCATGTTTATTATGTGGTTTTCCTAAAATACCATTGTCCTAGAAATGCATCTTTAACAGAGATAAAGGAAAAGATCAAGAAAGGGCAGAGATATGCACTATATGAACACACGTCTCCCTTCATTACAGATAAAGCTAACCACTAAATCAATCAATGCATAACAAGTTTGAATTGACACTGGAAGGATTGTACAAGGAACCCAGCATTCAACATATGGAACTCAACTATTGAGCATATCTCCCGTGCATGACAACACAATCAAATTCAAATCCCCTTAGAGAAGACTTTCATCCATGGCAGCTCTCATTTCTTCAACAGATCATGCTAAACAACAGCTAGTCGTGAACGTAAATGAATCTCAATTATAATTCTATGAAGCCAAGGGAATGGGCATGGCCTATTCCACAAGTTAAGATCTCCAACAAAGTAATGAAGATATTAGTTCCACTATCCCTTTGCTTAATTAGTCTAGCTCAATAATGCAGTGACTTGATCATCATATTCTGCTAATTATTTAGAAATATATGGAGGATTAGAGTTCGCAAAAGTTTTTACCTCAATTCCTGAGATGTACATAATCCTTCCTCTTGTTTTTTTCCCTCTTGAAGAAATTTATATTATCAAGCTTACAAGCGTTAACATTTCTTGCCAACATTTGTGCTATGTACTCTAACATGTAAATGAATGAAGCAAGGTTAACCAATTTACTTTGGTTGACATCTTAATTTTTTTTTTTTTTTTCAATATGCAAGTTCCCTGAGTAAAAAATTTCCCTTTACAGGTTTTAACCCCTGACAATGTTTTAATACCATTTTTAAGGATCAGATTTCAACTTATTATTGTTGCAAGTTTGAAAATTCAGTAGATCTACCTACTATCCAAATAACTAAGTTTCTAAAAAGTTTATGTTATTATATACCATGTCATGGATGTTGTCACACCACCCCTAGCATATGTTCCAAGCAACCATGCAATCAAAGGATAATAATTATCCAAGATAATCAAATAATGTCATCACATCAACTAAGCAAACAGTGGAATACAAAACAGAATTCTTGTAGAAAATTCCACTTAAATGAAATCCAACGAGAGTAATACATCCGAGAAGCCAACACAACACTTTAACATACAACTCATCACTTATCAGCATTCATTTCATAATCGGCTATCACAATTATTAATCAACAACGGGATCCAAGATACTCACTTAGCCAATGCTATTCCATCATCCAAAGTGTCCTCTATCTAGCATATATTATTATTTTACTTATTAGGACATATAAATAGTACTAATACAGATGTTTATACCATGGCTTGTTGCAATTGGCTCATACTATTAATTTGTAATGGTTGCAAGTTCTTTGTTTATTATCCAATTTAGTAAACTTTATACCACCATGATCATAGGCTAAAAAACTACCTAATTACTTAATGGTAAAACTGACTAGAATAAGCAACTTATCTAATTTCCCTTCAAAAAACACCAATTCACTCTTAAATTATATCATTTATATAGTTAGCTTATATTAAGTTCAAATAGTACCTAAAATTAATTAATCATCACCACTTTCGTTTCAACTCTAAGCTGATTAGCAGGTGTATCACATCAAAAGATCAAATTGAATTCATGTAATTATCCAAATTGTTATTAAATCAATTGTAATTTACCAATTTAGCCAATGTATAACTTAATAAATAACATACAAGTCCAAATAATTCCATAAAAAATACTATGTACTCACAAATATATATACTTCTAATGCTGATTGTTAGAAATACCATACAAACTTATTCTGTATATTTATTAAAGTTACTATATGACCTTACTTTTACCTAAAATTTCCTTAAGACATCCAATTAATGAAAATTTCATGCAAAATTGAAGTTGAATGCCCCTGTTGTTATTATGAAGCCCTAAAAATTGCAAATCAGATTCAACAAATGATTTTATGGAAAATCATCATTTCTTACTTTTCAAAAGAGGGTAGTTTATCAAAACAAAATTATAATATTACTGAATGTGTTACTAAAAACTCTTTCCATGTTAGAAAGGAAAAAAAAAAAGAGAGAGAATCTACACAATAAAAGTAAGCTTAATACAACATTGTTAAGGGTTTTAGAAGTTTAATTAAGGTTGTGTTTAGAGCAAAGCATTTTCTAGAGATGTAACCTAAATCCCATAACCCTGACCAAATTATCTTAATCAAATTCTATCTTCCAATTAAAATCTAAGTTTATAGTAACACTAACACCTTGATCTTTGATCAATTCTAATTCCTAAGCCAAAACTAATCAATTTGTTCAATGTACTATGATTTGATTAATTTTGATTCCAAATTAAATTAGTGGCTTTCAAATTCTTCAATCTAGTATTCTTGGTGTCTCCCATTTCAAGCTTAATCCCCAAAACTCCTTGTTATGTATTGTATCCTTTAAGGTTGCATTTGAGGGAACTATACCATAATCATCATAAGCTGTATTCTTAACTCATACAACATTTCATGAAAAATCTCAATGATTTAAACTCATTACATACATATGTGTGTGATTCAATCTATCTATTTCTATATTCCATATTATTTATATATAAACATGATTTCGATCTTATTAGTGTCTAATATTCATCAGGTGGTTTATAGACCCAACTCTAAGATATTCCCTCATTAATAGGGCTAGATTGAGCTTGCACAAACAATGCATGTGAGCTCAAAGGGGTAACAGAGATTGTTATGGCATGGCCACTCCAATCTTCAATTTAGCTTAGGGAAAATGTCATACTAACTTGCTATAGAGTGGTAACTTTCTAGAGTGATGGACTTAGGATCCCTTACTCCTTGTCAGTAGCCCTCAACATCCAGCAGCGTGGCTAACAACCAGTTTTCTTGGGGTCGGATAGATAGGAGAGTTTCCTGTTTGCATACCATATTTCCTCCCTTATACCCTTTTGTAGTGGGTTGGATGTGCTCACATATTGACCCTAGGGTTACTAGGGGCCTATGATAGGATAGGTATCAATAGATCTCATGATTGGTTTATTGTTACAACTTAGATTCATTAAACTTACTATTATTATAAGCTTCCAATTCACTTATATTTGACCAAGTGGCTTAATATATACAATCTCTTTGAAGGAGGTGAAATAATACCATCTTTACTTGTCATTACCACCATGACCTCTTTAGGTAACATCCAATAACCAACTTGATAACAACTTTCAAATAAGTCGCATATTACTGGTGTTAAGTATGATTGTCTACACACTAAGCATACAACAAATTCAAGTATAAAGATTAATCACACCAATTTACGAGGAAAGGCATAAGAGATGATTGAATATAGTATTCCCAAAACTACGAATATCCATTTACTTATCTATATTGCCTATATATGTCATTCCTACACCCAAGTCCACGGTTGATGAGTATGACCTTGGATAGGCACAATGTACATGCTTTAATCCCATACCTGTGTCCCTAATGAATACTCACTTAATCAAGATTGATAGTACAATTATTGAAATATCAGCTGGCCCTCATATATAAAACAACTAAACTCAAATATATTATTTTCAGACTTTATCATAAATAAACTATTAACAAAAATAATATAAATGAATAACATATTACTCTCGCATTTAATTAAACTAATTTATTTACAATAGTGTTTGACATTGATGTGCGCAAAAACTAATAGTTATATCCAAACCAACCCCATAGATCTAATCGGTACGATAAAACCCTACAAAGGGAACAGTCCAATCACTTATCTAGGCTCGAACGATCAACTAGAAAGACTCAATTGACTTGATAATGAAGGACGGATCAAGATACAGCAATAAAGATGGATAAATAAATAAACTTTAGGAGGTAATCGATAGCTTTTAAAGCTAACTGTACGCTACGTTATAATAGGTGCTTTCGGTTTCAAAATACTACTCTCAGTATGGTCATTTTCTTTTGGTACAATATTCAGGTAAAGTTTCTCCTTATTTTTAACTTCTCCAAGCTTGGTCATACTTTACACGCCTAAGCCATTGATGAGAATGATGACCATGAATAAGAATATCTCAAGCACTGGCAACGTAGAAGATTACGTTTGGCATGATTTCTTAAATGATTCTTTACCTTTTTTTTTTTTTTCTCCCCTTCTAAGAAACCTTAAGTTAGGTCTTGTTAATCTGTTTTTTGGTTTAGTTGGTTAATGAACTTCAGACCACCAGCAACACAAAAACATAACTAGAATGGGTGCCAGAGGTTTCTTCGACATAACCTTTTGGCTGCTTAAATCAATCGCAAGTGATTTGAGCTATATAAGAGTATGAGAAAGAATACATATGTATAAGTTGTATGAACATGATTCTTGAAGAAGATGAAACCTAAGTATTTATAGAAGGCGGGCATTAAGTCCTAATTAATTGATAGCTTGTACTTAGAATGTCATTGGACAACTCCTAAAATACAAAGTTTGTTGATATTCTAACAATGTCTGCGTATGATTTACCTAGGCCTTATGCTTGTCTCTGCATATTCAATGAATTGCTAGAGCTAAGTGCCTAGCACAAGTGGTCTTCTGACACTATACTCGATTTTGGACATTGAGCACCCCCATGGATCGGCTATAGAGGTTATGGACGAGGTGTTTGCTATAGGGCTGCTAAGCTCCATATCATTTGGCTATTGAGCTCGGTCATGTCAAGCCTTAAGTCCCACGTTAGATATTAGCCATCACTTAGTTCTTTTAGAAAAAGTTTATGGTAAACATTATTTTTAAATGTATTTACATATTACCTTTTTACTATTATTTAAATTATTTTTATGATAAATATTCAAGGCTCAATACATCCTTACAACGTAAAATTCAAGCAAGATTGGTAACAATAGGGAGGCTGGCTTATGGAAAGATTATCCAGAATCTTTGTTTCATCATAAAGAGGGAAAAAAGAATTAAGAAATTGAAAAAAAAAAAGAAAGAAAACTATGAAAAAAGAGCACCCAACAGATTCCTTCTGCCAAAATTTTAACACTTTCCTATCAATAAAGAGAAGCTATAGATTTTGAAAAAGTTGGAAAAAGGGAGAAAAAAAAAAGAGAGAGAAATGTCAGAAGCATTAACCAACAAGAAGAGAAGCAACTGGTGAAATCATGTATGCTTTTAGAATGAAATGAACTTCTGCATAGCAGCATGGCAGTCATATCTATCTAAAATCATGGAAAATAAAACTTATTTCCACTAAGGTCCTTGATATTCCAATTCTTGAAAAATAAAGATTCAAGTTCTATAGACTCCTAGCCCAGCATATTCTACACTTAAAGATACTTATTCTGTAGCATAATATATTATATATATTAGTCTACTAGCATCCTATGCCCAACTTAAGCAAAACACATAGACTACCATATTCAATTGTAACTAACCAAAGACAAGTTACAAAAGCTATAGAAATATATTTTTCAGCAATCATACAGGTTAAAGTAGTACATATCACTATTCAAGAAGCATAAAGGTTGACCATAATGTTAACCATTTTAATGATTGAGACTACAGGATGATGTGAATTTCTCAACCATGATTTGAATCCATGGGAGCACTCAAATTTATGTGCTGAATCCAGTAAAGAACATATTTAGTTTATATGCATTTAAATGATAATGGAAAAAGCAACCATTTCCACGTTAATTCTCAACTCATTGAATCATCAATCATTTGAATTATATGCCATCCATACATAAATTGTGTGAGGAAATACCAAGCTCGGACGTTTCCACACTACGTCTTTTCCTTATACCTCAACAGCTAATATATTTAACTAGAGTATGGGTTATATATGGTGATAAGATCCTTGTTACTAAAGAGATTAGTCCTTTGTTTGTCATACTCACCTTTAATAGGGGATTTCATACAAGCTTTCTAATCATACCTGCCTAATTTTCTTTGTAACGGACAATAAATTCATGTCATCTTATAATATTATTTAATGAATAAAGAAAGACACAACAAAGATCATTGAACTTGAACTCACATTTTTCTTAATTGCAGATGAAGCTGGCCACCAAATCAATCGAGGTAGGACAAGTTGAACTGATGCTGGAAGGATCATACGAGGAACCAGGCATTTGGCATTGCGAATCTGCCACCAGTGAGGAGTACGCTGAACACAATAATTGCGCTGGGTCAGAACAGTCTGGGGGTCTACATGCAACCACAGTGTTACTGGATTGGCAAATCTGGAGTTCATGGGGACACTTATCCAAGTTTGCAGCACAGGTAATGGTGGGACAACTCGTAATAGGACCGAGAGGCATTATCTTTATAGCAAAATTATAGCCATACTCAGCAGAAAGCCAGTAGGAGATGCTGTCACTGTCAATACTACTAAATCTTGCCACTGTTGCATTCAGATTTTCGGTGTCAATGCACTTGCAGTCATCCGAGTTACAAGCCCAAAAGGACAAGGTCGCCGCTCCACTAGGCGCTGGAACAGAAGTAGCATTATTGGGTGGCAGTGTGATGGGTCTAGAGGCATCATTGTTGCTGCATACTGATATTGGTGCTTTGCATTGATTTTGCAAAACAATTTGTGCTTCACCTACAATGTTGGCTAGTACTTTAGGCACACTAAAGAGAAAGTGCAACATGCAGATGAAGAGAGAGATGACAGCAGCTCATAAAGGAGGAAAAAGAAGAAAACTGCAGAGACCTACGTATACAAGTTAACACTGTTATCTAATTATTTATACATTCCAGAAATTATGCAAGCTAAGCAGCACACTGTTTTAGGAGGAGGGGAAAGGAAAAGATTACGTACTGGAGTACCTTCATGAAGCAAATTCCATCGGTAGCACCCTTGTTTAAGTTTACTCTTTTAAATAAGCCATGACTAGGCTTTGAACCTTAGACTTATAACTAGGGGCATAGGAGTTCTACTTCGAATTGTAAGGCTCAACTTCTTGCCACCATGACCTTGCAACTAGGACATTATATATTTGACTTCATTCGACTTACATATAGCTTGTCGCTATCACTTGTGCATTATATGTTTTAGGGGTTTCGTATCCATTACCCTCTCCTTTCTCTTGTACAATAGGAACTCACCTATCATGCTCATCCTTTTGTACTTCCCCATTGGTGATCTCATTCAACTCCTTGGTTACTGTTTCTTAACCTTAATTGTCAATGTAATTATGTCATGTGGCTCTTCTTAATGCTGCAACTCTACAACACTGTAAATTTCATATCTCAACTCAGTGATGAACCCAGTTATAATTTGTCCCTTTGGTTCACTTACAACGTTATCATGAACATATGAAATTCTTCTATATTGTCTTCCACACTCTTATTGCCTTAACATAGTATCAGCAGTCTGAGAAACATCTCTTGTCTATAGTATTAAGGCATGAAGCACTTTTGAAGGAGTCCCTCCATTAATTACCAAATAGCTACAGCCCCTTCTTTTTCCCTTTAGGCTTTTGAATCCTCCCACCACAAACTAGTGTATCCTGTAAACTCTAAAACTGCAAGTCATACCATGGTATGCTCATCGTAATTGTAATGTTCAAAAACTTTCTCAACCTTATACTCCCACTCAAGGCATTCCTCTAACAAACTACTCCTCCCAAAGAGTGGAATTTTTAGTTTAATCATATCAAAACCTCTATTCGAATGGTTCTTATATTCTCCCCTATGAACATTAAAATTATCTCCCACTCCCTCCTCCAAATCGTCGTTGTTTGTCCTAAACACACCTTGTACACCGCCCTAGGATCCTCAGCCAGATCATTCTCAAAGAAGCTGTACACATCCATCCGTTCATGCTCCCATGCATCTGCTGCTCTAGATTAGACAAATGCCTTCAAGAGTCTCCATCAAGCCCTCTAACATTATTGTTATTAACGCTTCCTTCAAACATCCTACCTAAGTTCGACCGTAGACACTAAATTCCACTATAAAAATCAATAATGAATCACCCATCACAAATATCACAACCACCTCACACCACAATTTCCAGCCACGCCGCACCCAAATAATTCTTAACCGTAATCTCATATACGAATTGTACTAATAAGGATATCCGGGCTTACTGCAATATTCTTGGATAACGCATCTAACCATAACTCTGATACTAAACATCATGTAAATTGGATCGAAGAGTGATCGACTCACAATCAAGGATAATTTGCAATGAAATATTTTTAGGGTCTCTATATAGGTTTTAATAAATAAAAGGGACTTTATGACTAATGTGATTATAAAAGTAAAAGTATACGAATAGATCATTAATAGAATTAAGTGATACAATTAACAATATGAACTAGTTTGAGATTAATCCTAGGATTGATATTACACATCATGTTAGAAAATAATCAAGGGATTAAAAGGAGGTTGATGTGCTACACGGCAATCAAAAAATCTCTAGGATTTCTACAACCTAGAAATCAATGGGTTTTGCCATAATCAATATTATTGATTGCTTAAGACATGTTGTAAGAGAAAATCTCCAACAATTAATTGCATTTCAAATAAGTTAAATGGTTTATGCTTTATTATAGCAAAAACGTAAGCTATGAAAAATAAGCCCTAACTGTTATTTAGAAAAAGGAAAAATATGTATTGTAAAACCAAACAAAAGGAGTAAAATAAACAAATTAAAGTCGCTAACTCCAGGCCTTCAATCAACTCTAAACCTCTTAGGTATGAAACGATAGTACCAATAAAAATTTGATACATGACAATAAAGGAACATACTCTTTGAAAAAGAATAAATTATGTTTTCACATGTTAAATTTTTATTTAATTTATATGATGTGTTAATATCACTGAAACCTTTCTTAATATGGAAAAAGATCTTCAGGTACCCCGAAATTCCTCTAGCTTCTTCTTGAGCTTTGCCAATTGTCGTTCTTTGAACTTTATTAGTTTTGCTAATTGTAGTTCTTTGGACTCAAATTCCTATCACTTTGACCTACAACTAAGAAGGTAGTAGTTATACTTTTGGACCACATGCCTAGTGGCTCTACATTACTAAACCACATGCCCAAAGTCTCTACACCATATACTAAATTACAGAGTTGCATGTCAAGAAGGCTTTTCTTTTTCCCAAGAAGTTCTTTGGTCTAAGAATATGGCAATCTAGTTTTGACCACTATATGGTGTCATATGAATCAAGCAACTATTCTTAAGTGGGCCATGGGTAGAATTTCTATGGCCTCAGGTAGGAAACAATTTATGGACTTCGCAAGGCTGTGGCTATTAATGTATATTTACATGTATTATTCTTATATTATTGTGAAAAGGGCAGAACATTATTTTCCATCATATATGAGAGTTACTAGAGTGTCATAATGTATATATACCCTTATAATTATGTAGTGCTTTATGAAATATAGTTATACATTTTTGATACATTTGTTCATATATCAAAGCCAAAGAACATAAAATTAAACCCTAATTAAATCAATTTTTTTTTTTCTGCCTATCTCTTCTCCCTAATCAAAATTTCTTCTTCGATCATGTCGACCCATGATCTCATAACATCTTATCAGCCAACAATGGTAACCTTCGATCACCCTCTCATCATCCTTACCTCATTAACCCTGCCCACATCCCACATCACCAGCCCTCACTGTCCTTCAATTACCTTTCTTAGTTGCTTCTACCTCCCTTGCCCACATTTCACGCCACCAAACCAACTTCTTCCAATTATACCCCTCAATAACAATAGCTCCTTCTCCTCCTCCCTTTAGAGCTCTAATCCATTCAACTAAACCTGTGTTCCTTAAACCCTATCCTTCACTCCATCGCCATCCACTTATAGTCTGCTGATGTTACCTCCTCAAATTGACCCAACGACCATCTCGATTGATACTTGCCTTTCATATATCCACCTACCCCATTTTAACCAAATATCTTTCTTTAACCCTGTCTCCTCACACTCACTTCACACCGACCACACAACTGCACCTAATCTCTCCTCTACACATATCACCACTATGGTTCTTATTAAGCTCTCTATAGATACTTATGGCTATCCCTTCTAACATCCTTTCTTATTTCCTCCGATTTGTATCAATATGTTGATAGCTCGATTGTGGTGCCTATCACTCTCACTTTAGGTGCCGTACAAATTTGCAACCCTGCTTATATGAGTGGGCTTTATATTAATTGCTCTACGTGCTTTGCTACTTGCTATAATCTCCATCGATATTCTTATGGAGATACATGAAATTCTAGTTGCTTATGACATAGAATTCACTCCATTAGCATTTTATTGAGAATTCTTTGGCCCAAGAAATGAAACTTAAATAGCACGTCCTTTATCTCATGATGAATAACAAGACCATGACTAACTACCTTTAGGAACTCAAGTCAATAGTTGATCAATTAACTTCCATTGGTAAACCGCTTATCCCTACTGACATCATCTCTTATGCATTTCGTGGAATTCCACACAAATATGATGTCTTGGTCATCACTCTAACTCATTCTTGCAACTTCGAAACACTTGCTCTTCTACTCTATGTTGATAACATTGTCTTCATTAGAAACAATTCATAACTTCTCTCCCACTTTATTTCTACTTTGTCCCATCAATTTGCTATGAAAGATCTTGGTGATCTCTATTTCTTCCTTAGTGTTCCTATAAGCATATATCTCAATTCACTTATGACCTTTTTAAGTGATACCACATGCACTTATCAAAACCAATGAAAACATTCTTATCACCTCAGAGTCATCCACTACTCATGGTTTCCTTCCTTTGCCTAACCCAACTATTTTTCTTGAGATCATGGATGCACTACAATACCTTATTATCACTTGGTTAGATATCAATTTTGTGGTCAATCAGTTGAGCTAATATATAAATCAACCTGATATCAATCACATGCAGGTAGACTTGGGAAAGGTTAGTTCCTTACTGTAAATTACCAATTCATGCAGATCCAGGCGATTTAAGCCTTCAAACCCATTTGAATTGGCGAGCCTAAATTGGATCTTTTTTTTTTTTTTTTTGCAATTTACATATATTTATACACATTATATTAACATATATATTTGTACATATCATTATTTATTCTATGCATTAACATATATATATATATTTATTATACATATTAACATATTATATATATCATACACATTAACCTATGTAATATAATATACATATTTTACATATATATATTGGCAAACCATAAAAACAAAAAAAAAATTATCAGAGATTCGCAGGCTTTAGGAATCGACCCTAAGTAGATAGTCGCGGTTCAACTATATGTTGAATTATGGCTCGAGAGTTCTAAGCTAGTTTAGGCTCGACCTTAGGTCAACATGCAAGCAGCTAAACGAGTCTCCAAATACCTTTAAGGTACCATCTCAATCAGATTGCCCATTACTCGCACTTTTAGCCTCTCCTTAACCACTTTTACTAATTTTAATTAGGTTAGTTGCTCCGACTCTCATCAATCCATCATTAGGTATGCCATCTTCCTTAGTCATCATCTTATTTCTTGGAGATCCAGTAAACAACCTACCATATCCTATAGCTCCACTAAGATTGAATATAGAACCTTAGCATCCACCCCCAAAAGTGTATGTTCCTATCCAACAACCTCTTATCTTCTATTGTAATAATCTTGGATTGATGTATCTCTCTTCCAATCCTATTCAATATGATCATACTAAATATGTCAATATCAACTATCATTTTATACGAAAATGGTTGCCTCTAGTAATGTTTTTATTCGTTATATCATCACCTGCCACCAATGCACCAACATCTTCACTAAGCATTTGTTTACAACAGCATTTGCTGATCATTATACCAATCTTACATTAACTATTGGACCTTGAGATTGATGAGCTTATTAATGTATATTTACATGTATTATTCTTATATTATCGTAAAAAGGGTAGAATAGTCCTTTCCGTTATGTATTAGGATTACTAGAGCATCACATTGTACATATACCCTTCTTATTATAAAAGATTTTATAAAATAGAATGGTACATCTTTCAGACACTTGTTCAATGGCCACATCATCCTTTTCCACCAAATTTTTTTTTTTTGCATGATATCAATATATTTCTCCCTTCATTCACGTGGATGCCAATAGCTAGCCAGTGAGTTAATTCGTTATACCATAGTCTACCTTTGCTATAACTCAGATTTTGGTTCCAACAAGTTTTACAATGATAAGTAGGTTAGACATAAAGAAAAATTGACAACAAAAACATGCCATACTTCGAGATAAGTCATATATTTCAAGGTATCCACAATTCAAGTAGATCTGGGTAGCCTTCCCATTTTCAGAAAGCTCTTATTAACTCCATCTTCAAAATGTGAGAGACTAATTCTAATTTTCTAGGATACTGCATGTTTTTTTCCTACTTAATTGAGAATCCTTAATTGACATTTGATGTCTCGTCAAGGCAGTAACATACACTTGTGCCTAAAAAGTAGTGCTAAAAGTTAACGTTCATCAAGTTTTAAATCTGATTTGGAAACATGTAGTGTTAAATAGCACGCATTATGCGCTGAACCTTCCTTAAGAAATTTTCTAGCAATTCCTTCGTCTGAATGAGAGAAGAGGGTGACATAGACACTCAACCATATTTTTCTATGATTTCGTGAAAATACTCATATCGCCAATTAATAGGCAATTTTTTGTTTGGGTCCCCTTGGCTAATCCGACCCTACCCCAATCTTTGACTAGCCACAAAGCCTAAAGCAATATGGGCTTAGCCCACTTCGGACGACAAAATCCAATACAAAGTGAAGACCAACTTATCTAACCTACTCTAGATCGGATTCTTAGCACTAACCTAACTTCCCCACAACCTTATCAATTTGGCTCCATTGCGGCACAATGGAAGAGATTCCACTAATTGAGAGACTTTATGCACCTTGAAGTCTCTTACCTAGATAAGGACTTCTCCGGAGCCTAGAAGACCTCGACCCCCATGCAGGCCAACACCAAACTTTCCTAAAAAGGAATCCATCAAGCAGATAGATTTTCCATCTTGACAAGAGTCCAAACAAGAAAGGTACTAATTTAGAAGATACAATCGAAATGATTACTTGTTAACATTATCTTGCACCCCTACCCCCCTCCTATAAATAAAGAATGAGGCCCTCTTAGGTATGACAACTAGACTAATCAGACTATTACTTTATTAAAATTACACTAGATTTTTAATTTAAGCATTAGTGTGGTCGCACTGAAGTCATCTTTGGCATGTTTTTATAGGTACCATTCATTGGGAGCTAGAAGACTTGGCTTAGATGCCTGAAGAAAAAGCCCAACAAATCCACTCTATATTTCCAGTAGAGTTTTTAGCTAATACTGCCCGTCAATGCGAAAAATTCCCTTAACACATCAAGATCAGCTATTAGGTACTTGAAGCCCCTTTTGATTCTAGATCCTCTTTAAGTCAAAAGGCTGCAACGCATTCTTATCACTCAAATGAGAAGTCAATTGATCTATCTCTTTAAGAATAATACAAGTACAGAAGTCTTTCTTGTTTATAAGACCCTATTATTTCTTTTGAAGAAAAAAAAAACTCTGTTTCCAATAATTAGGGAGGAAAAAGTGACAATATATTGAGAAGAAAAAATAGACTGCATATTATATATCCTTTATTAGTCTTGTCAAGATTGCTTTCATTAAGCTATTATCAAGGTAGCATCCTTAACACTGTTTGGGAAGAGGAAAGTAATTTAGAAGAATTTCCTTTCAATTCTATCTAAATGGGAGGGGAATGATTTTGGTGAGCTTAAAGGATAACTTTCCTCCTTAAATCCATCCCTCTCGCTTTCATTCCTTTTCAAAAGAAAGGAAAAGCAAAATTTTTCCTTTTAAATACCATCGCTCAATCCAAACATAATGTAAAAGAAACCTTCTGTTGGGTTGTAGAAGTATTTTCGATTATTATTATTATTTTACCAACTGCATTATAATTTGGAAAAAAAGGGATTTAAACTTGGTCCATTCTATTGGAAAATTAGTATTTATATCACTAAATTATTACTAATCCACTAAATTTCCTACCTAGGAAGTTGCCATGAAGAATAGAATAAAATTAAAGGGCTAAGATTATCTTGAATTGGATTTCGGTTTTCAAAACTAAGTTGACTCTAATCCTATTCTTTTAATGACACATCAGAATCCACCATCTATCCTTTTAAACAGCTTCTTCTCTTTGCCATTACAATAAGGAAACAATACAATGTGATTTGTTTTGGTTTGTTTTGTATCGTATTGAACTAATCAATGAAAACCATGGTAATAACACTTATGATAGAGACAAGATAGCAAATCTTTATTATCGGCATATTCATAAACATATTCAAGTGGATGATAAGGTGCATATTATAGCACAAATCAATTATCTTATTAAGCCTCCATCGTAATTTTTCGGAATGAATGATTCTATTTTTAAAGAGGATTACAATATCAGCTTTTAGGCATGATTCCCTTCCAGCCACTCATATAAAATTACCTATATATCCTTAAATGAAACATATGTTATTTGTTTCTGTCTACCTTCCTTGCTGCAAATGAGTAATGCACCATTACCTACGTTTAATGACTACAAAATTTAGCATTGTTTATATATATTGTTTACTCACGATGCACGTTTACCAAAGAAATATCCAATAATTCTCTTGAAATCAAACAATTTCTTTCTTTTACTCGCACCCTAAAATATTTTGGATTTTTTTTTTTTTTCATTCTAATATCAAGATAAATAATTCACATCGAATGAAAGAGAGCATTGGAATATAGTATATGCATACATTTATACACAGTAATATATTACATCACAAGTGACTCTCATTCATTGATTTTTCCTGTTGTAATTTTCATCAGTACGCACTGGCAAGCATGATTCTGACATTAAAAAAGCCTTAGACACAGTATAGCCCGCACCTTTTTTTCGCGAATCAAAAGAGGAACGTGAAAACAATTAGGTGAAACCGACAGGAATAAGGGCAAAAAGGAGCGCATGTTCTTGGGGGAAAAACTTCTTAGTTGAAATTTAAAGTATCAGATTTGACGTACCCGTCCAATATACCGGAGAATTAAATATAATCAGCAAAAAAAGCCATGGAGAAGGATCACTTATGGATTTTCCGCACACCATCGCGCTTATCTCCTAATGTTATTGTGTGAAGACGAGACTGAGAGAGAGAGAGGAGGGAGGGGTTGGGGTGGTGGGGGGTTAGAAATGCTGCGATGGAAGGTTTAACCTGATAGATTTATCCTTGCATAAATGATTAAAAGAACAAATAAATAATCCTATCCGGAATCTCCCTAATTCCATTCATTAAGTACCGAGTTACTGGAAGGTCAAAGAATTCGTGCCAATCAACGTCACCGATCAGCCGTGCTTATATAAGCACGAGTGAAAAAGCGACTACACTTACCATCAGCCAATCAATCAATCATGACCTATCTTCAATCCGTATCATGTAGCCAGTTATCAATCCTACACTCCTAGGAAGGCTTATAGGTTAAAAGGACGAGCAAGCAGTCTTATGTGACTAAGTGACTGGTTTTTCAGTCCTCGTTCATACGTACAATTTTTTATGCTATTAAAATAGCTTATAAAATAGTCGGTAGTTATCGATTTTTCACCACTTCTTCGTTTATTACAGTTAATTAAAAAAATATATATATATACTATTATCAAAAGTTGCCAAATAGTTGGTAAATACCAACTTTTTCTCAGAGTTAAAAAAAAAAAAACCACAATTACTATAAAAGATTCCTACAAAATAAAAAATGACAAAAAAAAAAAAGCTGAAAACGCAGTTATTTTTTCCGGACTGATTTGAAGAATCTCCCCTGAAAAGCGCTTGATCACTCTATTGTATCACAGCTTTGTTTTCGGAGTAACATACACGAGAAAAAGTTAAAAACATTAATTTGGAGGAGTATTTTAAAAAATATATTTTTTTATTTATTTTTTATGAATTTTGTTTATATATAGATAAAAAAAATTTGAGTATTTTATTGAATCTATATTTTCATCTAGTCTCTAGGCAATATTATAAACTAAAAATAAGATATTTTTTTTTCTAACTAATATCATAAAAATTATATAATTAAATATAATTTGACTGTCATATCACTGAGTTGGAATGACTTAACCACCGCTTAGCAGTTCAAGAAATCAAGAAAAAACTACTTCTTTAAGGCAACCGGAAGGATCCTTTATACTCATGGATCTAGACATGATGGTCCTTAACCTGGCTTTTGAGTCAGGGATCCACGATATAAAGGTACCATTAGTCTTACATCCTTTCTATCTGAAATAAGGCACATTGGAACAGATAATAATGAAATAATCAGAAAATAATTAAATATGTCAAACCAAATCTTATAACAATGGTCAACATTTGTAATTAATACAATGCATAAATAGTCACAATTAAATGGTAATACGCGTACAATCGTAATTATATAGACATAACATCTTAATCTCGTTATTTGATTATACATTATAAAATTATAATCATCGTATCATCGTAAAAAAATTTATTTCACATACGTGAAAAGAAAAATTGGAAAAAAATTTATTCTTATTTTATCATTAGTGAGTTTTATATGTAATAGAGCAAATTTTGATACTTTTGAGATTGTTCAATCTTCTTTCACGTGATAATATAAAAAAATTATTTATTGCCAATGTTATTGGTTATGAGGTGAAGGCCCCTCACGCTCTTGTTCATGGGTCCGTCCAGTGAATAAGAAAAACTCTCTTTGCTGGATAATGGAAAAAAAAAAGAAAGAAAGACGGACAGACAGACTAGGCTATAAGGTCGAAACAGAGGATAATTGAGGATTACTAAATGTGACATTAATTAGTATTTGTAGCAAATATTATATATAATCTATTATAATTGATAACTATTTGATATAACAATGAATATAATGTAACATATAATTTGAATAATATTATATTAACAGTTTAATATCCAATTTATGTCATATATATTGCTATATGTATTATATTACATATTAATTCAATTAAATATATTAAATTAATAATTTATGTTTGTATTAAGAAGAACTTTATACATTGTGTAATATGCTGTTTATGAAATGGCATTTAATTATTAATTATTTAATATATAATACATTAAGTACTAATCTTCTTATATTTTAACATTGTACACCAATAAGGTACAATAAGAATGCATTACATGACATATTTTTTTAATATAATATATTATATATAACGTTGAATTAATAACATATATCTAACTTACCTTAGATATTAGCATATTTCTAATATAATAATATAATAACTTAATAATTAAATAAAATCGATAATCATTTCGGCGATTGAGTTGAAGCGGAACAATGTAACTTTTGTCTAGTCATTTTTTCGGACAAGAATTATTCCACCGATTTCCTTAATACTTTCGCCTGGATCCATTCAACTCCCTTCCTCTTTTCTTTTCCCCTTTCTCGTCCCCAACCTTCCCTCTCAAGACCAATCCACTCATCTTCGACCTCGTCTTATCTTTCATCGACGTCAAGTCCTCACCACACAACCTCCACCACATCGATCATTCAAGCTTCGTCACCTCCTTTCCCCCAGAAGAGCTCGTCCTACCTCTTTACATCTCCGATCTGCGCATCCTTTCTCGACAGCAAGCGAGGCGAGTACATCACAAACACAGATCAGACACTTTCATCACGACGAGGACACAACATTCAACTGCCGGAGCTTCAATCGAATTGTCATAGCTGGAACAGGAAGTGTCACCTTCAATGCCTTTCTTGCTGACGCCAAAGAAGACGAAATATTTCCACCGAAGATTTAGTTTTCCGGTGAACTTAAATGAGTCTTTGATTTCATCTTCTTATATCTTATAATTGTTGCATCCACAATTTTCTTTTTAATATTTCCATCTGATTTTGAAGTCATCTGCATCTTGGACACCACGGAATTCCGGTCGAGATGCGTTGTTACTCAACATCTTGTCGTCCACCAATCCATTTCTTTAGATCGAGTGCTAGAGGGATTTCGAAGAGAGCAGCGGGCGGCTCATTTGCTCCGGGTAACATACTTTCGTTCATCCACTCTGACATAAGCAAGCAATATTCCTTCCCTCCTATTATTCTTAATTACTTTACAGTACATTAGTAATTTATCGTATACATTATTGTTTAATTCTAATAAATTATTACTTGAGTTCATTACCACATGTTACTTAAATCTTTGATCTAAAACCAGTATATGTGGAAAATGTTCTTACAGTAGTTGGCCTTTGCTTTATTTTATTCCTTTAATTATCTATCTTTTCCTTTTCTTTTTCCTGTTTCCTTTGATTTTTGTCAAGTTTGTTTTGATCAGTTTTGATGTTGTAAGGTTAAAATCCAAATGGGGAAAGAGCGTTGAATAGGAAAGTAGTGCTAAATGCTAATCTAATATCTTCAGTCTTAATGATGTTTTAATAATAATAATAATAATAACAGAAAGAAAGAAAGAAAAAAGAGGAAAAAAATATTTGATTTCAGGCTTGAGTCACGATACAATCAGGGTACGGTCCAATATATTAATTTTGTTATTGAGTTTTTCTAATATTGCCTTAAATTGGTTTAGAAAACTAGTGGCTTAGTGGTCTTAATGGATTTGCCATGATATCTATTCTTAATTTCCTATAATTAGAAAAAATCTTTGTTTCGGTCAAATCCCGTAGAGAAAACTTAAGGGCCTATTCCTTCAACTAATAATAACACCATTAATAGGTATCTATAATAGTTATCAAAATTATAAATCAATTATACGATTTTATAAGTTTATTGATTTATGATATTTTTATTTTTTAAAATGGTTATAAAATTATTGTAAATAAAATTTTTATAAAATTATAAATTTTAATATACCATCCTATAAGCCTGTAATTTTACTAGTTACACAATTCTATACGATTCTTCAATTCTACACATTTAGAAAAATAATAAAATCATGATTTTGACAATCATAATTATACTGTTTCCAAGAGAACTAGCCAAAATTCTTAAATTTTATTTATGTTTATTTGTTTTAGCTAGTTACATTTGTATACTATTAACTTTAGTAAATAGAAATAATACATAAGCCACTCATATATGTAGCTATAACTTTCATATACATATTACAGTTTAAACATTCTTTTACTATAATTTTATTATATAATTGTTTTCCACATATATATACAGATAAATAAAATATTGGTTACATACATCAATATTTTATATCTATCATCTTGTTATATCCTAAAATTCAAATTTCAAGTTTTCATTAAATAACAAGTTATACTAAATAAACCTATATTCATATTGAACTAAATCTTTTGTCAATTTCATTTTAAGAAGCAAACTATATGAGGCCACTTTATTTAATTCCCATGGCCTCATCGTAAGATTTAAACTAAATCAAATGACATTTGTTGAAATTACTAAATTAGAATAACAACAATAGCACAAGAAAACTTTTAGGAGACAAGTGAATGTGCATACGTAATGAGCTTATGGTAAAGGCCAAGATTTAGGAGGTTATTTAAAACCCAATTATGCAAGAAATCTAAGGACCCGGTTCAATGAAGTTTTAAGAATCAAGATTATTTTAAAATATTTCAAAAGTATCTGAATTCATTGTACCTTAGTACGTAAAGTTGGTAAATGTAATTAATATAGCGGTAAAGGGAAATAATTTACAACCGTTACATATATGTAATCTTGATAATCCATTTCTTTAAGCCTTTGTGTATATAAGGGTGATCTCTACAATTATAAAGCATCCAAACATTGAGTGAATTAATTTGATACTCAGAGTTTCTATCTTTTCTTTCTCTCTCTATGAGTTGTATATGTTTTTACAAGCTGAACTTAGCCTTACTTAGTATAATTATAATTGTTAAGTACCATACAGAAAAGTTTAAAGGAATATACCTGTGACAAGTGGTATCAAAGCTAAGAAAGATGTAGAAAGAAAAGATATCATCAAGAAATGAGAAAAACAACTCCATAGTAGATGTAGAGGTTGACTAAAGAGAACGTCGAATGATTAAGCAGAGGGGCAAGTCTAATAATTTGTTGAATTCTCTTCTCACTTGAATAGACAAGGATGAATTGAGCATTGTTGAAGCAAAAGAGCATCTGGATGATTATCAAGCCAGTATGGATGGGTTGGAGGAAGGACTCCAAGTTAAGCTGCAAGGTAAACGTAATGGGGTTCTTGAAGAGAAAGAAGGTATCCTCGAGGCTCAAATAGGTGCCCTTGAGAATAAGGAAGAGGCATATGAAGTAAAGACAAATCCAATGCTTATCGCCATGCATCGAGAAATTGAAGACCTCATAACTCAATTAGCGGCTTGTTGGGCAACTATGGCTAATGATCTAACCATTCAACCCATTCATAGGATTGATTTCTCTAAGCCCAAACCTTTTAAGGGGACTAGATCCGCTCGAGAAGTTGATAACTTTCTATTGGATTTAGAGTATTACTTTCATGCAATAGGGATGATAGATGATATGGAAAGATCCATATGGTTGCCACGTACTTAAAGGATGCTGCCATGTTATGGTTGCGTAGAAGGGCCAACGAAATACACGTAGGCTAATTTTATCTAGAAATTCAAAGGCTAGTTCTTTCCATAAAATGCTCATAAGGAAGCAAAGGTCAAGTTATGAAATTTGACTCATAAGGGGGGAATTAAGCAATATGTTTGTGAGTTCTCAAAGTTGATGATGGAAATCCCTGATTTAGCCTAAATGATGCCCTTATTATATTCCTTGATGGACTTAAGCCTTAGGTTAAGGTGGAATGGGGTAAAGGATATCTCAAAGGCAATCGTAGTAGCTGAAAGCTTAATGGAGCTTAAGAAGACAAAGTCGAAAGATATTGAGATGTTATTTCTATGACGAGCCACATTATGCTTAAGATTGCTTAAAGAAGGGGAAATTAGCAGCTTATTAGTAGATGAGAGTTCGAATGAAGGAGATGAGGTACAATTAGGTTCAACGTAGATTCTTAGTGCCATGAAATCTAAAGATATTGAGAAGCGTAAAGGATTGATGTATACAAATGTGTTAGTCACTAGCAAGAAGCTAAATGCATTGGTGGATATTGGAGCTTCCCACCTTTTTATCTCAGATAGTAAATTCTAAGGAAGTCCTGACTATTTAGGGTTGTTAAAGAAGTCAATCTTCTCATTGGGGGATGGCAAGAAAGAATCTATTGAGGTAGTGCCCCTTGATGACTTTAAATTTGCGATTGGCATGGAGTTCTTAGACAAGATTGATGCCTTAATTATTTCGTGGGCAAGCTATCCATGTTATCAGATGGAAAGGCTCAATGTGTGATATTAATGACTAGTTAGATAGGTGAAGCCACTATGTTTCTCTCGGCTATGCAAGTGGCTGAAGGATTGAAGAGGAACAAGACACTTTATTTAGCAGCCTTGAAGATAGATGACGAGTCAAGAAATCAAGTACAAGTTTGACCTTAAGTGGTTAGGTTATTGAAAGAGTCTAAAGATGTCGTGCCTCTTGAACTACCAAAGAAATAGCCTTGAGGAGGGCAGTATATCATAAAATTGAGCTAAAACCTAAAGCTAAACCCCCTTTTGTCGTGCCATATCACATGACTCCTTAAGAATTAAAGCAATTAGTGCACTGACTTAAGGAGTTATTGGAGACCAGATACATTAAGCCTTCAACGTCACTCTTTGGAGCGCTAATGTTATTCTAAAATGAGCATGATGGCTCCCTCCATTTGTGCATCGATTATAAGGCATTTAATAAAAATATGAAAACAAGTCTCCTATTCATTTGGTATCAACCTTTTTGACCACTTAGGTGGAGCTAAGTACTTCTCCAAACTTATTCTATGATCAAGGTACCATTAGGTTAGGATTAAAAAAGGAGACGAACCAAAGACAGCTTATGTAACATATTATGGTGCTTTTGAATTTCTTGTTATGCCTTTCCGACTCGCCAATACCTCAGTAACTTTCTGTATACTTATGAATATAGTCTTAGTTCCAATCTTGGATAATTTGCAGTGGTATACCCAAATGACATCATGGTATGTAATAGTTTGATGGAAGAACATATAAAGCATCTTTCATTGGTGTTCTAAGCCCTACAAGAGAATGAATTGTATTTGAAAAGGATGAAGTGTTATTTTGCCCAAGAGGAAATGGCATTCTTAAGTTAAATAGTAGTGTGAGGTTAGATTTGCATAAATGAAGGAAAAGTTTAAGCCATCTGAGATTGGAGGGAGCATGTCAAGCTCATTGAATTAAGATTGTTTCTAAGCTTAGTGAACTATCATAGGAAGTTTATTCAAGGATACTCAAGAATTGAAGCACCTTCGAAAAATCTCTTAAAAAAGAATGCCTCATGGTGTTGGAGTCCAAGTTATCAAAAAACTTGTAACACCTTAAAGAATGCAATCTTAAAGGAACTGGTCTTAGCTCTCACATACTTTTCTAAGTCTTTTGAGGTTTATATCAATGCTAGTGACTTTGCCATTATAGGAGTTTTAATGTGGACGAATCACTCAATGGCCTTTGAAAGTTGGAAGTTAAATCATACTAAGCAGAGATATACAGTATATGAGAAAGAAATGATGGTTTTAGTATATTGTCTTTGAGTTTAGAGATACTACTTATTGGGTTAGAAGTTCGTAGTTAGGATTGACAATGTTGCAGCTAGATACATCCACACCTAGAAGAAATTATCACCTAAGCAAGCTTTATGGTAGTCTTCTTAGCAAAATTTGATTTTAACTTGGAATACAAGCCTAGTAAGATGAATTTTTCAGCTGATGCATTAAGTTGGAAGGTAGAGTTAGCAGCAATTAGTAGACTAAAAAATAACTTACTTCATAGAATTTAAGATGGGATGAAGGAAAATTACATGGTCAAAACCTTATTAACCCAATATAGAGAAGGAACAACCCATAGATTTTAGGAAGAAGATAGGCTTATATACACTAAAGGACATCGAGTTTATGTGCCTTAGTCCTCAATAGGGAGAAAATGAAGAAGTGTCATGATTCTAAGTAAGATAGCCATATGGGAGTACATCATACTCAGGCATTGATAGAGGAAAGATATTACTAGCTATATTGGTGAGAGGATGTAACAAGTTATGTTAGGACTTGTCTTATATACCAATAGGACAAAGTCGAGAAGAAGACCATCCTAGGATTGTTAGAACCCCTCCTAATTCCAGAACAACCTTAAGATAATGTATCTACAGGCTTCAATGAGAATTTACCAAAGTTGGAGGGATATGGCATAATATGGTGATAGTAGATAGGTTTTCAAAGGATGCAACTTTTGTTCTAACCACTAAAGAATGGCTAGCAGGTGAAGCTGCTCGGTTATTCTTAAAGCACATCATGAAGTATTAAGGCTTACTCAAGAATATTATGAGTGATCAAGATGGACAATTTATGATGACAAATTGTTTATGCTTCTAAGGTCTGAGTTAAACTTCTCTACTAGCCATAATACCCGAATAAAGGGGCAAACAAAAAGGGTAAATGCCTTAGTAAAATTGTATTTAAGACACTTTATGAGTGTAAATCAATAGGATTTGGCTAAGTTGCAAGATGTGGCTGAATTCTCTTTTAATTTATAGAGGAATGAGTCTACTAAGCAGATTCTATTTGAGATTATCTTAGGGAGGCAACCTTTGACACCAAATATAGTTGCTTCAAGGTATATAGGGGATAGTCCCCCAGTTTACAAGTATGTGAAGGAATGGTAGGAGGATTAAGGCTTAGCTCAAGCTCACTTGGATTAGACTATCAAAAGAATGAAGAAATATGTGAATGAAAGCGAAGCCTAATAGAACATCAGGTGGGAGACAAGTGCTTATCAAGTTGCATCTAATCTAATGCACTAATGGTCAACTTCATAAAGGTTTGATGCGAAGGTATGAAGACCCTTTCCCAAATGTAAAGCATGTAAGAAAAGTCTCTTAAAAGCTAAAGTTGCCACAAAAGTTAAAAGTCCTTCCCAATGTTCCATGGGAGCATGTTAAATCATTATAATAGAGATGAAGATCTAACCAGGGTAAATTCTTAAAGGGCTCCCCTAGGTGTTTGAGACGCATATGACATGATAAAGAGGTATAAGAGATTCTAATTGATCAATATGTATGTCGCTAAGGTCAACCACCCAAACATGAGCATAGGGTCATTTGGAAGGATTACCAAAGAGCAAAGTAAGTTAGGAACCAGCAAAAACTTTATGATAATTTAAAGATAAAATAAAGAAGCTTCATGAGGAAGAATGATATGGGCATCGCTAGATTAAGTAGGGCAAAATGTCAGTAACCTTTTAAGGCTCAATTATGCGAGAGCTAAGGCCCAAGTCTAGTGAAGTTTCCAGAATCAAGATTATTCTAGAAGTGTCTAGATTCATTGTAACCTAGTAGGTAGGGTTAGTAAATGTAATTAATATGGTGGTAAGTAAGAATAGTTTGTAGCTATTAAATCAATGTAATCTTTGCTATCCATTTCTATAAGCCTTTTTTATATATAGGGATGATCTCTTTAATTGTAAAGCATCCAAACATTGAGTGAATTCATTTTATAAAGTTTTTCTCTATACTTTCTTTCTCTAAGAGTTGTATGTTTTCATAAGATGAACTTAGTCTTCCTTAGTGTGGTTTGGGTCACTAAGTGCCATACGAGAACGTTTGAAAGAATATGCCCATAGCACATACTTATGAAAGTGGAGAGCTAATGAGGTAATAGAGGATGTAACCAATGGTTTTTACAAATATTTTAATATGGCCCACTAGGCTACATCAACTAAATTTAGTAAAGACATAATTCTTACTTTGTGTGTACATGTGTATATATACATATTTATGTAGGTTTGAACATCATATTTCATCTTATGAAGAAGCATACCCTATTATAATAAATTATAAAAATCATAGTAATTAACTGAAAGCGAACATATTACAAAAAAAATAAAAATAATAATATAAAATAGAACAAAATAAATAAATATAATTAATAAATGAGTATAATATATATATACACACATAAACACAAAAGTTAGCTAAGATCTAACTAAAAGAGATTTTAGCCTTGCTAATTGGTTGTTTAAGCCATGAGGTAGATATTAGGGACATTAGAAATTAATTAAAATATGTACCCCTATATCTTGGATACGTTAGGAGCCTCGAAAATTGTATATAGATTTTATTTATAAGATATACTATACCTATTTTCCATGTAATTAAAGTAAATGAGTAAAGTCAATGAGGATTGTCATCCTCACTTAGGTTCAATCTTGAACTTATAAGTGATTAAAATGTAAACCTTATCCATGTAGCTCTTACACTTGTATTTAAATAAAAATGAAAAATTACAAAGAGACCCCACAGTTAATACGGCCAAAACCCCACTATGCAGCCCAAACCAAATAACATAACTTTTAATTTAAACAAATCACGTTTAGCTTATAAATTAAATTGATTAAATAAATACTTTAAAGTTTGGAAAAACAACTCAATCAAATAAGAAAATTCCATCTGAGATAACTCATCATGTTAATTAGACACATCTATATCAAGCTATAATATTTCCCAAATGAAATTAAGCTTCTGTAAAGTTAAAACGACTAATTACTCATCAAAGAGAAATTAAAATGAATAAACTATGAGAAATCAAAGTTTAAGGCCAATTTAGGACATAAGCAAAATAGAAATTAGTTTAAGTAGTTACAATTCTTAAGATCTTACTATCTTCGTTTGATATTATCCTAGATAGCACTAACTTTGAGGATCTCTCTATTAATTATCTACCTAAGAGGTATTGCAATTGAGTACAATTGGTAGGTGAATGACTCTATGATTACTATATTTGCATCTTAATTAATTAATTATAAAAAATTGAATTGATTAGGGGATATAAAGAATGCATGTACGTAATATTGCTTGTTATATTGTGCAAAAATAATCTAAATGATATGGAACATGAAATTAATTATCATGTTTATTAATTGCATTATTATTGAGAGTCTACATTATTTGTTTAGTCAACTCATAAAAAATATTGCACTTATTTGGTTTAAAACTTAAATTGAACATGCATTACATGATTGCATGAACAAAGTTGTCAGCAGCACATAATGGCATGGATCAACCTCACCTTACCCTCTAGAAACTATCACATTTTGGGAAATACCATCTCTTAATTCAGACTCTAATAATTCTTATTTTAAATACATTTTATATGATGATTTTATAATATTTCCTTTACATATTTGGTTTTCTTTAAAGAAATTGATACTTAATTGAGTAAAATTTTGATTTCAAGGTTTGAACGCGTTCTCAGATTAAAAACGAAGAAAAGGAATCAAGTTTCACTAAATTTGGAGTTCAAATAAATGAGTTCTGAAGTTCTGAAGTTATATAAATAATAGAAATTTTGGTTAGAAAGTTACATAGTTTAGGACATAACTGTGTCTCCAAGCTGTGTTTATCCAGGAAGATTTGCCAAGGTCAGAAAGTTACACGACCTAGGGACACAACTATGTCCCAAGTTGTGTCTGGTGACGAAAACGAAAACCTTACAATACATTATAAAAAGACTTATCAGGGTTTCGTACATAAGATTGGACATTCAAAAGAGAAGAGACTTAAAAAGAATGAGAAGAAAAAGGTGAAAGAAACACCCAACTTCAAGATTGAAGAGATTTATTATCAACAAAAGGGGTTTTTCATGTTTTATTTATTGATTTTATTGCAATTCGTTTTTAGTTTCATTATAATAACTTAAAATTCTTATATTTAGGATTATGGAATCTAGGGTTTCATGTGATTATTAGATTTATTGATAATTTTTAATAAAGTTTCTATCTTTTCTTAATTTAATTATGTTATTTAATTGTTAATTGATATTTCTAAAATATCAATCTATGATATTATGCATGATGATTGAGAAATCACATGAATGATGAGATTTTGACATAATTGAAGAAAATTACATATGTACTTAGAAATAAGATACATGATTCTTTCGAAAAATTGTTCTTTTGTGTGGAAATTCATTATACATTAATACAATTCTAAAATCATATGAATAATGAGATCTTGACATAATTGGAGAGAATTACATATATACTTAAAAATAAGATACGTGATTCTTCCAAAAAGTTGTTCTTTTGTGTGGGAATTCATTATACATTAATGCAATTTTGAATTATATTACTAAGTGAAGAGATTCCGATAAATAATTTAAGATTAGGGTTAATATGCTTAAGAAATGTGTTAACTTTAATTGTAAATCCCTCCAATCAAGAATAATAGAAATTGAATTGGATACATTTTAAGTGGTCACATGTCAAAAACTAGGGGAAATAATTTCTAAATACGTTATTTACCTTCTTGAAGTCATTCTTAGTTTTATCGCTTTCGAAATTGCTTAATCAAGTCTTATAATTAGGCTAGTTTGTTAATTTTAGTATTTTTAATTCATTCAACTCATCACAATTTTCCGATTAAATAATAAAGCTAAGGTTAATATTAGTAGTCGAAGTTTCTGAGGGATCAACTTGAATCACATCCGCTATATTAAAACTGATAAGTGCACTTGCTTTGCATCAGGTTTCATCCACTGATACAACCACTTAGGTTACTCATACTCTTAAGCCTATATGTATTATTAGATCTTTATTTTAATATTTAAAGTTAAAGACCCATTTGGAAGTACTTTGATGTGTTATGATTAATCAATATGATATTAAGTCAAGGACGATTTTGTTCGGAGCAATAATGCTTGGAGCTGACGAGTTAGAACTTATTCCCTAACCCCTAGTGACTGAAAGGTGTCAAGCTATACATAGTTTCCAAATGATTGTGTATACTATTGCATTCATATGGTTTTGCATGCATTACATGCTAATGATTGATAGCTTGTATCCTAATTATTTATTTTATAGTATAAAGGATGATCTCACTAGGTTAGGAGCCAAGTGATGATGTAAGTGACTTATATCTCCAAGGTTAGGTATAGAATAACTTAACATTTGGTCTAAACTTAGATTGTTTAAGGGAAAATTTCAAAGTATTTATTCTTTTATTTTCAAAATCTCTACTTCTCTAAACATGTTTTGGATCAATAACCTTTAGAAGACTTCAGCTACCTAATCTTATTATTTAATAAGGGGTTCTGATTCTATGTGGTTTTAGTAAACTATATAATATTGATTTCTATAGAAATGTTCATATGAATTTATTATATGTATTATGATTATATGTAATAAGTGAATATTTAATTAAAATATTACAATTTCTAACTTGCAAAGTAGTCATATTATAGATACATACGTAATATAACAACTTTAGGATAATTATATTAGCTCCTCTTCAAGGTCATGACATTAATATCAAGCGTAAGGTCAACATTACATAAGGATCAACTTACCTATGAGTCCCAACTTATTCTATAGCTTACCTTATGACCTTGGAGACCTTATTGAGTTCACTCTACTTACCGATTGTCACCACTTTGAATTTGGTTTTTGTTTTTTATTTTTTATTTTGTTTTTTTCTTTTCTTCTAGAGGGGGAAGGGGGGAGGTCTAAATGTTGATAGGTCATTTTGGACGTAAATTTCTAAGCCTAAACTAACCAACTCAAAACATGAGCCAAGTCTAAAAGCTCATGGCCGACTTATTCAAAACCTAAGTTAAGCTTCTAAGAGCTTACCCAACCTCATCACGACCCTAATTAAGTTGCTACCATTACAAATAACCTGCCTAAAGCATGTATCGAGCTCCCAACAACTCGACCAGATTAGGAAAATTTACAACTAGCACACTTTGTCGGAGATCCTCTTTACAATATCTAAAGTATATAACTTAATGATATGGTCAAGTGTATCTTCGTAAAATAATTCACTTTCCTTAAATAAGTCACTAACTATACTTATAAAGGAGACACCTACAACTAAAGGGACTCAATTTTTAGCCTCTTTCATTACATTATACACTTTTCCTTCATACATTTTTTTATTTAAGTATAGCAACAGCTATACCACAGCCACCTTTAATAGCCTTTTAAGCTTACATTTGCTCTTTTTGCAAGCTACTTCCAACCTTAACCACCTTCTCAATATTGTATATCAACACCCTCATACGAAAAATAAATTAGGGTACTATTTTACTCTTAGTGTTTTCTGTGATTATATTAAACTCCACAAAGGTCATCACCATATAAACATTACTATAAAAGAACTCCAAATCTTGTCTCTCTCTTATTTGATGAGTCAATTTTAAATTTTGTTTACCAGATTTGTTGCATTGTGTTAATCCCTGTATGAAGCTCTTCCTCCATTGTTGTCTCATTTACTGATTCCTTTACTTATGGAGTCTGCTAATTCGAAAATAATTTTAAAAGAGAGGATTTTTTTCCTCATTTTTCTATTTAAAGAGTTAAGTTGTATCATTTTTCTTGCAAAAATATAAGGCTAGGAAAGTACATCTCTCTCTCTTTCTCTCTCTCTCTCTCTCTCTCTCTCTATATATATATATATATATATGTATATACATATATATATATAATAGAATTCCTA
This sequence comes from Lumnitzera racemosa, assembly GCA_024138005.1. Classification (NCBI taxonomy): domain Eukaryota; kingdom Viridiplantae; phylum Streptophyta; class Magnoliopsida; order Myrtales; family Combretaceae; genus Lumnitzera; species Lumnitzera racemosa. The sequence goes on from JAMXBC010000011.1 coordinate 65,016,505, forward strand.
CACATAATTTTTTAAGGAAAATAAAGGTAAGGAACTAATCATTTTCTTTTACCTCTTGAATTTTCCTTTCTATAATTGCATGTATTTGTATTGTTTTGTCTTTAAGTAAAAGAATAAGGAACTTATGTCTTATGGTTTGCAGATTGCATTGGAGACTTATGGTGTTTTGGTGTTATTAGCTAGTAAGTATATTTTCCCTATCTCATTACATTTGTTTATATGTCATTTGTTTATATCTCAGTGCCTTAGAATACTTTGAAAATTAGATTCTAATTCTTTTATAGCAATATAGTTCGTTATTAAAAAATTAGAATATTTTAAATTAATATTTAATTTATTGCTATTATTGTTGTTATCTTTATTCATCATGTTTGTTGTTTAATAAGTAAATAATAAATCTTACAAAGTTTAATGATTAGAGATGGAAGGTATTGTTTTATTGCTAAAATTAGATTTTTAATGTATTTTAAAGACAAAAAAGATAGTTGCCGTATAGTAGGGTGGTTTTAGTTTTGGGGATTTAACTAAGGTGCCCAAATTTAGACCTAATATCATTTTAACTCTAATACATAATAGATTTATATAACGTTTTTCAAGTTAAGAATTGATATATATTAAAGTTTATATCTTTTTCCTTCTCTGTTATTAGGGTTTGTATTAGACTTAAAAAAGATTTAATCGAGATTTTAGAATTTAATAATTATCGTGCATAAAGAATCTTTATATATATCGATTATAAATTTAGAGATTGTGATTTGTCATTTATGAATATTCTTATTACTAAAAAAATCCAACCCCCCAAATGAATCGATATACAACTATTTATTTAGTATCTAAAGTTAAAATTATGATTTTACTATAATTGATACGTTTGGATAATAATGATTGATAAAGAAAATGATTAAGAAAGAATATAAATGAAAGAAATTAAAGGAAGTAAAAATAAATAGAAATTAGCTATCTTGAAATTTATAAAGAAAAAAATTTATAAGTTTTATGGGATATCTTACACCGTTTAAGTATAAGATGATTTCAGAGTGTCATTAAGTAAAACCCATAGAATAAAATACTGTCTTATACACTACCTATCATATTACCACTAATCCCTAATTCAATCAAACAAACATGCTAAGGCTACTTCTCATGTGTGTGTGTTTTTTTTTTTTTTAAATTCCCATCCATATTATCTTTTTTACATCATTTTCATATAGTATATTTGCCAAAATGAGGACCAAAGTGATGATATTATAAATACATACATATATATATAATCATTATTACAAAATTAAATATATAAAATTTCTATAAAAGGGGACTTATTTATCCTTATTTTATTTTTTAAATAAACTTAAAATTTCTCTTTCTTATGTATAAAATATATTTTTTCCTGAAGAGGCTTATAAACTTTATTTCCCAATCATAACACTAATAAGATATAAAAGGATTATTTTTATCAAATTTAAAACAGGTCAAATAAGATAGAAATCAAATAATTTTAAAAACCTAAGTCCATATGACAGATACAAAATGAAAGGAAAATACAAAAAAGCCCTTACCATTTTACCTATTTTTTTTATTTCAGTTTTTAAGGTTTTAAAAATTTTATTTCAATTCTCAACGTTTAAAAAAAAAATTATTTCAGCTCTTGGTTGCTTTTTTTTGCTAGTCATGACACATGATGCATTTTAATTCATCTATATAGTTAATTTAATTAAATAAATTAATAATATATTATATAAGGAAAATTAATAAAAAATCAAGAAAATTAAATATTAATTTTGTTGAATTTTTATTTTTTATACTTTTTTCCGAATTTTACTAATTTATTATTAATAAAAATATTCATATAAGTATATATTGTTAATATATATATATATATTTATATAAGTATAAATGCATATTTTTTAATTTTGTAGATTTTTTTTTATGATTTTTTAATATATTTTATAGATTTTTAATATTTTTTAAAGTATCTTATTATTTTTTATTTAAAAATTTACATGCGATCCAACATTGTGCCAAATTCTTTCTACTTTTTGAAGTATAATAACAAATCAAGAGGCTGACTAGAGGAGTTCGACAGAGAAATTTTATGTTATATATAATAATTTTTCTGATAGTCGAATTGTAATGGAAAGTTTAATGGTACTTGATATAAGGATTTATTTGATAAACATTGAAAATTAAAATTAAATTTTTGAAACATTTAAAAATAAAATAGAAAAATTGATAAATGCTGAGGATTTTTTTTTTTTGTATTTTTTCCTAAAATAAAAGAAAAATCCAAAGTAACCCGGTTCGAGTGGTTTGGAAAACCTAAACACCCGATTTGAAGTTCGTACGGCAAATGAACTTACACAGGAATAAAAATTTAGAGATTTATACTACCTTTAATCCAGTCTTTATTGTTATGCCGTTGGGTGGGGGGATAAATTGCACGGAAGTAGTTAGGTTCATAGATTGGATTGAAGAGGCGGTTCCAAAAGGGGTACGTATGTGGTTTGAAGAAAGAAGAAATGGAAAGGAAAAATCAGTTTTCTAGTGTGGAATACGTGTAAACAAAGATGTATTATGCCTTATGAAGGTAAAAATCCAAACTTGAAGGCTGTATCGTGTAGCGTTGGACGTTTTCTCCCAACGAAACTTACGGTTTTTTTTTTTTTTAACAGAAGTCGATCCAAAGCGGACAAAACCGAAGGATAATTGTGTGAAGGTTCACGTGAATGTTCTTGGTTATTGGATCGCCATTGTACGGCTCTTTGTGTTGCGTAGTCATAAGGTACAGTAAGGGTAGGTTGAGCAAAAGATTTCCAGAAATAGTCCATCAGTTGAAATATAAGTGTTTATTCGTCGGATTACAAAAGTCTTGGCAAAGATTTACCAAGCTGTAAGGGAGGGCGTACAATTATTCTTTTACGTGCCCATCCCTCGTAAAATACGTGAAGCGTTAGTATAATTTACGAGAATAAAGCTGGTCCGTAGTTCAGTTTGAATCTGACGATTTCAAGTATGCCTTTTGGCCATGTAACATGTTCTGAGAAGGATAATTCATAAATGATATTTATTTCTGATGGGAAAAAAGAGGGAAAAGAATAATAATAATCTAAACTTAAAAGGATTATTGGCCAAAAAAAAAGTAGAAAGATTGGATACCTGGTTTCGGTGCTGCAGCAGGCACCTCTTGCTTCCTAGTTTCTTGCACATGTTTGTAAAATTACCAGGCCAGGCAACATGGAGGGGAGAAAGCACGCTTCAAACATGTGAGCATTCCTTAAAATTTCAATGCTATAGTTTCTCTCAAATTTGCAAAGGGCCAATGAGCGACAACTCAATCCCAACTTCTCCAAATCAGAAAAGTCATGATTTTCCAGCAAAAGACGACAACCCTACGATACGCCGGACATGACGCAAACATAGCTGAAAAATTGAGCGAACGAGGCGACCCAGAGCCAGAAAGCGGTCGAAGCGGTCGCCATTGGAAATTGAATACCTTCGATTGATAAGCCATTAGGTACCCCATATTTCTTGCCCAATAGCCAACAAAAGTCTATTCTTGTAAAGTCCGTGCAGGCGGAATTTCCAATTGGAAATAAACACGACTTATTATATATAAATATTGTATAAATATTAATAAAATGTTAATATATATATATATTATAGATATATCATATTATAATAATAAATTTAAAAATTATTCTTATTATTAATATTTATAAATTATATATACATAATAGGTAACGTAATAATATATATATATTTTTTTTTTATAGCCGTGTAATGGTCGTTTTTGGTACAGCACAATGCGTCCGATTCAATAATACCGTTCACGTCAGTAGGGCCCAAAATAAATAAATAATTGATGCCGTCCATAAAGTCCATCAGTTTTTAAGAAACTTGTCTCGTTCTGGTTCTAACGGACAACTCACGAGGCAAAATTGTCAGACGGTGACAAAGTATTTTATTAGAGCTGTAATCGGGATGGATTTTGGAAAGTCCTAGTCGTTTTTTAATTTCATACCTAGATGTCGTCCCCTTATTTTAATAAGCTATTTGTTTTCAGACGCATTAGACTCATCTATAATTTTTTTTAACCAATTGACTAATTTTTACTTCATTAATCACTACATGAGAATTTGATATGCACTATTGATAGCACATACAATAAGAATTGAAGAATCCATTCTTTTTAGTCTTTTTATTTGATATATCTATTGATGATATTAGTGAAATACTTAATAATATTGTTATACAATAAATTTAATTATTTTTCTAGACTCCATCTTAATTTTTCTATATGATTTGATTTTATAGATATATTTAATGTCTACATCAAATATGATATTTGTTTAACAATTTCTCTTTACTATATAATAAACTCACATCCATCTTCTCTTAGCTAAAAAAAAATATTATAAATATATATACATAAATACTAATAGAAAATAGTAAATATAATCAAAGTCATTATCATCTATGTTTCTATCTATTTATTATTTTAGGTATTGAAGATCTCATTTAATATTATATTATTAGTTTGTTATTTTTTATTGGATAACGAGTTTCTCATCCTATTTTTTAAAATCTCATAACTCATCCTAAAACTCTTTAGGTTTTTAATCATATCCTATAACTCATCCCAAAATCTTATTGTGTGGTATTGTATAGGGTTTTTAGTGGTTTGGGCAGCCTTGATGAGTTAGGTACCCTATAATGAATCACTTTATTACATCCCTATCTTTCATCTTTTTATATATTTTTTGGCAACATTGTATCTTCTTTTTTTATAACACTTGTATAAAAGTGATAAAAATTATTACCTATCAACTTTTTTACAACTTTTTAGTAAAAATGTGATTTCTAATGTTATTATTAGAAAATCAAAGTGCTTTTTGAGACTTAAAATTTAGTTTCCAACCTGCGACTTGCCTTAAGTGTATCCTTATTTTAAGTAATATATATCTAGGTAAAGATTCTATCTATTTTTAACACTACCTTTGGTTGAGAATATAACACATAAAAATTAGGCCGTATATGAGACAAGGATTACTTTTTTATGTGGCATATCTCTAATGGATGTCTTGTAAAATAGGTATGCTCCTAATTTATCTAATTTTTGGCCCTCATTTGTATCTATTTATGTAATACTTTAGTTCATAAATAGTGAATAACCAAGTTAATAAACATCAATAGGCCTATTTTCAAACATTGGCCCAAAAGTTTTAAACTTGTGTTGATAAGATATTTACAACCATAGCCCTATAAACTAGTATTACAACCATAGCCCTATAAACTAGTATTACAACCATAGCCCTATAAACTAGTATTACAACCTCCTACAACCTATGTGGGACACTTAACCATGGAGTCTCACAATTTCTCCTCCTTAAACATGCGACGTTCTCGTCGCGAGACCTTATAATTGGGTTAGATCTTTTTCCCTTTTCGATGTATGATTCATTCGTCCACTACTTATAGATCATCTTGGAATCATACAAGGAGTCACACCCCTAATAGACCTCCTCTAAATTGGAGCTAGACCTAAATCATACACCTACTGGCAAAAGGTCATCTCAAATACCATTTCTAATGCCTCAGTTCATAAGTAATGAATAACCAAGTCAATAAATATTAATGGGCCTATTTTCAACTATTGGTCTAAAAGTTTTAAGCTTGTGTTGACAAGATATTTACAACCATAGCTTTATAAATTAGTATTGCAACCTCCCATAACCCATATAAGACATTTAACAATAAAGTCTCACAATTTAAAATCTAACATTTGGAAAATATCCTATATATACTCACACTAAATGTTTGTATATGTAATCTTTTATGTATCTTATCATAAATATGGTGAAGATGGTATTTATAGCATGTTTGATTTATAAAAGAGGATAAAGTAGGAATAAAATTAAAAATTTTCAAGAACAAAATAAAGAAGTAATAGCTATTCTTTGTAGTTATTTTAAAGTCTCATTGTAGATACCTAATTTTTGCCCTTTGTAATCCTAATTTTTGATTTTTTTTAAGATCTTAATTCAAAAATAAAAATAATAATAATATTTAAAAAAATAATTAATAAAAGATAAAAAATAATAAAAATTAACAAATGATGAAAATACCAAAAAAATAAGAAAAGGAAAAATTATAAAAATTTTATAGATTTTTAAGAAGTAACTTATATTAGAAACAAATAGTTTTAGTTTTAGCTTAGTACAAATAATTATTATAAAGAATCGAGTAGTTTAAGTACAATTTAATTGTACTGAATGTCAAGGCGCATGCTAATGGCCTAACGGATAAGCATTGAAGTATTGAATTAGATTTAATTTGAGATGTTAGGTTCGAATCTCACTAGATACTTAAGTGTCTTTTATTTCAGTCTTTTTTATTTTTACAAAAAAAAAAAGCGAGTTGAACGCGCAGAATTCATATCTAATCAAAATTATTTGAATTTAGTTTGATTAGATTTGGATTGATATCAAGGATTAAGATCTAATTTAATTAGATACAATAGATATGATTTGATATGACCTTATTTAGTTTTTATAAATATAAACACTCCCAAAAGAATCAGGATCCTTTTGTCCGTCCAACGTAATCAGTCCTTATCGCATAGCAACAAGCCAAATTGAATTTCTACACCAACTCGACGCTACAGTAGACCATCTCCTTCATCAAAACAGCAAACACACGACTCACATAGACGTACTACACAAAGGCCACCATCTCCGTTCCAAGCTGACATCTAAACCAACCCCACGCTGGTCACTACCGTCCAACATTACAGTCCTTGTCACACAGATCACTGTAACAGTAGCAGCAGCGCACATAGGACAGTTTTCGCCGAGCATTGATCAGCCTACAACTGCAACACACAAATTGGCAACGAATAGCAATCCCCGACCACATGCTGAAACCCCACGTCCTGGATTATACTGCATAGCACACGCCAAACTTCACCACACACAGCACACGGTTCCTCGTCGCTGCATTCGCTTGACCGCAGCTACACTCGCCTGACAATGCTATTGCCCTAACTGTCGCTGCACTCACCGACCAAGCTGTTGAATTCCCTCCATCTACAAACAAACATAACACTGATGAACTCCACCATGCATAGCATTAGAGATGACATCTATTGCAGCACTCGCAAAACAGCAAGTTGAGCAATGGTTACCCATCACACTTCATCGCTATTGTTTACAATCTGCACTACCCATTGTACCAATCAACTGCAAGTACAGGCTGACTCCACAACAGTCAAAGGTCGCCGAACAATCTACTGTAGCTCTTCACCAAATGCGACAAATAATAGCTACACGTAATTAGGTTCGGTTTCTATCTAAGCTTTTCTAATTTATTATTATCATATTATATTATTATTGTATTAGGACTTTAATAGTTTACATGGTGTATATATTAGTTTAAGGTACTTCTTTAGCATTAGTTTTCTTTGTAATATAGATTATGTACATTATATTAATTTAAGTGAATGTTAAATTAATAAATAGACATATGCATATTAGATAAGGGATTGTTAAGATTAGTTTTTATTACATATATATATTATTATATTAATTATACTTTATTAGTTAATATAATATATAATATATGTATATGTTAGTTTAGGAGTTTTAGTATTAGTTCTTATACCAATGTATCATATGGAATTAATTTATTTTTATAGATAGTCGTATATATTAGTTTTGGGATTGTTAGAATTAGTCATATCTTAAATTTTGGTTTATCATATAAAAAGTTGTTTTTCTTTAAATAGAAATTAATAAAAGAACCTTTTTAAAAATAAGATTGTTAGAGTATTTTTTTTTTTATAAAACAAAAATACTCAAGAGTTAGGCCCCTTTTAGATTTTATTTGAATAAACTGAGTTGGTAACAACGTAAATTCGGATGGTTTTCAAAAATTAAAATAAATCAATACGTTAAAGATTTTTTTTAAAGAACTATGATCGTTTGATCCCGGCTAGCAGATACGTAGGTACCTTTGGGGCAACGATAAAATCTGTAGAAACTTAGGTTCTTTTTTCTTTTGATTTTTATTTATTTATTTTAAATATTATAATTAGAAGAGTAATCCTAATTTCAGTAAATAGATAGTGGTATCCGTTAAGGTTTAATAGGTTAGCTCCCGAACTTGGAACCTTCTATTTTTTCATTTAAATTGAAATCAAAGATCGATATCCAAATTGTAATCAGTCTACTCAGTTGGTTATGGTTTCTTTTCTTTTCTCGACTTCAGTTGGGTAACGATTCCAAAAATTATTTTCAATAAAAAAACCGGAATTTCTCAATAGGGATTAGTATTAATCAGAAATGGAGAAATTAATTTTAAATAATGAACCGAAAAATCAGGCTCGATACTCATTAATTAATATGGAAATATGTTGTAAAAATTTAAAGAATAATTATTTTCTTAATCTCGAGAAAGAATTTTAATCCATTATTCTACAATAATAGCAATTCCATGAAATTGCCATTCTACTAACCAAGTGCAGGATTAGATTGATAAGTGAGAAATAACCATTTTATTCCATACCCTTATAAAGTTAACCGCAATCGGCAAATAAGAGTTAAAAAGAAAAGTTCATGGATTTTTAAGTGAAAATGTATAAAATATATATTTTATTCATTTTAAAAAGAGAATTTTATTTGATTTTTTTATTTGCAAAACTAAATTAAGTAAAGAGTAAATAAGTATAAATTTGTAAGATATTTATAAAAGGGATATTCATGTACTTATACTTTCAACCTTTCTATACCTTATTTTAGCAAAGACAAAACTTGAAATTCGTGCCAAAAAGATGTGAAAATAAATAAGAAAAAACTCTATTATATAATTCCAAAATCTTTTATAAATTTGTGTTCTATCTCTTTTACCTATTACATTTGTTTTTACTTCTATTATTATATTTCCTTAATTAGGATATTCTATAATATAGAAGCTTTTGTTTTTATATTATATGTCTCCATCTATAAAATTTGCTTACGGTATCACTATTGAATTTCCTTAAAATTGTCATTCGAAGAAGCTTGCAAGCCATGGTGAAGCAATTCAGATGATCGTAGCTAGTTCCACATTTGCTAGAGTCGAGAGGAAATGTTAAACCACAGCTATAAATGTAGCCACTTCTTAAGGTGAATCCTAGTGCAAGTCGCAAATTTCGTCCATGTGTTTGGTCCTTTACAATGACCAAGTATACTGGAGAGGTGGTAGCCCATCAAGAGTTGATGTGCACAGCAAAAGTGGTATGAGGGTATCATGTAAAGAAGCCGTTGTGAAGCAAGCACCGTGCCAAAATATCATGCACAGCATGCATTGCATGAGGACATTGTGCAGTGGGCATTGTAATGGTAATAGTAGCTTTAACTCTTGCATGAAGCCATTAAGCAAAAGCACCATTTAAGAGTATTGCAACATCGATCACTGCATGAAGACAATGTACGACAAACATCATATTAAAATCGTAATTCGTACGTCAAGCTATTGAAGTACCTAGTGGAGATCTCTTTCCTTTGTTGTCCTTCCTCCTCTATTCGCAGGCAACAATACTACATAAAAGGTCTAACTGAAGCACCAGTTAATACATCTATATGGCCAACAGGATTTCCTTCTTAATTGAAACAAAACTTGTTGAAGGCTCGTACTCTTGAAAAAGTGAAGGTTGAAATGACACAACAACTTGCTTCCCTTCCCTAGTTGTTAACATGTTGTAGTGGGATAGGGCAACAACTTTTAGTGTAAGAGGTAATATCACAATTTATACTTTTACTTTACTACTTTTTTAAATTACACATCTAAAGTTTTGACTTATTTAATTACACACACAATTGAAAAATAACTTATCACTACCTACACATTAGTTGGTTCTACTTCATATTGTTACTCCAATCAATATAATCAACCAATTATGTAATTGCTTACAACCTTCAGGGGTCATGCCACAATCTTAAGGGTGTCACTCAACCTCTCTAGGGCCTTACTTGGCCAACTATGATTGTTAGTGAGTCTTGCAACTTACATTTTTAAAATGGGTTAGGATTGCAAAGGATAGCTAGCGGCTACTTATGGAGGCTTTCATGATCCCCTAAGACCATTGATGGTTATCTTATTAGCCAATTATGCTAACTGGAATAACGATGTAAATTTAAATTAAGTGAAGTATAGACGATGACAACTAAACCTTTAATTAGGTATATAATTAAATAAATCAAAACTTTAGATGTATCATTGCAAAAAATGTTAAAGTTAAGATATAAACCATGATAATGACCCCTTAATGCAGTGGTTATTCTCAAAGAGAGAGAGAGTTTAGTCTCATTATACCCCTACTTACTTGTGCCAAAAGTGTTAAAGAAGGATGCATGCCATATCTAAAGCATAGCCATGCCCTGCTTTATATATTTAGAGTCCTCTTGCCTTTGTAAGCTCCAAAGTTAAGCCAATTGACCATAGGATTGAACTTAGAACATAAGGTTTTGGACGATTGGTTAAGGAATCCGATCAAACCCCAAATTATAAACTAATGAGAGAAATATTAGTAAAATTGACCCAGTAAACTTGAATTTAAGAAAATAAGTAATAAAATAGGAGACTATAAAATTTTCAAATTTTAAGCATAATAAGTACTAATTACCGAAAAGGCAAAAAGTGTAATCTAATAACTAATAAATTATTAGAAATAGATTATATGTATACTAAAAATTTTAGAATGACCAAAATAATAATTAGGAATGTTCACGTGTACCCCATATGTATTTACGTGTAGATAAAAATACGCGAAATTACCTAAATTGGCTAAAAACTAAGTAAATAATTAAAGAAAATTATAAAATAATTATGAAAAAATAAAAAAAAATCAGAAGAGGATAAGATGAATCAAGATCAGGTCGTGGCATGTCAGGATAAGCAAAAGAAAAATCAACCAATAAAATTTGGACAACATAAAAGCTAAAAATCAAGGATAATAGGCAAAGTCTTGTCAAATTAATGCATAATAATTACAAAAATTGTCTATAAATAGCAAGAAAAATTCATAAGCATATTTGGCCAGATACAAATCATAGAAAATTAGAGAGAGGCAAAAATTGAGAGAAAAATTCGGTTTAGAGAAAAATTAGAAAAAACTGTGCAATTAAGGCTTTCAAAGGGAACCCAGACCCGACGGGCAGCTGGGAGTGGACAACTACCACCACCACACGGTGGTGGCAATGCCTAGGTGTGCCGACACACCCATGCCACCGACGGTGGCCGGAGCCACCCAAATCTATGAGTTCGATTTCCAGCCTGATCTTGTGTAATTTTTTAAAAATAGTAAATATTATTAGAAAATTATGAATTTTGATATTCTGAGATATTTTTATATTTAGTTTGTAGGGAAAATATTATTTTGATGAAAACATGCCCCATAATATATGGTCCCTAAGAAATCATGCAAAACCGAGCATGTTTCGGTTTAGAAATAAATGATCTTAAGAGTATAGTTTCAAGCCCAAAATTTTTGTGTAGATTACTTAGATGATATAAAACAGTGCTATGAAGCCCGTTTTCAAAAATTAATTTTTGAAATTTTTAGATAATTTTTAGGCATTAAAATGAGGTATAAAATGGGTAATTTAAGGTTAATTAAGTAATTAAATTATTAATTACTGACTTAGTGAATAAGTAGATGTTTTAGGATGTTCAAATCTAATAAAGAATGATACTTGTAGCATTTAAGATGTTAGATGTAATTATTAGGTTAATTATGTAGTAAATAAATAATATGGAAAAATAGTACATTTTAGGTTAATTTTATAAATTTGGGTAATTAGGAGTAAAATTTAATTTAGGATGAATTTAGACATTCTGAAATGATAATTTATGTTTAGAGATGATAATTAGAGTGATATAAATATTAGACGTATAATATATACATAAAAGGTAATAATACATAATAGGTAATTATTGGAAATATAATAAATAGGAAATATTATAATAAAAATTGATATTGTGATAATAATAAAAATGTACAATAAATCTGATAGGAAATTTGAATTTATGTAATTATATGAAAAATGTAAAAATTTCTCACATTAAGAGTGAATTCGGTACACTAATAAGGATATAAGTGTACCGGGTGAAATAAAATACTGATTAGGGGTAATGATGGTATTTAGGAGATTGGGAAATAATGTGATTAATTTCACATTATGGGTTGAAACGAATTTCTAGGGTTAGAATATAAAACGCTACTTAGAAAATTGAACTAGAACCTAATTTAGAAATCGATGCAGAAACCGAACCCGAACTTAATCCTAAACCTAGAATAATTGTAAAAGACTTAAGACCTAGATAATTAGGTATGTTAAACCCTAAATAAAACATAAAGATAAGCGTTATAGGATAAAACAAACCTATAATAGTTATATAAAAAATTGAAACCACGTTTGTGTTATAGGGATGATCGGCAATGGCCTGAGCAAATCGGACCTCGAGTGAGTGAGCGAGGAGTCGAGGTAAGTTGGAATTAATATGATGCTATATTTTGGAGGCTTAAGATTATGCTTGGTTGTGCTTGTTAGATAGTTGGATGTGCGCATGTGCTTGATTATGGGTGATGCTATGATTCTGTTTGTTGCTCTAGCATGTATTGTATGATTTGCATGAAATGATTGAACACCCTAAACTGGACTTAAGCAAATATATGACCAGTAATCATAATCGGACATGCATGGCAACCCGTTAGGGGAACTTAAGACTCTCTGGCCAAATACCGACCCCTTCAAAAGGGATAGCGCAGGATTGCAAAATGGTCCCTTCTTTATCCTCAGTTGAACTAAGTGACAGGAGAGGAGGTCGTGGTGAGGGTGAAGACAGTGGTTCGAAGGTAGTCACAGGAGGAGCAAGGTCTCCATTACACAAGCCTGGGTTTGGTCATGAGCTGTTGCATTAACGGTAACTCCTTAACCCGGATTAGAGCGAGCGCAATTTCTCTAATTTCACAACGGGCCGGACAACGTCGTGTGATGGCATTTGCTTGCACATGCATGGCACCTAATAAGTGATTGAAAACCTTGTTGTATGTATGGTATAGTTTTAAGTCCTCCGTCCTAACTTACTGAGCTATGGTTGCTCACATCCTTATAGACGTCGTGCAGGTGCTGGCTAAGAAGCGGCAATAACTACTCTGAAGCTAGCAACTACTGGATCCTGGGGAGTGAGGAAAAACATTGAAGAATCAACACATATGTTATTACTTTTCATTTCTGAATAATGTAATAACTGAATTATAGTGATTATATATAACTTTTCTCACTTTCTTAAGTAAATGAATTATTTAAATTACAAACTGTTTACTTCAAAGCAGGTTAGTCGTGGACGCCTTGTGTAGATCAGGTTTAAGATAGCGGTTGTAAGGTCAACTTCTATCTTAGGATAGTTTACACGGTAGGGCTGTTACGACTCTGTCGCTTCTGGGCGTGACAGCCTTTATGAAAGCTATAGTGCTTTAGAGGAGCTGGCCATCTCAAATATAAAGCAATATGTTGGTTATTACTATACAGGTTGAAAAGTTGCTTTATGGTGAGTTTCAAGAGAATACATTGGGCTTCTTCTTACTTTAGAAAAAATGATTATTTAGAAGTAAGGACAATAGAGTTCACCAAGAGGAACTCGTTAGCTTAAATAACAAATGATGGTTGGAAGACAAGGCATTACTTAGGCTTGATGTGCTAGACATTACTTAGGTTTAAAGAATGATGATTAAGATACTATGGCACCACTTAGATGAAGGTTGTGAAACTCACAATTTCATATAGAATTGTTAGACAGTCCGTAAAATCAATGTAAAATACTTTTCAAAAACTGTAAATATACTCATAATAATTGTTAAAAAACTTGAAATACACTACTGAAATAAAGAAATAGAGTTCTTTTTCCATAAAAATTCTTAATCTATAATCTAACATATATAAAAGAAGAATAAGTAGAGTTAAATCTAAACTTCTTTTCATTTTTTTAAAGTAATGAATTAAAAAAAAAAAATCAAACCTTTCATCTCATTTTAAGTTATTGATATATAAACTAAAGTATATAGTTTTCTTTATAAACTTTGCTATTAGAATTGAAACTTGAATGAAGACTATAAACATTAAATAAGGACTGGAAGGGAGAGAAAGAGAAAAAAAGATTAGAATAGAATAGTAAAGATAATGTGATTCCCTAATATTCGATTGCTTATAGAAGCTTAGTTTTGAGTTGTTTTATTTTTAACCAATTCAACCCAATCATGTAGAATTGGTAAACTCGGTTAGTTTTTAACCGAGTTTACATGATGTACATTTCTATACAAAAATGATTTAATACCTAATTTAACTCATGAAAGCATCATAAAATCGTAAACTGGTAGAATAACATTGGTAAATTACGATTTTAACAACTATAACCTAGACTAAATTTGTAGGGGCTACTTAGGTTAAAGGCACAAAGATTGTGATGTTAGGATCCTGCTTAGGTTTAAAGCACAGAAGCTATGATGCTAAGTCATTTTATGAGTTTAAAGTATGAAAGTTGAGATGTCAATGTGTTAATTAGATTTAAAACATGGAAATTAAGATGCTAGAGCGTTACTTAAATTTAAAATATGAAAGTTGAGATGTTTGGTTATTGCTCAGGCTTAGAAAGTAGAAGTTGAGATGGTAGAGCATTGTTAGGCTTAAAATGTAAAAGCTAAGATGTTAGGACATTACGTGAGAAAGCAAGCATTTACGATAGAAGGACTAAAATGAAAAACTTATTACTAAATAGTGAAATTCATCTTTGTTTACAAAAAATAATATGGCTATTCCTACCTTGAATCACTAATTAATTAAAAGATTCATATGCTAATATCTAGGCATTATAGGTTGGTAGTAGGTTATTTCAAACATCAGTATCTTCAATAATAAACTTCTTACTTTAAATCCTCTCTTGGAATATTATTTTTATGCTCCAACAATCCTTATTATGATGGTATACTATATAGTGATATCAAAAGTACTTAAGGTCCCCCCTTTCTTTATTGTAGTTTAGTGCAACTCTTAATGTCCACATCTTGCAATCAATGATCAAAGATAGCATGTACATTGCTTGTTAAGGATGATAAATGTTAGGTTTTACAGTTATAAATCATAGATTTGTGCAATGTTTTTTTTTTTAATCCTAAATGCCTTGGGATCCGTGTGTATCAATTAAATCAAGAAGGATAATGAAATTTACATTCTTTGATGCTTTACAAAATTCATAAGTAGGCAGATCTGTAAGTGCTACAAGATGTGAACACCCTCTATCGGTATCTACAGACAAACGAAGTTACTTAAACAAACTGTAGTGTACTAGCACTATGCGATGAATCTATATTCATCCAGAAATGTTCTCGCAATTTGTCATGTTTTTCTCTCTATTTAGGTATGCAAACTTTCTCTACAGGTCTAATGTCTATGACAAGCATCAACATAAACCTAAAGGAGAGCCACTTGTATTTATACATAGAAGAACAAGAATATTTATTTAAAGATATTAAGAGATATATTGGGAGATATGAAAGATATTAATAATATGTAATATGTTATCTTATTATATATTATTTTTTTCTCCAAAATAATAAATGTCATTATTTATCATTCTTAAACTATTTAAGAATAATAAATATTTCAATAATTCCCGTAGTCCATTTAGTTTATTCTTTGTGTATGACCCTGTAAGTTCACTTAATATTAGCTATAAGACTGAAACTCCTTTTTAGTCTTACAAGACATAAGTAGCCTCTAGAAAAACATTATGTCTACCTAATTAAGTGAACGTCGATAATCTTACTCTAGCTATGGAATAGTCAATTATTTAATCCCCTTGTCACATGATATCGAATGATTAAACATAAGGTGTGGATTAAAACACTCTTATATTGTTTAATCACTCGTATTGATAAACCTTTTTGGATATAAGCTTCCCAAACTCAAACTAATAGGCCTAAAATAAAGACCCAACTCTAATAGCCTAGTTTAGATTCAACTTAACCCCATCTACTATAAATAAGGGATGAGGCCTGTAGGTATGGGACTCTCTCTCTTCTCTTAAGCTCCTTAGGGTTTTCTCCCATAACCATTATCCTAACTTTAGCATTAGAGTGGTCGTACCGGAGTATTCTCCGTCGTGCCTTCGTAACCCCCTTCTTTTTGTCTTATAGGTGCCACGCGATGAAACGAATCATCACGATCTCTATCAACAAAATTTGAAAATAACATTTGGCACCGTTTGTAGGAAACTTAACATACTACTACAATTTCACAACGATAGAATCTATGTTAATAGCAATCTTCAGTAAGCATCATTGGACTCTAAATTTCTAGAACTTCATTACTTTTGGTCTATGAATGGAATAAAGCGCCACTTTTTATGGAGAGGAGGCATGAAATCCTTAGGTATGTGTCGAATAAACAAAAGAAGCTTTCTTTTTTGCTAAAGCTACAATATTTAAGTGTTAAAAGGGATGAGGGCACATGTACCCAAAAGTGGTAAACTTTAGATATGCTTTTTGAAGTCTGTTGGGTCCAAGACTATCCCTCAACTTTCCAAATTTATGCATTAGTCAATGAAATTTAAAAGTGGTATCTTCGGTGGTGATGAAGACTAATAGGTATGTGAATATTGAGGAATCTTTTGCAAAAATGTAGATTAATTCCGATAATGGTAGTAGCATAAATCGTAAGCCAATTTTAGAAATGTTGAGGAGTTGTTTGATGAAATTTGCTGGAGATGTTTGGCTATTGTATGCTCCATAATAGTCATGGAGCAGAGTTTCACTTCATTTCAATATCAAACCTACAATGAAACCTCTCTACATTGGGCCAAAAAAAAAATGGAGAGAGAGAAAAAATCAAACCAACAAAGAAGAAAAAAAAAAGAAAAAGAAAAAAAAAGGGGGGGAGGGGAAGGGAAGAGGAGAAGATTTACATTCACCCCCGATTGGTTGGGGGAAAAAGTCCATGTACACATCTCGCCAGCTCTAATGACCAACATTTTGATGGTAGAGTGTGTTGCCTTAAGGATCTTGATAGATACCAATTCAATCACAGCAAAACTAACAGATAATGCTCCCGAGGTAATGCCATCTCTACTTTAACCCTCTACCTAACTATAATTGCATTTTTGAAAAGCCCACTTATGTTTCCCCTAAATCCATTAATCTCTTAGGCCAACATTAACAACATGTTTTACCTGAGTGAAAATTTGACCTTCTCCTAATACATGAGAGTCAAGCCTAACCAATACTTTAAAAAGACGTTATGTATATCACATCCCAACTTAGCATGGAATGCACCATCACATAGGAATACTTATTGAAAACTTAACTTCACTTGCTCATTCATCAAAAGACAATATTGTTTACATAATAAAGGGGTTTCTACATCAAAATTCAGTTAGATATTCTGTTACAACTTATGTATACAACATAATATTTACATAAAAAAAAAAGAACCAGCTTTTTCCTTTATCATCTTCATGGTAATAGGATTCCTGACTTAGTACAATCTCTATGCAAAAGTTGCTGACTTCAACTCACATTCTCAATATATATCCCCATTTAGTGTTGGGCCCTTCACAACACTATTAACTTAAGGATAAAACATTTTATCTCTTTAGCTACTGAACCTAAGTGAAAGTAGATAACAAACAATACAATACAAACAATATTGCATATCACAACTGAAATATTTCAATCATAACTCGCAAGTTCAACTTCACATATGCATTCTCCTAATCGGGCATTTACTGCTAGCAATGCAGCATATTATGCTCATGTACGTGGCATACATCAGTACCAATATCCTATGTTCTCCAAACTTCTTCCGATTAGTCAACATAGTTGGGCATCTAGATATAACATCTAAGAACTTAAGGTGACAATGAACTACTTGGGAATAGGACCTCCATCAAATTGGGCTACACATTATAGTCTACCATTATCAAAAAGGCCAACAAGGGGTTGCCTGGGAATAGGACTCCCAATTTTACAAAATTAAACTACACACTATAGTTCACCAAATCAAAGTAGCGACACTGTCAAATTAGACTACACACTGTAGTCTACCAAATTTGACTATCAAAATAGTCACAATGTTTGAGTAATGCAATCTATATGCTTTTAAAAACTGAGTCCATAAAGCCATGCTTTTTCCATGATTATTTGGAAGCTTCATTTTGAAAGTTCTAAACCATAGGTCCCTTTGATATGTAATAACAACTTAAGTATATCACTCAACACAATTAGTCTTTCAGTTTTATTCAACTTAGTAATCTAATTCAAGTTTTCGAACTCTTCCTAGTGAAATTCTAGTATCTTACTTAGGGTTCACTTAGATGAACACTCAGAAGATTGAGTCAACAATCATTCAACTTTCCTAGTTAGCACAATCAATCATAAGTACAAATCATCACCTAATATAGCAGCATAACAGTTTAACTAGAATATAGTTACTGTCATTCAAAATCACCACATCAGCATCCACTATAATAGTATATCAATTCACCCAAGATATACCCATATTCAATCAACATAATATCAAACAGTACACTGTATTATAAGTAGCAATATATCTACTCCAAGCATAGGTTATATCCACTTACCTATGCTTAGCAATAATGCAATATCCTATACTTCGTGATGTTGTCTTTCCTTACTTATCACACCTATGAAAATATAGTACAGTTTTCAAATTAAGTATGAGTCAAACCCAAATTATTATAAGTTTTATATTCGCGTTCTTAAACTTCATTTGACTGTATCCTACTCATTTCTTATCTGATTTCAGTAAACTTTATATCGTCATGATCATTTTTTTGAGTAATATTAATATATCTTAAGAAACAAGATTGATTAATATTATCAAAAACCCAAAAATACCCTTTTCTCATTACGACTCGACTGTATGTTATCCAAACTCCGTAATTGATCCGAGTAAGTTGTAGTACTGAACTAAAAACCCTAAAAATTATACTTTCCAAACTTGTCCAACAATGGTTAATATAATCCAAAGTGTTCATTTGACATGGACTTGGTAAATATTCTAATAGTACTAATTATGATATTACATATTAAGCTATATATAGGTTAATACTAAGAAAATACACAATAAATAGTATACAAGCCCGATTAATTTCACGAAAATCCCTATAGACTCAAAAAATTATGTAGTTTAGTTATTGATTATCGATTACACTAAATTGGCTATTATCCATTTTTATGAAAATAGCGGTTTTAGCTCTAAATTACAAAAATTTAAGGAAAATAAATAAATTTATGTGTGAGATAAATACTAAATTATCCAAATATCATTATAAACATGTAGAGCTCATTTAGTAATTTCATAAAAAACTAAATATTTCAATAATTCCGTAAAACTGGCAGTTTATTCAAAATAATTATAAAAAATTGTAAACATGAATATTTTCAAAAATTATTATTACTACAATTTAATAAATTATGTAGGTGTGTTATAAACAAATTTTGAGGTCGAAGTAACATTATTTAATATTTTGAAAATTTTATTTAAAATTTGTCTCAACAAGGCATGTTCTTAATCAAGTACCATAAATCAATGTTATTTTAAGAAAATAAAATTATTACATCGAAGTACATGTAAAAGAACCTAGGAAAACCAAATTTCATAATTTTATAATCTAATTTGTTATTTTTAGTGACTTAATGAAAATCAAATAGTAAAATTGACTCATCGACGTATGCTGTTCCAACTACCCTTCGGTCACCACCCTATGCCGGCCCACTTTCTCTCTCCACCATAACTTTAAGTCCCAAGTGGCTCCTTATCAAGTGGCTTATAGCCTTAAGAACCGTAATTCACCATATTTTCCTACTTTTTTTTTTGAATTTTTTTTGAATTTTCTAAAATTATTTTCTTGTGTTTTCAGGTTCCCAAAATTTGTAAATGATGTTTGGATCCCTATTTATAGGTTTTAGAATTTTATGCATATAAAAAAGTAAAATTATACATGTCAATTTCACGTTTCCTAAGCATCATATGTCATCCTCTCATTAATCAAGTGTTGACTCATCGTTTCCAATTGATACTAGCTTGATACATCATTTGGTGACTTATCCATCCAATTTTTTTTATTAATTTTCCATTATTTTACTTAATTGTAATAATTTATTATAATTATATGTATATATTTAATACATATAATGTATATCACATGTAATATATGTATATTATGTATAATTCAACTTCATTTATTATTTTTAAAAGTTAATTAAATTATCTTTAATATCTCCCTATATTTAAAATGTCGAATTTCTCGTTTTCAATAATTATCGACTTTTATCGATAAATTGACGTTTTTCTTAAATTAATATTTTATATAGCTTATTTTGAGAAATTGACTTTACTCGAATGACTTTGTTTAATGTTTTTAACTTTATTGTGAAGTTTAAAATAAAACGAATAACTTAATCCAACGTTGCTCAGATTCTAGGGTTATTGAACTAGCTCGAAATCTTGAGGTATTACAATGTAGCATCATTATTGTGCAATACGAACTTATGTTAATGACGCTTCGAAACAAGCACTCTAGTAGTCTTTAGCTAAAGCTCCTCTTAACCACAACCGATGAGCTGCCATAATGCAAGATGGCTCGATGTCAAAGCCCCATGCAGACAGCAAGTCCAAGCTCTCTACACTAATGACCGAGCATTAAAATCCTGTTAATTGAGAGCATTTGAACTGGAGTTTAATTACACAAGTCAACTAACCAGTTGCTCATTCGCTGAGTTCAATCATTAAAAAATGATGCATGCGGCCTAGTCGAAACATAACACCTAAGCAGACTTAATCGGAGGTCGACCTAAGTACATAGTATGCCAAGCTGAGTTAAGTTGTCCATGATTCATTGAGTAGCTCAAAGACACTTTAATCGAGCTCCAAAACAGAAAGTCTAAGAGCATTAATAAACTATCAAACCCAAAGAAGCCATATTTCAAAGTGTTCACTAATAATAGTAACAGAGCATAACAGTAAGACCTGTGCTCGAGCGATCACTGACTTGTACACAAACCATGCGACACCAGCTACTTGCACGCTCAACAACATTAGCTGGCCACTTACCCATAATAGCAGCTCTTTGGCAACTGATAAAGCTAATTCGAGCCGACAAACAAGTCTTACCCGAGTTGAAATCTAAAACAGCCACTTACTCGAGCTCCATCCAAATGGCTATGGTATATTAAGCAACAAGTTCAAGTCGATCAGCAAGCTACAAGCTGCTCGTACATAAGTTGAGCTAGCCACAGTTTACCGAGCAGCAAGTTTAAGGTTGCAATAAGTTCAACCAAACTCCTCATGGCTATACTAAGCTAAATTAGGTCCAACCAAACCTGAAACAAGTCTCAGCTATAGACACTTTTAGTCCATTGCCGACCTGAGCTTCCTTTCAATAAACAAGTGAGCTACTCCTAAGCGCATGATTGGATGGGTCAAGTAAAATGGAGTTGAGAAAAGCCTGATTTACAGCAAACCTAAGCTCCTCCCATCTATATATTGAGCAGGTCAAACAATTTGCTAAGATGAAATAATAATGAAGCATCCAAGCCATTCTACCAAGCTAACAAAAGCATCTATCTAGCGCATTTTGCAAACAACTTGAGCCCTCCCAATATGCTTAAGTACAATCAAGTTCTTATTCTTGAAGCTTCTCATCTTAGATGCTAAGTAGATTAAAGATGCTTGAGCTCCAAGCTCCTTTACTTTATTACCGAAGTGAGCTCTTGAGCAACAAGACAGAGCAAATGCTAAGCTTAACATGAACACTCTCATAAAAAAGAATCAACTAATTCATGTTATGCCAGCAAGCTGCCAAATGGAAGGCCGAGCTACCCATTTTATAAGCCATTACAACATGGCCGAGCATCTACTACATCATGACACATACTAAAATGAAAGCCCAAAGTTGCAATCCATCCACATGCCAAGCAGTGCCAACCTTTAAGCTTGAATTCCAAGCTCCAGTCTCCTTTCACCCAAGCTCTTTATGATTAGTCAAGCTACTCCAGGATAGCTAAAATGTTGAGTTACTAACCAAATGTAGCTTCGAACAATAGCTCCCAATCGAGCTCCTTTCGATCATAACTTGCTTTCTCAATCAACCATGAACAAGGCCAATAACTCCAAGCATCAACTAAGTAGACCACACCTACGTGGTTGTAATATGGTATAACCTAACGTAAATAATATCAAACTAAGCTAGTATGAGCTGTCGACCCACATGAAAAGAACTACCCAAGAGACTAAGCTACGTTTTGATACCCTTCTAACAATGGCTAATTTAAGTATAACCCATGTATCCAAGTTAGGTTCCCTTCCTCTTTCTTATTTGCATTGTAATAAATCATTTATATTACATTCCTTTCTATTTTCACAAATATGAGTTATCCGCTTCTTGCATAGTGCTCCAAGCATAATGATGCCTAGCAGAGACTTGGGATAGTTACAATACAAGCCTTGGGAGCCCTATTCATACACCAACTCTCATTATTGAACCCTTAATAATGAAAGTAGGGGGCATGAGGTGCTAGAAGGAGAACCTACTTGCTTCATCGCTCCAATTAGCATAAGTCATGTTCGGCGTGGACAACCTGTATGCCCTATTCACCTCTTCATGCATCGTCAATTAGAACCCTACCGACTCAACCACATTGGGTAACCTCATTGATAGAACACTAGTTTATACATCCGAGGAACTCTCCTCCTGCCTCTTCAGGCATCGTCAATTGGAACCCTACTGACTCGACCACATTAAATAACCTCGTTGGTAGGAAACTAGTCCGTACACCAAGGAACTCCCCTCCTACCTCTTCAGGCATTGTCAGTTGGAGCCTCACCAACTCGACCACACTGGGTAACCTAGTTGATAGGACATTAGTCTATACATCCGAGGAACTCCCCTCTCGCCTCTTAAGCATCGTCAGTTAGAACCCCACTGATTCTACCATACCGGGTAACCTCGTCAATAGGACATTAGTCCATACATCCAAGGAACTCTCCTCTCGCCTCTTCAAGCATCGTCAGTTAGAACTCTACTAACTCTACCACACCGGGTAATCTTGTCGATAGGACACTAGTCCATACATTCGAGGAACTCCCCTCTTGCCCACTAACTCCACCACACTAGTTAACCTCTTTGATAGGATACTAATCCATACATCCGAAGAACTCCCCTCTCACCTCTTAAGGCATTATTAGTTGGAATGCTACCAACTCAACCATGCCGAGTAACCTCATTAATAAGACATTAGTCCATACATCCAAGGAACTCCCCTCTCGCCTCTTCAAGCATAGTCAATTGGAACGCCACCAACTTGACCATGCCAAGTAACTTCGTCGATAGGACACTAGTCCATATGTTTGAGGAACTCCCCTCTCCCCTCTTCCCTCTTCCCGCATCGTCAGTTGGAACGCTACTAACTTGACTACGCTAGGTAACCTCCTCAATAAGACACCAGTCCATACATCTAAGGAACTCCCTTCATGCCTCTTTAATCATTGTTAGTTGGAACTCCACCAACTCAACTACATCAGGTAACCTTATTGATAGGATATTAGTCCGTACATCCGAGGAACTCTCCCACCTTGGTCGATTTCCTTAGGCCCTACCTGGGCCTTTTCAAGCCTGCCTTGATCTCTACCTCTTTAGGGCATGCCTCTGTTTAGAAAATTGGGAGCCTATTCATGTGCTTACTCTCCTTACTAAACTCCTCGACAATGAGAGTGAGGGAGGTAAGTATTGATAGGCCTTTTTAGATATAGGCCTTTTAAGCTCAAATTGATAGGCTTAGAATGAAGGTCCAACTCTAATAGCCCAATTTAGATTCAACTTAACCTCATTCGCTATAAATAAGGGATGAGGCCTTTAAGTATGGGACCGTCTCTCCTCTCTTAAGCTCTTTAAGGTTTTCACCCATAACTACCATGCTGACTTAGGCATCGGAGTAGCTACGCCGAAGCACCCTTTGATGCTACCTTTGTAGCCCCCTTCTTTTTGTCTTATAAGTGCCACGTGACGAAACAAATCATCATGATCTCTACCGACAAAATTTGAAGACAACAACTCATATCTTGAATCCAAAGTTCAACTAACTTAGATAAATAATATTGAAAACTCCTTGACAGTTATGCATTTTTTTCATTCTTACTCTTTAAGGGACCTAAAAGATTTCTTTCTCAAATTAATGAGATAGACAAATTCCTTCACACATACTCATATTTCTCCATGTAGCCATATCTAATTAGAATCTTATCATCATCTAATTAAAAATGCAAAAGAATTAAGTAAAAACATGGAAGTTACTATGTAGGAATCTATAGTGTCATCAAGTCAAAGTAGCAAAATAACACTACAACAAGTGGTACTTATCAAATTGATCAATGCAATACTATCACAGTGGGTCAATCCAATACAATGTATTCCTCCATGTATCTATATGTTAAATTGATATCTCATATCCATAATTAATAAAACATGATTATCATTCAGCCAACGTATTAGTCGTAATTCATTATTGTTCTATATAACGAGTGAGTAGGGATAATTTAGAATAATGTTCTCATCATCTTATTGTCTTACTATTAAAGACATGCACTTTAATGACACGGGAAAGAACAAATATTTAAGGAATCCTTTTATCACGTTAAAAGGCCGATAATAATGTGTACCATAAAATGACTCATATTATAAAGAAAAATAAATACTCAAATGACATAAAATCCATATGGCCTAGGGCACATCACTAGCAACAAACAATAAGGTTGATGATAAAATAGCAAATTAATCTAAAATTGAAAAGTCACAATAATAGGATATAAGTGTACTTGGTTGATATTGAGCTTAAATTTTTCTTGATTTTCAATATTTTTCCTAACCTAACCTATATTGAGCCCTATACCAATTAAATATAGATCATCGACTAAGGATTAAGAAAAACTTGGTTTTCTTTTTAATTTTAAGAACTTTTTAAAGTCCTTACTCGATCGGAGTTGGGAAAAAGAGTTAAGTTATAACCAATTAGATAGATTGATTATAACTTAGCTACCAATCTTCGATAAAACCAGTTTTTGAAAAATGATTTTGAAACTAAGATGTTGAATCTAAAGGTTCCCCTATTAAACCCTAATCGAGTACCACTTTTAACTTTTTAAAATTAAGTTTATCTTTTAAAATACCCTTTGTCGAGCTTGATTTTTCCCGATTTTTATTATTTTCCTTAACCTGATTAATATTAAACCCTAACTTGTTTAATATTAACCATTGATTAGGAGTTAAGAAAAACTTATTTTTCAAACACTTTTTGAAAATTTTTGGAGTTACCACTCTACTAGAGTAGGGAAAAAGAGGGTTAGATTAAATTGATTGGATACACCGATTTCACCTAACCACTAGGTCATTTGAAAAACCACTTTCTAAAAATGGCTATGAAAACCAAAAGATTGAATCCAGAGGCTACTCTTTTAAACCTTTATGGGTACTACTACTAACTTTCCGAATCTAAATTCATCTTTTAAAATTACCCTTTAAAATAAAATTCAATCACTAGTTAACGAATTATATTTTATTTTACTAAATTGAATAATTTAAAATAAAATGGAAAAAACAAGATTTTTTCGTTTTTTACGTTATCCCAAAGATATCTATGTACTCACTAGTAGGGATTAAATGTATGTAATTATTTTAGAAAATTTAATTGTGTTAGTTTATTTTAGTTTGGAAAAACAATCAATTTTTCATTTTTATCAATTTTGTTTTTTCTTGAGAAAGAAATGATCTTATTTGTTCATTTTGTAGAAATTTTTAAAAGGAATCTTAATTTTTGAAAAGGTCCATTTATTTTTATTTATTGGAAAAAAATCTAAGTGATAAAACTTATTTAAAAAATCCTAAAATACCTAATGCAACTTTCCATGAAATATATAACTATCCTAACTAATATTTCTAACTATAGAAAAAATACCTATACCATGGAAAAAATGCCCAATTATAGAAAAAAAGCCTAAATCATGGAAAATATGTCTAATTATAGAAAAGATGACTAAACCATGGAAAAGATGCTTAATTATAGAAAAGCAGCTTAAATTTTAGAAAAGAAGCCTAAATCATGATAAAAATGTCTAAATCATGATAAAAATATCTAAATCATAGAAAACATACCTAAAAAAAAAGGTTTTAAATTGGTGTTTTAGTTTTGTAAAATTCTACAAGAAGCCCTAAATCTAAAAAGAGTTTATTTATTTTATTGGAAAAAGGATTTTTCTAAGTGATAGAATTCATTTTGAAAACCAAGTTTCTAAGTAAAATTTTTTTAATTAAATTTCCCTTCTATTTTTATTAAGGAGAGAAAGAGAAAAAAAATAAAAATAATAAATAAATTTGTAAAAACTTGATATGAAAAATGTTTTAAATCTTTTTTTGTTAATTATTTTTTTTAATTTCATCTTTTTTTTAAATAAATAATAAAAGGAAAAATAGAAAAATGCAAAATAAGAAGAAACAAAGAAGGTTAAACGAAGTCCTTGGTCAATAGAGCAAGGTTTGAATATGAATCTTGGGTCATGGATAAGGCAGCTAGGTCGAAAGAGGAAGGAGAGCATAGTAGAATGAAGGACTTGAATGAGGATATTTTAAGGAGGTGATTGAAGTTTCATTGGTGGTGCTGAGTTGGCTTTTTATGGCTGTTTGTGTGGTGGTTGGAATTTGGTGGTTGAAGGTAGAGAGAGAAAGTAATGGTGGAGCTTATTGGAGGCTATTCGAAGCAAAGCAAGTGTAGTTTTAGGGGTTTTTGGTGGTGGGCCAACATTTCTGTCTGAAAACTACTAGAATATGGTGGTTTTAGAGAGAGAAAATGAAGCTTGTGTTTAGAGAGAGAAAGTTATGAGAGTGTGTGTTTGAATGCCAAAGATTGATCGATTTAAGTTGCCTAAACCCCCTTTTATAGTTTTTAAGATCCACTTAAGCTTGGAAAGTAAAGGATGCTCATTAATTTGAGGATTTCAAATTTTGGTTATTGACCATCTTTGATTTCGAATTAATGGGTAGTGATAAGATTTGGATGAAAAAAAAAATGTTCCTTGATCTTTGTTTTTGCTTGATATGCTTAGTAGAAGTTTCAATTTTCATTAAAGAGGTTCGAATCACGCGAATCCATATCAAAGGAAAATTCACATATTTGAAGTTTTTCAAAATTCACGACTCATTTTGATGCTTGAAACAACTAAATTTGGTCATTCTTTTGGTATAGATGCATATTATCCCAAGTGTGCTTCATGATTTCATCATTAATTTGTTGAAATCACAAAGAAAAAGGGATCAAAAGATGCCTAAAAGTGAGCTATATAGGTTAGGAAAGTGCAAGAATCTTAGAGAAAGTCTGAGAAAAGGATGGAAAGTAGACACTAGCAGCCAACTAAAGGTTGACATGTATCCACGCAGCCAACAAAAAAAAAAAAAAAAAAAATCACCAACTACATCTTTGAGGAATTAAACCCTATACCTTATGGATCTTTGGCATACGCCCTTGTTATCTATGTAGGTTTATTCTGATTTAATTTGCACATAAAATTTTATTTAAAATAACATCAAACCTTGGATTTAAAACCGCTGATTTGATTTAGGCCTAATTAAAACCTATAGCAACTAACACTCAATAAATTAGAATTGTGATGATTTCTACGTGCAAGGCAAATGCACATATGTTAAGATTCATTTTTTAAATTACCTTTTCAACTAATTTTACGAGCTTTGGTTTCTTAATCATGTGGTTAAATTGATTTTTTCATAAATCACCCAATTTAAGTCCAATGAAAGCATCGTTTAAATCCATGATTAGCTTAAATCAATTTCATTTTTATGAACTAACAATATTTAAAACCAACCACTTTTTGAATATTAAATTTTCAAAAACACTTAATATTCTCAAAAATTGCCCTTAACCATTAAATCATGTATGTACATTTTAACTTTATTTGACCTTAAAAATGAGATGACCTTCTCTAAATGACTCGATTACCTTAAAATTGACCCGAGACATTTATTGCCTAAAAAAATATTTTTTTCTAATTTTTTTACTTTTTTTTAAAATTTTTTTATATTTTCTATTTCTTTTAGTGAATTAAGACCTTTTTTACCTATTTTAAAAATATATTACAAGGAGACAAAAATGGGGTGTCTATACCCTTTTAATGATAATTCTTATTCACAAATAAATAAAAATTACATGTAGAAAATAAGAAATCAAAATGAAATTTACAAAAGCGAGAAATTTTTTTTGCATGTTTTAAAGTGCCCCAAAGTTTTCTACAAATGCACCTACTATTCTGGATCAGACTTCCGTAGTTCATTCATACAACTTTAATTTGTAGCTTTATTTTAATTTTGAAAAATTAGCTAAGTTTACATCTCTTAGCCATTTTATTCTTTCTTGTTGAAAATTTTTTTTAAAAGGGATCCTAATTTTTTCAAGTATTTATTTTTGGAAAAATTCTAAAGAGTCCTAATTTCAAAAGGAGTTAGTTAAAAATTTTACTTTGAAAGCTAATTCTTCTAAGTGATAAAACTTATTTATTTATTTATTATTTTTCTAAGGACTTAATTGTACATTATGAAAAGAAAGAAAAGGAAAACAAAGGAAAAGGAAACATTTTTTTTCCTTTTCTTTCTTTTCTTCTCATTTTTTAAAATATTTGATCCATCATTTTTTCTTTTTTTTTTTAAAACATATTTAACAACAAAATAAAAAATAAATACATGAAATAATATAGAATAAAAAGAGAGCCTACACTTGGGTTGGATCAGCTGGAGCATGGGTTGGGTTTGAATCTGGTCTTCAGCACAAATCCAAGTTAAAGGGAAGGAAGAACAATAGTGCATGGGGTTGTTTCTGAGCAATCTACACACTAAAATGAAGGGGAAAGCTCATTTTCATGTGTAATTTTTTGGGAAATTAGGGGGTAAGTCAAGTGTGACTACCAATGGCGGTCATTTAGTAGTAGTTTGAAAACCACCTCATGGTGGTGGTAGTCGCCGAGCTTGGTAGCTATTGTTAGGGATGAAAAGACACTTAGGTCTTACGTTTATGGGGGTGTTAAGTTTAGCAGTTGCATCAATTTTGCTTGAAACATGGTATTATCAATATGGGAGTCACAATGGTTAGGGTTTAGGACATGTTGACTAGCGATAAAGCTAGGGGCTACAACAAGCCATGAGAGCAGTTAGGTTAAGTTGCTATCGAGCTGGAGAAGCTAAGGTAATCGTTTTGTGGCTTGAAAAGCATTATAAGAGCCACAAACTTAGAGAGAGAGAGAAGGGTCACGATAGGGAGGCTAGAGAGAAAGTGTGTGTCGAATAGGTTTATGTGAGTGTGATTTTGAGTGAATTCGATGATGGAACAATGTCTAAAGGCTACTATTTATACTTGTCAAGCTTGAATCGAGCATAATAAGTACTTTAATGGTAGATTTGATATTGACCATTCAGCTCGTGGTGATCTTTGTTCTTGAGGAAAGTGCGAGATTTCAGTGATTTTTGAATCAAAAGTATGCTGTACTTGCTTCTAAAATTGAGCAGAAACCTCATTCGTTTCTCAAGTTGATCAAATTCAAACGATTAAAGAAAAAGCTGGAATCTTTGGTATTTGACTTTCCCTGATTTTCAAGTAGACCTTTCAAAGACAAAATGGATGAATTTAGACTCAAACTTATGTACTATTTGAAGCATCTTAAGTGATCACGATTTCACCATTAATTTGATGAAATCATAGAGAAAATTTAACCAACAATGGTTGAGATGTGGTCCATTTGGATAGAGGAAATGCAAGAAAACAAAGGAAAATGAAGGAAAGAGATGGAAAAGAAACGTGTTAGCCAATGATGGGCCAACACATGACACTTGGTAAGAGAAGAAAATGAAAAATGTAATCTAGCACTTATAGTGAGTTCTGACACCAGGTCCTCCATCTCTCTTTCAATGTAAGTCCAAATGTTAAACCAGATGGTTGTTAGCCCATGCCCTATTAATCTTTGTAACTAAATTTTATTTAAGCTATAAGACCAACTAAAATTACTCAAATAGAAAATAAACTAAACCAAACCCATTGACCCCAACATAACTCTAAGCTCTTATTTTCTTACAAACTAGTTTTCTAAAAGTACTTTATTTTTCTCAAAATATATTTTCTAATTTTTTTTCATTTTTCAATTTTTTAAAAAAATGTTTAAATTTTTTTTCTATACTTTCTTTTTTTTTTTCTTGAATTAGGACCCTTTTCTTTATTCTAAAAAATTAAAAAATTCTGAAATTACATGAGAGTAAAAATGGGGCATTTACGGTTGCCTTTTTTATAGTGAAATTTGATTAAAACCTTACTATAAAAACAATAAGAGACACCATTTTTAACCTTAGGGGTATACTTTCCCTAAGTAGCACTATAAAAAGCTGGCTAACCTAAGTTCCGACCTATTGGGGATTTGGTGAATAGTGGGAGAAAAAGTAGGTGCTCCATGACTAAACTGAGACTTAAGAATGGGTTTTTCAAAGAGGAGTAGCATCCTAATAGCTGGCTACAACCTTATAAAGTTCCTAAAGAAAGGGAAGCGGTTCAAGACCTTAAAAGCAACATTAAGTGAATGGCAGTGCCCTAAGAGCTAACAAGAACCCATAAAGGAGGGTAGTGCCCTGTAAGCTGGTAAGAACCCTAAAATGATACTGAATAGCGAGTAGTACCATATGAGTTGGCTAACCTAAGTGGGAGTGCCTTTAGAGGACTAGCAACCCTAAATGAGAATCAATTTCAAAAAACCTAGCCATACTCCTTTGAGATAACTAACCTAGGTAAGAGCATATCTAAGGGACTAGCAACCCTAAATGAGAGTCGATTTCAAAAAACCTAGCCGTACTCCTGTAGTCTAACTAACCTAGGCGGGAGCATCTCTAAGGGACTGGCAACCATAAATAAGAATCGATCTAGAAAACCTAGCCGTACTCCTTTAGGCTGACTAACCTAGGTAGAAGCATCTCTAAGGGATTAACAACCCTAAATTGGAATCGATTTAGAAAACTCGATCGAGCTCCTTTGAGCTTACTAACCTAGGTAGGAGCGTCTTTATGGGACTAACAACCCTAAATAAGAAATCGATATGAAATCTCATCATACTTCTTTGAGCTAACCAACATAGGTGGGAGCAACTCTAAGGAATTAGCAACACTAACTGATAAGTTGATATGGAACTTAGTAGTACACTTTTGAGCTAACTAAACTAGATAGGAACGTTTCTAAGGAACTAGCAACCCTAATTGATAAGTCAATATAGAGCTTAGTCATTCTCTTTTGAGCTTACTAAATTAGGTAGGAGTGACTTTAGGGTACTAGCAATTCTAACTGAGAAATTGATATGGAACCTAGTTATGTTCCTCTAAGCTGACTAAATTATGCTTAGAAAGAGCTTTCTAAGCTTGTTAAATCCTGAAAGATGGTTGGAATGGTGGAATGCACCTTATGGGCTGGCTAAGACTTTTAAGAAAGATTAATGAAAGAGAAGCGCCTCATAGGCTAACTGAAACCATAAGAGAAACTAGTGAAGGGAAGTCCTTTACAGGTTTGCTAAAACCTTAAGAGAAAAGAGAAGCGTCCTATGGGCTTGCTAAAACCCTGAAGAGAGATGAGTCAAGACAATACTCTAGGAGATAGTTAGAACCCTAAAGGAGATGTATATTGGGACAACATTAAATGAGTTGGATAGAACCCTAAAGGATATGTGAGTTAGGATAGTGCTCTTGTGAGTTGGCTAGAACCTTAAAGACTTGTTGAAAAAATAGGATAACCAACGAGAAAGTGCTCCTTAATCTAGCTAGAACCCTAAAAAAGGATGTGAGAAGAGTCAATATTCCTTAAGTTGGCTAGAACCCTAAAAGGGGATGTGAGATGAGCCAATGCTCCTTAAGATGGATAGCTCCCTAAAGGAGAATGTGAGATAGGCCAGTACTACTTAAGCTGGCTAGAATCCTAAAAGAGAATGACAAAGGGTAAGCACCCTAAGGGTACTTTAAAACCTTAAGAGAAATTAGTAAAGAGAAAATGCCTTATAGGCTTGCTAAAACCCTAAGAATAAATATGTGAAAGGGACGCGCCTTATAAGTTGGTTAAGTCCCCTAAAGGAAAATATGTGAAAGGGAAGTGCCTTATGGGCTAAGTAAGTCCTTATATGACAATTGAAGAAGCAAAACTAAGGATCTAACCAATTTGAAAAACAAAAAACTCTTGACTTGAAAAACTTACGATGAAAAAGGTATTAGGGATAAGGCCCCTTGCATTGAGAGAGAGTCAATGGACATCAATCATGAGATAAACTACATCAAGGATAATTATTTAGACTATTATGGTCAACTTAAAAAGTGTAACTACATTGGAAAGAAGTAGGTGAAATGAATTGAAAGTTTGGCCACTCGAGCCCGATATGGATTTGAAAATGGATGAAAAAACTTATGAGAAGGCTCTACTTTCTCTCTCTCCTTTTTCTTTCTTCTTTTGTCTCTTTTTCTTTTTCTTTTTTTTTGTCTTTTTTTTTGAACGTTTGCTAATGGGTTCAAATTCTTATTTAAGAAGTAAGTGATATAACCATCACCTTCCTTAGTAACCACGTGCGACATCTCATATTCTTCTTAGTTTCTAAAAATGTCTCCTAACCTTAATGCTGAGCTCCCTAGTGGAGGCATGTGATTTTAAACATTTCTTTCACAAGGAAAAGTTAACTCATGATTAATCTAGTTAAAGAGGACTTTCTTGCTCACTCTCGGAATAGGTTTCACTCTTGACTACTGTTCCAAAAATTATAGTCTAATTTACAGGTGATACGCTTTAATCAATATGTTAGGTCTTTCTCAATTCAATATTGTGAATTAGGCTTTTGGTTAAATGGTTTTAAAAGGGATTAATGAGAGGGCCCATTTGAAAAAAATATTTTTATCCAACTCGAGTATACAAGTCAAGAACCTTTGGGAAAAACTAGATGTGTGCTCACTCTAGTTCCGAAAACAATTTTTATTTAGGATAAATTATTCCTTATAATCAGAAGAATTAAGTATAAGTAGTATTATGGATGGCAAGGCCGTATGCTTGTGAATCAGGATGGGTAAGGGGTTTTGTGTTTCTGATTTGGGATGGATATGTTGGCTTTGTGTTTTTAGGTTGAGAATATGACTTAGGCCCTCACGTTTTTGAAGCATTTTGGTTAGGGTTGTTCTCTTACATATAAGCCTATTTTTTAAGCCTTTCTTTTTTTTTTCTTTTTTTCTTCTCTTCCTCTTTTCTCCCTCTTTTGTAATTACTTTGCCCCATTATTTCTTACTCTTCTCTCTTTTCTTTGGCCTTAAGAGTGATTATCTTCATTGCTGAGTTTTTGTCTTTAAGAGATTCAAGGCCCTAAATCCATGGATTCTTAGTATATGGGCTTAGGCAAGGTATGAGTAAGCTTAGGGCATTTGAAATGAAGTTGGCTCTTCTTCATTTCAAAGAAAATAATTTATCAAAAATAGAAATCGTCTTTGAATTAATGATATTGAAGCAAGCACAAACTAATTTTATCCTTCTCTCCTAATCAATGACCCCAACCTCTAAATTACCTTAGTATAGAGTGATTCTTGATAGGGTTTAAATTTGAAAATTCTCTAAGTCGATTCAAATGGATTAGCAAAGGTAATTGTGTTTAAGATTTAAAAATGAATGCCTAACTTCATTTTAATCTGCATATCAAATTCAAAATGGACCTCATTTAAGGAATGAGTCTAAAGTATTCTGACCATGATGTCACTCACCACTCAAATGGTTTAAGGGTTGAGGTGTAGGATATAGTTTATCTCTTTTCATTCTAAACCTTTTAAAAGTGAGTTATTGATTCTTTAGGTAGGAACCTATATTGATTTGCCTCAAGGTAAAGATTAACTTTATCCCTTGGTTTCTCAAAACATGCCCTTTTTAAAATTAAATTTTAAAGTCCAAATTCCTTAGACCTTTTCAAAATTAAAATTTCCTTGGCTTTTTATTTTTCGAGCTCAACTCAGTCCAACTTGATTTAACCCAATAATCTACTTAATAAATCCTAAGGTTATTAAATAAAGATCTACTTTATATCGGACTGGACTAAATAATATTATAACGTAGTTCAATCTTTTAACATCTTAAAATTTACTAAATTGAATGCATACCATTATCTGACTCGACTCTGAACGACTTAAATTGACTCAATACTACTAGACACTTTATTATTTTTTATTATTATTATCATTTATTTTTATTTTTTTTATTTAACTTTATTTTTTATTTTTATATTTATTTATTGTTTTTTAACCTGACCCAAATAAAATGATAAGAATGAGATATCTACAGCTGCCTCTTTTTGTAGTAAAGTTTGATTAGAACTTTACTATAAAGACAAAAGAGATACTCATTTTTTCCAAACTTTACTTTGAACTGATAGAATGAGGATTACCGAATGGTTAGCTAAGCTATATTTTATCTTGAAGAAAGATATCGACTTGAAAGGTCGATGTAAAGGAGAATAGCCTATCTTGAAAAGGGTAGGGCAAAAGAATGAGAAACCCGTCTTTGAAAGGATGAGACAAAGGAATGAAACATCCATCTTGAACGAACGATAGAAAGAATAAGAAACTAGGATGCCTACCTTAAAGGGATAAGGCTAAAGATTTAAGGCGCCTATCTTGAAAAGATAGGGTAAAAAACAGGAGGCCTATCTTGAAATAACTAGGCAAAGGGAGCTTGTCTTGAAGGACAGGGCAGGAAGGATAGGGCTAAAGATTTAAGGTACCTATCTTGAAAGGATAGGGCTAAAGATTTAAGATGCTTATTGTAAAAGGATAAGGCAAAAAAATGGAGGCACATCTTGAAAAGACAGGGCAAAGTGAGCTTGTCTTGAAAGATAGTGCAACTGATAGGGTACTTATTTTGAAAAGATGGGGCAAAAACCACTAGGAGTCAATTGACTTGTTTTGGTTTAGTAAATGACTCGAAGATGATAGATCTCTTTGAGATTTCAAAAGATATCTTAATTCTCCTAAATATCTCCTTTAAGGACTTTAGGATCATTTTACCTAGGAATGGAGAACTTCATAAATAGCAACCAATCGCCATACCTCATATTGACTCCCAATATTCACTCATTCAAATAGCAAAATATCACCAAAATATTGTACTTGCTTCTCTTCTTTCTTTTCGGAATAAGGTCTTTCTCATGAATGAAACCTTTTGCTGATGAGTCTTTTAGCCATACCATGCTCATGTCTTAATTCTGCTTTTGTTGTCGCTAAGTTTCAATTTCCACCTCTCTATGAATCCTAAAAAATAAATCTCTTTTCGAAAAACTAGATTAAATCATTAAGAATATTCGATTTCAATTTATTCGGTGACTCACATTCATTAGTAAGTATTTGGTGTTTAAGTGTATGAGGTTAAGAAATATAGTATACAAGGATTTATTGATGGAGTTTTTGTCGGTTGATGACCATCCGAATTTGAGAACATTCATGGATATCTACTTTACTCGTAAACAATGAAAAATTAACCACAAAAAATTCCTAAGAAAAATTGGAATCTTTATTGAACTCAACTTTCACGAATAATACAAATTAACAACATCTAAATTCATAGGTCCCCTTAATCCTGGGCCATCCATTTTCGTTAATACTAATGCACCTCCCGATAATACCCTTTTTATCACATAAGGGCCTTTATAATTCTGAGCAAATTTTCTCTTAAGGTCTTTTACATTTGGCGAGACTTTCTTCAACACCAAATCTCTTTCCTTAAAGTACCTCGAGTGCACTTTCTTGTTAAATGCTCATATCATTCACTGTTCTTAACAGTAACCATGACATATCGTTTCAAGCTTCCTTTCATCTAGGAGGTTCAAATGCTCCATTCACTTCTTCACCTACTCTGTTTCATTAAGCTGAATTTCTACCAACACTTAGAACGGAGGCATTTCTACTTCCACCGGTAGTATTGCTTCAGTTCCTTATACTAATTAATAAGGTGTTATACCTGTAAAGGTTCTAACTAAGATTCTATAAACCATTAGAGCAAAAGAGAACATCTCATCCCAGTCTCTATAAGTGATGGCCATCTTCTCAAAGATTCTCTTGATATTCTTATTAGCGACTTCAACTAGTTTGTTCATCTAAGGTTGATACGAAGTCCAGTTTCTGTGATTGATTTTAAATTGGTTGCATACTTTGGCCATCAGCTTGTTGTTCAAATTTGACCTATTATCCATAATAATAAACTCGAGTGCACCATATCTTGCAATGATATCTCTTTTTAGAAATCTAACTACCACTCCTTTGGTCACCATAGCATACGATACTGCTTCTATCTACTTGGTAAAATAATCAACCATGATTAGAATGAATCTGTACCTGTTTAAAGCTATTGGCAAAATTGGACCGATCATATTCATTCCTTACATTGAGAAAAGCTAAGGAGCCAACAACACATGTAATTCTTAGGGATGAGGGTTGATTTTATTAGTATATACCTAACATAAACAACAATGCCTTATGTGCTTGATACAGTCTGATTCCATTGTCATCCAAAAATAACCCATCCTCATAATTTCCTTAACTAACATGTACCCATTCATATAAGGACCGCAAACTCCCTTATGTACTTCTTTCATTAATTTCTCGACTTATTCTTCATCTACACACCTAAGCAATGTTGTATCTGGTGATCTTTTATATAACGCAGCTCCACTTAACAGGAAATAAGCATCTAATCTCCTTAAGGCTTTTCTATCTTTTTCATCAGCTTCATTAGGAAACTCATCTGTTTGAAGTAACTTTTTTATATCATAATACCAAGGCTTCTCCAATCCCTTCTCTTCAATGGTCAAGCAAAAAGCTGACCTTTCCTCTACTTCAATCTTCAAGGGTTGAATTTCTATCACATCCATAACTTTCACCATTAATGCTAACGTGGCGAGTGCTTGCAAATTGATTCTAGGTTCTTGAAATGTAAGTGAATGAAATTTCTTGGAATCTTTCGATCAGCTTGCTTAAATGCTCATGATAAGGTATCAACTTCTCATCTTTCATCTTATATTCTCCTAGGATCTAGAGAATTATAAGAGAGGAATCTCCATATACTTCAAGCCTCTATATCCCTATGTCTAGCGCCATTTTGAGACTCAAAATGCAAGCCTCTTAATTTACTATATTGTTCGTATATGGAAATGCTAACTTCACTAGTATAGGGAAATGATTACCCTCAGGTGATACCAATACTGCTCCTATCCTACATTCGAACACAATGGCTACTCTATCAAAATATATTCTCCATTCCAATTCTCACCACTCAATTCATTAGTCACCATCACATTTTCGTCAGGAAATTGAGCTTCTAAACCATCATTTTCATCTTTTAATGGATATTTTTCCAATTGATTGGCTACTGCCTGCCCTTTGATTGAACTCTAACTTACATACTTAATATCAAACTCAAAGAGCAACATCTACCACTTTGATATTCTCCCAATCAATGCTGGCTTTTCTGCTAAGTACCTCAATAGGTCATGTTTTGTCAAGATATCCACTAAGTAATAGAGAGTATACTGCCTAAACCTGTGGATCACTCATACTAAGGCATAACATGTTTTTTCCACTTCTGAGTATTTCTATTTGTCTTCTGTAAACTTCCTGCTCAAGTAATATATAGGATGTTATTTTATAGCCGTTTCATCTTTTTACCCTAACATACATCTCATTAATTTAGGGAAGATCATCAAGTATAAAATTAGTATCCATCTTAGTGTAGGAGTAACCAATACTGGAGGACTCATGAAATACTCCTTGATTTCAGCAAATGCTTGCTCACATTCTTCATCCCATTCTATCGCTATATTCTTCCTCAAAAGTTTGAATAATGGCTTACATTTATCAATTAGCTACGATATAAACCGAGCAATGTAATTCAACCTTCCCAACAGTCTCCATACTTCTTTTACAGTCTTTGATGCAAGCATATTTACGATAGTCTTGACTTTGTTTAGGTCGACTTCAATTCCTTTTCTACTGACTATAAAACACAATAATTTGTTCGAAGTTACTCCAAAGGTGCACTTTTCTAGATTAAGCTTCAGTTGAAACTTTCTCATCCACTCAAATAGTTTACGTAAAATATCAACATGATTCTCATCCTTTTTAGATTTGGCGATTATATCATCTACATAAACTTCAATTTCTTGGTGCATCATGTCATGAAACAAGGCAACCATAGCACGCTGATAAGTTGCCCTAACGTTCTTCGACCCAAAAGACATCACGTGATAACAAAACGTTCCTCAAGTGGTAATAAAAGTAGTTTTGGTTTTATTTTCTTCTTCATCTTGATTTGATTATATCCCGAGAAACCATCCATAAATGAGAAAAGATGATTTCCAGCCACATTGTCCACCAATATGTCGATGTGCGGTAAAGGGAAGTTATCCTTAGGTTTCACTTGGTTTAAAT
This sequence comes from Lumnitzera racemosa, assembly GCA_024138005.1. NCBI lineage: Eukaryota > Viridiplantae > Streptophyta > Magnoliopsida > Myrtales > Combretaceae > Lumnitzera > Lumnitzera racemosa. The sequence goes on from JAMXBC010000011.1 coordinate 65,055,118, forward strand.
CACGAAAGTCCACACATACCCTAACTTTCCCATTTTCTTCAATACTAGCACTACATTGGCTATTCATTTGGGGTGATCTAACACTTCTATGACTTCTAGTAATTTATTCACTTCTTCTTTTATTTTAAGGAGTATATTTGGCCTAAACCGCCTAAGCTTTTTCCTTTTAGGTTTAATATCTTCTCTTGTCGATAACTTATGAACTGCGATGGATGAATCTAGACCAGGCATGTCTTTATAGGACTATGTGCATTTGTCTAGGTATTTTGATGATAATTGTGATAACTTCTGCTTCTAATCATTCTCCAAATTACCCCTAATTTTTAAGTTTTGTAGATTCTCTTCCATCCCCAAGTTAATAACAACTATCGGTTCATCAATAATTACTCTCCCTTGTTCAAATCGACACCAACTCTCTTGTATTTCGCTTGGAGTTTCAATATCATCTCCGACGTTTGCCCCAGCAAGGCTGAAGGTGATATTAGTGTGTTCATCATTTATAAGTGCAAGATATCCATTATATTCATCATTTTTATCGGATCTGAAGAGTAAAGAAAAAGGAAAAAGGATAACAAGTAAATGACGTAAAATTGAAAGAAAGAAAGAAAGAAACTAATTTTATTGAATGAATTCAAATTGTTTGAAAGAAAAGGGTCTGACTAATCAGACTAATTATTGAATTGAATGCTTCTAATTGATCTAATATTGCTTTTCTAAAGAGACCTATTAATAGGAACGGAAAACCAATTGCATAAGGAAACTAGGATGCTAATATCTTTCTTTTCGTATGGACTAGTGTAGCATTATTAAGCCAAAGCCTTGGATAAACTGACTACTTCGGGTTCTCAAACACAAGCTGGTAGTGGGAATGTCTGGAAAATTCATATGAGTATGGTATAGCTGATATCCTCTCTTGCCTTTGGTTTTGGCCTTCATTTCTTGGATCTCTTCTTTAGTAAGCTCATATTCAAGCCCGAACGTTCCAATCTACTGCTTAAGCTATTTCGAACAACCCCATGCCCCTTATCTTGATACTTTAATCATGCTAACCTCATAAAAAATCTGCAATCCTGGTTCCTCTAACTCTTTATGCTCAATATATGGAATAACTGTCTCTTTGTAAATATCATAGTCTTGCTCCCCAAGAATAGTGATCAACTGCCCATCGGCTATGAATTTCACCTTCTGATGTAGATTAGATGGAATTGCCCCTGCTAAGTGAATCCACAGCCTTCCTAATAGAAGATTGAAAGTTCAAGGTATATTTAGGACTTGAAATGGAATAGTGAACATCTATAGACCGATCTCGACCTGCAGCCCAATTTGTCTAAGTATCTCCATCTTTGATCCATCAAAAGCCCTTACTGAAATCAAGTTGGGCTTTATTTCAGTCAAATCTATTCTAAGAAAATTCAGTATCTCCAGTAGACATACATTTAGTGAGGACCCATTATCAATTAGTACTCGAGTGACTACTTTCCTTGTACACTTGACCACTATGAAAATGGGCTTTATGTGCTAATCTCCTTTGCCTAGCTCATCCAGTGAGAATAAAATCTAATCCATTGCAAATATTGAATTAACCACCAATATCAACTTTTCAATGGAAATCCCTTCAAGTACTTTGACATCTTTTAAAATTTTGATTAAAGCTTCCTACTAAGTATTCGATGACAATAGTAAGCCCATTAGGGAGATTTAGGCTAGTACTTTAGCTAGCTGGTCCATAATCTTATACTCACTAGCTTTCATTATCTTCTTAGCAACATTCTAATCTTTCCCATCGGTATCTTCAAAGATCCTTTGAGAAGCCTCTTCTACAGTATTCTTCCTCTTGGCCTCTTCATTTTGGTCATAAACTTGTCCCGAGCGAGCAAAACAGACCATAGGTGATGAGGACCCAGTTGTCTAATTCACCATTTGGTAATCTAGAGGGATTGCTTTGTAATATTCTAGGTCTATTATAACATTAAAAGCAATTTTCTTGGGCTTACCCAATTCTTCAACATTCTCAGTTTTCTTATAGTACTCAAAAATCAAAGGTTTAGGCTTACCTCTAATCATCTAACCATCTCGGCTATCTTCTTAGCTTCTATAATAAGCTTATCTTCTTCCTCAAATTTGAAACTCTATCCAATGGGTGGTTTGTCAGCATATATGGTAGGTAAACCAGCGTAATTGACTAAATACTCAAACTTTCTTAACGGCTCCCTTAGGGTATCGATTGTTGGATCTCTGGCTTCATACCTCTCTCTAAGCTCCGTCTTAGTACATCTCTTTTGTGGTTTTAGAACCATCATAGCCATAATGTTAGCTTTCTTTATCTTCCCATCCTTCAACAATTGATATATTACTGGTCTAGTTTAAGTTCTATTTTTGAGATTCATATTCTATAAGTGTTCAACTTTCCTTAGATTCTAAGCTACCTCTTCAATAGTGATGGAGAGACTATCTAGATTAATTCTTGGTTTGGCTACTTCAGTGATGATCATGTTGATTGTGCACCTACGATCCAGTAGAGGATTATTACTGACGCTAGGAGTAGGAGTCTAAATGAAGTCCAATTGAACTAATTTAGCATCAATAAGATCTTGGATCTTATGTATGAGTCTCTAGCACTGGTTCGTAAAATGCCCCACTTGCCCCAAATGATAATTACAATGAAGCTCTCGGTTATAGTCTCTCGATCTTTGTCCCTCCTTCAGTATTTCAAATGTCAAGAGATTCTCCTTTCTTAGTTGTGTAAGAACTTAGCTTAGAGGAATGGCCATATCAGTAAACTGTCTCATTTGTAGGAGGTTATTCTAACTCAGATTTGGCGGGGGATTAGATCTTCCTGTTATGGATACTAGTGCTGTAGGTCTAATAAGGTTGTCGATATTGATAACATTTACAGTAGCTTCTTTGGCTTTGTTTAAGAATCTCGCGGGAGGCGTCTTCTTCTCAGTTGCTTCAAGATTAGGGAGCCTTCTAGTAGCGATAGCTTCCTCAATTCGGTATCCTAAGGCCATAATCTCTACAAAGTTAGAGGCAGGGTGACCTACCAGATGTTGGTAGTATGGGCTTCCAAGAGTGTTGATAAAGGCAAATGTCAGATCTTTTTCTGTTAAGGGTGGAGTCACCTTAACTGCCATACCTCTCTATCTCTGAGTATACTCCTTAAAACTTTCATTTGGCTTCTTTCGCGGATTATTCAAATCCTACATGAATGGGGCCACCTCGATATTGAACTTGTATCAGTTGTAGAAAGCTCTAGCTAACTTATCCTATGAAATGTTTGAAACATCACCTTATCATACTTCGTGTATTTTTCCATTTTTCTAATGTACAACCTAATGTGAAGCTTCAGGTAGCCGGTTCCATCATATTTCTCCAATTTTGGAATTTTAAACTTTTTCGAGAAATCATCATCTTCATATGTCAGTAAATTAATCATTCCCATTTGCTCAAGCCCATTAAACATTTCTAAGGTTTTCATCTTCTTGGCTAACTTTTGTATAAAGTTCATTTCCATCTCTCGGTGTTTATCCTCAATCTCCTTCCTCCATGTCTTAGCATTGGGGACTGATTCTATATCTTCCAATTCAGGGGGAGGGCTTGCTTCTGCATTTTGATTCGAGTTAAATTGAGATGCTTACTTGTCATTGAGAATTCCAATGGCTCAAGTGAGAGCCTGGATTTGTTCGATCATCTTGTTCATGTTTTCTTCTACGGTTGCGATTCTTGGGTTGGGCTTAGTTTAACCAACATTTTTATTATCCGGAGTTGACATTCTTGCTTTGGAACGAGTAAATATCAGGCTTCTAACTGAGTTTGTTTGCTTGGTCATTATCTTCAAAATCCTATGAAAACCCAAGTTGCAGACATTTTTATGAACTAATTTTTTTTTTTGTCTTTTTTTCTTTTTTATGGTTGTTTGCTTCCATTTTTTTTTTCGCTTTTTTGGTTGTTTAAAGAATCTATCAAAGGCAAGAAACAAAAATGAGTAAACGACTACCCAATCAATAAAGGTTTTCATTTAATGAAGTTGCAAATTTATTAATAATCATAAAATCCAACCTACATAATGAACTAAAAGAAAAGGAAAGAAAAGAAAAGAAAAAAAAATCTTAACTAATCTTTCTAAAAAATAAAATCCTATATCTACTAGAGCCGACAAATCTAGTTAGGATGGGCTTCATCGACTTCTCTCGTCAGCTTTCAGATTGTAGCATCTCTTTCTCCAATCTTACTCCTTAGGAATTGGTTTTCTTCCAGCAACCTCCCATTCTCTATTTTTAATTCTTTAATGATTCTTTTGCATTCTTGGAACTAGGCTTTAACTCTAGCCCATATGGTGTCTTGGTAAGCTTGCTCGGTAGGTGAAAGGTATTCTAGCTATAGCTCATATCTGAATATCTTTGGAGATTCATATCATATCTTTCTAATCTTCTTTAGCTAATCATAAAAAAACTGCTTGGTAGCCCGATATTCTCTAACTTTACCCCTCAAAGTTCCTACATTGACTACCTTCTTGACTTCCCTCCATTCCTATAGCTTCACAAGTTTTGCTAGTCGTTGGATGAGAGTAGCAATGGGTAAACAAGGATCTTGATAATTCATTATGACATCGTCTAAGGAGTCTCTGTATGCTATCTCTTGAAGGGACCCAACTGTTTGATGATACAAGCTAGGAAATACCCTGTACAATCCGTAATACCAACAAGAGGGACCCCTACATAATCGATGCACCCTAGGATGGCTTATGTGCAGTTGCTTCACCTAGCTGTCCACATAAAATTCATTGGCTGCATCTTACTTATAACTAATACCCATCCTTTAAACTAAGCTTCTTCTGGTACCTTAAGGTGAATAGAGTCATCGATCAAATTTACATTTTCAATCAGGGACGCTTTGAGAAGGCTCCCTCCATACCCTTGTGTTTGATTGAGAAACCATATAATAAGAATTGTAGGGTTAGCCACGAAGTACTTATGCCCTTGCTTCCTTAAATGGGTGAGTGTCCTAAATTGTTCTGCCAAAAACATCGGTATATAGGATTTACTAGCTAAGAATTGGGTTACTAGCTCAACTATCCTATAATGGACTTAATCGTACCTGACAAGAAATAGCACTGTCCCGAATACTACTACAATAAAAGCATTTACCCTCTTCTTAGCTCATGATTTACATCCCCTACAAAAGATCTAACAATGTTTTTTATAGGTATCTGAGCTTGAAAACCATCCTATCAACCTTAAAATACTTGAGACATTTCTTACCTTTTGAAGATAAAGAAGGGTGCTAGGGTTACCTTTTTGACACCTAACAAAGTCATGAAGACTTTCTCAGGCTGGATTCTAAGTTATAGGACAGTTATGTCTGCTTCCAGAGGCAAAGTACTAAGTAATTGTGAGTATTCTTCTAAAGTAGGTGTCAACACATGTGGGCCAAACTTGAAAGCTATAGATTCTGGATCCCGATAATAGACAAGGGCTTGAATTAAAGGCCAATGAAGTTAGACTCACATAAGAGATATGACCGGCTTAATCTTTTAGCGAATGTAATCTTGCTTGGTGGGTGGAAACTCATTTAACCAATCTTTCAATATAGCCTCATGGAAAGAGTACTTATCCAATTAGACCTCGTGGATGGGCTCGGGACTGACGCTACTTTGACTTTCCATATCTAATACATAAAACATGAAAGGACATAATTATTTACAATAAAACTAATAAATTTAAAAAGGCTATATATGATATTAATAATTTTATAGCTTCAATTTTTTTAAAAAAATTTCGCAAACTTTTACTCACTAAGAGACAATGAAAATAAAACACATATAATGTAAGAAATAAAACTAATCACATAGAAACAAGCATAAAAAAAAGTCAAATATATATAAAAAAAATACAATATATTACAAACGCATATAATGCAATAAAGGCTAGTAATTAATAAGTTATTGGAATTATTATAAACTCGTGGTTAATGAGTACCCTTATATATAAGTAAATTCAAAATAAGGTTTAAAAAGAAATGAAGGTCGAGAATACTTATGTATAAGGATTACTGTTGTTGTTTTTTTTTTTAATTTCCCCTTTTTTTAAGAAAGATTGACGAACCGACCGTAGATTAATCAGGATTTTCTTATAGTTTAAAAATGACTCTTGCTTTTTCAAAAGGACTAATTTGGAAGGATGGGGTCTTTGGGTTTTAAGCTTTGTAGCTTCAAGGATTTCCAAAGAAAAACCTAGTAGGTTATATTGAAGCCTAAGTGAGCTCGCATATCATCGCCAGGCAAGGGTAAAGACCCCAGCGACTTAAGGGTTACATAATGGCGGCCCATCCTAAGTTTCTAAGGTGACCCAAGTTTGACTACATTTAAGCATGCAAATGATTGTAAATAAATAAACCCCAACCCCTCCAGTCCCCCTCCACCCCTCTTCTACCTACCCCTTAAATCTCCAGTGAGGGCCTATTGAGCTAGGTTTTTTCTTAAAGCCTGCATCACTAAAAATTAGTTAGTCCAACTATAATATAATAAAATAAAAATAATACAAAAAGCCCATCAATTAATTTTTTAATTTTTACATCCCTAACTTATTAGGCATCCCTAAGAGAGCTGCCAATTCTATTGAACCCTATTTCATTTTTCCTTAATTTAACCTATATTAAGCTTAACTCTCTTAATACAGATTACTCGACATAAAATTAAAGAAACATTTTTCGTTTAAAAAAAAAAAATTGGAGTTGCTAACCAATTTAACTAATAAAAAGTGAAATTAGGGTTTCCAAGTAAGAAAACCTAAATTTGGCTACCAATTTATGGATTTTCTTAAAAATAATTTGAGAAAATTAACTAGAAAAAACTAAATTTGAGGGCTAACCTATTAAGACTAAGTCACCATGTAAAAATAAAAATAAAAATTAATGAGCTTTATTTTATATTTTTTTTTTCTAAAAATACTAAGATATATACAAATATGCAAAATATAACTAAAATAATTTTAAAAAAAAATTATTAAGAATTTTTCAAGCAAAAGGAAAAAAGTTTTTTCTTTTTATTTTTTTATACCGTTGCTTCAAAGGTACCGATGTATCCGCTAGTCAAGATTAAACCAATGTAATTCTTTTTTATAAAATATTAAGTGGATGAATTCTTTTTAGATTTGAAAATTGAGCTAGATTTACGTTTATTCTACCATTTATTTAAAAAAAAACTTAAAATATTTAATTTCTCAAATCTATTTTTTTTTATAAAAAAATCCTAACTAGCTAAATCTTCTTGAAAACTACGATTAAGATATTTTTTATTTTATTTTAAATCATTACATGTCAAAATTGATCTTTTCTAAATCTAACATGCAAAATATACTAAGATATGTATCTCCTTCGAAGATACGAATCTCGAAGAACAAATATGTGATTTAAAAAAAAAAAAAGCAATTTTGGTAAAAAAAAAAATGTGATCTAGCTATATTTATAAAAAAAAATCAAATTATCTAAAAAAAATGTAGCAAAAGATATGAAAATATAAAAAAAAAACTACTCTAAAAAAAATTAGTAAAATAGTTAGTTAACTAAAAAATAAAATAATTTTTACCTAAACAAGTCAAGTCGCATGTGATCGGTATGTTCATGTTGACCATGCCATGATTGTATGGACTACGTTTGTGTGCTCAATGTGTATACTGGTTGTGCACGTATAATAGTGAAATCTAATCTTGAAGTAGATGACATGATGCATGTGTGTGTTCGGTATAGTAGTCATGGATGTCATGTTCAGTTTGTGGCATATGCTGCGTTTAGGTGCATGTATGTGTATAGGTGATTAGTGTATGGGTATGGTGTTAGTGTTGTCGTGTGTGGCTGTATGCAATGGGTGAGGGAAGTCAATGTGTGAATTGCGGTGAGTGCTGTCATGTGAATGAAGGGCAGTAAGGCAGTATGTGAGGTATATCAGGTGATCGATGCAGCATGGTAGTACTCGGTGAGATAAGTGAAGTATGTGGATTGTATGTGAGCTTATGTCATGTAGCAGATTGAAGTGAAGTATGTAGTATAGTGTCAGGCAAGTGAAGTGTACATGAGTACGTTGACTTTAGTGTGTGGATGTGTTTGGATTTTGTGTAGCGTGTAGATGTGCTTGTGACAAGGACGTACAACAGCGTATTTGCAAGAGAGAGTAATGGATGGTGGTGTGTTTGTGAGAGATAGTGAGGGACGATGGAGTGTTTAAGTGTGAAGAAGTGTGTGCGATTAGGTGGTATTATCGTAGGTGTTCAATAATGATCAGGTGTACATGAATTATAAGCTGTGTTGGAGATTCTAAAACGTGTTTAAACTTCACCAGCGAATTCCTATTTATAATACCCACAATTGAATCTTTCAGATCTTTTTTTGAATATAGATTTAATCTCAACAAGGTCTAGATACGAGAGACATGATAACGAATCCCAAATATGGAAGATACAATTTAGATTTTTTTAAGATTCAACCTAGTTTGTAGAAACCCTATTTTTATATAGGATTTCTATTTTTCGGGCCTAACTTAGTCCAACTTGATTTAACCCAATAATCTACTTAATAAATCCTAAGTCTATTAGATAAAGATCTACTTTATATAAGATTGGACTAAAAATACTTTAACAAAGCCTAATCCTTTAAGGTTTTAAAATTTACTAAATTAAATGCACACCATTATCTGACTCGACCCTAAATAACTCGACTTGACTCAAATTGACTCGATATGATTAGACTTGATATGACTTGACACTTTATTATTTATTATTATTATTTTATTTTCATTTTTTATTTTTATATTTATTTAGTAATTTTTTTAACCTAACCTAAATAAAACGACAAAAATGAGGTGTTTATAACCCTAATCTAACTCTTGTAAGTAAGCCTTAAGGTTTTCTAGCATTGAATGGGTTTCTCCCAAGACTTATTCAAGAAAGGCTTTTAAGGCTTAGTTGTAAGCTTCAGAACATTCAAGCTTTTCTCTTGAGTAAGCAATTTCAGTTTCTATTAGTTGTTCACAAATCATAGGGAGGTCCTGTATCCTATCAATTCTTTAATTATTCACTTGGTCACCTGCCATTATCTATAGGCCTAAACATTTCATGGACAAGAATCATTTATCAATGAAACAAAAGAATGTACATGGAAACATGTAAATGCTAGTTACATTGGGTTAATACATCATTTGTTAAATTGCAACCCTACTGTTGGAAAAAAAAATGATTATGTTTCTAAAACACTCCAATATTAGTAGGGTTGCAACTTTTAGGAGTAGTATACTAACTTGCAGTTCAAGGAAAGTAAATGTAATTACAGTGGGTTCTAAAGGTTTTTAAGCTCCGTAGCCTTATGCATTTCCGAGGAAACGGTTGAATGTCACATAGAAACTTAAGTAAGGTAGCCCAATTAGTCTCGAGTGGTGGTTACCCCACAATACCCAAAACCTACAAAATGGTCCCACTCTTAGGATCCCAAGATGGCCTGGTCTGACCGTATTTACCCTTACTATAAGAATTTTGGCCTTATGAATGTTATAGATTTTGCAAACATAGCCAATTTTAGTATTTTTTAGTCACGTTTATTAAATTTTGTGCAAAGCACATTATTGGCCACGTTTATGGTCAACCATGAAATATATTATATTAACTTGTTTATAACATGACATTAAAATATATCTTTAATACAAATATAATTTATCACATGATATACGAAATAAAGTGGAAGGATAATTTATAACAAGTGTAAAAGAGTCATCAAAAAACTTTTCTTACAAAACTAACACATGAAAGATTTTACTCATACAATTGTTATGATACAACTAAAAGAATCTATCTAATATAGTTTATACAAATGCTAACACTACATTTGGTTACTAGTAAGGAATAAAGATAGAAAAGAACAGTAATTTTATGATAATGGAATTGGGTTAGAATCAGACTTCAGTAGACATTCATTATAGAATGGAATCATTAATGCTTTGTTTGGTTAGCGAAATGATTTTGAAGAAAAAGTATTGATTATTAATAAAAGTACTATAAGCCTTTTTATACAACTTACTATAACTTTCACATCTTTTGAAAACAAAACATATTTATAAATTATATGCGAAATATATATAATTAAATTATAAGAATAAAAATACATTGCCAACGTATTATATATATGCATATAAATATATCTCATTATGCACATATATATTTAAAAATACATTTTTCCACTATATATATGTATATATATACAAGACATATAACTTATTTAGTTTAGGGAATAGTCATTGCAAGTGCTTTGTAAATGTCTTTTATAAGTAACATGTTTTATCAATTAGTGATAAATAAAAATATCAAATATTGCAATAAAATTATCTTGCATTCATTAATTTGACACTAGTGTCCATAAAAAGGAAAACACTTACAGAATAATATCACTATGAGAATGAATACATAACCTGTTATAAATTTGCAATATTAATTATTACTTGATCTATGAAAAGAAGTAAAAAGGTGCCTTACTCTTTTTTTTTTCTTGGGAAAAAGTAAAAAAATATCTTTTGATATGTTATTATGGAAAGTAAAAAGATATCTTTTTATGATAGGTTTACGAATGTAAGTAAAATTATATCTTTTGATCTCCAACAATTGTAAATTTGGAACAAAGTAATTATGATGGGGTTATTTTGGCCAAAAAAAAAAGGGGGGGGGGGGGGGGGGGGGAAGATGGCTAGAGTGGTTATTTTTGGCCTTCTAAAACGAATGATTATTCTTAACCTTTAAGAATGAAAATTTTACAGTAGTGTTTTACATAATACAATTAAACATGGAAACAAAGATTTTATAAGAAATAAACATGGAATGAAATGGTGATTCCACCAACTAAACATACTGTAAGAGAAATGCATTTCTCTTATAAAAAAGTAAAAACATTAACAATATTATATGAAGTTATATACTTCAAAATTCTTTTTTCTTTAAATAACAGTAGTAAATAAAACCTTGTTTTCTAAGATATTTGAGATGCTTCGCAAAAGCTTACCATATCATGTAGTCAAACAAAAGGAAAAGGCATTATTGGAATATGACAAGTTACAATTGGAAAAAAAAAAAAAGGAAAAGAATATGATAGGTCAAAATTTTCTTTGAATGAAAATTAAATATTTCTAAAATTTAACTTCCTTAGTAGTAATTGACAAAATAAAACACATTGATTATGTGGAGACATATATTTGAAATATAACGACCATGTACACCAATTAATAATTATCTAAATTTATTAACTCTATTATTCTATACATCATTCTCCTCTTAGTCATTCTCTTCTTATCAATCTTGAGGAAATAAATTATATATTTTATGCTTATTGTAAAATATTATAATTGTTATAAAATATTATTGAATGTTGTGCAAGATATATAATTAGCAATGTATCTCTTCAAGGTAAAATATATTATTATATTTATTATAGCATGACATTATCATATGTCCAAATATAAGAGAGATTGAAAAATAAAAAAACAAATCCCATTGGTTCTCTTTCTTTTAGATATATTTTTTAGCTCCCATTTACAAAAGGGACATATAATAAATTATCAAACTAAATTTGTAAAAAAAAAAAAAGAAAAGAAAGAAAAAAAGAAATTTATCCTACTCAAATGTTCTATTAACTATTTATAATGATTTTTTTTTCTACAACAAGCTAATTACAAATCAAAAATATAAATTCTAATAATATTTAGCCTACTCTAAATCATTGCGTGCCTTTTCTAACCTTAAGATAAAACCAACATTACAAACCAATCTCTTTCTATAGAAACGACATAACTTCTCCATAAAATGGAACAACATAAATCCTCCTCCATCTTACTCTCACTTACTCATTGGTTTTGCTTTGTTACCACTCAATAAGTCTCTCTCTCTCTCTCTCTCTCTCTCTCTCTATGTGTGTGTATGTATATATGTGTTGTTATATTTTATTTTAGAGCTAGGTTATAACTTCTTTTTTGTTTTTCATGATTGCATATAATTTGAGAAATATATGCTCTAACACCTAGGGTTGCTTGAAATTAGAATGATAGCAAGGATTTTGATAAAGGTAATTATGTAAATCTAAAGGGGGACATTGTATATAAGTGATGGTATGGTGTTGATGATAGTGTAACTGTAACGTTTTGTAACAAGTGTACAAAAAGATGAAATTACAATGGTAGTATATGACAAAGAGCAGTGGCCGGTTGTTGCAACCTAAGTGTGTATGCATATGTGAATGGTGGTTATTTGTTTCATTAATAATTGTCGAGCCTAATTTTTCACCTTCCTAATTTTTTTTTTATAAAATAAGCTTTCTTTAAATTAATTAGTACTAAACCCTACCTGTTTAATACCGATCCTTGACTAGAGTTTAAAAAAAACCATCTTTTTCAATTTGAAAAGGTATTGGAGTTGCCACTCGACTGGAGTTAGAAAAAAAAAGTTAAATTATAACTAATTGGGTGGATTAGTTATAACTTAACTATTGATTTATCGATTAAAAAAAATTTATAAAACATTTTTTTTAAACCAAAGATCTAGATCCAAACTAAATGAGTACTGCTTTTTAACTTTTTGAATTTAACTTCATTTTTCATTTATACTTTTTTTAATTTCTAAAAAACTAATCATATTACACATGACTAAATTAATTAATTCACACAAATATCTATAAGTGAAAAAAACAAAACTTTCCATATTTTAAGTTGTCTCGTGCTTACGTACGGGATATTTAAGTACGTATTATTCGAGATTAGATTTCCGTAGTTTATTTACAAAAAATATAGCTGATTGATTTAATTTTAAAAAAACAGCCAGGTTTACATTTTTACTCATTTTTTTATTCATGTAAAAAAATTGCTTAAAGAGTCCTAAATCATAATTTATTTGAAAAATTTTAAATAGGGTCTTAATTTGGAAAATGATAAATTACTTTTATTTATTTGAAAAAATAATTTTTCTAAATGGTATGGTAACTTTATTATCGTTATTTTATTTTTTATTATTCATTTATTTACTTTTTATTTTTGTTTTTGCTCTTTGATTGAAATGCAAAAAATAAAAATAATACTAAACAAAATAATTCTTCCCTTTTTTTTCTTTTCTTTTGTTCTTTTTTTTTTGGTTTTGTTCTTTTTTTTTTAACTTCCTTTTCCTTTTTTTTTTTAATAGATACAAAATGCAATAATAAACAAACCAAAATGGACTAAAATAACTATACAATAACACAAATAAATAAATAAATAAATGGGCCGAAACTAAATAAGCAAAGCCGGACCAAAACAATAAGGGGATGGGTTAGAGTCAGATACGAGTCGGTCAATGATCAGGTCAGATTTGCTGGGTCGAATTGGTGGGTCTTAGATTGGTTCGGGTCGGATTCAGGTCAAATGACCCAACTTATTCAAGGAGACAAAGGCGTCGAGAGAGGTGGTTTTGGCTTGATTTTCGATGAGGAAAAAGCACTTTCGTGTGCTTTTCATTGGCAAAAGGTTTGATGGTGGTCGTATCTTGGCCATTGGTGGCGTTTTTTGGTGGTTCGAGCTTTGAGGCGGTGACGGATGGTGTTTTGACAGGTGGTTGAAAGGGATTACATTGTGTGTCTATGTGTAGGTGTTCGACGGATGGAGGAGTTGTGGTCGCGGTGTATGTGCGTGTGTCCGATCTACTGTATGCGCACGTTTGGATTGTACGAGAGAGATGTGTGCGTGTGTAGGTTGCGTGGTTGAGAGAGGGATGTTGTGTGCGTGTATGGGTTGCGTGGAAGGAGAGAGGTTGGTGGGTCTGTGCGAGAGGGTGAGGTTCCATGTGCGTGGGTCTGGTTTTCGCTGGGTAGACGATAAGGAGTGGGTACGGTGTTTACTGGCCATAGGGGGTCTTGCAAGAGGTGTGGTTGTATGGAGTTGGTGCGCGTGAGGGGGTAGTATGCATGGGTGTAATGAATGGGAGGAGGTCGAGAGTGAAATAGGTCGTGGAGAGAGAGAGAGAGTCCTACCTTGTCCATTGGTGAGAGAGAGAGAGGCCTACCGAGAGAGAGGTCTGTCTTAGAGAGAGAGTGAGGGCCTATGTGTTTAGGGATTAGCCAAGGGAATTAGAGAGTAAGAAGGTCCAAAAGAGCGACAGTAGAGAGAGAGAGAGAGAGAGATAGAATGCCAAGAAAGAGGGTGTTGGATTGGAGAGAGAGAGATAGGGGGTTGGAAAGTGGAGAGAGAGAGATAGGGGGTTGGAAAGTGGAGAGAGAGTGAGATGATGTTCTCGGCTTGGTGGGTCTCCCTTTGCTTGTGTGTCTAATTTTTGAAAAATTCAATCCCCCCTCTCCCCCTGTATGTGAGTATGTGTGAATGTTTTTAAAAATGAATTCCCCCCTTCCAAAAGAAATCAAGACCTCATTACCAATTTTTTTCCAAATTTTGACTCTAAATTTGACCCCATTAATTATTGAATCTAGTCCCATTTTTATGTTAGATTCAAAGTATCTTATGCAGGCTTTGAAATCTTCTTATTAATTTGGTCAAAGTGTATAAAAAAAAAGGTATTTCCCACCTTTAGCAAGATTTGAACTCTTAATCTCCGAGCTAAACCTAATACTAGTCTAAGTGTTTTTACTATTAGGCTGTTGACCTATATTTTATCTATATGTGTAATTAAATTGCATATATGGACTAAGTCAACCTAAGTTATATTTAAATCTAAATTCAAGTCCAACGGTTCTTTATTTTAAGTCTAGTTAAATTAAAAATCTATTTTATTCAACGTTTAAGTGTTTTACCGTTAGGTTGTTAGCCTATACCTTATGTATATGTGTAATTAAATTGCACATATGGACTAAGTTAGTTTAGGCTAGATTTAAATCTAATTTCAAATCTAACGGTCTTTTATTTTAAGTCTAGTTAAATTAAAAATCTATTCTATTCAAGCAACTTAAAAATTTCTTATTTTCTAAATTCCTTATTTTTAAAATTTTTTGTGACTTTCAAATTTCTTATATATTTTCCTAAATTTTTCATTTTTTTTTGTATTTTTTCTAAATTTTTTATTTTTTATGCTTTTTCCTATTCTCCTTTTTTTTTTTGTATTTTGCTGAACTTCATACTTTTGGGTTTTCTTATTTTTCTATTTTTTGTATTTTTTTCTAATTTAGCACCCTACAACCTATTTTGAAAAATAAAAAGAGGGGTAAAAATTAGGTATCTACAATAATCTCGTTAGATCAATATTTTAAAAACTATATTATCTCTCAAATGGTTTTTTAAGTAATATGTACTGTATTGGTTACCTCAATTCAGTATGATACTGACTAAAATAATGAAGTGTAACGCGCTAAAACCGAGGATATCACAAATAGCCACATGTCCCTAGTCTCTAATGACACATCAACCGTAACGTCTGACTAAAAACTCCAAATAATATTATAAAAGTCTCTAAATAATCTTATATAATTAAATCTCCAAATAATACTAGAATAACTTCTAGTTAAAAAATATTAATGCCCAATTAATTATCATTACCACATAAAACTAAATAACTTTGTCAATTAGTTTCTTAGGATATTCTTCAATACCATATGTCGTCCTCTCTCTTCCCATTCTCAAAATAGTAACAATTAACTCCATAAGTTATTAAAGTCAAGTAATACAACTGTAGATCTTGCATTTGAAAATATAATAAAGTGAGACGAAGCCCAATACACAATACATAACCACGTGCGTGTGATCAAACGATACATATTCACATGCGTAGGAATATAAAACAAGTAAATCATACAATTCATTTAATTATCTTTGCATTTAAGTTGATCACATTAACATACATTAGCGCTCCTTCACAACCCGATCATATCACAATTTATATCACAACTTAATGTTTGGGCATACTTCTTTGGGGCCCTCTATAGCACCCTAATGTTGGGCGTGCCTCTTCGGGCCCCTCTACAACACTTAGATTTATCCTAGATTATTTCCAAGCAAAACTCCACTAAGGATAATGCATCACAAGGATCATTGAGGTTACCCCTCAGGGATTTGCCACTTCAGGCCCTTAGGACGAGCCAAACACAAGTAACAAAAAGATACATAAGCCAGATATATATTTAATTCATTTTAATTTTTTTGTTATCCTAACACTCGAATATAATAAGCAAGTATCATGTACCTGAATATTTGAAATCCATTACCACTGAATTAAGCCTAGGTTTAAATCCTAGAAACAATAAATACTCATTAAACTTCTTTAAATATTGAATAAATGTTGTCTCCTAGTTAATACTCACTTTTACGTCATTGAACCCTCCTTAAATTCACTTAATGATACATTAAAAGGGATTTATTTTAAAAGTAACAAAGGAATAAAACAAAAAGAAAAGGAAAAACTTAACTTAAAGGAGCAAAGCCTACGATACAGTTAAGAACACAATCGTATTTTTTTGGCCATATAACTTACTGAGTTACTCTTCATTACTACAAGGGACATGACTAGGGATACAATCATGTAACTTTCTGGTCTATTAACCCATATCACTTACTACAAAGGATATGACTAGGTCGTGTCACTTTTTAGTCAAACTTTTTTTTTTTACCCAACAACAACATTCTAACACCTCAACACATGGATCAAAATACTCTTAAATTAAAAACAACCTGACTTTTCAATAAAAATCTCATTAGCAATACATTACAAATTGCACATCTCTAAACCCTTAATTCAAATTCAAAACTTATTCCATCAATATCAAACTTTCCATTACTTTTATCACTTTAACCACCAAGTCATCACCATAATCTTCTTAAATAGAAAGATTATAAGTGAAATCTATGGTATAAGGGATATTTTACTTTGATTTTTGACAATTATTTCAAGTTTCTTTGTTTTCCCATAGCCAATCAACACATAACCCTAAAATATCAATGCGCATCGCTTAGATTTAATCAAAACCTAAATTCCATAATCGACTCTTTGCTTACCATTGGAAATCTCTAAAGGTTCTGTAAGCTTACGATTCCCTTCTTTAGATGAATTACACTACTAAAAGAGATTTAAATTAATATAACTTTTTCCTCTAAAATCCATAAGATTTAATATTCTTGATATACTTGGAGCGTTTCCTTGGTTTGTAGTGGAAGAGTCGTATTCAATAGCTCTAAGAAGTCTAAAAGAGTTTCTAGGAAATAACATAATATATATGCACTAGCTAGTTCAAGAAATTTTTATACGTCCAGTATTACCCTTCATTAAGCCATTGCTTAAGATCCTAATACCCCTTAGTAGTAACTTACTCATCCTTTATTTATATTTATGTCTTTATTCTTTTATATCCCCTTTTTTTTTCTAGGGTATAACATGAAGTATACATAGATTTGTAAGTCATCTAATGCCATAAGTGCTAGATCAGTATGGGCCTTTGAGATTAGATGTGATTTTGAAGCAGTAACACTGGGCATTATCTTTGTGGTAAGTAAGCAATTTATATTAGTATAGAGTAATAGATCATGCCATCCTTAACTCTTCATAGCAAGGATCAAAATATGGAATAATAGATCGAATATAATTTGACTCTAGTGTGGCTCTCTTGATTATAGGTATAGTGTATGCTAGCAAAATAATTACACCTTGAATCTACAATAAGTTTTAACATGTATATAGTTTTAGCAATTTTATAGCATGTATTGGAAGCTCTCTAACTCCTTTATCTCATTAGGTCTTATCTAGGTTAACTATTGTGATGCCATCCATAGCTTGAGTGTTTCTATCTTTTTTATCATAGTATCCAATTATGTTAGTTCAATAATTTTGTTAGATCGATATTTCAAAATTATATTATTTCTCACATTAATAAGTGAAATAACTTTAGCTTCCTTTTTAGGTTCTCATGTGTAATTTATGTTATTTGCTAAAAAAAAAGTTTAATTACCTTCTTACATAATCATGAGACTCTACAATTGTCTTATTAGGGGAAGTCAATTACTTGTAAACTCTTCTCTTCGAAGGATGTCTACAAATCCTAAAAGTTCAAGCTTTTTAGTTTCCTTTTCCTAAGTTTTAGCTTTCTCTTCTTATTTTACATACTATAAGTTTGACCTTTCCTATTTAATTTTTTTAAATGTTAGAATATTCTTTCTAAAAGTTGCAATTTTTGAACTTACCTAAAAAAGATTACATTTTGCTTTAATTTCTTTGCTAATTCTTACGAGTCATATTTATCTTTTTACGATCTTAGAGTATAATTTTATTAAGATATTATCTTGATACATAATTTAGTTTTATTATATGGGAATTTGTGTTAGGAACTAGAAATTAGTGTCTTAAACGTAGGGTCAAATAGTTTACAAAGGAGCTAAGTCAATACTCTAGTTTTAAAGGATTTTACATGGACACTTATGTTAGGAATCAAAGATCAATGTTTTAACTATGGAGTCAAATAGTTCACATAGGAGTTAAGTCAATGCTCTAGTTTTAAAGGATTTTACATGTATGTTCACCCACTTTCCTTTTTATTAGCCCTCTTCCTTTTGGTCTATTTATGAATATGGTAATAGTAGTCTACTTTAGTAGTTGTATAACATGTTGGTGGTTGTTATATTTTTTCTATTGATACCATCCTCTTATATGTTGTTCCTCTACTTCATATATAATTAGTCTCAAACTTATGAAGAAAGTTGTATATCCTTCAATTAGCTACTTATTGGCACATGAACATGATCTACACCAAACTAGTATAGATATCTATTTTTATTTTTATTTTATTTTTTGAAGAATACATTAGTAAAAGCAATGTGGATATATGTCTATTAGTTTCATATAATTGAAGTTTACATTACATATTGAGTTTGATACCTACTGCTTTATAAGTAATATTTTGGGAAAGTGTACTTAACTTAATATGATCCTAGAAATATAATTTCATAGAGAACAAACATGGTACATTATATTTGTTTTTTTTTTCTTTTTAAATTATAAGTTGCACTTTGACATCAAAGTTGCTTAATAATATGTTTTAATAATATGTAAAACACTAATCAAGCAAGTTCTTTCTATAATTAATTTATTTTTTTCACAAAAACTATAAATTCTCATAAATAATTTATTTCATTATAATAACTATAGTTTCTTGATTATTGAAGATAGCCAAAATTAAAAGGTTAGTTTATTGAATATAAAAAATTGCTAATCTAGAACAAGTATTTATTTAAATAAGATAGTTGACTTATCTTTAGTATTAACTTCAATAAGAAAACGCAGGTAAAGCTTTCTAAAGAAAGAATATAGCGTGAAGAAGAAAGGTACTTACATGAAGAGCTAAAGAAAAAATATGAATAACAATCATACAAACTTAAATGACTAGAAGATTGTATAATGAAGAACGATGTCAATGTAAAGGTTAAGATTAACAAGTATGCCTTCCAAAACCAATTAAGCTGTATTAATGTGATTAGTGTTTTATGTGTGTTAAGTGAAATCAATTACAAGAGACTAAAGTGGACAAAGTTGGTGCTTAGTGGTTTTTTTATTAGGTGCTTGGTGGTTTTCTGATTAGATGTTAAGTGATATGGCTAAATTTGACAAAGTTGCTGCCCATGACTTATCTACTGCAAGTAAAGGCTGGGAAGCAATGATTTATGGCTTTTAAGTTTTAGTTCATGCAAATGTGTTCATACTGATATTTCTAGGTAAATTTATTTTTTATAGTTGTGCCACCATGGAGATGGTAAGCATGTGTTTAGTGCAGTAGATTGTATGTGTATTTATATTAAGTTGAGAGTATGTGTCATGTCTTTACTTAATATTGAACAATAAAAGATAATGGCTCATAGATGTGTATGATCATATAAAAACTGAAAAGAAAAAAAAAATTGAAGTTTATTGTTATAATACTGTCTTTCGTTATTAGTTTTAAGTAAAAATTGAAGTTTATCTTTTATTTTTCTTGGTATGTTTTTTTTTTTTGGTATTCTCTATTTACAATTGCAAGCAAACATAAGTATAAAACGAGTGCAAATGTGCAATCCTATTGTGAGTATTTTTTTAGGCAATGCCTATTGTGAGTATTTAATCCTTAAGATTGGTAATTTTGTCAATCTTTCTCAAGCAACTGACTTGATATAAATTGTTTTATGGCTATCTATGCATACTCAACTCATCTAACAGCTTGTTTAAGATTTTTTTAATAATTCAAATAAGGTTTAAAAACAATTCATATAGTTCTTTATTTGTTTTTGAAATATAATTACATTTGCTTATTATTCATTACTTCATGTATGATATAACAAAACTTCTAGATGCAAGCAACAATGAGAATGATGATGATGCTAAAAGAGATAAGGAAAATTAAAGAGATATATAGGTTTTTAGACAAGTACTAACGTAATATTTAAGATTAGATGTAATAAATTTTTAAGAACTTTTTTATTTATATTTTGAACATATTTAATCTATTTACAGTATGGATATGAATTCTACCATGAACTCTCAGTAATTTATATTATAGTGTGTTCGTGCAAAGATATATTATTAACATTTGATGAAGTTTTGAGTATTTTTTATGAATTGTTGGTCCTTAAAGTTTGAAATGCCACTTATGGTGAAACATGATGGATTTACAAAGTATTCGATTTGTGATTGAAATATCGGGTGTAAATCACAGATAATACATGTGTAATTAAAAAGCCATTTATGGCTAAAAAGGTAATTAACAAATGTAAATTACAAGTTAAATAGGGATGATTGAAATGATAGATATAAAAGATAATAATCTTGAAAAATAACAGATGGTCATCATAGCCCAACAAATTTTATCACATTTACATGTAGCATATAACTTAATTTTAGTCACATATAAACATAAGAAATTATATAAGGAAATGCATGTGTTGGCTTTTTGTCATGTACAAATGTGGGCCATGTATAAACATGGTCGAACCTATTGGCTCTAACCATAACAAATCTTAAACAAGATGAACTAAATATCATCAGACACAATTAAATGTGGCTTCTAATGCAGATTTAACCACGTTCCATATAGCAAATTGTTATACGCATGGCCTTAATTATCTTTTGCTATGTATAAACATGGCTGAACTAACTATATAAGCCACATGTAAATATGGTAGATTGTAGGTGTACGTTTATGCATTAAACTTTTAGCTATATGTAAACATAGTGGAACCTACACTATTAGCCATGTGTAAACGTAGTAGGTTACAGTTATATACTTACACACTTAACTTTTTGTCATATGTAAATGTAGTAAAATTTACACTATTGGCAATGTGTAAACGTGGCAAGACTTATACTATTGGCCACACATAAATGTAGTAGGGTTGTAACTTTTAACCATATATAAACGTAGCAAAACTCATACTATTTACGACATGTAAACATGGCAGATGACCTATTTATTTTGCCATGTTTACTACCATTGACCACATTTGCACTTTAAAACATAGTAGAACTTTTTACCATGTACCTTTTGCTACGTTACAAGACTACGTTTATTAAACGTGGTGAATAGATTTTTGCTACATTTTTTTTATGTATAGCAACGTTTATTAGATGTAGCCTAAAGCTAATTTTAGTGTAATGCCTACATCCTTGATGCAATTACCCCCCTAATATCCCAAGTATGATGTATACAAAAATTAAAAATAGTAATTAAAATAAAGTATATTTACATGAAATGAGTTATAATGATATTTAATTAATTAAATAACATAGGTATTTTGAAAGGCAAATTTAATTTCAAAAGGCTTTCAAGTGGCTAGCTCTTTTGATATCTCTAGTAAAGTTACTAAGCTATTCAGTTTTAATTTTTCCCAGTTTTCAATATTTTTTTTTACTCGACCTATATTGAACCATATACCCATTCAATAGAGATCTTTGACTAAGGATTAAGAAAAACTTGATTTTCATTTTGATTTTGAAAACCTTTCAGAGTTTTCACCTGACTAGAGTCGAGAAAAAGAGTTGATTAGTTATAACTAAGCTGGTGGATTAGTTTATAACTAAGCCATCGATCTTTGATAAAACCAATTTTTGAAAAACGATTTTGGAACTTGAGATCTCAGATCCAAAGGTTACCCTATTAAACCCTAATTGAGTATCATTTTTAACTTTTCAAAATTAAGTTTATCTTTTGAAATATCCTTTTAATGATAATGCTTATTCACAAATAAATAAATTAATAAAAGTTACATCTACTTGTAAAAAATAAGAAATCAAAATGAAATTTACAAAAGTGGGAAAACAAAATTTATATGTTCTAAGTTGCCACGTAATTTTCTATGAATGTTTATGTAACCACTATTTGAGATCAAACAAAATTTGTGAATGTATTTTAATTTTGAAAACTTAGGTGATTTTATGTCTCTTAACCATTGTATTCTTTCTTATTGAGAAAATTTTTTAAAAGGGGTCCTAATTTTTTCAAGTGTTTATTTTTGGAAAAATTCCAAATAGTCTTAATTTCGAAAGGGTTTGATTAAAAGTTTTACTTTGAAAAATAATTCTTCTAAGTGATAAAACTTATTTATTATTTTTCTAAGTACTTAATTGTATGTTATGAAAAGAAAGAAAAGGAAAACAAAGGAAAAGTAAAAAAAAAAATTTTCTTTCTTTTCTTCTCTCTCTTTTTTTTTTTATATATTTGATTCATCATTTTTTCTTTTTGCTTTTTTTTTTTTACATATTTTACAACAAAATAAAAAATAAATATATGAAACAACTTAGAATGAAAAGAGAGAGGCCATACTTGGGTTAGATCAATTGTAG
Organism: Lumnitzera racemosa; assembly: GCA_024138005.1. Classification (NCBI taxonomy): domain Eukaryota; kingdom Viridiplantae; phylum Streptophyta; class Magnoliopsida; order Myrtales; family Combretaceae; genus Lumnitzera; species Lumnitzera racemosa. The sequence goes on from JAMXBC010000011.1 coordinate 65,077,902, forward strand.
TATGGGTCAAGTTCGGATCCAGTCTTGAGGGTAAATCTAGGTCGAAGGGAATGAAGAGCAATAATGTACGGGGTTGTTTCGAACTAATCTATACACCAAACGAAGGGGAAAGTTCATTTTCATGTGTAATTTATTGGGAAATAAGGGGATAGGCAAAGTACTACGGCCAATGGTGGTCGTTTAGTGGTAGTTTGAAAAATACCTCATAGTGGTGGTAGCCATTGAGCTTAGTGGTGATTGTTGGGGATGAAAAGACACTTAGGCCTTAGGTTTAGGATAAGGTGACTAGTAATGAAGCTAGGGACTACGGCGAGCCAGGAAGGCGATTAGGTTGGGTTGGTATCGAGTTGGAGACGCTAAAGGTAGTAGTTTTATGGCTTAAAAAGCATTATAGGAGCCACAAACTTAGAGAGAGAAGGGCGTAGGGATGGGGAGGTTAGAGGGAGAGAGAGAGAGTGTTGAATGGGTTTGTGTGAGCATGATTTTGAATGAATTCGATGATGACATAGTGTCTAGAGGTTGCTATTTATACTTAGCAAGCTCAAATTGAGCTTGGAAAGTACTTTAATGGTGGATTCGATATTAACTGTCGAGCTCGTGGTGATCTTTGTTCTTGAAGAAAGTGCAAGATTTCGATGATTTTTAAATTGAAAGTATGTTGTACTTCTAAAATCAAGTAGAAACCTCACTTGCTTCTCAATTTGATCAAATTTAGAGGATTAAAGCAAAAGCTAGAACCTTAGGTATTTAACTTTCCGTGATTTTCAAGTAAATTTTTCAAGGACAAAATGGATGAATTTAGACTCAAACTTGGGTGCTATTCGAAGCATCCGAAGTGATCTTTACTATTTCACCATTAATTTGGTGAAATCATGGAGAAAATTTGACAAAAAATGGTTGAGAAGTGGCCTATCCAAATAAGGGAAGTGCAAGAAAATAGAGGAAAATTAAGGGATGGTTGAGAAGTGGCTTATCAAAAATGGTTGATAGGCCGAGACGCGGTACCTGTGAAGAGAAGAAAATGAAAAACGCACTCTAACACCTGCAGTGAGTTTCGAACCCAAGTCCTCCATCTATCTTTTAATGTAAGTCCAAGTACTAAACTAGATGGGTTGTTGGCCTATACCTCTTTAATCTTTGTAAATAAATTTTATTTAAGCTATAAGACTACTTAAAACAACCTAAATAGAAAATAACTTGAAGCTCTTATTCTCTTATAAACTATTTTTCTAAAAATATTTTATTTTTTTTTAAATTTGTTTTTACTTAAGAAAATCTATTTTCAATTTTTTTTTCATTTTTCAATTTTTTTTATTTTTTATATTTTTCTAATATATATAAATTTTTAATTTTTCTATACTTTCTTTTTTTTTTTTTTAATTAGGGCCCTTTTTCTTAATTCTTAAAAAAAATTCTAAAATTATAAGAGAGCTAAAATAAAATGTCTATAATCGCATATATATAAATCTAGAAAATTTAACTCAAGTTCCCAATCCATAGGTAAAAATACAGTTGTAATTGATTTCAATGAGGATGATACATATGAAGATAGAAATGAGTTATTCAATCATAGTTGGTATTGTTTTTGGTGTTATGGTTAAAATCATGACTATGTTATTTTTTCTTCAACTAATTATGATAAAAATATTGTTCTAGGATGGATAGGTGATTAGGATTCACAAACATGTTAAATTTAAGGATCGATGCCCATCAATAGGACTAGGGCCTTAGTGATGAGTAGGAGTAAGAGCATCTTCAAATTTTGATTAGTAGGTTATTGCTAATGTTATGATTAAAATCATACTCATGTTATTTTTTCTTCAACTAACAATGACAAAAGTTTTGTTGCAAGTCATTACTAATGTAATTATAGTCAATATTGAGCTCAACATCCTTAATAAGAGATGAAGAACCATGATGAGTATTAGGAGAGACTTATGAGTAGCTTTACCATAAGATGGTAACCTTTGCTTGAGTTAGTGGATGTCGGTAATAGAAAAGTCATAATTAGTGAATGCATAAATTTGTTGGCTAGTTAGATGCAATCTACTATATGGCATGATGTATCATTAACTTCTCAAGATAGGTTAGAGTAGATATGGTATGCATTACCTTGAGACGTACAAGAAATGTTGATTAAAAAAGTTACAGTACGTAATGTATTGTATGCCATCAAATTATTTTCTCATGTACATTTTCTTAGAGAGAAAATCTACTACTAATAAATAGACTGTATGCAATTGTCACATCCCGGCTTAACATAAAATGTATCATCACACAGAAATGCCTATTGAAAACTTAACCCAACCTATTTATTCATTAAAAGTCAACATTATTTACATGATAAAGGGGTTGCTATATCGGAGTTCAACTGGATATTCTGTTACAACTTATGTGTTCAACATAATATTTACATCAAAACATGAACCCGTTTTTTCCTTTATCATCTTCATAATAATAGGATTCCTAACTTAGTACAAGCTCTATACAAAAGTCGCTAACTTCGACTCACGCTCTCAATATATATCCCTCCTTAGTGCTGGGCCCTTCACGATATTATTAACCTGAGGATAAAACATTTTATCCCCTCATCTACTAAAGCTAAGTGAAAGTAGATAACAAACAATACCATATAAACAATATTGCATGTCATAACTAAAACATTTCAATCATAACCTAGGTTTGCTTAACTGGGCATTCACTACTAGCAATGCAGCATGCTATGCTCATGCATGTGGCATACATCAGTACCGATATCTTATGCTCTCCAAACTTCTTCCAGTTAGTCGACATAGCTGGGTATCTAGATATAATATCTAGGAATCTAGGGCAATAAGGAGTTGCCTAAGAGTAAGACCTCTACCAAATTGGACTACACATTGTAATTTACCATTATCAAAAGGGCAACAAATTGGCTATTATCTATTTTTACGAAAATAATGGTTTTAGCTTAAAATTACTAAAAATTATGGAAAATAAAAAAATGTATGTGTGATAAAAATTAAATATTGCAAATATCATCATAAACATCCAGAAGTCTAAACATATAGGGCTCATTCATTAATTTCATCAAAAACTAATTATTTCAATCATTCGGTAAAATTGGCAGTTTATTCAAAATAATTATAAAAAATTGTGGACATGGATATTTTCAAAAATTATTGTTACTGAAATTTAATACATTATATAAGTGTATTATACAAAAATTTTGAGACTAAAGTAACATTATTTAATATTTTGTAAAATTTATTTAAAATTTGTCTAAACAAGGCATGCTCTTAAGCAAGTACTCTAAATCAATATTATTTTAAGAAAATAAAATTACCATAAGAAATTACATGTAAAATAACCTAGGGAAACCAAATTTCCTAATTTTTCAAGTTAATCGATATTTTTAGTAAATTAATGAAAATTAGACAATAAAATTTGACTTACCGATGTACAGTGATCCAACTATCCTCTGTCACGCCCCGAAGCGACAGAGTCGTAACAGCCCCGCCGTGTAAACCATCTTAAGTTAGAAGTTGGCCTTATAACCGCTATCTTAGACCTGATCTACACAAGGCGTCTACGACTAACCCGCTTTGAAGTAAACAGTTTGTAATTTAAATAAAGCATTTATCTAAGAAAGTGAGAAAATTTATATATATATACTATAATTCAGTTATTATATCCTTCAAAAATGAAAAAAAATTCTAAAATAAAACTTAGACCTTAAGAATATATGTTTGTTCTTCAAATATTTTTCCTCACTCCCTAGGATTCAGCAGTTGCTACTTCAGAGTAGTTGTTTGCCGCTTCTTAGCCAGCACCTGCACGACGCCTATAGGGATGTGAGCAACCACAGCTCAGTAAGTTAGGATGAAAGACTTAAAACTATACCATACACATAACAAGGTTTTCAATCATTTGTTAGGTGCAATGCATGTGCAAGCAAATGCCATCGCACGACATTGTCCGACCCGTCGTGAGATTAGAGAAATTGCGTCCGCTCTAATTTGGGTTGAGGAGTTGCCGTTAATGCAACAGTTCATGACCAAACCCAGGCTTGTGTAATGGAGACCTCGCTCCTCCCGCGACTACCTTCGAACCACTGTCTTCACCCTCGCCGCGACCTCCTCTCCTGTCACTTAGTTTGACTGAGGATGAAGAAGGGACCATTTTGCAATCCTGCGCTATCCCTTTCGAAGGGGTCGGTATTTAGCTGGAGAGTCTTAAGTTCCCCTAACGGGTTGCCATGCATATCCGATTATGATTACTAGTCGTATATTAGATTAAGCCCAGTTTAGGGTGATCAATCATTTCATACAAGTCATACAATACATGACAAAGCAACCAACAGAATCATAGTATCACCCATAATCAAGCATATGCACGCAGCCAACTATCTAACAAGCACAACCAAGCATAACCTCAAGCCTCTAAAATATAGCAGTGTATTAATTCCCAACTTACCTCGACTCCTTACTCACTCACTCGAGGTCCGATTTGCTTAGGCCATCGCCGATCATCCCTATAACACAAACGTGGTTTCAACTTTTCATATAACTATTATAGGTTCATTTTATCCTATAACGCTTATTGTTAGGTTTTGTTTAGGGTTTAATATGCCTAATTATCTAGGTCTTAAGTCTTTTATAATTATTCTAGGTATGGGGTTAGGTTTGGGTTCGGTTTCCACATCGATTTCTAAATTAGATTCTAGTTCGATTTCTAAGTAATGTTTTATATTCCAACCCTAGAAATTTGTTTCAACTCATAATGTGAAATTAATCACATTATTTCCCGATCTCCTAAATATCATTATTATCTCTAGTCAGTATTTTATTTCATCCGGTACACTTATATCCTTAGTAGTGTACCGAATTTACTCCTGATGTGAGAAATTTTTACATTTTTCATATAATTACATAAATTCAAGTTTCTTATCAGATTTATTATATATCCTTATTATTTATATAATATCAATTTTTTATCCTAATATTTTCTATTTATTATATTTTCAAAAATTACATATTATGCATTATTGCCTATTATGTACATAATGCATTTCTAATATTTCTATCACTTTAATTACCATCCCTAAACATCAATTATCATTTCAAAATATCTAAATTCATCCTAAATTATATTTTACTCCTAATTTCCCTAATTTACAAAATTAACTTAAAGTTAACTATTTTTCCTTATTAATCATTTACTACATAATTAACCTAATAATTACATCTAACACCCTAAATGCTACAAGTATCATACTCCATCAGATTTCAACATCCTAAAACATATAATTATTCACTAAATCAGTAATTAATCATTTAATTACTTAAATTAACCTTAAATTACCCATTTTATGCCTCATTTTAGGGCCTAAAAATTATCTAAAAATTTAGAAAATTAATTTTTGAAAACGGGCTTCATAACACTGTTCTATATCATCTAAGTAATCTACAAAAAAAAATTTGGGCTCGAAACTACACTCCTAAGGTCATTTATTTCTAAACCGAAACATGCTCGGTTTTGCACGATTTCTTAAAGACCCTACATCAAGAGACATATTTTCATCAAAATAATATTTTTCATAAAAACTAAATACAAAAATATTTTAGAATAACAAATTTCATAATTTTATAATAATATTTACTATTTTTACAAAATTACACAAAATCGGGCTGGAAATCGGACTCACTGATCTGGGTGGCTCCGGCCACCGCTGGTGGCCATGGGTGTGTCGGCCCACTTGGGTGTTGCCACCATCGTGTGGTGGTGGTGGTCGTCCACCCCCAGCTACCCGTCAGATCTAAGTTCTCCTTTGTGGCCCTAACTGCACAGTTTTCCTTTTCTTTTTTTTTCTTTGGTTTTTCTCTCAATTTTCGCATGTCCCTAATTTTATCTGATTTCTAACTGTCCAAATGAGCTTTTGAATTTTTCTTGCTATTTATAGAGCTTTAGTGTAATTATTGTGCATTAATTAGACATGACCTTGCCCAATTTCCTTGATTTTTTGCTTTTATGTTGTATAATTTTAATTGATTAATTTTTATTTTGTAGATTTTGACCTGTCACGACCTGATTTGGATCATTATTGATTTTTCTTGATTTTTTTATTAATTAATTATGAATTTTCTTTAATTGTTTAGTATAATTTTAGCACATTTTGCGTATTTTAAGTAATTACGCGTATTTATACCAACATGTAAATTCATATATAGTACAAATAAATATTTTTAAATATTATTTAGGTTATTTTATAATTTTTAGTATACATATAATTTATCTCTAGCGATTCGTTAAGTACCGGAATGTATTTTATGCATTTTCGATAAATAACGAGTTATATACTTAAAATTTGAAAATTTTGTAGTCACCTATTTTATTACTTATTTTCTTAAATTCAAACTTACGGGATTGGTTTACTAATATTTCTAGCTTTACTTTATATTTTAGGTTCGATTGGGTCGTTCAACCGATCGAAACCTCGGATTATTTAATTGTGGGGTTTACATCTTCCAGCCAACCTCTAGCCACCACCTTATGTTAGCCCATCTTCTCTCTCCACTATAAATTTAAGTCCCAAGTGGCTCCTTATCAGGTGGCTTATAGTCTTAGGAATCATAATTCACCATATTTTCCCACTATTTTCTTTTATTTTTTCTAAATTCTTTTCTATTTTTTTGAATTTTATAAAATTAGGTTCTTATGTTTTCAGGTTCCCAAAATATTTTAAATGATGTTTGGACTGCAATTTATAAGTTTTAGAATTTTTTACATGTAAAAAGGTAAAATTATACGTGTTAATTTCACGCTTTTTTAGACGCCATGTATCATCCTCTCATTAACCAAGTGTTGACTCATTATTTCCAATTAATACTAGCTTGACACATCATTTGGTGACTTATCCATCTAATTTTTTTTATTAATTTTCCATTATTTTACCTAATTTTAATAATTTACTATTATTATATGTATATATTTAATACATATAATGTATATCACATGTAATACATGTATATTATGTATAATTCAACTTCATTGATTATTTTTGAAAGTTAATTAATTTATCTCTAATATCTTACTATATTTAAAAGCTTAAATTTCTCGTTTTCGATAATTATTGGCTTTAATCAATAAATTGGCGTTTTTCTCAAATTAATATTTTTATATCGCTTATTTTGAGAAATTGACTTTACTTAAATGACTTTGTCTAACATTTTTAACTTTACTGTGAAGTTTGAAATAAAATAAATAACTTAGTTCGACACCCTAAATTTAGGGGCTAGGATCTTAAGATTATTGAATTAGCTCAAAATCCCGGAGTATTATAGCAATATTGATATTATATCTATAATTGAGAGTGTTTATTAGTGTTTTGTCTCTAAAAGTTTTCATGGATTGATTTATTTTGCTTGAAGACAAGCAAAGACTTAAATATGGGGAAATTTGATGAGTGTATAAATGTACATGTTTTATAGCTTATTATACAATGCTTTTATAAGATTTTTATGGGTGTTTTATTGAATTTGATATTTATTTGGTTTATATTTTGATTTCAAGTCTTATTTGATTGCTGTGATGATTTTGGACAGGCTTTAGATGATTGGAAGAAGATTTTGATAAGTTTTGAAGCTTAGAAAAATATCATATCCATGAATAGGGACCATGAATTGAAATCACAATTAAAAGAGTAAGGAAATAAGAAAGAATTTGGTTGCCAAGAAGATCATGGTCAAGATTATGAGCGTGCTTCTCCAATTTCATTTATTTGCGATTTTTGAGCAAAAAAGTGTCACCAAGTAAGATCACAACCATGCTCATATCGCATGAACATGCTACTCCATAAAAATCTTCTTATTTCTAAAAAGATTGTGAAGCTTAAAAGATGCTTTACACATATAAATAGATAAAAGCTTTATAAACATACATGCAAAATTGAGATGAGACACATTATTATTCTTTTTCATTGATTCATTGGGTTAAAGAAGAAAAGTTTCTAAAGTAGTTTTATTTTCTTTTCAAAATTCAATATCGGGAATAATGAGAAGTAATATTTGATATTGAATTAAAGATTAGAAATCCTAAACATGTTGTTTTCACTCTTTTTAATGTATTATTGATTTATATATTGTTTGCCCTATTATTTCTCCCCTGTATTGAATTAATATTGTTAAGTGGATATTTGGTTTAGCAATTAATCAATCTTGTTTGTTGAAGCCTTTGATTCCATAATCACTTAGCATATATTTCGACTTAATTGGAATATGTGTTGATTAGGATTAAATTACGAGATCTTTTTTAATTGATTATTGTAAAATAGAGAATTTGGATTAAAGGAAAACATAGCAATATGCTCTTTAATTCAATTAAGATTTAAGAACCATAAAGGATTAATTTAGTTTATGTCTCATGTAGCGATAATAATTGGTTAACCCTAAGTATTTATTCACTTTTCGAGGAGGAATTTCACCTAAAGCTTAAATTTGTTAAAAGTGAACCTATTAAAGACTCTATGTTAACATTAACTATTTTCTATTTATTTAGTTTATGATTAAATCCCAAAAAGATGTTGAATTTCCCAATTAATTTGCTTTTATAGATTAGTTTAGGAATTTAATTATTTAATTAATCTTTGATTTTATTTGCCTAGATTTAGATAGGACTAATACTTATAAAAGTTAGTAAGCATTTCCTATGGGTTCGACCTAGTCTTCACCAGTTTTATTACTACTGTAAACCCCACAATCAGCTATTCGGAGTTCGGTTCGTAGAATTTAGAGCGATTGAATAAACTGTCTAATTTAGCTCAAATTCTATGATAAAGATAGAAATATTAGTAAAAGCGATTTCATAAGTTCGAATTTAAGAAAATAAGTAATAAAATAAGAGAATATAAAATTTTCAAATTTTAAGTATATTATATGTTATTTATTAAAAGTGCGTTTCAATAACTAACAAATAACTAGAGATAAATTATATGCACACTAAAAATCATAAAATAACTTAAATAATATTTAGGAGTATTTATTTGTACTATATATGAATTTACATGTAAATCGAAATACACACAATTACTTAAAATATGCAAAATGTACCAAAATAATGTTAATTAATTAAAGAAAATGAAAGAATAATTAAAGAAAAATCAAAGAAAAATCAAGAAAATTATGGAAAAATATAGAATTGTCTAGAAGTGGGGCGTGGCAATTTGGAATCAAAGAAATAAAAACAACTAATTAAATTACAACAAATAAAAAGTAAGCAAAATAAGAAATAAGACAATTATCTAATCAATTTAATGCACTATAATTTCCCTAGAGCTCTATAAATACCCAAAAAAATTATAGAAGCTCATTTGATTAGTTTGGAGTGTGAGAAAAATAGAGAGAACCGAAATATTGAGGATTAGGGTTATTTACAAAAAACATTACAAAAATCTATGCAATTAAGGCCTTAGAAGAGATTCCCAACCAGATGAGCACCTGGGAGTAGACAGCCGCCGCCACCATCTCTACATGGTTGTGACAATGCTTAGGGTGGTCCACAAGGCCTTGGTGGTTGGAGTCACTAGTTCTGGTGAGTCCAATTTTTTTTTCCGAATTTTATATATGTTTTTTAAAAATATTAATTATGCTTAAAAAATTGTGAAATTTGTTACTCTGAGGTTTTTAAGTATGTAGATTTAGGGAAAAAAATTATTTTGATGATTTTCTATCCATAAATATATTATCCTTAAGAAATCGTGAAAATCCGATCTTTGTTTAAATTAGAAATAAATGATCTTAAGAGTATAGTTTTGAGCCTAAATTTTTTTTATAGACTACTTAAGTGATATAGAACAGTGCCATGAAGCTCTTTTTCAAAAATTAAATTTCAAAATTTTTAGATAATTTTTAAGCCTTAAAATGAGTTTTGTTTAGATTAGAAATAAATGACCTTAGGAGAATAATTTTGAGCTCAAAATTTTTTTGTAGACTATTTAAGTGATATAAAATAGTGCCATGAAGCTCTTTTTCAAAAATGAAATTTTAAAATTTTTAGGCCTTAAAATAAGGCATAAAATGAGTAATTTATGGCTAATTAGTTAATTAAATAGATAATTACTAATTTAGTGCATTATTATATGTTTTAGGATATTGAAATCTGATGAAGTATGATACTTGTAGTATTTAGGGTGTTAGATGTAATTATTAGGATATTATGTAGCAAATGAGTAATAGAAAAAATAGTAAATTTTAAGTTAATTTTGTTAATTAAGGTAATTAGGTGTAAAATCTGATTTGGAATGAATTTAGATATGTTGAGATGCGAATTGATGTTGGGAGATGATATTTCGAGTGATAGAAATATTAGATGTATATTATGTACATTATAGGTAATAGTACATAATATGAAAAATTGAAAATATAATAAATATAAAATATTGGAATAAAAATTGATATTATACTAATAATATGCAAATATATAAAATTTGGTAGGAGACTTAAATTTAGGTAATTATATAAAAAATATAAAAATTTTCTCACATTGAAAGTAAATTCAGTACATTAATAAAGATTTAGGTATACCATATAAAATAAAATACTGATTAAAGGTAATTATAATATTTAAGATACTCAAACATAATATGATTAATTTCATATTATGGGATGAAATGAGTTTTAGGATTGGTGTATAAAATCGTACTTAGAAAATATCATTGATTTGTATTCATAACAACAGTTGATTGTATGCAATCACATCCAGATTTTCCAGAAAACGACTGACCGGAGCTTAAGTTGCTTCATGCTTGCCTGTTTCCTCACGTAGAATTCGTCACCAGATTGGAACAGGTAATTACTTGCGAAAATCACATGAAAACTCAGAAAGACTAACGACGACTAGAACTTGATTTGCTGAGAGGAAAGCAATACACGTGTCTGTTTAACCATCTCTCGTGAGCTTTGTCCCAATCCACTACCAGTCAAAACGGAGAAATAAATGCTGGAAAGAGACCTGATAGAGAAGAACTAATAACGAGATAACGATTGTGTATTGCAAATTAGAATGCAGTGAAAACTTTGAAAGGAATGGTAAATCATGATGGTTTAAGCATTCGTGGATATGGGGGTTGTAGACGTTTGAAAGAAAAAAACAATACGAGTTTAGAAAAATTATATATAGTATATATATACAGGTATGTTATGTATGTGTGTGGATATATATATATATATATATATGTATGTATGTATGTATGTATGTATGTATGTATAAGAATCCAGAATACACGGTCCATGAACAACACTTATCGTTTGAAAGAAAATGATAGCACGTCGATAAATATAAGCTTCATAAAAGAGGCGAAGGGCTTCAAAGAGATGCAATCGTAACATCACGTGACTATATTTGTTTTACTACCCTTTATTACAGTACATGTACTGTATTTTAATCTCCTGACCTAAAATAATCCGCTGCTACGAACAAGCACCCATGACCCAAGCTTGTGGCATAGAACTATTTTGTTAATACTTATAGTCTATTGGCATAAACATTTATCTCCTAACAAAATAAATCAAGTTCAAATTCTTTTGCTTCAAATTGTAATATGTTGTTGGCAAAATACACACACATATATATATATATGCACTTTCTTCTTGAAAATACTGAAAATAAATATAATTTAATAGTATATTTCTCAACAAAATAGGAAATTTGCAATAACTTGCCAACACTATATTGCTATCTTCATTCCTTTATTGTGAGTAGATCTATATAAAGGTTAGTTTCAATCTATGAATATACCTATCGAGTTATTAAAATTGCTTAGGCTTGTCTTGGGTAAGCCTGAACTAGCCATTGCACTGCTAGATCCTAAGGGCCTAAGCAATTCAATCATGGGCAACTCGTCGAATCGGCAAGTAATCGAATCAATAAATAATCAAATCAATAGGTTGAATTGCCCTATCAATAGGCAGTTTAGCCCAACAATTTGAGGATGGGCTAATCTCGAAAATAAAAAATATATATAATATTCTACCTACCCATCAACTAGTAGTTTAGGATTGGTTCCATGCCCAGTTAAATTTATGCACAAGTCTAATTGTGAGTATTTGGCATCAAAATAGTGGAAAAAAGAATTTTCAAAAATATCATAATAATGCTTAAATGTTTACCTTAAATGACTCGAGAAGCAATATACGAAAAAAAATATGCACTATTAACTTTTGTATTAGAATTTAATTACTTCTTTACACATCTTTGTCATGTGATCATGAAAACTGTGGGCTAAGCAATGAAGTAGGCATCATATAATAGACTAAGCATATTCTATATTTTCATGTGCATTAAATGAAAATTGCTTCGGCTTCTCTTATAAAATAAATCTTTGATCATTAAAAAGATTGAAAACTCACTGCTCCCATAGCACTTTCTTTTCTTTTCTTTTCTTTTTTTTTTTAAATATAATAACTACGTAAATAGTTTCTTCTCCCGATATTCCTTCTACCAATTCATGATTGAATACTTTGAATAAAGTTATTATTTTATAATACATTTTCTCCAACATTTGATAATCTACAACTTAAATGAATAGCTCTCTTCAACTGACAAAAAAAAAAAAAAAACCAATGGAATTACTCCATTACTCATTATTTATTGAAAATTAAATAGTTTAATTGTTTTCTTAAAAAAAGCGTTAGATGATACAATTAGCTAAAGAATAAGAAGAAAATATTCATTGCAATAGCAATTATTTGGAATAAAATTACATCTATTAAATAATTAACTATAGTCATATATATATATATATAGATAGATAGACAGACAGATGGACAGACATACGGATAAATAAATATGCACTATATCTATATATGTGGTTGATAAATCAATTCAATCATTATACAAACTTCTACTGAAATACTAGTGTATGTGTATATGTGTGATATATATATAATATTATTGAAGATAACAAATATTATACAAGTGCGGACAAAATATATTAAGCAATCAATACTGATATTTATAAATATATACGTGCATATATAGGTATATATGTATGCATTCAACTGAGCATATAGGTAGGGAAAACCACTACAGTCGAACTGCTCACGTACAAAAAATTTATTTCTTCGTTAACAACCACCTAACAACTCAAATGACATTGTTATACCCCACAATAATAAAGGGTGTTACAATTATGCTGCATACATATTCATACCGCAATATGAGCTTGTAAGACTTAGAAACCAATTGACAGCAACAATTATTAATTATTAAATCATCTTACAATTCTCCGTAAAAGAAATGTTATCCAATTCTACCTATTAAATAAAGTCTGAAAAATAAAATAAATCTAAATCTCTTCTAATCATCTCCATATGGGTACTATGTGCTAATATAACTCCCACCACCAGAATATAGGTAGTACACATATATATATATGTATATGTGGGATGTAACTATAAAAAATATTTAGACATATGATAATATTGGTAGTAAATTTTTAGATAATTATTTATTATTATAGCTACGTGTTTGAATTCGATTGATAATTATACACTATATATATTTACATATAAGATGTACTAACTTATAAATACTATTGCTTTTCTTTCACCTTATTATTTATCCATTCTTTATTTAATGGAGTACTTTTGGGTACAATTAGATTTAAACCCACTCCAAAATATCCGCCCTCTTTATTTTCTTATTATTATTTCAATTTCAATTGATTTACCAAATTAAAACCAAAATTTTGTTTTCGATCTCCAATTTGCAACAAATGGGTGCTAGTCTGTCCAATCAAAAGGAAAACAGATGTTTCCTTATCTTTGATTCACCTGGAAATTTGCGCATAAGAGCTCCTTCAGCCGACTGGGGATGGCACCACAAGGAAGAGAGTGTTTACCGTGGATGCCCCTCACTTCAAAATGGCTTTTCTCGGATGTTCTACAAACTAATGAAAATTTCCTCCGCCAACTTGATTGGGGCTATTAGACAGTTTTGCCTAGACTTTGTTTATTATTTAAGGTATTCATACTCATATCTTAGAGGCTACTGCTATTAAAGTTGGGAAATTTTTATTGATTCCTATTATAACTTCACTGAGATTCATGTTAGGATTTGGATCCATTTCCAGTAACTTTTATGGACTTGCAGATAAATATCATCATCTAGAAGTTATTTGCGAAATGACATCCGGTTTTTTCTATAGAATAGCCACTGTGAATTACTATCATATATATAAAGGCAAATTTTTCGGGCCATTTGTTTCGGAGCGAATAGTCCAACTTCTGTAAGTTGATTCAAATCAACTTCAGAGACCAAGTTCTGGAGTCAACATCATTGGCAATTATACATACATACATATATATATATATATATATATATATGGTGGTTATGGATAACTACTCATTATAATTGAACATAGAATCTAAAAAAGTGTAAATTGCAAAAACATCCCTTTATGTTTGTCTCATGTGTAATTAATCCCTTTATCTTTAAAAATGTGCACTTAAACTCCAAATCTTTAAAAAATTGTGTATATAAATCCCCAAAAGCAGTCAAAATGCACATTCTTAAAAGATTTGAAGGTTTAAACTTACTATTTCAAATATAAAAGGGCTAAGTACATATGAAATAACATAAGTGGATATATTTACAATTTTACTTTTTTCAAAATTTAGGAGTAAAATATGACAGCCAAAAAAAAAAAGTCAACAAATAAATAAAAAATAAGTAAATATTATTAACTATAAAAAAAAGCAAGATCCAAAATTTACTATAAGATCATTAGTATTTTAAGTAATTTAAGGTTCTAAATTAATATTACATAATTAATACCTTTCAAAAAAGTGACTAAAACTCAAGAAAGGGGCAAAGAACCTAAATGAATTGATCTTACAAAAATTTGGAATGATTTTCTTCCATTTGTATATCATTGAATCTCATATTTTTGCTATTTTGATTTTCCTCCCCTTTGGATTTTAATATTTTTGCCAACAACATCTTTCATAAACTTTGGAATTTGCACTTTTAATTGATTAATTAACTAATAAATTATTTTTGAAATCGTGCAAATTAAACCCATAAATCTTTACAAAAATGTGTATTTAGGCTCCAAAAATAGTTAAAATGTACACTTTTTTTAAAGATTTGGGATATGAATGCACAATTTCAAAGACAAAGGGATTTAGTGCATATGGAGTAAAGATAAGGAGGTGTATTTGTTATTTCCCTTTTAAAAAACTATCCACTATCACTAGTATGTGTTCTAATGTTACTAATAATTACACACCATAAATATATTTATATTATTTAAATCCCACTTTATTTTGATGTCTTACATTGTTATATCTATATTATTAAAATCAAAAAATTAATTTCATGACTATCCATAACTACCAAAAGTGGTGTATTTATAGTTTTATATTTTAATTTATATTATTCAATATCCCATATACTATTCATTTCAATTGCTCTTCCATCTAAGTTATTTTTTCAATTCACAAAACCCATTTTAAATTCATTTTTTAAAAATAATAATAGTCAAATATGTAATTAAAATAAAAAATCTTCCCCCTCCTTTTCTTCTTCATCTTACAAGCTTGCATTAAAAGAAAAATAAACAAAAGGAAATCAAATAATGATGTTTCTAGTAATTTGAAATATAATTTTATTTTATTTTTGCACACACATAATATGGATGTATATCTACTTGTATATATATATATATATATAAACGGAACGTGTATTATGAATCTTATCCAACATCAGCATTGATGATGAATGATGATAAACATATCCAGTGCAGCCAATAAAGTTTTAGTCGCTGTCTTTCTAGATTGACTTTTAACAACCATGCCAATTCACTCTTGGTTTAACTAACAATAAATGAACATTAATAAGTCAATGTGGAATGACGCAGCGAGACTGTTGGTTCCAGTCTGGCCTATGTGATGACAAAGAAAGAATGGATATGCGCATACATATTAGGAGTCGTCTCGAATACCAACCAATGGGAGGAGACTCGGTAGTCATCAGGATTATTGAGTGGTGGAAAAAAAATTAAACCATCCCTCAATTTTATTCCACTCAAACTATTCTAGATAACAACGACGGATGGATCCTGGGGGAGCCAAAGGGGCTCTGAGAGAAAAAATTAATTATAAAAATGTAATAAAAATTATATTTATTATATGTATATTTTAAAATTAAAATTTAATAAAATATTATATATAGTTTAACAATTAAGTAAGTATTTATCAAATAAGAGATCATGGGTTTAATTCCAATGATAGTTATTATTATTATTTTTTAGGATACATTTATTACTATATTGCTTAAATGATATCTTCATTTTTATTTTTTTCCAAAATAATTAATAATGTAAAATTCCATCCTTTATAAAAATAACTATGTTCTCTTGAATTGCTATTTATGTAATATTTTTACATATAAATGATAATTACAATACTAATGCTATAAACATTTTGGCTTATCACATAACATATATATATATAAAGAATATAATACTTTACGTATCTTTCTTATAATTATTATTATAAGAAGGAATAAGAATTATTGAATCATTAATTACCCATCACATATATTGAAATTAACAATCTTTATATTATTATTAATGATACAATCTTATCGTATCATCATTGCAAAAGATAACAAAAAGAAAAAATTCAAAAAATGCTTTTATTGAAATGAAGCTAATAAGATGAATTAAAAGAGTTCTACATTATGGAACTTTATACCATACACAAATCTTTTAGACAAGAGAAGGGGAACGAGATTTTAGTGCTATAAGGTCATATATGAAAGTTCAATAAACAGAATATTAAAAAAAGAAAAGAAAATAGAGGAGATTAGAATTTATTGTGCTCTATTTAAAATCAATCTTTGTTATTCTTATCCTTTAAATCCTTGTGACAAGACAATTATTTAGGTCTTTCAACCAACAAACAACAGTTAATTAAACCTTTCAATTATGTATTTCAAATATATGATGAAATATCAATATTATTTTTGAATGAGAAGAAACATAGTATAAACATTAAAAAATATGTTGTTCTTTTTGCTCTATTTGTAGTTTACTCTTTAAATACATTTGTATGAAATTTTGGTTTATGACAAAATTTATTAACTTTTATGTATTAATTTAATTTCTTTATAAACTAATGGTTAAATTTCAATTAATATTTGCCATAATGAAAATGCAAAAAGCCTATTCTTTTACTTTGTTACAAAGTGTATCAAGTACCATTAATTATTTTTCATAAAAAAAATTCAAAATCTCCTTCCAAATAAATATTAGAAAGTGTTATAGTACACTTATTTACAAAATATTTTTATATAAATCAAATGCATATAAGCAATTTTACTATAATTTAGATATGGTCAATCCATAACCCCTCCCCTCCCCTCCTCACCACCACCACCCCTACCTATCTACCCCCTTAGCATCCAAACTTTGAACATACCATTAGAAAGTGATTCATTAGTTAAACCTTCATGAATAAATGATAATATTAATTACATTTCAATGTATCATGCTCTTTAGGAAAGATAATATAATATATATCATGCTATTATTTTTTTAACAAAGAAAAAATTAGTGTCTATTTTCAAAATTGGGAAAATTACAAAATTTAGCCAACCCCTTTTCTATTTCAATCCTCAATAGTTAATTTTTTTATTTTAGTGCATAAAATTTGTAAACAAGTTTTCCATTAGTTTGCCGCTGATTTTTTTTTTTTTTGTTAGGAATTACATGTAGCACCATCTTATTGGTTCATGTATTTACATTAAATAAATATAATAAAAAATAAATAAAGTAATAAAATAGGAAAAAAATTAAAAAGGAAGAATGGAATACAAATTTATAATATAAAGTAAGAAAATAATATATATGTATGTTAATAGCGAATTTTCATTAAGATTGTCAACGAACTACTAACCTATTCTGGGTTGGAAAGTTGCTTTAAGCCAAGTAATTATAACACTATTTAGTCATTACAACAGCCTGTCATGACTTGTCAATAGTAATAGTTCATCACCTAAATTGTTGACTTAGCTCAAAAGCTTTACTAGCTCGAGATAAGCTAACTAACCTAGATTCACAGGGCTAAATCACTGAGACCTTGCCAATGAAGTTCAAATATTCAAATATTAAGATAAGGACACGAATAGTTCGATGGTTGTCTTAATATTCATCTCAGATTTATCATATTTATCACATGCTTTAAGGGAAAATTACAACAGAGGGGATCAACGTTTGGGGGTAAGTTCAAATAAGGGATCAACCTTTTAAAAAATTCAAATAAGGGATTAAAATTTCATAAAATGGTTCAAATAAGGGATAAGCATTTCGAAAAATTCAAATAAGGAATCAACATTTCAGAAAGTGATATAAATAATTTTATGGATTAGCTACTATGAATTTTTCATTTGCACCACTTTGTGAAACATTAATCCCTTATTTGAACTTTTTGAAACGTTTATCTCTTATTTAAACTACTTTCAAATATTGATCCCCTCCATGATAATTTTTCCTATGCTTCAATTAACAGAGCTCTACATGTCAAAGATGGTTGAATTGCCCTTATCTACTCATCTCCGACAACTGTCACCATGCATTAGAAATAGTAGAGGGACTAGTGTAGAAAGACTCTCTAATTCTCTAACTCTTTACCACTTCTCTTTACTCCTATATTTCTCTTAATATTTCACTAACTTAGGTATTAGAATGGCAATGTGAACAACCTTATTACCCTCATAGCATAACATCTTCCTTCTTTTACAAATCCAATTGCTTAGTGAAATTCGACTTATGATATTTTGGCACCGTCTATAGGAACTTAAGTGATTTGATTTCAAACAACTTCACGAAGATACGTATTTAAAATGAAAATTTAAGGGTCAAGATCATTTAAGCAGTTACATCACACATAGGTGCGACAAGTACTAAACTAACATCTATCCTAAGCGTCTCAAGGTTTTGAGAAACACAAGGACATGCCATTCAAAAAGCGAAAGTTCGTAATGTTTAAGAGATCATATCAACACGAGCAAGTGAAAAAAGATCATTGTTTTTAAAAGTCATTCAAAACAATTAGAGAACTATTCCTAAGTAAAGCATTTAGCACAAGTGACTAATTTTTTATCACTTACTTGCTTCAATTGATGAACCCAATACTTAAACAATTACTCCCATTTTTTATCAATCAACCATGGGAGTCGAGGGGGGGGGGGGGTGCAAATATCAATAGTGGATTTTCATTAAGATGGTTGGCAAGCTACCGAATTGTTCCAAGCTTGAAAGCTACTTTAAGTTAAGTAATTATTACATTATTGAGTCATTCAAGCAAGCTGTGACTTTGTCAATGGCAATAGGTTAGTACTTAAATTATCAAGCTATCTTAAGAGCTTTACCAGCTTAAGAGAACCTTGGATTGATAAGGCTAAATCATTGAGGTCTAATCCATGAAGTTCAAATATTTAAATATTAGGACAAATGCACAAATAATTTGATGGTTGTCCTTGAAAATAACCGCTCAACTACCCCTTATCTCTCACATTTATCACATGCTTCAATTAATGGAGCTCTGTGATTAAGGGCAATTCAGGCAATTAAATTGCCCTTAACCACTTATCTCCGAAAACTGCCACCATGCATTATAAGTAGTCGAAGGACTAGTATAGTAAGACTCTTAGATTCCTTAACTCTTAACCACTTCTCTTTACTCTCATATTTCTTCCCAATATTTCATTAACTTAGGCATTGATAGTGGCAATGTCGGACAACCTTGACAAAATCATAGCACAACATCTTCCTTTTTCTACAAATCCAATTGCTTAGCAAAATTCAACCAACGACGATATATATATATATATATATATTGAGTAAACTAAAAAATTTAAGAAATTGGAGAATTAAAAAAGATGAGAAAAATCTAGAAAATTAAAATAAAATTTAGTCACTATAAGGCTAGGGGGTAGTTATAGGCTAACCGTATAAGTGGTTGTGTGACCTTATTCACAAGTAGTCGCTGGCCACCTCGACCATGGGATGGCTAGAGTAGCCTCACCATGCAAAGGGGGTTATGTGACTCATTAGTGGTCTTGGGTAGCCTCCATTTATTCCTTGTCTTAAGGTAGCCAAAACTATTTTTTATTGAAAATTTCTAGATTTTTCTCCTTTTTCATTTTCCATTTTTTGTTTTTTGTTTTATTTAACATATATAAAGATATATTATTTTCTTACTTTATATTACAGATTTTTTATTTTTCCTAATTTTTTATATTTTTATTACTTTATTTATTTTTATTTTTGCTTACATTATTTATTTAAAGAAAATACATGAACCAATAAGATCATGCCATTTGTAATTCTAATGAAAAAAAAAAACTAACGATAAACAAATGGAAGACTTGTTTGCAAATATTGAGGACTAAATAGAAAAAATTAAATATTTAAGAATCAAATAAAAGAGATGCCAAACATTGAGGACTAAAATCTATTTTTTTTTCCATCAAAATTGGAAATTTAAATTGGGATTTCTTTTCCAACTAAATCCTATAATTGTTGGAGGAAACGAAGTTAAACCTGATATATCTATTTGAGATCGGTATGTATATTGCTAAGCTATAAGAGCCTTGGGAATTTGGGAATTGTGAAGAAAAAAAAATTCTTCAATTTTTTTCCTTTTATTTTTCCTCCTTTCTACTTTCCAATTATATATATCCATTAAAATGTTGACCGTATGTGTATTCCTACCCTTCCAGCCACATAACCCACCGTTCTCCTACCTATCTCAATCTCCAATATTCTTATGTTGGGAAGCCGACTGTTGCCATATTTGCATCTTCTCATTAGGCCATGGAGTAAACAATTCATCCCTTCCAATTGCTTCAACTGCTTTATCATAACGTGTTTGAGGATACCCTATGCAGTTGTAGAAGATTTTCAAGACTAAAGCCACTATAGAAAGACATCTCAAGTCCTTTAACACAGCATTATAACTTTCACTAAGATTTATAGTCATGAAACTATATTTAAAACCATCATGTGCTCTAGTCCTCCTCTCCTTAGAGATATTCTCAAACCAATTGTATGCATCCTCATTCCTTTTTCTTAGTTCCTCCATGTAATAATTAGGCTTTAACGGTTGTACTTTAACATGAGCTATAGTGACCAACTTCTTCAATGGGGTACTTTGAACTTTATATTGAAGTTGCTCGTGACATGTCAATACCATATCACCACTCACAAAAGGTTCTTACCAACAAACATCTTTATGCCTAACAGCTTCATTGATGCCAACATGTCGATTGAATATAAGGCATATAGTTTGTCCGTCACCATGCCTACTAACAACGTATTCCTTAAACAACATTAGAAACCATGCTAAGTAAATGATTCTTCATCTACTAATGCTACGCCAAAGGAACTATATGATTAGCATCATGCATGCTACATGCATTAATAATTTGTCCTTATATTTCCCATACAAAAAGTGCCATCAATGCTTACAACTAACTTGCAGTTCCGAAAGGCATGTACATAAGGACCAAATGTTCAAAACACTCTATAGAATATATCAATGTGTTTGCTATCCTTTACACTCGATACATGTTCCCAAGTAATAGGAGGACTTGGGTTAGTCTGTTGGATAATATTCAATAACTTTGGTAGCTCTATGTAAAATTTATCCCAATCACCATACATTACTTCAACCACTTTCCTCTTACCATCCCAAACTTGCCTTTTGAAAACTAAGTAATTGAAGTTATCTATGGCAGATTGTTTATGGACAATACAAAACTCCTAAAAACTTTAGTATAAGCTAGGCTAATCACTAGAAAATATTTAGAGATATAAGTGAGATAAGTTAAAATCACTAAGAAAAATTTGAAAGATATAATCAAGATTTGCTAGCACACCTAAAAATAGTGATAAGATCTTCTCCTATTCCTTATAAATTCTCATAGAATTGACTAGTCAATGGTAGAAGTGTTTGGTCAACCAAAGTCAATATAAGGTATCAACTAATTTAAAAAACATATCAAAACTAACAATACAAGTAAATCCTTATAACCAACAAATGAAAAAGGTCACTTCGTTTACTTAATAGAATTGACAAAAGCAAATTATATTATCAAAACAAGTTAAGAATCAATCAAACCTTAACCAAATAATTAAGAACTAAAGATGTATGTAATCTTATCAATAAGCCAGAAAAAAAAAAAATCAAGTCTTAATGCATCATGAAGTGGCACCAATAATGTTTTCCATTTGCCAATCTCTACACAAGCTGTGTAAAATCTCAAAGGAAAAAAAAAAAGAAAGGGGGAATAAAAGAAAATAAGTAAATAAATAACTATTTTATGTAAGGGGCATATCAGTACTATTCAAAAGTGGTACGGGTAGTTTTGGACATGGAAAAGTTCCACGAACCCTAATATAAAAGCCCCATATTGAGTTTAAAACCCCTTTTTATGGCTTTATGAACTAGGGTTTTCGTACAAATTCCAAAACAAGGAAGGGAATCCATGTTTATCTAAGGAGATCAAACTAAAAAGGGATCAAGGTAAGATTGTTAGATCTTTTTCTCATTGAATTCTTGATCAATTTTGTAAAAACTTCGTTTTTCCACGTAAGGTAGCAAATAAAACGAGCTAGGGTAGTTCTATGCATATCTTACAGCGAATTTTCGATGGTGGACATGAGTAATGGATCTCCAAAGGTAAGAATTCGACGATTTCCTTATACATGTTGTTTCCTTGAGTTTTGTTTAAATGGTAGAATTGAGATGAGATTTGATCATATAAATGCTTTCAAATTGGTGTTTTGAGGGTTATGGAGTTTTGTCGCAATGGGATAACAAGCTAAGAGTGGTGGTTTTCGAAAGTGTCGAGGATGAGGATGTGTTGAAGGGGGTATACACCACTACAGTTTGTAGAAAACTACAGACTACATGCTAGCATCTAGAATAACCCCCTTTAGCATCTAGATACAAGGGGGAAAATTCTGCTTGACCATGGTGTCTAGATGCCACTTGATGTAGCATCTAGATGCCATGACCCCTGTTATGTACTGCGACAACCCCCTTTGTTTGTTGATATCTTTTGAGTGTTTCTTTTCATTCCTAAACCCTTCTAAAAGTTTTTCTAAACATGATTCTCCACCCTAAAATGCTTTATACACCAATCTAACATCTTAGTAATCTTAGTTACCTTATGTGACATGAGTTATAAGTGTATGTAGGTTGTGATCTTGAGTTAAAGGGTGATGTTAGATTAGTTAAAGATACAGAGAAGGTGTATCATTCTAGTATAAATTTAGGCCATGAATTAAGTTTTGATGTTTATGTTATGGCATGTTATACGGAGGTTATTGTTTCGATTTCTAATGAGTTAATGAAATCAAGTACGAGATATTTACTTGTGTTGTATGGATGCTAATTAGGAAAATCAACCAAATTTAATAAATTATTCGAGCTAAATTGTGTTGTACTGTTTTGCTTGCTAAACCCAAGGGATTGGGAGGGCCAAACCTTAGGGTGACACTTTGATGATCTTTCTGTAAGGGTGTCCTGATTGGAGTTATGCTTAGAAATGATCCAAGTAGATCTAGGTTGTTGCTTGGTTACTAGTTATTGTGGAGGACCCACACCAATGCTATGTGGTACGAATATATTTATGTATATTGGGGTTATGCGTACCCCTTTGTTGCTTGTTGGATTAAATGAAGATAATCAAATCGTTGGTTGATTCATTTTGCATTTCATGTTCAGGTGTCATTAAATTGTATGTTCACACACATGTGATTATCTATTTCATACTGGGCTCCAGCTCATCCCTCCTTAAATTTTTAGGTGTAGGTACAGGTTGAGGCAAAGTCAGTACAGTGGCTTAAACTTCAAGGTAATACAATAGGTTTTGTTAAATATTTTTCAAATGTTAGTAATGGCTTCATGTAGTTATGTAAGATTGAGATTATGG
Source organism: Lumnitzera racemosa (assembly GCA_024138005.1). NCBI lineage: Eukaryota > Viridiplantae > Streptophyta > Magnoliopsida > Myrtales > Combretaceae > Lumnitzera > Lumnitzera racemosa. The sequence goes on from JAMXBC010000011.1 coordinate 65,101,884, forward strand.
ATTGAATTAGTTATTTGACTTTTAGTATTAACTTTTATTGTTGTATCTTGAGTTACGAGAAGTCACTTGAGACTTCTTTAGTCAAATTATGTGGTTAAAGTAGAATAGTTAGGATTCCTTATATGATCTGTAAATTTTTATTTAGAAGATTTATAAAGTTTTATATTGTAGATATGATGGATTTATTTGAATTGTTCAATTTTACTGAAAAGTCTGTAGAATTAAATTTTGTGAACCTATTTGGAGGTTAAAATGTAAATTTTTGGAGATTTTAGTTGAAGATTTATGCTTGACTTGTCAATGGAGGTTAAGAGTACTTAACGAGCGGTAGCGTTACAACTAACATAGTATCAAAGCTTAGGTTTTAGACCATAGAAAAGTTAGATTGGTGAATCATAGCACAACTTAGGCTGATAAATCATAAAGGAGTATAAGTTATAAATCTTTAGGAAATAATCTACAGGACAACAAGATGGCAACAGTGGGCAAAATAGGGGGTTTGTTTAGAGCAGAAGTAAACCATTACCTTTGCCATTTTACCTTATATACATAATTTGATCTCTATATTTTCCTTTCATGTTTTATTTGCTATATTACTATGTATTGCATATGTATTAAAATATCTATTTATTTGCCTTATTTGCTCTTTGTTCCTTTAGGTTTCTTTTCTTTTGTTTCTTTTATCTTCCATAGAGGGTGATGATGTGGTTTGGCTAAGCTAATCCATAATAAGCTCAATGTAATGAATAAAAAGTCGAGCATGGCATAAAATAACCGCACATATAAATAATAATCTATAGCAGTCATAGATAAAAGATTTGACAAACTGCCAACAAATTTATGACTAGGTACATATTTAATATAGTCAAATATATATATAGTAATTTACATACTAAGTGTCACACCCTAAACCAAGGAGTTGTAATAGCCTTGCCCTGTAAACCAACCTAAACTAGAAGCTAGCTACTTTAACTGGTAATGTAGGTATAGTTTATATAAGGCATTTACCACTCCACCACTTTGAGCCATCCAATTTTGAATATAATATATATCAACTTGTGATGTAACTTTTCAAAATAGCTTTTGAAAATAATTATGTGGCTCAAATGATTGAAAAAACAAACTGTATAAATCATATAGAGTACAAAATATTTATTCTTAACAAAAGGTCTCAAGAATTAAATTGACTAGGAAATAAAGTGATTAGTAAAGGATTTATAAAAGTTCATGGGTTTATAGAGTATAGTAACAATATCCATAATTGAAAATTAAAGGATCATTAGTGGAGACCTTATTAGTTTCCTTACAAGATAGTAAAACCAACAAACAAATAAAAATCCAACCCATTAGTCTTGAATCTCTCTCCTCAAACCCATTATCTAATCTTTTGAAACTTGGAGTAGTATTGTTATATCTACTAGGGAACCTACAAAACAACTATAAGGGAATAAGTAATAACTTACTCAGTAAGTATGATAGAGACAATAGCACACATTTGATATAGAATAACTAGGGTCTTCAAGCAAGTTTAGTTAGATGCTATACATGTACAAATAAGAACTATCACACGACATTATCTAGTCTGTCATGAGATTAGAGAAATTGTGCCTACTTTAATCTTGGTTAAGGAGTTTGACATAGAGCACTCATAAATCGAAACTAAATCAAGGCTTGTGCTATAGAGATTACACTTTACCTGAGACTACCTTCAAATCACAATCCCTAATCTTATCATAGCCTCCTTTCCTATCACTTAGTTTGACTAAGGGTGGAGAAATAACTATTTCAGCTATTTTTATCAAAGGGTCCGTGTTTGCCCCAAGAATCCTAATCATTCCCCTTGGTAGGTTACAATGCATGTTCATTTAGAAGTTAGGCCAATTTTGAGTTAGATTGCTTTTGCGCTAACCAAGCAATTTTCAAGTAGTCCAAAACAAGCAATATCTTAAAGCAACTACTACATATAGTGTAGCACTCCATAACAACAATATAATATTCAAGCATACACACTGTGTTACGCCCCGAAGTCGCAAAGTCGCAATAGTCCCGCCGTGTAAACCATTCTATGATAGTAACTGACCTCACAGTGCCTACCACAGAGATAATCTACACAAGGCGTCGACGACTCCTCGCTTTGAAATAAACAGTTCGATTAATAATTATACTACAATTATGATAATTATCACAAAGTTCTATAAAACATAGATACTTATAAATAAGTCCACAGAGCTTCCTAGGAAGTTTTACACAAACACGACAGTTCACTAGATTACATAATAACTATTAGTCTTTCCTTCCTAATTACATAGTCATTCTAGTCACACATTATATTAAGTAACTTGATCCTTACACCCCTGGCTTCAAACGGACTAACCTCTAGGTAATTGTAGGGCGGCATAGTACTTAAAGTGTTCACAAATCAGAACCTGTAAAAGGATCTATAAGGGTATGAGCAACTAAAGCCCAGTAAGTTGAATTGGAGACTCATGAATGCATACAAGCACAAACAGGGTTATCAAACAATTATTTTCATGCAATGCAACAATCAAGTGTCATCGCACAACGTAGTCCAGTCCGTTGTGAAATCAGAGAAATTTCACCCGCTCTAATCTGGGTTGAGGAGTTCCATATTATGCAGCAGCTCACAACCAAACCCAGGCTTGTGCAATGGAGACCTCGCTCCTCCTATGACTACCTTCGAACCATTGACTTCACCTCCGCTGCGACCTCCTCTCCTGTCACTTAATTCGACTGAGGATGAAGGGATCATTTTGCAATCCTGCGCTATCCCTTTCGAAGGGGTCGGTATTTGGTTGGAGAGTCCTATGATCCCCTAACGGGTTGCAATGCATGATGTTTTCGGTTATTAGGGTCGACTAAGATTAAATGCCGGTTAGGGTATTCAACAAGTTCATACCAATTCAATCAGTCACAAAGTCATTCACAGTACAAATTCCAGCACGAATTCAGATACATCAAGCACAAGCGTAAACTATTTACAATCACAATCATATACAAGCCTAAGTCTCCGAGTACTACGAAACTAGTACTCTATTACAATAAGCAATAACCCAACTTACTTGAATTTGCTCGATCGCTCGATCCTCTAGTTGCGAGCTGATTTGTTTCTGGGTGTCCTATAATACAAATAGGTTCTTTTAGTACTTATATTTTATGGATTCTTATTCTAATTCATAATATAACTCATTTTCCTCATGTATACCTATAACGTATTAATGATTCGTTGTGTTTTATTTCGGGGTTCGGCTCCTAAACTAGATTCTAGTTTTAATTCCTAAGTCGTAATTAAGCTCGAATCCTAATGTGATATTAATCACATTATGCTCGGGTATTCAAATATCCTATTGGGTCGTAATTTTTGTATTCTGAACTATTTGGTACACGCTAACCCTAATTGAGGTATCGGATTTGTTCCCGGTGTTTAAAAATCTTACATTTTGAGATATTTACTTAAAATTAAATGTCATTTCAGATTTATTATTTTTCTGATTTCTATTATAATATTATCTAATAACCTTATTTTTTTTAGATTTATTAATTTACATTTTCACATATTACTAATTTATTATATTACTTACCTAATTGCCCTAATTAACCATACTTAGTACCTAAAGGCTAGGATTAAGGTTCCACTGCAGAGATTAACTTCCCTAAACCTCTAATTAAGATCCAAATCAGTAATTAACATCCTAATCACCTAATTAACCTTAAATCACCCAATTTTACCATCATTTTAGGGCTAAAAATTAACTTAAAAATTTCGAAAATTAATTTTAAGAAAATCGCTTTATAGCACTGTTATACATCATATGAGCATCCTACAGAAAAATTTTGAACTCCAAACTACATCCTTAAGCCAATTTATTTTCCGGTTCACTAATGCTCGGTTTTGAACAATTTGTTAGGGACCCTATATTTTCAAACATAATTAAACCAAATAAATATTTTTCCCTAAATCTACATACAATAAAACCTCATAATAACAAGTTTCATAATTTTCTGGGCAAAATAAATAATTTTACAAAATTATACAAAAATCGGGTGAATAAATGACTAACCGGTCCGAAGCTTTTGGGCTGTCCAAACCCGGTCGAATGTTGTCGGCCGGTCTAGGCAGTGGGTCTACTGTAGGGTGGTGGAGGTGGTTCGGTCCCACGTGGTGGTGAGTGGCGGGTTTAGCTTACTTGCCTAATTTGCACAGTTTTCCCTTTTTTTTTATTTTTCTTGATTTTCTCTTGATTTTTTCGATGTTTTGATTTTTTTCAGATCTTAAACTGACCAAAAGACTTTTGGAATTTTTTTCCCTATTTATAGACAATTGTATAATTTAATGTGCATTAATTTGATGGGATTTTGCTCATTTTCCTAAGTTTTTGGCTTTTAGGTTGTCCAAATTTGATTGGTTAATTTTTCTTTTTCTGATTTGAAGCTGCCACGACCTGATCTTACTTCATCTTATCCTCTTCTGATTTTTTTCTAATTTTTTTATAATTATTTTATAATTTTCTTTAATTATTTGTTTAGTTTTTGGCCAATTTAGGTAATTACGCGTATTTTTATCTACACGTAAATACATGTGGTGTACACGTGAATAGTCCTAATTATTATTTTGGTCATTCTAAAATTTTTAGTATACATATAATCTATCTCTAGTAATTTATTAGTTATTTCATGACACTTTTCGCATTTTCGGTAATTAATACCTATTATACTTAAAATTTGAAAATTTTATAGTGTCCTATTTTATTACTTATTTTCTTAAATTCAAGTTTACGGGGTCAGTTTTACTAATATTCCTCTCAATAGTTTCTAATTTGGGTTTAATCGGATCCTTTAACCGATCGCCTTAAACCTTGGGTTCTAAGTTCAATCCTACGGTTGCTTGACTTGGCTTTTGGGCTTACACACTGCATACACAACTTACAATCATAAGCAAGACACATATTAAGGTTTCTTAGTATTCTTAAATAATACTCTAAAGCGCGGTGAAACACTAATCTCACTTATCTGGATATGTAACACTTAATAACCGTGCATATGGGTCTTATCCGCTTCGATTTTCCCCTAAATATGGAATATAATCACATTAGTTTTACCAAATATAAAGTATATGAGTTCATTTAAACAATTTAAGTATGGTTATGACTTACCTTTAGCAAGTTATGTAGGCTTGGTATTAAGTTCTTTGAGTAAGTTTTGAAAAGCTTGCTTAATACCAAGTTTAGGTCTTAGAACTTTCTTATGAAGTCTTTGTACAATTGTCTTTAAACTAGTAAACTTCTGACCAAGTCTCTAATTATCCTAGTTATACTCCTTACTCTAATCAACTTTCTGAATAAGCCTCTGAAGTCATTTCCTTTAAACATTCCACATCCATCAATCCCCAGATCAACTCCTTGAAGCCATTTCAATCACATCTCCCTTATCAAATAACGTCTTATATAAGTCCATGACATAGGTATAGCTACGTTCCTTTCACTATCTAACCTTTTAGTTAAGCCTCTGAATCAAAGAACAAATCCTCCTCTTTATAGACTAACCCTCTAAAGATGTCTTTGAGGTGATTTCATATAAGCCTTCTAAAGCAACCAAACCTCTTGTCAAATCTTTGAAATCATAACAATTACACTTCTTTCACCAATTAACTTCCTAAACAAGGCTCCGACATATTTAGAATTAAAATCCTTTCATCCACCAACCTTTTGAGCATATCTCTAAAGTCATTTCAACCATACTTCTCTTGCTAAATACTGTCTTAACCAAGACTTTTATACAGTTATAATCAAGATCCTTACACTAGCTAACATTTTGGTCAAGTATATGAACCAAGAAGTTAAGTTATTCTTTTACGAGATCAACCATTTGAAGAACCCTATGAACAAATTCAATTCATTAGTTACAATTTATAGACACGATAACTCATGACTATACAACAGGTCCATCATGACCATGATCTCCATATCACCAAAACTTCCCATTTTCCAACTTTAATGCATTAAGCCCATAACTAATAATAGGTGCATGATTCAACTTTACTTCAATCCACTCAACTCCTAATCATGTCCTATAGTAGAAAATAACTCCTTTAAACTCCAATATAGGCACAAATGGTTTTCCTTAAGGTTAATTACAAATAATTTTTAAAAATAGTACTTTTCTCTAAATTTAAAGGTCTACAAATTCTCATAAATCATGGGAAATACTTTTGTCCAAAAATTCTTCATACAATTCTTACATGCAATATGAGGATGTTCTAGAAAAATGTTGGCTTCAAAGTAACGATAATAAGACCATTTAAATCAATTTCAAAAATTGTTTTTCAACAATTTCTTAAGGAGGTCAAATATTGGCTTAAAATCTTATAAATCGATATTTTTCTCAAAAAGTACACTAAAAAATACTTCAAAATAATTTTTCTCATAATTTCTTGAAAAGTGCACCAATTCTGGTTACCTTATTATCGTCTAAGCTAGTTGGTACCACCAATATTAGTTAGTGGTGGTGGTTTGCTTCTAAAAACTCACTAGACCTATGCTCCAAATTATTGCTCGATTCGTGCAGTTTTATTTTCTATTTTTGGAAATTTTCCTTTAATCTTCTTCTTCCCTCTTGAGTTTTTTAGGTCTCTAACTCTTTAAATAACCTCCAAGAAGCATCCACACAATTTTTCCAAGCCTACATATGTAAAATAACTCATTTCTCTCCTCGTACCTTATATATACTTCCTTAAAGTATACTTGCAAAGTGTCTTAGTAAAAAATATATATATATATTTCACTACACCTATCTAAGAAGATTGCTTTGCTAAAGCCAATGTTTCTTAGCAATCTTATTATTTTTAATGGTTTTTTATTAATTTTTTTTTTATAATTTTTAGTTGATTTCACACTTTTTTGAGTAATATAGGTTATTTTGGGTGTACATTTACATGCAATAATTATACCCTATATGTATACATTATTCATATATATTATTTTATGTCATTTCATATCTAAGGTTTAGTCAATTTTTCTTACCTAATTCGCACATTTATGGCAAATAAATTATAACATAGTATAATTTAGTGAAATTAACCATTTTTAACTATAATATTATTATGTTATTATATTCCTATAATCCAAACTTGTAGGGTGTCCACATTTAATTCCTACGATTGGCTCATGAGATATTGCCTCAATTATATTACTTTTGCATACACCACAAACTGTTTGCTCGAAATCTGATACGTAAAACAATGAAGCTCATAATAAGAACTGTATATGTGCTTCATAACCTTTAGTAACGATAAAGATTGAATTGACTCAGAAATAGACCAAGACACACATTAGGTTAATCAAGCACCTTTTTAGTTGACCAAAACATCTATTACGATAATGTTAATAAGCGTATTGGTGTGAAAGACATAAGGGTGTTACAATAATAACATGTTAATAACAATGAGCTTAAGATAAGTAAAGAAGCTGTGAAGTGGAGTAAAGTGTATTAACTTTTGGAGGCTATAGTAGCAATTAATAGTGTTGTAATTGATTATAAGTGGATGAGAAGTGGAATAAATAAGAGTTTTGTAGTTGGATTTGGGGGTACTTAATGCAATAAGGAGAAGGGGTAGAGTCATATGGATTAATGGAACAAAAAGGTAATTATATTAAGAGTGTTGCAAACTAATTGCCATGCCCCAAACCAGGGACATGTAATAGCCCCATTGTATAAACCAACCTACACTAGAAGCTAGCTGCCTTAGTCACTAATGTAGTTATAGTTTACATAAGGCATTCATTACTCCATTGCTTAAAAGAGTCTCATTCAGTACTTAGCAAGATTCAACTTATTGTTTAACTTTTCAAAATAGTCATTGAAAATAATTTTTATAACATAAATTTCGAGTAAAAATTAAGTTATAAGTTGTAAGAAGGATGAAATCTTGCATTTAATAAAGATTCTAAAAGACTTGCATTGTTACGAAAAAATATAGAGTCTACCAAAATTTTACTAAAATCCATAAGCTTATAGAGCGTAGAATTAATCTCATTAACTAAAAACTATCGGTTATCTACGAAGACCCTATTAGTGTTCTAAGAGGTTGATATAGTCGATAAACTGAATAAAAATCCAGTTAGGTAATCTTAAATCTCACTCTCCATCCTCGTTCTCTAATCTTTTAGAACTTGAGGTAGTACTACTGAATTTATTAGAAAACCGGCAAAATAGCTATAAGGGAATGAGTAGTAACTTGCTCAATAAGTAGGATGGAAATAATGGCATATATTCATCATTAAGCAATCAAGGTTTTTAAGTGAGCTTAATTAGATCCAATGCATATTTAAGAAAATGCCATCACATGACATTAACTAATCTATTACGAGTATTACAGAAATTGTGCCTACTTTAATCCTAGTTTTAAAGAGTTTGAGACCACACACTTCATAAATTGGAACTAAACTAGGGCTTGTATGATGAAGAGCACTCTTTACCCAAGACTTCACTTCAAACTACAAACTCCAACATTGTTGTGACCTCCTCTCCTACGACTTAGTTTGACTAAAGGTGGGGAGAAGACCATTTTTGCTATTCTCATGACCGTGTTTGGCTTGAGAATCCTAATTGTTCCCCTAATGAGTTGCAATGCAAGCTTGGTTAACAATTAAGCCAAGTTTATGTTAGATTGCTTGAAGTAATCAAACAATTTAAGATAGTCTAAAGTAAGTAATATCATGAAGTAATCAATATACAAATCTATTACTCAAAATATCATAACCATATTTAAACATGCATGTCGTATACATACAGACATCTAACTTATAACCATAAACAAGATATACACTAAGGTCTCTAAGTATTCTTAAACAATATTTCCAAGTACAGTGAAACACTAATCCTACTTACCTAGATATTGATGCTTATTCTCCTCATGTGTCGCTCTTATCTTCCTTTATTATCCCTAAAATTTAATATGACATCTTTAATTTCCATCCAACATATAATATATATGTTCATTGTGAATATTTAAGTACGTTTTCAATTGTGTTAGGTGAGTTTTCTAAAGTATTTATTAGGTATTAGTTAAGTAGGGTACATTCTGACTAAGGTTTTGACCTAATACAATTTACTGCCTAATAGTTTCTAACTTAAGTTCTGGCTTTAGTAGATTCTTAGAAGTTACAGGCAAGCAACTTTCTAATCTTGTCTTCGGCCTCTATTGATCTAATATTTAATATCAACCATCTTTAAATTTCCAATTGCTACTACACTTTACATCTTCTATCGAACTACTTTCTAACTTAGGTTCTAACCCAGCCTTGTAGTATAAGTTATTGTCCGAGTGGCTTCTGACTCATATTCTGACTCTAATAAAAATATAAAGTTCATATATATTCTAATTCTCATGTATAAACTTTGGTAAAATACTTATTAAACATCCATTTTGCTATATTATACTAATTAGTTCAACTATTTTACTAACCGCACCTAAAGAACATAGAAAGTTACTGTAAAAACCCTTACACATGTCCAAGGTTCAATTACACCCCCCCCCCCCCCCCCCCCCCCCCCCCCCCCCCCCCGACCATCTACCCTTCAGCATTAGTTTCTAATATACTCTACTCAAAAACTATTTTTCATACCCTTCTACATAATATTTTAACTTACCTTCTAACTTACTTTCTAACCTACACAAAACATACTTTGAATCCTCAAATCACATAACTCTAGCATCTATACCCTTGCTTCCTCACACCAATACTTTGAACCAACACTTCAAACCTCAAATACAACGATAAAGCAATACTTGAAGACCCAATTACTCAATTAAACATCCATTCAAAGAGTTTTCAGCCACATGCATGCTAACTAGAGAAAAAACTCGAAAATTCAACTTTTGAATTTTCAAAAACTCTTTTCATGGAATCAAAATAAACATGTTAAAATATTTGTACATAAGTTTTGGGATCAAAACAACATTGTTTTTGGCCTAGTTTCTTATGGAATACATATTTGACTTAGAATTTGAAAATTTTGGTTGCATTTTTGGATTCTAAATAAAAAATTTCTTAAGGAAACCCAAAATTATAATTTTTATTAGTCATTTTCTATTTTTAGAAAAATAGATTCAAAATTGAGTAAAATCGAAACTCATCACTACATGCAACTTCGGCAGCCGTCTAGGGGTAGGGGTTTGTCTTTCCAAGTTAACGCCACCTCCTTTATCTCTAAGTGGTTTGGCTTGCTCCTAGGTAGTAGCTAGCCTAGGGAACTTGAAAGACCCCAATTTGCATTATTTTTCTTTAATTTTTTCATATCTACACTTTCCACACTTCCAAAGCTCCTCTATATTTTTTCCCAATCATAAACTATCCAAACTTTATTTTAGAAATGATCCTAAGATTTTATAATGTATCCTTGTCGGTGGAGAGATTTTTCTTGTGCCAATTGTCCTATATTTTGTATTTTCCTTGTATTATCCTTTGTTTTATCCCATGGTGAGGTGTCCTTAAACTACTTCAACAATTTTCCATGCCCCTTTCCTTGTTTTTCCATGTCCACCTATTGTCTTGAGAATTTTTCTTTATTTATTTGGTAATGTGCACTCATTTTTAAGTATTTTAGACAATTATAGGTACATATATTTATATAATAATTATAACTGATGTGTATGCATGTCTTTTATATATTATTTTATGTACAAGACTAATTATATTACTCATATAATTTATCTTTAAGGGTTCATTAATTTTCGAGATCTAATTTGCTCATTACTAATAATATAATAATATTAATAAATTGTTACTATTTTAGATATATTTTTAAATTCTAAGCCTACAAAAATGCCTCGACTAATATTTTTGAACCCTTCATAAGTTTCTAACCTAATCAAGTTATGTTTTCGAACGTCTTTTGAACACCCTAAATAGACTACTGAGCTTAGTCACAAGAGCGCAGGCCTCATACTAATAAGTGAAGTGGTCACTTAAGTTCATCTATCGAAAAGTTTATGTTTGGATATTTGGTTATAAAGAATTTTTTTTAGAAGTCATATGGAGGAAATTTCTTTAGAATTCATATAGAGAAAATTCAAGGATCGTAATTGGAAATCTAAAGACAGTATAGTGAAGGGAATTTGAAAAGTCAAACTTCATCTAGAAGGATTGCAAATGTATAAAATGAAGAGAACAAAGGAAAACTTTATAGATGAAGGATGCTTAGAGACAACTAAATTATTTTGGGAGACTTAATTAAAATTTGATAAAATTGGGATAGTAATCCTAGCTTGAATATTAAAACCAATGTAGTCTAAGGAATTAATATGGTAGGATTTTTGATACCATATATTGGAAGAAATTTATACTTAATATGGAGAGCTTCTAGAAAATCCAAAGATATTTAAAATAAGAAACTAATAGAGACTTAAGAATTCAATCTTATAATGAGATAAATGCTTAAGTGTGCAAAAACATATTTCAAGGTTAAGAGTAAATCTAATATGTAAAGGTCAAAAGGAGTAAGGTACGATGAAAACAAGTTGCATGCAAGTATAAGCTAGGAACCTTATGGTGAATTGGGAAGCAATTATGAAGGTGGAAAAATCTAAGCATTGTAATTGGAAGCCTAAGTTTGAAATGAAGAGAACATATGGAGAGGTAGAACATTTTTTAACAAATTGTAAAATGAGAGAAATGAGGAGAACAAGAAAGTTTTACTGATAAAAGTTACATGGGCATGAATCAACCAATGTTATTGTAGAAAATACAAGTTAAAATTGGATGGAAATAGGAAGTAATCCATACCTAAGTATCGTAGATCAAATGGACCAAGTGATGAAAGAGATAGAACTAATGATATTGGAGACTAGGGGAGTTATGATTATTTGAGGGACTTCATGGAGAATTTGAAGTATTAATTAATGTAAGAGACTAATAAAGGATTGGAGAATTTAATTTTGTAGTAGGAGAGCTACAAAGCGAATGAAAAGGAAAATTTTGACGATTATAAAGTGAATAAGCATGTTGAGATATAGTAGAGCAATCAATTGGAAGGAAAGGCACATTGAAGATGAAAGAAGAAATAAGAAGGAAGTATTAAGGGTTTTTCATTTTCGCAATTCAAGAAAACTTTCAAAGAAGAAAGTCTTTGAAGGGGGGGATTATGGAAAAACCTAGAGAAAAAAAAAAGAAAGGGGGAATAAAAGAAAACAAGTAAATGAATAGGTATTTTAAGTGAAGGGTATGTCAATATTATTAAAAAATTGCAAGGGTAGTTTTAGGCAAGGAAAAGTTCCACGAACCTTAGTATAAAAGCCCCATATAGAGTTTAGAAACTCCTTTTCGTAGTCTTTTCTCACATACAGCTTTATGAACTAAGGTTTTCGTACGAATTCTGAAACAAGATAAGGGAATTTGGGTTTTTCCAAGGAGATAAAGCTAAAATGGGATCAAGGTAAGATTTTTGGATCTTTTTCTCATTGAATTCTCGGTCAATTTTATAAGAAATTCATTTTTCTGCATAGGACAATAGATAGAATGAGCCTAAGGTGGTTCTATGCGTTTCCTACAACAAATTCTCAATGGTGGAAGCGCAAGTAATGGATCTCCAAAGGTGAGAATTCTTGATAGAATTAAGACGAGATTTGGTTGTATAAGTGTTTTGAATTGGTGTTTTGAGGGTTATAAAGTTGTGTCATGATGGGATAACATACCGGAAGTAGTAGTTTTCAAAAGTTTCCAAGATGGAGATGTGTTGAAGGGGGTGTACACCATTGCAGTCTATAGAAAACGATGGAATGCATGCTAGCATCTGGATACCACCCCCTCTAGCATCTAAACGCCAAGGGGGAAAAATCCCTTCGATTAAGCCATTTGGACACAACTTCATGTAGCATCTGAACTCCATGACCCTGATCATGTACCATGACGACCTCCTCATTTATTTATGTCTTTTAAGTGTTTCTTTTGATTCCTAAACCCATCTAAAAGTTTTCTAAACATGATTCTTCACCCCAAAATGCTTTACAAACCAATCTAACATCTTAGTGATCTTAAGTACCTTAAGTGACATGAGTTATAAGTGTATGTAGGCTGTAACCTTAAGTTAAAGGGTTATGTTATATAAGTTAGAGACTAAGGCAATGTGTGTCGTTCTAGTATGAATTTAGGCCATGAATTGAGTTTTGGTGTTTATGTTATGACAGTTTCCAAAGAGGTTGCTATTTTGGTTTCTAGCGAGTCGATGAAACTAAGTATGGGATACTTACTTGTGTTGTCTAGATGCTAATTAGGAAAATTAATTGGACTTAATAAACTATTCAACCTTAATTATGTTGTGTTGCTTGTTCTTGGTTGGGCTAAGGAACTGGGAGGACCAAACCTTGAGTTGGCACCCTAATGATGATTATGCAATGGTGTCCTAATTAGAGTCATGCTTAGAAATGATCCGGGTAGATCTAGGTCGTTACTTAGTTACAAAGGTATTGGGGAGGACCCATACCAATACTATGTGGTATGAGTATATTTATGTGTACCGGAGTCAAAGTACCCCTTCGTTGCTTGTTAGATTAAGTGAAGATAATTAAATCATTGGAGATGCATTTTGCATCTCATGTTTGTGTGTGATTGGAACTATATGTTCATACACATGCGATTGTATATTTCGTATTGGACTTTCGCTCATCCCTCCTTAAATTTTTAGGTGTAAATACATGTTAGGGAAAAGTTAGTATGCTAGCTTAAACTTTAAGGTGATGCAGTAGATTTTTGTAAATGTTATTAAGATGTTGGTAATGGCTTTGTGTAGTTGAGTAGGATTGAGGTTTTAGGCTGAATCAGTTATCAGACTTTTAGTATTTACTCTTATTATTGTATCTTAGGTCATGAAAAGTCACTTGGGACTTCTCTACTCAAATTATGTGATTGAAGTAGAATAGTTGGGATTTATTATATGATCTGTAAATATTTATTTAGAAGATCTATAAAGTTTTATATTATAGATATGATGGATTTATTTGAAGTTTTCCATTGTATTGAAAAGTCTGTAGAATTAAATTTTGTGAATCCATTTAGGGGGTTAAAATGTAAATGTTTGGAGATTTTAGTTGAAGATTTACGCCTAATATGTCAATAGAGGCTAAAGATACGTAACGAGCTATAATGTTCCAGGTTCTAGGATGTCACATGATGAAAGGAATAAAGGAAGACCAAAAGACCATCTAGAAGAAAAGGAAGTAAAATGGGAAAAGAAATTCGACCAAGTTGGACCATAAGATAAGGAATGATGTAAGAGATATGTAGAATAAAGAAACATATATGGAATGTACATCTAATCTTCTAAGTGGGTGGCCATTGTAAAGCAAAACCAACAAATTTTATTGTTTTCTAATTATTCAAAGATCTTATTTAAAATAACTTAAGACCACATGATGTAATCAAGACACTAAACTTAGGATAAACCAACAAAAGCTTATTCTATAAGCCAATCATCATATTTTCTACAAATAATCCCCCCATTAGGACCACATATGTTTCCTTTAAACCAAAGAACACACTTGATGCAAACTGAAGCCAAAAACAGACAAAGTCAGTCGTAAGGATGGGTTCAAGCTTACTAAAAGCTTAAAGAACGAGATGAAAGATTGCTCAACAATAGGGAAAGTAAATAAGTAAACCCACGAACAAGTCCAAAGATATGACACACCAAGAAACTTTTGAGGACTTATAGTATAGCTCGACATGACGTACGAGATGGGGTATTTATGCCCAACAAACAAAGGCTACTTACCTAAAATGGAAAAGACTAAAAGGGTAGTGTCCAAAAGAAGCAATGTACAAAGAATAATAAATGGTACAAATGAAAATTTAAGAAAATCAATTATTAGTGCAATAGAATTCTTCACGTGGGTCTTAGATACGTAGCAATAGCATATTAGGGGATGCTTCTGGCAAAAACAAACAAAATGATATGGTTAAGGTGGAGGGCCAAATAGGGGTGCTGAACAGAGGTGCCAATTGGACTTGGACCTGCCTGAGAAGACATGTTTGTAGATATGTGCTAAAGATCTCAGCTTTGAGGCACCAATGCTGCTGAGTTAGAGGTTAACTCTGTCATGGCCAATCAATAGAGCATACATTTAGTCGGTGTCAAGTATGATTTTTTTTTTGTTTTCTATTTAAATTTTGATGTCCCCTTTTCGATTAATACTAAACCCCAACCCATTTAATATTAATTCTCAATTAAAGAAATTGAGAAATTCTGGTTTTTTATTTAGAAAAATTTTTGAAGTCTCCACCAGATCAAAGTCAGGAAAAATGAAAGAAACCGTAATTAATTGAGTGGACTGATTACAATTTGGCTACTGGTCTTTGATTTTAATTTGAGTAAAGAACCAGAGGATTTTAAATTCGGAGGCTAACCTATTAAACTCTAATGGGTATCACTATTTATTTATCAAAATTATGATTATTTTTCAAATTATAATATTTTTAAGAAAAAATAAAAACCGAAAGCAAAAGAACCTAAGTTTCTATAAATTTTATCATCGCCTTGAAGGTGCTTATATACCCGCTAGTTAGAATTAGACGATCGTAATTCTTTCTTATAAAATTTAGTGGGTGAGTTATTTATAATTGAAAACCAAGTCAGGTTTATGTTTTTGATAATTTATAATTTTATTTTAAAAAAAAAAACCTAAGAAATCTAATTTTCATGAATTTAAAGAAAACCTTAACTAACTTTATCTTTTTGAAAACCCCGATTAAGATTTTTTATTTTCAAAACCACTATGTGTCAAAAATATCTTTTCTAAATCCTAACTATAAGATATGTTAAAAATATAGTTGGATGCGTATCTTTTCTGAATCTTATTCACAAGATACGTATCTTGATACATATCTTTCTAAATTTGAACTGCAAGATACGTATTTCGATACGTATCTTTTTCAAATCTTAATTACAGGATATGCTTGAAGATATGTTTATTTTCTTAAAGAAAAAAACACACAATTTCATTAAAAACTCAATTTAACTAAATTTCATTGGAATTATCTAAAAAAAATCATGCAATAATAATAATGAAACCTATGCTAAAACAATAAAAATAGGTTAGTAAAATAATTGAATTAACTTTGAAATTAAATAAATAAATAATAAAAAATAATTTTACCTATGCGTAGTACGTAATTGTGCGTTGGTGTATGCTTTGTGTGAGGATTGTGTATATGTTTGCAGTGGACTACTGTAATCAAGGACAAGCATCAGTGACATGTTGAATTGCTATTGCAAGCAATCAGATTCATGTATGGGACTTCGAATTTGGTGTTGTTCGGATCGATAGGCGAGGAGTGAATGCATTAGACGAACGTGGTCGAAAATTCGATCGTTAGAGGATTGCGCTTCGTTGGTTAGTGTACTGATATGAGATTGTCAGCAGTGTTGGGGACGTTCAGTGGTAATTGGGCTAGCTACAATTCAGGCGTTGAAGACGTTAGAGGAGTTTCGTTTCATTCAGGTGTATGATGAAGTTGCTCTAGTGTGCATTGGTGGACGTGCTGGCTTGTGTGGCTTCAAAGATCTCAGTGACGTAAACTTTGTTGGTAAGATTATTGTTGAAATGGACTGGGAGCTTTAGATTAGATCACGGCTATGGATAGACTATGGCAATGGAGTTATCTTCGGATTGCGTAAGTACTTAGAGGGGAATTCGAAATTGGCATTTTAACATATGGAATTTGGAATTGGATTTGCTGGAGATTAGATATTCGGTAGATTTGCGGAAACTTAGAAAAGTGGAATTAAATTTACCCCCTCCCCCCAATGTCATTGCTAAATTTCTATTTATAAACCAAAATTGAATTTTTCATATCTTTTAATTACAGATTTGATTTTTAATAAATGAAAGATACGATGAAAATTTGACCTAACTTCTAGAAATCCTATTAAGGATTTCTATTTACAGGGCCTGATCCGATCCGATTTGATTTAATTAAAGAGTCCACTTAATAAATGATAAATTCAATCTAGCCCAATATAATTTAGATAAAAAATCTATTTTATGTTGAACTGGACCAAAATTATTTTAATAAAGCCCAATTCTTAAATAAATTAATGATTTCTTAATTAATCATACACCGTTATTCGATTTGATCTTAAACGATTTGACACGACTCTATTCAATACGGCGTGATATGATATGATACAACATGACTCGATACGATAAAACGCAACTCGACTCCCTCTTTTTTATTTTGCATTTTTTCCCTTTAATTTTCGTTTTTTTAATTATTATTTATTATTTTTGAGTTAAGATCCTATTTAAAAGAAATAAAAACAAAAATTATAACTACTGGAGGGCAAAAATTGAGTGTCTACAGTCAGCATACGACTTCCGAGAGACGTGTAGTTATTTAGTTAGGTATAAGGAGTTGGTTAGCAGTAAGGATAAGCTCGGCCTTAGCAAGAGTAAACTAGAATAGGAGAATTCACCTTGTTAGTCTTTTTAAACCTTAGCCTTAGCTATCGGTTAAAGTTCCAATAGTTTCATTCCTATCAACACTTATCTTTCATTTTCAAGACAACTTACATTCGACTAACAAACCCTTTAATCTACCATTCTCACACCACCCACTAAGCACCACTTGCATTTCTTTAACAATTCCAAGATTCAACATCCTAAAGGTTACCTCCAACATCATCATATTCCGTAAGGAAAACATCATTTCTAACTTCTTTTCTTCATTATCTAGAAAACTCATTTAAGGAAACAAAATAAGTCTTCAAACTTAAAAACAAAAGGTCTTAAAGTTGAATTAAAAACTCTCATGTCTTACCAAAAGACAAGATTCTTTACCAAAACCATGTTAAACTTTGTTTTGATTCAAATCCTAAAATTTTATTAAACTAAGGAGTCCTTTTCAAAACACTTTCTTCTCATGAGTCTTTGAAATAAATGATAATCTTGTTTTACAACAAGCTTTTAACTTGATTTCCAAAATTTACTCAAGAAAAATAAATTTTTTTTCCGTAACATTCTACTCACTTTAAAGAAGTTTGAGTTATCAACTTAAGATCTAAAACCAAAGAGTTTCTATAACCTAACAATAGATTAAGAAGGTAACGACTAAGACAAGTAGACAAATTCATGCCTTAAAACATCTTACATATCATGTTCAACTAAATTTACTATGACTTGTCACATGTGGATATTACGCTTCAAAGCGATAGAGTAGCAACAATCCCACTATATAAACCAATCTAAGATAGTAACTAAAATCATAACCACTATCATAGACTTAATTTAGATAAGACGTTCACGACTGCCCCATTTGAAGTAAACAATTCATATAAAAATACTAACGAAATTACATACAAAGATTTAGACTCTATATATATATATATATATATATATATATAATGACTCAATATCCCAAGAGATACTTACATATCATAATAGTCTAGGAAAAGAAATATTTACACGATTAGATCACACTACCAAGAGTTAATAGCGAAACTCTCAAATGTCTTGTAGTTCTTCTAATTTAAGTCCCCACTCCCTTAAAATCTCCAAAAGTAACTAACCTTTGAGTAATAATAACGTAGCATTTTGGTTAGCACCTACAAGAAGATCAATAAGGGTGTGAGTAACCAACAGCCTAGTAAGTAGGAACGAATATATAAGACTGTACAACAATTACAAGCAAGGTCATTAAACAATTAATTAAATTCAATGTAGCAAACCAATGCCATCGCATAAAATTGTTCGATTCACTGTAAAATTAGAAAAATTTCACCCACTCTAATCCAGGTTTAAGGAGTTTCAATATATATGCAACAACTTCCCAAGTTTGTGCAATAGAGACGTCTCTCCTTATGTGACTATCCTTCAAACCACTACTCTTATCCTTATAGCGACCTCTTCTCTTATCATTTAATTTAACTAAGGACAAAAAAGGGACTATTATGCTACAACCCTATCTCTTTTAAAGGTATCGATATTTAGTCAAAGAATCCTAATTGAGTCTTAATGGGTTGCAATGCATATACAATTACATTTTTAGATTAAATTTAATTAAGTTCGTTTTTGAAGTGAGCAAATAAGTACATACAATACAATCAATTGCAAACCATAACAGTAAACCAATAGATTCAATCAATTTTAGAGACATACATGCAAGCTACTTATAAGCACAATTGAATACAATCATAAGTCTTTGAATACTATAAAATAGTACCCTAAAATGTAGTAACTTATTGATCCTAAACTTACTTGAAGTCTCCTACTTGCTCATTAAGGTATGATATGGGTTGCAACATTGCCGCTAGTTCCAATAATAGAAATAACATTTTAGTATTTATACACTTATTATATCTAAGCTTCAAATTATTATCATTAATTTAAAAATTATAATTTTACTCAGTTTTTTAGGTTTTAAGTTGCTTATAATCGAGCTTATCCTAAGTTAGTCTCTAATGCAGCTTCTAAATCAGTTATTTAATCGGGCTCTAATACAGCTTCTGATTACAATTATATATATGAATCCTAGAAACTCCCCTTGACCCATTCCATAAAATTTTCCTAACTACATTTCAAGCATACTAAGTCTCTCATTTAGTTCTTAAGGAACACCCTGATTTATCCTATTTACCTAATTTTTAATTTAACTTCTGAATTTGCTCCTAATTTTAGAATACTCTACATTTTTATCATAATTCTTCTAATTTATGTTTCACAACCAGATTTATCTTTTATTACTAATGCCATCATCTTCTTAATTTAATCCAATACACCTTACCCACCTTATTATAAATTTTCACATATTATTCAATAATTAGATGTTATACTCATAATATCTACATCCAACATTATAAACACTATAAATATCATCCTTCAACATCATTTAATATTTCAAAATATTAAAATATACCCTAAATATGCATCTATATCAATTTATTGATAAATCACTAGATATGCTTAAAAAAAAGTCTTTTATTAAGATTTTAAGGCCTAAAAATTAGATAAAAATATGAAAAATGATTTTCAAGAAAAACGTTTCATGAAAATATATCATACATCCTAGGCAGTACATAGAAAAATTTTGGGTTCAAAATAACATTAATAGAGTTTTTGAAAACAAAAGCGAAATCAGCTTGGATTTAGTGTTTATTAAGGGAAATAAATTTCGAGACTTAAGTTTATCAAAATAATATTTTTTTCCCCCAAAACTACATACAAAAATATTCTAGAGTACTAATTTTCATAATTTTCCATTAAAATTTAGTATTTATAATAAATTACACAGAAATCAGGTTGTAAATAAAGCTTATTGTTTTCTTATCTTCCACCCACCAGTAGTAGCTCCACCTTTATTGGTAGCCCCTAGCAATGGCTTAGCTATCAAGTGATGGTTTAGTAATCGTACTCGAAACTAGCCTTAATTATACTATATTTTGTATGATTTTTGTAAAAATATTCTCTTTACTCTTCTAACCTCTCCCCAATTTTTACTAAATTTCAAACTATCCAAAATAAACTACAATGAGAGTTTCCTGAATTTATAGGGAGGGTTTTGTTCTTGATGAATTTTTTTCTTGCCTGTTGTCCATATCTTTAACTTTTTCCCATCCTTATGAATCCAAATTTGTTTCCTCATCCTACTAAATCATCATCCCTACATTGCCACGTCCTTTTCCAAATTTTTCATGAAGTGCCACCAATTTTTCTTCATTTTTTTTTAATTTTTTAAATTTATATAGTATTATTTTAGTAAATTTTACTTATTTTGAGTAATTTCGAGTATTTTTACCTATATATAAGTACATATATAATACAAATAAATAACCCTGCATATTATTTAAGTTATTTTATAATTTTAATGTTCATACATTTTATCTCTAGCGACTCATTAATTATCAAAACCCATTTTACATGTTTCCAATAAATAACAAATAATATAATTATAACTTAATAATATATTATTTAATTTTTTTAATTTTCCTAAATTCAAACTTATAGAGTCACTTCTATTAATATTCCTAATTTCGTCGTAAAATTCAAGCTCAATTGAACAATTTATGCAATCGCTCTATGTATTACGTATTGAATTTGGAACGTTTAATTTAAGAGGCTTACAATGGACATGACTCTCTTATATGGACAAGTTTACCTTGATATTGTAATCATTTGGACCTTATGCAAGAGCCAATAAACTATGGAAGAAAGACTAAGGACATTCATGGACATATGAACTATTCAAACTACAAACAAGAACCATTCGGACATGATATGATAAGTAAATTCTAAAACATAACAAACCTAAGAAATGAAAGACTTCTAAAAGAAAAAACTCATAACAAAACTTAAAGAAGAAAACTTGTAACAAAAGCTTAGTAATCAAATATGTTTATTAACTATTTTCGTTCTCTTAGGTATTCTAGATTTAGATCTCCCCGAAGACTACTACGGCGAATAGAAAATGGCCAAGTGAGTATCTACAATAATTATCACTTGTTTGTACTTATAGCTAGCTACACTTATAATATTTATCTCTTAATTGGTTTGTATAAGGTATTTAGGAAGCATATGTATTTGATTTGTTTTTTAAGATATTTATGGATCATTCCTAAGAAAATAGTCTATGATTGTAACGTAATGTAATTATGTGATCTTTGGTGTGATCACTAAAACAAATGGAAGTTAAGTATATCAAAATCTAAAAATTAAGTGGTCATGCATAGCATATTGCATAATCTCGTTAATTACCAATACTGTCCCATAAAGAATAGAAAAGCTCAAACATTCCTTGTTTATTGCAAACTAAGTGACTCTAATGATGGTTATGCATTATATGAGGCAGTCTCCATTTTATGTTTTGGGCATGCATACATCTGGAGGTTGATCAAGGATTTGATCACTCCTTAATCATTTGAGTGGTTAAGAAAGCATTGTTCTTAATTATATTAATTTGAGCCTTCCTAAGACCAATCAAGAGATCCTTCTCTTGTAACTTACTTGAATGGCCATTATAAATATTTCTTTTGATTTCTTTGGCTAATTGGAATATCTATCTTCCTAGCAATTATGTTAATTCTAAGGTGAACATGTTTTTGTTGGTTCTCCTAAATAACTGAGAGATTGGTTTTCTTGTGAGTTCAAGGAGATTGTTACCCATTTGGTTCTCCTAGAACTGATCAAGAGGCATCATCTCTCGATCATTATGTTAACGTGGGTATTTTCAGACAAGAATTAAGATTCTATAGCTATTTTATGGAGGTTGAGGATGTTATGTCGAGTGACTTATACACTAAAATTAGATGCTTTGACACTGGTGAAACTATAAGTCCTCAAACTAAGGCAAGGGACAAAATAAACTTTAGACCACAAGCCATATACCGGAGGCTACGTATATTGCTGCATATGTTTTGTTTGATTGCATAACACTTGATTGATTAATTAACTTGCTTGAAAGTTGATATGAATGGGTAAATCACTAAGTTGATTGTAGCTTACACCTTTATAACTTTGACTTTCTACAGGAACCATACTAGGTCTATCCTAGAAGATCTAAACCTTTGGTGAAAAATAAGGATTTAGAAGTGGGCCTAGGAGAAAGCAAACAAGGAAATAATTTATATGTTTAAGCAGAACTTTTGTTAAACTATTGCGTAATATGTATTTGAAGACTTATGACTTTATTTCAGTAAGTTTGTAATTTATATTCAATAATATTAGAACTTTGTTTTATATCATTAAATATGTGATACTTTGTGATTATTCTAGTATTGAAGCTTCATGTGCTTAATGGAAGTAATAAGCAAATGATACAAGTAAAGGAATAGTTACTTCTAATTAGTACATAATAGTCTGTCACTATTAGACTATCTTCGGGGTTATCACAAACGAATGCCTTCACATCAAGCTCATTCATAACTTGACCATCGAAGCATTGGGCCATAAAATCGAAATCCAATTGTGGATGATCTTGAGACAGAATAAGATTAAGACATGTTTGTGGACCTTCAACAATTGTAATCACAAAGTTTGTATCCAAGTGCATTTGGCACATACGGAGTCACCATCTACATTCCTTGTCCCTCTTTATACAAACAACATGCCAAACCTTCCTATCTGGCTCATCAACATGGTAGTTATGGTGACGTTTGATGTGGAATGAGCTAACTATGTATATCAAGTCAAATTTCCTTGCAAAATTGCATACCTTTCCTCATAACATTGCCAATAAGTTCTTTCGAGAAAATATCAACCTCTTCGAATGTTATATAACCACCCCCATCATCTAACTGAGTGTTCAAAAGAAGGGAGACTTTGTTGATTTATAGACTAAACATTTTGCTAAACTATTTAAGAGCTTTACACTACATCATCTACTAGGAATATGAGGTCATCAGGGGTGTTTATCCCATCATCATCGCATTGCCTACCCATTTCGACCTCCTCATTCAATGCTTCTTCCAAATCACTATATCTATTGTTGCATACCTTCTGGATCGATCTATTAAGATTATTACTAATTAGCAAATCCACTTCCTCCATACATGACTCATTAACATGAACAATTTCTTTAAAAGTAGTCGTACTATTTATGGATGGTTGTACTTGCACGAATGGAGGCATAACCATTGATATGATAGAAAGTGTATTTTTTTGAAGTTTCATGGTAAAGCTCCCTTCAACTTTGATGAAAAGCTCCTCAATAAACAAGTGATCCACCTCTTTTGCAAATTTAATCAGATCCTTCAAATCATCATTGTCACTAATAGGACTTAAAGAATATTATGTTTGCATTAAACTACCAAAAATGATAACGAGTTGCCTATGAAACACTTCAACTTAATGGTGTTAGCATCAACCCCGATAGTTAAACAAATCTTATACAACTCTACATATCTCACATTTTCTCTCACCTAATTTTTTTTCAATACCGATCTATTGTAATGCACCCCATCTGCGCCATTTAATATTCTTCCCATGAATAAAAATAAAAAATCTCATAAAGTTCACGATGCTCTAAAATCAATTTCAAGCACTAGCCTACAAATGAGAGCACATAGCAAAAGTAGGACTACCTATAAAATTACCTTTTTGAGATATTGCAATAGAAGTAACACTTGCGAATGATTGAAAGTATAACATGCAAAAATTAGAGAGAGAAACAATGTTAGGATAGGTAGAACATGATTATCTAAAGAAAAGAAAAATTAGTAACATTTACCTACTATATGAACACAAGAGATGTGAATACAACTTACGCAAGTAAATTTGGAAGAAGAAATGGAGAAGTAGGAGAGAGAGAACTTGCAATTGCAATTTTTTTTAGAGTAAGAATTTGGTTCGTAAAATGCAGAAGGAGAAGGAAGAGGCAAGGGGAGGGGGGGAGGGGATGTTTTTATGGTTTTAATAAAATTACACCTAAGATGCATTGTTTCATTAGTTGAAGAAGTGAGGGTTGGGTGCCAAAAAATCACATTTACAATATATGATTCATATAATGCATTTTAAAAATGTGATTCATTAATTCCACTTTAAAAATGCAAGTTCTTTACAAATAAACCCCTAAACTTGGTAGAAATGTGGAGGACATAAATCGCACTTAAGAAGTGGATTTCGCAACGATATTTTGGTAATAAGTTGCCCAAGACTCTACTTACAGAATTAGTTTATCCACATGGGGTAAACTTACCTTTTTGAAGAATTGGTTTGCCTGAAATCCTTTAAACACCTATAAGGTATGATGTGTGCATTTATGTGTGTATATGTGTGTGTGTGTGTGTATGTGTGTGTGTGTGTGTGTGTGTGTGTGTGTGTGTGTGTGATACAAGGCAAGTGCGCCTATCAATTTTAATATAGTGAATGTGAGTTCGAATCAATCCCTCAAAAACGTCGAATAGTAATGCTAACTTTAACTCTATTATCTAGTCGAAAAATTGTGATGGGTAGAATAAATTAAAAATACTAAAATTAACAAACTAATCTAATTATGAAACTTAACTAACCAATTTAAGAAGCGATAAAATTAAGAATAACTTCAAAAGGGCAAATAAAGTATTTAGGAATCGTTTCCCCTAGTGCTTAACATGTGACCACTAAAAATCTATCCAATTCCATCTTTATTATTCTTGACCAGAAGAATTCATAATTGAAGTTAACACTTTTCTCAAGCATATTAACCCTAATCGTAAATTATTTATCAAAATCTCTTCTCTTAGTAATATTATTTAGAATCGCATTAATGTGCAATGAATTCCCATACAAAACTAATAACTTTCCGAAATAATCATATATCTTATCTCTAAGTACACATGTAATTCTCTTCAATTATATCAAAATCTTATTACACATGTGATTTCTCAATTATTATGCATAATATCATAAATTGATACCCTAAAAATATCAATTAACAATTAAAACACATAATTGAATCAAGAAAAATAGAAACTTTATTGAAAATTATCAATAAATCTAATAGTCATATGAAACCCTAGGTTCTACAATCCTAAATACAAGAATCTTAAGCTATCATGATGAAATTAAAAACGAATTGCAATAAAATTAAGAAATAAAACATGAAAAACCCTTTTGTTGATGAAAAATCTGTTCAATCTTGAAGTTAGGTATTATTTCTACTTTTTTCTCCTCCTTCTCTTCAATTCTCTTCTCTTTTTAATGTCAAAATTTATGTACAAAACCCTCACAAGTCCTTATATAATGTATTATGAAGTTTTTTTTTTTCATCACTAGACACAGCTCAAGGACATAAGAGATACAGTTGTGTCCTCAGGTTGTGTAACTCACTGACCTTGGCACAAAAATTATTCTGCATGGACACAGTTTGTGGATACAGTTGTATCCCAAACTATATAACTTTTTGACAAAAAATTGTCACTTTCGGTAATTGTTTATGTAACTTCAAAACTTTATAACTTATTCATTTGAACTCCAAATTGAGTGAAACTTGATTCATTTTCCTCATTTTCAATCCGAAAATACATTCAAACCTTAAAAACAAAATTTTACTCAATTAAGTATTAATTTTTTTATATAAAACCAAAAATGTAAGGGAAATGCTATAAAATCATATGTGAAATGTATTTAAAATAAGAGTTATTAAACTTTCTCACACTTAAGCATTTGCTTGTCCTCAAGCAAATAAATCAAAACAAAATTTTGGGACAAGAAACGCTAAATAAAATTTATCACTACTTAGAAAACTGGTAAACAAATACACTTGACCCAAAGAAAATTAAGAAAATCATTTTTAATTAACTTGCAATAATTAAGTCAATCAATTTCACCCTTAACAGTGTCATAATTTCACCTGACCATATTCGAATGCTCCAACAATACTTAATACTAGAGTTTACTAGTTAATTTATGGAAGTTAAAGTTTACTCGAGTCATCTAACTAAAGATTCTTAAACTAGAAATTGGATGTAACATCTCGCCAGTTGAAAAAGAATCATAAAAATTTTGTCCATTTAACTAAAGTGTATACAATTCTCTCTTCAATCTTGCCAAATGCCATAATCTAAAACAAACACATTTTATATCAACTCATCCTCCGATCATCTCCCCAGTTCATGCTTTTGTTAGGAGGTTTTTAAATTTGCTTTATTTAAGCATAATTACCTTTAATGGATAATTATGTTGGTAGAGGGAAAGAATCTCGCTCTTCTGACAGATTAAAACCAATCTATAGCAATTTATCTCTCATATTGGGAATAAGAAAAACCTTACTCTTTTAATGGACCAAGACCGATCCATACCAATTTTTTTTTTCTTTGGTATTGGCATTAGGACTCAATCTCACTCTTCTAATAGACCAAGACAAATCCTTACTAATTTTTTTTTATTCATACACTTATTATTACTTTTTACCTCCAATCAATGAGATTTTTCAGGGGTTTCTCAAAAGAAGAATTTCATTTGTTTGTTTGCTAAGAATTATAAGGCTCTAAAAATTTCGAAAAGAAAGGTATACATTAAAGTAAATTTTAAAATAACCATAACTAATTCTCAACTAGTGATGTTATTCCAATCTCAAGTCTTGGAGTCCCGAGTTAAATAACTCGTAACTTTACCCTCCAAAGATTCAACTAATTAATTCTAGTAAAGTATAATAAGATCACTAATGATCAAAGTGAAATAGTTGATTAGGCCCAACATTTGTTAATCACCTATTGCAAGTTAACTTAAAAATTAATTGGGTCAAATGTGAATAATTGATCTCCTAAATAGTAACAAATTTGTATATATCCCCTCCCCACACTTAATAACGTACATTGTCCTTAATGTATACTTAACAATCAAACTATAAAAATTAAAAGAGAAGAAGGGAAAGAAAGAAAAATAAAGGATAAAAGGAAAGATAAAACTGCCCTGGTTTGAGCACTTTGACACCAAATTCCTTGAAATTGCTATGCTACAAGATTCCATCCATTGAATGCCTAAATACCTTGCAAAATAAAGAAAATTAAATGCGTCAAATTAAAATAAAGTATATAATAAAACTAGAATTGCTCCTAAAAATAAAAAACTTGAATTGCCTCTACCAAGGTAGTATCCCATTTCCATAAAGCTAAAGAAGATGTTGGGGACTCTTTTCTCAACAAATATATACTCAAGTATGACTTCGTTCCCCTGAAATTACTCATAGTGGGTTTAGCAATAGGAGAAGATTTAACAATAGTTGTCTCCTCAAACTCGACAACATATCCTAGAAACTCCAAGCATTCCATCTCAAGCACTACTTCTTTTGCAAAAGATTCATAATAAGAAAATAAATAGGGCTTTATATCAATTGCATTAACTTGTTTGTTAACCTCTTTAATGTCATTAATTGAGGTTAACAGATTCTCACACTCTTCACTCATGTTATGAAGCACTTTTAGATTGTGAGAATTAAAGGTTACGTCAGTCTTCATATTCAAGGTTGATAGGATTTTCTAGAATTTCCAACTCCTTTTCTCCTTCAACTACTAACTCACTCTCTCTATTACTCAAAAACTCTTCCATGTATCCTAAATGACCACTTTTTGAAGGGGGTTAAAAGACCCATTCTTTAAAGACCTAGAGTGGTATAATAAGGCAGTTGAAGGTGGTAAAGGGACAAAGCTACTAAGTTCAAAGGTGCCATACTTTTCCCAATGTTCACTAGCTAACTCTGCCATAGTTGTTTCTTGTGGCCACCCATCTACCTATATACTAAGTTGATATGGAAAAGCAATTTAGGTATAGATTGGGTCATTAAAAGTGCAAGGGTCCTTGGTTTCATATTTTTACAAGTAATCTAGAAGAATTTTCTCTAGAGATTTCTTTTTTGGTTACTCCCCTAGAAATTGGAATAATGTGTATGTTGGGTATTGAGATTAAAACATTGACAAGAACAATAATGATACTCGCAATACCGACATACATCCTCATAGTCCATGGGTACAGGTTCCATATAATTGCTATAAGAAGAATTCCAATAGCTATCACCTTGATTCCACTAACCGTACTCCATATTAACTTAACAGCTAAGTCAATTCAAATCAACAAACTAAAATATCCTTAACCCTAACTCATAAACAATAAAATAGAATATGCAAATGCAAAGAAAAGATAAATTAGAATGCAAAATCAAGAAAATTTCACAAAGCTATCATCTCAATTTCAAGATCAAATTCAATCAAATCTTTTGATCGGCTTCTTGTCATGCGCTGTAAAGAGGAAAAATATTAAGATCAGTCGTAGCTTAAAACAGTTAAAAAATAATAATGAAAAACTAAGATAAGAATGGTTAAACTAACAAAGATACAAGTGTTCTTAGTATCGAAGTCCCCAGCAATGGCACCAAAAAAACTTGATACAAGACAAGTGCACCTATTAGTTTTAATATAGCGAATGTGAGTTCGATTTAATCCCTCAGAGATCTCGAATACTAATATTAACCTTAGCTCTATTATCTAATTGGAAAATTATGATGGGTTGAATAAATTAAAAATACTAAAATAACAAACTAATCTAATTATGAGACTTAACTAAGCAATTTTGGAAGCAATAGAATTAAGAATGACTTCAAGAAGGAAAATATGGTATTTAGTGTAAGCCCTAAAGTTAAGCCAAGTAACCGTAGGATTGAACTTAGAACCCAAGATTTAGGGCGATCGGTTAAAGGATCCGATCAAACCCAAATTATAAACTATTGAGAGGAATATTAGTAAAACTGACCCCGTAAACTTGAATTTAAGAAAATAAGTAATAAAATAGGAGACTATAAAATTTTCAAATTTTAAACATAATAAGTATTAATTACTGAAAATACGAAAAGTGTAATGAAATAACTAATAAATTACTAGAGATAGATTATATGTATACTAAAAATTTTAGAATGACCAAAATAATAATTAGGAATGTTCACGTGTACCCCACATATATTTACGTGTAGATAAAAATACGCGTAATTACCTAAATTGGCCAAAAACTAAGAAAATAATTAAAGAAAATTATAAAATAATTATAGAAAAATCAGAAAAAATCAGAAGATGATAAGCTTAATCAAGATCAGGTCATGGCAGGTGTAGATCAGAAAAAGAAAAATCAACCAATAAAATTTGGATAACTTAAAAGCCAAAAATCAAGAAATTTGTGCAAAGTCTTGTCAAATTAATGCACATTAATTACAAAAAAAGTCTATAAATAAGGGAAAATTTTCCAGAAGTCATTTGGTCAGTTTAGGCTTTGAGAAAAATTAGAACACTAAAAAATCGAGAGAAAATCCAGAAAAAAAAAAAAAAAAAAAAAAAAAAAAAAAAAACTGTGCAAATTAGGCAAGTGAACCAAACCCACCACTCATTACCACCTGGGACCGAACCACCACCACCACCCTACACTAGAACTACCGCTTGGACTGGCTGACAACCTTGGATCGGGCTTGGACGGCCAGAAAGCTTTAGACCGGTTAGTCTCTTAAATGACCCGATTTTGAATAATTTTGTAAAATTAGTTATTTTGCCCAGAAAATTATGAAACTTGTTATTCTGAGGTTTTATTGTATGTAGATTTAGGGAAAAATATTGATTTATTTTAATTATATCTGCAATTATAGGGTTCTTAACAAATTGCTCAAAACCGAGCATGATTAGAACAAAAAATAAATAAACTTAGGAGTGTAGTTTGGAGCTCAATTTTTTTTTTTTTTGTAAGATGCTCATATGATGTAAAACAGTACTGTGAAGCCATTTTTTTAAAATAAATTTTTGAAATTTTTAAGTTAATTTTTAGCCCTAAAATGATGGAAAAATTGGGTGATTTAGGGTTAATTAGGTGATTAGGATGTTATTTTCTGATTTAGATCTTAATTAGATGTTTAGGGATGTTAATCTCTGATGGGAAACCCTAATCCTAGCGTTTGGAGAATTAAGTATGATTAATTAGGGAAATTAGGTAAATAATATAAGAAATTAGTGATATGTGAAATTGTAAATTAATAAATCTAAAAAAATAGAGTTATTTAGATAATATTATAATAGAAATCAGAAAAATAATAAATCTGAAAATGACATTTAATCTTAAGAAAAAGTATCAAAATGTAAGATTTTTACACATCGGGAATAAATCCTATACCGCAATTAGGGTTAGCG
Source organism: Lumnitzera racemosa (assembly GCA_024138005.1). Lineage (NCBI taxonomy): Eukaryota > Viridiplantae > Streptophyta > Magnoliopsida > Myrtales > Combretaceae > Lumnitzera > Lumnitzera racemosa. The sequence continues at coordinate 65,132,520 of JAMXBC010000011.1, forward strand.
TGTACCAAATAGTTTAGAATACCAAATTACGACCCAATAAGATATTTGGATACTCGAGCTTAATGTGATTAATTTCACATTAGGATTCGAGCATATTTTAGGCTTAGAAATCAAAGTTTAAAATCTTATTTAGCACTGAAATAGAGTACACGAATTATTAGGACGTAATGGGTATACACGGACAAAAATGAATTAAAATATAACTTAGAATATGAAACCGTAAATTTAAGTACTAAAAAGACCTATTTGTATTATAGGACATTCAGAGACAAAATCAGCTTGCGATTAAGGGATCGAGCAATCAAACAAATACAAGTAAGTTGGGTTATTGCTTATTGTAATAGAGTACTAGTTTTGTAGTACTCAGAGACTTAGGCTTGTATATGATTGTGATGGTAAGTAGTTTACGCATGTGTTTGATGTATCTGAATTCGTGTTGAATTGGAATTGTAAGTGATTTTGTGACTGATTGAATTGGTATGAAATTGTTTGAACACCCTAAATGGAATTTAATATTAATCGACCCCAAATAATTAATAATGTCATACATTGCAACCCGTTAGGAGATTATAGGATTCTCCAACCAAATACCGACCCCTTCGAAAGAGATAGCGCAGGATTGCAAAATGGTCCCTTCTTCATCCTTAGTCAAACTAAGTGATAGGAGAGGAGGTCGCGGCGAGGGTGAAGTCAATGGTTCGAAGGTAGTCACGGGAGGAGCGAGGTCTCCATTGCACAAGCTTGGGTTTGGTTGTGAGCTGCTGCATAACATGGAAACTCCTCAACCCGGATTGGAGCGGGTGAAATTTCTCTAATTTCACAACGGACCGGACTACGTTGTGTGATGACACTTGATTTTTGCATTGCATAAAAATAATTGTTTGATAACCCTGTTTGTGCTTGTATGCATTCATGAGTCTCCAATTCAACTTACTGAGCTATAGTTGCTCATACCCTGATAGATCATTTTGTGGGTTCTGATTTCTGAACACTCAAAGCACTATGCCGCCCTACAATTACCCAGATGTTAGTCTGTTGGAAGCTAGGGGTGTAAGGATCAAGTTACTTAGTATAATGTGTAACTAGAGTGACTATGTAATTAGGAATGAAAGACTGGTAGTTATTCTATAATCTAGTAAACTGTTATGTTATGTAAAACTTCCTGGGAAGCTTTGTGGACTTATATATATATATATATATATATATTGTACATGTTATTAGAAATATGAACTATTTATCATATTCGTAGTTTAATTGTTCATTGGACTGTTTGCTTTAAAGCGAGGAGTCGTCGACACCTTGTGTAGGTCATGTTTATGGTAAGCACTGTGAGGTCAATTACTATCATAGAATGGTTTACACGGTGGGACTGTTATGACTCTGCGACTTCGGGGCGTAACATTTAGGAATCATTTTCCTTAGTATTTAACATGTGACTGCTAAAAATATATCCAATTCCATCTTTATTATTCTTGACCAGAAGGATTCATAATTGAAGTTAACAACTTTCTCATGCATATTAACCCTAATTCTAAATTATTTACCGAAATCTCTTCACATAGTAATATAATTTAGAATCGCATTAATGTACAATGAATTCTCATACAAAATTAATAACTTTCCGGAATAATTATGTATCTTATCTCTAAGTATACATGTAATTCTTTTCAATTATGTCAAGATCTCATTACACATGTGATTTCTTAATCACCATGCATAATATCATAGATTGATACTCTAAAAATATTAATTAACAATTAAAACACATAATCAAATCAAGAAATATAGAAACTTTATTGAAAATTATCAATAAATCCAATAGTCACATGAAACCTTAGGTTTTACAATCCCAAATACAAGAATCTTAAGTTATAATGATGAAATTAAAAACAAATTGCAACAAAATCAAGAAATAAAATATGAAAAACCCTTTTTGTTGATGAAAAATCTCTTCAATCTTGAAGTTAAGTGTTGTTTCCGCCTTTTTTTCCTCCTTCTCTTCAAGTCTCTTCTCTTTTTAATGTCAAAAGTCATGTGCAAAACCCTTGCAAGTCCTTATATAATATATTATGAAGTTTCTTTTTTCGTCACCAAACACAGCCTGGGACACAGTTGTACAAACACCAAATACTAACATACCTCATTTCTTTTCTTGCTTATGTGGACAACCATTTTAGTATTACTCCTAAATATGTGCAAAGTGATAATGGGAGTAAATTTCTTGTACGTAAATGTCAGTAGTTATTTTCATCTAACGGATCATTCATCAAAGAATTACCACCTACATACCCCAACAAAATGGCGTTGTTGAGTGTAAGCATAAGCATAGGCATTTCCAATTGTTAAGGATCAACATTGTGTTCTTTTAAGGTACTCATAAAATCAAAAGGGCTACAAAGTGTATGATTTGATGAATCAAAAAAACTTTATTAGTAGGGATGTTGTATTTGTTAAGAGTATATTTCCTTTCCAGATAATTGAATCTTCAAACGCAGAGTCATTGCTTTTTCCTTTTGATATTCCTGTATCACTTGATGATGAACTACATATGCCAACTTCATCTTCTTCAAACATACATTATTCTCTTAAACGTGTTCTACCTAATTCTACTACTAATGTTTCGTCTCAAATCACAACTAGTTCTTCTCAAACACATTCGCCACCAACTATTGTCCGAAGATTTGATCATGATAAGAAAACCCCTTCTTGGCTCCATGATTTTGTTCATAATGTCCACCATGGCACTTCAACTTAAGTAACTAGTACAGTACCTTTATATTCCCTTTCAAATACTAACATTCTCAATCAATATCCCAAAGATTATGTTGTTGCATCTCTTGCTCATGTGTTAGCTATTCATGAACCCTCAACTTATCATCAAGCAAAGAATGATCCACGGTGAATTGATGCTATGAACAAAGAGTTATTAGCATTAGAGGCTAATCATAGTTTGGAGGTGGTTACCTCTATGTAAAAAGCCAATAAGGTGTAAATGGGCATATAGGGTAAAATATAAACTAGATGGCTTTATAAAGAGGTTTAAGGCAAGGTTAGTTGCCAAAGCAAAGAGTACAATCAAATTGCAGGTATTGATTTTGCGCACACTTTTGCTCTTGTGGTTAAGCTCACCATTGTGAGGACGCTGTTAGCTATTTCTACTATTAAGAAATGGCATATACATTAATTAGATGTTAACAACGCCCTTCTTTACGGGTATTTAGATGAAGAAATTTATATGGAACCACCTCATGGTTATTCTTCCGTTCCTCTAAGATATGTTTGCAAGTTGGTATGTTCTTTGTATGGGTTAAAACAAGCCTTTCGATAGTGGAATTGAGAGTTCAGTACTTTTATTTCTTCACTTGATTTCATTCAATCAAAAAATGATTACTCTCTTTTTACTAGAAAGTGAGGTAATGAATTTCTAGCTATTGTTATCTATGTTGATGATGTGTTAGTGACAGGAACTTCTCTTGATGCTATACGTGATGTTAAAAGGTCTTTTGATATAGCTTTTACAATAAAAGATTAGGTGATGTTTGGTTTTTCCTCAGAATTAAAGTATGTAGAACGGATGTAGGTTTCTTGATTAATCAAAGAAAATTTTTTCTTCGTATCCTCAAGGTTGTTGGCTTAACTACTATAAAACCAACCAAGGTTCCTTTTGTATAGGGTTTAAGACTTAATCATGTTACAAGGGATATTCTATCTGATCCTTCTTCTTGTAGATAGATTGTTGGCTGGCTCTAGTATCTAACAATTACTGGACCAGATATTTCCTACACAATATAGCAACTTAGCTAATTGTAGCTCTTCTAAGGACTTCTCACTATCAAGCAACAATTCATGTCTTAAAATACTTAAAGGGTTATTTTGATCATGTTCTCTTTTATTCAACTTCTTCAGCTCTTACTTTGTTAAGATATACAAATGCAAATTGGGGTTCTAGTGTTGATCAGAAATCACTTTCTGATTTTTGCATATATCTTGGATCATCTCTTATTTCTTGGAAAACTAAGTAGCCTACCATTTCTATGTCTTCTACCATTTCTTTGTCTTCTGTTGAAGCAGAATATCAAAACATGGCATCTTCAACAAAAAATGACTGCAATTGTCTTACTTGCCTCTTCCTATTACACTCTTTATGGATAGTTGCTTAGCACAATTAATTGCACAAAACCCTTGCTTACATGCTTGAACCAAGCACATCGATGTCAAGGTATTGACTATCTTGTATATAGCAACTAATGTTAGTTACTGATATTCCATACAGAGTTAGTTTAGTTTGTTATTTATATTTTTCCATGTGCACATCAACATGTGCGAGTTTTACTCATCTATATAAATATCCATTTGTTGCTCACAATACTAATTAGAGTGTTTCATTTTTTTCATCCATAAATCTTCCTTTCTCTGCTATGGTATTTACATTACAAAACAAACTACAGAGCTTATCCGTCGATAACTAAGACCATTTGGCTACACTGAAATCATTAAGTACCGGATTATTAAAAAAGAAAGTTAATTACCTTTACGACTATTTTTCCAATTATGTAAAATATTCGAATACAATAATTAAGGGCATCAGTTACAATGACATGATCTTGCAAATTTTTAAAAAAATTTTATGAGAAATCATTACATGTTAATTTGACGATAAATGATGCCAATTTTGATAAGGCAAAGGTAGGTAATAGACAAAAAATTGTATAACATACCTACATAAACATATCCCGATATCCATCAACCACTAGAGTTTCTACATTAAAACGTGACATGACCATAATAAATATAAGAAGATAACTCGCAAGGCTCTCAAAAGACCCCTATCAATGATCATTCTTGACCAGGCAGCCCAAGTCTCAAAATTGTGATAATTTATTGAATCCAATACATAAACTGGGATAAAAACTATAAGTGTGAAAATAGGTCAGCCATACAAATAAATTAGTAGTATATAAATATCAATAAAATTCTAATACATAAAAAAACAAATAATAATTTTTTAAAAATCATACACTATTATTAATATTTACACACCATTCATTAAAACAAATGATATGCTATTACTAATAAATCTTTTTTTCACGCTCCGACGGCCTATACAATTATGCAAACTTCTGCGGAAAAACTAGCAGGCACCGATTTCCTTTCAGCCAACACTTTGATTAAGCTGTTGATTCTGCCAAAATTAGAAAGAAAAAGAACATGAAATGTCAAAAGCGTTAATCGAGAAGAAGGGAAGTGACTGTTAATTAAAATCATGTATGGTTCCCAAATGCCCTTTTCTAATACAGCCATATAGCTCTAGATACTTTGAAATCCTAATGGCTAGAGTTGGGAAAATCACATTCCAAGGGTATTGTGGTTGCTGATTCAGAACAGTCAGGGGGTTCAAATGCAACCACAACGCCACTGGAATCGAGAATCAGGATCACATCAGGACAATCCTCCAAGTTTGAGATACAAGTAATGGTGCGACAACTAGTACTACTGAGAGATGTTATCCTTAAAACCAAAATTATATCCATTCTCCGCGGAAAGCCTGTAAGAGGCGGTGTCATTGCCAATATTAAATTCTGCCATCGTCGCAATTGGATTTTTGCTGTTAATGCACTCACTGTTGCTTGATCTACAAGGCCAAATGAGCACGGTTTCACCATAAAGCTTTGGGAGTGAAGTGTTCCAATATGGCATTGAGATAAAAAAATTTATTTTATGGTACAAACAATGTGAGTATGTTTTTATTAGATCTCCTCTAAAATAAGTTTTTTATTTTAAGTGGCTTTTTTAAAAAAAAAAAAATACATTCTCTCTTTTTCCTTTTCCCTAAAAAAAAAAGGAATAAATTCACCTCTTTTCAAAAATAGTCCCTTTTTAGAAGTTTCTAAAATATATACCTAGAAATTTTGAGGGTTCTTCATTATAAAACAATTAAGGAACTTAAAGTGATTTTTGTTTTAAACAAATAAAATGAACCAACCAATTAAAGTTTTATGGAAAAAAATACTATAATCTGATTCCGACTAGCAAATACATAAATACCTTTATGATGACTAAAAAAATAATAAAAAAAATATCATCCCATAAATTTTTTCAAAAAAATCAAAAAGTTAATTTTGAAAACAAAAATTTTCTTTTGATATGCTTAGTTCATTTTTTTTTTATTAATGTTTAGTATTATGCTATGTTATATTGTGTTTTTCTATATAATATACTCTATAGGATACTTACGACACGTTTACTTTATAAAATTGAAATTCAATTCTCTCTTTGTTTCGCCATTACAACGTTCCTTTGTTTTTTTTTTTTTTCACAGAATCGCAATTCCCTAGAAATTTAATTAAGGAATCACAATTCCTCACCGTTATCGTCACTACCGCCAGCACCACCTCGCCGCAATCGTCATCGCTACCGCCATTACCATAGCTACCGCTACTGCCATAGCCACCTCCACCACTATTATCGTCGTTGTCACCACCACCACCATCTATTGTCGCCTACCATCACCATCACCTATTACTTTAGGATTACTTAAGAAAGATAATGAATCAATGATAATTTAATTATTAAAATTATATTATATGTCTATTTTAAATTACTTATAAATCTAACTAAACAAAATAATATACATTACACCTCTATTCTCTTCCTCATAAAATTCCAATTCCATTCCCTCCTTATTCTATTCCATAAAATAAATGTATCATTAGTGATTCTTTCTTTTATAGGAAAGTTGAATTTTTTTCTTATGAAAAATTGTTATTTGGAAATCTGTTGGTTCTAAATAAGTTAATTTCTTGATCTCAATTTCTCTGATTAAAAATAAATCATATTTAAAAAAAAAATCTTTTACATTAAGTCAGTTGCTAAAATCAGGATTTATCTTTCCATAAACCCTAATTTTCATATTTCCTAACTTCGATTGCATGACAACTTCAATTATTTTTGAAGTATTTTTAAAGGAGTTTTAAAAAACAATTACTTAACATTGAGACTTATACTAAATTGGTCAAGTTTACCATGAGTTAAAATTAGATTAAAAAAAAAAAAGGTTAAAATTCGGGCTCAACATAGTCCGAAATTATCGCTTTTATTGACTCACTTATGAGTCATGCCTATGTCAAAGTATATAATTTCAAAATACAACCTCATAATTTTTTGTATCTAGCATCAACACCTAAATAGTAAGTAATGATTATATTGCTATTTTAAATTGAATCTTAGATTTTAATTAATTTTTAATAATTAAGTTGGTTATGGGGCATTGACATTTGTTAGTTAAGTTAGTTAAAATACTATTAATTGAGAAATTTATATGTTTACTATCAAAATTAATAAATATTACATAATTATAAATTATGTAAAAAAATATTATTAAAATACCATAGTCTATCACATCTTCAAAATACAATATTATTATTTATATACCATTGCTATGTTGCATAAATATAAATAGTAATGTTGTATATGTATAAATAATAATATCTAATCTCAAGATACAATATAACAATTTTATTTTAATAATTTTTTTATATAATTTATAATCATATAATTTTTTAAGATCCATAAACATGTATTGCATTCATTATTAATTTAATTAACTTATTATAACATTTGTTAACCCCTCAACTAAGGAAATTGGTCTCTTGTAGTAGGTGGATCGCTCGCTTTTATTTTATTTTATTTTTTTTACTATATTTAGATCCTGATACTTTCTAAAAACTTCTGAACGCAAAATCCATTAAATGTTAGTGGATCAAAAATGAAATTTCATACTCATAACAAGTAACAATCATCAAACTATCTTTAACATCAACTCAAAATTATACTTTATTTATAAGTAAACTAGAATGTTAGTCGTCATAAAAAAAATAAAAATAAAAATAAAATCTGGATGTTACAAGGCCAGTATGTGCGGCCTCATACGGGGAACTATGACTTAAGTGCTTGTATATATGAACTATATGTGCTCTTTATGTTAATAAAATTTACCCCAAAAAAGAAAAAAAAAAAAAAAACCCATAACGAGAATTAATCATTCAACATGGTACATATTTCCCAAAGCGTCCGATTTATGAGCTTTTCCTAAATTTCAAAGTTCTTAAAAAGAAACTCCAACAAAATCTCAATAACTATTTAATTATTAACGGATGGACGCTACTTTTATCCTCATAACATACGATTTCTTTTTATAATACTGTAGCCCATGAGTTACTAAACTTCTCTCTTCTTCTTCTTCTTCCTTTTTTTTTTTCCCAAACATGAGTTACTAAACTTTAAAAATCACAATTCCGTAATTAACTCATTCCTCTTAACATACACTAAGTCCACTTTAACTCTTTTCGAGCCAAGGATTTGGGGATTTACAGTTAACTTGACTCAAAACAATCACCGAATGTTGCGTAATTTCATGATCACGATCTCATCAACGTGCTTAGCCCCTCTTCAACTTTAACGAGATTTAAAGTCTAGGTAGGATTTTCCTCAAAATTTGCCCATCTAAAAGATTATGGTCTTTTCTTTCTTTTTTTATTATTTGTATTCCATTTATATTTGATTTGTATCTAATTTATATCTATTTAAAATTTGATATTTAGAAATTTATCTTATCTGTATTTATCTGTTTTTTTATTTTATAATTATAATAAAAATGATAATTAGAGCATTAGAATTAAAAAATAAAAATTTACATAATTTTAAGATAATAACCTTGAGAAAATATATTTTATATAATAAAATTGATTGTTTTAATTTGTATTTTTAAAAATATATACTTCTATCTATTTCGTATTTTATTCTTACTAAACATAAAGATTCAAATAGATAATAATAATATTAATAAAACAAAAAAAAATCAACCAAATTGAGAAAACCGTAAATATAGAAATTTGCGTGATAATAATAATATTAATAAAACGAAAAAAAAAAATCAACCAAATTGAGAAAACCGTAAATATAGAAATTTGCTTAACCTGATCACGCAAATTTGCAAACCCTCCTTCTGGTAAGTCTAATAGAACCCCGCGAATCTCCCATCTTCAGTCTTGCAAATAAACTATATATTAGAACCCCAAAATATCTAAAATCATAATTTGCTTTATTGTGAAATGATACCTTAAAGGAATTAGGCAAATTCTAATTTCTTTGAGAGAGAGAGAAACCCTTTCCACTCTCGAGATTCATGACAAGCATGGTGGCCTTTGGAGTTTCCTTTGCTTTCTTTATGCTTGACATCTAGGGTTCAGGGTCCATGTAGCCTGCTATAGTGAAGCATCCACTTAATCTTCTGCAATCACCAATAAATTAATCGTTATTTTCAATAATTGTTGGAATAAATTATGGGAGAAATTATTAAAGCACTTGGCGGTAAATATATATATAATTACAAATGTACTCCCGAGAAAATTACTTTACCCGTAATTCAATTCTCTTGCTTCCATGTCATCTCCATGTTGTTGAAACGGCGGACCTCGTGGACTTGAAAGACCAAGAGAAGGAGTTGAATCTTCTTTCAATTGCACTATGCCGTTTTCTGCTTATTAACCTTACCTTAATCCATCCAATCACCACAGCACAGAGAAAGCCAAGGCCTAAAAACTCTATTACATAGTGTGAAAGCAGGCTACCTTTGTCTTGGCTTTGATGTGGCATGATACTTGGGTCTTCAAAGGTACCGCAAGTTTTTGACAAAGGAAACCCACATAACCCTCTGTTTCCACTATACACATTGGCTGGAAATGTGTTGAACTGATTGCCCTGTGGTATAGGTCCCACCAAATGATTATGAGATAAGTTCAAATTCACCAGATTCGTGAGTTGTGTTAACTCACTTGGTATCCTCCCGGCTAACTCATTTGAAGACAAGTCCAACCATTCTAGTTCCGAGAGCTTACCCAATGACGGTGGGATGGCACCTATAAGATGGTTATTGGAAAGGTCAAGTCCTTTAAGTGAAACGAGGTTTCCTATAGCATCAGGTATTAGTCCCTCGAAGTTGTTTGAAGAGAAATCAAGAATGGAGAAGAATGATAGGATTCTCTCAAGCTGCATCACCGACCCTTTAATTGTGAACATTATCGAATCTTGATAATATATTCCCTGTCCCAGATACTGCAACTTCTGCTCATTTTTGTTCTCTGACCTTATGGCTATCATACACTTTAAGTATGTTTCTGGCAAAAGTCCAGAGAACTTGTTGAAAGAAATATCTAGAATCTGTAGTTGAGGGAAGGGAAATTCTGCCCCAGAGTGGCTTAGCCGACCGTGAAATCGATTAGATCGCAAGACCAATATCCGAAGGTTTGGCAGAGCATCTAACCAACTTGGAAAAGTGTCGGTGAACATATTCATCCCAAGGTCCAAAACTTCGAGCTTTCTACAATTCATTAGGGACTGTGGTAGTTGACCTTCCAATTGGTTTCTATTTAAGTGAATGCTTCTCAGGCCATTGCTCTCTTGAAAGGTAAAGTCGGATATTGAACCAGAGATTTGATTGCCTTGCAAATCTAGCACTTCGAGAATGCTGCTGAAGTTCCCCAGACAGTGTGGGATTGTGCTGTTCAAAAAGTTATTTGAAAGATCAAGAATTTTTAGGTTCTTAGCCTGACAAATCGAAGTAGGGATATGTCCCACAAGTTCATTGTTTGAAATGGAAAAGAACATGATAGAGTTTGGCAGGTGGGGTGGAATCAAGCCCTGAATCTTGTTGGAATGTAAGTCAAGAAGCAACAAGTTTATCCATGGAACATGCTCTAAGCTTGTTAAAAGATTGTGAGAGAGATTAAGATATGCTAATGAGTTGGATCCAACCTCCCACATCCATGTAGGAATTCTTCCCTGAATCTGATTGTTTGAAAGGTCTAATGTATTCAAATTCCTTGCTTTCCTTAGAAGTACAGGGAAACCAGTTAAGTTGCATCCAGATAGACTCAGCGATGATAGGTTTGGCAGAGTGCCTTCAAAATCATCATGGTCAACATTGCTCAGAGTTATCATGTTATGTGAAAGATCAAGAGTTTCCATTTTGTTCATTTGAGCGAGCATATTGAGATCAAACAAACCAGTGAACCTATTTGATGATAATAACAAAGTATTAAGGTTCGAGAGGTCAATCAACGAAGGTGGAATTGTTCCTTCAAGTTGATTACCAAACAATTTGATGCTCTTCAATGAGCTAGCTCGGACTCGATTAATATGACCACTGAGCAGATTGTTGCTTAAATCAAGGTCTATCATGGATGGTACTGACAATAAAGACAGTGGTATAGATCCATTAAACATGTTACCGGAGAAGTCCAAGTAAACAAGTTTTGTCATGTTATTAAACATATCCGGTATTGGACCTAAAAAATTATTAGATGAAAGGTGAAACAAAATGAGACTCTGAAGGTCAGAAAACGTTGGAGGGATTTGACCTGTTAATTTATTTACAGACAAATCTAATCTGGTGAGCTGTGTTAAATTGCTAAGCGAAGCAGGTAACGATCCAATAAAGTTACATCCGCGAAGCCACAAAACTTGTAAGGACTTCAAATTGCCTAATTCTGCTGGCAATTCCATGGAGAAGCTTGTCGATGACAAGTCCAAGATCTCGAGTGGACTACTCCAATTTGATCTCGGTAAGTGGCCATAGAGATCAAGATTAAGAGACAAATCCAGAAGTTTAAGATTTGGTAAACGGAAAACTATCTCAGGGAAATAGCCTTGCAACTTACAGGAGTGAAGACTGAGCATTTGTAAAGATGAAGAGAGACTGGTGAAAAGATGCGGATCAACTGTGGACATGTCTAATCCATCAAAAATAAGGACTCTTACCTTGCTCAAGTTATGAAATAACAGGGATGGACTACTGGATGCTTTGCGTGGAGAAGTATCAAAAGAGTCATTTGATAACCTGTCATTGGTCTTAGTGGACAGCAGCTTTGAAGAGTACATGGAACTGGATCTTTGGGGGCTGCAACCAAGGTTAATGTGGATCACATCTCCTGTATTTGGATTGCACGTGATGCCACTCCATGTGCAACAATCCGATGTCCTGGTGTTCCAGGAAGCAATCTTAAGTGGTCTAGGGAATCCCAAGCTTGTTTTACAATAAACAGATTCACTGTTCTGTAAAATGTGGTTTCTCAACTGAAGCAGGTCAGACTTTTGGTCAATTGGGCATTCCCTTGCCTGTCCAGACATAGTGTATGCACAAAAAGAGAAAGAGCAAAGAAGTGTAATACTAGAGAAGTAGTGAAGCATTGTGAACGTAAATAGGTTATCGGTTTGATGTCTTTAGGACGCTCCGGTGCATGGTTTGAGCATCTATATCGGCCTTTTAATGGAGCGTTTTTAACTATTTCGCTTTGATTATTAGTAGTTTTACTATTCAAATTTTACCATTTTTTTAAATTGAATATTTAAATTTTTATTTTTTCTATTTCATTTCCCAAACTATCCAAAAGTTAACAAAAGAGTCATCTATTAATGAATTGTTAAATTTTCTTCTAAGAAATGACCTTTTTATAAACTTTTAGAAAATTTAAAGAATAGAAAAAATAGAAGTTTGAATACTCAATCAAACAAGTATCAAAATTTGAGGACTAAAAGTATAAAATAAAAATTTTTCATTTTTTATAATATCTATATATTATTTGTATTTTAATTTACAACCAATGCTCGTATATACATATATGCATATATATGCATACATACACATTTGTTTTTTTTAGAACATGATTTTTAATGGCATTTATATTGTAGAAAAACAAAAATGCTAATTTTTTCATTTTTAAGAATTTAGGTCTTGAAATAGAGGGGAAAAAAAGAAAATATAAAATCCTAAAACAAAAAAATAATGAAAAAATTTTGATCCTTTTGATGTAGTTTTTTCATTTTGATTTAACAAATACTTCAAACAATCAATGATCTGATTTAATATTCTTAATAAAATTAAATAATATTTAATTTTAAATTTTTTTAAAATTTACATATAATAATAGTTTTTTTTCCTCACCAACTACGTTATATATTACAACAATTTAAGAGGAAAGAATTCAAATTGGGTCAATCTTTTTGGAGACTAATATTAGCAAAGTAATAATATAAATTATTTGATACTTACTTTGATTATTAAATTATATAAATAATAGCAATCACAAATATTTATCATATTTAATTTAATGATACTATGAAAAATTAGTTAGAATATCATTGTTTATTTGTAAATTAAAAAAATATAAACAATGATTATATTTATGATAAGATAAATAATTTTTTACCAATATTTTATCTAATAATACAATTAAATATTATGATTTATTATGTTGTAACTCTTTTTTTTAGAAAAATTAACAAAGAATGAAAAAGAAAATAATGAAAAAACTATATTTTTAGTGTTTGAATTTTTTCACTATTTATAATGGATTTTTTCAATTATTTTATTTATTTCAATTCTTAAACTTTTAAAAAATTTGTAAAAGAATTCTTCATTAACAAAAAAATATATATATATTTATAAATGGAGAATTTTTTTGTAATTTTTAAAAAATTTTAAAGATTTAATTAAAAAATAATAAAATTTGAAAACTAAAAATAAATCTTTTCATTATTAATCCCTAATAATCTAATAGGACAGAGGATGACCATTAGCATATATGGTCGTTGCAGCGGCCTTTATTTTTCTTTCCTTTTGCCCGTGATATTTTCCTGTCAAATTAATCAATGATGCGACGTGATTGGCGAAATTCATTGGGTGGTTCTCGACAAGGAACATGTGACGTTGATCGGTGAAATTCATTGGTTGATTTACAATGACCAGCATGTGACGTAACGTGTGACGTGATTGGTGAAATCCAATGGTTGGTCGACAACAGCTGTAAATCCTAAAGCAGCGACGTTTTCCAGAAAACGACAATTTTTTTCCTCATTTAATTATTAAATTTTTTTAGAACCTGTTTATTTTTTTATAAAACTGATTTTGTTATTGGTTTAATTTTTAATTTTATATTTATTAAATCTTAATTATAATTGATTTATTTTTAATAATTTAAATTAAATTAATAATTATATAATAAACGAAATTAATTCCATAAAAAACATAAAGAACTTCCCTCACATCTTAGGCATCTTGGCTTCCAGAAATGACCGAATAGAGCCCCAGTTGCTATTGTCGTTTCGCGTGTTTTCTCTCGCAATATCCAATTTTTAGATTGGAACAGGTAAACTAATTGCGAGGATGCCATCAAGACTAAAACTTGACTGCGGAGAGGAAAAGAATATAGTTCTATGTTTAACCACCTCCGGTGAGTTGATTCCAATCTACTAGCAGCCGAAACAGAGAAGTTAAGGCGGCAAAAAGTAGGCCAGGACAGTGAAACGGCCCAACCTGGAAATGCCGATCCAGGGGCCGCTTCTGGATGATATAGAAGAACTAACTAGGTAGTGATTTTGTATTGCAGAAGAAATGAGATTATGGAAATTAAAATGTGCTGAAGACTTTGTAATTGTAAGGATTGGCATATGATGATGATGGGCTAAGCATATTCCATGGCGAGGGCAAGTAATATCATATTAATTTGTTTCATTGGACGAAAACATATCAGATGGAATAGAAGTGCAATGACAAATATAACCAAAAAAAAATGAAAGAAAAGAAAAAGGTAAGATCAACGAAGCCAGCTGAGATCCAAACCCTAGCCACCTTGCCGTCCCGACCGCCAGTCCACCAACATGCCCCATGGTGCATAACATAATTAGTAGAATCGTAATCTATTGTACTAGCTCCATGGTCATCTGCTATCTCTTGAAATATATGGGTTTTCTAACAAAAAGCTCAACCATAACAACATTAGCTCCTTTTGTGAAGATGCGATGTCCTGCTAAAGTCCGTTTCTTTTCTTCTTAGATGAAATCCAATATACCTTGAGGCTAGTTGTTTAGGATATCACAGGTACTCTTGATTGGATTATCGGGTAAGTGTACTGTTTGTAGAGAAGACCATCGAAGAGTCCGGCTAAAAATAGATAGAACGCCCGCTTTTTTCCCTATAGAGAAGATGGGTTTTGTTGTTTTGGGTGGACTAAAAAGTTTTATTTTTCTTTTTTTGCCTTTTTAATCGCTGCAGTGAACAAGATCACGGTTCATGGTTAGGTGATCATGCTATTAGTCGAGTTTTATAGGAATACGAACTTTTTTTATTTAAAAAATATTACGAAAAAATATTTGTTTTTAAAAAATTTATAAATATAGTATATTAAAAGTGTATCTATATTGAAGGTACATCAAATAAATATATTTTTAATATCTTATGATTTTTATATTGAAGGCACTGACAATGGATTTACCTATACCAGTTCTTAAAATTTTCAAAACATAAAGAAAAAATAAAAAAAAACTATAATTGAAATACCAAATCATTTCTTAATACGAGTATACATCATTAATAGGTAATAATCCATAACTTATATGAACTTTATTTATTTAATATTTTTTATTATCTTAATAATAATCGACATTATTCAATATTTTTTTGTAGAAAACAATTTATTAGTGAATAACGTAAATTTTATAATTATAGATATACCATAAATTGTGTAAATTATTAATATTTGATGAAAATATATTTTATGTTATCTAAATTTAGGAATTTTTTGTGTTACAATGCATATATTATACAAATATAGATTTCGTAATTATAGATGTACCATAAATTATATAAATTATTAATAATTGATGAACATATATTTTATGTTATATAAAATTAGGATTTTTTTTGTATTGCAGTATATATATTTGGCGTTTTTATTATGATAGGTCTAATTAAAAAGTTAATATTAGGTATTTATGTTGGTGAGGCAACTTAACAAGATAACTAAGTGTATTTTGTAAAGTTGTCACTCAGTATATAAATGATATTTTTTATTTCATCTAATTATCCGGTTCATTGTGACATTACTAGGGTGCAAATAAGAGATTACGTGAAAATAATTATCTATGCAAATAAAAATATAGTAATAAGTAGTTAATGTATTAAACTTATTTGTATGTAACACAAGATAGATGAAGTCGGGATTGATTGATCCACGTGTACTTACCAAGCAAGCCAGTCACCGTTTACAGGCCTTCTAGGACGGCAGGGTGAGTAATGTCATTATCATTTACAATCAATTCCCTTATTAAGGATGTGTTACTTGCTAATTTAACTAAATATTTGTTTAGGAGACGGCATATGCACTACGAGTGTAGTGTAGTAAGATGTCATTACGCAAGCATAAGCGACATATCTTTATTTATCTTAGGATAGAACCGTATATACGAGAGGCTGGGTTCTAGGGAGTTACATAGCTCCTATTTATTATGTTGGATTAACAACTGATTACGACACTTATTGAAAGATGGAGGCTCAAGACATACGCGTTCCACCTATCCACTAGAGAGACGACCATCACATTATAGGACGTTGAGGTCTAACTTGAACTTCCAGCTAAGGGGTTCGCAGTAACGAAGCGAAGAGAGACGAATGATGAGGAAAACGAGGTTAATATAAGAGAGAAGTTGTTAGGCGTGAGGCTTACTCGAATAAAGGGTGCTTGCTTATCTTTGATGTGGTTACAGAAGTACTTTCAGATACTTTCCCATGGGGCAGACAACAAGACGGTCCAATAGTACACACGTACGTACATACTCAACTTGATGAGAAGATTTATATTTGCGAGTAAATCCTCCAACCTTATCCACTTAATGTTCCTACCATTGTTAGAGGACTTTTTAGTAATTGGGCAGTTTAGTTGGGGCAACGCGTGCTTAACATGGTTGTACCAACAACTATACTCTACCTCCTCATTCGACATGCATGAGTTAAGAGAGACTGCGATTCTACTACAGGTCTAGGCTTGGGATAGATTCCCACATGTCGCTCCCCTTAGTCAATATAGGTTTATTATCGACGGGGATAGGCTATTGGCAACCAAATAGAGGGTAGTGCGAGATACGACTAAGCATCTGATGCATGTCATAGATGCGTATTGTATAACTTTTGACATGCAGACGATGCAACAGGTATGATATGATAAGTTATCCTCTTTGTTGCCTTTTCTTGACTGTAAGTGATAACCATCGTTATTTGACTAGTTGTTTAATTTTTTTTCCCTTTTGTCTTCTACCCTTTAGGTTGTTTAGGAGACTTATATAGAGGAATTGTCGCAATTGCTGCCTCAGTATTGTATTGTCAGGAGACACATTTGGACTGCTTGGGTACCACTCATATGTTTTCACATCATTGAGTGGTGCTTTCTAAATCGTGTCGTTTGACAGTTTAGAGGATATCAATACATTCCATAGGAGGTCGAAACCTTAAAACAACTCCACTAATTGGACCTCCAGGGTAAGACGAATGTTAACTGGATCAAATACACTCTTCCTACATCCAAGCTTAGGGATAGAGATATGGATTCTTAGTACATATCTAGGGTCCTCAAAGAGTCGATAAAAGCTAATGATTGTGGTATAAACAGATCACATGGCGTTATATTACACACCATGGAGCTATCATTGGTCGATTGGTACGTACATCTAAAATCATTCATTATTTTATTTTTCACTCATTTATACTTGCTATCGTATATACTAACATCTATTTTCTTTACTTATTTCAGGTAGACTTACTCAGTAATGTCAAACTAGCACCTGACTATCTTACAGCACTAGATATTGTAGATGGGGCACTTGGACTTTGTTGACAACATAGTAGCCTTATCCTTTACCCATAATAATGGGGTGTACATGAGCTACCCCATATGGACTACGGTAGGGATCAGGGACTACCTGCTGATAAGGAGATGCCAACTCCTCTTGTAAGGCTTGAGTGATACGTCATCGGGCAGACCTTGGTGACAATATCTCACCACATGCCCATTATTTCGTAGACATATCAGTAGGGGATATAGCATACACCCTGGGTTAGGTGTTGCCTCCACTTCAAGAGTTGGATCTAGCTCCAACCTTGGATCTACTGCATACATAACTCCCAAGTTCCAGTATTATCTTGACCCCGCTACTCCATTAGCTCCTCAAAAGCAACGTTCTACCCCACATACAGTCATCCATGGGTAAAGGCGTCACTCAGCTGCATCTAGGCCATCCAACCGACCCAATTCCTCTTAGGGAACTTAAGCTCGACAATCCACCACTTGAGCCTACTCAGGCATACGCTAAACGGGGGTGTTTACTTCTTTCTCATGCCGTGAGGATCTTCATACGGCATAGGCATCGATAGATATGTTTAGCATGTTGTTTTTGTTTTCTTCTTTATTTTTCCATTATATTGATCTTTCCATTGACTCATTACAACTTTTCCGTATATACTGATTATTCGAAATACATTTCACTTTTCATCATATTTTACATTCAATGTATTGTTTATTTATTCTAATTTTACCATTTACAATTACTTTTTCTGCTATTCAACTCATATGGTCATTGGATGATCATCCCATGCGCTTATTTCTTCCTCACTTACCATATTTGTTAAGGTGTTCTACCAATTGTGATTTTATGCAAAGTCTTCCCCACTTCTCCACTTGCCTTCAGTAGACTATTTTAGTAGAAATTAAATTGAAGGCACATCAAATGTATGTGCCCTCAATATAAATATTTACACCGAAAACGCATATATTTAATGCACCTTCAATGTAAATATTTATATTGAAAGCGCATACACTTGATGTGCCTCCAGTTCAATTTCCATTTAACCTACTAATTTCCCCCCGATCAAAACGATAAAGTAATGTTCTTCCAACCATTAACTTACAAACTGAATGAAAAGTTTGATATAGTAATAAATTATATAAAAATAAGTACATGGGATAGTCATCTAATTACCATACAAGTCAAATAGAAGGAAATAATTGCAAATTTTAAGATTATGATAAATAAACAATGCAATTGTAATATATGATGAAAAGTGAATTGTATTTCGAATAATCAGTATATACATCAAATCTGTAATCAGTTAATTACAACATCAATACAATGGAAAAATAAAGAAAAAAAAAACAATAAACTAAACATATCTACTGACGCTTATGCTGTGTAAAGGTCCTCAGACTACGAAAAAGAAGCGAATGCCCCCCTTCTATCATATGTCTGAGTAAGCTCAGGTAGTGGATCGTTAAGCTTAAGTTCCCTAGGAGGAACTGGGTCAGATAGATGGCCCGAATGCAGTTGAGTGACGTGTTTACCCATAGATGACTGTATGAAGGTGGAATGTCGCTTTTGAGGAGCTAATGGAGTCACGAAATCAGGATGTTGTTGGAACTCAGGAGTCATGTATGAGTTGAATCCAACCCTAGAGCTGGATTTGGCTCTCGAAGTGGAGGCAATACCTGACCCAAGGTATGTATTGTATCCCCCTACTGATATGTCCAAGGTTTATAAAATGACAGGCATGTAATGAGATATTGTCACTAAGGTTTGCCTAACGACATACCCCTCGAGCCTTGCTTCCTTGAACTCTAACTCTACCCTTAAGTGGTGCACGAAGAGCTGGCATCTCCTCATCAGCAAGTGGTCCCTACTCTCCGCCATGGTCTATATGAAGTGGCTCATGTACACTCTCTTGTTGTAGGTAAAGGATAAGGCCACTGTATTGCTCAACAAAATCAAGTGACCCATCTGTAATACCGAGTGTTGTAGGATAGTAAGGTGACAATCTGACACTCCTCAGCGAGTCTACCTGAAATAAGTAAAGAAAATAAATGTTGTTACATATGATAGCAAGTATAAACGAGTGAAAAATAAAATAGTGGACGATTTTAGATATATGTACCAATCAACCAATGATAGCTCCATAATGTATAATATAACATCGGGTGATCTGTCTATACTACGATTAGTAACTCTCGTCGACCCTTCGAAGACCCTGGATGTGTATTAGGAATCCGTGTCTCTGTCCCTAAGCCTAGATGTAAGAAGAGTGTATGTTGATCCAGTCAACATCCATCCTACCCTGGAGGTCCAGCTAGTGGAACTGCTCTGAAGTATCGACCTCTTGTGGAACATATTGATATCCACCAAACTGCCGAACGATACGGTTTGGAAATTATCACTTAATGATATGGAAACATATGAGTAGTGCTTGGGTAGTCTAAACATATCACCCAACTGTAAGTTCCATAACTAGCCATTCGAGGTTTCGATTGGTTGAAAGACCTAATCAAGCCTAAATTATAAAGTAAAGCTAGAAATATTAGTAAAATGATTCCATAAGTTTGAATTTAAGAAAATAAGTAATAAAACAAAAGAATATAAAAATTTCAAATTTTAAGTATATAACTCGTTATTTATCAAAAATACGTAAAATGCATTCCGATAATTAACAAATCACTAGAGATAAATTATATATATACTAAAAATCATAAAATGACGTAAATAATATTTAGAAATATTTATTTGTACTATATATAAATTTACATGTATGTACAAATACACGTAATTATTTAAAATACGCGAAATGTACTAAAATAATAATAAATAATTAAATAAAATTATTAAATTAATTAAGAAAAATTAGAAAAAAAAAATCAAAAGGGTATGGATTAATGCAAATATGGTCGTAGCAAGTCAGAATCTGAAAAAAAAATTAACCAATTAGAATTAAGCAACACAAAAGCCAAAAATTAAGGAAATGGGATAATGTCATGTCTAATTAATGCATATTAATTACCACAAAGTCTTATAAATAGCAAGAAAAATTTAGAATCATATTTGGACAGTTAAAAATCAGAGAAAATTAGGGAGAGACGAAAATTAAAAGAAAAACCAAAGAAAAAAAAAGAAAAGGAAAACTGTGCAGTTAGGGCCACAAAGGAGAACCCAAACCCGACGAGCAGCTGAGAGTGGACGGCCACCACCACCACATGGTGGTGGCAGCGCCCAGGTGGGCCGATACACCCATGGCCACCGACGATGGCCGGAGCCACCCAAATCGGTGAGTTCGATTCCAAGCCCGATTTTTTGTAATTTTGTAAAAATAGTAAATATTATTATAAAATTATAAAATTTGTTATTTTGGAATATTTTTGTATGTAGTTTTTAAGAAAAATATATCTCGTGATATAGAGTCCTTAAAAAATCGTGCAAAACCGAGCATGTTTCGGTTTAGAAATAAATGACCTTAGAAGTGTAGTTTTGAATTGAAAATTTTTGTATAGATTACTTAGATAATATAGAACAGTTCTATTAAGCCCGTTTTCAAAAATTAATTTTCGAAAATTTTAGATAATTTTTTGCCCTAAAATAAGGTGTAAAATAGGTAATCTAGGATTAATTAAGTAATTAAATGGTTAATTACTGATTTAGTAAATAAGTATGTGTTTTAGGATGTTGAAATCTGATGGAGTATGATATTTGTAGCATTTAGGGTGTTAGATGTAATTATTAGGGTAATTATGTAGTAAATAAGTAATATGGAAAAATAGTACATTTTAAGTTAATTTTGTAAATCAGGGTAATTAGATGTAAAATCTGATTTAGGATGAATTTAGACATTTTGAAATGATAATTAATGTTGGGAGATAGTAATTAGAGTGATAAAAATATTAGATGTGTATTATGTACATGTATATTACGTACATAATAAGTAATAGTACATAATACACAATTATATTAGAATAAAAATTGATATTATGATAATAATAAAAATATACAATAAATCTGATAGGAAACTTGAAAAATATAAAAATTTCTCATATTAGGAGTAAATTCAATACACTAATACGGATTTAAGTATACTGGGTGAAATAAAATACTGAATAGGGATAATGATAATATTTAGGAGATCGAGAAGTAATGTGATTAATTTCACATTATGGGTTTAAATGAATTTCTAGAATTCGAGTATAAAACAATACTTAGAAATCGAACTAGAACCTAATTTAAAAATTGATGTAGAAACTAAACCCGAACCTAACCCCAAACCTAGAATAATTGTAAAAGACTTAAAACCTAGATAATTAGGCATATTAAACCCTAAACAAAACATAACAATAAGCATTATAGGATAAAATGAATCTATAATAGTTATATGAAAAACTGAAACCACGTTATAGGGATGATCGGCGATGGCCTGAGCAAATCGGACCTCGAGTGAGTGAGCGAGGTATAGAGATAAGTTGGGATTAATACGTTACTATATTTTAGAGGCTTAAGATTATGCTTGGTTGTGCTTGTTAGATAGTTGGATGCGTGCATGTGCTTGATTATGAATGATGTTATGATTCTGTCTGTTGTCCTAGCTTGTATTATATGGTTTGTATGAAATGATTGATTACCCTAAACTGGACCTAATCAAATATATGACCTATAATCATAATCGAACCTACATGGCAACCCATTAGGGGAACTTAGGACTCTCCAGCCAAATACCGACACCTTCGAAAGGGATAACGCAGGATTGCAAAATGGTCCCTTCTTCATCCTTAGTCGAACTAAGTGACAGGAGAGGAGGTCGCAGCGAAGGTGAAGTCAATGGTTCGAAGGTAGTCGCGGGAGGAGCGAGGTTTTCATTGCACAAGTTTGGATTTGGTCGTGAGCTGTTGCCTTAATAGCAACTTCTCAACCCGGATTAGAGCGGACACAATTTCTTTAATCTCACGACGGGCCGGACAATATCGTGTGATGGCATTTACTTGAACATGCATTGCACTTAATAAGTTGGTTAATAACCTTGTTATATTTATGGTATAGTTTTAAGTCCTTCATCCTAACTTACTAAGCTGTGGTTGCTCACATCCCTATAAACGTCGTGCAGATGCTAGCTAAGAAGCGGCAAATAACTACTCTGAAGCTAGCAACTGCTGGATCCTGGGGAGTGAAGAAAAATATTTGAAGAATAAATATATATTCTTAAGGTCTAAGTTTTGTTTTATTTAGAATTTTTCATTTTTGAATAAAGTAATAACTGAATTATAGTGTTTACATATAAATTTTCTCACTTTTGTAGGTAAATGATTTATTTAAATTACAAATTGTTTACTTCAAAGCGGGTTAGTTGTTGACGCCTTGTGTAGATCAGGTTTAAGATAACGGTTGTAAGGCCAACTTCTATCTTAGGATGGTTTACATGGCAGAACTATTACGATTCTACCGCTTCGGGGCGTTACACCAACAATACAGAAGTGAGGCAGCAACTACAACAACTCCTCTGTATAAGGCTCCCAAATAACCTAAAGGGTAGAACAAAAGGAAAATAAAAATAAACAATCAATCAAAGAATGATGGTTATCACTTACGTTCAAGAAAAGAATAAGAAAGAGGATAACTTATAATATCATACTTGCTGCATCATCTACATCTCAAAAGCAGTGCGATACACATCTACGACATGCATCGGATGTTGAGCCGTATCCTGTACTACCCATCATCTAACCGCCAATGGCCTATTTACGTCGATAATAAACTCATATCGACTAAGAAGGGCAACATGTGGGAATCTATCCTATGCCTAGACCTGCAGTAGAATTGCAGCCCCTCCTAACTCATGTGTGTCGAATGATAAGGCAGAGCACAACTGTCAGTACAACCATGCCAAACAAGCGCTACCTCAACTAAACTGTCCAACTACTGAGAAGTCCTCCAACAATGGCAAGAACATTAGGTGAATAAGGCTGGAAGATTTATCCGTAAATATAAATCTTCCCATCAAGCTGAATATGTACACATGCGGTAACTATCCGATCGTCTCGTTGTCAGCCTTACGGGGAAGTATCCGAAAGTGCTCCCATAACCACGTCAGAGATAAGCAAACACCCCTTATCCGAGCAGGCCTCATACCTAGCAGTCTCTCCCCTATATCACCCCAGCTCTCCTCATCATCAGTTTCTATCCAGCCTTCCATTGCGAACCTTTTAACTAGAAGTTTAAGCTAGACCTCAACATCTTATAATGTGATGGTCGCCTCTCCAATAAGTATGTGGAACATATATGTCTCGGGCCTCCATCTCTCGACAAGTACTGTAATTAAAAGCTACTCCAACATAACAAATGGGAGCTGTGCAACTTCCCAAAACCCAACCTCCCGTATGTAAGGCTCTACCTTAGGATATATAGGGATATCCAGCTCATCCTTATGTAATGACAACTCATTACGCTATACTCGTAATGCATAGGCTGCCTCTTAAAGAAACATTCATTAAATTAGTAAATAACACCTATTTAATAAAGGAATTGGCTGGAAATGATGATGACATTACTCACCTGCCCTCCCAAATAGCCTATAAACAATGACTAGCCTGCCTTAAAGTACGCATAGATCAATCGGTCTAAGCTCCAACTATCCTATGACTACATACAAACATGTTTAGTAGACAAAAAAATAAAAAATTGTCAATTATTATACTTATGCATATATTACAATGTAATGCTTAGATAAAGAGGGAATATATACTAAGCCTATTAATATTCGGACACCTCTTCTAATTATGTCCTTCCCGCCTATATGCGCTATATCTAATTTTGTCGGACTGCTCACAAATGTCCATCTCCATGTGATATCGCTTACACCTAGGTTTACCTTTTTTTCATAATAAGTCAATATTCGAGTGAAGATAAGGAAAGCTAACTTATGGCCAATTCAACTCATCACCAATTGGGTAAAAATAAGCTTGATAACAATTTATCTGGTTTGCCCACTTATATCATGGCCCTATTGTCGATTTGCTGTCTACCCTCATACTTGCTGCAGTAGCGCATTTATGGGAGTAAGAAATCCTATATATTTGCCACTTCTAATAAGTGTAAGTGTGGCCCTTAAAGTCCACTGTATGTGTCCTTCCTCTTCCCTTCAATCCCGTTGTCATCATTTGACTACCAGTTAAAACCTCAAAAATACCATTCTGCAAGCTAAATGAAATGACTCTATGTGCACTTGCCCGCCCTCTCCAAGTTTCATACATCTTTATAGCGTAATCAATGTAGGTCTTGCCAAAATCAATTGCCTCCTTAGTATCCTTATGCCTTTTTTCCTAGTAGGCGATGTAAACCCCAAAACTAAGCCAATTGACCTAAGGATTGAATTTAGAACCCAAGGTTTAGGGCGATCGGTTAAAAGATCCGCTCAAACCCAAATTATAAACTATTGAGAAGAATATTAGTAAAAAATAACCCCGTAAACTTAAATTTAAAAAAATAAGTAATAAAATAGGAGACTATAAAATTTTCAAATTTTAAGCATAATAAGTACTAATTACCGAAAAGGCGAAAAGTGTAATCTAATAACAAAAAAATTACTAGAAATAGATTATATGTATACCAAAAATTTTAGAATGACCAAAATAATAATTAGGAATGTTCACGTGTACCCCACATGTATTTACGTGTAGATAAAAATACGCGTAATTACCTAAATTGGCCAAAAACTAAGCAAATAATTAAAGAAAATTATAAAATAATTATAGAAAAATCAGAAAAAAAATCAGAAGATGATAAGCTTAATCAAGATCAAGTCGTGATAGGTCTAGATCAGAAAAAGAAAAATCAACCAATAAAATTTGGATGACCTAAAAGCCAAAAATCAAGAAATTTGGGCAAAGTCTTGTCAAAACAATGCATATTAATTACTACAATTGTCTATAAATAGGGAAAAAATTTCCAGAAGTCATTTGGTCAATTTAGAATATGAAAAAAATTGGAACACTAAAAAAATCTAGAGAAAATCCAGAAAAAAAAAAAAGAAAACTGTACAAATTAGGTAAGTGAACCAAACCCACCACTTACCACCACCAGGGACCGAACCACCACCACCACCCTATACTAGAACCATCGCCTAAACCGGACAACAACCTTGGATCGGGCTTGGACGGCCAGAATATTTACCCCGATTTTGAATAAATTTGTAAAATTAGTTATTTTACCTAGAAAATTATGAAACTTGTTATTCTAATGTTTTATTGTATGTAGATTTAGGGAAAAATATTTATTTAGTTTAATTATGTCTAAAAATATAGGGTCCCTAACAAATTATTCAAAACCGAGCATGACTAAACCGAAAAATAAATAAGCTTGGAAGTGTAGTTTGGAGCTCATTTTTTTTTGTAAGATGCTCATATGATGTAGAACAGTGCTATAAAGCCATTTTTTTAAAATGAATTTTTTGAAATTTTTAAGTTAATTTTTAGCCCTAAAATGATGGAAAAAATTGGGTGATTTGGGGTTAATTAAGTGATTAAGATGTTAATTATTGATTTGGATATTAATTAGATATTTAGGAATGCTAATCTCTGAAGTGGAACCCTAATCCTAGCCTTTGGAGTATTAAGTATGGTTAATTTAGGAAATTAGGTAATTAATATAAGAAATTAGTAATATGTGAAATTGTAAATTAATAAATTTTTTAAAAAAATAGGGTTATTTAGATAATATTAGAGTAAAAATCAGAATAATATTAAATCTGAATTAAGATTGAATTTTAGGTAATTATATAAAAAGTAAGATTTTCTCACATCGGGGATAAATTCGATACCCTAATTAGGACTAGCGTGTACCGAATAGCTTATAATACTAAATTAAGACCTAATAGGATATTTGAATACTCGAGCTTAATGTGATTAATTTCACATTACGATTCGAGTATGTTTAGGATTTAGAAATCGAACTAAAACCTAATTTAGAAATTGATGCGGAAACCGAAACCGAACCCGAATCTAACCCCAAACCTGGAATAATTATAAAAGACTTAAGACTTAGATAATTAGGTATATTAAACCCTAAACCAAACATAACAATAAGTGTTATAGGATAAAATGAACCTATAATAGTTATATGAAAAACTGAAACCACGTTTGTGTTATAGGGATGATCGGCGATGGCCTGAGCAAATTAGACCTCGAGTGAATGAGCGAGGAGTCGAGGTAAGTTGGGATTAATACGATGCTGTATTTTGGAGGCTTAAGATTATGCTTGGTTATGCTTGTTAGATAGAGAATGTGTGCATGTGCTTGATTATGGGTGATGCTATGATTCTGTTTGTTGCTCTGGCACATATTGTATGAATTATATGAAAGGATTGATCACCCTAAATTGGACTTAATTAAATATCCGACCAGTAATCATAATTGGACATGCATGGCAACCCGTTAGGGGAACTTAGGACTCTCCGGCCAAATACCGACCCCTTCGGAAGGGATAGCGTAGGATTGCAAAATGGTCTCTTCTTCATCCTCAGTCAAACTAAGTGACAGGAGAGGAGGTCGCGGCGAGGGTGAAGACAGTGGTTCGAAGGTAGTCACGGGAGGAGCAAGGTCTCCATTACATAAGTCTAGGTTTGGTCGTGAGCTGTTGCATTAACGGAAACTCCTCAACCCGGATTAAAGCGGGCGCAATTTCTCTAATCTCACGACGGGTCGAACAATGTCATGCGATGACATTTGCTTGCACATGCATTGCACCTAATAAGTGATTGAAAACCTTGTTGTGTGTATGGTATAGTTCTAAGTCCTTCGTCCCTATTTACTGAGCTGTGGTTGCTCACATCACTATAGACGTCGTGCAGGTGCTAGCTAAGAAGCGGCAAACAACTACTCTGAAGCTAGCAACTGCTGGATCTTGGGGAGTGGGGAAAAATATTGAAGAATAAACACATAATTTTAAGGTCTAAGTTTTTATTTTATAATTATTTTTCATTTCCGAATGATGTAATAACTAGGGAATATACTATAGAGAAATATTATAAACTTTAACTGCAATAACTGAATTATAACATATACATATAATTCCTCACTTTTATAGGTAAATGATTTATTTAAATTACAAACTGTCTATTTCAAAGCAGGTTAGTTGTGGACACCTTGTGCAGATCAGGTCTAGGATAGCGGTTGTAAGGCCAACTTCTATCTTAGGATGGTTTACACGGCGGGATTGTTACGACTCTACCGCTTCGGGGCATGATAGGTGATAAAATTGTAAAATATCTTCTTCACTAATGCAGTGACAGGTAATCTATGCACTGATTTCAAAACAAAGTTATAATTCTCAACAATGTTTGATGTCATGTATCCAAAACGGTAACATCCCTCATATGCGAGAGTCCACCTGTTCAAATCAACATTGTCGAACTACGCAGGAGCGTCCTCTTTAGCTTGGGCTAACTTCTGCATGAAACATTTGAATTTCCTCTATTATGCCTGAACACCTACAAACCATATAAGTTTCTTATATAACCGGTTTTTATGGACCGTGTTAAAGTTACTAGCAACATGCCACAAACAATATCTCCAAACTGCAAACGGTAGCTATCGGCTTACTAATGGTTCCTTGTATGTAGAGTTAATACCGGATGCCCTGTCAGATAAAGACATAAGGTTTCCTCCTTCTAGCTGACTACATGTACTTTAAGCTTTCGTAGGAACCACTCCCAAGTTTCTATCGATTCTATATCAACAAAAGAAAATGCCAATTGCTAAAGAAACAATTGAATTGTCCTCATCCATTCTACAAGCTATCAACAACTTATGCCCATACTTTCATATAAGAATGTGACATCAACAAATACAATAGGTCAACAGTATTTGAAGGCTTTAATACATAGTCCAAATATCCAGAAAACCCACTTGAATTAGGATTGACCTTGCTTTAGTAAACTACTCCAGCCCCAATCCACTTGTGTCCTCAGGTTGCTCAACTTCATTACATTTAATAATCTTAGCAACTCATTATACGACTTCTCCCAATTACCATATACCATCTCAGCAACCTTTCACTTAACTTCGAAAACCTTTCTATTGCTTACTGTCTACTTATACATAGTTTGCACATTAGCTGTAAGATCAGATATCTTAATATCAAGGTTATTCCGTATACTATTGATAAATAGTGTAGCCATTATGTTGCTGTCGAGTTGAGGATGATCCTTATTCATCATTGGGTTCACACAAGTGTATGAATCCTCTAGAATTATTATTTTGAAAAGACCCTCTACTTTCTTTAAATAAATTCGTAGTCTCCACTTATAACCATGTTTTTTCTTTTTACAATAGATAATGTATACATTCAGTTTCGAAATATCTACATGAAAATCACAATGGTTTCTTAGGTGGAATGGCTTAATTATATTTATAAGATCCTTCTTTGTGTTGAAACGCATATCGACACTTAAGTCATCAAAGTTGATGATGTTATTACACATTTTATTAACATCTCTTTCAAATGTTGCATAGTCGATGCCATCGTACTGACTGTTGTAAAATGGGACATGATCTTTGATAAGCCTGTCTACAGGTTCGTTTATTTGTAGAAAATCTTCAAACTGCCTACTTGACAATACTTCACCAGTTTGATGGTATGGCCTACTAGGGCCTTCACCGCGAAGTGTCTGGACTGACACATTGCTCCCGCTAACATATGGTCTTATCTAGGCCTCTCATAAATCCTCAGCATAGTCATCTTTGAGGCCAATATCATCTTCATCACCATCTCCATCATCCTTATCACCATTCACATCTGCCACATTTTCCCCATCATCGACATTTATATCCATGTGCATTTTCTCTATATACAAGTCATAAGACTCTTTATGTTTAATAATATGACTCAATGCTTTGTTAAGTTGCTCTTCTGTGATATTCACGTACTCATACTCAGAGAAAATTCATGTATGGTTCATTTGATCGATCTACATTTGCTTGCTCCGCATCGGTCATTGTTGAATGCACATTGAGATCTAGAAGGGTTGGATTATCTGGCTTATGCATTTCATGCTCATTCTAAGTACTCGATTCCCCAATATGCCTTATGTATACTTTTTGAATACTTCATTTCCCAAAAGACTCTGCTATCACAATGAAATTTTCAACATTCTCATCATCTTTAATGGTCATCAACTTGTAGATAACTTCAGCATCATGAAAAAAGAGATGTCTGTGCACAAGTTCAACACCACTCGAGTCAACTCTAGTGCATCTATAAATTCTCCGACTGAAATGAGAGAAGTTTGAATCCTTCCTAATTTTCAACTTCTTAACATGCTTCCTATCATACTCCGACCCCCAACTACCCATCACTATATTTCCGTTCGCATGTACAATAATTTTCACATAATATGCTATTTCCACCCTAGTAATGCCACAATGAACCAAATATTTAAATGACATTATAAATTTCATCTACATATCGAGTGACAACTTTACAAAATGTACTTAATCATCTCGGTAAACTACATTGTTAACACAACTATTTAACTTTAACTTTCTAATTCGACTCAACACAATAAAAAAATGCGAAAAATATATATATACACACAACAATTTCCACTTACATTCCAGTATTATTCATACCCACATTCGTATTACTTATCTACTGCAATACAAAATAATCTTAAATTTATACAACATATAATGAATTTTTATAAAATATTAGTAATTTATATAATTTACGATACATCTACAATTACAAAATTTACGTAATAACGTAACAAATTTTTTTCTAAAAATAAAAATTACATAATGTTGATTATTAATAAAATAAAATAAATAAATAACATGCTTATAAGTTATAGATTGTTATCTATTTTAGACATTCATTTGCGTAAAAAAATGGTTTGGTACTTTAATTATAGATTTCTTTGAGTTTTTTCTATGTTTAAAAATTTCAGAAAACGATATAGATAAGAATGAGATATGATCGTAGGATTAAGATATTTATACCTGACTTACTTAAGGCGTATGTATTACATGCATCTTCTATATGTTTTCAATTATAACTAATTACATTAAAAGCATATGTAATGAATGCACCTTCAATATAAAAAATATAAGTAATTAAAGGTATATTTACTTAATGTATTTTTAATATACTATATTCGTGATTTTTTTTTAAACGAGTGCTTTTCCTTAATATTTTTTTAAAAAAAGATTATATTTATATAAAATTTACTATAAGTCTGATAAGCGGAAAGGTGTTACGGTGCGTGGTGATGTCGGGTATACGGTGTCATGATGTTTGCTGGTGATATGTCTAAAAAGAAGAAAATGACGATGAAAACGAGAAGAAGAAAAAAAAATAAAAAAGAATTTTTTTAAGGTCTTGTCATGTTTTTTACTGCATCTAATTTTTTATTTAATATTTTATAAATTTAAATTATTAAACTGATTATTATTTGAAATCTGTGATGAAAGACCATCGATCCAATAAAAAATATGCTTACGGAAGGTAGAAGTTCCCAAGGGACAGAGACGGAAAAGACAGGAGAAGAAGAAGAAGGGGGGCAGTTGGAGGATTTTATTAATGAATTAATGAGTTGCATATGCCGTATTTTCATCAGACGTTGTGGCGGTTAGAGGTGATAGTTTAAGACCTCCGACCTTCAGGGCATGTCGTTACTTAGGATGTGTTTTTTCTCCCTGATATGTCTGAGGCAATTTTTTCCTCTCTCTTTTTGTTTTTCCTTCTTGGAATCGTGACGTTTATGTTATTGTTTAATTTTGAATGAAATATTGTTTTGCACCGAAGAGAGAGGATGAACCATATTTTATTCATAAAATCTAGAATATTTAGTCTATAAACCCAGCTATCAGTTGTTACATACATAAAAGTAGCCCTTCCAAAGAGGTGGAAGTGGATGATAAATGTTTTTCTGCACTTCATTAAATACTAGTAGGAGTAGGAAAATTGGATAGTCGGATCAAAATGGAAATACGTATGTAAGGATTGTTTTCACCAAAGTGATGCAGGCCACCGACTAGATTCTTTCTTTTCTTTATTTTTTTTAGTAAACAATTGTTTTGCCAGATCCAAATTTTTTATAGTATGTTTCGTGAGATATAATAGGACAATGAAAATTTTTTTATGTTTAAAGTCATTGGAAATACGTACGATATTAATTTCCAGTTTTCCTTTTTAATATGGGAGCATTTGTAGATGATTAAATTTTTAGCCTTTACTTTTTAAGTTATGTAATAGTTATGGTCAGATGAGAAAAATAGAAAAATTTAAGATTAGAGATTATTTTTGCACTTTTGTAAGTGTAACTCCTCATTTATTCATTTCTCTATATTTTTAAGTTAAAATCATACATTGTCATGATTGTTAAAATTACGATTCAACAAGTTTGTGATTTTAAAAAAAAATTTCAATTTAATTTATGTATAAAATCATTTTCCTTTAAAAATTTACATTTTTAAATGAATTTACTGATTTCATATATATAAATTGAATGAGATATATACATAAATATATATATAACTAGACTTCTACTATCTAATAGTTCTTAAAGCATTAAATCATTTTCTCTGTTCTATTTCAATTATTTTCTCTCTCTCTCTCTCCTAATCTTTTGTTCAATACTCGTAGCCTTTATTCAAATACTAGCTCAAATAGAAAAGTTTATAACAAAAATCATATATTTAAATTTATACTATAATAACTCAAAAATGAGTGGAAATATTTACTTCTTTTCAATTTATCATTTTTTTCTAACAAAATAATGGAAAAAAAAAGATTAGTTTCGACTTTGTTTATCCTCTTTCTATTTTTAGAATGTTAGATTATAGATTAAGAGTTTCTTTTTTATAAAAAAAAAAAACTTAAATTCTTTATTTTTATTATGTATTTCAAGTTTCCTATAATTTCTATAAGAATATTTATAGTTTTTTTGAAACCATTTTACATAAGTAATAAGACTAATATTTTTACATTTCAATTTTATATTCTAATTTTATAGACCTTCTAGCAATTCTATGTATGATCATGAATTTGACAACATCGTACATCGTAGTTCAAATCTATGTAATAAAGAAAAATTATAATTGAAACAATCGAGAATAAAATAACTTCCTTTGAAATGTAAATTGACGAAAAATAATTTTCTGCTTATTATAGCT
Source organism: Lumnitzera racemosa (assembly GCA_024138005.1). Lineage (NCBI taxonomy): Eukaryota > Viridiplantae > Streptophyta > Magnoliopsida > Myrtales > Combretaceae > Lumnitzera > Lumnitzera racemosa. Next base: position 65,165,372 of record JAMXBC010000011.1, read on the forward strand.
TTGAAAAAATTGCTATGATTTAACATTCGAGTTAATTACATCGGAGGTTATCAACGTTCGAAAGTAAGTTTAAAAAGGGAATCAACATTCCAATTTACGATTAAAATAGGAAATCATTGTTATAACGCTGCTAGCTTTAGTTGACATAATCGTTATCTACCATATGATGCCAGTGTGCGCTGATTCAATAGACACATGATGCTTACATGTATGATTAAAATAAATAATATGTAAATATAATATTTATGTTATATGCATGTAATATAATAGGTATATTATATAATAACATATATTATATATATGTACATAATATAAAATGTATGTAATATAATCTATATTTAAATATAAATAAATAAAGTCAAAAAATAAAAGAAAGAAAAAAAATAAAAAAAATTGTTATTTCAACTATCCTAAGCTTAGAAGTGGTCAGTTGCCATTTAAAAAGGATCACACAACCCTCTTTAAGTGGCCAACGACCACCAAATAAATAGTTAAGTCATGACTTACTTAGAAAAGAAGATCATCTAACCCATCAAGTAACCACTCATGGCTGCTTATAATTAGGGGATGGTTGGGTAACGACCTCCTTTACCCTCCCTCCCAATCCTATGAATAGTAAACAGCTACCATCAATTATCGTAAAAAAAAAAAAAGGTATAAAGTGTAACTCAATGGGTTATCTACACTTTTTTCTTCTTCTTCTTCTTTTTTTTTTTTATTTTATTTAAGGATGATGGATGGTCGCCCACTACCTTTGGAGAGTCGTGAGTTAAACAACCACTTTAAATTGTAGGTCGTAAGTTCATGACCCACTACTTAGGGCAGCCAAAGCGTCCTTTTTTCTATTTTTTAATATTTTTCTTTTTCTTTTTAAATTATTTTTTAGTTCTTTCAAATTCTATTTTTTTATTTTATAGCTTATTATATACATGTTATATTTAATTAAATATTTTTCTTTTCTTAATTTTACTTAAATTTTCTTTTTTTATGCTATAGTTAAATATATACATATTATATTTAATTATAGAATTTCATTATACTTATCATATCTAATTATAATATATTTTTAATTTGATTTTTCTTAATTTGATTTTAATTTTTATATTTACTTGTTATTTAATTATATGCTGGCAGACAACGCATCCGTGTTGTGTGTATAAAAAATAAAAAAAAATTGAACTAAAAAATATAAAAGAATGCCAATAATATATATTAGTAAAATCAAAACTGTAATAAATTTTTCAAAGAAAAAATTCTTATAAGTGTTAGTCAAATGAAAAGTACAATAAATTTTCCAAATAATAGAAATGTTGGGCAACTAAAAAAATTAACAAATAAAAAAAGAATAACCATAGAAATAAGTATAATAGGAAATGATAATTATACAATTGGACGCGACAATTAAGAATTTTGTGGAATAAGTTTGATTTATTTAGGTAACTATCATATGAATATATTTAATAATTAAAACTATAAGATATAAAATAGTTAGTTATAATTAGTTTAAAGGAAAGTTCTCTTTAATATAATGATGTAAGGGCCATATTGACACCACTTGGCAAACTATTGCTACGTTAAATAGAGATAATGATATTATGATGGCTATCCTTTATTTCAATAATTAATTATTGATTATTTATTTGAATTTTTTGAAATATTGATATTATATTTGAATTTATTTCCAAATATTAATCATCTCTGATATAGTTTTCCCTTTGACGTTCATTATGTAGTTTGGTGCAAAGATAAGCATTCATTATTTTTAAAATTTGCATAAGCATCATAGGTGCTACGTCTACTAGTGTATATATTATATAAGTTTGGAAGTGCTTTCAATATCTGCCTTTTGGTTTCTACACCTTCTAATTACAAATTTATCCTTTATATGTTTATACTTTAGATACCTTTCTAGTTAGCACTAGCGGACGGAGATGAAGTACTTGCATTGCCCATACAATTAAAAATAATTTTTTTCATATCTAATACCTATTTATATTATTAAAGCTGCTTTTAATGTTTTAGGTAAAATGGAAGCTTTCAGTTGATATGCTAATTTATAACTGGCAGCATTGGTTGGTACTTTAGGTTGAAGAGGTAGGATTATGCTAAGTATAATGCATGTCACAGCAAAATATATTCCTCTACAATACAAAATTTCACCGTTTTATATCTACTAATAATCAATTAAAACTATAAATGAAGAAAAAACATTCTTTCTTTTTTCCTTTTGTAGGACTATGGGAGAAAAAAAAAAAAAAAAAGGAAGAAGAAGAGTTCGTTGTCGGTGCACAAAATGCAAACTATATTAATTTCCAGGTTGCTCATCCAAGGATCAATTTGCAAGTTTTAGCTTGACACTGTGTGTGTTTTCCCAATAACAATTAATTTATCTAATACAACAAAATATTATACAATAATTACACCCAACGTTGCTTTGAAAAATATTTTGGATGAAAATAAACTTTTGAATCAAAGCGCTCGCATTTAATTTATTTTCATATTATTCTAGTTCAAGATCTCTAATTTCACAATTCAATCATTGCGAATTAGAATAATCGACGCAAATGCAAAAGGGACCCCCTAATTAAAACCTCAATTCACAATATAGAAACTTATTACTTTCACCAACCACCAAAGGGAAACTTCACATCATAATAGATAACTCAGAATCTGATTTTTCTTCTTACTTAAAGTCCTGCTGTATGCATATCTCAAAACTGCGAAACCTCAATGGGGAACAAAAAAAAAAAAAATTCATTATTAAAGTAATCGTTAAAATACAAAAAAGAAAATGCTAAAATTACATGGAGCAATTTTCCGTATGTTTCAAATCTTTAACGCTGCTCGTCTCTTTGATTCTTTAATCTTCAAAATCTCAATCATCCTTCCACTGTTTTATTTTTTTTACTTCCAAAGGATCTTTCCCTCGTTAGTAACTCAAGATTGTGCTGGACATCTTATGCTTAGCAGCAAGTATTGGCATAAAATCTGCTTGAAAAGGAAACAAATATCAATTCGATATGGTTTTTAATTAAAATAAAAAAGAAAGAAATGATTCTCTTGAGTGAATCACCGAATTAAACATAGAACTATAGCGATTTGAGTATCTTTCCTGGCATCCATGTGGCATTAGGAAAATGAAGAGGTAATATATGTAACTTAAATATGAATAAGGAGGGGGAAAAAAAATCAAATTAGATCAACATAATTTTTTCGAAATGATCAATGAGGATCCATGATGAAAGATATTATAAAAAAGGATCTTTTTTTTAATAAGGGTGACTAAGGTAACTTACTATAAAAAGTTAATAGGTTATCTTCTATCTCCTATTCTTTCATTTAATTAATTATTCATAAAAATTATGGATTTGTTGTTTAAATAATAAGTTAGCCTAATTTAATAAGATAGATGATCTACATTAAGTTTTACTAAAATAATAATTTACTGAAATAAAAAAGCACATTAGGTAGTTGGATTCCACTCAATAATCTCTACCCAAACATTGCATGTCAAAACAATTCCATTCCATCAAGGCTCGTTCTAATGTTTACTAAATCATGAAATTAGATTATATAACACAATTTGTATTTATTCACACTCGTTTTACTAAATTCTAATAAAAAAACTCCACACTATTGAAATGCGTACGAGATAAAATTGGACACCCTTATCAGCAATTTACATAACTAAAAATGCATTTTTGATTGTTTCTATAGGAATAATTATAATCTTTAAAGCAAGATCCATTTCAAATGACTATTAAAATTAGTGCATCCCAATAGATATATTAAATTGATGTATGAACAATGTAAAGGTCTATAAACATGAAAATTTAAAATGATTCATTGTATTAATATTCGTTCGAAAAGAAAAGGAGAATGCAAACTTGATATAAAGTATTCCATTTATTAAATCTATCACAAAAGAAAAAGATTTTCAGTATTCTATTTAAAATCTTAAAATGCCGATGAAGGTTGATTCCAAGTCACAACTTCTCCGGTCAATAGAATGATGTCATCACACTTCACCTGAACAAACAGAAAGCGTGGGAAAATCCAAACTCCATGAAATATTTATGCACTTCATATATAAAACAAGAGCTTCATTGGTCCCATCTTTTATTTTAACAAGATCTATTCAACTTTTCTTTTTATTATTAACTTGTACTTTTTTTAATTTGAATCATTGAATTTACAATTCATTTAATAATTTAAATTTAAACAAATATAAATTAAAAATAAGATATATAGCTAAATCGATTTCATAAAAAATCAAGAGGAGATCATAAAAAAATCCATATAAAATAATATATTCCATAACACTGCATAATCCTCCAAGGGCATTTTCTATCTTTTCCCGTCGCATCCATGCATGAAGAGATTTCTTCGATTAAACCGTTGAAAAAGAAAAAGCAAAATATATCATCGTTGTAAAGGAAATGGAAAATTACAAATTCACAAACTTTGGATATAAATCTTGTAAGCCTTGCAATTAGGAATGTAGAGTTTGGTATATAAAATTTAGAACGGTCAAGTAAGTTATCTGATCAAAATTTAAATTTTACAATGAGTTAAAAATATTAGTAAATATGATTTCATGAGTTCAGAGTTAAAAAAATAAATAATTAGATAATTAAATATTATAATATTAAATTATAATATATTATTGGTTGTTTATCAGAAATACATAAAATGAGTTTCGATAATTAACGAATTAATAGAGATAAATTATATACGCACTAAAATTCACAAAATAATTTAAATAATATTTATAAGTATTTATTTGTACTATATATGTATTTACATATAGGTAAAAATATCCAAAATTACTTAAAATACATTAAATATTATAAATAATACTAAATTAATAAAGAAAAATCAACAAAAAATCAAGAAAAGTGTAGAAAACTCTGAAACTAGGCTTAGAAAGTTGAGAATGAGAGTCGAAAAATCAACAAATAAAATTTAGACAATTAGAAAGTGATGAAGTGAAAAGAAAAGAGACACATGGCCACAAATAATTCAATAACAACCCCAAGATCATCTTATAAATTTAGCAAACCCTTATTAGAATTCATTTTGGTCAGCTAAAGATTAGAAAAAAAAAAATAGGGAGATGAGAGGAAAGAAGAAAAAACAATTTAACAAAATAATAAACAAATTAAATTATGACATATAAGAAGAGTGCACACTCGAGGAGTACCTGGGAGTAGACGGCTACCACCACTGGACAGTGGAGGTAGCACTCGAACCGGCTAACGAGGCCATGGTGGCCAAAGCTAGCAACATTGTTAAGTTTTGATTTTTGTTTCCAAATTTGTTTTATTTATTAAAAATATCAATAATTATAAAAAATTATAAAATTTAGTATTTTGAAATATTTTTGTATGTAATTTTTAGAATTTTTTTTTGGTTAAAATTGGTCTTGAAATATATCACGCTTAAGAAATCCCTAAATTTAAACCAATTTTCAATACTGATTTAAATGACCTTAATAATATAGTTTTAAATTCAAAATTTTTATGTAGACTACTTAGAGTATTTACGATAATACTATGAAGAGTTTTTCTAAAAATTTATTTTCTACTTGATTTTTAGGTCCTAAAATAATGCATAAAAGACAATTTATGGGCTTAATTTAGTAATTTAATAATAATTTGATGAAAATTTTGATTTGATATATAATTAGGTATCTTGAGATGTTAATTTCTGATGTAGTATGATGTTTGTGGAGTTTAGGATGTTAATTGTGTGTATTATGCATATTAGGTAATGATAATAAATGAATAGTGGGTAGAAGTGAATAATTAAGCTAATTTTATGATTTAGGGATTTAATAGGTATAAATTCTGATTTAGGAAATAATTAGACATTTTGATATATTATTTGGTGATGTAAGATGATATTTGTCGTGTTAGAAATATTAGATAAGTGATTTAGTTGTAAGTTATGTAATAATACATAATATGTATATATAGGAAATTAATGGATAGAAAATAATAGGTCAAAATTGATAATATAATAATAATAATATACAATAAATATGATATGAAATATAAATTTAGATAATTATAGGAAAAATGTAATTTTTTCTCATATCAGAAATAAATTCAGTAATTAAATTAGGAATAGAGAATACCGTATGGACCAAAATATTAGTTAGAGGTGAAATATGAGATTTAGGATATCCAAGTGTAATGTGATTAATTTCATATAATGTTTGTAACAAGTTCTTAAGGTTCGCATATAAAACTTGTAATCAGAAACTGAATTAGAACTTAAATTGAAAACGAATTCAAAAACTAGCCTAAAATAGATCAATAATAAATAATATATAACTTAGATAATGGAGTAAAATCATAATTTAAAACCTATATGTCATAAGGGTATAAATACTAAAAAAGTATTTATATTATAAGATAAGCAAAGACAAGTTGACTTATAGTAAGTCAAGTAAGCAAATCAAGTATTTCAAGTAAGTTTGAGATCAATACGTTACTTTATTTTCGAAGTAATATTTCATAGTACTTAAAGACTTAAGATTATACTTATTTGTACCTATAGGTAGTATAATTATGCGCATGCCTATATGTGCATGTTTTTAAATGTACAATATATTATTACCTTACTATATTGGTTTGCAATTATTATATATTGTGTAATAAGGATGAATTACCTTAATTGGACTTAATAATATACGGCTTGTAAAATTAACTTGACAAGCATTTTAACCCATTAGGGGAGATATTTGAGATTCTTCGACTAAATACTAACATTTTTAAAAGAGATAATATTTGGATAGTATAATTGGTCTTTTCTTCATCCTTAGTCGAATTAAGTAATAAAAGAGGAGGTTGTGGTAAGGATGAAGGTAGTAGTTCAAAAGTAGTTATGGGAAGAGCGGTATCTTCATTGCATAAGCTTGGATTTGGTCATAAGTTAATAAAATGTATACTAAACTCCTCAACTCAAATTAAAGTAAATGTAATTTCTCTAATCTTACGACCAATCAGATAATTACGTTAAAATAATTGGTTATAGCCCTGTTTATGCTTAGTGTATAGTTTTAATTTTCCATCCTAACTTACTAACCGATTAGTTGCTCATATTCCTATAGATATTGTTATAGGTACTAGTTAGGAAGCGGCTATATAACTATCCTGAAGCTATCAAATGTTGGATCTTAGGAAGTGAGGGTATAAAACTAAGGATTGGTCATACTCTTGAAGTATTAGGCCTTATCTATAAATTTTTTAATACTAATTTATGTATTAATTAAGTAAAGTAAGATTAAATTACTAAATATTGTAAACAATATTGGAATATTTAAATCTTAATATGTCTATTTTTATATTTTCATAAATAGTGGCTGTAAGGTTAGTCTCTATTTTATAATGGTTTGCATGACGATTCTGTCGCTTTAGAGTATAACAAATCTTAGGTAGAAAATGAAGAACTCAAAATGCAATTCTCCAATAACCATGAAATTTGGCTATTTGATATACCTAAATAGAACAAATAAAAATGAAAAGCAAAATTGAAGGACCGTTATCTTTCTACAATATAAAACATATAAAGCTTCCCATTTCTAACAATTAAAAACAAATGGGTAAATGGGTCATGAAAAAAATTATGTCATCCAACATGGAGAGAGAAATGAAAAGGTTAAAGGTCATTGTTAAACCTTAAAAGGGTTAACAAACATTGATTTTAATTGGACTAAATGATAAAAAGATCATGGAGGAGATATTTAATGTTAGAAAATGGAAAAGAAATTTGGTTTTTTTTTTAGATTCAAAAGGAGATGTTATGGTAGAGATTTAGATGGTGGTAGGTAGGTTATGCAATTTCTAGGAAATTGAAAAATGACTAATTTTGTGAGGGAAGAGAGAAGGGAGAGAATGACTAACACAAAAGGAGATTATCATGGGGAGAAGTGAGAGTTTTTATGATCTCGTCCCTCATTTTGATGGGATGGGTCCAACCCTCTATCTCATCATTAATTTATATTTCTTTAAATCTAGATAGTTGAATTTACAATCAGTTCAATGGTTTAAATTTAAAGTAATACAAATCGAGAGTAGCATACAGGCTCGAATAGATCCTATAAAATATTAGGATGTGATTGTAAAAAATCTAAGAAATTAAAGGAAAAGAGAAATAGTTGTAAAGAGAGAGAAACTAACTTAGCAAATTTACACATTTTATAAGTTGTTTATAATTTTAATAAGTTACTTTAATGTTGTTTTTCGTTGTTAAATAATATTACATTGAGACTAAAGAGGTAATTTTAGTGGTGTGATATAAATGATAGTTATTTAAGCCTCTTCTACCTTAAATAACATAGATATACATTCTATATAATTAATCTCTAGACCTAAAATCCATTGCACGAGTAAGAACTCAAACTTCTCAATCTCATACAAAATAAACTACTCCAAAACTTTCTAAGAGCATGTATATTTTGAAAGAATTATTTCAGAGCTTTAGGTTTCATGTCAACATGTTAAGAAATTTTGTTTTTCAATAAACTCATTATTTATCCCTCAATTTCTTTATAGAAGTTCTTTATCATATTTTTTTCATTATTTTGTGAATCCAAATAATATATTTTTAACCAATTAAAACTTTAAAATATAGAAAAAAAAAGAAGAAAAAGGAGCTACTGCTACGTTCCTTGATGAGCAACACCTCTTGGAGAAGCAATGCGGTTAAGTAGGCAAAGGAACTTAACAATAATCTTTGGTCATTAGTCTACGCGCTACGTATCGATCATTAAAGATGCTCTAATAAGTCGAGAACAACTTGAATAATGATTTTTCTAAAAAAAGTAAAAATAGATGATTTGGCAAAACTATTTTGCCATCTTCTTTCCTTTACTTGTAATTACTCAGCAATGAAATTTTAGCAAAAAGGAAAAGAAAATTAAAAAATGTCATGATAATGTCGAAATTTTTACCATAAATGATTTGACAAAGTCATATAAGGAAAAAACTATGTGCTATTCATTTCTACACTAGAACTTAATTGCTTTTATCTACAATTTTAACACATGATCATGAAAATTATGGTTTAAACAATTATTATTATTATTATTATTATTATTATTATTATATATCTAACCCTACCCTATAGGTGTCTACTTAATAAACACCACCTAAACATGAAACCTCAATGATAGAGGAACACACCTGAAAAAAAAAATAAAAAAAGGGTTAGGATAAAAAAAAATTACATCCAGGGCTTGTGAAGGCACCTTTCCTAAAGGTGCCTTCAGGTTTTGCAAAATTAACAAGAAAGACACCTTTGCAAAAGGCATATTCTTTGTTATTTAGAGAAGAAAAAGGTATCTTTTAGAAAGGTGTTTTCGATTATAATATCAAAGTAACTGAATGTGCCTTTTGGAAAGGAGCAATGATTAGACAATTGGTAAGATAACTTTCAACTTTCAACTATGACTATTTTTTCTACTTACCTTGCTCTACATTATCTTAATCCTCTTCTCTTTTGTAGGCTGAAGAATTCTAGTAGATTAGGATCATTCTTGATGGGGCTGACTACCAATCAACTCGATCTTCTACCGAGCATGGGATTTAGTTGCTGTACAACCATTTTGTGGTCACTTTCTACCCTCTACATTTGCTTAAGTTAAGGTATAGGAGTTGAACAAGGATATCCAAGTAGAGTACGACCCTCCAAATCTTCTTAAGTAAGGGGAACGGACCAAGATGAGGGGAGGTGGACAGCATCGAGGATAAGCCCATTGTAGTGGTGATAATATAGCTCAACTTCAAGAGGAGGGTCATTTGAGGGTATGCGCGGAGGTAGAATGTTTAAGACCTTAACTTTTGAGATGCGGGATGAACCCCCTTTCACATTACCAACACCACTTAAGAGAGAGAGGAAGTTCATCAATTATGAGGGAGAGAGTTCTTCTTAAATAACTATCATGAATTCACCATAGTTTTTGTAGCTACTTCAATAGTTACGTAAGAGTCACAGGCTCCATCTATTCTAAAGGAGTGGAGGTGCAACGAACTATCTTAAGTTTTCACTAGGTCTAGAAGAAGATGACATTATATCTGTTATTTACTAAACTTCTTGAAATTTGTATTTATGGAGAATTTAATATCAATTTAACTTCTTCATACTTCTTTCTATATCCTATACGCCCTATATTTTACTTTACATTATGGTAATAATGAATTACTTTGGATTTCCGATATATGAGTTCGATGTGCAATAATGAATAACATTATAGTCAAGCTTAGTGTCAGAAGGTTAGCATGTGAGTTGAATGTAAAGTCTCAGGTTTTTAATTACATTGTTATATTGTAATTGTTGGTTTTGTTTTGTATTTCATTGGATGGTTTGAGTTACTGGTTTTTTAATTGTAGGTTTTTGTAAAGAATGAGCCTTTAGAAAGGTGCCCTTAGTTATTTTAGTATTAATACTGTGCCTTCAGTAGTAATAAAAAAACAAATGAAGATTTCTTTCCAAAATGTGCCTTCCTTTTCAATTTTGCAAAACCTGAAGGTGCCTTTTCAAAAAGCACATTCACGGCCCCCTAGATATAATATTTTTTCCCCTGACTCTTTTTTTTTTTTTTAATGGTCATTCCTCCCAAATGATGATAATTATGCTATTCTTAAGGTAAGGATAAGGTTTCCCCAACTTAAAACTTAACATTTGATACCTAAAATAACAATACATCATAGTAACTTCACCTTTTATTTTTTAGGTTTCACATTCTTTGTTCGAAAATTAACCTTCTATCCTATAGTGTTAAACTTTTATTAGTTGTTAAAATATTTGAAAATCACTAATCCTAAACAACTTTTATTCCCTCAAATCTAATTAGGAAATGTCTTCTTATCTTAATATTTCTTTTACTAATTTTGTCAATATCTTGTGATACTTTGATAGTTCTATTTTTTAATAGGAAAAATAAATTCCTCTTTTGTAATACATTTGCTCCAACATTTGATGGCCTACTACTTATATGAATAGCTCTTTTCAAATGTCTAAAAAACGAAAAAGAATTAACCGATTACTCATTGTTTATTGAAAATGTGATAGTTCAATTATTTTCTACAATGATACTACACCCGATAAAATTAGCTAAATAATATAGAGAAAATATTCTTTAATAGCAATTATTTGACACAAATTTTTATACGTAAAAAATTATTTATACCCGTTGTTGCTTCAATTTTTATTATATCAATTTCATAAATAATTTAAGCAATTTCTACTTCAAACTTTGTTTTTCTTTTTTTCCTCTTTTCAAACGTATAGTATAAATTTTCATACATAATCTCATAAGCTTTGATTAGTAAATACAATCAAATGAACAAAGTTCTCTAAAGACAAATGGTAGCTCCCACAAAGACAATGCGTATACATATATACACATGCACATACACATATAATATTGAGTTTACATATGGTTGAAATACAAACTTCTATTTTACTATTAGTATATATATGTATATAACAAAATAACAATTATCAAAGCAAGCATAGATGAAGTATATAAGCAATCAATATTAGTTCTTATTACAAATAAATAAATATGTATTCATTATGTATATGTATGAATATATATAACATGCATATATGTATATGTATTTGTATATATATATATATATATGTACACATGTATATGTTTATTTGTTTATATGTATATGCATATATTTATATATACACATACATACATACATATATATATATAACATATTATCAAGCATATAAATAAGAAAATCACCATAGTGGAACTGCTTGTGTATGAAAAATTTATTTCTTCATTAATCACCAACTAATAATCCGATTGTCATAATTACATCCATAAATAGAAGGTGTGACAACTTCGCTACATAATTATTCTACAATATGAACATGAAAGAATTAAAAACCACATTTTATTGAATCATCAACCTTTGAAATTCATAATTCTTCTTAAAAAAAAATATTATCCAATCTAGCCTATTAATTAAACTCTAAAGAACAAAATAAATCTAAATCTTCTTTAATCATCTCCATATGGGTAATATGTGCTATTGTTACGGACCTCCCGAAATGGGCCATTCTTAGGAGGTTCCTAAAGCCCAAAGACGAAAGCCCAAGCTCATTAAAAGCTTCTAAATGATGAAAAGCTCTAGAAGGTTCCAGAGAAGTTAAGAATCTTGTATAGTAGTAGGTTGGGGTAGGTGAAGGTAGTAGTTAGGAATCAATTATAACCATTAGATCGAATTGATCTTAACCATTAGATTGTAAAGGCTTTCTGTATATATAGGGGTATTCCCCTCAAATGTAATACACAAGTTATTTGAGTGAATATAGTATACTATCAGAGTTTCTCTCTCTAACATTGTGAGTGTGTTACAGGCTAACTTAGCCTTCTTTAATGAGGTCAGGAACGCAAAGTGCCGCACGTGGTTGAGCGACGGAATCCGCCCATGACAAGTGGTATTAAAGCCTGAAAAAGAAGCTGCTTGTAGAGAAAATGTCATCCAGAGGAGACAACAACACTTCAATGGTCGATGAGTTGGCTGACCATGATGATTGCCATATTACCAGACAAAGGACTAGGTCCCGGAACTTGCTGAACTCCTTCCTTAATAGGATGGATAGAGCGGAGTTGAGCATTGCTGAAGCGAAGGAACAATTCGATGAATCATAAGGCAACCTTGAAGAAATGGAGGAAGAACTTCAAGGCAAGTTGCAAGGAGTATTGAATCAAGCCATTGATGAGCTGAAGCAGCGTGATGAGACGATTGAGGGGAAGAATGAAGTACTCCAGGCTTGAGTCATTGCTTTGGAAACTAAGGAGGAAGGTTATGAAGCCAAGATGGATGCTATAATGGTGGCCATGCGCCAGGAGATTGAAGAACTTAAGAACCAACTAGCAGCATGTCAGGTGGTAATGGTAAGTGGAGTGACCATCCAGTCTGCTCATAGGATCGATGTCCCCAAGCCTGAACCTTTCAATGGGATATGATCCGCCCGGGAGGTAGACAACTTCCTTTGGGGAATAGAACAATATTTCAATCCTGTAAGAATCTTGGATGACCTCGAAAAGGTACGTACTGCTGCTATGTATTTGAAAGATTCTGCTATGGTATGGTGGCGTAGGAGGGCAAACGAAATCAATACTTGGGCTAGCTTTGTACATAAGATCAAGGGGCAGTTCTCTCCCCAAAATGCTGCTAAAGAAGCGAAGGTGAAGTTGCGTCACCTAACTCATAAGGGTGATATCAAGCAATATGTGAAGGAATTCTCAGAACTAATGTTGGAGATCCTAGACCTTAACCAGGATGATGCTCTAGTGATGTTTTTAGATGGTTTGGAACCTTGGGAAAAGTTAGAGCTAGATCGAAGGGGAATAAAAGATATCTCTAAGGCCATAGCAGTTGCTGAAGGCCTAACGGAGTTCAAGAAAACAGAATATAAGATCTCAATAGAAAGGTGGAAGGGGGGAGTTGAGAAGGAAAGGAATGGGAGTTCCTTAAGAGGGAAGCTTAAGATGGAAGAGAGGAATAATGATCGGGGAAGGACTCGTGAAGGAAAAGATGGGGAGCGATGGAAGCCTCGAGAATTGAAGTGCTATTTTTGCAATGGGCCCCATTATGCTAGGGAATGCCCAAAGAAAGATCGGTTAGCAGCAATTATGGCTGGTGAAAGCTCCAGTGAAGAGGATGAGGCCAAATTGGGTTCGGTACGACTACTTAGTGCTATGAAAATGCAAGAGAAGCGAAAGGGATTGATGTACACTGAGGTAATAGTTGATGGAAAGAAGTTAAATGCCCTTATTGATACAGGGGCATCTCATCTGTTCATCTCCGATGTAGCAGCAAGTAAGATTAGAATAGAGGTGGAGAAAACCAAGACATGGCTCAAGACGGTAAACTCAAAGGAAGTCCTTACTACTGGAGTCGCCAGGGAGATAGAGCTCCATATGGGAGGGTGGAAAGGAAAAGAAACTATCGAAGTAGTACCTATGGATGACTTCGAATTTGTGATTGGGATGGAATTCTTAGATCGTATAGATGCACTTATTGTTCCTCGTGCAGACTGTATATGTATTCTCGAGACCAACTCTCAATGTGTGGTGCCCGTTACAAGGAAAGCTGGTCAAGCCACAAAATTCCTTTCCGCTATGCAACTAGCGAAGGGCTTAAAGAAGAATGAAGTTACGTACCTAACTACATTAAAGGGGGAAGAAGAGACACGAGATCAAGAGGTAATTCCACATCGAGTGAGGGAGTTGCTAGAAGAATTCAAAGACATCATGCCTAAAGGGTTACCAAAGAAGCTATCACAAAGAAGAGAAGTGGATCATGCGATTGAGCTAAAACCAGGTACAAAGGCCCCTGCTACTATTCCTTATCGCATGCTCCCAAAAGAATTAGAAGAATTGAGGCGATAATTGAAGGAGTTGTTGGAAGCTAGATTCATCTAACCGTCAAAGGTACCTTTTGGAGTTTCAGTCCTCTTTCGGAAGAAATACGAAAGGCCCCTCCAGGTGTGTATTGACTATAGGGCCTTGGATAAGGTCACTAAGAAGAATAAGTACTCTATTCCTTTGGTATCAGACTTATTCGATCGAAGGGGAGAGGTAAGATACTTTTCAAAAATGGAGCTACGATTGAGATATGGAGATGAGTCCAAAAACACTTGCGTTACAAGGTATGGTGCATTTAAGGTTCTTGGTATGCCATTGGGGCTCATAAACGCCCCAGCTACTTTTTGTAGTCTTATGAATAGGGTATTAGCACCATTCTTGGATCATTTTGTTGTGGTTTACTTAGATGACATCATGAATTATAGCAAGCCTATGGAAAAGCTCCTAGAGCATCTTCATACAAATTGCTTAGCCTTAAGGGAAAACGAGTCATATGTAAAGTTGGAGAAATGTGCCTTTGAAAAGAAAGAAGTGACCCTTTTAGGGCATGTAGTAGGAAAGGGGAAGATCAAAAGGGACGAAGAGAGGATACAGGCCATTCGAGAATGGAAAGAACCTACTAAGCCCATCGAATTGAAGTCATTTCTTAGCTTAGTAAGTTATTACAAAAATTTCATATGTGGATACTCTCGAATGGCTACATCCTTAACGGATTTACTCAAGAAAGATGTCTTATGGGTATGGAAGGAAGATCGACAGAGGGCATTTGATACCCTAAAGGAAGCAGTCATTAAAGAACAAGTTCTTACGCCCTCTAATTTTGGTGAAGTATCTGAAGTATGCATGGATGATGGTGATTATGCCATTGGTGAGGTTTTGATGCAGGAAAACCATCCAATAGCCTTTGAGAACCGAACGTTGAACGATACAGAGAGGCAATACCCAGGAGATGAGAAGGAAAAGACAACTGTAGTACATTGCCTTCAAGTTTGGAGGCACCTTATAAGTACAATTCAGTGGGGCTGGTCTAAGTTATTGGATGTTATACAGCTCTCTTTCAATCTACAGAAGAATGAGTACATCAGACAGAGTCCTTTCAAGATCGTCTTAGGAAGGCAACCCTTAACTCCTCATATAGTGGCAATAGGATATACGGGGTCCAGCCCTCCCGCATATAAATTTGCAAAGGAATGGCGGGAAAATCACGACTTAGCTCGGACATACTTAGGTCGAGCTATCAAGAGAATGAAGAAGATGGCAGACAAGAAGGGGAGGCCGATGGAATATCAGGTAGGTGACCAAGTGCTTGTTAAGTTACATTTGATACAACGTACAAAGGGACAACTACATAAAGGTCTAATGAGTCACTACGAGGGTCCATTCTCAATTGTGAAAAGAGTGGGGTGAGTATCTTACAAGTTGGAACTTCCATCCAAATTGAAATTCCACCCGGTTTTCCACATGAGCATGCTAAAAACATTCTATGAAGATGAGGAAGACCCTATAAGAGCTATATTACAAAGGGCCCTAATAGGAGTACGGGATTCATTTGATAGGAAATGGAAGGGATCATAGCTGATAGACATGTGAAGAGACGTGGACAAACTCCCAGACATGAGTATATGGTAAGATGGAAGGGAAGACTAAAGAGTGAGGCCAATTGGGCACCAACCGAAGCACTGTGGCAATTTAAAAACAAGATTCGACAATTCCACGATGAAGGAGTGACGAGGGCGTCACCAGATTGAGCGGGAGAGAATGTTACGGAACTCTCGAAATGGGCCATTCTTAGGAGGTTCCTAAAGCCCAAAGACGAAAGCCCAAGCCCACTAAAAGCTTTTAGATGATGAGAAGTTCTAGAAGGTTCTAGAGAAGTCCAGAATCTTGTATAGTAGTAGGTGGGGGTAGGTGAAGGTAGTAGTTGGGAATCAATTGTAACCATTAGATCGAATTGATTTTAACCATTAGATTGTAAAGGCTTTCTGTATATATAGGGGTATTCCCCTCAGATGTAACACACAAGTTATTTAAGTGAATACAGTATACTATCAGAGTTTCTCTCTCTACTTTCTCTCTCTAACATTGTGAGTGTGTTACAGGCTGACTTAGCCTTCCTTAATGAGGCTAGGAACACTAAGTGCCGCACGAGGTCGAGCGACAGAATCCGCTGTGACACTATCATTACTCCTCCCACCAAAATAAAGGTTATATCCTAAATAATCATAGTAATCAATCTCATCATAAGGATCATTTGAAATAATAAATTCATAATAGGTGAATGATAAAGCTAAATGAAAAATCACTACTTGTAGAGCATCGTATGCCATATCACAAACAACACAATTCAACTAACATATTCAACTAAGTTACTATTATCACCTTTTACATGAGTTTTTGGATAAGTTTATCCTTACTTGCTATGATGATATCTACATTTAGTGGAGATTTGGATAGTCACATATTTCACTTGAGAGACGTGTTTGGAGTGTTGTAAAAGAAAAAGATCACTTTAAAAAGTGCATGTTTTGCCAAGATGACACAATATCTTTAAGGCTTGTTATTTTTAGTTATGAAGTGAAGGTGGATGATGAGAAAATTAGGATCACTTTTAAGTAGCCAGTGCTTGAATTGCTTGCAGATGTACAAAGTTTTCATGGGACCTTTTTCCAAATTTTATTACTATTTTTGCACTCTCCAATGGATTGACCAAGAATAATGTGAAATTTAAAGAGAATAAAGCGAGGCAAAAAAGTATTGATATGGTGAAAGAAAAATTAACAATAGTACTTATATTAGTACTTTCTAATTTTGGTAAGTGTTAGTCCCTTACAAGCAATCAAGAGAGGAGTGAATTGATTACTTAATAATTAATCAAACTTTTTCAAAAATGGATAACCCTTTTCATTTTCTTATATAATGGCTTAGAGTTTAAACAAGAAACGTGCAAATAGATAAACGAATACACAAATAAAAAGAGAGAGGGTTCAAGAAGATTAAGTAAAGGCAGTCCTCTCTTCCAACTCTACTCACTAAGGATCTAGCTTTCCATGCTAGTCATTCCACCATTTCAATAATCAAGAAAGAGAACAAAGACAATCATATGGTTATGATCAATACATCCTTGCCTTCAAGCTTATCTTTAGCTAAACACATTACTGTGGCCTACCCTCTTTCTCTCTCTCTCTCAAATCTAACTCTCAAAATACAAATAAGTTTTGATGGAAAAAGTGTTTACACACACAGTTCATTATACAATACAAAGATCAAGTTAACTTAGAAAGACTTTTTTCGATTGCTTGCTATAAATATCAATTATATCCAATTCTTTTTTCTTTTCCCTTCCGACAGGGGTTTTTCTCCTTTTTAAAATTTAAGAGCAATGGCTAGTAAATCTTACACATGTTGGATGGTCCTTATCTCAGACTTGAATCATTTAAACGTTTGATAATCTAATATCGTTAAAAATATCAAGTTCGTTATTGCTATGCTTCCACAAAATCCGAAGTTGAAAAAAAAAATAATTTGGTTCTTTGACTTAAATAAAAACAACTAAATAAAATCTTTATGTATTTGAAAAAGTAGGCTTCCATATCTACTTAATAATTCAAACTTCATTTGCATCTCCGCATGCTTAAATATTAGAAGCAAGATTGTAAAATAATCTTCCTTGAACAGTGGAACATGTCAAATGCATTTCTTAAATACACTTGACTTAGTGGAGTTGGGCCTTGATCTGCAAAACAAGGTTAAATAAAACTTTTTCGTGTTGCTTCTAATCCAGATTCTAAGTCTCTTGAATGCTTTGTTACATTTTTTGTGTTTGTTGAAAATACTTCTAAGTTCACTTCTAATTTACTTATTTACTTTTGAGCAACTTTTTAACTTTGTAAAGTTGCTTCTAAGTATACTTCTTAGTCTTCAAAGCTCTTTTGATCAAATTCGATTCTTGTTGGAGTTCCTTTTAAGTCTATTTCTAAGTCTTGTTCAGTCACTCTTTTCTTTAGACTTTAGAAATGTCTAGTAATACTTCCAAGTTTGCTTTTAACTCTTTGTCTCAACTGAATTGAGTTTATTTTTCACAAACTCATAGCTTACTGTACCTCTAAGTTTTTTGTCTTC
Organism: Lumnitzera racemosa; assembly: GCA_024138005.1. NCBI lineage: Eukaryota > Viridiplantae > Streptophyta > Magnoliopsida > Myrtales > Combretaceae > Lumnitzera > Lumnitzera racemosa. The sequence goes on from JAMXBC010000011.1 coordinate 65,183,895, forward strand.
AGTCTTTATTATTGATTCAAATTTCCCATCTTGCTTCTATATTTATTTTTATATTCCTGTTTTGTTCTTTAATAGCACTTAACACTTACATTAGTAAACTTAGATGTTTGTTATTATCAAAATGTCTAATCAAGGGATCTAACAATAAGATTTTTGAATTGGAGTGTGACACTTCTTGAGTGGAGAGAAAAGTGACTCTTATGTAAGAGAGCAGAGTCATTGCATAATTCAGTGAGAAATTAGTGAAGCTACATTGAATCATCTTATGTATGATAGAGAGTTGTAAGCATTAGTGAGGATTTTGACTCCATGGCAACATTGCTTATTTCTTAAGGACTTTATGATATACACTGATCACATCTATTTATCTAATTATATACAAATAATCAAGTTCAATTCGTACTTTCAACCTTCAATTGCCTTGTTTTAAGTAAAAACCAGCCAAGATGAGGTTGAATTTAACATTTAGGGCTCGAAGCTCTAACCATGGCAATTGTCTCTATAGAGAATAAGATGCACATGCAAATGCCTAGTTCTATGCACCATTTAGGAAAAAAAGCACATGAAAGGAAAAAAGAATCTTGCGTGCAAAGGAGGGATCAAATTAAAGACCATTAACATACACATCTCACATCTTAGTCACTAAATTAGTAGCATACACAAGTTTTCATGGATCAAAAATAATATTTAAGATTGGAAGGCCTTATTCTTTTTTTCCTTTTAGGCCAAAGAGAAATTTTATTTGATTAGAAAAAGCACATTAGCTCAAACTAAGTTTAGGTAGTCTAACAACAATAGATTTTCTAACAACTAATTAAAATAACAAGACTCAAACTTAGTAACATAAGATAGAATGTCAAAAACAACATTACATAATGCTAGGAAGTTATAGGACATTATATAGCCTACCATGAATCATCACATTAAGAAATACATTTATTGGTTGTTGAAAATCTAGTAGAAGTGGGTATCCATAGCATTAGAGTAGTGAATGTATTGTGAGACAAATATTGAAGTTGTTGAGCTTAGAGGCGCATAAAGAAGAAGATTTTATGAAAAGGTATGACCTTTGAACGAGTTGCTCTTGTAAAGAATATTGATGGTCATGAAGTAATAAAAAGAAAATAATTATTGATTCCCTTTCTTCATACAAAGTCAATAACTTAAACTATGAGTGAAGTTCAATTGCTCAGTTGCACTCAGATGAAGATAGGGCTAAGTCCATTTCACATGAGTTTGTTCATTATTTGGTTTATTTTGTCAAATACCTAGTTGGTTTGTAGGTTTTATTTACTTCTTTTTCTCTATACTTGCTTGTTATCTACTTGGCATTTGTTTATTATTTGCTCAACATGTGCTTAGTTGCATACATATCACGACATGACAATAAAAAAGATCTTTAGGTTAAGTTTTCAAAATGTTTAATTTTTGCTCAATTAAATGCTTGGCTATAAAGCTTAGTCTCGTGCATATAGTATTATGTTATTAGGGGACCTACTCTCAAGTTGTATACTTTAGTAGTTGATAGTGGCTAGACTATTAAGAATTTCCTTAGGTAGTGTATATCAGAATACTAACCTTTCCTTAGCCTCAATTTGGACTAGTGATTGCAATCATGCTTACTAGATTGCCACTACAAGCCAAATCACGTGCATTAGCATGATATAGAGGCATTGACATTACCATTTGTTAGTTTTAAATATGCTTGTTTCTTGTAGGGGAAGAGAGAGAGAGAGAGAGAGTATGCTTAATTCATTCTTTTCTTATTCTTTCTGATTCATTTAGCCTAATAATAAGTTGAGAGGATATTTGTTTTGTATCCCTAGAGTATAGGTTAAGAAGATGAGCACCACTACAAACATTTAGAGAGTATTTGATTATAAGTAGCTAATACTAAGTTAAACCATGCTATTTACCTTATGAAACAGAAATGAATTATTATCTTGTAATGGAAATGGGGAGTTATATCATTAAAGTTTTGCTTTTACTTTTACTTTAAACTAATAATGAATTTAAATTTATATAAGAATGTATATTATTGATTTGTTTGAAGTGTTTAGCAATATTTCCTAAAGAGGATCCCTTTAAGAAAAGTAATCCAATGCTTTTTTAAAACCCAATCCAATGTAAATCTTCCTTATAAACAAGTTGTTATATTATTTAATTGACCTCTTGGTGAATAACCTTCATTAGACCATGTTTATAAAAGGGTGTTTAGCACAAATACTCATGTTATGCACCCTTCTCCTTATATAATTTACACATGTAAACAAGTGCTTAACTTGAGGAAGATGCTCTATGAAGAACTAGTTCTCCATTTTACTTTTTCTGATATAGTTGGCCATATGACCACTTAACATTTTCTTACACTTTATTTTATGCATTGTTTAAAAAATGGTTGGAATCTACCAAAAAGTAAAATAAAGGTAAAAAATCTTTACTTAAAGCACTCATTTATAAAGTAAAGAGGTGCTTAAATGAAAAAAAGTAATTAAAATGCTAATATGGCATCCTAAGTACCATTTTTAAGAACCTACTTATGAATGTGCTTTTAGTTGAGAAAAATTTAATGAGTGTCACCCATTACTAGGGTTATCTAACAATAAGCAAAATAATATTTCTACATATTGCAACTTATTTAAAAAGATAACATAACACATATAGGTATTGGTAATATTAGTGCAAAAGTATCTCTTTTTGAATTTTCAAATCTTTAATTGGAACCTTTATACTATGTTTGGGATGACGGAAAAGGGAGGGAAAGAATTCGAGAGAAAGAAATAGGGAAGAAAAGTGTCCATTCCTTTGTTTAGTTTAGAAAGGAAACTAAGAGGGAGATGAAAATGGAGTTGTTTCTTTTCCCTCCAAAATGGAGAGAAAAGGGAGGGAAAAGTTGGAAAAATTTGAAATTACTAATGTGCCTTTTCTACTTGCTTCTCCTTCTTATTATTATCTTTAATGGGTTTAATGGTAATTTTAAATTTTATAATTACAATTCTTTTCCTTTTTCTTTCCTTAATTATTCAAATGCATTGAAATGAATAAAATCCTTTCATGGTTCTTTCTCTCCATATTCTTTACTTCTATATTCATCACTTCTTCCTTCATCTCAAATACAATGTTACAATACAAATCCTGCGGCAATAATTTTTTATAAAAAAAGCAAGAAAAGGAATTCTCCGAATCATTTTATTTATTTATTTTTGTTTATCCTCCTTTATGAATGCATAATGGTTGTGATATGATATTATTAGATATGGGGTTAAAATGAAAATGTCGAAAACTATCAAAACTAATATAATTTTCATTTTCAATTTACATTTACAAAATACAAATAACATGATTTCCTAGTCAATGATTCGAAGGACGTTAAGTATTCTAAAGTTCAGAAATGAGCCAAAAAGCGGAAAGATAAAAGGAAACTTTTATTGAATCGCAAACGGAAGCAATATAAGGTTACATACTTTCTTGTAGCAATGAGATCACCAGGGTGATTCCTTTCTTACGAACTGTTGAAAGCATAACGATTTGGATAGAGTTTAACGTAATACGGTCTTGATGATTTTTCATGAGTAAGTTGTGGGACGAGCTTTGAAATTTGTTAAGTGAAATATGGGATATGATCCTCTTTTTTATGGCTCCCACATCCCCATCCCCCCAGCCCGCCACCCCCCACCCCCAAAGAAAAAAAGAAAAAAAAAAAAGAAAGAAATATGAGATGTGACCGTCATCCTGCATACCAGGAAAATATAGCCATGTTAAAGATTATTATGGCTAAGCAATATTGGTAAAACGATGGTAAAAATACTTATTGAAATATTCGAGATTTTACAACTAAATAGTATGAACGTTACTTTTTAATGGAATAGATTAAATTTAATTTTCCTCACTCTATAATTGTTGTAATTATATTTTGCCCAAAAAACCATAGACACACGCATATGGAAAGATAGTAGACCTTATGAATATCACAAAGAAAGAATTGGCTGCTTCACTATCAAGCTAATTGTAACAATCAAAGGGAAGAAAGGCTTTAATTCATCTTTTAAATTATAAAGTAATAATCTTGTAAAGAAAAATCAATGAATAAATAAATAATTGACCATTCTAACTATCAAAATTAAATCTCAATGTTTATATTAAGATTGTAATTCTTTATGTTGTCCATATATCGATACGTTTCACTAGAATTATAGTTGGAAAGAAAAAAAAGAAGAAGAATACAAGTAAATGGCATGACCACAAAACAAATACGATTGATTTAGCAGAAACACAAGCTTCCATGGTAACTTTTCATTTCTCATGTTAATAGGACTTTTAGACTTAAACCTTTCAAGTTTGTGCGGATCTGATGCACCTTACCACTTAGGGTTTGTCGTTGTAGATTCAAGCCCTAAGTCTGGATTGATCAAGCTTAAGAAGCTCTTCAACGGTTAGATAAAAATAAGATACTAAATTAACAACCATTTCCAAGACAACTAAGACATGTTGGATTTTACAAATTTACTTTTTTATACTTACGAAAGAAGATATCTCTCCACTAAATGTTTTCTAATTAAAAATTATAATTAGAATAAAGAGGAAAAAGGAGGAAAACCAAACTAAAAATAAAAAATTAAGAGTGGCTTTTGTGTGCTCTAAATTTCCTATTTTTTTCTTTTCTAATTTTTTTGGAAAAAAAAGTTCTTAATTTAAATTTCAAATTTTAAAAAAGGATTTGACATTTCTACCCATATCGGTTGATATCCGGAACTAACAACTCCTAATTCGTAAGCACATGACCACTCTTTCTTTTGGCAGTTAACCACTTTTTCCATGCATGTCGTTTTCTGAGGCCGATGAGCCTGACTGGAACCAACAATTTTGCTTCGTCACTTGACATGACTGATTGTTCATTTATTTTTTATCTGGACTACCTATTGACTGACGTCGAATACGGGTCAAGGATAAGGTTGTTTATACTAAGATTCCACCTTAAAATTTTTTTATGGCTATACACCGTCCACGATGACGATGTTGAGAATATTAAAATGAATTAATGACTTGGCATGGCCCCAGCGGTAGGAATATTCGCTCCGAAATCAAAGATTCTAAAATTTTTCAATAGCTCTCTTCACATAAAGGTACGACTTCTGCAAATTCGATGTATTAGCTTAGGACAAGCACCGAATGACCATAGTCATCGGTCAATATGTGGATTTAACCTGGAAATTGAGCCTAACTTGAAGTTACAAGTTTCTCTATGATTCACATGAATATCCTAAATAATAAACCAAGGCAGGGCGAAAATTGAGGAGTTTTCTTTGGTTAATAAGACGTAAAAAAAAACAAATATTTTGAAGTGACTCTCTCTTCTCCTGATGGCGCCAACCCCATTGAGCTCAAGGAGCTGTTATACACACATTTCCAAAGAAATTAAAGGTGCAAAACCTGTTACTAAAAAAAAAAAAGATTTAAAGCCACGTTGCTATCCATCTACTAAACCCTACGGAAAGAGATAAACAATACTCTAATCAAGTTAGATTTGTGCATAAGTTGGTTTCAAATTATGGACCAATTCGAAACTAACCCGTTAAGTTATTAAACAATCAAATCTTGCCTTGATCAGGCTTGAATCGATTGATGAACTGCCGTATTGGTGAGCCATTGAACCATCAGGCTAAACTGCCTTTAAATTGGTGGCTTAATGCGACAATTCAAGTCCAAACCAATCTTGAAAATTGAAAACATATATATTATATATAATATACTATATATATAATGTAATTATACTATATATATACTGTAATATATATATTATAAATGTGATATATAATATATAATATCGGGAAAGTACACCTATCAGTTTTAATATAGCGGATGTGAGTTCGAATCGATCCCTCAGAGACTTTGAGTACTAATATTAACTTTAACTTTATTATCTAACCGGAAAATTATGATGGGTTGAGTGAATTAAAAATACTAAAATTGACGAACTAAACTAATTATGAGACTTGATTAAGCAATTTAAAAAGCGATAAAATTAAGAACGACTTCAAGAAGGTAATAACGTATTTAGGAATTATTTCCTATAGTAATTAACATGGGATCGCTTAAAATATATCCAATTCAATTTCTATTATTCTTGACCGGAGGGATTTACAATTAAAGTTAATACCTTTCTCAAGCCTATTAACCTTAATCCTAAATTATTTATCGGAATCTTTTCACTTAGTAATATAATTTAGAATTACATTAATGTATAATGAATTCCCACACAAAAGAATAACTTTTGGGAAGAAACATATATCTTATCTCTAAGTATATATGTAATTCTCTCTAATTATATCAAGATCTCATTATTCATGTGATTTCTCAATCATCATGCATAATATCATATATTGATACTCTAGAAATATCAATTAACAATTAAATAACATAATCGAATCAAGAAAAGATAGAAACTTTATTGAAAATTATAAATCAATCTAATAGTCACATGAAACCCTAGGTTCCATAATCCTAAATACACGAATCTTAAGCTATCATAGTGAAACTAAAAACGAATTCCAACAAAACCAATAAATAAAACATGAAAAACTCCATTTGTTGATGATGAATCTCTTCAATTTTGAACTTGGATGTTGCTTTCGCCTTTTTTCTCTCTTTCTCCACAAGCCTCTTCTCTTTTGAATATCCAATCATCTATGCGAAACCCTAATATGCCGTTTTATAATATATTGAAAGGTTTCCGTTTTCGTCACCAGACTCGCCCTAGGACACAGTCGTGTCCCCAGGTCGTGTAACTTTCTGACTTCAGCATATTTTCTTGGATGGACACAGCTTGGGTACACAGTTGTGTCCCAGACTGTGTAACTTTAAAACTTCATAACTCGTTCATTTGAACTCCGAATCGAGTGAAACTTGATTGATTTTCTTCGTTTTCGATCCAAGAACGCGTTCAAACCTTGAAATCAAAATTTTACTCAATTAAGTATCAATTTCTTTAAAAAAAACTAAAGATGTAAGGGAAATACTATAAAATCACCATGTGAAATGTATTTAAAATAAGAGTTATCAAACTTTTCCACACCTGAGCATTTGCTTGTCCTCAAGTAAATAAATCAAAACAAAATTTCGGGACAAGAAACGCTAAATAAAATTTATCATTATTTAGAAAACCGGTAAACAAATACACTTGACTCTAAGAAAGGTGAGAAAAGCATTTTCAATTAACTTGCAATAATAACGTCAATCAATTTCACCCTTAACAATGTCATAATTTCACCTGATCATATTCGAATGCTTCAACAATACTTAATACTAGAGTTCACTAGTTAATTTATGAAAATCAAAGTTTACACCAGTCATTTAATTAAGGATTCCTAAACTAGAAATTAGATTTAACATTTTGCCAATTGAGAAAGAGTCATAAAAATTTTGACCATTTGACTAAAGTGTATACAATTCTCTCTTCAATCTCACTAAGCACCATAATCTAAAACAAACACATTTTACATCCATTCATTTTTAGATCGTCCCTCTAGTTCATGCTTTTGTTGGAAGGTCTTTTAAATTTACTTTATTTAAGTACAATTGTATTGGTAGAGGGAAAGAATCTCGCTCTTCTGACGGTCCAAGACTGATCCATACCAACTTATTCCTTATAATGATGGCGGGAAAGAACCTTACTCTTCTGACGGACTAAGTCCGATCCATACCAATTTTTTTTTTTTTTTTAGAATTGGCATTGGGACTCAATCTCGCTCTTCTGACGGATCAAGACGAATCCTTATCAATTTTTTTCTATTCATACACTTGTTATTACTTTTAACCTCTAATCATTATGATTTTTCAAGGGTTTCTCAAAAGAAGAATTTCATTTGTTTGTTTGCTAAAAATTATAGGGCTCTAAAAATTTCTAAGAGAAAGGTATATATGAAAGTAAATTTAAAAATAACCATAACCAACTCTCAACTAGTGATGTTGCTCCAATCTCAAGTCTTAGAATCTTAAGCTAAATAACTCGTAACTTTGCCCTCTACATATTTGACTAATTAATTCTAGTAAAGTATAATAAGATCAATAATGATCAAGATGACACAGTTGATTTGGCCTGACACAGTTGATTTGGCCTAACACTTGTTAATCACCTATTGCAAGTTAACTTAAAAATTAATTGGGTCAAATGTGAATAATTGGTCTCCTAAATAGTAACAAATTCATATATATCCCTTCCCCACACTTAATAACGTACAGTGTCCTCAATGTACGACTAAGAAAGCATGGCAGCAAGAAATGAAACAAGAAAAATCAGCATAGGGAAAAAGGAAATATATGTACTGAAAAAGAAACTAATACTTCTTTGCCAGTCGAAAATAAGGTGAAGAAGTTCAAAGGGAGGAAGCATCATCATTACATGTCTGATTTCACATGCCTTGGCCAACGAAAAACAACACACACAAATAAAAAATAGGAACTAAGAAGAGGGATCAGAATCTGCCTCTTCATCATCCTCATCAGATGGTGCCTCCGCCATGGTTGCATCATCGTCGTCGTCACTGCCCTCAACACCCTCTTCACTTCCCCCAGTCGCCTCTTCCTCACCACCCTCATCATCCTCTTCCTCACTCTCACTATCCTCATCATGTGTAGCCGACTCTTTCATCTTGAGAAATTTTTCCATTTTGTCTTGGCGGATATGAAGTTTATCCACACTTTCTCGAATATGGAGAACCTCAGACATCAACATATCAAATTTGTCTTCAAAGCTTGCTGAAGACATTTGGCCTCTAGATGTACTGCGTAAGTGTCGACCTTAACGTCTCGCTGGTAAAAGGTTCATGAGTCGGAATGACTGAAGTCGCATAGGAGTGACTTGATTGACTAAGGTAAGTGAGGGCCAAACAACAACCTTAGTCCGCATAGCCTGCATGAGTAAGGTGATGTAGGGGCCACAACAAATATGCCCTTTCTTCCGTGTAGTGGTGGCTTGATGGCTGAACAGTTCAGCGAGCTCGATGGCGAGATTAATAGGATGTTTATGAATAACACTGTACAAATAAAGGCAATCCTTATTGGAAACCATACTGGTGCTGAGGCCTCGGCCAGTTAATGCATGGGAAAAGAGCCGATGAAGAATACGGTATTCCGGTTTGACCAATTGAGAAGCTTTGTTCTTTGCTGGATCATACGCATCACCAACAGTAATTTCGTTCCAAAATGTCCCTGGTGTTACTCCACGGGGAAAACGACATGAGAGACGTTGGAACTCTTCTATCCGTGTATATCTATCTTCATAGATACTGAGATATCTGCCCAATTGAGCTATGGTCATATAGAAAGGGTGGCCACTCAAAGTGAAATGGAGTTTACGTTTGGGGCCCATGCCAATAATACTCTCTTTATCGAGTTTATAAGTACATAAAAACTCCAATGTCAGCTCTTTATAAACGGGAGCGTCAAGAGATAAAAATCGCTCCCAAATGGTTCTGTCCAAGAGCTCCTTCATTTCTGTTGAGAGCTCTAATTGAGCGAGAACATCTCAATCCAAACAAAGGGTATCGCTGAAAGGCTTATTCTTAAGTAAACTATAGCGTTGCGACTGGTAGTCTTCCTTGAATTGAAGCATTGGTTGCTCCATCGGAGGGAGAGTGGCTAATAGTTCAACAATTGCACCTTCTTGCGATGAAGAGGATGCTGCATATTTAGATTTCCATCGAACGGTAAGCTTTGCGCGATTTGCCATTGAATACTTGAAAAGAAACATCAAACCAAATAAAAAATGCGCATCCTTGCCACACGTAGGTCAAACGAAGATAGAGGGAGAAAGGATTAACAGTGAAGAATATTGACAGAATTCTCATTGGGACATTTAAACAAACATGTAGAGTGCATCCACAAAACTAGTTGGGGTAAAAGAAATAACTAGCAAATGCATCCAATTAATTATAAAATAGACCCACTACATTACAATTAGCTTGAAAAGCAAGCGTCCCAACACATCAAAGACGCTAAATAACCCAAAATTACTCTCACAATGCTAACTCTAATTGGCGTAATTGAATAATGATTATTAAATTAGCAAACACAAGGTATTAAAATCAAGTAAAAGAGATCATACATGAATATCTAACCGGAAGAGGTATCATAAAGGCATTAAAATCAAGTAACACAAGGTAATGGTGTATGTCGTTTATGAAAGAACGAAATAAATTCGCAGACCAAATGCAAGTACCAATTCACACAAGACCGTAATGTCTAGTAGCTAAACTTGCCTAAACAATGAGGAAGATAAAGCATAAACAATGAGGAGAACTTACTTGGATTAAGAATCGTGATGTCAGGAATCGTGAGGAGAAGAGGGAGAGAAGAGAGAATATGAAATATGTGTTAATGTGTGGAAGTGTATGAGAGAGAGTGTATGTGTTTAAATAAATAGGGCGTGTGCTGAATCGTGTGGGGCTGGGCAAATATGGGTTGGGACACGACCGTGTCCCACGCCCGTGTAATTCTCTGATGACAGGGCCTTACTTGGGCGGACACGAGTTAGGACACGACCGTGTCCCATGCCCATGTAACCTTCTGTGTTCGGTCATGACTATTGATCGCATAGGGCTGAGACATGACCGTGTCCAATGCCCGTGTAACTTTTTGATGGCGGGGCCTTACTTGGGCGGACACGGGCTGGGACACGACTGTGTCCCACGCCCGTGTAACTCTCTGTTGTTGGGTGGGAATACTGGGCGCATACGGGCTAGGACACGACCGTGTCCCATTCTCTGTGAGTATGGCATTTAGGCTGGGCGCACACAGGCTAGGACACGACCCTGTCCTACGCCCGTATAACTTTCTATGGGTGTTAGTGCATTGAAGGGGCCTGGATGGATACGGGCTGGGACACGATCGTGTCTCATGCCCGTGTAACTTTCTGTTCATTTTTTTTTTTTGCCTAAATTCATGAATTTAAAAGTACAAGAAACTTTAAAAAAAATAAAATAAAATAAAAGGACTTAAACTAGAAAAATAAGACAAAGAAAACTAAAGAGAGAAAAAAAAAACGAAACTAAAAGGGAAAAGCCTATGACTTAAAATTGGAACAAATAAAAGAAGCAAAGCAAAGTTAGACAAAAGAAAAATAAACTTAAAGAACTAAAGTGTGAGCAAAGTTAGACATGAGTTGCCTCCCAAGAAGCACTATAGTTAACGTCGATAGCTCGATGGGATACGTCTTCTCATGTTAGTTCTGTCGGGTGGAGATAAAAATCCTCTCGTCCAATATGCTCAAAGTTTCTGCTCAAGTACAACTTCAACAGTTTCCCATTTACCTTAAATGTGCCTTTCTCCGGGTGTGTAACTTCGACAGTCCCATACGGGAAAACTTGTGTAATTGTAAATGGTCCCTAGATTTCAACTTACCTGGGAATAAACGAAGGCGAGAATTATACAAAAGAACATGATCACATTCTTTAAATTGCCGACCTTGTTTGATTCGCTGATCGTGGTACTTTTTAGCCCTTTCTTTGTATAATTTGGAGTTCTCATATGCATTCGCTCGCCATTCCTCTAGCTCATTCAATTGAAGTTTCCTGTGAGAACCTGCACGCTCAAAATCAACACTAGCACTCTTAATTGCCCAATAAGCCTTATGTTCAATCTCTACCAGTAAATGACAAGCCTTCCCATATACAAGTTGGTAGGGTGTAGTCCCTAGTAGTGTTTTGTAAGCAGTTCTGTATGCCCATAGAGCATCATCCAACTTTTCTGACCAATCTCTCCTATGATACTCTACGGTTTTTTCAAGATTTCACTTAAGATCACAATGGCAACTTCCACTTGGCCACTACTTTGGGGGTGGTACGGGGTGGCTATTCTATGTGTAACGCCATAATGTTTTAACGCTTGGTCAAGTTGGGCATTACAAAAGTGTGTTCCTCTATTACTTATAATTGTCCTAGGGATACCAAATCGAGAAAATAGGCCTTTCAAGAATTTTTTTACTACCCTAGCATTATTAGTAGGTAGGGCTTTAGTTTCCACCCACTTAGAGACGTAGTCAATAGCTACTAGGATATATTTATTTCCATTAAAGTTCAGGAAAGGACCCATGAAATCGATCCCCCAAACATCAAATACCTCAACCTTGATGATGGGGTTTTGTGGCATTCCATTCCTACGGGATATATTCCCCACTTGTTGGCAACGATCACAAATCTCAACGTATTTCTGGGCATCTTTGAATAAGGTAGGCCAATAAAATCCAGCCTCTAGGACCTTATGAGCTGTTCTATTGGCATTATGATGCCCACCCGTAGGCCCCGAATGACAGTAGCTCAAAATTCTCCATCCTTTGAGGTGTGGTACACACCTTCGAATGACATGATCTATACATACTTTAAATAGGTAAGGATCATCCCAAAAATAATGTTTCACATCAGAAAAAAATTTCTTCTTTTGTTGGTGTGGAAGTCCCTTCGGTATAATCCTTGCAGCTAAAAAATTAGTGATATTTGCGAACCAAGGAATTTCCATATCACTTACTTAGTCGATGGCATAGAGTTACTCTTCAGGGAACTCATCTTTGATCTCATTCTCGTCAAGCGCTTCTAAGTTTGGATTCTCCAATCGAGATAGGTGATTTGCTGCTAAATTCTCAGCGCCCTTTTTGTCTTAGATCTCTACATTAAACTCTTGTAGCAACAAGATCCACCTAATTAGTCTTGGCTTTGCATCTGGTTTTGCGAACAAGTACCTAAGGGCAGAATGATCAGTGTAAACAATCACTTTAGATAGAAGCAAATAAGAACGAAACTTATCGAAGGCAAAAGCAATTGCTAGCAACTCTTTTTCTGTAGTAGTGTAGTTTTCCTGAGCATTAGTAAGAGTTTTTCTAGCATAGTGAATTGGTTGAAAGTACTTGTCCCGCCTTTGCCCCAGTACTGCCCCTACTGCGTGATCACTGGCATCACACATAAGTTCAAAGGGAAGTGCCCAATCGGGTACTACCATGATTGGAGCATTGGTAAGTTTCTCTTTAAGGATATTGAAAGCTTTCAAACACTTTTAAAAGAAAACATAAGGCACATCCTTCTCTAATAACTTAGTCAAAGGGCGGGCAATTTTCGAGAAGTCCTTGATAAATCACCTATAAAAACTTGCATGTCCTAAAAAGCTTCTTATGGCCTTAACCGAAGTTGGAGATGGGAGTCTTGCAATCGCGTCCACTTTGGCAGTATCAACCTCAATTCCTCAATATGAGATCTTTATGGCCCAGCACAATACCCTCTTGTACCATGAAGTAGCACTTCTCCTCCTTGAGTACAAGATTAGTCTTTTCACACCTGGTAAGTATCCTGTCCAAATTATTCAAACAATGGTCAAATGAGTTGCCAAAAACTAAAAAATCATCCATAAATACCTCCATTATGTCTTCAATCAAATCATAAAAAATGGCTAACATGCATCGCTGAAATGTAGCAGGTGCATTGTAAAGACCAAAAGGCATTCTGCGGTAAGCAAAGGTGCCATAAGGACAAGTGAAAGTGGTCTTCTCTTGATCTTCTAGTGTAATAGGTATCTGAAAATAACTAGATAAGCCATCTAGAAAACAATAAAACATATGTCTAACTAGTCGTTCTATTATTTGATCAACAAAAGGTAAGGGGAAATGGTCCTTACATGTAGCATCATTTAACTTTCTATAATCGATACATACACGCTAACCTGTTACCGTTCTCATTGGGATCAATTCATTCCTCTCATTAGGGACTACTGTCATCCCACCTTTTTTTGGAACTACTTGCACTGGACTCACCCATGAACTATCAGAGATAGGATATATCATACCTGCATCAAGAAGTTTGATAACTTCCTTTTTGACTACCTCTTTCATGTTCGGATTCAAGCGTCTCTGAGGCTGTACAACCGGCTTATGGTCTTCTTCCATCAAAATCTTATGAGTACAAAAGGAGGGATTGATACCTCGAATATCGAATATTTTACATGCAATGGCCCTCTTATGCTCTTTGAGTACTTTCAGCAACCTTTCTCTCTATTCTTCTTCTAGGTTGGATGCTATAATTATCGGTAATTTGGATTCCTTCTCTAAGAAGGTATATTCCAAATGGTCAGGTAATTGCTTTAACTCCAACACTGGTGGCTCTTCAATCGAAGGTTTTGACTATGCTTCCTTGATTTTTTCAATCTCTTCAAACCCTTTCTTGATAGAGGTAGGTTTGTTTGCCTCCAATTGGGCTACTACCTCGGATTTGATAGGATCTTCTGAAGCTTCTTCTATGCCTAATTGCAAGCAACTCTCTAGCGGATCCTTAAAAAGGACTTCTTGCATATAACTTGAAACAAAAGTGTCAGTAACATCCAAAAGGTAGTAAGTATCATTCTGATCAATAGACTTTTTCATAGCATTCGAAATTTTAAACATGATCTCTTCATCTCCTACTCTAAGAATGAGCTTGCCATTACTAACATCAATGATAGCCTTAGCTGTAGCTAAAAATGGTCTACCTAAGATAAGGGGTAACTGAAAATCTTTATCCATGTCCAATATCACAAAGTCAACTGGAAAAATAAATTTACTCACTTGGACTAATACATCCTCAATAATGCCTCTAGGATACGTCACAGATCTATCAGCTAATTGCAAGCTCATGCGTGTGGGTTTAGGTTCCCCTAATCCTAATTTCTTGAAAATTTATAGGGCATTAAATTGATGCTAGCACCCAAATCAGCTAAAGCTTTGTCAACTAATAAGTTACCAATATGACAAGGAATTGTAAAACTTCCTGGGTCTTTTAGCTTCTTGGGTAACTTGTTTTGCACGATCGTTGAACATTCTTCACCCAATATGACTGTAGAAAGCTCTTCAAGCTTCCTCTTGTTGGATAATAAGTCTTTCAAGAACTTAGCATACTTCGGCATCTGCGACAAGGCATCAACGAGAGGTAAGTTAATATGCAATTGTTTAAAGAGGTCAATGAACTTACTGAATTGTTGGTCATTGCGATCTTGCTTGAGTCTTTGGGGATATAGGATAGGTTGTTGATATTCCTTCGCCTTAGATGACTCTATATCTTCTGTTACTTTCATCCCCTCCTTGCTCTTGCTAGTCTCCTCGCTAACTTTCCTCTCAGCATACAACTCCTTCCCACTTCAAAGTGTCACTGCCTTGACATGTTCCTTTGGATTGGTTTTTGTATTTCTCGGTAGCATTCCCTGTGGTCTTTCAGAAATTAGCTTTACAAGTTGACCAATTTGGTTCTCAAGATTGCGATTGGAAGCCTCTTGATTCCTCAACGATGATTCAATGTTGGATAAGCGAGCTTCATTGCCTTGAATATATTTGGTGAGAAGTTCTTCCACACTGGACTTCTTTTCTTGAGAAAGCGGAGGTGGGAATGGTCTTTGAAACCTAGGTGGGCCAAAGTTAGTCTTCTGCTGGCCTTGGTTTTGATTTCCCCATGAGAAATTGGGGTGATTCCTCCAGCTTGGATTATAAGTGTTGCTGTAGGGGTTATTTTGTTACTTGGGTGGATTTCCTAGATAATCTACCTGTTCCAGTTGTTCTTGTGCTCCATACCCCTACATACCAAAGTCACTTACATCCGATTGCACTTGTTGAGGTCCAACAGAGAGTGCATCAATCTTCTTACTCAATAGGTCTAGCTTGGCTGCCAGAGCAGTGGTCAAATCCACATCATAAATTCATATAACCTTTTGCTTGGCTCTAGTGCTTTCCTACTGATAATTGTTCATCGCTATTCCTTCAATCAGGTTTTGTGCTTGCTCAGGTGTCTTTGTGTTCAAAGTACCTCCTGCGGATGCATCAATCATCTGTCTCGTAGATAAATTGAGACCATTATAGAAGGTCTGAATCTGTATCCATAGTGGAAGGCCATGATGTGGGCACCTCCTGAGCAAGTCCTTAAACCACTCCTAGGTGTCATATAGAGTCTCTGTTTCCAATTACGCAAAACAAGAAATATCATTCCGAAGTTTAGCTGTCTTTGCAGGTAGGAAATACTTCTCTAAAAATTTTTCTACCAATTCATTCCAAATTGTGATTGAATTTCGTGGTAGAGAGTTCAACCACTGTTTTGCTTTACCCCTCAAGGAAAAAGGAAATAGTCGCAGTCGAATGGCATCATCCGTGGCTCCGTTGATTTTAAATGTATCATAAATCTCTAGAAAGCTAGAGATGTGGGTATTAGGATCTTCATCTTGGAGACCGTCAAACTGAACATATTGTTGCACCATTTGTATGATGTTAGGTGTAATTTGGAAGTTATTAGCCGCGATGGTTGGCCTCGCGATACTAGAGTCAGCTCCAATAATTGTAGGCCTCGAATAGTCGGACATGATCCGATTTGCTTCATTACTATTGTTAGCCATGTATGGTGGATCTTCTTGCTCAATGAATTGCGTGTTGGCCTCTTCACCCTCTTCCTTAATCTCAACGATTGACTCGTCTTCTATGGTAGCCACAATTTGTCTATATCGCACTCTCAAATTTTGAAGGGCAGTTCTCTCAATTTCAGGATCAAGTTTTACCAAATCTTCGGGGTTGCTTCGAGTTATGTACTACAAGGGCAAGAAATCTAGAATCAATTGCAGCTTTAGCTAATAAAAATAAACAAAGAAAACAAAAGAAAAAGAAATGGTCAAAGTAATAAAGCAACTAGTGTTCTTAATATAAAAAATCCCCAGTAGTGGCGCCAAAAACTTGATATCAGGCAAGTGCACATATTAGTTTTAATATAGCGGATGTGAGTCCAAGTTGATCTCTCAGAGACTTCGAGTACTAATGTTAACCTTAGCTTTATTATCTAACCGGAAAATTGTGATGGGTTGAGTGAATTAAAAATACTAAAATTGACGAACTAAACTAATTATGAGACTTGATTAAGCAATTTAGAAAGCGATAAAACTAAGAACAACTTCAAGAAGGTAATAACATATTTAGGAATTATTTCCCCTAGTAATTAACATGGGACCGCTTAAAATATATCCAATTCAATTTCTATTATTCTTGACCAGAGGGATTTACAATTAAAGTTAATACCTTTCTCAAGCCTATTAACCTTAATCCTAAATTATTTATCGGAATCTTTTCACTTAGTAATATAATTTAGAATTACATTAATGTATAATGAATTCCCACACAAAAGAATAACTTTCAGAAAGAAACATATATCTTATCTCTTAGTATATATGTAATTCTCTCTAATTATATCAAGATCTCATTATTCATGTGATTTCTCAATCATCATGCATATATCATATATTGATACTCAAGAAATATCAATTAACAATTAAATAACATAATCGAATCAAGAAAAGATAGAAACTTTATTGAAAATTATAAATCAATCTAATAGTCACATGAAACCCTAGGTTCCATAATCCTAAATACACGAATCTTAAGCTATCATAGTGAAACTAAAAACGAATTCCAACAAAACCAATAAATAAAACATGAAAAACTCCATTTGTTGATGATGAATCTCTTCAATCTTGAACTTGGATGTTGCTTTCGCCTTTTTTCTCTCTTTCTCCTCAAGCCTCTTCTCTTTTGAATGTCCAATCATCTATGCGAAACCCTAATATTTCCTTTTATAATGTATTGAAAGGTTTCCGTTTTCGTCACCAGACTCGCCCTAGGACACAGTCGTGTCCCCAGGTCGTGTAACTTTCTGACTTCAGCATATTTTCTTGGATGGACACAGCTTGGGTACACAGTTGTGTCCCAGACTGTGTAACTTTAAAACTTCATAACTTATTCATTTGAACTCCGAATCGAGTGAAACTTGATTCCTTTTCTTCGTTTTCGATCCGAGAACACGTTCAAACCTTGAAATCAAAATTTTACTCACTTAAGTATCAATTTCTTTAATGAAAACCAAAGATATAAGGGAAATACTATAAAATCACCATGAAATAAGAGTAATCAATATACTATAAGATATATATATATATATATATATTATAAAACATCAGGTGATTTATGAGAATTATTTTAAGATTGAAAAATAATTGAATTGAAAATAAAATTTTGATTCATAAGTAATGATACAAAGTTTTACATTTAAATGGAAAAAATATACAAATAGTCCATGAATTATTTACAATAATTAAGGAAAATCCAGAAAAAGCAAAAAAAAAAAAAAAACCAATGGTTCAAGGGCGGTTGAATTGATCCTTGAACTGCTAATTCAAGCAAACCAGGTTGAGCTCGACCCCTTAAGGGCCAAGTTAGGGTTACTCTCTTTCCAACTCGTAAATTAGTGGTTTAATATCAATTTCGAACAAGGTTGAACTGACCTATGAACTAACAATTCAATGGAGGCTCCCATTACAAATTTCTTTCTTCATATCATTCTCTCTCTCTCTCTCTCTCTCTCTCTTACTTGACTACATTTAGCACTTTACAACATGCTTAGGAGCTGAATAAGTAATTTAAATTTCATTTTCTTTTCCTTTTTTAAATTTTTTTTTACAACATTATGTTTTTTTTTAAATTATTATTTACTCAAGTTGTGAAGCTTTAGATCTCTAACTATAAGAAAATACATCTCATAATTATAGTTTGCTATGTGTCATTTATTTATTTGTTCTTGTTAGTTAGTCCAGTTATGTATTTGCTTACATTGATATAAATAGTTCAGTGGAAGAGTTTTTAATAGATTGTATTGACAGGATACTTTGAACATGGGCCCTTTAAGCCTGATTAGACCCAATGCATCTTAATGGGAATTAAGTTTTTAGACCACTAACCTGCAGCCGAACTTGAGGACTAGAGGGATTAGTAAGATGAATCTTTCTATTCCAGCCAATTCATGCGAAGGATGAGTACCTCCTTACCGACTCATTTTTCCTATCGAGTAGAGTGATCGCCTGTTTCTTGCTGAGTACCTCCTTGCCGACACATTTTGCCTATCGAGCAAAGTGATTGCCTATTTCTCGTATGTTGTGTGCTGAGAATCGGAAGGCCGAAACAACAGTCCATCTTCATTCTCACACATGCCTGACCAATTACTTACTTAGTTGCACCCCTGTCGAGATGCTGAAAGAAAAAGTTCGGATTAACCAAGTCACCCTTACTCGAATAAGCAAACTGTCCGTATTTTTATTCACATCTTCTAATGGCGTCACTAATACAGTATTACCACATGTACAGTATCATGTACAGAATCTGTTGTACCAATTATTGCTTTCCTTATATATTTATTTTTACCTTTTTATATCTTGTATATTATTTACTTAGAAAATGCCCCTTTTGTCTTTTCCTTTTTGCTCTAACTTATGGGTATAAATACCCTTATAATTGTAGCTGTAATAGACAGATCATCATTAATATACTTGAGTATTTTCTTTCTTAGACATTATTTGTTTACTTTCGACTTCACTCTTATCCAAACTCTTGAGCAAGGCTAAAATCTCACTGGACCGATTCGTGCGTCATATCGGATTGTATCGTGAGTTCTCAGAAGTTCCATTGGTGTATCATATCCTCTAGAGATGTTTATGGGCTTTTGCTTACTTGTTCATTTGCATTTATCTCTATTCACACCCTTCCCCATTATTCCTTTTGAGCTTTTTACAAGCTTAGACCTATCCAGTGATTAGCCTTGTCTGTTCTTGGTTACAGTCCGCAACATCTTGGTATCAAAGCAGAAGTTTTATTCGAGTTGTGATTTGTGTTTGAAGTTTTGTTGTACTATGTTTTGCGTTTGTGAAACAGAGTAAGTTACTATGTTCATGTAAGTATTATGTTACTTCTCTGATTTGTGGAAGTGTTTGCTTTATTCCTTATTTGAAGAGTTTGAGCTTTGAATTTGTGGAGAAAAAAACAAACCTAAGTATAAACATCGACGTTGGAGATGACAGTGGAGTTGTTCACCACGGACAACAATCTCAAGAAACTCCTAGAACCATTGACGAGAGACTAGATGAGGTGGTTAACCTCTTAGTAGATTTGCCAAGTTGTTCATGCATTGGTTTGCCGACCCATTGAGGTTATGCGAGAGACCCCACAAGCTGCTCAAGTTGCTCAACCTGTTCAACCTATTAGAAGTCAGAACCCAACTTTACCAGTTCGAGGTGGAAGGGTAGGTAGACAAGTAAAACGAAGGATAGACTTAAGGGAGCTAGATGAAGAGGACGAAGAGGAGTATTATGAGGAAGAGCGAGCTAGAGCCTCTAGAGTATCTGACCATGTAAAGCTTCGGATTCCGAAATTCAATAGATTTGGGAGTGCTGATGAGTATTTGGAATAGGATGAGAAGGTGGAATGTGTTTTTGAATATTATCAGTATGAGGATTACAAAAAAGTAAAAACTATTGTTGTTGAGTTCTCTGAATATACCACCATGTAGTAGATGAATTTCTAAACTATAAGGAGACGAGAGGGCTATCGAAAGATTAATACTTAGCCTAAGATGAAGAGAGTGCTTAGAAATAGGTTTGTGTTGGAAACTTATCTTTAAGATACTTTTACTTGGCTTTAAGAGTTGAGACAAGAAGGTCGGATTGCTAACTAATATGTTGAAGGGTTTCAAATGCTTATGATCTGTTACAAAGTGGAGGAACCACTAGCTCAAACTGTTTCACAATTCATTACTGAACTGAGAGGTGATATTTGAGACATTGTGGAGCTTCAATGATTCAGCATAATGGATGAAGTTGTTAGAATCGTTAAATGAACGAAGAGACAAAGAAGAAGTTGAGTACCGACCAGAATGCCGACTAGTCGATCTGGATAGGGGAAGTTACTGAACTTTATCGAATATTGAGTCGAGTAGAAAGGCTAACTTGATACTGAAGTGCTGATTTGAACTTATGAGAAGGGGTAGAGGTCTGGTAGAAAGATGAGCCAGATTAAGTGCTTTAAGTACTAAGGGTTCGAACATATGGTTGCTCAGTGTTCGAATAGATGAACTATGGTCATCAACTAAGACATCTCGAAGTTAGAGGTCAAAAGTACTGATGAGGAACCTAAGGAGGAGATCACTATCAAGAAAGAAGATGCCGAGAAAGAACTGATTGAGAAGGATATGTTTACTAAGGACTAGGACCAATTACTCATGGTTATCTGACGTAATATAAACATGAAATCTTCACAAAAGGAGAAGTAGAGAGAATTTCTTTCATACCACCTGTAAGGTGAATGATCAGGTGTGTGCCTTCATCATGGACAGTGGAAGTTGCACCAACGTAGCACCAGTTGATCTTATTGCAAAACTGAAATTGCTAATTGTTACACATCCAAGGCTGTACAAGTTGCACTAGTTGAGTGAGAAAGGAATGTTACATGTTACTCAGCAAATACTACTACTGATCACTGTAGGGAATTACTCAAACCAGATTCTATGTGATGTATTGCTCATGTGTGCTTCCCACGTGTTGCTTGGTAGACTATGGCTATTTGATAGGAGAGTTATCCATGACGGCTATAAGAACACGTACATGTTCGAGAAGGATGACCGGAAGATCACACTAAGTCCGGTGTTATCGAGAAAAGTTTATAAATTGTAGAAAAAACTTGCTCGCGAATCAAAAAAAGCTCTAGTGATGAGTAGAGTCGAGCTCCGAGAGGTAATCAAAGTAAACGAGTCGACCTTTATGTTGGTTAGGCGACTATTAGAAGTGAAGAAGCGAGGTGAACTACCCTAGGAAATCAAAGAGTTACTGGAAGAGTATGTCGACCTGTTCCTAGGATAGTTACCAAAGGGGATGCCCCTAACTCAAGCCATAGAGCATTGCATTGACTTAGTACCTGGCGCTATACTAAAGAATAAGCCAGCCTATTGGATGAATCCCGAACAGGCTTCTAAGCTCCAACAACAAGTCAATAAGCTGCTAGAAAGAGGTTATGTTTGAGAAAGTCTCAGCCCTTGTGTTGTGCTAGAACTTCTTGTGCCTAAAAAGGATATAATTTGATGAATGTGTGTAGAAAGCCGTACTGTGAATAAGATCCCAATCAAATACAGGTATCTTATTCCTAGATTGGAGGACATGTTAGACGAATTGAGTGGAGCTAAAATCTTCAGCAAAATCGATTTGAAGTCTGGCTACTATCAAATCCACATGAGGCTAAGAGATGAATGGAAGATTGCGTTTAAAACTCGGGATGGTCTCTACAAGTGAATGGGAATGGCATTTGGCTTGTTGAATGCTCCGAGTACTTTCATGAGAATAATGAATCATGTATTGACACATCTGATCGGGAAGTGTGTAGTGGTATGCTTTAACAACATCTTGGTTTATAGTACCAACATGCTAAATCACTGTGAACACCTCCGAACCATTCTTGATATCTTCCATACCAAGAGATTATTTGGTAATCTTAAAAAGTGTTGTTTCTCCCAGGAGAAAGTGGTATTCTTGGGCCATGTAATAGGTGAAGGAGGCTTACAAGTGGATGATGAAAAGATCTGAGCAATTGTTGAGAGACTGACTCCTACTATTTGTGCCAACGTAAGAAGTTTTCATAGATAAGCTTCATTCTATAGGCAATTTATCAAGAATTTCAACACCCTCACCGCATTACTTATTGAGCTAGCAAAGAAAAACATTGACTTATGATGAGGAGAAAGGGAGGAGAAGAGCTTTGCTGAGATAAAAGAAAGGTTGACCTCTGCCCTGGTATTGGTTCTACTTGATTTTGAGAAAATATTTGAGTTGGAGTTTGACATGTCGGGCATTAGAATAGGCTTTGTCCTAATGTAGGAAGGCTGACCAATTGCCTTCTACAGTGAAAAGCTCAAAGGACTAGAGTTAAATTACTCCGTGTATGACAAAGAAGTCTTGGCACTTATTCGAGTGTTGTAAGTATGGAAGCATTATTTACTGCAGAGAGAATTTGTCATATGTTTGAGATACCTTCGAAGTTAGACCAAGTTGTCGAAGTAGCAAGCGTGATGGGTTGAATTCCTTGAATGACTCAATTTGATAATAAAGTACAAGCAGGGAAAGAGCAACGTAGTTGCCAATGCTCTTTTGAGAAGACATGTGCTTTTATCTAAACTTCAGATCAGGTTGTTGGGGGTTGCAAGTATCATAAAACGATACTCTAAAGATCCATACTTTGAACTCATACTTGCATGATGTGTTGATGGAAGAACAATAGATGAGTATCGTGTGCAGAATGGCTACTTGCTCTGAAGTAAGAAACTGTGCATGTTAACTTGTTTATTGTAGAAATTATTAATAAAGGAAGCTCACAATGGAGGACTCTTCGGACATTTTAGAAAAAGAAGAACTTGTAAACTATTAAATGGTCGATTCTTTTGGCCGAAAATGAGGAGAGATGTGTATTGAATTGTCGAAAGCTGTACTATATACAAGAAGGCTAAGTGTTGAGCCGAGCAAGGGAAAGCAATGCCTCTTCCTGTTCCAATGATGCCATGGACTGAATTAAGCATAGACTTTGTTTTCGGATTACCATAAACTATCTAAGGCAAAGATTTTGTAATGGTCGTCATGGATAGGTTTAGTAAGATGGCACACTTTCTGCCATGTATCAAGACTAACGACGCTTTAGCTATTGCTTCTCTTTTCTTATAGGAGATTGTACGGTTATATAACGTGCTAAGAAGTGTAGTCCTCGACAATGACCTGAAGTTCTTGAGCCAATCCTAGAGGACCTTGTGCCGTTGAATGGGGACTAAACTATTATTCAGTACTTCTTGTTACCCCTAAATTGAAGGCTAAATAGAGGTGGTTAATCGTACTTTTGAATCACTGCTTCAAGTTGCAGTGGGCAAGAACTTAGTTGATTGGGACGTTTGCTTACCAGTGGTCGAGTTTGCTTACAATTAAACAATGCATGACACTACTAAGCAGACTCCTCTTTGAAGTGGTCTATGGATTTAATCTCAAGTTGCCTCTCGATCATACCCCTGCACCTATACCCTTGTAAGAAGACCTTGACACCTCGGCTAGAGTACAATCCCTCTAGCACATCTATGATAAAGTCACTCGGCACATCGACTAAGTTGCTAGAAGAATGTGAGAGAGAGAAGACTAAGGGTAGGACGACTAAACAATTCCAACAAAGAGACTTAGGATGGTTGCACCTTAGCAAGGAATAATTCCCGAATAAGAGGAGGAATAAATTATTTGCAAGAGTTGAAGGACCTTTCAAAATCCTCTAAAAGATCAATGATAATGCCTACAGATTGGAGTTACCCAAGGACTATGGGGTTTTAGCCACCTTCAATTTTACCGACCTTAGTCCATATCACCCCGATGGAGAATTGAACAAAGACCATCCGAATTTGATCCTACATCTAAAACAACTCGGAGGGAATGATGGGAATCAAGCTTCCAGACTACTAACTCACAGCCAAGCTCGAGGACTAGAGAGACTGACAAGACAAATCATCTTGTTCCAGCTGATTCATGCGGAGGCCGAATACCTCCTTACCGACCCATTTTACTTGCCGAGCCAAGCGATCGCCTATTTCTCCCATGTTGTGTATTGAAAAGCGAAAGTTTAAGACAATAGCCTATCTTCATTCTCAGACACGCCTGACTAATTACTTACTCAGTCGCACGCTTGTCGAGATGCCGAGAGAAAGAGTTTGGATTAACCAAGCCACCCCTACTCAAACAAGCAAACTGTCCATACTATTGTCCACATCTTCGAATGGCGTCACCAATATAGTATCGCTACGTGTACAGTATCTTGTGTAGAATATGTTACACCGATGATTACTTTTCTTATATATTTATTTTTACCCTTTTGTATCTTGTACATTACTTCCTTAGAAAATGTTTCTTTTGTCTTTTCCTTTTTAGGCAAGTTGCTCTAACTTATGGATATAAATACCCTTGTAATTGTAGCTGCAACAGACAAATCATCCTTAATACACTTGAGCATTTTTTTTCCTTAGGTAAACATTGCTTGTTTACTCTCGGCTTCACTCTTATCTTAACCTTTGAGCAAGGTTAGGTGGTGAGTAACCTCACTAGACTGATTCATGCATCATATCGGATTGTACCATGAGTTCTCGGAAGTTCCATTAGTGTTCATATCCTCTGGAGCTATTAGTGGACTTTTGCTTACTTTTTCATTCTCATTCGTCCCTTTTCGCACCCTTCCCTTATAAGCTTGGACCCATCCAGCAATCAGCCTTATCTGTTCTTGGTCATAGTCCGTAACATGTCTCATAGCTTAGAGCTTACCTTTGTAGCTTAAGCCCTACGCTTGAATGAACCAAGCCTAATAAGCCCTGTAACGGCTACATTGTATAGGATAAGGATGAAACTACCATGTCCTAAATAGGTGGAATACGTTAGGCATAACGACTCCACTCTCCTATAGTTGTGAGAGAAAATCTCTCCTGCCAACAAATCTCCAACTTCTAGCTCTACTTCGTTATAAATACCAAGTCACTACCTAACAGTAACACTCTACACTTTGCGTATGTAGCCTACATACTTTCTTGCATAACTTCCTACCTATAAGAGCTAATTGCTAACTTAAGCATTAATGTGACTACGTTGGACAATGCCCTGGTGTCCCCTCACTGAGTATTGTTTTGCAAGTCTAATCTATGCAAAGCCCAAACGACTATCGGTAAGAAATTAGTGATGACATTTGGTGCCGTTTGTAGGAAAATTGAGTTCCTATACCTAAAACCTCAAACACATACCCTATAAGCAGTCCTTTTGACATCATGTCTCAATGTGACAAGCAAGAAAATCAACAGTTGGTAAACAACTAACTTGAAGGTAATCAGCCCCTCCCAAGAGCTGTGCTAGAGGAGTGGTTGGAGCACATGGAATGCCTAGTTGAGGAGCATGCTATGCAAAACAGGGTACTCCACACTCTCCTAGACGAAGTAGAGTACTATAATGCATAGACTCACCACCCCAAAGCTTTAGATGCCTATAATGGGTGAAATAACATCCAACAGTAGTAGCAGAATGGAAGGGATCAACAATCTTATTTGCCATTACGTCAGCAGCCAGCAAGATTTGTAGTTATCCGCGATTGAGCTCTGGTTGGCAATAAACAAGAAGCCGACTCGTAAGGAGTACAAGCTCATTCAGTTGTATGACAAGCTTTCTTAGTAGATGATGCTAACTTGAATGAGCTCTATGCTATGGTAAGGTGACTCTCAAAGCAGCATGGGAACAAGCTTACTAACGACACCTAGCTAGTAGCCAACAATAAGACCCCCTTCACCAGGGGTATCCAAGAAGATGTATTGTCCCCTAATAGTAAACTTCCATCCCTGGACTAATATGATGGCACGAGTGACCTTGATGACCATCTTCTCCACTTACATACCCTCATGAACTTTCACGGTCATGGGGATGCTATAATGTGCAACGCCTTCTTAGGCACTTTGAGGAAGGCAGCTTGGACATGGTTTAATTATCTCCTTGACAATTCCATCAACTCCTTTGATGAGTTAGCGCAGAGGTTTAGCCTCCATTTTAGGGCTAACAAGCCCTCGTCAAAGGATATATTGTTTTTGTACTTGGTAAGGCAAGGTAAGAGTGAGTCCTTGCGTGATTACATGACTTGGTTCAATAACACTGTGGTCGAGATCCTTCAACTTGATGAGGGAGTTGCAATCCATGCCACCTATCTTGACATCTGACCTTAGGAGATTTCTTTCGATCATTTGCAAAAAGTAAGTCGAAGACCTTAGCCAACTTTTGGAACAAAGCCTAATAGTACATCGATCAAGAAGACAACATTCATGCTAGGCATGACGCCAACCGAGAAAGGTCGGTTAGAATGTAGGACAAGGAAAAATTATCCGTAGAGGATCACCTCGGTAATAGGATGCCGAGTAGACTAGAGGGGGATAGTTTAGGGAAGAAGAAGCGCAGAGCCAAGCGCGACCTGCTCCTCCCTTCTATTTACACCTAGTACATGCCCCTGAATAGGCTTATTGCTCAAGTTTATTCTAAAGTGAAGCATTAAAACTTGCTCTAGAGGTTGTGGAAAATGTAGAGAAACCTTAATCGTCAGAACTCTAACAAATATTGTCAGTTCCATAATGATAATGGCCATACTACCGAAGAGTGCTTCCATTTGAAGAACGTCATCGAATATGTCGTTTAGCATGGCTTCTTTAACGAATACGTGGCTTGTTGGAGGAACGATGATCGTTCAAATGATGAAGGAGATAGGGCACCTTGGAGATGATGAACCGAGGATGCCCATACGGAGTAGAATAATGATTGCCACAACGATCGCGCCCCTAATGGCATCATAAATAGATCATTGGGAGGGGGGGAGGCACACCGTAGGAGTTGGCCGAGCACTAGCAGCTAGGTTAATGCCCCATCAGAGGTGTTGGCAGTAAAGGAGAAGAGACAGAAGTTAGACACTTCCATCTCCTTCTCTGACGATGACCTTGAAGAGGTTGACATACCCCATCAAGACACCCTGGTAATTGGGGTAAGGATCTTAAAATTTGAGGTCTTAAAAGATTATGGTGGACGCTAGTAGTTCTACCGACATACACTTCCTCCATACATACAAGAGGATGAGGAAGAAGTTGCCAGTAAAGATGAAACTATACTACTACAATTTGATTAGCTTCAATAAAAGTACGGTCCGAGCTAAAGGCATCATCACGCTAGACATAGAACTTAGAGATTACAACTACGTGGCACAACAACCTGTAGAGTTTGTTGTGATCGATTTCTCCTCCCTTTGCAATGCACTCTTGGGAAGACCAAGTCCAACTGAATTTGAGGTGATCACATTCTCCCTGCATTTGAAAGCCAAATTCCTGACACTAATTAGGGTAGGAGTATGTAGATGTGATTAAAAGCTCTCATAGGAGTTATATATCAGGGCGGTCAAAGGGGATGGCATTTTCACCTTGGAAAAAAGCCCGCAAGAGAGGCCACTGATAGGGGTGAGGCTGGAGAAGAAATAGAAGACGTCCAACTTAGAACCTCACTTAACCAGACCATTAAAGTTGGGATTGAGACTCCAACTAAAGTGAAGGATGAAATCATTGCTCTCCCGTAGGCAAATTCGAATAGGTTTGCCAGGTCAGCATCACACATGCCCAGAATTTTCCCCAACTTGGCGACCTATAGCCTCAATATTGACACCACAGTACGGCTTGTCAAACAAAAAAAAAGAGGCATTTTGCCCTAGAATGGTAGGTTACAATCGAGGAGGAGGTGTAAAAGCTGCTTAAAGTCGGTTTCATGAGGGAGGAAAAGTACCCAACGTGGCTAGTGAACGTGGTACTAGTTAAGAAGAAGAATAGGAAGTAGCGCATGTGTGTTGACTATATCAACCTCAACAAAGTTTACCCCAAAGATTGCTTACCTTTCCCTAGGATCGACAAGCTTGTCGATTCTATGTCAAGACATGCTCTGTTGAGCTTTATGGACTCCTTTTCAGGATACAACCAGATCAAAATGAACCTAAAGGATGAAGTCCATACATCCTTTGTCACCAACTACGATACATATTATTATACCATGATACCATTCAAACTAAAAAATGTTGGGGCCATGTATTAACGAATGGTGACAAAGCTGTTTAAGCCTCAGATCGAGTGTATTATGGAGGTATATGTTGATGACATGATCATCAAGAGCCAAAAGTTGATCAATCATGTTAGAGGTCACCAGGAAACCTTCGACTGAATGTGCACGTACGACATGAAGCTGAACCCCTAGAAGTGCGTCTCTGGCGTTGGCTTTAGCAAGTTCTTCGAATTTTTGGTCACATAAGGAGGTATTGAGGCTAACCTTGAGAAAATCACAGCCATTAGGGGAATGAAGCCTCTAACCTCAATCCGAGACATATGAAAGCTCACTGGCATGGTAGTTTCTCTAAGTAGATTTATCTTGAAGAACGTTGACAAATGCGTTGAGTTCTTTAAAATCATAAAAAATTCGAAGGGTTTTGAATGAACTCCTAAGTACACCATCACGTTTCAGTAGCTCCAAGACTTCCTTACTCATCCATCGATCCTCTCCAAGCCTGTCTAAGGGGAGGACTTATTGTTATACTTGGCCATAAGCGACCGAGTACTCTCCTCTGTACTAGTCAGAGTAGAGGGAAGAAAACATAAGCCAGTATATTAGGTCGGCCATATACTACATGGGGCTAAGGTTAGGCATACTCACACAAAAAAATTTACCCTGGCCGTTGTCATCAAAGCCCAATGGCTGACGCCCTACTTCTAGGTGCACTAAGTCATCGTACTCACAAATCGACCATTACGTACAATGCTATAGAAACTAGATGCATCTAGACGGATGATGAGTGCGTATGGAATCTAGTACCAGCTACGAACTGCTTACAAGGCATAGGTGTTAGCCAACTTTGTGGTAAAATATATAGGAGAAGAGGAAACACCACTTGGCGATGAAAAGCCAATGTAGACTCTCCACGTTGATGGGTCATCTACCTTAGGGGGCGGAGGTACCGGTCTAGTTCTAACTGGTTTGCATAAGGTCACCATCTGCTACGCCCTCAAGTTTGGATTCGATTCCAGTAACAACAAATCTGAATATGAGGCACTTATTGTCGGTCTCAAGCTAGCCAAGGAGATCAGTGCCAAGCAATTGCGGATCTTCTTGGACTCGATGCTAGTTGTCCAGCAAGTTTGAGATGAATATGAAGCGAGAGACGACACTATAGTGAGGTACCTCAAGAAAGTGAAAAGCCTCCTAATGGAGATCCCTTCATGGGATATCAAGAAGACCCCTCAATTGGAAAATTTTGCTACAGAATGGCTATCCAAGCTGGCCTCTATTGGCATATGAAAACCCGAGGTGAAAGATAGTAAGATCTTCATAAAATACCTACAGCTTCAAGTTCGACTGAACTTTTGGAACTGACCGCAACAGCACAAGAGCCGAGTTGGATGGATCCTATTTGGAGTTACTTGGAGTACCTTGTTAGAGGACAGAAGGGAGTCAAAGAAGCTCTAGTAACATGCCACCAATTACATGTTGATTGATAGTGTTCTGTATCGCAGGGGAGCTAGCCTCCCCTTGCTCTGATGTCTCCGAGAAAAGGAAAGGCTGCATGTCGTGGAAGAGCTACATGCCGGAGTGTGCAACAATCGCATTTAATCCTAAGCTTTCTACCTATGAGCGTTGTAGCTTGGATATTATTGGCCTACCATGAGGTAGGATGCAAAGGACATAGCCCAGAAGTACCCGCAATGCTAAAAGCATGCTCTAATCAATCACGTGCCCAACACCACCCTTTAACCCCTGATTAGCGCATAGCCATTTGTGCAATGGGGAATCGATATCCTCGACACCTTCCTAAAAGCATCAAGAGGATGGCAGTTTATAATTATCACCATGGATTACTTCACAAAGTAGGTGGAGGTCGAAGCAGTGGCTAGAATCATGGAGAGAAGTGTAGAATCCTTCATCAGAAACAACATTCTCTCCCTGTTTGGAGTCCTCCACACACTCATCATGGATACGGCCGATAGTTCGAAAACCCCAAGTTGAGGGAGCTTTGCATCAAGCACTACATCACCCTGCATTTTACCTCGGTTGCCCACCCTTAGTCAAATAGGTAGGTTGAAGCAATCAATCGGGTCATTTTATAGCTTTAAGAAACATGTAGGCCGATCTTAAGGCACTTAAGCCAATGAACTGCACAATATTTTATGGGGGTAAAGGACTACCTACTGTATTTCTACAGGCAAGATCCCCTTTAACCTTGCTTTTGGGTTGGAAGCTGTTCTCTCAATTGAACTTGAGCTCCCTAATATCCAGACTCGAAGTTTCAACACTACTCTTAACAACTCATTGTTGTAAGCGAGTGTCGATATCATTGAGGAAATCAGAGATCTTGCTACGGCTAGGGTTACCACATACCAACATCGGGCCATTTGGTATTATAACCAGAAGGTTAGACACAAGGAGTTCAAGATCAACGACCTAGTGTACTGAAAATTAGAACCCACAGGTTTACACGAAGGGCACAGTAAACTGGCCCCCAATTGGGAAAACCTGGTTAGAGTCTAGGAAAGATTGGGTAATGGAGTATACAGGTTAGAAAGATTGGATGGCAAGCTCATCCTGCATACATGGAATGCCCATAATCTTTGATTTTATTTTGATTAGCATTTTATCATGAACAATTTTCTAGAATGATGAAATAAAGACTTATTTGACAATTGATTAACTACTTCTATCTCTCTCATTCGTTTTTCCTTATTTTTTATGCAAGACTTCGAACAAGTGCATAGATACCATATGGGGCAGGTTGGAATGTCACTAACCTAACCCCCCTTAGGGTAACCTTGGCAAAGAAAACACCCCTATACTGAGGAACTCCCCCATCTTGGGTAGGTCGGAATGCCATCGACCTGACTCCCCTTAGGATAAACTTGGTAAAGGGAAACACCCCTCGCTTTGAGGAACTCCCCCAATAGTTAACCTCAACAAAGGCAAACTTCCTTTGGACAAAGGAATTCTCAAGTAGATATATTCAAAGACGAACATAGAATAGAAGAGCACATTTCAAAAAATTCATTTATTCATTTATTATTTGTCTAATTATATAATAAGGGCTGGCATCCCGATGACTCTTACATTAATTTCAAAAAAAAGAAGAAGAAGAAGAAGAGAGCTTTGCTACCTCCTAGGATCAGCTAACTCTAGTAATTTAGAAAAGTTTAGGGCATTATTCTGTCCGGAGTGCTAATCTGTCGGCGCTTTAAGCAATAGGCCTTAACCTAGAGTAGACCTTGAAGATTGTAGGCTAGGAGTAGTAGAAGGATCACCTACAAATGGATTGTTCCCGGGCATAGTTATCAGGGGTGGGCTCCTACTGGGTTGCTGGAGTAGAAGCAAATGTTGAAGCATCCTGCTCAGCCCTAATAGTAGAGGGAATGCTTGCAATCTCAATAGCTACTCGGGCGGCCTCTTCTTTGCGTGTTAGGGCCTTCCTCTTCCAAGGGAAAGTCGGGGAATCTAGAAAGTCAAGAAAGTTGAGATCAAGGTCCGATTAATGGGAGAGAGCCTCCTTCTTTGTCTAGTGTGTGGAGTCTGTGATTAGTTCCTCTAACTTGTCCAACCGC
Organism: Lumnitzera racemosa; assembly: GCA_024138005.1. Taxonomy (NCBI): domain Eukaryota; kingdom Viridiplantae; phylum Streptophyta; class Magnoliopsida; order Myrtales; family Combretaceae; genus Lumnitzera; species Lumnitzera racemosa. Next base: position 65,215,940 of record JAMXBC010000011.1, read on the forward strand.
TCATCGATCTTCTAATAGTCACGACCACCTTTTTAGCAACGGCATCACTAAGGACCTCCCTTCTCTCTATCTTAGAGATGATCTCCTCCATCTCTAAAACTTTTCCTCGCAGTTCCTAGACCTGCAGCTCCAACCTAACCTTCAAACCAGTTAGCTCCAGCGAAGTAGTCTTAATACCTTCGCATTCGGACACCTTCATCTCCAGCTTAGTCTGCAAGCCAGTTAAAGACACCTTTAACTTAACATTTTCTTTCTTAAGTTGGGCCTAAGCCTTCCCATCCTCATCTAGCCTTTGAGAGAGATGAACCTTCATCATTTGCTCGTTCTCTAACTAAGCCTTTAGGTCCCTAGCCTTCTTGGCCGCCTTCTTAGTGTAGTCCCTCTCTTGCTTTAAGTCCTTGAGCTTTACCTTAAGCCTCGGCACCTGCACAATATAACAGCATAAGCGCCTGTTAGCTTTGGTGCATATTTTCAAGTACCTCTTATTAAAAGCCTCAGCCTCTAGTAGGTACTTCTGGTGCTGATGCAACGCTTCCCAAAGGCCTTTTACCTCTTGCTGGGCAGCATCGGACTTATTCAGTTAAAGCAACACCTGGCCATGGTACTGCAAATTGAAAATGAAGCCCATTGTTAATAAAATGACACATAAAAGCACGATAACACAAGAGCAACGAAGACTTACCTACTGCATTAGTGTGCTTAAGTGGCCTGCTATTTGTATGGGGTTGTCCTCACCTTCCTGGGAGAGCCCTTCGAGGACAGCCTAGTCGCAGAGGGTGTAAGGCCCCATCAAAGCTTGGTAATTGAGCTTTCAATGCCGCAATGTTAGATCGTTGGCACAAACCTTTGACTTTGACTTGAGGAGCTTCCTTTGGACCCTCTTCATTTCCGTTTCAGGAGCTCCCCTCAATAGCTCATCATCTTGGGAAGTGTACGGTACCTCCTAGAATGAGTCTAGCCCTATCCTATAAGCCTAAAGTGGTTAAGGACTTCAAAAAATGTATCTTCCCATGTCGTCGACGCTTTGATAGGGATGGGCCATTGGCCACTCATTCCACTTCCCCTTACCTAGTGGTACCTTCGTTAAGGCGTTTTATTTCTTTGTTCTAGGTTTTGGCTCCTCAAACATCTTGGGAGCCTTATGTTTCTAGCTTACAACTTAAGGAAGGGAGCCCGCTTCTGTAATCTCTTCCTCCTTCACCTTTGGAGGGGAAAGCACCTGCACATTGGGCCCTTTCATATCGGTACCTTCATCGCCCACGATGATGGACTTGGTCAAAGGCACGAGGGCAAGAGTAGGTAGAGCCATACCCAAAGGCTTTGCATCCACGAGCTCGTCCCGGATGCTAAGAGGAACTCCTTGAGGAATAGACTTCGGCTGTGCTCTCTTGGTCTCCCCAAGCCCTAGCCTTGGCTTTGTCATCCCACCTTTAGGTGGATCTACCTTCATTCTCACCTGATGACGACTCATAAGGTGGTCCATAGAAGGACGAGGCAATCTTAGAGCCAGGTTTTTTCCTGCAAAAAACCCAATTACAATTCAGAAAAGGAAAACAAAAGTAAACCAAAAGAAACTACCACTACTATTTGCAAAACACCGCTGTGACCAGGCCGACCAAAGAGGTCTTCCCATCTTACAGGTGTCGGGCGAAGCACCTTAACATTAGCACAACAGATGGGCGCGTAAGAACGAACTTGTACCTTCAGGCTACTTCTCCACTACAGCTTTCTCCTTAATAGCAAGGCCACCCATTCGTCCTTACTCGGTAACCTAATCTGCTACTAAGGAATTGCCCCCACAAGAAAGTTGTTGATAATCTAACTAGGGGTAGATTGCCTACTTCTACTCACATGATCGTTAAGCCCCTTGTCTGTATTAGGAGTGTTAAACAAATCCTTCGCGAGGGGTAAGGGAACATTTGCATATACGTCGTTGGGGATGGCATTGATAATTCTTGTCTTGTCCAGCGCTTTCACAGCTATTTTCGTTGGTTGGTCAAGTTGTGCTAGCAATGAGACATTACCCTCCCATGCTTGAGGGGGATTACTCCCTATAGACTTTAAACTAAAGAGATTCGGCGATGAAGAGGAAATAGTCTCACCTCTATTGGTTGTCATGGCTACAATACTCAGAAAAGGAAGAAAAGCTTTGAGAAAGTTTAAATGGTTTCAAAGAAAGTTTTTGAGTTTGATAACGGCAAAACAAAGAGATTACAGAAAAGTGATCTCTCTTTCAGATCCTCCTATTTATAAGGAAATTACCTGGGAAGCTGTACAGGCGGTTATCGGGATTTATATAAACTCGAATCCCTTATAATGCTGCGTAGCAGATACGTAGAAAGCATTTTGCTTGGACGATCACCTTTAGAAGGTAAACGACATGTAGCTATATGCTCGTCTACTACAACACGACAACTGTCATGTCGCATTTAATACATAGAATATAAGCAGGCAAACATCACATTTTGAAAAGGTTCCTTCAATAAAAAGCTTCTTCAAGCAGTTAAGTGTAATCGGTCTTCGTTGAGCATTGTTCGAACAGATTGGTTCATAGCCTTGAAGTGCCTATCTAATGAGCTGCGACGATGTCCCACTTTGTCGCCTTAACTTAAGCTTTGCTTGGGGCACCACTCTTGTTCATCTCGCCTTAAACATTTTTGACTCGGGTACCAACTGCCTCTGATACCTCTACCTCAGCTACCTTCTAGTCTAAACCTATTCACCGACTATGTCAGCCCCATATCATCAGGTTGGATTTCTTTGAGTTAGATCGGTCACGCCTGAATAGCCGATATATCTCTTTTCCTTACCTTTGCCTCGACAATAAGATTGTAGAGGGGCAAGTGTTGATAGGGTACTTTGGACATGGGTCCCTTAGGCTCAACCAGACCTAACGTGTCTCGTAAACTAGGGTTCACTTCAGTGAGCTTAAGCCTTAGGCTTAAATGAACTAAGCCTAATAAGCCCTGTAATGGCTACGTTGCACAAGATTAAGATGAAACCACTACGTCCTAAATAGGTGGAATACGTTGGGCATAATGATTCCACTCTCTTACATTTGCGGGAGAAGATTTCTCCCACCAACTGATCTCCAACTGCCAGCTCTACTTTGCTATAAATACCAGGTTACTACCCAACGATAACATTCTCTACACTTGACGCATTTAGCTTACATACTTTCTTGCATAACTTCTTACCTCCAAGAGCCAACTGTTATCTTAAGTATCGGAGTGGCCACGCTAAACGACCCCCATGCTTCTTCTCATTGAGTATTGTTTTGCAGGTCCCATCTGTGCAAAGTCCAAATGACTACCGGCAAGAACTTGGACACGACAGATTGTTCATTTTCAATACATAAAATGCTCTTCTTCCTCATGGACTCATCATTGAACTATTAAGAACATTTCGAACTTTCTCATGCACAACATTCCATAGTTGAATTCAGTATATTCCCATATTAACTAGGGCTAGGAAGGAGATTTAATTGCTTAGCTAGAATTAGACATTCTTCTTGAAAAATAAATGTTCTTAATCAATTAGCTAGTAATCTATAGAAAATTTAATCTGTTAGTAGGCCCAAAGCATATAAATAAATATATATGTATATATTTTTTAGCCGAGCCCAAAGTATAATTTGATTGATTCATAATTTACTTAAGGAAACATTATATGCGTTATTCATAAGATAGAACAAGTATATTAACTTAATGTATATGCTCAACTCATGTATATTATGTAAGCTTAATAGTTAATTAAGCCTCAAGCTAGTATGACTTAAGTCAAGTCATATAAGTGCTAGACTTACTTATACATATGTCTATACTATAACTTTATATGTTAACGTAAGATGGCTGCAAATAATAATTTAGATCACCAATATAAATATGTATATAAAATAAATATGCATAAGAAATAGAAAGAGTAGGGATCAGAAGATCAAGTAGTAATATATAGAGGTCCCTTCTCATGAGTTAGTCCTTTCTTCTAACACCAAGTGTTAAGGTTATCAATCTTCCGCATTGATGTATACCACTAATTGAAAGAAATCGAGATGATATGTACTACGCTTTGCTACAATCTATTAGTTCCCATGACTTTTACCTTGCCTTAAAATTTGTTCTATGGTTAATGTAAATATCTAGAGTCTCCTTCATTATTATCTCAAATAGCACACCACTAAATTTAAAGATTTTAGCTGCTCTTTTAAGGATTACAATATGATTCCTCATACTTTAACATAAATCTCTCTATCAACAATAGATATTAGACTTTGCCTAAAACTATTCACTTATGACAATGATCTTTCTCAATTCTTATGCTTTCTCTTATGTCTTGTTGAATATCATATGTTCTACTCTTCATCTTCGGTCCTTAAATAAGTTTAAGTTTAATGTTTGAATGCCATATTCTTAATAATAGCTATTGCCTCTTCTTTTTTGTAATCTTCTTCTTAGTACTGTCTTCAAATCTTCTTTGCCATCATCCAATATGCGTTATCTTGACTTTGTTCTTTTGTTCTTCTTCAAATATGGTTTTTCTTGTCTTTAAAGTGTTTCTTCTTGTATTTGAAATATGATTTTATATCTAAAATGTGATCCTTGGCATGATGTAATATATTATCCAAATCTATCTTTACCTTGATGTGGGGTCTTAACCTATAATGTTCATAGATATTTCTTTCTTTAAATTCAACTTCTGCTTTTGACTGTTAATCTTTTGTTGCTTAATTTCAGCTTCTATGTAATCATTTAGCCTTTTTTTTTTTCTCCCATCAATCAACTTCTGTAACTTGTATTGCTTTTGAAATCATTTAGTTTCTAAATTCTTATAGCTTTTGAATTTCTAAACTAGTGTAATTTATGAATTTGTGTACTCCTTTACTCGATTAGAAGACTTGTCATAGCTTTCAAATTCTCAATCTTTTCTTGTACTTCTGAAGTATCCTTATTCTGCTCGCTCTGGCTTTTCTTTTCTTCTTTCATCCTTTATTTATTTGTTTTCTTCTACTTCTAAAATATGATTCTACTCATACATTCAATTTTGGCTTTGATAAGCATATGTCACTAAGATTTTGTATGTCCTTGATTGTGATCAGTACTTTGAGTATCTTCTTATCTTATATTTGCATACTTAGTAACTTAATTAGTAATATTAAACACATATCTTTTGTTATCATCAACACACCTTTCATGAAAGTTCTAATAATTTCCTTGATGATGACAAAACACTTTCTCTAAAAAACATTTTCTTGAAAAAATATAAATAGCTAAGGAAAATAAATTTTTTAATATTTGTCGATTGATAAAAAATTTTCAACTTCAAATTATTGATTTTCACTTGTCACGTATCTCACCTTGTTTTGTGTTTCTCCATCTTTTAGTTTGATTTCTGTATTTTACACATATTTATGTTCTCTCCCACCCTTTATGTTTTCTCCTCCTCTATCATATATATTTCCTTGTTCTTTTTACATTCTTTTCTTTTCTTTTTTCATATTTCCTCTTCTTATTTTTTATTTTCTCTTTCTCTTTTTATTATCGTAAAAAAAAAAAAAAGACGCACAATGGGTTCTGAGAAAAAATATCGATGGACATTTGGAAGCACAATCATACAGATATTTCATTAAAAGAAAATTGAACACATAAAACATTTATTTTTAATTATACATTCTATCATGTTCATCTTTAGCTCTCTGGATAATAAAACACTATTCATTTTCAGAACGTTGGATGAATGTAACCAAATTGTTGCCCAAGGTTCAAATTTTTTCGCTAGGCGATAAAATGATTGCGCTAGGTCACAGTGTACCGTTGTTATAGCCCAAAGGTACTTTCAGCAACAAGGTGGTGTCGTTGTCGCAAAATGTTCAAAAAATAGTTAGCCGTTTGGCGACAACGAGATCACATCGGATGCCATGACAACATGTTCAAAAGAGTTCGACTGTTGGGTGAAAGCATGTGCACGTTCGGAGGCAATGTGCTCACATTGTGCTCAACGGCTATCTCCTTTACAGATGCTATCGAGACGGATTCAAAAGAGATTTCGTAAAACTCAAACCCGAACCCAATTCAATTCACTATTTTATAAGACTTCCTGAAAATCTATAGGGTATTTTCACTCTTTTTCCAAAACTCACCCTCATAAAATTTTGTAAAACCTATTAAAAACCCAACTCGACTAGCTAATATTTAAAAAATAAAAAAAAATAATAATTTGCAAGTGTACATAAAAAATAAAGTAAATAGTATATTTGTTTTGAATAACAAAATAGATGACATATAGTTATTCAAGATTAAATTAACTTTTTAATTATTTTATATTAATACTGTATTAATAAAAAGAGGATGCGTGGAGATTGAGAAGTATAACTAACTGACTGAGAGAGAAAGTAAAGGCGAGAGTAGAGAGTCACAGAGGTGAGTATAGTTATTCAAGATTAAATCAATTTTTTTTTAATTTTAAATTAATACAATATTAATAAAATGAAGACTAGTAGGGATTGAGGAGTATGGCCAACTGGCTGAGAAAGAGAGAGAGTAAAGGCGAGCGAAGAGAGTCATAGAGATTATGAGTAGAGTTGTGCAAATGGGTTAAAATAAGTTAACTCATTTAATCCACTTTAAAAGTAAGTTAGGGCTAAATTTTTTAATTTATTTTAAAAAATGTTAACCTACAAGTTAAAGTGAGCTAACCTGTGAGTCAATGGGTAGGCTTACTTTTTTTTAATATATTTGAGAAAGTAAAAAAAATGAAAACATAATTTATATTTTATTTTGTAACCCTAAATCCTTATTTTACACTTATGGTTACAGTTTACACATAACAATTCACAGCATAGAAGACAGAAGTCCCGACACAATCAAAACAAACCCTAAGTCCATCGCTCGCGCTCGCCGTGACCATGACGTACGCCGACCATCGTTCGTCGTTCACTGCTCACCGTCCGTCGTTTGTTGTTCACCAATACTATAAGTGCTAAAATCAAACTACACTCCGATTTCCGACTCCAAGTGGTTCTATTCACATTTTAAGTAGAAAAGCTCGTACATTGTAAATTGGATGTTATAGCCATAGTACTGTTACTATTCAAGACCTTGATGTTTGATTTTTTAAATGAATGGATTGTCGACTGCCATTTGCTAAAAGTGGGTTTTTTTTTTTTCTTAATAACCTTATGCTGAAATTTGGCTTCACATCATAGTAATCGGTAATCAATTATTATAAAGGGCATTGAACAAAAAAATCAACAAACACCTCTATCCTCTCCACTTGTAAATTTGTTGTTTGTATGGTCTTGGGTCACATAATCTTTTGTAAAGCTGAAGTTGTACAATCATTCCCACGAGTATATGAAAAGTGGGTTAAATGGACCAAGTTACTGGGTTTGCTTGTTTAAACCACGAGCCTATGTAGGTTGAACCAGACCAACAAATTTTGGTCTATTTATAAAGTGGGTCAAGATTGGTTAGCCTATTTAATCCGCGAGCCAAATTAGATTAAATTGGGTCAGCCCGTTTAACCTACTTATACGGGTCTAATTGTGAGAGAGAGAAAGAGATGGGGCTAAGATTTTTTTAGAAGATAAAGTATGAAAAAGACTATATATTTTTTATTAGTTATTATGTTTTATTATTTACAGTCAATACTAAATTACTAATTATATATGTATATATTATTATTTTTAACTAAGTTCAAATTCTTGTCGAGTTTTTTCTTTTTTTCTTTTTTCAATCTCAAAACTTAACTTGAAACTTTACAGAGTTTGATAACCATTTTCAGAACCTAACCCAAAACCCTATAGGATCAAACTTTATAAGGTTTGATCCTATAAGGTTCTTAACAGGTCGAGCGAGTCGGAAACCTTATAATAACTTACCCAATGGCATCCTTAATCTCCACCCCTCTTCAATGGAAGCCAATTTCCCTCTCCTTACAATTCTTCTCCTTGTACTAACTTTAATTGCTCTCCCTACTTTCTAATCGTCAAAAGATATTCATTTCTACATCATTTAACCATGGAAAGCAAGGAAACTTCTTCTTATCCTAGTCATTTTAAGAGAAACCAACAACAATCTAAATACTGTCAAGATTTTTCCCTTAACATATAACCACCTACTCCCTTAGCTTAATAATTTGAAGACCAGCTTCTGATGAGGAAATTTAGCCTTGCTTTAACAGTGATTACACTAACCGAATGTATTAATGGGGCATAATTTCAATTTTCAAGATTTGATACAAATCTATGAATTTTTATACTGCTCTTCTTCCACTAACAACTTCCTCCTAGTGGTGGAATTGGAGGATGTTATTTATGTTGACATGTTCTACATCTTAACTAGAATGTCACCATGAAAGGCATGCTAGATGAAGGCATCATTATCCCATAGCAAGATACAAAGAGGAAGTCTAACTATCTAATAACTTATTTATTTGATCATGTTCTCCAAATAGCAATGGACTTCATCAACATTTTGTTTGATTACCAAGATGGAGATACAATGCTAATATAATAGGACATGCTAATGCCTTTGAGCACACTTTTGGGCAACTTATCCACGATGGTGGGACATAGGTCCAACATATGAGACATGTGGATGCAAGTGACCTTCTTCTAAAGGTAAATTTATAAAGGATGCTTGGCACATATTTTCGTGCCAAGTACCCTCTTACTCCTTATAAATTACAAGCAACCAAGGATGCTTAGAAGCACTAAGGTACCACATAAGGTATTGGTACCTATCGGAATTATGGCAGGCTTTTAGCCTACTAGGAAAGCTAAGTTGACTTTTTTTTTTAAAGAAAAAAAAATCAATGAAAGTACACGAAAAGTATCATTAGGGATTTTGCATTGTTACGTGCTTACATTCATGAATTTATGCCTTAATTATTCGCCTTGAGAAAAATGTTGAACAAAGTTTTAAATTGCAAAGTGGTCACATTTTGGAATTTTGATTATTATTTTTTATGTAAATTTTGCCTATAAATAGTGGTAATATTGTATGAGTTTTACACTGCAAATTTACTACCATTTTACATCATTTTTTAAATCCCCTTACTTCCAATTTGATATTAGCAATGGAATCCAACAAATCTCCTAATTTTCCATAATTTTTAGTACTCTCCAAACTCATAAAATACCCAAATGCCTTTAAATTTACAAGATGGTTCATATTTTCCATTTAATAGTTATTTTCAAGGCATACCAAATTATGAATTCCCTCCCAATTTCCACCAATGAACTAAAACCCGCAAAATTTCTACCATAACCTAATGGGAATGGTACCACCATTAGAGTTGTGCAAGCGCCGAGGGTGGGGGTAGGGTGGGTATTGTTATGTAGGTTGGCTCACATAACTTGTTAAAAAATTGGGGGTTGGCTAAAAAACTTTGACCTACTTAAATATGGGCTTTTCTAACTTGCCTTGCTTAAGTTGGGGTCAAAGCGAGCTAACTTGGGGTCAAAGTGGGGCAAGTTAGCCTGCCAACCTGCACTTAAAAAAAAAAAAGAAAACTTATATTGCTCTATTCATTCATTTTAGTTAGGTGTATTTTGGATCTTAGGATTAAGTTTTTCACAAATATAATTAATATTTTATTTCATTTCAAAACATATTTAGTCATCAAAATAAAAGCACTACTATATATTATGCTCATATCCAATTACCTATAATATATTGTATGGAAAATGTATATTTATTATTAACTATCTATAATAGGAAGTAATAAATATAGTATGTGCTTACCTTATATACTAACTTATATGAAATATTCAAAATAATTGCATAATGAAATTAATCATCATATTAATATTGTAATGTATACAATCATTATTGTTATGTAAAGCTAATTATAAATATATTTTGATATACTGTTAAATAAGTCCAAGAAACAATTTACTTCTTTTGTCAATTATATGTTTTATTTTTGTGAAATATATAAATGTTGATGCAAATGTATATGTGTATATTATGAATATATTTAAAAACCTGAAAATTAAATATTATAGTAAATAAAAGCTAAATATAAACATTTGACTCGATAAGATTGTGACTTATGATTTATAATTAAAAATATTCTATATAATACATTCATGAGAAATGGAGAATAATATAATTCGCGTGTTGGCCCGATTAACCTGCCGTAGGAATGGTTGAGTTGGAAATTTCAATCTGCATTTGCAAGTAGGCTAAAGCCGGCTAACCCACTTGACTCGTAGGCCAATGTAAGGTGAGGTGGATTAGCTTATTTGGCCTGCTTGTACAGCTCTAACCACCATATTTCCAATATGTTATGCACCTAACTTACGATTATAACCAACAATTTATGCCACTCGAGTCAATTCCTCAACTAAATTTCGATGAAACACCACAAATACTAAATGGTGTAAACTTGCATCACCAACAATTTCTCATAGAAAAAAATTAGCGATAATGAGGTGGAGGAAATTGAATTGATTGTCAGTCGTAGGAAAAAATGGGACTACAATGATGACAAACTTCTTATCCACTCATGGCTGATGGTCAGCAAAGATCTTATTATTAGAAACAATTAGCCATTAGATACTTCCAGGTGATGGGTTCATGAATGTTTTGAAGAGGCATAAGCCTTAAAGAATGGAACAAATCAAGAGAAATGCATGTGGCAGCAATGCAAAGTGTGATGGTTGAAAATATCAAGGGATGTGATGAAATTCGATGCATGCTATGACCAAATAAAAGAGCAGGCACAAAGTGGGAAGAATGAGTATGATTATATAAAGGATGCTCATGATCTTTACAAAGAAAATGAGAAAAGACCATGTACGATTGAACATTGTTGGGTGATATTGAGTAATGAACCCAAATGGATGTCTTAAATTAATAATGCAGAGAACTTTCAAAGTAAGCAGACTAAAATCAGTACATCCGATGCATATACTAACTCATCCTCTAATCATGATTTACCAAACAAGGATGAGGAAAATGAGTAAGTCACTCATCCACTTAGTCAATCGGCAACAAAGAGGAAATGAAAGAAGAAGATGAGAATGAAGGAGACTATTAATAGATTGGCGCGAGAGCTATAACACTTAAGTGGAGTAGGTTGTAATAGAGTTGAGCTACTTTGTAAGACAGTTAAGTAGAGGAAAAAAGAGCTTGAAACAATGGAGGAAAAGGATTGTTGCAACATTGAGAAAGAACAACAGAAGCACATGGAATGGGAAAGATCAATAATGATTACCAATCGTTTGAAAATGGATAAGGAGCCGAAGCAATGGTTTAAAGAGATGCATTGGGGGATTCTTAACAAAAGAAGGACTTCATAATTTTAATTTGTCTAATGCTATGTATGAGTTCATGTTGATGTAATTAGTGAATTTCATATTGCTTAATGTGTCTGTCTAATATGAATGTTACTCTTAATGTAGTTGGAGATTTTAAAAACTAATTGTTGCAAATTTGTTGTTATAAACTAGCTGCTACAAACTAGTCGTTATCCCCAGTTCTTTATATATCTAACAAAACAAGACTTCAAACATACTCTCATATTTCTCATTTTTATTTACACTTATAATATTCTTTCCCTCCATAATCACTATGGCATCAAGCAACTACTGCAGCTCAAGCACTTCTAGTGGCTCTAATTCTGAGCAAAACAAAAATAAGAAGAACATTAATGAATTTTTTTTTATTAGAGTTAAGTATTTTGTGGAGCGACATAATTGAGTGAGTGTATGATATACTATTCTTCAATTGGAAGATGTAAGCAAAAGTACATAGATAGAGGTCGTATAGAGGGTCATAATCATTTGTGCAAGAATTCCTTCTCAAAGAACCCAATCTATATAGATGAGCAATTTCGACGAAGATTCCAAATGAGGAAGGTTGTGTTCTTTTGCATTGTTGAAGCACTTCAGGATTACTCTTCCTATTTCAAACAAAATAGGACTACTGTTGGTCATCCCAGTCTTTCACTACTACAAAAGTATACTGTAGCTATTCGGATGTTGACATTTGGTGTAGTAGGTGATGTTTTAGACAATTACTTATGAATGGCCACAGGCATGATATTATAATGTATTAAGAAATTTGCTACAATTGCTATTGTACGCTTTGGTGATGAATACTTACGCAAGCCTAATTAGGTTGATATCAAACATTTACTTTATGTATCCGAACAACCTAGATTTCCTAGTATGTTAGGAAGTATAGATTGTATGCATTAGGAGTAGAAAAACTGTCCAGATGCATGGCAAGGTATATATACTTGAAGAGATCATGGTTCTCTAACAATCATGGTTGAAGTTGTAGTTTCATATGATATTTCGATATTGCATGTGTTTTTCTATGTCTCAAGATCCAATAACGATATTAATGTGTTGGATCGATCACCCCTATTCAATGACGTCTTGGAAGGATGTACTTCATTGGTCCACTACAATGTCAATGGTAGAAACTATGATATTAGATATTATCTTACATATGATATATATCTTGAGTGGTCTACTTTTGTCAAATCTATTACAAAAGAGAAATTATTTGCTAGATAGCAAGAAGCATATAAGAAAGATGTTGAATGTGCTTTTGGATTTCTATAAGATCGTTTCACTATAATTTGTAACCCTTCATAGATGTGAGATCAAAAGGTTATAGGCTAAATTATGAGAACATAAGTAATATTACATAATATGATTGTTGAAGATGAATGAGAAAGCTGTAATTTCAGTTTTTGAAGTTCTAAACTATGAGTTGGTAGATAGTATTGACCCTACACCACATATCTCTGACAACCATAATGTAGATGCAACTTACATTCAAAACAATATTCGACCTTTGATAGGGCTAAACATTGTTAGCTACAGTTTAATCTGATTGAGCATGTGTAGCTGTGAATTAGACTTATTGCAAACAATGAATAAGTAGAAAATGATGATTTTCATATTTGTGTTAGCTTATTTATTTATTTTTTTTTCTACTTTTCTTTTCATATGCAGCTATATTGTCTAATTTATACGGTTTCAATGTAGTTATTGCCCATGTTATCTTTTCAAGTTGTGTTAGTTTGAATTTAATTGTTATTAGCGATAAATGGAACTTTGTTTGCTATAATTAATCGTCCTTGGTTTGTTAATTTAATTTATTTGTCCATTAATGTGTGCCTAATTTAGGAAACTTTGATTTTTTTTTTCTTCTTAATAGTTCATTTGGTTATTACTTAGATATGAATGGATGATAATTATTTTAGTCAATCTACGGGTGCAACATACATGTAAAGACAACAGTTATTTTTATTTTAAATTATCAATTTTTTTTATTTTTATGTAATAATCATAATATTATTAAATATTGATGGAAGAATTTTGCACCATTTAATATTTATCTTTAAAATATTTTATATATTATTTGAAAAGTAATGAAAATATAAGACCTACAAAACAATAAAAAAAATTCAACAAGCAACTTCCATTAAGTACTCTTTTATAAAGTAAGTACTTCTTTATAAACTGGAGAGTTACTTATAAGTACCGGTAAATGAAAGCTAATGTGAAAAGTCTATATGTCTCCTCTAAGTAGCTCTTTATAAGCATACTCTAAACACTATAGTATTGTACCACTTAAATTGTCTATTTTATTGCCCTATGGAAAAAATATGACTTTTTTGTAAGAAGAACTCTTTTTTTCTTTCTTTCTTTCTTTGATTAATTAGTACTTGCATTAGTATAAAACTGGTCGACAACATATCTATGATACGTGTGCTAAAAAATAAAAAACGGTTTAATACAATTTAATATAACATAAAATAATTGATTATGCACTATAAATCTAAAAACTTACAATTGGTAGTGCTTATGGTAGGAAAGGCACAATAACATTGGTAATTAGTATTAACTTAATTGAATATGTATGTCAATTGTCATACATTGATAGCACAAAAATAGAAGAAAAACATAATTAACTAGAATGATGTTTTTTTCTTAAGGAAACATTTTTGCAATTAACAAAGTATTATGGAAATTTATTTTTGTTTGCATTCATTTCATGCATTTCCATACTAAATAAAAATTTTGTGGCGTATTGTAAACAAAAATACACATAAAAAGAAGTAGAATATAAAACTCTTATATTTTTTTTTTACCAATAAAAAAACTCAAACAATAATGAACTATATAGTAAATATACTAGTAATTGTTATTCAAGGAAAGTTTGAAAAGATAGATATACCCAGCCAAGACCTACCAAAAAGTTTTTTTGCTTCCTCTTATAGTTAGAATCTATCTATACAATTTGTTAGTAAGGAGATAAAATAATACACTTAACAATTATAATTATATGTAATTTATTTCATTGAATAAATCATCATTTACATATAAAATTAATAAAAGATATTTTAATTGAGGAAATTTGAATCCAAACCTTGCACGATGAGAATGTTGGATAGAATGAAAGTAGAAAAACTTATTTACTAATAGTGAATTTAGATCTAAAACAATCTAACCTAATTCACTACAATTAAGGAACAAAATTAAAATATCATCGATCATTTATCCTGGAAAACAATTGTCCTCGAATATCATCAATCATTCGTACCACCGGTGATACTTTGAAGGCCATATGCTGCCAATACTATTGCTCTTACAATTGTCAGCCACACCTTCGCATAATTCAATCTGCAGCATCCGCCGAGTTGTCAGCGTGACTCATCTCTCTTGTGTCAGTCAAGGTCGTCCCTCAGTCATCAAATGGTCAATGCACCCATCCTTTGTCGATTATTTTCATTTTTTTTTAATTGAAAAGCGATGGATTATGACCAAAATGTCATATATCTTCTCTTATCATTATATGATACTACACAATAGAACATTATAGGATACTGAACAATAACCATAGCAGGCAATGGTTTTCAAAGAAAATCGATCAAAAGCATTCCTTGCTCCTATAAACCCATAGTAAAAAGTTAGATTCAACAAAAAAAAAAAAAAAAAAAAAAAACCCACAGTGCATATCAGATTCCAGCAAAAGAAAAACACAAGCCAATATCATAAAATCACATCCCAATAATCAATATGCATAAAAGTTAAGATTTTGAGTAAAGTGGTATCTTTGAGTTTGAGCTCTTCTTCTTCCCATATTTCCTTCCTGTCCTTTTTAACGACTGCATTGTTTATGTGTTGTTTTAGTTTCTTTGCTCCACATGTGTTTAAATGATAGTTTTTAGTCTTATACGTGGAAGTGAGAAGAGTGTAAGGAAAACGTGGGAGGGAGAGAGAGATATGATGATCATTGCGATGGGTGTCGATGAAGAACAAAAAGCATGGGGCAAAAGAAGTTGGGTTGATGGAGACAAGAGAGAGAGAGAGAGAGGTTACGGCTTTATAAAGGGCAGTTACAGCCTCTTGAAACATGAGCAGCAGAGGTGAAATTGAGACAAGTTCCATAACTACAACGCTGACCATCACAACATTTAACATTTTTTGCCGCACCAGACCCTAAGACATCCTCTGTAAAAAAGATCTAACATGAGCAGGAGGATTGTCAAAAAACAAACAGCTTTCATCTGCATCGTGCATAACAATCGCTAATCCATCAGAAACCTTGTTTGTTTCCCTGGAGATAGCATCAATCTGCCAACCTTGTAACTGGAAGAGGATTTCCCTGCATACCATCATTGCATTATAATATTTGAATTTGATATTTACGGGATGATTAACAAAGTATGCAGTAGTTATAGAGTCAATACAAATTTCGAGATATCGGTAACCCTTTTGTACACAATACAAGATACCAAAATATAATGCCCCATAGTTCTAGTCCTACCAAATCCAAACATCCATCGTCCTTCACAATCGCTTAGAACTCCAACAATTGTTGCACTATGATCCATCCATGTTTAGCTTAGACCAACCTCGCATTGGTGGAAACCATCTCGAGTTAATTGTCTCTGTCAGTATTATGCGCTGTCTTTTCTTTAATAAAGCCCAATGCTCATGTGCCAATTTCCTAATATGCTGTATATGGCAGGAATAGAATTGCTCAGGATGGAATACTTTCTTGTTTCTTTCAACTCAAATTTGATTGGAAGACTCGTCAATGTTGGTCATATTATCGTCCGCTGCTTCTTATGCACACTAGCGTAAATACCAAGCTTAATAAGACGTAAGGAATAAAGAAACCTGGAGACAACGAGAAGAATATTATCATTATTGGGGCTATCCACCGCTACCACCTCCCCTAACAGTTATCAAGGTCAATCATCCGATTCACAGATTCTGCCTTTTTATGAAATTTAGGTTCCTTTGCTTCGTTATTTTCTTTTATTTCTTTTCCAATGTGCAAGTTGTAAATACCAAATGAAATAATAAGGTACCAATATTTTTACTTGTTTTTCTTAATTTTTAACGTTCTATTTGTACTTGTCAATTAAATTATAGTAAATACATATTTTTTAAATAATTAATATGCGTGTTATCCATACTGTATCAATTAAATTATAGTTAATACTCATTTTTTAGTAACTAAATTATTATAAAAAATGCTTAACTAATTCATGAGCTTCAAGTAATAATTTTTAATCTTTTTTAAATGTTTCTTTTTTTTTTTTGTTTAAAATGCTTAACTCATAGTTTTTATTTGTACATTTTCAACATATTTACAAACTATGAGTAACATTTCAATAAAAAATTTGAATACTATTTACCTTTTTTTTTTTTAAAGATTAACACAAAATGCAAAATAGGAATACTAATTTTTATATTAATAATTTTTAACAAATTAGCAACATTTGGATAAAATTTTTAAGCATTATTTTTACCTTTAATTTTCATTAACATAAAGTGCAAAATTCAAGTATTCATTTAATAATTCAAATATTCAACTAATTTATTTATTCTTTTCAAATTGATATAGACCTTTCAAATATTATTTTCCAAATTTTATTTCCATTAACATAAAGTGGACATTTTAAGATTCATTAATCTTATTTGTACATTTTCAAAAAAATTACAAATTCTAAATAACATTTACATAAAAGTTCAAATAATATTTTCCAAATTTAATTTTCCCTAACATTAAATTATAGAATTCTACAATTAATTCTTTTTTCTTTTTTAGCTAACTTTCAAATACCGAATAAAATTTAAAAAAAATATTTGGCCATTATTTTTCGCATTAATTTCCAATCATATTAAGTGCAAACTTTTGATATTTATTTATTGATTTTTAATTTTTAAATTAATTTATTAATTTTAGATATAATTTATATAAAATTTTTAAATATTATTATCCACATTTTATACTCTTTAACTAATTTAAAAATTCCTAATAGAATTTTAATTAAACTTCACTCTATTATTTGCATTTTTTAATGCATAACAATAAGATAATACTACTAAAAGATGTTAGAAATGTTGAAAAAATGTAGTTTATATTAACACTCAAGCCCATTTATAGGCATGTGGACAGCTCCGAATAAAGGGTGGCATGTGAGCAGTTCACGATAGGAAAAAGGATGCAAGTACTTAGTTCGATGGCTAGGCAAGCATATTGAGTTCATGATGTGAAAGTATGAGTATACAAAGTACATAATTTTTAACACATACCCATTTACTACTCCTACATGTCAAGAGACACAAATCAAACTAAGCGAGGGATTGATTTGAAACTAATTGATGAGTTTTACCTGTACCTAAAGAATCTTCATGAGATTCAAACATCCTCTTGAGCATTCAATTCTTATGCCTTGTTATTAGCTCTTATACTCTATCATTATGATGACATAACGCTTGCAAAATAAATATAAACTCTTAAATTGGAAACTATAGTTGGTTATTTACAAGTTAAAACATAATTAATTTATACGTTATCCTTGCAGTAAGTCTTAGAGTGGTGACTTATACATATTTTGATCTTATTTGGTGATTAAGATTACAAATCCATGTGAATAATCCTAATCACTAACTTCTAATAACAAAATTTGATGTATAAGTAATGTTTATAACACCATGTTTTTGATTAAGTGATTGCTGCTTCCATACTATATTATATAAATCATTATTCGTCTCTTGGAATTAAACCAAACCTAATATTATGGTTTGGTTCTTTTTCTATTCCAAACCTAACCTTATGGATCAATTCATAATCCTTCAAACCTAAAAAAATAGTTCTATCAAGTTCAACTCATAGTTTGAACCAAGAATGTCAAAATATTCAGGAGAGATATAGAAATACTGACATTTTAATACTAGTTTTCTTAACCATCAATTAGAAAAATTATTTCCAATGTAATTTTGAGGCCATGAACCTAAAGCATTCCCAGAGGTGACATTTTTTACATTTTACACAATTCATTAAGGCATGAAAATTGGAAATAACTATTAAATCTTATTATGATTTAATTAGTACTTCAGAAGTCAGATAATGTCTAAATTAGTACAAGAAAAATAGAAAGCAATCATTCTTCACCTATTTCCAAAATCTAAAAAATGTAAGCAGAATATTTGGCTTCACTTCAAATTATTCATTTACATTCTTAACATAAATAGATGAACAGAACAAATTCATATTATTTGGAGATAGATACCATTGATAGGACTTGTTGGACCTAAAGCCTTCAGGCCTATTCCGACCTTATTTGGCTCATGGCCTAGGCTATAAGTCTTCAGACTTAGCCTCTACATCTCTATTGTTAAGCTCAACCCAAGCCTATAACATAGTTTGCCCAATTACAACAGTCACCAACTACTAGAAAACTGTGGATAAGGCTAAAAGATCAAGTCAATTATTACCTCCTACATTTACAGACCATGTTAGACGCTATAGCTCCATTACCCATTGCTTGCAGACATGGTTTCTACCTACTAACTCCTCTTTAACTACCGGCTTCACTTTCCTATAATACAAGACTACCATCTAATGGTAGCATTGAAGTGACCATGTCAGACAACACCCAATACTCCTTACTATTGTTTATCTTGCAGGCTTATAGCTACATGAAGCCCAATCTTAACCAAATCTCTACCAGTCAATATCTTAAGATGACATTTGGCACTGTTTGTGGGAAACTAACCTAATTCTTTACCTAAATACACATAAAACACTCACCTAAGCACCACCATTGATTCAGAATATGTCTCATGTTGACAATCCTGAAAACAATCAGTTGGTGAATAACCAACCTGCCAACAATTAACCCTTATCTAGGAGGGGGACGCTTAAAGCGCATTTGGAGCATGCAAGGCGCCTACTTAAGGAATTTACAACCTAAAACAAGGAGCTTTACACCCTTCTGGAAGACGCCAAAAGGCCTAATAGGCACACCCATCCATCAGAAGCATCCTATGCCCATATTGGGCACAACTAACAGCAACAGTAGCAGAGCAATAGGGATCAACAACCTGATCCCCCAATGCAAGAATAGCAAACATAGTCTATGGCTACCCACGACCGTATCCTTGCTAGCAACGAGTAGGTGGTCGACTCCTATGGAGCACTGGTACATTTTGCAACACACTAAGCTCATCCAAAAGACAATGCCGAATTCAATGAGATTTGTGCTATTGTGAGAAGGCTCTCTGAACAATAGGGGAGTAAGGCAGCTGACAATGACAAGCTTGTCACTAGCAACAAAACCTCAATCACTAGGGGTATCCAGGATAAAGTGTTACCTTCAAACAACAAGCTTCCTACTTTAGACCAATACGACATAACCAGTGATCCTGATGATCACATCCTCCACTTCCACACCTTTATTAACCTTCATAGTTATGGAGATACCATTTTGTGGAAGGCTTTATCGAGCACCTTAAGGAAAGTAGCTCGAACATGGCTTAACCATCTATTCGAGAACTCTATTGGCTCCTTTGATAAGCTGGCATGGAAGTTTAGCCTCCACTTCAAGGCTAGTAAGCCCTTTTCCAAGGATACATCATCCTTATATTTGATAAGGCAAAGTGAAAGGGAGACTCTGTATGAATACGTGGTCTAGTTTAACAATGTTGTAGTTAAGATCCTTTAGCTAGATGAAGGAGTAGTAGTATATGTTATGTAGCTTAGTAAAAGACCTACAAGGGACTTCTTTCGTTTGCTTGTGAAGAGCAAGTCAAAGACCCTGACTGAATTCTGGAATAAGGTCTAGAAATACATGGACCGAGAAAGGTTAGGCTACAAAAAGGATAAGGAAAGATTTTCCGTAAAAGATTGCTTCGATGGTAAGGCACCAAGCAGAGCTAAGGGAGAAGGCTTAGGTAGTAAGAAGCACAGAGCCGAGTAGAATCCACTTCCCCCCTCCTATCTACACACAACATACCCCTCTGAACCAACCAATCGCGTAAGTCTTTCCCAAGGTGCAAAACAAAGGTTTGTTGCAGAAGCCCCCTAAGTTGAAGGAGAATCCTAGTCATCAAAACTCGAATAAGTATTGTCAATCTCATAACGACCATGGATACACCATAGAGGAGTGCTTCCAACTAAAGAACGCAATTGAATATGCTATCCAACGGGGCTTCTTTGGTGAGTTTGTAACCCAACGAAGGAATGACAACCATTCTAATGATGATGAAGATAGGGTGCCTTAAAGATGGCAAACTAAGGGCGGTCAAGCAGAGCAAAAAAAGATTACCACAATGATTGAGCCCCCAATGACCGAGTTCCCAATGGGTTCATCAACATAATCATTGGAAGGTTGTATAGGGGACAAGCCTAAGGCGCAGGTCGAACACCAACAGCTTAGTTAACACCCCATCTAAGGTGTTGGCTGTTGGGGAGAAGAGGTAGAAGGTTGATTGTCACGTCCCGAAGTGGTAGAGTCGTAACGGCCCCCGCCGTGTAAACCGCCCTAAGATAAAAGTTGGCCTTACAACCGCTATCTTAGACCTGATCTACACAAGGCGTCCACGACTAACCCGCTTTGAAGTAGACAATTTGTAATTTAAACAAATCATTTAAGAAAGTGAGAAAAGTTATATATAGTCACTATAATTCAGTTATTACATTAATCAGAAATGAAAAGTAAAACATGTTTTGATTCTTCAATGTTTTTCCTCACTCCCCAAGATCCAGCAGTTGCTAGCTTCAGAGTAGTTGTTGCCGCTTCTTAGCCAGCACCTGCACGATGTCTATAGGGATGTGAGCAACCACAGCTCAGTAAGTTAGGACGGAGGACTTAAAACTATACCATACACACAACAAGGTTTTCAATCACTTATTAGGTGCAATGCATGTGCAAGCAAATGCCATCGCACGACGTTGTCCGGCCCGTCGTGAGACTAGAGAAATTGCGCCCGCTTTAATCCGAGTTGAGGAGTTGCCGTTAATGCAACAGCTCACGACCAAACCCAGGCTTGTGTAATGGAGACCTTGCTCCTCCCGCGACTACCTTCGAACCACTGCCTTCACCCTCGCCGCGACCTCCTCTCCTGTCACTTAGTTCGACCGAGGATGAAGAAGGGACCATTTTGCAATCCTGCGCTATCCCTTCCGAAGGAGTCGATATTTGGCCGGAGAGTCCTAAGTTCCCCTAACGGGTTGCCATGCATGTCCGATTATGATTACTGGTCGGATATTTAAATAAGTCCAGTTTAGGGTGATCAATCCTTTCATACAAGTCATATAATATGTGCCAGAGCAACAAACAGAATCATAGCATCACGCATAATCAAGCACATGCACACATTCTCTATCTAACAAGCACAACCAAGCATAATCTTAAGCCTCCAAAATACAGCATCGTATTAATCCCAACTTACCTCGACTCCTCGCTCACTCACTCGAGGTCCGATTTGCTCAGGCCATCGCCGATCATCCCTATAACACGAACGTGGTTTCAGTATTTCATATAATATTATAAGTTCATTTTATCCGATAAAGCTTATTGTTAGGTTTTGTTTAAGGTTAAATATACCTAATTATTTAGGTATTAAGTCTTTTATAATTATTTTAGGTTTGGGGTTAGGTTCAGGTTCGGTTTTTGCATTGATTTCTAAATTAGGTTTTTAGTTCGATTTCTAAGTAATGTTTTAGATTCCAACCCTCGAAATCCGATTCAACCCATAATGTGAAATTAATCACATTACTTCCTGATCTCCTAAATACGATTACTACCCTTAGTTCGCATTTTATTCCATCCGGTACACTTAAATCCGTATTAGTGTACCGAATTTACTCATGTTGTGAGAAATTTTTACATTTTTCATATAATTACCTAAAATTGAATTTTGTTTCAGATTTGTTATGTTCTAATTTTCATTATATTATTATCTAATTAAACCAAATTTTTCCATATTTATTAATTTTTAATTCTACATATTCTTAATTTTCTACATTTACCACATAACACCTTCATTACTTATACTTAACACTCCATACACTAGGATTAGGTTTCTACATCAGAGATTAACATCCCTAAACATCTAATTACTATCTCAATCAGTAATTAACATCCTAATCACCTAATTAACCCTAAATCACCCAATTTTTCCATCATTTTAGGGCTAAAAATTAGCTTAAAAATTTATAAAATTAATTTAAAAAAAATGGCTTCATATCATTGTTCTATATCACATGAGCATCCTACAGAAAAAAATTGAGCTCCAAACTACACTCCTAAGGTCATTTATTTCTAAACCGAAATGTGCTCGGTTTTGCATGATTTCTTAATGACCCTATATTACGGGACATGTTTTCATCTAAATAATATTTTTCCTACAAACTACATACAAAAATATTTTAGAATAACAAAATTCATAATTTTATAATTATATTTACTATTTTTACAAAATTTCACAAGAATCGGGCTAGAATTTGGACTCACCGGTTTTGGTGGCTCCGGCCACCGCGGGCCGCCATGGCCTTGTCGGCCGAAATGGGCGCTGCCACCACCGTGTGGTGGTGGTGGTCGTCCACTTCCAGCTCCTCTTCTGGTATGGGTTCCTTTTAAAACCCTTAACTGTACAGTTTTTCTTATTTTTTTTATTTTCTGGATTTTCTCTCGAATTTTCGACTCTCCCTAATTTTCTCACTTTCCAAACTGTCCAAATGAGATCTGTAAATTGTTTCCCTATTTATAGACATTTGCTGTAATTAATATGCATTAATTTGACAAGACTTTATCCAAATTCCTTAATTTTTGGCTTTTATGTTGTTCAATTTTTATTGGCTAATTTTTATTTTGCAGCTTTGGACCTGCCACGACCTTATCTTGATTCATCTTATCATCTTCTGATTTTTTCTTATTTTTCCATAATTATTTTATATTTTTCTTTAATTATTTGTTTAGTTTTCGGCCAATTTTAGTAATTACGCGTATTTTTATCTACACGTAAATACATGTAGGGTACACGTGAACATTCCTAAACATTATTTTGGTCATTCTAAAATTTTTAGTATACATATAATCTATCTCTAATAATTTATTGGTTATTATATTACACTTTTTGCCTTTTCGGTAATTAGCAGTTATTATGCTTAAAATTTGAAAATTTTATAGTCTCCTATTTTGCTATTTATTTTCTTAAATTTAAGTTTACGGGGTCATTTTTACTAATATTTCTCTCAATAGTTTATAATTTGGGTATGATCGGATCCTTTAGCCGATCGCCTTAAACCTTAGGTTCTAAATTTACTACTACGGTTACTTAGCTAAACTTTGGGGCTTACATTGATGCTTTCATCTCTTTCTCCGATGAGGATCTGGAGGGGATAGACACCCCTCATCAAGATGCCTTAATAATAGGGGTGAGGATTGCAAATTTCGAGGTCTTAAAGATTATGGTGGATACCTGTAGCTCTACTGATATCCTCTTCGTACATACATACGAAAGGATGAGGAGCAAGTTGCCCATCAAGATGAAGCCCTACCACCATAATCTCATTGGCTTCAATGGGAACACCGTTCAAGCTAAGGAAATCATCACCCTCAATATGGAACTTAGCGATGATGACAACACTACATGACAACTTGTGGGGTTCATCGTAGTTGATTGCTTGTCTACTTGTAATGCTCTCTTAGGACAATCAAGCTTGAACATGTTTAGGGTCATCACCTCATCCCTCCACCTAAAGGCCAAGTTTATAACCCCCACTGGGGTAGAAATTTGTTGATACAACTAGAAGCTCTCCCAAGAGCTTTTTATTAAGGTTACTAAAGTAGATGGTGTCTTTGCTTTAGAGATCTCATAGGAGAAGTCGGTTGAGAGAGGCGAGTTGGGTAAAAAGATAAAAGAGGTACAGATCATCACCTCACATGATTAGACTACTAAAGTCAAGATTAAGACCCCTTTCGAGATGAAGAAATTTACAGTCACCTTCCTACAGACCAACTTAAACAAGTTTGCCCGGTTCGCATCAAATATTCCTGGGATCTCCCTCGACCTAGCAACTCATAGTCTTAACATCAACTCCAATGCACAGCCTGTCAAATAGAAGAAGATGAACTTTATGCTAGAAAGGCAAGCCATAATAAAGGAAGAAGTGAAGAAGTTACTTAAGGTTGGCTTCATCAGAGAAGAGAAGTATCCAACTTGGTTGGCAAATGTAGTGTTGGTAAAAAAGAAGTTTAGGAAGTGGCACATGTATGTCAATTAAACCAACCTCAGCAATGCCTCCCCTAAAGACTCCTTTCCTTTCCCCAGTATCGATAGTTGGTTAACTCCACTTCAGGACATGCCTTGCTCAGTTTCATGGACTCTTTCTTAGGCTACAATCAGATAAAGATAAACCCAAATGACGAAGTCCATAACTCTTTTGTTACCAACTTCAGCATGTATTGTTATAGTCATGCCTTTTGGCCTAAAAATTGCTAGAGTAACATATCAGAAAATGGTAACAAAGCTTTTCAAGCCCCTACTTGGTCAAAATATGGAGATGTACATTGATAACATGATAGTCAAGAGCAAGCAGCCCGGCGATAATGTCAAGGATTTGTAGAAAGCCTTTCACCAAATGAGAAAACACGACATAAAGCTAAACCTCCAAAAGTGCACGTTTAGGGTCGGCTCTAGCAAATTTCTTGGCTTTGTGGTCACTGAGAGAGGAATTAAGGCAAACCTCGAAAAGATACAGGCTATCAAAGATATGAAGCCTCCCTTCCTCAGTCTGTAACATACAGAAGCTCATCAGCATAGTAGCTATGTTGAGCAGATTTATCTTCGAGAGTACAAATGGATGTGTTTAGTTCTTCAAAATCCTTAAGAATCCCAACAGTTTTGAATGAATTCCTTAATGTGTGACAACCTTCAAGCAACTATAAACTTCCTCGCATACCCTCCAATCCTCTTTAAGCCTGTTTCAGGCAAGAACTTATATTTGTGCTTGGCCATTAGTGATTGAGTACTCTCATCCGTACTGGTCAAAGTAGAGGGGGGAGAGCATAAGCCCACTTACTATGTCAACCACATACTCTAGGGGCTCGAGGTTAAGTATACCAAAGCAGGAAAATTCGCCTTGGTTGTTGTCATCTATGCACGTTGACTTAGGCCTTATTTTTAAGCGCACCAGATTATTGTGCTTACACACTAACCACTGCGTACACTATTATAGAAGCCAGATGCACATGGACAAATGGTGAAATACGCAATGGAGTTGAGTGTGTATGGAATCCAATATCAACTACAGACAACCAACAAGGCACAAATGCTAGCCAACTTCGTGGTTGAATATATAGAAGAGAAGGAAGCACTGCTCGAGAATGACAAGTCAGTGTAAACTCTCCATGTTGATGGATTATCTACCTCGGGAGGTGGAGGTAAAGGTCTCATTTTGACTTGATTGTATAAGATCACAGTTTGCTATGTCCTTAAGTTTGGGTTCAACACTAGTAATAACGAATCCGAATACGAGGCCCTAATAGTCTATCTTAATTTAGCCAAAGAGATTGGCATTAAGCACTTATAAGTTTTCTTAGACTTGATGCTCATTGTCCAACAAATCCGGGGTAAATGCAAGCTTAGGGATAACACCATGACAAGATACTGGGACAAAGTGAGGAGTCTTCTAACTAAGTTTCCTTCATAGATCATCACGAAGATCCCTTATGTAGACAACCCATTTTTGCAAACCCCACCCACACCGCGCCCCTTCCCTTAGGGTAAGAGGTCCTAATTTAGAAAAAAAAAAGTACAAAAATAAAAAAGTTAGAAAAATACAAAAAATAGAAGATTTAGAAAAAAGAAAATAAAAAAGAAAGAAAATTAGCAAAATGTAAAAAAAATAAAGGAATAATAGATTTTTAGTGTGCAATCGTTAAGATAAGATTCTTTTTCTTTTTTACATGTATATACAACTTAGTTAATTAGGATTTAATTTTAGGTTAGAACTAGGTTTAGTATTTAGTTTATTTTATTATTATTTTTATTCAATTTATAAAAAATTATAAATAAATAAAAAATATATAATATAATAAAAAAGGAAGAAGGTTAGACCAGGTGCAAAACTTAGATAATAACAAACAGGGCCAAAGGCCCTAATAGTGGGCAAAGCCCATGCATGCAGGTATGAGAAGTGCTTGCTTCTTCTTCTTCTTCTTCTTCTTCTTCTTCTTCTTCTTTTTCAATCATGCATGGGTTGGGCACAAGGTCACTTGCGTTTCACATAACTGTATGCAATTTCCTACCTGTCCCCTCATTTTCGAAGGGTTTCCCCAACACTTTCCATGTAGGAACTAGCTTAGGGTCTCATGTTCAAGGCTTGTTTTCATGTGTTTTCCAGATGATTACACCCAAAATTTTTGATGAAATCTTATACTAGGTACGGCTTAGTCTTGAATTTGACCTTTTATGTGTCCAAATACAAGCATAAAAAGGATCAAAAGGCCTTTGAAAATTGGAAAAAAAAAACTGGATATGCAGATTTCATTCCAACTTGAACTTTGCTCAATTCATCTCATTCAATGTAATTCAAAGCTGTCATTGAGTTTCTTTAGCAAGGAAGAGTCTTCGGAATCTTAATTCAATTCTTTTTCCAATGATTTTAAGTTAAAATCGAATCAATAAGTCAAAACCCATTAACTCTTGATTTTGAATGAAATGATGAATTGGAGACTTTCCAAGCTTGTTTATGCATCGATTAGTGTAAATAGGGACTTGTGGACTTGTTTTCAACAAAGAGTTTGATAAAAAATACTCTATACAAGTTCAAATCTAAGCTTTCTCTCTCTAAAAAAACCACCATTCTTGGTGTTTGTCAAAGCAAACCAACATCATAGGACAATTGAGAAACTTTCAAAACTCCCCTTCCTGATGTACTCCTTCACTCCAACAACCACCACATGCATTGCCTCACAACCACTACTGCCTCCCTAACTTCAAAAACCACCAACATAAGCTTTACTCATCGAGGCATCATCCTTACGTTGTCATTCCTTAATCTAAATTGCATAAAAGGTGATTCCCCTAACAAATTGGTGCCTAGAACCATCCTAGACACATCCGTGACTGGCTACTTTAACTCCTCTTGGCAACCCAACGTACGACCCAACCCAAAGTCCTCTCGACGTCTGTGACCCGCTCTAGCAAACTAACCTGCTTTGCTATCCTTAGTTCGACCCTCTCCTTTTATTGACTTAGTTTTTTTCTTATTTCTTTTATTTACTTTTCTTTGCAAGTGTATTGTAAATTGTAAGAAAAAAAAGAAAAAGAAGGAAAAAAAAGTAGAGTAGCTTAGTCTTATTCAATTTCTCGATTAAAACTTAAATAACAAAAAATAATAATAATGATAAAAGAACAAAATAAGATAAGATAAAATAAAATAAAATGACTTTTCTTTGTAAGTGTATTGTAAATTTTAAGAAAAGAAGAAAAAAATTTGAAAAAAAGGAAAAAGAAAGAAAAGGGAAAAAAGAAAAAGAAGGAAAAGAAAAAGTAGAGTGGCTTAGTTTTATTCAGTTTCTGTGTTAAAACTTAAATAAAAAATAATAATAATGATAAAAGAATATAATAAGATAAGATAAAATAAAATAAAATAAAATGAGAAAATTACTTTTATGATTACTAAAAATTTATTTTTTTAGATAAATAAAAATAAATCAACCATTTTTCAGAATTAGGACTACTTTAGAATTTTCAAAAAGAAAAAATCCCAACTTAAGGCACATCTCTAGGAAATTTTCTTTAAAAAATAAATGATTAAAAAATATTAAGTTAGGAGTTTTTAAAGATTAAAAGTGATCAACCCGTTAATGTTTTATCAACGAACTATGGAAGTCTGATCTTGAATAGCAACTATATAAGTAGTCATACACAAATACAAGGCAACTTAAAATATGAAAATTTTCCTTTTTCCATCTTTTGTGAATAAATTATTTAGATTATCCTGTTTATAGATCAAATTTACTTAATCACATGTGAATAAATGTTATTTATAAACGGTTAAACTTGAAAAGTAAATTTAAATTCGGAATGTTAGTAGTGACACCCATAAGGGTTTAAAAGAGTAGCCCTCAACTTAATCTTCTGGTTTAAAAAAATGTCTTTAGAAATTAACTTTTCGAGTGAACTAGTAGCTAGGTTAAATTAGTCTACCCAATCGATTTAACCTAACCATCTTTTCCCCAACTTTGGTTGGGTGGTAACTTCAAAAAATTTTCAAAATACGTTTAAAAATTGAGTTTTTCTAAATTCATAGTTAAAGATTAGTATTAAACAGGTTAGGGTTTAATATTAATCGAGTAAAGAAAAATATTTTAAAACAGAAAAAAAATTAGGCTCGATACATCGAATTGAAAACTCAACAATAGATTAGTTGTCCAAGCTTGCCTCCACAGGGATACAGAAGCTTGAGGTGAAGGATAGGAAGATCTTTATAGCGTACTCATCAAAAAAGAGTATAACTCCAAGCTGAACAAAAGTCTTAAAGCTTATGGAAGCATCGTTAGAGACAAGCTGGATGGACTCCATTTGGAGTTACTTAGAGTAGGGTATGTTCCCAACAGACAAAAAGGAGGCAAAGAAGTAAAGATACCATTCTACTAACTATATATTGGTTGATAGTGTGCTATATCACTTGGTGTCAAGCTTTAATTTTGGTTTCCTTGATTTAACTTATACTAAACTCAATCCACTTAATATAAATTACTCTACATTAAACTAAAGAAATATTTTTCTAAAAAATTTAAAAATTGGAGTCGCCAACCAGTTCAACTAGTAAAAAAAGTGAAATTAGGGTTTTCGAGTAAAAAAACCCTAATTTGGCCGTTGATCCATGAATTTTTTTAAAAAAATGATTTTTTAGAAAAGTAAGCAAATAAAAACTAGATTTAGGGGTTAACCTATTAAAACTGAATCATCATGTAAAAGCTAAAATATTAATCAATGGGCTTTATTTTTATAATTTTCTAAAAAATACTAAAAATATACAAATAAGCAAAAAATAACTAAATTAAAATTTTTATTACAAATTTCTAAGAAAAAGAAAAGAGTTTTTTATTTTTTCATATAGTTACCTTGGAGGTGTCTACGTATCCACTAATCAGGATTAAACCAGCTGTAGTTTCTTTTTATAAAATAAAATTGAGCTAGATTTACGTTTTTTAACAATTTATTATTTTTTGAAAAAACCCTAATAAATCTAATTTTATGAATTAAAGAAAATCTTAATTAACTAAATCTTTTTTAAAAACTCTGGTTAATATTTTTATTTTTATAAAAACATTACGTGTTAAAAGATATTTTTTCTAAATCTTAACTGCAATATTTACCAAGATACAATCTAGTTGCGTATCTCATGCGTATTTTTTCTAAATCCCAATTGTAAGATATATATATCTCATATGTATCTTTTTTAAATTTTAACCACAAAATATGTATCTTGTTACGTATCTTTTATAAATCTCAACCGTATGATACGTATCTCGATATGTATTTTTTCTAAATCTCAACTGCATGATTTATATTTCAATATGCATTTATTTTAAATCTCAACTATAAGACACATTTATTTAAAAAAAACACGATTTTACTAAAAATGTAATTTAACTAAATTTTATGGAAAATTGGGGATTATTAAGAAAAACTACGCAATATGAAAATAATAATAAAAGACCTACACTAATAAAAATAAATTAGTAATCATAATCGAACTAACTAATAAAACAAATAAATAACTAATAATAAAATAAAATAAATAATAATAATAATTTTTACCTACGTGTCGAGTTGTACATAATCATATTAGTGTTATGTCCATGAGCGTGAAGCTGTAGACCTAATCGTATGTGTAGCTACATGCTTGTGTGACTGTGTACAAGGGATTGTATGTACGGTTGTATGAATATGAACGTACAGTACGAATTTGGGTGTATGTGCTGTCGGCTTCGTACAAGTGTAGACGTATGATTATGCTTCGACGTGTTAACGTGAGATAGTGTTTGGTCAGTACTTGGATTGAGGAATTAACGTCAAGGGACTTCTGGTGGTCAAGTGATTGTGTGAACTTCAGCTTCGATCAGGTGATTGCATGGACTTCGGTTAGTATTGTACAATCGAGGGTCAGATTTATTAGATTTCAACTGCTGTGGTGTTGTGAATTGGGATGGCAATTGGGTAGCTTAGAAAATTCGGTTATGGATTAAAGGGGAGGGGCTATACAAGTAAATTTATTTGGGTCAAGCTTCAGTAATGTGCTAGCGAAGGTGAACGTGGCAGTGGGTTGGACTTCGACGTAGATCTGTATGGCTTATGGAGATTGGGGCTCTAACTTTGTTTATTGAAGGAGGGTTGTGGAATGTACAGATGAATTGTGTTTGGATTGTGACAATGGCGAAGTGTGGATAGATTGTGTTTGGGGAATTGTGTAATTTAAAAAAAAAAACAATCCAAATCTATCTACTAAGTTGCTTTTTATAAACTATCAATCATATCTTTCGTATCAAAGATATGGAAGATACAATAATAATTCTTCAAAGATTTGGCTTAACTTTTAGAAATCTTACTTAATTTGACTTTTTATTTTTCAAGGCTCGATCCTATCTAATTTGATTTAACCCAATAATTTATTTAATAAATCTTAAATCTATTTTAGCTCAATATAAATTAAATAAAAATTTACTTTAAATCGGACTGGGCCAAAGCTATTCTAGTAAAGCCTAATTCTCCAACGACTTAAAATTTATTAAATTAACCACACACAGTTACTTGATTTGATTTTAAATGATCTGATACAATTTGACTCATCTTAACTTGACTTGATACGACTTAACTTGATACAATTGGACTTAACTCAATATAATACCATTCAACTTGACTTGATACGATTCGACTTGGCTCGATACGATTTAACTTGGCTCGATACTATTTGACTTGATATGATATGACTTGACTCTTTTTTTTTATTTTTTCCTTTTAATTTTAATTTTTTAATTATTTAAACCCGGCTTAACTAAAATAAAACAAAAATAACAAAAATGAGGTGTTTACACCGAGGAGTTAGTCTCCCCTTACTCATATGCCTCAGAGCAAACAAGGGTCTACATGTCATGTAAGAGCTGTACGTTGGAGTGTACAACAATCACATCTAATCCTAAGCCGTTTACATTTGAGTTTTATGGCTCATATACTATTGGCCTACCATGAGGTAGGATGCTAAGGCTGTAACCTAGTAGTGCTCCTAGTACTAGAAGCATGCACTAATCCGTCACTACCCTAGCAACAATCTCTAGCCCCTAACTAGTCCGTAGTCGTTTGCTTAATGGGGCATCGACATATCAGAGTCTTTCTTAAGGCCTTAGGAGGTTGGTAGTTCATCATCATAGCTGTCAACTACTTTACCAAGTGGGTTAAGGCTAATGTTGTGGCTAAGATCACCAAGAGGAGTATTGAATCATTTGTTCAAAACAATATCCTTTAGATTTAAGGTTCCCTATGCCCTCATCATAGACAACGGGCATCAATTCGATAACCCTAAGTTGAAAAAATTTTGTGTTAAGCACCACATCACGCTATACTTTACATCGATTGCCTACGCTCAATCAAATGGTTAAGTTGAAGCAGCTAATCAAGTCATCCTCAAGAGCCTAAAGAAGAGAGTAGACCAAGCTTAAGGTGCATGGGTAGACGAATTGCTTAACATTTTATGGGGATAAAAGACCACCAACCGTACCTCTACAAGAAAAACCCCGCTTCCACTTGGCATTCGGGTTAAAGGCAATCCTCTCCATTGAGCTAGAGCTTCCCAATATCTAGACTCAAAGTTTTAATATAATCTTGAATGAGTCCTTATTACAGACTAGTGTCGATACCATAGAAGAAATTAGAGACCCTGCTACTACTTTGGTAAGTGCTTACCAATACTAAGTTTCTAGGTACTACGATTAAAAGATCGAACATAAAGAACTCAAAGTTAGCGACTTAGTTTGCCAGAAGCTAAAGGCCATAGGCATACGGGAAAGACGGAGCAAGTTGGTCCCTAACTAAGAAGACCAAATCAAAGTTAAAGAAAGCTTGGGGAATGAAGCATATAGATTGTAAAGATTGGATGGAGAGCTCATCCTACGCAGTTGGAATGCTGATAACTTTCAGTTATATTTTGACTAATGAACAGTTGTAAATTTTTTCATGAATATCAATAAAATTCATATTCTTCATAAGTATCGTCTACTTTTTTACTTACGCTCTCTCCCTTACTCTCATATTAAGTCTAAACCTTCAAAGGGTGAACAGACCCATTATCTGAACAGGTTAGAAAGCCATCAACCTAGCTCCTTTGAGTAACCTCAATAGTAGGAAACACCACTTGCACAACTAATGAACTCCCATTATCTGGATAGGTTAGAATGCTACTGACCTGACCCCCTTGAGTAACTTCAGCAAGGGGAAATACCCTTTGCACAATTGAAGAACTCCTACTATTTAGGCAGGTCGAAACGGTACTAACCTAACCCCCTTGAGTAACATTAGTAAGGGGAAACACCCCTTGCACAATTGAAGAACTTCCATTATCAAGGCATATCAAAATGCCATCGACTTAGCCCTCTTGAGTAACCTTAGCAAGGGGAAACATCCCTCGCATAACTAAGGAACTCCTATAATTAAGGCAGGTTAAAGCACCATTAACCTGATCCCCTTAAGTAACCTCGCATCAAACCCTACCCTCAAATTAGTTCTATGGTTTGGTAGCTAAGCACAACATATCAGATAAAGTAGTATTTATAGAACTCAAAGAACAAAAGCAAAAGGTTTTAAGTCTATCAATAAAGGCCTTTATAGCGTTAAGGTCGGCATACTGTCTTGCTTTATAGTGTACTGTCTAAGTATAAGAAAAAAATAAATAAATACAAGAAAAGAAGGGGGATAATTATTTATTTGGGATCGGTGAACTCCGAAAGCTAAGAAAAATCAAATGCTTCGATTCGTTTGGAGGGCTGATCCGCCGATGGCCCTTGTTCTTAAGATGACTAGCCTTAGGCTATAGAGGGAAGGGCTAAGACTTATTAGCTTAGGTCAGCAGGAGGATCATCCTGACCTTGATCATCTTAGAAGGCACTCTTGGGAGTGATCTCCCACTGAGATGTCGAGTAGAGATGGATGGGATAGTACCTCGACCTACCTCGACAGCAGAAGGGACACCTAAGACTGAGTCAACTACTTAGGCAACATCTCTTGCTGTTGCTTAGGCCACCCTCTTCTTCCGATGAGTTGGAGCATCTAGTTAACCCAAGAAGCTCAAGTCAAGCTTCGAGTCATAGGAGAGCATCTCATTTCACATGAACCAAGTGTACTCATTGGAGATGTCCTCTAACTTTGAGTCTTGTAGAAGTCCTTGACAGCCTTGTCTACAACGACCTCGCTAAGCACTTCCCTACTCTCTAACTTGGAGATGATCTCCTTCATCTCCATGCTCTTTCTCAAGAGCTCGTGGATTTTTTGCTCCAATCTAACTTTTTGATTAGCCAACTCTAATGAGGTAGTTTTGGTACTGTCACATTTAGATGCCTTCATCAGTAGTTCAGCCTTTAACTTAGAGATTAATGCCTTCAGCTGAACGTTTTCCTTCTAAAGCTCTTCCTTGGCCATCTTCTCTTGGTCTAATTTCTAAGAAAGTTGAGCCTTAGTCCTTTGTTCATTATTTAGCAGAGTCCTAAGTTTGCTGGCTCGCTTGGCTTTGTTGTCAACATCGACCCGACCTTACTCTGCTTCCTGCAACTTTGTCTTAAGCATAGTCATCTATACATAAGAGTAGTGTGTGTGCTAGTTAACCTTGCTAAAATTTTCCAAATATTTACTAGAGGAGGACTTTACCTCCCTTAGGCCCTTTTGTGCATTAAACATCATAGCACAAAGCCCCTTTACCTTATTCAATGGTGTATTGTAGTTCTTGACCTAGAGTAATACCTGGCCATAGTACTGCAAAGAAACATATAAGCTGTAACTAAAGCAATGTCAATAAGGAAACATATCGATTTGAAGAGATGAAGATTTACGTATTGAATGAGTAAGCTCAAGTGGCTTGCCATCTCTATGGGAGTATTCCTTCCCATCCTCAATAAGTCTTCGAGGATAGCTTAGTCGCCAAGGGTATAAAACCCCATTGAAACCTAAAGGATGAGACTCTAATAGTGCAATGCAATGTCATTGCCACGAACCTCCCACTTCAACCTTAGGAGCCTCCCCTTAGCCTTCCTGGTCTTAGATTCACTCTACCAAAGGCATAACTCCTAATTTAGAGACTCATACAACATGTCCTTAAACAAGTTCAATGTTATCCCTAGATACCAGAACTTGTTTAAGACTTCGTAAAAGGCATCCTCAAGGTCATCGGTGCACCTATAGGGATGACCCAAGGGCCAGTTATACACGTTTGATCGATTGATAAGCACCTTCCCCTTCTTCATCATCTTCTTTTCAGGGGCCCTCATCCCTTACAATTTCAAGGGCCTTCCTCTTCTGCCCAGTTGCCTCTATTGGGACACTAGTCCTCAGTTACCCCCTCCTCACCCCCATTAGACTCTTCGGTATCGATAGGTTCATCCTCTACTATTACTCGCATAGAGGTGGGGATAAAACTGATGGAAGGATGGACAGTATTTAAAGGCTCAATAGCTAGTAGCCTTATAGAGAGATTAGCAAGAGGAATCCCTTAAGGCTGAGCCACTGACTCAACCTTGCTAGTTTCTCTTACCCTTGGTCTTGTCACTACGACCTTCCCCTTGGGGTCGACTACTTAAGTGGTTGGCTTCGCCTTAGCCTGGCACTAACTTAGTAGCTTGAACGTCGACAAATGGGGTATCTTCTCAGCCAATTTCTTGCTTGCAAAGAAATAAACACGATCAGTATCAAGATAAATATGACATGATCATTCATTAACTTCACCATGACCAATACGAACAGGGATGGCCTTTCCCTTCTCTCTATAAGGATGTTGGACAAAGCACATTTTTACATACTTACGATAGCATGGGAAAAGAAGATGTTTGTAAAGAATGAACTTATGCCTTTCGTCCATTTCTTCACTACAGCCCTCTTCATGCTGGGGAAGAACTCGAAGATTGGATGCTTGAAGTATCTCTCTACAGCCTCTGTGGCATTTATCTCCTCAACATGCCTTATGGCCATAAAGGCCTTTATCTCCTTTGTGGCCTCAGTATCACTAAGCCTAAGTTCCTTCTGGCCCCCACTTTTAACCAATGCGATCTACTACGTCTAAAATTCTACTCATTCTAATAGCTCTACCACCAACAACTTGTCCTACCAGCCTTTAATGGAATCTACCAAGCCTTCAAACAACTTCTTTCTTGAACGAGGCTGAAGGTATGACCATCCACTCTAAATCTTCCATTTATAGAAATGGTTGAAGAGTTCGGGAATGACCTTTATCACCGGTTATTAACAGAGCTCCTGAAACTCCTTCAACACCTTCCGCCTATTGGGAGGGACTTGCGCCAAACTGCATTGGTGAACTTAAAGAGATCTTTTTCGAATTCACTCAGGGGGAGGCACTACCATGTTCCAAGCACTTTTTAAACACCGCAAAGCGCCTCCCCGACAATAAGGGCTCCTTCTCCTCTCTTGTTGGTAGCCACATTGCCCAGCCCAAAGTTGATCTAACCATGATGTTCGCTAGGACTTAGTTAATGATGGAAGGTTTACTCTTACTGATCCTCCTACTCGGAGCTCTATCTATTCCAAGGTTAGTAATAGATCAGTAGCCTTAGTAAGGGATCGTACACATAAGCATCCTTTGGGATAGCATTGATAAGCCTTATCCTATCTAATGCCTCAATCACCATTCTTGAATCTTCATCCAACTATGCTAATAATGAAGCATTGTCTTCTCCTCTATGGGGAGGGTTAGTCACTCCTTATGGCTTCAGAGTCTGTCGTTATGTTGTATTTTGATGCATTAGAAGGCATCTTACCTGTGTTTGCTTCACTATTAGTTGACATTCGGTCGTCGAAGAAGTGAAAAAGAAAGAGTTTTGAAGAAAGTCAATGAAAAGAAAGAGTTAGGTTACATAGATTGTAGTAGGGAAGTAAAAGTCGGGAAAGATAATTTGTTGAAGTAGCTATGATTTTTATAGGCCAAATGCCTTGGAAAGTGAATTAACGGTTATAAGGATTTGTATAAACACAAATCCCTTAAAATTTTGCAATGCAAACACATGGAGATGGTTCTGATCTGATGGTTGCATTCAAAAGGCAAAAAGCATGCAACTGCAAGTACGTATGTAGAGATAGGACACTTGTCACATCACATTAATTGCACCATGAAAGTGCGTGATAAAGTAAAAGTTCAAAAGGTTACTTTCGTAAGAAGTTTTCTTGAAGTCCCTTTAACTTCCATATCACCAAGAGAACTTCTTCAACATGTCAACAACACTATGCTTCAGTATAAACCAATGGGATCTGCTCAAATAGTATTCATCTCGGCTTGGTCCTACCAACCCAGACCATCCGATACCTTTGCTTACTCAAGACCTTTGCTCTATAACCTCTATGAAGCACCTTACTTACTGAACCTTCACCTTGACTTGAAGCACCCAGCTTATCCCATTAATATTTACCTCAGATCACCTTACCCTGCTTGGCCTTGCACATTTTTAGCCTGGATCTCCTCTTATGTCTCCCTTACCTTAACCAAATGAAGGGCCAATAGCTTGATGCCTCGTAACAACTAAGAGGTTGAACCTCCTATATCCCACCTCAAGTTTGTAACACCCACCTCAGCCCAAATGGCAACCTGCTCGAGTCAACTACACCCACTCAACCTCCATCTCACTCAGCTCAAACGTCTTTACCTTGGCCCTTCACTAGCTCAGACTCCAATTACCGCTACATTGGTGTTGCAACATTATCTCAACACCTGGTTAATGTAAGCACCTCAGGAGCAGATCAACTACATGCTTGAAGAGACCATTTTTCCCTTCTCCTTGCCTCTACAACAGCAATGAGACTGTGTGGGGGCAAGTGTTGATAGGGCCTTTTATACTTAAACCATTCAAGCTTGTGCCAACTTGATTGGGCTCATGGCTTAGGCTATAATTCTTCAAGCTTAAGTTCCCCATCTCTATTGTTGGGCTCAACCCAAACCTATGATACAACCAACTTAGCTACGACGATTACCTATTGCTAGAAAACTGCTGATAAGTCTAAAGGACCAAGTCAATAACTATCTTCAACATTTGCAAACTACATCTGATATTGTGGCTTCCTTACTCATTACTTACGGACGTGGCTTCTACCCACTAACTCTTCTCCAACTGCCGACTCTACTCCTTTATAAATACAAGACTATCACTGTTGTTTATCTTGCAAGCTTACGGCTACGTGAAGCCCACTCTTTACTAATCAATATCTTGAGACGATAGACACCATTACCAAATTTTCACGATTAGCATAACAATTGATGCAACTCTTTTTTTTTTTATTTTACTTTATACCATTGGATTCAATTCAAAAAATTTTTTAACCTTAAAAAATGATCCTATTCGATTTATCATTTTTTTAAATCTAAATAAGAATTTAAATCCAATTAATGGTATGGTTTGGTCTGACCCTATTGATTTGCAATTCATTTGGTTGTTTTTACCCAACCGTGTATGTGGGTAGCTTCTATCTATGAGCTTGGCATCATTGGATTAGATTTGTCTCATCGTATAGTTTCATATATTTGTAGAAATTACTCTATTTACTATAAATAAAGCATGCGTATGAGTTATATTATTCTTGAAGTATAAACACTCATTTTTGTATTAGTTGGTTGGTAAATACAAAGTCATTTCATATTCTTTCTATTTGTTTGCTCCTTGTCGAAGCTTTGTTCTTTCCATTACTGTTTCATCCAAGTAAGTCATATTTCTATTCAATTCAACATTATGATTCAATCTCAGAATTCAAAATCGTATCAGAACATAGGATATAGGGTTGTTTGATTAGTTTCTTTAATTCATTCTAAGTTTCACGATTCATCGAGAATCCAATTGATAACTCAATTTTAGATCCAAATTGCAATGATCCTCTATACCTCTCAAGATTAGAAAATCTAGGATGGAGTAGGTCAATTAGATTAGCTCTAGGTGCAATGGCCAAGATAGGGTCTATAGATGGTACATGCATTAAATCTTATCCTAATTCATTGAATGAACAACGATGGATCAGATGTGATTTTATGGTATGTTGTTCGCTTTTAAATTCCATTTCCAAAGAATTAGCCAAAGGCTTCACATATGCTAAATCAGCAAAAGGATTGTAGGAAGATTTTTGTGAAAGATTTTGATTTTTAAATGGCTTTTTGTTGTTTCAATTGCAAAGTGAAATGATGAATATTAAATAAGGAAATGCCGGTGTAACAATGTATTTAAACAAGCTGAAGAGACTTTGGGATGAACTTAGTAATTTGTGTGAGATTTTTCAGTGCAATTGCAGAGCAATGGAACAATGTGCATGCAATTTGGTAAGGAAATAGATGGAGATGGATAGTAGTAACAAGTTGATTCAATTTTTAATGAGGTTTCATGATAGTTTTGAGAATACAAGGAATCAAATCCTTTCTACGGATCTACTGCCAATCGTTAATAAGTCGTATTATCTTCTATATCAAGTTGAAAAGCACAAGCAAATTACTTCAAGAGGGATTATGAGTGAAGATAGTGCAGCTTTTTTGGTTGGGAATCAGAAGAAACAAGTAGTTATTGATGAAAAATGAGACAAGAAGGGAAAGTCTTTGGAAAATGAACTACACACATTGTAAAGAGGTAGGGCACACAATCGAGAACTTTTTTTTTTTTTTTTCCTAGAGTGGTATAATAATCCTAAGGACAGAAGAGGAAATAAGCTAGTTACTACTGCCAGTTCTTCTTTTGCTGGTGCTTATGCAAGGCGTTCTAAATCTGCTGTTGACACACCTTTGAAGAATGTTCAACAAAAGAAAATGCTAATGAGTCACAGCTGGTGACTAAGATTTGTCATGAAGTTGTGAAATTACTCAAAGAGAAGAATTTCGAAGATGGAGATCTTGTTACTTTGTTGACATGTGCAAGTAAATCTTGGACTTTTGCTTCTTCTATACACATGATAAAACTCTTGCATTGTAAATACAGGAGCATCAAACCACATTATACCATATCCTCAACTTTTAACCGACATAAACAATCTCTCTGGACCTATATGAATTAAACTACCGGATGGTAGTGAGAAATTAGCCGGCATTGTTGGCAATGTTACCCTTTCGAATGGATCACCGTAGTTGATGTCATGCTTGTACTGAATTTTTCTATAATTTGTTGCCAGTGAGTAAATTCCTTACATACAGTAAAATTCTTGCCTTCATTGATCCTCACCAATGTGTCTTTCAAGACCCTATCAATAAGAAGGATGTTGCTATAGTTGATATCCATTATCGGTATATTATGAAATCTAAGCCAGCAACTCATGCTAGAGGACATGTTGCAACTTCTTGTAATAATTACAAGTCTTCTTCTAGTCATGTGTCTTTTGCAAATAAAAGCATGTCCATGCATCTATTACATAATAGATTACTAAAAGATGTGCGTTTGTGGGATGTCCATTAGGTCAATAAGGATTTTAAACTTTATGATCTAGATGCCAACAAGCTTTTCATCAGTAGAGATGTGTTCTTTTGTAAAGCACATTTTGCCTTTTCAAACAAACAATCAACCCAATCCACATCCTGATAATTGTTTGACAGACACTTTACGCCTGTCTCTGCAGATTCCTTCAAATTCCACTAAATCTGCGGAGAACTTTATAGTGTCTAATCCTCCATTTTCTGGTCGTATGTCATCTGTTCAACCACGTTCTGTTCAAAATCCAACTTCTTTATCTGCTGAAAATAATAACACTGATCAGCATGTCTCTCTTCGGAAATCACAAAGAAATTCTCATCCACCTGCTTAGCATAGTGATTTCATTCATAATGTCCATGTTGGTATATCAAGTGCTGTAACACCAAAGGGTTCAAAATCCTTTTATCCTCTTTCCAAAGACCATTCACTTGCACTTAGTGTCCATCAATATTTATGGTTAGAAATGTGATTAGATGTCAAGTGTGGAACGAAACTTGAGGAAATATGGAAGAAGAAGAGGGGAAAAAGGCAAAAGAAGAAAATGGGAGGATTAAAAATCACAAAGGCTTTGATACCATGTGTGGAAGGGGACTCATACAGAGAGAGAGAGAGATAAACTACGTAACATTGTTACATGCCCACTATCAAAATAGTAGTGAGAAGTTCCACTGCTAAATCTCGCCTATCTATGCTAATTGTAATACACTGACCATCTACATTAAGCTATACGCATTATATATATACTTCTGTACATATACATTCATATATATATATATGCGCATACATACAAGCTATCGATCACTACTATATAAGGATTTCTACGAGGATTTTACGTTGTCCTGGAACCACTTGGCATGTCTGGTGCTAAGTCATCATCATCAGATCACAATAACACGATTAATGATCCCATTTCCAAGATAAAAGTGCTTGATCTTTAGAAACTTTATTGGAATGTGATTTCGATCTTTTTCTTCCACGTCTAGTGTCCATTGTTGAAGCTGAAGAAACCAACTAACTTGAACGTGTCTAGTTTTGAGCATCATTATCTCCATTCACCTGTAAGTGTCATCTCCATGTTGAAGCGTTAGAGCATGTGGACTCGAAAAACCAAGTGAAAAACTCAAATCGTCTTCAAATTGCATTGTGGTATTTTCTACTTACTAACATTTCCATAATCCATCGAATTATCACACCACATAAAATGCCGAGGCCTAAAAACTCTACTACATGTGAAAGCAGGCCATGCTTATCATGGCTATGATGTGGCACGATAGTTGGGTTTTGAAAAGTACTGCAAGTTTTTGACAAGGGAAACCTACATAACCTTCTATTTCCACTTGATAAACAAATAGTCATTGAGCAAAAATTCTATATTTTCCATTGATTCATAGATTATATATTCAAGATTTAATAGCCTTAAAAGGTAAGTAAATTAGCCTAAAAAAGTAGCCTAAAAAAGGAAAGTAAATTTTTATTTTAAACAAGTAAATATTTTATACTAAATATATATTTATAACCTATAACACTCCCTCTCAAGCTGAAGTATAGATATTAATCATGCCCAGCTTGTTACAGAAATAATTAACTTAAACCCCATGTAGAGGCTTTGCAAAAAGATCTCCTAATTGTTCTTCAGTCTTCACAAAACCTGTAGGGATTAACCCTTATTGAATTTTCTCATGAACAAAATAACAATCAATTTCAATGTGTTTGATTTGTTCATGGAACACTAGATTCATGCAATATGAAGAGCGGCCTAGTTATCACACCACAATTTTGCAGGAAGTGAGATGTTGAGCCCTATTTCTTTTAAGAGCTGATATATTCACATTACTTTACACATCGATTGTGCCATTGCTCTATATTCTAATTTTGCACTTAATTGAGATACAACCTTCTGCTTATTGCTTTTCCATGAAACTAAATTTCCTCCAACAAAAACACAGAAACGTGAAATAGATCTCCTATCTTCCTTACATCCTGCCCAATCAGCATCTGTAAAATATTCAATATCAATATGTCCCATGATTTTTATATAAGATACCACGTCCAGGTGCTTCCTTTAAATAGCATAAGATTTGTTTTACAACATTCCAATGATCAACAGTTGGGGAAGACATATACCGACTCACAACACTGACTGAATAAGCAATATTTGGATGGGTTACCGTGAGATAATTTAATTTCCTAACCAACCGTCTGTATCTCTTAGGATCCTCACATAACTAACCTTCCTTAGTCAGCTGTAGATTAGGAACCATTGGTGTATTATATGGTTTAGCACCCAATTTTCTCGTTTTCGACGGTAAGTCAAGTACATATTTTCGTTGAGATAGAAAAATTCGTTTTTTACTCATTATAAACACCTAATTTTTTCCCTTCCATAGTTTTAATTTTTATTTTTTACAAAAAGGGTCCTAATTCAAAGATAACAAAAAAATTAATAAATAATAATAATAAAAATTAACAAATAATGAAAATACAAAAAAAAATAAGAAAAGGAAAAATCATAAAGATGTCGTAGATTTTTAGGAAGTAATTTATATTAGGAATAATTAGTTTTAGTGTTAATTTTAGTTTTAGTTTAGTTAAAAATTTTAGTTTAGGGAATCAAATAGTTTAAATATAATTTAATGGTAATAAATGTCAAGATACAGATCAACGGCCTGACAGATAAGTAATGGAATATTTGCAGTGATTTAGTTGGAGGTCATGGATTCGAGCTTACTTTTCTCTGAGAAAGAGAGG
The DNA here is from genome assembly GCA_024138005.1 of Lumnitzera racemosa. Taxonomy (NCBI): domain Eukaryota; kingdom Viridiplantae; phylum Streptophyta; class Magnoliopsida; order Myrtales; family Combretaceae; genus Lumnitzera; species Lumnitzera racemosa. Next base: position 65,258,669 of record JAMXBC010000011.1, read on the forward strand.
GATGAACGGTGGAGTGGGAGCCCCACTACCGCCTCCACAAGCTCGGCAATGCTTAAGCAGCTATGTGGATGACGGCAGCTTAGAAAGCCACCGATACTATTTAGCCCAATGAACACTCCTGGAGATGCTTAGAGATAGAGGTTATTTCGTCCCAACTTCCGAGCTCAATGCCTCTCTTCAAGAATTATGCGCCATTCATGACCAAAACCCCGATGTTGACCGCCTTCGCATTATCGCCGCTTCTCGCTCCGACCCTTCCAAACGCACTCTAATTCTTTTCTGTGGGCCTGGTGCTGTGAAAGTTTATGTTATCTGCAGCATTGCTGCTCAGATTGTTAATAAAGAAAGTTTGACTGGGTTGATTATAGTCATGCAAAGTGAAATCACAAAGCAAGCGATGAAAGCAGTGCAAGATTTCCCCTTCAAAGTTGAGCTCTTTCAGATCACTGACTTACTTGTAAATATAACCAAGTATGTCCTCAAGCCAAAGCATCGAGTCTCACCAATGAAGAAAAGCAAAAGCTGTTAAAGAAGTACAGTATACAGGAGAAGCAGCATCATTCCGATCACTGCTGAACACGCTACGCCACATACCTACTTGCAGCCCGTCTCTGATTGACCAATCACTTGTATACGCTACACTACATACACGTCCATTGCAGAATCACCGAACACTGCTACACTTTACTGACTGAGTAGCACGCCTAAGCACGACACAGGACATGCGCAACAGTCCATCCACGCTTACCTCCTTTACCAACAGCAGGCGGCACATTTAGCAGCAACTTCATTAACAGCGGCCACATACTCTGACCAAGCCACGCGACGACGACTTCATGGTTGCTGAACACAAATCAGCCACGCTATACACTCTACGGATGGTAGCAATATCCAATCTACTGCAACTAACGAACAACCCCCACACAGGCCCGACTCGCTCCACTGCCATACGTACGACTAACTATTGTGCAACTACATTAAGCCAATAGATTACAGCCCACTCTCTCGTACGACTGTTACAATCCCCAAGCCCTGCAAGTAATCACAAACTATAAACACCGCAACTACGCTGCACTACACCGACAAAGCCACGTACACGAAACCCTGAATTCAACACATCTCCACTTTGCACACAGCAGCAATACATACTCCACGCACTGCAGTTGCAACTCCAGCCCAAATTAGGTTTGAATACTAATTTTTATTATTATTATTGTTATTGATTAGTTGTTATTATGTTTTAGTTACTTAGTTATTTAATAGTATATATGTATATATATAGTTAGGAAACTTTTAATACTAGTTTATATATGATTGAGTATGTTACATAGTTTATTTAAATAAGTTAGTTGTTGATAATAAAATCTAGTTGTAAATATATATATATATATATATTAGCTTAAGAGAGTTTTTTAATATTGTTTTAGAATTCTTCACGTAGGAAAACTTTTTTTTAATGAAAATTAATAGCGAAAAAACTTTTTTTTTTTTAATTTTTAGGACTTTTAGAGAATTTTTATAAAATAGAATAAAAGGACTTAGTGAATTAGGACCCTTTTGGAGTTTTGAAAAACTGAATTGATAATCACATAAACTCAATCGGTTTTCAAAAATTAAAATAAATCAACACACTAAATTTTTTAAAGAATTACGATCGTCTGATCTCGGTTAGCGAGTACGTAGGTACCTTCGGGGCGACGATTAAATACGTAGAAACTTAGGTCCCTCTTTTTTCTCTCTTTTGATTTTATTTATTTATTTTTTAAATATTATAATTAGAAGAATAATCCTAATTTCGATAAATAAATAATGGTATCCGTTAAGGGTTTAATAGGTTAGCCCTCGAACTTAGAACCCTCTGGTTCTTCATTTAAAATTGAAATCAAAGACCGGTAGCTAAATCGTAATCAATTCACCTAATTAGTTACGGTTTCTTTTCTTTTCCCGACTTAGGTCGGGTGGTGATTCCAAAAATAATTTTCAATAAAAAACCAAAATTTCTCAATTTCTTTAGTCGAAGATTAATATTAAATGGGTTAGGGTTTAGTATTAATCAAGAAATGGGGAAATCAATTTTAAAAAAAAATCGAAAAATCAGGCTCGACACTCATCATTACCTCAACACCTAAGAAGTATTTCAACATTCCTAAATCCTTAGTTTGAAAGTGACTATTAAGAAAGCATTTGAGAGTGGAAATACCTAAAGTGACATCGCCAATGATGACAATATCATCAATGTATACTACAAATAAAATAATACCAACCGTAAAGCATCTGTAGAAAACAGAATGATCAGATTTTCTTTTCTGCATCCTAAAACCTTTAACTACTTGACTAAATTTTCTAAACTAGGCACAAGGACTCTATTTCATGCCATATAAAGATTTGCGAAGATGACAAACCTGTCCTAACTCACCTTGAGTAACAAATCCAAGAGGTTGCTCCATATAAACTTTTTCGTGAAGATCTCTATGCGAAAAAGCATTCTTGATATCTAACTAATGCAAAGGCCAATTGTGGACTACTACTATGGAAATAAATAACCTGATTGATGTCAACTTAGCAATAGGAGAAAAGTGTTAGAATAATCTATTCCATAAGTCTGGGCAAATCCTTTAGCAACAAGATGAGCTTTTAACCGAGCAATTGATCCATCAGGATTTACTTTAACATAAAAGACCCATTTACATCCAATATCCTTCTTCCCTATAGGTAAATTTACCAAATTCTAAGTATCATTTTTATCTAGGGCATTCATCTCCTCTATCATTGCATAACGCCATTCTTGGTAAGATAAAGCTTCATAAGTAGTTTTAGGAATAGGAATAGAATCAAAAGTTGCAACAAAAGAATAAGAAGAGGCTGATAGATGAGCATAAGACACAAAAGAAGAAACAGAATATGTACATTGACATTTACCTTTATGAAGGGAGATTGGAAGATCGTCCCTAGAGATCGAATCTGATGACGAGGAAGCTAGTTCTGAACATACATCAAGAGCTAGTTCAAAGGTACATTCTTTGCAAGAGTAAACTTAAAGGGGAGGTTTAGGAGTAGAAGTATTGGATGCAACTGTATAGATTAACAAATCATCATCCTCCCCTTGGCCTTCATTGTTGGAAGATGGAGAGAAAGAAATATCTTCACAACAAGTAACATCAACTAACACTATATATCTATCAAGATTAGGACAATAGCACCTATATTGCTTCTAAACACAAGAATACCCAAGAAAAATATATTTCAATGACTTGCGATCAAGTTTTGTAACTTGAGGAAACACATCCCAAACAAAACAAGTACAACAAAATATTTTTGGTTCAATAGGAAACAAAGGTTTATTCGGAAATAGAGTATGGTAAGGAGTCTCATCATTTAGAACAACTGAAGGCATACAGTTAATTAAAAAACAAGTTGTAGATACTACATCAGCTTAAAAGTATTTAGGAACATACATTTGAAACAACAAAGCTTGAGCAGTTTCAACCAAATGCCAATTTTTTCTCTTAGCAACACCATTTTGAGATGGTGTATCTACACAGGAAGTTTGGTGAATAATGCCATTATTAAGCATGTAAGATTGGGAAGGTTCAAATAAGTACTCTTTGGCATTATCACTTTACAATACTTGGATAGAAACATTAAACTGAGTCTTAATTTCCGCACAAAAAGAAAAAAATGAGAGAATAATTTAGAGCGATTATTCATTAAGTACAACCAAGTCACACGAGAATAATCATCAACAAAAGTGACAAAATCCCTAAATCCAAATTTAGATGTCACTGGATAAGGACCCCATACATCTAAATGGATTAACTCAAAGGGAGCATTTGCTTGTTTATTGACTCTAAGACTCAAACTAATGCGATGATGTTTTGCATATTGATAAGACTCACAATATAATGACTCCAAACTATGAAACTGAGGACAAAGTTTCTTCAACAAAGGAAGGGATGGAGGACCCAACCGGTAATGAGCTTTAAACGGGGTAACAACATTAGAGCAAGTGATTAGCTTTGGTGCCTCTTTGTCTAGATTGTAGAGACCTCTCGATTCATGTCCTTTACCAATAATCCTCCGCGTCATAAGATCTTGAAATAGATAATGATCAGGAAAAAAAGAGATGTAGCAATTAAGTAAATAAGTGAGTTTACTAATAGAAATTAGATTGAAGGACAGATCAAGTAAGTTTAAAACTGAAGACAAATGAACTGATGGAGTTGGATCGGCTGTACTAGATCTAAGAACATGAGATGTCAACCCATTAGCTAAAGTAATAGGAGAATAGGAGGTATGAGTTTGAAAAGTAGACAATAAATTGGAATTACTTATCATGTGGTCTGTAGCATCAAAGTCAATGACCCATTTGGAAGATAAAGAAACAAGATATGTGTTTGGTTTACCTAACTCAGCAATGGCAATAACTAGAGCAGATGAAGACTTTAATGAGTCTTGATACTGTGAGAACTTGGCAAATTCATCTGCAGAAACCATAATAAATTTGCCTGATGCCTCATTAAAAGAAGCAACCTGTGCTTATTAGAATTACTGATTCTTATTCTGCATTTGTCTATAATCACACTTCATATGCCCTGGCTTATGACAATAGTGACATACAATCACTCTTGAATTTTGTCCTCGAGTATCAACTCTCCTACCATTACTCATATATTGTTATCGTCTAGCTTCATACTCAGAATGATGACTCACAAGAGCATTACTAGTCTGAATTGATTTAGGAGTCTCCATGCGAAGTATCTGTCTATATGTATCTTGTAAAGATATGATAGTAGAGCTAGAGAGAACATGAGATCTAGCTGCTTTAAACTTAGGTAGAAGACTAGCTAGAAAACTCATCATAACCATTTGTTCCCTTTGAACCTGTTGAACTGTTACATCAAGACGAATGGGTAATAACATGTTAAGTTCTTCATAAGTCTTCTTAAAGTCCATAAAATAGCTCGTTATAGATTTATCTTGTTTCTTAGCATGATAAAAAGCTTTGCAAACCTCATAAATACGGGAAACATTCCCCTTTCTAGAATACAAGAAATCCAAATATTCCATCAATTCTTTAACCGATTCACAATGATTAATCAGCCCAATTACCTCATTGTCAATAGAATTACGTATTTGCAAGAACAATCGAGCATCTTCCCTTAGCCAAGTTTGCTTTAATTTCTCTTATGTAGGTGGATTATTAGTCAAGTGATCATCTTTGTCAATACTCCGCAAATAAAGACTTACAATTTTACTCCAATCCAAATAGTTAGTCCCATTGAGTTTATGTTCTGTGATCTTTGACATCACAGGCACCACATTAAACATAACAGTAGATTTTGTATCCTTTGTCTAACTCATAACTCCAGCACAAAATTCCATAAACAACAAACAATAGACCTAAATAAACTTTCATTGTAGATCAGCCTAGTCAATACAAAAAAAAGAAAAAGAAAAAGAAAAAGACTAGACACACACCTAAACTACGTTAGTTCACTCTACAAAGTCGATGCTAACAAAATACGCCAAAGAACAATAGAACTAATGAACCACAAATCAGTAGAAATGATGCACCAAAACAAACAAGACTAATGATCAACTACGTAGACTCAAATCACATCAAAATCACAAATCATACCCTAACAAATCCTCTCCCAAAAAAGTATTAATCAAAGGAATTGCATACCTGGGCGAAACAATGTTAGGCACAATGAGCGATTGAATTAGAGAAGAGAATGGCCTCGCGTACGGCCCCACGCGCTGACACGTGAAACTAGTGGCGGAATGGATGGTGGTGCGTAAATGTCACGTATGTAGCTTTTGACCTCCAAACTTTCTAGAAACCCTTATCAGCTGGTGGGTTATCTTCTTAAGCTACTGGTGACAAAAGAAGGTATACTTGAAAACGCACTCTTCTCACAAGTATACGTACGGGTGTTGCGTTGTAAAAAAAATACACTTCTCAAAATTGTATTTTCTTACAAATAATTTTCCCTTGCTCTGATATCATGATAAATAAAGAGAGATATTGAGCAAAAATTCTATATTTTTCATTAATCCATAAGTTACATATAGACAAGATTTAATAGCCTAAAAAGGAAAGTAAATTAGCCTAAAAAAGCAAAGTAAATTTCTATTTTAAACATGTAAATATTATATACTAAATATATATTTATAACCTATAACACCACTAAACTAGTTGACCGGAAAATTGCCTTATGATATAGGTCCCACCAAATGGTTGTGTTCAACTTCACAAGATACATGAGCTGTGTTAACTGACATGGTATCCTCCCGGTCCCAGCTAACTCATTTGAAGACAAGTCCAACCATTCTAGTTATGAAAGCTTGCCCAATGACGATAACATGGCACCTATAAGATGGTTATTAGAAGGGTTAAGCCCTTTAAGTGAAATGAGGTTTCCTAATGCATCTGCTATTGGTCCCTCAAAGCAGTTTGAAGAGTGATCAAGAATCGAGAAGATTGATAGAATTCTATCAAGCCACCTCGCCAACCCTTTAATTGTCACCATTACGGAATCTTGATAAAATATCCCCTGTCCTAGATACAACTTCAGTTTATTTTTGCTCTCTGTCCGTATGTCTACCATACTCTTGAAGTATGCTTCTGGCAAAAATGTAGAGAACTTGTTGAAAGAAACATCTAGAATTCGCAGTTGAAGGAAGGGAAATTCTTCAATGAAATGGCTTATCGTACCATTAAATTGATTAGACCATGAGCCCAATATTCGAAGGTTTGGCATAGTATCTAACCAACTTGGAAAAGTGTCACTAAACATATTCATCGCTGGGTCCAAAACTCCAAACTTTTGGCAATTCGTCAGCAACTGCGATAGTTGAATTTCCAACTGGTTTCTATTTAAGAGAATGCTTCAAAGGCTATTGCTCTCTTGAAAGGTGAAGTTGGATAGGGAACTAGAGATTTGATTCCCTTGTAAATACAACACTTCGGGAATGTTGCTGAAGTTTCCCAGAAAATTTGAGATTGTGCTGTTCAGAAAGGCTTATGTTCATTTCGGTTATTGTAAAGAAGATTTCTTTATGTTTTTATTATCAGGATTTGTGTGCGAGAAGAGAAAAGGACACTAAAAACTCTATTATGGATAAATGAATTGACAGGGACTAGTGGACGTTCATTTTTCTTTTTCTTTTTTACTTAGATTCTCAAAACACAAGTAACATAAGTGAAAAAAATAAAAATACAGAATACCCAAATGAAAAAGTATGAGAACACAGGTACTCAAATTGTAATATACCCTTAACATAATGTCAGTGTACCATATTAACAATATTGGCATGAAACACCATTCTCATGGAATTGAAGCAGGAGACCAAGGGGTCTTAAAAGACCATGTAATGTACTTGAACTTTCTTTCAGGTGAATGATGCCATTTTCTGTTTACCAACCTTTCCACAACCCATCCAATTACCACACCACAAAGAAAGCCGGCACCTAAAAATATTATTTCATGTTGTGAAAGCAGACCATCTTTATCATGGATTTGATGTGGAATGATAGACGGATTTTGATGAGTACTGCAATTCTTTGACAAGGCAAACCCACATAACCCTCCATTTCCAATATATGCATCAGCTGGAAATGTGTTGAATTGATTGCCCTTTGGTATAGGCCCCACCAAATGATTGTGGGATAAGTTCAAAACCGCCAGATATGTAAGGTGTGTTAATTCGCTTGGTATTCCCCCAGCTAGCACATTTGAAGATAAGTCCAACCATTCTAATTCCGAGAGCTTGGCCAACGATGGTGGGATGACACCTGTAAGATGGTTATGAGAAAGATTAAGGCCTTTCAATGAAATAAGGTTTCCCATTGCACCTGGTATTGGTCCCTCAAAGCTATTTGAAGAGAAATCAAGAGTCGAGAAGATTGATAGGATTTTCTCAAGCCGCATTCCCAACCCTTTAATTGTCACCATTACTGAATCTTGATAATATATGCCCTGTCCTAAGTACTGCAACTTTTGCTCATTTTCATTCTCAGCTGTCATGGCTATCATTCTCTGAAAGTATGTTTCTGGTAGAAGTCCAGAGAATTTGTTGAAAGAAATATCTAAAATTCTCAGCAGAGGAAAGGGCAATTTTGCACTAGAATGGCTTATCGTACCATGAAATTGATTAGACCGTAAGACCAGTATCTGAAGGTTTGGCATAACATCTAACCAACTTGGAAAAGTGCCACTAAACATATTCATCCCCAAGTCCAAAACTTCAAGCTGTTGACAATTCCTTAACGAATGTGGTAGTTGACCTTTCAACCGGTTTCTATTCAAGTGAATCCTTCTTAGGCTGTTGCTCTCTTGAAAGGTGAAATTGGATATGGAACCAGAGATTTGATTCCCTTGCAAATCCAACACTTCAAGAGTACTGCTGAAGTTTCCCAAGCACTGTGGAATTGTTCCGTTCAGATAGTTATTGGAAAGGTCAACAATTTTTAGGTTCTTAGCCTGACAAATTGAAGTAGGGATATGTCCCAGAAATTCATTGCCTGAAATGGAAAAGAACATGATAGAGTTTGGCAGTTGGGGTGGCATTGGGCCTTGAATCTTATTAGAATGCAGGTCAAGAAACAACAAGTTTACCCATGGAACTTGCTCTAAGCTTGTTAGAAGATTGTGAGAAAGATTGAGATATGCTAATGAGTTGGATCCAACCTCCCACATCCATGCAGGAAATCTTCCTTGAATCCGGTTACTTGAAAGGTCTAACATATTTAAATTCCTCGCTATCCTTACAAACGAAGGGAATTCAGTTAAGTTGCATCCAGATAGACCTAATGATGATAAGTTTGGCAGAGTGCCTTTAAAATCATGGTGGATATCAATCAGAGATATCATGTTATGTGAAAGATCAAGCACTTTCAATTTCTTCTTTTGTGAGAGAATTTTAAGATCCAACTTACCGGTGAACCTATTTGATGATAACAACAAAGTAGTAAGGTTCAACAGGTCAATCATTGAAGGTGGAATTGAACCTTCAAGCTGATTCCCAAACAGTTTGATGTTCTTCAATGAGCTTGCATGGAATTGATTAATGTGACCTCTGAGCAAGTTGTTACTTAAATCAAGGTCTGTCATGGATGGTACAGACAGCAAAGACATCGGTATAGATGCATTAAACATGTTATTTGAGAAGTCTAGGTACACAAGTTCTGTCATATTGGTGAATATATCGGGTATTGGACCTGAAAAATTATTGGATGAAAGGGAAAACAAAATAAGACTTTGGAGGTTAGAAAATGTAGGAGGGATTTGACCAGTTAACTTATTTACTGACAGATCTAATCTAGTGAGCTGTGTTAAACTGCCAAGTGAAGCAGGTAACAATCCTGTGAAGTTACATTCAGGAAGCCACAAAATTTGCAAGGACTCCAAATGGCCTATTTCTGTTGGCAATGCCCCAGAGAAGCTCGTTGATGATAAGTCTAAAATCTCCAGTGGAATACTCCAATTTGATCTTGGTAAGTGGCCATAGAGATCAAGATTATGAGACAAATCAAGAAATTTAAGATTTGGTAAAAGAAAAACTACCTCGGGGAAATGGCCTTGCAACTGACAGGAGCGCAGACTGAGCACTTGTAAAGACGAAGACAGATTGGTGAAAAGGCGTGCATCAAATGAGGACATGTCCAATCCATCGAAAATAAGGACTCTGAGCTTGCTCAAGTTATGAAATAACAGGGATGGACTAGTGGATGTTATATCTGGAGAAATGTCAGAAGAGTTATTAGATAAACTATCATTGGTCTTAATGGACAGCATCTTCGAAGAGAACATGGAACTGGATCCTTGTGGGTTGCAGCCAAGATCAATGCTGATTACATCTCCTGTATTTGCATTGCATGTGACTCCACTCCACATGCAACAATCCGATCTACTGGTGTTCCAGGAAGCAATCTTAAGTGGCCTAGGAAATCCCAAACTTGTTTTACAATGAACTGATTCACTGTTCTGTAAAATGTAGTTTCTCAATTGAAGCAGGTCAGACTTTTGGTGAAGCTGGCATTCCCTTGCCTGTACAGAAGTAGAGAATACACAAAAATAGAAAGAGCATAGAAATACAGCATAAGAAACGTAACAAAGCATCATGAGTTAAAATAGGTTCAATGACTTAACAGATACTACTCTCGTGCATCCTGAGCATGATTATCGGCTTATAACAAGTTCTCACTTTAAGAAACCTGCAAAAACCAATAATTTAGCTAAAAGTCCTTCAATCAGACGTGACCGTTGTAACTGAACTTTCTCTTTTTGTTTTGTTTTGGGCCCATTAACGAGTACCATTGACATTTTCTTATTAATTAATCAATTAAATTGTATAATAGAATTCATTGTTTGGTTTTCACAACAATTGTTAATCTGTAAGCCCATCCACAAGGAAAGCACTGCAAAAACGACATGAAAGATTTAGAAAGACCAATCACGACTAAAATTTGATTGGCTGAGTGGAAAAGAATACATGCTTACGTTTAACCACCCCTCGTCAGCTTGATTCCAATCCACTACCAGCAAAAACAGAGAAGTTAAGGCAGAAAATACATAGGCCAGAACAGTCAACCAGCCTCGCCTGGAAATGCTGATCTAAGGGCCGCTTCTAGATGGCTAACCATTTATGATTCTGTGTTGCAGAAGGAAGAAGATAATGGAAATTAGAAATGTAAGAGCTTTCTTGGCTGTGGGATGTAAACTGTAGTATGTATAACAAGGATTGACAGATGATGATAAGATGAGTTTAGAGGAATTATATACACCATATTTTTGTAAGGCATTGTGGGCGGTTAGAGGTGATAATATAAGATTTGGACCTCTGTAGCTTATGGTTGCTATTGGGTGTTTTCTGCCTTAAGGATCCATATTTGCACATGTTATAATTTTACTGGTAATTGTTCATCGGTCATCAAAATATCCAGCATGTTAGTACCATTGATGCCTTTCTCGCCTTAAGGCCTGAAGCAGTTTTCTTGCTTTTCTTACTTGGAGTCGTGGATGTTTCTGTTTGTGTTTCATTTTTAATGAAGTATTGCGTAGCACCCAAAAAAGCATGCACCATTTACTTATAGATTCTATATGTAGGTATCCAGAATGTTTAGCCCATAACATAGTTTTCAGTTATTGCATGTAGATTGTAGAAGCGTAGGCCACAGAGTTTGCAACTGAAGCCTAAGCAATGGTGGTGTTGATTAATATAAGCTTCAAAAGAGTTGAATGTGGCTTCCAAGAGAAGCTACTGGAGCATCACGTACCTGCAGATGTTTTTCTATACTTTATTACATGTATCGTACAATATATTAATCTCTTGACCTAAAATCAATTGCCGACGAGCAAGCATCCAAACTTTTTATACAAAACTACTTTAGGGTAAGGTTGCAAATAAACCGAACCGAGCCGAGCTCCTATCAAGCTCAAGCTCAAGCTCGGCTTAGCTCAAACTCAATTAGTAAATAAGCCAAACTTAAGCTTACATGAAACTCGTTTATCTAAACAAACTGAGCTCAAGTTCCAATTCAAGTTCACGAGCTGACTCATTTAGGCTTGTAAGTAGGTTTATGAGCTTGATCTATGTTTATATATATTATATATGATATATCATATATTATTAAAATTTAAAAGTTAATATCTATATAATATATTATGAGATAATATATAGTATATAATATAATTCTTGTCTACTATTTATTAATCTATTTATTTATATACTTTTTCATTTTGTATATTTAAACTCGTGAGTAGGCTCGAGGTTAGCTCGACTTAATTCAAGATCGATTAATAAACGAGTCAAACTTAAACTTAAGGTAAAGCTCGTTTATCTAAATAAAATGAACCTAAGCCTCAATTGCAAGCTTGATAAAAAGCTTAACTTGATAATTTATAAACGAGTCGAACCTAAGTTTTTAGAAGCTCAATTTGGTTCGACTCGTTTGCAAACTTACTTAAAGGCCATATAATATGTGGGTAACAATTTGAATTATAGTTTTTATAATAATAATAATAATAATATGATTTAATATATAGTGTATTTGTTTTAACAAAATAGGCAATTCGAAATAAGTTGCCAAGCTGTCTTCATTCCTTTAATCGTAATTATTGAGCCTTGGAATAATTTAGCAAGAAAAATATCATAATAATGTCTAAATATTTACCATAAATGGTTTGAGAAAGCCATAATATGTACTATTCATTTCCATACTAGAATTTAGTTATTTATATATACATCTTTGTCACATAATTATGAAAACTGTGGGCTAAGCAATAAGTATGTGCCATATACTAGACTCAGCGGTTCTTCATTTTCATATGCATGGAAAAGTTTGTTTATCTCTCTTAAGTAAATCTATGATTGTCAAAAGATCCATAAATCATCAGTTCTAAACAATCCTTTTCTTTTCTTTTCCTAACCTAAAATTTGTTGTGACCATGCTCAGAAGATTGCTGCTTCTAGCCAAATCACATGCATTAGCATGGCATAGAGGCATTGGTGTCACAATACTTTTGTCTTAAATATGCTTGTTTCTTGTGGGGAAAAAAAAAAAAAATTATGTCCGATTCCTTTTTCTACGACTCGTTGAAAGGATATTTGTTTTGCATCCCTAGACTATAGGTTAAAGAAGATTACCACCACCACGATATTGAAAGAGTTTGAGAGTATTTTATCACAAGTAGCTAATACTAAGTTGAATTATGCTATGTACCTTATTATTGATTTTGTAATACAAATGAGTTTTATCATTGAAGTTTTGATTTTGTAATGACAATGAGCTTTAATTTATGCAAAACTGTATATTATTGATTTGTTTGAGGTGTTTATTGGTACTATCCAAAGAGGAACCCTAAGGAAAAGTGATTGACCATCTTTCCTAAACCCAACTCAATGCAGAATATTCCTTAGAGATTGGTGTTACATTATTTAATTAACCTACTTGGTGAATATCTTTCACTAGTAGAGAAAAGATTTATTCAATAATCTACGATTAAAAACAAAATTATTTAAGTTTTTTCATGTTTTCTCCTTTTATTAATGCGTAATGGTAAGGATTTGCTATTATTTGTTATCGACGTCTTAACGAAGAGGTTCAAAACTATCGAAACAATTAATTTTCACTTAATATTTACAAAAGATAGGCCAAAATGGCCCTAGAAAATAAAAGACAGCGTATGTTGAATCGCAACTGGAAACAAAATAATGTTAAATACTTTTTAGCAACGATGTTGCCATGATAATTCTTACAAACCGTTAAGACCTTAATGATTTAGTTAGATTTCATAGTATGGCCTTGATGATTTTTCATAAGTGAGTCGTGGGAGAAATTATCAAAATTTCTAGGGTGAAATATGTGGTATGACTAGGAGTAAGTAGACCGGAGGCTAAGTTGAACTTGAAACCGGCCTGGTCAAGGCCAATTCTACTTGCCCGTTGGTTCAGTAGGTTATGATCCGTTCCTTTTTTTTTTTTTAATCTTTTAAATTTCTCTTTTTCCAAGCTATTTTATTTTTCTATTTTCCTAAACGACAATTTTACATACTAACACATGTGAATTTAAAATTTAGCAAAAATTTAAATTTGATAGTAGAGATTTATACAATATTTTGCCACATAATGGTAATGTATCATACATTAAAATTGTATTGTACATGAGATGTAATAAAATGCTTCTATTATATTTCAAATGACTTTAAAATTAAATATTTTTTTATCATATTGTGTTAGCAGTTGCCTATGTATCCCATATATAGAATCAGACTATTGTAGTTCCCAAATAATTTTTAATTTTATTTTAAATTTAATGTGTTAGTCAGTTTTTATATTTGAAAAAAATCGTCATGTTTATGTAATGAGCCATTTTAATTTTTATTTTAAAAAGTTCTATAGTACAAACTAATTTTTATTCTAGCATCTTCAATTTCCAAAATAACCTAGATTGCTAACTCCTCGATTTGAAAAAATACCAACTAAGGTTTCTTTTTTTTGAAAAAAAAAATTTATCTAGTTTAAGTGTCAGATATGAAAAATAGAAAGGAGAAAAATTGCAAGTGTTAATCACTATCACCTTGGGGGCCGCTTCATTCTGGAGTGGATCCGTAATTTCCTCTTGAGCAGTTGAAGTCACTGAAGTATTCATCTTCCTCTTTGAAATTTTGCATTGGCTCTTGTTCTCTATTAGCTACTTTCCACTAATCTTGATTACAAGCAGTAACTTCCACATTGTCCAGGTTCAATAAGATACGACGATCATCACGGATGAGCTCGACGATACTAAATACCTGTTCTACTACTACTGTTGAGGGTAGTGTCACGTCTCGAGAAAGTAGAGTCATAATAGTACTACCGTGTGAGCCGTCCTAAGATAGAAACTATCTTTGTAGCTGCTATCTTAGACTTAGATCACATTAGGTATACTTAACTTTACTCCTTTAGAGCATCCAATTCAATATCTATTTGATATAAACTTATGAAATAATCTTTAAAAATAAACTCAAATTTTGACTTTGAAAAAAAGTGATAGTAAATCCCATAGGTATCTATCATTTCATATACAAACTAGAGTAATGAAAACTACTAAGCCTCTTGAAGAGACTTATGTAGTTTTCCTTAAAAGTTAGGAAAATCAATACTAAGAATCATAACCAACCATTCCTTGTTACGTCTCGCTCCCTATCCTAATTTGTTAGTATTTTGGTTTTGGGTAAATACTTGTAATCCATTCAAAACCTGTAAAACAAATTATAGGGGAATGAGTGACAACTTACTCAATATGTGGGACAGATATAGAAGTATTCATTCAGCACGATACAAGCAAATTTTTCAATTGAGCTAGTTCGATGTAACGTATGTACGAGCAAATGCCATCACACGATGTTATCTGGTCCACTGTGAGATTAAAAAAATTACACCCGCTCTAATCCGAGTTAAGGAGCTTAACATTACGTACTTGTGAATCAAAACCAAACTGAGATTTATGCAATGGAGAACACCCTTCTCTTGTGACCACCTTTGAACCACGACCCTCAATCTTACCACGACCTTTCTCCTGTCACTTAATTCGGTTAAGGGTGGGGAAATGACCATTTTAGCTATCCTCATCAAAGGGAATCTGTATTTAGCTCGAGAATCCTAATCATTACCTCTAGTAGGTAACGATGCGTATCAAGTTAGGTGTTAAGCCAAGTTTAAGTTAGTTCATTCCTAGGGTGATCAATCAAGCTCAAATAATTCAAGCATAATATTTACAAAATAACCATAACATGGAGCTTAGCTCTCAACAAATCGAATCTTAAACACAAGCGCTATATATGCACAAACAGCTAACTACAATCATAAGCAAATACATACCAAAGCTTTTAGATATTTTGAAATAATACTCTAAAATGCTATAAAGTATTAATCCTACTTACTTATCTTGATGCTCACTATGGTAGACTCATTTTGTCAAAGCTTTGTTCACTAGAAGACCTATATATATAGTTTTTGTAAGAGTTACGAAAACGTCAGGATTCTATCTACTCTTTTATTTCCTTATAAAGTTATATATAATATATATATATATATATCTAAGGTGTATTATTGTTTTCCTTATATAATGAAATATAGTTTTATTATAAAAGTTAGGTTTTAAGTATTGATAATATACATAGTTATACTATTTCGTATAATATATTGTTTTAATCGTATCGAAACGTACTTTTAATTAATCAAATTACGTTTCAATTATAATAAGGTTATCGTAGTTTATAAATTGTAATAATATTATAGAGATATAGGTTATATTACCAATGATTATCCAATTTTAGTAAAAGTAGTGTTATTGGGTTCATACACATGTAATGATACGTATTACAAGTTCTATTTCGAAAAATGACTTCTAAAGGGTACTTCCAGTTTCTGATATATCTAAACGTGCTTATAATAAGTATTATTATATTATACTCATTTTATGTAATTAGACTATATTTTATATAGTTTTCTAATATAACTTAATAATATAAGTATTATCTAAACCTAATATGTATATATCTTAACCCGATTGTAAAACTATTATTAAATATATTAAAAAAATCATTTTACCAAATCTGATCGGCTTATATATGTATAGTTTTTATTTCTATATTTATCGCATTTTATCCTATTATTACTAAAAACTTACTCGAATTCTTAATTTAAACTATTTTACTATAAAAAATCATAATAAATGGCTTAGGTCAGCAAATAATTCTATAAAAATTTCTATAAAATCTTAAAAATATGGGGAATTCAGTCAGTATGTGGTTTCATGCTATCGATTTATCACTTATATACACATTTTTACCCTTAAATTATGATTAATTATATAAATAATGTCGTTTTTATACGAAATAATTTCCAACAATCTTCAATATCACTAAAAGTTTCCAAAGGTCAGTAATTACCCATTTCATTAATTAATTTAATAAAAATCTAATTACATCATCATTTAGCCCCATTTTTAGTCATTTTTAGGTTAAAAAACAAACAATAATTATTAAAATACATGAATTGAAAATCAGGCTACATAGTAATTAACTATACATAATATGTATTCTATATAAAAATTTTGAGCTAGAAAATACATCACTTAGTGTATTTGTTTCGAAAGTTAAAATTTGGATGAATAGTAACTTTCTTAAGTATATAAAATATTCACAATTTTGAAAAAATAAAATTATAGCATGAAAGTAAATATAAAGTAACTTAAGAATTAATTTTTTCATATATTTTCTAATTATTTTATTTTATTTATTTTTTTGAAAATGAGAGAAAATAAGGCAAAAAATTGACCGACTTGTTTGTTGATGTTTTGGACACCATTGGTCGGTGAGAGGTTGTCGGCCGGCTTATTCGATGGTGACTCTACTAGGGGGTAGTAGGGTTGCATAGCAGATTATGGTTTGGCTTAGGAACCACACTAGATTGGCGTATTGCTTTGTTTTTTCTTTTTCCTAATTTCATATTACTTTTCTAAAATTTTCTTTTGGTTTCTTAAGTTGCTAGACGTCTTATCTGATGTCCTAGGGTCCTTTTATACTTATTTCAAGT
Source organism: Lumnitzera racemosa (assembly GCA_024138005.1). Classification (NCBI taxonomy): domain Eukaryota; kingdom Viridiplantae; phylum Streptophyta; class Magnoliopsida; order Myrtales; family Combretaceae; genus Lumnitzera; species Lumnitzera racemosa. The sequence goes on from JAMXBC010000011.1 coordinate 65,275,754, forward strand.
GGCCAAGATTTTTTTTTTCCTTTTTTCCTTTTTTTTTTTCATTTTTCCCCTAATATCGAAGCATGATGTGTCTATTTTTTTATCAATCTTACTTTTGACTCAGCAATTGGAAAGAATCTGAAGCTGCCATGCCTAAATCTAGATTTTTCTTAAGCATTTCAATAGGTTTTGATGATTTTCTTAAACAAATATTAGTATTCTAAGTATATAATACTAATATTAGTAATTTTGCTAATATACGTGTATATATTCTATATACTTAGTACATGTAATGTGTAATCACATTTATGTAATTATATTTTTCTCATACTATTTATTTTTATGATATATTTTCTCTCTAGTTTTGCGAATTTATTACTTATTATATATAATTATATAATTTCATGTTAATTTACGAGTATATTTATTATATATATTAAGTATATTAATAAAAATACACATATATTCATATAGTATATTATGCAATATTATTCCTTTTTATAACTTAAACAACCTTCCCCTAAGTGCTCGTTGCATTTTAAGCTCGATTTCGAAGGTTCTAACAAGTTTTACACTATTTCGAATAATTATACTTGTAAAGTTAAAATTGGGTTTTTAGAATATTATCTTTAAAATATAACTTTACTAGGTTACTTTAACCAAATTTTCTAACTTAGTTGTAAAATTTGAGCCTAGTCAGATATGTTTTTTCAAAAGCCTTAAATTTAGATACAATTGCTCTAGATACAATTGCTCTAGATACAATTTCTCTAGATACTACTTTAGGAGCTCATATAAAGTAAATCCTCGTTGTTTTGATTGTATTCTTGATAATCTATTATATTTTTTACATTTAAGTATACAGGAATTCCTCGATTAGGGTTATCATTTTTTTTTGTAAGTTTTTAACCTAATCGATTTACTTTCTAGAATGCCTTAAATCAATTATGGACTCTAATCATACAAGAACAGAGCTTTGTCCTAATACTTAGATGTTCATGTCTTGATTGCTAATTTATGGAATATCACAACTAGGGCAACGAGAACATGTTGAGTTATGTAAGAGAAGATCGGATATATTTCTCTACGCAATTTCCACCACTCAAGAATATCAAAGTCACGAATACCGATATTTTCAAGAAACTCAAAGTCAGTATTGAGATAGTGTTATAGCTCTGTTTTTTGTCCTCTAGACCTATGGCGCTTTAACTTTTGTATAGCAGCTTCTTCCCCTTAAAGGAGTAATTGCTTGTTGTTAGGGAAGGCGATGGAGTGGCTGTAGCTTGCCCACTGTATGTGTAGGAGATATGCTGGAACAGCTCATTCATTTCATCTATTACTCAATGAAGCTCATTCATTGCAATTACAACATATACATTTAGCATATTAGAAAGGTTATAAGTAATCTGATAGTACATATTTAGATAATTTTCAAGAACTTCCATTCTACATCGAGGATCTAAAATAGTAGCAATAAGGTAGATCGAGGGAATTTCCCTATAATACTGTAGCTACTTTTACACCATCTCAACAATAGATTTGGCAGTATTGGGTCTTGACGCACATTAAGCCAAGCCGTAATTATCTTGACTGCTTCCATTATGAAATAGTATACACTGGGCCTGTACACTTAGGAAAAAGTGTTAGGAGCACCTTGGAAAACTCTCAATACATCTAGTAACTCATCGCAAACATCTTAATCTCTTGCATGGATTTCAGCTTCTTAAATATGATGCTTGCAAAACCTACATAGTAGTTCTTATAAGCAACTGTACTTTGTAGGATATCATACATTGAATTCCAGCAATGTTTTACATTTTTTTAATTTTTTTATACATTTTACCATTTTCTATACAGAAGTCTCTCTGTATTCTATGCAAAAAGAGTTTTTCGATAATAGTTTTATTCGCATACCTTATTAGAATCGCTTTATATTCTGGAGATTCCACACCTTTTTTCAACATACAAATTTAAAATGTGGCATGCATATCTTATGTGGAAAAATATTCCTCCCAAATTGGCTTGGTAAAGATTTTTCAATTCACTTATAGATGCAATGTTTGCACTAGCAATAGCAAAACCGATTGAAAATATTTTACGTTGCAATTGATACTCCTCGAGAATGATAGATATTGTCCTATATATCTCCTATGTCATGTATCATTTGTTGAAGACCCTAAGGGCCAACAACCTTTTATTTAGTTGCTATTTATTATCTATCCAGCGACAAGTTACTCTCGTATATGAATTTTCTTACCATCTATCCGTTCATATATCTACACATCTCAATACTTATGTATCTAAGGAGCTGAACACAACGGCTAACTCTCTCTTACCTTTGTTATATAACTGTTTGTTGGCTTTTGCATATTGTTTTAGTATCAAACAAACACTTGTTTGGGTTTAACACCTCCTATTTGTATTAAAGATGAGACTTGCACTTACCTATACTGAGAGAGAGATACACGTTTGTGATGTACTGTGCGAGTGCCATCTTCTGCTTCTCCACATCGTGTCGAAATAACATAGACGACTAAGACCTGCCAAGCCGTGCAATTTATTGTTGGGATTTATCGATGTCCTGCTCTGACGGATGCTTTCATTGTAGGTGTTTGGTCAATGTCTCATAGCCGTCCCCTTTCTTCCATGCATAGCTCGAGGTGTAGTAGTTGCATTGCATGCGGTTCCTTCCCTATCTGTAATTTTAGTAAAATGTTTAGTAAATATTTCTAACTTTGTAGGTTTTAGGGGCTTACTTAGGTCACTATGTAGTAACTCCTCAACATCGTCTCTACATGCTTCCTCACCCTTCGCAGCAACATCTTACTAGTATGAAGTTTGTTGCTCAAAACCAAGAGAAACTGTCGAAGACTCTATTAAATCCTCATATCATTCACTAGTAAAGTCGTGTTAAACACCATAGTCATCGACATCAATAGGTTGCTCAATTTAGGGATTTTTCCCTTTTTCCCTATAATCCTTCTTGCTATAGGAGGACATATAAAAAAAAAAATGATCCATTTGTATTTCTAGCATTTCACATGCAATTTGTAATAACAAAACAAAGGAGGAATGGTGCACAAAGTAATGCGCATGAACCGGTAAAAAATTTAACTATTATGTAAAGTGGAAAATATGGTTTTTAAGGAAAATATTTCCAATAGAGAGTAGAGTTTAGCACAAATTTTTTTTTTTCAAACAGAAATAAAGTGCATCATGTAGAGTACATGCATTTATGTAATAAAGTGTAGCAAATGGAAGTAAACTTTAGCAAAGAAAACTTCAACTTTGCAGAAAATATTATTGTGCTAAAAAATAATACAGAGGGATTGACATGTATATAGTCTATGGAATGATTTTTGTGATGTCTAGACAAGTAGTGCAATGCAATTTATAGTACGCACGTTTCTTTAAAAATTTGAAACCAATCTTTCAAAACATCTGTTCTAAAATTTTCAAATAGTTTATTACTTTGTGCAGAAAACTTCAACTATTGCAGAAAATATTGTTGTGCTAAAAAATAATATAGAGGGATTAACATGCATGTAGTCTGTAGAATGATTTTTTGTAAGGTCTAGACAAGTGGTGCAATGCAATTTATAATACGCACGTTTCTTTAAAAATTTGAAACCAAACTTTTAAAACGTTTGTTTGGAAATTTTCAACTCTTTTATCACTTTATAGATTTTCAAAAATAAAAATGGTCATCTTCTCATTTCAAAAGGTTAATTGTATTTGTCACAACATGTACGCATAAGTTGAATTCAAAATTTTCGTTTACCATATACATCTACAAAACTAGCTAAGCAATAAATTGTAGGGCCATCTCACATTTACCCATCCCATTTCCTGCCCACAAATCTTCTACTTGGCATTGAATTCCTCACATCACACAATCATTAATTGGACTAGTTTTTTTCTTTTTCTTTTATTTTTTTATGGACTTCGGTCACCGACTCAATAGCCTAAGTGAGTCGTAACTTATTACCTATATGGACTCACTAAGACCGGTGGGTCCAATTATGAGTTAAACCCGACCCTTCCCTAAGTTTAGGAGTAAGCTAATAATGCTATTACACAAGGTACCTACTTGAGCCTTACTCAAACAAGTAGGCTTTTAATGGGTAACTAAGGTTACTAGGTAGATTCCAGGTAATAATTTTCACAAAACCTATTCCTACAAGATAGGGTTATATGAAATCAAGATATTCTGCACTCACCTTGGAACCTATATTTTGAAGTATACAGAGTATAAGTTCTAAGATATCATGTACCCACTTTATAATAGTAATTAAATAAAACTAATAAATAAAAAAGTCTCATTAAAATAAAATAATGCCCAACCCATCAGAAACCTTAGACTAAATGCTTGTCAATCTTGTCCCTTCTATCTTTAGTTTTTAGTTGTCACGTCCCAAACCAATGAGTCATAACAACTCGCCATGTAAACTAACCTACCCTAGAAGCTAACTGCCTTAGCCACTAATGTAGGTACAGCCTATATAAGGTATTCACTACTCTATTATTTAGAAGTGTCCCATTCAGTACCTAGTAGGAATCAACTTATGGTGCAACTTATAGCGTAACTTTTCAAAATAGCTACTGAAAATAATTTTTATAGCTTAAATTCTAAGTAAAAAAATCAAGTTTATAAGTTGTACGAAGGATAAAACCTGACATTTAATAAAAATTTCAAAAACTACCTTGTTACAAAAAAAAAAAATAATATCTAATAAAATACACAAGCTTTTAGAGCATGGAATAATTCTCATTAACTAAAAAGTAGGGGTCAACTTAGGAGACCTTATTAGTTTTTCTAAATGATAGTATGATCGATAAACTAAATAAAAATCCAATTAGGTAGTCATCGTGTGGTCTTGAAACTTACTTCCCAACCCTGTTCTCTAATCTTCTAAAACTTAAAACACTATTGGTGAATCTATTAGGAAACCTACAAAATAACTATCAAGGAATGAATGACAACTTGCTTAATAAGTGGGACAGAAACAATAACACATATTTGACACAAGGAAACCAGAGTTATCAAGTAAGTCTAATTAGATACAATGTATAATCAAGCAAATGCCATCACACGATATTCATTAGTCGTCGTGAGATCAAAGAAATTGTGTTTGAGGAGTTTGATGTCGTATATTTGTAAATCGAAATTAAACCGAAGCTTGTGTAATGGAGAGTATCCTTTAGCCTAGACTACCTTCAAACCATAGACTCCAACCTTACCATAACCTCTTTTCCTATCATTTAGTTTGACTAAGGATGGAGAGAGAACCATTTTTACTATGCTCATCAAAGGGTCCATGTTTACCTTAAGAATCCTAATCGTTTTCGCTAGTGGGTTATGATACAAGTCCAATTAGTAGTTAAGTCGAGTTTATGTTAGATTACTTTTGTGGTAGTCAAGTAATTTCAAATAATATAAAGCAATTGATATCATAAAAGTAAGCAATACATGAGTCCAACACTCAAAATAGTACAGCCATATTCCAGCACACACGTTATATACGTACAGTCAACTAACTTACAATCACAAGCAAGATATATACTAAAGTTTCTAAGTATTCTTAAAAATACTTCAAAGTGCGGTGAACCACTAATCCTAGTTACCTAGATACCGATGCTCATTTTCCTCGTGCATCGCTCTTGTCTTCTTTTATTATTCCTAAAATTTGACGTAACCTCTTTAGTTTCCAACCAATATATAACATATGAGTTCATTTTAACATTTAAATATGTTCCTCAGTTGTATTAGGTGAGTTTTCTAAGGTGTTTCTTAAGTATTTGTTAAGTAAGATACGTTCTGACCAAAATTCTGACCTAATATAGGTTATTGCCCAATAGTTTCTAACATAGGTTCTGACTTCAGTAGATTCTTAGAAATAATAGGCAATCGACTTTCTGATCTACTTTCCAGCTTCTAATGATTCAATATTTCTTACCAACCATCTTTGAACATTTGGTCACTCCTACATTTTGTATTTTACATCGAATAACTTTATAACTGAGTTTCTGACTTAGGTTCTGACCTAGACTTATGGTATAGGTTATTGTTTGAGCAGCTTCTAACTCATGTTCTAACTTTGATAAAGATATAAAGTTTATATACATTCTGATTCTCATATACAAAGTTTAGTAAAATACTTATTAAACATCCATTTTTTTCTATATTCTACTAATTAGTTTAACTATTTCATGGATTACATCTAAAGGCATAGGAATTTACTATAAAAACACATACATATTTGAAATTCAATCCACCCCTACATTAGTTTCTGACATATATTCTGCTCAAAGACTATTTCTCATACCTTTCTATTAAACATTATAACGAACCTTCTAACTTACTTTCTAACCTATGCAAGACATACTTTAAATCATCAAATCACACAACTCTAGCATCTACACCTCCTGCTTCCTCACTCCAACACTCTAACCCAATAATTCAAATCCCAAATACAACAATAAACTAACACTTAAAGACCTAATTACTCAATTAAACATCTATTTAAGGAATTTTCAACCATATCCATGCTAGCTAGAGAAAAACCCTAAAATTTAATTTTTGAAAACTCTTCATGGAATTAAATTAGACATGTTGAAATGTTTATATATAAATTTTGGGATCAAAATAACATCATTTAGGCTATTGAAAATTAGAATTAAAGTTTGTTTTTGGCTTAGTCTTTTAAGGAACACATATTTCAACTTGGAATTTATAGAATCTGATTGTATTTTTGGATTCTACACAAAAAATTACCTAAGGAAACCAAAAATTATAATTTTTAGAGCCTGTTTACTATTTCTAAAAAAAATAGAATAAAAAACAACTAAATCCAAAACTTACCTTTACTTGCAACTTCAGCAACCGTCTAGGGGTGGTGGTTTATCTTCCCAAGTTAACATTACCTCCATTGTCTCAAGGTGATTTTGCTCACTCCCAGGTAGTGGTTATCTTAGAGAACTTGAAAAACCCCAATTTGTACTATTTTTCTTTAATTTTTTGCCTATCTACACTTTCTTCACTTCTAAAGCTCCTTCATATTCCCCCCCCCCCCCCCTTCATTAATTATCCAAACTTTATTTTAGAAATGCTCTTAGGATTTCATAATGTATCCTTGATGGTGGAGAGATTTTTCTTGTGCTAATTGTCCTATATTTTGTATTTTCCTTATATTATATTTTGTTTAATCCCATGGTAAGGTGTCCTTAAACTATTCTAGCAATTTGCCATACCCCTTTCCTTGTTTTCGCATGTCCACTAGCTATCTTAAGAATTTTTTTATAATTTTTCTTTATTTATTGGTAATATCCTCACATTTTTCATGTATTTTTAACAATTACAGGTACATATATTTATATAATAATTATACCCGATGCATATACATGTCTTTTTTAGATTATTTTATATACAATATTAATTATATTGCTTATATAATTTATCTTTAAGTGTTCATTAATTTTTTAAGACTTAATTTCGCGCGTTATCGATAATATAATGATATAGTAAATTGCTACCATTTTAGGTATAATGTCTCATTATATTTTAAATTTTAAGCTTACAAGAATTCCTCCACTAATATTCTAAGCTCCTCGTAAGTTTCTAGCCTAATCGGATTACCTTACCAAGTGTCCTAAATTAGCTACCAAACCTAGTCATGCAAGTATGGGTCTCTCATTAGTTTTTACTCCATTGCTCTTTTTTTTTTCCTCCTAATTCCTTACTCCTTTTCTAAGTCCATCAACTAATAAAGCTTGAAAAACAAAACTTGAGCTCTTAGTTTCTACTTCTAATGCCACCTATAAGCTAAAGGTACACCAATTACTTTTTTTTTTTTTATAGTGGAATAGTTTCTTTATTTTATATTTACAAAAGATTTGGCATTATTAGTTGAGAAAAATCTGAATTTCTCAAAGTATAGGGAAATTATTTTATTGATGCATGTACATTACAAAAGAAGAATATTTTAGTTTAAATTATATTTTATTATGTTTTATATGTTATGTCTTCATTTTCCCATGGTTATTCTTTTATCCTATATTACTATCACATCCCTAATCATTTTCCCAAAGCACTTGAATACCTCTTCTTGAACTTCATAATTCATTTATAGTAATGACCTACATTTACTTAAAAAATAATCAATAATTTCTAATTGATTCAATGATTTCAAATTGGAACCTCTAGGTCTTTCATTTTTTATATATTAATAAAATAATAAATTTTATTATATTGTTCTTAACAATTCTAAGAGACCAATAATGATTAAGTAATTCTACTCTTAAAAAAAAAAAAAATTGGTTTTACGTCTTATAATCGATTTTATTTTAAAAGTATGGTGAGCTTTAAATAAGACTTATTTCTCAATTTGGCTCACATAAATAAGACCTTCAGTAGGCTTAGATCCAAGAAGAGAGCTTGTTTGAAGTCCATTAAAGAAGGAATCAATTTCGATAGTTAATTGTCATTGCGATCCAATAAATGAGATCAACTATCAACTTTTTTAAATACTCAACCCCTATCTTAATTTGGACATAAGAGAATCTTACATTAATGTTATCGTGCTGTTGGATTCGCTCTCCTAAAGATCAAACACTTGAACCATTTAAGAACATAACATATTCTCATCAGAAACTATAGAGTTGGACACTGCTAAACTCCTCCACCTGCCATAACATGTGCTAGAACATGTTGAGATTGCTTACTCGTTTTTCCTGTCATTCCCTCCTTGATTGCCTTTACATATCTTTTGAGTCACTCCCTTTAGTCACATGAAGTGCGATTTGTACATAGCACATACATGATCCTTGCTTTCAAACCCTTACATCCACACTATCAAGTGCTAGTAATTTGAGTCAAAACCCACAAACCTTGACAAAAAAAGACATGATTATAAACAAATTTGTTTTCAGAACAAGGTTGACATGAAATATAAACGAGTCCTTTATTTAAATATGATAAAATTCATATCTAGGTTCAAATTTAACAATGAATATATTTATGGATCTATTTATTAAACTTGTTCTATAAATAGGTCTTGGGTCTTAACTTGTAAATATATTTAATATAAAATAGCCAATATTTTGATATTTTCTTCACCCTACATACAACTTCATATATGTTTGGCGTTCATTTTTTTTTTTTAAATCCACAATTTCTGACTTTTAACTTTAGTCTTTAAACTTTGTTTACATGTTCGGAATTGGAAGCTTAGGCTCTATGCTAATGTTCACTTCAACTTCATCTTCGGACTTCAAAAGTAAGTTATTCTTTTTTTCTTAGTAATGAAAAGAAATATCAATTAATATTTTTGTCTTCTATATGTTTAATTTTACATGAGATGTTGCTTTTTGAACTTAAAGGAGATGGCTACCTATCTATAATCTTTTATTGATAATATATGATAATTACTTAGTTTATTGAAAAAGATAAAACCCTTTTAAGTAATTTATAAGATTGATTTAAATACTAAATAATGAAATAACGTAGAAGACTTCTATTTGTCGAGAATAGCTAAGTAATGTCAATTTTAGTTTAATTATTATTATATAGAAGAATGACCTGCATTAATAAAGATTGATTGAATTGGATGATGAACGATATACAATAGTTAGATTGGATATATTGAGTCATTAGAAAATTAATCAATTTCGATATTTGCAAGATACAAAATTGGGATGTGATATTTCAAGCATACCAACAACTATGGTAGCATTCAAATTCACATTTGACACCGAAGTTTGAATCCATGATCAACACCACAACTCACTGAATCCAAAAACTGTGAAAAGGTCTCTTTTTATAAAGGATTGACTTTATAGAGATGGTGATAACTAAATTACTTTTATCAATATTTCAAGATCACTTATTTTTTATTATTACAATTATTTTATACATAAATTCTTTGATTGTTTCTTTAAAAAAAACCACAAATAATGTGATTAATTTGGAAATTACTACGAAGTAACATCCCATTGAACCATGGTTCAACTAAATACCATGACATTCCATATCAAATTAATATTTAGATTTGCTATATTTTTTCAAATTTTACTTTATTAAACTTTTGTTGAGATGTAAATTTTTACATTTAATTGTTAAGTCTATATCATTTTTATTTATAAATGTTAATTTTATAATCATTATTTTTCCTATATACTTACATTTATTTTATAGATTTAGTCATAGCTTTTTATTTATAAACAGGTCAACTTAGATGCAAAACACTAAACAAGTTGGATTAGGGATTTAAGTTTTCAAACATGATTAATAAGTAGATCATGTTATGGATCAGAGCATCTAAGATGCGAGCTTATTTAGACAAAAGCATGGGGCATGGAGGATTTAGTTCTAACTCCAATTGCTACTGTTAATTCTATCTATCGAAATTAAATTTCAATATTTTTACCATCAAATTAACGTGTTTTAAAAATGTTAACATGTCAGTCAATTTCATAGTTGGAGAAAAAAATGATAACACAAGCAAATTGCATCCCCGTGAGATAAACACGATGGATTTAGTAGATACATGAACCTCCACCATGACTTTCCATCTTCCTGAATGACAACGAACAAGAAAGTTGAATAGGTCCTTGGTTGTTAAATATATACAATAAGAAAGGAGAAAGGAGGAAAAACAAAGGGGAAAAAAAATGAGGAGTGCTTTTCTTTTTTCTTTTTCTTTTTCTTTTTTTTCCTGTGGAGTTCCTAATTTAAAGTTCGAAATTCAAAAAGAGAAAATGACTTTTGCTCCATCAAGGAAATAGTAAAACCTATATATGTTAGATTATCTTTCCCAATCAACTGCAATATCTCAAAATATTATTCGTCATTCTGCATTGGTGGTCTTTTTCTCGCATCGGTTGGCATCCGGAGCAACTCCTAATTTGTAAGCACCTACCCATTTTTTTCTGTGCGTATCGTTTTCTGGGGTAGATAAGCCCGACTGCAACCCAACACTTTGCTTCGTCACTTGACATGACTTATTGTTCATTTATTTTTAATTAGAACGACCATGACTAGAGTGATGTGAAAAGGTTGGGTGGGGCCAGGAGGGGTGTGGGGGTTGAGTTGTTAAGAAGGTTGTTAAAATGTAAATTAGTAAGACTCCACTAAAATTTTGACAACTACACCGATGATGAAGAAGTTGTCATGTTGACAGTGTATGAATGAACTGCTGACTATATATGAAACTTTGTCTCTAAAGCTGGTTTGAGTTGCCTTCCAGGCTCCAACAGCAGGTATATTCGCTCTCAAATTAAACACTCCAAAATTTTCCCATTATATGGTAGCAATTGACAATGGCCATTCTCTTGACAAACGAGAGGAAACCCTCAAAATGACCATAATTATTTGCAAGTATATGGAAATAACCTAGTCAGCAAACTTAATATAAGAATTAATAAATTTTCCTAACTCCTCTAAGATTCACATGAATACCCTAAATAATAAACCAAGGCAATGCCAAAATTGAGGAGTTTCCTTTAGTTGAAAAAACACATAAGAAAAACATTTTGAAGGGGGGTGCATTTTGATAAACACGCTCTCTTTCTCTTTCCCCTTTTGGTGCCAACCCTAAGCCCGTGTCTAGTTTAGTAAGGTTATATCAAGCTAGAGGTGTTTTCAGCATATATATTCTGATGTCTAAGTTAGTGAAGGTAGTTAAAAATAAAAAACCAACAAGAGATAGAAAGTGGCTATAATTGGATTCTCATACCTAGAAGGGTAGTTCTTTATTTATAGGAGAGGAAGGTATGAGTTTGCTAGGCAATTAAGATCTTATGGAACCCCCATAAGTTGAATTTGTGCAGGAAGGCTTGTTAGGCATGATCCCCTTGCCAATTCTATTTAACTCCTCTTTTTCTTTATTTATTGGGCTCATATGTCGTAGGTCGATTCTACCTTAAGGAGGCTTATGACAAGAAATCACCACTAACACTTGTCCCTTACTAATTGAACAAGCCTAAGAGACAATCCAAGAAAACTACAAAATTTTGCTAAGTTTCACTCCTAACCGACATCATACATTGCTCAAGAAGATAATACCTTAACGTGCAAACAACTCAAGCAACAACCTTTAGATAAAAGAAGAGATAGCGAGACTGACTACCTACTACAGATTAGCTCGACTCTTTCGTTAATGACAATAGGCCAACCTAGCCTACTGACCAAAGCATTCCCCTAAAAAAAGGGCAACATCTTCCTCTACAAGGAGCATCACCAACTCTTCAAACTATAAGATTAAATATTGATGGAAATCTAGAAATAAGATATTGCTTCATTGCCTAGAAAAAGGCATAACAACCCAATACACCAATACCTAACAAATTCTATGCTTTCCATAGAGAAAAAGGCTACAACACAACTGATAGAGCCTAATTGAGAAATTCCCTAGAAGTTGCCATTAGGTATAGTTATCTCCATTAATACATCCACTCCAATTAGCTCTCAAAACAAGGCTAAATAGAAGGTAACTCACAATTCCAAAGAACTAATGCTTGAGCAATGCAAGGCGTCTTAAATTGACCGAAGAATAAGTGTTGAACGAATTACAAGATATAACAGGAGTCTTGATACTATAACAGTTTCTTAGTATTAATAAAGCATCTTTTTTGTCTACCATCACTTCATAAATAAGTGAACACATTATTTTCAAGCATCTCTAATCTGAATACAGCTCGATCATATACTAACTTATGAGCTCGACCTACTAACATGCCCTAATCATGAACCCATCGCTTACTCACACCTCTCTAGGCCTACGAACATCTCTAAGCCTCTGGCCTCTCTATAGGCAACAAGGGTAGCTTACAGGCCACCATTAACCCTCACATATAAGGCTGCATCTCCCAACCTCTTATCTGTCTGCACAAAAAGAAAGGCAGCCTCTAAGCATAATAACCCTTATAAAGGTTACATCTCTCAACCCCTAACCATCGTACAAGTACACAGAGGTAGTCTCCAGGCCCATCTTTCAACCTCTTTCCATCCTATTGACATGTAAAAGTAGCCTACAAGACAAATGATCCTTATAAAGATTTTGTCCTTAAGACCTATTAAACCAATTACTCTTACCTCTCGAGGAAGGAGTTCTTTTACCTGACTGTATCTAATGAAGAGCTTGTCAATGAGGCTTATATCCTACTCTAACAAATTGGGATGTTTTTGCTTCCCACGACCAGCTCCTTATAAGTGGGCACTCTCGACAAGGAAAAGGATCCTTAGTTGCCAACAAGTGTGTTTCATTTCCTAGGCTAACTCCTAACAAAGTACACCATTAACATGATACTCCACTAACCAATATTCGCATTAAAGCTACTTAAGGGAAAAATTTAGATACCTTATAGACTAGCACTGGTACCTAAGCTATCAAAAAGGGACAAAACACCCTCATACTATACACCTCTACTCGACAAAACTAATCATATACAACAAAACACGAAGAAAACGAAATTTCATTATAGGATGCCTAACAATACTTGCAATAAATGTTATGCCCTAAAGTGATGTAGTTATAGTAGTCTTCCCGTATAAACCAACCTAAGATAATAGTTGACTTTATAGCCACTATTGTAGATTTGAATTATATAAGGTATCCACGAGTACCTATTTTGAAGTGATAGTTCATATGAAAATACCAATAAAATTACATTCATAGATTTAATATATATTGATATAGATATATATTGACTCTAATATCTTAGGAGATATTTACACATCATAGTAGTTTAGGATAAGAAAAATTTACATGATTAGATTCTCACGACCAAGAGTTATTAGCAAAACTCTTAAAAGCCTTGTAGTTCGTTCGATTTAAGTCCTCACTCCCCTAAAATCTCTAAAAGTACTAACCTTTAGGTAATTATAACAAGGCATTTCAATCAACACCTCTAAAAAGATTTATAAAGGTGTGAGCAACCAAAAACTTAGTAAGTAGGGATTGAGACATAAGACTATACAACAATCACAAGTAAATTTATCAAACAATTAATTAAATGCAATGCAACACGCAAATGCTATCACACAATGTTGTCTAGTCTGTTGTGAAATTAGAGAAATTTCACTCGCTCTAATCTAGGTTTGAGGAGTTTCAATATAAATGCAACAGTTCACTACCAAACTTAGGTTTATGCAATAGAGACATCTCTTATCATATAACTATCCTTCGAACCTCTACCCCCCATCTTTATAGTGACCTCTTCTTCTATTACTTAGTTTGATTAAGGATGAAGAAGGGATAGTTATGCTAAAGCGCTATCCTTTTCAAAGATGTTGATATTTCGTTGGAGAATCCTAATTAACCCCTAATGGGTTGCAATGCATGCCTGATTACATTTTTAGGTCAAATTTAATTAAGTCCATTTTCGAATTGAGCAAACATGTTCGCACAGTGCAAACAATTGCCAACCATAACAATAAATCAATAGAGTTAATCAATTTCAAAGACACACAAGTAAGTTATTGACAAGCATAATCAAATACATTTCTAAGCCTCCAAGAACTATAAAATAATACCCCAAAATATAGTAATGTATTGATCCCAAACGTACCTAGAGTCACCTACTTACTCAATTAGGGTATGATGTGGGTCGCAGTGTTATTGCCCGTTTCTATAATAGAAATATCATTTTAGTATTTATACACTTATTATGTATTTTTAGTTTAAAATTATAATTTTACTCAATTTTTCAAGTTTTATTTTGCTTATAATTGAGCTCATTCTAAGCTAATCTCTAGTTCAACTTCTGAACCAGTTCCTAAATGAGGCTCTAATTTAGTTTCTAATTACAATTTTATACGTAAACCTTAGGAACTCCCTCTAATCCATTCTATGAAGTTAAACTAACTACCTTTTAGACATATTAAGTCTCTTATTTAGTTCCTAATCAATATTCTAGTCCATTCTATACAACCTGCTCCTAACCTAGCTTCTAAATTTGCTCCTGATTCGATGGTACTCTATATTTTTAGCACAATTCCTAAAATTTTACTCTCAAACTAACATCATAGTATTCTTAATAGCCTAATCATCACCTTCATTTACATCAACATCCCCTCCATCATTTATATCCATAATTTACGTATTACAAATTTAACCATACTAAACTTACAACAATCAAATTTAATGCCCCCAATACTAAAAATTTCATCTCTCAACATCATTTATAATTTCAAAATATTAAAATACACCTTAAATCAGAATCTACATCAATTTATTAATAAATCACTAAATAAATTTAAGAAATTTGTCTTTTATTAAGATTTTAATGCCTAAAAATTTAACAAAAAGAAAGAAAAATTATTTTCAAGAAAAACTCTTCATGGTAATTAACAAACATTTGAAGCAGTATATAGAAAAATTTTGGATTCAAAATTACATTAATAAGGTGTTTGAAAACAAAAGCGAAAATCAATTCGAATTTAGTTATTTCTTAAGGGCTATATATTCTGGGACTTAATTTTATCGTAATAATATTTTTCCCTAAAACTATATACAAAATATTCTAGAATACAATTTTTTTTAATTTTCTATTAAAATTTAATATTTCTAATAAATTGTACAAATATCAGGTTGAAATCAAACTTATTGTTTTCTCAGCTACCACCCACTAACGATGGCTTCACCCTTATCGGTAGCCCCTGGTTGTGACCCAGCTATCAAGTGGTAGTGGTTGTCTCCTCCCAAGTGGTGGTTTGGCAACTGTACTTGAAACTAGCCATAATTACACCTAATTTTTTTCTATTTTTTTAAAAATAGCTATTTCTCTCTCTTTGACCTCTCTCTATTTTTTTGCCGAATCCTAACTAGCTAAAATGAATTTTAGATGGGTGTTCCTAAATTCATAGGGTGATTTAGATAGTTTCTTGAATTTTCTTCTTACTAAGTGTCCATTTTATTTTTTCTTTTTCCCTTATTAGGTATCTGAATCCTATTTAAGTGTGACCAATTTATTTCCCCTAGTTACCATGTCCATTTCCAAATTTTTCCTTGAGTGACATATATTTTTATTAATTTTATTTAATTTATTTCATATTATTTTAGTATATATTAGGTATTTTAAATAATTTCGAATATTTTTACGTATACATAAATATATATAGTACAAATAAATACCTTTAAATATTATTTAAGTTATTTTATGATTTTTAATGTGCATATATTTTATCTCTAGTAATTTATAAATTATCAGAATCTATTTTACGTATTTTCAATAAATAACGAATAATATATGTATAGCTTTGATGTGAGGTAAGCGCATCTATCAGTTTTAATATAGCGGATGTGAGTCCGAGTCGATCCCTCAGAGATTTTGAGTACTAATATTAACTTTAGCTTTATTATCTAACCGAAAAATTATGAAAGTTTGAATTAATTAAAAATACTGAAATTAACAACTAAACTACTTATGAGACTTAATTACGCAGATTAGAAAGCAATAAATTATGAACGACTTCAAGTATGCAATAATGTATTTAGGAATTATTTCCCCTAGTGTTTAACATATAACCTTTTTAAAATATATCCAATTCAATTTCTATTATTCTTAACCGGAGAGATTCACAATTAAAGCTAATATCTTTCTCAAGCATATTAACCCTAATCCTAAATTATTTACCGGAATCTCTTCACTTAGTAATATAATTTAGAATTGCATTAGCGTGTAATGAATTCCCATACAAACAATCAACTTTCCGGAAGAAACATGTATCTTATCTCTAAGTATACATGTAATTCTCTTCAATTATGCCTAGATCTAATTACACATGCAATTTCTCAACTAACAAGCATAATATCATATATTGACACTTGATAACTCTAATTTTAAACATATTTCATAGGGTGATTTTATAGTATTTTCCGTACGAGTGACATGTTGATTTCAGGGTTTAAACACGTTCTAGGCTCGAAAACGAAGAAAAGGAATCAAGTTTCACTCAATTCCGAGTTCAAACGAAGAAGTTATGAATTTTTGAAGTTGTGCAGAAAATTTGCCTAAGTGCAGAAAGTTACACGACCTGGGGACACGATCATGTCTCAGGCCATGTCGGGTGACGAAAACAAAATCTTTTTGATACACTATAAAAAGACATCTTAGGGTTTCAAAAAGAAAAAAGGAGACATTACAGAAACAAGAGACGAAAGAGACGAAAGGAGATTTGAGAAGAACATTAATCAAGAAGCAAGAACGACATCGATTTCAAGAATAGAGAGATTGTTCATTAAATCAAGAGGGGCTTTTATGCTTTATTTTACGTTTTTGATGAAACTCGTTTTTAGATTCGTTATGATAGCTTAGAATTAGAGTATTTAGGATTATGGAATCTAGGGTTTCATGTAACCCTTGGATTGAATTATAATTTCAATAAAGTTTCTACCTTTTCTTGATTCTATTATGTCGTTAATTATGGATTGATAATTTTAGAGTGTCAATATATGATATTATGCATGTTAATTAAGAAATTGCATGTGTAATTAGATCCAGGCATAATTGAAGAGAATTACATGTATACTTAGAGATAAGATACATGTTTCTTCCAGAAAGTTGATTGTTTTCATGGGAATTCATTACACGCTAATGCAATTCTAAATTATATTACTAAGTGAAGAGATTCCGGTAAATAATTTAGGATTAGGGTTAATATGCTTGAGAAAGATATTAGCTTTAATTGTGAATCCCTCCGGTCAAGAATAATAGAAATTGAATTGGATATATTTTAAAAAGGTTACATGTTAAACACTAGGGGAAATAATTTCTAAATACATTATTGCATACTTGAAGTCGTTCGTAATTTATTGCTTTCTAATTTGCGTAATTAAGTCTCATAAGTAGTTTAGTTGTTAATTTCAATATTTTTAATTAATTCAAACTTTCACAATTTTTCTGTTAGATAATAAAGCTAAAGTTAATATTAGTACTCAAAATCTCTGAGGGATCGACTCGGACTCATATCCGCTATATTAAAACTGATAGGTGCACTTGCCTCATATCAACACTCTAGAATTATCAATCCATAATTAACGACATAATTAAATCAAAAAAAGATAGAAACTTTATTGAAATTATAATTCAATCCAAGGGTTACATGAAACCTTAGGTTCCATAATTCTAAATACTCGAATTCTAAGCTATCATAACGAATCTAAAAACGAGTTTCATCAAAAACGTAAAATAAAGCATAAAAACCCCTCTTGATTTGATGAACAATCTCTCTAATCTTGAAATCGATGTCGTTCTTGCTTCTTGATTAATGTTCTTCTCCAATCTCCTCTCTTCTCTTGTGTCTCTTGTTTCTATAAAGTCTCTCATGTCTCTTTTGAAACCCTAATATGTCTTTTTATAGTGTATCAAAAAGATTTTGTTTTCGTCACCCGACATGGCCTGTGACACGACCGTATCTCCAGGTCGTGTAACTTTTTGCACTTAGGCAAATTTTCTGCACAACTTCAAAATTCATAACTTCTTCGTTTGAACTCGGAATTAAGTGAAACTTGATTCCTTTTCTTCATTTTCAAGCCTAAAACGCGTTTAAACCCTGAAATCAATATTTTACTCAATTAATATCAATTTCTTTAAAGAAAACCAACAAATGTGCGGAAAATACTATAAAATCACCCTATGAAATATATTTAAAATTAGAGTTATCAAGCTTAATAATATATTATTTATTTATTTAATTATTTTATTTTCCTAAATCCAAACTCAATAAATCATTTCTTCTAATATTTCTAACTCTGTAGTAAAATTCAAGCTTGATTAGACAACTTACACGATTGCATTAAATTTAACATACTAAATCCGTAACATCTAATTATAGGGCTTATAATAACTCAACAAATACAAAAAACTTTAAGAAGGTGAAGGATCCAGCGCCTAGGAACCCTATTAAAAATGCTTAAAATAATAGCACCACTATTCTACCAACATATCTACAATAGAGGTTAGCCCACAAGACAACCATTAGACAGACCCTAAGGAGGAGGAAGCAAAAAAAAATCTTCCACAAACCTATACGAACTTGCCTCATCAATGTCCATAACCATCACTTCCCATAACTAAACCCTAGAAGCTACAAGCATCAGAGAACTAGATGGGTTACCCCTCACCATCCTTTTAGAGAGCCAATTAAAGTCATACTCAGATTCTCTCTCTCGTATGAGTCTCTTGAAATATTCCAAGTGTTAAATGCCAATCTTTAACTAGAGCTCCTACCACTCATCACTCTCCTATTAGTCCTTCAAGATCTCTTGTTTATCTCAATGTTTGTACTCTTCCATATTAGCTAGTTGCTAGTCTTACCTCTAAGCATGCTCTTCCAACTCTTGTATAAGCCTTATAGGTTACATCTTTTCCATAATAAGCCTTAAAACATCCACAAGGACCTCCATGGCTCGAGTAGAAGTACCATCCTATACCGCCCTATTCCTCTCTTACCGAGCACCCACCCTTTAGATAATAAATGGCCTCTAATATCTATTATCAACTGTCTCCATATCTTTCCAAACTTAGTCCATACTAGCTTAGGCAGCCTTTAATCGCTCATGAGCCACCTTAGTCTCCACAATAATGCACCTTCCCTCAACTTCACCATCTCTTATCTATTGATGAAGTTGGTTGCAATCCCATATTACATTATTATATTCCCCCTATAGCTAACCCACATGTTTGAACTTAACCTACAATTTTCTTAACCAAGGCCTGAACACCAATAATGTCGCATACCAGATTCAATGGCCATGCTATCTATTGATAGTCAAATTTCATTCACTCGGCCACTTGACTGTTAACAGGATAAGTAACTCCATTCTTAACTAATGCTGAGTAACATAGATCTGTATTTGATTTGAATTTAAGGAAAGTGGCACGAACAGTTATCACTTAGCACAGTTATATTACATAAATACCTACTATTCCTACATTTCAGGAATGTACTTAATTGAGAGGTCTCTACATATCTCGATAATCATGCCATTAACAACCGTTTTAAACACTTTGCATTCACCTATAAATACAAAGAAGAAACATTGTAAGAAGGATCTGATAATTCACTATTACTCACTTAGTTTCTTCCTACATTCATGTACTAACTTAGGCATCGAAGTGGCCGCACTAGACTGCTCCTACCAGACTAGCCTCAATACCTTGTAGCCTTCTCTTTCTTTACAAGATCAAAGTCTTGATCCAAAAATACCTAACAACATTTGGCGTTGTCAAATTTTTTCCTCTTGCCCAACTGCATGGCTAGGATAAGATTAACTAAACGTACAGGTGATGGTATTTCACCCTACCACTTTGAAGGGGGAAGTAGGCACATTGATGAATGTTTAGCTAAGCTGGAGCAACTTTACCTTAACTTAGCCAAAGGAAACCAAGAATTAAAAAAAAAATGAAGAGATCTTTAATCTCCTTCGTAATAATGTCTACCTAAATCAAACAAAGAGCATAGAGATCACAATGCCGAAAATAATGATGACTAAATCTATTCACCCAAATTACCGAGAAAGCAAGTTGAAGTTACAATGAGACCTTTGACCTCTACATTCAAGAAAAATGACAAGGGTAAGCAACTGTAGCAAGTGCACCATGCTGGACCTTCACATGTTAGCATCCCTATTGCAACGAGTACATAATTTCAAATTGGGAAGAGCCCTTTCATCACCGAGATTTTGGAGGAGGTTATACTACAACACATCAAGTTGCTGCAATTTGAAACTTATGATGGGACAAAAGATCATTTAGAGTACTACCGTACTTTGACCAAGTTGTATGGCTTGAGTGATACCATGACCTGCCAAGCTTTCCCCTCGACACTGAGGAATGTGGCAAGTACATGGTTTAAACTCTTGAAGTCGAATACAATTTCGTGTTTCAAAGATTTAGTAGAAGTGTTTCTTTAACACTTCCTTACAAGTAAGCTTCCTGTCTTCAATCCTTAACACAATAAAGTAGAGATCAAATGAATCTATTTGAGATTACCTGGCTAGGTTTACAATTGAGATGATCCAAATTCTAGAGCTCAACATAAGTATAGCTCTTAATGCGATTATTAATGGTGTAAAGCTACATGAAGACTTTCTTAAGTCTCTTGCCAAAAATAAGTTAAAAAATTTTACCGAGTTTAAAGTTCAAGGTTAAAGCCACATCTTACATCTAATAAGAAGACAATATTAAAGCTTGTCAAGAAGCTGACCACAACAAAGGAGATAGGCAGGGTAACAAGAGGAGGAGTGTGAAAGATCAACTCAAAACAGATGATAACCAAAGTCCTAAATTCGAGTAAAAAAGGCCACAAATTCCAACATATGTAGTTCACACACTAGTTAATCATCTAATTTTAGACATATTGATGGAGGTAAGTAGATAAAGAGACATGTTGCAATGGCCAAAAAGGATTAGAGGAAACCCATCTCAATAAAATTCCAACAAGTATTGTGATTTCTATCACGACAAAGGCCATAACACTAACGAATACATCCAACATATGAACACAATGGAGATGCAATTCAACGAGGGCATTTGAGTAAGATTTTGGCACATGATGGCAAGAATATTGAGCAAATATCTCAAAGGAGATGAGAAGACTAGGAGAATGTTACTTGACCTGCTATTGCCAGAAAAGATGTAAGAGACAGAAACACAAATAGGGCACCTGAAGAAATAATCAACTTTATCGTCGGCGGAGCTTCAGCTATAGGCTAGTCAAACTCTTTAAGCTCAATTAATGCTATTAATTATGTTTGCAATATCCAGGGTAAGATGGTTAAAATAGAAAATATGATTTCTTTCATGAAAGAAGATTTTGAAGGCATTCAAAGGCCACATGATGATGCACTCATGATTAGTGTAAGAATTGCTAACTTTGAGGTCAAGAAAATTCTTGTTGACATTGAAAGTTCAACAGACATTATTTTTCAACACGCTTTTGATCAGATAAGACCAAAGATCAATGAACAATTGAGATCCTATAGTTATGATTTGTATGCCTTCAACAATCAAACCATCTAAGTAACTAGAGTAATCTCTTTACCAATTCAGATTAGAGATGATGAGAATGTTGCAAAAGACAAAGTGGACTTCTTTATTGTCAAATGTTGATCCTCATACAATATGATCATGGGATGTTCATTTCAACACTTATTTAGCATCATCCCATCTACAGCTTACCTCAAAGCTAAATTCCCCACTCCTATAAGAGTCGGTGTATGTAAAGGGGATCAACAGTTGGCAAGGTCTTTGTACATGAGGGCGCTAAGGTGTAAGGAAGTTTTTCAGGTGGAAACTTATTCAGAAGGAAATTCAGTCAGCATAGACAATGCCAAAATTAAAATGAAGGAAATTTCATTTGAAGGTGATCTTGAAAAGATAACTAAGATAAGGAGACCCTTGCCGGTAAACATCTGTCAAAGTTTAATCAACTTCCTATAGGACAAGGCTAATGTATTTGCATAGTCCCTTTCAAATATGTTGGGTATCTCTAAAGATATCATAGTACATAAGCTTCAGATTGATCCAAGCGCAAAAGTGATCCAACAAAAGAATAGGCATTTTGCCTCCCAAAAGCAAGCAACCATAGAAGAAGAAGTCTAAAAACTCTTGAAGGTAGGATTCATTCAGGAAGAGCCTTATCCGATTTAGCTAGCCAACTATCTATTAGTCAAGAAGTTTAACGACAAATGGAGCATGTACATAGACTTCACAGATCTTAACAAGGCTTATCTCAAGGATTACTTTCCCCTGCTAAGAATTTATCAGATGGTCGATTCAACTACTGGGCATGTACTGCTTTCTTTCATGGATGCTTTTTCCGGCTACAACCAAATTAAAATGGACAAGGAAGATGAGGTTCACACATCAATCGTCACTAATTTCAAAACATATTGTTACACAGTGATGCCCTTTGGGCTAAAAAACGTCAATATAACTTATCAACAACTTGTTACTATGATGTTTAAGCCCTAGATACATTGAAATGTCAAAGTGTATATTAACGACATGATCATGAAAAGCACAATAGAGGATCAGTATCTTACTAATCTTAAGTAGACATTCACTGCCTTAAAGAGATACAACATGAAACTGAATCCGCAGAAATGCGTCTTTAGTGCTACTTCGGGAAAGTTTTTAGGGTACATGGTCACTCAGTACAATATTGAAGCTAATCTAAGAAAGATTAAGGCAACTAGAAATATGAAATCTCCCCATCCTATCAATGAGGTTTAGGAGCTCACTAGACAAATAACTGCCCTTAACAGGTTCGTGTCAAGAAGTACGGACAAGTGTGCAGAATTCTCTAAAATTATAAAGAATCCCAAAGGATTCAAATGGATGAATAATTGTGAAAAGGCATTTAGTGAACTTAAGGAATTTATCGCATCAACCCCAATACTATCAATACCTATCCTAGAAAGGAACTTATATTTGTACTTATCTGTCAGCTGCCGAACACTTTCAATTAATATTAAGTACAAATTTTGCATATTAATTTTTTTATTTGTACTTTTTCAACTAATTTATTAATTTCATATGCAATTGATATAATCATTTTAAATTTTATTTTCCACATTTTATACTTTTTAACTAATTTACAAGTTTTGAATAAAAATTAAATTAAACTTCTGGGAAAAGGAAAACAATTGCAAAATTAAAAAAAAAATCTCAAAAATATCCATCTTAGGAAAATAATCCTAAGAAAGAATGATTTCATTTTGAATTGAAATCGCCTCTTTAAGTGGCAATTTCTTTAGGCCATATTTACATCAAGCTAATATAACTAGTTGAAAACAATGACTTGTTCCATTTTATATTCTCACTATTCAAGTTCTTTCTCTTTTAGTCCATCTTCATGTACATGTTGTCCCATGCAATATAAATCATTTGTTTCTCTTTATTTAGACTAGAAATCGCTTTTTCAAGAGGAAATTTTATCATAGCCTAAATAAAATCATCTCTTGAAAAGATGATTTCAATTCAAAATGGAAGAGGCAATTTTAAGTACCATAGATTTAGGATTATTTTTTCAAGACTGGTATCTTTAGGATTTTTTTTTCTTTTGCAATTTTTTCCCTTAAACTTCCCTCTATTATTTTTTTGCATACTTTTTACGTAAAACAACAAGATTAACACCTGAGCCCATTTAAAGGTACGTAGACAGCTCGTGAATGAAGAATGGTGTATAGGTACTTCATGATAGAAAAAAGCACGTAGGTACCTCGCCCAATGGACATACAAGCACGCTAAGCTCGTCATACAAAAATATATGATGCGAACTAAAACCAAGGACTGATAAAGTCGGTCTCAAGAGTGGGTCTAAGCATGTGGAAAGCTCGAAAAAGAAGATGGAAAAGCATGAAAATAGGAAAGTGAACAAGCAAACCTTAATCTAATATGATGCACTAAGGAACTTTCAAGAACTCACAGCTCAACTTGATATGATGCATAAGCAGGTCCAATGAGGGTACTCGCTACCTAACCTTACGTAAAGGTTAGGATAAGATTAAAATAAGCAATGGAGAACAATACTGATAAAAGGAGAAGTGTATATTCATTATCAAAAAGAGTAAGATTATCTTGCAGCTACATATTACAAAGGTATTTATACTTGAAACGTTAAGGCATCTTACCCTCAATGGAAAAGAAAAAATGGGTAATGACCAAAAGAAGTAATGTATAAAGAATAATAAAAAGGTACAAATGAGAATTCAAACAAATCATTGATTAGGGTTACAGGATCTCTTTATGTAGGGGCTGGATACGTAGCAGAAGGTCACTAGAGGCACTTTTGGAAAAATTATACGATCAAGCTAGTGATTGCCGAGCTAAGGTGGTAAATCAGCTATGCCAAGTCGAGCAATTGACCCTTTCAAGGTGAATTTAGCTCAAAAATCTTTAGAACAACTTAGATGCAAGTTAGTTGAGCAAATGGTTGGATGAGTTAAGCTGTTGCTCAAGTACAGTTTAAGTCGGTAGTTGGAGACAATTGGTGAGTACAAGAGAGTTCGACTCAACTAAGGCACAAAGTCGGTAGTCAACAACTCAAACTCCTTGGTGGTGGGGCAAGAGGATAGAATTCATTTGGCCATACTTTTTAATCCTTAAGCTGAGGCTTGAGTCAGGGGTCTAATGATCTAATTCCTATCAGTATAAGTATGTAAAGTATACAATTTTTAGCTCATAAAGGCACATGGACTACAAATCAAAATAGGGGAGGGGTTAATGTGACTCTAATTGATGAATTTTACTTGCACTTAAAGACTCTTCATGAGATTCAAACATCCTCCTAAGCATTCAATTCTTATGCCTTGTTATTATATCTTAGACTTGATCATTACGATGATATTACGCCTGCAAAATAAATATCAACTCTTAAATTGAAAACTATAGTTGGTCATTTAACATGTTAAAACATAACTAATTTACACGTTATCCTTACAATAAGTCTTAAAGTGGTGACTTATACACATGTCGATCTTATTTAGTGATTAAGATTATAGATCCATGTGAATAATGCTGATCACTAACTTCTAATTACAAAATCTAACGTATATGTAATGTTTATAACACCATGTTTTAGATTAAGTGATTGCTACTTTTATACTCTATTATATAAATCATTATTCACCCCTTCAAGTTGAACCAAACCTAATATTAGGGTTTGGTCCTTTTTTTAGTTCAACTCTAACTTTACGATTCAATTCATAATTTTTTTTAACATAAAAAAAAAGGTTTTTGTCAGGTTCAAATCATAGTCCGAACTAAGAATGTTAAAATATTTAAGAGAAATATAGAAATGCTCAAGTTTTGATGTTAGTTTTCTTGACCATTAATAGAAAAAATTATATTCAATGTAGTATTGAGGCCATGAACCTAAAGCATTCCAAGAGGTGACGTTTTTTACAATTTATACAATTGGGTCACAAAACTAGAAACAACTATTAAATCATATTGTGACTTAGTTAGTACTTCGAAAGTTAGATAATATCCAAATCAATGCAAAAAAAATGGAAAATAATCATTCTTCAACTATTTCCTAAATCTACAAAATGTAAGTGGAATATTTGGTTTCAAATTATTCATCCACATTCTTATTAGAGGTGAAAATGTCAACAGATGGACAAAAGAAATTCATATTATTTGGAAGGACACCATTACCAAATTTTCACGATCATCATAACATTAATGCAACTCTCTCTTTTTTTTCCTTTTATTTTACTCATGTAATTAATTCAATTTGTAATTTTCTTAACCTTAAAAAATGGTCTTATTTGATTTATAATCCTTTTGAATCTAAACAAGAATTCAAACCTAATTAATGGTATGGTTTGGTCCAGCCCTATTAATTTGCAGTTCATTCTATTGTTTTTTTTTTTTTTTTGCCTGACCATATATGTTGGAAGCTTTTATCTATGAGCTTGGCGACATTAGATTAGATTTGTCCTGTCATGTAGTTTTCATATTCGTACAAATTACTCTATTTATCTATATTATTAAAGCGGATGAGGTTTTAAATAACCACCAAAACAAGATCTTATTTGTATTTACTTATTTAACCTTTTAAATAAATTTTTGATTATTAATAAATGATTTTCTTTAATATATTTGATTATAGATATAGAGCAATTTCAGAATTTTAAGGAAACATAACACCTCTCTCTCTCTCTCTCACCCTCACCCTCTTCTAGCATTCCCACTATCCCCTATTCCTCTCCCCATGACTACCATCTCTCTTTCTCTTTCTTAGTTATCAATATCTTCTATTAATATTATAATATATTTGATAATACAGTATAAATTTATTCATTTTATGCATACGCAATGTAGATGCGTCATTCGCTAATTGTAAATAAAGCGCATATGTAAGTTATATTATTCTAGAGGTATAAATACTCATATTCATATCGACTTTCAGTTAGTTGTTTAATACAAAGTTATTTCAAATTATTTCTATTTATTTGCGCTCTATCTAAGCTCTGTTCTTTACGTTATGGATTCATACAAGTAAGTCAATTTTTCTATTCAATTCAACATTTTGATTCAATCTTAGTGTTCAACATGGTATCAAAACATATGATATAAAATTGTTTGATTAGCTTCTTCAATTCATTCTTAGTTTCATGATTTATGGAGAATTTTGATAACTATATTTTAGATCTGAATTGCAGTGATCCTTGGTGCCTCTCAAGATTAGAAAATCCAAGCATGATCATTACGAATGTTGTTCTTAGCTTTAGATGCAAAGGCTAAGATAGGGTTTGTAGATGTTACATGCATTAAACCTTATCCTAATTTACCAAATGAACAGCGATGGATCAGTTGCAATTTTATGGTATATTGTTGGTTTCTAAATTCCATTTCTAAAGAATTAGCTGAAGGTTTCATATATGCTAAATAGGTAAAAGAATTGTAAGAAGATATTTGTGAAAGATTTGGATTATTAAATGGCCTTTTGTTATTTCAAATGCAAAGTGAAGTTATGAATATCAAATAAGGAAATGCAAGTGTAACAATGTATTTAAACAAGCTAAAGAGACTTTGGGACGAACTTAGTAATTTGTGTGAGATTCCTTAATGTAATTGTGGAACGATGTACATGTAATTTGGTAAGGAAACACATGGAGATGAATAGTAGTAACAAGTTGATTCAATTTTTAATGGGGCTTGATCATAGTTTTGAGAGTATAAGGAATCAAATCCTTTCCATGGATCCGTTATCAATTGTTAATACAATGTATTATCTTTTATATCAAGTTGAAAAACAAAAACAAGTTATTTCAAGAGGGATTATGAGTGAAGATAGTACAGCTTTTCTAGTTGGGAATTAGAAGAAATGAGTAGTTATTGATGAAAAACAAGATAAGAAGGGAAAGTCTTCAAGAAAATGAACTATACACATTGTAAAAAGGCAAGGTAGACAATCGAGAACTGTTTTCTTTTTTTTCCCCTTCCCTAGGTTGGTATAAAAATCTTAAGGACAGGAGAAGAAATAAGCTAGTTATTGCTGCCAGTTCTTCTATTACTAATGTATATGCTAGGCCTTCTAAATCTACTGTTGACACACCTTTGAAGACTGTTCAGCAAAAGCAAATTTTAATGAGTCATAGCTAATGACTAATATTCGTCACAAACTTGTCAAATTATGCAAAGGGGAGAATTTCAAAGATGGAGATTATGTTACTTTGTTGACATGTGCAAGTAAATCTTAGACTTTTGCTTCTTCTATACCATATGATAAAACTTGGACTCTTGCATTGTAAATACTAGAGCATCGGACCACATTATACCATATACTCAACTTTTAACCAACATACACAATCTCTATAGACCTACATGAATTAAACTACCGAATGGTAGTGAGAAATTAACCAACATTGTTGGCAGTGTTACCTTTTCAAATAGATCACTGTAGTTGATGTCATGCTTATACTAGAATTTTACTATAATTTGTTGCTAGTGTAACTTCTTGCCTTTATTGATCCTCGCTAATGTATTTTTCAAGACCCTATCAATAAGAAAGATGTTGCTATAGTTGATATCCATTAGCTGTATGTTATGAAATCCAACCTAACAGTTCATGCTAGAGAACATGTTACAACTTCTTATAATAATTAAAAGTCTTCTTCTAGTCATGTGTCTTGTGCAAATAAAAGCATGTCCATAGATCTATTACATGATAGATTAGGAGTAAAAGATGTGTGTTTGTGGGATATCCATTAGGGCAATAAAGATTTTACACTTTTATGATCTAGATGCCAACAAGCTTTTCATTAGTAGAGATGTGTTCATTTGTAGAGCACATTTTTTGTTATGATCCAAGTATATATTACTAGTATAAATGTAAATAATTAATAGATAATTATACAATTTTATAGAAGTTGATACTTTTTACTAGATCATGATAGTAGTTTTAATAGTTGTAATAGTAGTATTAGTAGTTGTCTTAAGAGGGAAAGTTAGTTACATGTAATAAACTAGTAGATTGAGATGTATTTATATAAATAGGGTAATATCAATAAGAATAAATAGATAAGTTTTAATCTAGAAAAGTAGTCATATACCTTTTGGAGGGTGGTTGTCTTATATTAACCAAAATCAAATTCCATTTTCATTTTCATCACATTCATTCTTTCATTAATTCATTAGTATTGTACTTCATAGCAATATTCACACTCTTAGAATAGGAATTACGGGTGCTAACATTTGGTGCTCTCATTACCATGAAGAATTCTACTCGAGTTATGGTATTGGAGGAGAAGATTGATTCCCTGCTGAATAATGAACAACTACTATAACACGATCTAAATGAACAGTTTAAGATGTTAGTGCAACAACTTTCTAAGTTGCAAAATATGATAGTAGAGAAACAATTGAATCTGAGTATTATTGTCATGAAACTAACGCTAAGGTTTGACATTCCAACCTATGTTTAAGAAGAGAAAGAAATGTACGAAGATCAAGTGATAGGAGAAGAAGAGGACGCATAAACATACTAAGAAGAGTGGTTACTGGAAATCCAATGTAAAGACAATCAAGAAGATTCTTCCCAGATCATTTAGAAGCTAGTTAAGGACGATTCTATGATCCAAAAAGCCAACCAAGATTCACTTTTGATCTCGTTCATGTCACATGAAGACGGCTAAGAGAAAGGGTTGTCACTTAAGCTATGGTACATGCCATTGTAAAAGTGAGACTAATCTTTACACAAAGGTCATATGGATAAGGAGAATACATGTTCCAAGGCGCTTGCTTCACAAGTACAAGGAATTTAAGAAGATATTTCCAGTTTTGAAATCTAAAGGCATATTTATGGTTATACCCATACCAAGGAGTCCAGTGGTTTAGATAAAGCATTTCATTTATCTTTTGATAAAGTTAGTGTAAGTTTTTGTCTAACTTGGATTAAACAGATTTTATGGCCGTGGCATACAAGACCTTTAGATGAAAATCATGTCTCTTTCTATTTCAACCTTAAGGATAAGGTTGTTTTGAAGATACGAGAAAATTTTTATGATCCAAGTTTATGGTATTAGTATAAATGTAAATAATCAATAGATAATTGTATAGTTTTTTAGAAGTTGGTACTTTTTACTACATCATAAAAGTAGTTTTAATAGTTGTAATAGTAATATTAGTAGTTGTATTAGATGGGAAAGTTAGTTACTTGTAACAAACTAGTAGATCGAGATGTATTTCTATAAACAGGATAATGTTAATATGAATAGATATATAAGTTTAAATTTGAAAAGTGGTCTTGTACCTAGTTCTCTCAAATTAACCAAAATCAAATTCAAATTCAAATTTAATTATCATTTTCATCATATTCATTCTTTCATTGGTTCACTAATACCATACTTTATACCAATATTCATACTATTAGAATAAGAATTACAGGTGCTAACATTTTTCCTTTTCAAACAAACAATCAACCTAATCTACATTTCGATAATTGTTTGACAGACATTTTACCCCTATTTCCATAGATTCCTTCAAATTCTACTAAATCTACAGAGAACTATATAATGTCTAATCCTCCATTTTTTGTTCAAATTCATACTGGTCATATATCATCTGTTCAAGCACGTTTTGTTCAAAATTCAACTTCTTTGTCTGCCGAAAATAATAACATTGATTGGCATGTTTCTCTTTGGTAATCACAAAGAAATTCTCATGCAACTGCTTAGCTTAGTGATTTTATTCATAATGTCCATGTTGGTATGCCAACTATTGTGACACCAAAGGGTTCAAAATCCTTTTATCCTCTTTTCAAAGACCATTCACTTGCACTTAGTTTCCAACAATATTTATGGTTAGAAATGTGATTAAATGTCAAGTATGGAATGAAACTTAAGGAAATATGGAAGAAGAAGAGGGGAAAAAGGCAAAAGAAGACAATGGGAGAATTAAAAAACACAAAGGCTTTGATACCATGTATGGAAGGGGACTCATACAAAGAGAGAGAGAGAGAGAGAGATACACTATGTAACATTGTTACATGCCCACTATCAAAATAGTAGTAAGAAGTTCCACCGCTAATCTCGCCTATCTATGTTAATTGTAATATACTGAGCCTCTACATTAAGCTATATGCATTATATATACACTTTATGTAAATATACATTCATATATAAATACACACACACATACAAGCTATTGATTACTACTATATATTACAAAGGATTTCTATTAAGATTTTAGGTTATCCTAGAACCACTTGGCATGTCTAGTGCTAGGTCATCCTCATTAGATCTCAATAACATGATTAATGATCCCATTTCCAAGATAAAAGTTCTTGATCTTTGGAATCTACTTATTGGAATGTGATTTCAATCTTTTTCTTCCATGTCTAGTGTCCATTTGTTGAAGCTAAAGAAACCAACTAACTAGAACTTGTCTAGTTTTGAGTTTCATTATCACCATTCACTTGCAAATGTTATCTCTATGTTAAAGTGGTAAAGCAAGTGGACTCAAAAAACCAAGTGAAAAACTTGAATTTTCTTTCAATTGCATTGTGCTATTTTCTACTTACTAACCTTTCCATAATCCATCCAATTACCACACAACATAAAATGCCAAAGCCTAAAACTCTACTACATATGAAAGCATGCCATGCTTATCATGGCTATGATGTTGTATGATAGTTGGGTTTTGAAAAGTAATGCAATTTTTTTACAAGGGAAATCCACATAACCTTCTATTTCCACTACATGAGTCGACTAGAAATGTATTGAATTGATTGCCTTATGGTATAAGTCCCACCAAATGATTGTGTTCAACTTCACTAGATATGTAAGTTGTATTAACTAACTTAGTATCCTCCCAGTCCCAACTAACTCATTTAGAGGCAAGTCCAACCATTCTAGTTCTAAGAGCTTGCTCAATGATGATAAGATAGCACCTATAAGATGGTTATTAGAAAGGTTAAGCCCCTTAAGTGAAATGAGGTTTCCTAATGCATCTAGTATTAGTCCCTTAAAGCAATTTGAAGAGAGATCAAGAATCGAGAAGATTGATAGAATTCTATCAAGCCACATCGCCAACCCTTCAATTGTCACCATTATTGAATCTTGATAATATATTCCTTATCCTAGATACAACTTCTGTTCATTTTTTGTTCTTTGACCATATGGCTACCATACTCTTAAAGTATGTTTCCAGCAAAAGTCCTAAGAACTTATAGAAAGAAGCATCTAGAATTCATAGTTGAAGGAAGGGAAATTCTGCACCAAAATGGCTTATTGTATCATTAAATTGATTAGACTATGAGTCTAATATCTGAAGGTTTGGCATAATATCTAACTAACTTGGAAAAGTGCCACTAAACATATCCATCCTTGAGTCCAAAACTCCAAGCTTTTGGCAATTCATCAACGATTGCAATAGTTGACTTTCCAACTGGTTTCTATTTAAGAGAATACTTCAAAGGCTATTCGATACAGCTACGGCAGCAGGTTGAAAAACCAAAATGGGTGTTTAGGGTTTTTAGTAGGTATGAAGAACAGGGAGTAAACTGAGGGGTTTTGAAGGTGAATGTGTATGGATATCACGTACCAAGGCATAAACACAATCAGGGGTTTGAGCTTAAAATAGAGTTCGATGCAACTCACAACACTAAATGTTGCTCGGGTTTCAAATGAGGGGTTAGATGTGATTCACTAACTCGCTCAAATGAAGAGTTTACCACAATCTTAAGGCTAAGATTGATAAGAACGTAGGAAAGATTAAAGAGTTTAATCAACAGTCAATAATTCAGCAAAAGTAAGCTTTAAGGGCTCAAGAGTATCCTTTGTTGGAAAAAGGAATGTTCTTTATATGAATATTCTTCAACCAAATCTGATCGTTTCTTCTTAATTAAAAATGTTGCTATTTATAGTAAGTCTTAAAACCCTAGTGGCAAAAATGTAAATAGTCTACAAGGCCTTAAATTCTAAAGAATGGGCCCATAATTAAGAAAAAAAGAAAATATGTACAAGAATACAAAGCCGTATATTCAACAGAAGAAGTCGGCATGTACTCATTTAGCCTGTCCAGGAAGGAGCAGGATCAAAAATTGGATGGAGTCGATAGTTAAATGTTCAAGTCCGAAAGGGAGTCCCTGAAGTCTCACAGTGTTTGGTACCCAAAAGGTCGGCCCATAATTGTCTAGCCCAAAGATTAGTCGACACTAATCTCTCTATGCCATACCGAGTAGATCTTGGGCCTTTGACTCTCGACTTCTCAGTAGATGACAAGTCTGACGCCGAATGTTTACCTTTCTACCTCTCGGCCTTCTAGCAACCGCTAAGCTTCTACACAAATTATTCATCCTCGACTTCGAAATAGTCGTAGGCTGATTCCTATCACTATTGCTCTCTTGAAAGGTGAATTTAGATATGGAACCAGAGATTTGATTACCTTGCAAACACAACACTTCGAGAATGTTTTTGAAATTTGCTAGAAATTTCAAGATTGTGCTATTTAGAAAGGCTTACATTCATTTTGGTTATTGTAAAGAAGATTTCTTTATGTTTTTATTATCAGGATTTTTGTGTGAGAAGAGAAAAGGACACTAAAAACTCTATTATGGATAAATGAATTGATGAGGACTAATGGACATTCATTTTTCTTTCTCCTTTTTACTTAGATTTCCAAAACACAACATAAGTGAAAAAAAATAAAAATACAGAATACCCAAAATGAAAAAGAATGAAAACACAAGTACTCAAATTGTAATATACCCTTAACATATTATCAGTGTACCATATTAACAATATTGGCATGAAACACCGTTCTCATGGAATTGAAGCAGAAGACCAAGTGATCTTAAAAGACCTTGTAAAATACTTTAACTTTCTTTCAAGTGCATAATGCCATTTTCTATTTACCAACCTTTCCACAACCCATCCAATTACCACACCACAAAGAAAGGCAACGCCTAAAAATATTATTTCATCTTGTGAAAGCAAGCCATCTTTATCATGGATTTGATGTGGAATGATAAACGGATTTTGATGGGTATTGCAAATCTTTGACAAGGGAAACCCACATAACCGTCCATTTCCAATATATGCATCAGCTGGGAATATGTTGAACTGATTGCCCTGTGGTATAGGCCCCACCAAATGATTGTGGGATAAGTTCAAAACCACCAGATATGTAAGATGTGTTAATTCGCTTGGTATTCCCCCAACTAGCACATTTGAAGATGAGTCCAACCATTCTAGTTCTGAGAGCTTGGCCAACAATGGTGGGATGGCACCTGTAAGATGGTTATGAGAAAGCTTAAGGCCTTTCAATGAAATAAGGTTTCCCATTGCACCTGGTATTGGTCCCTCAAAGCTATTTGAAGAGAAGTCAAGAGTCGAGAAGATTGATAGGATTTTCTCAAGCCGCATTCCCAACCCTTTAATTGTCACCGTTACTGAATCTTGATAATATATGCCCTGTCCTAGGTACTGCAACTTTAGCTCATTTTCATTCTCAGATGTCATGGCTATCATTCTCTGAAAGTATGTTTCTGGTAGAAGTCCAGAGAATTTGTTGAAAGAAATATCTAAAATTCGCAACAGAGGAAAGGCCAATGTTGCACTCGAATGGCTTATCCTACCATGAAATTGATTAGACCGTAAGACCAGTATCCGAAGGTTAGGCATAACATCTAACCAAGTTGGAAAAGTGCCGCTAAACATATTCATCCCCAAGTCCAAAACTTCAAGCCGTTGACAATTCCTTAACGAATGTGGTAGTTTACCTTCCAACCGGTTTCTATTCAAGTGAATCCTTCTTAGGCTGTTGCTCTCTTGAAAGGTGAAATTGGATATGGAACCAGAGATTTGATTCCCTTGCAAATCCAACACTTCAAGAGTACTGCTGAAGTTTCCCAAGCACTGTGGAATTGTTCCGTTCAGATAGTTATTGGAAAGGTCAACAATTTTTAGGTTCTTAGCCTGACAAATTGAAGTAGGGATATGTCCCAGAAATTCATTGCCTGAAATGGAAAAGAACATGATAGAGTTTGGCAGTTGGGGTGGCATTGGGCCTTGAATCTTATTAGAATGCAGGTCAAGAAACAACAAGTTTACCCATGGAACTTGCTCTAAGCTTGTTAGAAGATTGTGAGAAAGATTGAGATATGCTAATGAGTTGGATCCAACCTCCCACATCCATGCAGGAAATCTTCCTTGAATCCGGTTACTTGAAAGGTCTAACATATTTAAATTCCTCGCTATCCTTACAAACGAAGGGAATTCAGTTAAGTTGCATCCAGATAGACCTAATGATGATAAGTTTGGCAGAGTGCCTTCAAAATCATGGTGGATATCAATCAGAGATATCATGTTATGTGAAAGATCAAGCACTTTCAATTTCTTCTTTTGTGAGAGAATTTTAAGATCCAACTTACCGGTGAACCTATTTGATGATAACAACAAAGTAGTAAGGTTCAACAGGTCAATCATTGAGGTTGGAATTGAACCTTCAAGCTGATTCCCAAACAGTTTGATGTTCTTCAATGAGCTTGCATGGAATTGATTAATGTGACCTCTGAGCAAGTTGTTACTTAAATCAAGGTCTGTCATGGATGGTACAGACAGCAAAGACATCGGTATAGATGCATTGAACATGTTATTTGAGAAGTCTAGGTACACAAGTTCTGTCATATTGGTGAATATATCGGGTATTGGACCTGAAAAATTATTGGATGAAAGGGAAAACAAAATAAGACTTTGGAGGTTAGAAAATGTAGGAGGGATTTGACCAGTTAACTTATTTACTGACAGATCTAATCTAGTGAGCTGTGTTAAACTACCAAGTGAAGCAGGTAACAATCCTGTGAAGTTACATTCAGGAAGCCACAAAATTTGCAAGGACTCCAAATGGCCTATTTCTGTTGGCAATGCCCCAGAGAAGCTCGTTGATGATAAGTCTAAAATCTCCAGTGGACTACTCCAATTTGATCTTGGTAAGTGGCCATAGAGATCAAGATTATGAGACAAATCAAGAAATTTAAGATTTGGTAAAAGAAAAACTACCTCGGGGAAATGGCCTTGCAACTGACAGGAGCGCAGACTGAGCACTTGTAAAGACGAAGACAGATTGGTGAAAAGGCGTGCATCAAATGAGGACATGTTCAATCCATCGAAAATAAGGACTCTGAGCTTGCTCAAGTTATGAAATAACAGGGATGGACTAGTGGATGTTATATCTGGAGAAATATCAGAAGAGTTATTAGATAAACTATCATTGGTCTTAATGGACAGCAACTTCGAAGAGAACATGGAACTGGATCTTTGTGGGTTGCAGCCAAGATCAATGCTGATTACATCTCCTGTATTTGGATTGCATGTGACTCCACTCCACATGCAACAATCCGATCTACTGGTGTTCCAGGAAGCAATCGTAAGTGGCCTAGGAAATCCCAAACTTGTTTTACAATGAACTGATTCACTGTTCTGTAAAATGTAGTTTCTCAATTGAAGCAGGTCAGACTTTTGGTGAAGCTGGCATTCCCTTGCCTGTACAGAAGTAGAGAATACACAAAAATAGAAAGAGCATAGAAATACAGCATAAGAAACGTAACAAAGCATCATGAGTTAAAATAGGTTCAATGACTTAACAGATACTACTCTCGTGCATCCCGAACATGATTATCGGCTTATAACAAGCTCTCACTTTAAGAAACCTCCAAAAACCAATAATTTAGCCCGTTGTAACGAACCTTCTCTTATTGTTTTGTTTTGGGCCCATTAACGAGTACCCTTGACATTTTCTATTAATTAATCGATCAAATGAATTAATTGTATAATAGAATTCATTGTTTCGTTTTCACAATAACTGTTAATCTGTAAGCACATCTACAGGAACCTCTGACCAGAGATCGACTTGCTTTGTCCTTTCGCGCGTCTTCTCATGTAATATTATTCATTTTTATACTGGTAGCAGGTAATTAATATGAAACTGCAAAAATGACATGAAAGATTTAGAAAGACCAATCACGACTAAAACTTGATTGGCTGAGAGGAAAAGAATATATGCTTATGTTTAACCACCCCCCGTCATCTCGATTCCAATCTACTACCAGCAACAACAGAGAAGTTAAGACAGAAAAAACATAGGCCAGAACAGTCGACCGGCCTTGCCTGGAAATGCTGATCTAAGGGCCGCTTCTAGATGGCTAACTATGTGTATTTGACTCGAAATTAGCATGATAGGGAAGAACTAACTAGATAATGATTCTGTGTTGCAGAAGGAAGAAGATAATGGAAATTAGACATGTAAGAGCTTTCTTGGCTGTGGGATGTAAACTGTAGTATGTATAACAAGGATTGACAAATGATGATTAGATGAGTTCAGAGGAATTATATACACCATATTTTTATCAGACATTGTGGGCGGTTGGAGGTGATAATATAAGATTTGGACCTCTGTAGCTTATGGTTGCTATGGGGTGTTTTCTGCCTTAAGGATCCATATTTTCACGTGTTATAATTTTACTGGTAATTGTCCATCAATCATCAAGATATGCAGCATGTTAGTATTATCGTTGCCTTTCTAGCCTTAGGGCCTGAAGCAGTTTTCTTGCTTTTCTTGCTTGGAGTTG
The DNA here is from genome assembly GCA_024138005.1 of Lumnitzera racemosa. NCBI lineage: Eukaryota > Viridiplantae > Streptophyta > Magnoliopsida > Myrtales > Combretaceae > Lumnitzera > Lumnitzera racemosa. The sequence goes on from JAMXBC010000011.1 coordinate 65,313,315, forward strand.
TGGATGTTTCTGTTTGTGTTTAATTTTGAATGAAGTATTGCGTTGCACCCAAAAAAGCATGCACCATTTACTTATAGTTTCTATACGTTGGAATCCAGAATGTTTAGCCCATAACATAGTTTTCAGTAATTACATGTAGACTGTAGAAGCATAGGCCATTGAGTTTGCAACTGAAACCTAAGCAATGGTGGTGTCGATTAATATAAGCTTCAAAAGAGTTGAATGTGGCTTCCAAGAGAAGCTACCGTAGCATCACGTACCTGCAAATGTTTTTCTACACTTTGTTACATGGACCCTATAATACATTAATCTCTTTGGCCAAAAATCAATTGCCTACAAGCAAGCATACAAATTTTTTATACAAAACTACTTTAGGGTGGGGTTGCAAATGAGCCGAGTTACTCGCAAACTGCTCAATCTAGGCTCATTTTAAGCTCAACTTGGCTCGAGTTCGATTAACAAACAAGCCAAACTCAAGCTTAAAATAAAACTCATTTATCTAAATAAACCGAGCTCAAACTCCAATTCATTCTCGCGAGCTGACTCATTTAAGCCTGTGAGTAGGCTTACAAGCTTTATCTATATGTACATATATTATATATTATATATTATATTGATAAGTTCTTAATTGCATATATTTTAATTAAAATTTTTCATGATTTTGATATTTGAACTTATTTTTAGATAATAATACTTAATTAAGTAAAACTTTATTTTCTAGATTCTAAAATGATCTACATAAAAAAATGAGAAGATAGAAATGAATTTCATTCAAATCAAAGCTAAAATAAACAAGTTATGAAGATTTGAAAATTGATACAACCGAATGACATAACTGTATCGTTTCCAAGTGAATTTGGAGCTTATTTTCAACTGTCATAGCCTAAGACACGACAAAAAAATATGGTCATGTTTTTTTCAAGTAGACTTATTTTTTTTATTCACTTTCCTATATAAGGCCTTGTTAGGGTTTGTTTAAGGAAAGAACTTACTGGACATGAATTTTGGAGATAGTTTTTCAAGACAAGAACACTCGAGGAATGAGAGGATCATCAAGAATTCAAGATTCAATTTTTCTATAGATTTCATGATTTTCTTTCCTATAATTTTCCACTCTTTATTTTTAGATTCTTATTTACGATATATAGCGAGTAGATCTTTGATAACTAGGTCGTGTGGAATCTAGCTTTATTTATGTGATATTATTATTATTTAATTAATTTAATTCTTTAGTCTTTTCTTGGTTCAATTATGTTTACTTCACAATTTAGGTTATTATTTTCGCGAGTAGTAATCTAAAGTTTAATATCTTATAAGAGAATCAAGAGATTTTTTATAAGATTAGATCTAGACATAATTGGTAAAGATTATTGCATAATTAGAGATAATTTGCAAAATTCTTCTAGAATTTTAAATTATAGCATAAAGAATTCGCTATTCAATAATACAATCTTAGATTATGCTATTGAAAAAAAATTCTAATAAGTGATTTTAGAGTTATGGTTAATTAGCTTGAGAAAATAACTAACTTTAGTAGAGAATTCTTTTAATCAAGAAAAATTAAGAAATAACTTATCTTTAATGAAATTCACATGTTAGGTCTAGGGAAAGCAAGGATCTACATATGGTTTTTGAATCTTGAATCAGTTTATTCTTTCATTGCTTTCTTCTTGAATAATTCTTCATTAGTTGTTAATTTAGTGATTGCTGCAATTAGATTAGATCTTTTAAGTTCCCAAACTCAAATTCGTAGCTTAGATAATAAAGATCTAGTAACTATTAGTAATCGTACTAGTCCTTATGGGATCAACATTCAGATTCATAATCTACTTTACTATAATTTAATAGGTGCACTTGCCTCGTAATATTATTAAAATTCAAATGCTAAAATCTATATAATATATATAAATATATAACATGTTATAAGATAATATATAATACATAATATAATCCTTGTCCACTATTCATTAATCTATTTATTTATACATTTTTTTTATTTTATATATTTAGGCTTGTAAGTCGGCTCACCTTAACTCAACTCGGCTTAAGCTCGATTAGTAAACAAGCCAAACTTGAACATAAAATAAAACTAGTTTATCTAAATGAGTTAACTAAAGCCTTGATTGCATGCTTAATAGAAAGCTTAGCTCGATAATTTCTAAACAAAATGAGTCAAGCTTAAGCTTTTAGAAGTTCAGCTCGGCTCATTTGTAAGCCTACTTAAAGGCCACATAATATGTGGATAACAATTTGATTTATATTTTTTATAAAAATAATAATAAAAAAATAAATATGATTAAATATATAGCATATTTGTCTTAACAAAATCGGCAATTGAAAATAATTTACCAAGTCGTCTTCATTCCTTTAATCATAATTATTCAACATTGAAATAGTTTAGCAATAAAAAATAAAGAAAAATATCATAATAATGTCTAAACATTTACCATAAATGGTTTGAGAAAGCTATATAGGAAAAGGAATATGGACTATTCATTTCTATACTAGAATTTAGTTATTTATATATACATCTTTGTCACATAATCATGAAAATTGTGGGCTAAGCAATAAGTATGAGCCATATATTAGAGTAAGTAGTTCTTTAGTTTCATATGCATGGAAAAAATTGTTTCTCTCTCTTAAGTAAATCTATGATTGTCAAAAGATCCATAAATCATTAGTTCTAAACCATCTTTTTTCTTTTTTCTAACCTAAAATTTGTTCTGACCATGCTCAAAAGATTGTTGCTACCAGCTAAATCACATGCATTAGTATGGCATAGAGGCATTGGTATCACAATATGTTTGTTTTAAATATGCTTGCTTCTTATGGGGAAAAAGAAAAGATTATGTCCAATTTCTTTACGGCACATTTAGTTAACAGCATAAAAAGGGGGAAATGGAATTGTAATTACTAAAGAATGGAATGGGTATGTGATAAGATATAAATGGCTATTATTGTGTTTATTTAGAAGTAACAGAATTAGAATTACACTGTTTACTTGGAATAATATAATGAGGAATATGTATTGAATTGAAATAAAAATATCTAAACTACCCCTCCTACAAAAATAAACAAACATAATAAGATTAAAAAAAAAAACAAACAAAACAAACCCAAATCACTATTCAGCCTCAAACCTTACCCTACCCTACTGTACCCAACCCCCCCGACGCCCTGTTCTCAACTATGAAAGGCCTATTCATACAACAACTGATGTGTGTAAGTTTCATCTTTCTCGCCTCTTTTAGAAGTGGTCACTTCATTTTTTGTTTATATTGTTGTCTAATTTTTGCATAAGCATGTGATCCATATTAAGGGATTATAAGTCTAATATTATGTTTTCTTTTTTATAATCTCGATTTTTATTATAGCTCAAATAATCCCTTAGCATAAATAAGAAATAATTATTATAAATTAATAAGTTCATTAATCTATTACGCCTAAATAGATGGTGAAGTTGCTTGTGTATTTATAGCCGACAGTATGGATTAATTAAGTGATATTAGCTACTGTCCATAGGTGTAAAATATGTGAAAAAAAAAGGCCATGCTATTATTTTCCCTTATATTCGAGGGAGTAAGGATGGAAAATGGTGTGAGTTTACCATTAAATTGCGAGTTTGATAGAAAGGATTCTACGTTTTTTGTTTTGTATGGAAGGATTCTAACTAAATTCATATGGGATAAGGGTGGTGGAAGGATTCTAACAAAAGGGGGAAAAAAAAGGGAAAAAAATAGATGAAAGATTTACATTAGTACTGCTACAATATTATTCCATTTAATTAGGGTGAACTAGCAAGAGTGGTATCTGCATTTTAAGATGTGAATTGCTGTAGGTTGTTTTTTTACCCAACTTAAAAAGGTAAAAGATTCACATGGCTCTACTCATTCATAAGGAATATAAATTGCACTTTGAATCTTACTTTTTAAAATATAACCCTCGCTTAGGCAAATAAAATATATGAAAGACTCTCATTGGCTCTGCTATAATATTATCCATTCAATTTTAGTGAACTAGCAAGAGTGGTATCTGCATTTAGGATGTGAATTGCTCCGAGCTTTATGCAAATTGCTGATGCATGCTTTGTTATTGCTTGAAGATACTAATATTTTAGAGGAAGTAGCTTTCAGCAAGGTGGTTGGTGATGCCACCAATCACAACCATGTGAAACGATGTCCACATAAAGTTTTGTGTTGCCATTTGTGGTTGGAAGCATGCCTCTTTTTGGGAGCCATACAAAAAATAAATAAATTGCTTTGGGGTTTACACATATTTAGTTAACAAATTATTAACAAATCAATTTACCACTGCATCCCTTCAATCCCAATCTTCCTGTAATTTCAAATCACACATGAGATTATATTTGAGGAGCAGACATAATATTTGAAATCTTTTCCTAGTATAGCCATCATATTCCTCCTATCCCTCATGTAGGGTCACTTTAAAGAGAGCCCTTTCTTTCTCTACCCAAAATGGCTCTAAAAATATGAACTTGAATAAATATTAGCTAAGTGATTATACAGTTTAAGGTAAATAGGATGGACATGAATGACCTTTCTATATTTATCGAAGTTGTCAATTTTCTAATATTTCCACAAAAGTCCATCCATAGGAATGCTAAGTCATATGAATTATGTCCTCTCAACTTATTCAATAGTAAACTTATCATGATGAAGAACATGGCTAATATGCAAGTTTGTCTTCCTAACAAGACTTCCTTCGATAGATAATTATTTATAAGAGAGTATGCTATGGCTATTTACAAAAAGCTATGATGTGTATTAATCAATAAATTTAATGTAATTGTATGAGATTGGATTGAGTAGTGAGAAGTCAGGCTAATAATGTGTTCTTATTGGAAAAAAATGAAACAAGTATATTGATATCTGTTTGAATCGTAGGTGTGAGGTAGATTACCATAGACCCCCATGAGTTCATTTTTACGTAAAATTGCTTTAGTCTAATGTAAAAGGATATGTTAGTGTTACTTGACGATGTGCCATAACATAATCAATATATTCATTTGCTTTCTCATGTGTATGATAAGTTCAAAATTTGACTTCCTTCAACCATACAGGGAATAGATCAAGTTGCATTACCATGTCTAGTGCCTCACATTCATCAGAACTCATGTCTCAAAACAAGAAACCATGGTTTATTGTTGTATGAAACAATCAATTATTGTTTCACCTTAGAAACCATGTAGCTTCAAACGAAGATTTTGTGGGTATGCAAGTTATTGGGTATGGATACCATTATTATCATAATTTTATTTATCCATTCATTTCCTTACATACTTGGCTTAAGTCCCACACATTACATAAGATGGGGGAGGCTATAAGTTCTTTGAGTGGGTTTATCCCTCGACATGCCAGTACGAATTGAAGTTTGGAAAGAAGGTTTTGCATCGTCTAGAGCACTATGATCAACAATTTTAAGCAGAGCAAATGAAATGTACGGAGCTCCAACACGAGTTGTTGTCATTACATGAAAGGGAAAGATTGATAAACTCTTCATGCGCAGTACGATCAAGTAGGGAGAGAATATTATGAGCACTTTTGTGTACCTCATTCCTGGTGAACGTTGTAATGGCTATTACTTATTTTGTAATCAATAGAAAGAGCATGTGTAGATTGCCGTATCAATGCTTAGCGTGATGAAATTGTAGCCCAATGTAAACCTTACGTGTCTTTTATGTGTATGGTGATGTTACGTTCTCAAACTTTTTATGCACCAAAGCATACGAATCATTGTAATGAAATCTTATGTAATTCTGTACTTTGATAGGTCTATCAAGAAACATATTACAATCTTGAGTACATTGTGCATTCTTATGCTACACATTGTTTCAGCCACTATTCACAATTGTCTTCCTTTTTTCCTTTAAATTTTTTTGCTCGAGTTGCTAAAGGACAACTGTGTTCCCAATTATACTGGCTACATGTTGAATTAATTAAAAAAAAAAACTAAAAACTTGTCAAAGTTAATCGAAAAATTAGTTCACATCTTAAAAAACCACCTCCTCATCAAAAGAGCTAAAATATTATGTTAGGAACTCAAGAGTGGGGTTGAAATATTACAATTGGATCCCCTTTTCTTCCTTTATTTTTTTGTAAGAATAGGGTAAACCAATCGGATGGTTTAAGGAGAACCAACCGGACGGTTGCCAACAGAAATTGGATTTTTGAATCAACGATTGGAACCGTGCCCATGATTTAAGGAAACTGTTTGGATGGTCTGAAGAGGTATTCTATGGTCAAAATCCTTGATGTAACTATGCCCACAGTTGGGGGGAACCGTCCAGACAGTTCCATATAGAATGTCAAAACTAAAGGGTATCTATTGAGACTGTCTGGATGGTTTGAATGTAATCGTCCAGACGGTCCACGCAAACATTCTAAAGTTAGAAGACCTAATGCAACTGTGCGTAAGGTTAACACCATTGTTTCATTGATTGACTGTATTCCACAATAGGTTACTCGAGAAGAAGATTAGCTCATGAATTCTTGATGATTGTTATAAGGTTGACATTTAAGCGAGTTAGTTAATTAATAAAATACCTAAAGAAAACATCAAGTTGATTTCCTTATACAATGACCGGGTAAGGTTTCTTCATAATTTTCATTTTCCAACAAAACCTGCATACATTGCCATCAGTATTGACATCTTCAAAACAAAATAGAATAGTGGATGAGGAAGTATCCATTCCACAGCCAACAGAAAATTCTGTTACGCTCAAAAATTGCAAGACACCAATATGCATTTACAAATGTAGTGTAAGCTATTGTCTCTAGGGGGAAATCCATCTCATAACATCTTCAATAGCTACATAGAAACTTATTTGAATGATTTTAAGATGTTACAACAATTATTCATAATTTGTATGACATGGGATTCAAGACATATGAAAATTGAAAGGAATAAAAGAGAGGTTGTGCTAAATGTTTCCATTAATCCCATGATTAGTAACTTGTTTTGATATCATAGAAAGTATCAATGTATTGATTCATTAAAACTGCTGCAACATACATATAATAACAAGTCAATAACATCTATGTACATTAATATAGAGGAATGGTCTATGCTTCAAGTTAGAAGCAATACATATATTTACATTAATATAGAAGCATTTTCTATGCTTCAAGTCAAAAGCAGTACAACAATGTGTTCTCACGAAGTATCCCATTGAACAACCACAAGCTCCAATTGCTTCTATCTACATTAGTGGTTACATTCATGGACCTTCATACAATCTTACTGAGTTTGAAACATAACAATTACTTCCAAAAGACACAAAAAATCCTTATGTCATCGTTGAGGATAAAAAGTCAACACATTCATCAACACTAAACAAAAAAAAGACGATCCACCAGACATCATCACTAACAAAGCTTATTCTTAATTTGCTGTACGATGTACAACCATCCGGACATAGTTCAATCACTCCTCAGGTAGCAGGTCCTACAGTATAACAACCTTATATGGCTTCTCGAGAAGTTTATACGGTGCATCTAAGATCTCTGCTTGTATCAGGCCTTCAATGCCACCAAGAAAGTTTCTCAATTGCACCATGTTCTCTGTTGTCTTATTTGTTGCTAAAGTTTGCACCAATTCATGAATAGAACTCTTCATTTCCTTCTTTCCCTCCTTTAATCTTGTAACCACGTCAGCCATTCCTTCCTCCAAATACGCAACCATCTTTCTCTTCAAACTAGGCCACGTTATGCTGTAGCGGAGAGATGGCTCTACAGGTTCCTCTTCTAGTTGTATATCATCTTCAATGTCTTATATCTCTACTTACTCAATTTCTATCTCCTCAATCACGTCCTCTCCTATTTGAGCATCTTAACCCATGGCACAATCTTTCCCATATATCATAGATAACTCAGATAAGTATGGGAAACTCCTACTCATAAATGTAAATGCTACAGGGTGGCTCTACAAAAAGAAGAGAAATAGGTGACACAGCAGACCATAATTAAAACCACTCATTAATATCAATAAGTATAGTGATATGTATGTAGATGGTCTAAACAAACCTTAATTGGCATGTCACGTGAGCATTAGTATTGATAGGATTAGAATGCCTAAGGTTTGGCTAGGCAAAAAAACCAACATCACAAGGACATCCTTTTGAATCAAATAAACATGCACATTACAATTTGATGACAAAAGAAAGCATACCTCTAGATACACATCCCATACATGTTTCTCGACTATGACCATTTTACTATTGTCATCCCGTGCAAACTTACTAGTAGATCTTCTGTATACCATGTCGTACACAACACTCTAGACCCTTTTCAAAGCTTTGATCTGTGACTCTATGTTAGGCTTGGCCTTCAACCCATTATTGGGTAAGCTAACACTTATCCTACATTCTAACTCTTGTAAGTACCCTGACTTGAAGCCATAGTCAATGTTGTGTGTCCTACTGTTATATAGATCCACCAAAGCTACCACTAAAGCTTGGTTTTCCTTAACTGTCCACTTTTGCTTAGGTTGTTTAATGCATTGTGTGTACTATGAAGGAACTAATGCTGTAACTATAAGGTAAAATTTATAGTACCTTGTAGAACAAAAGTATATGAGCTACATTGAATTCATTGGCTACAATCATAGTACATAATGCATTAATTCACATAAGCAGGATAGGCAATATAATCCAGGTCTTGGAAGATAATAACATTATTACAAAATTCAAAGTTACAATAATAAAAGGAACTTAAGAGCCAGTGTATAATTGTTATGAAAATAAAAAGTTACATATCTCAATCTCCCGTAGCTACCATCACAATAATTTCATTTCATAAACTGACATCCTAAAGGTAATTGCTTCTATTTCTAGTTGCTCTCCACTCATTAAACATGTCATTAGTTAATTGTGACCTCCATATGGACTACGCATCATTGTTCCCTAATGTCATGATTAAATCATCACCCGTGTCTGCATTGCTATCCTCTGTATCGACCATTTCCTCTTCAAGGGGATCTTTGGATATTTCTACTCTTATGAAGTTATGAAGTGAACAACATGCTAGGATGATACGGTTGTGGATCCTTAATAGGTAAAATGATGGACTTCTTAGAATACTCCACCTCATCTTGAGAAGTCCAAAGCACTTTTCTATTAATTGCATGCAGAAGCATGTCTTAAATTGAACGATTCTTCAGAGGTTCTTGGCCAATGACCATGACTCTGATGCCATTCACTTAGATGATACTACTGACCATTGAAGGGTACGAAGAAGTCCTTACAATTCAGATAACCACCATCCACTAGGTAGTAGCATCCTATTTAAAGGATTGAATTATGGTTAAATCGTTAGAAACATTTTCTAATGAAAGAAGTACAAAGTTAGATAAATCAAGAAATATTACCGCAGGGAACTTGAAGGGCATTTTGTTGAGTTATTGCATCCCAAAGAACCTTACTATCCGCTGTAAATCCCTCTCATCTCGGTAGAATGTATTACATGCTTAAGGTACAAAAACCTAGCATGTTAGTTGCAATGTCATTCTTTCAAGTTCTATATCTTCCTTTGTCATTCATGGGCAATTTAATAGGGATGTGTGTCTCGTCTAGAGCGTCTAAGCAGTTCTAGATAAGAAGCAAACCGTTAATGTCCTATGTGGTGCAAGTTACATATGAACAATAAGAAGGTTGATGGCATACCTTGAAACACCTCCAACGAGCATTTGAACACGTATCAAAAATCGATTCAAGCTTTTTGAGCAATCGATCACTGAGATGATGAGTTGCATTCAGAACGGTATCGAAATATCGACTAACTGTTGAACTGGAATGCTTGAAATTATGTTTTATGACCCTATTCTTTACATGATGAGAAAGTATGTACAAGAACATAGCTACTTGCTAATCAACAAGCAAAATGCCTACTATTTTTTAACTATCTTATAGCCTCTAACATCTCACATGGTTTAAAGAATAAACAACTATCTAGTCGTAGTTGCTCAATACATGTGATGTCATCACCATAGACTAGCCTCTTAATGTATTTATGATGCTGATAGAAATTCAATTGGTATGACCAAACATGGGGACAGTAGGAATGTAATGACCAAGCACACAAATGGAACATTATACGGTATGTAACTTCACAATACTCCAACCATAAAGCTAAGACAAAGCATGCAATTTTTTTCCTCCTTTGTAGTTCAATGCTATGCAAAGTCAACTCATCATCCACTGTAATACATCTCGTACATATCAATTATGAGCAAAGATAAAAAGAGAAATTCAAAAGATACGCAACTACATACTTCTACCGTACTCAGTTCCTACCTCAATCAAATATGTTCAACCCCTTCTTCTTATAGTAATTAATAAGTACTCCTCATGAGTTTGTTGTAAGGAGGTTTTCCATTTGATAACGAAATATAATTTCATATAAATTTCCTATTTAACATTTCAAGATTTTTACTTATCAGCATTGATGGACTAAATTTGTCTCTTTAAATGAAATATGTAGTATTCATTCCTCTTCTAAAATGATATAACATGGTGAAACCTCAAGCTACCATGTAATAAGATGTTCAACAACATTATAACACAAGATAACCATATTCAAGAAAAATACAACAAACAGGGAATCTAGACATTGGAAGACCAGCACTACTAAAATGAGATGTAACATCAATAGTAAAATGAAGTCCATTGTAAAGGATTCAAATGCTAGATTAACCACAAGTACTTAGCAACAATGACCATTTGTTTTTTCCTTCTTTAGATATTGACAACTAAGTAAAAGCTAGAGAAAGTTAATAATTTGGAAAGTCAAGGGACATGTTAATAGATAATTGAAAGCTCAAAGGCATTGAAGAGTATGAACCAGGCCATACATAATCTTTTTCCCCTTTGCTTCTTTATTTTGATCAATAGGTTAATAACTTTCATTCAACTAATCTTAACCAGTTCTCCATGATGCCACAGTAAAAGAAACGAAATATATATCAAAAGTAGCACGTAATTGCAGGAGTATCTTCGGCTTTAATCTAAGCAATGCCTCTCAATTTCCATCCTCTTATCAAAGTAAAGGTTAAAGTCTAGCAAAACTAAGAGAAATTTTACTTACCTATCCTCTACAGATTTTGTGGTCATCAATAGTTGCAATCAATTTTTCCTAGAAAAAATTTGGATTCAAGATATCCTATTGCATTTACACTACAGTTCAATGAGAAACAACTCTAACCTAATGCAATTCAAAAACAGGTCACAATGTTTTTTTACCTTGATAAAGACTCAGAATTTGAAAAACCGATGCATATATGTGGCATAATCATCAAATGATAAGAGATAAGAAATTTTCATCTGCCAATATCAAGCCAAAACTATTTAGGTCCCTTAACTCCATAACAAGAAAGGGGGCTTATAATCACCATGCTTAAAGCATCTGTTTCAAGCACAAAGTAGAACACAAATGCAGGCATGACCTAAAGTTTATAGATTCATTAAGCTTTTCAAATCAACAAACTACGATCAATCCTTTCCAAGCTTTAAACAAATTAGTAAGCAATGCAAAGATTTATCTACATAAAAAACAAAATGCAATATAGCAATCCAAATCACCAACACAACTTCCAATTATGTCTTGAAAAGGTACAGCAATTTACTAGCATCAAATATCAAACTACTATGGACCACAAAATAATATCTAAGTGGCATATCTAAGAATTTTACTGTAGCAAAGAAAAGCTAAAATTTTCTAAGTTTTCAACACAACAATGAAATTTAAAACATCTTCCTCTACCAAAAAACAAAAACAAAAATTAAAATTAACAAAAAGGAGACTGCATGATAGAAAATTTAACCCCAACATAGCATCATAATGACAATGCAGTAATCAAGTTAAGGTTGATCAGGCCATTATTAACCCATGAGTGCTTTTAAAAACACATCATAATCACTTACTTTTCCTTCATGAGTCCTCAATTGTGCATAGAGAGTAACTATAGGTTTGACCTACAACTGTGTGTGTTGCACCCAATGTCAAGTTGGAATGGCCTATAAGAAGAGGAAGACAATCTTCCCACCTTTACGGATGGGTGATCAAAGTGGTGGATTAGGGTTTTTCTCAAGTGGAGTTCAATATCAATGGATGAACAGTTAAGAGTAAAGAGTATTGAAAGTAGTCTGATGAATATGTGTAAGGGTGGAAATTATCAATATTGATTTTTAACGAGGGTATTATAGGGATTAAAGCAAGGAGAAAGAGGGGGAATGATGATTCATTGGGCGGGGAAGGAGAAATGTGGTTCCCTAATTTGAGGGAAATGAGATTCGATGGAATCCGTATTTCTGATGACCAAATGCATGTGAACATGGGTATACGAAGCTGCTTAGAGAATTAGGTTGGAATGGAACTCACATTCTCGGAACTGAATGAGACATTATTCTCTACGACTCCTACAGCTCATCTACAAGTTGAAAGAATATTTGTTTTATATCCCTAAACCATAGGTTAAAGAAGATTACTACCACTAGCACGGTATTGGAAGAGTTTGAGAGTCTTTTATCATAAGTAGTTAATACTAACTTGAACTATGCTATGTACCTTATTATTGATTTTTTAATACAAATAAGGAGTATTATCATTGAAGTTTTTCTTTTGTAATGACAATGAGCTTTAATTTATGCAAGAATGTATATTATAGGTTTGTTTAAAGTGTTTAGTAGTACTCTCTAAAGAGGACCCCCTAAGGAAAAGTGAGATCTTTCCTGAACCCAACTTAATGCAAAACATGCCTTAGAGATTGGTGTATTATTTAATTAACCTACTTGGTGAATATCTTTCACTAGTCGAGAAAATATTTATTGAATATTATACACTTAAAAACAAAATTCTTTAAGTTGTTTCATGTTTTCTCCTTTTATTAACGCGTAATCATAACGATTTGCTATTATTTGTTATTGGGGTTTTAACAAAGGGGTTCAAAACTATCAAAACAATTAATTTTCACTCAATATTTACAAAAGACAGGTCATATGATTTCCAAGTCAATGATCCAAAAGAAGTTAATAATATTATAGAGTTTAGAAATAAGCCAAAATGGCCCCCAAAAATAAAAGAAAGCTTATTTTAAATTGCAACTGGAAACAAAATAATGTTAAATACTTTTTAGCGATGATGTCACCATGATAATTCTCACAAACCTTAATGATTTAGTTAGATTTTAACATAGTATGGCCTTGATGATTTTTCAAAAGTGAGTCGTGGGAGAAGTTATGAAATTTCTAAGGGTAAAATATGTGGCATGACTAGGAGTAAGTAGACTTAGGGGCAAGTCAAACTCGGCCCAAAACCAACTCAATCAAGGTCGGTTAAACTTGGCCCATCGGTTCAACGACTTGTGATTCTTCCTTTTCTATCTTTTAAATTTCTTCTTTCCCAAGTTATTTTATTTTTCTCTTTCCCTAAACAACAATTTTACATGCTAACACATGTGAATTTAAAATTTGGAAAAAATTTAAATTTTGTAGTACACATTTGTACAATATTCCATTACGTAATGGTGTTATATCATACATTAAAAAAATTGTATCATATATAAGATGTAATGAGGATGCGCCTGTTATATTTCAAACAACTTCAAAATTAAATTTTTTTTGTCACGCCGCATTAGCAGTTGCTTACATATCCAATATACGGAATTAGACCATTGTAGTTCCCAAATTTTTTTAATTTAAAACAAAACCTTTAATGCGTTGGTCAGTTTTTATATTTGAAAATTACTATTATGTTTATATGATTAGCCATTTTAATTTTTTTGGAAAAAAAAATTCCTACAGTACAAACTAATTGTTATTCCAATACTTTCAATTTCCAAAATGTAACCTATATTGTTGACTCCTAGATTTAAAAAAATTCCAATTATGTTTTTTTTTTTTTCAAAAAAAATTATCTAGTATAAGTGTCTAATACGTAAAATAGAAATGAGAAAAATTGCAAGTGTAAATCACTATCACCCTGGGGGTTGCATTGTTTTGGAGTGGATCTGTGACTTCCTTCTGAGGAGTTGAAGTTGCTCAAGTATTAGTCTTCCTCCGTAGAAGTCCCCATAGGCTCTTGTTCTCTATTGGCCACTCTCCACTAATCTTCATTGTGGGTTATAGCTTCCACATTGACAGGGCTTAGTGAGGCACAACAGTCATCGAAGATGAGCCAGCAATACTAAATGCCTATCTACTACCATTGTTGAGGTTAGAGTGATGAAAGCATGTCAAGCTATGCAAGAGAGGATTGGATATGTTTTTCTGCGCAATTTCCACCACTTAAGAATGTCAAAGCATAGATACCAATATTGTCAAGAAACTCAAAGTTGGTATTGAGATGGTGTTGTAACTCTGTCTATTATCCTCTAGACCTATGGTGCTTTGACTTTCGTACTAGCAACTTCTCCCCCACAAAAGAGTAATTACTTGTTGTTGGGAGAGGTGGTCAAGTGACCATAGCTTGCCTACCATATGTGTAGGAGAAATGCTAGAACAACTTGTTCATTTTATCCATCATTCAACGAAGCTCATTCGTTGCACTTACAACATATACATCTTGCATGTTAGAGGAGTTATAAATAATCCGATGGTATGTATTTAGATTCCAAATAACTTCTATTATACATCGAGGGCCTAAAATAGTAGCAATAAAGTAGATGGAGGGAATTTCTCTATAATACTGTAACCACTTCTATGCCATCTCAACCATAGACATTTGCAATATTGGGTCCTAATGCGCATTAAGCAAAGCCGCAATTATGTTAATGGCCTTCATTATAAAATAGTGCACATTGGGTATGTACACTTGGGAAAAAGTATTAATAGCATCGTAGAAAACTCTCGGTACTTCTAGTAACTTATCACAAACATCCCAATCTCTTTTATAGATTTCAGCTTCTTAAATATGATGCATACAAAACCTACATAGCCGTTCTCCATAGGCATCTGTACTTTGCAACATATTATACATTTAATTCTAGCGATGTTTTACATCTTTTTGAATTTTTTATATCTTTTACCATTTTCTATGCAAAAGTCCCTCCACGTTCTATGTAAATAGGGTTTTTCAATAATAGTTTTAATTACATACCTTATTGAAGTCACTTAATATTCTCTAGCTTTCATGTCGTTTTTAACACACAAATTTAAAATATGGCATATACATCTTATGTAGAAAAATTTTCCTCCCAAATCAGGTTGGTAAAGATTTTTCAATTCATTTATAGATGTAGTGTTTGCACGAGCATTATCAAAATCGATTGAAAATATTTTACTTAACAACTGATACCCTTCAAGAATGATAAATATTATCCTATATATCACCTATGTTGTGTGTCGTTCGTTGAAGACCCTAAGGAACAATAACCTTTTATTTAGTTGCCATTTATTATCTATCCAGTGATTAGTTACTCATATGTATGAATTTTCTCGCTATCTATCGGTCTATATATCTGCACATATCGATACTTATGTATCTAAGGAGTCGAACAATGTGACTAACTCTCTCTTACCTTTATATTACAACAATTGGTTAGCTTTATGTATTGTTTTGGTATTGAACAAACACACGTTCGGGTTGAATGCCTTCTATTTGTATTAAAGACAAGACTTGCACTTACCTATGCTGAGAGAGAGATGCACATTTGCGATGTACTGTACAAGTGCCATCTTCTGCTTCTCCACATCATATTAAAATAGTATGGATGATTGAGAACTGCCAAGCCATGCAATTTGTTGTTGAGATTTATCAATGTCATGCTCCAATTGATGCTTCCGATGCAGGTTTTTGGTCAGTGTCCCATAGCCACCTACCTTCTTCCATGCATAACTCGAGGAGTAATAGTTGCATTGTGCACAAGAATTATCTTCCCTATTTGTAATTTTAGTAAAATATTTAGTAAATATTTCTAACTTTGCAGGTTTTGAAGGCTAGCTTGAGTCACCATATGGAAACTCCTCAATGTTGTTTCTACCTACTTTCATACCCTCTATGGCGTCACCCCATTGATACGAAGTTTGTTGCTTGAAACTGGGAGAAGTCGTTGGAGACTCTACTAAATCCTCATATTATTCACCGGTAAAGTCATGCTGAACACCATAGTCATCAACATCAACGAGTTACTTAATCTAAGGATTTTTCCCATTTCCCCTAGAATCCTTCTTGCTAAAGGAGGACATACAGAAAAATCGATCCATTCGTATTTCTAACGTTTCATGTGCAATTTTTAACAGCAAAACAAAGGAGGAACAGTGTGCTATGTAATACACATGAACAGGTGAAAATTTGTTTTTTAAGGAAAATATTTACAGTAGAGAGTAGGGTTTAACACAAAAAAAAAAAAAATTGCAAACAGAAATAAAGTGTATAGCATGGAGTATGTTCATTTGTGTAATAAAGTGTAGCGAATGGAAGTAAAATTTAGCAAATAAAACTTCAACTATTGTGTAATTTATAGTTATGCTAAAAAATAATACAAACGGATTGATATGTATGTAGTTTGTAGAATGATTTTTTGTGAGGTCTAGACGAGTAGTGCAATGCAATTTATAGTACGTGCGTTTCTTTAATAATTTGAAACCAATCTTTTAAAACATCCATTTTGAAATTTTCAGAACATTTATTACTTAGTAAATTTTTAAAAATAAAAACAGCCATCTTCTCTTTTCTGAACGTTTATTATATTTATCGCAACGTTCCCCATAAGTGTCTACAAAACTAGCCAAGCAATAAATTATAGGGACATCTCACATTTGCCCATCCCATTTCCTACCCTCAAATCTTTTGCTTAGCATTGAATTCCTCACATCACATCATCATTAATTAGACTGGTTTTTTTCCTTTTTTTTTTCTACAAACTTGAGTTGTTGACCCACCAGTCCAAGTAAGTCACAACCTATTACCTGCATAGACCCGTTAGTATCTACAAGTCCAATTACTTATCGAACCTGGCCCTTCCCCAAGTATAGGAGTAAGTGGATAATGTTATTACACAGGGTATCTACTCGAGCCTTACTCGACTAAGTAGGTTTTTAATGGGTAGTCACTAGGTAGATTATAAGTAATAATTTTCTCAAAACCTATTCCCATAAGATTGGGTTGTATCAAATCAAGATATTCAGTACCTATCTTGGAACCTATACTTTGAAGCATACAAGGTACAAGTTACAGGATATCATGTACCCACCTTATAATAGTAATTAAATAAAATTAATAAATAAAAAATCTCATTAAAATAAAATAAAGCTCAACCTATCAAAAACCCTAAAATAAATGCTTGCCAATCCCTTTCCCTCCATCTTTAGTCTTTAGTTGTGATGCCCTAAACTAGGGAGTCATAATTGCCCTGCTGTTACGAACCATAACTAAGAACAGATAAAGTCAGTTGCTAAATGGGTCTAAGCTTACAAAAAGTTCGAAAAAGATTAATGGGGAAAAGTGCGAAAGGGAAAAAACAAAGAATGAAACAATAAGAAAAACCCACGAACATCTCCAAAGGATATAATGTATTTACGTACCTAATGACATACGAATTGGTCCGGTGAGGTTACTCGTTACCTAACCTTACTTAAGGGAAAGGATAAAAGTGATGCCGAGAGTATATAGACAGTATTTACGCAAAGAAGAAAAAGTACTCAAAGGGTGTATATTAAGAATGATTTTCCTTCCCACAATTACAAGTATAAGGGTATTTGTTCCCATAAATTAGGATAACTTGCCTAAAAAGGAAAAGACAAAAAAGGTATTTCCTAAAAAAGTAATGCACAAGATACAAAAGGGTAAAAATGAATATATAAGAAAAACAATCATTAGTGCAACAAATTCTACATATGATACTGTACATGTGGCGATACTACATTAGCGAGGTCGTTAGAAGATGCAGACAAATGGGCTTGTCCGAACAGGGATGTCTTAGTCAATCCGGACTCTCGCTTTCAGCTTCTCAGCAAAGAGGTTGCCGAGTAATCGGACGACTCGGTGTTGGAGAGTAATCATCAACTCGACATACTGTAGAAAAACAGGCGATCATATGACATGGCATGAAGGGTGACTTGACGAGGAAATACTTGGCCTCGGTAGGAGTTGGTTATAACAAAAGGACTCGTCGTACCAGCCACTCTAGCCCTTAGGCTCAACTACGAGTCAGAGGTCTGATAGGCTAATTCCCATCACCTAATGTGTAAACCAACCTACACTAGAAGTTAGCCACTAACATAAGCATAACTTACACAATGTGTTCACCACTTTACTGCTTGGAAGCATCTCATTCAGTACCTAATAGAAATTAACTTATGATGTAATTTTTCAAAATAGCTACTAAAAATAATTTTTATAGCTTAAATTCTAGGCAAAAAATCAAGTTTATAAGTTGTATGAAGGATAAAACCTCGCATTTAATAAAAATTCCAAAAACTACGTTCTTACGAAAATATATAATGTCTGCTAAAATTTTACTAAAATACACAGGCTTATAGAGCATGGAATAATTCTCATTAACTGAAACTAGGGGTCACCTGAGGAGACCCTACTAGTTTTCCTAGTGGTTAGTACAATCGATAAACTAAATAGAAATCTAGTCAGGTAATCTTAAAACTTACTCCTTAAACCCGTTCTCTAATCTTCTGGAATTTAAAGTAGTATTGGCGAATTTACTAGAAAACCTGCAAAACAATGATAGGGGAGTAAGTAATAACTTGCTGAATAAGTAGGATGGAGATAATAGCACATTTTTGATAAAAAAAAAACAACCATGGTTATTGAGCAAGTTTAGTTAGATGCAATACATGATTAAGTAAACGCCATCTCATGATGTTGATCGATCATCGTGAGGTTAAAGAAATTGTGTCCACTTTGATTCAGGTTTTGAGGAGTTTGATGTCGTACACTCGTAAATCGGAACCAAACTGAGGCTTGTATAATACAGAACACTCTCCACTTGAGACTACCTTCGAACCACAAACCTCAACCTTACCGTAACTCTTCTCCTGTCATTTAGTTTAACTAAGGGTAAGGAGATGACCATTTCTACTATCTTCATTGAAGGATCCGTGCTTGGCTCGAGAATCTTAATTTCTTCCCTTAATAGTTCGTGATGCAAGTTCGGTTAGTAGTTAAGTCAAGTATATGTTAGATTGATTTTGAGGTAATCAAGAAATTTCAGACAGTTCAAATCAAGTGATATCATGAAGCAAACAATACCTAAGTCTAGCACTCAAAATAATACAACCATATTCAAGCACAAACGCTGCATACACATAGGCAACTAACTTATAATCACAAGAAAAACATATACTAAGGTCTCTAAGTATTCTTAAAAATACTTCAAAGTATGGTGAAACATTGATCCCATTTACTTAGACACCAATGCTCATTTTCCTTATGTGTCGCTCTTTTCTTTTTTTATTATTCCTAAAATTTAAAGTAACCTCTTTAGTTTCCAACCAATATGAAACATATGAGTTCATTTTAACATTTAAATATGTTCCTCAATTGTCTTAGATAAGTTTTCTATAGTGTTTATTAAGTATTAGTTAATTAATATAGATTCTAACCAAGGTTCTGACCTAATACAAGTTGTTACCTAGTAGTTTCTAACCTAGATTCTGACTTCAGTAGATTCTTAGAAGTTATAGGCAAGCAACTTTCTAATCTACTTTATGGCTTCTACTGATTCAATATTTAGTACCAACCATCTTCAAACATTCGGTCAATCTTACATTTTGCATCTTACATCTAACTACTTTTTGACCGAGTTTTTTACTTAGGTTTTGACCCAGTCTTGTGGTATAAGCTATTGTCCGAACGACTTCTAACTCATGTTCTAACTCTAATAAAGATATAAAGTTCTTATACATTCTGATTCCCATATATAAACTTTAGTAAAATACTTATTAAACGTCCATTTTTTTCTATATTATACTAATTAATTTAATTATTTCACATACCGCACCTAACGGACATAGAAAGTTACTATAGAAACACATACATATTCGAAATTTAATCCAGCCTTACATTAGTTTCTAACATACATTCTATGCATAGATTGTTTCTCGTACCCTTTTGTGACATATTCTGACAAACCTTCTAACTTACTTTCTAACCTGCACAAGATATACTTTAAATCCTCAAATCACACAACTTAAATATCCACACCCCCTACTTCCTCACTTCGACACTCTGACCCAATACTTCAAATCCCAAATACAATAATAAATGAACTCTTGAAGACCCAATTACTCAATTAAACATCCATTTAAGGAATTTTTAGCCATATGCATGCTGTAAACCCCACAACTAACCATTTGTGGTTTCGATCAGTTGAAAGACCTAATCGAACCTAAATCATAAAGCAAAGCTAGAAATATTAGTAAAAATGACCCCACAAACTTGAATTTAAGAAAATAAGTAATAAAATATAAAAATATAAAAATTCTAAATTTTAAGTATATAACTCGTTATTTATCAAAAATGCGGAAAATGCGTAAAATACATTCCGATAATTAACGAATCGTTAGAGATAAATTATATGTATACTAAAAATCATAAAATAACCCAAATGATATTTAGGAATATTTATTTATACTATATATGAATTTACATGTATGTAGAAATACGCGTAATTATTTAAAATACGCGTAATGTACTAAAATCATACTAAATAATTAAAGAAAATTCATAATTAATTAAGGAAAAATAAATAAAAATCAAGAAAAATAAGGAATGATCCAGATATAGGTCGTGGCAGCTGGGAAAAATAAGAAAAAAATCATCCAATTAAATTAAGATAACACAAAAGCCAAAAATTAAGGAATAAGGCAATTGTCTTGTTCAATTTAATGCACAGTAATTATACTAAAGCTCTATAAATAGCAAGAAAAATTAAGAATCTCATTTGGATAGTTAGAAATCAGAGAAAATTAGGGAGAGTCGAAAATTGAGAGAAAAATAAAAGGAAAAAAAAAAGAAAATGAAAACTGTGTAGTTATAGGCTACAAAGGAGAACCCAGATCTGACAAGTAGCTGAGAGTAGAAGGCCACCACCACCACACAGTGGTGGCAACGCCTAGGTGGGATGACACACCCATGGCCACCAACGGTGGCCGAAGCCACCCAAATCGGTGAGTTCAATTTCCAGTCCGATTTTATGTAATTTTGAAAAAATAATAAATATTCTTAGAAAATTATGAAACTTGTTGTTATGGAATATTTTTATATGTTATTTTTAGGAAAAATATTATTTTGATGAAAATACGTCTCGTAATATAGGGTCCATAAGAAATAGTGCAAAACCAATCATGATTCGGTTTAAAAATAAATAACCTTAGGAGTGTAGTTTTGAACCCAAAATTTTTGTATAGATTATTTAGATAATATATAACAGTGCTATGAAGCCCGTTTGCAAAAATTAATTTTATAAATTTTTAGATAATTTTTAGGCCCTAAAATGAGGCATAAAATGGGTAATTTAGGGTTAATTAAGTAATTAAATGGTTAATTACTGATTTAGTGAATAAGTATGTGTTTAAGGATGTTAAAATCTGATGGAGTATGATACTTGTAGCATTTAGGGTGTTAGATGTAATTATTAAGTTAATTATGTCATAAATGAGTAATAGGGAAAAATAATAAATTGTAAGTTAATTTTGGAAATTAGAGTAATTAGGAGTAAAATCTAATTTAGGATGAATTTAGACATTTTGAAATGATAATTGGTGTTTAGAGATAATAATTAGAGTGATAGAAATATTAGAAGTGTATTATATACATAAAGGTAATAATACATAATATGTAATTATTAGAATATAATAAATAGAAAATATTACAATAAAAATTGATATTTTGATAATAATAAAAATGTACAATAAATCTATACGAAACTTGAATTTATGTAATTATATGAAAAATGTAAAAATTTCTCACATTGGGAGTGAATTTGGTACACTAATACAGATTTAAGTGTACAAGGTAAAATAAATACTAATTAGGGGTAATGGTGGTATTTAGGAGATCGAGAAGTAATGTGATTAATTTCACATTATGGGTTGAAACAAATTTCTAAGATTGGAGTATAAAACACTACTTAGAAATCGAACTAAAACCTAATTTAGAAATCGACGCGAAAACCGAACCCGAACCTAACCGCAAACCTAGAATAATTATAAAAGACTTAATACCTAGATAATAGTTATATGAAAAACTGAAACCACGTTTGTGTTATAGGAATGATCGATGATGGCTTGAGCAAGTCGGACCTCGAGTGAGTGAGTGAGGAGTCGAGATAAGTTGGGATTAATACGATACTGTATTTTGGAGGCTTAAGATTATGCTTAGTTGTACTTGTTAGATAGTTGGATGTGTGCATGTGCTTGATTATGAGTGATGTTATGATTCTATCTGTTGTCCTAGCTTGTATTGTATGGTTTGTATAAAATGATTGATCACCTTAAACTGGACTTAATCAAATATACGACCAGTAATCATAATCGGACATGCATGGTTACCCATTAGGGGAACTTAGGACTCTCCGACTAAATACCGACCCCTTCGAAAGGGATAGCGCAGGATTACAATTGGTCCCTTCTTCATCCTTAGCCAAACTAAGTGACAGGAGAGGAGGTCGCGGCGAGGGTGAAGTCAGTGGTTCGAAGGTAGTTGCGGGAGGAGCGAGGTCTCCATTGCACAAGCCTGGGTTTGGTCGTGAGTTGTTGCATTAATGGCAACTCCTCAACCCAGATTAAAGCGGGCACAATTTCTCTAATCTCATGACGGGCCGGACAACATCGTGCAATGGCATTTTCTTACATATGCATTGCACCTAATAAGTTAATTAAAAACCTTATTGTGTTTGTGGTATAGTTTTAAGTCCTCCATCCTAACTTACTGAGCTGTGGTTGCTCACATCCCTATAGACGTCATGCAGGTGCTAGCTAAGAAGCGGCAAACAACTACTCGAAAGCTAGCAATTGCTGGATCCTAGGGAGTGAGGAAAAATATTGAAGAATCAATACATATTTTATTACTTTTCATTTCTGAATAATCTATAACTAGGAAATATATTATGGAGAATTATTGTAAATTTTATTTGCAATAATTGAATTATAGTGTATATATATATTTCCTCACTTTCTTAGGTAAATGATTTATTTAAATTACAAACTGTTTACTTCAAAGAGGGTTAGTCATGGATACCTTGTATAGATCAAATCTAAGATAGCAATTGTAAGGTCAACTTCTATCTTAGGATGGTTTACACAGCGGGACCATTACAACTCTGTCGCTTCGGGGTGTAACACATGCTAGTTAGAGAAAAACCAAAATATTCAACTTTTGAATTTTTGAAAACTCTTTTTATGGAATCAAATTAAACATGTTGACATGTTTATACATAAATTTCAGGATCAAAACAACATTATTTAGGCTATTGAAAATTAGAATAAAGGTTCGTTTTTGTCTTAGTTTCTTAAGGAGCACATCTTTCAACTTGGAATTTGAAGAATCTAGTTGTATTTTTGGATTACACAAAAAGTTACCTAGAGAAACCAAAAATCATAATTTTTAAAGCTCATTTACTATTTTTAGAAAAATAAAATAAAAAACAACTAAAACCAAAACTTGCCGCTACTTATAACTTTGACAACCGTCTAAGGGTAGTGGTTTGTCTTCCCAAGTTAGTTTGGCTCACTCTCGAGTAGTGTTTAGCCTAGAGAACTTGAAAAACCCTACTTTGCACTATTTTTCTTTAATTTTTTTTACCTATCTACATTTCCTCGCTTCCAAAGCTCCTCTTTATTTTTCCCCACTCATAAACTATCTAAACTTTATTTTAGAAATGCTCCTAGAATTTTATAATGTAGCCTTGTCGATAGAGAGATTTTTCTTATGCTAATCACTCTATATTTTATATTTCCCTTATATTATATTTTGTTTAATCCCATGGTGAGGCATCTTGAAAATTTTTTATAATTTTTCTATATTTTCATTATTTATTCAGTAATATCTTCGCATTTTCGAGTATTTTTATAATTATGAATAAATATATTTATATAATAATTATACTCGATGTGCATACATGTATTTTATATATTATTTTATATACAATATTAATTATATTACTCCTATAATTAATCTTTAAGTGTTCATTAATTTTTTGAGAACTAATTTCATGCATTACTGATAATATAATAATATAGTAAATTGCTACTATTTTAACTATATTTTTAATATCTTATTATATTTTTAAATTCTGTACTTACAGGAATTCCTCGACTACTATTTCTAAGCCTCTCGTAAGTTTCTATCCTAATTGGGTTACCTCTCTAAACATTCTAAATCGGCTACCAAGCCTAATCGAACCAGTATAGATCTTCCTTCCCCCCCTAACTCCATACTCCTTTTCTAAGTCCATCATCTAATAAGATCTAAAAAATGAAATGCGTGCTCTTAGTTTCTACTTCTAACGCCACCTATAAGCCAAAGGAACACCAATTACTTTTTTTTCTTATAGCAAAATAATTTCTTTATTTCATATTTAGCAAAAGATTTGGTATTATTAGTTAAGCAAAATCTAACTTTCTTAGAGTATAGGGAAATTATTTTATTGATGCATATACCTTGTACAAGAAGAATATTTTTGTTTAAATTTATATTTTGTTCTATTTTCTATATTATATCTTCATTTTCCATGGTTATTTTTTTTATCATGTATTACCGTCACATCCCTAATCATTTTCCCAAAGCACCTGAGTACCTCTTCTTGAACTTCATAATTCATATATAGTAATGACCTAAATTTGCTTAAAAAATAATCAATAATTTCAAATTGGAACCTCCAAGTTTCTCATTTTTCATATACTAGTAAACTACCAAATTTTATTATATTGTTCTTAATTGTAGACACCTAATTTTTATCCTCCTTTTATTTTATAAGATAAGAGGTCCTAAATCAAGAAAAATACAAAAAATAAAAGATTAAAGAAAATCCAAAAATTAAGAAATTTAGAAAAATACAAAAATAAAAATAAATGGAAAAGCAAAAAAAATAAGAAATCTAAGAAAAATGCAAAAAAAAATAGAAAAATAGGAAAAAGCACAAACAATAAGAAATTTAGAAAAACAAAAAAAATGAAAATATTTAGAATATTAAAAAGTCACAAAAAATAGAAAATAAATTGAAAATAGAAGATTAGAGAATTTAGAAAATAATAATTTAACAAAATAGGTTTTTTTTTAATTTTAATAAATTTAGAAAGGGGAACTGTTGGGCTCGGCTTACATTTGAATATAGCCTCTACTGACCTAGTCCAACAGCCTAACAAATAACCATATGAGCATGGCATTGCGTATAACTTGGAGGTCAGAGGTTCAAATCTTGGTAAAGGCATAAAAGCCTTTTTTTTATTTTTTTTCAACTGATACACTGCCACATCTGCAACTACCATATGTCAAGGTTTCATTGTACCATGTGTCCTGATACATAACAGCCTTGGATTGGCCGACGCTAATGTAGCGCCACATGGTAAGCCAGTTGGCATGCCACATCAACTATCACGTGTTACATGAAGATACGTGGCGTACCATGATTGGACAACACGACTGATGTAATGCTATGTTAACCACTTTCTCTCCCTTTCCCTTCTTTTTCCCTAATTTTCCTCCACTTTCCCTAATAAAGCAACTTCAACTACTTCACTTTAGCCCTAGTTTTCACACAACTTCCTTACTTGAACATACCAATTAATGGTGCAATATCATCCTTTGCATGGCCTACTTTAAATAGAACCAAAGAATACATCCAGATCCATGCATTTGGGCATTCAAATCAAGCTCCCAAGATCGGAAAAAAGCTAGAAATTCAAAGTCACACATTCACGTTCAAATTCGTCATTGATGGACTTTCCGAGCTTAGGCCAACTCGAATTACTATAAATTGGACTCTTCCAATCACACACAAATACACACGAGCATCATAAACCACTCACTAGCTCTCTCTCTTCTCAATCACTCTGTCTTTACACCTGCCGAACCCTCTCTCTCTCTTTAACTTTCTCTCTTTAGCCACCTTTGGAGGGTACTACCACCCTAGCTAGCTCCCCTACCACACAAGTGACCAAACCTAACCACTCTCACTCCTGGCCATGACACCTAGCCATACTGCTAAACACCTATCGTCAAAACCTAACCACCGCAATTGCCCACCCACAAACCATAGTGAACCACTACCCTAAGCCTAAACTAACCCTACGGCTGAGCTCCTTGCCAGTCTAAACCTAAGACCCAACGTCTCCACAAGTTCCAATAACCAACATGTGACTAAGCTACCCCCGCTAGTCGCAACCGAACTATAAACAGCCACCACTAGCTTTGGCACTTTATCTACTGGTACTTTATCTACCCCCCAACCTCAATAAAAAAATCACGAAAACCTCTTTCCCCATTCGATTTGCTGCCCAAAACACCCTAAATCACACCTTACTACGTTGTTACTATTGAAGATTTTAAAGTCAACCTGCGATACGAAGTCCAACCTGTACACTGAACCCAATTCTCGATCTAATCCTCATCCATTTCATTATTACAGTTTTTCTTTTTTTTATTTATTTATTTATTTAAAATATAAATTGTAATGTAAAAGTAAAAAAAAAAAAGGAAAAAAGAAAAAAAAATTAAAAGGAAGAAAAGGAAAAAAAAAGAAAAAAAAAGTAGTCTATTTATTTATTTACTTTTTAGTTAAATAAATAAAACAAAAAATAATAATCAATAAGATAATAAAAATAATAATAAATGAAAAATATTACAAAATCATCTTATCACCTAGAAAAATAGATTTTCCAAATATAAAACAAAAATAAATGGACCCTTTCCAAATTAAGGTACTTTAGAATTTTCTAAAAAAAAAATTCCAATTTAGGACCTTTTTAGAAATTTTCTTAAATAAACCAAATTGGGTTAAAAACGTAAATCCAGCATATTTTCAAAATTAAAACAAACCCAACCCACTAAACTTCTATGAAAAAGAACTATGTACATTTGACCTTGAATAACGGGTACGTAAACACCTATGAGGCGACGGTAAAAAATAAAATACCTAATTTTCTTTTTTTTTAGATTAGATTACTCAAATTATCTAATTTAGGTAAATAATCGAGTTTTGTTTTATAGAATTGATAGGTGATTTTTAAGAATAAGGTTAAATTTAGAAAGTTAATAGTACCCATAAGGGTTTAAAAATCCTAACCTTCGGATTTAGATCTCTAATTTTAAAACCATTTTACAAAATTGTTTTTACCGTTAGACCAGTGACTAAGTTATAACTAATCCACCTAATTGGTTATGACTTAACTCTTTTTTCTCAACTCCAATCGAGTAGGGACTCCAAAAATATTTTTTGAGATTAAAAAAAACTGTTTTCTTTAAACCCTAATCAAAAATCAATATTAAACAGGTAAGGCTTAATACGGGTCAGTTTGAAGAAAACTAATTTAAAAAATTGGGAAGGAAAAAACCAAGCTCAACAACTTGGTGACTCTACTGGAGATGTCAAGAGGGTTAGCCATTCAACTTTCTAAAATTCAAATTAATCTCCAAGAAATCACCTTAGTATAATTTATTTAGTTATTCGTTCCTTGTTATTTATATTATTGTACTAACGTTTTTTGCAGGTTTAGTTTTAATGGTTTGACTATTTAGAGGGGGGAGGGGTATGGAATTTATTTTATGTACTATGAATGCATGATAGATATGTTTGAACCAAAGCCATCTTAGGATCTTAAGACGAGTAGCCATTATGTAAGTTCCGTGCATAGTGAGGCAACCACCGTTCAGGGCCGATTAGACTACCCCACTTAAACTTTGATGTGACCAATGAACCGTTTTTTCATAAGCGCTTGAGGCCACAAAGTTTAAGAACCTCTAGAACCCACCCTTCTTACATACATTTTTCGGGATCGAAGAATAACTAACAAGGCAGCATTGTTGTAAAAAAGAAAAAAAAATGAGAAAAAGAAAAAAATGATAAAAACCTAGAGTTTCTTTCCCTGTATATTTCCTAGAATTCATGCACATAGGAAATCTTTTGTAATTTCTTTTGATAGTCTTTCCTTTATAATTTATGTTTTCCTTGGAAATCTTTCAAAAATGGCTAGCTTATCCAACACTAGGGTCTTCATCAGAGATTCATGTCCACAAGCCCACAAACCCAAAGCCTATACTTAATCAATGGTTTCAAACCTTCAACCCAAGAGAACAAGAGTTCATTACCAATAAGATTGGCCCATACTCTCACTATCCAAGATGAATGTTAACATGACACTAATAAGGGCCTTAGTCCATTTTTGGGAACCCAAAGAAGTTGCATTCCGTTTTAGGCCACACCTAATTAGCCCAACTTTGGAAGAATACACCTAACTACTTCAAGCTCCTCCTTTGGACAAAATATATGTCCTTGAGCTCATCTTCGATCCAACCTACATTTTTTCAAAATTCTTGAGGATCTGTAAGACTAAGATAAATGAAGCCCTAAAAGATTGCAACAAATACATCATCAAGATATAAGATCTAATCCATTGGTTCCAAAATGAACCCAACCCTAACAAACAGGCTTTGTTTCTTGCTACTTGAAGGGAGAATTGAATCAAGGCCTACATATTAGTAGTATTTACCACCATCTTATTTCCAAGCAAGTCTTTTCTTATACACTTTAGGGAGGCGAAATTAGTGGCTCAGTTTTCGGAAGGGAAGTCTTATATTCCTGCTATACTCACTGAACAAATAAAGAACGTCAATTTCCTTAAGAAAAGAGGTTATGGAGATCTCAAGTCAAGCATGGCACTGTTAATAGTATAGTCCATCAACCACATCAAATGCTTTGGGTTAGACCTAATAAGGGTTACATTCGCCAATAAGATTGATCTTATTGACTCTTTCGTTGATAAGATTAAATTACCATAAGATATCTCTACCTTTCTCCAGATAGAAGTTTTACAAGATTTCTAAGTCGAAGATATACTGCAGACCACCAGATGGAGCAATTATACTAAGGTCATATTGGTTTGTAAAGATTATCATGCCATACCATTGACCGGAATAAGTTAGTGTACAAGCTACTACCCAAAAAACATGATAAGGCAATTTGGAGGGATTTAGGACATGGTTCATAGGCTTTCATGGGAGCTATTCACTCTTAACCTTGAAGAGCCTCACTTCACAGAAAAGGTATCCAAGCTTCGCAAGATCAAAGCTTGGTAGGATACTAGGACCATAAGCTCAAACATCAATTTGAGTGAATTCATACGAGAAGTTGACAAACACCAAGTCACCAAAGAGTACTTATATGATCAGCTTCACAAGGCAGGCATGATACAGTATTAGGCACTAGAAGTCCTTCAGCACTCTCCTAAAATCCTAGCTCTAAAATGGTAACCTACATGGACCAAGCAAAAGCTCGTATGGAAGTCCTCTACAATGAAAAAGATAAGTGGGAAAACCTCCTTCAAGAGTTTAGGCAAAGGCCACACACCCTATAACACCAATTAAAGATGGCCTAGAAGAAAATCCAAGAGTTTAAGGAAGCAACTAAGCATGGTCAAAAGAAAGAGAAGAAAATGTCATCTGAACCGCAAAAGAAGAGAATATTAATATAGATGAATTTGTATTTTTCTCTTTTCTTTTATGTAATAAACTCCGAGAATTAAGGAATAATAAACAACTTGCCATTTTGTTGGTTAATCGCCGACCCCCTTCTTTTCATCGATATAGACCATTTACATTTCATTCATTTATTTCAGTTCCATATTTTCAAATTTTTTCATATGCTAACTTGTTGAGAAGTGATCTTAAATCTAAGTCGCCAAGATAGCTCACAAATGTCAAACCTTCCAAAGAAGTCCTATCAAAACCCGTTCTCAAACTAGAATAGCCAACTAAGGAAATGACAACACCAACATCAACAACAGTAGTGTCAACCCAGAAGTTATTAACCCCACTGAGCTGAGGTTTCACTCTTTAGAACAAATGGTAAGGAAGATTGTAGATCAGTTAAGCTTCCTTACTAACAACATTGCCCTGCTCGGATCCACAACTCCAGCAAACAAAGAAAGTTCTAAAGCCCAATATGGAAGGAATGATGAAGCCTACCCCAAGGTCAACTAGGCCTTCAAATCATTTTAGATAAAAAGGGGTCTTTCCAAAGGTCAACCCGACTTTTGAGCCAAATACTTACTCATTTTTGGTCAATTCAAAGCCTGAAGCTAATCAAGATAAATTGAAAGAGCTTGAGAAGCGACTAACACAACAAATCACTTAAAAGATGAAAATGCTCGAAGGGTATGATGGATTCAAGCAGGCTGGTATAATAAACTTCTTTTCCTATGACTATGGAAGATTCTTAGAAAAATTCATAGTACCTGACTTTGAAAAATACAATGGGACTGGATACCCTAAACTCAATACCCAACCGTATGTACACAAGATGGGTAAGTATGTGCAATATAACCAACTTATGGTCCAAACTTTTCAAGATAGCCTAACTGGCCCTGCTTTGACCTGGTACGCCTAATTGGCTGGCTACATCATTTTATGAACAATATAGGTTCGACATTAAAGTGGCACTAACTATGATGGATTTGGTTGCCCTAAGGAAGAGGCACAATGAATCTTTCAATGAATACGTCCAAATGTAGATGTCCTTAGCTGCAAGGGTATCTACCCCTGTGACTAAGAAAGAGCTAACTTCAACTTTTATCAGCACTCTTAAGAGACCCTACTTCGCTTCCCTAATCAAACAAGCCTCTTGTAGCTTTGTAGAAGTAGTAGCAATAGGGTATCAGATTGAAAGTGTCATCTCCTCCGGCAAGTTACGAGAGACATCAGATAGAAGATAAGCTTCTACTAAACCTACCACCAACAAACCTAGAAAAGCTACTGCCAGCAAGGTATCTACCCCCATAACTAAGAAAAGCCAACTTCAACTCTTATCAGCACTCTTAAGAGACTTTACTTCGCTTACCTAATCAAACAAGCCTCTTCTAGCTTTGCAAAAGTAGTAGCAGTAGGGTATCGGATTGAAAGTGTCATCTCTTCCGGTAAGTTATGAGAGACATTAGATAGAAGATAAGCTTCTGCTAAACCCACTACCAATAAACCAAGAGAAACTACTGCTAGCATGGTTAATTCGAATACCAAACCTAACGCCCAGGTCTCTTTTAGGGAAAATCCTCCACCGGGTCAATAACAGTATAAAAGCCAACCACAAGTTAGCAGGGTCCCAAGGTAGTTCACCAAAATACCCGTTCTACTCAGTCAGGTCCTTAAGAAACTAAGAAAAGATAATCTACTCCATTTTGGGGCTCCTAGTGAAAGGTATAGGCCAAGATTTTTTTATCCTAATGCAAGGTGTCAATATCATCTAGGGTAAGTGGGTCATTCAATTGATTGATGCTCGAGGTTAAGGAACAAAATTTAAGACTTAACTGATGAAGGTATAGTACAACTGGATTTTGTGGAGGCTCCTACTCCAAATGTCAACAACAACCCCCTGCTAAACCATGGGCCATCATCAATATGATATTTGATAACTCAAAGCTCACCATCAACATGATTGGTTCCAACAGAGAGCCTAAGGTCTATAGATTCTATAGATAAGAAGAGAAGCAAATTCCATAAAGCAAATGTTACACCTTCCATGTACCTGTAGCCCCTGAAAATTACAAAACTACCCCTCTCAACTACTAAACAATAAATCAAGGGCAATCAAACTCACTTGTAGGAGGGATTACCCACTTTAGTGGAATCAACAATCCAAGGGAAGACTTGAAAAAGAAGGCTATGCTAGAAAGGCCAAACAATGAACCAACTGAACATGAAGAAGGATTGCCTACCTTCACTAAAATAATCAAGTCTAACGAGTATAAAGTAATGGATTAGCTCGCTAAGACTCTAACACAAATATCCCTCATGAGTTTATTGATGGCATTGGAACAGCATCAAGAAGTGTTATTCAGAACATTGAGGGAAGTCAAAGCCCCTCATGAAATACTGGTTAAAAGGATTGGGTTTGTCACCAACTCTATCCTCACTATGGATCAGATTTCTTTCTTTGCCAAGGAACTAGGTGAAGAAGGTTGTCGAGGCTTGTTTTTCATCCTCTCAGTTCTTTTTAAAAATTAGGTCTTCTCTAAGCCTATCAGTATTAGACCCTACCCGTTTAATATCGATCCTCGACTAGGGTTTAAAGAAAACCATTCCTTTTTGTTTTGAAAACAATTTTGGAATCACCACCCGATCGGAGTCGAAAAAAACAGTCAAGTTATAACGAATCAGGTAGATTGGTTTTGGTTATAACTTAGTCACTAGTCTAACGATTAAAACCAATTTTACAAAACGGTTTTTGAAAACTAAAGGTTTAGGTTCAGGGGTTAAGAATTTTAAACCCTTGCAAGTACCATCGACTTTCCAAAATTAGAAATAAACTTGAAAATCACCTTTTAATTTTGAAAGACAAAACTTAATTTAATGACTTTAATTGGATAAACAAAACAATCCAAACTAAAGGAAAAGGGAAAATAAGTTTTTTCATTTTTTACCGTTGTCCCATAGGTACTTACGTACTTGCTATTCTAGATCAAACGTACACAGTTATTTTTTTGTAAAACTTTAGTAGATTGGTTTTGTTTTAATTTGAAGACAGTCAAGTTTACATTTTACTCAATTTTGATTTATTTAAGAAAATTCCTAAAGCATCTTAATCGGTATTTTATTTTTGGAAACATTGAAATAGTCCTAATTTGGAAAAAAAAAAACCATTTATTTTTATTGATTTTTAGAAAAATTAATTTTTCTAAGTGTTAAAATGATTTTTCTTCACTAACCTATTTATTTATTTTCATCACTTAATTTATTTATTATATTTTATCTATTTTTATTAAACTAGTAAAAATAAAATAAAACAAATTTAATTTTTTTCTTTTTTTCCTCTTTTTTTCCTTTTCTTTTCTTCACTTTTACATTTACATTTGGAAGTAAAAAAAAATAAAAGAAAAAAGAAAAAAAATAACAAAATCAACAATAGATAAATAAACTAAACAAAAACAAAACAAACAAAATAAAATATATATAAAAAAAAAAAGAAACCGAAATGAAAAAAAAAAAAAAAAGGTTTGAACCAGAAAGATGATGCGCGGTTCGGATTGGGGTATTAGGTCAGATCTCAGGTTAGATTCGGGTCGGCTCCACTAGATTCAAGTCGGGGTTCCATAGTAACAGCAACGACAACGTGATTCAACTTATTTCAATCACCAAAACAAGTGGGTGACGAATGTTTTGTATGTTTTTTATTGGGGAATGGGGGGGTAGGCCAAACGTCGTGATGGTTGGTGGTCGTTTAGAGGTGTTTCAAAATTTGGCCGGAGGTGGTAGTGGTGGTGGTAGTAGTTTGGCCGTATGATGGTCGCTAGGTGTGATTGGAGTGTTGGCTCGGAGGTTTAAGGGTACGGGGAGAGTAACCGTAGTGTTAGTTTAGGTCGAAGATGGCTGAAGGTAGTGGTTCGAGGAGAGAGAAGGGCGACGGTTAAGGTTTGGGTCGCTACGAGTTGGTGGCGATGCTACAGGCTACGATGGAGGTCAAAGGTAGTCGGGTTTTAAAGCTTAGGTGATGGGGAGTTTGGCCGCAGTGGTGGCTCAGCTTAGGAGTGGCTAGAGAGAGGGGTTCGAAGAGAGAGAGAGCAAGTTAGAGAGAGAAAGTTTTTGAGATTAAGGGAAAGGGTGTTTTAAGTGCTTGTACGAGGTTCTATCCCCTTATTGATGGTCCCTAAACACCTATTTATACATGAATTCCACCCAAAAACTAAGGAAACTCGAAATCAAATTTGGATGCAAATGTACAAAAATTTAGTTTTTTTTTTCCGATTTTTGAAAGCCAATTTGAATGTGCTTTTGACTAAATCTAGAGGTGTTAATGGGTTCGATTTACAGTAGGACATGTCTAGTTTGCAATTTAGCCATTCATTTGGTGAAACTGCAACAAGAAATGATCCAAAATCATGTTAAAGTGGGCAGTCCGAAGAGGAAAGCACTTCAAATTTAGAGAAAGATGAGGGAAATAAAGGGAAAGAGAGGAAAACAAAGGGGGAAAGGAAAGAAGGGGAGGGAAAAAATGGGCTGACATGGCGCCATGTCAACCATATTGGCCAACCCCAATGTACCAAGTTTCATTTGTGACACGTAACAGCTAACGTAGCATGCTACGTAGTTGATACGTAGCACTACGTCAGCAGGTCATCCAATCCCGTCCTACCACGTGTCAGAATACATAGCGCAATCAGATCCTGATACGTAGCAATATCTAATGTGATTGAAAACAAAAATAAGAAAAAGGCCTCCTTGCCTTTGCCAAGCTTTGAACCTAAAAACTCATGCTCAATACTAATGTTATGTCCATATACTTAACTGTCGAGCCCGTTGGCCTGTATCTTATCCATATGTGCAATTATGGATTAAATTAGTTTGGGCTAGATTTAAATCTCAGCCCAAGTTCAACAACCTAACTTCTAAACCAAAATTAAAATTAAAAATCTGTCCTAATAACATGCTATTTTCTAAAATCTTTTACTGGATTTTAATTTTTCTATTTTTTTGTAATTTTTCAAATTTCTAAATTTTTAAACTTCATTTTCTAACTTTTTATCTTTTTAGGGTTTCTTTCTGAAATTTCTTATTTTTG
This sequence comes from Lumnitzera racemosa, assembly GCA_024138005.1. Classification (NCBI taxonomy): domain Eukaryota; kingdom Viridiplantae; phylum Streptophyta; class Magnoliopsida; order Myrtales; family Combretaceae; genus Lumnitzera; species Lumnitzera racemosa. The sequence continues at coordinate 65,348,043 of JAMXBC010000011.1, forward strand.
AAAATTTTTGTATTTTTCCACAATCCTTATTTTTTCTAAATTTCTTTTTTTAGGGTTTTCTTTAATTCCCTATTTTTTGAATTTTTTTCTAATTTAAGGCCTACTGAGAAAAGATAGAAAAAATAATAAAAATAAAGAGAGGAAAAATTAGGTGTCTACAAAGGTAATCATTACACCAAGCCTCTATTCATAATAGTGAGGGTAAACAACATCATCACAACAAAAGTCCTCATTGACAATAGGTCATCCTTAAATGTTTGCCTTTTAGCTACCTTGGATCTATTAGGCATTGATACGACCGCTATTAAGCCAAATTCAACAACAGTATGAGCTTTTAACAGATCTAAGTGAGAAATTATAGAGGAAATTGACTTACTAGTTGATATCAACCCATAGATATTCAACAACCAATTCTAAGTTTTGGACATCCCAAGGACCTTCAACTTATTATTGGGGAGGCCTTGGATACACTCAACAATGGCCATATTTTCAAGTCCCCACCAAAAGGTTAAGTTCATCTCCACTAGTTAGGTCATCACAACTCTGGTTGACCAGGATAACAAAATTAATAAAGAAATGGCCATACCCTATATTGGTACTGAGGAGTAAGAAGACTTTGAGCTCTAAATGTTTGAAGAGGTATGCATGGTTACTGATCAGGAGAAAGATGAGAGGCCAGAGTTCAGTAAGGACTAGTTTAAAACCTATGGGCTAGGTAACATCCTAACTCCGATGGAAGAGCTACAAAGAATGCAAGTTAGAGGCAAATGTTAACTCGGTCTCTTTTCAAAGTTTTTTTTAGCAAGCCCATAAGGCGCTTCTATTCACCAAGTTTTCTCTAGCAAGCCCATAGGGCACTTTTACTCCTCAATTTTCATAGGGCGCTTCCCTTAATTATTTCTTCTTAGCGAGCCCATAAGGTACTTTCCTTTACTAATATTCTTTTAACGAGCCCATCAAATGTTTCCTCTAAGCCTAGTCTAAGATTACTAGTCCCCGAGAGACGTTCCCACCTAAATTAGTAAACCCAAAGAGGCACGACCAGATAGTTTAAGGTTACTAGTCCCCGAGAGATGCTCCCGCCTAGCTTAGTGAACCTAGAGAGGCATGACTAGGTTCTCCAAATTGATCATTGTTTAGGGTTGCTAGTCCTCGAAAGATGTTTCCACCTAAGTTAGTGAGCATAGAAAGGTACAACCAAGTTCTTCGAATCGATTCAATCTTAAGGTTATTAGTCCCCAAAAGATACTTTAACCTAGGTTAGTGAGCCTAAAAAGGCATGACCAAGTTCTTCAGATCGATCCCAGCTTAAGGTTACCTATCTCCGAAAGATGCTTCCACCTAGGTTACTAAGCATAGAGAGGCATGACCAGGTTCTTTAGATCGATTATAGCTTAGGGTTATTAGTCTTCGAGAGATGCTCCCACCTAAATTAGTGAGCCTAGAGAAGCATGACTAGGTTCTTCAGATTGATCCCAACTTAGGATTGCTAGTCCTCGAGAAACGCTTCTACTTAGGTTAGTGAGCCTAGAAAGGTACAACCAAGTTTTCTAAATCGATCTCAGCTTAGGGCTACTAATCCTTGAGAGATACTCCCGCCTATGTTAGTGAGCCTAGAGACATATGACTAGGTTCTCCAGATCGATCCCATCTTATGGTTGCTAATCTTTAAGAGATGCTTCCGCCTGGGTTAGTGAACCTAAAGAAGCACAACCAAGACTTCAAATTGATTACAACTTAGGGTTGTTAGCCTTCAATAGACTTTCCCGCCTAGGTTAATGAGCCTAGAAAGGTACGACTAGGTTCTTCGGATCGATCCTAGCTTAGGATTGTTACTCCCCAAGAGACGCTCTCGCCTAGGTTAGTAAGCTTAGAGAGGTATAACTAGGTTTTTCAGATCGATCCTAGTTTAGGATTGCTAGTCCCCAAGAGATGTTCCCATCTAGGTTAGCGAGCCTATAGAGGTATGACTAGTTTCTTTAGATCAATCCCAGTTTAAGGGTGCTAGCCCCTGAGAGACGCTTCCACCCAGATTAATGAGCCTAGAAAGGTACAATCAGGTTCTTTAAATCGATTATATTCTTAGGTTGCTAGTCCCCTAAAAATGCTTCTACCTAAGTTATTGAGCCCAAAAGGGCACGACCAGGCTTCATTTCTTCACCAAATCCCTAGTAGGTCGAGTCTAAATTTGCCAGTTAGTCGTTATAAAAACATCACTAAGGTAAAAATTGTCTTTTTATCTTTATGGCAAGATTTTATTCAAACTTCACCATAAAAAGAGGCAATTGTAGATACCCAATTTTTGTCCTCCTTTCATTTTATTTTATTTTATAAGATAAAAGGTCCTAAATCACGAAAAACACAAAAAATAGACAATTAAAGAAAATTAAAAAAAATAGAAAAAAAAACAAGAAGAAAATACAAAAAATAGAAAAATAAGGAAAAGCACAAAAAAATAAGAAATCTAGGAAAAATACAAAAAAAAAAGGAAAAAAGCACAAAAAAATAATAAATTCAAAAAATACAAAAAATGAAAAAATTTAGAAAATTGAAAAGTCACAAAAAATAGAAAAAAAATTGAAAATAGCAGATTTAGGGAATTCAAAAAATAATAATTTAATAGAATAGATTTTTTTAATTTTAATAAATTTAGAAAGAAGGACCGTTGAGCTTGGGTTTAGATTTGAATCTAGCATAAGCTGACTTAGTCCATATGTGCAATTTAAACAAGTTACAAGCTAACAGTTTAACAAATAAGTATATGAGCATGGTGTTAGGTATAACTTAAAAGTCAGGGGTTCGAATCTTGGCAAAGGCATGAAAGTCTTTTATTTTTTCAATTGATAGACTACCGCAACTACAACTGCTACGTATCAGGATTTTACTGTGCCATGTATCCCGACACGTGGCGACTTCAGATTAGGCAATGCTAACATGGTACCACGTAACATGCTACGTTAGCTGCCACGTGTCACATGAGGAAACATGGTGTACTATGATTAGATAATGCGGCTGACATGGCGCTACGTCAAGTGCTTTCTCTCCCTTTCCCTTCCTTTTCCCTAATTTTCCTCCACTTTCCCCAACAAAACAGCTTTAACCCCTTCACTTTAGCCCTAGTTTTCGCACAACTTCCTTACTTAAACACACCAATTAATGGTGTAATATCATCCTTCACATAGCCTACTTCGAATAGAACCAAAGAACACATCCAGATTCATGCGTTTAGGCATTCAAATCGAGCTCCTAGGATCGTAAAAAGGCTAGAAATTCAAAGTCACGCATTCATGTTCAAATTCACCATTGATGGACTTTCTAAGCTTAGGCCAACTCAAATTGCTATAAATTAGACTCTCCCAATCACACACAAACATATATGGGCATCAGAAACCACTCAAGAGCTCTCTTTCTCTCTTCTCAATCACTCTCTCTTTACACCCACCAAACCCTCTCTCTCTCTTTGACTTTCTCTCTCTAGTTACCCTCGAAGGGCACCACCACCCTAGCTAGCTCCCCCACCACGTGAGTAACTAGACCCAACGACTCTTGCTCCTGGCTATGATACCTAGCAACGTGGCCAAAACACCTACTATCAAAACCTAACCACTGCAACTACCTACCCATAAACCATCGTAAACCACTACCCTAAGCCCAAACTAACCCTATGGCCAAGCTCCTCACCACCCTAAACCTAAGACCAAACATCCCCATAAGCTCCAGCAACCAATACGTGGTTGAGCTACCTCCACTAATTGCGACTAAATTACAAACACCAACCAAACGGCCACTATTAGCTTTGGCACTTTATCTACCCCCCCAACCTCAATCAGAAAATCACAAAAACCTTTTCCCCATGCAATTTGCTATCCAAAACACCTTGAATCATGCCATGCTAAGCTGCTGCTATTGAAGATTTTGAAGCCAACCTACGATCCGAAGTCTGACCCACATGCTTAATCTAATTCTCGGTCCAATCCTCATCCATTTCACTGTTTTTAGTTTTTCTTTTATTTATTTATGTAAATTTTAATGTAAAAGTAAAAAAATAAAAAATAAAAAAGAGGAAGAAAAGGAAAATAAAAGAGAAGAAAAAATACTAGTCTATTTATTTATTTACTTTTAGTTAAATAGATAAAACAAAAAAAATAATAATAAATAAGATAATAAAAATAATAATAAATGAAAAATATTATAAAATCATCTTATCACCTAGAAAAATAGATTTTCCAAAAAAACAAAAACAAAAATAAATGGACCCTTTCTAAGTTAGGGTACTTTAGAATTTTCCAAAAAAATAAAATTTTCAATTTAATACCTTTTTCGAAATTTTCTTAAATAAACCAAATTAAGTTAAAAACGTAAAGCCAGCATATTTTCAAAATTAAAACAAACCAAACCCATTAAAGTTTTATGAAAAAGAACTACATACGTCTAATCCTAAATAATGAATACGTAAACACCTATAGAGCGATGGTAAAAAATAAAAAACCTAATTTTCATTTTTTTTTTTTAGTTTAAATTACTCAAGTTATCCAATGTAGGTAAATAATTGAGTTCTATTTTATAAAATTAAAAGGTGATTTTTAAGGATAAGGTTAAATTTAAAAAGTTAATGGTACTCATAAGAGTTTAAAAATATTAACCCCCGGATCTAAATCTCTAGTTTTAAAATAATTTTAAAAAATCGGTTTTATCGTTAAACTAGTAGCTAAGTTATAACCAATCCACCCAATTGGTTATGACTTAATTATTTTTTACCGACTCCGATCGAATGGTGGCTCTAAAAGTATTTTTTAAGATTAAAAAAAAATAATTTTCTTTAAACCCTAGTCGAAGGTCAATATTAAATAAGTAGAGCTTAATATTAGTTGGTTTGAAGAAACCTAATTTAAAAAATTAGGAGGGAAAAAACCAAGCTCAATATTAACCATTCTAAGAGACCATTAATGATTAAATAATTCTACTCTTTAAAAAAATAAAATAAAATTGATTTTACGTCTTAGAATCAATTTTATTTTAACAGCAAGCTTTAAATAAGGCCTATTTCTTCATTTGGCTTACATAAATGAGGCCTTTATTGGGCCTAGATTCAAAGAAGAGAGCTTGTTTAAAGTGAGTTTGTTTGAAGTCCATTAAAGGAGGAATTAATTCTGACAATTAATTGTCATCACGATCCAATGAATGAGATCAACAACCAATTTTTTTAAATACCCAACCCCCATCCTAATTTGGATATAAGAGAATCTTGCATTAACATTATCGTATTGTTGGATTCACTGCCCTAAAGATCAAACACCTAAACTATTTAAGAACACAACGCATTCTCATAAAAAACTATAGAGTTAGATATTGCTAAACTCTTCCACCTATCACAACTTGTATTAAAACATGTTGAGATTAACCACTCTTTCTTCTTATCATTCCCTCTAATCAGATTTACATATCATTTGAGATACTCCCTTTAGTCACATGAAGTATGACTTGCATGTAGCATGGACGTAATTCTTGCTTTCAAACCCCTACATCTACACTATCAAGTGCTAGTAATTTGAGTGACAACCTACAAACCCTAACAAAAAAGGACGTAATTATAAACAGATTTGTTTACAGAAAAAGGTTGACATGAAATATAAATGGGTCAACACTATTTAAATATGATAAAATCCATATCTAAGTTCAAATTTAACAACGAATTTATTTATGGATCCATTTATTAAACATGCCCTATAAATAGGTCTCAGGTCTTAACTCGTAAATATATAATGTTAAAATAGCCAATATTTTGATATTTTCTTCACCAAACATACATTTGGTTGTTATATGTTTGGCGTTCATTTTTTTTTCTTTTAAATCCAAGATTTCTGACTTTTAGCTTTAGTCTTTAAACTATGTTTTCATGTTTGGCATCGGAAGCTTAAGTTCTACACTCGCTTCAACTTCATCTTCAAACTTCAAAAGTAAGTTATTCTTTTTTATTAGTAATGAAAAGAAATATCGACTGATATTTTTGTCTTCTATATGTTTAATTTTACATGAGATGTAGCTTTTAGAACTTAAGGAGATGGCTATCTATTTATAATATTTTATTGATAATATATGATAATTACCTAGTTTATTGAAAAAGATAAATCCCATTTAAATTATTTATAAGATTGATTAAAATACTAAATAATGAAATAATATAGATGAATTCTATTTGTAGAGAAAAATTGGATAATGGCAAGTTTAATTTAATTATTATTATATAGAAGAACAACTTGCATTAATAAAGATGGATTGAATTGGATGATAAATGATACACGATAGTTGAATTGGATATATTGAGTCATTAGAAAATTAATCAATTTCAATATCCCCAAGATACAAAAGTAGGATGTGATTTTCAAGCATAACGATAACTATGGTGGCATTCAAATCCGCATTCAACACCAAAGTTTGAATCCATGATCAACACCGCAACTCACTAAAGCCAAAAACTGTGAAAAGGTCTTTTTTGTACAAAGGATTGGCCCTATAGAGATGGTAATAACTAAATTAATTTTATAAATATTTCAAGATCACTTTTTTTTTATTAGTACAATTATTTTATAAATAAATTTTTTTATTATTTCTTTAAAAGAAACCAAAGAGAATGTGATTAATTTGAAAATTACTACAAAGTAACATCCTATTGAACCATGGTTCAACTAAATACCATGATGTTCCATACCAAATTAATATTTAGATTTGCTATATTTTTTCAAATTTTACTTTATTAAACTTTTGTTGAGATGTAAGTTTATATTTAATTGTTTAAGTCTATGTCATTTTTATTTGTAAATGTTAATTGTATAATGGTCATTTGCCCTATATACTTACATCTATTTTGTAGATTTGGATACAACTTTTTATCTATAAACGGGTCTAATTTAGATGAAAAACACTAAACAATTTGGAATACGAGTTTAAGTTTTCAAACATGATTAATAAGTGGATCATGTTATGGATTAAAGCATCTAAGATGTGAACTTATTTAGACAAGAGCATGGGACATGAGAGATTTAGTTCTAACTCAAATTGCTAGTCTTAATTCTATCTCTCAAAATTAAATTTCAATATTTTTTACTATCAAATTAATGTATTTTAAACTTGTGAACATTGTGATCCTCTATGCTGCCATATAGCTATCCATTTCATTGTTGGGGGAAAAAATGATAATACAAGCAAATTGCATCACTTTCCATCTTCCTGAATGACAACAAACAAGAAAGTTGAATAGGTCCTTGGTTGTTAAATATGTACAATAAGAAAGGAGAAAGGAGGAAAAACCAAAAGGGAGAAAAAATGAAGAGTGCTATTTTTTTTTACTCTACAGTTCCAAATTTAGATTTCAAAATTCAAAAAGAGAAAGCTGGCTTTTCTCCATTAAGGAAATAATAAAACCTATATATGTTAGATTATCTTTCCCAATCAACTGTAATATCTCAAAATATTATTCGTCATTCTCCATTGGTGGTCTTTTTCTCACATCGGTTGGTATCCGGAGCAACTCCTAATTTGTAAGCACATGCCTATTTTTTCTACGCACATTGTTTTCTAAGGTAGATTAGCCTGGTTGAACCCAACACTTGCTTCATCACTTGACATGACTTATTGTTCATTTATTTTTAATTAGAAAGACCATGACTATTGTTAAAATGTAAATTAGTAAGACGCCACTAAAATTTTGATGACTACACATCGACGATGACAATGTTGTCATGTTGACAATTTATCAATGAATTATTGACTATATATGAAACTTCGCCTCTAAAGCTGGTTTGAGGTTCCTTCCAGGCTCCAGCAGTAGGTATATTTCACTCTCAAATCAAACACTCCAAAATTTTCCCATTATATGGTAGCAATTGACAATGGCCATTCTCTTGACAAAAAGGCATGACATTTCCCAAATTTGATGTATTAGCTTTTGCTCCGCCGGGGGGTTGGTGGGGGGACCCTCAATATGACCATAATTATCTGCAAGTATATGAAAATAATCTAGAATCTCAACAAACTTAATATACGAATTAATAAATTTTCCTGACATAAAGTTAGGAGTATCCTCTAAGATTCACATGAATACCCTAAATAATAAACCAAGACAAGGCCAAAATTGAGGAGTTTCCTTTAGTTAATAAAACACATAGGAAAAACATTTTAAAGTGAGGAGCATTATGATAAACACGCTCTCTCTCTCCCCTTATGATGCTAACCCTATTGTGCTCAAGGAGCTCTTCTGCACATATTTCCAAAGATATTAAAGGTGCAAAGCTACATTGTTGATGGTGTATTCTTGACTAAGTGGTCCTATGCCTATGTCTAGTTTAGTAAGGTTAGGTTAGGCTTCCAAGAAGAGCAAACTTAAATTATTGAGGAATGCTAGAGGTGTTTTCAGCATATACACTCTGATGTTTAAGTCAACAAGGGTAGTTAAGAATAAGAAACCAATGAGAGAAGGGAAGTGGCTATGATTGGATTCTCGCACCTAGAAGGGTAGTTCTTTATTTGTAGGAGAGGAAGGTATGAGTTTGCTAGGTAGTTAGCATCTTGTGGAAACCCCATAACTTGAATTTGCGTAGAGAGGTTTGTTAGGCATGGTCCCCTTGCCAATCCTATTTGACTCCTCTTCTTCTTTATTTATTGGGCTTATATGTCACAGGTTGATTCCACCTTAAGGAAGCCTATGACAAGAAATCACCACTAACACTTGTCCTTTATTAATTGAACGAGCCTAAGAGACAATCTAAGAAAGTTATAAAATTTTGTTATGAGTTTTAGGCTTAACCAACATCATACATTGCTAAGGAAGATCATATCTTAGCGTGTAGACAATTCAAGTAACAACCTTTGGATAAAAGAAGAGACAACAAGACTGACCACCCATCATAGATCGGCTTGACTCTTTCGTCCTCCCCAAAAAAAAAGGCAACATCTTCCTCTACAAGGAGCATCACCAACTCTTTAAAGTACAAGATCAAATACTAATGATAATCTAAAACTAAGATATTGCTACATTGCTTGAAAAAGAGGCATAAAAACCTAACAACCCAATACACTAACACCTAACAAATTATGTGCTTTCTATGAATACGTCCACTCCAACTAGCCTCAAAACAAGGCGAAATGGAAGACAACTCACGATTCCCAATAACCAATGCTTAACTAATGTGATGCGTCTCAAACTAACCAAAGAAAAAGTGTTGAACAAATGACAAGATATAACAAGAGTCTTGATACTATAACAGTTTCTTACCATTAATAAAGCATCTTTTCCTCAACCATCGCTTTAGAAATAAGTGAACACACTATTTCCAAGCATCTCTAATCAAAATACAGCTCAATCATATACTAACTTATGAGCTCAACTTACTAACATGCCTTAATTGCAAGCCCACGACTTACTCATACCTCTTTAGGCCTACGAACATCTCTAAGCCTCTAGCCTCTCTATAGGCAACAAAGGCAGCGTACAAGCCACCATTAACCCTTACATATAAGGTTGCATCTCCCAGCCTCTTATCTCTCTACATAAAAACAAAGGTAACCTCTAAGCATATCAACCCTCATAAAGGTCACATCCCTCAACCCTTAACCATCGTACAAGTACACAAAGGTGGTCTCCAAGCCTATTGACCCTTACAAAGGTCACATCCTTTAGCCACTTTCCTTCCCACCGACATGCAAAGGTAGCTTACAGGCTAAACAATCCTTACAAAGATTATGTCCTTAAGACCCATTAAACCAGCTACTCTCACCCCTAGAGGAATAAGTTCTTTTACCCAACTGTATCTGATGAAGAACTCGTCAATGAGGCTTTTATCCTACTATGACAAATTAGGATGCTTGGCTTCATAAGACTAGTTCCTTACAAGTAGGTACTCTTAACAAGGAAAAGGATCCTTAGTCACTAACAATTGTATTTCACTTCATAGGCCAACTCCTAACAAAGTACAATACTAACATGATACTCCATTAACTAATAGTCACAATAGAGTTGCTTAAAGGAAAAATTTGCTTACCTTGCAGACTAACACTCATACCCAAGCTATCAAAACGGGATAAAACACCCTCATACTATACACCTCTATCGAGCAAAACTCATCATATACAATGAAACACAAAGAAAATGAAATTTCATTATAGGATGCCCAACGATACTTACAACATCCGTTACGCCTCAAAGTAACGTAATTGCAACAGTCCCACCATATAAACCAACCTAAAATAGTAGTTGGCCTCACAGCCACTATCGTAAATTTGATTTACATAATGTATCAATGATTACCCACTTTGAAGTAAACAAGTCGCATGAAAATACCAAAAAAATTATATATAGAGATTTAAAACATATTTATACAGATATATATTGACTCTAATATCCTAGGACATGTTTACACATCATAGTAGTTTAAGATAAGAAAAATTTACACGATTAGCTTCACATGACCAAGATTTATTAGCAAAACTCTTAAAAGCCTTATAGTTCCTCCAATTTAAGTCCTCACTCCACCAAAATCTCTAAAAGTACTAACCTCTGGGCAATTAAAATGCTGCATTTATGTCAACACCTATAAAAAAATCTATAAGGGTATGAACAACCAACAGTTTAGTAAGTTGGGACAAAGATATAAGACTGTACAACAATCATAAGTAAAGTTACTAAACAATTAATTAAATTAAATGCAATGCAATGCAATCGTAAATGCTAACACATAATGTTGTTCGATCCGTTATGAAATTAGAAAAATTTCACCTACTCTAGTTTAAAGAGTTTTAGCATAATGCAACAGTTGACGATTAAACCCAGGTTTGTATAATGGAGACATCCCTCCTCCCATGACTATCCTTCAAACCACTACCCCCATTTTTACCGTAACCTTCTCTCCTATCGCTTGGTTTAACTAAGGATGAAGAATGGACCATTATACTACAGCGCTATCACTTTTGAAGGTATTGATATTTAGTTGGAGAACTTAATTGACCCCTAATGAGTTATAATGCATGTCCGGTTACATTTTTATGTCAAATTTAATTAAGTCCATTTTTGAGATAAGCAAACAGGTTTACACAGTACAAACAATTGCAAACCATAACAGTGAACCAATAGAGTAAATCAATTTTAGAGACATACAAGCAAGTTACTTACAAGCACAATTAAATACAATCCTAAGCCTCTGAGTACTATAAAACAATATCCCAAAATACAATGTTGTATTGATCCCAAACTTACTTGGAGTCTCCCACTTACTCTTTAGGGTATGATGTGGGTCATATTACCACTGCTCATTCCTATAATAAAAATATCATTTTAGTATTTATACACTTATTATGTATAAGCTTCAAATTATTATTTTTAGTTTAAAATTATAATTTTACTTAGTTTTTTAGATTTTATGTTGCCTATAATTGAGCTCATTCTAATCCAGTCTCTAGTTCAACTTTTAAATCAATTCTTAAATCAAGCTCTAGTTCAATTTCTGATTACAATTTTATACATAAACCTTAGGAACTCCCTTTGTTCCATTCTGTAAAGTTCAACTAACTACCTTTTAGATATATTAAGTTTCTTATTTAGTTCCTAATCAATGTTCTAGTCCATTCTATACAACTTACTCTTGATCCAGCTTTTGAATTTGCTCCTAATTTGATGGTACTCTATATTTTGAACAGAATTCCTAAAATTTTACTCTTAAACCAACATCATAGTATTCTTAATAGCCTAATTATCACCTTAATTTACATCAACATCCCCTCCTTCATTTATCTCCATCATTCACATATTATAGATTTAATCATACTAAACTTACAACAATCAAATCTAATGCTCCCAACACTAAAAATTTCATCTCTCAACATTATTTATCATTCCAAAATATTAAAATACACCCTAAATTAGAATCTACATCAATTTATTAATAAATTACTAAATAAATTTAAGAAATTTGTCTTTTATTAAGATTTTAAGGTTTAAAAATTTAGATAAAATTATGGAAAGTGATTTTCAAGAAAAACTCTTCATGGTAATTTAACAAAAATCCGAAGCAATATATAGAAAAATTTTGGGCTCAAAAATATATTAATAAGGCATTTGAAAACAAAAACGAAAATAAACTCAAATTTAGTGATTTTTAACGGCCTTATATTGCAAGACTTAATTTCATCCAAATAATTATTTTTTCCTAAAACTATATACAAAAATATTCAAAAATACAAATTTTAATAATTTTCTATTAAAATTTAGTATTTCTAATAAATTGTAAAAAAATCAAGTTGAAATCAAGCTTACTGTATTCTCAACTTCCACCCACTAACGATGGCTTCACCCTTGTCAGTAGCACCTAATAGTAGCCCAACTACCAGGTAGTGGTGGTCATCTCCTCCCACCCAAGCAGTAGTTTGGCAATTGTACTCGAAACTAGTCTTAGTTATACCTAATTTTTTCTATTTTTCTAAAAATAGCTATTTCTCTCTCTCTCTAACCTCTCAGTAATTTTTGCTGAATCCTAACTAACTAAAATGAATTTCAAATGGGTGTTCCTAAATTTATAAGGTAGGTTAGATAGTTTCTTGAATTTCTTCTTGCCAAACATCTATTATCATTTTGCTTTTCCCCTTATTACGTGTCCTAATCTTATTTAAGTGTGACCAATTTATTTCCCCTAGTTACCATGTTCATTTCTAGAATTTTCCTTAAGTGACACACATTTTTCTTAATTTTTATTATTTTTCTTTAATTTATTTAGTATTATTTTAGTATATATTAGGTATTTTAAGTAATTTCGAGTATTTTTACCTATACGTAAATATATATATATAGTACAGATAAATACCCATAAATATTATTTAAGTTATTTTATGATTTTTAGTATACATATACTTTATTTCTAGCAATTTGTGAATTACTAAAACCCATTTTATGTGTTTTAGATAAATAACGAGTAATATACATATAACTTAATAATATAATTTTTTTTATTTTATTCTCTTAAATCTAAACTTATGGATTTATTTCGAATAATATTCCTAACTCCATTGTAAAATTCGGGCTCGATCAGACAAACTTCCGCAATTGCTCTAAATTTTGTGTACTGAATTCGGAACATCTAATTGCAGAGCTTACAACAACTCAACAAATACAAAATTCTTAAAGAAGGTGAAGGATCCAGCGCCTAGGAAAACTATTGAAAAATGCTTAAAATAATAGCATCTTTGCTCCACCAACAAATCTATAATAGAGGATGGCCCACAAGACAACTACTAAACAAACCTTTAGGAAGAGGAAATTGATAGGAATCAACCTTCGACTGTATCCAAACTGAAGTAGACCTGTCCAAAGCCAAGGCCTATCAAAGCTTACCGAAGCCAAGCAGAAGCTAGAAGGACGAGAGGAAGAAAGATAAATACTCAGCATCAAGTCTGTCGTCAATTAAGGTGGGGAGATACTACAAAGCTGAGTACTCAAGACCAAAGAACTACTTGGCACAGCATCAAAAGGCTCATGTTGACTGATTTTAGGACTAGACGATTGTAGGCTAACCTTTCTAGTATCTCAACCAAACACTAAAAGACTTCAGGGATTCCTTCCTAAACCCATACATCCAATTACGAATCTCGTATGGTTCAAATACTACTCCTTCCAAGACATGCCAAGTGACTGCATGCCAACTCCCCTTGTAAAACGCACAGTTTTGTATTCTTGTACATGTTTTCCTTTATTTTATTATGGGCTTAATTCTTTAGGGTTTAAGGCTTGGTACATTATTTACAGTTTTGCCACTAGGGTTTATGACTTGCTTTAAATAGCAACATCTAGAGTACATAAACGTCAATAAACAAAATCAGATAAGAAAAGTATATTCTTGCAATTGGAATCTTTTCCTTTTTAAGCAAGGCTACTCTTGAGTTAATATTTGCTAGATTATCGAGTATAGATTAAGCTTTTTAATCTTTCCCGTATTCTTATCAATCTTGATCTTAAGATTGTAGTGAACCCCTTCATTTGAATCTTAAGTAACATTTAGTGTTCGTGAGTTGTATCAAACCCTATTTTGAGCTAAAACCCCTAATAATGTTTGTATGCTGGTGACTAATATATCCATTCACATTCAATCTTGATCTTGAGATTGTAGTGAACCCCTTCATTTGAATCTTAAGTAACATTTAGTGTTCGTGAATTGTATCAAACCTTATTTTGAACTCAAACCCCTAATAATGTTTGTATGCTGGTGAGTTATATCCATTCACATTCACCGTCAAATTTAACCATCTCACTCCCTGTCCATCATACCCATTCGACCCATTCTGCCTTTTTCAAGATCCACTGTTGTTCCTTCGATCCATATCATCTTAGTATCAAAGCTTTAGGGAGATACGCATACTAGTGTTCCTCAAAGTTTGATTGGTGGTTTGTACCTCCCTGTTAATCATTGTTCTGTAGTATAGTATACTATTCGTAGCAGTTATTTGTCAGTAGAAATAGCTACAAAAGCCAAATAGTGGTTGTTTCTGCGTTATTGTAATTGTAGTTTATTGTTTGTTTGATTTTTTGGAAAATTACTGTACGAACAAGAATGTCGGAGGATAGTGTCAACAACACTGGTGATAATTCTCGCGGAATTTTGAGATGACGTATTGATAACTTGAAATATCAGACATAGTTAAACTGCAGCCATTCAACTCTCTGGACGAGCTAATTAATTTGGCCTTGAGAATAGAGAGACAGAGGAGAAGAAGGCATTAGAGATCTATTAGTCGACCTCAACAAGGTAGCCCTGAGCTTGAGAGGTATGCCGAAAGAAGGAAAGAAAAGAAGATGGAGAAAGGAGAGCCTAACCGACCTGTCCATGCCGAGAAAAGGATTGCCAAGAAAGAGAAGGCACATGACAACAAGGCCCGAGAGGTAAAGTACTTCAAGTGCTCAGGCTACGGATACATTACGTCTCAATGTCCGAATAAGAGAGTCATGGTCTTGAAAGGCAAAGGACCCAATGCCCAAGTAGAAAGTCAGAGTAACAGGAGTTCAAAAGATAGATTAATCAAAGAATTTGTCTATCCCAAAGACCTAGATAAACTCTTAGTTATGGCAATATGAGCTAACCTAAAGGTAGATCTTGAACAAAGCGAAAACTTATTCCATATGTGGTGCCTAATGAATGGGAAGACCTATTCCCTAATTGTCGATGGAGGAAGCTACACCAATATCATCTTTACCGAATTAGTAGAAAAGATGAAATTGCTGACCTACCCACACCCCCAACCTTATAGATTGAAGTGATTTAATGACAAGGGTATGGTCCACATGCATAAGCAAGCTCGAATCACATTCAAGGCAAGACAGTACAAGGACAAAATTGATTCGATGTGGTCCCAATGAATGCTATGAATTAACTTCTTAGCCGACCATAGGAGTTTGATCAGAAAGTGATCCAAGACGAATTCCTCGACACCTACACTGTTTGGAAGGATGGGAAGAGCTATCTCTTAACCCTGATGAGCATTGAAGAAATCTAGAGATACTCGGCACCCATGGTAAAGCTAAAAGGGAGAAGGAGCTTATTCGGCATCCTAGCCCATGCTAAACATGAAGTGTCTAGGACGACTTCCTTTCAGACCTGCGGTAATGATGGGACTCAGCCTCCAACTATATCCAAGCTGAGGTAAACCTATTCAAAGCCGAGGCCTATTAAAGCTTGCTGAAGCCAAACAGAAGCCAAAAGGACAAGAGGAAGGAAGATAAACACTCGGCATCAAGTCTGTCATTAGCTAAGGTGCCGAGATACTACAAGGCTAAGTACTCAAAACCAGAGAACCACTCGAGACAGCATTGAAAGACTCGTGCTACTTGATTCTAGGACTCGGCGATTATAGGTCGACCTTTCTGGTATCTCAGCCAAACACTACAAGACTTTGGGGACTCCTTCCTAAACCCATACATCCAACTGCCGACCTCATTCGATTCAAATATTACTCCTTCCAAGACATGCCAAGTGACTATATGCCGACTCCCCTTGTAAAACGTACAATTTTGTATTCTTGTACGTGTTTTCCTTTATTTTATTTATGGGCCCAATTCTTTAGGGTTTAAGGCTTTATACATTATTTACCGCTTTGCCACTAGGGTTTAAGACTTGCTATAAATAGCAACATCTAGAGATAGACATAAGTGTATGTCAATATATGAAATCAAATAAGAAAAGTGTATTCCTGCAATTGGAATCTTTTCTTTTTTGAGTAAGGCTACTCTTGAGCTAGCATTTGTCGGATTATCAAGTATAGATTAAGCTCTTTAATCTCTCCCGCATTCTTATCTATTTTAACCTTGAGATTGTGGTGAATCCCTTCATTTGAACCGGTTAGTGAGTTGCATCTAACCTTCATTTGAATCCCCAGCAACATTTAGTGTTCATGAGTTATGCCGAACCCTATTTTAAGCTCAAACCCCTGATAGTGTTTGTATGCTAGTGAGTTTTATCCATTCACATTCACCATCAAATTCAACCATCACACTTTCTGTTCGTCATACCCATTCGACCCATTCTACCTTTTTCAAGATCCACTACTATTCCTTTGATCTATATCAAAAACCAAACAACATCTTCCATAAGCCTATAAAAACCTTGCCTCATCAATGTCCATAACCATCACTTCCATAACTAAAACCTAGAAGCTACAAGCATCAAAGCACTAGATGGGTTATCCCTCGCAATCCTTTTAGGGAGCCAATTGAAGTCATACTCAAATTCTTACTCTCATAAGAGTCTCTTGAAATATTCCAAGTGCTAAATGCCAGTCTTTAACTAAAGCTCCTGCCACTCATCACTCTTTTAATACTCCTCTAAGATCTCTTGTTTATCTCGATGCATATACTCCTCCAACTCAGCTACCTACTAGTCTTATCTCCAAGCATGCTCTTCCAGCTCTTGTATAAGGCTTTTAAGTCACATCTTTTCCAAAATAAGCCTTAAAACATCCACTTTGATTGCATAAGGACCTCCATGGCTCAAACAAAATCACCATCCTATACTACCCTATTCCTCTCTTATCGAGTGCCCTTTAGACAGCAAATGGCCTTTTATATCTATTATCAACTATCTCCATATCCTTCCAAACTTAGTCCATACTAGCTTTAGCAACCTTCAACCGCTCATAAGCCACCTCAATCTCCACAATAATGTACCTTCCTTCAACTTTACCATCTCTTATTTATCGATCAAGCTAGTTACACTCCTATACTACATTATTCCATTCCCCCTATAGTTGATCTACATGTTTCAACTCGATTTGCAATTTTATCAACCAAACGTGAACACCAATAAGGCCTACAAAATTCAAATTACATTAGAATTTTGTAACAACAAAGTTCCCAAGAACAAAATTTATAAGGTCTCTATACTCTCCATGTATTGACTATGGTACAATATCTCCAATACACCGTCTATCCCTCCAAAGCATGTCGTAGAATAGGCAAGAGCATAAGTGTGGATCTCTAAAAGTTATGTCCCCTCAATGCATCTCATTATAATTGGAATAATAAGACAAAGATATTAGCTCCTTCTTAAAATGCATTATCTCATCCTAAAAGCACATTACTTTGTCTCAAAATAGATATAACACTTTATTCCATGTACTTCTTAGAGACCTATGATCATATAACTTACTTGCTTTTTCATCTTATATCACATCATATATTGTTTTTGTTCTCTTCATCTCTTTTAATAGACTTAGCTCCAACTTTCAAATGCTTTATACTTGATAATAGCCTTTGTAAAAACGTTGTCCCTCAAATCTTTGTGGTCCTTGTTTGCTAATTTTCTTGATTGTTAAAAATATGTATTTATGATTCTTTCCTTATTTATGCCTTCTAGAAAGTGTATCTTCCTTCTTTCCATGATTTATTTCTCATTCATTTCTATAAGATATTATGTAAAGTATCCCTTAACTTGATGAGATATATTGTCCAAGTATATCTTCTCTTTACAGTTGGGTCTTAACCTGTTATTATTTCCTCAAACTACTTCTGCCTACATAAAGCTTTTGACAATTGTCTGTCCTTTGAACATTCTTTTGTCTTTCTTCTAAACATTATTTCGCTTATCTTCTGACCATTCTTTAGGTTCTATCTTGTAACTTGTAAACTAATAACTCTTAAGCTTGTGAAATATCCTTGAAAATCAAACTTTTCTTTTCTTCCTTCATCTTTAAATTTTGTTCTCCTTAGTCCTTTCAATTCTGATTATTACTTATAGATGTTCTAAACTTATTATTCTGGTTCTAATTAGCATTTGCACTTGTCTTTCTAATTCTAATCTTGTCTTTCAAGTTCTAATATTTTCCTTTAAATTCTAATCTTTTCTTTGTGAACATCATCTTTGGTTCCATAAAATTTAAACTTATTCTACAAACTCAACAACTTGATCAGTAATTTGAAATGTAGATATTTTATTATCATCAAAACGTCTTTCATGGTGCTTTTAATAGAGGGGTCCATAGTGATGAACTACCGACCAGTAGTCCCATTACTCGCGTACAACTCCAAGGACTGCAATCCTTCACCTAAAAAATTCTCTCTCGGTAACCTACTGATGACGAGAAAGTTTACACCGAAGGAAGGTGGCTGAACTCCTTGAGCTCCCTGTATTGTCATACTATGATCTATGCTCTCGGTAGTAATGATGCCAACCATTCCCTAGCCGAAGACCCTGTGCCAAGTAATTCGACCAACTTCTACTAAAAGGTTCTTACTGAGTGAGGAGAGACTCACTTATCGGCCAAATAGTTCTCTCTTGGCATACTATCATCTCTCTTGTCCTGATCCCTTTATTACCGCAACATCTTGATCCCTCTCACTTGATGTGCTTAGAGAATATTTATATGGGACCAATGTTGCACTGCCACCTATCGACCTCGTCTAACATTGTACCACTTTTTCTATTTTTGTCTTTTGTCCCTTTTACCATTTTTTGTATGTACTAGGAATCTCCTTTTTGTATGTATCTTGTAATTTCTTTATTTGTAATGTTGCCTTAGGAACTTACTATAAATAGTCCCTTTCTCTTGTAAGCTAGATATAACTTAGATATTAATACTGAATATTCTGCTCTTGTGAGACAATTCTCTCCAAGTCCATCTTTCTTACACTCTTATCTAATCTTACCGAATATCTTAGGAATAGTGGTAGGTAGACCTTAACATCAACTTGTATGTCATATTAAGTGAAGTGTCAAGTCATATTATGTTCGTTGGTGAGTCACATCCTCCGAACAGCTTCACATCAACTACTCTTATTCGTCTATGGACCATTTCCTTCTAATTTTCTTCATTATTTCAAAAGACCCATTTTAGTCAGATTTGCCAGGTAAGTCTTAATGATCACTAAACTCCGAGGCATACCATATAATTTCCTAGTATTAGAGCTTGAGGTTAAGAGCGAGAGCTGTGTAGTAATAGTCAGTCTGTTGTTCGATATATTTGTGTATGTGTTGAAAGCATTTGAGTGAAGTGTCTTTACTAAAGCTTTGTGTCAAGAATGTCGAACCCTAGTGTATAATGAGAGATTAACGATGTCGAGAGTGACACTCATGGTCGTGGTCGAAACAAACACCACATACTACTGATGAGTAGATACAAGATCTTGCAGCTATTATAGCTAACTTAGCTATCTCAGAAAACAAGGTCCTAGAAACTAAACTACATGAGAGAGTAGTTGAGTAAGGCTAAGAAATGAGAGACAGGCCGAGGAGGCAGATGAACGAGTGAGCTCCGAAATCCTTTCCAGTGAACTAAGCACCACCATGACGTGCTAAGAAAGTCATGAGGAGAAGGTTCGAGTTAGACAAAGTGGAAGAATACGAAGAAGAAAAAGACCAGTATGTTGGGATTGATAAGCGCGAGTTCAAAGCACCAAAAGGTACCAAACATCTTAAGGTACAAATTCCAAGCTTTAACAGGTCTGGTAGTGCTGATGACTACCTGGACTGGGAAGAGAAGATCGAAAAGATATTTGACTTCTATGATTATGAAGATGTTGTCCGCATTAGAGTAGCTACATTAGAATTTTCTAGATATACGGCAATATAGTGAAAGAAGCTACAAAATGTTCGCCTAAGGACCCAACACGAGGTCCGAACATAGAACAAGATGAAGAGAGTTCTGAGAAGTAAGTTTACTCCTAAACACTATGAATAAGACACTTTCCGACAACTCTAAGACTTGAGGTAAGGTAATAGATCCATAGACGACTATGTCTGAGAGCTTCAGTTACTTATGATATGATGCGATATCGATGAGCTTGAGACTAGAACTATAGCACAGTTCATCTCTAAACTACAGGCTAAGATTGGTAACATCGTAGAGCTGTGGAGCTTCATAACTCTAGATGAAACCATCTGTGTAGCCCAAAGTGTTGAAAGACAACAGCGGAACTAGGTTAGTCGATTACCGAGTAGCCGAACACTGATGCCGAACAAGAGTGGCCTACCAAGCCGACCAATGAATGACAGAGTTTCAAATAGTTACAAGGTGGAACGTTGAGGTCACATGCTGAGCCTACCAGACGAGGGCTAAAGTAAGAGCAAGACCGAGGACCCTGAGATCCGAAGAGACTAAGGTCAAAGTTCAAGGAAGAAAACCCAAGAAATCAAATGTTTTAAATGCCTTAGCTATGAACACGTGACTAGTCAATGTCCGAACCGCCGAGTCATGACCATAAAGGGAAACAAGCCCCAATTTGAAGTAGAAAGTGTGAGTGAAGGAGAGAAAGAAGTGGCAGCCGATTAGATGATGGAAGAATTTGAGGAAGATCCAGATGCCAAGAGACCTCTTAAGGATGGAGCTAAGTATTACTTTGTAGTTCGACAATCTCTCAGTACTTTTGTAGCTTACTAGAATGAGCAAAGAGAGAACCTCTTTTATACAAATTGTCGGGTGAATGGCAAGCTATGCACCATGATCATTGACAGAGGGAGTTGTACCAACGTCATTGCATAAGGGATAGTTAGGGCCATGAAATTGCCAACCCTTCCACACCCCAAGCCATACAAGATTCACTAATTAAATGAGAAAGGAGGACTACATGTTTCCAAGCAAGTCAAAGTACCGATTACTATTGGTGATAGGTATATAGACGAAGTGTTGTGTAATGTCTTTCCCTTGTGTGCATCTCACATATTACTAGGCCGACCATAGCTATTTGATTTGAGAGTGTTACATGATGGGTATAGAAACACCTACACGTTCCAAAAAGATGAGAAGAAAATTATATTAGCACCTATGAGTCCTAAGGAAGTACAAAAAGCCTAAGAAAAGGTTGGTAGATTTGTACAGCGAAAGTCCTTGGTGATTTCCTGAGCTCAGTTTACATAAGAGGTCAAGGCCAAGTACTAAATGCCCCTTTTAGTTAAGAGATTCTTAGAGGTTAGGGAGGCCGCAAACTTACCTGCCGAAGTGCAACAACTACTTCAAGAATTTGCTAACCTCTTCCATGACGAGATGCTGAAGGGTTTACCTCCCTTAAGAGGTATTGAGCATTGCATCGACCTCTAACCAGGGCTTGTCTTGCCAAACCATCCCGCTAACAGGCTCAACCCAGAGTAGGTAGCTAAACTGAAGAAGCAGGTAGATGAGTTGATGGATCGTGGATATGTCCATAAAAGCATGAGTCCTTATGTTATACCCACTGTACTCGTGCCAAAAAAGGATGGGACATGGCGAATGTGCATTAACAGCCGAGCTATCAATAAGATCACTATCAAATACCGATACCCGATCCCGCGGCTTATTGATATGCTTGACGAGTTACACAGCGCCTGTACCTTTTCTAAGATTGACCTAAAGAGCAAATAACCACCAGATACAAATGAGACCTAGGGATGAATGGAAAACGACCTTCAAGACAAGGGACAGTCTGTTCGAATGGTTGGTGATGCTGTTCAAACTAACTAATGTGCCAAGTACGTTTATACAGTTGATGAATCATACACTAAGATTGTTCATCGGCAAATGCGTCATGATTTATTTTGGGATTGGTGTTTAACATACTCCATACCAA
The DNA here is from genome assembly GCA_024138005.1 of Lumnitzera racemosa. Taxonomy (NCBI): domain Eukaryota; kingdom Viridiplantae; phylum Streptophyta; class Magnoliopsida; order Myrtales; family Combretaceae; genus Lumnitzera; species Lumnitzera racemosa. The sequence goes on from JAMXBC010000011.1 coordinate 65,370,106, forward strand.
GAAATTATTCGGCAACCTGAAGAAATGCGTGTTCTATCAAAGCAAGGTTAGATTCCTCGGATATGTTGTTTTAGGGAGTGGCGTTCGAGTTGATGAGGAAAAAGTCAGAGCTATTAATAAGTGGCCTATGCCAACTAGTGCTACCGAAGTCAAGAGCTTCCATAGCCTAGGCTCGTTCTATCGGAGATTTATCCAAAACTTTAACTCTATAACTGTACCATTGACTGAATTGACCAAGAAAAACATTGAGTTTAAATTGACAAAAAAGGCTCAAAAGAGTTTTGAAGATATAAAGTCTAAGTTGACGTTTGCTCTAGTACTCACCCTACTAGATTTTGAGAAGGTTTTTAAGGTTGGACGTGATGCATCTGGTGTTAGCATTGGTGTTGTCCTTATGTAAGAGTGCTAACCCATTGCCTACCTCAGCAAAAAACTCCTAGGTGCTACCTTGAATTACTTAGTCTACAACAAGAAATTCTATGCCCTTGTCTACACACTCCAGAACTAGCAGCATTATTTGTTGCCGAGAGAATTAATCATCTATTCAAATCATAAATCTCTTAAGCATCTTTGCGGGTAACAGAAGGTTTCTCGATGTTATCCAAATGGGTCGAATTCTTGGAAACCTTTTGCTATGTCATTACATATAAGAAAGGAAGCACCAACACAATAACTAATGCACTTTCTCACCATCATAAACTCATCATAGTGTTATAAGTTAAGGTACTTGGATTCAGCACTTTACCAAATCAGTATGAGCATAACCCATATTTTGGACCCTTAGTAACTAGGTGCAGTACTAGAGGAATTGCTGAAGGGTTCTACTTAAGTGAGGGGTTCTTAATAAAGGGCAAGCAGATTTGCGTACCAAGTGGTTCTGCAAGGGAGCTACTGGTTCAAGAAGCTCATGCCAGAGGTCTGGTTAGCCATTTTAGAGAAAAGAGGACGATTAAGATATTGAAAGAGTACTTTTAGTGGCCCAGAATGATAAACAATGTGTACCAAATACTTGAGAGGTGTAAGATATATAAGTATGCAAAAGGGAAGAGAGAGCCCTATGGAGAATATACACCCTTACCAATTCTCAAGCGACCGTGAACCGATCTAAGCATGGATTCATGCTCAGCTTTCCCTACACACTGAAAAGATACAATTTGATCATGGTAATGGTCGATCAATTCAGCAAGATGGGCCACTTCATTTCCTGCCACAAAACTAATGATACTTTATTCATCGCTAATCTCTTTTTGTAGGAAATTATATGACTACATGGAGTTTCGAGAAGTATTGTGTCCAACCGTAATTCGAAATTTATGAGCTTCTTTTAGAAGACCTTATGGAAGAAACTCGACACTAAGCTCCTATTCAGTACCTCTTGCCAACCCTAGACAGACGGCCAAACTGAAGTAGTTAACAAAATCGTTGGTAACCTCCTGCCTACCACTGTTGGAAAGATCTCTCGCAATTAGGATTTATGCCTGCCAATCATTGAATTTACCTACAATCGCTCAACTCACAACTTAATCGGAACATCACCATTTGAGGTTGTTTATGGACTTAACTCAAACCTACCCAAGGATTTAATTAACAACCCGACTACATAAGGGGAAAGTCAATCCAGCCTACAACGTGTCAAAGAGTTCTAAAGGTTACATCAGAAGATTGCCAAGTAATTGGCTAAAACTGTAGCTCGACAAAAGGAAGTGAGAAACTGTAGAAGGAGACGAGTCATTTATAACCCTAGGGACTTTGTTTGGGTCCATCTTAGCAAGAAACGCTTCCCTAACAGAAGAACCAACAAACTATCTCCCAAAACAGATAGGCCCTACAAGATCCTAAGGCACATTAATGATAATGCCTATGAAATTAAGCTACCCAAAGGTTTTGGCGTATCTACCTCCTTTAACATCGCCAATTTGACTCCCTATATGCCTAATGATGACAAAGACCAAGATTTGGGTGAAGGATTGCAACCTCGAGGAATTGATGAACTGCCAACCAGAGATCCCTTTACTCGCGTATGGCTCCGAGGACTATAATCCCTCACCCAAAGAATTCTCTTTCGGTAAGCTACTAATGACGAGAAAGTTTACACCAAAAGAAGGTAGTTGAACTCCTTGAACTCCCCACATTGTCATGCTATGATCTATGCTCTTGGTGGTGATGATGCTGACCATTCCTTGGCTAAGGACCCTCTACCAAGTAATCCGATCAGCTTCTGTCGAGAGGTTTTTACTGCGTGACAAGAGACTCACTTATCGGCCGAATAGTTCTCTCTTGACATACTACCATCTCTCTCGCCTCGGCCCTTTATTGCAGTAACATTTTAATCCCTCTTTTGCTGTGCTTAGAGAATATTCGTACGAGATTAATGTTGCACTGCCACCTTGCCACCTGTCCACCTCGTCTAACATTATACCACTTTTCCATTTTTTTCTTTTGTCCCTTTTACCCTTTTTCATATGTACTAAGAATCCTTTTTTTGTATATACTTTCTTTAATTTCTTTATTTGTAATATTGCTCTAGAAACTTACTATAAATAGTCCATTTCTCTTGTAAGCCGAATATAACTTAGATATTAATACTGAATATTCTATTCTTATGAGACAACCCTCTCCAAGTCTATCTTTCATACACTCTTATCTAATCTTATCAAGTAGCTCAGGATTAGTGGTGAGTAAACCTTAACATCAACTTGTGCATCATATCAAGTGAGGTGTCAAGGCGTGTTATGTTCGTTGGTAAGTCACATCCTTCAAATAACTTCATGTCAGCTACTCTTGTTTGTTTGTGACCCATTTCCTCCTAATTTTCTTCGATATTTTAGAGAACCCATTTTAATCAAATTTGCCACAATAAATCCTAGTGATAACTAAGTTCCTAGGCACACCACCTGAATTCCTAGTTGCCAAACAAACTCACACCTTCCTCTCGTATAAGCAAAGAACTACCTCTCTAGGTATAGGATCTGCAACTAGCCACTCTCTCTTTCATTGATTACTTATTCTCGACCACTCATACTGACTTAAGTATCAAAGTACACAAGCTGAAGCACCTTTGGCATCCCTTAATAGCTTACGTTTGCTCTTCTTATACCTCAATAGCTTACGTTTGCTCTTCTTATAGTCCTAACCTAGCTTACCAAGCTAGATGCAGGCCCAAGATCACTGGGTTTGTTAATACACCATCAATGATACTATAATTGTAGGTTTTGAGAGAGAGAAAGAAAGAGGAGAGAAAGTGGCATAGAAAATTGAATAATATGTTTGGCGCCTTAAATGAAGAGCAAAAATAAGTGAAAAATGATTTCAGTTTAAAGTCCACATCTTTTCTCATTGGAATTGGAAGGAAATAGGAGGATATGGTTGGTAAATTATTTCTTATAACAATATTCGAATAAAATGGGGATAATTTTATTAAATTCTAACTTATTTCCCTCCATTTCCTTTTTAAAAATAAACTGACCATTCTCCTTCATATGTTCTAGAAGCAAAGTATAATTTACACTTCATTCCATTTTTACAGGTTTCTCTTTATTTCCTCCTATTGCTACTTATTTCTCTTCTATCAAAAACTTCCAAATTTAGCATAAGATTCTTATGAAAAGAGGGTTATTCTAGCTCAAAAACATTTTAATTGAAAATATATTTCCATTTTGTCTCAAATAAATGCAAAGAATAAATAAATAAATTTATTTTAAATATGCTATGACTGCCTTATATAAGGTTACTCACGCTAACATATCTTGTTCTATTGGTTTTGTCTTAGAAAGCTTGCCTTTCTAACTTGTATTCCTTATAGTGTGCCGTTGAAATAAATTCAGCAACCCTCATTCAAATAGTCCTTCGAAGGGTTTAGATGGTTCACCTAATTTATAAAGGGCATTTGATGCCAGAGAATGAAGGTGCTGGAATGGGTGTTCAAATATTAGCAATTGTACTTATCTTATGTGCATCTAATGCAACCCATAATTTCTCTAGCAGGAAGATTCCTTTGGGAAGCTTATAGATCCTTCTAAGAGTAGTTGTCGTGCATTAGAGTGTGAGCTAAATATTGTAACTAAATGATTCTTATTCTCTTCATACTTTGTTCTTTTGTATACCATTCTTGCAATTTTATTTTTTTTTTTGAGAGAGAAAAGTTTAGTGCATAAGTGAGTTCTTACGTCATAATCCAAAAGCATTGACTTATTATTATATGTGAGAAAATACTTGTATATCTACGTTTGAGTTTTTGAATGCGATTGAAGGCCAACTAACTCATCCTCTTGGTTTATAGCTAGTACTTCAACAGTTTTACAAGTTAAAAATAGGAATATAAAACCATTCCTTTTGGAAATCCTTATGTTTGAGGGTTTTTGTTTGATGCTTAACAAATTAGATCAACAATAAGAAAATAATTATGATCCCAAACAGTTAACCTAATGATTAAAACTTAAAATATACTCATAATAATTTATATAAAATCTTAGGTTTAAATCTCACGATAAATACTTATTAGGATATCTATATAATGCAAACTATTATTATCCATTGTATGAGTTTTATAGAATAATTGATATGTTCGAAAATAATCAATTGCTATATAGTCGTGTTCCCACCATTAGCCAAAAAAATAAAAATAATTATATGAAAAGTTTTTACTTTTTAGTTGACTCGATTGATAGTCGGAGATGAATGGTGAATTTTGCAGCTGTAGGGTAGTTTTGGGGAATGGGGTTGATGATAGTTTTTTTTTTTTTATCGGGATTTTATACTATCTATGTCTGTTATTCTGTACCTTTAATAAGAAGTGTTTGGATTCAAAACCCACGTAAAACTTATTTCAAAGTACAAAATTACCCGAGTAAAGAAAGCCCACTAGTCCAAAAAAAAAATGCCACCCCAAAGAAAAATGAAGACCCATCAAGACGTCCAAGGAAAATGATGGATTCAATTTCAAGAAGACAAGTCTTGCTCACATACAATTTTTAAAGCCCATTTACTTGTCCAGCTAACTCCAGTCCACGAAAGAAGCCGAAACTCCCACGAGAATCGTCAGCCCATGCTCACGTTCACTAGAAGGGAGATCATGCTTCCAAAATGAGATAGGAAAGCAACTAAGTAAAAGGAAGGAGAAAAGATACTTCGAACTATGGCTGATAATGTGGGTCTCGATCCATCAATCTACAACACGACACGTGACTCTAAATGGGCTTACTTAAATCTTAAAATGAGAGAAACTGTTTGGACCTACATTCAGATTCGTCTTCAGCATTTAAACCTGCTAACAAATCCAATGCATGAACAAGTTTTATATATATATATATATATATATATATACCTATTTAAGATTAAAATTTCTAATATTTATAATTTTATTTTATCCTTTTCTTTTCCCTCTTCCTCCCACCCCATCCCCACTCTTTTCTCTTGTGCATTTCTTACACTTCTATTATCAACGTTGCTACTTATCCCCATTCCATCTCACTTATTATTGTTTTTGTCCACCTCCAATTTTATAAGAGTAGTACAATATATTTCAAGCTTCATTTCACATACACATCCACTTAGGCATACTTTATTAATTCCTAACCTCATTAGCAAAACTAGTTAGTATTTTTAATAAAACTAAATTGAATAAATTAGGAAAAAGTATAAAAAAAATCACTAACATTTCACATTTTTACAAATCAATTCTTAATCTTTTATTTAGTTTATTTCAGTCTTTAACCTTTCAATATCATATTAAATAAGTCCTTCCATTAAATTATATTAAATTTTCCGTTACCGTGAACACTTGCCACTATATAATTTGTCCACGTATAATTTTTAAATAAAAATAATAAAATAATTATAAATATATATATAGAAAAATGATAAAAATATAAAAAATATATAGAAAAATAAGAAAATTTTAAAAAGAATTTTAAAAAATCTACAAAAGTGAAAAAATAATTATATATTTATATACATATATATATTAACATTTATTTTACAATAAATTAAGATAAAAAAAAATCGTTTTCCAACCATTCTTACGATCCTATTATAGGTGGTCGTCGGCCACTCTCTGGCCTTGAAGTAACTAGAAAACAACCATAATTGAAATAGGTCACAACCCATATGATTTGCTTGATCAAGTAACAACAGTAGCACAATAACAAGGATGAAGATAGATGGTGTTTGAGTATAGTCAAAGATGAATGGTGCACATGATCGGAGAGTCAAAAGCAAAGCTTCGATAGAGGGGATAAGAGCTCATAGAAGTTATTTTGATGTTGAGGTTGATGGATAGTAGAATGGTTTATGTACTGTCCAGCAAGCTACAAATGGCATATGAAGGTGGTTGGATTTCAGTTTTACGAAGGTAGGTTGGGTCAACAACTGCTAATAGAGGAGTTTATTCAAAATTATTTTTATAATATTTTATTTATATAGTATATATTATTAGTTTATTTAATTAAATTAATTATTTGAACGAATTAGATGCTGCCATATGTCCAAACTTAACGACAAAACTAACAAAAGTACTTCTTTATAAATTTATTAAAATATTGAAGACTAAAATTAATCAAATTAATGAAAGGTTAAGGATTGATTCTTATATACAAGTAAATATTAGAGATTTTTTCGTACTTTTCCTAATATATTAATAGTTTTGATTTTTAAGTTAGTCACATAATGCTGTGAATTAATCCATAAAAATATTATGATAAGTTTTTGTTTAAATTAGTTATACGATACTCAAAGTCTAAATCAATGGGTAGGTTCTTAAGCTATTATTATCGAACTTGTTCATACATTTTTCCTATAAATTGATGAATATTTTGTGAATATATCTATTTTAACTGTAATTTCCATTAGAAATGTGAAAAAAATTGAAGACAATATTGAAACATGTTTTCCAATAGAGACTATTTCTATAATATATTTCTTTTAAAAGCTTTTTCATTGATAAATGTGTTCAACCTAAACATAAAACATGCTTATTAAATAGGTCAAGCTATAAGTTTAGGTTTTCAAATACAACTAATAAATAAGACATATTATCGATTAAGATTTTTATGCGCGAACACATTTAAATCTAGACTCAAAACACAACCCTAATACGAATAACTTGACTTAGCTTAGACATGCATAGTAGATTTGGTTATAATTGTGACACACATACACACACATATATATATTATTGCACTAAATATAGAATTTACCCACTTAATGCAATCAATGCAATTTTATGATGTAAACTTACACTTGGTTGTTAATACTAACTAAAATACTTAGATTTGTGAGAATAATCTATTTGTTAGTTGATAAACACAAGTTAAGATACTCAAAAGTGAAATTAAATTAATGCTATAAACAGAATTTTCATGAATCAAGAGGGAAGGAGGATCCTGTTGATCTACTAAAACCCAATTAATCAAGAAATAGGATCCTTGTAAATCTAATGAAAATTGAATTAGTTAATTCTAGTATAGTAAAGATGCATATGTGAATTGCTTAGATGATAACCTTGTTGATATCCTACATGTTTAGTTTATTTGATTTTCAAGAAATCACAACACAACTTATATGAAGTATCATAGTCCTTATAGATACAACTTAGTCTTAACTTTAATTTTGTATATGGGACCCAATGCACTTATTGGTATATAAATGTGCTTTTCAAAAAAAGAGAAGATATAGTGCATAAATTACAACCCATGTTAAAGGGAAGAACCAACCTACAAAACTAGTTTAATTAGCGAGAAAGCTCCTTGGACTTAAGTACTAAACTTAGTCTATATTACTATCAAATGTAAGATTGTAACGCGATTGTCAAACTTAGTCCACATTACTACCTTCCTTTGAAAGTTAATACGATTGTTAACCCACTATAGACTGCCCCTCTAAGTAGCTCTCACTCTACTTCTCCTAATAGCTCTTCCTTAGGTGACCATCTTCCAAGGTGCTCTTTTTCAGATTGCTACGTCTACAGGGGTTGGCTCTTAATAAGAGCACTAATATTGCAAACCAAGCCCTAGTGAAGAACTCAATCCAAAAGATTAGTCTAATAGGTAAGAGAATCTCTTAGATTTAAGTGGTATCCTTAGTCTATATTACTATCTCATATGGGATTATAACAGTATAGATCATGTTTTTTATGCCCTGACCAAGGATTGTAATATACTAATATCAATTTTTTATTGTACTTCTACAAAGGAGAGAGAAAATGCCCTAATATGCTTGTAGGCATACATTAAACTTAGTCCATTCTTTGATTGAGTCCACTTGCAACAAACACTTAGAAAGTTGTAATTTAGCTTAATCTTATAGTTTTTTTTTTTTGTCAAAAAGGGTGAATATTATTGTTGAAATTTAACCATGATCAAAATGCTCTTATTCCTCAGTTACAATAAAAACTAAAGCAACATCCTCACTGAGTAGCATTTGAAGATAGGATAGGGGGTTAGACCACCATTTACTAAGGTTCATCCCTCTTCGAACACGTAAAGTTACCCAATCAACTATTCCATTAGTTTTTCTATTAACATAAAAGAAAAATTAGCTCTATTAGATATAAGGCTTCAGATTTCCTGAATATGGGCTTGAGAAGCCTAATAGGCCTACTACACGTCTCCTTTGATTCCTGCAATCACAAAAAGATTATCACTATCAAATTCCACGTAGTCTCAATTGTATTCACATGCTACCTGAATCGCCTTTCTCCTAGCCACACCTTTAGATTCTTCTACATTCACACAAAGAACAATCTTGGTAAACCCTAAGATCAACACTACCTTATTGTCTCATACCACCACAACCATTGTTGTTGGTTTATCCTTAACCATCCATGAGCCATCGGCATTTATTTTTAGATAAGGATCTCTAGGCTTAGACCGCTTCCCTTCCCTTTCATTAACCCTAAACTTACATTAGGGTAATCTGTATCCCTAATCATCTCCTTATTCCACTCCTGCAAGGAAGCTTTGGCACTACTAATTACTATTAAAGGTGCCACCTTCAACCCTTCAAACACTATAGAACACCTAGATTTCAAAATATGCCAAGCCATCACACTCACATCCCTCTCAATCTCTCTATATGAAGCAGCCAAATGGCCTAAACCTTATGTAATATCGAAAAACCAATCATCAAATCGTCTAACCCTTGCTCTATCAATACATAACCCCACAGATACAAACCATATGGCTTGCACCCACTCATAAAAGAGGATGGCATGCTCAACAGTCTTAGGATCTCCACAAAATGGATGTGCTAATAAAGGTAAGACTTTCCTATGATGTAGCCTTTCCATGAGTAGAAGCGTGTTGGAGGTCACTCACTAAAGAAAGTGATGGACTTTCAGTAAGCTTTCCACACTGCATAACCTTTTCCACTGTTCCTTATAAGTAGATCTAGAAGAGGACAGTTTATCATGTTGAGGCTTTGAAGCTAACTACTTAATGAAATGATATGTCGCTTTGGCTGTGTCTACATCTGGTAAAGGGCCATACAATGAAGTCTTTAGTCACTGCCGTATGGATTGGTATCGCACGGATAAGCTCAAAGACTTTACCTGTGAAACATTGCTTGAGATGCACAGTATTCCAAGTAAACAATTCTTCATCTATTAGATCCTCTACCTTACTAATGTTTGAATGTGGTTGATTCTCACTGTACAACCTCTAGTCTTCTAAGACCATATACTAATTTTCTTACCATTCGTAACTTTCCATATCATACCCTTGAATAAAAACTCTCGCCCCTCTAATACACTACTCCATGCCTAAGATACCTTACTCCCTTTAGCCACTTCCTAGAAATCAACATTAGGGAAATATAAGCCTTTCAAGATCCTAGCCCATAATGAGCTAGTATCATGTTGTAGTCGCCAAGCAAGCTTAGATAATAATGCTAATTTTATGGATATGAAGATCTTTGAAACCCATTCCTCCAACCTCTTTGGCTTGCATTAGTTTCTCCCAATTAAACCAATGAATCTTAAACTCATCTCTTCTCTGCCCCCATCAAAAATTGGTGACCATGCTATTAATCTCATTAAACTATTTAAGTAGAAATCTAAAACATGCCATAAAATAGGTGAGCATGGTTAAACGAACTGATTTAGTCAAAATTTTCCTCCCCGCTTCACTTAACAAGCAACACTTTCACCCCTTTAGTTTACTCACAACTTTCTCTCTTACAAACTTAAGAGCTTCACACTTAGACGTCCCCCAAATGGTGGGAAGTTCCAAGTAAACACTCGGGTTACCAATTACCTTCACTCCAAGCAACTCGCCAAGACCCCTTCTGATTTCAATAGGCATATTAGGGTTAAAGAATATACTAAACTTGTTAAAGTATACTACTTATCCGGATGCATCACAATATAAGCATACCAAAGCCATTAGATTCTAAATCTCATCCTACCCAGCCTCAAAAAAGAAAATAGAGTCATCTAAAAAAAAAAAAAACAATATGTAAGAGTGTAAGGCAAGTATTCCTCATTGTTAAACCCTTAAGTTCACCTCGTTGCACCCTTTACTCTATACCTCTAGAAAGGACATTTGCAATTAGGATAAAAAAAAATAAAGAGATAACAGATCTTCTTGCCTTAACCCTCTTATCGGTATAATTTTACTCATAGTCCTACCATTCAAAACAAGGTTGAACTCAATAGTTATCACACATTTCATGATCTACCTTACCCATCTCATGTCAAAACCATATTTCAAAAGAACACTCTCAAGATGCAACTCGTACAAATCATTGCCAATAATCCCTATGTTACAAATATTGTTTTAGTTTTCACATAACTACCATATATAGGTTTTATTCTAAAATTCTTATTATTATCTTTAGTTTAGAGTTTTATTATACCTAATCATTTAGGTTTTGTCTTTTACACTTGTTGCTAATTTACGCTAGGTTTTGATTCCGTTTTGCGAATCCGATTTCGATTTAGGTTCTAATTTAATTTCAACTACGAGTATTATATGTAAGCTTAAGATCTCATTTTAAATCATAATGTGAAATTAATCATAGTATGCTCGGGTATCCTAAATATCATATTTGATCTCTAACTAACATCCTATTCCATACGGTACACCATAATCCCAATTTAGCTACCAAATTTACTCTTATTGTAAGAATAACTTACATTTTTTATATAATTATATAAATTTATATTTCATATCAAATTTATTTTATATTAATATTATTATAATATTTTCAATTTTGATATAATATTTTCTACTCATTAATTTCCAACATTTACATATTATGTGTTATTACATAATTCACTTCTAAATCACTTATTTAATACTTCTAACACTATATATATTATCTTTCATTACCAATAACATTTTAAGATGTCTAATTATATTATAAATCATAATTTATACCTAATTAACCATAAATCATAAATTTAACTTAAATATACCCCTTTATCTACATATTTAGTATATATTATGTATAAACTCTAAGTAAATATATAATAATTAGTATACAAGCTCCATTAAAGCTACGAAAAATATGTTACACTCAATAAATTATGCTTGTTATATTATGATCATGAAAAATACTAACTTAGTTTAATGTATATTATTTTCTGAAATATAAATTTTAGGTCCAATTTTGCTAAAACTTAGCTTAAATTATTTACATAACCAAATAAAATTATAAGATTAAAATTGAATATTCCCAAAATCATAACTAAGTTTTAGAAGTCATTACAAATCAGATTTATTAAGGAATTTAATTAAAAACCTATTATTTCTTTCATATGAAAAATAAGGAAAATTCAAAAAAATAATTTTAATAAATATTAAATATATATTTTATCAAAAATTATTTTTATATAAATTAAATATATCATATGAGCAATTTTTACACCAAAAATTAGCTTAAAATAATATTATTTACTATTTTTGAAAATTCATACGAAATTCATTGAAATCAGACCTGTTCTTAAAGAACTTATATAAGCACTTATAATTTTAAAAATATAATTTTATATTCTAATTCTACATGCAAAAATACCCACAAAAACCATATTTCATAATTTTCCATACATATTTAATATTTTTCCTAAATTAAACAAATTCGAAAGAAAAATTAAAACTCACCAATCGACAAACTTCCAATCACCAACAGTAGCTCCACCATTGTCTACAGACTTAGGCATAGGGTCCACTGTTTAGTGGTCGTCGTCGTTGGATGTGAGTTCCCTTTATAAGCCCTAAATGCACACTATTTTGTTATGTTTTTGTAAAAATACTCCCTCGTCTCTTCTTAAGCTCTCTCATTGTTTTCTGGTTTCCAACTTACCAAAATGAAGTTTGATATGTGGTTGCTAAATTTATAGAAGTGGTTAGGATTTTTCTTTAATTTTCTAATTGCCACATACATCCTTATCTCTTCCTTTTTCACTATCTATTTGGCTAATTTTTATTGGTTACTTTCCAACTTTTATTCCCAGCCTTCCATGCCACATTTCTAGACAATTCCATACTTTTTCATATTTTTCTTTAATTATTTAGCATTATTTTAACATATTTCAGGTAATTTAAGTAATTTTGCGTATTTTTACCTATACGTAAATACATATATGGTATAAATAAATACTCTTAAATATTATTTAAGTTATTTTATGATTTTTAGTATGTATATAATTTATCTCTATCAATTTATTAATTATCAAAATTTATTTTACATATTTCCAATAACTAATAAGTAATTGCTCAATCACTCTAAACTTTGCAAATCGAATCCCGAACACTTGATTATAAGGCTTACAGACAATTGGCATCGCCTACACTTTCACCTGTTGTAAACACATTTTTAAAGTGATTTTGTACTTGATTTTCCACCTCAAACTCATCTTCCAACCACCGTTTAGCAATGTTTTTAAGCTTGAAAATTTTATTTCTACTCTTTCTTCCAATTGTAGTATGATTGAAAAAAGAGGAATTTTAATCACCAAACTTGATCCAATTGGCCTTGGTATGTTGATGCCAATATTTTTTTCTCATTTTGCCACAAAGAGTCAAGTTTCCCAAACAAAACTTCTTCCTCTTGTAACTCCAAGCCACGCAGATTAGCTTGGAGACATGCAATTTCCCCTAACAACTTATCTATCTCCTTTCTATTATTAGGAAATGCTTACTTGCTCCACTCCTACAATTTAATCTTACATGACTTCAGTTTTTCCAGCATCTTATCCCACTCTAAACTGCCTAAATCTAATTCCCATCCTAGTTGGATGATTTTACCACATTCCTCCAAAGAGAGCCACATATTTTCAAATTTAAATTGCCTATCACTCCCCTAAACAAATTTTTTCCAAGCCATAAGTAAACTCATGATCTATTCTACAATTTGGAAATTTATCCACCCAAAGCAAAGAGCCAAGTCCCCTATCAATCTGCTCTCTCACTAGAGCATTATCATCACATTTATTTGTCCAAGTGAATTTCGAACCATCAAATCCCAAGTCTTGATTGTTGGAATCCTCAACCATTGATCAAAACCCATTCATAACCCTCATATCTACACCCTAAGTGCCTTCTTCCTCATGCTTAAACAACAGAGCATTAAAATCACTTAAGCAAAGCTAAAGATTAGCATTTAAACTTACAAGACATCTCAAATAATTCCATAATCCACAGTTTTGGTCAAAATTATTAGATGAATGAACCCAAGTAATTTTGCCAATCAAGCTACCAATAGTCCACCCAACATGAGTCAATTAGTTGATCCGTAGCATTAATGCTTAAGACATTTACTGCATTATCCCACCAAAATGCCGAACCCCCAGCAGTACCTCTTCTAAGCACATGAAAACTACCCACATAGTGGAGTTGATTCCTTAATCTCTCTAAATGATTCTCTTTACTTTTTTTTCCATAAGAAAAATAATATTTAGACTAAATTTATTAATAAGACCCTTAAGATTACAAACTATCTCAAGGGGTCTAATCTCTCAATAGTTCCAACTTAGAAAACTCATGGCACTCATATAGCTGTTATGGGCCAGCCACTACTGCCACTAATATCATATCCTTAAATCGACACATCCACCCATCTTGTAAAAGAATTCACTTCCCCTGTAGACACTTTTATTTCTTTTTTCAATCTTCCTTTTCTAATATTTCTTTTGTTTTACTCTTTTTTTTTTAATGATTCTTTTTTAACTTTTTGGTTTTTTCTGTATTTTTTTTTTCATTCTCAACAACTCTTTTTTCACTCTCATTTTCGATTGAAAACTTCACTCTAATCACTTCTTCGTCACTTTTTTCACCTTTCTAATTTTCAACTAATCCACCAGCTAGTAAACTCTCACAAAACTTTACTTTTTTGCAGGATGAAAACATCTCCTCCTCCACCTCTAGTGTAGATCTTTTAATATTCAACTTTCCTAATGTTGATGCTAAAGCACTAGTTACAACCAAGGAAGCAGGGCTTAATTTTAGCGCTTGATTTCTAAGATTTAAATTTGAAATATTACATACAAGATCAAAGCCTTCCTGAGAGATCAAAGAATCAAAACCTAGTGAGATCTTTACTATTAACCTAGATACTAACGCAATGATGGAATATTTATAGGTACCCTTACTATTTCGATTTAAGTTGTTTAGGAATTTTGGTTGGTTTTCTTTGGAGGGAGAACGTTCCTGCTCTATATTAGGTTTAAGCTGTGAAGAGGAATGGGTGAATGAGCCATTTGTGAGGTTGAAAGAAGTGTTTAAGGTAAATGAAGAGGCAAGTTGTTTCAAATTAAGGTCATTAGTTTGAGTAGGACTCAAAGACTTCATATGAGGTAGGGTTCTCACACCCTCATCATTCTTTGACACATAATCTTGTGAGCTCCAACCGTTCAAAGCAATGCTCTCAAACCGGGACCCATATTGGCATCCTTACTCTTGTTAAACTCACAATTGTTACCCAAATGTCCCAACCTTCCATAATTGAAGCATCAATCGTTTAGTATTACATACTTAAGAGGCACTTGATACTTCACTCCATTCTCTTTATTCCTTGAACACTAGCTTTTAGTAGTTCTAGAACAGAAATTGTGACTCTTACTCTAAGAAAACCTCTTCCTTCCCCTTTTATAGAAATAATTGGCTCTACTTCCAAAACCTCCTCAATTTTTCCCCTAATTACTCAAGTAGCATTTAAATTCATATTCTCTAATTTGAGACCATAAATTTGAACCCAAATTGGGAGTGTATGAAGAGGGGCTTCATCAATATTCCACTAATCATGCCATTCTACCAATATTAAACAATGACTGAACACTGACCTGGGGCTTTCACTCAACAACTTCTCTACATCAGCCCTTCTTCAAACATTGACAAGAAACCAATTCCCTTGCTTATATGAAATCAAATTCACCCCATAATCCTTCCAAGACTTAGTAAGAACATTGATAACTACAGTTTTATTTATGGCCTTATCTGCCATTACTTTAGCCACAAGTAGGATTTCTTGCAGATTTGACTAAACATCATTCTCAATTTCACTTTGGTTTTCCAGAAATACTTCATCAAGATCTGGGTTCATTGAATCACCATTCACTGGAGCAGTCGCCATGGAGCTAAAAGGCATAGACGAAAAGCTAGGCGTCAGAACGACAAGCAAGAATCAGACCCAAAAACGCTTTGGCGAATATTAAAGAGAAACGGAAGAGATCCAAACACTCAAGAAATACTAAAATACCAAATGAGCTATATGTACAATTGTATTTTAGTTCTTTTCCTCTTGTACTCTTTTTTCGCTTTTTCTCGTTTTTCTTTTTTTTTTTTTTCCTTCTTTTATTTAATGTATATTAGCTCTACGAAATGTGGCAGAGATGTATAATGAAGATACAATCAATGAAGAGTTCATGATGTAAACGAAATAAAAATTGGTGAAGTAGGAATACCTGAGAAGCGAATGATGAAAGAACAGGTTGAAAAAAAGTAGAATACGATGATGCAGGAAAGATGAGCTTAGATCTAAGAAACGTGGAATGCACAAAAAGCACTAACAAACAAGAGAGAGACAATAACTAACTACTAAAAAACACCCTAAACATATGAAGCACTCTCCAGAATATTCTTAGGAGTGCTCTTGCTTACCCAGTATATTCTTAGGAGTAGTAACTTATTTTGTAGAAAAAAATTTGTGGTGAAGGCTAGGTGTTTCACAATACGAGATTTTTTTACTGTTTATATTTTAAACTGTTTTTCAATGAAATTATAGACCATTTGAAAAGGGACGTAGATCGTGATGATATTATTTTTTTTAACCTTTTATAGCTTGCAAAAAAAAAAAAAAAATTTGGGGATGCAATATCATATGTTAAGAATTCCGTTACTTTTGCAATTCCTTCATAAGTAATATAATTGAAATAATAAATCTCTCTTGAATATGTGTTAAAAAAAAAAATTAACTTATCCATAGTGAAAAGATATCTAATGAAAAGGTAAAAGCATGAAAAATGAAAAATGGAAGTTTACAACTGACTAAAATTGGGAGAGAAAAACATTAGTATAATAAGGTATAAGGTGGAAAAAAAATAATAAATGATCTAGTTATTACTACCGAATGTTACTAGTCACAAATGTTTTTCTTTTCCTAATTATATTACTATTATGACTAGAGGAAAGATGATTTGGATTACATCCTTCTCGTTAGAAGGCCAAATTTTTATGCCATCAGCTATATCGGCCTTTACAGTGACAAATATCTGAAAAAAATAACTTTATGGTATAGCTAAAAGAGAAATGAATAGAGAACATTCATCTAAAAGTAGCTAGCAACTAGCAACGGGAGTCCGTTAAACAACATAACACTGTATCGTGCACTGTATCATGATTTACTATGTGACTACGTCATGAATTTATTCAAAAAAAAAAAAAAAAAAAAACTCCGACAGAGGTTGAGGTTCACGCCTTTTGGAACCAAAACCTGTACAATGAAGTACAGTTAAAAAAGAACTTCACCCATAATTCGTAGGATTATGTATCCATCCGAAGACAAAAAAAAAAAAACCAGAAGAAACAATTTCAAACCCATTGGGATCCAGATAATAAGGGAAAAAAAAAAAAAAAAACCGAAATACCTATACCCTCTATACAAACCCGTGTTCGTGGAACTGATTTCTCTACAGAAAGATGAAACAATCTAAGGAAATAAGTGGACTGTCAAGATCCTCAATGCTATGCAAGTCATTGCGAGACATAACTTCATCAGCAATTTCTTGAACTTTAGGACCCAATTGATGAGTAAAGTTGTCTTTACTCATCAAACATTCTCGTAATGTAGTGGGATTGTCGCTTGGACTTGCTGGCCTAGCATTCTCTTTGATTATATATGAAGAAGTCGCTGGATTCACTGTGTTTACCTTATTTCCAGCGGAAGGTTTTACACAACTGTCTTTATGTGCTTTAGCTGATGATAATCCGTTGTTTTTGTGCCCCACGAATCTCCTGCTTGGAGATGGTGGCCGCAGAGTTCTACTAGGCGACATGTACGGGTAATTGAGTCTATCCGGCTCCCCTCCGAATCTTCTACTTGGAGATGGTGACTTCAGAGTTCTTTTAGGCAATGAATATGGGCAATCGAGCGCATCCGGGTCGACCCGGAAGCTCTTTTGCCTTGTTAGAGCAGGCGAACTAGCTCGGGTCCGTTTATGCGGTGTAGCTGATCCTATAGCCTCTGGGGGCACGCCCGACTGCTTCGGCGGAGCTGATTTTCTGGATTGAATTTCCTCTTGTGACAATGCTGAAATCGCATTCGCCTTGATAGAACTTATCCGCAGTATGTGCGGATTTCCCTTAACGCAGGACAGCAGGAAGTCGTTGGAGAAGGATCGCTCTTTTGGGCTAAAGGCTGAAGATGACGACGAAGATGAAGACGAGGAAGACGACAATGTGGAGGAGCACGAATCTGTATAGTATCTGCTAGTGGTGCCGGATGACGATGTTATTGTTGATGTGGGTGCTGATGAAGAAGACATAGAAGACGAAGGAGGAGAAGGAGGGATTGCATTGGATTGTGATGGAGGTGGTGTACGAGGTTGTGATCGGCACATCACGGGCTTGTCTTGAATTATGGTGTTACAGTTGCAAACTACAGGGTAATTTTTTTTGGGTTTGCATTTGCTAATGCAAGATCCCATTTTTTTCTTTTTTCTTTTTTTTTTTCAAATCCAAATTTTGCTTTGGAAGAGCAGAAAAATGGAAATGTATATATACAGTACTTGGGAATTGTGGTAAAGCGAAAGTTGGGTTGGGGTTTTTGCTTTTGGGATGTTTTGAATTTGGCTGCCGGGAATGAGAGTGTTTTTAACGGTAACATACAAGAACAAGGACCATGATGATGGTCGGACTTCTCGTCAAAAAAGATGAATGCAATCGTGGGGATGAAGCATTAGCAAAAAGTAAAAATATTTAAAACTCCATTTTTGAGTTCAAAAATTCCATAACCATTGTGCGGGTGTGGGGCCTTATGCTTCGTGTTTGGTCCAGGATGAGGATTTTAGAGTTAAAACATTATCTCTACATATAATGTCCTAGAAATAGAACATGTTTTTGACTTATAAGATCAAACAAATTAGGGAACTAAAAAAGAAAAACCTAGTTACTTGTTAAGCTTTTATTAAACTACTTGGCCTTGGGTGATAACATGTAAAGAAACTAAACGGTTCCTTCTTGGAAATAAAGCACAATTCGAACCGACATTCCTATATGCAGAGTTAACTAGGGAAGTTTATGAATATAGTTGGCCAAGCTTTTGAAACTTAGATGACTCTCATGTCTAGCCAATGTCCTTCCAATAGCATGATGCATGCTCAAAATAGACCTAAAAGCTTAGTTGCATTCTAAAAATGTAAGCGGGCGAAACTACTAATAAATTACTCAAATTTGGTTTAATATTCACTAAAATTCAACTCAATAACAGTTAAGTCGAACTCGAACTCGAATTCGAATAACTTGAGTAATCAATCAAGTCAAACTTAAGCCCAATAATATTCAACTCAACTAGCTCACTTAATTGAATTCAAGTTGAGTTAAATGCTAGCCAAATTTCAATATTGGTATCATTATAAATAAAAGAAACATATTTTTTAGATAAATCAAGTTTAAACAAACCTAATAAAATTAAGCTCGAGTTTATTAAATATCATAATCGAGCTCAAAACTCTAAACTTCATCAAGTTCAAATATTGCTCATATTCAAACTTATCACAAACCAAAATACTTTTGTCATAATTTGAAAATAAGTTGGAAATTCAAACTTATCACGAACCAAAATACTTTTGTCATAATTTGAAAATAAGTTGGAAATATAGAAATCTTATATATTTTATCACATTCAAGTACATTGTTGACCACATTTTACTAGACCACTGATTTCAAACAAAGTTTCTCAACATTTGAGCAATTTACCATATTTTGACAAGTTTTTACCAAATTGGCAAAATACAGGAGGATAGGTTAGATTTCTCATATTTACCATATTTTAACAACTTTTTCCATATGTGGAAGGTATTCTTTACTGCATCCGTAGAAATAACGGACGAGTTCTTATTTTATCCACATTTCAAAAATTTTCTACATTTTGAAGAAACTTATCACATTTGTTAAAAATAGCGCAACAAGTAAAATTTCTCATTTTACCAAATTCTAAAATTTTATTTTACCAGATTTAGAAGATTGTTTTAACTCATTAATTTCAAATTTAGGGGAACAAGCACCAACCGGTTTGTCACACAACCCACCACAGCAAAATGGAAGTCACACTACCGGCAACGTTAAACCCTTAATACCTTCTTCATTTTTTATTTTTTTTCCCTAATCCCTCCCTCCCTCCCTCCTTGTCCTTGATATGGAAAATGCAAAATCAAATTAAGTTCTTCAAAATACATCCGAAGAAGATTTAAGAAACATGAAAATTCACTAGAGGACTTCCAATGTGCTATCTCAGACCTTAATTTGTATCTATAGGATAGTGCACATGAATTAAGATAAAGATTATCAAGACATACATGGAGGAGATGGAAAACAGCACACCTTTCTTCACCACACAATGCCTTCTGATCAACACAAGTGCTAAATTAAGACCTCAAAATACGGTAGAGAGAACCCACTCCAACTACTGGAACACTAACAAGAAATTCTAGAAAAGCAGAAAAGAGGCATAAACGAGCACCAAATTACAGTCACCAGCTGCATCATATATCTAAAGGTCAGAGCTTTAATCAGATGGGAGTTGCTTATCGGGGTATAAACACAGGTAGAGTTTAAGAACATTAAGCAATCGGCTGCAAGTACACAAGATCAAGACCATTGCCAGGGCTACTAATTACAAAACTTTCACTAATATATAGTTCCCTAATTCTTTCCATCTTTACAAAATCAGCCCCACAGTATGACTTGTACAGGGTAAGTCCAATGTTCAGGTTAGGCGGTGTGCTTTCTCCAGTAAGTTAATGTTTCCCTCCCTCTTTCAAAGGAGAAATACTTGCAGAAATAGATAGGAGAAAACTTGCACATCAACATCAAAGCTCAAAGAAGCCCCTGATCTACAAGCAGCTCTTGGACAACGGAGTCCTATGTAGGTGTACTAGATTCAGTTGTCTAGCTACATGATGCCTCAAACCTTTCTTCTGTGACAAAGTGATCACATGGGATTAGGAACTCTCAGTCTTATCACCCACGATAAAACGGTTTTGTGCAGTACTCAAGCCTGATAAGTGAAGCTGCTTTCGCCTCTTTACAAGATTCAATGCAGTCTTCCGGTCTTCTTGGGCATCCTTATTATTGGGCTGCATTCCAGCAAAATTACAAATGTCATCAGATAGCTTGAGAGACAAGACATTGTTCGATCATAGAATTAAGACAAGATCATTCCTAAAAGACAAACCTTGAGAGCCAGTGCTTTGTCAAAACTCTCAATAGCACCATCTGGCTCCCCAAAATTTAGCTGTGCTCTACCTAAGGTGATCCATGCCTGCAGAAACCGTACCGCTAAAAAGTCATATTGGTCCTTATTAGATTTTAAAAAAAAAAATATTCTCTTCAAAATAAACCAACAAATAAGATTTCCCATTATCATCATTTGATCTCTATTACTTAGCAAACCACCTTTTCCATTAATACATTCTTATTCCTTGATACTTGCAACTATATCATGGGACAAGAACACAAGTGTAGTGCATCTCTTCATCACGCTAATGCCACTTACAGTTACAAAGATCCCAGAAGATGGAAAAGAAGGGAAGATGATGTGCTCAAATTGCAATTCAAGAAGGGATAAGATGCATAAAGCAAAGGGAAAACATTCATCTGAGAAGACTGGTATTATTTGGAATTGCCACTCTAAAACAAAGTCATCTTTGAGTAATTCCTGCAATACCTCAGGCCATGATGGTTCCAACTCAGTAGATCCTGCAAAAGTGTAAACACATTACATCTGTTGAAGAATGTAGGACAACTTTCTTGTACACACCATTTTTTCAAGGACAAAATACTTCCAACATTTCACTATATGGATGACATGAAGAATCAAAATCTTTACAAACATTGGCTTTACTGTAATAACGGACACGTATTGTAGTATAATCTCTGAAAGGAATACTCGTATGAAATAAGGGATAAAGAAGATTAAATGGAGCCGCTTGATAGCCTATAAAGAACATACAGATGATCTAATAAAACAAAAGCATAGCTCAACAAGTAGTGAAGAACATTCAGACACGTCACATTACGGATATATGGAGACAATCTGGGAACTGAGTATGGAACTCACGAATAGCAGCCTTCAACGCATTCCATGCATCTCCTATTTCAAGTAAGACTTGAGCCTTTTGCTCATGTAAAACTGCACTTTCAGGCATCAAGGTAAGAGCAGCCTCCCACTTTCCAAGCGCTTCTCGATATTTACCATCCTTCAATGGTTAAACATGATGTTAGATAAAAAGCTATAAAGATCTAAACAACTATCTATGTAGTTATGAATGGCAGACCATATGTTAAACCACATATTTCAAGATCTTTCTTTAAAGCCATAAAATGAAGCATGGAAGCAATGTTCAAAACCATTTGCCACATAATATGTACCAAAGTCTCTTGCGGAAAATTTTGTGAACAGGGTAAAATTGAACAGCCCCTATAACACCAACTTCAAGATAGCAGCATGAAAGTGGATGTTTGAAGTTGCAAGCATGCACCATCAAGAGAAAAGGAATAACCGCTAAAGCAATGCATCAGCAAAAATCACTTACGATTGATGTTATAGGATCAAATTCAGAGCATGGAGAAAGCACATTCAAGAAGGCACAAATTTGGCAAAGGTCTAGAATAATATCAGCCTACTTCCCGTATGCAATATTTTTTTCCTTTGTATGGCCTCGTGAGTTTTTGCTAACGTTAATGCCCAACAAAGAGATTCAATTTTCAAAATAACCAACTCAAACAGAGATCAGCCACCAAAAACTAAGTGATTGCTTAGCCCATTAGTGCTTAAAAAATCTTAGGTCTCAAGTTCAAATTTAAACACATTTTCAAAATTTTGCATTAACATTAGAAAGGTTTGTTGAAAAGCCAAACATTCAAAGGGTATTGTGTTATGCTTATAACTTCTTCTCTTTTGCTATTAGAAGAGTTGTTCGGAGTTGAAACATGTAGCATTAAAGCTGTTCATTACATTGATATGTTTATAAGGGGAAAAAGTTGTAGTAAAAGGGGGCTTTGTGTCACAGCCTTTGCTTTGGGGTGTGCTCGCTTTGAGGAAAACATTCTCAGGACATTTTTCACCTTCATGGTAATAAAGGTTTTCTCAAGATGCTGTACATTACGGTGGCTTCTAGGAGTTAGTAGTACCAGAAGACAACAGCAATGGTTAACAACCACAAAATACCAATTAAAATTGAGGAAAACAATTTTCTCCTTTTAAAAATAAAAATGATTTTTCCCATTTTCGATTAATTTTTGCAATGATGGCTAATCGGCTGCCACTGCCTCTCACTTTTACTTTGATAAATGCCCGTAGTAGCCGGCAGCTGCGATCTCTGATTATATTTGATAATTATCAATCTTTGATTATAACAAATTATAAACAGAAATCTGAAAAAACATTTTCCACAAAGAAACATGATCTAAATCAAAAGAGTCGGTAGAATCCATGGCCTAAAATGTACTGAAAATGAGGAATACTTGGAAAATAAGTACGGCAGACAGAGACTATCGCTTGTAATATGTTTGGACTGCCTTATAGCTATTAATCGTGTCTGTGTTCTTATATTATTAAAATGCACCCACAAGAGTCCAGAACAGAGTCTATTTCAAGGAACGCTGCGCTTCAGAAAAGGAGTTCATATACAGCATCTCACGCTTAAAGCTGAGCCTATACGAACCAGAAATGTTGGGGATTGGGACGGGACGAGTTCAAACCTGTGCAAGCTGATCACCCTGAGCTTGAAAGGACAAAGCCAAGCGTTTGGGATCATCTTCATCGGGAACTAGGGTTTTGGAAGTGGTAGGCTTGTTAGGACTGTCTTCTTGGATTGAACTGGTATCGGGTTGATGTTGATCGAAAGGGAGATTAGGGTAGTTTGATATCGCAGAAAAAGGGCGCTTAGCTGCCTTGCTCTTGTGCTTCCATGTCATCTTCATCTTCTGCTTCTCGCTGTGTTTCAGTTTTGATTCCTCCCGGGAGAGAGAAGTCGTGTCTAGTCTAGACTGTTAAGGGCCCCTTCAGGTTTTCTTCTTTTGTTGTATGTATGGCTTCATTCAGTTGCGTACCTAGTCTTCGGGATTTTTATAATTCTATATCGGAAGTTTGAAAAAATAATATAATAAGGTTTCTTGAATAAATATTACAAAAATAATATAATAAAAGCATACGTGTTATAGATATCTCAAAATGGATCATTTTCAGGAAATTCTTAAAACTCAAAACTAAAGCCTAAACTCTGTAAAAGTTTCTAGAAAATGAAAAGTTCCAAAAGGTTTCAAAAAAATCTAGAATCTTGTATAATAGTAGGTGAGATAGGTAAATATAATAGTTGAGAGTCAACTGTAACCGTTAGATCGAATTAATCTTAAGCATTAAATTGTAAAGATTTTTTGTATATTCACCTCTCAATTGTAAGATACAAGTCATTTGAATGAATACAACATACCTTCAAAGTTTTTCTTTCTAAATTTTGTGAATATATTACAGGCTAACTTAGTCTTTCTTAGTGTGATCAGGAATGCTAAGTACTGCACGAGATCGAATAATAGAATCCACTTATGACAAGTGGTATCAAAGTCTGGAAAAGAAACTACTTATGGAGAAAATGTCATCCGGAGAAAACAGCAACACTTCGATGGTCAATGAGTTAACCGACCATAATGATCGTCGTGTTACTAGGCAAAGGATTAGGTCCTGAGACTTACTGAACTCCCTCTTTAATAGGATGAATAAGGCAGAGTTGAGTATTGCTAAGACTAAGGAACAATTTAATGAGTCCTAAGGCAGACTTGAAAAAATGGAAGAAAAACTCTGAAGCGAATTGTAAGGAGCATTAAATCGGGCAGTAGAAAAACTTAAGTAGTATGGAAACGTTATTGAAGAGAAGAGTGATACTTTCCAAGCCTGAGTCATGGCTTTGGAAACTAAGGAAGAGGCTTATGAAGCTAAGATTGATGCATTGGTAGTAGTCATGCGTAAAGAGATTGAAGATCTCAAGACGCAATTGGCGACTTATCAAATTGCTGTTGCAAATGGAGTGACCGTTCAAATGGGCCACAAGGTCGATGTTCCAAAGCCAGAGCATTTTAACAAAACGTAGTCCACTCGAGAAGTAGACAACTTCTTATGCGGAGTGGAACAATATTTTAATGCTGTAGAAATTTTAAATGATGCTGGAAAGGCACGTACTGCTGCCATATATCTGAAAGACTTTGCTATAATATGGTAGCAAAGAAGGGCAGTTGATATCAACACATGGGATAGCTTTGTACAAGAGCTGAAGGGTCAATTCTTCCCTCAAAATATTGTTAAGGAAGCAAAGGTGAAATTACATTACCTAACTTATAAGAGTAACATAAAGTAATATGTAAAGGAATTTTCAAAGTTAAAGTTGGAGATCCCTAACCACAACTAAGAAAATGCTTTGGTAATGTTTGTGGATGGCTTAAAGCCTTTGGCTAAATTAAAACTGGAGCAAAGGGGAGTGGAAGACATTTCCAAGGCTATAGCAATTACTGAAGGCTTAATGGAATTTCAGAAGACAAATCCTAAGATCACAAGGGGAAGATGGAAAGGGGGAGCTGAAAGGGAGAAGAGTGAAAGTTCTTCCAAAAGGAAAACCAAAGTAGAGGAAAGAGATAACGATCGAGGTAGAACTTGTGAAGAGAGAGACGGAGAAAGATGGAAACCCTGTGAATTGAAATGTTATTTTTATAATGGTCCCCATTGTACCAGGGAATGTCTAAAGAAAGAGAGATTGGCGGCATTAGTAGCAGGTGAAAGCTCAGACAAAGGAGATGAGGCTCAGTTAGGATCAGTCCGTCTACTCAGTGCCATGAAGTCTCAAGTTAACGAAAGAAAAAGATTGATGTATACCGAAGTATTGGTGACAGGTAAGAAACTTAATGCCTTCGTAGACATAGGAGTATCTCATCTTTTCATTTCTGATATTGCAACAAAGAAGTTGGGGATAAAAGTGAAGGAAACCAAAACATGGCTCAAAATAATTAACTTAAAAGAAGTTCCCATTATTAGAATAGCTAGGGGGATAGAGCTCCATATTGGGGGTTGGCAAGGAAAGGAGACGGTTGAAGTAGTACCAATGGATGATTTTGAGTTTATGATTGGGATAGATTTCCTAGATCGCATTGATGCACTTATCGTATCGCAGGTTAACTACATTTGTGTACTTGATCACAACTCACAATGTGTAGTCCCCGTCATAAGAAAGGTAGGCCAAGCCACCAAATTCCTATCGGCTATACAATTGAAAAAGGGACTCAAGAAGAATGAAGTCACTTACTTGGCTACCTTAAAAGTTAGGGAAGAGACTATCGGTCAAGAAAGGGTTCCACCTCAAGTGGGGGAGATATTGGAAGAATTTAAGGATATAATGCCGCCAATGTTGCCCAAGAAGTTACCACCAAGAAGAGAAGTAGACCATGTGATAGAATTAAAACCTGGAGCCAAGCCACCTGCCGTTGTCCTATACAGGGTGTCACCTCCAAAATTAGAAGAGTTAAGGCAACAATTGAGGGAATTACTAGAAGCAAGTTTCATTGAGCCTTCAAAGGCAACTTTTGGAGCTCCTGTACTCTTTCAAAAGAAACAAGATGGATCACTCCCAATGTGTATTGATTATCGAGCCCTAAATAAGGTCACTATAAAAAATAAGTATCCCATTCCACTGATATCAGACCTATTCGACAGGTTGGGAGAAGCTAGATACTTCTCTAAATTGGATTTACGGTCGAGATATCACCAAGTGAGGATTGCAAAAGGAGACGAACCTAAGACCACTTGTGTTACAAGGTATGGAGCTTTTGAATTCCTAGTCATGCCGTTCGGCCTTACTAATGCCCTGGCTACTTTCTGTACACTTATGAATCGTGTTTTGACCCCCTTTCTTAATCAATTTGTAGTAGTATACTTGGATGACATTATGATTTATAGTAAGACATTAGAGGAACATATAGAGCACCTTCGCTCAGTATTCTTAGCTTTGAGAAGGAATGATCTATATGTGAAACTAGACAAATGTGCTTTTGCACAAGAAGAAGTGATGTTCCTTAGTCACATAGTGGGGAGAAGAAAGATTAGAATAGACGAAGGAAAGATGTGGGCCATATGGGGTTGGAAGGAGCTCACCAAGCATACTGAGTTGAGATCCTTCCTTGGCTTAATGAATTACTATAGAAGATTCATTAAGGGCTATTCGAGGATAACAAGCCTATTGACAGATTTACTCAAAAAGAATGCCCCTTGGGTTTGGAGTACAGATAGACAACAAGTACTCGAGACCTTGAAGATGGCAATCACTAAGGATTCGGTCCTTCTCCTTCCTAACTTTAGCAAATGCTTTAAGGTATGTACAAATGCTAGTGATCTTGCTATTAGAGAGGTTTTAATGCAGGAAGGATACCCTATGGAATTTAAGAGCCGGAAGCTGAATGATACAAAGAAGTGATATCCAGTACATGAAAAGGAGATGACGATTATAGTATACTGTCTTCGGGTATGGAGACACTACTTGTTAGGTAAGAAGTTTGTGGTCAAAACTGACAATATGGTCACTATCTATTTTCAGACTCAAAAGAAGCTCTCTCCTAAGCAAGCCCGATGGCAGGTTTTCCTAGCAGAATTTGATTTCGACCTTGAATATAAGTCGGGTAAGACTAAGGTCGTGGTGGATGCTTTAAGCCGAAAGGTTAAGTTGGCAGCCATCAGCAAACTTGAAAGCAACTTCGTTAATAGAATTCAAGAGGGGATGGAGAGTGATAAACAACCTAAAGATCTATTGATCCAATGTCAAGAAAGGAAAACAAAAAGATTTTAGCAAGAGAATGGACTAATATATACAAAGGGACATTAAATTTATGTACCCCAATCCTTAAACCTAAGAAGGGAGATACTTAGAGAATGTCATGATTCTAAATAAGAGGGTCATCTAGGAATGCACCGTACTTAAGCCTTAGTGGAGGAAAAGTATTTTTGGCCACACATGAGGGAAGATGTTGAGAGTTATGTCTGAACTTGTCTCGTGTGCCAACAAGACAAAGTTGAATACAAGACAACTCCGGAACTACTAGAGCCTCTTCCCATTCCTGAACAGCCATGGAAGAGTGTTTCCATGGACTTCATTATAAGTTTACCCCGATCAAAAGGGTATGGTACAATCATGGTTGTAGTAGATAGGTTCTCAAAATACGCGAATTTTATTCCAGCAACAAAGGAGTGCCTGGCAAATGAAGCAGCCCGATTGTTCCTAAGACATATAGTAAAGTATTGGGGCTTTCCAAAAAACATTGTGAGTGATCGAGATGGGCGATTCACAGGGAAATTTTGGACATAATTGTTCAAACTTCTAGAATCCGAGTTGAACTTTTCAACTAGTTTGCATCTCCAAACGGATGGTCAGACGGAGCGAGTGAATGCTCTAGTAGAATTATACTTAAGACATTTTGTAGGAGCTAACCAACGTAATTGGACCAAGTTGTTAGATGTGGCACGGTTCTCGTTCAACCTACAGAAGAATGAGTCCATCGGACTGAGTCCTTTAGAGATTGTCCTAAGAAGGCAACCCTTAACTCCTCATACAGTGATAATGGGATATACGAGGTCCAACCCTCCTGCATATAAATTTACAAGGGAATGGCAAGAAAATCATGACTTAGCTCGGACATACTTAGACCGAGCTATCAAGAGAATGAAGAAGATTACAAACAAGAAGCGTAGGCCAATGGAATATCAAGTAGGCAACCAAGTGCTTGTTAAGTTACATTTGATATAACGTAAAGGAGACAACTGCATAAAGATCTAATGAGGTGCTACGAAAGTCCATTCCCAATTGTGAGACAAGTGGGGTGAGTATCTTACAAATTAAAACTTCCATCCAAACTGAAATTCCACCCGATTTTCCACGTAAGCATACTAAAACCATTCCACAAGGATGAGGAAGATCCCATAAGAGCTGTATCACAAAGGGCCCCAATAAGAGTATAGGATTCATTTAATAAGGAAGTTGAAGGGATCATAACTAATAAACATGTGAGGAGACGTAGACAGACTCCCAAACATGAGTATATGGTAATGTAGAAGGGAAGACCAGAGAGTTAGGCCAGTTAGGAACCAACTGAAGCACTATAGTAATTCAAAGACAAGATTCAAAAGTTCCATGATAAAGGAGCGATAAGGGCGTCACCAGATTAAGCAGGGGAGAATGTTATGGACCTCCCAAAATGGCCCACTCCTAGGAAGTTCCTAAAGCCCAAGACTAAAGCCCAAGCTGTCACTCCCCGAATAAGAAGAGTCATAACAGTCCCGTCGTGTAAACTAATCTAAGATAGAAGCTGACCTCACAGCTGCTATCGTAGATGCAGACAGCTGCTATCGTAGACGCAGTTTACACAAGGCATACAACTCAACCAGCTTGAAACGTCTGTTCTGCCTCCTGTTAATATCTAAACCTGTGGTAGAGCTTTTACAAAATACTTGTTCTATACAACTTGCTGTTTAGTATTACAACAGTATTTAAACAAACATTTCACGTCCAAGGGTAAAATTTACAATCAGAGTTTATTAAAAACCACAGGTTTTGCGTTCTATATACAATAAGTTAGAAAACTAGTGGGCTCCCAGGGAATTCCCATTTAGTTTTCCACAAAACTTAAAGACAAAACCAAAAGCTTGGGTTCAGTTAAATTCCTCAATCCTCACTTTCCCACACAGCAGCACACTAACCTGGGAACGGCGATACCTGAACATCTTGCCTTCACTCAACACCTGCAAAAGATTCTATAGGGATGTGGGCACAACTAGCTCAGTAAGTGGGACGGAGTCAGAAGAATACTGTACAATCACGAATAAGGTTAATAATCATGATGAAATGCAATGCAATCACTCAAATGAAAACATCGCACAGTGTTAACCGGTCCACTGTGAAGTTAAAGAAATTTCATCTATTCCAACCCGGATTAAGGAGTTTCATCGCGACTCAAGTCAGACTAAACCCGAGCTTGTGCAATGGAGAACACCCCCCTCCCATGACCGCCTTCGAACCACGGCCCCCAACCTTTCCGCGATCTCCTCGCCTGTCACTTAGTTCGACTAAGGATGGGGAAAGGACCATTTCAACTATCCTCATCGAAGGAAGTCGATGTTTGGCCTAACACTCTTAATCGTTTTCCCTAACGGGTGATTATGCATGTCTAATTACATTTTAGTCAAATAACTGTTAGTTTTAATCAGGGGTGACCAACAAGTTCACACAATACAGAATCCATGCAAATATGTAGAACAGCACACCAAGGAGTTAAACTCCTATCACAACCGAATATCATTCACACACACAACATGCGCATAATCATCTAATTACAAACACAACCAGATGTACTCTTAGGTCCCCGAATACTTTAAATAGTACCCAAACAGCGGTGAAGCTACAATCCCAACTTACTTGTTTAGATGTTCGCTATTGCTGACTTGAGTTGTCAACCGTCTTTAGAAGGTCCTAATTACACAAAAGGCCCAAATTTGGTTTTCGTAATAATTACGAAAACATTAGGGTTTAATCTAAAATGGTTATATATATATATATATATATTATTTTCATAATATACTGTCATGTTATTACTATATATTGATTTAAATTATTAATTATTGATACTGTACATCATATATACTATTATGTATTATATATCGTTTTGATCGTATCGAAACGTACTTTTTATTTATTAATTCACGTTTTGATTCCGGTAAAGTTACCGAAATGTGTATATTCTTGAATATGATATAGTTATAGGCTAGATTACTTAAAGTTATCCGATTTCAACAAAATTAGTGTCATTGAGCTCATATAGACCTAACGACACGTTTTACGAATCCTGTTTCTAGAGATGGATTTTAACGCGTAGTTTGAATTTTTAATGCAATTATACATAATTATATAAAAACGGTCGTATTATGCGTAATTTACAGATTTAACTTATATTTTATCCAATTTGTCCTTATATTGTAACAATATAAGTATTATTCAATTCTAATACACCTAAAGTGTATCCCGATTAGAAAATATTAATAATTAATAATAAAAATTTCCATTAATCCCATCTGATCAGCAATCCTTTATATAGCTTTTGGTTAATTCGTTTTAGCCTATTAATATTACAAATACACCCCAACTTGTAATTTAAGCTATTTTACTTGATAAATTCGTAATAAATAGTTCGGTTTACCAAATAATTCCCCGAAAATTTCTATGAACTTCTAAAAATATATGGAATTCATTTATCACTTGGTTTCAAGTTTCCGACCTATTGCCTATATTTTCATATTGACGATTTTACCTATATATTTGATAAATTATCCAATTATAATTCTTTTAGCATCCAATTAATTTCAATCTAACTCATTACTATTACTATTCATAATAGATCAGTACATATCCATTTCATCAATTAATTTCATAATTTCCTATTAAATTCATAATTTCAGCCTATTTTCGAGCTAATTTCAGGCCTACAAATTCAATAAATATTAAAATTATTCAAATAAAAATTTGGGCTACATAGAAATTACCTATATATCATACACATCCTACACAAAAATTTTCAGCTAGAAACAACATCATATAGTACATTTATTTCATAAATATATATTCGGATGAATTATAGATTTCTTAATAAAGTATATTAAATATTACGAATTTTTCAAAAATAAAAATATCACATGAAAGCATGTCTAAAATAACCTAAGTGTAATTTTTTTCAAAATTTTCTAGGCGGATTTACTATTTTTTAGAAATTATTGAAAAACAAAGCAAGAATTTGACCTTGCTGTTCTTGGGTGCTCCGGTGGCCGGCGGTGGCTGGGCTGTTGTCGGACGATTGGCGCGGTGGGTAGACCGTGTGGAGTTGGCTGGGTTTCACAGCAGATCTACTCTAAGTTAGGGTTCTACACTTTCACGAAATTTCCCTTGTTTTTCTAAATTTCTTTTTATTTTCTGCGATTTTTTTCTGATTTTTTTCTAATTTTTCTTTCTAATTATTTCTGATTCCAAACTGCTAAAACTCTCATATCTGATGGTGTTGGCTTTTTATAGTGCCTTAAAGTCGGTTAAGGGTTTCTAATTTCTTTTTTTTTTTTATGCATGAGATGTCCTAAAGTTACAACTTCACTTTTGAATCAGCAATCTACTTTCCTATTCTCCTACCACGCCTCCTTCGAGCAATCTCCAATGTTATTTAATTAATTTTCCTTTTTCTTTTATTAAATAATTACTTAAATATAGATATTATATGTTAGAATTAGTTATTTAATTAATTTACAAGTTTATACCCTATGTAAATAACATGTGAAATATATAACTTTACTCACATAATTAAGTTTCTAGCATATCTTTATTTTTAGGATACATTCTAAAGTCAATTTCATGAATTCAACACAATAAATATATAATTACACTATTTAGGGTTAATTTACGGGTATAATTATTATTTATACCGGGTATACTCGAAAAATTACGTGTATTTTTATATAGTAAATTATCCTACATTATCTCATTTATAGCTCAATTAACTTATCTCTAAATTCTCGTTGCAATCTAAGTTCAATTTTAGGAGTTCCAAACATTTTAGTGCTTTATTAAATATTCCAATTTCTAAGGGCAAAATTGGGGTTTCGGGTCATTATTACTAAAATCTAACTTCACTGTAATATCTCGACTAATTTTTTCATTCTAGTAGCAAAGTTTGGGCTCAATTGGATAAGTTACCCTAAAAACCCTAAATCTGAGCCCGGTTGTCCTAAACTCAATTTTGAGAGCTTACACAAACCCCCTAAAAGTTTCTAGAAGATGAAAAGCTCCAAAAGATTTCAGAGAAATCTAGAATCTTATATAATAGTAGGTGGGGTAGGTGAATGTAATAGTTAGGAGTCAACTATAATCGTTAGATCGAATTGATCTTAACCATTAAATTATAAAAGTTTTCTGTATATATAAGGGTATTCTCCTCAAATATAAGATATAAGTCATTTGAGTGAATACAACATACCTTCAAAGTTTCTCTCTCCACTTTCTCTCTCTAAACTTTGTAAGTATGTTACAGGCTGACTTAGCCATCCTTAGTATGGTCAAGAACGCTAAGTGCCGCACAAGATTAAGTAACGAAATCCGCCCATGACATGTGCATCTTTATTGTACAAGTATATTTTGTATTGAAGGCTCAGTTCAAAGTTGCACCTTCTATGTTTTTACTGAAGACATGTTTCTTGGGCATGCCTTTAACACAATTACTAAAGGTGCAATCCAAGGTTGCGCCTTGTATGTTTTACTTAAGGCATGTTTTTTGGGTGCGTCTTCAATACAATTAACAACACGCAGTCCCTAAGTGTACCTTTAGTTAATCCACCATAATACGACCTTGGACATGCCTTCAGTTCACACTTCACACTCCTCCTAGCTCTCCATAATTAAGTACTTTCAATATGACAAGCTAGCTGCTTGTTCCGCCCCTAAGTTTTGGATATTTTCTTTGGGCAAGCCTTCAGTACAATTAACAACATGCGGTCCCTAAACGTGCCTTCAGTCGATCCACCACAACACAACCTTAGACACGCCTTCAATTCACGCTTCACACTCCTCCTGGCTCCACATAGTTAAGTACTTTCAATATGACAGGCTACTTACCTATTTCGCCCCTAAGTTTTGGGCATTTTCTTTGAGTACACCTTTAGTGTAATTAACAGAGCACAATTCAAGCATATGTCTTCTTATTTTACACCTAGCATTTCACTTATTTTTGGCAATTAATCAAATATTATCCGGCTTATCTTATAGTTGTTATTTTTGAAATGTTGTAATATCATATCAAATTAGTCCTATGAGTTAGGAATGCTAATGCTTTTTTTTTTCATTTAGTATATTACCTATGAAAAGTATTACAGTAGTGCGTTGGCAAAAATGATTCACTAAACTGCCAACTGAACCTATGAAAAATAAATATAATATATAAAGTATATATACAATAAACTATCGGTAGTAAGTGAATAGCAATCTAATATAAAACATCATTTACAAAAACCATTCACATAATGAGTAATAGATGTCGAGAATACATAATAATCAAACTAAATTATACAAATATGGTTATTTACAACTACTTCTTCCTATATCTAGTTAATTATTTTTTAAAGCAAGCTAATAATAATGGCCTATAAGTAGACAATCCCTCTGATGGTTAAGACTCAGATAGCTGAGGGGGAGTATCGGTGAAATCTATATAAGGAATTGGAGTAGGCAGTAAGGGTAGTAACTGGGTAACAGTCTCCCCTATGTGTAATGTTTAAGGCCAACCTATACAACATTTACAAGGAGTTAGCAATGTCTACTACGAATAATCTATCCGTAAGCATCTAGAGTATTGAACAAGGTATAGTGGGAACTGGAGGCATTGGCGAGTGCTGTACTGCTACCAATCCCACCTAAGTTAATGGAATGGCGAAATCTCGATGCCATAGCATCGTCTCTGTATCCCTGAACATATGCCTATGCTGGTCAACATCATCTCATGCAAACTTTAGCACCTGCACACGATTAAAGGGTAGGTACAACTGGCTGGTCGGGAAACAATATCAACCCACCATGCTCTTTAAGATGGTAAAGGCCAGCCATCAATGATATGATGGGCAGTATCAAAATCGTTTGTTATCCTTGCCCGACGTAAAGTATCAGCCTATAGTTAATGAAATAGTTAATGTTATATTCGTGTACTTTGCTTTACAAAAAGCCATAAGATAAATGGAATGAAGGCTTACCAAGTATCCCATGACCACACCATGATGGGTAATGTATCGGCGTATATGCTTCCTATACCAGTCGTAGTAAGTCAGATCAACACCTTTTGGTTCCTGACTATAAACAATCTACATATGCTGGCCTACCCAAGTTGATATGTATCTCTAATGCATGATCGACCAATCTATGCCAGTCCTACCCTTAAGGTCAATATGGTGTAGCTCCTGACTCGTGTTAACATCTACAGGTATCATTTGGAAGCCTCCAAATTATCGTATGACATAGTCGAAGAAATAAAACTCAATAATTTGGAAGCAAATCGATGGCACCCTAGCCCTCCAAATAGCTCAATCGATACTATAGAACAGAGGTGGGAAATCAATAAGATCATTTGGGTACAACTCTCATACAGCCTATAATGCATTTTTAAGGAAAGTGCATTAATAATCTATATATTTTTAATCCAGATCAACTGTAGAATTAAAATTCAAAAAGTACATACCTATCAACTCATCTACAAATCAAATGTGGTTCAATACATATCCATAACGTACGTACTTGGTATGTAGTGTCTCATAATATAACCCACTTAGCAACTAATGATAACCCCTCATGTATAGCAAAGTCGGACCTAGTCCGTAGTGCAATGTAAGGAAAATAATCCCATGCCCATATCTAGAGCAGTATGGTGGTGCCTCCAATCTCCTATGCTCTTGATCGTACAACTCTACATAGCTGACAATACAACCATACTAAACAACTAAACATCCTAGCATGTGAGAAATACTTTAGCATAAGTAAGAACATCATGTAAACAAGAGAAGAAGATCTATCAGCAAATAAAAACCACCCAATAACTGCAAGATGTATGTACAGATATGCAGTCAAACGGTCTCCTCATCTATATCTATAGGAAGTCTACTAAATCTTTCTCATAGCCAAGCCAAACTAATACGCCCCCCTCTACTAATACTATCAGTGGGGTAATCCCTTAACAATCCCCTAGCTACCTCGAGCCAGACTAACTACGTAAGCCTAGTCAATGCAACCCCATCCACATAGAGACCAAACAGTACCTCTATATCCTAGAGTATAATTGTCATCTCGCCGTAAGCCATATGAAAAGTGTGAGTCTCAAGTCTCTACCTCTCAACCAACGCTGTGACTACATAAGCCCAATTATTTGCAGCTCCATCCATATGGAGACCAAACAGTACCTCTATATCCTGAAGTGTGATCGTCATCTCCCCGTAAGCCATATGGAAAGTGTGAGTCTCAAGTCTCCACCTCTCAACTAACGCCGTAATGAGGTAATGATCGATCTGGATAAATGGTAGTCGTGCGACTACAAGGAAACCTGCGTCGCCAAGGTGAATGATCATGCGATCATCCAATGATATCTATGTCGTACCCTTCCGTATGCTTAACTCCACTTAACGAACCATAAAGTGCTCGGGTCCCTATAATATTAGATTCCTTTTCATTACAACTATATAAAATTATTGAACTATACAATTTCACAAATGAATTAACATCAAGCCATTCCCGAAAATCCCATCCATCCTACGATTGATGCCGTCCCTGCCTATGCAGTACCAACGGGTTACTCGGTCCTAAATCCATCTAACTTGCAAAACAACATAAATATGTTGTATCGTTGATTTATGAAAACATAACAAGATATGATATATAAGATAATGTAATAAAACAACACAAATATGTCTGTATATACCGTTTCTATTAAGCTAAAGATACCTCCTATTATGTCTTTCCATTCTACACACACTACACCTACTCTTATTGGCCGGCTCTCTCAAGTCAATCTCCATATGGTATCTCTTCTTCCTTAGTTTATCAAACCACGTTTTAGTTTTTCGTTGGGTATAAGGAATGGGTAATCAAGACAAGCCAATTCAACTCATCACCTATTGGCATAAAGTGTCTACTGTAGACATCTAACTGATGGGACCACTTATACCATCCCCTAATATACCAACCTGTAGTAACTTAAATAGAATTAAGTGCCCTAATCATGTATGAGCACAGGATTCTGTAGATTTTCCATTTCATACATGAACACATCATTCTATTCGTATCTACAATGTATGTTTGACCGCCTCGTTTGATCACTCCATTTTGTTCGCACCTCCAACTTATCTTTACCTCCCATATCCTGTTTTCAATCATTTCTATGAAGTTTTCCACATCATCCTCATCCATAATGGCTATCAAAGTATACGAAACACCTCCCTCATAATAAAAAGGGTATTGGTGAACAAGCTCAAACCCACCAGGATCAACTCCGATACTCACACAAATTTACTGGAGAAAATGACTAAAGTTAAAATCCTTCCTCATCTTCAACTTTTTCACCAAGTCCATGTCATATTGTAGACTGTTACTTCCGTTGACTATATTCCCTCCCCACATATACAATTATCTTCACATAATTAGCCATTAACTTATTGATCCATGAATTACAAAATCAATAAAGCCCATACGATTTTGCACAATTCGTAACATCTACACAATTTCACTTCTCGATGGGGCATACTATCTCATACTATAAATGCAAGCATCTATACAATTTCACATTCTCGACAGGGCGTCTCATCATGTACCATAAATGGAAGCACCCACACGATTTTACTTCCTAATGAGGCGTTTATCATACACTATAAATTTAAGTACTCACACGACTTCACTTCTCACTAAGGCATTTCATCGCACCCATACAATTTCACTTCTCAGTAGACCATCTTATCACATACTATAACTTTAAGCACTCACACGACTTCACTTCTCAATGGTGCACCTTATCACACCCACACAATTTCACTTTTCAGTGAAGCTTCTCATCTCATACTATAAATACAAGCGCAACCATACAATTTCACTTCTCGGTAGAGTACCTTATCATATATTATAAATGCAACCACACCCATACAATTTTATTTCTCGGTAAAGTGTCTCATCACATACTATAGTTCTAAGTGCAAATGTGCTTCGCTAATGCATAGGTAAAATCATTTACAATTTACTTTACAGGTCGCATACATATTTTTTTATGTAACCACTACAACTTATATAACTATATACTATCATACGAATAATGTACAAAATACAACATACATATTACAAAAATATAAACACTAAAAAAAATATCATCTAACTGCAATTTATATGGATAATATAAATATTACCATACTAACAATATAATTTGTATATTAAAAAATTATTGTGGAATAAAGGATGGTCAAGGGTTACTTACAAATCAATTGAGGAAAATAAGGTTACGTAGTCACTCGGAGAGAGAAAATAAGAGGTTTTGAGAGATTTTCACAACTAAAAGATGTGAGAATGAAGGGAGAATGCAAAATTTGGGGTATATATAGGGGAAGTGAAAGGCACATGCAGTGAGTGCGCCTTCATTTTAACGGAGAAGGCACACTTTAACAATGCACCTTCCTTATTAAGAAAAGCGCCTTCTATTTTAAGGAAGAAGGCACACTTCAAAAATGTGCCTTCCATATTAAGAAAGGCACACATCTGATACGCACCTTCCTTGCAAATAATAAAGGCGAACGCATAAAGTGCAATACAAAAAAATACCCCACAATAAAGGCGTGCACACACCATTTTCATAATTTTTACTCAGGACATCCCATTTTAGTATTATTTTTTGAAAATTACGCTATAGAAGTATGAAACTTGATGCGTCTGCAAGGTCAAACATATGGAGAAACACCATAACAAACAAATCAAAAGGAAAACAAAAAGGAAACTAGCAAAGTCTGGGCAGCTATCAAATGGATATGACTCACCACTCAATCCTATTCAGCTTATAATTCGCCGAATATGACACACTGATCCGAATTGAAGGGTTACTCACCACTACTCCTTACTAAAGAGAATAGATAAGAGTAGAATGACAACGAGAACACCAAGGTTGCTCCTAGTATACTTGCTCACTAAGGTTATTTTACATGTATGAAAAGACAAAAGGGTATTTTACAATTACGTTACATGAATCATACTAAAAAGGGGTAAAAAAAGACAAAGAATATCCAATACGAAAAAGAAAAAATTATTCTGGAATGTTATGTTAGAAGACATGTGTCACTTGATGGCTGTACGTTAGGAGTATAATACAATATAGGCAAAAACAAAAAGTACTGGTAATTAAGGGCCAACCTGATCTAGATCAAGTTAGAAGCCAATCAGTCCGGTCAAGAAGTCAATTAAATTGGAGCTAAGCACGAATGGTTAGTTGGAGAGCTTGGCTCAACTCGGCTAGCCTTTCCTAAGTTACCTTTTAGGTCAGGACTTCGTAGCTAGGCAAGAGCATGTTAGATACACGTAAGGATCTAACAAATAGGTCAATTGGAGGTCGGGTCAGGATAGGAATCCCCGTCTCGGTTATGGCTTAGAACTAGTATTTTTCGTACGAGCCTTTGAAGTCCTCTAGCTCGGCTTCTTATGATTGATCCGAAAGGATTGATTCCTATCATCTACCTGAGGGACGAAAATATTTATCCTCAAATCTGAAGCGGTTTTTACTCATTCTTCTAGGGGGTTCATAAGGTCTTCTTCTGTTGGTTAATGGGGAATCAAATTGGACACACTGAAGATAGAAGAGACACCATAGTCATCAGGCAAGTCAATCTGGTAGGCATTGCAATTGATCTTCTTCAAGACCTTAAATAGGCTATCAACTCAAAGAGATAGTTTACTTTGTCTTAAGTATGGGAATCTCTCGGCTGAGGTGAATCCATACTAAGTCTTATGGCTAGAAACAAATAGTTCGGCAGCCTCAGTTACCAATCTCTTGCTGTCTCTGATTAAATTTGGCGATCTTCCTTGTTACAGACTGGTGTAGTTCGTATAATTCTTGAGCTCGATCAACTCCGGATTGACTCTCTTCAGTAGCTATTAGGGTGCTGGTCATATCCAGGGGAATGGTTGAGTTAAGGCCATAAACGACCTCGAATGGGGTCTTCCCTGTAGTGTTGTGGACAATTCAGCTATATGAGAACTCCATGACTAGTAAGCACAAATCCCAATCCCTCCAGTTCTTCCCTACAAGAGCTCTAAGCAGATTGCCTAGTATCTTGTTCACCACTTTAGTCTAGCCATTAATCTTAGGATGGCTGCTGGAGATGAACACTAGTTTAGTCCTAAGTCTCCTTTAAAGAGTCTTCTAGAAATAGCTCAAAAATTTTGTATCCTAATTTGAGACAATTGTCTTCGATGCTTCATGTAGTTGGACAATCTCCTGCAAAAATAAATTAGCAATATATAAAGCATCGTTAGTCCAATGGCACAAAATGAAGTGCACAATCTTGTTGAAACGATCTGCTATAACAAAAATAGAATCTTTCCCTCTGGATGTCCGAGGCAACCCTAAGACAAAGTCTATACTAAAGTCAATCCACGATAGGGTAGGCATTGGTAGAGGCATGTACTCTCCATAGGGTTCTCTTTTTCCCTTAGTACACTTACATGCTTCACAACAACCGACTATTTTATGGACATCCCTAGCTAGACCTGGCTAGTAAAAATTCTCTTTCAATAAATTGGTTGTCTTAACTTCCCTAAAGTGGCTTGAAAGTCAATCGTTGTAAGCTTCTCGAACCAATAGTTTACGTATGGAACAAC
Source organism: Lumnitzera racemosa (assembly GCA_024138005.1). Lineage (NCBI taxonomy): Eukaryota > Viridiplantae > Streptophyta > Magnoliopsida > Myrtales > Combretaceae > Lumnitzera > Lumnitzera racemosa. The sequence continues at coordinate 65,410,253 of JAMXBC010000011.1, forward strand.
TTCGAATACATAACCTGTGGTCCTTGAATATATGGCAATCCTTAAGGTAATATCCTCCCACAACTAGTCCTTTATGACACTATTCGACAACAGATCCAAACTAAAGGTCATTAGCATACTGTTCAGTGATGAGTGAGAATCCTAATAGTTTTTTTTTTTTCCAAAGTGGTCAGCAAGGTTTGCCATTGTGACAGAGCGTCGGCGACCACATTTACACTTCCCTTCTCGTACCGAATGACGTACAAGAAACCTTCCATGAACTCTGATATGAGGCAAGTGCACCTATCAGTTTTAATATAGCGGATGTGAGTCCGAGTCGATCCCTCAGAGACTTCGAGTATTAATATTAACCTTAGCTTTATAATCTAACCGAAAAATTATGAAAGTTTGAATTAATTAAAAAATACTAAAATTAACAAACTACTTTAATTAAAAGACTTAACTAAGCAATTGAAAAGAACGATAAAATCAAGAACGACTTTAAGAAAGTAATAATGTATTTAGGAATTATTTCCCCTAAAGTTAATCATGTGATCACTTAAAATATATTCAATTCGGTTTCTATTTTCTTGACCGGAGGGATTCACAACTAAAGTTAATACCTTTCTCAAGCATATTAACCCTAATCCTAAATTATTTACCGGAATCTCTTCACTTAGTAATATAATTTAGAATTGCATTAATGTATAATGAATTCCCATACAATAAATTAACTTTCCGGAAGAAACATGTATCTTATCTCTAAGTATACATGCAATCCTCTTCAATTATGTAAAGATCTAATTACACATGCAATTTCTCAATTAACATGCATAATATTATATATTGATACTCTAGAAATATCGATCAATAATTAACGACATAATTGAATCAAGTAAAGATAGAAACTTTATTGAAATTTCTAAATCAATCCATGAATCACATGAAACCCTAGGTTCCATAATCCTAAATACTCGAATTCTAAACTATCATAATGAATCTAAGAACAAGTTTCATCAATAATATAAAATAAAACATGGAAACCCCTTTTATTGATAAACGATCTCTCTAATCTTGAAGTTGATATTGTTTCCCTGTTTCTTGATGTTGTTCTGCCTATTTCTTGATGTTGTTCCGCCTATTTCTTGATGTTGTTCTGCCTCTTTCTTGATGTTGTTCCGCAAGTCTCTTTCTCTTCTCTTGTGTCTCTTTGTTTCTGTAATATCTCTCATCTTTTCAAACCCTAATATGTCCTTTTATAGTGTATCAAAAAAATTCTGTTTTCGTCACCAGACACAGCCTGGGACACGACCGTGTCCCCAGGCCGTGTAACTTTCTGCACTTAGGCAAATTTTCTGCACAACTTCATAATTTCTTCGTTTGAACTCGGAATTGAGTGAAACTTGATTCATTTTCTTCGTTTTCGAGCCTAAAACGCGTTTAAACCCTAAAATCAACATTTTACTCAATTAAGTATCAATTTCTTTATAGAAAACCAAAAATGTAAGGGAAATACTATAAAATCACCATATGAAATATGTTTAAAATCAGAGCTATCAAACTCTAACCACTTAGCTTGTCACTTCAAAAGCTTATTTTGACTCCCAAGATGCTTCAATGATTCATAGTCAATATAAATAACAAACTCTTGTAGTAGCAAATAATGTTGCCAAACAGTAAAGGCTTGGAAAAGGGAGTACAACTCCTTCTCTTACACAGAATAGTTCAGGGCTAGGCCACTCAGTTTCTCACTGTCGTAAGTGACAAGCCATCACTCTTCCATCAGGACAACACTAATTCCAACTATCGATGCGTTGCTAATAACTTTTATTTTAAATACATTTTACATGGTAATTTTATAGTATTTCCCTTACATCTTTGGTTTTTTTATAAAGAAATTGATACTTGATTGAGTAAAATTTTGATTTCAAGGTTTGAACGCGTTCTCAGATTGAAAATGAAGAAAAGGAATTAAGTTTCACTCAATTTGGAGTTCAAATGAATTAGTTGTGAAGTTTTGAAGTTACATAAATAATAAAAGAAAGTGTAAAATTTTGGTCAGAAAGTTACACAGCCTGGGACACAACTGTATCTCAGGCTGTATCTGGTAATGAAAAAAGAAACCTTACAATACATTATAAAAGGACATATTAGGGTTTCACACATAATTTTGGACATTCAAAAAAGAAGAGACTTAAAGAGAAGGAGAAGAAAAAGGCGAAAGCAACATTCAATTTCAAAATTGAAGAGATTTTTCATCAACAAAAGGGGTTTTTCATGTTTTATTTCTTGATTTTGTTGCAATTCGTTTTTTAGTTTCATTATGATAGCTTAAGATTTTTGTATTTAGGATTGTAGAACCTAAGGTTTCGTGTAACTATTAGATTTATTGATAATTTTCAATAAAGTTTCTATCTTTTCTTGATTTAATTATGTTTTTTAGTTGTTAATTGATATTTCTAGGGTATCAATCTATGATATTATGCATGATGATTGAGAAATCACATGAATAATGAAATTTTGACATAATTGGAGAGAATTACATGTGTACTTAAAGATAAGATACATGATTCTTTTGGAAAGTTGTTTTTTTTTTTTGTGGGGGAATTCATTATACATTGATGCAATTTTAAATTATATTACTAAATGAAGAGATTCCGGTAAATAATTTAGGATTAGAGTTAATATGCTTGAAAAAGGTGTTAACTTTAATTATGAATCCCTCCGATCAAGAATAATGGAGATTGAATTGGATACATTTTAAGCAGTCACATGTTGAACACTAAAAGAAATAATTCCTAAATACGTTATTTGTATTCTTGAAGTCGTTCTTAATTTTATCGCTTTTTAAATTGCTTAATCAAGTCTTATAATTAGGTTAGTTTGTTAATTTTAGTATTTTTAATTCATTCAACCCATCACAATTTTCCAGTTAGATAATAGAGCTAAGGTTAACATTAGTACTCGAGGTCTCTACGGGATCGACTCGAACTCATATCCACTACATTAAAACTGATAAGTGCACGTGCCTCGTATCAGTCGCACACCAATTCGAAGGGCTTGTCAAAATCTGATTGTAAAAAGACAGGTGCCGAGGTGAGCTTCTCCTTGATCTCCCTGAAGCTTCACTCTGCTCGATCATTCCACCTAGACACTTCATTCTTCTTTGTCAGCTCGGTTAATGGGGTGGTTATTATGTTAAAGTCCTTAAGAAATCACTCAGCCTTATGCGAATTTGGTCGTTGCCACTCTGTTGATCTATCTTTTAAAATATCTTTGCACCATGAAGCTCATCTAACATGTCATAGAGCATCAATATCAGGTATTCGTACTTAACAGTAATTCAATTGATCGTTCAGCTGTCGATGCACATATGCCATGAACAATCTTTCTTCAAAACGAGTAGAGTTGGTACAACACAAGGGCTCATGCTCTCCTTCACATATCCTCGCTCAATGAGTTCATTCACCTGTCTTTTCAGCTCGGTGGCCTGCTTAGGGTTCATCCTAAATGCTGGTCAGGTAGGTTGGGCAACGCTTACTTGCAGGTCAATATAGTGTTCAATGCCTCAGATTGGCAACAATCCTCTAGGTAGTTCTTCCGGAAACAAGTCAAAAACTCACTTACCAAGCTTCAGATCTCTTCTAAAACATCCTATAATTCCCTCATCTCCATCAATCTTCTAACCAACAGGAACATAGGCTCATCAACCTTCTCAGCAGATTAGAGCACTCTTCTGCTCGTGATTAAGGTCTTTTTCTTACTAGCTCGGGTAAGCTTGTTATGGGTTTTGTTTACTTGTAATGGGGTTAGGGGTTCCAACACAATCTTCCTTCTATCCTTAACAAAGGCATAGGTGTTCTTATACCCATCATGCATAATACGTCGGTTAAACAACCAAAGTCATCCAAGAAACAAATGTGAAGCTCCCATAGGGACAGCATCGTATACCACTTCGTCCCTATACACATTCCCAACACTAAATGGCACGGCCACTTGTTCAGTCACGTGCAAAGTACCTTTATCATGAAGCCAATGTAGCTTGTCAGGTCAGGGGTGCTTTAAGGTCGACAGACCCAACCTCTGTACAAAAGATTGTGCGACTATGTTAGTACATCTTCCTCTGTCCACTATGATTGTACACAATTAGCCTTTAATGGTACACTTAGCAAGGAATAAATTTTCCCTCTAGTCCTCCTCGGAGTTCAGTAAGGAACTCAGTACTCGTCTCAAAACTAGGGCTATCACTTCTCTTATGTTGACATAGATGCAAGTCTCCTCTTCCTCTTTAGCCTCGAGCTTTCTAACCTCTTTCCCAAGCTCACTTTCGTTAGTGCTATCCACTATATCTCCTTAGAGTACCATGACACGTCGATTCAGATACTTAGCAACCATGTGTCCAAAGCTTAAGCACTTGAAGCATTTTACCCTACTAGTCTTTTGTTCAGAGGTTTGTCCTTTCTCATATGTTCTTAGGGTCGGCCTAGCCTTAAATCAACTTAGCTGGCCAGCTTGGCCCTACTGGCTAGCTCAATTATCATCAAGTCTATCACTCTTGTCCTCGACTCGATATGGCTTCCTTGGCTCGGCTTGAACAGGTCAGCATGGTACCGGAGCTCAAGAGAATGTTGACCTAGGTCGACTAGGAACATTTCTCCTCTATTTCTCTACTCTCTGCACAATCTTAATCGCCTCATCTGAGATATAAAATCTTTGTACTTCTACGATATTGCGAATCTCATACTTAAGTTTGGAAATGAACCTTGATACCGTATAAGCCTCTAGTTCTTCCATGTCAGCTCTAATCATAAGCATTTGGAATTCTCTAACATAGTCATCAATAGATCGACTTCCTTGACAAAGCTCCTGCAACTTGGCAAATGTATCTTATAGGTACGTTTCGGGCACAAATCTACCCCTCAACAACCTTTTCATTTTATCATAAGTTTTAACACCTCGTCTTCCATTCCTTGTTCGAGCTACATTCGGATTTTTCCACCACATTATCATATACCCAGTCAACTCCAGTGCAGCAAGTTGAACCTTGACGGTTTCTGTATACCCATAATAGTTAAACACCTTCTCAACTTTCTTTTCCCATTCTAAGTATTCATTGGCATCTCCATTTCCACTGAAGGGCAAAATTTGAACCTTGACATTATCTAACCCTATAGGGACTCGGTGTCTTCATCTCTATGTTTGGTACTAATCAACTTCCTCTTCATCACCAAACCCTTCAACATCCAGCTCCTCATCATCCTTCACAATCTCTTCTAACTTCAATCTTCATCTAACAACTCCTCTAGCTCAAGGAGGTCGAACTGGATGATTGGTTTGATTTACTTGGCTGTAGCATCTCTTAGGGGCACCATCCCGGGGGTTTTGTTGCTATACACCTCAAGGTTGTTGCTTATTAACTTGTATTGCGATGACTAAACTCTTAATAATATTTATGAGTCTGTCAAGTCTATCATCAATAAACCTTGGGGTATTATTACCATTATGTCTAAGACCAAGTTGAGCACCACTGTTCTGGTCACCAATGATACCTTGAATACTCGATTCTAATATAGTGTAATACTTTCCGAACAAATTATCAAACTATTAACAACATTAGTACCCAGAGTTACTCAAATAGAATAAAGAAAAACTTGCTCTATTTTCACAATGAAAAATAGAGTAAGAACAATGAATCAATGAAACCACACTTACGAACATACAAGTACACTACAATAGCTACAGAAGGAATATGGCAACCCTAATAGTAAGGCAAGCCAAAATTTCACTACAACTTTATACTCCCTCGTAGAACCGTACTCTGATACTAGCAAAGCTAATGCATCTCCGGGGTTGGATACAAGGAGAAACACCACAACAAATGAATCAAAAAGGGAAACAAAAAAGAAACTAATGAAATCCGGGCAGCTATCAAATGGATATGACTCACCACTCGATCCTACTCAGCCTACAATCCGCCAGATATGACACATTGGTCCAAATTGAAGGGTTACTCATCACTACTCCTTGCTAAAGGGAATAAATAAGAGTGAAATGATAACGAAAACACCAAGGTTACTCCAAGTGAGTAATTCTGTATTAAAAGATGAATGTCTACATATAAGGAAAGTAAGGGTTTATATACTTGCCACTAAGGTTATTTTACATGTATAAAAAGATAAAAGGGTATTTTACAACGACATTACATAAATCATGGTAAAAAGGGGTAAAAAGGACAAAGAATATCTAGTACGGAAAAGAAAAAATCATTCTAGCACGTTGTGTCAAAAGATACGTATTGCTTGATGGCTATACATCAGGAGTATGATACAACATAGGCAAAAACAGGAAATGCTGGTAGTCAAGGGCCGACCTGATGTGGATCAGGTCAAGAGCCAATCAGTCTGGTCAAGAAGTCAGCTGAATTGGAGTCAAGCACCAGTAGTAGGTTGAAGAGCTCGGCTCTTCTAGCCTTTCTTAAGTTACCTTCTAGGTCAGGATTTCGCAGCTGGGCAAAAGCATGTTAGACATATGCGAGGATCTAATATACAGGTCAATTAAAGGTCAAGTCGGGATAGGAGTCCCTATCTCAGCTATGACTTAGAGCTAGTATTTTCCATGCAAACCCTTAAAGTCCTCTAACTCGACTTCTTGTGATCAGTCCAAAGGGTTAATTCCTATCAAAACTCCTGTGTTTGGGTGAGTGGAAACTAAAAGAAACTCATGGAAAACAATGACACTAAAGAAATTTGTGTATTTCAATGGCAAGACAATCGAACGAATCATTTGAAAATCATTGGAATTGTTTAAATCAGTAGAATTGTTTCCAATTTAAACACTAATTTCTTCCTTTTCAAATTTAGAGAAAAACTAATGAAAATAGGTGAAAATATAAAGTAATTACAAAAGTAGCCTTACAAAAATAGAAAAAATAAAAAAGAAGGAAAGTTATTTGATCATATCATTAATTTAAAAAGAAATATTTCCACTCATTTTCACTCGTTTCCACGTTATACATTCAAATAAGTAAAAATTACATTTCCTTTAGTTTTGCTTTCTTTTCTTTTCTTTTTGTTTCCAATGGTTTCTTTCCATTTCCATCATCGTATAGAATTCCCAAACATAGTTAGCTTTTTATGAACTTTATTTTCTCCCATAAACCAACCAAAGGAAAGGAGAAATAAGATTTAATGAAACTTGGTATGTATTACTTACTAAATTTTTTCTCTTTATTCATCTCATTGGAAATATAGTTTATGTTAATAGGAGATTTTAGATTAGGCCCCTTAAGCTCTCATCGACTTAATCTAGCCCCATGTTAACCTATCTAGACTTGGGCATGAAGTGATCTTCCTTTGACCAACCTGATTAACTCCATATTCAACCTAATCGACCCCATCTTCAACCAATACGATACTAGGGCTTAACAAGTTTCAGGACAAGTATCATATTACTCTCGACCTAGCCTCTAATCATATACTATTAAATAAGGTTTAACTAGGTCAACAACCAAATCCCCAAACTTATGAGACATAATCGTTGGCACGATCCCTACTTTCCAAGCTTAATGTGCAAATTACTAGAATCTCGTGTAACCTACTCATATAAATAAGAAAAAAATGTAACCATCTTTAGTTCAAGTCAAAATCAAACTCCTAAAAATTTGAAAGAAAAGAAAGAGAACCTTAAAATAATAGTTCTTAAATTTGATTATGAATAAAATGACGATTCTTTGGCTTTTACAAATGTTTTTTTATAGTACTTCCTATAGTAACTAATTTCTTAACAAACTTTACCAATTACAATTAGTTACTATTTTCCATAATTAACTTATACTAATAATTGCAATTATTCACTAAGTTACCTAACTAATATCTAAAATTATATAACTTCTTACACCCTTAACAAAAACCTTATCCTCAAGGTTCAAGGGAACAAGATATGAGTGAGCAAACAAATAACAACTAATTAATCCTATTTAATAAAAGTAAAAATTGATCAACAATACTTAAGAAAGTTGAAGCATTAACTGTTCGTTTGTCTTTATAGAATGACGCTCTTTATTTATGACTTGTGATAGGAATCAGTCTGCGACTATCTCCAAGTCAAGGCTAACCTGCTTGAAGCTATAGCTGACTTGTTCTAACCAGAGATTGAACTGTTCAAAGCTGAGGCTAAACAACTTTTGTTAAGGCCAAGCTAATACCAGAAGATTGAAAGAAAGAAAATGAGCCACTCAACATCAAGTTTGTCATCTGTCGAAAAGCCAAAAGACCACACAGCCAAGGAGTCAAGGTCAAAAATCCACTCGGCACGACACGGAGAGACTAGTGCCGACTAGTTCTAATACTCGGTAATTGTGAGCCTACCTTTTGAGTATCTTGGCTAGGTACTACAAGACTTTAAGGACTCTTCTTTAAACCCAAACATCCAACTACTAACCCTATCCAGTTTGAATCCTACTTCTTCCAAGACGGATCAAATGACTACATGCCGACTTCTTCTATTAAACATACAGTTTTGTATTCTTATACATATTTTCCTTATTTTTAATTATGGGTCCATTCTATAGAGTTTAAGGCCTTATACATTATTTACAATTTTGCTACTAGGATTTATAACTTGCTATAAATAGCAACATTTGTAATTAACAAATAGAACATTAGACATTGAAGAATATACATACACTTGGACTTTTCTCTTTCAAGTAAGGTTGCTCTTAAGCTCTTAAAGCTTGCACTTACCAAATTATTGAGTGTTAATTAACTTTTTAATCTTTCTGATATTCTTATCAATCTTGTCCTTAAGATTGTGACAAATCCCTTCATTTGAGTGAGTTAGTAAGTTACATTTAACCTCTCGTGAAATCCGAGCAACATTTAGTGTTCATGAGTTGTATTTAACCCTATTTCGAGCTCGAACGCTGATCATGTTTATGTCTTGATGCATGATATCCTTATACATTCACCATCAAAACTCCCATTTTACTTCCCGGTTCTTCATTCCTTACTTAAACCTCGATTACCCATTCTGGTTCGAGACCTGCTACGTATCAACTTAGCTCTTTAAGTCCTATAGATATTGTTATTAAAATTAAGTGCAACTTCTTTCAATAGATATGTTACTCATGAGAAATGCAAGCAATGACATTAATCACTCCTATCATTATACCAAAATCAACAACAAGGAGCTTATCATCAACCACTTTCATATTTTAATTCTTTGGAAATCCAAATAATTGAATTTCCAAAATTTCTTAGTTAGGATAGAAATTATCTTCAATATTAATCTTGGAGTCTTGTTGTTTTATAACAACAATATTTTCTTGATCATTATTTTAAGTCGTTTCTTAAAAATTTTCTTCATCGTAGCTTCTATGGTTGATGTAACATCTTCATCATACTATTTCATCAATATATTCAATAATTAATTCTTCCAAATACTTATTATCTATTACAAGTTTATTTAAATCTTCTTCCACCTTGTCGAATGATGCCATCAGTTTCTGTTCTAATGCTTGCATTTGCCCCATTATTTGCTTTAACAACTTTTCTATTTGAATTGATTTAATAAGATCCTATAGATTAATCATACTAAAATCAAGAATGAATTTGAACAACGAAGGGAAAAAAATTATGATAGCAAAAGAAAGGACAAATGAGAATAAGTCAATGCGAATGAATCAACGAAAATAGATCAAAGGAAACGAGCAATGAGAGCACCAATGTTAGAATCTCATATAGCTCACTAATATGAACAAGAAAAAAATGTAATTGTTCTTAATTCAAATTAGAGACAAACTCCTAGAAATTTAAGAGAGAAGAGATAGAACTTTAGAACAATAATTCTTTAATTTGATTATGAATGAAATGATAATCTTTTGGCTTTTACAAATTTTATTTATGTTAGTTTCTCTAGTAACTAATTTTCTAACAAACATTACTAATTGCAACTATTTACTATCCTATTTAACTAACCAATACTAGTAATTGCAGTTATTCACTAAATTGCCTAACGAATATGAATATCTAAATCATAACATGAGGTTCTAACATAGACGTACTCCTAAATCCTCTCTAGCTCCCCTCTATAAATAGTAAGATGCCACTAACAGTAAACTACCTTCACATGCATTACAACACCTATGATCTCTTGTATTCTTGCTCCCTTACTTTCCTTTCACTCTTAAGCACTAACTAACTTAAGTATCAAAGTGACTATACTGAACAACAGTCCAATGTCCCTTACTATGTCTTATTTTGTAAGCCCACCCACATTTGTTCTAAGGCCTAATCCAATTTATCCCTACCAGTAGAAATCTACTAACAACAGTTCACAATCGGTATTGTGTATGGAGGGGTTCCTATCTTGTAAACTCAACTCCTATCATAATCCTTTATTAATTATATATAAAAACTCAAATATATAAGGTGATCTGTTTAATAAGTTGAGTTCTTATTAGGTTAGACCTCTTCATCAATCATAAAATTGTAAATAAATCTAAATTAGTCATAAATATATAAGAGAAAGAATAATCATAAAATTAAAATTTACATATAAAAATACCAATCTTAGCACTTGATGCACAAGAATAATAAGGACTAAGCTAAAATTATGATTTGTGAATCGATAGTCAGGTTACTTTTATGTTAAAAATATATGTTAGTTAGCAAATGATACATTCTCACTGTACGTATAAAATTGAATACATATAAAATTATTAATAAAAGTATAATGGAAATAATAAGTTAAAAATATTAATATTTGGCACCTACCCTTGTTTGAAATTTTGGATATATGCCCCATAAATTATAATCTAAAAAATCGACGGAAGTTTTTCTATAACAAATGACTTAATATATCTAAATGCAAATACGTAGCCATAAAATCAAATTTGTACTCAATAAATTTCGATGTTTATCCAATGTCTAATTGTTCATGGTTAATTGCTAGAAACATTTAAAAAGATAAAATTTTATCTATCTCTTACTCTTAAAAGTTTTTTTAATTATCTTAAACATTTATTCCAATAATTAGCTTATATGAAGTAATGTACATTTTCTTCAAAAAAACAAAAAAACAAATAGAAAAACCTGTGAGGTTAAGGAAGACAATGTTCCACTTTCCAATATCAAACAGGCGTCCTTTGCAATCTTCTCATCTATTGTCTCTTGTCTCAAACAAACAAATCTGTTTAGGTTAATATTTCTTCTAAATGATGGCGGTAAGTGCAACGTTGAGGGAGGTGTAGAAGGAAGAGAGATAGAGAGATATGGATGGGATGTATTGAATTTGAAAACATATATCTAAATATGTTTGGATCGCCTTATGGCTTATTCTTATATTTTGAAAAAATAAAGAGTAGGAGATGGCTACATATTAAAATATAATTTATTTTAATTAATTTTATGGGCAACATGGTAACTTCCTTAAAATTAGGGAATAAAGAAAAATACACCATAAGCCTGCTAAAACTTAAATAATATAGATATTCATCTCTCTCAATGATATTAATGGAAAACATTCTCAACTAGTCGTTATTAAAAGATAATTTATTTGAGAAAATGAGAACTTGATTTTAGAAACTCATTCTTAACTTAAGGAAGTGCTAGATTCATAGCTGAACCATGATAAACCCCGTGTAAAAATAGTGGCAACCGGCAACTAGTAAAGACAAAAATTACCCCGTAATTTATTCAAGAACTCGTCTTTTATATTAAAATTATAAGTTCTAACAACACCGATAATGGAGCTAAAAAATTTAAGAAAAATACGGAAAAAAAAATGTTAGAAATATAAAGAAAACATCTTTCCATCTCTAAAATTTTAACCATTAATACAATGAATCATTGCACCAAGATGAAACAAAAATGAATCAAAATGACTTCAGGATGATTCTTATAAAACTTGAACTCACCCCTATAAAGTCTAATATATCTCGAAACTCTATAAAAACTTTATAGGATTTTACCTCCTATTTATTAAACTCACCTTTCACCAAAAACTTACATTCAAAAAACTTGTAAAAGCAAGTTTTTATAAAGTTTAGATTATCCTATAGGAACAAGTTTTGTAGAGTTTAGACAACATAAATGAAACAGTACGGTGGAAAGAAATTAAGTAGGAGTGGAATTACAACAAGCTAACACATAAATGAAATTTGAAAATTAAGTGGGTTCTATAGTATAGAATTAGTGTAGGGTATGCGTAGTACGTAAACTAAAAGTAAATATTTTTATTAATATATTTTTTCTATCAAGTCCAGTTTCTCATTAGATTTTTTTTATAATCTAAAGACCAAATTTATATTTCAAGATTCTATAAAAACCTTATAAAGCATTATCCTATAAGTTTTTTATTGAATTCGTTACCTTATAATGATCCATCCAGTTGTATCTCTAACAATACTAAAGTGAGAATTAAAGAGAGAATTTGAAGGCAATGAAAAGAAAGGACAATGTCACAACACAAAGGCAAAATAAAAAAATAATAAGAAATAAAATATTAAAAATAGGTTGCATACTACATAAGAAAAAAAAATTAAAATATTGATAGGTCATAAGTTAATGTCACAAATGACACCTAAATTTTATCAAAGCGTATAATTTACTACTTAAACTTAGAATAAAATTAAAGTTTCAGTGGTACTTTTACTACATGAACTAACTCAATTAAATTCATTTGCTGATATGGATATAAATATGAATCGAAAATTAAATATTCTGGCCATCATAAATTAGAGGATGACCATCAACCACCTATAAGAAGTTGAGTAACCCTCCACCAAGTTGCTACCGGTAGAGGTGTAATCGAGTCAAACTACTCGAGTTTGACTCAATATTTACTTAAGTTTGACTTGAGAACAATTAAGTCAAGCTAAAGCTAGATTTACTCGAGTAATTAATCAAATCAAGCTCAAGCCTTATAGTATTTAACACGACTAACTTGCGAGTCTAATCGTACTTGAGTTGACTATTAATATTAGCTAAATTTCAATATTAATATCATTATAATCGAAATAAAAATATATATATATTTTTTACATAGATCGAACTCAAACGAGTCTAATCAAGTTAAGCTTGAATTTATTAAAGTCTATTTCCAGTCGAGCTCGGGCTCAAAATTTTAAGCGAGACCGAGCTTAAGCTGTAAAATTTCTGGTTAAGCTCAAAAACTCAGTACTGTATCGTCTTGACTCAATTACAGTCCTAAGTACAGGCCACCCCCAATCTTAAGGTAGCCAAATAGCTACTTAAAGCAAAATGGGTCACAACACACTTCAAAAAGTAGTTCATTTGATCTAATGATAGCCACGGATTAATTCTTTATTCATTCTTATCTCTATGTCAATAATAGATTTAACAGAGATAGTTTAAGTAGTAGTAAAAAAGACCACAAAAAATTCAATTAGGTGGCAAATTGTTTTTTTTTTTTTCAAGGTACAAGTATTAGTTTGCACACTTTGATAAAGTTTAGTTAATATCTATGACAATAACTCAACATTAGTTATTTTAACATTAAACAGATTCACAGGTTCAACAAAGAATCTGTTCGATAAATGAATTCATGGGTCAGTTTGCATATTAACCTGAACAAGAATGATATTTCTTTTAAATAGTTTTAACCTACTTACCATTCATGACGAGGCTCGTTTAGAATCATATTATTTTATATAGTCGTGTTGTGTTTATGTTTATAGAGGATCGTAGAGCAATATATTTGTTTATTGTACATGCGGCTTCTGTGTTAGTTGCTTTACTCATCCAGTTTAGGCCAGCTTTTTCTTTCTTTTTTCTTTTTAACCAATTCGTATGTATACTATAATCATCAAGGATAGGGAATAGGGAGAATGTAGCCCATCCATCTTAATGAGTGATCCAATGTCCATTGACGTGGTATGTATTATATAAAAGGTTAGACAACATGGTGGCTGTTAATCACATGATAAGATTATCCGAAATAAATTAACGTAATAAAATTGAGAGTTGCCCTATTGATGGTCACCTTTCAATTTGAGACTTTTGGAAGGCTCAAGCCCATTACTAAGCCCAAGTAACCCTCTCATAAGTTCCTCTTGCCTTTGCCAAAATGGTATATCCACCAAAGGTGCAAGCCAACTTAGAAAAGCACATGTACCAACATCACCCACTACGCCAAAGACAAAAGCCCAACCCCGAGTGGTCCCCGAACACTTTTACTATCCCCCAAGCCTTCCTCAAAGGTCAAGTTGCCAGATGATCTGAGAATCTCGAAACCCTCTCGACCTGAGCCTCAAGCACTCAAGGAATCTCTCAAAAATCTAGTAATTCATTGTCCAATAGTTAGAGAGAGGTACGCCCCCTGCTAGGAGTGGCCTTTGGAGGGCACACAACCTAGCGAAACTAAGCTTACCGTGTTCCATGCCTCTATGTCTTTTCTCATTAAATGCGACAAAGCATCCTAGTATACCACCTGAAGGTCTAGCCACCAAGCTATGACGCTTGTCTATACCAATGTAAAAAGCTCATTTCTCAAGTCTCTCCCAATCAACAAAAAAGTGAGAGTCATCTTTCATACCAATAGCACTCTCACCTCGAATCACACCCAAACCAATCCCCTATTATCACATGACCAAGGAGATTAACCTTTTTACCTATAAATAGAAGATAAGACACTAGATGGGGAAATCTTTTTGGACTCTCCCTGATTGACTACTTGATACATTCTTTTAACTCTATTTCATTTACTCTCCTCACTAACTTAAGTGTTGAAAAAACCTTATTTTCAACACCTTATTAGCCATACCGATGGATCCCTTTATAGATCCAACATCGTTAGCGGCCATCGATCCACCATTAAGTTCAATCAAGGATTATTCTAGTAATATCTGCTTTCACCATCCATCGTATGGGTTTTTTTATTGCTTTTCACATATGAAACGTTAATTGCATATTCGGACCCTGGAAACCGGACGTTCTCTTTTCTTTTCTTTTTTTCTATTCTTTTCTTTCATTTTTTTTTATTTTTTTTGGGGGGGGGTAAAGACAGTCTTCGGAGACTGTTGATTCATTCTTTTATGTAACAAATTGAAATACATAACGAACAATCATCAAATCGCCCTCCAACGATCATTACATGGATTTACATAATTTAACCGAGCAAATCTCCCCGTTCTCAAAATCTGTCAATTAATTTTCAATAAAATCTTTGTAGCAACAACTCGAAACAACGTGTTGATAGCCTATAAATTTAACAATCGACTGCCCAGTAAACGAAAGATTTCGGTCCTCCAATTCAGCTTAAGCTGATTCCATGTCTCTTTGAAGAGTCTGTACATTTTGAACATAAATTAATATGACACTCCTAGTTCGATAATGCTGAAATATGATACCTCTATCCGGCTGCTGGTTTCTGAATCCCATCAATAGGGAAGCTTGGCAAGAAGCACCATCGTGTATTGTAAGAAACAACACTGCAACCACCTACAGCACTATTCAACCGTTTGGAATACCCAATTTTTCTGTAACGAAACACAGAGCCCGAACCACCTCAAACTGCAGAATTAGCTATAACATCTTGTTAGTTTTGCTAAATAGACAAACTAGCACCTACTGACAATAGGAAAGAACCCTTCCTGAAAGTAACTCCTGGAAACTTATTCCTCAGGATGACCCTCAGAGTGTATACCTGGACTTCCTGCATTATGTCTTATATGAAACCAATCTCATAGTAGATGTAGAAAAACTTAAAAAGCAGTCACTACTGTATGATAAATTGAGGAATGGCATATCCAACATTCAAGAGAGAAAATACAACATTAATGGTCTCCCAATTTCTTCACTAAGAGAGACTGGAAGTATAGCACAGCAGGAGAAACATTGCTCTGAATTCGTTAAACAAATTACACTGCAGGAAAACAAAAAATATTGTTCCCTCAAAATTGACATACAACTACAGCCAGACTTGGCCCATATTACCTCTAATTGCTCATTATACATGTGTCAGTATCACATTATCCTGCTGTTGATATCATATTTCACAAAACTACATCATCAAATGTCAGCCAAACCTAATGCAGTGTACAATTGCCTAAATTGTTGGATCTTCCAAAGTGTGGTACCTTAAAGAAGGATCAGTAGGAAAGGTACAGTCTGTTTTGGGTAAAGAAAGGTACAGGTTGCCAGTAGATAATTCGAAAGTGCAAAGGCTGTCAAAATTCTAGCATTTCATTGGCATATCTGCTGATTGTTCTTCACTATTTAAAGTCTTTGCTGCTGTTAAAAGCATATCCATTGCTCCACCACCTTTATCCAATTCCTCACCACCATTCTCAGCCTGTTTCTTAACCTGCTTCTTTGCATTCAGATATTTCTGGTCTCCCTCTGCATCTTTCTTCCCCTGTTTCGCTTCAGCACTCTTATGTGCCTTCTTCGCCTTGCGAATTGCCTGAAGATCAGCTTCACATTTTCTGCAAAACCACTTCCCTTTAGGTACTGAAGTTCGAGGCGGTGTCATA
Source organism: Lumnitzera racemosa (assembly GCA_024138005.1). Lineage (NCBI taxonomy): Eukaryota > Viridiplantae > Streptophyta > Magnoliopsida > Myrtales > Combretaceae > Lumnitzera > Lumnitzera racemosa. Next base: position 65,426,724 of record JAMXBC010000011.1, read on the forward strand.
CAGTAAATATGATATGCATGATCACAGCCATCGCATAGGACAATTTTGTCATCATCTCGGTCTGCAAGGCAAGACCTGCATAGACAAGATGGACAATACCAATGAGGGCCATGAGACTTCAATTGCTTTGCTGTTAGGCACCTTACATGGTAGTAACTGTGAGGACAGAAGGCATGATCACATATTCTGAAATTTTCATCATCTCCCACAATGTTTCCACAAATCTTACAGGAACTAACAGCCTTTGATAGCTTAGGCCCATCATTTGTACCATAATATATACTCCCCAGCGATCCCCCGGGCATTTCATCATCAGTATGCATGATCCCACCATTTAAATTGATGAAGTTTCTGGAAGCAATCAGCCTTTCACATACGGCACAGTTCTCATGGGATGACCCCTTTCCACTTGCCATGCAGCTGGCACAATACCAGTTTCTTGAAGGAATGTTTTTGACTGCTGGCTCAATACAAGATACATGATACATTTCCTCACATGAATCACATATCAAACAGTCTCCACCATCTGCCTTTTTCCCACAATTCCTACATGTGCAGACTTCAGAAATGCCACATGTTTCTGGTTGCTCCACTTTAGTGCTGCAACGAACTTGACCACAAACCTGTATTTAATGTGGGAAACGAAGTAGAACTCAATGAATGATAGAAGTTAAATTACAGTGCTGCCAAAAAAGGCTAGACTTCTCAAGACACCTGATAATTCTATACAGACAAGCAAATGCTTCCCAAGAAAAGAGCTGACTCCCCTGAGCAACAAAGACATCATGCTTTCCACATAAGCTGAAGAGAGAATGAAGGTAGATGTAAAAATCTTGTCCTCCGACTTTTAAAAAAATAAAAGCATGAATGCCATATTAAAGGATTTTCAGACTATTTCCAGAAGAAGCAATTACTCTTCTTTTTTTTTTCTTTTTATTCCCTTTTAGGGCCAGAATATAGTGCAAGAATTGGGGAACGAAGAAGAAGAAGAATAAGAAAACATTGGGAAGGAGAGCAAAGGGAAAAGTAAGAACAGGCAGATTGCTATATATTTAGGAGACCAACATAGAGTCAATGAATAGAGAATGCACTTTGTCATGCCAGTGTAGGTGGATACATCCAGCAAAATCCTATCTTGCAGATATCAGCAGATCATTAAATTTCAAAACCATCACAAACATTCTTTTCACCAGTTTAAAGATCCAGTCTCAAATTCTCCATGCTAGAGCATGCTTATGGCAGGCATGCTACCTTGACATCGATTCAACATATACAAATATCCATTCACATCGAGCAGGAGAAAACAAGCAACATTACAATATGATTAGAAGTATCTTACTTCTTGTACTCCATCTTCAGGTGTTGTTTCTGCAGGCTCTCCCACCTAAATGCACATGACATACATCAACAGATCCCCAAAAGAGAAGAATAGAGATAATTGTAATCTACATCCACAAGTTTCTTGAAAGAATTATAATATAGGACATTCATTCACATCTTACCAGTTCACAATAGGTGGACCATGACATATCTGACAGACTCTTTGCAACAGAAACCAAGTCATTGCCAATTACTTCAAGCTTTCTCCACACCTGTCAATCATGTCAAGGTCAAAAATCTCATAGTGCACAGAAGTAGCACCTAGTAAAATTAAGCATTCCTGGAAACAAAACACTAGGAATTTGTTTTAACCATAAAATAAGTACATTAAAGAATTAAGCATCATCATCAACCCAGTATAATTTACAGAAGACACAGCTATTTAGCCATCTTACTAGCAAGATTTTGCATAACTGGAAAAGGCAGCAATGAGGCCATGCAAATCAAATATAATGTTTGTAAACAAAATCTTGCATAAACACAAAGACCGCAATGGACAGAAAGAAGAAAGAAAGCATTTACTAAATTAAATACAAACACTTGAAAAATATATTATTTCAAATTCAAATATCAAAACATAGCCATTCCAATAAGTGTGTGAACCAAAGAATTATGCTTTGGGGGGTATGAAGAAATGCCTAATTAAAAAGCAGAATTCAATACTCGACAGCATAATTCCTCTTCTTTTTCTGGGTGATAATTTGCACTATCTCTTTTCCATAAACAGCAACCATAAAGTGAACAGTTGTCACAAATTTCACCTACTTATCAAGAGTAGAAACCTGGTATTGAAGGAAGTAGGATGAAGCATGAAATATTTTCAGGAAAAGGAATTCACAAAGAAATTTCGAAAGGAGGTAGAGATAGTAAAGCCTATAATGCATAACTCATGGATGAAAATTTAAACATAAAATATAAAAAGAAACAGAAAGAAGGGCTTAAAGAACATGAGTCTAGGCTTGACATTATGACAGACAAAATTTTAGATATTACTGCAAGAAAGACGTAATGATCTCACTTATAGCTTTATACCTGCTGCAAATCTGAAGTGAAGAGCATCGGCGAGCTCTCATAAACTCCCCCTTTCAGCTTCGAATTAATCATATTGAAGTCTAATAATCTTTCCAGTGTATTTTCTTGAAAATTTTCGGAGAGAAGGTGGCACAGTAACATAAACTTCCCCGATGCAATAATGTTGGCAAAGGCAAGTAGACATTTCTCACTGACTGTATGATGATTCAATTGATGAGAAGACCCATTAGATTTTGCATGCCTTCCAGCTGCACCTCTGTTAAGCTTCCTCTTCACTCCTCCATTACATTTCTCCCTATTGTTTTGGACATCTCCAGATTCCTATTCAACAGTAGAGAATAGATTACTAGTCTAAAGAAAAGGCAATAATAACTTCTAATCCAGAGGAGCAACATATATCAGATTCCAGGCAAAGCAACCATGACGAGATATTATGGCAACAAAAAGCAATAGTTACATTAACAATATCTTCTGCTGTTAGCTCAAGTGTGTCTCTAATACACCTTCCAAGACCACCTTCATCATTGCTTAGTGATCGACAAATGTGCTTAAGTATGAGATTTCTGGCATCTTTGGGAGAGCTTGAACAACCGCCAACATTGTGATTATCCACTGTATCAGCATCAACTTGCTTAGAAGAATTACTATCTACAGCTCTTTCACAAAATTTTCTTTCTGTCTGCAGGAAATAAAAATCACATTGTCAGGAGTATGAAGAAATTGGAAAACCAGCATGGAATAAGGAACCAATTGCTCAATTCAGCCTGACTAATCCCACTTCCTTTCCCTAACTCGTGTAAAATGCATGATAACCATTCAACTTCATCTGAGAAGATAAATTTTGACATGTAAGATGATCAAAACGTAAGTAAAATTTATGGCATCCTCAAATACAAACTGCCACCATACAAAAAAAAAAAAAAAAAAAAAAAGGACAACTACTTTACATATCAGATAACACAGCCACATCACATTCACGAGCAAAGCACAAAATTACAGAAAGTGAATTAAAAAACCTTGCTTGCCAAGTTCCTTGCATCTTCTTGAGCCATCCTCCCAGCAAGCTTACATTTTCCATCAGAACTTATATTTCCTTGCCTACGCCTCTTGTATGTCCGCAAACCCTCACTCATACCCAAGCTGCCATCACCATTATCAACCTCAACACAATGCAAAAATCCATTGCTCACTGCCTCACTCTTCACACAAACTACTCCTACAGAAGGCTCGTGGCCAGCACTATTACATCCTTCCTCATCAACCTCCATTTCTTCACTTCAACTCAAAACCCTAAATTACAAATTTCTGCAACAAATTAGGGCCTCAGCGAAATAAACAAACTTCAAGCAAAAATTCAGAACCATCTCAAATCAAAATCAAAATCCTAACATCAAATAAAACAATGAAAAACTATAAACCTCAATATATTCAACATGGCGAAATAGAAACCAAGAACTAGTCACAAGTTTCACATTTCTAAGCACCAAAAGTTCGGTTTTACTTTTTTCCTAGGAAAAACGAGAAAATTCATTGAAATTAACCGTGTTTTCAAAGATTAAACTACTATGAGTACGCAAATCACTTGTAGAAGAAACTAAATGCAGAAAAAACTACGAATTTATACATTACTGTGAGATCTCTTTCCTGGTCAAGAACAAAGTGCGTTTAGCAATACCGACTGAAAAAGAAAGTACGCAGGGAGAGAGAGAGAGAGAGAGAGAGAGAGAGAGAGAGAGAGAGAGAGGGAGAAGGTGGTTACCTGAATTAAGAGTTCCAAGTTGTGATTTGTGAGAAGTAAAAAGGACGGTTAAGTCTTGAGCAAGTGAAATGGGAACAAAAAGAACAGAGAGAGAGAGAGCGCGAGCGGCCTTTTCCTTATCTGACGATTTTGAAAACTCGCAAATGAGGGGGTGTTGTCTTTTTCGTTTTTTACTCTTTTTGTTCATAGAAAAGTTGGCTTTTATTTTTTAAGTCTACAGGTTAAAAGGAAATTTTGGAAGGAAAAGCAAACTATTACTTTGCCATTTTACAAATAAATAATCTGTATTCTGATTTATGATAAATATTTAATTTATATTTCTTCACCTTCTATTAATAATAGATGAAGGATACATGTTAATATCTTATCGATTCATGGTATTATTAAATGGACTTAGTAAAATAATATACATTAAGATAATTAAAGATATAGAAATTAAAGTAAAACAGGAAAAGGAAACGCAGAGAAAAAAATTAAACAAATAAAGTTGAAAGCTTGATGGATATTAGATTGTGGTTAGGTGCATGATGCTCAATCATTCATCACAATTACGAAGATCATAAACGAGTAGAGTTGATATTACATACTGATAAATTTGAATAAAGATTAAGCCTGATTCAAGTTTAGTAAAGTTTCAAATTTTTATTTCAAGCTTAACTCGAAATGATATTCAATAAATTTAAGTTTATTTTAATTAAATTCATTTAAATTTAATTTATTTAAAAATATTTTCTTTTTTAATTATTATAATATTAATATAAAAAACTTAAGCTCAACTAATATTTATACTCAACTCAAGTTTAACTAATGTTTATATTCGACTCAAACTCAAGTAATGTTTATACTCAACTTAAGCTTAATTAATTCGAACTTGATTAACTTTCTAAACTAATCAAACTAAATATTACAAAGCTCTAGCTCAACTTAATTTATCATTTGAGTAATTTAAGCTCAACTTGATCATTCTTAAGTTAAACACTAGTAAAAATAAGTTAAACTCAAATAATTCTTTGTCCGTTCACACCCCTTTGATCATCCAATCCAATCTCTAGTAGTAGATTGTAAATTTTAGACACCTTAAGATCTAAGGTTGATTGACAACCACCTTGACCTCTCATGTGGCAACCTTCTTAACCCTAACTACCTCAAGGATTAGGGTAATTGGAAAATAAAATGGGCTACTTTTCTTTCCTTTTTTTTTTGTAATAATGCTTATTTATATTATAATCCATTTAATAATATTTTAACTTAACAAAAATTATCACATGCTCATATCTATCTTCAGCATAAAATAAAGAAACACATCTCGTAGCATGTCACTTTGTTTAAAAAAAATTCAATAAATATTATACATAATGTATTATACGTATGCAGTATGTAAATATAAATAAAATATAAATAAATATAATAATTATATAAATAATTTTTAAATTAATTATTACTTATAATTTATACTCATCATATATGGTAATATCTTAATCACATTCTCTAAAAATAAATCACAAGCATTAGATGAAGTGATATTTATAGGAAGCCCTTATATGATAGTTAATGCTGTCCTTACAAAAGCTCTCAAATATCAATTTATGGTCCATCTTGTCTACATTTTGACACTACATGATGCCAATATGCCGTCATGTGCAACTATATGACATGCTAGAAGCATAAAAAAATAGGCATAATTTTTTATAAAAATGTAAGCATTAAATTATAATCAATTCTTAAATAAAGGAAATTATACACCCAAAATTGGATTTTGCAATTGCGTTTATTTTTTATTTTTTAACTTTTATTTTCAACTCCTTAAAATTTTTAAAAATACACAACTAAATCTCCATCCTGCATTAAATGCTAAATTATCCTTAAAATACAAAAAAAAAATATATGCATACAAACATTATAACATCTAATTTTCTTTTAATCCGAGCACCAAATTCTTTTGATTTATCAGTTTTGTATGCAGTGGACGAGCGTTGTACCTCCGAGAGCTAGAGATTTAAGATGGCATGGCCATGGGCAATGAGTCAGCACAACCAGAAAGTTGCTCACTTCCTTGGAGCCAACCGATGAGGACAATTTTTTTCTTGAAGCTGAGGGGTACTTGCGATACGGTGGTGATTGACTGTAGTCATTGTTGGTTTGATGAGCTTTGACTAGATATTAAACTTGACTTTTCACCGTCACGGGAAAAACCAATTTTTTATATGCTTGTTAAAAAAATAACTCTTTGGATATATGTATTCGATTTTTGCATTCAAATTCATTTAATTATAATAAACCTACAGTCGAATTGTAAAATCAGTGCTGGTTATAATTAGATAGCATTTAAGATTTAGTAGTAGACTTAAAATCAAAACAACCTTGTTTGTATTTTTGAGCTTATTTTAATATATATAATCATTTCAAAGACATTTGTCCTAGCATGATTAGTTTGCATTTTAAAAGTTTTCTTTAAGGAAAAATAATTAAAGTTAGGGCTTAAGAATTGATCTAGAAAAGAAAAAAGAAACAAATTCAAAAAATAATAAAGCGCTAATAAGTGTTTATTCAATCAAATATGGTTATCAGACTAAATAGACAACATTTGATGTATAAGTAGATGTGTTGAGTCATACAAAAATTCAAGTTAAAATGGAAATTTCTTAACTTTCTATCTTAAATTTGTACAATATTATATTATGGAAGAACAACTAGGTAAGAAAATGCAAAGGTAAATTAAGTTCCCTCTATCCCCAGTAGTTTCCTATTTATTTTTTTCTTGGTGTCAAACTATTTCCTCTTTTTTGAGCATTAGGGTTTGATTTCAAATAAAATTAATATATACCACCTTGTATATTGGGTTAAGTATATAAAAGAGCATAAAATTTTAAGCATATGATGGAAGAGTTGAGTGCTCTGAAATTGTAATAGAATTATTGTATCATTACTACTACACTATAATGAATTAATTCAATCTTCCATATGAGGTTTTACTGCATTTTTTTTTAAGGTTTTCCACATAAATGTTGTGTCTTTTTCTCTCTCACTCTTTGATTCTTATATATCTCATATTTGTATGCTTTACGATCTAAAAAAAAAAAAAAAAAATCCAAAACTTGCCTCCGCACTATCATTTGTTTAGCCATCCAAATATTTTGAGCTGAACATCCATTGTCCAATACCTAACAAAATAATTTTTAAAGAGCTATAAATTACATCCTAATTGCAATAAATTGGCTCGTGAATGCATGTATATATATATGAAATAAATAAAACTCATGAGAAAATACAGTTGCTGTTATTAAAGGCCACCATGAAGAAATTATGGAATTTTTTCTTCTTCTACCTTTTTTTTATTTTTATTATTTTTTTTATTGTCATTTCAACATATGGCTAAAGCTTATACTAAATTGATTTTGATATGCACCTAATAGGACATGTGCGACGATAAATATATAAAATTATATATAGGACATTGTTTAGTATGAGAAAAGAATAAAATGGAAAGAATCGAGAAGGAATTAATTAGGGAGAAACGAATTATGATGGAAAATATTAGAATGAATGCACTTGAATAATAAGAAGAAGAAAAAATAAATGAATAATAGTTATTACTAAAGACAAAAAGAGATCAAATATAAACTTACCTATATGCCCATAAAAAAATAACAACAAATGAAAAAACTAGTGAATGAGAGGGATAAAATTGGAAATGTAACCATTTGTTTTATCTTTTCCTATAATTTGATAAAGATTGAAACTTGTGGGGCCCATGCTTTTCTCCCTCTTTCCTTCCCTCTCCAAATTCCATCCTTCAACAAACAATAATTTTTAAAATTTTCCTCCCTCTTTTTTTCCCTCCCATTCTCTCATTCCATTTTCCCTTATTCTAAGCAAAGGGTTAGTCTGACAATGAGAAACGGTACGAGGTAAAATTGTTGGGATTCAGATTTATCATGAAACTGGATGTGCCAATAAAATTTATTTCATAAAATATACATTATGTAGCAGTAAATAATTCTTTCAATTATATTATATATTGCTATTGGATGACTTAATGACTTCTATTTTCACATGATAAGTTGACTTGAATTATTTCAATTATTTGATGACAATCACAAAATTAAGCTTTTAATTATGTATCTATATGCTTAATAACTTAACGTATATAACACCGAGTAAGTATAAATAAAATCTTCACATGAGTTAATTTTTATCTATAAATCAGTCTAAACCAGCATGTCAGTTAAATCAAAATCAATCCAATTCAGGCGGACAAATTGAATCGGGAGAAATATAGATATTTAACAAAAGCAATTGTGGCAACTTGCATTACCACGTCAAACCATGGTAGTATGTCAATTGCAAACCAACATGGATTGGAAGCAATAAACCCGCAAGTAAATATTAAACTATGCAGTCTAAAATTTTCTGAATTAGAATGTTATGAAATAAACATTGGCCAATATTCTTCGTATATCAATATAAATAGTATATTATCTGCTATATTTTATTCATTCAAAAATACACACACTATACACTACTTTCTCAACTACTTTGTATTTAGCTATTTGCTATTGGTTGTAATAGATTATTCATTTTCCACTGTAACATATTATCTGCTTTCTATTCGTATTTCTTTTTGAGTTCCAAATATACCCTTTTTTTTTTTAAGGGTTGTAACAATGATTTTATTATGCTAATTAACTTCTTTTAAATTTTAAAATGGTTTCATCCATTTGATTGTGGAAAATTTGGTTAGACAATGTTATTTTTTTTTTCTTTTAAAATATATCAAGTGCTAAGTTTATTTATATTGTGAGTTTTTTTTTTCCTTTTTTAGTGCATCTAGCTAAGCAAGACAAGACACTCCAGTAAAGTCAAGGAAAAAATCCTGCAACGCATTTCATCTACGATGTTAATGAGCAGTATGATTTCTATAGGGCGGCGGCGGATTTAATAGACTATATTTGATCGGGTCCGGGTCCGGGTCCAAGCCCATAACACCATCTTTTGATTGTCCTCCAAAACGCCTTCTATCAAAGGTGCAAGAGGAGGAACAGAACTCACAAGTCTAGCGCTTCAAAATCGTTAAACTAATAAACTTTTACGAAGCATTTCCGTAAAATTACAAAGTCCAAATGGGAAAATGCGAGACCATTACAGCTACGATTCGACAAGCTATTGGTATAACTATAGATTTTCCTAAAGCATATGCAATCAAGGCAACAAAATGATAAACAAGTTTTTAATTCTAGTGCTTTTCCGAGAAGAATCAAAAAGTTAGATTGTGCAAAATGATAGAAGGAAAACACTTACGGTATGCTACAACTAAAAAATCCCAACTTTTAAAGTACGAAAATACATATTTAAGTACTATTACTCAGTTATATTCAAGAAAAAAAAAAAAAAAAATCAGCTTTACCATGAAAGGAAGAGAGAGCTTATGGCTAAGTTTTATGGAAAAATATTTGGACGAATGGGTGTAACAAAAATTCATATACATAAATTACTAAAAGAAAAGTAACTCTTATACAAAACATTGCCAATGCTTGCAGAATTCAATGCCGCACGTGACATTTTTAGCGTTATAAGGATTATTTTAGATGAATATACATTGGCTAAAAAAGAATTTTTTTCAATTGCCTTCAACAACGTACATAACAACAAGCGTTGCGCCTATTCCCAAATCCTAAATATAAGCCCTTGGCGAAGGATGAACCTTTCTCTGTCATACATTGAATCCGTGTGCTACGTTTGGTATGTCTACATTAGATTTCAAAATGTCACTTGTTAAAATGGTTAATTGATAATATATTGTTAACAAATCATGAAAAATTTTGCATAGATTATAGACCGTAAACATGGGAATTTAAAAGGGACATATGGAATTCCACATACCAACTTTTATAAAGCACTGCAAATTATGCCTGCATTGTATAATTTTACTAATATCCTAGAAATACAATTATGCACCAATTGATTAGGACACATGCACAAATTTTTTGTAGATACTTAAAATTTTCATGATTATACAAACACGTCTTCATACTTTATACCATCCAACCATACATGATTATCGAAATTACGATTCTAGCGAGATTTTAAATATACAGAATTGATAGAATCTTTATAAAAACGTATGAAATTGATAAAATAGTAAATTTATAAATGCTGAAAATTATCATTTTATAAAAATTTTCCAATTGAACAATTTTATATTAATTTTAAATAAAAAAAACTTCATAAAACTACAAACTTGAAAAATAATATAGTTAACTTACTATTTTAACAACTATTCAATCATATATTTATTTGTTTTGGAAGCTTTAAGCACACTTTCAATGCTATATGTTTCGCAATCGAATGTCATATTAAATATATGTGTAATCTAAATGATTAAGAAGTGGTTAATGTACTGTACCAAAATTCTTCACATTTTTCTTGCTGAGAAGATTTTAAACCCTCAATTTAACGTAGAAGAGCTTAGCTATTGTCTAAATTCTAGCACTCAACACACTTATGTAATTTGATGCTCAGCCATAATACAAGAGTTGACTAGACTCACTAATATTTTCTTAATTCTTGATTATATATAGCAACCAAGTTGCAGTATATCCCTCACCCTTCCTATTAATAGAGCGACTCATTTAGCAAACCTCTTATTATAGATCTTAATGGCTTAAAGATTGAAAATGCAAGTGGGACACTCGGGTTTTTAAGTTAGGAAGGAGAGGGGAAGGTTGTGGTTAAGGACTAGCTCTATAGATACTTCATGGTTACGTATTTTATATGAATCATGAAAGATTATGGTACTAATATATAAGATCATGATAATAAATATCTTATTAATATATAATTATAATTTTTGGACTAAATAGTTGAAATAAGCTTATTTATATTCATTAGCTTAATTTATTCAGTACTTTTGGCTTAAGACGCCCCAAATGAATTAGAGCAGACCCTTGCTAGTATATATATGATTCGAGTTTGGCTTCAATTTAGAAAAGAATTCCGCGAAGACCAAAGAGTATTATTAGGGTGTAATTCTTAATTTGTTTTCAAGATGACTCATATTTTATCTTTTACCTTGTGTTTGCAATTTTTTTTTTTTTTCAAGGAAGTAATACCTCATTTATTTTCAATCACAATAAACAAGTTGCACTTTGAAGAGATGGTTTTATATCCCCTTCTTATTTTTGTACTTTTCAATTTTTATCAATAAAATTATCATGTTACGGTGTACATAGTTTTTTCTGATAAGATGAATTGAGTAATAATGACTTGTTAAGACATAACCTCTTTAGAGCAATTACATATTTCAAATGTAGCATGCAAATGTCGATACATAAATTGTAGGGAAGTGGTGTAAAAAAGAGAAATTAAAAAGCTATAAAAAAAAATAATAATCAAGACCGATTCAGTAGTTTATAAACCTTGATCCTAAACCGGTAATCCTGCTGGTTCCTTAATACTCAGCACCGAATTAAAAGAGCCGGGTCGGTGCCAGTTCCCATCTTGAAACTCCATCAATTGGAGGGTTCCCAATAAAGCATCACTAAACTACTACTACTGTCATATTTTTATAATATTATATGAATAAAACATTGATGCTGTAAAAAAAAAATTTATATTATATTATAATTGAAATACTACTAATAACTATGAAAAATATTATGTTAACTCGTTATATAAGGAAATAAATATGAATAATATATAATGAAAATTTACATTAAATTGTATATTTATTTTCAAATTAAATATCTATTTATAACTTTATAATAATAGTTTGATATTATATAATATAATACAATTATTATATCATACAAAATAATATTATAGTTCCTTAATAATGTATAATGTGAATAATATAACATAATAAAGTAACCACATGATATCTATCAATATGTAAAATAAGACATATGATTTTGACATAAAAGTTAAATGGTTTTATATTTAGTACTTGATTCGTATTTATATGATTAAGATACTTTACAATATATGATTATAATCAACCAAATTATATAATGCGTTTATAACTATTCGTTATACTAATTATAAATTTACTTTACTAAAACTATAATACCGCAAAAATATTAGTAATATACAACATTATAACTTAGTTAAATAATATTTAATAATACATAATGTATAACTTATTATATTAATATGAAAATTTACATTTATTATGCGTCTAATATACTATAAGTGTTAAGTACTAAATGAAATATATAATTATAATTATAATGATATACTATGTACAAAGTATTCGTATAATTTTTTAACTATTCAATCCTTATCGCTTAATATTATTCAGCCAATTAAATTAAGAAATAACAATTCTATTAAATCAACTGAATAGAGTAGTAGTTATTCAGGCGTTACTAAATCTTATGTTTCATTTGTAATAGTTTTTCGACTATACCGTTGTTGAATTCACTAAAGTGGACATACGGTAAGCGTATCTTATCACATAAATCCCTAACCTTAGAGATTGTCCCGAGGCGTTATCATTTTGTGAATCATTACTTCACTCTACCAGAGTTGATGATTTCCTTTGAATTTCTAACTTTTATAGGGGCTTACAAAGTTTAGACTAGTCGTCCTTATTCCTAAATATGGAATATCTGGTGATAGGCTAACAGTAATGACTTCGTATTCAAGTTAGATTAAGCTACAAATGAACATCATTACAGTGTTTATATGCAAGCTCAAAATGATGGGATCAACAGCACAAGCATTATCCTACTTGTAATGAAGATTTTTATATTTGAAATTTTATTATTCTCATTATTTTAGAATAAAACATGTTTTTATATGTTTTAGTAAATAGATATATTTTAAATTTAAGAAAATTTTTTAGTATTTTTTATTTTAAAAGATATATTATTAGTTATTGAATTGGATTCACATCATACAATCCAATCTTATTTTTATATAAATAGTACTTTTTTAAAATTTTAAATGATTAATTATTAAATTGAATAATTTTTTTTAAAAGATAAAATAATTCCTTTATTTACTTATACTGCGAGACAATCAAAACCTCATTAATGGTACGGTACCATAAAAAATACATAATTTACGTCCATCTAACTTCACGTAATCGAAAAGTGGATGTTAAAGAATCATCATGCTCAAAATAATTGAAACCCAAACAGGAGTACGTTAATCGAAGAGCACGAGTTCACGAGGCGAAACATCGATTTTTGGGATCATATAAAGCAATATAATATTTGCTTCAAAGGCATATGCTGCCTAGTTTCTTTATGCGTCAACAATTTCGTAACTACGTCCACGGAAGCAATTGGTTCAACATTTAGTTGACATTGGAATTATCCCCATCCGCAACTAAACTTCATTCGGCCTACATAATTTCCAGACGTGGTGCCAGTTGAAGCAAGAAGAATATCGATATATTTTTATTGGTTGGTACCCCAATTACTGATTAAAGATCGGCAATTATATTCAATAAGAGGATACAGAGTTGCACAGCGATTTCAGGGAGAGAGTAAATTATACTTATTAATTTGGTATTTTTATTATAATTCTTGTTTAATTTAATTTTCACATTCATAAGTTATTTTTTTCTTTAAAAAATATTAAACCATTTAAGCATACATACCCTTCCCCAAAGAGGTTATCACAAAAAATTGCGTACAAAAAGCAAATGTTTTGATTATAGCCAAATTAACGATTTTATTACTCATTTAAATATATAAAATCGATAAAATTATATACAATCTTACCTTATAAAATCAATAAAATCATAAATTTATAAAATCGTATATTAATATTTATAATTTTATCAAAAGTTTACACACAAACAATTATAAATTCATTTTAACTTTAAAATTATATCGTTGACTCGACAGTTATGTTAAAATAGTATGTTCTACTAAGCTTGCATTATAGTTATTACCAGGAATCTGATAAGTCTTCTGACACATTTGATCCAACAACACTTGCACAATTACACAGATCACAGTTGTTTTGTTTAACTACGCAACTGAACAAGAGCGGGCGGCATGTGGAAAATTTTCACTGGAACTCGGACGCAAGAGAGGTTTGGGTTGAAAAGATTCCTAATCAAGATACACCTCGAGACTTGCTCAACCAAATTGACTTACAAATCATTTTTTTTTTTTTTTTTGTAAATGAAAGGGAACAAAATTACAAAGAGAAAATCAAAAGAATTAGAGTTTTCAAATTTTCATCATATAGGATGAATTATTAAAGCCTAGTATACATCACTTAGGAGAGAGCTTCAATCAATTCTCATGCATAAAAATTACAGGTTATGCAATCATCCATAAAGGAAACAATGACTTTTGCGCTGCTTGTGTTGAGCATCCAAACCTCATGCCACCAATGAATACTTGCCCGGTTCATTGTAGGTTTTCTCCAATTGCTCTTCTTTCACAATTCTAAAGCCTCTTATCCTTATTTCTTCTGGAATTGAAGTATCTTTATAATCAACACCTTCGAGACGCCAACCAGCATTAGCCAATTTGCCCCCAACTTCCACCTGTCAAGATGATATGTGGTGTCATAATCCGACTTCAATTTCAAAATAAATCGTATATCACCAATAATCATAAAGTCAATGGAGGAACCAGCTATAGCATTTAAAATGTCACGGCACAGAGGATAGAAAATAGGCATATAAAAATTTCGAAAAGCACAATTCACAAAATAGAAATAAATTATCAGACAAATTTCTCCAATTCCCTACAACAGAGTTTACCTTCCCTTTATTCAATAATTTTGAAGGTAACTTGCATTTTCGCAGACTGATTTCTCCAATTTCTTACAATAGATTTTAGCTTCCCTTTATTACTCAATAAATTGAAGGTAAATTGCATTGTTGACCCTTTAATCATTGCATTTTTTTTTTGTATTTAGCCCTTTCAACTCAACAAAACATGAACTTTAGTCTTCACTCCACAATCCCTCAAATGAATCTTCCTACGATGTAAACATCAAAATTAACTAGTTACGGCATTTTGGGGTGGTAACATCACTTTTTTGGAGAGTTATGAAAATTGAAAAGATAAGCCCATGTGTTTTTGAGTTAAAGAGAGAAAACGTACAAGTTATATGGTGAAAGGATTCCAAGTACAATTTACCGTAAATTTAACTTTGATGAGAAAAACATGGTGCATATGTTAAGTTTATGCAAGTTGTCACAGCCATATAAACTTTAAATACCATACCTCTGCACCATCCACTGCGTTAATAATTAGAGCTCCTTCCAGGTGGAGAGAACGAACTATTATATCGCGTCCATTAAGGACCAAGGTCGACTGTCCACCAATGGTGCAGCTTTCAACTTTTCTTTTGATCTCAGAAAAAGTCATGCTCCACTGTGGCTTCCATACAATCCTAGGCCATACTTCCACCTCCTGACCATTAAGAACCCGTTTCTCTGGATCAGGAATAATAGCACCAGCCTGCATACCACCAAACGTATTAGAAAGTCCACATGATGCATTGGAGATGTCTTCTATGTAAGAGTCTTAAATTGGAATTGAAGATATTCCAGAGAACTTACTCCAGGGAAGGACTTTAGTAAAAACAGCAAAGTTTTTACTTGTTTGTTTTCAATATGATGATGCGATTGGTGAAGAATCAAATGTCCACGTGTTAATAAGAGAGCAGGTAACCCTAGCATCTTCAACAGGGTTTAACGGAAAGTCCATACTTTTCAGGGCCCTGTACCTTTTTTTTGGGGGTGTGGGGGGAAGAAGGGTTAGGGGGAAATTGGATTTGGGTTTATTCTTTCGGTTTTTTTTTTGGGGGGGGGGGGGGGGGGGCAGGGGCGGGGTGTGGTTTATGGGTTTAAAGTGGGTAGGTGTGTGGTAAGTTTCCTTCTTATTTTATCTTTGAAACTCACAAAAAGACTTTGAACAAATGGAACGCTATCATTTTGTTATGGATTATATTCGAGGGGAAAGCTGAAAATATTTTTCTCCCCTTCTTGGACAGTTCACAAAAACAGCTCCTAAAATTAACCCAGTCAGGCTCTTAGGTAAAATAATTATTGTTCTCTTTAAATATAGTGAGAAAGTAAAGCTTCTTCATCCCTCAAACGGATCGGTTCTAATGCACACAACCATTTATTAAAAGATTCACGCAAATGAACAAGAATTCACTTAAAAAGATCTGAATTTATTTATTTCATGAACCAGAGACAATTTTTTTTGAGGGAATCAGGAAATGGCATGCTGCTAGAAATCTGGATATGAACAATCAGATAATGAGCATCAGAATTAACTAAACGTGTTCATTAAAAGTGACATATCATCCAAGAATGTGGATTGGCATGCTGCCAGAAAGATCTTGCCAAATTTGTTTCCTTAAGAACATCAACTGAAAGTATGAAGATAGCGGAAAGACAGGTAAAGGGAAAAAAAAAAAAGGGAATTTCCAGCCAAGGCCCTTAATTCAAGTGTCTCGCATACCTTTCTTAGGATAAGACTATTTGCCCGATAGATTGCTGTTTCCCCAGAAGTTGCACTATGGTATGGATTTCCCTTTGGAACCTGTAATAATAAAAGCAGCCACAGCTCTATCAGTCTATTTAAAATGGAAACTTAAATTCAACAAGCTCAGGATTATGTTAAACCTTACCCCTAGGTGAATTTCTGCAAGGTGGTTTTCTTAACAGTAAAAGCTAAATAAAAAAATAGAACCTGTGCAAATCCAATCTCTCTACACAGAATTAATGCAGCACAGCAAGGGGGATCTATTGAGTGGAAATAAATCATATAGATCTTGACACCTTCTTTCTCCATGAATTTCTTAGAAAGTTTCCCAGAAACTCAAATAATTTTTGGGGGATTAACTGTAAATATTACCTGGAGTCATAAAATGAATGCAGCATTTTATTTTTACTTTTCTGGCCACATTGTGCCTCCATCACAAACGAGAAAATTAATAACAGCCAAAATTACATGGCAAAGGATTTCATTTACCTGTTTGGCATCACCCAGATAAAGTTAGTACAAGATTAGAGGCTGTGCTGTAAGTATAACCACTATGGCTGTCACTTATAAAGTAATCTGTGAGCATGCAATTTCACACATGCACATACGCGTGAACTCTAGAAAAAGTAGCAACAAGCATTCAACTTAAGCTCTTTTCCAGATTGCCTAAAATAAGCAGGGCTATAACAAGAAAATTTCCAATCACCCTAAGATAAGTGCTCCGATCTCTCCACAAGGCAGAGTGACTGCAAGTTTATGGTCATATACAGCTTACGCAAATGTACAAATAACCATCAGAGCAGTATCAAATGTTCTACCTTTGCGGCATCTTCAGGATTGTTCTTTACCGGTGCATATGCAAGCCATGTGTCAATTACCTTGAGAAATGGAATCCGACAAAATAATTAAAGAAGGCAATGTACAATGGGATTCTTCAAGCAGAAACCAAATGACAAGTTACTTAATTGTCAATAAAACTGAAATTCACGATAACCAAAAACTCGTGTCTTTTTCATGGTTTTCCAAAGAGAAAAATTACCGTAAATCCAACCCTTGCTGTGGAGGGTAATGTCTTCGGGTAATCCTGCATCATACACTCTAATCTAGTAGAAGACTTGAATGTAGTTTTTGTAGCATCTTTGTATCTACATTGTTATTGTTAAAAAAAATTGAAGGAAAAACCAAAAATTAAAAAAAAGAAGAAGAAGAATATGAACAAGAATTCCAAATACCAGGAATGTAATTTTATAATTAGAATTTATCCGAATAAATTTTATAATTGGCATGGGCCTCAAAGACTATATCATTTTGATGATATGTATAAAGCATTAAAACAAGTCATTTACCATTCAATTTTTATCCACGCATCATTTTCAGTAAATTGCATTGAAAGGCAGAGCTGCTTCATCTACCGTCAGACCATACACACAATATTTCTGCTTTGAGTATCAAACCACAACAGTGCTATATTTATGCAATATTTCCACAAATTGCAAGATAAACATTTCATTTAGAGGCACATTCTTATTATCCATGCAAGTTCTGTCATGTTAGCAGCAGTTTGGCTGAAACCATGATATTTGGAGAAGAAAATGCTCATATCTGAATTTCCAATAGACTGACGAGTAAAAACTTGAAACTCAAAAGATGTTTAAAAATATGGCAAGCTGATCAAGAAGAGTGTGTCAGCGAAGATTACTTGGGATTAACAAACTCTTTTATTGCTCCTCCTGTTTTTGTGAGCTCTTCAATGTATGAATCAAGCTCCAATATCAACTGCAAAAGGAGGGAAAGAGAAAGCAATATTAACTAATTAACGGTCCATGTATGAAGCAATTCAGTGTTTTGGTTGACATCAAAGTTCTCTTTATTTAATTGGTTAGTATGGTAGTGCAACCAACCAAAAGGCAAGAAGCTAGAGTTGAAGATCTTTACAGGTAAAATGCATCCAGTACAAGTTCCACTAATATAATTGTCCCATAAGCAAACACACTAGAGAGAGCAGCCCATGTTTCAAATTGACTTGTTCATGAAAGAAATATGGATATGAAAATTACTTGATTTATGTTTCCTGGGAAAGGAGAATATCCTGTCTCTGTATTCACATCGCCATCAGGATGTCCTGTTGCCCTAAGCAGCGGATCAAGCTGATTGTACTCCACATTGATAACCATTGTTCTCCCTGATATTGATAATAACAGTAGATAATGAGCAAAATATCATCACCAGCGCATGCCAAACAATGGAATTTGAAATATGGTAATACTATAGTGTAAAGAGCACATATCAGTTCTTCTCTGTCTAATATGAATAAAAAGTAGACTGCCTTGCATCTTCATGTCAGGAGGAAGAAACTATGCAATGACAGGGAAAAGGACATGTCAACAGAAAATAAAAACTGCTAGTTTAATCACAATCAAGCAAATTTCGACTTTTGATGAACAACATTATTATTTCATGTTGTATTTCAAAAGTTAGCATGAGAAATGACCATTGCAGAATGACTAAGAAAGAAAAAAGCACACATGACAAAACATGAGTTCAAGTCCCTCCAAAACTTTCCATATCAAGAGAAGGAAATGTAGTACATTAGAATTCTGACTTAAAAAAAAAAAAAAAAAAGACAATCTGTGTGAAATACCATCAGCATGAGTAAGTTTGGTAATTCCTCCAATAGCTTCCTTGGCTTTGCGTTGAACGGCAAGAGAGTTGACTTGGAACTGGCGAGTAGCACTGACACCTAGGGAAGCAGGAATAGCCTGAATTATACATATGTCAACAAGTTAGTATGTCCAATTTACTGCAATACCACTGGTGCAAATAAATATAACTAAGTAAACCTTATTACCTTAAATAGAAGTCCATTAGTGTCTTGGAAAAATAAGACCCATTTCAAACCAGCATCATGCCTGCAAAAATTGCCAAATATTCAAATAATCAGGTGAAGAAAAAAGTTTTCTTAAGATCGCACGATGCAACATGAAAACATACAGAAGTAGTCAATCATCTATGGTTTGAGATCAAGATTCCAATCCAATGACATAATTTTAATGAATGAATGAGATCAACCAGAAAACTATTGCATTCTGGCACTGAAATTAGATAGTTTCTTAGCATATGACAATCAGCTCAATATATATTTACCTCACTAGTTTTCCACACAACATATTTTGTGGTAGTTATAAGAGTAGAAAAATTTTTTGAGAGGGGAAGCAGTTCAGGCATACCACTCTTTTAGAAGGCCGCTAGAGTAAAGGAGAGAATGAACATCCCCATGGCCATGAGGTTTCGTCTAAAGAAAGGAAAAGAAGGAGAAGGGTGAGTTTCACTTCTCTTACCCCTGTGAAAGATCCACGAACATTAAATAGAAGTTTATTGCATTAGACAGAATATGCGATGGCCCACCTGGATTTTGTACTTGTTATTGGGGTCCAATGCAAGTCTGGCATCATTGTCCTGTAAGCAAGCAACTTTTTCCTGCAATATAGGAGGTATGAAGATCAGAGTATCAAGCATGCATAAGAATACATTTATGCAATTCTTCTGTATGGCGAAAGATGTAAATCTTCTGACTGTAACCACAATATTATCTTCTCTCCCCAAAGTCAAAGTCACATGGAAGTGTCTAGTGGAATTTTTTTTTTCCTTTTTCCACCGTGGTAAGCAAGATGCACAAGTCTTGTCAAATGGTTTCCAGAAAATACATACCTGCTTCAGAAGTTTAACTTGTGAAGGTTCCATTCCAAAATAAGAATTTGATTCAAGAAGCTGAACTGTCCGTGCATGTGTGTCATCCGATGTCATTATAACAAAAGGAATCTTGCCTTGGCATTCATCTGCAAAAATGAAGAAAGAGCACTGAGCCGCAGAACAAATACAAAAGTAGGCAAAAATCTATTTAATGCAGAATTTTGCATGGATTGATGATATATATGTATAAAATTTAAACCTATGTCTATGAGCTTCAGATTTAAAATAATTCAGTCAGGGTTCCACTCAAATTTCACAAGGTCTTAAGGTAATGGGTTCCATCTAGTCAATTTATCAAACAATATGTAGAGAAGCATCTAGGAAACATTCACAAGCTTAAACTTTAATATGTGATGGTTGTGATCACATTCAATTATCACAGGGATCAAGCCAGGGTTCCAACCAATATGGAAGGCCTAGGGATAAGTAGTTTCATATAAATATCAACTTTCCCATATTATCTTATAGAAAGGGCATTTATCTGGAAAGGCAGTGACTGACAGTCAATAAACCATGGTCCAGACAAAAAGGATTGACAAAAGCAGCCAAGCTAGCACTTACATACACAATAATGATGCTATAAGTCAAGGAAATCATGCAATAGTCGGCATGTGTAAGCATTGCTTTGGAAGAAGGTTTATGGATGAATCAACAAACAGCAAACTTTCTTCACTTGTAAAAGTGCGCTTAAACATAGGCTACAATTAATTTCATATTTTCAGACAAAAGAATAGCTATAATCCCATTTGATAAATAGCCTTACAATGGCATCTAGAATTTGGATCCCATGAAAATTCATTTTAATCATATAATACAAAAACAGATGTCCTCTTTATTAGTGATTCCTTACAGGATGTATTTGCAATGCAAGATGATTGGATAGCATGAAGAACCACGTTGGATAAGAGCCAGGCATCATGCTAACTTTATCTCTTGAAAGTTAGGCCATTTTACATATTATAGCTGCAGGGCCTGAGCAAACACTGGACTCTGATTTACAGGCTATTTATGCAAAAACATATTAAGAGTCTCTAAATAGAATATCAATCATAATACTTCCCACTGGAATTTCTTTCTGCTAAACCACTCAAGTCTTTCTTCTCAATGTTTTTGGTGGGATGAATCCTGAGAGTCTGCAGCTCTGAGAGGGAAAGATAGCAAAAAGCTAAAAAGGAAGCAGAAGGGCCAAAATGAAAACTTTATCCTCTTATTGCTATTTCAATCTTCTCATCACAGACCTATCCAGAAAGCTAGAACATCTATAACACCATTGAATAATTAAAATTCACATTGTTCATTGCATGTCCACAAGAATGCTTCTTATCATGTACAAGTATTCATGAATGCAAACCTTTTGCCAGGGTGCAACTGGCATCTTGAAGAGCAAGAATTGACTCAATGTAGTGCTGCAGGAAACATGTTCCTGTAGTAGTTTCTGCTGGAAGTGCCACCTGTAGATTGAAGATAAGATAAGAAAAAAAGGATAATAGAAGCACAGGAAAGATGGCTGAGTACCAGAGATCTTAAGTAGAGATAAGGAGACTGCAAAGGCAATGGAATAAAGATAGGACAATAGAATGTCCTCCAGGATAAGAGAGAGAAGAAGTGACCATCACCAGCATTAAAAGAAATCTAAGTAGCTGATACAGGGTATTTTACTTTTAAAACAGACACAGGAATTTTGAAAATGATGGTCAAGGTCAACACCATACCTTTATTCCATTATAACCAAGGCGTTCCCCTAGTCCACCTGCAACAAGAACAAAGGCAGCTTTCCGAGCTTCCTTAACACCCACTTCTTCAAAATTAATGAAGTTATCATCTCCAAATGATAAGATTTCCCCTGTTGGGACCTGTATAAATTTTTGGGAATCACAAATGTGTCTTCAACTCAGTCAAATCACTCAGCAGCAACCATGGCAAAAGTTAAACTGGGAAACTATGGTGACCATAAATCACCAAGAACACAATGTCAAGGTCAGTTCCGCATATTAAACATAAATTCTGCCTCATAAAATCTCTACTCGTGCAACAAAACCGTACGGTAAGCGGCAAAAATGTCTCAATGCTTCAATTGGATGTATACTTAAAACTTTCATTGGTATCATGATTAAAAAGAAAATATAGCAGAAGATATGATGTTTTCTCCTGCTAGTTCAACAAACAAACAGGCATAAGTCGAACATATTAGTCATTTAACAGAAATCATATATCATACACAAAAAAATAAATTGAAGACTACTTACAGAGGGCGTGAAGCCATCATATGGGTTCTTCCCTGCTCTGGAGTCTGCTAACAGTTCTCTGGCTGTTTTTACATATGATACAAGACCTCCAGGATAGCTTGAATGAAGCTTAGCCACCTGAAGAAAACAATAGCATCATATACAAGCTTTGCATCACAGACATGTTGTCCAAAAAGAGTGAAAATCAAAGGGCTTTAGACTTTAAAAGATGCAGGGCTATCAAAGGAATTTCTTTGAAGCCAAGTAGCAAAAACCAATAAGAAGCAAGAGAACACTGAGAGATCTACAACCATGCAGGGCTATCAAAGGCAATTCTTGGAAGCCATGTTGCAAAAGCCAACAAAATGCTAGAGAACACTTGAGAGATCTACAACTATACATTACTCTGATGTATAACATACTTGAACCTCATCCACCACGATATGAACGATAGCTACTACTCCACTGATGTGATGATCTGCTCCTGCCATAATATATACCCAGCCAACTCTAGCATATTCAGAACAAGTTCACAACCTAATATAAGTGCATCCTCAATGATCTTGGTAAAAGGGGGGAAAAGAGGGCATGACAATGAATAGTATAAGGACATTTCAGCAATATCCATCATGAAAAAAGCCCACCAGGCAAAATCACTATTGGTTTCAGTAAATACATTGGTGGGGGGTTTGGTGCCAAAAGGGTCTATACTTAGTGGCTGCAAACAACTTCCTTTAACAATTCCACATTCTCACACATGTCAATAAAATAAATCCATAATGATATGGCCTGTGATTACATAAATAATTGCAGAAACCAGAATCCATGTCTCATAATTATGTTCCTGAAATATACACAGGAGGTTACCATGTTGAATTTCAGATTGCTTCCCTTGGCATTAGATATTCATGATCTAATTACTTTTGCGATAAATATAGCATTAGGCAGGGTATTATACTATTTGATCATGCAAAGTAATATTAACAGTCCACGACATATGAAATTCAAAAGCTCCATAACTCTGTTTTTACAATCTTAATGCAGAAAACAAGACTTGTCCAGGCAAATCACACCGGCAATTCAAATACGATTCTGATTCCATCAAATTTTTCAAAATTACCAAAAAATAGATCGGATCTAAAGGCACCGGATAACAAAGCGATAACACCACAGCAAGCAAAAAAATTCTAAAGCTAATAAAATAAATAAAAACATCAGAGAAACTAAGATTCCAAAGACTTATCGTAGATAAAAGTGATTACCTGGTCGAAAAAAGCCTTCTTTTCCTCATCATCAACACCAGGATCCGCCCAGTCATCGAACAAGTGAGTCTGTCCTACCTCCACCAACTTCTTCGCCAACTCAACCTGAAAATCACGTGCAATCAAAACAACTCCTAATTCTTAGTCCCTAAACGTACTTACATACATATATGACATATACGTACACACATAAATATGTATACATGTCCGTAGAAGCTCACCTGATGAGGAGAGAGAATGGAGAGGTTGGCTCGGAGTTTAGGAGGAGCCCAGTCCCCATTAACGACGAGCGTGGCAAGCTTCTCGGCGGTAGAATCAGGAGTGGAGGCCATGGAGATGGAGATTCTGAGCACGAGAAGCGCGAGAGATGACGAGAAAACAAGGAACAAGTACCAGGTTTCGAGCGTTCTCTTCTGTATGTATAGATGTGGTAACACGTGATGTGGGGTTATCATTCAAATCTAAAATCATATATAAGGTGGCAAAGGAATGCTGCTGTTGTTGTTGGTGGATCTGATTCCGTTAATATGCGCCTGTAGTTTATGCTTTTTTTATGCTTTTGCCTCCATAATAATTGAAACTTTTTAATTTTTTTTACCTTTTAACTTTTTGTAAATTTGTCGGGTTCTTTCTTACTGTATCGTTAGGCCTACGTGACAGTGGTCCTTAATTTTGATTATTTGTTTGTACGATTGTAAGTTAGGATATTCGCATATAATCTCTCTCTCTCTCTCTCTTCATAATATAATATTTCTTTTTCTTTTTCCATTCCTCAAATCAAAAGCAAACTCTGAGATCAAATAAGCGGAAATGTACCTATAGAATTAAATTTCGATTCCCACGAATTGCTTGAATCCATAATTTTAAAAAGGAAATCTAATTGCCTTAAAAGGGGCTTGAATCATAATTCAAATCTATACTCATTAATTATATTAATTAAAAAATTGCTAATTTAACCTCTAACCCATGCAATAAATGTTACTTTACACGCATCTAGTTATACTCTATTTCATTTCATTTCGTAGGCATTCTAAACATAAGAAATAATTTATCATTTAAATATTTATTCTGTTTTAAGCTAATTTTACATACCAAATGTAATATAACTATACGAGTTAAAAAGATCTAATATAATAAAATTACAATTCCACCGCCCATTCTTTTTATATCATATTTAAAAATGTTTTTAAAAGATGGAATCTTGAAATGAACGATTTTGATTTTAAGGAGAAATTTTCACCTTTGAGGATTGAAATCTGATTCTTCCCTCGTTAATTGTTGATTACTTGTTTGACATTCAACCCAAAATATAATATATAAGCATTCAATAACCGAACTTTTTTACATGCTATTATAAACATATTTAATTCCATTTTGAACATGATAAAATTAAATATAATATTGGAATAGAATCAATGATTCCATAGCTATTTCCTCACATATTAATGAATTTTACATTTATGTTACTTAGTATATTTCAATTCATTCAATTCAAAACTATATTTTATCCCAAACTTGATATAATTGTAGTTACTTTGATTGAATAGATTTTTTCCTCACAGACTATAGGTGTGTTAATGAATAAACGATTATGATTTTTTTTTTTGTATTTTTTTTTTTTTTGCCAAGAACAATTATGATTATTTAAATAACTAAAAAGAGATTCAAATTAAAGTTTTACTATTTAAATGGAAAAAAGTAGAAATTAACGATTAACATGAACTTCTGGAGAGGGTTATGTGTAAAATCCACCGTCATATCATCTATTATATGTGTGGTCCCATTAATTTAATACACATGTAATCATAAAAGGAGAAAATTATAATCAGCTTCCACAAAATGAATGGATCTATTTTAATCTATATAGTGATAACTAATATTAGATATTTATAACTCCTTAAACTCAAGCTCACCACAAGAGTGTGTTACAACATTACAACTTGACAATCAAGCAAGCATTTTCGATCTTTATTCTTAATTGCATCAATGATTCCTCCTCATCAAATCCCATCCCCCATATTAGAGAGGGTCATTCTATTCTACGTTACATTGGGATTCGAACAACAAATCGCTTGTTTAATTTCTCAAATTCTTCATATAGAAACAGTGCTCGAAACAATCAACAAGATTCCATTCATATTGATACCAAAAACAATGGCTGGGGGGTGTGGGGGGTACTGAATCATGTAATACCATCTACAAAATTAATGCCAAGATCCTAATTACGCAGCTCCAACGTTGAGCCGCCCTATGCAAATCAGCTTCATTATAAAATGTAAAGCAGTAGTCAATTAACAATATAATATCGTTGAGTAAACTTTTGTATAGTATTTATATGAAAGGATCTAAACGATTGATATTGTTGAAGATTAACCTAAAAAAAGCTTATGATAAAGTAGAGTGGGTTTTTTATCAAATGGTTACTTGCTAGTATGGATTTCTTACGACGATGAACAAATCTTATCTTGTCATGCCTGTCTACTACCTCCATCAAAGCCCTTCTTGATGGCTTTCCTTTATGGTTGGTCTTTCTTAAGGCATTCAACAAGGTGATCCTACATCTCTTTGTTTTTCCATTGTTACTTCAAAATTTTTAATCCACTTCATTAATAGCAGTTTACTCAAGAAAATTGAAAATCTATTTAATCTAGAGGATCAAATCTTATTAAGCTCTTCCACCTATAATTTTCTGATGATATCATTCTCCCTACAAAAGCATTCCTCAATTTAGCTAAATGCATTCTTCGGGTTTAAAATGCTATTGGAAGATAGGTCATATTTACAAGTGCTTTATGAAGTCAACTTTGTCTTCCGCGCCCGCACGCCGCACCACACCCATAACCAAATACATAAGCGATTTGAAGAGAAAGTATTTTCAGAATTCTTGGGATCAAATAATCGAAGTGCTTTGGCAAATACCTCAGTTTCCCTCTTGATTAGGACTTCAAACTGAAATCTAACTTACTTTGAGCAATGCTACATTAAAAGTTGTTCCTATTTGCTATATACAATCAACGTCCTTACCAATCAATTTAAAAGAAAGAAAGAAAAAAAAAATGGATTATATAGTGAGGAACTTTCTATGGAATGATTACTTTGCCTCTAATAAAACCCATCGAATTTATTAGGATCGAATTGCACCACATGAGATTTTCGGGGCTAGGAATTGCTAACTTATTGAAAAGGAAATCAAGTTCGGGAAATCAATAGATCTTGGGAATTCAAGAGAACAAACTTTTGCAAGTTATGTAAAGCAAAATACAAGAAGAAAGTAGAAAATTAAAATGTAAATACATAGAGGGTTAAAATTTATTATATTATTTATCTGGACTTAACTTTTTAAGTTAGGTGACAAGATTTAAAAAACTTGATCTATTTTAGAATGACATAAAGAGATGGAATGGTTAACTTGGAATTAGGATCATTAGACTGGCTCATCTGTTTATAAACTTTCTCAAGGAAACTCATGTATTTAGAGAGGTTATTTATGGGCTTAGACTTAGTAGTAACTTATGGAAGAATCTATCAATAAAAGGACTTGTCTCAACTGTTACTTGTCATTACGATTTGACAGACGTTATAAATGGCTTAACTTTATAAAAACTCAAGAGCTCCTCCTTATTTGGAGACAATTTAACTATTCAAAGAAATGAAATCGTATTGCCGCATTACTATCATAGAAGATCAATAGAGTTCAAAGTAAAAAACACATCAACTCTCATCTAAAATAGTAAGGTTGATACTTTATAACTCTTTCACCTGTTACTAATGTGTTTGAGCTCCCTAGCTTACCTATATCCTCCTCCTTACCTCTTCTTCTTCAAGTCATCCTTCACGTATTACTCTACGTCACTCCGCTAAGACCATATATAGTGCGAGACTTTCACTACATGCATTTGACCACTGAAACCAAATCCCCTAATCTATAAAATGTTTTCCTAGTGTCTCTCCTCTAAATTGGTAAAGAAGGATGATTGGATTAAGGAATATGGATTTAGAAAGCTAGGTAATTGTATATCCATAAAGGGTTTAAGAGATCTCTTCTATGGGGTAGCAACCCACCTACCCAATGCCTATTAGCTAAGGATTGTTACATTTTGGAAATGCAATAATATGAGGAAAGAAATTGGATTCCTAATATCACAGTTTCTTACTATTATTCTTTGATAAAGAAGATGACTTAATTTAATCAAAATCAACTAACAAAAAGCCATCACGGATGGACATCTATCATCACTATAGCTTCATTTTTGCCTCTATTAAAAACATGAAAAATTTACTTAAAATTAGAATAAGAGAACAGCATATGAAATATTAAAAATAGAAAAAATGGAAAAA
Source organism: Lumnitzera racemosa (assembly GCA_024138005.1). Taxonomy (NCBI): domain Eukaryota; kingdom Viridiplantae; phylum Streptophyta; class Magnoliopsida; order Myrtales; family Combretaceae; genus Lumnitzera; species Lumnitzera racemosa. The sequence continues at coordinate 65,454,937 of JAMXBC010000011.1, forward strand.
CTAAACAATTTGGAAATTAAAAAAGTAGAAAAATAAATCAATCCCTAAAAAATAAAAAATCTTAAAAGATACATTAAAAAAATGAAAATTCGAAAATAAAAACCTTAGGTAAACTATTAAGTAAAAAAAAAAAATATTGAGTCTTAATGTATATATCAATTTTGACAACCGAGTTTTAGGTAATAAAAGTTTCATTTTCTATAATAATAATTTTTTACTTAAGCTAGATCTATTCAAGTTTAAGAACACGAAAGATGATGATTTGAGCAAATTTTAGGTTCAAACTAAATCACATTCAGACTTACATTAACTAAAATAAGCAAATTTGGAGTTTTGGATCGAGTGGATTGAAAATGAACTAAAAACTTCGGTTTTATCTAATTTGACCAAGTCAAATATATACAAAATAGTGGGCTTGTGCCAATTATTGACCTAGTAGTTTCTTTTAAAGCTTAATTAGCTCAAATCAGGTTTAGTTGGCCTAAATTCTAGTTTCCAGTGTTTTAGCTTCTATAAAAAATAACAAATGTTTTCTATAAGAAAAATATGATTTTCATAAAAATGTAATACTAGGAAGAATTTTTAAAAAAGTGTTATATTGTATTTTCCTTTAAATTTAGAGTTTGTATTATATCTTGTGTAAGTTATATATTTAATTTAGCGTTTGTATTATATTATGATATATCATATATGTTTGATTCTTGTTTTTCATTAAATTTAGTATTTACATTATATTATGACATATTATATAAGTTTAATTCTTGTGTTTAATTTAATTTAGTATTTGACATTTGGTATATGTTAGTATTTGACATCTTGTAGATGTTATCATGATATTTTACGATAGCAAATATTTTCTTTAAAAAAATTCTTATTTGGAAAATGAAAAATTTTAAATAAATTATCTTCTTGAGCTAATTTTCTTTAATTTGAAAAAAAAATTACAAAAAGCTTTTACACAAATTAACTCCTAAAATTAAGGTTATCTGAACATAAACCAAAGTTTCCATTTTTTCAAACTTTGATTGGGTGGCAAATGCATATTTCTAAATAATATTTTTAAATGAGTCTTAATACAATTTTTCCTTAATTTTTTGCTAAGCAACCTAAACTAAATTGGTCAAATTTATTAAAAAAATGAAATAAATTTAACTACTGGCTCAACAATCACCTACATACCTTTGATCACTTGTGGAACAAGTCTTATAGTTAGATACTGAGAAAATTACATGTTTATGATAAAATTAAAAAAAAAACTTACATAATTATAATTTGTACAAAAAGTATTACTAATATCAGTAGCCATGTATTGCATCTCTAAATATAATCTTCCTTTTTTACTCCTAAAATTCATATTATTCTTATGGAGAATTCGTAATAATGGTTTTATCATTTCAAAGTTAAGATAGTTTTTCCCAACATATATGTGCAGGCAAAAATAGATGTTTTATTAATTATACTTATCATGAGCTGAGTGTTGCCAACCTACTATTCTATACTTGATTTATAGATAAAAATGAAACTTTCTACATAAAAAATAAGACTATTGACAATTTTTTATGAAAATTATCAATAGTTTTCATAAAATTAATGATAATTTTTTTTAACTATTAATGGCATTATTTTGCTATAAATCAATTGTACTATAAGGTAAATTTTGATGGACCATACCATTGAATTTCGCAATATAAAAAATAACTAAAACAAATCAATTCGAAATAAAAAATAATGAATATTCATGTGATAATATCAATAAATCTCCATATATCGTGCTTATATCTTCTACCGTTGTAATCATTCTTTATTCTTAAATAATATCACGTAAATATCTTCTTATCTAGGTTTACTCTTATCCAACAAGATTATATGAAATATAAGTATAAGAATTTCACCAACTCACAAAAGTAGTCTTATTTCTTTTTCTTTTTTTTTCCTCCGAATTTCTTAGTTTCTGTTTAAACATGTGACATATACAATTTGGGTGCTAAGTGTAGGAGGAATAGTAATTTATTTTTTTGCATGATCACAAAAATTAGTACTTAATTGTTTAATTTCATTATTTGATTGAATTCTCTCTCCCCTCTCTCCATATCTCCGTCTCTCTCTTATAATTGAAATCGAAATTACGGGTTTTTCTTTTTCAAATATCTCAAAAGCTATATCGATTTTTAAATTGAAAACTTTTTCATTTGAAACTTTTTAATGGTATATCCAAATTAGTTATGATATTTATTATTGCTATTTATACATTTTCTTAATAACACATTTTAACTATTTATACTTTTTTATTGTTGTAACTTATATCTTTTTATTATTCAAGAGACACATTATACAAATAGAGAAGCTACAACCTCCTCAGGATTTGATGCAAAAAGACGCAACTATTTCATGTAAACGTGCAAGGATTATTTATAATCGTATAGATTTACAATATGTGAAATAGATCTATTATATGACTAAATAATACTGGCCTCATGATCTTTAAAATATGAATATGAGTTAATAACATATTAATTATGAATTTTTTTTAAATTGAATTATTTTTTGTTAATGTGTGTATATATATATATATATATATTAGAGGGCTTTCTACGTTATTGTATTGCTCAAAATAACAGATAATGTCATTTTATCATACCTGTAAATAGTCTTAAAGTTGAAATCCTTAATTCTAAGATACTGCAAATCCTTTTGTTAAATTGCTTCCAAACTTAAAAACTGAATAGAGATAGAAAACATGATTTCATAATGTCCCAAACCTACCAAGTAGGTATTTTTTAACTCCGATTCTCTAAAACAATGAACCCTTGAAAGGGATGCATTTCAGTATCACTAATAATTTTGCAGATATGACATCAACCATTTAATTGGTGAACTGTGGATAGTTCATTGCGAGTATCTCTAAAGTTTCAGATATCTTTCCTATAAGGGAATTCAAGTTAAAGAGAAGGATGATATTTGTTTCCGTCAAACAACAAAAAAGGAAAAGAAAATGATTTGCAAATTAACTTGTATTCGTATTTGAAAGAGTATTTCCTTAGTATAACTATAAATTTATTTCTCTATTTATTCTTTTATATTTTCGATACAAGAAATAATTTCCATTTTATTAGTATTTTCCATATCATTAAGATAAAGTTTTAGGGACAAATACGGAACCTTATAATCAAAGGGAACCAAGTACCTCATTTAGGTTAATAATAAAATTATTGGGAGAAAAATGTCTATTCATTATTACAATTGTAGTGCATTTTATAAATAAAAACATATTTTGTAATAAGTGCACAGGAAACATCTTTTAATACTCAAAAGTAAGGAAGCTTTACTTGTTTAATGAACTGATGATTACAGGCAATCAATGCATGTCGTAAAAGACCAAAATAATGTTATTTTTTACCTTTTAAAAAGGCATATATAATATTAGAATTTAAGTACGAATATAGAATAAACAAAAAGCAATACTTAAAATGAAACTTGTGTAACTTTTGTTATCAACAAAGATAGAGCACAAAAAAAATATTTAAACAAAAAATCACAGGTTAAAGAAAAAGAAAAACAAGATAAGTATTCTATAATTTTTTTATGACGCCTTTCAAAGATTTTTCCATTAGCAATGCTACAAAGAATATCCTTTTTGTTAGAAACAATAAGTTGACCGATTGTTTAATAATACTCACTCATTTTCATAAAGTTAATTGTGAAAAAATATTAGTACTTGAAAATATAACAATGACTATGGCTATTCATTAACATCTTATGTGATATAACGTAATTATTATTTATGGTATAAGTGTTGATAAATAATAGCATATAATGAATTTTTTTTAGTTATTATTTTTTAAAAACTGAAACATAATCTTATTATTATAAAAAGAAAAATAAAAAGAGAGACAAAATAATAAATACCTGTCCTCTAATCTACGCTAATAAAGGCAATAGTCTCTTTTGTGCAACATATAAATCTACAATATTAACCTTTTTTTTTTATTTTCCTTAGACTACAACTCAACTTGCCGAAGGCTATAACCCATGAAGTGGCACTACATACAAACTTATGTCACATTTAATCTATATGAATGGTTTTGAATGAAATAGAATAAGGATCAGAATAATAATTTTTTTTTTATATTTGAAAATGCTCACACAATAAAATGAAATGAAATAATATTAAATCTACAAATAGTATTATTTGACAAGAATATCACTAATTATGCATGCCACAAATTTTTTTAAGTTAAATAAATAATTTTAATTTTTAATTAATTCTAATAAATGAAGAAAAAATTAAATCACAATTCTACCTTCTCAATGACAAAATTGAAATCCCCTTATAAGATGGTTAGATGGAATTGCAAATGAAATAAGATGTCATTCTTTTATTCTAAATGTACTTTCAAAAATAGAGAAAGAGAACGAAATTTAAAATTGTGGTTCCATTCTTATATACTAAAAGCAATGTTGTTAAGCTTGGACCAAAAGATTAATCAAGAACAAGAAGAGGTTAAGGGTTAAAAGAGTCGATCAGAGTCAAACCAGTATTGAATTGGGATCAACAAAAATATTATACTATAATTCATGTTTATTTATGAAATAATAAAAATTACTTATATCTTTAAGAAATGAAAATCGAAAGCTTTTATAGTTTTTCTTTACTTTAATCTATATTTATTTATTTTTAGCAAATTGATATATTTGGTAGAAAATATAAGAGTCAATAATATATTTTAACCTAAAAAAAACTTAATAAATTCTTATAAAAATTAAGTTAGACCAATTTGATCAATTGAGTTCACTATCAATGAGAGTTAAATGAGTGATTCGAATCGGTTTTATGGAAAAATTATATCAAACTAGATTAAACTAGACAAGTCAACTTGGATTTGACAATATTGGCCAAAAGTGACATTACATGCTTCAATCTTCACTGTACTTAAAGAAATCATACCTCATTTAGTACACCTGAATTAATTAGTAATGAGATTTACTTTCCTTTTCATTTTCTCATTTAAAAGCATTTTTTGAAGCTAGGATGGCAATTCTTTAGAATTAACTATTCTAGCTTTAATTTCACTTTTCAAAGAGTAAAATCAACTTTAAACCATCTTCGTAAATAGAAATTTAAAAAAATAGGCTTTTTAATATATAATGTATATTTGCTTCATCAATAAAACAAAAACATTTTGTATAACTACACAATAATAGATGAATGGAACTAATGATTTTGTGAACATTTTTAAATATAAGCATTGATTTGTCTCTTTATTTTTAATTCCATTCCAATCCAATCTATTTAATTCCATAACATTAATGTGCATTGGACGCAAGATTTGGTTTTCTTTTCATACACAAAAATTAGTTATTTGGTTTACATTTTTATCACTAGCAAATTAGAAATTCCATGCCCGGTAATATTCTGTGAATTGATTATACGATCTTTCAAGTAAAACGTCGTTTTTTTTTTTTTTTTTTTTTTACCATAAAGTAAAACGTTGTTTGCTAGTTAGAAGATTAGCGAAAATTCGGTTCGCTTTTTTCTTTATAAGTGCAAATTAACAATGATCAATTCACTTATTACGGCCGATATTTTATGATGGGATGTGAATCTACTTTAACGGTTTAACCCTGGATGGTGATGGGTTGGACACGAGTCACACCACACCCGGTGACTGGCCACTTGCGTTCAGCGCATTTTCTTTCCTTTTCCATTGGTTCCGGAATTCTCCGGTAATCGTGGGGAGGACTGGATTATGCTCGTAAGTCCACATCCGAGAATACCAGTGGCAACTTTTTTACAAGGCACAAATGCCTATGTTTTTTTTTTTTGCTTACGTGTTGAGTTTATGATCAAAATACGAAAAGTTCACGACTTGGTATGACTTTACGCTCTCTCCCGTTTGATTCCTTTTCTTGTTCGGCTTTCCAGAATTCTTCATAGCGGTTTCTAATCGGATTGACTTATAAGTCGTGTCATTGCGTTCGTGACATGAATTATATTCTACGCTTCTTTTGGAGCAAGGGAAGAAGAAACGGGAAGGAAAGAATATAAGAAAAAAAAATAAAAAATTGTAAGAGTATTTGTTTTTCGAATATATTTAATTAATGGAAGAAATGAAAATGAAAAAAATAGTAATCATCATTAAAAAAATAAAATAAGAAATAAACTAAGATTACTAATCTTTTTCCACTATTTGCTTTTTCCCTTTCTTTTCGTGTCCCAAACATGGTGTAAAAGTAAAGCAAGTTACCTTCTGCTTTTCGTTTGTAGTTTTACGGATAATAAAATAAGCATTGCCTTTTCCCCATTAATCAACTACTTGAAATATGTGAATTTTCATAGCTTACTTTTAGGCATGATTGTTTTTGGTTGTCTCGAGTAAAAGGTCAACGTAAGACAAGAAACTGTTCCGGGGTTTTGGAATGCGATATTTTAAGTAATTTTAGTTTTCAAGAAACATCGTATTTTATTTTTGGATTCCTTTATAAAAACATTTTAAAATTTTTCTTAAAGTTTTTGTGAGTTTTGATAAAAAACGTTCAACCAATCAAAGCTTAACAAAAGGAAAAAAGAAAAAAAAAAAAGAAAGAAAGAAAGAAAGAAAACTGTCTTTAAGAGAAGAAACGCTCCTCTGGTTCCTTATGCCTCGGAAAACTTGCTAGGAAATGCAGGATAAATATGCTCTAAGAGATTTTCTTCAAGTATTGTGTTGATCAATATTCAATGTGTCATATTTCAAAAAAAAAAAAAAAGATTCCGACACAAAACATATTTACATCAGATAGAAATACGAGCAATATTTGGATAAAAAAAATAAAAGCAAAATAGTTCTTAAAAAAACTCCAATTACTTAGATTTTTTTAACAAGAATGCATGCACTTGTTAAATATACTTCATAAAATAATAAATTCATCATTAGACATAATAAAGGAATAATAAACGCTTTCTTAATCTCTTCATTTGCCGAATCACCAAGGCTAAGCATGGAAATACATATACTGAACCCAATAACCTACGTTACTTAGTTGGTGGAATAGGATTCAGGTTCAGTATTATGTATCACAGTCAAGTTTTGCATTCAAATCTTGGGAACCAACATCTATTAATAAAAATAGGGTATAAAGTATGATATCTTATCCATGCTATAAACCTGTATGAGTACTGTATTTTCTTGCCACAGAGTTTTCCTTCCATGAGGTGTCTTGTTGTTTAGCAATATGTACGAATTACCATCTAACTATTTATAAACATTATTAATAGAGTAACTCTATTGTACTCTGTATTATGTAATTTCCTATTTGATTTAATAAGTTTAAATCAAGTATTAAAAATCATATAGTAGGATTAAGGTATTTTTGTCTCCATACCTTATAGTTTATATCCATCTTATATTCTATACTTTAAGATATGAAAAGTATAAGTTTCAAATAACTATGTACTAATCACTAAAAAATTATTAAATATTAATGATGAATGTAAAGCACTATTATATATCTACCGTCTAAGTTCTACCAAAAAGAAAACAAAAATAAACATATACACTATAGCACAAACTCATTATCCATAAGAAACCGATTCCTACTCCATTGTTACTAGACTTATCAATATTATTATTTTCCATCAGATGTTATATTTGTAAATTTACTGCAATAGATTTGGTAATGTATATTTCAAGCAAGTATCTAAATTTTCTAATCAGATAAAGGTTATTCCTTCTCCATGGGTGTGTTACTTTCTCACTTTGTTTTGTTTTTAATATTAACTTTCTTAAGGATGCCATAAGGTAGATTTTGCATTGCCGCTTTCCTAAACTCTTGAAGAGTGGCCTTTCGTGCAGTTTGAATAAATATGACATAATAGAAACATTGATGTGTCCAAGATGTGGAAAATTTCCTAAGAGTTTTAAAATTACAAAAATTTAATAGAAAACTTATAGGTTTTATAGGATACTTTCTATCCTGTAAGTTCTATAAAATATAAATTCTAAAATGATTTTAGGATGTTGTACCATAAGTTTTAGTTCTAAAATTTAACAACTTCTATCAATAAGATAGGATATAGGTAAGAGACCCCATCCAACTTGTAGTTATTCACCCCTAATTATTAATAAATATAGATAAGTCTAACAAATACAAAGAAAATTCAATAAAGTTAACATATCTAATAACTTACTACCGTATTCTTACACTAAGTCAAATAATTAAATTTTCGTTACATGTCGATGTAGAGTTTATGTTTATTGTATTTTGATATATTCAATGTTTATACATTAAAATGCATCATTTTGGTCGATAATTGTTTAATATGTTTTTCTTGTCCAAAAGTTCAAATAATAAAAATTGAAAATTGTGGTCTTTTATAAATAAAAATACCACAATTTGGCATGAATTTAACAAAATGGAAATCACGTCGGAATTGAGATTTCAGAAAAATGCAAATTGAACTAACATTTCAATTCTCACTTGCAACCTATTTGGGGGGAGAAAAGGAAGAAGAAGAGAAATGAACGGTCTGTAATTTGGAACGGTAAAATATAATTTTCTTATACTATGGTTGGTGCATCTGTTATAGGAATTTTTTAGTTATATGTTTGTTATATATATAAATGTTCTACTAGAACCGCAATCTCATAGACATACTATTTATACTATTATTATGTACTTATTTTTATCATATTTTCTAATTCCATCACCGTTGCTACTATGACATAGTCGTTATGCCGTCAACACCTTGTCACTTGCATAGCATCATTATGATGATAATAACATGAATTGGTATATTCATAATTATTAAAATCGCAAATCAAATATATAATTATGTGAATTTAGGATTTTATCTTGTTTTTCTTAATTAAAACAAATTTAGAATCTTTTTTTTTTCCAAAAGAAATTTCAATATAAAGAACATCATATACCAGGAGGTCTAGAGGAACAATCTGAAAAAACTAAACTAGTTAAGCAGATGGCAGTTTATTGACCAAGAAAAAACAACTCATCTCACTTTTTGCTTGAGCAACTACTCAATGGGCACACATGTTTGCTTCATGGAAAATAAAATTAAATGAGCAACTAGAAAATAATCTACTAAGATGGATCTAGAATGGTTTAGTTACCACTTTGAGTAAATTTATAAATTTTGATATACAATTCTAAAAATTTATAATTTTATTAATTTTGTATAATTATATACTATTCTATTCGATTATATACAATTCTATATTTTCAAATAAATAGTAGAATCGTGTTTTTAATAATTATGGATATTGGTATCAACAATGGTGAAGATGGGCAGTGGCTATATGAGTGTGATAGTGACGATGATGGATTAATGCAAAATAATGATGCAATTGTGGACATGGTAACAGTAAAGTTGTGATTGTAATGTCGGTGATGCAGTGCACTGATAGTGTTGATAGTAGTGGTGCATAAGGTTTTAGAAGTAGTAATAATTGAGACAGATGTAGGACTATAAAGATGAGCATCATCAATACATATCATCGACATCATATTCGCTTGTAATTGCTTTTCCCATAACTCAATTTGTATATATTTAATTAGATAAATGTATTAAAATTATACGACATTTTTATTTACTAATTACATTAATTATGATATATAACATAATGTATAGCCATGTTATGCTACCAATAATGCAATGCACAACACATGTTATGAATGACACATATAGTCAATTATACGGTTTAGGTACAAAGATTACAAATAATATATGCAATATATATGAAAGAACTTTATCTATAATTTATAATATAGTTTACTATATAGATGAAATCATATATGATATAATTGATATCTATATGGTATTTTGCATAAGTATATTAATATTTTTTTATAGAAATTACAAATTTATCATTTAACATTTTCAATAATTTATTGGTATATGTCTATGTGAAATAATACATGAATACAATCACAAAAAGTTATACTAAAAAATACTTTCATAAATAAAATAAGATAAAGAAAAAAAAAAACCAAAGCAATATGCATTCATGTGATGATGAAGGCAAATTATAGTATTTTAATGAGAAAAAAACTTATAACATTTAGTGACACTTGTTTAAAAAGGTCGTTTTTACTATTTAATATATTAATTTACGAAGTTATTTTTTTCGGTCAACAGATTAGGTTCATCATCGATATCATTAAAATAAGATATAAATATATCAAGTTACAACTTTTAAGATTTGAATAAATTCAAATATATAAATATATTTATTTTTATTGAAAATTTTGAGATTTGCATTTTAAAACTTAGATATTTTATATTTTCAAATCTTAATAGGGGATTTATTTTGGCATGTTAAATCAGTATATCATAAGATGGATAGAAAGAGAAAGATCATAATTCGGGGAAAAAAAATTCCTGGCTGCATTAAATTAGTAACTTACCAAAACTTATACTTACCAATAAGAAAATATGGAATTTTGAATTTGAATTTCCTATTCCAATTGAATGTGCAATGAATGATGATAATTAGAAATTAAATTTAATGCTAAGTCAACATTGGAGAGAAAATCAAATGAACAGAAGCATCTCTTGTGTTGGGCATTTGTGGATGATGGGCTTGTCCATTATTTTTTAGTGCAATTCAACATCACTTTTATAAGGTAATTTCATAGGCCAGAGGCCTTATGGACCCCCTCTCCCAACGGGTCATCCCTAGTAATAATAGTGGCAAAGATAGTGCAGTGGTGTTAATGAGAGCAATTATGGCAGTATAATGGTAATAATATAGTGATGGCAATTTAATGCCAATGTTAATTAATGGAGGCTATAGATGTAATTGTAATAACACTAAAGATGTAATAGTAATAACACTAAAGATGGTAGTAATGATGATGGTTATGAGGGTGATAATAAAGTGACGGTAAAGACACAACGATGCTAATGATAGTAGTTATAATAGTCACTAGAAAGAAGTTTTATTTTGGTGTCTTTTGTTAAGATTTTTTATATTTTCTTATACCAAGAGTTTTTCACCACCAAATGTAAGGAACAAAGATTTTGATACATTTTTGATATTATAAAAAAGGTTTTGTCTAATTCTGGATTTATTTTGTAAACATGATATAACGTGTTTTTTTTTTTCTTTTTTAATCTAGTACCTCAAAGAGTTGCAAAATGACAGTTGGCAGAAAAAACTTACGTTTTTTTTTTTACTAACATAAAAAAGAAAAAGCTTACTTTAAATGTGGTTTATAGAATTTAAATAAGGCATTCTCTCTCTCTCTCTTTCTGATGGGGAAGCTCCATTTCTTGGGGCAACATGAATAAAGGTGAAAATTAAAGGTGAGTCTTCATATTATTTAATTCCAAAAGCATCAGAGCATAGGGGGGAATTAAGAAAAGGAATTGAAGTTAATTCCATGACTTTGGGTCATGGATTAGGAAAAAAATAGAAGAGGCCGTCTATTCTCCTCGAGAGGGAAGGGTTGTCATCCAACGAAAATAGATTCTTACCGACACGTGGATTTTGAGGTGAAGGAGCTAACAAATCTTTTGTCGTATTTGTAGCTGGCGTAAGAGAACAGAAATTCGGTTGGTTAATTTTAGCTTAATCCCTTTAGCCAGGATGCTGTGAAAAAGAGAAAATTGCTGAACGTGAAGTGATGGACTCCAATGATTGCGAGCGATCGATCAGGACAGCTTCTATGTGCGAATACAGAGAAGAGATGAAACAAAAAACTGAAACACCAACTAACTGTCCAGAGACTTGAGTATTTATTTTACAGAACTTCGACTAACTAATTCGATACGGCAGTTGCTACTCTAAGATTTGTACACGTGGAAAATAAAATAATAAAGAATGGAAATAATAGAAATAAATAAGAGAAAATTACTAGTTTACCATTAAAATTTTTAAAAAATTATAAAAATACAAGTTGCATAAAAGAAAAAAGTACTTAAATACTAACCTTACATTGCATCTTGAAAATATAACATAGACCCTTCTAAATATTTTACATCTTTAAGATGCGACATAACCACATAAGTATAAAATATCACCTAAAAATAGAAAGGGTAAGCAACGGCCTTCAAAGGGCGTTTTTGAAGCCCAAAATGGCTTCAATTGGGCAAGCTCAAATTAATTTGTTGTAGTATTCGAAAATTAGTCCTTAGAAATATATAATAATAAGAAAAATTCTTCCTAAATAAAAAATTATGTCCATTTAAGTGTAAAAAAAAAATTTAATTTATCATAAACAAAAACTATATCACATTTATTAAATATGATAATAGTCTAATACAAATATATCGTATTTTGTAAATATAATATAAAGCCTGTATCACTCTAATTTTTTTGAGTTAGACCAAGTCTATATTGCATTTTTTAAATACGATAATATATTAATACTAATGTCTCATTTCTAAAATGCAACATAAACATTATAATATTTTGCCATTATCGCATTTTTCAAATGCAATATTCATATTGTTATGAGTGTTGCATTTTAAAGTGTGATATAGGGTTGGTTTTTTTGTAATTTTTTTCATACAATTCATAATTATGGTTTTTTTTTAAATATTGGTAGCCACGTGTTTTATCGAATAAATAACCCGTTTATCTTCACATCTTCCCCTCAAGTTGAAGCTTCTTGCAAGCCCAACTTAGGAGAAATGAAGGATAGTGATGCAATAGAATTAACCTTAGAAAACACGTGAGCCAATTAAAGTCGAGATGGAACATGAAGTATTTTAAGAAACCTAATAGCAACTTGATTAAGTGTGCAATGAACATTTACATCATGATGTTTAGGGCATCCATAGAGACATGGATTATAACCAATCCAAAGAGCAGACTTATTCTCATGGTATAGGGTCATAAACAAAGAAATAAAATTTTTCAAATCCCTTAGAATATAAGATACTTAAAGTAATTCTTTGCATGTTTTGTACTTAGCCTCAGTTGTAGAAGTTGAAACCCTCTTTTGCTTCTTAGTTTTCTAAGAAACTAAGACATTATCAAGCAAGATACAACATCTAGTTAAAGATTTTTTATTCATAGTTGAGAATCCTAATCAGCATTTGAATACCCAAGTAAATTCAAAAAAATTTAAAGAAGAGTATAACTATGTAAGAGAAATAGTATGCTTCAAATAGCACAACACATGAAAGAGAGCAATCAAATGATCTATTTGAGGAGCATTGAGTGCTGAGAAATTGACTAAGGATATAAATAACATAACATAAATCAAGTCATATTAAAGTAAGTGTTAGCCCTAAAGCTAAGCCAAGTGACCGAAGAATTAAACTTAGAACACAAGGTTTATGGCGATCAGTTAATGAATTCGATCAAACCCAAATTATAAACTATTGAGAGAAATATTAGTAAAAGTGACCCTGTAAACTTGAATTTAAGAAAATAAATAATAAAATAGGAGACTATAAAATTTTTAAATTTTAAGCATAATAAGTACTAATTACTGAAAAGGCGAAAAGTGTAATCTAATAACTAATAAATTACTAGAGATAGATTATATATATACTAAAAATTTTAGAATGATCAAAATAATAATTAAGAATGTTTACATGTACCCCACATGTATTTACGTGTAGATAAAAATACGGAAAATTACCTAAATTGGCCAAAAACTAAGTAAATAATTAAAGAAAATTATAAATTAATTATGGAAAAATCAGAAAAAAATCAGAAGAGGATGAAATGATCCAAATCAGGTCTAGCAGGTCAAGATTTACAAAAAAAAAATTAGCTAATTTTGGGTAACATAAAAGCTAAAAAATCAAGAAAATTGGGCAAAGTCTTGTCTAATTAATACATAATAATTACAAAAATCGTCTATAAATAGGGAAAAATATTTCAAAACTCATTTGGACAGTTTAGCATTAGAAAAAAATAGGAAAATTGAAAAAATCGAGAGAAAATCCAGAAAAAAAAAAAGAAAAGGAAAGGAAACTGTGCAGATTCGAGTAATGAGAGAAACCCACACCTCACCACCTAAGACCGAGCTACCATCACCACCCCACTCTAGCCCCACCGTCTAGGCCGGCCAACACCCTTGGACAGGGTTTGGACTGCCAGAAAGCTTCGAACCGGTTAGTCTCTTAAATTTTCCGATTTTGAATAATTTTGTAAAATTAGTTATTTTATCCAAAAAATTATAAAACTTGTTATTCTGAGGTTTTATTGTATGTGGATTTAGGGAAAAATAGTGATTTAGTTTAATTACGTCTGAAAATATAGGGTTCTTAACAAATTATTCAAAATCGAGCATGATTAGAACGGAAAATAAATAGACTTAGGAGTATAATTTGGAGCTCAATTTTTTTTTTTCTATAGGATGCTCATATGATATAGAATAGTGCTATGAAGAAATTTTTTTAAATTAATTTTTGAAATTTTTAAGTTAATTTTTAGCCCTAAAATGATGGGAAAATTGGGTAATTTAGGGTTAATTAGGTGATTAAGATGTTAATTACTGATTTAGATATTAATTAGATGTTTAGGGATGTTAATCTCTGTTGTGGAACCCTAATCCTAACCTTTGGAGTATTAAGTATGGTTAATTTAGGAAATTAGGTAATTAATATAAGAAATTAGTAATATGTGAAATTGTAAATTAATAAATCTAAAAAATTAAGGTTATTTAGATAATATTATAATAGAAATAAAAAATAATAATAAATCTGAAATAACATTTAATTTTAAGTAAATGTCTTAAAATGTAAGATTTTCACACATCGGGAATAAATCCGATACCTAAATTAAGGTTAGCGTGTATCGACTAATTTAGAATACTACATTAAGACCTAAGAGGATATTTGGACACTCGAGCTTAACGTGATTAATTTCATATTAGGATTCGAGCATATTTAAGCCTTAATAATCAAAATTTAAAATCTAATTTAGGATTTGAACCCCGAAATAGAGTACAATGAATTATTAGGACATAATAGGTATACAAAAAAAAAAAGAGTTAAAATATAACTTAAAATATGAATCCATAAATTATAAGTACTAAAAAGACCTATTTGTATTATAGGATACCCAGAGACACATCAGCTTGCGACTAAGGAATCGAGCAATCGAGCAATTCCAAGTAAGTTAGGTTATTGCTTATTGTAATAGAGTACTAGTTTTATGGTACTCGGAGACTTAGGCTTGTATATGATTGTGATTGTAAGTAGTTCATGCTTGTGTTTGTAAGTAGTTCATGCTTGTGTTTGATGTATCTGAATTCGTGCTGAATTTGTAATGTGAGTGATTTTGTGACTGATTGAATTGGTATGAAATTGTTTAAACACCCTAAATGAAATTTAATCTTATTCGACCCAATAACCGAAAATGTCATGCATTGCAACCCGTTAGGGGATCATAGGATTCTCCAACCAAATACCGACCCCTTCGAAAGGGATAGCGTAGGATTGCAAACAGGTCCATTTTTCATCCGTAGTCGAACTAAATGACAGGAGAGGAGGTTTCGGCGAGGGTGAAGTCAATGGTTCGAAGGTAGTCGCGGGAGGAGCGAGGTCTCCATTGCATAAGCCTGGGTTTAGTTGTCAGCTGCTGCATAACATGGAAACTCCTCAACTCGGATTAGAGTGGGTGAAATTTCTCTGATTTCACAACGGACCGGACTACGTTGTGCAATGACACTTGATTGTTGCATTACATGAAAATAATTGCTTGATAACTCTGTTTGTGCTTATATGCATTTATGAGTCTCCAATTCAACTTACTAAGCTGTAGTTACTCATACCCTTATAGACCCTTTTGCAGGTTCTGATTTCTGAATATTTCAAGTACTATGCCGCCCTACAATTACCTAGAGGTTAGTCCATTTGAAGCTAGGGGTATGAGGATCAAGTTATTTAGTATAATGTGTAACTAGAGTGACCTTGTCGTTAAGGATGAAAGACTGATAGTTATTATGTAATCTAGTGAACTGTTGTGTTTATGTAAAACTTCCTGGGAAGCTCTGTGGACTTATATATTATTATACATGTTTATTAGAAATTTGTACTATTTATCATAATTGTAGTTCAGCTTTTAATCGGACTGTTTACTTCAAAGCGAGGAGTCGTCGACGCCTTGTGTAGATCATGTCTATGGTAAGCACTATGAGGCCAGTTACTATCATAGAATAGTTTACATGGCGGGACTGTTGCGACTTTGCGACTTCGGGGCGTAATAGTAAGGTGGAGCAATTGTCCAACCATTCTTCTACAAAACTTAAAATCTAGAAGAAGATCACTTGATTCATGCGAAAATCTATTACTAGTAAGTAAAGGAAACAAGGCTGGTTGTGCAACAGTGAAATCGGCATCTTATAGAATGTTAAGAATGTAATTTTGCTAATTGAGTAAAATACCATGAGACAACCTGCAAATATCAATGGCTAGAAAAAAAGAGCATTACCAATATCATTAATAGTAAACTCCCGATCAACTATATGCTTGAGATTCAAAATGGAAAACTAATTAGTGCCTATGATCAACACATCATCAACATCAAGAACAACAAGGAAACCATCAAACAAATCTCAAGTGAATAAAGAATAGTCAGGTTTAGATTGAACAAAATCTTGTGAAATAAAATTAGCACAACTCAATATTCTATTGCCGAGATGCTTGTTTCAATTCATAAAGAGACATTCTTAAATGAAAAACTTGATTAGGTTTGGCTTTGGAATAAACTTGTGGAGATAAAATATAGAGTTCTTAATTAATATGCTCATGTAAAAGGGTATTATTGATGTCTACTACGTACAAAACCCAACCCTTTGTTGCTACCACAATAATACGTGTCATGCCCTTGAGAGTGGTATAATAGTAACAGTTCTACCGTATACACTAACTTATGATAGAAGCTAGCCACTTGGCTGTAAGCCCCACAACCAGTCACTGAGAGTTTTGATCGGTTGAAAGTTCAATCGAGCCTAAATTATAAGTAAAGCTAGAAATATTAGTAAAATAATCCGGTAAGTTTGAATTTAAAAAAAAGAAGTAATAAAATAAAAGAATATAAAAATTTCAAATTTTAAGTATATAACTCGTTATTTATCGAAAATGCGTAAAATGCATTCTGATAATTAACGAATCGTTAGAGATAAATTATATGTATACTAAAAATCATAGAAGGACCTAAATAATAATTAGGAATGTTCACATGTACCCCACGTATATTTATGTATAAATAAAAATACTCGAAATTACGTAAATTGGCCAAAAACTTAGTAAATAATTAAAGAAAATTATTAATTAAATGAGAAAAAATCAGAAAAAAATCAGAGGGATAGGGAATGATGAATATCTAGTCATGGTAAGTCAGGAGCTGAAGAAGAAAAATTAACCAATTAGAATCAAGCAACACAAAAGCCAAAAGTTAGGGGATTTGGACAATATCTTATTTAATTTAATGCATATTAATTATCACTAAGCTCTATAAATAGGAAAAAAAATCACAAAACTCCTTTGGACAGTTACGAATCAGAGAAAAATAGAGAGTTTCGAAAATTCAATAAAAAAACCAGAGGAAAAAAAAAAGAAAAGGAAAACTGTGCAGTTAGACATAATGAGCCAAACCTATACACCATCACCACCTGAGACCAAGCCACCATTACCACCCCACTCCAGACCTACCGCTTAGGCCGACCGACATACTTGGACTAGAGTTGGACAACCAAAAGGCATCAAACCGAATGAGTCCCTTATCTGCTCTGGTTTTGTATAATTTCTTAAAATTAGTTATTTTGCCCAGAAAATTATAAAACCTGTTATTCTGAGGTTGTATTATATGTAAATTTAGGAAAAAATAGTGATTTAGTTTAATCACTTTTGAAAATATAGAGTTCTTAACAAATTAAGCAAAACCAAGCATGATTAGAACTAGAAATAAATAGGCTTAGGAATGTAGTTTGGAGCTCAAAATTTTTCTGTAGAATGCTCAAGTGATATAGAACAATACTATGAAGCCATTTTTTTAAAATTAATTTTTTTAATTTTTAGCCCTAAAATGATGGAAAAATTAGGTAATTTTAAGTTAATTAGGTGATTAAGACACTAATAACTAATTTAGATAGTAATTAGATGTTTAGGGATGTTAATCTCTGATGTGAAAACATAATCCTAGCCTTTGGAGCTTTAAGTGTAATTAATGAAGAATTATGTGCTAATTGTAAAAAATTAGGAATATTATAAAAAAATTAGGTTTGATTAGATAATATAATAATAAAAATCAGAATATAATAAATCTAAAACAAAATTTAATTTTAGGTAATTGTATAAAAAAAAGGTAAGATTTTCTCATATCGGGAATAAATTTGGTACCTCAATTAGGATTAACGTGTACCAAACAGTTTAGAATACTAAATTAAGACCCAATAGGATATTAGAATACTCGAGCTTAATATGATTAATTTCACATTAGGATTCAAGCATATTTAAGATTTCAAAATCAAAACTAGAATCTAATTTAGAAATTAATGCAGAAACCGAACCCAAACTTAACCATAAACCTAGAATAATTGTAAAAGACTTAAGACCTAGATAATTAGGTATATTAAACCATAAACAAAACTTAACAATAAGTATTATAGGATAAAATGAACATATAATAGTTATATGAAAAACTGAAACCACGTTTGTGTTATAGGGATGATTAGCGATGACCTGAGCGGGTTGGACCTCGAATGAGTAAATGAGGAGTCCAGGTAAGTTGGGATTGATACGTTGCTATATTTTGGAGGCTTGAGATTATGCTTAGTTGTGCTTGTTAGATAGTTGGTTGTGTGCATATGCTTGATTATAAGTGATACTATGATTCTTTCTGTTGTTCTAGCTTGTATTGTATGATTTGTATGAAATAATTGATCACCCTAAACTGGATCTAATCAAACATACGACCCGTAATCATAATCGGACCTGCATGGCAAACCGTTAGGGGAACCTAAGATTCTTCGGCCAAATACCGACTCCTTCAAAAGGTATAACGCATGATTGCATAATAGTCCCTTCTTTATCCTTAATTGAATTAAGTGGCAGGAGAGGAGGTCACAGCGAAGGTAAAATCAATGGTTTGAAGGTAGTCGCGGGAGGAATGATGTCTCCATTGCATAAGTCTGGGTTTGGTTGTAAGTTGTTACATTAATGGCAACTCATCAACACAGATTAGAGCGGACACAATTTCTCTAATCTCACAATAGGCCGGACAACGTCGTACGATGACATTTTCTTGAACATGCATTGCACGTAATAAGTTGATTGATAACCTTGTTATGTTTATGGTATAGTTTTAAGTCCTTCATCCTAACTTATTAAGCTGTGGTTGCTCACATTCCTATAGACGTCGTGCAGGTTCTGGCTAAGAAGCGGCATACAACTACTCTGAAGTTAGCAACTGCTGGATCCTGGGGAGTGAGGAAAAATATTTGAAGAACAAACATATATTCTTAAGGTCTAAGCTTTTATTTTAGAATTTTTCATTTTTGAATAATGTAATAACTGAATTATAGTGTATATATATATATATATTTTCTCACTTTCTTAGGTAAATGATTTATTTAAATTACAAACCGTTTACTTTAAAGTTGGTCAGTCGTAAACACCTTGTATAGATAAGATCTAAAATAACAGTTGTAAGGCCAACTTCTATTTTAAAATGGATTATACGGCAGGCTGTTACAACTCTGATGCTTCGGGACATGACATTGGCTACTATTATAAACTTAGTATACACAAAGCACATACGACTAAACAACTCTAAAACATTTTCAATTCAATAGTTAAAGTAAAATAAAGATATTTGGTTCATATATTATTTTGAAACATAAAAGTTTGATCAATATAATACCTTTGAAAAATATTTGAAAATTTTGTACAAGAAAATTTATAAAAGACATAAAATGAGTTTTACTATAAATGCAATGGTATAAGTTAGTCTTGGTCATGACTTAGTTAACTTCAAAATAAAGATAACAGGAATATTTCAATCCATTTGTTCCTCAATGCAGACTTGTTGTTCATCTTTTATACATTAAGGGATTGAGTGATCCTGATGTCTATCTTCTATGACCTGTAAAAAAACTATGGGGAAATAAGCAACTACCGCTTAGTAAGGGCGATGGAGACGAAAGCATACACAATACAACAATCAAGCAGGATTGTCAATCAGTTAATTAAATGCAATACAATGCAACAAGCATATGCCATTCGTACAACGTTGTTTGGTTCCTCAATTCGAGAAATTATGCTTGTTTTAACCCAAGTTGAGAAGATTACACTCATAGGTACGATGCTACTACTTGAACCAAACCGAAGCTTGTGTAATGAAAACCTGACTCCTCCCATGAGTACTTTTGAACCCAATGCCCCTAACCCCGTCGTAGCCTCATTTCCTATCACTTAGTTTGACTAGGGTTAGAGAAAGGCCAATTACAACTGTCTCATCGAAAGGTCGGTGTTTGATCAAAACATCCTAATCATTTCCTTAATGGGTTGCAATGCATGTCCATTTAAATTTTATATCCAAGTTTTAGCTTAGTCCATTTGGATATGGCCAACCAATGACAAACTATCAAACCATGAGTACCATTATGCCTTCAAAAAGTAAAAAATGATGAAGGAAGGGGTATTTATGGCATTGGTTTAGGGAATTAGCTAATGGGCATGCATGATAAATGTCACAATGTTCCTTTTCTAAGTGGACAAGTATCGTTTGGTTTTGCCTCCAAACTATCTAAACCCATGGTTTTAAGAAACCAACAACTCCCCTTAGTTTTTTCGAAAATCCATGTGCTCCATTAACTTATTATTTAAGTAAACATAGTTTATGATTTATAATATTTTAGGTTAGTTGTTGTTTTTGCATGGAAGGTTCTACTAAAGCTTCTATAGCCCATGCTTCATGGATTAACTTAATTATGTATTATTTATTATTATGTTATTGTTTTATTATTCTTTTTTTTTTAATATACAACATTTATTATTTTTCTTATTTATTTAGTTGATTCCTAGCTCTTTTGTATTTTTGAGTTGATTTCCAAAATCTTTTGAATTTTACTAATGAAAGTGCTAGTTTTACTATTTTAGCTTACTTTAATATTTTAATATTACGTTACGACAATTAAATCTACAAGTTCACTTTGACTACCTTTTGGGTCCTATGGACGGTTTTGAGCTTAAATGGACCAATTACATAGGTGTCCTAAATTTAAGAGTTTTGAATCTTTTTATTATAGTTAGTTAAGTCGATTGTATATTTTTGTGATTATTATTTATAAGTATTGTCTCTTGTTATGTTATTAAATTTTACATTACTAATTTAGGTAAGGGATCTCATTAAATTGAATCTTAAATTTCATAGTTTTCTCGTTTCAACGATTAAAAAGCAAATTTAAAAATATTTTTAACTTTTGAGTTGCATTATTATTTTATAATTTTATTTCAAATACCTAGATTCTCTAGGTCATTTTTTTTTTTACTACTTTTTGTCCTAACGTATCTTTCGAGCTAGGAATGGTAAATTTTTACGAACGTACTAAAGTTTGATATTAAGGTCTTATTTGCTAGGTTGAAAGTCTTAGAATAAATATACAGATAGAACCTAATTTTGTACCGGAGAGAATGTGCCATGATAGGCCACACCACCAATTTAATTATAACCTTTGGCAACCAATTTGGCCTTATAATGTTCAATGCCTCCATTAGGTCTAAATTTTATTTTGTAAACCCACTTTGAACCAATCGCCTTTTTCCCTTTAAGTAATGTAATAAGTTTCATGTCTTGTTGAGTTTAAGAGCATCAAGCTCTTTTTGCATGGCATCAACCCACTCGTGATCTTCACGAGCATCAAAATAAGAAGTAGGTTCGTAGGCAATTAATATGTACACCAAGGATGCAATATAACCTTTGGGTAGATGATTAAAAGTGTTTACATCAAATAAAGGGTAAAGTTGATCATGAATAGAATGTTTAAGTATCATAGGGTGAATGCAAACGGCATGTACATAATCTTGTAACCATGCAAGAGGTTTATGTTCTCTAGTCAATCAACACAAAGGAATAGAATCAGGTGGAGATTGTTGAAATTGTTGACTAGAAACAATATCAACATATGTGCATTAAGAATATTTGGTATAGAAGAAGGAAAAACAAATCGTTATGAGGTTGATGAAGGTCGGAATTAATGATATGTAGACGTAAAAGAGAATGTTTTGAAGATACTAAATGCTCCACTTGATTAGAAGAATGAAATGGGAATATTGTTTCAAAGAATATAATGTCATAACTATAAACAACATGCTTGGTACTAAGTTCATATACCCTATAACCTTTTGGGCCGCACAAATAACCAAGGAAAACACACTTACTTCCCCTTAGTTCTAATTTCTCTTTAATAGTGGTTGTTTTGCAATGTAACAGAGCCATCCCATGACTTTCAAATGTGAATAATCTAGTTTGTCGCTAAAAAGTAGTTCATATGGTGTTTTCATTTGCAAGGAAGATAAGGGTATTGATGAGTTCCTAATTGTATATATTGTATTTAGTGATTTTTCATGATTTTCCCTTGATATTTGAGTTTATTTTTAGATAATGATATTTAATTGCGTAAAATTTTTTTCTATGTTTTGAAAAGATCTACGCAAGAAAATGAGAAGATAGAAAAAAGTTTCACTCAAATCGGAGTTAAAATAAGTAAATTATAAATGTTTGAAGATTGGCACAATCGAATAACATGATTGTGTCATTTATAGGCAAATTTAGAGCTTATTTTCAACTGTCACTGCACAATACATGACCAAATGACATGACTACATCCTCAATCATGTCTTTTCTGGCCGACCTATTTTTTTTTATCACTTCCTATATAAAGCCTTACTAAGGTTTGTTCAAAGGGAGAACTTTTTATGCACAAATTTTTTAGAGTTTTTCAAGGCAAGAATGTTCAAGAGAGTGACGAGAAGAGAAGACTTCAAGATTCAATATTTTTGTTCATTTCATGACTCTTACTTCTAATTCTTTTTATACTTTAATTTTAAATTCTTATTTTACAATGTATAGAGAGTAAATCTTTGGTATTTAGGTCTTGTAGAACCTAGATCTACTCATGTGACATGATTACTATTTAATTAATTTAATTGTTTAGTCTTTTTCTTGGTTTAACTATGTATGCTTTATGATTTAGGTTATTATTTTCTCAAGTAATAATCTAGAATTTAATGTCTTATAAAAGAATCAAGATATTTTTTATAAGATTAGATTTAGGCCTAGTTGATAAGGCTTGTTGCAAGATTAAAGATAATTTCCAAGATCTTTCCTGAATTTTGAATTAAAGCGTAGAAAATTCGTTGTTTAATAATGTAATTTTAGGTCATACTATTGAAAAGAGATTCTAATAGATGATTTTAGTTTTAGGGTTAATTAGCTGGAGAAAATGATTAACTTTAGTAGAGAATTTTTCGAGTCAAGAATAAATTATCTTTAATGGAATTTACATGTTAGGTTTAAGGGAAGCAAAGATATAGATATAACTTCTTTTTTTTAATCTTGAAATAGTTTATATTTTTACTACTTTATTGCTAAGATCTTGAATGATTTTCAACTAGTTGTTAATTTAGTAATTGCTGTAATTAATTTAGATTCTTTAAATTCTCAAACTTGAATTTGTAGGTTACATAATAGAGATTTAGTAAGTATTAGTAGTCAAAATCCTCAAGAAGTCAATACTTGGACTTAATTTGCTTCCTATAAATTTGATAGGTGCGCATGCCTAACATAGGCATTTGGTTACTCATCACAAAACTCTTTAAGAGATCTTAAAGTGACCAACAAATGTCTATGTTTACGCTCCACTCACTCATTTTGATGTGGTATGTAAACAATAGTGCGATGATACACAATGTTAAGATCATTAAACAAAGAAGAACAAGCAGCCAATATAAACTTAGTACCATGTCTATGTGAATGATCTTTGGAGTGATAAAAAATTGGTTCAACACATATTTGAAGAAAGTAAACAAAAGAGATGTCACTTGTGGCTTGTGATGAAGCAAATAAATCTAAGTGTATCAAGAGTTATCATCAATTATTGTCATGAAAAGATTGGCACAAAAAATGGATTGTATGTGAGATAAGGTCCCCAAAGGTCAACATGCAGAAGATGGAAAGGAAAAGTATAATGATGAGAACTTCTATTAAAAGACAGGAAATGAAATTTGGCTTGTTGACATACATCACACACAAAACCAGAAAAGTCAACATGACTATAATAGCTCAAGCTCTTCAATTTTGAAATTGAAACATGTCTTAGCCTTGAATGTAACAAATAGGCTAAGCCCTTATTATTACATGAATGAGAATTATAAGTCAAAGAAGAAAATGACTGATCTCCTAAAGAATAAGTATTGTAAAACTCATTTGGTTGCAAGAGATAAAGTCCATTATGTAATCTTGTTGTTGCAATAAATCTATTAGTCTGGTCTTACAAAGTACATGAAGTATGATCAAAATGTGCAATCATTTTCTAGTATAAAAGTAGTCTACTTGAAGAAAGAAGATTATGGGTAAATTTTTTAACATAAAAGACATTATGTAATGTGAGATGAGCATTATTTTGGATAGATCCTGTAAGCATAACAACTTTAAGGGTACCATCAGGTAGTTTCACATGTATTGGGTGAGAAAGGAAATGTTGGTTGAAAAGGAGTGAAATGAATGGTGTCATATGATCCATAACACCACTATCAACTATCCATGAATTAAATCTTATTTACAGTTGTAAAACAAGAAAGAATGGGAAAATTACCTACAAATCATGCCATATTCACCACAGTATCTTCTTGTGAATATTTTCCTTTCATGAGTTTAAGCATTTCGCTACATAATAACTGTAACTTATCCTAATTCATTCAAGTATTTGCAATGCTTATATGAAAACTTAGATCCTTAACATTAAAAACATGATCAAAAGGAGTGTTAGCTATGTTTCTAAAATTAAATTTTTCAATAAAAGAATAGTTTGTTGTTGTCTATTTTGAATTACAAACTACCTATTTCCGTTTGTACCAATCTGAGTAGCCAATGATTTGAAAGCAATTCTCTATGGTTTTTCCTTCCCCTTTATAGTGTTTACAATATATTTCAGGACCATTCGTTGTTCTATTCTTCTTCCTTCTGAAACTCCCTTTAACAGATTCATTTTTACTAGCATAGAAAGCTAACATATCAACATTACCAAACAATGAAGAAGTCACTTGATGTTGTTTTTCAATCTGTTGCACCAAATAGAAGGCTTTATCAACACTAAGGAGAGGCTACATCGATAAAATATGATTACATGCATTCTCATAGACTTTATTTAGCTCCTTGAGAAATTGCATAAGCTTGCATTGTGACTCAAATTCCATCATTTTATCCTTTAATCCACATGTATAATACTCCATACATTTGTTTGTACAACTCAAGTACCCTCCTAACACTTGCAAGTCATCCCAACAGTGTTTCATTTTTGTTAAAATAACTCCCTATAGACTTATTAGATTTCTTCATGTTACAAATCTCACGCTAGATTTGGAAGATAAGCAAACCCTTACTTTGTATAAGTGCTTACTCATCTTTGTCCTCAATTCCTTACCCAACTATTAATACAAGAAATTTTGCTAAAATTCACTACTCGTCAAGTTTAAAATCCAACATTGTACCATTATTGCACTTGGTTCACTTGACTAAGTTCGATGAATTTTCATTAGGCTTAGGCACACTACCATCAATAAAACCTAATTTCATCTTAGCTCTCAATTCGCTTTTGATTGATCTACTCTAAATCAAATAATTCGTTTCATTAAATAAGATGTTATGATCAACATTGCAAGACTATCAAAATTTGAAATATAAAGAGGATACATTCCAGATTCATTTTCAACTAGGGTTTGTAATTTATGTTAAGGATGGGCCATCACTTAATCAACCAAACAAATCAAATGAAATAGCTAAAGGTAAGATCAATACCTAAGAGCTGTGATAACATGTGAAAAAGAGAAAATTGCTAAATGTAAAATGATGAACTTTATTGATTGCACTCAATAAGTGTAGATTTTATGTGCAAATATAGAGAAGAGAAGAAACAAAAAATTGAAAAACTAACTAATTGTCAAGAAACTTGAGTGTGTATTACAAAAGTTCTACTGACTAATTTGTTACTTTAGTTGCTCCTCTAAGATTTATACATGTGGAAAATAAAATAATAAAAGAATATAAATAAATAACCTGTTTATCTTTGTAGATGCTCCAACTTACCATATAGACTGGGCAATGGTCGGTTTTAAACCATAAACCCGCTCAGCCTAGCCCGTGGGAGGCCAGGCCGAACTGTCCTCCTGAATTACAAGGCCTTAAGGGCCCAAGTAGTTCAAGAGGGCAGATTCGCTTGAACCAGCGGGTCACTAACCGTTAGGCCAACCCATCATTGAATCAGTAGGTTAGCCTGGTTAATTCACCTCCTTAAAAAAAGGAGAGAGAGAAAAGAAAAGCCACTAAGTCAGAAAAAATAATTGGATAATATCCAATAGGTTATTGCATGTCAAAATTACTTTATTTACGATGGTGAAGGACAATTTTTTAAAAATAATATCATCAAACTAATGATAGATAATTAATCATAAATTAATTATGTGCTAATGATAGATGAGAAATTTAATTTCAATTAATGTAAATCATTTATGTAAAACTTGTCAAATGTTAAAAACTTGAATATAAGGAAAAAATAAAAAATTTGAAATCATATTAAGTCGGAAATTAATAAAAAAATTAGAAATTATTAATAAATTAATACACTTTAAAAAAAGATAAAAGAGATCACATTACTAGAAATTATTAAGGTATTTAAAAAAATTAATCAATAATATTAATTAAAAAATTAAATAAAAAAAAGATTAAGTGAGTCGACTAAACCAGCCTAGAATTATCCCCCCACAAGCCAATCATCGTTTAGCCATAGTCGAGCCCGTGAATCAGTAGTTCTCAATCGGCCCATTACCTACCTTTATTACCATATATCAATATCATATAGTAAGCCCATATAAGGCTTTACTGATACTTTCCTTTTTTTTAATTCACATTATCTATAGCTAAAATATTCTAACATTAGTCATATTAGGTAAGTAATGACACGTAGCAAGTCAATTGCTATGGACAAGTACATACAAATATAATGCATAGTGCAACCAATCAAGTGACAATTAAAAAAAATAACAACTCATTTATTATCTTTCATCGAAGTCAAATACAATGAATTGAGGGTTTGAGAGGCTAAGGGTCATTAACAGAGTTTTGGAGTCAAATCTCATGTTGACTTTCCATCATATTTAGCCAATAGTAGTTCTAATTACTATATAACTCCCATTTTACGGCTATGACCTATTAGCACCATCTTTTTGAATTTAAACACTTACCCCTCTTTGTGGTGATATTTGGATAAAACTTTACCATGAGAACTGAGAAACACCCATTTTTTCCTTAGTGTTCCTAAACTTGGTTTTTCAAAACTAAGATCATCAACATTCCTAGGTACTAAGGCATCTATTAGATGTAAACTTAGTAATAATGCATCTACAGGGCTTAGATGTTTTGAGGGTACTAAGGCATTTGTTGAACTTAAATCTTTTTTTTTTTTTTCTTTTTGTTGGTAGGGCATTTGGTAGACTTGGACATTCTTTAGGGTGCTAAAGTATATGTTAGATCTAGACTTTCCTTTAAAGGTGTTCTAATGCCTATTAGATAAGGGTAAGCAAAAAAACCAATTAAAGCAAACCAAACTAAAAATATGGTTTTTTTAACATTTGGTTTAGAAAAATTTCAACTGAATCAAACTATTAATTTATAGTTAATTTGGAAGGATAAATTGAACCAATCCATAAAATCGAACCACATAGTTTTATAAAAAACATTATAATATTTTACTTGTAATTAAAGAAGTTTTCTTCTTGTATTATAATACTTAAAAAACTTTTTAGTTTACATTTATTAACATTTATATGCATTGAATTCTCATTACCATTTTTATAAATTATTTATACAATTTGAATCAAAATTCATACTATATGTTGTTTTATAAATAAAATTAACTATTAATAAATATTTGAAATGAATTAGATATATAGTTTAAATCAAAGTTCATATTATATGCTATTTTACAAATAAAATTGGCTATTAATAAATATTTGAAATTTCTTAGTTGCATAAATAATATTAACTTCATTAACCTCTACTATGATACCAATACTCGTTATTATTAAATAAATTCAATAATTTTCATATGAGATTACATCTTATGCAAACATACTTTCATAAATTAGAAAATATGGCCCAATTCATAAATCAAACCCAATTAAATTGAAATTTTATGATTTGAAAAAATTTCTAATTCGAACTATATGATCCAGTTCAAGACTATAAAACACCATACTGCATTTTTATGATTTGGATTGTAGAGAGAAAACCAAACCAATTCGAATTACACCTACACTTACTATAAGATTTAGACTTTTTATGCTAAGGCATTTGTTGGACCTATTGGGATGTTATGCCATTTGTTGGCTTTATTTAACTTAGTTTCCTCTTATTAGCTGTTTGCTAAGTCACTTAAGGTAGTCTAAGTGTTGGACTACCATATCAATCTAGTATTAATATACATTACAATCACTTGCTTTACGTTATAGTAACTTAATACTTAGTATCAAAATAAGTATTCCTTATTTAAAGAAAATAATTAGTTGTATTAAGATAAACGCTTTATTTTATAGTAATTCAATACTTAGTATCAAAATGAGTATTCCTTATTTAAGGAAAATACTTAGTTGTATTTATATAAACTAGAAATTGTACTTAAATAATAGTAAAAGTTGTATTTAAGTAAAATAATGTGAAATATGCATTTTTTGGTTCTCAATGTTTATGTACTCTTCTATTTGATTGCTTAACCCATGTTTTCTTTTATTTAAGTTCCCAATTTTTTAAAATTTGTACAAAAGGGAGACTTTCGTCAAATTTGTTGACTTTTTCGTCCATCTATGACATGTATGAACTTTAAAATGGTCCACAATAATTAAATTAACAAAATTATCGTATTAAATATTTTTATTTACATAATATAATAAAAATTAATTAATGATATAATGTTATGCTCCGAAGAAATGGAGTCACAACAATCTTGCCTTATAAACTAGCTTAAGGTAGAATCTAATTTTACAGTTGCTATTTTAAACTTAGTCTACATTAGGTGTACTCAACTTAACTGCTTTGAAGTATCTAATTCAATGCTCACTTGTTATAAAATTATGGTGTAATCTTTTGAAATAACAATCAAAACAACCTTGTAGTTTGAGTTACCAAAAGAGTAGTTATAAAACCCATAAGTTCATATCACTATGTATACAGATTATAAAATCGAAAACTATTACGTTACCTGAGAAGACCCTAATAGTTTTCTCAAAAGTTAGAAAAGTCAACAATAAGAACAAAAATCCAGTCAATTCTTCTTGATCCTCATTCCCCGACCCCATTTGCTAATATTGTATTTTTGGGTATTATACTTATAAATACATTTTGAACTTGCAAAACAAGCTAAAGTGAATGAGTAAAAACTTACTCAGTAAGTGGAATGAAGACAGAAGTATGCATACAGCATAGAACAACCAAGGTTTCTAATCAAGTTAATTAGATGCAATATATGTATAAACAAATACCATCGCATGACGTTATTCAATTCGTCATGACATTAGAGAAATTATGTCCGTTCAAATTTGGATTGAGGAGTTTAACGTCTAATATATAAATCAAAATCAAATTGAGAATTGTGCAATAGAGAACACCCTCCGCCTGATACTACCTTCAAACTATGGTCCCCAACCTTATAGTAATCTCCTTTCCTATTACTGAGTTCGATTAATAGTGGGGAAAGGACTATTTTAGTTATCCTCATCGAATTATTTATATTTAGCTCGAGTGTCTTAACCGTTACCCTTAATAGGTTAAGATGCATGTCAAGTTAGAATTAAGCCGAGTTTAAGCTAGTTTTCCTTCAAGGTAATCAATCCATTTCAAACAATCAAATCAAGCAGTAACCATAAAATAAACAATATATAGAGTTTAACATTCCACTATAGCAAAACAATATTTAAGCCCATATGTTGTACACGCATTATCAACTAACCTACAACCATAAATAAATATATGCTAAAGCCTCTTAAAATTATGAAATAATACTTCAAAATGCGGTAAATCATTGATCCTACTTACTTGAAATTTGGTTACTCGCTAAACTTCATTGTTAAACTTGTCCCCTATTGAAAATTCCTATATGTTTAACTAAATAATTATTTTAGTTTCCATACAAGTCTTGCAATATCAATAATTTATTCATCTTCAAAAGAATTAAGTTGATTAAGAATTCAATTCATAGGTTATGTATTCTTAAGTGTAGAAAGTTTTAGAGTTGTTTCATAAGTGAAACTTACCTTCAGCTCCTTCTGAGCTAAGTTCCGAGTATAGTCATCCTTGGAATTTTTAGACTAGGAAGATTTAATGTCACTCTCTAAGCCATATCAGGGTTAAAATTCATAATAGGATCAACTTTTGAATTAACCTCTAATTCAATAAATACTTTAGAATTTTCATGAAATATCCTCTAAGGCAACTTCTAAATGCTCACTCATCTATTTTCATTTTGAACACCTTCTGAGTTACCTTTTAAGTCTAGTCAAATTTTAGGTTCCTAGTAAAATATCCTCTAAACTATCCTTTAAGTCCAATTACTTGCAAATTTACTTAAAAATATACCATCTGACTTAGTCTATGAGATCATCTTAATTATAGTTTCTTATAGAAACTTTCTTCAACTTAGCCTTTGAGTGCATCGAAGTATGGAGTTTCACTTCAAGAACCCTCTGAATTATCTTCTGAGCTTGCTTCTTTATCATAAAACTTACTATTTCTCTATGTGTCAATTCTTACTCCAATTTACAGCAAACTTGAACTCAATCCAGCTTTCATAATAAGTCCTAATTATTATTTTAACTAATCCCATTCACAATCGAATCAAACTACAAGTTTCAAGCCATATAACACACTATTTTGTACACACATACAATAGGATCAGAAGCCAAACCCACTGGCATGCATCAATTCATTTAATTTTCAAAGGTTTTCTTACTTATCAACTCAGTCCCCTTAACCCACTATATAATATGCTCAAAATCATGTAGTTTTGGCTTTTGGAATTGGACTTTTATACAAAATCATCAACTGTTGACTCAAAATTTCTTTTTTATTTGCTGTACCACCTGTAAAAACATAACATAGCATGCTCATATAAGAATCAAGCTAGGTCATTTAAGGAAAACTTCCACCAGCCTACTATTTTAAGGGAAATCGAAAATCAACCAGAAATCCAACCTCAAAATTTTGATGATCTATTTGCATAACACAAAAATGTAGACTTCAAGGAGTTTATATAAATAAATTCAGGCCATAACTACATTGTTTGAGTTTTTGAAAGCGCAATAGAAAATTGATAGATTGGACGTTTTTCTTAAGAACTATATATATGCACCTAAGATTTTGAAATCTGATTTGATATTTGAAATCTACATAGAAAAATACTTAGAAAAACCATGTTTCATTTTTAAAAAAATTGTTTACTATTTTTAGTAAAATTTAGTTGAAATCGAGAAAATCGGACACTTGCCAACACACTGTGCTCCAGTTACTGTCAAGGGTTGGGGGTTTGTCTATCTACCTTAACATAGTGTTTTCCTTTAGGTGGTGGTGGTGGCACACTTGTAGAAGCTAATTATACCTAGAACTTGAGATCACACCAGATTTTTGTAATTTTCCCTAAAATTTCCTCTTAATTCTTTATGAGTTCTCCATATTTTTCCCTAATGCTAAGAGGACCAAAATGAGCTATAGTTGAGTAAATTTGATTTTTTATACTGAATTGGAGAGGATGATGATTTTTCTTCCTCTAAATGTATAGGTTTAAGGTGATAATTCCTAAGTCTTAGTGTCAAAGTCCTTATGTCTTACATTATTTAATCATCTTCAAGTTTGCAAGCTGCTAAAATCATTTTTTTTATGCTTATTTGCTATTTTTCTTATTTATTTTAACACATTTTACAAATACTTGGGTATTTTAAGTAATTATGGGTATCTAATTGTACATAATAATTATACATGATGCGCATACATGTTTTCTACATATTATTTCATGTCATTTAATAATTTAACTACTCATATAATTTATCTCTAAAATCTTTTTAACTGTTAATATCCTTTTCATGCATTTCTAATAATTATAGAATAATATACAAAAAATAATTATTTTAACTATATCATTATGATTTTATTATATATGTATATTTTTTAAATTCATGCCCATAGGGCCTCTTTGACTAGTATTCCTAGTACATAAGAAAATTCCCAACTTTGTCAATTAACTTTTGTGAACACTCTAAATCAATCGCTCAAAACTTAGTTATGAGAGCATGGAGCTTGCATAATACTTATATTATATGTATATACATGTCCTCTATATATTATTTCATATTATCTTATAAAATTTGTTTTCCATTTAATTATTCTGTAAGGCCTTGTCAATTATTGGAATTCATCTTGCATGCTTTTAATAAATAATTCCAATAAATAGCAAGTATTGTATCAAAAATTTGTTTTTTCAGCTATCTTATTATTTTGTTATTATATTTACAAAATCTAAACTTGTGAGGCCACTTGTTTATTATATATATATATTATTAAAGTTGTAAAATATTAGCTTAACCAAACCACTTTTTTGAATGCCTTAAAACTAAATGCTTACCACCTATTTACTAAAGTACGAAGCTCGCCATTTCACTTAACGTCATAGCTACCGTGATTGCACTATATCAAGGTATAAGATTAAGTTTTGCAAGGTCTCACATATAATATAACAAAAACAATAAAAATAATAATTAAAAGTAGAAAGTCTTACTTTTGTAAAAATTTGAAGAGAAAAAAGGTGTTAAAAAATTTGTGCATACCTTAACTATCTTGGTAAACTAACTCAAGACCAATATGAAGATAATACTTGTCCAAGATAGATAAAAAATTTTATGTATTTAATGGAAGTCCTATTTTTTTAATGTTTTAAAAACAATGAAGATTTAAGTCGAAGGGAAAAAAAAAATAGGGAACCAATGACTCAAATAGAAAAATAGATAATTGTTTAGAACTAAAGGTATACTTTTCTCTGAAGTAATATATATACTTTAAGCTTGCTTCATATTTAAGTAGGCCTAATGTAATTTTGAATTAAACAAACCCTATTTAGATTAATTAGTTAATTTACTTTAAATAAAATATTTTGTAAAAGAATAATATTTAATTCTAGGTTACATCGATTCACTTTAGTCAAAATGGTCCAGTTCAATTTGAATTGCTTGTCAATCAATTTGATTCATTAGAGGGGACCGGCTCACTTCCTCTTAATTTTAATATTTTCTTATTTCTCATTATTTATTATTTACTACTATATATTCATATTTATTATCATTTATCAAAATATTATTATAATATAATTTTTAACATAATCTCAATTTCATAAGTTTGGTCACACTACAACAATTTTAATTTATTAATACATAAAAACTGTCTTAAGAAATAGTAGTTTGAGAGCGGTGATTTTTTATGGAGAAAGAAAAAATAAAAAAGTAAAAACTTTAAGTGCAGCAACGATTTCCTAGGAGGGAAATAGAAATTGAGATAATGCTGTTTCTATTTTTTTTTCTTTTTATGTTTCAACCCTTACCTTGAATAAAATAATAAATAACACTAAAAAAGCCATTCATTTATCTTCTTTTACCTTTTTGCTTCCTTGTTTTGTCTCGCTCTTCTCTAAGTCTTCGTCAATCACCACACCACTCATGTAGGTATACTCCCTCTTCATCCCTCTCTATCTTACTCTCATTTTTTCTTTCTTTAAGAAAAAAAAAAAAAACAAACATAATTATCTCTCTTCACTTCATACATTGTATAGGCTTTTTACGCTATTGTCCTATGAGAGATAGACAACTTTTACAGTAATGGGCATGGTTGACAAAGAATGCGACTATTACTTTTGAAAGACAAATAGGCTTTCCTTTATTAAGTGAGAAAATTGATATTTATTCTTCAATAGAAAGGTGTTAAATTGGGGAAATTTAATTGGAGTTTTACTTTTTAATGATTAAATCTCAATAATTAGCATAAGAAAAACTTCCTCTTTTGTATGCATACTTATTTTTGGGTAATGACTAAAGCTTTTTCTCTCCTTTTTTTTCTATAATTTTCAATTACTTTTAAGTTATAAAGAGTAAATTTACAATCTAGGTTTTGTAACTTTTTGGCTTTGTGTTATTGTTCTGATAATCATTGTATCTAACAATCTTGGATTATAGCAAGATATGCGATTTTAGTTTCTAACTAGTTAAAAAAACAAATTTAGTGAATGTCATTTTATACTTGTTGATGATGATGATATTACAAATAATTTCAATTGTGAAAAAGTACAATTTTGGTGTTAGATTAGATATTAAGAACCATTCGGAGTTTCATTTGTCAACTTAGTAGTTTTTATTGAAAATAAAATATTAAAGCTATAATGACAGCATTTGGTTTTGCCTTTATATTATAAATACAAAGACATGCAAGCTGATTGAGCTAAATCTATACACTATATCAAACTCTCAATAGCTATGTCTTAATAAACTAAAATGGTTGTAGTGATAAAAATCAATCATATTGTTATAAAAGTCTAGTTATCCAATGCTTTTGTTTTTATGTTCTTTGGTTAGTTATTGCATGTTTTTTTGGACATGAATTCTTTATAATGTAGATCATGGGCTTATATTTAATGTCAATATTGTGTCATGTATAAAAGAGGCACACCTTTGATCTTAAAAGGATGGTGATGATGGTGGTGGTGGATGATGATTATGTTGATAATTTACTTTTGTTATTTCTTTTATTTATGTATTTATTTGTGTCTATAAACTGTAAGTGGGACCCAATCACTAAGTTACAATTTTTAAAATAGGTAAAGTGCTATTAGACCTCATGAGTAGCAAAGGGATTATTTTATGTGTGTATAGTTCTAAGCTTAAATTTGAACTTGGACCTTTAAAGTGTCAGATTTGGGTAGTGGTAACCAACTATACTAACCAATAGTGAAAAAGATTACCTACTAAGATAGAATGGATTAGAGAAAAAACAATAAGGAATCATTAAATGCCCTAATATTTGTCATTTTAAAATGCAATAAGGAAAGCAAGAATTAAAGAGCAATTAGGCTACTGTTTTCATTTGTTGAATTAGACATGAATTAAAGAGCAATTAGGCTACTGTTTTCATTTGTTGAATTAGACATAGTCACTTGGCAGCATGCCTCTCAAATAGGGGTGGTCATGATTCAGTTTGGTTTAGTTAGTTTTCCCTCTAAACCAAATTAAACCATAAAATTATGATTCGATTTTTTATAACTTTAAATCAAACAGTGTGGTTCGGATTAAAATTTTCTCAAATCATAAAATTTTAGTTTTGTTCGGTTTGGTTTATAGATTGACCCATATTTTATAATTTAGGAAAATGTATTCATATAATATGTAATCTTTTATAAATATTATTGATTTATTAAATAACAATGAGTGATCATATTATATTAGATGTTGATAAAGTCAATATTCATCCTACTAAGAAATTTCAAATGTCTAATAATAGCTAATTTTATTTATAAAAGTAACATATAATATAAATATTGAATCAACCTATATATAGAATTTAGAAATTATGGTAATAAAAGTTCAGTACATATGCATTTTAGTGAATATAAACTAAAAATTCTTTTATATACTATATTAAAATAAAAACTTTTTTAGTTGTAAGTAGAATATGACTATTTTTTTTTTTTACAAAATGTTTGGTTTAGTTTTATGGCTTGGTTCGATTTATCCTTCCCAACGAAATAATAAATTAATCTTTCAATTTGGTTTTGTTTGAAAAATTTTTAATCCAAATTGCAATAAAAACCATATTTTCGGTTTGGTGTGGTTCAGTTTGATCGGTTTTTTTCTCACGCTTACTCTCAAATTAGACATAATAAATCTCATCATGAAGAACTAAAGTAAGAGGCCTAGGTAGAAAGAAATCAGCTTTCAAACTCATTTTTATTTGATGAATTTATCATGTTCTATTTAAGGTAAAGAGCAACCTTATTTGTTTCCTTTTTTTTTTTTTCTATGAATCGAAGTGGGTAAACTGATTTCTTGTAGAGAATATATTGTGTATAAAAAACATAAAACGGTTGTAGTGCTAACAGTTGATTTTGATTATGACTTATCTATCTTCAAATTGAGTTGCTTTCACTTTTGAAAGGTTTGAAAATAGAAAAACATAATGTACATCTAATTAGTTCAAACCTAGAAAGTTAAAAACATGCTTGTACGACATTCTAAATAAACAATTCCTTCATATGGAGTAAACATAAAGTTCAAATGATCATAATTATTCCACAGACAAAGACTTCAACCATAACTAATAATAATAGCATTACATATAAATTATTATCAGCTTGATGGGCTTTTATTGAGTGTGTCCTGAACAACTTACATTTGCAATAAAAAGATGTACTCTATCACTTTCCGATGAAGAGTACAAAACATTCATTAAGTCATCATTACGTACTTATAGGATTATAACGAACTATTTTCAATTAGCAAAATATTTTTTCACATATTTTAAAAGGTGAGTTATATCTTACACATTTCTCCTCAACAAGCATAAGCAAATGCTACAAGTATTTATATCTTTTATTGGATAATCTTTCTATAAAGTCTCATAAATAGTCAAAATCAATTTGACTTAAACTCCATTTCAGCATAAGCCATTGTGTGATAGTCAAAGAAGAAACTAATAGACAATGAGTTATACTTTCAACCTAAGCAAATTAAGAATTATAACTAATAGACATGAGGCATTCTCTTTGTAATTTCATAGCATCAAACAAGTATAAATCTATGGAAGCTTTGCTGCTTATGTTGGTTATGTTTTGAGCTATATATCCCTTTTTTTTTATCTTTCATTTTGTTTACTTTCGTAATTCAACACTTTTAGCAGAAGTATGAGTTATTTTAGTTTCCCATGTTTCTTCTTTAGTAGATTTTGATTCTAAACATTTTTTTTAATAGATTTTGACTTAACTAATAAAATGATGATTGAACTATAAGATCTACTTACTATTATATTATGTTTAAACTCTAATTCAAAAGGTGCTATTATGGTTATCACCTAGGTTTTTCTACCACATGTATATGCTATCTATTCTATAATTTTTATTGCTACACTTTCAATTATATGCTACATATTTATAGTTTTGTTTTTTCTCATGTAAAAATTGATAGAAGTTGGATTTATAAATCAAGATGCAGTCATGAGTACTTGATAAGGGTGAATAATTATTTGAGGAGAACATTTAAAAGTATCGATATAGATATAAAGATCATAAGCCTATGTAAAAAATGTAGAAATATTATGTGCGAAGTAATAGAAGATGCACAAGTTTACTTGATATGTGATAAGTTTATGAAAAATGGGTTTTGTAAGAGAACGGTTTATCAACTATTTCCCCTCGTACAGAAGTTAATGATGGTTTTGACACTAAAAACAACACGTATGAAATGTTATATGATGCTTTTGGAGTTTGTGAAGGAATAATGGGTGAAGATAGTAACTTAGGCTCATAGTATGACTTATTTTTTCACAAATTAAAATAGCATAACATAAGCAATTTCTCCGTTATAGGTAATAACTACTTCAAGAACTAAATCAACTCATATACTAATTTATCATTCCATTTATTTGTACACTTCAAATGAAACGATTATACTATAAAGCACAATTTATCCCCTATAGGTAACAACTCCTTCAAAAATTGAAGCAACATTGATATTGATTTATTGTTACATTTATTTGTGCACTTCAAATGAAGCAATCGTATGATAAAAGAAAAATTTGAGAATTTTGTGTACCTTGAATATGAGACTCTACAAAAACTAATAAATGATTCGCAATCGATTTGTTAGAAAACATATTGTAAAATTTGGTGCAATCATATAAATTATCCAATTGAGCTTAAATTTTACTAAGAAATTAGAAATATTAGTAAAAATAACCCCGTAAGTTTAGAATTAATAAAATAAAATAATTAAATATTATAATATTAATTTATATGTATAGTATCTATTATTTATCGGAAACATGTAAAATAAGCTCTAATAATTAACAAATTGTTAGAGGTAAATTATATGAAATTACATAAATTAATAAATATCGAAATAAAAAGTTTAGTGCTTAAGACATACTCTAAAAATATGATTTATATCAACGTTCTTAGAATTAAGTTGATATTCATGATTAGGTAATAAAAATTAAAAGAAGTAATTATATAACTTTGATACCTCAAATTAAGCTTATTTATAGACAATTTTGTTAAATGTATTAAGTTTATCGGGTTTTGTAATTTTAGATATAGCTTATGATAAACCTTTTGAAATCAACTAAGTGATTTTAATAATTAAAATAATAAGTAAAATTAAATATAGGATGTATGTGAATAAGTCTCAAATAATTAATGGAACATATTCGTATATATCATATATTAAACAAAATTATATTTAAGATCTTATCTCGAAGCGTGAGACTAATAAAAAAGTAGTTCTGAATAAGACTAAATAGTAATAAGAGTTCTCTAAAAGTTATAAGAAATAGTTTTGTAAAGTGAGATTTCAAAATTAAGTTAAAACGTAACCAATTTATAGATTATAATATAAAATTTATCAAGTTAAATTTTCATTAATCTAGAATAGAAATTTTAAATTAAATGTATAATATAATTTTCTATTATTTTTAAAAAATATTATGGAACTTTATAAATAATACATCATAATTCACTTAGAAGGTTACATAAAATTGGACAAACAAAAGAAAAAAAAAAAAGAGAGAATAAAGTAACCATCGCACATTATGGCGATGGAGGCATGTATTATACATGGCTTTAAGCCATTTACTGATAAAGGAGGAGATGAGAGGATTCAAGAGAGAAGAAGACAAAAGGAGAGAGAGAGAGAGAGAAAGAGAGGAAGAGGAGAGAAAGAAACAGAATGTCACGAAGGGGAAGAAAAAAAAAAGAAAAGGAAAAAAAAAGAATAGGAAAATTTAAAATTTTCAGTGTCTAATATGTTCCGGTAATTTTGTTTTCATAATTATAAGCATTGTATTTTTTTAATTGATACTTAATAGTTGTAGAAAAGATATATATTTATAATCCCATTATTTTCTTAAATGGAGTATTTTATTTATAGAATTTTATAAAATTCTTTTTGTTCGAATGTTAAATTTAGAATATTGATAGTTAAATTTTTACTGTTTCCATTTAATAATCTGTAAAGGAGTTAATTAAATATATATATTTGTATGAATTATTTTTCTCATATATATAAGCCATGTATTCAAAACGGTATCTAAGTAATCCCACCGTTAGTACATGTAGCGTAATATGATAATTTTTCATATAAGATAAATTATATATTATACAACATTTTAAACGTAATTAGTATTATTTGAAAAATACATACAAGTGCTATGGACATATATTATTTATTGAATAATACTTTCACTAAAAGTATTATATTATATTATTATGTTACAATTATATATGTAATAAAGGTTATACGATAAGTAACCTAGAAAGGATGGCATTTATTCAATATGTATGATATATATATATATATTTAATAAGGTTATGATTGTAAGTATTATGAAACCTAAACAATTAAATAAAATTATAAAATTGAATTAAAAGTAATGGTTTAAAGCTCATAGGTAATAAGGGTATAAATACTAAAATGATATTTATAATATAAGAGTGAGTAGCAACGATCTGACCATACATCAAACTCGAGTGAGCAGTGACGATCTGACCATGTATTTCAAAATACTGTCTTGTAATACTCGGAGGCTTAAAATTATATTTGTTTGTACTTGTAGGTAGTTTGATTGTGCACCTGTTTGTTGTACGTATTCTTGATTATATCGTGTATTATTGACTTGTTGTATTGGTTTGCAATTGTTATATATTATGTGATACGGATTGGTCACATTAATTGGACTTAATAATGTATAGCTTGTAAAATTAACTGGATAAGTATTTCGACTCATTAGGGGAAATGTTTAGGGTTTTCCAACCAAATACCGATCTATTCAAAAGGAATAACGCTAGATAGCATAATTAGTCATTTCTTCATTCTTAATCGTATTAAGTAACAGGAAAAGAGGTTGTGGTAAAAGCGAAGTTAATGGTTTGAAAGTAGTTGCGAAAGGAGCAGTATCTCCATTGTACAAGCCTAGGTTTGGTTGTGAGCTGTTGAAATGTATATTAAACTCCTCAACCTAGATTAGAGCACATATAATTTCTCTAATTTCATGACGGACTGGATAACATTGTACGATGGCATTTGCTTGTCATGTTACATTAAAATAATTTATTAATAACCCTATTTATGCTTGATGTATAATCTTATATCTCTGTCCCAACTTACTAAACAATTAGTTACTCACATCCTATAGATATTATTACAGGTGCTAGTTAGGAAGCAACCTTATAATTATCTTAAAGCTAGCAACTGTTGGATCCTATGGAATGAGGAAATAAATTTGAAAAACAAATATATTACTAAAGTTTTAGTTTTTACTTTAGAATCTTCCATTTTCAAATAATGTATTACTTAGATAATATAATGTTACAAAATCATGTAAACATTAATTGTAATATTTAAATCCTAATATATATATATATATTATCTATACTTTCTTATAACTTGTTTAATTTGTAAACTATTTACTTCAAAATAAGTTAATCATGAATATTTTGTGTAAATCAAGTCTAAGATAGCAGCTGTAAGTTACCTTTTATTTTAAAATAGTCTACACGGTATGATAGTTACGACTTTACCATTTTAGGGCATAATAGTGAATGTATTTCTTACTTGGTAACTTTTAACAACTTATAAAATGTTTTGACTTCTTCATTAGGTTCATTTCTTGCTTCCATATAGATCGCATCATCTTCACCCATTATTCCTTCATAAATTCCAAATGCATCACATAACATTTCATGTGTCGTCTTTAGTGTTAGAACCATTATTAACTTCTATAAAAGGAGAAATAGTTAATGAACCCTCCTCTTGCAAAACCTATTTTTCATAACGTAAATCCATCACAGATCAAGTGAATTTGTGCATTTTCTAATATTGACCACATGATATTTCTACATTTTTTACATGGGCATGCAATCTTTATATCTATATTGATACTTTTAAATGTTCTCTTTAAATAGTTATTGACCCCTATCGTGTAATTGCAATTGCATCTTGATTTATAAATCTAACTCCTATCCATTTCTACATGAAAAAAACTAAACTATAAATATGTTTCAACAATTACAAGTGTAGCAACTAAAATTACATAATAAATAACATATACATGTAGGAGAAAAACCTAAGTGATAACTACAATAACAGCTTTTGAATTAGAGTTTAAACATAATGTAATAGTTAGTGGATATTATAGTTTAATCAACATTTTATCATTTAAGTCAACATCTATTAAAAATAATTAAAAAAAATTGGAACTAAAATGTTCTAAAGAAGAAACATAACACGGGAAACTAAAATAAGTCATACTCTTACTAAGAGTGTTGAATTACCAATGCAAGCAAAATGAAACATAAAAGAAAGAGGATGTATAGCTCTAAACATAACCAACATAACCAGCAAAACTTTCATATATTTATACTTGTTTGATGCTATGATAGTTGGAAGAGAATACCTTGTGTCTATTAGTTATAATTCTTAATTTGCCTAGGGTTGAAAGTACAACTTATTGTCTATTAGTTTTTTCTTTAACTATCACATAATGGCTTATGTTGAAATGGAGTTTAGTTCAAATTAATTTTGATTATTTATAAGACTTTATAGTAAGATAGTCCAATAAAAGATACAATAGCATTTGCTTATGCTTACCAAGGAGAAATGTGTAAGATATAAGGCTCTCCCTTCTAAATAATGTTAAAAAATATTTTGCTAATTAAAAATAATTAATTATAAATCCTATAAGTATATTATGATGACTTAATGGATGTTGATGTACTCTTAATGGAAAGTTAAAGAGTACATTTTTTTTATTGCAAATGCAGGTTGTTCAGGACACACTTAATAAAAGCACATCTATATGTTGTGTGTGTGTGTATACATATATATATATATATATTTAATGATATCACTATTGGTCATGATTGAAGTGAAGCTTTTGTCTTTGGGATAATTATGATCATTTGGACTTCATGTTTATTCCATATGAAGGAACTATTTATTCAAAATGTTGTACAAACATGTTTATAACTTTCGAGGTTGTAATTAACTAGATGTACCTTATGTTTCATTAAGTTTTTCTATTTTCAAACCTTTTAAAAGCAAAAGCAACTCAATTTTAGTATAGATAAGACATAATCAAAATTAATTGTTAGCACTACAATCGTTTTATGTTTTTCATATATGATATATTTTCTAAGAGAAATTAAATTTACCATTTCGATTAAAAAAAAAAACAAAAAAAGAAATGTATAGACAATAACCAAGTTCCTCTTTGTCTTGAGTAGAACATGGTAAAATCATCCAATAAAAATAAGTTTGAAATCCAATTTCTTTCTACCTAAGCCTCCTGCTTTAGATTTTCATAATAACATTTATTATATTTGATTTGAGAGGCATGTTGCCAAGTGTTTATGTCTAGT
The DNA here is from genome assembly GCA_024138005.1 of Lumnitzera racemosa. NCBI lineage: Eukaryota > Viridiplantae > Streptophyta > Magnoliopsida > Myrtales > Combretaceae > Lumnitzera > Lumnitzera racemosa. The sequence continues at coordinate 65,497,822 of JAMXBC010000011.1, forward strand.
TCAACCAATAAAAACAACAACCAAGTTGCTCTTTAATTCTTGCTTTCCTTATTGCATTTAACAATGACATATATTAGGGCATTCAATAGTTCTTTGTTGTTTTTTCCTCTAATCCATTCTATTTTGGCAAGTAATCTTTTTCACTATTGGTTGGTATAGTTGGTTATCACCATCTTAATCTAATGCACTAAAGGTCCAAAGTCCAAATTTGGGCTTATAACTATAAAATCCATGTCTAAAAAAAAAACCTAAAATTAAAACTAAATGAAAAACAATAAAAACAAAAAGCTTGAATAGCTAGACTTCTATAAAAATATAACTGATTTTAATTACTACAACAATTTTAATTTATTAAGACATGGCTATTGAGAATTTGGTGTAGTGTATAGACCTAACTCAACCAACTTCCATGTCATTGTATCGGTAAAACAAAGGCAAAACTAGATGCCATCATGGTAATTATAATATTTACTATTTAAAAAAAAAGTACTAATGTTACCAAGTAATGGTACTAATAGTTTTCAAAATTTAATCTATGACCAAAATTGTACTTTTTCACAATTAAAATTGTTTCTAATATTATTATCAACAATTGTAAAACGAAAAACTCATTGATTTTGTTTTTTTAACAATCATAATCTTGCTACAGTCACAAAACTATTAGATACAATTGTTTCCAGGACAATAACACTAAGCCAGAAAGCTACAAACCCCATAGTGTAAGTCCACCTATTATAACTTAAAAGTAACTGATTTTTTTTCTTTAAAAGAAAAGAAAAGAAAAAGCTTTAGTTTTTACCCAAAAACAAGAACACATACAGAAGATGAAGTCTTTCTTTTTCTTATTATTGAGATTTAATTGTGAGTTAAATCATCAAAGAGTAAAACCTTAATTAAATTTCTCCAGCTTAATACATATTTATTAAAGAAGAAATATCAGTTAACAAAGGTTGTTCATCCTTCAAAAGTAATAGTTACGTTCTTTGACGATTATGCCCCGTTATTGTGAAAGTTATTTGTCTTCGATAAGATGACAGCATGAAAAGCTTATAGAGAGAAATTGATGTACAATGCATAAAGTAAAGAGAGTTAATTATGTTTCTTCCTCTCTATTTTTTTTTCCTTAAAGAGAAGAAAAATGAGAATAAGATAGAATCATAAAGAGGGATTGATGTAAACCGTGACCAAAAACAGATAAGGTTGATCACTGAATGGGTCCAAGCTTGTGAAAAACTTGAAGCCATGATGGGGAAGTACGTGAAAGAACGGGAAGGTGAGTGAAAAGTAAGTAAAACCTACGAATAACTTTAAAGGATATAACATACCAATAGAACTTTCGATGACTTAAGGCACAATTCAATATGACACATGAATTGATTTGATGAGATTACTCGCCATATAACCTTACTCAAGAGTTAGAATAAGAGTAAAATGAGTGTAAACAAGTAATGTTTACTATAGGACAAATGTCAAGTGTATTAATTTCAATCTGGTTATTATAGCTACAATTATAAGGGGGTATTTATACTCGAAAGTTAGGATAACTTGCCTAAAAGGAAAAAGACAAAAATGGGTATTACCTTAAGTAAATAATGTATAATAATACAAAAAGGTAAAATGAATATTAAAAAAAAGCATTAATTAGTGGAGTAGATTCTACATGTGGTCTTATACATGTGGCAATGATACATTAGCAAAGCTGTTGGAGGATGCAGATAAAAGTGTACAGTCATGTTGTTTATCCGAATAGGAGTAGCTAAGGATTAGTCCAATCTCTCTTTCTTGGCTTTTTGGTAAGGAGAATGCTAAGTCATTGGTTAGCTCAAGCGTAAGTGAGTAATAATGAAAGGTTTAGTTGTTCTCTTGATAATCAACAACTTAGCACACTTCAAAAAGTGGGCAGTCATTCAGCTCGACATTATAAAGTGACTTGACAAATAAGTACTTTGGTTTCGACAGGAGTTAGCTAGGGTAGAAGAATATGCCTTTCTAAGCCTTTTAGTTCTCGAGCTTGGCTGTGGGTCAAAGGCTCAATAGCCCGATTCTTATCAAGGATGAAGAGAGATAATTATGATTTAATCGTGAGTTAAATCATCAAAGAGTAAAACCTTAATTAAATTCCCCCCAGTTGAATACATTTTTATTAAAGAATAAATATCAGTTAGCAACGATTATTTGTCCTTCAAAAGTAATAGTTGCATTCTTTGTCGACTATGCCTGTTACTATGAAAGTTATTTGTCTCCAATAAGATGATGGCATGAAAAGCTTGTAGAGAGAAATTGATACACAATGCATAAAGTAAAGAGAGATAATTATGTTTTTTCTTTTTTTTTTCCTTAAAGAAAAGAAAAGAGAGAGTAAAATAGAGCAATAAAGAGAGATAAAAAGAGAGTATACTTATAGGAAGTATGACAGATGAGACTTGGTAACAAAAGAAAAAGACAGAACATAAAGTAAAAGTTAAAAGAAGGAAAAAGAATAGTTTTTTAGTATTATTTATTATTTTACTCTTTTTTTTTAATTTTTTCTTTCCCCAACCACTATCTTAAAAAATCACTCCTCTAAAAATGTTATATTCTAAGATGTTTTTAAATAAGTTTCTCAATAGCTCCATCTTAATAAATTAAAATTGTTATGGTAAAACAAAATGTTTTAATAAGAACACTTTTCAATATGGGGAAGGATATTTGGAATATAAATCATGAACATTCAAAATTCTTCAAGTGAATACCTTTAATCTTTCCTGAAAAATAAAGCACAATAACAATTTTTCATCTTATCTAGTTAAATTGTAAAGATAAAAAGCATACCATGATAAGAACAAATTAAATATGGATAACAACACTTCATAAAGAAGATTGAGAACATTCACTTACCATCAAGATCATAATCAAATTTTCAAAAATTCATAACATAATAACATATAACTAATAAATCAAACTATTTCTATAAGATCAAAGCCACTCTTAGAGGTGAGCAAGTAACCTTATCATATAAGATACCCACTTGGATCCTGTTCGATTGGGCAGGTTCTAAATGAGTAATTAAGGCCATATAATAGGTTCCGGACAGTAGTTTCTTGAAACTCATTCTCATAAGATAAGATACAGGTAAAAAGATAGGGTACCTTATACCTACTCTAGAACCTATACTTTGAAGTATATAGGATATAGGCTACAGGATCCTCACCCTATAATAGTAGTTTAAATAAAATTAATAATTAAATGATATAATCACATTAAAATAAAAGCAAAACCTAGCTCATCATAAAAAAATGGTAAACTAAATGCTTGTTAATCCCTTTCCTTTCCCTCTTTTGTCTTTAGTCCTTAATCAATCGTCGTTTTCTTTCTATTTATTCTTCATTTGCTAAATTCATTATCTAGTCAAGTTCAAAATAGAGAATCTAAGTTTTTAATTTCTACTTTTAGTACCGCTTACAAGCCATATGTACATCCATTATTTACGTTCTATGGTGGAATAGTTTTTTCATTTTATATTTGACATAGGGTTTAGTATTATTGGTAGAACGAAATATGATTTTCTTAAAGTATAAGGAGATTATTTTACTAAATTATGTACTTTAAAGAAGAAAAATATTTTAGTTTAAATTTATGTTTTGTTACATTTTCTATATTACATCTTTATTTTCTTATGGTTCATTATTTGATCCTATATTATTATCACATATATAATTATAGAATTATATAATTTTTTTGTTAATATTTTATTCAAATCTTAATAAAATTTGTAAATTTCTTGTTAAGTACAATGTTTACCACTTTCATTTCTTAAAATAATGTGCTTATTTCCTCAAATATTTCTGTAATATAAATATTACAAAATGAATGCTTTATTTACACAAAAAATGTTTTTTTATAATACTTTTGTAGATTTCATTCATAATAATAATGGTTTAAAAATCATTTAAGGAAAACAATTGGTCAAAAATAAATATCAAAGGACTCCATTCATTTGCATAATTCGAAAGATTGGCTAAATCAAACAATTTCTTCTAAAAAAAGGGGTTGGATTTATTTTATCTTTTGAAAAATAGTCATGTTGAAATTTATAAGGAAAAAAAAATTACAGATTCTATAGAATTCCTTATACCTTATGTAACCTATAAGGTATAAGGTATAGGATATAAAGTGGTTCGAAAGTGCTATGAGGCAAGATATGGGTATCAAAATTTCGAAACTTGTACTTACAAGGTAAATTGTGGAGAAGATCCTATACTTTACCCATTCTATACTGATTCACCCCTAACCACTTAATATCAAGAACGCATTAAGTATCTATAAAAATATATCAATAACACATAAATATATTCTTCTTGGTGTTCATCATATTCATTGTTTTCTAAAAAAAAAAGGAAAATTAAAAAATTTACAAACTTAAATGTAAGCCAATTCAACTTAATCACATTTAACTTCATAAATTATCAACTTTGATATACTTCATTACGTATCAAAATGAATCATTAATACTCTCAAGATAACTTTAATATACTTCTTTACATATCACATTAATTGACTAAAATCAATCATTAACATTGTCAATAACACATTAACATGCATAATCTTCATGTTAAGCATGTTTATATTTTTCGCTAAATTTTTTAAATATTAAGCTATATTTAAACTTTATTTAATCCATCCTAAACTTCTAAATCATACCATCTCACTTTCAAGTCCATCTACAAATTCATAACTCGACAAGATTCATTATACATTAAATTAATACCAAAAATCAATCAATAATCATGCTTTTATATAATCAAAGTCAATTGCAACAAGTTACATATACATATTCACAAACACATTATAATTATATTCCAGATAATGCTTAATTTTTAACTAAATTCAGTTCCAATTAATACTTCAAAAATCAAAATTACACACTAATTAGTACATATAGGTCATCATGTTGCATAAATGCATATCTCTACCATATCACTTCATTCATTACTCATTCTAATATACTCTATTACTTCAAATTAACATGAATCAACATAATAATATAGGAATCAACAAATCAAATTCTTCATTCCATACATAGGTGGTACCAATAATAATATACCCATACGTGCTTAACAACTACAATTATCAATCATTAAAACTCCTGAACTTACAACCTCTATGGATATAAGTCATTAAATATTAGAACTCTTAAATCAATCTAGAGATTATACATTCATACCTTATACTAGCTCTAAACTTCCCCAAAGTCTTGAGTTGACCTTAAATTAGTAGATCTATACATTCCTCTAATCTAATCATTGCAATCAACATCAAAATTGATTAGATGTCGAGTGCATTTTAGTAGATCCACAAGAATTATAAACCTTATCTAAATATGTCTTAGGAAATCTAAGAATTCAAACCAAACTTACACGATATTTAATGGAGCTCCACATGATCTACCTAGAAGTCCTCTTGATCTTCTTAAATTCATTAAAATAAGAAAATAAAAGTTATTGTTCTTATCATTTATACTAAAATTACTATGGTTATACTTCTCATAAATTAGATTGGAAACTTGTAAATTTCTTGAATCATCTAAGATTGAGTTAAAATGATCAAAATGATTGAACTATGGTTTTCTTCTACCATCGAGTGGCATGAATTAGAGAGATGGAGAGGAAATTAGGTTCTTGACATTTCTTAAGTTTGAAATGAACCAGATAATATCTAATCAAATTTTCCTCCTTCACTTAAACTAGTTAATCACTAATCTACTCTTAACTATTAAGAACAAGGCCAAGATCACTTAGATTGTGATACCTTATGTGTATGGAATGTGAATAGAGTCCCTCATGATATGTGTGAGACATTGAATAGTAGTATATAAGATTAAGTAGTGAATAAGATATAAAATACTAATAAGAAACTTTTAGGTTAAGTGGTTAAAACTAGTTTTTTAATGTTTCTTAGCTTGATTGTTAATTACTTTTAGCTTAGCATGTTACAAATGGTATAAAAGGTAACTCTCAATTAATAGGCATCCGATGCAAGATAATCGAAAAGGAGAATTGTGAGGTTTTGTGGTAAAGACATTGTACGTTTAAGAAGAGGGGATTAGAGGGGATTGTGATTCCCTAAGTAAATGGAATCCATATAGATTGTGAGAGACAATGAGTAATGGTATATAAGATTAAGTGGTGAATAATATATCAACACTAGTTAAAAATTTTTGGGTTAAATAGTTGAAATGGTCAACTTGTGTTTGTTAATTTGGTTATTGATTACTTTTGATATGAAACTTTTCATAAGTAATTTTTTATATTTTTCTTATTAAGATTTTAGCTATCCAATTAGTGAAATACCCTTCTCTAGATAACTATAAGCTACCTTGGATAATTAATGACCTTACCCATAAATTATGTAATTGGAATGTTAAATTTCTACAATTACCATTCACATAATTGCTTGAGAACTTATTTGAATTATTTGATTACTTTATAAATTTATTCTTTGTCTTGGGGTGTTTCATATGTTGTGCCCAAATTTGAAAGAAACAATTTTTTCATAAATTTATCCATGATTTACAAGTCAAGAATCTCATAAAAAAATTATAAAAAGTCCAATTTCATAAGTGCATTTTACCTATGGTAGTTTATATCCTTAAAGAAACTTTTAAAGGGTGGTCATATGGGTTAGGCTAATAATTGAAGAAGGATTGAGTGTCAAAAATCTACATATAATTTAGGGGGATTTTGGGTTCTTTAATCTCAACCTATAGTTAAGAGATTTGAACGAGGATTGCTTGCTGCCTTTTTTTTTTCTTCTTTTCTTCCTTATTGCTCGTTTCTCTAATATTTTTTCCACACTAGCAAGCTTTTTTTATTTTTTCGATGGAGTTGATCACTTTTTTCTTTTTTAAAGGTTTTCCTCTATGAATGGTCTAAGGCCAAAAAGGGCGTGTGCAAGGGTACAAACTACAAATACTCTTCTTCCATTCAAAAGAAAATAATCTATTCATGACATCATCACTCATCAATTGGTGCAAATAGGGTAAGGAAAAATTAATTTTCCTCTCTCTTACATGATCACCTAACTTCCAACTCATCTAAGAGTGGGGTAGCTCTAGATATGTTGTAATAGTTTTCGAAAATGCTTCCCTACAAATACCTATAAGGTTGGCAAGAGATAAATGTATTTAGACTACCTTGACCTTGCATTAAATGCAATATAAACTTCTTTGAGGAATCAATCTTTTTTAATCCGAACATGGCTCATCCCTTTTAGTGTTTGGGATTTGGATTATCTCTTATCATTTTAAACATTTAATTAGAGACCTACCTTTCCTTTGGCAAGGAAAAAAAAAATATATATATATTCAAAAGCATTTTGATCACTGATTTATTATTATTCTCTTATACTTCTTTTTCTTGATTATACATTTTGCTCTTTTCTATCCCAATCATGCTTAGTGAGATTGACGCTCTCAAGATGCCCCTACTATTACTTGTGATGGGGTCAATTTTTTGACTTGAAAATATACCCACTTGTTCTCAATTGTTCTGAAAATTGATCGTTCTAGGCTTGAATTGCCAATTTTAGGGAAGTTTTGTGTTTGAACTCAATCGAATTATCAATTGGTGTTGCAATGTTCATGTCGATAAATTTGATATTAGTAAAAATAGGCTTTCTGTTTATTTATTCTTTAGTAGGTTTTTGTTTTAGGGTTTTAGAATGAGGTTGACATATTCTTGTTTTTCGTTCTTTTTGTCGATCTTTTCTTTCTCTTTTTTTTTTTTTGTGAGATCTGGCTCAAAAAATGAAGAGAAGAAAAATACAGGGACAAAGAATATGTTATTAAAAAGTTCGGAGTCACATTTATTCATCTCCACTTATGCTGAAAATTTTGCGCCACAGGAATTAGTCGTCCTTTCTTCAACTCTCGTAGGACATTCATTTGAGTAAACTTCCTTTTAAATATATTAAAAACCACTACTTTTAATATTTTGCAAAAACAATTTAAATATTGATTAATAATATATTTGTAAAATATAAATATTTATTATAATATTATTAAATACAAAAATGCTAGCTGTCTTTTAAATATACATGTACAAGAATTGATATGAAAAGTTAAATTATCTTTTCTAAGAAAATAATAATAAAACCAGCTTCTGAGAAAGGTCCTAGCTTTAGACACGACAGCTCATATTTCTCCAACGGGCAAGAACAACATTTACTTTCCTAAGCACCTTAGAGAATGGGACAAGGTTGACCACCGCAAGTGGTCTTAGGTAACGTTTAGTTATAAGTATTAAATCGGATTCAATTGAATAAAGAGAATTAAATATGATAAATATAAGAAAGATTAAACAGTATAATCTAATTACACTATATTTGAATTGCACAATACTGAATGTAAAATTTATATTAAAAAATTAATTTTTTTATATTATAAAATAAATAAATTTTTATAATATTTAATAAAATTAGTATTTATTAACTTAATATTATAATATGGAGAGATATTTTTGGGATTGTAAAATATTTTTCTATTTTTATCCATTGAATTTCATTTTTGTGCTATAGTGCAGGTGAGACAAAATTTAAATGTTTTGTTTATTCTATCAATCTAAACTTTATCCAATTACTAAATAAATTTACAAACCAAATATAAAATAAAATTTTTTATTCAATTTAATATCATAAAAATTATACAACCAAATATTACTTGAGTGATAATAAATTGTGCAATTTCTATGCCTCTTTAGAAGCATTGCTAGCACCAAGAATTTAAGGCTTTGGGATTAAGGTAGCACTATTCCCTTAGGAGTCAAGAGTGAGAGTGTTTTTATCGAGCTTTAAAGATTAGACAAATAGCTTTAAAGATAGTTAGGAATTTAGATAAAGTTTTCCGAGCTTTAGGGACTTATTCTCTCTCAAGTTGCATGCTTTTCGAAATCTCTAAAACATAGCTATTAAATAGTTTAATTTTGGGCCACTTTGAAGCTAGGTCTTCACTTAATGTCTCTAACCTTACTCCTACAAATCTTAGGTTTACATATTTCATTTAGATCTTAGCTTAACGTCTAAAGAGTAGAGTCTCCACAGAAGCTCGAGATCATGGATAATTTGATAATATTTTGAAATTTCAAGACATGAAGAAGTAAACCAAATATAACAAAATGTAGCGCCTCTCTAGGATGTTACAGAGTCGGTTATTGGTATGACCAAATAGATTATGAGTGCTGATTCATTTATCTCTGATTTCATATTCTAAGGCTCTTGATTAAGTATAAGTGACCCCAAAACTCTTAAACCAATAAAATATTATTATTTTATAAAATATAAAGTATGTTTTTACTTTTTTAAATATATTAAAAAAATACAGATCAATCAGTTAACCTTCAAGCACTTCAACTCTTGGTTTAAACTGATTAAACTAAATTGATCTACTTTTTATATGAATTAAAAAGATTAGACCTAACTCGTTTTTAGAATTAGTTAAACGGGGTCAATGTATAAGCTAGAATCTATTTATATAGTTTTAAATGTAACGTTATAATAAATTACAGATAGTTAATTATATATAGAATCGAAATAAATAACTAGGATGAGAGACTACTTTCATAAGTTACAATTTCTTTAGATTTAAACCAATTATTAAATGGAAGTATTATAAAGGTGCTCCAAAACTACACTGGCCATGCACATGAATATGTGATACTATTTGTATTTGCTTGCACGATAAGAGGGATAATGGATTTGTGATGCAAGTGTCCGAAAATATTATAATAACATGCAATCTTATGAAATGAAATGGAAAGCTCTCTTGTATTTAAGCCTCTATTTATACAAAGGAGTGGGGATGAAGAGATAATTCATCAACTTCAAGGAAAAGGAAAAGAAACAAAGACTTCGGTGAAATCCAAGCCTCCAATAAAATCCAATAAAAGCATCCTACGATTTTCTTTTCTCATACATTACCCAAAAACAATTTTCTTTTCTCTCATTACATTTTTTTTTTTTTTGGCTTTATGCATAAAAACAAACTCTGTAACTAATTTTGACCCAAAAACTCAATACAACCTTAATATTGTTTAGTATCGACATGTTATCTTTTTTAAACAACCTGCTCAACGTCTATCTATTTCTCACTCAAACTAATTTTAGTAGGAATGGGGATTATGAAATATGCGTAAGCACTTCTATGCCCCAAGCGAGAGAATGATTCCCAGAAGCCCAAGTTATACATTGGAAGTAGTCGCTGAAACCCACAAATTTTGATGAATCTAACAACTACTAAAATTTTTAGCAGCCATGGTACATAGAGAATTCAGATCATAAGCAGCAGAGAAATCCTTCTAGTTGCTTTTCCAAGCAGAACGATAAAGTGAAGAAATTTAAATCCAACAGAAATTTAAAAAGGCAATGTGTAGAACAAACCAGGTAAAGGACTAAAGATCGATGATAGAAGTCGAAGAAAAAATTAGACAAGGTTTCCAATCTTCGATCGCTCGTCCGTCGTCAAACGCAGTTGCCCGTTGCCGGTGGAGTCTGGAGAAGAAGATGCGGTCAGGGTAAATAAAAGAAATAAAGCTCCTAGCTCTTGAGTCATGTGACGCTCCTTACGAATAAAACTGTTTATCTGATTATTATCAATATTAATCAGATTCATTGGTTAAATCCGAACCTGATCATACATCTGTCTGTTTAAATAGGTTCTTAAATCGATTTGAGACTTAAATTAAATTGGAACTGGAATACCGATTTAATTATGTTTAAATGAACTTAATTTGGTTATATGTTATATTGATTTTTTTTATATGTTAATTTATTTAAATCGTAGGCAATGAAGAAGCCGGCCAGCCATTCGCGCCACGGATTTAATTGAGAAGGCTTTATCATGATGAAAATAGTGACTCTGATGAGCCTGGCCGCACTCACTATTACAATTCGTGCCTTTTTTTTTTTTTTTTTTTACTTTTTCATATTTTTACGCAAAAATGTTTACATTTGCTTTAACACTGCTAATTATTAAAAAAAGGAATTTAATTGAAATAAGTGAATTTTTTTTTTAAAAAAAATGTAGTTTTCATTTCTTATTTGGTTTATTATTGTAGAAACAGAAGGAAACTAAGAAAATAATTATTTTTCATGCTATGGATACACTAAAATATCACCTATTTTATATTTTTAACTTTGATTTTAGAGGTGTTTTTATAATTGTGTTTGATTTCTACTGTTTTCCATTGCTTTCTCTCAAAAAATGGAGAGAAATAAATTGACTTTAAAAGTAAAAAATATTTCTATTGATTTTTCTTTAATTCTATAGAATTTTACTTTCATTTTAAATGCTCCTCTTATTTTATTCCATTTCCATATTTCATTGAAATTTTATCCGTCCAAACTAATTTTATATCTCTAACACTATGTTTGAAAGAGGGAAAAGAAGAAAAGAAAAATGGATGAAAAAATTAGAGAGAACAAAAATGAAAAAAAAATTAGTACAATTTTTATTTAAATTAAGGGAACATGAAAAGAATAAATATGGAAAGAATTATTTTACAAGATAATAATTAAAAATATTTTAAACTATTTAATTCCTGTATTATCTTAAAAAATATGATAAGAGTTTAAAAGGTAAAATTGTAATTGAAATTTTAGTAACTTTCTCTTCAAATCACTCCAATTTGGTTGAAGGTCAAAAAAGGTATGGATTTTAAGAAAACTCTCTTTTCTAATGCTATCTCCTCATATTTTCCTTTTATTTCTAAATAAAGAAATTTTATGAAAATTTACACTTTATTTCCAGTTTCCTCCTCTCCAGTCCTTTTCCCTCATTTCAACCTAGTGTAAATTGTTTTCTTGTCTAAGACAAGGAATATTTGTTACCTCGCGGAGATGGTAAATTTTAATAATTAAAAGCTTAATAGATATATTTTTTAAATTACAAACTTGAAATATAAAGTTTCTTTAGTAGAGCATGATATCTAGTTATAAACTTAAGAAATGTATAGATAATTATTATTTTCAAATCCAATTTATCAAAAGACTAAAAGGATAAACCCGATTTTTAATGGAATTCAATATTGAGATTATATCTAATTTGATTTTATAATCGAATCAAATTGAATCGGATTAATAAAATTGAATTATATGCGATAACCCAAATTTGATAAAACTGTATATAAATGAAAATATTGGGTTAGAATAGAAAGAAAATTTTCGTAGTACCTTTCAAAAATAAATAGGATTGATTTTATTTTTCATATAATTTTTAATTTATTATCAATTAAATTAAAATCATTAAAATTATAATTAATTAAATAGTTAATATTTAATAAATATTAAATAAAAAATTAGATAAAAAAATGAAGTCTATCCTGTCGAAAATATCAACGGGATCCCAAAAAAATTCAAATTAACAACGAAGCGTGGTGGCTTCATTTTCAAAAAGTGGAGTCCACTCCTCCACAGAACAGAGCCAACGTACATGTCAGTTAGAATTAAGGTGTCCGGTTTCTTCTTCCTCCATTTCCCTTCACTACTCCATTTTCACGTGAGATTGGATTGGATTTTCCCTCCACATTAAACTCCAAAATAACTTTCTCCAAAAAAAGGAAAAAAAAAAAAATTCTACTTCCACAGTTCCGCTTTACATTAATGCGACTTGACCGGTTGCCGACTACTACAAGTTTTCCTGATCAATTCACTGTAGGTTGTTTGATTCGCATTAAACTTTCCACTAAATGTTGCTTTTACAAATTTTAACCTCCAAAGCTGGCATCTTTTTTTTTTTTTTTTCCATTTTTTCATAGTTTAAAAGTTTAAGCTAGGAAGTTGGCTTTTTATCGCTCCCATTTTGACATCTTGATCAGCTTCATTTTCGTTTTTCGCCGCGGGTTTACCATGGAGTCAGGTAAGGATCATACATTTTACATTAACCATTTTCACTATACGAGTGGATGATTTTTTTTTTTTTTTAATTTCTTGTGTATAATGTTGATTTTTTTTGTTGATGCACTCGTATAGGTTTTGTTCATAAGTGTAATGATGATACATTGGATCCTCAGTATATGGGTTTTTTGGATGGTCTAAGGGAAGATAAAAGTTCATATGCGCTTGAGATTGCAGTATCCGATGGATTAACTGTGAGGATGAAGTATGAGTATGAGAAGGAGCAACCAGAAGGATCAGTAACAAGGGCTCTGCAGAATTTGAGTCAGAATGGGGTTTTAAAGGCTAACGGTGGGACTGATCAAAATAAGGAGAACGTTCAAAGGGGTTTGCTAACCAGGAATTGTGTGATTGAAAAAGCAGTTGAGAATCGACAAAATTCACAGGGCGTTTCCCAGGAAAAAAGAGATAAAAATTTGAATCCTTGGAAGAGTTCTTCAAAAGGAGAACCTGCGAACATCGATAGAAGGGTTTTTCAAAAGAAGGAGAAGCTAGGGAACTCATTGATCTTGTGGAATATCACAACTGATAAAAGAGTCGAGAAACCTCAAAATTCATATTATATATCCAGGGGAAGAGAAGTGGTTTCGAGGAGGTTGTTGCGAAGGGAACCTGCAATTAAGAAAGGAAAGGCTCATCCAAGTAAGGAGACTTCAGAATTTGGATTGATCGCGAGGAATGATGTGATCAAAAAACAAATTGAGGTTCATCAAAATTCGAATGACATTTCAATGGGAAGAAGACACAGAAATGCAAAACCTTTGGAGACTTCTTTTCAAAGAGAGCCTACAAATAGGAAAAGAAAGAGTTCGCTAATGAGAAAGGATCAAGAAATGAAAAGTTCTAATCCTCTATGTGGCGGTAGTAAAGGAGTTTCGAGTAAAATGGGTGGTCGGTTTGTTCCGCGGTCAAGCAAAAATGATTTAAGACTCTCCAAAATAAGGGAATCGGAAGTTTCTGATGAAAGCTTTATAGAACTGGTCTCTTGGGCTTACGACACTACAGCTTACATTACTAATGATAAAAGAGCAAAGAGACATGCAAACAACAATGGAGACAGCTCAAGACAGGTGGAAATATTTGGAATAGATGATCTCCCGTGTTGTGTAGAGAAAAGCCCACTGCTTATATGCTACAGACATGATGTAAGCAACTCTCCTTTAATCTGCTTTCTCTTTTATGAGTACCGATTTCTTTTACTGGATTCTGACATTGTCAAAAACATTTATGTTGCTGCATCATAAGGAGATGGATATGGACAGCAAAGAGTCTCCTCAAATTCCAGGAAGAACTTCTTTTACTCCTAGAAATGCAAAACCTTTGGATACGTCTTCACAAAGAGAGCCTATAAAGGAGAAAAGAAAGAATTTGTTGACAAGAAAGAATCCAGAAATGAAAAGTGTGAAAGCCATATGTAGTAGTGAAGGAGGTCCAAGTAAAATGGATAGTCAGTTTGCTCCACAGTCTACCACACATGATTTGAGACTATCCAACATAAGGAAATCAGATGATTCTGATAAAAGCTATGTAGCAATGGTCTCTCGGGCTTGTAACAATAAAGCTTACATCACTAATGATAACAGAATAGAGAAATGTGCGAACAATGATGGAGATAGCTCGAGTGAGGTAGAAATATTGGAAATAGAGGATCTCCTTCACTATGGAGAGAAAAACCCATTCGTTGTTAACAACATAAGCTGCTCGTATGATGTAAGCCAATTCACCTTCACTAATCCGTTTTCTCTTTATGCTGCTGTTACAGTATTGATTTCTTTTACTGGATACTGACATTCTTTCAAAATTTTTATCTCGTGGCATCATAAGGAGGTAGATATAGCTGGCCAGGAACCTCCACAAAGTCCACAAGGAAACCATTTTAGTTCTTTTAGGGAAAAACTCATTGCTTTACTGGAAAAACCATTCAATTCAAACGAGTATTCTCGTCTTCTGACAAAAGCAACGTACCGAAAGCCAAAGCGGGTTTTTAGAATATATCCTGATGGAAAGACAAGAGCCTATGACACTGTAAGCAAATCATTTCTTAATCAGTATAGTGGTAAGTTGGCACACTGTCCTTCTTGTTTTTGCTAATGTTAATCTCTCTCTCTTTTTATTCTGAAGTGTTGAACTCACAATTTGACTTGTGTAAGCCACCTTATTATCTGTATCGCATCTTCTCTCTATATTTCTATTAATTATTGTGAATAATTATAATTGGCTGCTTGAGGTTTTCACACTCTAATGGCAGCTTGCAAGAGCGCTTGGTGTCCTATACTTTACTTTTCGAGTCCTTGTATTCCAAGACTCTCTAGCTGTGTGCTCTTTGACACAATACTCTTTCAATGAAAAGCTTGAAAAGAAACGCTCAAATTGAAAAGGACATAGATAAATAACAATTGGATGGGAGTAATATTTTTAACTTGCATGAGAAGCCACATCTTGAACTTTCAAGATTTGCAAAGTGTAATTATTACATGGTCTAAAATTTTCATGCATGAAATTGACACATAATATGTTAATGAAGGAAATAGACCTAAATATTCTCTAGATCTTTTCATAATCCTACTTGAGTCCTTTGATGGCACTGAGACATCAAAATATAGCACATGAGTGAATCGGCAGCTAGTTATTCTAGAATTGCACCCTCGTTTCCTACCTTTTTCTTTTGGGTGCTTAAGTGGACTTTTGTGGTGGCAAATGGCTTAACTAAAATCAATAAGCAATAAATTATGAAGTTTCACTAAATTAGTTGAAACTTATTCTTCCAATAAAAAATGTATAGCCTTTTTGGTTTCCTGGAATTACCCAACCAACTAACAAATGAGAAATTTTGAAATTTGGGAATTAGAAAGGAGGATCAAGTGAACGATTGAATAATTGTGTATTATTGAATGTGTTAAATTATATATAATGTTACAAGGAGTATCTATAGGATAACACAAAACCTTACAATACAAAGAGAAATGACTAAAATAACCTCATATAGAGAAACTATACAAATATATATAAACATATAATAATACGCCCCTCAATCTCAAAGTGTGCAACTTAGCATGAGATTGGAGGATTGATCCAGAAAAGCTGATGTGGTTGGGTAATGACGGAGAACTATGGGCTTGATGAGTTTAGACATATGCATGTATTGATGTTTGAGGATATCATAGATGAATTGAGATTGACACAAATGGATACCTTCAGCTATATAAGTGACACAAATGCCAAGGAAAAAGTGTAAAGCACTAAGGTCTTTCTTGGTAAATTGACAGGAGAGGATTGAGATGTAGTGACTTAAGAGATTAGCGCTGCTATTAGTAAAGATGATGTCATCAACATAGGGAAGAATGATTAGTGTATCCGGTCTCTTAGTGAGGATAAATAAGGATGTGTTAGCTTTGCTTTGTCAAACCTTTTAAGTGTAAAAGAAAGCTGCTAATCAATGAAAGGTCCAAGTTTTCAAACCCTTGAGAGACTGTTTCGGTTGATAGATATGATGGGGGTGGAAAGGATGCACAAAGCCTAGAGGTTACATTATGAAGATTGAGTAAAGTGACATCAAAGAAGGGTGTCTTAATGTCAAATTGGCAATGTCCCATCGCAAGGAGACAGTATGAGATAGGACAAAGTGAGTATTGGTAGGTTTGATAATGGGAGTGAATGTTTCTGTGTACTTTATACCTTCCTGTTGAGTGGATCCTTAGATAATGAGACAAATTTTGACATATTTGACCCGACCCTCAGTATTGTATTTTAGATAAAATTTCCATATGCTGCCAATAGCTTTTTACTTGGGTTGTGGGAAGCAAGAATCCATGTTTTGTTTTTGAGAAAAGAGTCAAGCCCTTCCCTCATGATTGCTACCTAGGCAAGATCACAGAGGGCGGTAGTGTAGTGATGAGGCTTAGAGATGGGGGGTGGGGGTGAGCCTAGAGATTAAGGATGGTGCTAGGTTCGAAGATACTAGATTTGGAATGTGTGAGTGTGAGGTTGGTGGGTTAGGATGAGGGGGTCTAAGAGGTGGAGGAGATGGAGACAAGGAGTTTAGGAGGAGGTTGTGTAGAAGAAGCAGAGGAAGCAACCAATTGATTAGGAGGTAAGGAAGTGTAGGCAGGTGGGGCAGGGGGTATAGTGGCATGGGGCTTGGAGTAACAATAGACATGTGATAATTGGGCGGGTAGTGGTGGAGGTAGGAGAGAAGGAGGTTGATAAAAGGGCTTCTACGATTTTAGCTGACAGGGTAGAAGAGCTTGTGGGGGTGATGGTATTATGGTCATTGTGAAAGGGTAGAAGTGGGCACACTAAGATTAAAAGTGGGAAATGAAGAGGGTCTTCAATGATGGATTGGTGATCTCCATGGTGATTGGTGGCTGTTGGACTGAAGACCGGCAGCTGGAATTGCAGCAGAGAATTGGTCTGGTAGGAAAAAGGGTAAAAAAAGTTGGTTTGGGAGTATTTAATACCACATACAATGAACAATATTGTATTATTGAACGTGTTAAATCACAAAAAATGTTATGAGTATTTATAGGATACATGAAACCCTAATGACACAAATAGAAAAGATTAAAATAAGCCCATATAGTGAAACTATATGTATATACAACGTGCGTGCACGCGTGTGCATATATATAAGTACCTACACGCTATAATATCAAGAAATTGTCAAAATCTTTTCAGCAAGAATATGCTTGATTTAGGGGCAAGTTTGACTTGATGAAATATCTTGGATCTATATAGGGTTAAGGAGTAAATTTTGGGGATATTCTTCTCATTGCCTACCTTAGCAATATATTAAGACATTTCGCCATGCCTGTGAATATGCTACATAGCACAACTGTCTTTTCAGAAAACTTACATTTCTTCTTTGTTTTTTTTTTTTTGCCCTCCAATGTTGCAGATCTTGCTGAAAAAGTTGATGCAGTTAGATTTGATCATCAGAGAGTGCTGAATCTCTTGCGTGGATTTTTCTACTACTTAGAAGTGAGTCACCTGAACCTAATGGAAAATGGAAGTAACTATTCATTCTAGTGCAGTATTTGCCAAGTCTGATCGATTTCTAAGGATTGTGTCTGCTCTGCATCTAACCAGATCTATGTCAAAGCATGCACTGAGTACAGCTTGTGATTTTCTAGTTTTGAAGAAACGAAAACTAAGCTCATACCTTCTATGCCTTAAAAAAAACTTACAGTCAGTGTATGTTTGTAGAGATGAATCGCTTTCTAAATGATCTGTGTTTGCTTTCAAAACTTCTCTCTGTTGATTGTGATCTCTTGTGACAGCGCTAACTGGAGGATTGTTATGTTAAGGAAATTCGTTTGCATTTTTCTTTTGATGTCAATTATTAGATTAGTCAATCCCACCTAGTGGGCCTAAGGATTGAGTTTTTTTGTTCATCACCTATTGGGTCCCGTGCTTCTGCTGTGGAGAAGCCTCCTGTATTTCTCCTGCTGTGTGTCGCCTGTGTTCTTTAAAGTGGTTGATGTGGTCAGGTTTATCTGAAGAGCTTGGAAATGATGCACAATACACTGGATTTTTGTCACCTTTCTTCATTTATGTCATAACGTTTAGGTATATGTTGCATATACTCATGTATCTATTATTACTGTTCACTTACATTTATCGTATTACTCAAAGGTAGAACAGTATGGTTACATTGTACTAGGGTTACACAGCTACTACTCTATACATATACATGTCTGTATCACCTTCTTCTTTGAGTGCTAATACAATACATCGTGTCTCTAATTGTACATAGTATCAAAGCTGCCTTTCAAAAAAGAAAAAAAAAAGACATATATATACTGAGTAGTTGCCATGTATCCCTAATACAATGTAAATATAATATTCTACCCTTGAGTAATACAATACATGTAAGTGGACACTAATATCTATGTTATGTTACCCCGATAAGAAATAATAACCTTTCCTTTATTGATCTAATAAAAGTACGACTTAGGGTTCCTTGATTATGGAGATTGTTGATGGGCAGTTGAATTCAAGTAGTATAAGACAACAGATTCAAGAATGTAAAAACAAAGATTTTCTGATGTTCATTTTTTCATGGAGGCATTGGCTGTTTTCTCTTCATATATGAACTTTAGATTTCTTCCCAGTGTTATCCATTTCCTATATTTCTTGCAACGGTGAAAATTTTCCCGGCATATATTTTCCTGTAAATATTGCATGCTGTATTATCTGTTTTAATTTCCGACCATCATTTGAAATGAATCTCTACAATCGTGTAACTAGTATGACTAATAAATGCTATCACAGAATATGTCTGTTGAAGGGTCGTTTTTGCCTTGGTTGGATTCGTCGTGTTTGATGGTGCTCCCAGAGGCAAAGTAGAATTTCCACAGGTACTGAACTCGATACAATCTCAAAAGCAGTAGAAGGATGTTAAACAGAAAACATTCTCTGCTTCTTCTTTTTTTTTTTTTTTTTCCTTATATATAATTTATATAATATAATAATAACCTAATATAATCGTTTTGTCATGTGTCTTGAATGATTTGTGGAAAGGCTGCAGATGAGTGGGGGATGCTCTAGCTCGTTTTTGGAATGCAATAGCAAATTCCAAAAGCAGGATTGTATATAGCTGGAAAATTATATTTGCAGCAGCCGTTATTTATCTGGTGGGAAAGAATCAAAGAAGAATAGGGCTGAGCCTGACTTCTGAGTAAAGTGTAGCTAATACTTAGTTATATACTGTTGGAGTGGTGCTAGGATGTCTGTATGCCTTCTTAAAAACAGGTACATGGTGTAATCTATAGTTAGCTTTTGTAAATGGGGGATTGCTTCTGTACATCACATCAATAGGATGTACTGGCTTATAATTATGAAACCATCTTGGTTTTTCATCTTACTACAATCGCCACACCCACCCCCAACCAAAAAAAAGAAAAAAAAAAAAGAAAAAGAGAATTCATTCACAATACTTTTATTATCGAAGTGATCATTAATAAGTAGCTTCTAATGGTGGCGCAAGTGGCTAATTGCAGCTGATGTCTGGTGTAACTAGTGGTGGTGTTAGTTTCCAAGAGTGTTAAATGATAATGGGAAACAATGACAATGACTTTTTCCTTTAGAAAAAGTAGGTCACTTTCTTCATTTTTCTTCATATATTTGCCCTTTTAGTTAAATCAAGACTTGACTGCCTCGGGTTACAACCACCACCTGTCATTGCGTTTTAAGATTGATAATGTAATATTTGAAAATTATAAGAGTAGATTATAATTCCAAAAAATTAAAGTAAGTGTCCGAAACATCCTAAGTTACCTGTTGGGTAAGTGAAATGCCCCTTGGATTTGCAAAAAGTAGGCTTGAGCATTAGATAGCTGCAGGTGTTGAGGATAAGGAATGGTGAGGCCCCTTGCAGTAATATAACAGCCCTTTTTTACATCAATCTAGTCAAATGCCTTTCTACTTAATGCCATTTGACACCACCCACCACCCCCCACCCTACATTCTAATGTAAATCTCACTATACATCTTGCAATTGCTCCTCACTGTTGTTGAAGAGGATACGCGGCTTCCCCATGCTGAAGTTGAGTGTTCTTGCAGTCATATTGTACTTGATCTCTCCATCATACAGTAATTTCCTTATGTAATGCTCTATGTCCGACCCAATGAGCCGAAGGGTGTACTCAGTCAGTGGTGCTCCCTGCATTCACATTCAATCACGTGATTCAAAATAATCAGATGGTCTAATCAGTTCATTGTAGCGGAGTTTCTAGAGGGATATGCAAACATTCTTACCTCATAATGATCGATCAGCTCCTGGAAGTAAGCATAAACTTTGTTGCAAGTCTCCGGATTCCACACAAACTCATTGGTGGGGTCTAGGATAAGGGTGAGTTTATCCATCTGGCTCTGATCAAACTCACAAGTAGCAGGATCTATATAGGCTGCATAAATCCTAACATGCCGGGTTGCGCTGCTCAGCCACTGTCCTCCATATTCTCTGCTCAAGTTCTTGCTCTTCACATTAGTCTGCGGTTCCACAGGACGGAGCGGTTTCCCTTGCGGTATCTTTGCCTTTTCTTGAGCTTCTTCCCCCACCTCCGCGTTAACCTGTCTGGGTTCTTGGACTTGAGCTTGCTGTTGAGCTGATATAAAAAACGAAGTGTTTCTCTTGCTTGCTTGCCTCTTCCCTCCTAAACAACCCACCATGGAAAACTTTGTAGATGCCATCCAAGAGGAGGTTGCTGCCATTGGAGATCAACCCTTTTATATGTTCTTCTTTTTAAGAGCTTGTGTATATTATTAAACTATACTTCCTTTTTGCTCTTTGTCAGTCAGGAATCAGTACTTGAGCTCCTCAGGAATTTGTATGATGGCAGCAACATTGTACTGCGTTTTATCCATTTATTTTGTGGATGGAATTTTCTTATTTTCGTTTGGCGAGGAGGCACCCAGTTTGTTTGTGTGGCTTTATTTGATTGGGCCTGGGTTAAGGCCTTCATTTGGGCCTCCATTTCCTATAGCAAACGCTATTGTTGGAGATTTGGAGTAAAATTCACTTAGTTTTCACTAATAATTAATTTAATTTAATGAAATAACATGTTTAGTTAGAAACATCCTAATAATTAATAAAAAAAATTAAAAAGAAAACAATGGCAAGAAAAAAAATAACTCATTTGCCGCTCTGTTTAGGGCACGATTTGACAACTTTTATCCAATATTTCCGATTTGCATTTGAAATGGGAACTCATCTTGAATCGCTGGCAATTTGTGTGACATTCGGTGTTTAGGAGGACGTGGATTGCGGCTTCTACAGCTGCTTTGGGTTTTAGGTGATACTTCTCGCCGGAAAATTGTATGCTTTTCGGAAACCGCGGCATCCGCCTGTTTCCGCGACGGAGCCACCGTAGACAATGGGACAAGAAGGGGGTTTAAATGGTATTTCAAATCAAAATCGAAAATTTATTGCCTATAACTCATAATTTGCAGCACATATAGTTAAAAAAAAAAAAAAAAAAACTTCAATTTTCCAGTGCATTAATTTCCACAACATGGAGATAGTGGGATCAACGTCTGCAGTACTTGTTTAATATAGCGATGGTCCTTTCATCCTTTCCCTCCAAGATCTCTTCTTCAATACATGCCCTTTCCAGGCCAAGCTTCTTCATTGATTTGAAATACCACAGAACCGCCTTCGCATGGATGAATATCGATCCAAGCTTCTAATTTTTTCCTTAATTTATTTTTGTAATTTTTTATCATCTTCTATTACATTTTTTTTAACTAAATATATTTAATAATATTATTTACTAAGTTAATTATTGTGGATTAAGTATGTAGTCTCTTTAGTAAAAGTGATAAAATAGTAATCGCAAATATGTATTGTATCAAAAAAAAAAAAAAAAAAAACTCAGGTATATAAATAAAATATAATTCACCCTTTATTACGTACCATAACCTTAAGTAAAAAGTAAAAAGTAACATACCATGAGTTATTAAAGTAAAAAAGAGTGACAAAATGAAATTGGCTCTTTATTTTCATATATGACATGTACTGTACCGTGGCTTCGGGTAGAAAGAAGCGTACTAGGAAATACTGCTAAAAGCACCAAAGCCATTGAGAAAATATAGAGGATCCTAGAACTGGTACGCACGCACGGTACGGTTACCTGGTCAATTTGCAAATTGACCAATCCTTCACCCATGAAACCCGCCCTTGGGAGTAAATAGATTGAGATTACGACGGAAGTCTCATAAGCTTTTATAGCAACACCAATACCTTAACCCCACCGATCCGAGTGCACTATGCGAAAAGATCTCCATAGGAAGAGCTAAACTGCATAGACAGGATTTTATCGAAGTAGCATTGTAGCGAATGATTGATAAGAACAAGCCCGAGGAATCGTGCATCAAGAAACGTACTTAAAAAAACCCTGATCAACATTCTGACTTCTCTTCTACGGGTACAGGGCACTGAAGAAATATACATCTACTGCCCACAAAAGTTTATGGCGATAAGGGAATAAACACAGTACTATGATGATGATCATGCGAAGAAAGAATCAAGAAAACCCGAAAAAAGAGAGATGCAATATTACATCTGTTCCACAGGCTCTGACCACTTGGTCAAATTAGATAATGAGCACAAGATTACACCACTTGATCCACTAAATGTTCTATGAATTGGATGCCCTTAACAGCTCAGTGCGATGACAGAAAAGGCAAATAAAAGCAATCCTGCACCTCTCAACTTAAAAAAGGGAGAAAAAAGAGGGAAAAGATATATCTCCAGGGCAAGCGGGATGAACAGCGCAGGTTTCTCATAATCCTCGAAATTAATATGGTCAAACACGGTATATTCAAGTAATACAAAGACAATAGAGGCAATCTTGGCATGTTAACTACTAATCACGGCTAAAAAATGATACAACACTTAAAACATGGACCTCTCGGGTGCATATCAAGGGGTCTAGTGAAGGGAAAATTCGAAGGATACAAGTTACCACAACTTTAGCGTTTGCAAAGCTCTAGAATTTGAATAACTTTAACATTGGAAGTGAAGCCAATAGTGAAAAGAATTGAGATACATCAAATATTGGAGAAAGAAAAATTCAAAATCCAGGAGCCTTGAAGGTATATCCTATATCTAAGTGCTAAAATTGGTGTGGCAGCTTCAATGGATAATGACTGCCGTCCTTTTCAGCTCATGGTTAAATCATTGAAAAAAAAAAAAAAAAAAAATTTGAACCTGTGCTCATTTACAACATTTTCTAAACCTATGTTGCATGTTTCAGCTCAAAAGTTGATCTCCCATCTATCACCGGCAATTTCTATTCCTGACCCAAGGGGGGAATTTGTTTGTACTATTCCACTTTTGCTGTCTAAAATACCTTTTACCCAAATCCTGTGAGGATCCTCGCATACGTTTAAACATAGGTTGATTGCTAGAACATGGAACTTCAATTTCTGCCTGGCTGGCAACCATAGTGCTGGGACTGGTTTCATCAACACACTTAGAACTCGTACTGCATTTATCAAGCTGCCTTTCCTCAGCAGAGTTACTATTCCAAGAATCGAAAGTGCGTTCAGATAGCCGGCGCTTATGATCCCGAGGACATGAGGGTAAAGGCGGATAGGGGTGGAAAGGCATGCCAGGAGCTATAGCCCAACATTCACCATTCTCAGCCTCAGGTGTTCCGAATTGTTTTAAGATGGATAATGGAACACCATATGAGACAGGCATCCATGAAATGAATCTCTCCTGAGGATGACTGCTAACTGCATCAGCAGGGATGTGCACATTCTCCTGAGAGATATCCATTGTTGTTTTAGAAGCATTTGAAGAAACTTCTGATGTTTCAAATGAAGGTGAAAATCCAGGTGGAATGTCCTCATTGCTGTTCCTCTCGCCATGTTTATCTAAAGAACACACGACATGCACACCTCCTGGACCGCTTTGTGCTAGACTAGCTCGTTTTTCCTTATGTTGAAGTGACACTGAATCTAAATTTGGTTCTGCTGGCTGATCCCATCGACTCTTGCGCTTGCGAATTCTTGTCCCATTGGTCAAGCTGCTTTCAGTCGAAACTACAGCAGAGTCCTGAGCCTCAGCAACAGAGGATGTTGTTGCAACCATTGACTGCTTGACACAATCAATTGCTTCTGTTGGCCTCACACTACGGTCATAGCGGCTGCCATTTCCAGAGGGTCCATGGTGACTTAATCCCCTGAAGCCATCATCTCTATCCACATAGCCAAGTTTCCTGATATTTCTGGGAAGCCACCTATCTCGAAAGTTCCGAGCAATTGAATGAACCTGATAAAGCAACCATTTTGATCTTAAAAGAAGTTTATCAAATCATTACAGGCCACAATATATTTGGTGAACAACAAGATGCAATAATCTGATATCTTCAAAGAAATTCTGCAGAACTCATCATTATGGTGAACAAACACATGATATGGACACATCAATGAGATTCTAAATGACCTACAAACTAAGAGACCGAACCTCACCTGTTTGTCATCATGTTCTGTCAGTGATAACATGGACTCCCGAAAGCTGCAGCAGATATTCTCGAAATTTCAATTACACGGATAGATCAGATGAAAACACAACTTGTAATTTTGAATGTGTGGAAAGCAAATTTTTTAGGGTTAGCTACCACAGTTTTCATAGTGAATCAGAAAACGTTCTACAAGGAAAAGATCCTATTTGAATAAAAAAGTGGGTTACATTTTGAAGGAAAAGCAAATTAATAAGCAGCGGAAATGCCTAACCTCTCCATTCCAGGACATGGAGGACCAACATTGATGTGATCCACTGTGAGAATCTCCCTCATGGCCAAATACTCTAAAACCTGCACAAGAGGAACCTGGTAGCTTACCAACAATTCTGTTCTCTGAATGGTCTCACACATAGATTTTAATTGATGCACATAAAAGCACATATACTGAATAAAACCCTAAAAGGTCACCTCAGCGGGACATGAAGCTATCCCAAAGACTGGTCTAGCCTCCAATTAAATTACATCATTACTTGAGCTTTGACAATGTGCAAGCCAAAAGTAGGCAAATTAATGTCTTAAATTAGATTTAGATACCACAAATGACTCGTATGAAAGCTTGAACTTGCAGACAAGACACTCCATTGACCTTATAGTAAGTAGTACTTCCTCAAAAGTTTAATCCCCTCGGCTCCCTCAACAAGAAACATTTTGGCGAACAAGGGAGAGACAAGTTCAGGGTGACCCTATGAAAGATTTATTCCCGTAAATGTCCATCTACTGCTGGTGAGGTTCCCCTGACAGCAGAAGAGCCTTGATCTGTAGGGGCACTAACACCACATTACCTAAGCCATTCTTGCAATTTTACAGGGTACCGGAATAAAGACTATACAGACACACCTCCATGTCGAGCTAGAACCTGGTTAGATGTTACTGAAAATGATATGCAAGATGTCGGTACATTAGAAAAGGCATTTCTCATTTTACACCGACAAAGAAGTCCAACATTAAAAGAGGAAGAACTGCCGCCTAGGGTAATTAAAACTAAATTTAGACAGGGAAAATTAAATATTTAATACGTGACAAGAGAGCAAAAAGTTTCAGGGAAATTTTACTAATTTACCTCATTTTCCAGGAAAAACTTTATAGCTCATGGTATTAAAAAAAAAAAAAAAAAAAAAGGCAAATGTATTGATCCACATATAGGTAATCACCAGTAGAAGCAGCATCCAAACATAATATTTAGAAAGTCAATAAAGGACCTTGAGAAGCTTGCGAAGAATTGGAATCTTCTTGAAATCCTTTCTATACTGTTTCATGATGTTATGGAGCATCCGCAGACCTAAAATTCAGAGAGTTACTATCATAACCATATTCTTTAGCCAATGAATTCATAGTTATATCAACAGAAAAATTATCTCAACAAGATTGAAAGAGAGCTACCATTTTTATTGATAATGTCAGTCAGCACAACTCGAGATCTTGTTTTTAGCAATGCATCAAGGATCATTGAAAGATCCCGATTACTGAAAGAGATTCAAAGCACAGAATAAAGATAAGCCCAATAAAAGAATGACAGCGATAAATTGGCCACTTAACAATCCAAAAACAATATGAAGAAAAATAAAAGAAATTGACCTCTGAATTGCTTCCCCATGGCTATTGTCACCTGAAGCAGCAGTAAGAAGCAAGAGCTTCAAGTACCCTCTAGGGGCATCCTGCAAATAAAATACAAAAATCAATACCATAGTGTTCACATGAGCTCTGCAAGGGTTCTATCATAAAAATGAAAGAAAATGATAGAAGGCTACAGCCAAAAACAGGAGAATAAGAACAAAAACATTTCAGTTCTATAAATGAGGAAAATTTCATCAATATGTGTTCAAGTACGTAAGAAACACAAACAGACATGAAGAAAACAAAAGCTAAAAGCTAAAAATATGTAGAGACAAGGTATCAGCAAGAGGAGCACAGATACTTAGAAGGCATTAAAACAATTGAGTGTTTTGAATCCTTTGAAAACTCTTCCATCAGAAAAGAACTTTTTTATCCACTTCATATGAACGGCAGTTGCAAAAAAGGGAACTCCCAGAAAAAAGAAGAGAAAGAACTCAAAGATGCAGATGAAAGTTGACCATACAACCTTCTAAGTAACAGCAATTTTAATGAGGAACAAAAATTAAAATAGCACTGGAAATGGAATTCCAGAATGTACTTACTTTTCTTTTGCTTATTCCACCATCAGCATCCAGTAACTCATTGAGTTTCTCTTCAACTGCAAGGATTATGCAAAGTAAGAAAAGGAAAAAATAAAATAAAATAAATAAATAAGATGATAGTAAATCCTTCTTGGCAATGTAATCTGATTAGAAAGCATCTAACCTGCCTCAAACCGCCCTTCAACAGCTTTTTTTGGTTTGAAGGACAACAATTGAGCCTTGCTCGCCATGCCCATACATTTATTTGCACTGAGGGAAGAATTGCCTCCTTTGCCTCTCTTGACAGAGCTGGGTTTCTTAGAAATTGTCCTACCAATGTGTAATTTTTGAGAAGGCTTCTCGTCAACTGTATCTGGCTTTGACTTTCTGCCGGCATCTTGGGAAAGAGAATTGCCATGTAGCTTCTTCAGAGATGCCTCTGATTTTTCAGAGCCATTCAAATTAACATCCAATGGATCCTTTTCAGCAGAATCTTCATGATTTACAACCACAGGCATGGCTGTTGTGTCCTTCCTCTCATGAGTGATACCCACAGGTGAAGCAGAAGATGGAAGATTCTCATCAAGATGATTCATTGATAATGATCTATCTATTTTAGAAATGGCACCAGAGGATTCGTCAGCAGAGTCAGCATCTCGTTCAGTAAGCTGAAGCAGATTAGCTGATACATCCATTTCACCACCATTTTCCTCATCCTTTACAACTGAAGTTTCAACTTCATTAAACGAATTGGTCTCTGGAACAAAATCATGCAATGTACTGACAGGAGTCCCATCTTCAAGAAGCATCACAGGTTCTGGATACTCATCATCTGAATCAACTTGAACAGTCACTTCAGTGTTAAGTGGATCACCTCCTATGTAGCCTCGACATAGGGGTGAACCACACACACACTTTTTGGCTGCAGCACCAAATACACGAACATAGTTATAGTCGAACGTAACCTCTTCACCCTGAAATAAATGTATAAGCTTTTTTAAAATGCTTAATTGTGAAAACCAATGTTCTCAAAAGGCTATAGCCACTTTGAAACAGCTCAAAAGCAAACAACAAACACTTCATCTTTTTTCTTTTTCTTTTCCTCCTTCTTCTTGTTCTTTCTTTCTCTTTTTTTTTTTATTTTGGGTGTGTGTGCGTGGGTTTTTTTTTTGGGTAGTGTGTGGTCAGCGGTTGGGGTTGTTTTTGGTTTTGGTGGGGTGGGGGAAGTGGTCCCTTGGTCCCTTTTCATTCAGTTATTCTAGCAGACAACCTTGCCCTAGCTGACATGCTCTCTAGACTTGCTTCAAAGATGATAAAAATAAAAAAGAACACAAGCAAAAGTTTAACAAAAAAGTTAAACCAAGCAAAGCAGCATAGACTACATTTATCAATGAACTAATTGTTCTTTATAAAAGGTCTATCGTTCTTCCTCAAGTGGTGCTCTTGCTCAGTTCTGGAGGAAGGCACCAAAAAGGAAATGAAAAGTTCTTCCTCAAGTGGAGGTGGACTGTTAGTATTATCCTGTCTTCCTTGGATTTCATTTCGGGGGAGCACAGAGCCAAAATATAGTTCCATTTGCTACAAGGATTCACGAGAACACCAAAAAGAAAGGTGGAAAGAATTTGTGAACCTTCCAAAGGAATTTAGGAAAATAAGTGTAGTCGTAGGTTCAAACTCACTCTAAATGACATCGAGCTCTTGTTGTATAACATTTGGGAGAAATGTTCAACCATCTCAAATCAACTCAACTACACAACACTTGGTGCTATATATACATGTCAGCAATATGTCACCAACTAAAGTGGCAATTTTAACCAGGCAACCAACTAGGGTAACAGAATATTAACTATAATTGTAGACAGTAGGGAAGGAAGGCAAGAAAAACATAAAGCTTTTTTTATTCCATTGTCTTGTGTTTCTATGATTAATCTCTTTGGATTAATTGGAGACATCCATCCATTGTATCTGTACAAAATTTAGAGAATCATTTTTCCCCAACCAAAAAAAAATTGACCATGCATTAATATTGAGCATTACCTACCTTTTTACAAGATCATATACAACAAACAAATTCACAGAAAGCTATCCAATAGACCACAAAAATGTAAAAGCTATTGTACCTACCCTATTCACATTGATAGAAAGATCTGTTTTGTTTCATTAGAAGTGAACTAGCTAACCTTCTACGTGACCATTGGAAGTTCAATGGTACAATGCTCAGGCAAAAAAAGATATACCTAAAGCTCTCTTGCATTGAAAAGAAAAGCATATTCATCATCATGAAGATGAGTGAGGAAACAGCACATCAAGCACTAAAATCGTAGCAACATATACCTTCTTGAGATCCCTTAATGCAAAAAGGCCAATGCAGATTTCTCCATTCACCATCCACTGTTCATGTAAATTCCAAAAATAAATCAACTTACTAACTAAAAATACATTTTAAAATTAGCTTAAGTTAATATCAATGAAGCTAACTAGAAAAGACAGCTGCCAAAACTAAAACTTGCAGAGTTACATTAACTCCAAATGTGTACTATGATATCATAATCTAACACGAGATATCCTAATATTAAGAAAAGCCCATGCAGATCCTATACCTTTCAGTTCCACTAGCTAAAACATCTATTTCCAGTTAAATCCTTGTGAAGCGTAAGAAGGGGCAATGCCAATAAAGAAGCTCAAGTTTCCAGTAAAAAAAATACAAGTTCCCCATATCTACATTCAGGGTATATGGCCTTCAACAACAACGATAAAGGAGAATCCTACATATGCTACTGCATAAGCCTTCAACACCAATGATAAAGGAGAATCCTAAGTATGCTAGTGCATAAATTTAACAGTACACAGCTAAATATAAATTGTATATTTACCTTCTCTGTTCGACAATTAGGTTCACAGCTATGGTTTATAAAACGCCCCAGATTTCCTTTAGCACTTGCATCTATAACCTGATAATTACAAAGTTTTGTAATACAATTAGGAATTGACAATCATATAATAAAGAGAGCATGAGCCCATTCAATGGAGAAAGGGGTAACCAGAATCACAAGAAGGTGATCAGAAAGTTAGTCGCTTATTCTATATGGGGAAAAGCCAACTATAGAAAAATTATATAACTCATGTTCATTCTTCCATGGGCTCACACTCACAGATGCAGCAATGCAATCCTACGGTGTTGTATACCATTTCAGTCTAATATTTATACCACATTTGATGGACTCCATTGACTAGGACTCTGCAAAAACCATTTTGCTCTTACTATTAATGAGTAATGAGTGCAGGTTTATAAAGAAATTTGCTTATATGGATTCACAATTGCTCATAAATTTTTTGGGGCATAATCATATGAATCAAATTTTATTATATATGCAAGATTTTTATGCCTTAACCATAGGCCAATCTCCTTGGCTTCAACTTATGTTAGCTGGACACCAGATCTGTCAATTTGCTCCACTAAGTTTACCCGATCTAGCCATTGCATATGAACTAATTATGCCACCAATCTAGCTTTATCTTAGTTTTGTCAGTATGTCTTATTTATCAGCATTGTTCTAATTTAGAAGATCAAAATCCTCCTTATCAAGGATAGAGAACCTCAGCACTAGGCATTGGATTATGAATGTAAGTTGAAAGTAAGCCAAGTTTCCATGGTATCACCCTGGAGACTTACTAGTTTATTATTTCTTAAGAAGTTCCTTAATTACCAAATTAAGAACCATAATAAAAGTTTATACTGGAAAAACAGCTTTGCCTCCATAAGAGAATGGATATTAAAATTCAAGACACAGTATCAAAGAATTATGCATCAAAAGCTACAAATGGAATGCTGTCCTCAACAATAGATTATCATGAAAACCATTTTCTTCTTATTATTAATGAGACCTATGAGCACAGGGCTATTAAGAAATTTACTTTCATGGATTCACAATTGCTCATACATTCTCTTGAGGCTAATCAAATGTATTGAATCGTACTATATATACAAGAGTTATATGCCTTACCATAGGTCAGTCTGTTGGCTTTGTGCACCTTAGGTTAGCTGAACAAGAGATAATGCTGTAATTTTGTCCCTTAAAGTTGACCTGATCTAGCCATTTCATATGAACTAATCACACCACTAATCTCTAGCTATATCTGAGTTTTGTCGATATGTATTGAATATCAGTATCACTTTAGTTAGAAGATTGATACTCTCTTTATCAAGGGTAGAGAACTAAGTACTGGGCATCAGATTATTGAATGAACCTAAGCACTAGTTATCAGATTATGCTTTAAGTTGAAAGTATGCCAAGTTTACAGGGTATCCCTGTCGAGATTTACCTACTTATTATTTCTTAAGAAGTTCTTAATTACCAAATTAAGAACTATGCCACGCGATTGTACAGGAAAAATAGCTTTGCCTCCATAAAATAATAGATATAAATTATAGACTTGGTATTAAATAATTATGCATCACAAGCTACAAACAGAATCGTGTCTTCAACAATAGATATCAGTTTTGTATGAGATGACATGAAACTCCAACCTCACTGCCATTCAGCGTCATGAAATAGAAATGCTTATGACCCTTGGAAGCATATTCTCTCTGTCGTTCCTCGTATGTGGGCATATCAAGCACCTGAACTGAAAATACTTAGTAATTTTGCAAAGTAAAATTCAATGCTGGAGCAACTACTAACTACTAGATACATTTGCACAACAGAAAGCATGGAATAGATAGCAAAGAAAACAGTATTTTAGGAAAAGTATCAAGTAACTTGGAGCTAGGTTTTCCTTGCTTGCATGCATTAGTGCACAGAGCATTTGCCATATCAGCAAAATTCAGGATTCAGCATATCAACATATACTGCATTATTTTTCAATTGTCAATCAAATAGGAAAGCAATCAACCAAAGACCAGAAAATGCATAGTTCAAAAGAAAAGTTTTTTCCAAAACACCCACAACCCCACCAGAGTAACACCCCCCCACCCCCACCCCCCCAACCCAACCCAACAAGAAAAAAGAAGGAAAAAAAAAAAAACTTGCTGATTGATTCATAAACCAAATTAACAAAACTGATTAGCTTATATGAAAGTGCCAGCAGTGTCATTCCATTATATAGAACAGTGCAAAGCAAAAGCAAGGGCATGGTATGCACAAAAATTATATCTTTACATGCTTGTTTATGTGTATAGAGTTCATGGCTTCAATTTATGATAGGATAACTACCATTTTTCATGGAGAAATGTCATAGCATACCAAGAGCTTCTTTTTTCTTGGGGTGAAAAAGACATTCCAAGAGTAATTATAAGCGATTTCTCTTTGACCGAGACTATTAATGACAATTATAAAGAAGTAACAGCAGACATCTGGATCCATTCAGAAATAGATCCCCAAGTACAAGTAGATTTTCAAGACCAGTTTACTGGATGCATATATGGACAACAAAAACATTTGTTCAATAGGGCTAAGAAAAGAAATACTATAGCAGCCCCAAAAAAGTACCATAAAATGAGCACGAAGATCAAAATGATTACCTCCCCAACATATTCTATGATAAATCCTCCTTTGGACACGTCCTGTTGCAGTTGCAGTCCATAACCTTTCTTCCCACATCGAAACCATTGCATTTTGGCATAGTCGCGTTTTTGAAACTGTAGACACAGAGACAAACTTATTTGCATAAATATAGAATGCTAATTAGGTAATTAGCTAAAAAAAGGATGCAAGGTACTTTACCCCAAAAAAATAAATAAATAAATAATGCAAGGTAGGTAACTTGATTGTCCCATCAAGAAGGAAAAAATAAAATAAAACCAACAAACGAAAACACACACACACGGGTGCATACTTGTTGATTAGAACATAGGTCCCCACATGGGCAGGTTCCTTGAACGCATTCAATGTTCAACATCCGGTTCAGGCATTGCTCTCCACAACCCAATCTGCCATCCGACCGGGGCTTGCAATGACAAACCATGACCTGAAACATACAAAGATCTAAGACTAAGAAATCATAAGCTGACAAATATAAAAGCATTTACCACCTTCGGTAAATAAAACAAATACAAACCTCTTGGACAAAAAGATGAAATTGATAATAACAATTATATATGAGAAGAAAGCAATACAGAAGTCGTAGTAATTTTCCTAAATTTAAACAGAAGATCAAAATAGAAACAAAATATACACACTCTAAAGCATACTATGTCATGAAAT
Organism: Lumnitzera racemosa; assembly: GCA_024138005.1. NCBI lineage: Eukaryota > Viridiplantae > Streptophyta > Magnoliopsida > Myrtales > Combretaceae > Lumnitzera > Lumnitzera racemosa. Next base: position 65,531,113 of record JAMXBC010000011.1, read on the forward strand.
GGCAACAATAAAAGCAGTAAACCAATATGGGCTGTAAGTTCATTTCCTTGATAAGCCATTCAGCCTATTTGATAAAGGAAATTACAGAGGAAAAGCAAATCAATCAATAGAGATAAAATAACACCTAAATTATGTGTTGAAGATGATTAAATGCTGGCTGTCTCCTTATTAGCCTTTCCATAAACCCACTCAAGCTGAAACGTCTTTCATCACAAGTGAAGGTATTTATGCAGTGAAAGCCCATATATCCTCTTACTTCTGACAAATGGATGCCTCCATGGCTACCCAAATATAAGCTTTAACATTAACATGCAACAGATGTTTTGGACTAAAATATTATCTCATACAATTAGAGAACAGAGCTAATCATTTTATCCTTTAAAGTAGCAGTCTTAGCTCCTTCATTGCAGCCAGAAGAACAAATGAAGCAAAATAAAAAGTACTTTCACAAATGATCTCCACAATATGATGTTGCACTATGCAACACAACATTCTCATAAACAAAGTACTAAGCATATAAGCAATGTCACAAAATATATCGCACATCCATGGTATATCCATAGTTCCTTCCCAATCCTACATGGAAAAGGATGTGTCTTCAGTTTACCTCATCGATGGTTTGGGTCCTCCGACTTCTATGCAAAAACTTATTTGAATCAATTTGAATGAATGATGATTGCTGGCAAACTACAATACAAAAACACAACATCAAGTTGTAGACAGAATATATTGCCAATAATGTTTCAAACATATAACCATTTCATCAGTGTGCCACAAATAAATAGTTATAAAAGAACCTGGGGGTCGTCTAAATTCCAGTTCTTTATAATTTCGACGGCCAACATAGTCATCATCTTCGCCAGATGCATCTGATATTTCTAACTCAGCATTAATTTCAGCATTAGACTTCTCTTGTGGGATTGAACAATCAGCAAAGTTTTTATCCATGTTGTCTACACAGGTCCTTCACAAAGCAGAAAGATAATAAAGTTTAGACAACGCATTCTATCCAAAAAGAATTATATGGACACATTATAATAAAGTTTAGCCAACGCATTCTATCAAAAAAGAATTATATGGACACATTCAAACTGTCATAAACAGAAATTAACAAATGACATGAATAAAAACCTATAAAGAACTGGAATTTAGAAGTTCTTTGTATCTTATAGCAAGCAATCCAGCTCAAAGGGACAGCAAGATTAATACATTTAATTTTCAGAAGTTCCAGATATAAAATACACTTGTATATTGTTGTACCATTTTCTACTGACATTATATACATCTGCTATCCTTGCTAGAAATGTGAATCTGTAGCTCAGCTCCCAAAAAGATGACAAGAGATTTCCATTTAAGGCATCCCATCTTGTTCTAATCTTGACATAAAGGCTTCAAGATGATAAACCATATATGTGACTAGTAATTTATCTGAAATTAGTTTGTGGGTCTCAGCCTTCTCATATAAAGGATGTGATGGTAACGCTCACCAAAAATATATATCTACTTCCCAAAACCTAAACAAGTTTTGAAGGGGAAGATATCATATCTTATCACCAAAGAGGACATAGCCAAACTCAAGCTATTATTGTGACTCTGAACCGAATTTCTCAACCAACTTCTTCATTCCATAAAGCTAGCTGATGATAAGGTTGTATGTGTCTCTAAAATCAGCCTTTCATGTGTTCTTGTGAAATTAACTCCGCTAGAGCTGTATGCTTGGAGAAGATTTTTTTCATCTAAAGGAAGGGGAATATGATCTCATGTTTTTTTCATCCTCCTAGTTATGGTGGAAGTAGAGGAATAAAGCCATCAATTATTGCCAGTAAAGACCAGCGGATTTTCCTTCAGTCTTTTGGCACAGGGATCCCCATCTTATACAAATAGGATTCATTCAACCTTTTTACCCTTTTCTTTGTAATAATATAAGATTCACTCTGCATCTTTTTGGGGGGTTGAAAGGATGAAGAAAGGAGGAAGAGAGGGAGGGGGTTTTGGGAGTTGGGGTGTTTGTTTCTTCTTTTTTTTTTTTTTTTTTTTTTTTTTGTGGTGAAGGTGAGAGAGCGAAGGGGGTGGGGGGGGGGGGGGGCGGTGGGTTTGTTTGTGGAAGGAAATTCAGAATTTATTGAATAAGAAAAAACTCACAAAAGTACAGCCTTAAGTTCAAAAGTTTCGGGAGAGTGCATAGATCAAAACTCCTTAGCAGCTCATGAAATTACAAAAGAATAGTATCTATAGGCATAGAAGAAGCTAGGACTTTCATAGTAACACATTATCCATTGAGATGTTAGCCTCCAAGTCTCCTTGTATTCCTGTCTTGCCATGCTGTAGAAGCCTTTAATCCAGTGGAATCTAACCCCAAATACAGCTCAAGAGTCATCCTTGACCAATCATAGGCTAAAACATTCATGCTTCTGGTCATTTCAGTTTCCTACTTACATTGTCCCAAAGAACCCTTGTAAATTCGCAGTCAAAGAAATGGTGATGGTAGAATTCTTCCTCCTTTTGGCATAAGAAACAAACATTTCGGCCCACAATGTTCCAGAGTAAGAGCCTGTCAAACTTGAAAATTTTTGGTGCACCACAAGCCATAAAATAAAGGAATGTCTTGGGGTGCAACTTGTATGCCAAACAAGACAACATCAAGGAGGGGGGGTGGAGTGTTATAACAAAGCTATATCTTCATATCTATTGTTATCTATTTGATTTATGCATTTTCTAGAAGATATTTTCCACGTTTCTTGGTAATTAACAGGAGATGATAATATTCAGATTTTTTATTACCTTTGAATAATATTGTTAGTTTTGTCATTATCTTTAGTTTCATAAAGCTATGTTATACAGGCTAGTACAAAAACGCTATTGGAACAAGAGTTGTGTCGAGCATATCAATTGTTTCCAAAACAAGCCAGCAGTCTACAATGAGTCCTTTCTTAAATCATGCTATTTTAATTTATCATTGTTTATAAGGTTGGAGAGTTCTTTCTAACCATCCACATATTAGAGATTGAAGTATTATCTACAAATAGTCCTTGGCCCCTTCTTATATACATTCATAATGTGATACCCCGATTATTCTGAAACATCTAATTTAGGACTTTGGAAAATGTGTGTGTCAAGTCTTAATTTTTCGACAAGGTCACAAATATTAGACAGAGTGACCTGTGAAATTTGTTTATAAAAGAGAAGATTTATCAAACTAGAAATCTACAAAAAGAAAAACCATGAACATCAAGACCATAGAATTGTAGAATATGGTTTGAAAAGAACATGCACATAATAAGTGTTAAACATGCACTGCAACTTCCACTCTTTTTCTTACACTTAAGAGTGATATACAATGATAAGTTTTGTAATATCGTAACGACCAAGAGAGTTCAGGAAAAAAATCGTTAGAAATCAGATCAAAATCCTAGAAAATAATTTAGAAATTTAGGAAATTAAGAAAATTAATCAAAATTCAAAATAATCCGGCCCTTAGAAACAAAGCCCCAAACCTTCACATGCTAGTGTAATCCTCCATATCCAAACGGAAACCCACCCCAACAAGGTGCTTTGAGACAATGCCTCCCTCAAGCGGCTGGAGCTCCGTCGAACAGCCACCACAAATTTCCACCCATAAGTGCTTTTAAACTCTAAAAATAGTAAATTATTGAGAATAATTCTGAAAAATTGTATTACAGTGTTATTTTATCTACACTTTTCATGTGGTAATTATATAATTTTAATTTGATGAGTTGTTGAGTGGGTTCCTTGTTTAGTCGCACTGTTCCTATGAAAATGTTGGATTATTTTAGAAAACCTAAATGATGTAGTTTCAAGTTCATTCTTTTAGGGTAGACTCTAAATGATATACATTTTATAAATATGAAAAGAGATTATGAAGAAAGATGAGTTTATTATTTACCAAATTTATTTTTCTAAAACTGGTAGTTTTCAAAATGATTGAAATAAATAATATTTGATGAATTAGTTGATAAATGTGATATGTTATGATTATAGGAGCTTCAATAATGGTATAAGAAATAATTTACTGTTATTTTGAATATAAATTATACAATTTGTATAATTTAGGCTAAATTAGGGGTTAAATGTAATTTCAAATTGCAGAATCAAACTATATATTTTTCTAGGCTCATAGGAATTTTTGTGGAATTATTTGAGTACTTATCATAGTTAAACAAGCATGACCTAAAACAGATGTAATGAGAAAAATATTATACTAATCAGTAATGATTAAGCATGAAATGCAATAATTATTTAAATATTTAAAGTAAAATAAACTAATTAAGGAGTTTAGGATAATATAAAGATAAAATGGCACAACAGAAGGGCATTATAGTAATTTTCTCAAATCTGGTAGGTTTGGTAATTTACAATATCTAGGTAGTTCTCGGACTAGCAATCAAAATAGTATAAAGAACGCAAAAGTCTGATAAGAAATGAAGAAATTATGACTACGCTAATTTTTTGGGGGATAATTATGATAAAACTGTTATTGATAAGGGGTAATCTATAAAATGCACTATAGTCATATAACAATATTCAAGGATAAGTGACAGACACAAGATGATTATGAGATTTAAATATGCTATGTTAAATAGATGAGAAGAACCCATGAGGAGCTAGTTTGAGCTACTGCTTAACCTAGGTAAGTGGATTTGTGTGCTTTTGAGCAGTAGACTTATGTCTACTTGAAATGTGGGGTTTAATTGTGATTGAATGTTTTCACTACACATATGATAGCTATGACTTGCTTGCTATTATATATGGAATCATGATCGGTTGATTGTGCAATTACTATGATTGCTCATTACTCAGAATGATTTAAAAGCATAGAGAACCAACAGGATTTCACTCAAGTAAACTCCGTTACCAGGTCGCATATAAATTGTAGTGATGAATTTTTGGAACGATGCTTGGATTGATTAAAAATTATACCTACTTATGATATGTGACTCATGCTTGGTTAATGAGATACTGTTTAATACATTCATAGCATGGTATGAAAAAGACTTAGGAATCAAATTTTATTAAGAAAATGAAATTTTGGCAAAAGTAAAGTACTTGATTTGAAAAGCCGGATTTTGAGCACATAAAACTAAATTGAATCGGAAGCTTTGCTTCTAATCACTTCATGTGACCAGCTAAACCAGCTTTGCTGGGTTTTAGGGGTTTCCACTCCCATATCACTTCTTGTGGCCAACTAGGTTGATTTTGAAGGGAAGCTCTGCTTTCGGTTGCTTGATGGCCAGATAGGCCAGTTTTGCTAGGTTTTTAGGGTCTTACTCCCAAGCAATTTAGTGTTGCTAGCTATTTTGGATTGTTTCTCCAAATGCCCAAAATATCAATTCACTGGATGACTAGGCTGAGCTAGGGTACTGGAATTTGTGCATGTAACATGCATTGGCATGGAACACATCTTTATCATTGCTATTCTATTGAGAATTTAAATGCCTTGTGATGGTAATACTTATTGGTGTTTGCACATGTATTAGTAAATGTTTTATGTTTTGTGCTGTTTTATCCATTTACAAGCTCAATAGTGAGCTGAAGGATACTTATTTATCCTGAGTGACAAACAAAGATTAAAGGGCACTACCATGGCTAAAGGACCTTTTGAGAGTGCTAGTTAGAGTCAGCAGCCTAAGTTTTTGAATATTGTTATGATTTGTCTATAATATGTTTGTGTTAAAGAAGAAGAAGAGAGAAAGCGAGATCTATGAATTTATGAGAAGCTGCAACTTGCATGTATTCCGCTCCTTTGTTATGAATGATGCTATAGCATGTTTGCCATAAATGACACATGCATGACTACATCTGTTAATCAGGCTCATAATAGCCTGGCAAAACATGATCCTATTATAGGGGATTCCATTGCATAATTTTTAAGCACGCATTTCATGACATAATTTCTCCTTCATCCCTCGAACTTCATGAAGGGAGAGGATTTGGAAATTTGAAAAAAGTCGGGGCAGTTTTTTTAAGTAAAAAATTTCTGGCATGATGCATGTGGATCTAATAAGTAAAAGCACACAAAATAGCATTAGGCATTTTGCAATATGAAGTTCAAACAGATAAAACGTAGGGTCTCTTCAGGCACAGAGCATAAAGCATCTCAGCAAGGGTGGCAAGTAATTTCATCTTTTATATCATAATATCTGAATGTCTAAAATATCAAGATTATGATTTTTGAACTAAGAATGCATCTTCTTATATCTCTTAATGTTTTTTTATAGCTTGAATTGCTAATTTTACATGTGCTTTTCCAGAGCTTCTAATAATTACATATGTAACCATTGAAGATTATACAATCTCAGAGTAGAGTTAATATGAATGATGTCTTAGTGAGTATGTGTTCTGTGTTGTTTGTGTTGTTAGTGTGCTGTGTTGTGGGTGACAAGTATGTGAAGTGTGTGTCATGTGTCATTTAAATAAGGGCAGAATTATAAATGCTTACTTTAGTTGCGTATAAATACATAACAGGAAGTAAGAGAGAGTTAGTCGTTTTGTTGAAAGTTATTACGTAAAAAGGAGTGTCTAAAAGATTGTGGGCTTAATATACCTACTTTAATTGTTAAAGTATGAGACTTCAAAATTGTTCTAGATTGATTAGGGTTCCATCAAGTATTCTTCTACTCTTATTTGCACATTTTTTACTAAATTTCATTATAATAATAAAAAGAGTGAATCTACGAGTTGTATCAATTGACACCGTCTATAAGAAATTCATTACCACAAAGAGATAAACATGACTGGAATAAAGTCTAAGGTAGACACTTTAGAGAAGAATGTTGGAACTATAGAAAAGCATAAAGTCGAATTAAAAAGTAGTATTTTGATGAATTACAACATCAATTGGTGACAGCCGAGAGGAATTCTACTGCTGGTACGACTGCATTGAAGGCTTCTTTATCTAGATTGGAGACTTCCCTTGCTTCGATACAGGCTACCTTACAAAATTTTCGTAGAAGTTCTCAAAAAGACGAGAAATCGAGGGATGTGAATGGATCAACTCTTGGATCTGCCATTAATGAAAGAATTGATGACAAAACGTATGGGACGAGAGTTGTTGGAGGCTCAACATTGATAATCAATGGTGATGACGGCTGAAGTAAATCATCGATCTTAAATCTACCTATTTTCGGTAGAGAAGATTTAAAGTAGTGGCTACCATTGTTGGAACAGTATTTTTAAATTAATAATACGAAACAAAGAACAAAAAGTTGCCACGGCAGCCAAGTGTATGAAGGGGAGGGTTGTGTATTGGTTCAAAATGTTGAAGCAAAGAGTAGTTTGATTAAATTGGGATATCTTTCATCAAGAATTGCTATCTAGATATTGTAGACCATCTATGGTAAATCCCTATGTGAGCTTTATCAACATTGCGCGAAACTACCATGGTGACTACATTTGTGGAGTCCTTTGAAACTCTAACTTCACAAGTACTAGATTTAACTGAAATGCAATTGCTTGGGTATTATTTAGGTAGATTAAGGGATGATATCAAGACTAGGGTGATGACATTGAGACCTGTATCTCTATCTGATGCAGTAGAGCTGTCCTTGAGGGTTGAACAAGAATATGAAAAAAAGAATTTCCATTTCACCTCAAATGACTAATGGAGGCCAACGAACAGAGGGGGCTGATCGAATCAAGGTGAGTGATTAATGGCGTTTTTCTTGGAGTGGAGATTGGCCATGGAAATCAGACATTAACCAACAACTAGAAGTTTCTAATCTAGAACTAGAAAAGAAGAGTTGACAAGTGGGAGATTGGTTGGGATCGGGGAAGTCTATTACTAGCCGCCAATTGGAGGAATCCAATTGGAAAACAGAAGTTGAGGAAGCAGATTGGAAAACGGAATCAGTGGGACAGTAAACCAAAATTGCTAAATTCTGTTTGGTGGGTAAGGGATTGTTAACGTGTGATATAGAGTTTTCATCTATTGAGAAACTTCCATCAGAGGAGAAAATGGATGATGATTGTTTTACATTTGGTGTTCGAGATTTTGGAACTGCAGAACTTATCTTTGGAAAGGGATATGAAAGTTATCTACTAAGTATTCGATACAATGGCTCATTAGAAGATACTCCAATTAGATTAGTTGATATTACTTGCAATGACAACGAGCATTTTAGTTTTATCAAAGATTTCTTTCCATTGCTGAAGGAAGATTTCCCTGTGCCATTTATCAAGGAAAAGGTGGAAACAAAGTTAGCTACTGCATATTGGTTTGATGTGTTATTGGAGACATTAATTGCTGTGGATCTGAAAGAAGTTTCGCGCTAAAGGGTGCTTGTGAATGTTGCTGCTATCTCTCTTTTGTTTGTGGTAGCGTTTGATGCTATTGGGGTTGGATAGCTATGATTATTCCTCTATTTGGCCATTGAGGGCAAGGACCTACCAAAGGAGGAGGCAATTGATACAATTTTAAAATAGAGTTAATATGAATGATGTCTTGGTGAGTATGTGTTCTGTGTTGTTTGTGTTGTTAGTGTGCTGTGTTGTGGGTTATGAGTATGTGAAGTGTGTATCACGTGTCATTTACATAAGGGTAGAATTGTAAATGCTTATTTTAGTTGTATATAAATACATAACAGGAAGTAAGAGAAAGTTAATTAGTCATTTTGTTGAAAGTTGTTAAGTGAAAGAGAGTGTCTAGAAGATTGTAGGCTTAATGTACCTACTCTAATTGTTGAAGTATTGGACTTCACAATTGTTCTAGAGTGATTAGGATTCTATCAAGTATTCTTCTACTCTTGTTTGTACATTTTTTACTAGATTTTATTGTAATAATAAAAAGAGTGAATCCACAGGTTGCATCAGAAGATATCTCTATCTTGCATACACATAGAATATAGCAACTATATATAAGAAAGAAAGAGTACCAATTGCTGTTTGTATCTTCAATTGAGTCTGCAAGTGCAGCTGGTATATGCCTCCATTTATGACAATCATCACAACGTACCCAAGCATTACGTGTAGGTAATTGCTGCTCCACCTTGTTCCGTACCATAAGCTCTGATTTTGAAATATCTATCACTGAAGGATCAGCACTTGTATTGATCTTCTTGCATTCATCATCCACTTGGCCAGCATCTACACAAACATTTCATTAAAAGTGAGTAATACGATGTGCAGCAACCACTCACTTGCCAAAGTAGTTACAAGACATCTAATCAAGTCAGGCCAACATTTAAAAATATGGACTGGCTTTGCAGAACTCCAACTCCATAAAGCATCAGAGAAAAAAGGCCAAATGTCTTATATAGTAAAAATAACTATCTAAAACATCCGAATAGCCCACGTGAGAAGTAATTTCAACCAAAATAAGATCTCATAGAAAATGCAAATTATATGCCAATGAAAACTTAAGCCACAAAGAATTACAAACTTTAACTATATGTAGAAAGCTAGCTAACAGTGTTCGTTTTAGTGTAACAAGCTGTGAACTGTCAACTAGTCAACTAGTCTTCAAGTACATAATCCAAAAGGATGTGACTTATGACCGTGTTTTATGAATTTTGTATCATAAGCTCTTCATTTCTGTTTTTGAATTCCATCTCTCTCCAAAGAACAATGAAGGTGAAAGATAATGATGTCATGGGTATAAACTAACTAATTTGAATATTAGCTGAATGTTTTTATTTTTATTTAAAAAAAATTCCCTAACAATGACTTATTACATTCAATGTAACATATCATTCGTACTCACCGCTTCATTGATTATTCAAGGATGGTTGCAATTCAACTGAGTCAAGAACCAAGCAATTCCATAATAGCTGAATAGATAATAAAAGTACCTGCTTCCACATGCTTCTCTTCTTTGCATGGAAACTGATGGCTGATACCAGTATCCTTCACTTTTCTCTTATTGACTGACCTCAGCTGCTTTTCCTTTGGTCTGCAAGCATTTCCCCTCTTGCCCTTGGTGGAGTTGGAAACTTTGGATTTGGGATTGCTTGATTTGGATGATTTTGACCTTTTGGGAAGTTTCCCCCCCTTCCTTTTGGAAGAAGAAAGAACACTCTCAGGATTTTCCAACTCTGACAAGCCAGGACTCTTGTCCGAACAGTTAGTAGCATGATTCCCAGAATCAGTCAAAGAGACCTTACAGAAACCAACTTCCATCTCTGAAGATATACGCACCAGCTCTTTGTTATTGCTTGATGAGTTGCTTGCATTGGGTAAGGATGCACAACTCTCGACCAAGTGAAAGCTTTCACTAGTTTTCATTCTGCAACCATTTTTTTTCACTGGCTTTGACTTCTTTGTGACAGAAGAATTAGATGATCCCTTACTTCGGTTACTTCCACGACAGACACTATTTGTCTTCTTTTCTCTTTTGGTACCAGTAATATCCTTGCATGGGTTCAAGTCCTCTGCAGAATGCAAACCCACACTGTGGATCCCATCCCCATGTGTTTCAACAGCTTGGACTTCTGGTGTAGTATTTATTACTTCTGAATCTGGTGAAGTTTCAGGATCTAAGTACCTACCATCTGTCACTCCTGCACCCATTTCTTGAGCATTATTCTGATCAAAGTTCTCCTTTTGTGGATTGTTGTCTAGACTTTCAACTGCATTCTGAACATCATCCTCCCTCAGATTATGTCCTGAATCAGCAGCACAAATTGGTATCTCAGAACAGCTTCTCTCCTGTGATGAAGTTTCACTAGCAATACAATTTGGCAACAGTGTGTCACTTGATGCACAGGGGCCCAAAATATTCAAGTCACTCTCACCCAGTTTTACCTTCAACCTAACACGCGCAGATGAAACACACTGCTTTCCTTTAGAAATTTGTTGACTTGCAGTTGCCTGCTTCCTCTTCTCTTTTTGACCTCTTCCTCCGCTCCGAGCTCTCCGTGATCCTCGGCCTGAAATTTGCTTCAGATCTAGCTCATTCATCGGCAGAAAGAGTTTGGAAATATTCTGTAACCTGCCCCATTCAGATGACTTAGCCTTTTTGAAACAATTACTCCTCTTCCTCTTAGCAGCTTTAAGAACAAGTTCTTCGTTTTCACTAGGAGAGACCACTTTGCTTGCTTTTCTAGAATTCCTTGCAGCCCTTTTAGCCTGAGTTTTCCGACCTGATTTATTTATCTGACTGCTCCTTCGAGAAGATGAAAAAACAATGACAGGAACCTTGGCTTCAGAAAGACAATTAGGTGCAGCAGTACATTTTTCCTCATTATTACCCTTCTCATTCTCAACAGTACCGATGAAATCTGTTTCAACAATGCTCTCCAAACTAGAAAGATCTTGCATATTCGAACAGCAATTCTCAATAGTTGGTGAAGGCTGACAAGTCTGCACAATATCCAGTGCTTCAGCTGGACGTTCTGAAGCAGTTGTTTCTGCATTCAATTTTACATTATTTCCTTCCACATAACTTGCCTCTGTGCACTTCTGCATAATCACATTACAGAGTGACCCATGATTTTTCTGCTCATTTTGCACATTAGAGAACAAATCAGAAGAGCCAAAATCATCAGAAGGTAGTTGCTTGACAGCCTCCAAAGCTGATATTTCACAACCTGTGCATTTTACTGGGGCTGGTTCATCAGTATTATTGCTATCAAAATTCACAGTTTTTTCAACATGTCCATTGTTTCCCTTTTTGTTGATTTTTGCACTTTCAAAGTCAGCATCAAAAAGACAAGAATGCCCAAATGTCTCATCATGATTTTTTGGCAGGCTGCACATATCATTAACTGATGCATCCACACAAAGATCCTTACTACTGTCTGAACTACAATATATATTAACCTCATTTTCTAGGGGCACTCCACCTGCATCTGAAAACAATACTCCATCATATGAGTCTACCTTCTGGGGTGAATCATCAATTTCTTCACTTGTTGCATCTTTAAGCATTTTTAGCGAACCACCATTCCACTGCTCCTCTGTCAAATTTTCTTTTGATGTCCCTTTACACAATGCTGAACCTAGCATATGATTACGACCCTCACCTGGATTTCCCATATGACCATCAATTTTTTCTTCAACAAACTGCGATTCCATCTGCACTAAATGAGCTTTAACACTAACTTCACTCACCTGCTTAATTCCTTGAATATCAGTATAGAGAGATTCAGTCACACGGGACTTCTGGCTATTTTGAGATACTACTACCACAGGCCTAGCATCAGGATTGACTTTTGCCTCTATAGAATGAACAATCCCATCTTTGAGACCCGCAACTTTGTTACTATCCAATTCTCCATGGAAGCCAGAATTTAGTGCATCCAACTCGGTGGTAGAGCCTATGGATGCTTTGCTTGAAGAGACTGATTGTTGGTCATATAAAGTCATGTCTACCCTTGACAAAGCATTGTCTGGATAAGACACAGCATCTGTGCTCCTTTCCATTAAGTGATAACTGCTATCATTCTGCTTGATCCCATGCGCACTATTAGCAGGCATGCCAACCCCAGCTAGTTCAGGCAAGTCCACTGAAGGCTTTGTCAGATTGGTGGCTTCTTTATCTCTAGAAGAATCACTCAACTCCTCCATTTTAACTGATTCAGCAGGCAAACATTCTCTGTCCTCAGCAGAAACAACTAAAAAACCGTTTTCAGATACTCCCTTCAATATCATACCATCACCATCTGCCAGATTGCCCAGGGCAATCTCATTATGAATCCCTTTCATCTCATCACCACAATCACTATTTCTTTCTTCACCCAAAAAACCATCTCTCTCAGCACAAAAACTATTTGAATCCTCACAGTCATTCACACTGCCAGCACTACCAACAGAAGGAATATCACAATCTGCTCTTGGCATGGTGCAATCAACCACATTACCACCAACCAAGCTTCCTGCATTTTCAGTGCAAGAAGAATTGCAGGAAACTTGTGAAGTCCCCAATTCCATGCCAGAATGCAATGACTTCTCGATTCGAGCTGAGTTCTCGACAGAACCCATCCGAATCAAAACCAATCAACAATCTAAGGCATAACACAGTATCCTATAACACAATGATCCACAATGAACTAACCAGCATAATGCCTACCTTCAAACTCCCAAAAAACCCTACCTTTCTCACCAGTCACAAACTCCTTCAGACAAATTGTGGAAACTAAACAACAATTGACAGACAATACCTGTTCTTAACCCAATGACAAAAACGAAGGCAACAACCTCAACAAACAAACTCCTCTGACTTTGCCCTGCAAAACGAAGCCCTAATTAGCACGTAAGGAATAATGCAGAAACTACATATTCTCATACCCAACATTCACAAAATTCATCATGGCAAAGAAAACAACATTCACAACGATAAATCTAACTTCAAAGAAAAAATTAAATTAAATTAAAAATTAATTCAACAGGCTTACGTTTTATTCCCTCTTTAATTGTTAGAGAAAAAAGAAAAAGAAAAATCCAACTCTTATTTTGAGAGAGAGAGAGAGAGAGAGAGAGAGAGAGAGAGAGAGAGAGGTAGATGGAGGCGTCAACAAACGGTTTAAAGGAAAGTTGGAAACACGGAGAGAGTGCGTGCATATATGTTTATCTTACAAAACGACGATTAAATTATGAAGAGACGGTTTTGTCCTTACCTCTTTTTGCCTTTGGGGAGAAGATGAGAATTCAGACCGACCGACTTGGCTCTGTAGACATTAGAGATAGGGGGGATTGACGCGGTCCGGGTTCTGACTTCAGAACTGATCCATAAAAAGGGCACTTATGTCATTTTAGATGTACTTCTGTTCCCTCGTGCTAATGCTAATGCATTTGCATTTACAAATACAACGATAAATCACGTTAAGGTCGCCAGCAAAGCCCCATGTACAACAACGCTCAAACGAAAAAATATTATTCTTTTTGTAAAGTTTACTATGGAAAAGGAGGAAAAAATCCTACTTTAAAAAAAAATCTCAAAAATAAGATACTTTCAAAGTAATCAATAGATACGACATTAAAATCCTTTCTTTAAAATGGCATTTTAAATTGCTATAAAATATACATGAAATAAGATTTTAATTGTACAGGTTAAAATCATTTTTTGAAAACACATATTTATTTAAACAATTTTATCACATTGCAAGCATTTAGTTGCACTAATTTTTATAATATTGGATTGGATAAAAAAAATTATATTTAATTTATAACTTTACTTTGTAACAAGATAAAAAATTATACAAATCAAATAGATTGTTTCATCTATACCGTGGTATAAAAATAAAATTCACAAAATAAAAACAAAAATATTTTGTATTCTCAAAAAATTCAATCCCAAATTTATCATTTTTTACTTTGTCTCTCCCAAAGCTCTCTATTTCACTCCAAATTAATATTATTTTATTAAATATTACAAAAAATTTAATTAATTTTTAATATCTATTAAATCTATAACTTTTTATTTAATATAATATATAATTTGTTTAATCATATGAATTCAATAATCCATTTAAATCGTATTTCAAATAATATAAATATATAATTAATATATATATTAGACAGTATTAAAGATATAAATATCAAAATACAATAATAAATTTAATACTTATATATATCAAACAAGGGATAATATAAAATTTTGTATTTAATATTATGCAAACTAAATATGTTACAATAAACTTATACTATTCAGTCATCTTTATACTTATCCTATTCAATTTTTTTTTCAGTGTAATCCAATCTTTATAATTAAATACTACCTTAATGTACCTCTTCTTCCTCGTGTCAATTTTGTAGTTCCTCTCTTATTAACAAAAAGAAAAAAGAAAAAAAGAAAGAAACTATTTCAAAGTTAAAGGAAAAAAGAAGAAAAAACGCATATTCTATAACAAAATCAACTAAATTCATTTGATCAATCTCATCATTTTCATGCTAAGAGCTTCATTTCACTAAATTTTCTTCAATTTCATTCTCTCTTTCAAAACACTAATTTCTACTTATACTAGAAGTTAGCCTTTTCTCCTTTTTTTTTCAAGTTTTTTAGTTATATGCTTTGTATGATTGTTATAAACAAGTTAAACTCCAAGTGTTGCAAGAATGCAAGTTAACTCATATAATTTTACATGTTTACGTATTTTTGTAAACTTTCCTAGTTAAAACAAATAGAGAGTCACTTAGATGTAGATTATTAGTAAAATTATGCATTTAGGTATATCATTTTATAAGTTTACAATTCTATTAGTTCTATATAACTTATGATTCTATACATTACAGTTCTAAGTAAAGTCATAATTGTGATGATCATGAGCAAATGTAGTATGGTAGAGATTGCTTGTTAGATTAAGGTTGCGTTTGCAAAACAAGAGTCAAATAACATTACCAAGTATTCAATTAAAAAAGTCCAAATGGCTTTTTGCTAATAGTTACTTATGCTATTATTTAAGTTTTTAATATTACTTTCCGTTAAATTTAGTTACTTTCTAGTGCTATATTTGTTTAAATCAATATAGTTAATAGTTTTTATTTTTTTATGTATTGATTATATCTATAAATATCCAATAAGGATGGTCGTTAGTGTTATTGCAATGTTGTCATTATGATTATAATGCTACTATTGGTGTTCGAAAATGTTATTAAGTAGTAAGTACTATGTTGTATGATGTCTTATACTAACATTGGCTATTAGCTTCAATTTTACATTCTACTTTTATCAATGATCACTGTTACGCCTCGAAAAGGTAGAGTCGTAACAATCCTGCCATGTGAGCCATCCTAAAATAGAAATTGACTTTATGGTTACTATCTTAGACCTAGTTCATACTAGGCATACTTAACTCTACCCCTTTGAAGAGTCTAATTAGATTTCTATTTGATATAAACCTATGGAGTAATAATTTGAAACAATTTATTAAAAATAAACTTGTAATTTGACTTTAAAAAAAAAAGTAGTTGTAAACCCCATAAATACCTATTATTTCATATATAAATTATAATATTGAAAATTACCAAGCTCTTTGAAGAGTACTGTGTAGTTTCTCTTAAAAATTAAGAAAGTTAACACTAAAGACAAAAACCAGTCATTTCTTGTTATGCCTTACACCCTATCCCAGTTTCTTAGTGCTTTAATTTTGAGTTGGTATTTATAATCCATTTAAACTTGTAAAACAACTATAGAAAAATAAGCGACAACTTGCTCAGTAAGTGAGGTAGAGATAGAGGTATACATTCAACATATCACATATAGGATTTTCAACCAAGTTAGTTAGATGAAGTATATGTATAAGCAAATTTCATCGTAGGACATTATCCAGTCCGTTGTGAGAACAAAGAAATTGCATCCGCTCTAATCTGGATCGAGAAGATTAACATCGTGCACTTGCAAATTGAAACTAAACTAGGGCATGTGCTATATAGAACACCCTCCTCTCATAACTACATTCGAACCAAGGCCCTAATCTTGCTACAGCCTCTTCCCTGTTACATAGTTTAACTAAGAGTGAAAAAGGACCATTTCAGCTATCTTTATTGAAAGGAGTCCATGTTTGGCTTGAAAATCCTAACTATTACCCTTAATAGGTTGCAATACATATCAAGTTAAGTGTTAAGCCGAGTTAAAGTTAGTTTATTTTTAGGGTGATTAACTAAACTCAAACAATTTAAGCATAATTGTCATAGAATAATCATAACATGGAGCTTAGCTCTCATCATAGCAAATTGAATCTCAAACACAAGTACTATATACACATAAACAATTAACTATAATCACAAGCAAATACATACCAAAGTTTTCAAATATTCTGAAAGAACAACTTCAAATGCTGTGAAGCATTGATCCCACTTACCTATCCGAATGCTCATTATGGAATATTTATATCTTTGATGCTTTGCTTACTAAGAGATCTTATATATGCGAAACCTAGATTTAGTTTTCATAAAGGTTACGAAAACGTTAGGGTTCTATCTAATCTTATCTCCTTCTGAAGCTATATATATAAATGTATATATCTAAGGTTTATTATTATTTTCCTTATATAGTGAAATATAGTTTTATTATATAAGTTAAGTTAAGTTGTTAAGTATCGATAATATACGTAGTTATACTATTACATATAATATATCATTTCGACCTCATCGAAAAGTACTTTAATCAGTTCAATTACATTTCAATTACGATAATGTTATTGTAGTTCATAAATTCTCACAATAGTTCAAAGATATAAATTATATTACCTAGAATTATCTGATTTTAGTAGAAGCAGTGTCATTAGATTCGTATATACCTAACAATACATATTACAAACTCTATTTTAAGAGATGACTTATAAAATGTATTTCTGGTTTTATATTA
Source organism: Lumnitzera racemosa (assembly GCA_024138005.1). Taxonomy (NCBI): domain Eukaryota; kingdom Viridiplantae; phylum Streptophyta; class Magnoliopsida; order Myrtales; family Combretaceae; genus Lumnitzera; species Lumnitzera racemosa. Next base: position 65,548,370 of record JAMXBC010000011.1, read on the forward strand.
TATATACACGCTCCTACAATAAGTCTTGTTATATTTATTTATTTTATGTAAATGGACTATATTTTATATAATTTGCTAATATAGCTTAATAATATATGTAATATCTAACTCTAATATGTGTATATTATGACCTGTCCATCTAATTATCACTAAATAAGTTAAAAAATTAATTTTCACCACATCTGACCAATATGTACATGTGTATATTTTATTTCAATATTTATCATATTTTAACATATTATTACTAAAAACGTGTTGTAGTTATTAAATTAGGCTATTTTACCATTAAAATTCATGATAAATAGCTCAGGTTATTAAATAATTTTCCAAAAATTTCTATAGGTTCCTAAAAATATAGGACATTGAGTTGGTATGTGGTTTCATCCTATCAATTTATCGCCTATATATACATATTTATATTTTTACCCTTAAATTTATGATTAATTACATAAATAATATCATTTTTATGAAAAATAATTTCCAACAATCCCCAATATCACTACAAGTGTCAAAAGGTTAGTAATTGCTAATTTCATTAGTTAATTTAATAAAAATATATTTATTTCCTCATTTAGCCTTATTTTAGTCATTTTTAGGGTCAAAAAAATATAACAATCATTAAAATACATAAATAAAAAATTAGGCTACATAGTAATTAACTATATGTACTATGTATTCTATAGAATAATTTTGAGCTAAAAACTATATTGTTTAGTATATTTATTTTGAAAATTAAAATTCAGATGAATAATAACTTTCTTAAGTAAGTACGTAAAATAATCATAATTTTATGAAAATAAAATTACAACATGAAAGTATACCTAAAATATCCTAAAGATAAAAATTTTCATAATTTTTTTACTTAATTTAATATTTTTAGAAATTATAAGAAAAACGTGATAGAAAATTAACCAACATATTCGTTAATGCTCTTGCCACCATTGGCTAGTGGGGGTCTGTCGATTAGCAAGACTACAGGTTGCTTTGCCTAGGTTTGGTGAGGCTCCATGTCAGGTCACTAGATGGTTAGAGATCTACGTTAGGTTAGTACTTTGCTCTATTTTCTTGTCTAATTTTTCTTTTTGTTTTTTTGAAATTTTCTCGAGTGGTCCTAGTTACTAAAGTGTACAATCTAAACCCAGGGACATTATTTATAAAAATTAGAGGTAGATGGATTTTTTTTTTAATTATTAAGAATTTTTTATTTAATTTACAAGTGTCCAATTAATAGGATGAAGTGTCAAATTTTTATTAAATCATTTTTGATGCAGCCGCTTATCCTTTTTAAGCTGCTCCATATTTAATCCAATCATATTCCGAGTTTTTTTTATAATTTTAGATAATATTTTAGGGTATTTTGGTATTTTATGTTAGTATTTAATTATTTTATTAATATACCGGTATATATCTTATATATATCATACATGTAATGAGTAATTATATACATGTAATCATGTTTCTAACATGTCTTTTATTTTTGAGATATTTTTCCTATTTAATTTTGCGAATTTATTGCTTATTATGCATAATTATATAATTTTATGTTAATTTACGGATATAATTATTATATATACTAGGTATACTTCTAAAAATACGTATATACTCATATAGTATATTGTGCTTTATTATTTATTTTTATAATATAATTAAAATATCTCTAAGTTTTCGTTATATTTTGAGCTTAGTTTTAGAGATTTCGATCATTGTTATACTATATTAAATAATCACACTTATAAGGTTAAAATTGGGATTTTTTTGTCGTTATTTTTTAAATCTAATTTCACTAAGTCAATTCAACTAACTTTTTTAACTTAGTTGTAAAGTTTAGGCTTAATGAAATATATTTCCTCAAAAGCCCTAAATCTAAGTATGGTTGCCCTAAATGTAATTTTAGAGATTCATATAAAGTAAATCCTCACTATTTGATTATATTCTTGATATCTTATCATAGTTTTTACTTCCAACCGTATGGAAATTCCTCGATTAAGGTTATTATATTTCTCGTGAGTTTCTAACTTAATTGATTTACTTTTTCGAATGTCTTAAATCAATTGTTGACCCTAATTGCATAAAAATAGAGCTTTACCCTAGTATTCAAATGTTCATGTCTTGATTACTAATTTATAGGATATCACTATTACTTGTTGATTCATATAACGGTTTCTAAAGATGTTATCAAGCTACAGTAGGTGAATTGTGCATGTTATTTTACATCTACATGGTCGATATGCCATCAATAATTTTAGATTGAAGTTCACTTGTTGCCTTAGTGATTATCAAAAGGGATGTGGTTCTTGTTGCCATAGTGATTTTGTTTTTTCATTTCTTTTTTCAATAAATAGTGTAGATATTTAATTTTTGCCCCTCTATAGTCTTAATATTTATTTTTACAAAAATGGGTCCTAATTAAAAAAATAATAATAATAACAAAAAATTAATTAAAATTAAAAAATTAAAAATTAATTAATAATGAAAATACCAAAAAAATAAGAAAAGGAAAAATTATAAAAATTTCGTAGATTTTTAGGAAGTAATTTATATTAGGAATAATTAGTTTTAGTTTAGTTAAAAATTTTAGTTTAGGGAATCAGATAGTTTAAATATAATTTAATGGTAATAAATGTCAAGATACAGGTCAACGACCTAACGGATAAGTATTGGAGTATTAGGGTGGATTTAGTTTGAGGTCTTGGGTGGATAATCAAATCATATGAATCTAGTTAAATCATATTTGAATTGAATTTAAATCTAGTTTAATGGTTATTAAATTGGATACGATAAGATATGATAGAATTTGATTTGGACTCTATAAAAAGAAAAATAAAGACGGGAGGAAAAAAAAATCGGCTTCACCCATAATCCCTACCGCAATTTAACCCAACAAAAACACGACAGCAACATAACCCCAAATCGCCACGCTACAGAACAGTCCAACTGTACAAATTCCCATATGACAGACATACACTGCATAATCCACGATCAGCCTTACTTCTTCATCACCTGATCACTCCAAGCCACGTACGCTTTATTCGTGGCAAACCTGAAGCCAACCCAATAGCATCGACCAGTCCTCAAGTTCACCATCCACAGATCTACCGAATCCTCGCAATCTTCGATCAGCCGCGACAGTCCACGCTTGCGAAAGCTACACACACGCCACACGACTTAGTGCAGCACGCCGCACAGCATCTGATCGAAGATCCTCCTACACTAATTAGAAAATTAGCACATTGCCGAACACCGAAGCACAACACATACAGTCACTTTGCCTGCCGTCCACATTGAAACATATTAACCCACCACGCTATAGGAGATACTCATTCAACAACCACTTTCGCACACATACGCTGTAGCACAGCAACGATAATTCGACGATCCCCTATACTGTCCTTAGACCATCGCCTGCACATACGTACACCTGGCTCCACACCGATCAGTACTGAAATTCACAACACTGCACTTCACTACGTTGCTTCACACGCTGCTGCAACGAACCGACCACACAGATACATTACTGTATGCATCCAAAGTAGTACTCAATCGCGATATACCGTCGATCCACTGTACGATTGCGACACTTCATTATTGTCTACATAACAGCAAGGTAGTGACGCCAATAAATAACTCCGACGCTAACAAGCGATTGATGCTAAAACTCCACCGACCATTCTGACAAAGCAACGACCGAATGTACGCATGTCCACTATTGGCAAAAGGCAGTCCCACACTATAGCCGAAAAGCAAGGTACGGTTGCTTAATAGATTTTGTATTATTATATTGCTATTATTATGTTATTATATTGTTAATATATTAGTTTAGGATATGTCTTCGGGCTAGATTAAGCATATTATATTAATTTTTGTAGATAATTATTTAATAGTAATAGTGTAAAGATGTATATATATATATATATGTATATATTACCTTAGGATTTTTTTTTAGAATTAAGTCTTTTAGAAATCCTTACATAGAAAATTGTTTTTGAAAATAAAAATTAACAAAAGGAATTTTTTACAAAAATATCATAGTATTTTAGAAAGTCTTTTGATCACTTACGAGTTAGAACCTCTTTAGATTTTTTTTTTAAATAAACCAAATTAATTAAAACGTATTGAACGGTTTTTAAAAATTAAAATTAACAAACATACTAAAGGTTTTTAGAAAGAACTACGATCGTCCAATCCCGGCTAGCGGGTACGTAGATACCTTCGGGGCGATGATAAAATATGTAGAAACTTAGGTTTTTTTTTTCTTTTGATTTTATTTATTTATTTTTTTAAATATTATAATTAAAAAATAATCCTAATTCCGGTAAATAAATAGTGGTACCCGTTAAGGTTTAATAGGTTAGCCCCCGAATTCGGAACCCTCTGGTTCTTTATTAAAATTAAAATCGAAGACCGGTAGATAAATCTTAACCAATCCACCCAATTAGTTACGGTTGAGTAGTGACTCCAAAAATTATTTTCAATAAAAAACCAAAATTTCTCAATTTCTTTAGTCGAGGATTAATATTAAATGGGTTAGGGTTTAGTATTAATCAAGAAATGAGAAATCAATTTTAAATAAAAATCGAAAAATTAGGCTCGATAAATAGCCTCAGTGATTTTGCATCAACATATTTTTTTTAACATTTTCACTATGTTATCTAACCTTACGTTAAGGTTGCAAAATACAAAACCTTATGTATAGTGATATTATAAAGCAAAGAAATCATCCTTTTTTTTTTAAGTTGAACGTTGTGAAAAGGGGAAAAAATCCAATTTAAAAAAAAACATTAAAAAAGTTTTATTCAAAGTAATCTAAGTACAAGGTAATTAAAATCATATCTTCAATAGTATATTTTAAATTGCTGTAGAAACATGCATGCAAAACACAATTTCAATTGCATAAATTACTAACCCAAAAAAAAAAAATTGCTTTAGTTAAAATCTTATCTTAAAGATAGATTTTATCAAGTTATAACCATCAATGTGTTGAGGCCCACAAGTTTGAAAAAAGTGAGAGTGTTTAACTTTAGCTTAATGTAAAGTAAGTAGCATCAATTAGCTATTTGTTTGTAAGCTGAGGTATTTTTTAAAAGCAGTTTTGGCTTACCATGAGCAAACTGGTTGAGAACTGATGCCACTCTTTTTATAATGGCCATGGCAAACCAAAACTAGTTGAGATAGTTAAGCCTACTAAACATATGGGGGCCTATGATAATGTTAGAGAGTATTCCTTAAGATGGAAGGGCTTGGAATTGTCCTAGAAAATTAAGATGAGAAAAAGCTAGCAAGCCATCCATAATACGAGTAAATATGGAGAGATAAAGGATGGTTAAGTACTGCACGAGTACATGAGGAGATATTGTAAGCCCTGAAGCCAAGCCAAGCCAAGTAACCGTAGGGTTGAACTTAGAACCCAAGGTTTAGAGTGATCGGTTAAAGGATCCGATCAAACCCAAATTATAAATTATTGAGAGGAATATTAGTAAAACTGACCCCGTAAACTTGAATTTAAGAAAATAAGTAATAAAATAGGAGACTATAAAATTTTCAAATTTTAAGCGTAATAGGTATTAATTATTGAAAATGTGGAAAGTGTAATGAAATAACTAATAAATTACTAGAGATAGATTATATGTATACTAAAAATTTTAGAATGACCAAAATAATATTTAGGAATGTTCACGTGTACCCCACATGTATTTACGTGTAGATAAAAATACGCGTAATTATCTAAATTAGCCTAAAACTAAGCAAATAATTATAGAAAAATCAGAAAAAATCAGAAGAGGATAAGCTGCAATAAGATCAGGTCATGGTCAACAAGAAAAAAAAAACCAATAAGAATTTGACAAACAAAAAGCCAAAAATCAAGGAATTGGGGCAAAATCCCATCAAATTAATGCACATTAATTTCTACAATTGTCTATAAATAGGGAAAAAAATTCTAGAAGTCATTTGGTCGGTTTAGGATCTGAAAAAAAATCAAAACACTGAAAAAATCGAGAGAAAATCCAGAAAAAAAAGAAAGAAAACTGTGCAGATTAGGCAAGTAAGCTTAACCCACCACTCACCACCACCTAGCATCGAACCACCACTCACCACCACCTGAGATCGAACCACCACCACCACCCTACATTAGAACCACCGCCTGGATCGGCCGACAACCTTGAACCGGGCTTGGACGGCCAGAAAGCTTTGGACCGGTTAGTCTTTTCAATGACCCGATTTTGAATAATTTTGTAAAATTAGTTATTTTGCCCAGAAAATTATGAAACTTGTTATTCTGAGGTTTTATTGCATGTAGATTAAGGGAAAAATAGTGATTTAGTTTAATTAAATCTGTAATTATAGGGTCCCTAACAAATTGCTCAAAACAGAGCATGACTAAATTGGAAAATAAATATTCTTAGAGATGTAGTTTGGAGTTCAAAATTTTTCTGTAAGATGATAATATGATGTAGAACAGTGCTATGAAGCCATTTTTTTAAAATTAATTTTCAAAATTTTTAAGTTAATTTTTATCCTTATAATGATGGAAAAATTGGGTGATTTAGGGTTAATTAGGTAATTAGGATGTTAATTACTGATTAGGATATTAATTATATGTTTAAAGATGTTAATCTCTGAAGTGAAATCCTAATCCTAACCTTTAGGTATTAAGTATGGTTAATTAGGGAAATTAGGTAAGTAATATAAGAAATTAGTAATATGTGATATTGTAAATTAATAAATCTAAAAAAATAGAGTTATTTAGATAATAATATAATAGAAATCAGAAAAATAATAAATCTGAAAATAATAATTAATCTTAAGAAAAAGTCTCAAAATGTAAGATTTTTACACATCGAGAATAAATCCGATACCGCGATTAGGGTTAGCGTGTACCAAATAGATTAGAATACCAAATTACGACCCAATAGGATATTTGGACACTTGAGCTTAATGTGATTAATTTCACATTAGGATTTGAGCATATTTTAGGCTTAGAAATCAAAGTTTAAAACTTCATTTAGGATTTGGACACAAAAATAGAGTACACGAATCATTAGGATGTAATGGGTATACACGGACAAAAATGAATTAAAATATAACTTAGAATATGAAACCGTAAATTTTAAGTACTAAAAAGACCTATTTGTATTATAGGACATCCAGAGATAAAATCAGTTTGCGATTAAGGGATCAAGCGATCGAGCAAATCCAATTAAGTTGGGTTATTGCTTATTGTAATAGAGTACTAGTTTTATAGTACTCGGAGACTTATGCTTGTATATGATTGTGATTGTAAGTAGTTTACGCATGTGTTTGATGTATCTGGATTCGTGCTGAATTTGTATTGTGAGTAATTTTGTGACTGATTGAATTGGTATGAAATTGTTTGAACACCCTAAACGGAATTTAATATCAGTCGACCCCAAATAATAAATAATGTCACGCATTGCAACTCGTTAGGGGATTATAGGATTCTCCAACCAAATACCGACCCCTTCGAAAAGGATAGCGCAAGATTGCAAAATAGTCCCTTCTTCATCCTTAGTCGAACTAAGTGACAGGAGAGGAGGTCGCGGCGAGGGTGAAGTCAATGGTTCGAAGGTAGTCACGGGAGGAGCGAGGTCTCCATTGCACAAGCTTGAGTTTAGTTGTGACCTGCTGCATAACATGGAACTCCTCAACCCGAATTGGAGCGGGTGAAATTTCTCTGATTTCACAACGGACCGGACTACGTTGTGTGACGACACTTGATTGTTGCATTTCGTGAAAATAATTGTTTGATAACCCTATTTGTGCTTGTATGCATTCATGAGTCTCCAATTCAACTTACTGAGCTGTAGTTGCTCATACCCTTATAGATCCTTTTGCAGGTTCTGATTTCTGAACACTTAAAGCACTATGCCACCCTACAATTACCCAGAGGTTAGTCTGTTGGAAGCCAGGGGTATGAGGATCAAGTTACTTAGTATAGTGTTTAACTAGAGTGACTATGTAATTAAGAATGAAAGACTGGCAGTTATTCTGTAATCTAGTAAACTGTTATGTTATGTAAAAACTTCCTGGGAAGCTTTGTGGACTTATATATATATATAATATTGTACATGTTGTTAGAAATTTGAACTATTTATCCTATTCGTAGTTTAATTGTTCATCGGACTGTTTACTTCAAAGCGAGAAGTCGTCGACGCCTTGTGTAGATCATGTCTATGGTAGGCACTGTGAGGCCAGTTACTATCATACAATGGTTTACAAGGCGAGACTATTGCGACTCTACGACTTCGGGGCGTAACAGATATGAACCTCTTATCTCATGACAAGTGACATTAGAGTGAAAATGTTCCAGTCCAGACAAGCTACCTAAATATTACTTAATTTGCTAAATGAAAAAGGTAATTCTTGTTGACATATGGGCTCATGTAAATGAAACTCAAGAGGAGGAATGGCCATTAGGTGAAGGACATCGTTGTTACAGGAGGCAACCGTATCACGAGTTACATTATAACAAGACCTTACTTAAATCCTTAAAAATTGAAATAAATTTTAATAGGTAGATAGACTTATTGGACCATTCAAGAAAAAACGACCTTAAAGGATAGAGGAATGGGTGAGGGCGTAAAGGAAGCCTGAAGTTTTGGCAGAGTTGATCTTGGTGAGTTAGGCAACATAAGTAGTATCGGTAATCTTTCAGTAGAGGGTAGTAGCAAAGAGTTGGCTTTACATTAAGGGCATTGTGGATTTTGAAGAGAGAGAATATCAAGGTCCATGAGTTTAAATGAAGTGAGGGTATTTAACTGAAACTTAACGTGAAGTGAGTTGTGTTAATTGAAGGTTTGTTCATAGGATGAGGTATTCTCTAATGGTGAGCTTAATCTCCTATGAGTATACTAGTCAAAATCTGATGTCGCTCTGTTGATGATGACCATGGCAGGTGTAAGCTCTAAAGTTAAGTCAAGAGACCATAGGATTAAACTTAGAACACAAGGTTTAGGAAGATCGGTTAAAGGATCTGATCAAACCCAAATTATAAACTATTGAGAGAAATATTAGTAAAAATGACCCCGTAAACGTGAATTTAAAAAAATAAGTAATAAAATAGGAGACTATACAAATTTTCAAATTTTAAGTATAATAATTACTAATTATTGAAAAGGCGAAAAGTGTAATTAAATAACTAATAAATCACTAGAAATAGATTATATGTATACTAAAAATTATAAAATGACCTAAATAATTATTAGGAATGTTCACATGTACCTCACATGTATTCATATGTAAGTAAAAATACGTGAAATTACTTAAATTGGCCAAAAACTTAATAAATAATCAAAGAAAATTATTAATTAATTGTGGAAAAATCAGAAGGGTATGGAATGATGCAAATCTGGTCGTAGTAGGTCAAGATCTGAAAAAGAAAAATTATCCAATTAGAATTAAGCAATACAAAAGCCAAAAATTAAGGAAATGGGGCAATATCATGTCCAGTTAATGCATATTAATTACCAAAAATGTCTATAAATAGGGAACAAATTCAAAAAACTCCTTTGGACAGTTTAGAATCAGAGAAAAATAAGGAACTTAAAAAATTCAAGAGAAAATCTAGAAAAAAAAAAGAAGAAAAGGAAACTGTGCAGTTAGGGCTAGTGAGCCAAACCCATACCTCACCACCACCTGAGACTGAGCTACCACCATCACCCCACTTCAGCCCCATCGTCTAGGTCAGCCGATACACTTGGACCAAAGTTGGACAGCCAAACAAGCATAGAACCGGTGAGTCCCTTATTTGCCCTGATTTTGTAAAATTAGTTATTTTGCTTAGAAAATTATGAAACTTGTCATTATAAGGTTTTATTGTATGTAGATTTAGGGGGGAATAGTGATTTAGTTTAATCACGTCTGCAAATATAGAGTTCTTAATAAATTAAGTAAAGCCGAAATAAATAGGCTTAAGAGTGTAGTTTGGAGCTCTATTTTTTTCTATAGAATGCTTATGTGATATAAAATAGTGCTATGAAGCCATTTTTCTAAAATTAATTTTTGAAAATTTTAAGTTAATTTTTAGCCCTAAAACGATGGAAAAATTGGGTAATTTTGGGTTAATTAGGTGATTAAGATACTAATTACTGATTTAGATGGTAATTAGATATTTAGGGATGCTAATCTCTGATGTGGAAACTTAATCCTAACCTTTGGAGTATTAAGTATAGTTAATTTAGGAAATTAGGTAGTTATTGTAAGAAATTAGTAATATGTGGAATTAAAAATTAATAAATCTAAAAAAAATTACGATTATTTAGATAATATTATAATAAAAATTAGAATAATACTAAATCTAAAATAAGATTTAATTTTAGGTAATTGTATAAAAATGTAAGATTTTCTCTCATCAAGGATAAATTCGATATTCCAATTAGAAATAGTATGTATCAAATAATTTAGAATACTAAATTAAGACTCAATAGGATATTCAAATACTCGAGCTTAATGTGATTAATTTCACATTAGGATTCGAGCATATTTAGGACTTAGGAATCAAAACTAGAATCTAATTTAGGGTCTGAACCTCGAAGTAGAGTAAAAAGAATTATTATTATATAATAGGTATACATGGAAAAAAAGTTAAATTATAACTTAGAATATGAATCCTTAAAGTATAAGTACTAAAAAAACCTATTTGTATTATAGGACATCCAGAGACAAATCGGCTTCCAACTAAGTGATCAGGCGATTGAGAAATTCTAAGTAAGTTGAGTTATTACTTATTGTAATAAGTAAACTTACGCATGTGTTTGATGTATCTGAATTCGTGCTGAAATTGTGATATGATGGATTATGTATTATGAGTGAATTGGTGTGAATTGTTTGAAAACTGTAAATGAAATTTAATCCTATTCGACTTTAATGACCAAAAATGCCATGCGGTGCAACCTGTTAGGAGATCATTAGGATTCTCCAACCAAATGCCGACTCTTTTGAAAGGAATAGCGTATGATTGCATAATGGTCCCTTTTTCATTCTTAGTTGAACTAAGTGACAGGAGAGGAGGTCACGGCAAGGGTGAAGTGTTCGAAGGTAGTTGCGGGAGGAGCGAGGTCTCCATTGCATAAGCCTGGGTTTAGTTGTGAGCTGCTACATAACATGGAAACTCCTCAACCTGGATTGGAGGGGGTGAAATTTCTCTAATTTCATAACGAATTAGACTACGTTGTGCGATGACACTTGATTGTTGCATTGCATGAAAATAATTGTTTGATTATCTTGTTTATGCTTGTATGCATTCATGAGTCTCCAATTCAACTTATTGAGCTGTAGTTACTCATACCCTTATAGATCCTTTTGCAGGTCCTGATTTCTGAACACTTCAAATATTATGCTGCCCTACAATTACCTTAGAGGTTAGTCCTTTTAAAACCAGGGGTGTGAGGAACAATTTACTTAGTAACAATGTGTAACTAGAGTGTCCTTGTAATTAAGGATGAAAGACTGATAGTTATTATGTAAATTAGTGAACAATTATGAATATGTAGAATTTCCTGGGAAGTTCTGTAGACTTTACATATAATTATACATGTTTATTAGAAATTTGTAATATTTATCTTAATTATAGTTAAACTTTTAATCGGACTGTTTACTTCAAAGCGAGGAATTGTCGACGCCTTGTATAGATCATGTCTATGGTAGGCACTATGAGGCCAGTTATTATCATAGAATGGTTTACACTGCGGGACTATTGTGATTCTACGACTTCGGGGCGTAACAGCAGGTCGAAATCAATTAAGATAGTCAAACTTCTCAAACATATGGAGACCTATGACAATGCTAAAGGGCATTCCTTGAGATGGAAGGGCTTGGAATAATTTTGAAAAATTATAAGGGGAAAAGGTTAGACTGCCATCCATAATATTAGCAAATATGAAGAGATAAATGATGGTTGAGCACAGAACGAGCATTTTAAGCAAAGGAACCTTTGGTCTCATAATAAATGCACTGCTTCCTCCTTATTTTACATCTGTAGTTCCTCTCTTAAAAAAAAAGAAAGAAAGATATGCTCAAATTTCCTCCTTTGGAAAATGAGGGATAAAAAAACACTTATTACATACTAAAATTAACTAAATCTATTGGTCTAATCTCATCATTGTCGCATTAAGGGCTCCATTTCACTGATTTTTTTTTTAATTTCATAATCTCTTTTAAACCCTAATTTCTATCAGCAACAAAGGTTAATCTTTCCTTTTTTTCTTCCAAAATTTTGAGTTATTTGCCAAATATAATTATTGTAGACATGTTAGGTTGTGAATATATGAATGTAGTATAGTAGAGATTGTTTGTTGGATTGAAGTTGTATTATGGAAAGAAAATTCAATAGCATATTAATTATTCAAACAAGAGTTTGAATGGTTTTTGTTAATAGTTATTTATGATATTATTCAAGTTTTTGATATCATTTTTAGTTAATTTTAGTTACTATCATATTATATTTTGTTTAAATTATTATAGCTATTAATTTTAGCTTCTTCTATATTGATTATGTTTGTAAATATCTTGTAAGATAGCTCTTGGTTTTATTGCAATGTTGCAATGGTGATTATGATATGTTATTAATGTGAGAAGATGTTATTAAGAATTGTGTAGTATGATGTCTTATATTAACATTGGTTGGTGGTTTCAGTTGTGCATTTTAAGATTTATTGATGATTACTCAGGTATTCATGTAACATAATTACTTTATAGCGATGTTATCGAGTTATTGAGAGCTAATTGTGCATGTTATTTACATCCATGTGATTGATAATGTGATTAAAGTTTGCTTGTTGCTTTTATGATTATCAAGGAGGTGGTTCTTGTGTTATTTCTTTTTTATGTAGTGCTGGTGACTTTAGAATATGGTTGGTTCTTATGTTATTGAAACTTGTTAATAAGTTGTGTTGTATATTATTTTGATATTTCTCGATTAATTTGGCTAATTTTCTATTTTGCGTTCATATATTGAATTGAAAACTAGTAAGCCAAAATGGATGAGGTTTAAGTGACTTGTTATATTTATAAAAATACTATGGGTAGTAATTATAGGGTATACCGTAATAGATGCTTCAAAGTTAGGGGTTCTTATGATGTAAGCATGAGTAGTTAGTAGGTATTATATGTAATCATCTTTGAATGGGTAAGATAACCTACTAAATTAAGTTAATCCACCACAAGTATTCCTTTGAACAAAGTAGTTGAGCTTATTTGTATATTATATTTATGAATGACAATTAAGATATGCACCATTTTTTATGAAAATATAATGAGACTGGTGATTTGATGGAGGAGTCATATGTGAAAATACATGAGATCGAGTTGCACATTGCACTTGACAATGATTTTCTATAGGATACTTATTATGTTGGTCTAGTTGAATCCTTAGTCTACGGTCCTAACTTAGTCCTGCAACTCAAAGGGCATGAAGTTGTCATTGTCTCCCAAAAACAAATATTCTTAATTCAAGCAAATCCAATAAAGAGATTGACAATGAGGCTAAATTAGCTTATGTAAATCCTTCTAAAGATTTTAACACAGATAATACTGATGATAATAAAGAGGAAAGCAAATGTTGAGTTAAGGCACTCTGATGACTCTTATAAGTGGCAAAGGGAGAATGGTTTATCTACTCAAGTTCTATAATAACAAGGTATTGCTTATAGTGACAAACTTTTATGTATATATATGTACTTCATCTTATTTCATTATATTTATTTACAGATTAGTATTAATAAATTATCTTTACTTATAGTTTTGTGTTATATAACTTATTAATATTTCCCTTGTTGCTTTATCTCACTTGTTTTATCATGAAGATCTAACAATGTTTTTTACTCTCATAAAAGTTTCTATATCTAAGAATTAGGGAAGGAATATGGGTTTTTCTATTGTTCAACTTATCGCATAACACATGAACAAATATCAACTAACATCTTCAATAAAACGAATCCCCTTAATAATGGATATAACCGCAAACTTATCTCTTTAAAAGATACATAATTATAAATTTCATAATATCCAACTTGTGTTTTCAATTACAAAAATTTCTCTATAATGTGTATGTTTTTTTACAATAACCAATCATCTAATATGTCTCCAATTAATAAGTATAAATTGATAAATTAAAAACTTTGAGCATATATATGTATCTATAATAACTCTTCATACTTAATGATTAAAATTTATCAGAGTAACATGTACCTTTTGACTAAATTTTGAAGGCTAAGACTTGTCCCACTTTTTACCTACCCTTTTATACCTTACCACCCTAAAGGTCAATTCGTAGATCCTTTAATTATAAAAACCTAAGTTCTAATCTGTATAAAACTATAATACCTTGAACATGAGATGCAACTACTTTGCCATGCATTTATACTTTACTACCCTAAAGGTCAATTCTTAGATCCTTTAATTATAAAAACCTAAGTTCTAATACCGTATAAAACTATAATACCTCGAACATGAGATGCAATCGCTTTGCCATGTATTTATACTTTTGCATAAATATGCAAAGGGTAAATTGTTAAGTACTACAAATATTTAATAGTCTCTAGACTCTTAATTATTAATGTCTTATAAATTATATGGTTTAATTATTTTATGAAAACTAAGTTTCACTATATACAGTTGTACCTCCAACCTTGCATTGGAGTCTAAGCTACATAAAAAACCTTAAATTAAACATGTCAAACGGGATAGTTGTGAAATCTAATACAAGTTACTATGCAAACACACATATGCAATACCATACACAAGCCTATGATTAATAATGAAGCAAATGGTTGATTTATTTTATGAATAATATTAATTTGTCAAATAACACAATTTTAATAACTAGAATTAGGAATACTCATATTCCACTTTCACACTAATAATGGATTATAGCTTATAACAATAAATAATTGGCCCATAACCAATAATACTCCAAATAACAGTTTAATATCTAATAACGATAATTGGTTAGATTATAATCCATAATAACAATAACCAATATCCAAATATCAACGAATACAAACTAGAGCCCATAAAAACTTGAACCACAACTTGGTATCTAATAAATTTCATAAGCATAAACACCATAATGATTAATCAGTCTAAATATCCATTAGTTATGTTTATTTACCTTAACATACACAATCATCAAATGGTAGCAATTATTATATGTGATGCATCCAAAGCTTTGATAATACTACGTATTAAGATCAATGTGTAATCCAGTAAAGAATGTAGATCAATACCTTATGATAAATATCATATACTTGATCTT
Source organism: Lumnitzera racemosa (assembly GCA_024138005.1). Classification (NCBI taxonomy): domain Eukaryota; kingdom Viridiplantae; phylum Streptophyta; class Magnoliopsida; order Myrtales; family Combretaceae; genus Lumnitzera; species Lumnitzera racemosa. Next base: position 65,563,638 of record JAMXBC010000011.1, read on the forward strand.
TAATTTAATTCCTTCATTTATTTAAGCAATTAAGAGCTTGTCGTGTATAGAGTTGAATTTCCACTTTTAATCACGATAAAAGCTAAAAGGATCTAATTACCAACTTAAAGGAAGGTTGGTCAACTACCATAAGGTAGGTTGATTTGTTGTAATTTGTGCATAATATGTTAAGACACTTTTGATATCTTTATGAATATTATTTATAAAAAGTAAGTATTTATCGTATTTATATACTTTTCTACTAATATATATTTTACAATAAAGTCCTATAGATAATTAAAATATGCATGGAATTATAATAAATGTGTATTATTAGTGAGACTCCATGATATTGTATTATCTAAAAGTTGTTCTTAGTTAAATGAATATCTAGAGGAGATATAGATATTTAGACCAACATGTTATTTAACTAAGGTCATTCTTAATGGATTAAGGAAAAGATATCCGAGTTATACAAGTAGATTCCCAAAGTTAAATGGGTACGTTGGACACGATTACTAATAGAGGACACCACATGATTAATGTCATTAGTTTCTCTTCTATATGAACAAGCGTAAATAATCTCTACACTTAAGAACTTCATATATCCTATACATGGAATGTTGTGCTTTAATGCCATTAAACATAATCTTTATTTAGATTATAACTAGTATGGTTATTGGGTACGACATGAAATATAAAGAGGACAGTGATAAGTTAAGATAAAATTCATTACTTTCTTGGATTAGAGAGTTAATCTTTAGGGCTGCTTGATTAAGATAATAGTGACTTGTAAGCTCGTAGTCATAACAAGTATTATTGAGTTTATTTTATGTTGGAAACCAAGAAAAACGATTAAACATTGATGATATGATATACAATGGTTTAATTAGGATATTATTTGATGAAGAGATTTAATTATACAATAATCGGTTCATAGTGGTTTATCGTTTACACCTTTTCTATTACGTTGAATAACCAATAATTGTTGCTAGATAGTTAATTTAGTTTATATTTAAATAGACATTACCTTCGCGTATGAAAACTTAAAGGGTTGCTCGTTATAACATGATTAATGGGTACAAAGTTTTTTAAAGAAGTTTTGGTTGTCAATATTTCTTTCGAAACTAGAATAAATTGATTTGAAATAATAAATTAATTGAAAGCAATTTATTTTTACCGTACAGAATATATTTATGGGAAGAATTACAGTGGAGGGGATGAACGTTTTAAAAAATTCAAGTAAGAGATGAACGTTTTATAAAGTGATTAAAATAAGAGATAAACGTTTCAAAAAATTTAAATAAGAGATCAACATTTCATAAAGTGATACTATTATGAATCTCTCATTTGAATCACTTTGTGAAATGTTGATCCTTTATTCTGCACTTATTGACTGAACATAGCAGTGCGTGCGCGATAACAACGACTGAGCAGATCCACACTCGACAGCTGCAGTCGTCTGTACATCACCAGAACACCGTCGCTGTCTACTTTATCCAAAAACAACAACTGCTACTCTACCACTGTGACTTCACAACGAATCCATAACGATAAGCCCCGACGTCGATTTGTACATTCCACAATCTGATAGCATCGTTGCTCCGTTTACGTCATTGTCGTGCATGAACAAGCCAGGTTCAATTTTTCCAAATCTTAGATTTCTTATTTTATTTCATTTATTTCATTCTTTTATTTATTTATTTATTATTATTATCACTATATTATTAGTTCCTTAGTTATTTGATACAGAATATGTGTATATGACTATATTAGTTTAGGTGACTCATTAGTATTAGTTTTTTTATATATATTAAGTAAGTTACGTAATATTACTAATCTATTTAGGTAGATAATTGTTTGATGATAATAGAATATATATATATGTATATTAGTTTTGGAATTTTTAAGATTTGTTTTTTAGGATTTCTTACTTAGAAAATCAAATTTTTTTTAGAAGTAAAAAATAACAAAAAATCTATAAATTGTTTAAGATGTCTTAGAGATTTTTTTTTTATCATTTACGACTTAGGACCCCCTTTAGATTTTTTTTTTTTTTTAAATAAACCGAATAAATTAAAACGTAAATTTGGACGGTTTTTAAAATTACAATAAATCAACACACTAAAGATTTTTCGAAAGAACTATGATTGTCTGATCCCGATTAGCAGGTAAGTAGGTACCTTCGGGGCGACGATAAAATATGTAGAAACTTAAGTTCTTTTTTCTTTTGATTATTTATTTATTTATCTTTTTAAATATTACAATTAGAAGAATAATCCTAACTTCGGTAAATAAATAGTGGTATCCGTTAAGGGTTTAATAGGTTAGCCCCCGAACTTAGAACCCTCTGATTCTTCATTTAAAATTGAAATCAAAGACCGGTAGCTAAATCGTAACTAATCTACCCAATTGGTTATGGTTTCTTTTCTTTTCCCGACTTCGGTCGGATAGCGACTCCAAAAATTATTTTTAATAAAAAAACCGGAATTTCTTAATTTTTTTAGTCGGGGATTAATATTAAATGGGTTAGGATTTAGTATTAGTCGGGAAATAGGGAAATTAATTTTTAAATAAAAGAAATCGAAAAATCAGGCTCGACAACAATTAAGTACCTTTTAAAGGTTATATATTTTATTATTGCCTTTTCATGTAAAAATATATATAATTTATTAATTTCATGTTTAATTACTATTGAAAAGTTCAAGGCAATTGAAAGGATATGGAATTTATTAATTTCATATTCAATTACAATCGAAAAGTTTATAAAATGAAAAGTTTCTTTTATTAATTTTAGTTAATATTTTAAAAGAGACAAGGTTAGAGAAAGAGTTCCATGATGATTTTCTATTTAGAGAAACACATAAAGAAAAGGCATAAGAGAGATATAACATTTTGCTTCTTAGTTTTTCTAATTCTAATCACAATTATCTAATAATATAAAGGCTTAGAATTTATTCTTGTTAACATATGTGTGGATCTGCTAGAGGGACTACGTTTCAAGTCCTTATAGTGAACACATTTTGAAAGCAACAAATCAGATTAAGATCACGATTAAGATCACAATTAAACTACATCCCTAAAAAGAGACTATACTTCTCATCAAGGAAAAGGTAATTTTATAATATTTTATTAACATATATATTTTATTACATGTCACACAATGGTGTTAGAGCAATTTGTGTAACGTGTAAAATATATGTTGGTATTGGCCTAGATTTGATTTATAGAATAATTGTTATGATCTGGATGAGATTAATTTATTCGTGTCTATGTTATGGATTTAATGTGAAACATGGGATCTTTTGCTTTTGGATTGAAAATATCTATATATTTTATAAGTGTAAACCGTTGTTTGATATCAATAGTGTTTTTCGATCTACAAACCTAAAAATTCCATAAATAAAGTTTTTTTTAATGAGAATTTAGTTATAATAATCTTGATTGTATATATCTGACTTAAAATAATTATTTTGAATCACTTAGTTAGTATGGTTTATGTTTTTTATGGAGTTATTATTGTTTACACATGATAATGGGCCTAAGCATAAATGGATCTTATGTGACTATTTATGGATTTATTAAATAGGGCCCATGCATCTTTCAGACGAGTTGAATTTGAAAAACGGATGTAATTTTATTTTATTTAGGTTTGCGTACCGATAGATAAAATGTAAATTGAATGTAATGGCTCTGCAAATCTAATTTTAAATTTCATTTGTACTTTGTTTTCTAAATATTTTTTTGGAAAATTAGTTTTAGTAGTAAAAATGGAAGATTAGAGGTTCGTATTCACTCGAAACATAGAGAAGTCCAGAAGGCCAAGCAAAAATTGCATCAAAGTTAATAAATTTTGGTCTCATGACCTTCAAGTGTGGGTATAGCCTTGGTCTATATTTTTTAGTTGGCCTATGATCATTACATTATTGTTTTATTATGGTTGATTTATTTATTTTATATATGCAAGTATTGTTGATGATCGATAATAGTATACATGATTGGTGAGATATAATGAAATCCCTTAAACATATTAAGTCAAGGTTCAATAATGTTGCCCTCCAATTATAAATTATAAAATAGTCAAGATTTCATATGAGTCGGTACAGCTTAGTTACAGGGTCACATTAAATAATTGTAATTTTTATAATTTATTCCTAGGTTGACATAATTGAATTGTTAATTTGTTAGCTAAGTTAAGATTGACAATTTAATGGGCAAGTATTGGGTTTTAAAGTTATACTTTGAAAGAGTAGCCCAATAGGAAATCCAAAGGTGGTATAGATTTACGATTAATGAGGTTAATTAAGGCCTACCTAAAATAATGTAATATGTAGGTACATGATATGAGGCAAGCGCACCTATCAGTTTTAATATAGCGGATGTGAGTCAGAGTCGATCCCTCAGAGATTTTGAGTACTAATATTAACTTTAACTTTATTATCTAACCGAAAAATTGTGATAAGTTGAATGAATTAAAAATACTGAAATTAACAACTAAACTACTTATGAGACTTAATTACACGAATTAGGAAGCAATAAACTACGAACGACTTCAAGTATGCAATAATGTATTTAGGAATTATTTCCTTAATGTTTAACATGTAACCTTTTTAAAATATATCCAATTCAATTTATATTATTCTTAACCGGAGGGATTCACAATTAAAGCTAATATCTTTCTCAAGCATATTAACCCTAAGCCTAAATTATTTACCGGAATCTCTTCACTTAGTAATATAATTTAGAATTGCATTAATGTGTAATGAATTCCCATACAAACAATCAACTTTCCGGAAGAAACATGTATCTTATCTCTAAGTATACATGTAATTCTCTTCAATTATGCCTAGATCTAATCATACATGTAATTTCTCAATTAAAATGCATAATATCATATATTTACAGTCTAGAATTATCAATCCACAATTAAAGAACATAATTGAATCAAGAAAAGATAGAAACTTTATTGAAATTATAATTTAATCCAAGGGTTCCATGAAACCCTAGGTTCCATAATCCTAAATACTCGAATTCTAAGCTATCATAACGAATCTAAAAACGAGTTACATAAAAAATGTAAAATAAAGCATAAAAACCCCTCTTGATTTGATGAACGATCTCTCTAATCTTAAAATCGATGTCGTTCTTGCTTCTTGATTAATGTTCTTCTCAAATCTCCTCTCGTCTCTTGTATCTCCTGTTTCTGTAATGTCTCCCTTTCTTTTGAAACCTTAAGATATCCTTTTATATGTATATTTCAAAGATTCTGTTTTCGTCACCCAACACGGCCTGGGACATGGCCGTGTCCCCAGGTCGTGTAACTTTCTGCACTAAGGCAAAATTTTCTACACAACTTCAAAATTTCATAACTTCTTCATTTGAACTCTAAATTGAGTGAAACTTGATTCATTTTCTTCGTTTTTGAGCTTAGAACGCGTTTAAACCTTGAAATCAACATTTTACTCAATTAAGTATCAATTTCTTTAAATAAAACCAAAAAATGTAAGAGAAATACTATAAAATCACCATATGAAATATGTTTAAAATCAGAGTTATCAAATTTCCCCACACTTAAGCATTTGCTTGTCCTCAAGAAAATAAATCAAAACAAAACTTTCGGAACAAGAAACACTTAATCAAAATTATATCACTATTTAGGAAACCGGTGAACAAACACACTTAACCCGTAGAAAGGTAAGAAAATCATTCTCAACTAACTTACAATAATAAAGTCAACCAATTTCATCTGACCATATTTGAATGCTCCAACAATACTTAATACTAGAGTTCACTAGTTAATTTATGAAAATAAAAGTTTACCCAAGACATTTAATCAAGGATTCTTTAACTAAAAATTAGATTTAACATCTCGTCAAACGAGAAAGAGTCATAAAAATTTTGTCCATTTGACTGAAGTGTATACAATTCTCTTTTTCATCTCACCAAGCACCATAATCTAAAACAAACACATTTTACATCCACCCATCCTCTGATCATCCCCCTAGTTCATGCTTTTGTTGAGAGGTCTTTTAAATTTACTTTATTTAAGCACAATTGTGTTGGTAGTGGGAAAGAATCTCGCTCTTCTGACGGACCAAGACCGATCCATACCAACTTATTCCTTATATTGATAGCGGGAAAGAACCTTGCTCTTCTGACAGACCAAGGCCGATCCATATCAATTTTTTTTTTCATTTGAATTGGCATTGGGGCTCAATCTCGCTCTTCTGATGGACCAAGACGAATCCTTACCAATTAAGAGAAAGGTATACATAAAAGTAAATTTAAAAATAACCATGACTAACTCTCAACTAGTGATATTGCTCTAATCTCAAGTCTTAAAATCTTAAGCAAAATAACTCGTAACTTTGCCCTCCACAAATTTGACTAATCAATTCTAGTAAAGTATAATAAGATCAATAATAATCAAGATGAAACAGTTAATTTGGCTTAATACCAGTTAATCACTTATTGCAAGTTAACTTAAAAAGTAATTGGGTCAAATATGAATAATTGGTTTCCTAAACAGTAACAAATTCATATATATCCCTTCCCCACACTTAGTAATGGACATTGTCCTCAATGTATCACAAAAAATCAGAGTAGCATGAAAAAAACAGCACAGGAAAAAGGAAACATACGTAATGAAAAGAAACTAATACTTCCCTGCTAGTTGAAAAGAAGTGCAAAATGAAGAAGCACCATCATTATTTATATCGGAGTTCACAAGTCTTGATCAACAAAAGACAACACAAAAAATTTGGAACTAAGAAGAGTGATCAGAATCCGTTTCCTCAGCCTCCTCATCAGATGATGCCTTAGCCATAGTAACATCATCATCGTCATCGCCCTCCTCATTGTCATCACATTCGCCAGCCTAATCATGAGGAAGAGAGAGCAAAATTAAGTAGGAAACTTGGATCAAAATGTGGAATGCAAGAATTGTGGAGAGAAGAGGGAGAATAAGAGAGAATATGAGAGAGAAATGTTTGATTGGGAGTGTGTGAGAGGGTGTGTTTAATTTAAATAAAACGGTCGTGTCCAAAAATCGTGTGAGTTTGGGTCGACACGGGCTGGGACACGATCGTATCCCTTGCCCATGTAACTTACTGTAGGTACTGTGGAATACTGGGTGCACACGGGCTAGGGATACAACCGTGTCCCTCGCCCGTGTAACTTTCTATACCCATGGAGTAAAGACTGGGCAGACACGGGCTAGGACACGACCGTGTCCTAGGCCCGTGTAACTTACTGTAGGTGGGCAGTTTTGAAGGCCTAGATGGACACGGGCTGGGACACAATCGTGTCCCTTGCTCGTGTAACTTTTTTTTCTTAATTAAATTTAAAGATAAAGGAAACTTAGAGATAATAAAACTAAAGAGAAAAAGCAAAAATAAAGCTAAAAGAGGAAAGAACTATGGCGAAAAATTGAAAGAAAATCTACGAAGCAAAGCAAAGTTAGATAAAACGGAAAATAAAATAAAGAAAACTTAAAGAACTAAAGCATAAGTAGAGTTAAACATGGGTTGCCTCCCAAGAAGCGCTATAGTTAACGTCGATAGCTCGACGGGATACGTCTTGTAATTTATGATTCTTCATCCAGGTGGAAATAGAACTCCTCCTATATCTCGCTTTCGAACTCTCCATACGAGTGTAGATTTACCCTTCGGCCATTGACCTTGCCAATTCTATTTCATTGGTGCATAACTTCCATAGTTTCTCTTCTTATCATGCCACTTATCAAATTCATGTAGCTTAAACTTCTTCATTTTGTTTGCTTTTAGCTTAGATCCGGTTGTCATTAGAAGTTTTGAACTTTTCACCACAAAGACATGTTCCAAATGATTTCTTGACAGTTTTGGTTCCAAAATTGGTGGCTTCTCTTTGAAAGATTTTAATGTACGATCCTTTGGCTTGTGGAGTGGATCAATTCCCTTCTTATCCACAATAGATTCATGAACTTCTATTTGAGCTGCCACTTCTGCACAATTGGGGTTAATCACAAAATTTTTATCTCCCTTTTACAAGCAATAGCTTGAGGAATCTTTGGCAAGAGTTTCCTGCATAAATGTAAATGTAATGACATTAGTGGCATTAACATTGTGACTTATGTCCTCTGAGTCAAGAAATTTGTTCGTTGTCTCTGGAGTTTTAAAAACTATTTCATCATTCCCGACCCGTAATATCAACTTATGCTCACCAACATAAAAAACAGCCCTAGCAGTGGCTAGAAAGGGTCGACCTAAAATGATTGGCACCTCAATATCTTCATTTATATCTGATAACTTTAATTTTAAACATATTTCATAGGGTGATTTTATAGTATTTTCCGCACATTTTTTGTTTTATTTAAAGAAATTGATACTTAATTGAGTAAAATGTTGATTTCAGGGTTTAAACGCGTTCTAGGCTCGAAAACGAAGAAAAAGAATCAAGTTTCACTCAATTCCGAGTTTAAACGAAGAAGTTATGAATTTTTGAAGTTGTGCAGAAAATTTGCCTAAGTGCAAAAAGTTACACGACCTGGGGACACGGTCGTATCCCAGGCCGTGTCGGGTGACGAAAACAGAATCTTTGAGATATACTATAAAAAGACATCTTAGGGTTTAAAAAAGAAGGAGACATTACAGAAACAAGAGACACAAGAGAAGAGAGGAGATTGAAGAAGAACATTAATCAAGAAGCAAGAACGACATCGATTTCAAGAATAGAGAGATTGTTCATCAAATCAAAAGGGGTTTTTATGCTTTATTTTACGTTTTTGATGAAACTCGTTTTTAGATTCGTTATGATAGCTTAGAATTAGAGTATTTAGGATTATGGAACCTAGGGTTTCATGTAACGCTTCGATTGAATTATAATTTCAATAAAGTTTCTACCTTTTCTTGATTCAATGATGTCGTTAATTATGGATTGATAATTCTAGAGTGTCAATATATGATATTATGCATGTTAATTGAGAAATTGCATGTGTAATTAGATTTAGGCATAATTGAAGAGAATTACATGTATACTTAGAGATAAGATACATGTTTCTTCAGGAAAGTTGATTGTTTGCATGGAATTCATTACACACTAATGCAATTCTAAATTATATTACTAAGTGAAGAGATTCCGGTAAATAATTTAGGATTAGGGTTAATATGCTTGAGAAAGATATTACCTTTAATTGTGAATCCCTCCAGTCAAGAATAATAGAAATTGAATTGGATATATTTTAAAAAGGTTACATGTTAAACACTAGGGGAAATAATTCATAAATACATTATTGCATATTTGAAGTCGTTCGTAGTTTATTGCTTTCTAATTTGCGTAATTAAGTCTCATAAGTAGTTTAGTTGTTAATTTCAGTATTTTTAATTAATTCAAACTTTCACAATTTTTCGGTTAGATAATAAAGCTAAAGTTAATATTAATACTCAAAATCTCTGAGGGATCGACTCGGACTCATATCCGCTATATTAAAACTGATAGGTGCGCTTGCCTCATATCAAGTTTTTGGCGCCGTTGCCGGGGGATTTTCGATATTAAGAATGCTAGTTGCTTTATTACTTTAACCATTTTTTTCTTTATTTTCTTTTGTTTTCATTGTTTATTTTTATTATCTAGAGCTGCAATTGATTTTATATTTATTGTCCTTGTAGTGCATGACCCGCAGCAACCTGGAAGATTTGGTAGAACTTGATCCTGAAATTGAGAGAACTGCCCTTCAAAATTTGAAATCAGGACCTAGACAAAGTGTCACAACCATTGACGACGAGTCAATCGTTGAAATCAAGAAAGAAGGTGAAGAGACCAACACTTAATTCATCGAGCAGGAAGATCCACCACACATGGCTAACAACGGAAATGAAGCAAATCTGACCATGTCCGATTATTCAAGGCCTATACTTATTGGAGCCGACTCTAGTATCGCAAGGCCAATCGTCGCAGCTAACAACTTCTAAATTGCACCTAACATTATACAGATAGTGCAACAATATGTTCAGTTTGACGGTCTCCAAGATGAAGATCCCAATGCCCACATATCTAGCTTTCTAGAGATTTGTGATACTTTTAAAATCAACGGAGCCACGGATGATGCCATCCGACTGCGGCTATTCCCTTTCTCCTTGAGGGGTAGAGCAAAACAGTGGTTAAACTCTCTACTACGAAATTCAATTACAACTTGAAATGAATTGGTAGAGAAATTTTTGGAGAAGTATTTCCTACCTGCAAAGACCACTAAACTTCGGAATGATATTTCTTGTTTTGCTCAATTGGAAACGGAGATGCTATATGATACTTGGGAGCGATTTAAGGACCTGCTCAAGAGGTGCCCACATCATGGCCTCCCACTATGGATGCAGATTCAGACCTTCTACAATGGTCTCAATTTATCCACTAGACAGATGATTGACGCATCCGCAGGAGGTACTTTGAACACAAAGACACCTGAGCAAGCCCAAAACCTTATTGAAGGAATAGCGATGAACAATTATCAGTGGGAAAGCACTAGAGCCAAGCAAAAGGCCATGGGAATTTATGATGTGGACTTGACCACTGCTCTGGTAGCCAAGGTGGACTTATTGAGTAAAAAGATTGATGCACTCTCAGTTGGCCCTCAACAAGTGCAATCGGATGTAAGTGATTTTGGTATGCAGGGGTATGGAGCACAAGAACAATTGGAACAGGTGGATTATGTAGGAAATCCACCCATGCAACAAAATAACCCCTACAGCAACACTTATAATCTCGGATGGAGGAATCACTCCAATTTCTCATGGGGAAATCAAAACCAAAGCCAGCCGAAGACCAACTTTGGCCCACCTGGATTTCAAAGACCATTCCCACCTCCTCCTCCTCAAGAAAAGAAGCCCAGTGTAGAAGAACTTCTCATAAAATATATTCAAGGCAATGAAGCTCGCTTATCCAACATTGAATCATCACTAAGGAATCAAGAGGCTTCAAATCGCAACCTTGAGAATCAAATTGGTCAACTTGCAAAAATGATCTCCGAAAGGCAACAAGGGACACTTCCAGGGAATACCGAGGTCAATCCCAGGGAACATGTTAATGTAGTGACCTTGAGAAGTGATAGAAAACTGCAAGTGGAGAAGAAGGATTGTGAGGAAGTAGTTGAGAAAGAAGTGGAAGTCAACCGTAAGGAAGATGCAAAGCCACTAAAATCGAAAGAAAATATGGAATCACCAAAAGTGAAGGAGTACAAGCCTCCCATCCCTTACCCACAGCGCCTTAAGCAAAGTTACACTGATCATAATAAGGAACTCGGTAAATTGCTTGATGTTTTCAAATAATTACACATTAACTTACCTCTTGTTGATGTCATCTTGCAGATGCCAAAGTATGCGAAATTTCTAAAAGATTTTCTAATGAACAAGAAGAAGTTGGAGGAGCTTACAACAGTCACATTGAACGAGGAATGCTCGACACTTCTCCAGAAAAGGCTGCCACAAAAATTAAAAAATCCAGGGAGCTTCACTATTCCTTGTATGCTTGGTAATTTGTTAGTAGATAATGCTTTGGCAGACTTAGGAGTCAGTATAAATTTGATGCCGTATAAATTGTTCAAAAAGCTAGGGTTAGGAGAACCTAAATTAACGGGCATGAGTCTTCAATTAGTCGATAGGTCTATCACGTACCCTAAAGGCATCATAGAGGATGTTTTAGTGCAAGTAGACAAATTCATCTTTCCGGTGGATTTTGTTATACTTGATATAGATGAAGATATTGAGGTGTCAATCATTTTAGGTCGACCCTTCCTAGCCACTACTAAGGCTGTTTTTGATGTTAATGAGCATAAGTTGATATTACGGGTCGGGGATGATGAAAAAGTTTTTAAAACTCCAGAGGCAACGAACAAATTTCTTGACTCAGAGGACATAAGTCACAATGTTAATGCTACTAATGTCATTACATCTACATGTATGCAGGAAACGCTTGCCAAAGATTCCTCAAGCTATTGCTTGCAAAAAGGAGATGAAAATTTGGTGATTAAGCCCAATTGTGCAGAAGTGGCAGCTCAAACAGAAGTTCATAAATCCAGTATGGACAAGAGAGGAATTGATCCACTCCACAAGCCAAAGGATTGTACGTTAAAATCTTTCAAAGAGAAGCCATCAATTTTGGAACCAAAACTGTCAGGAAATCATTTGGAACATGTTTTTGTGGTGAAAAGTTCAAAACTTCCAATGACAACCAGATCTAAGCTAAAAGCGGACAAAATGAAGAAGTTTAAGTTACGTGAATTTGATGAGTGGCATGATAAGAAGAGAAACTATGGAAGTTATGCACCAATGAAATGGAATTGGCAAGGTCGATGGCCGAAGGGTAAATCTACACTCGTATGGAGAGTTCGAAAGCAAGATACAGGAGGAGTTCTATTTCCACCTGGATGAAGAATCATAAATTACAAGACGTATCCCGTCGAGCTATCGACGTTAACTAAAGCGCTTCTTGGGAGGCAACTCATGTCTAACTCTATTTATGCTTTAGTTCTTTAAGTTTTCTTCATTTTATTTTTCGTTCAATCTAACTTTGCTTTCCTTCTTTTCTTTTGCTTTCATCTTTTTCGTCATAATTCTTTCCTCTCTTAGCTTTAATTTTTCCTTTTCTCTTTAATTTTATAATTACTAAGTTTCCTTTATCTTTTTAATTAAAAAAAAATTTATTTACACGGGAGTGGGACACGGTCGTGTCCCCAGCCCGTGTGCGCCCAGTAAAATCACCCGCCCACAGAGAGTTACACGGGCGTGGGACACGGTCGTGTCCCCAGCCCGTGTCCGACCAGACTCCACACGGTACACGCAGATTGTTACACAGGCGAAGAACACGGTCGTGTCCCAGCCCGTGTCGACCCAAATAACATGATTTTCACACACGACCGATTTATTTAAATCATACACCCTCTTACACTCTCACAATCACACATTTCTCTCTTACACTCTATCTCATTCTCCCTCTTCTCTCTACAATTCTTGCATTCCGCAATTTGATCCAAGTAAGTTTCTTGCTTAATTTTGCTCTCTCTTCCTCATGATTAGGCTGGCGAATATGATGAGGATGATGAGGCCGGTGATGACGATAACGATGCTACGATGCTACGATGGCTGAGGCATCATCTGATGGAGAGGCTGAGGAAACGGATTCTGATCACTCTTCTTAGTTCTTCATTTTTTATGTTGACTTTTGTTGTTCAAGACTTGTGAACTCTGCTATATAATGATGATGATTCTTCATTTTGTGCTTCTGTTCGACAGCAGGGAAGTATTAGTTTTCTTTTCAGTACATATGTTTTCTTTTTCCCTATGCTGCTTTTTCGTGCTGTTATGATTTTTTATCGTACATTGGGGACAATGTACATTATTAAGTGTGGGGAAGGGATATATATGAATTTGTTACTGTTTAGGAGACCAATTATTCACATTTGACCCAATTACTTTTTAAGTTAACTTACAATAGGTGATTAACAAGTGTTTCGCCAAATTAACCGTTTCATCTTGATTATTATTGATCTTATTATACTTTACTAGAATTGATTAGTCAAATTTTTGGTAGGCAAAGTTATGAGTTATTTAGCCTAGGATTTTAAGACTTGAGATTAGAGCAACATCACTAGTTGAGAGTTAGTCATGGTTATTTTTAAATTTACTTTTATGTATACCCTTCTCTTAGAAATTTTTAAGAGTCCTATAATTTTTAGCAAACAAACAAATGAAATTCTTCTTTTGAGAAACCCCTGAAAAATCACAATGATTAGAGGTCAAAAGTAATAACAAGTGTAAGAATAGAAAAAATTGGTAAGGATTCGTCTTGGTCCGTCAGAAGAGCGAGATTGAGTCCCAATGCCAATTCAAATGAAAAAAAAAATTGATATGGATCGGCTTTGGTCCGTCAGAAGAGCAAGGTTCTTTCCCGCTATCAATATAAGAAATAAGTTGGTATGGATCGGTCTTGGTCCGTCAGAAGAGTGAGATTCTTTCCCGCTACCAACACAATTAAAGACCTCTCAACAAAAGGATGAACTAGGGGGATGATCAGAGGATGAGTGGATGTAAAATATGTTTGTTTTAAATTATGGTGCTTGGTGAGATGAAAAAGAGAATTGTATACACTTTAGTCAGATGGACAAAATTTTTATGACTCTTTCTTGATTGGCGAGATGTTAAATCTAATTTTTAGTTTAAGAATCCTTGGTTAAATGATTCGGGGTAAACTTTGATTTTCATAAATTAACTAGTGAACTCTAGTATTAAGTATTGTTGGAGCATTTGAATATGGTCAGATGAAATTGGTTGACTTTATTATTGCAAGTTAGTTGAGAATGGTTTTCTTACCTTTCTTCGGGTCAAGTGTATTCGTTCACAAGTTTCCTAAATAGTGATAAATTTTGTTTAGCGTTTCTTGTCCTGAAAGTTTTGTTTTGATTTATTTGCTTGAGGAAAAGAAAATGCTTAAGTGTGGGAAAATTTGATAACTCTAATTTTAAACATATTTCATAGGATGATTTTATAGTATTTTCCGCACATTTTTGGTTTTATTTAAAGAAATTGATACTTAATTGAGTAAAATGTTGATTTCAGGGTTTAAACGCTTTCTAAGCTCGAAAACGAAGAAAAAGAATCAAGTTTCACTCAATTCCGAGTTCAAACGAAGAAGTTATGAATTTTTGAAGTTGTGTAGAAAATTTGCCTAAGTGCAGAAAGTTACACGACCTGAGGACACGGTCGTGTCCCAGGCCGTGTTGGGTGACGAAAACAGAATCTTTGAGATATACTATAAAAAGACATCTTAGGGTTTCAAAAAAAAGAAGGAGACATTACAGAAACAAGAGACACAAGAGAAGAGAGGAGATTGAAGAAGAACATTAATCAAGAAGCAAGAACGACATTGATTTCAAGAATAGAGAGATTGTTCATCAAATCAAAAGGGGTTTTTATGCTTTATTTTACGTTTTTGATGAAACTCGTTTTTAGATTTGTTATGATAACTTAGAATTAGAGTATTTAGGATTATGGAACCTAGGGTTTCATGTAACCCTTCGATTGAATTATAATTTCAATAAAGTTTCTACCTTTTCTTGATTCAATGATGTCGTTAATTATGGATTGATAATTCTAGAGTGTCAATATATGATATTATGCATGTTAATTGAGAAATTGCATGTGTAATTAGATTTAGGCATAATTGAAGAGAATTACATGTATATTTAGAGATAAGATACATGTTTCTTCCGGAAAGTTGATTGTTTGCATGAGAATTCATTACACACTAATGCAATTCTAAATTATATTACTAAGTGAAGAGATTCCGGTAAATAATTTAGGATTAGGGTTAATATGCTTGAGAAAGATATTAGCTTTAATTGTGAATCCCTCCGGTAAAAAATAATAGAAATTGAATTGGATATATTTTAAAAAGGTTACATGTTAAACACTAGGGGAAATAATTCCTAAATACATTATTGCATATTTGAAGTCGTTCGTAGTTTATTGCTTTCTAATTTGCGTAATTAAGTCTCATAAGTAGTTTAGTTGTTAATTTCAGTATTTTTAATTAATTCAAACTTTCACAATTTTTCGGTTAGATAATAAAGCTAAAGTTAATATTAATACTCAAAATCTCTAAGGGATCGACTCAGACTCATATCCGCTATATTAAAACTGATAGGTGCGCTTGTCTCATATCAATATCAAGTACAACAAAATCCACGGGAAAGATGAATTTGTCTATTTGCACTAAAACATCCTCTATGATGCCTCTAGGGTATGCGATAGACCTATCGGCTAATTGAAGACTCATGCCCGTTAATTTAGGTTCTCTTAACCCTAGCTTTTAGAACAATTTATACGGCATCAAATTTATACTAGCTCCTAAGTCTGCCAAAGCATTATCTACTAACAAATTACCAAGCATACAAGGAATAGTGAAACTCCTTGGATCATTTAATTTTTGTGGTAGCTTTTTCTAAAGAAGTGCCAAACATTCCTCGTTTAATGTGACGGTTGTAAGCTCCTCCAACTTTCTCTTGTTCAATAGAAGATCTTTTAAAAGTTTTGCATATTTTAGCATCTGTAAGATGACATCAACAAGAGGTAAGTTAATGTGTAATTGTTTGAAAACATCAAGCAATTTACCGAATTCCTTATTTTGATCAGTGTAACTTTGCTTAAGGCGTTGCGGGTAAGGGATGGGAGGCTTGTACTCCTTCACTTTTGGTGATTCCATACTTTCTTTTGATTTTAGTGGCTTTGCATCTTCCTTACAGTTGACTTCCACTTCTTTCTCAACTACTTCCCCACCATCCTTCTTCTCCACTTGCAATTTTCTGCCACTTCTCAAGGTCACTGCATTAACATGTTCCCTAGGATTGACCTCAGTATTCCCTGGGAGTGTCCCTTGTTGCCTTTCAGAGATCATTTTTGCAAGTTGACCAATTTGGTTCTCAAGGTTACGATTGGACGCCTCTTGATTCCTCAACGAGGATTCAATGTTGGATAAAGGAGCCTCATTGCCTTGAATATATTTTGTAAGAAGTTCTTCTATACTGGGCTTCTTTTCTTGAGGAGGAGGAGGAGGTGGGAATGGTCTTTGAAATCCAGGTGGGCCAAAGTTGGTCTTCTGCTGGCCTTGGTTTTGGTTTCCCCATGAGAAATTGGGGTAATTCCTCCATCCGGGATTATAAGTATTGCTGTAGGGGTTATTTTGTTGCATGAGTAAATTTCCTAGATAATCTACCTGTTCCAGTTGTTCTTGTACTCCATACCCCTGCATACCAAAATCACTTACATCCGATTGCACTTGTTGAGGGCCAACTGAGAGTGCATCAATCTTCTTACTTAATAAGTCCACCTTGGCTGCCAAAGCAGTGGTCAAGTCCACATCATAAATTCCCATGGCCTTTTGTTTGGCTCTAATGCTTTCCCACTGGTAATTGTTCATCGCTATTCCTTCAATCAGGTTTTGTGCTTGCTCAAGTGTCTTTGTGTTCAAAGTACCTCCTGCGGATGCATCAATCATTTGTCTCGTAGATAAATTAAGACCATTATAGAAGGTCTGAATCTGCATCCATAATGGAAGGCCATGATGTGGGCACCTCCTGAGCAAGTCCTTAAACCGCTCTCAAGTGTCATATAGCGTCTCCGCTTCCAATTGAGCAAAACAAGAAATATCATTCCGAAGTTTAGCGGGCTTTGCAGGTGGGAAATACTTCTCCAAAAATTTCTCTACCAATTCATTCCAAGTTATGATTGAATTTCGTGGTAGAGAGTTCAACCATTGTTTTGCTTTACCCCTTAAGGAGAAAGGGAATAGCCACAGTCGGATGGCATCATTCGTGGCTCCGTTGATTTTGAAAGTATCACAAATCTTTAGAAAGCTAGAGATGTGGGCATTGGGATCTTCATCTTGGACACCGTCAAACTGAACATATTGTTGCACCATTTGTATGATGTTAGGTGCAATTTGAAAGTTGTTAGCCTCGACGGTTGGCCTTGCGATGCTAGAGTCAGCTCCAATAAGTGTAGGCCTTGAATAATCGGACATGGTCCGATTTGCTTCATTCCCGTTGTTAGCCATGTGTGGTGGATCTTCCTGCTTGATGAATTGAGTGTTGGTCTCTTCACCTTCTTCCTTGATTACAACGATTGACTCATTGTTAATGGTTGCCACAATTTGTCTAGGTCGTGATTTCAAATTTTGAAAGGGCAATTCTCTCAATTTCATGATCAAGTTCTACCAAATCTTCTGGGTTACTTCGAGTCATGCATTGCAAGGGTAAGAAATATAGAATCAATTGCAGCTCTAGCTAATGAAAATAAATAATGAAAAAAAAAGAAAAAAAAAGGTTAAAGTAATAAAGCAACTATTGTTCTTAATATCGAAAATCCTTGGCAGCGGCGCCAAAAACTTGATATGAGGTAAGCGCACCTATCAGTTTTAATATAGCGGATGTGAGTCCGAGTCGATCCCTCAGAGATTTTGAGTACTAATATTAATTTTAACTTTATTATCTAACCGAAAAATTGTGATAAGTTGAATCGATTAAAAATACTGAAATTAACAACTAAACTACTTATGAGACTTAATTACACGAATTAGGAAGCAATAAATTACGAACGACTTCAAGTATGCAATAATGTATTTAGGAATTATTTCCCTAGTGTTTAACATGTAACCTTTTTAAAATATATCCAATTCAATTTGTATTATTCTTGACCGGAGGGATTCACAATTAAAGCTAATATCTTTCTCAAGCATATTAACCTTAATCCTAAATTATTTACCGGAATCTCTTCACTTAGTAATATAATTTAGAATTGTATTAATGTATAATGAATTCCTACACAAACAATCAACTTTCCGGAAGAAACATGTATCTTATCTCTAAGTATACATGTAATTCTTTTCAATTATGCCTAGATCTAATTACACGTGCAATTTCTCAATCAACATGCATAATATCATATATTTACACTCTAGAATTATCAATCCACAATTAAAGAACATAATTGAATCAAGAAAAGATAGAAACTTTATTGAAATTATAATTCAATCGAAGGGTTACATGAAACCCTAGGTTCCATAATCCTAAATACTCAAATTCTAAGCTATCATAACGAATCTAAAAATGAGTTTCATCAAAAATGTAAAATAAAGCATAAAAACCCCTCTTGATTTGATGAACAATCTCTCTAATCTTGAAATCGATGTCGTTCTTGCTTCTTGATTAATGTTCTTCTCAAATCTCCTCTCGTCTCTTGTGTCTCCTGTTTCTGTAATGTCTCCCTTTCTTTTGAAACCCTAAGATATCCTTTTATATGTGTATTTCAAAGATTCTGTTTTCGTCACCCAACACGACTTGGGACATGGCCGTGTCCCCAGGTCATGTAACTTTCTGCACTAAGGCAAAATTTTCTACACAACTTCAAAATTTCATAACTTCTTCATTTGAACTCGAAATTGAGTGAAACTTGATTCATTTTCTTCGTTTTCGAGCCTAGAACGCGTTTAAACCCTGAAATCAACATTTTACTCAATTAAGTATCAATTTCTTTAAATAAAACCAAAAAAATGTAAGGGAAATACTATAAAATCACCATATGAAATATGTTTAAAATTAAAGTTATCAGTACAGCTTAGCTATGTGCATATTAATTTTATTTGGGATTTTGGATCTACTAAAAGATCTTTCAACAGGGTATTCTAAATCTATTATAAGGGGCTATTAGATTTGAGTAAAGTTGTAGGAGATAATTTAAAGTCCTTTTATAAAA
Source organism: Lumnitzera racemosa (assembly GCA_024138005.1). Lineage (NCBI taxonomy): Eukaryota > Viridiplantae > Streptophyta > Magnoliopsida > Myrtales > Combretaceae > Lumnitzera > Lumnitzera racemosa. The sequence continues at coordinate 65,582,891 of JAMXBC010000011.1, forward strand.
TAAATTCATAAACACTAAACTTTGAGTTTATTTTGTAGATCTAAAATGGTAAATAGCAACAATAACATTTTACTGCGATCTATTCTTAACAAAGACAATATCTTTGTTAGACCAAGTTTCCTTAATTGGCTGAGGAAATTGAAAATTGTTCTTAGGCATGAAAGAGAATTATATATCCTTGAAGAGAAAGAAATTAAAGAATTGGGCAAATATGTTACTGTAGAAGAATATGAGCAATATCAGAAATACTTGGAGGATTCTATTAATGTTCAGTGTCTCATGTTATCTGCAATGGCATCTGAATTGTAGAAGCAATATGAGAATATGTCTATAAGAGAGATATATGCTGACCTACTGAAAGTGCTAGGGTTCAGTGATACAATATGTCTCAAGCCCTATTTAACTGTAAGATTACTAAGGGGAGCTAAGTTAAGCTCTATGTACTTAAGATGATAGGGTACATAGAGAGACTTGAGACCTTAGGCTTTAAGTTAGATGATAACTTGGCCATCGATCTAATATTGGCTTCTTCACTAGATTCCTTCTCTCCATTTGTTATGAACAACAACATGAATGGAATGAAGAGGTCTCTGACAGATTTGCCTGCCATGTTGAGGATAGCTGATAACTCTAATCTTAAACATATTTTATATGGTGATTTTATAGTATTTTCCTCACATTTTTGGTTTTCTTTAAAGAAATTGACACTTAATTGAGTAAAATTTTGATTTCAAGGTTTGAACGCGTTCTATGATCGAAAACGAAGAAAAGGAATCAAATTTCACTCAAATCGGAGTTCAAATAAAGAAGTTATGAAATTTTGAAGTTGTGTAGAAAATTTTGCCTTATTACAGAAAGTTACACGACCTGGGGACACGGTCATGTCTCAGGCCGTGTCTGGTGACGAAAATAGAATCTTTGTAATACACATATAAAAGGATATCTTAGGGTTTCAAAAGAAGAGGGAGACATTACAGAAACGGAGAGACACAAGAGAAAAGAAAGAGGCGGAACAACATCAAGAAAGAAGGAAACAACATTAACTTCAAGATTATAAAGATTGTTCATCAATCAAAAGGGGTTTCCATGTTTTATTTTATATTATTGATGAAACTCGTTTTTAGATTCATTATGATAGCTTAGAATTTAAGTATTTAGGATTATGGAACCTAGGGTTTCATGTGATTCTTGTATTGATTTAGAAATTTCAATAAAGTTTCTATTTTTACTTGATTCGATTATGTCGTTTAATTATTGATTGATATTTCTAGAATATCAATATATGATATTATGCATGTTGATTGAGAAATTACATGTGTAATTAGATCTTTACATAATTGAAGAGAATTACATGTATACTTAGAGATATGATATATGTTTCTTCCGAAAAGTTAATTAATTGTATGGGAATTCATTATACATTAATGCAATTCTAAATTATATTACTAAGTGAAGAGATTCTAGTAAATAATTTAGGATTAGGGTTAATATGCTTGAGAAAGGTATTAACTTTAGTTGTGAATCCCTCCAGTCAAGAATAATAAAAACCCAATTGAATATGTTTTAAGCGATCACATGTTAAACTCTAGGGGAAATAATTCCTAAATACGTCATTACTTTCTTGAAGTCGTTCTTGATTTTATCGTTTTTTCAATTGCTTAATTAAGTCTTATAATTAAGTTAGTTTGTTAATTTTAGTATTTTTAATTAATTCAAACTTTCATAATTTTCCGGTTAGATAATAAAGCTAAGGTTAATATTAGTACTCGAAGTTTCTGAGAGATCGACTCGGACTTACATCCATTATATTAAAACTAATAGGTGCACTTACCTGATATCAATAGCTGAAAAGGAATTGAAGTTCAAGTCAAAGATGCCTTAGGAGGTTTTCTTTATTAGTAAGTCTAAAAGGAGAAAGGTTAATGGAACTAACAATTCCAGAGCTAAGTAAGTAAAGAAAGGTGAGCAATCAATGCTAAAGAAGGGGCAACAAAAGCCCAATTCTGATGAAAAGGAAGCAATATGTTTCCATTGTAGCAAGAAGGGCCATTAGAAGAGGAATTATACTTAATTCAAGAAGAAAATATCATGTGAGGATAATACCTTAGGTATCTTTATAATTGAATGCAATCTTTTTGTTTCTTCTACATGGGTCATAGATATAAGATGTGATTCTTACATCTGCATTGACTTATAGGGTCTAAGTGAGAGCAAGAAGTTGTCAAAGGGAGAAAAAGACCTACGAGTAGCTAATGGAGTGAGAGTTACTACTTTGGTTATAGGAACTTATATCATTTTTTTTGTCTAGTGGACTTATATTAGAATTAGAGAATTGTTATTATGTTCCTAGTTTTACCAAAAACATAATTTCGACATTATTTTTAGACACCAGGGGATATGTTTTTTAGTTTAAAAATAGAAGTTGTTCATTTTATATGAATAGAATGTTTTAAGTGATGGAACATTAGTTAATTATTTTTATATTCTTAATACTAGTAAATTCGTTCATTATATTGAGATTAAGAGACAGAAAACGCATGATTTAAATTTAACTTACCTATGGCATTGTAAACTTGGCCATGTAAACGAGAAATACTTAGTTAAACTTTATTTTGAAGGGTATTTAGATTTATTTGATTTTGAATCCATAAATACTTGCAAAGCATATTTATAAGGTAAAATGGCTAAAAAACCTTTTACTAAGAAAGGTGAAAGGGCAAAAGAGTTATTAGAACTCATACACAGTGATGTGTGTGGACCATTATTAACTTAAGCTAAAGGTGGATTTTCTTACTTTGTGACTTTTATTGATGATTTGAGTAGTTATGGAAGTATTTACTTGATGAAGCAAAAGTTTGAGACTTTTGAGAAATTAAAAAATTTAAAAGTGAAGGAGAAAATCAACTTAACAAGAAGATAAAAACACTTCATAGTGATAGAGTAGACCTTGGCTGAACAAACTTGGTCGAGCAAATCGACCTCGATAAGGTAGGACAGGTAGATAAGATAGGATAATCTTGTATAGTTTATCAAAGTAGACCCAGCAAAACAAAGAAGAGTCAAGCATAGTAGGGTAAAATGGACCAAGTATAGCAAGGAAGACCTAGCAAAGCAGGGCATAAATAGTAACGGGGATAGAGCTTGCAGAGCATGTCAGCTTTTCTAATATTACCATAGTTCATGGATAGGTTTGTGGGAAGGCTTCGTCAGGGTAAAGCGAGGCATACTCAGCATAACAAGACAGACCCAATAGAGTAGGGCAGGTCGTCCAACACTAACATAGCTTATAAATAAGTCACCCATTCATGCGGAGCTCATAAGTAAGCCTCCCATGTGATCCGAAACATGGCGTGACGTTGGGTCAGTACATGAAATCCTATCACTAATGGACATAATTAAGTCAATGATGAGTCATTCGAATCTTCCTTTAACCTTTTAGGGTTATGCCTTAGAAACATCAACATATACACTGAATTGTGTTCCAACTAAGGCAATAGATAAAACACCATATAAGTTATGGTTTAGGAGGAAACCCAATTTATTTTATCTTAAAGTTTAAGGATGTGATGCTTACGTGATAGTAGATTCTCTTATAAACTTGCAGTAAAGTCTATTAAATGCACATTTATAGGATATCCCAAAGAAACTAAGAGAAACTACTTTTATCTTTCAAGTGAGCACGAGGTGTTTGTTGCTTACTGTTTAGTCTGATTTTTCGATTTCTTTTATTTAAATTGATTTCTCATTTCTTGATTATACTAAACCCTAACCCATTTAATATTAATTCTCGACTAAAGAAATTGAGAAATTTCGGTTTTTTATTGAAAATAGTTTTTGGAGTCGCCACCCGACTGAAGTTGAGAAAATAAAAAGAAAGCGTAATCAATTGGGTGAATTAATTACGATTTGGCTACCGATCTTTAATTTCGATTTTAAATGAAAACTAGAGTATTCCAAGTTCGGGGGCTAACCTATTAAACCCTTAACGGGTACCACTACTTATTTACCGAAATTAAGATTATTCTTCTAATTATAATATTTAATAAATAAATAAATAAAATCAAAAGAGAGAAAAAAGAGGGACCTAAGTTTCTATATATTTTATCGTCACCCCGAAGATGCCTACGTACCTGCTAGCCAAGATTAGACGATCGTAATTCTTTCCGAAAACTTTAATTTGTTGGTTCTTTTTATAAAAAATGAGTGGTTGAATTTACGTTTTTATTAACCATTTTATTTTTATTAAGAAAAATCCCTAGAAGCCTAATTTTTATTCCTAACATTATATATAAAAAAAAAACTAAAAACCTAATTTTTGAAAAGTCCCAAGTTAAGATTTTTATTTTAAAAACAACTAAGTGATAATTTTTTTTTATTTTCAAGAAAAACCTTAAAGATTTTATGAAATATGAAATGTTTTACATGATGAAACTTTTATATAGAAAAGATGCTTAAAACATAAAAAAGAAAGAAAAAAAAATTTCCTAATCATTGAAACGATGCCTAAATCATAAAAAAGATATTTAAATTATGAAAAAGATGTTTAAACAAAAAAAAAAATAAATGATAGAAAAGAAACTTAAACAATGAAAGAGATATCAACTATATAACAGAAGTCTAAATTATGGAAAAGATGTCTAAACATGGAAAAGATGTCTAAATATAGAAAAGATGTCTAATCATAGAAAAAATGTCTAAACCATAGAAAAGAAATTTAAATTATGAAAAAGATATTTAAATTATAGAAAAAATCTAAATTATATAAAAGATATCTAAATCATAGAAAAGAAATTTAAATTATGAAAAAGATGTTTAAACCATAGAAAAAAAATCTAAATTATAGAAAAGGTGTTTGAATCATAAAAAAGATGTCTAAACCATAGAAAAGATGTTCAAACCATATACAAAATGTCTGAATCATAAAAAAAAAACCTAAACTATGGAAAAGACATCTAAACTATAAAAAATATATCTAAACTATGGAAAAGATGTTTCACCGTAAAAAAGAAATCAATTAAATATTTTTTTTTATTTTATGAATATCAAAATGATTTTTTTACCTAGAAAACCCTAACATGCATAACGCAATTTTTCTAAATTAATACAATATGTAAAGAACAAGATTTTGTAAAATATGAGATTTTATAAAAATATTATTTTGAAAATACAAAATCTAAAAGAATAATTTAAAAAAAACTAAAATTTAACTTAACACATGTTCACTAGACACAAATGTTTTAACTAATTACTATAAATTAAAGACATGATAAAATTAAATAAAAAAAATTAGTATAAGTTTTAAAAATAACTATGCATATATTAAGTGAGATAAAAATAAATAAATAAAATAACCTATAGACAATAATTAAAAACCACTATTACATACTTGCAAGGCAAAGCATGCAAAACCGATGAATTTGATCTCCAGTTCTATCGTGCGCATAACTATAGAATTGGTCTAAGGAGTGGGTTTGACGTGTTTTTAACAAATGTCTAATTGTTTTTTTTTTTTTTTACAAAAAAGAGTCCTAATTCTTAAATGTTATTGTTTTATAAAAAAATTTGCTTTAACAATCCTATTTTTAAAAAGGGTCTTTTATTAATTTTTATTTAAAGAAAAACAATCTTCTATGTGATAAATCGTTAAATAAAACCAAATCTTAAAATATGACCAATCCTAACAATCCCTAAACTAATGTATACAACTATTTATCAAAATAAATTAATTCTATATTATAAACTTGTACATAAACTAATACTAAACTCCTAAACTAACATATATATATATATATATTATATCACTAATAGATAATGTAATAAGGCATATAATAAAAATAAAATAAAATAAAAACAATCTTCTAAGGTCTATATATCTCTATATTATAATAATATACCTAATCTATATTAAAGTTAATGCTAAAAGAAATATCTTAAACTAAGAAATACACATATATACATATATATATAGCACAACATGTTAAACTATGAAAATCCTAAAAGCAATAATATAATATGATAATAATAAATCAGAAATAGTAATAATAAAGAAAAAACTTAGACAGAAACTGAACCTGATAATGCCCAACTATGGCATGCGTATACTGTCGTTCGAAGCAACGTTGGATCAATTGGATGTTTGCAACAGTGATGGATTTATAGCTGTGGTGGCTTGCGTGAAGCGTATGGCTGGACGTTGGAACTCGGTTTGGCTTGCTGCTATTGGACGTTTGGTCAAAGAGCTTCAGATTGCTGTGTTGTTCGTGTGCAAGTTATGTTACTGAGCAGATAGTGTAAGTGACAGATAGGGTGTCGGTGAGTTGTGCGTCTAAAGTGTGCTGCGACGTTGCAAACAGCAGTGAAGCGTGGATGGAGCAGCAGTCGCCGTGCGTGGAGTATGTGTTGTTGCTGTGTGCAAAGTGGAGATGGCGTCAGGTCTGGTGGACGCAAGCGCTAGTCGTCGGAAATTGGAGATCAGAACGTTGGATTCAATTAGAGCTGTCGTCTGGACGTTAGGACTTTGGATGCAGTGAGCAGCCCTATGTGCGTCGCTGGTTATCATCTGGTCGGTGGAGCGTTGATCGTGTTCCAGGCGGTGGAGCTTGTATGTTGCGCGTGACAAAGTCGCAAGATAGTTTTTGTAGCTTACTGTCGTCAGGATGTGGCTGCGAAGCATGGAGATTTCTGTTTTTTCTATTCTGTCTCTTTTTCTAACAGCGTAAAGTGCATATATAGTCTAAACCAAATCATATCATATCATATCTAATTATATCTGATTTAATTAATATTCATATAATTTGATTAGATTCACCTAAATACTCCGCTACTTATCCGTTAGGCCATTGACCTGTATTTTGACATTCATTACCATTAAATTATATTTAAACTATCTGATTCCCTACACTAAATTTTTTAACTAAACTAAAACTAACACTAAAACTAATTATTCTTAATATAAATTATTTCCTAAAAATCTACGAAATCTTTATGATTTTTCCTTTTCTTATTTTTTTGGTATTTTCATTATTTGTTAATTTTTATCATTATTATTTTTTATTAATTAATTAATTTTTTGTTATCTTTGAATTAGGTCCCTTTTTTTTGTAAAAAATAAAAAATAAAAATTAAGACTACAGAAGGGCAAAAATTCGGTGTCTACACTTACGATGTTACATTCTTAGAGAAAGAGTTTATGTTTAAAGAAAGTAATGGGAGCAAAGTAATGGTAGCAAAGTAGATCTTAAAGAAATTTAACATTCCATAAACGAGTTGAAACATGAACAATTAGGTGTGAAACAAATATCACAAGTACCTATGGTACGATAATCAGAGATTGCTCCTAAAACGCAAGAACCATGTAGGTCAATAAGAGTACATCGAGACCTGAAAGGTTAAATCTACTCGTAACACATTAGGAAGATGTACTACTCGTTGACAATGATGAACTATTGACATATGAAGAAGCAATTGCTTCACTGGACTCTAAGAAATGATTATAAGCCATGAAATACGAGATAGACTCCATGTACACCAACCAAGTATGGGATTTGGTAAATGCACCACTTAGGGTAAAACCTATAGGATGTAAATGGGTCTTTAAAAAGAAAACCGACATGGATGGGAATGTAAGTTTTTATAAAGTTAGGCTAATAGCAAATGGTTTCACTTAACGTCATGGAATTGATTATGATGAAACTTTTTCGTCAATAGCAATGCTTAAGTCCATTTGAATTTTGCTTACAATAGCATCTTATAAGGATTATGAGATTTGAAAAATGGATGTTAAAACAACTTTCCTAAATGGAAAGTTAAAGGAGGAAGTGTACATGGTATAACCTCTTAGTTTTATAGCACTTGAGAATGGCAATAAAATTTGTAAGTTAAAGAGGTCCATTTAAGAATTAACGCAAGCTTCTCGGAGCTAGAATTTGAGATTTGATGAGGCAGTATAGGAATTTAGCTATCTTAAGAATCTAAAAGAACCTTGTTTTTACATGAAGGTGAGTGGGAGCACGACCGTGTTCCTAGTTTTATATGTTGATGATATCCTTTTGATTGGAAATGATATACCTACCATAAAGTCTATCAAGGCTTGATTAGGTAAGTGCTTCTCCAAGAAAGACTTAGAAGAAGTTGCTTATATCTTAAGAATTAAGATATATTGAGATAGGTATAGGAGGCTACTTGGACTAAGTCAAAGTATGTACATTAACAAAGTACTAAATAGATTCAATATGCAAAATTCCAAGAGAGGATTTTTGCTTATGTCACACAGTATACATCTCTTTAAGGCAACGTGTCAAAAAACACAAGGGGAGAAGTATCAAATGGACAGAGTACAACATGTCTCGACAATTAGTTTATAATTATGCCATGATATGTACGTGGCCAAATATCTCCATGTTGTGAGCATGACAAGTAATATCAAGCCAACCTAAGTGAGGGTCATTGAGCTGCTATTAAGACCATTCTTAAGTATCTGAGAAGAACAAAACATTTGTTCTTAGTTTATGGAGGAGACAAAGAACTAGCTATAAGGGGATATATTGATACTAGTTTCCAAACAGATAAGAATGATCTAAAATTGCAACAAGGTTATTTTGTTTCTTAAACCATAGAGCCATTTGTTAAAGGAGTTCTAAATAAGAGACCATGGCGAGTTCTAAACAAGAGACCATGGCAAATTCTATAGTAGAGTCCAAGTACATAGAGGTTCCTGAAGTAGCTAAAGAAGCCATGTAGATTAGAAACTTTTACCTCTAAATTAGGAGTGGTTCTAGGTATTGCAAATCCTGTTACGCTATATTATGATAACAATGTAACTATAGCTTAGGCTAAGGAACTAAAGCCTTACTAGGGGTTTAAACATGTACTCCAGAACTTTCATATCCTTAGAGAGATAGTTCAAAGGGATGATGTGTTGGTTTACAAAGTAGTAACAGATGAAAATGTTTTTTATCCACTCATGAAGGCCTTACCTCAATAGAATCATGAGACCTATGTGAGGAGCCTAGGACTTAGAGTTTATAGTGCTTAGCAATAGTACAAGTGGGGGCGTTATAATTCATGCATAATGTGCCTAGACACTTTTGATATATTTATGAATATTATTTATAAAAGGTAGGTATTTATTATATCTATATACTTTTCAGTTAGTATATATTATACAATAGTCTCATAGATAATTAGAGTATATATGGAATTATAATAAAAGTGTATTATTAATGAGATTCCATGACATTGTATTATTTAAAAGTTATCTTTAGTTGGATATATATCTAGAGGAGGCATAGATATTTAGATTAACACGTTGTATAGCTAAGACCATTCTCATTAGACTAAGAGAAAGATATCCGAGTTATACAAGTGAGTGTCTAAAGTTAAGTGGATACACTGGATATGACTTGTTAATAGAGGACACTACATTGTTAACGTCATTAGTCCTTCTTCTATATGAACGAACGTAAATAATCCCTATACTTAAGACCTTCATATATCTTATATATGAAATGTTGTGCTTTGATGCCGTTAAACGTAGTTCTTATTTGGATTGTAAATAATACGGTTATTAGGTACGGCATGAAATATAGAGAAGATAGTGATGAGTTAAGATAGAATTCATTACTCTTTTAGATTAAGGAATTGATATCTAGAGTTACTTGGTTAAGATAATAGTGATTTGTAAGCTCGTGGCCACTTGGAAACCAAGTAAAACAATTAAACATTGATGACATGACATGCAATCATCTAATCAAGATATCATTTGATGAAGAGATTTAATTATGTAGTAATCGATTCACAGTGGTTTCTCCTTTATACCTTTTTTAGTACGTTTGATGACCAATAACTATTGTTAGACAGTTATCTTGTGTTAAGCCTCAATTTTTCCCCATTTTTAACATTTTTCTTAATCCAATCAATATTAAACCTTACCCGTTTAATATTAACCATCAACTAAGAATTAAGGAAAATCTGGGTTTTTAAATATGTTTTAAAAAATACTTGGAATTATAATTTGACTAAGGTCGAGAAAAGGTTTAGATTAAAATTAATTGGGTAGATTGATTTTAATCTAGAAATAAGACCACATGAAAACCAATTTTGAGAAATGGCGTTCGAAAACCAGATATTTGAGTCCGAGGACTATCATATTAAACCCGAACAGGTGTTACTTTCAACTTTCTAAACTTAATTTTATCTTTCAAATACTTGTTTAGCTAATTATACATTCACAACAAACTAATTCTATTTGAACAAACTAATTTTATTTGCATAAAAAAACAAATCAAAATTATTTACAAAAAGGAAAATAAAAACATTTCCTTATTTTAAGTTACTTTGTAGGTGCTTACGTACCCTCTAATAGGGATTAGACCTTCCTTAATTCATTTACAAAAACTTTAATGTGTTGATTTATTTTAATTTTGAAATATAGCTGAGTTTACATCTCTTAACTATTTTGTTTTTCTAGGGAAGGGTCTTAAATTATTATTTTTATTTTTAGAAAGTTTTAAAATGTCTTAATTTTTAAAGGGATTTATTTTATTTTATTTTTTTGTTGGAAAATGGATTTTCTAAGTGATAAAATGTTTTTTCAATTTTATTATTTTTATTTTAATTATTTACATTTTTTATCCAAAGCATAAAAATAAATAAAACAAAACTAACCTTTCCTTTCTTTTTCTTCTCTTCTTTTTATTTCGTTCTTCAAAATTTTATTACAATGCAATAAATTGAAAAAGAAAAGAAGAAAAAAAAAAGCAATAAATAGAATATTAAAATAATAATAAAAAAGACAAAGGAAACAAGGAAAGGGAGTCGAACCAAATAAGCAGCACGAGTTGGTTGAGGCGAATTTAGGTCAAATTCGGATTGGATTTGGATCTCAATGAAAAAACAGTAGCTCCCAAGATGCAATTACAACGGTTTTAAGCCGATTTTTTTGTAGGTGATCTAAGTTTCAAGTGAAACTTATTGGGAGAATGGATAATGGTGGTGGTGCAATGGCTTTTCAAGGTGGTTTAATTAGTGGTTGAAAGTGGCCGCAAGTGGTGGTTGTTGGGTTTGTTTCAGTGGCGTGGTTAAGGTATTTTTAGGATGCCGAAGTTAGCCATGCTATTGATATTAGATGAGGTCACGTGGTAGACGGTGTTTTGAAGAAAGAGGTCATAGTTAAGGTTTTGCATGAAACCTTTGGTGGTGGTGGCTACCTTATAGGTTGCGACAGATGGTGGGACTTTATTGGGTTTGAAAGCTAAGAGTGTAGGAAGGCCTATAGATGTGCTAGCTTGCTTAAAAAACAACTATGGAACGTGGAATTTTAGAAAGAGTGTGAGGTTGTGAGCTAGAGAGAGAACAAGATTGAATTATCTTTTGTGTGTGTGCTTTGAAACTTGGTGATGATAAAACGTACTCCCTAGACCTCTATTTATACTGATAAAAACTTAAACTAAGTTGGCAACGATCACCAAGCCATAAATGAGAAGTTTGAAATTTAGTTTTTCTTTTTAAACTTTCAAACTGATTTTAACCCCTTTAATGAACAAATGTGGATAAGTTTTTAACTCGATACGAAATATTCTAAGTCTATTTTACAATTTCATCGTCATTTTGGTGAAATTGCAAAATTCAACGGACAAAAAATTATTGGAAACATGGTTGACTAAGCTAGAAAAGTAAACAAAAAGAAAAGGGAAAATTTGGGAATTTGGGAGGGTAAAAGGAATGGGGAGTAGATTACATGTGGTCACATGCAAGGCACACACTACATACGTATGCAGTGCATGTGCCACATATGCGTACAATGTACGTGCATAATAAGAAAAATAAGGTACATTGGAGTATGTTTGGTTTAACCTTTATGCTGGGCTTTAAGGGTTGTGAAGGTTCGACCTCCATTTTTTTTCTTTTCTTTGTTTTGTTTTTTGTTTTTATATAAAATGGATAAATAATTAAATAATAAAAACTACTTTTAAAATGAAGCTCTATTTTAAGAATTGTGTACACCTTATGTTTTTCTAAAAATTCTATTTTTGTGCTTTTTTTTTCTAAATTTTCTATTTTTTCCTCTCTTTTTTTTTTGTATTTTTCTAAATTTTCTATTTTTTAATTTTTTAAAATTAGGACTCTTCTTCCCTATTCTAAAAATAAAGAAATAAATAAGCCTTAAAGTTATAAGAAAACAAAAATGGGGTGTTTATAGCTACTATTTTTTATTTTAAAATTTGATGTAAACTTTATCACAAAGATAAAAGAAAGACTATTTTTTTTTTGCCCTAAGGATGTATTTGCCTTAAGAAGTGTTATAATTAGTTAACTATTTAAGGCTTGATCCACTGGATGTTTAGGTAAAAGTGAAAGGTAAGTTGAAAGAGAAAGAGGACACTTTATGGATTGGCTAAGAAATAAGAGTGGCTTTAAAAATGGCATAATGTCCTATAAACTAATTATAACTCTAAAGGAAATGTGAGATTAGACAATGCTTTATGAGTTGGCTAGAACCCTAAAGATGTTATCTTGGATGGATGGAAAAACAAAGTAAACATTAATGGTCATCTTAGATGGATGTTGTTTTACTTTATTAAATTTAACACCAAATGTTAGCATCATCTTGGATTGATGGATAAAGAAAGTATCTGAACACCATCTTTAATTAATAGGTTTTATCAAAAACTTAAACACAATCTTAGAATGATGGGTCTTAACTAAATTTAAATACCATATTGGATTAATGAGTATAGCGTTATCTTGGATTGATGGGCTTTACCAAAAACTTGAACACCATTTTGGATTGATGAGTATAGTACTATTACGCCCTAAAGTAGTAGAGTTATAACAATCTTACCATGTAAATCAACCTATGACAGTAACTGGTCTCATAGTACCTATAATAGATACGATCTATACAAGGCGTCGACAACTCTTCGCTTTAAAGTAAACAGTTCGATTAAGATTTTTGCTAAAATCTACAATAAAGATTAAATCCTTAAGCTATATATATATATATAATTACATTCACATTATCGTAGAATTCCCAAGAGATTTTACATAATGAAACAGTTAGCTAATTTACATATCATATGTCAGTTCTTCATTCTAAAGATGTTAGTAAGACCTTAAATAAAAACTTGATCATTAGGCTAATTGATCCTTACTCCCTATAGCTTCAAAAGAAATCTAACCTCTAAGTAATTGTATTGCGGTATCATAAATTAAAAGTCAAGACCTACAAAAAGTTTATATGGGTATAAGCAACTATAACTTAATAAGTTGAATTGAAGACTTATGAAAGTATACAAGCACAAACAGGATTATCAACAATTAATTATATGCAATCCAACAAATGAGAGTCATCATATAACGTGGTTTGGTCCGTTGTAAAATCAAAATAATTTCACCCGCTGTAATCTAAGTTGAGAAGTTTTTATTAATGCAAAACCTAAGTTTGTGCAATGGAGACACCACTCCCGCTAAGACTATCCTTCAAACCAATGCACTCATCTTTATCGCGACCTTCTTTCTTGTCATGTAGTTTAGCTAAAGATGAGGAAAAGACTGTTATGCTATTTAGCATTAGCTTTTTCGAAGGTATCAGTGTTTGGTTGGAGAATCCTAATAATCCCGCAATGGGTTGCAATGCATGAAAAAATTAGGGTATTTAGGTCGATTAGGATTATGTTCGATTTAGGGTGTTCAGATAAGTTTACACCAATCCAATCATAACAGTCATTAACCACAACATAGATTTCAGCACGAAATTAGATACACAAGCACATGCATAAAACTACTTACGGTCATAATCATACACAATCCTAAGTTTCTGAATACTCTAAAATGGTACTTCAAATGCGGTGCAGTATTAAACCCAGCTTACCTGAAATCCTTACTTGCTTGCTCAATTAGTTGCAGGTTGACTCACTTCCATGTATCTTATAATATAAATACGCTTTTTATTATTTATATCTTAATGATACATATTCTAGGTTTTGATTTAACTCAATTCTCTTTATATATTTATTATTTACTAATGATTCATTCTACGTTAGTTTGAGGTTTAGTTTCCGAATCTGATTTCGATTCAGGCTCTAAATCGATTTTAGCTATGAGTAAATCTTAAATTGTATTTTGAACCCTAATGTGAAATTAATCACATTAAACTCAAGTATCTTAATATTATGTTAGGTCTTAATTCGGTATTCTAATCTTCTCGATACCTTTAATCCTAATTAATGTATTAGGTTTACTCTTAATGTAAAAAAAAATTTACATTTTTCTTATAATTATCTAAAATTAAGTTTTATATTAGATTTAATACGTATTAATATCATCCTTATATTTTCCAATTTAACCCAATATTTTATAATTATCATAATTACAATTATACATATTGTCAAATAATCCATATTTATTACATAATTCTCATGATAATTGTATTTAATACTCTAAGTGGTATGATTATATTACCACATCATAAATTAACATCCCTAAACATCTAATTACTCTCTAAATTAGTAATTAATCGTTTAATTACTTAATTAGTCCAACATTACTCATTTTCTCATCATTTTAGAGTTAGAAAATTACTTAAAATTTTCGAAAATTAATTTTTAGTACTGTTCTATATCACTTAGGTAGTTTATAAAAAAAATAAATAAATAAAGCTCAATACTACACTCTTAACCCTATTTCTTTCTAATTCTAAACATGCTCAATTTTACTCAATTTCTTAAGTATCCTATATTTATAGACGTAATTAAAATTAATCACTATTTTTCCTAAATTTACTTACAATAAAAATCAGAATAGCTAAATTCATAATTTTATAGAAAAAATTAATAATTTTAATAAATTTTGTAAAATTGGATTAAATTTGGGACTCACCTAGTTCTTGAGCTTCCAACCACTAGAACTGATCTAGGAGTTGTTGGCCGGTCCAGGCATAGGTTTTGTAGTAGGGTGGTGGTGGTTTGGTTCTAAGTAGTGATGATGTGTAAGTTCTGCCTAATTGCTCTTACTGCATGGAATTTTTGCTATTTTTTATAAAACCTTAATTCTCTCTCAATTTCAACCCTCTCTATTTTTCTAAAGTTTTAAACTAATCAAATGAGCCTCTGTAAAAATTTTGATATTTATAAAGCTTTAAAGTAATTTTAATGCATTCATTAGACAAGACAATTGTTTTATCTCCTTCCATTTTGCCATTTATAAGTGTTTGAATTTTATTGACCAATTTTTTTTCTTCATTCCCAAGTTGCTATGACCCAAATATGGATTCTTCTACACTTCTTTGAATTTTTTCTAATTTTTATTTAATTTTTTTATAATTTTCTTTAATTATTTAGCAATTTTTTAGAATATTTTAGAAAATTTAGGTATATGGCTTATATTTAGGGCTTGGAAGCACTATCTTGATTGATAGGCTTTAACTTGAACACCATCTTGGATCGATGAATTAATTGGCATCGCACTATCTTGGATTGATAGGCTTAAGAAAAAATTTGAACATCATCTTAGATTGATGGGTTTTAATCTTGAATATCATCTTAAATTGATGGGTACTGAAAAAATAACCAGGTTTCTTAAAAAGTTTTCTCAACTGTGTAATTTACTTAAAATTGACAAAATTGACCTCAAAGGTTAACTTAAGAGAGAGACTGAGCTATCGTGGTCACTTGATCTGGTTGCTAAGGGTTAGCTTGCTCCTAAATTGATGAAAAGAAAATTTGGATTAGATATTAGAGACTAAGTTACTTTATTTGAACTCTTAAAACTTGATTAAAATGGTTTCTAGGATCTAGTAGGAAGAGAATTGAAGTAGGGTTAATGCTTTAAAGTAACAAAACTAGGCATGAAGGCTAAAAAGTTGGATAAAAAGACGAATCTGGAAAGAAAAACTTATCCTTTTACCTTCTCTTATTATTATTTTTCTTCTCTCTCTCTCTTATAGAATTGCTAACAAGTTTGGGTTCTTCATATATGCGGGCCTTTGACAATTCACTCTTTTCTTGACTATACTTAAATCGCCTAACAACCTTATCTTCATAGGGCTCCTCTTTTCTCAGTCCATTTGGGGTAAGAGATTTTTCGGTGTCACTTAGGGTGATCAAAAGGGTAATGACATTTCATAATTTATTAGTTTAGTCTAAGAGGTTTTCCTTACCTTCTCTCGATTCAAATTTTTGCTTCTAATTATAATTTTAGAAATTATGGTCTATCTTGTACGCTTTAACCAATCCATTAAGTCTTTTTTGAACTGTAATGTAATAAAGGCTTTTAGTCCTCAGTTTAAAAAATGGATATTAATGAAGTGACATTTTGAAAAAATTACTTTTTAATACGGGTCTACAAATGATAACCTTATAAGTGAAACTAAAATTGTGCTTGCTCCAGTTTCAGAAGTAACTTTTACCAATGATAGGTTATTTTCACTAATAAGAAGGGCTTTTAGGAAAAGGTGGAATGGTAGGTGGGCCTCAATCTACAAGGGGAGTGAATTTGAGGAGTAAGTTTTGAGAATTTTGGTTTTTTACCCTTGGTCTTTTAAATTTAGGGGTTTTTATTTCAAAGAATGGGCCTTACTTTAGAATAGGCTTTTTTAGGTATATATCCCTAATTAGTTTTAGGTTTCAAGGCTTTAGACTTGATCACCTTATTTCTGTAGATTTCTTTCTTGGGCATACTTTTCATTTCCTCTTTTTTCCTCATGCCCCTTTTCTTTTTCCTCTTTTCTTTCATTCATCTTCTTCTTCTTCTTCTTTTTCTTTAATTTGATCCAAGATAAAGGTGATCATCCCTTTTTTTGGTATATGACTCATAAGATATGTGGTTTATATATAATGTTCAGCATGGAAGCCCTTCTTCATCTTTAAAGGAAATAAATTACCGATTGTAATAACTACGGTTGAATTAAGGCGACTGGAGTAAGCACAAATTAGTTTTAACATTTTCTCTTTTTTAATGACACTAACCTCTAAATTACCCTATTGTGGGGTGATTGTTGATAGGGTTTAGTTTTGAAATACTTAATTAAAGGTCTAACAATGTTGACAGGGATTTTTATGTTTAGGGTATTGAACATGAATGCCTAAAGTCACTTTGATTCACATATCAAATTTAAGATGGATCTCCTTTATGAAGTGAGTTCATTAACCTCACAATTATGACACTTAATGCTCAAGTGTTTAAGGATTGGTGTTTAAGATGTGGTTTGGCTCTTTTCCTCCTAAACCTTTTCAATTAGTGAGATATCATTTTCTTAAAGTGTTCAATTCCTTTATTTTCCCTAATTTTAAAAGCTTCGACATAAATGCTCGATAAGTTGAAAGATTGCTAAACAGAATACTTTTTTTTTTCGGATGATCATTATTATAGAGCTATTTCAAATTCCATCTTTCAAAATGCCCCTACCCCATTTAACTGGTTTTCTGTAGATATACTTAATTGCTTTAATTGACAAATTAGCTTGTCAAATGGTAGTAGTAAATTCTCAAAGTTAGGTGCTATAGGTGGTCCTTTTGAAGTCCCCTCATGGCTTTGCTTACAACAAATTGCTTCTAAATTGTCAAGTTGTATAATCATGGCATCAATCATATCTAAAATTTTGTTCTTTAACCTCTAACATCATTTGGTGGAATTCCCCTTTTGACCTTTATGGTAATCGCATTGTGCTTTTGGGTCAAAGTTTCATAGCCTATAGTTTAGATTAGGGGCTTCGCATATTAGGAACTTAGCCTCTTTTAATTGATTAAAGATTTGGGTTATTGGGACTTTGAACTAAGTAAATTGTCTTCTTAAGGCATTACAGGTGGGCTTGTCTTAACCTTGGCTTAACATTAGCTCTTTCCCTTTTGGTGATGTTTAAAAAGTAATGGGTCTCGTTTGAAGTCTTTTGAACACAAGACTCATAACCATTTTTAGATCTAAAATGCCCTTTTGTAATGCTGTCACTTGTTATTCTAGGCTCATAACTCTTTTTTCCAGACTTAGATCTTGAGATACTTAGAGGTTACTAATCATAGAAACTAATGTCATGCCTCGAAGCGGCAGAGTCATAACAGCCCCGCCATGTAAACCATCCTAAGATAGAAGTTGGCCTTACAACCGCTATCTTAGACTTGATCTATACAAGGTGTTCACGACTAACCTGCTTTGAAGTAAATAGTTTGTAATTTTAATAAATCGTTTACCTAAGAAAGTGAGAAAATTTATATATACACACTATAGTTCAATTCTTACATTATTCAAAAATGAAAAATTCTAAAATAAAACAAAACTTAAACCTTAAGAATATATGTTTGTTCCTCAAATATTTTTCCTCACTCCCCAAGATCCAGCAATTACTAGTTTCAGAGTAATTGTTTACCGCTTTTTAGCCAGCAACTGCACGACGTCTATAGGGATGTGAGCAACCATAGCTCAGTAAGTTAAGATAGAGGACTTAAAACTATACCATAAACACAATAAGATTATCAATCAACTTATTAGGTGCAATGCATGTTCAAGCAAATGCCATCGCACGACATTATCCGGCCCATAGTGAGATTAGAGAAATTTCGCCTGCTCTAATCCGGGTTGAGGAGTTGTCATTAATGCAACAGCTCACGACTAAACCCAAGCTTGTGCAATGGAGACCTCGCTCCTCTCGTGACTACCTTCGAACCATTGACTCCACCCTCGTCGTAATCTCCTCTCGTGTCACTTAGTTCGACTAAGGATGAAGAAGGGGCCATTATACAATCCTGCGCTATCCCTTTTGAAAGGATTGGTATTTGGCCGAAAAGTCCTAAGTTCCCCTAATGGGTTGCCATGTAGGTTCAATTATGATTATAGGTCATATATTTGATTAGGTCTAGTTTAGGGTAATCAATCATTTCATACAAACCATACAATACAAGCTAGGACAACAAACAGAATCATAGCATCACTCATAATCAAGCACATGCACACATCTAACTATTTATCAAGCACATGCACACATCTAACTATTTAACAAGCACAACCAAGCATAATCTTAAGCTTCCAAAATATAGCAATGTATTAATCCCAACTTACCTTGACTCCTCGCTCACTCACTCGAGGTCCGACTTGCTCAAGCCATCACCGGTCATCCCTATAATACAAATGTGGTTTCAGTTTTTCATATAACTATTATACGTTCATTTTATCGTATAACGCTTATTGTTATGTGTTGTTTAGGGTTTAATATGCCTAATTATCTAGGTCTTAAGTCTTTTACTATTATTCTAAGTTTGGGGTTAGGTTCGGGTTCGGTTTCCGTATCAATTTCTAAATTAGGTTCTAATTCGATTTCTACGTATTGTTTTATGCTCAAACCTTGGAAATTTGTTTCAACTCATAATGTGAAATTAATCATATTACTTCCCAATTTCTTAAATACCATCATTTTCTCTAATTAGTATTTTTTTTTCACCCGGTACACTTAAATCCTTATTGGTGTACCGAATTTACTTCTGATGTGAGAAATTTTTACATTTTTCCTTTAATTGCATAAATTCAAGTTTCCTATCAGATTTATTGGACATTTTTATTATTATTATAATATCAATTTTTATTATAATATTTTCTATATATTATATTTCTAATAATTGTGTATTATATATGATCACCTATTATGTATATAATACACATATAATATTTCTATTACTCTAATTACCATCTCCTAATATCAATTATCATTTCAAAATGTTTAAATTCATCCTAAATCAGGTTTTACATCTAATTATCCTAATTTACAAAATTAACTTACAATTTACTATTTTTCCCTATTACTCATTTACTACATAATTAACCTAATAATTACATTTAACACCCTAAATGCTACAAGTATCATACTCCATCAAATTTTAACATCCTAAAACATATACTTATTTACTAAATCAGTAATGAACCATTTAATTACTTTATTAACCTTAAATTACCCATTTTATATGTCATTTTAAGGCCTAAAAATTATCTAAAATTTTAAAAAATTAATTTTTGAAAACAGGCTTTATAGCACTGTTCTATATCATCTAAGTGGTCTACACAAAAATTTTGGATTCAAAACTACACTCCTGAGGTTATTTATTTATAAACAAAAATATATTAAGTTTTGCATGATTTCTTAAAAACTTTATATTACGAGACATATTTTCATCAAAATAATATTTTTCCTAAAAACTACATACAAAATTACATAGAATTGGGCTGAAAATCGGACTCACTAATTTGGGAGTCTCTAGCCACCACCAGCTGCCGTGGCCTTGTTGGCTAGTCTGGGCACTACCACCAACATGTAATGGTGGTGGCCGTTCATTCCCAGCTGCTCGTCTGGGGTGAGTTCCCTTTAAAGGCCCTAATTGTACAGTTTTTCCTATTTTTTTTTCTAACCCTAATTTTTCTCTCAATTTTCGCCTCTCTCTAATTTTATTTGATTTCTAACTGTTCAAATGAGTTTTTGAATTTTTCTTGCTATTTATAGGGCTTTAGGGAAATTATTGTGCATTAATGAGACAAGACAATTGTCTTATCTCTTCTTTTTTCCACTTTCTATTTGTTGCATTTTAATTGGTTGATTTTTTTTTTTATTATCTGATTGCCACGCTCTACTTCTGGACTTTTCCTTAGTTTTCTATATTTTTCCTTAATTAATTATGAATTTTCTTTAATTATTCCTTATTATTTTAGTACATTTCGCGTATTTTGAGTAATTACGCGTATTTCTACATACATGTAAATTCATAGTACAAATAAATATTCCTGAATATTATTTAGGTCATTTTATGATTTTTAGTATATATATAATTTATCTCTAGCGATTCGTTAATTATCGAAATGCATTTTATGCATTTTCGATAAATAATGAGTTATATACTTAAAATTTGAAATTTTTATATTCTTTTATTTTATTGCTTATTTTCTGAAATTCAAACTTACGAGATCATTTTACTTAATATTTCTAACTTTACTTATAATTTAGGCTTAATCGGATTTTTCAACCGATCGAAGCCTTGAGTGGCTGGTTGTGGGGCTTACAACCAAGATCTGCAGTTATTGAGCCATCTGATATACCTTTTTTGCAAGGAAGTGAACATATTGTTAGTGATTCAAAGTAAACCTAATCGAAAGAATCTACCCTTATTAGCAATCCTTCATTTCTCTCTGTCTTCTTTTTTTTTTTTGGATAAATTTTAAAAACCTTTATTTTTGTAAGAGAAAAAAGGTCAAGTTTAACTTCTCATAAGGGGAACTTTACAAGAATGGAGAAATTAAAAGAAACTTTATAATTTAAGTGAAACGATAAGGAAGAGAGAAAACTTATACTAAAAATACACAAGGGAGGTACATTTACATGAGAAAAACTTAGGTCCACAAACTTAATAGATAGACTCTTAAAATAAAAAATTATAGTGAGAAACATTTTAACAATTTATGGTTAACTAAAGAAAAGTATTTACAACTTGTAGGTATTTAAAAGATTGCTTACAACACTTAAGAAGGAGAATTATTTTACAAAGAAAAAATTTATGGGGTCCTTGATGTTTACAAATAATTTATAATAAGAATGATAAGAGTAATAATAAAATCTAGTGGAAAAAGAAAAGCTCGTAAGGAGCTATGTTCTAGAATGAAATCTTAAGAAGACAAATACTTCATAGTGATAAGACTTTATACAGATGAACAGATTTTTTTTTTTTTTTAAAAAAAACCTATTACAATCTATTGAGTAGTGAATTCTCAAATTTTACAAAAAAGAAAAAAAGTTTATGAACTAAGTCAAATTCTTTGCATTTTAAAGTGATAAATACTATTTACAAGTTTAATTATTGTAAAGTCTAGTTAAAATAATTTACAAGCACGTCTTGAAGGCTAATGGATTTTTTTTTTTTTTTTACTCTAAAATGGTGGTAGAAGAAAATTATTTTACAAAATATGGGGAGACCTTTGATTTGAAAAATAATTATTTTTTATAAAGATAATAAAGGTACTGAATAAGATTATTTACATACATGAATAAACAAGCACTAAAATTTAAATATAAATAAAGACAAGAAACGATGAAGGTATACGGATGTAGATTCAAAGGGGCGGAGATTAAATAATAATATGGTAATAAAAGGGTTTAAGGTGGGACTTTTACCTGAATTTTGTTATTATAATACAGGGAAATTGAATTGTTACGTAGGAATGTTATTTATATGAAATTTCTAGATTTATAGAGAAACTGTAATTTTTACAATAGAAATGTCCTATACAAGGATAAAATTACATTTGGTGGTATGAGGAAAGTATATTGCAATATTTTTGTAGTATAGTAGAATTTCCATAAAGTCTCGATCTTTCGTTGGTGATATGCCCCATTGCTAGTCTAAAAGTCATGTATGCAATAAATGTAGGTTTTAAAGGTTTTCAAGTTTTGTGACCTCACACGTCTTTGAAGAGATGGTTCATTAATCACATCGAAACTTGAGTGGGGTAGCTTAATCGACACCAAAATGTGATTACCCCACAACATTTGAAGTTTACACGATGGCTCCCCTCTTAAGGTCCTAGGATAGCCTGGTTTTAATCGTATTTACTACACATTTCATAATTTAAGAATTAAAACTCTCTTATATGCACTTAATATACTTGCATAAAGGTTGGTAAAGATATATACAAATAAATAAAATATATTTATAGAAAAGAAATGCAACATGGAAAGGGTATCTTGAAAGATGATTCTAATTTTGAAAGGTTTAAGTAGTTAGCTCTCTTAATGGTCCTTAATGGAGTCGCTAAGCCGTTGAGCTTAAATTTTTCATGATTTTTAACATTTTCCTTAATTTGATCAATATAAAACCTTACTCGTTTAATATTAACTCCAGATTGATAATTAAGGAAAATCTGGGTTTTTAAACATGTTTTAAAAAATACTTAGAGTCACCATCTCATTGAGGTCGAGAAAATATTTAAATTAAAACCAATTGCGTGGGTTGATTTAAATTTAGACACTAAATCACGTAAAAACTAATTTTGAGAAATGGTTTTTGAAAACGAGATATTTGAGTCCAAAAGCTAACCAATTAAATCCTAACGGATATTACTTTCAATTTGCCAAATTTAATTTTATCTTTAAAATACCTATTTAGCTAATTATACATTTACAACAAACTAACTTTATTTGCAAAAAAAAAATCAAAATTATTTACAAATGGGAAAATAAAAAGATTTCTCTATTTTAAATTACCTCATATGTGCGTACGTACTTTCTAATAGAGATTATACTTTTCGTAGTTCATTCTCAAAAACTTTAATATGTCAATTTATTTTAATTTTGAAAGATGGCCGAGTTTATATTTCTTAACCATTTTGTTTTTCTAAGGAAGGGTCTTACGTTAGTATTTTTATTTTCGGAAAATTCTAAAATGTCCTAATTTTTAAAACGATTGATTTTATTTTGTTGAAAAATGGAATTTTAAGAGATAAATTTTTTTTTCACTTTTATTATTTTAATTTAATTAGTGGATATTAAAATTTGTTAATATTTATTTTAACCGCATACAATATATTTACAGTTAAGTACCTTTTAAAAGTTATGTATTTTATTATTATTTTTTCATGTAAAAGTAGATGTAATTTATTAATTACATGTTTAATTGCTATTGAAAAAATATGGAATTTATTCGTTCTATATTCAATCACAATTGAAAGGTTGTTTGCCGTTAATTCCATGTTTAGTTGTTATTTAGTTGACATGTTGCGGCAATTGAAAAGTCTATAGAATGAAAAGTCTCTTTTATTAATTTTAGTTAATGTTTTAAAAGATACAAGCTAGAGAAAGAGTTTCATGATGATTTTTTATTTAAAGAAACACCTAAAGAAAAAGCAAGAGAGAGATATAACATTTTGTTTCTTAGTTTTTCTAATTTTAATCACAGCTATTTAGATATATAAAGGATTATAATTTGTTCTTATTTATGTGTGTGTGGTTATCACTAAAGGGATTACGTTACAAGTTCTTGTAATGAACATATTTTGAAAACAACAAATCAGATTTAGATTATAATTGAACTTCATCTCCAAGAGGAGACAATGTTTCTTATCAAGGAAAATGTAATTTTATAATCTTTTATTAACATATATATTTTATTGTATGTCACATATGAATCTTAGGATAGGCTTTATAGTAAATTTTTATTTTTGCTATATTCTTTCTGATTTATAAAACCTAACATGATTGACTGTGATTTATTAGCTAAGGCTGGTTAACCATTAGCTAAGGGGCTTGTTAGCCTGTTGATTAGGGTCTTATTGGTTTTCTTTATCCTCTCTAAAATTTCTTAAAAAACCATCTTTTGTGTATTTTTTTTTCCTAAGAGTTCACTGTAAACCTCTTTCATGGGTTTTGGGATTCCTCAAACTCTTAATCTTTCATCTATGCCTTGTCTTGTCTAAAATACG
Source organism: Lumnitzera racemosa (assembly GCA_024138005.1). Taxonomy (NCBI): domain Eukaryota; kingdom Viridiplantae; phylum Streptophyta; class Magnoliopsida; order Myrtales; family Combretaceae; genus Lumnitzera; species Lumnitzera racemosa. The sequence goes on from JAMXBC010000011.1 coordinate 65,607,329, forward strand.
TAAGCTATATTCTTTCGTGTATTTTTTTCCTAGGAGTTCACTATAAACCTTCTTCATAGGTTTTAGGATTCCTCAAACACTCCATCTATGCACTATCAACTGCTTTTGTATATGACTTTTGAAAATTTTATGATTTGAAAAATGAATTGGTAAGCGTGTTGATCATGAATGTAATATAGTTGTAGAAGTTAGAGCGATTAAAAAGGACCTCATGTTAACTACTAGATCATATGAGTTTATCCCAGGGCTATGCAACCAAAATTCAAATCTAAATGAATGTATTAACAAAAACATTCTAATACACTATATGGGCATAAAACCAAATGTCCTATCAACAAGTCGAGAGTTCTATGATAAAGAGATATAAAAATTGAATTAAAGTTTGCAAATACATTCTCATCTAAATTGATGTAATGCTTAGAATTGATACTAAAACTAACTATTTAAAAATAACTAAATTTACAAGAATTCTCTAGCAGCTATAATTATAGCATAAAGCATTTCTTCAAGACAGTTGATCATTAACTAAATAATAACCTACTTAATAAGAAATTACTATTTTAATCGAAAATATGGACCGAACCGCATAAGTAACTTAAAACACGTTTCAAACAACATTAGGTGTATAAGTTCATGAATTTCATCATAACTTACATATCCTTTTTATGAGCCTTTTCAAAAACTCAATTTATATTTATTTAATTTATTAAATTCCCCCCAATATCTCTAATTCAACCTAAATAGTGTTGGCCAAAGGCTAATTATATAGAAAACAAACACACTAAGCAAACACACCGGATACTCAAAAATTAATATCGAATTAAGTCGATAAATAATATTGACTCATCAAATTCTTCATTGTAAAACTCGCAATATTAAGCATTAACACACAAGTAATAATATCGAGAGCAATCAAGCTATAAAAATTACATCGTAATGGAGTCCTCAATCCGAATACCCAATGAATCAGCATTGTTTGGCGCACTTGAATCTCGGTCATCTCAAAAGTGTGCTAAAGCATCGGGTTTAATTCCCTCCAACTAAAAAAAAAAAAAAAAATATCATTTAAATACAAATGGAAGCTACAGTTCGTCCAAAAAATGAGCTCCTGTGTGTTCATATTCCTTCCATGCCTTGTCCTGTCTAAAAAGGCTCACGTGTGGGCCTCCAAAGTGAACCACGGTCCAGTTCCAAATGCTCTCCACGTGTGGGCTTTCTCTGAAAAATAATGGAATTCCAATTGAAATGAGCCCGTAATGCTACATAATGGGCCCTTATTAATTAGCCTAATGATTTAAAGCCATGACCCAGTCCAAGAGAGGAATAGTTAATTGTTCGGCTAAGATATGGAAATAACACATAATAATTCATATAAAGCTAATTATCGATCCATTTCTCAATATTCACTCGATTGATCAAAAAACGTATATCTCATCATTTTTAAGTAAGATTTCACGTTAAAAAACACTCAATGAAATGCGTACATGTGTGTTATTTAAATGGAATGATTGTATAATTATACACATTTATCAAGATTTTAGGGTCATGTATTGTTAGTGGCCATGAGGCGAGAATGAAAGGTTTTCAAGTTTATATAGGGCACAACAGTTAACTATCGGAGCAAAAGTGTAATTAGCATCTTCCCTTAATTCTGAAATGGTTTCAGGGTCATTTTTATCATTTTCTAGCTATTACCGTATATTATTTGATAAAATAGAAAAAATAGAATTATTATTTAAAGTTCCCATGCGATCTAAGTATTTTGATGTTTAAGACCTAGAGATTTTATTGGGACACTAAAGTTGTGATTAATTGAATTTTATGTAATTTTTTTTTGTATTGAATATATAATTTCCTCGATCAGGAAGAAACTAAAGATGAATAGTTATATAAGGACACTGACCACGAAAAATTTCAGTTCCAGTTTCATGTATTAAGGATGTTGTGATAATTTTCTTGCATGAAATTGGGGTGCATAGGTGTAGGTTTCTTAAGAATGGGTAAGAGAAGAAGCGTGAAATGGTAATTATGGGAAAAATAGCTGAGGAATGCGATAATTCACCAAAAGTTTCCAAAATTAATGTTTCTTTCTTTCTGTGTGTTTTTTTTTTTTTTTAAGGAATAATGCAACTGGAATCACCAAAAACAAAGTAGTTTGCATACTTTTTTCCTAAACTTATAATGATCCGAGCACGCAAGAATTTAAGCTAAACCATTAAGAATATCTTATTAGAGTTAAGCTATCTCCTTAAAATAATAAACTATAATATGTATTGAGATATCTATATGTATCTAAATTGTTGATCATGGTTAGACCAATTAGGGTGGATTGGTTTGGATTCACTTCAACTTGGATGGGCTTAGGCTTGGGTTTGTCTCTTGCTCCTTGATGCTTTCCAAAATAAAAAAAAACAAGGCCTTTTGTGAGTGAGGCCATGAGGCCCTCTAATACTCAAGTCAACAAGGAGGACTAAAAAAAGAGAAAGACAAGCACTAAGTGCTCAGTGGACTGTACTCGCCCAATATGTGGATGACATGTGTTGAACTTTTACTTTCTAGGGGAAAGGAGGAAAGAAGTTCTTTAAGAGAGAGGTCTTAGACAACGGGAGAGAGGATCCCTCTTGCTTATTGGTGTTAAACGCCTTTTATGTGGGTTACTTGGATATGTGACGATTAGAGATTCGTTTGTACCAGCTGCTAGTAGTTAGTATGTTCTGTGGTGGAGGTTAAGCTTTATTGTGAGGGGCAGGTCGTAGCGGATCAAGCTACTAAATTTGCAACTTAGTGATTTGGCAAGGGTAGAGGTATCGAGCTTGCCGATCGTACTATAAATGTTAAATGCTCAATAATGAGTTTTAGTGGATCGTAGGTACTAAAGATAAAAACCGAGCTAAGAAGTTGAAGAAGGGATCAGTTGACGCTCGTGGGGACAAGTTGAGCCCTGAGCTTACATCAGTCGATTGGTGACTATTGGCTTAATGGTCACGGCTAACCTGCTTGGGTAGGTGTTATTTAGATCACTAAGCAAGTTGCAATATGGAGGACAGGCTCACAATTGGTTCGCATATGTAAGCTGTGGCCTCGTGAGAGGGTCGCAGAACAACATGTAAGCTCATTGTTCGCTTGGGCGCTACTTTGTACTCCTTATGATAGGCTTTACTCGTAAAGCCTTAGTTCGAGCGAGAATCAAATATCAACATAAATAATGCTATAATTATGTAACCAATATATATATTTATATATATATATATAAATATATTAATAATTATGACTAGCACCCATACTTAGGAAAAATGTAGAAATAGGTATCTGTAGGTCTAAGCCTACTATAATATTTAAATACATGTATTATTTATGGACTCAATATGTCGAAGCGAGGGGAGATGCAATGACTTAGAAAATCCACAAGAACTTACTTAATAATAACAATAATAATAGCATATATATACATATAATGATGATAAGCATAAGGGCTTCTATAGTCCTGTTCCTCATTTTGATGAGACTGGTCCAACCAGTCTTCCTTCTCACCTTTTATTTACATTCTTTAAAATTTGGATAATTGAATTCACAATTAATTCATCAATTTAGATTTTAAAAAATGCAAATCAAGGATAAAATAAATGGCTAAACTAATCCCCTAAAAAACAATAGCAAGAGTGTAGAAAAATTCATATATATGTGCTTGTGTAAATTTATATGTATACTCATGAATTTGGTTATAATATAACCATGTACCACCGATGAAAGATGGCGATAGTTTGTATCTTGAAGATGGTTCTCACACATACTCTTGGTGGTTTAGCAGCTGTAGAAGATGGTGAACTTACTAAAAAGCCTCATGTGGTGTTGTCAACAAAGGCCTTCTAACACTTGAGTTAGTAAGGAGAGCATTTGTGAGTAAAAGGAGAGAAGTAGAGGTAAGCGGGGAATGCTTGAAAAGAAGGAGAGAGAGAGAGAGAGAGAGAGAGAGAGAGAGAGAGAGAGATCCTTGAACCTAAAGCTTTATGCCCTATTTTTATGGATGGACTTGACCTGTTGGAGAGACGTATTGACTAGGGATTGGTTTGTATACAATCTATGACTGGGTAGCATTCAATATGAGGAAGGACAGCTCTTTTTTGTCGATTGGTGGATTTTGAGGAAAGAGCCCATCACATTAGTATAGGCAACTATCATAGCCTAGATGGCTTGATCCCTAGACTGTATACTGTCACGTAGCATTTAATGAGGAGATAAAGGAACGTAGAGCTAGTCTCCCCCAATGACGTGCTCTTTAGTCTAGGTGCTGAACAATCGATGTAGTCAAATGGTGGTCGAAAAGATGTCGTCGGGTTGTCGAATTGGCCATCTTAGATTCCTCAGGTCCTTGGGGCTTAAGATCAAGTATTGAGCATCTTAAGAATTTCACCGAAGGCATCTGGTCCCTTCCTTATCCTATGGTTAGAGGAGTGCTTGGAGCTTCACCGAGTTCACATGCAGGCACTGAGCGTATTGATGGTCAAGTTGTGCTTGGGCTTGGACTGGCTTATCTTTCAAGGTTTGGGTAAGTCAGTTTGTCAAATGGAAGGTTAGGGGCTTTGCTAGAGAGCTATTTGGGAGATGTCGAATAGGTACGGTTACTTAGGTATAGGCCTCTAGAGCAATAGGATAAAAGGGTCTATTGTGTACTAAAATATTACCTCTAGAGAATTACACGAAACAGGAATAACAAAGTAACTCTTACATCTCTAAGGGCTTGTGGTTTACTTGGAACCAATTGGAGGATACTACTCTAGGTGATTGCCTTTCTAATTAAATAGGACTAACTATGCTTCACAGCACACTAGAATATATATACAAGTACTCTGAAGATAATAAGATGTTATACTTATTTGTATTTGTAAGTAGACTTTGGTGTGTGTATTGGTACACACTGCCAAATTCGAAGTGAGTAGTTTGATCTTACACGTTTGGAGTGCTGATTTTTCTCCGATGAATTGATGTTGTGTATTTAAATTGGTCACCTATAACCAGAATGCTAAAACAACTCGACTAAAATACCCCTGCACTTTGCATCCTTAGGCTCCCTCGCTAGATATCGGTCGTTAGAGGAGGCAACAAGATTACCTTTTTCCTCAACTCATCGCTGAACCTTAGATAGGAAACAATGTCGCAGTAGGATTGGAACTTGCTTGATTATTTTTAAAAACTCTATTTGGTAACTAACCTCGCTTTAAACAAAAAATTCATGAATCTTAAATTCTTTGGTTTTCAAAAATTAGGGCTAGGTTATGAATTGTTTTACCTATACGATTTTTAATCAGATTTTTTTTTTTTTTTACTAGTATAATTAGGTGGTGACTCTTTTTCAAAAAAAAAAAAAAAACTCAAAAAATATTTTTTCTTAATCTTTCATCGAGCAATTTATAAAAGATAAATCAAATCCCTCTTCACTGCTATAATATTGTTGATAAAAGAGGTGTGATATAAGTATGTAATTCTATTTGTACGCACCACATAACTGAAGTAAAAAACATTCGTAAAAAATAATGAAAAAAAAAAAAATGGATTGTCTAGCATTGCCAGTTTGATTATCGAGCATCCCCCGTTTGTCCAGGTTTCTGCTAATTGAACGCCTAGTCTCCTAAACTTTAGTTGACTGACATCTGCCCATAAGCTTCAAATTACTCGAGGCATTGAACTTATTTTTAAACATGCCTCCCACATCCTATGTAGGGTCTCGCACAAGCAATAACCCTTTGCACCAAATAAATGCGGTCATTAAGTTACGCACTCCAACACCGATCTTACTGACCGAGAATATGAGTCATACTCCAATATATATATATATATATATATATAGAGTATGATGTGGTTAGAAGATATACAGGTAATGGATTTCAAAAATTTAAAACCGAAAACTTACTTTGTGACATCTATTATCCTTTGATCGAAGGCTGTTTGACCATGTATGGTCCTATACTTAGCATGAAAGACAAATACATTGGAATGTGAAATTCCTCAGAATAATTTCTAAGTGCGTGCACGAGCTACGTGCTATTTCTTCCTATTAATAGACTATCGATTATAAATGATTATCCAGACACAGCGATGACTTTGATATCTTGACAAAACCCACGATACAGATTTAAATAATTTGCTTACTAAGATATAGTTGACTATGAGGTGTACGGTGATGATGAGTTTGGTCAATAATGAATAGAGATGGATAGCACAAATGATGGAAAAAAAAAAAAAACTAAATCTCTGTACATACTCCCTGGTCCATTTGTTGTCACCCTTTTGAGTTGCTTGAGACAAACATCATTACTCAGCATCATGTGCACAATCTAGAGAATAAGATTAAGATATAGACTTGCATCGCAAGGAAGGAGAAGGAAAATTTCTGTTGTTTTGAGTTCCTTCCATGCAATGCATGTGCATGAACATATCACCTTGGCCTTATTTACTTCTTTCTAGGAATAATTTTTTATTTTTTTTATCAGTTTGGTCCCTCAAATTCGGTCTCAGGGGGAATGAATGGGAAATTCAATTGAATACCTAAACATTTCTTTTTATCAGTTTTCATATTCCAGCAACTTGTTATAATATTCTATGTATTACATAATCTAGGTCGGCTAGCTTGCTTATTGCACTCAAATTCTTGGCAAGTTTCCCAACCAGGTAGTTATGGAACTTAAATTCTAAATATTTTTATATTGACCAAGTTTTACAATATTTATACACTTTAATAATTAAACGATTGCCAACATAATCGGATGATATAAATATCGATTTTTTCGTGGGATAAACCAAATTCAAGTCTCTCCTCCCTCACATTGTAATATGTAACGTAGTTGGTCCAAAGAGAAAAAATAAAAAAATCAATGGATGCAAATATAGTTAAGAAAAGTTGGCTATATACTTTCAAAATAAAAAATGACTGTTTGATTCATCTTTTTTTTTTTCTATCTTGTTGGTGTCTTTTTAGTATTTATTCAAATCTTGTATTTAGTAATAATATCATAAAAAATGGAAATATAATTCCACCTTCTTATAAAATTAAATACCGAATAAATCCCTCCAAAATTGAATTTATATGGTTTTTAATTTATTTATATTTACAAAAATACTAATTAAAATTATCATCACCAACTTATAAAATATATTTTTCTAAATCTTTTCTTTTAAAAGTAGGTGAATTTCCATTTTCCAATGATCACACTCCAATCATCACCTTCATCATAATATTAAATAGAAACTAATAACATAGTTTTCTAAATACTATATTCCAGATAAATATAGAACACAATGGATATAGATAAAAAAAAAGACAATTCAAAATAGAATTCATATATAAAGAACCACATGTAACAAAAAGCAACATGCTTGTGAAGATAAATTACATTATTTGGATCCAAAAAATCTAATTAAATGCCCCTAATAATGGGAGACCAAAAGTTGTTTAAATTAGCTAAATATATAGTTAGAAAAGAATAATAAGCTGTGATGTATTTGGTTACTATTATAAATTACTTCAACCCTAACGTTTTAGCCATCAATCTCAGTATCATGTTAGAGACATTACGTGTTCACTACAAAACTAGAAAATCAAGTTCGAAAGAAAGGATTCAATGTATATTATAATATACATATAATGTATAAATACCAATAAGATATTACCATATATGACGAGTGTAAACATATGTAGTAATTGGTTTAGAAAAATAAGATATTGCTATATGTAATTATTATATGTGTCAATATCTTATTAGTATTATATGCTACATAAGTATAATACGTAATATATAATACTTACTAAATCTTTTTTCTAAAAACTTAACTAATGTTTGCCTTGAAATGGCTACCAAATTAGATGCTTTAGAGGTGTAGAAAAATAAAAATAAAATGTAGAATTAAAAGAAAAAAAAGTAATGTTGTGTACGTTAACCTAATCAATTTCTAATTTGCTTTATGCTAGCATGGACTACCTCCATTAGTTTGATGAATATTTTTAGAGTTTGCTGGACTACCTTAAAGCCACTTAGAGGTTTACATTGTTTAGTTAAGCTAGTTTGATGTATAATTGCCAAATAATTTGTGGAGCTTGTTACAAATATAAATTAAACCGGACATTAGAAAATATTTTTCTTAAAAGAAGGATTTTTTAGAAAACAATTTGTTTTCATGTATCTAGGTGATTTAATGAAATGAAGAGAATTTTTTTTTTTTAAATTTTGGCCTTCACAATGCAAATCAAATATTATATATATTGTTTATATGATATATGTCATAAGATTATATTATCATATATGTAATATAATTGTTTAATTATTACAATTTTTATTATAGATATGTTACTAATATAAGACCAATGTTTTTATTAATGTATAACATTATAACATATTTACAATTTTTTAATAGTAATATACGACATTGTTTAATTAATATATTGTAAGATTTAATATGTAATATGATGCATTAAATTGATATATTATGTAATATATTGTTAATATGATATTATTTTATTCTAGATTAATGATATGTTGAAATGTCACTAAAAATAAGGGGTAAAATTATAATTACTCCTTTATGTTTCTAGGGTTAATCGATGAGCCAAATATAAACTAAGAGATCCCTCAGCCTCACTCCATGACCAATAACACTAAAGAAACCCTAGACTCTCTCTCAATAGGAATTTGTGTCGGTATTAAAGCAAGAGATCTTTGATATCTAAATAATTAAGTCTCCTTTCTTCCTTTCAACTATATCAATCTATTTCCTCTAAAGATTAATAGATTTCAATCCTTTCTCATTTTATCACTATAGAGATCAAAAAGTTGGATCTGCAATAAAAAAGCGCAACAAAAAATAAGTTGTCATTGTGTTCTCGACTTTAGTTCCTCTTTAAATAGATAAAAAAGCCTTTTACAATCCTTCGAAAGATTTGCCACCAACAACTTGTTTGGGCTTTATTCTTGCAAGTAATTATGCTTTTCTTAAGGATTTAAAGTAATGTATTTCTTTTCTTCAGGCTTTAAAGCTTAGAACAATAGGTAATTTGATAAGATTATGGTTTAGAGCAAAGCTTAAGATTGAATCTTCAAAAGACTTGTTATTTTCATTAAACAGGTGTTTCAATCTACAAAAGTTGGTTCTAATTTGAGTTGCAAGTGTATCGAGACTCCATAAATTACATAGAACCAACCTAAAACACAAGGCTAAAGGAATATCCATTTGCAATTTCAATTGATAAACTAAAATGCAATTAACCAAGAGCCTTTATAGAAATTACAATAAACTGACCACACCTAGTGATTGATTAGTTTCCCCTATTTTTTAGTTTGGTTTTCAAATTAAGCAATCCCATTGGTGATTTTAAACCACTTTTGAGTATTCTATTAATAATAGGTTAAATCTAGTAGGTTTTAATCAAAAGCTTAAGTAAAAAGCTTAACTTTGATTTAAGATTGTTAATCGATAAATGGAATTGGATTCAACTTGTATATATTGAATAATAAGTGCAAAGTAATTTTAAGTTTATTGAGTAGTTGAAACTGGAAAATGGGTATGTAGTTGCTTTTGTTTGTTGATCGTGCGTATTAAGGTAGTGAGAACTCGACTAATGAATATTTGGCTCAAACAATTTTAGTGCTACCATGAACAAGCCTATAGTTTACCATATATCTTGGGAGTAGTTAAACTTATGCACTAAGTTTAGCGATGACTTACTAAATGTCGTCGATATGAAAAAGTCTTGTCTAACATGGTCGGTGAGAGAGTGTTGTAAGGGAGGTGCTAATCAATGAAATAGGATAGTAATTGACACATGTAATTAACTTGATCACTGATGTTTAGTTAACGAGTAATAAACTTAATATGAGAAATTTTGGGCAAATATTAAGTTTTAGTCTAGGCTATGAGAAAATTAGATTATGTATTTTGAGATATAGTTAGTTGTGGTTTCGATTATGAGAATTTGGAGTATATGTTTTAGTGGAAATTGGATTATTATCTAGATTACAAGATGCTTTGATCATAAGTAGATATAGAGTAGCATTGTAGGTTATGAGAAACTTTAGCAAATATTGGACTACATTCCAAATTAAATAGAATTCAATTGAGTTATTTGTTAGTGGATGTTAAGTTGTGAATTAGTGATGTATGATAGTGGAATTTGAATTGCTTTCAATTTTGCTTGTAGAAATTACAATATTTGAGTAGACTTGATTAAATATATTGAAACTGTTACATCTAATAATTTATAAACTTATGTGCAAGTATTGCATCGTATATATTTGTATAATATCTTATATTAAGTTTCACAATTGACCTTGTTTGATTTTTTTTCCAAGCGTTAATTATTACTCCCCGAAGTCACAAAGTTGCAACAGTCTCACTATGTAAATAATTTTATGATAGTAATTGGCCCTACAGTAACTACCATAGACATGATCTATATAAAACTTCGACAACTTCTCACTTTGAAGTAAACAATCCAATTAAGTGTTTAATTACAATTATAGTAAGTATCACAAATTTTTAGTAAACATACTTAATTATATGTAAAATCTACAGAACTTCCTAGGAAACTCTACATAAACATAACGGTACACTAATTTATATAACAACCATTAGTCTTTCATTCTTAAACTACAAAGGACACTCTAGCTATACATCTACTGCTAAGCAAATTGATCATCACACCCCTGACTTCAAAAGAACTAACCTTTGGATAATTGTAAGGCGGCATAATACTTGAAGTATTCAGAAATCAAGACCTGCAAAATGATCTATAAGGGTATAAGCAACTACAACTCAGTAAGTTGAATTGGAGACTCATGAATGTATACAAATACAAAAAAGATTATCAAGCAATTATTTTCATGCAATGCAACAAGTTAGTGTCATCATACAATGTAGTTCAGTTCGTTGCGAAATCAGAGAAATTTCACCCACTCTAATCCGGGTTGAAGAGTTTTCATGTTATGCAACAGCTCACAACCAAACCCACGCTTGTGCAATGAAGATACCGCTCCACCCTTGACTACCTTCAAACCATTGACTTCACCTTCGCCGCGATCTCCTTTCTTATCACTTAGTTTGATTAGGATGAAGAAGGGACCATTATGTAATCCTGCGTTATTCCTTTCGAAGGGGTCGGTATTTGGTTCGAGAATCCTAATGATCGATCCCCTAATGGGTTACAATGCATGACATTTTAAGTCATTAAAGTCAAATAAGATTAAATTTCATTTAGAGTGTTCCAACAATTTCATACCAATTCAATCATAACACAAAATCAATCACATTACAAATTTTAGCACGGATTCAGATACATCAAACACATGAGTAAGTTACTTATAATCACAACCATATACAATTTTAAGTCTCCGAGTACCATAAAATAATACTCTAAATATAGTAAGTAATAACCCAACTTACTTGGAATTTTTCAATCGCCTGATCAATTAATTGCGAGCCGATTCGTCTCTAGGTATTCTATAATATAAATAGATCTTTTTAGTACTTATACTTTAATGATTCAGATTCTAAGTTATAATTTAACTCATTTTTTCCATGTATACCTATTATTTACTAATGATTTATTATATCCTATTTCGGGGTTCGGTTTTTAAATTAGATTATAGTTTTGATTATGGAATCTTAAATATGCTTGAATCTTAATGTGAAATTAATCATATTAAGCTCGAGTATTCTAATATCATACTAGGTTTTAATTTAGTGTTTTAAACCGTTCGGTATACGCTCATTCTAATTGGAGTACCGGATTTATTCCCGATGTGAAAAAATCTTACATTTTTTATACAATTACTAAAAATAATTTTTTTTTCAGATTTATTATATTCTGATTATTATTATTATATTATCTAAATAAACCTAATTTTTCATATTTATTAAATTTTCAATTCTACATATTCCTAATTTCCTACAAGTACCACGTAATTCCTTCATTAATTATACTTAACATTCTAAAGATTAGGATTAGATTTTCACATCAGAGATTAACATCCTTAACCATCTAATTACTATCTAAATCAGAAATTAATGTCTTAATCACTTAATTAACCCAAAATTACCTAATTTTTCTATCATTTTAGGGCTAAAAATTTATTTAAAAATTAAAAAAATTAAATTTAAAAAAATGGCTTCATAGCACTATTCTATATCACTTAAGCATTCTACAGAAAAAATTTGAGCTCCGAACTACACTCCTAAGCCTATTTATTTTTAATCCTAATCATACTCGGTTTTACTTAATTTCTTAAAAACCATAGATTTTCAGATGTGATTACACTTAATTTATTTTTTCCCAAATTTACATACAATAAAACCTCAGAATAATAAATTTCATAATTTTTTGGGCAAAATAAATAATTTTACGAAATTATACAAAATCGGAACAAATGAGAGACTTACCTGGTCCAATGACTTTTGGCGTTCCAACACTGGTCCAGGTATGTTGGTTGGTCCAGGCGGTGGGTCTGGAGTGGGGTAGTGGTGGTGGCTCGGTCCCAGGTGGTGGTATTGTGTGGGTTTGATTCGCTAGTTCCTACTGCACAGATTTCCTCCTTTTTTCTCCAACCCTAGTTTTTTTCTTGAAATTTTGATGCTCTCTATTTTTTTTTTATTTCTAACTGTCTAAAGGAGCTCTGTAATTTCTTTCCTTATTTATAGAGCTTTGTGGTAATTATTGTGCATTTAATTGGACAAGACATTACCCAAATTCCTTAATTTTTGCCTTTTGAGTTGCTTGATTTTGATTGGGTAATTTTTATTCTTTACTTCCTGACTTGCTACGACCAAATCCACCTCATTTCTGATTCCTTTAATTTTTTTATTAATTAATTAATAATTTTATTTAATTATTTAATAAGTTTTTAGAAAATTTAAGTAATTTAGCATATTTTTATCTACACATAAATACATGTGGGGTATATGTGAACATTCCTAATTATTATTCAAGTCATTTTATGATTTTTAGTATACATATAATCTATCTCTAGTAATTTATTAGTTATTAGATTACACTTTTCGCCTTTTCGATAATTAACAATTATTATACTTAAATTTTTAAAATTTTATAGTCTCCTATTTTATTACTTATTTTCTTAAATTCAAGTTTACGGGGTTATTTTTACTAATATTTTTATCAATAGTTTATCATTTGGGTTTGATTGGATCCTTTAACTGATTGCCCTAAATTTTGTGTTCTAAGTTCAATCCTACGGTCACTTAGCTTAACTTTAGGGTTTACATTAATGACAATAATGTTATCGGTCCTTATTATGGTGCTATGATAAGTATGGATTTGACAAATCAAATGGGAGCAGGTTCGATAAATATGACAGAGCATATAGTTGATCTACAAGGTGTGTTATTCAAACTTAGTTTTGGTTTTCATATTATGAGGAATTTGGTTTAGTTGATATGAGATTTTATTTTAGTTACTTTGAAAGTTTAATTTGAAGATTCTAATTTAGTTGGATTAAACATTAGGAGATTATTCAAGTTTTTGGTGCTTATGGAGATTTACTCGAACAGTTATAGTGTTGAACAATAATTAATCTTTTGCTTATCTATATTATGGTGCACTTATATGGTGGAAACGAGGCATGACATAGATGATATTAAAATATAATAGATTAATATATAATGTATAATATATTAAATAATTATCTTACCTATGATTTTATATAATCAATATATCAAATAATATATAACTAACATATATTAATACAATCATAAATTTTTAATATGATATATCTTAATATAGTAAATAAATAAAATGACATATATTATAACATATTATAATATTTTATTAACATATATATAATTATACTACATTATACATGATATACTATCATTATGAAATGATTTAATAATGTTATATTATTTTTATTCTTATAATAGATTATGGTTGTACAATATCAAAGTACAGTAAAATTAATACTTAATATATAATACAATAAATACTTAATTAGTAAATAGCATAATATAGTAAAAATAGGGACGAATTTAAGGCCCTTCCAAATTTGAGAAAAAGTCAATTGTGTAATTTTTTTTAGTGATTATAATAGGAAATAGAGGATTTGAACCTGATCCATCCCATTTAGGAGATTAGTGTTTATATCTTTAGGCTATAAGACCATTGGCAATTTCCTAAAATTTTTTTAAAAATAAAAAATATATATTGTATTTTAAAGAGCAAATTATAACATGCTTTTAGACATATTTCTAGTGATTAAATATATGCTTTAATTACAAATATGAGATCTTAGTTTAAATCTCAGAAATATCATTTTACTTTTTTAATATACATTTATTACTTAAATGAGATTCTTGTTTTGTTTTTTTGTGTTTTTTTTCCTTAATAATTAATAACATTAAATTTTTTATTATAAAATTATATTTAACTAAATAAATTCTCTTAAATTAGTACTTTTTACTAGTAGACCACCATAAATAATAACTACTTTTCCCATATCGCAAGTATTATACTCTTCTCATTACATAAAATACCAATTATGTGACGTGGTTTAATAGTAATATTTTTCCTAATAATGTAATGAAAATGAATATAGATTATTGAATGATTGATTGTGCAATGCTTTATATTCATAATGATAATTTTTTAGCATTGTTAATAAAATACTTATGTTGATGTCAATATATTTTTTTGATCTATTTTTGTTGAAAACGAAACTTACACAAGATTTATGAACTAACTTTCTTTTTCTTATAAATTAATAGTTACATTTTAACTAGAGCATATGCCATAATAAAAAGGTGAAAAGTTTGTTCTTTTAATTTCTTACCGAGTGCATCAAGCACTCTTATCATTTTGTAAAATATTTTTTCTATCCTATAAAGTTTTAGAAAATATTTTGAATTCAATAATTAAGAACTTCATACATACATACATATATATAAAAGATCTAAATAATTGCAATAATAAGGGGATATTTTCCCATAATTACTTCTAATATTGGCTTAATTAAAGTAAATTTACCTACCATCTAATATGATTTTGCATCCATCCGTGAGTGAAAATATCACAACTATTTATTTTCTTATGGTACTTAATTATTAACTATGACTTCACATAATCAACATATTGAGTATTATATAATTAATTTACTAGTACAGTTACAATATATTGTAAATATCAATATTATCAAACTCGATCCAGGTGGTTAAATTAGATATATAAAAGGGGCATAGGTCAAGGTGTTGAACTTGGTTTAATGGAGGTTAATGAGAAAATGGAAATATAAATCATGTTTTGATTTTAAAAGACAAATAGATATAGAATTACATAATAAAATCCATAATTGGATCAAATTCATATCTATCCATTTTCCATTAAATGAACATGAAATATTTGCTCTAAATAATATATAGATCCACATAATTCAAACTTATATCAAGTCCAAACTAATTTAGAGAACAATATAAGAGTTAGATCTAGACGTTTCACATTTAAAACTCTTATATTGTTCTCTAAATTAGTTTGGACTTGATATAAGTACGTTTCACATTTAAAACTCAAAATCATAAACTTCGATTACAGTTCAAGCTCTAATTAATATCATGTTGATTGTCATTCGATTCAAGGATTTGCATCAAATTGATTTGCTCTCCAATTGTTTCCAAATCTACATCATCTTCAATTTTTACATCATTCCAAAGGTGAAAAAAAAAAACTAATGTTAGGAAACTCTGTATTCTATGTTTATTAAAAAAATAGTAGTTTAGAGACATGTCACCAACTTGAGCAGCATTACCAACTTTTATGGGACTAGCATTATCTTCATACATTGCCTGTTCGATAATCTCATCATAACCAAATTCATAAGTCATGTCTCCTTCTTCTTTCAATATCCAAACATTTGTCTTATTAATGTAGTTATAATCACTTAGATCACAATTCTTTTTCCCCCTTAACATGATGTGTAAAACCTAAGAGAAAAGGCAAATAAAAAAGTATTTATTAGGTTCAATCGAAAAGATACATGAGTTAAGCATTTTTTTATATATAAAATAATTTATGTACCTATTTTTTAAAGGTAACTTTTATGTCACTGGATAAGGTCTTTTAGTATTTGGTGCTCTAGTTTATTTCTTTTCTTCAAGTGGATGTGCCTAAAAAAACTCCAATTGTGTTTACATCCCAAAGAAGATTTTGTTTGGCTTAAAATTGAGTAGGAGTATTATGACCAAATAACCTCCTCCAATCATAAATAATTAAATAAAATGTAATGCCCCAAACTTAATGTTATAGATCGCCATATGTCTCTATCCTTTAATAACATGTTAGGCATAAATAAACAACTAAAAATCTCTAAAAATATAAGGAATTGTCTCCAAATTATTTTGAAAAAATCCTTTAAACAAATTAAAATTTACCAATATGACACTTATTCAATTTGTGAACAAAACTCAACAATTAATTTTTTTTTTTACCATAATATACTTCCTAACTAACAATTCCTTACCTAATCTTACTTGCCACTCTCTCATCTCGATCACCTTGGTGAAAGTCTCCAAATCCATTAAATTTGTAATTTCAATTTAAGTACCTATATTTGTAAAAATAAGGAATGAGCTAATGCCTAATATGTGAGTATTATAACCACACATGCATGCCAAACAAACATTGAAATTACACTCGAATATATGCAATTATATGTACATGCAGTGTAACATTTGATTTATATTTATATAGCCAATTTAACCAATAAGTCACAGAAATATTTCAAATCCATCTCATATGCACAACCTACAAGTGTAGGTTTACCATCACATTGTCTCAAAAATTCTCCACTTTAAGCACTCATTTACAGGTTTAGGTTCTCCATCATACTATTCAAACACCTTCTTAAGCCTTATAGGTTTGAGTTCACCATCACATAGTCTTGACACCTTCTGAAGTTAGTACAGGTTCGCCATCTTGTTGTCCTATACCCCAAATCTACTCCAAAACATTTTTAGGAGCAACTCTACTAAAGGCAATGTCACTCAAAGATTATAGAGATGTTACCTTAAGGACATTATTACTGTGATCCCCTAAGTCTATCCAAGCATAAGTAGGAAACGATTCATTAATACACATATGGTTATTATATTCATTTGATTTTCAAACCTAATAACCACAACCAATAAGTATGGTAAACACTTATTTGGGTCTTGAACAATAGATACAGTTAAATGTCAATTCTGTTTAATAACAATACTTGAAGCTTAAAACAAACATAACTTACTTTAGTCAAATCCATTTTACACTTTTTTATCGATCTATTTTGCTTATAAGTCTCACTAGCCTCTTTTTTCTAAGGTTTAAGATTCATTTTGGATTTCTAAAAATGTTTAAGAAAGGGTAGAAGATAAGGTTCATGGTCATGATCCTTAGTCGTGATTCTCCTTTAAACTCAAGCACCTGGATCATACCTAAGGATTATGGCCATAATCTAGGGTAGGAACCTCTTACAACTTCCTACTTTACGTCTTAACTACAAAACAACATGAGGGGATCATGAGTAGGATCACACCCATGATCTTTGCTCGTGATTCTCTTGTTCAACAAATTCTTTACATTTAAGCCATTTGATTCAACCTTAGATCATCATATATAACTACTAAACTTTGCTTAAATGACCTTTTTAATGACATTCTACCACTGAATACTAAGATGTATTCCTAAATCTGTAAAAACCACTAAAAAAAAGACAAATCCACAATTAGTCATACCTTACCACTTTTAAGGTTTAACAATGATGACGATTCATAACATCACAACTCCAAATCCGATCTCCAAATACCTTAAAGAATAATATACTTCAATTAGGATTGATACACTAAAATCTCTTATTAAGGATTACAAATCTTACCTTGCGTTTTCCTCATATCACACCTTGATTACTTTTTTAGTTTGCCATTTTAATACCCCTAATAACAATCTTCATCAATCACAAATAAGGAAAATCCTAAACAATAACCCCTTACAATAAGTATTTTCATAAAATGGCCTAGTGATGATGTGATTAATGCTAATCTTTTTTACATGTGAAGTTCTAAGGAAAGCTCCACCACTTGTCAAAAGAGGATTTTGTAAAAATGAAGAAAGGGGACCTGACCTAAGTTTAGAGCCTTTTTATAGTCAGGGTTCCTAATAACCCTAAACCTCCAAAACTGCCCCATACCTGACCTTTAGATAATAAAGTACCATTATTCTAAATTATTCTCTTTTCAATGATTTTGCAGGTTTTACCTAAAATAAGTCAAATAATTTGTAAAAAAAAAAACAAATTGAGTATGAGGAAAGTAATTGTACTTATAATAAACACTCACCATGTTGTGTTGTTTTAATAGATTCAAGTATCGTTTCTTGACCAAAACCTTCTCTCCTTTTATGATACAATTTGATGTTCTTAATTACTTATACACCATTGCTATGCTTCTTTTTTTAAGCATATTAAAGAGGTCTTGCATAATTTCTGGATTTTCTTGAAAATATTCATCATACATAAAGGCTAGGTTCAAGAAATAGGCTGGAGCATGAAGAACACAACCGAAATGCTTATCTTACATTTCATCAACAATTTTAATGTAAGGATTATATAATTTTTCCTCATTTGTAAAAATGGATATAACCATCTTACAAATCCTAAAAAAGCCCTCATAAATAGCACAAAGAGAAAGCCTTTCTTTAGTATCTACAATATGTAGGAATCTTATAGTAAGATTTGTAACTTTCACAACAAGCAGATAATCTTCCCAAAGTTTGTTATTTAAAACAATGGCACTGAAGGTTTTTCTAGCAACACATTTAAATAGCCTATGATTTGTAAAGTGCCTACTCATCATTAAAGATTGCAAGTCATGTCTATGTTCATAAATACCTTTCAAAGTGATAAAAATAATGGTAAATTGAGTCACTCTTATATAAGCAATTTCTTTAGAATTGTTTCTTTTTCTCAACCAAGATAAAAGGCAAATATGGTTTATAGATAAATATGGTTACCTTAGAAGCGTGACTTGTAAGTTCATTCACATGATTCATTTTACTAATATTTTTTAACATCAAATTTAAGCAATGTGTGATATAAGGAGATCAATATATATGATCATACTTTTCTTGCAATAACCTTCCAACTACAACATAGTTACTTTTTATCAATAATTATATGCATTACATTAATAGGCTCAACCTATTCCACTATCTCTGAAAACATATTATGTAGGTTATTTTCATAAAAAATTAATGAAAATCCTCTATCATTGATTAATCCATTCATTACCCACTATTGTATATCCAGATTTAGCCCAATCACTTTTGTAAGAATTAATAAGCAATTGACAATTGAATATGTATGGCATGATAAGACAGAACTTTATAACCGCCACCAATTGCAGTAATAATAACTAAAGCCGGTTAAAAATAAGGTGAATTTCATATATTAAAAAACCATCTAGCAAATGTCATGTTTACTCTATGAATAACTTTTTTACCAACTAATCACTTTTAATACTTAGTTGGGATAATGCTTAAATGTTTTTGACCACATATTTATCAATACCAACCTTCATTTTTTGTTTAGGCAACTTTGACGGAGTATTCAACTCCTCTACTTCATCCTATTCAATTTTAGTTTGTGGAGCTTCATTGGACTTAAGAAATTCTATCATTTTCTCTCTAACTTCACTTTGGAATGCAAGATGTGTTGCTATGGATCTTTGCTAAGTGATACTTCATTCTATTGATCCCTCCACCATGATAATTTGATCCTCAATAAAGATGTACACACCTTCTTTCCTTTATCATTTTTGGACAAATTAAAATGCTTCCAAGTAAGATCATTTGTCGAACGAATAGTTGAAATACTAGAAACGACTATTTAACGATGATAACTGAATAATAAAGATGGTGAACATAATTAAAGTTGGAATAAATGACTATTTGATTTTTAATTGCATCATGCAAATTAAACTAGACAAGGTGGCCTGTTCTACGTATTACAAGTAATGGGCTTTATCTAATAGTAGTGTAGCACACGACACATATTGGTTTAACTGTTGACAACATAAAATAAAACAAACACAACAGAAGATGATATGGTATGTGGATAAATTGAAAACTATTTATGTAGAAAATATTGTATTTAAATATAAGGTATTAGATGTTTGAATAAATATATCTAAGACTAACTATTTTTTACTCAGAATTCAAACATAAGTATATTTTTATCTTATCTTTATTGTATGAATATGAGTAAATATATCTTGACTGAAATGAAAAACTAGTAGTAGTAAATTCAAATTTCAATTTGTCTATCTGACCAGTATCTTTGCCCTGGTCTCAGCAATTAGCAAAGAAAGATACGACAAATTGAAATTTGAAACTAGAAGAGAAAGTGTTAAATTAAACTCGAAGAAACCAAGACAAAAGAATTAAAAATATTCTTTAGCTATAATAAGAACTCGTCTAGAAGAGAAAAAGATAAAAGCTTTTAGGGTAAGCTTAATTCAAAGTTTTTTACTTTTATGAACAAAATGAATTCTTGCAATAGAATAGTTTAAATTTACTATTGCCAGTCTTCGATTTTAGTCAAAATATATTTATTCAAATTCATGCTGTAAATATAAAATAAAACTATACTTCTATCCGAAATCTCAATAAAAAATAATTAGTATTAGATATATTTATTCAAATATCTAATTCCTTATATTTAAATACACTATATTTTTCTTCGCAAAGATTTTCGATTTATGTACATATCACATTGTCCTTTATTGTGTTTATTTTATTTTATATTACTAATATATTATATATGTCGTGTCCTGTGCTGCACTGCTATTAGCTCTAATAAAGCCCCTTACTTGTAATGTGTGCAAATGCCACTTTGTTTAGTTCAATATGCATGATGTGACTGAAAATAAGATGGTCATTTATTCAAACTTTAATTATGTAAACAATCTTTATTAGTTAGCGATCATCATTAAGTAGTTGTTTATAATATTTCAACTGCACTAGTCATTTGAGTTTGACTTAGATTCAACAAGTCAAAATCGATTGGGAATTTAGACTAATGTAAACATTAGTTTAGTGAATTCTAGTATTGTTATGTCAACTATTTTATTGGTAATATATACTGTATAAATATAATTAACATTATTATCATTCCTACATTTGCTATATCTATAATAATAATAATATCCTTGCAAATTTCTTTAGAGAATGGATAGTAACCAATCATCTTCCAATGCTATTCATTCAAAGAATAATTTTACTTGTGAGTATTTTAATTTGTCCATCAGCAATAGAGAAAAAAGGCGTATAAATATCTTTACTATGGATCAAATTATCATAGTAAAGGGATTAATAAAATGAAGTATCATTTAGTGGGGATACGTGATAACATAACATTTTCTAAAATGGTTCCAAGTGAAGTTTAAGAGAAAAGATAGAATTTCTTAAATCCTCAAAACAAAAAAATTAAGACTTTGATGAAGCTCCAAATATTGAAATTGAAGAAGATGAAGTAGAGGAGTTAAATATTCTATTAGAGCCACTAAAACAAAAAGAGTGCTAGTATTGATAAATATGTAGCCATGAATAGTACTCCATTGTCCCAATAAGATATTAAAAGCAACATTAGTTGGTTGACGAGCTACTCATAAAGAAAACATGATATTCGTTAGATGATTTTTTATGCATGCATACCTTTTACTGCATTAAAATCACCTTATTTGTTACTAGCTTTGGATGCTGTTGTTGCAATTAATAATGGATATAAAGGTTTATCTCATCATACCATACGCATTCGATTACTTCAAGATTGCAAGGAGTATCGATTTCTTATAGTTCTTATAAATTCAATTAGGCTAAATCTGGATATACAATAACAGTGATGGCTGGATTGATTAATTTAGTGTGTTGTCCTGCTTGAATGATGTTTATGAAGTTTATTGATGCATCGGATATTATCAAGGGAAGAAATAACCTATGTAATATGTTTTTAGAGATAGTTAAATGTTGGACTTGCTAATATGATGCATAGGAGTGTCTAAATGGGCTTTGGCTTGTGGCCCAACCTATTTATCCCATTTTATAAATGGGATAAAACCAAGTTTTTCAACTCCTTTAAAAAGCATATGAAATGAACTTGATTTGTTTACTCATGGGCTAACCCATTTAAATTATTTCAAAAAGCAAGTTAGGATTGAGTTTTTTTTTTTTTACTTGTTTAAAAAGTAATTGAAATAAATTTGTTTCATTTAATCTATAGGCCAAAATGGGCTATTATAGGTTAGCTTGTTTAACTCACTTATACACCTTTAGTGATATATATAGTTATTGATCACACAAGTAACTATATTGCGTTTGAGAGGTTATTGCAAGAAAAGTATGATCACATATATTGGTCTCTTTATGTAGCACATTTTTTAGATTTGATGTTAACTGATATTGGTAAGATAGATCATGTAAATGAGCTTATAAGTTACGCTCATAAGGTGAACATCTTTGTCTATAACCCCATTTACCTGTTATATTGGTTGAGAAAAAGAAGTGGTTGAAAAGAAATTATTTGTTTATGAGTAACTCAATTTGCCACTGTTTTCATTACTTTGAAAAGTATTTATGAATATAAACATAACTTGTAAGCTTTTTAGTTACGAGTAGGCACTTTACAGATCATAGGTTATCTAAATGTGCTATTGGAAAAATTTTTAGTGTTATTGTTTTAGATGGAAATTTTTGGAAAGATTGTTTGCATATGATGAGAGTTATAACTCTCATTGTCAGACTCTTGTGTATTGTGGATGCTAATGAAAAAATTTCTCCTTATACTGTTTATGAAGGCTTTTCTACGATCTATGAGGGGATCATATCCATTTTTCAAAACAGGCAAAATTGTATAGTCCTTATATTAAAATTGTTAATGAGAGGTGAAACAAACATTTTTGTCATTGTCTTCATGTTGCAACCTATTTCTTAAACCCAACGTTTATGTATGATGAATCTTTTCAAAAAGGTCTAGAAATTTAAATCACCACGGCAATTCCATTCCATGCATATCCCCATCATTGGCCATCCTGCTCAATCTATCCCATAATAACAACCTTTTGCAATAATTCAAGTTACCATAACACCAAGTTATCCTCACAAAGACATCTCTTTCAAATCCAGCGATTCTCATGTTAGTAATGTTTGTGTCGGAATGAATAATTTATACATCCACATCACTCTTCCAACACAAAGATAGACCTCCACTTAAGCCAATCGGATCTATACTTCAACACAAAGGCTGTCCCGAACCTAAAAAATTCCAACTTACGGCTACTCTGGCGACTGTATGGGGCCATCCACCAATGCCCAAAAGACTCTAAATCATTCAGCTGTACAACATTCATATCGACCAACCCCTTAGCAGATTTGAGTTTGCCTTGGACTCTACTCCTCCTCTTAACAAAAATCCCTTAGGACTTACACTTGTTTCCCTTCTTCAAAGATGTTTTCATTGACTTGGTTTCAGAACACATCAAATCTTGCTCAATCACACACTCTTTCCCCTTCTTCCATAATTGCACACACAACTCGTCTTCCTCATCATCCTCTCTCGACCTTTTGTTTTTAAGGCTTTAGTCAAAGGGGGAAGGGATAGGTACGTTTTCCTAGTGGGCTATGTGAGGTTGTGTGTTTTGGGTTAGGAACATGCGACACAATTTGGGTAGGGTGATTAGCATGGAGTGGGTCAATATGGATTACTGCCAGTGCCTCCCGTAATTTCTCTACTTTCTAGGTAAGAAGAAGGAGAAGTAGGAAAGAGTTTATTCAGATCAAAAGGAAGTGAATGGGTATAAAAAATTGCAGTGGATGATGAAGCAGGGTGAGGTATAGTTGGATCATTACATATAAGATTTGTATTTGATGAGGTAGAATGTTTACTCGGAGAGGAGTTGTGTTTGGATTAGATGGTTCTTCAATGGACAGAGTCTTATTAAACATACAAGAGGGATGTTAGGATCTGGTAATTTAAACAAGCTGCTTACCTTGGATATCTGCCTCTCAAACTACATTAAGGCTCGAAGAACTAAGCATACTGGGCTCGATAAAAGAGACACATGGCTTTGAGCCCCAAGAAAACTTAGGCTCAAAGGTCAATGCTTCCTTAGCCAAATTGACTAGAAAAGAACTCGTTTTGGCATATAAATGGTTCGTAATTTTTTTGCATTATAGCTAGCCCTTATAGTTGCAATAAAGTCCCCACTTCCTTTTATTAACTTTAACCAGTCAGGATCTTCATCGTTACTCTTATCATGATCTGTCTCCCTCTATATGACATTTCTTTTTCGTTCATCCCCTACTTCTATGATGACGTTGGTAGAGATGCTGGAGAAGATGATGATGCCTGCCTTTAATTATAAGCACTTAGCATGATTCTGCTGCTGAGCATTATGTTCTTGTACACTTTTTTTTATCTGATGTCTAATTGCTACTCTTTAACTCAAATGCTATACTGTGTCTAAACCCCCTTGGAATAAATCTAGCTGCATCTTCACTTTACATGTGGTTGCCCTCTATTGGGATGTGCCGTTAAACCTAAGTTGGAGTAATCTATCTTCCACATGTCTGATCAACCTCATGAAAAACAAAAATAAAAAAATAAAAAATATGCTAATTGTTCATATTTAATTTCCATCCAAATTTTCCTTGAGCCAGACATCCTTAACCAAAAGCCCTTCACAAGAGGTTGTTTATGAGAAAAGTTAAATCTTCACTCTCAAATTGTTCCTCATACAATTTTACAGATATTCAACTTCGATTACAAAGCATAATTTTGATCCTGTGTTCCTCGCATTATTTGGTGAATAGAGATTTACTGGCAGTCCAAGGAACTGCACCCAATAGCTCAATATGTTAAGAGTCCAGTTCCTCCACTCTTTGGTTATAATCCCATGTTCTTATCACCCAAGGCGGTCCCAAAATAGACCATGCTGCATCAAGTACAATTTTCTCTAAATTTTCTTTAATTCTTGAGGTAGCCAAGAAAAGATTACCATTTAGATGAGATATTTCCAATTCTCCACCAATATTCTTTTTAAAATAATTAGAATTAGTTTGTTTGCTAATACTTTACCAACGATGTGAAACTTGACATTGTTGACCTCCTATTCCAACTCTTCAATATTGACTTCAAGTTAGGAAGGAAAATAGGATAAAAAGAGGGTATATTTAGGGGATGCGCATAATCCTATTTGGATAAGTTTTACTTCTGAGCCAAGTCAAATCATGATATACTGTTTGGAGTCTTTGTTGCTTTGAAGCAAAACGTACAGTTCAGTTTAGAATTTTTGCTAGCCATACAAATTTAGTTATTTATGGTTCATGGATTGAACTGAAATTTATAATCTAAAAAGCAAAAAAAAAAAAAAAAAGGATTAAAGTCATGATATATAATACCATATTAAAAGTACTAAATTCTTTCTATAACATGCATTGGTATTGATACTATATAAAGAATTGGAAGCTTTGATATCCATGCAATTAATGAATTTTAAAGGTGAATTAATAACTTTTTTATTCATGAAAATACCATATCATACAAATTTTGATTCAATCTATGTACATATTCTAATAATATGTAGTTATAGAAATTCAAATGCATATATAATTCAATAAGTGTAAACTTAACTTTCTTTTTAATATTCTATTAGAATAAGAGAATTTTTTCAATCACAAATACAATATTTTTTTTTTTTATCATTTTGAGACTCTTAGGATTACTTCTTCTTCTTTTTTTCTTCAGTTCAATTTACTAATCTAGACTAATTATAAATTTTTGGTTTGATTTGAATTGAAAATATTTCTAACCATAATAAGAAAAAAAAAATCATATTTCAATTTGATTTAGTTTGATACTTACTCCGTACATTCCTATTAAAGGGAATGGAAGGCATGGATAGCATACATGTACGTAGTACCAACATCGGACGCGTATATGTAAAGCTAATGCACTTTCCTCTGGCCAATGATGTGTCATTATAGGGATTACTCCGGACTCGTGTACGTGCTGGCAAAGTGGCAAGTTGCGTTGACATTTGACCATTGACCATGAACCCATGTTCTACTAAAAAATGCAGTTGACATATATATAATATGTACAATATCGCGTGGCTTTTGCTTTTGATCCTTGAGTGCTCTTAATGGTCGTATAAATCCAGGCTCCAATTTATTATTGAGTAGGGCTAGGTAAATAAATTACGAACTATGAATCGTGAATCGAATAAAAAAATCGATTGTTTTACGAATTATTTGGTTTACAGTTTAGTTCGATTATATATAAACGGTTCGAAGAAATAAATCAAATCGTCAAATAAAAAAATTATACAATTATTTTGTATTTTTTACTATTTTTTTCCATCAATTTTCATAAATTTCATCATAATTTTCATATTTTGTTATTTTTTATTATAATTTTATATCAATTATTAAAATTAAATTGAATAAATTCTATTTAAAATTTCATATTTATTAAAGATAAAAACATTTAATAAAAATTTGACACAAACGGTTCAAACCGTAAACCAAACCGATTTTAATTAGATTCGAAAATTTATAAACCGAACCATATATTTAGATTGGACTAAAAAAAAAATTTGAACTGTTATATTATATTCGGTTCGATATGATTCACCTATACTGAATCGAATCACGTCTACCCTTACTATCGAGTGATCTTGATTAAATTATTAGTTGACTTAATTAAAGGTCATATTGAATAACCACAAGTCAACGATACTTTTGTACTCACCAAAGTTTTTTAATTTCTTCTCTAATTTTATTGGGTAGCTTCCTATGTCATCAAAAATGACAACAAAGAAAAAGAAACAAAAAGAAAAGTATACCCAACCAACTTCACTACCATATGACCCCATAAAAACGTGTAAAGATCATTTCAAAGGTATAGTACTAATTGAGGGTTGTTGTCATCAGCTTTGTTTTTTTTTTTTTTAAATTTACTAACTATATTATGATTTAAGAGAGATTCAAAATAAATACATTCTTTTGAAAGGTTAATAATCTTATTATTATGTTACAACGATCTTAGTGCTATCATTAGTTTCTTTAAGTTACAAAAATAACATAACTATGATAAGTTATTTTTGAAAAAGAGGAAGCTACGGAAAGAAGAGAATTTGAAAACCAAGAAAAAAAGAAAAAAAAAATGGTTCACTTGCCTCAAAATTCGTAATATCCATGTTTGTAATAATTTTATGAACAAAATCTCATTATTAACGGAGAAAAGTTAAGATTTTTGAGCAAATTATTTAATTTTCAGCTAATTAATAAAATTTGGAAGGCAATTTCAA
The DNA here is from genome assembly GCA_024138005.1 of Lumnitzera racemosa. Taxonomy (NCBI): domain Eukaryota; kingdom Viridiplantae; phylum Streptophyta; class Magnoliopsida; order Myrtales; family Combretaceae; genus Lumnitzera; species Lumnitzera racemosa. Next base: position 65,634,707 of record JAMXBC010000011.1, read on the forward strand.
TAGCAAAAATGATTAAAGAAAGCAATTTTACTTAAATTTAGACTACTTCACGAATTTTAAAATACATTTTTTTTAAAGCAAAGTCAACAACAAAACGTTAAAATAACGAGAAATGCATAGATTAAGCAGTGTAATATTTTTTTTTCTAAAGGGATATTATAAAAATCTATACAATACCAAAAATCAAAGATCGGAGCATCAGAAAATATAAGGAGATCTATAGTTATGAACTATAGGGAATTTATAAATATTTGTGGGCAGTTAGGAAAAGATTTCGCAAAATCATAAAGGAACATTACGAATACGAGAATTAAAAAAAAAAAAAACAAGAAGAAATTAAGAGATAAAAATTCTTGTGTTCAAATTTCAATTAAATTGCGGACAAAAAGTAAACTTCCAATTTAGTAAAATTACTAATTTGGAAAAATGCTACTAAATTCGAGGTAAAGTTACAAATTTACAGCAAATGTAAGGTGATTTACGATTTTTCCTCTAGAAGCAGTCTTACGAAGTTTAAAGCAAAATTATAAGTTCTATAAAAAAGAAAAAAATCTATTTAAAGAGTTGTTCATTTTGTTTTGAAGAAGAAAAGTTACAGAATAAAAAACGTATAATATTATAAATTTATACGCAAATAGGTACGAATTTTTTTTTCACGAAGTGATTTCAAATTAAATAAAGCAAAATTTACGGCTTTTTTATTTTTTTTATTTTTATCAATGCAACGAACTTTAGATGGAAGTTATAAAATATTTCTTTCAGAACTCTCTTCACATGACATTTTCGTGCAAAATGTGATAGAAAAATTGATGGCCTTATTAAAGTCGATTATCGTTGCATTTTTTAAAATTGTTGCAAATATTCGAAGCAAAATCTCATTGAAATTCAAAAACACAAATCACCCCAACATTACTCTTGTTCAAGGGTTAACCAATGGAAATTTTTGCCAAGTTTTAATTAATTAAAGATAATGTTAATAAATTTAAATAGAGTTCTAAGTTCTAGTTAAGACACTTTTACGAATTTTAATAGGAAAGAAAATCACGAATTCACGTGAACGAACTAGAATTACATTTTATGGAGCATTTGGGTCAATAGAAACAAAGGAATCAGAAATATGGTCTGAAATGGGTTGGAAGCAGAATCAGTCAAAGGGAGTGGAAGTGAAGGACCATCGTAAACCCTGAGGGCGTTCAGAAGCTTGCATGCTGGGTCAAAATTAGAAAGAGCCGGATACCAAAAGTGGAAGCCAGATTTTAAGCTCAATTTCGAAGCCTATGATATGTCATTAAAATCTGATTTGACTCTACTCAAATTAGGTACCAATAAAATCAAATCAAATTTGCTAATTTTGAAAAGATGCTGAGTTGTCAAGATTTTTCCAATAATTTATGAAAGCTTATATTTGTTTGATTTGGTCTCCTACTTGTTTAATTCCAACTTTTATTCTACTTTCTTACTAATTTTAAGGTTTTAGGATTATAAATAGCTCTATGGCATTGTTGCTTTAACAATTTATGAATTAATATAAAGTTTACTATCACTCTCATATTCTTAATTTATACGTTGTGTCACCAACCCTTAAGCAATATTATTATCTAATAATTAGGTAGAGTTAGTAGTCTCAATAAGAGTTACTCAATATCCTAATATATAATAAAAAATTCTTAAATTTATTTATTTTTTTATTGTTAGATAATGGAATATGTCCCGAATTTGAAGCCATTGGATCAGCCCGAACCTATTTTTATATATTAACAAAATCTCTTGAGTATAAATTTTGAAAAGCCGATGCGAGAATCAGTTCACATAGAAAACGTTAAAAAGCGAGAAAGACTAACATCATAATAAATTGCAATTTGCTAAGATGTGGAAAAAGAAAGGAGAGAGAAGGAAAAAAAAAAAAGACATCAGGCAAATTACAAATACATCATCCGGAATACTGTCAAGTATATATAGATATAGCAAATTAATTCATATTCTCATAACTTTTAATAAAAATGCATATATACTTTCTAAACCGTTCCACAATTTCTAAAACAGTCACCATATATGAATTTTGTTGCAATAACTTTGTGAGATTTAGGTAGTATTTAGTTGCGTAATTTTTATCGTATTAGACTAGATAAAAAATTTTATCTTATATTTAATTTGTAATTTTACTTAGTAATTAGATAAAAAACTCAAATTTTGTTCCATCTATATCATAGCATAAAAAAGAAATTCATTGGATAAGAAAATAAAAATATTTTATAATCTTAAAAATATCCTTCCATGTCATAAAAATGAGTTAATTAATATTATTTTTATTAAATATTACAAAAAAATTATTTATTTTAAACATAAATAATTAATTTTTTAATATAAATTTTGTATCTTATACTGTACAAACCAAACATGATATAATAAGTTTATACTATTCAATCTAATTTATACATGTCTTGTCTTGTTATTGTTCAGTCTTTACAATCAAACGCTACTTTAGTAACGTTCAAGGAGTATTTACATACTCCCAAAATCATGAGGAAGTAAAGGCAAAAATTAGAAATTCATGATGCTATCCGCATCTTTTGTTCTAACTACTTTTATTTTTCTAAAATAAGAATTAAAAGAAAGGGGTATAGTCACTTGAGAGTGTATATATCAATATGATAGTAAACTAATATATGAGTAAGACTTTAGTGATTCTAATACGCTACGTGAATCGATGAATGATATTTAACTATTTATAAAAATTTGATACGTAAAAATATAATTGATATTTTTTAAAATAATATTTTCCTTCGTTACTATATATCAAATTTTTATTAGTGCTTATACAATACTCAAAGATTTACGTGATAAATTAATATCATTAAATTTTTTTATATATAAATATATATAATATGTCTATTGTACTGGCTCTTCAATCATTTCCTTGACTTGAATGCAATATAAAGTACTTGTGAGTCAAACCATTCTAGCCAGCTAAGAAAGCTTTCTTTCTTATGAAAACCAGTTTGACGATTATTACATTTGCAGAACACAAATAGTGGATGTGAAATACTGCTAAATACTAATCGTTGAGAACTATGTTGTAAAAATCAATATTTTCTCATTGACAGACGGATGATGCAGGTTTTTCCCGAAACTGCACCCTGGGGTTCAGACAAAAAATGGAATCAAACCAGAAGGCCAACTATAAATGTCAACTGAGGCCATGACAGCCTCATTTTATGGTCCTATTACAGATCATTCGTTACATGAATCTGATTGCTGCGAAATATGAGTTGACAATAATGATGCAATTAATATATTCAAAAGCGTTGGTGATAGCTTTTCTTAAATTGTATTATCCTCACTCTCTCTCTCTCTCTCTCTTTCCTACTCCTCAAACAATGCCTGTGAATCAGTGTGTTTGTTTAATAATGTGATGATATCATCTCTCTTTCACATAAAAACATGTCATTGAGTGGATCTTGTCAAATGGTGGGGGCCTACCCATGATATTGGCGACTAGAGCAGTCGGCTGACGTTTGAACTTGAAGTAATGTAAATATTAAGAAATATAATATATATATATATATATTATACATACATAGCGATAATACAATGCATCTTGTTATCTTGACATACGTTGGCCTTCAATGTTCTATCTCCTTCTCTCCCTTTTTTTTGTTTTTTCCTGCTATTTCTATATATCTATTGTTGCTTATTGTTTTATCAAAAAAGTATTAAAATATGAATGACAAGGCCCATTTCATCACTGCTCTTTGAGGCAAATTTGCCGCCCCCTCATCAGTTTACTTTTCGATGGCACTGAAAAGCTGGAAACTTTTCTATTTAAATCCTTAAATTTTACATAATAGATGAAGATAGATTGGATCTTCGCACCATTAAATTTGCCATGAATAGGCACATATTTTACATTTTGGTCGGTTAATGTTTTATTAATTAATTAAAAATAGAAAAAACTTCTATTGGTTGGTCACGGTTGGGGAGATTAGAAGCAAAACATACTCGCTTATATATTAACAAACGATACATTTACGTTACGTATGCACAAAATGAATAAAGTTATACTGTACTCAAATATATTATATTATTTATATAAGATATTAAAAATGGAGGAAAATAGAGAGATGTGGGTTGTGGAGAGAGAAATAAGGATAGTAGAAATGTTGAGAGAGAGAGAGAGAGATGTGAAGTGCAATTAATAAGATAAAGTGAAAAAGGAAAAGTGGTGGAGAATAGGAAAGTGGGAGAAAGAGTAGAAAAGCGATAAAGAAATGGATATGCGAGAAAAAAATGAGTTAGTAGATAAATTTATCCATTATTTATGATTTTAATAATTTATTTTATTGTTAGTGTTTTTTGTTAAATAATGCTAAAGAGAGAGCAAATAGGTAAATATAATGTTAACGATTATTTAAATATATATATATATATATGGCTTACAATTCATACTATTGTTCCGTGTCTTATTCTCGTATCTAAATGAGTTCATGTTTGAAAAACCTAAACTAACAATACAATTGATTTATTAATCGTATATGAAAATTTAGATTTGTGATCTAACGTGTTTTGTATCTACATTAAACCTGCGCTTATAATTATTACTACCTTTGATACCATTTATTGATTAAAAAGTTATAATTAAATCTATAAAATATTTATCGATATAAAAGGAAAAAACTAATAGTGATATTTAAATTTTCCAAAAACAAATGACATAGTATGTCCATACTTAACAAAAAAATTACAATTCAAATAAAAGTTTTTAGTAAAGCAAAATCTTATAAAATATAGAAAATTTGAAAAGTTTATGCAATCTAATCACAATTCAAATAAAAGTTTATGCACTAATTCTATCTTGACACTATTCCAATCTAATCTTATTCTAGAGATTGATAGTTATCCTTTTAACTCTTAAAGTCTCATTTGCAATATCCAGTACAGAGTTTCAACCATGGGTTTAATTCTCAATTAACTTAATTATAAAATTCAAATATCTACAAAATAATCTTCAGAGATACATTTGAATCTTTATAGGTTACTAATAGATCCAATACTTATTGGTATTTTCTTCAGTTTCTTCTTTATAGATATCAACAAACTTCTCATAATCTATCATCAGTAACTTTCCTTTTAATTTCATTTTCATCATATCCTATGATTCTATGGATTAATATCCTTCCTCCAATATAAATTTTTTTAAACTAATAGGTAACGATAATCTCAATCACCTTAAATCATTTTCCATTCATTAGTTTCTAACTTGTAGGGAATGAATATCTCAATATCATTATTGCACTTTCATTTCATCCATTTGTATATTCTACAGTGAAGGTACTGTTACGCCCCGAAGTCGCAAAGTCGCAACAGTCCCGCCATGTGAACCATTCTATGATAGTAACTGGCCTCATAGTGCCTACCATAGAGATAATCTACACAAGGCGTCGACGACTCCTCGCTTTGAAGTAAACAGTTCGATTAATGATTATACAACAATTATGATAATTATCACAAAGTTCTATAAAACATAGATATTTATAATAATGTCTACAGAGCTTCCCAAGAAGTTTTACATAGTAACTACAGTAAACTAATTTACAGAATAACTAACAGTCTTCAACCTTTAACTACAAGGTCAGTCTAGTTACACATTTGCTAAATAACTTGATTCTTACACCCCTGGATTCAAAAGGACTAACCTCTGGATAATTGTAGGGCGGCATAGTACTTGAAGAGATTACAAATCAGAACCTGCAAAAGGATCTATAAAGGTATGAGCAACTACAGCTCAGTAAGTTGAATTGGAGACTCATGAATGCATATAAGCACAAACAGGGTTATCAAACAATTATTTTCATGCAATGCAACAATTAAGTGTCATCGCACAACGTAGTCCGGTCCGTTGTGAAATCAGAGAAATTTCACCCGCTCCAATCCGGGTTGAGGAGTTCCATGTTATGCAGCAGCTCACAACCAAACCCAGGCTTGTGCAATGGAGACCTCGCTCCTCTCGTGACTACCTTTGAATCATTGACTTCACCCCCGCCGCGATCTCCTCTCCTGTCACTTAGTTCGACTGAGGATAAAGAAGGGACCATTTTACAATCCTGCGCTATCCTTTCGAAGGGGTCGGTATTTGGTTAGAGAGTCCTATGATCCCCTAACGAGTTGCAATGCATGACGTTTTTGGTTATTGGGGTCGACTAAGATTAAATGCCGGTTAGGGTGTTCAACAAATTCATACCAATTCAATCAGTCACAAAGTCATTCACAGTACAAATTCCAGCACGAATTCAGATACATCAAGCACATGCACAAACTATTTACAATCACAATCATATACAAGCCTAAGTCTCCGAGTACTACGAAACTAGTACTCTATTACAATAAGCAATAACCCAACTTACTTGAATTTGCTCGATCGCTCAATCCTCTAGTTGCGAGCTGATTTGTTTCTGGGTGTCCTATAATACAAATAGGTTCTTTTAGTACTTATATTTTATGAATTCTTATTCTAATTCATAATATAACTCATTTTCCTCATGTATACCTATAACGTAGTAATGATTCGTTGTGTTCTATTTCGGGGTTCGGCTCCTAAACTAGATTCTAGTTTTAATTCCTAAGTCGTAATTAAGCTTGAATCCCAATGTGATATTAATCACATTATGTTCGGGTATTCAAATATCTTATTGGGTTGTAATTTTTGTAAACTATCCGGTACACGCTAACCCTAATTGAGGTATCGGATTTATTCCCGGTGTGTAAAAATCTTACATTTTGAGATATTTACTTAAAATTAAATGTCATTTCAGATTTATTATTTTTCTGATTTCTATTATAATATTATCTAAATAACGTTATTTTTTTTTAAATTTATTAATTTACATTTTCACATATTACTAATTTATTATATTACTTACCTAATTTCCCTAATTAACCATACTTAGTACCTAAAGGATAGGATTAAGGTTCCACTACAGAGATTAACTTCCCTAAACCTCTAATTAAGATTCAAATCAGTAATTAACATCCTAATCACTTAATTAACCCTTAACCACCCAATTTTACCATCATTTTAGGGCTAAAAATTAACTTAAAAATTTCGAAAATTAATTTAAAAAAATGGCTTCATAGCACTGTTATACATCAAATGAGCATCCTACAGAAAAATTTTGAACTCCAAACTACATCCCTAAGCCTATTTATTTTCCGGTTTACAAATGCTCGGTTTTAAACAATTTGTTAGGGACCCTATATTTCCAGATATAATTAAACTAAATAAACATTTTCCCCTAAATCTACATACAATAAAACATCATAATAACAAGTTTCATAATTTTCTGGGCAAAATAAATAATTTTACAAAATTATCCAAAAATCGGGTGAATAAATGACTAACCAGTCCGAAGCTTTTGGGCCATCCAAACCCGGTCCAATGTTGTCGGCCGGTCCAGGCGGTGGGTCTACTGTAGGGTGGTGGTGGTGGTTCGGTCCCAGGTGGTGGTGGGTGGTGGTTTTAGTTCACCTTGCTAATCTGTACAGTTTTCTTTTCTTTTCTTTTTTTTCTAGAATTTCTCTCGAATTTTTTTGTGTTTTGATTTTTCTCAGATCACAAACTAGCCAAATGACTTCTGAGAATTTTTTCCTTATTTATAGACAAATGTAGTAATTAATGTGCATTAATTTGATGGGATTTTGCCCCATTTCCTTGATTTTAGGCTTTTTGTTTGTTCAATTCCTATTGGTTAATTTTTTTCTTTTCAGTCCATGACCTGATCTTGTTGCAGTTATCCTCTTCTGATTTTTTTCTGATTTTTTTATAATTATTTTGTATTTTTCTTTAATTATTTACTTAGTTTTCGGACAATTTTAGTAATTACGCGTATTTTTATCTACACGTAAATACGTGTAGGATACATGTGAACATTCCTAATTATTATTTTGGTCATTCTAAAATTTTTAGTATACATATAATCTATCTCTAGTAATTTATTAGTTATTTCATGACACTTTTCGCATTTTCGGTAATTAATACCTATTATACTTAAAATTTGAAAATTTTATAGTCTCCTATTTTATTACTTATTTTCTTAAATTCAAGTTTACAGGATTAGTTTTACTAATATTCCTCTCAATAGTTTCTAATTTGGGTTTGATCGGATCCTTTAATCGATCGCCCTAAACCTTGGGTTCTAAGTTCAACCCTACGGTTACTTAGCTTGGCTTTAGGGCTTACAGGTACTTATCAACCAATTTTTTTTTATTCATACTTATCATCATTCAACTAAAATCAAAGAAGAGTCTTTTAATGAAATCATTACTTATCTTCTAATCCCTTTTAGCTCGGATCCTTAATTACTATCTGTAATCACATTCCTTATCATAATTAGTTTACTAATAAATAACTATCTCATAAAATTTACTTTCTAGAGAGTTATGCCTTTCTAGATTGATCTTTAGGATAACTAATTAACTCCACCTTGTTATTTTAATTCTATCTCCACCGTCACTTGTTACTTATCCTACTAATTTTTTTAATTAATTAATTTTTTATTTTTTTAGGGTGTCTGGATACATATTCAACTACAGTTTACGCAACAATCTTACTTCATTTTTCATGTATCATTTAATAACTATCTATCGCCAATAACCACTTATAAATACTATATCATGATATAATTCCATTTGCCTTAGCACTACATAAGGATCTCATTTTCCATTTCATATTCATTTGGCTTTACTTACACTTAATTATCACTCCAAATTATAATTCTTCAATTCATGATTCAGTAAAGGTCTAAGGATTCTTAATCTGACTATAACCTCATAGCATTATTTCTTTTACTGTTCTTACATATATAAAGGGCTTCCAAGATTGATCACCAAAATACATTTGATCTCTTCACACTCCTAGCTACAAATATGTCAATTGTCATTGCATTTGCACATGTCCAAAAGAATACACTTTTATTGAGATGCATAATTATATCCATTAAGAGATCGTTAGGATATCCACATATATGAATAACTATCATAGGATCAATTCTAATTCTTAAGAAAAAACATGATCAACTATCATACCATATCCAAAATTCAAATTACTTATAACAACTATTCATTCAAAAGAATTCCACCACATTTGTCTTCTAATTAATTCAGTATCATTTCCATTCGTTGATTTATTACTTTATACTTCCATAGGAAAATCATAAATAACGATAATTTCATATACCTTATCATTATCAGACTCCTTAATGTTATCATCATTTGTCATCTCTTATACTGCATTCTCATTTTATACAAGATTTACTCTTGAATTATGTTTTTGATTATACCTCTAATATAGGTTTTGATTCATTTCTGAATCGGTTTTTTAACTTTTTCCTCTTAATGTTTTGTCTTTCTAGAATCCACTTCTATACCATGCTTTATTTCACTTTAAATTATATTATCTCATATTTATACTAAGCACCAAGTCGAAATCATCTCAAAAATACTATAAGTTTCGGATTCACCTTAATTTTTTGTAAATATCACCATATCTCTCTTATTCTAAACTCAAATTGATTTCTACTATTGTTCATGAGTCTCGTTATTTCATCACATTTCACCAATTACAACACAAATTCATCAACAAACTTCTTAGGAATTTCACCCACAATATTAACATATCCTAATAATCAGTTCTATCAATATTCTTTACACCTCATCTCTATATTAACTCAAAGATTCTTCTTCATTCAATCTAAATCACTTCAATAAACCACCAATTCTTACATATATATAGCACTTCCAAAATTGGCACCTAAGACACATCCAATCCCCTTTCACATTCTTACTCACATCATAGCATATGTATATATCCAAAGAATACACATCCATCAGGAGCACAACTATATCTATTAAAAGATTAATAGGATTTTAACTTATATGAATAGCTAATTATACGATCGATTCTAACTCTTGATAAAATATAACTAACTGATACATTGTATTCATCATTCAAATCAATTATCACCTTATATACTGTATTCTCATGCTGGATATAATCTTAATCTACTCTAACTGATCCAGGAAAATGTGAAAGCCATTCAATAAACCTTTGGGGTCAATCATCTAAAGAAATATGATGTGCTAGTTGCAGTACAAGTTATATTAACAGAATAGGGTATCTCTCTTCTATCGTTACTACACATATCTTGCTAGCGTCGCCTGAGTTACAGTCTTTCACTTCTAAACCATCTTTATTCAACAAGTCATTTCACATGATTCCCTATTATGCTAAAACTCATATTGATCTCCGTTATTGTCCATAAGTCTCATCACTTCTCATCAATTACAACACAACTTCGTTAACAAACCCCTCAATAATACCGTCCATAATATTAACATATTCTAACTAATCAATTATAATATTGTTCTCCACATCTCAATTTTGGATTAAATCAGGGGTTCTCCTTTATTCCTCTTGAATCACCTGAACTAACTACCAATTTCTCCATATGATCACATCACTAGAGCTAAATTTGATTAACGCCTATCTCAATATAGTGTTATAGTCACTACTTATCTTATAATTTGTAGTACGTTATTTTAATATCAATTTGTTTCTACCCACTCTCAATGTACTCCTAAAATGTCTAAATCTTTTAATTTTTCATTTCAAAGCGAGTTCATTAGAACTTTGCTCTGATACCAATTTAGAACTGTAACGCCCCGAAGCGGTAGAGTCGTAACAGCCTCGCCGTGTAAATCATTCTAAGATAGAAGTTGACCTTACAACTGCTATCCTAGACGTAATCTATACAATACGTCCACGACTAACCCGCTTTGAAGTAAACAGTTGTAATTTAAATAAATCATTTGTCTAAGAAAGTGAGGAAATATATATATACACTGTAATTTAGTTATTACGATTATCTTTTACAATATTTCTCCGTAATATATTTCCTAGTTATTACATTATTCACAAATGAAAAATAATTCTAAAATAAAAACTTAGACCTTAAAAATATGTGTTTAGTCTTCAAATGTTTTTCCTCACTCTCCAAGATCCAGCAGTTGCTAGCTTCAGAGTAGTTGTTTGCTGTTTCTTAGCTAGCACCTGCACGACGTTTATAGGGATGTAAGCAACAACAACTCAGTAAGTTAGGATGGAGGACTTAAAACTATACCACAAACATAACAAGGTTATCAACCATCTTATTAAGTGTAATGCATGTTCAAGCAAATGCCATCGCACGATGTTGTCCAGCCCGCCGTGAGATTAGAGAAATTACACCCGCTCTAATCCGGGTTGAGGAGTTGCCGTTAATACAAACGACCAAACCCAGACTTGTGTAATGGAGACCTCGCTCCTCTCACATCTACCTTCGAACCATTGTCTTCACCCTCGCCGCGACCTCCTCTCCTGTCACTTAGTTCGACTAAGGATGAAGAAGGGACCCATTGCAATCTTACGCTATCCCTTTCGAAGGGGTCGGTATTTGGCTAGAGAGTCCTAAGTTCCCCTGATGGGTTGCCATATAGATCGGATTATGATTATATGTCGTATATTTGATTATATCCAATTTAGGGTGATCAATCATTTCATACAAATCATACAATATAAGCCAGAACAACAGACAGAATCATAGCATCACTCATAATCAAGCACCACTCATAATCAAGCACATACACACAATCAACTATCTAACAAGCACAACCAAGCATTATCTCAAGTCTCCAAAATATAGCAACGTATTAATCCCAACTTACCTAGACTCCTCGTTCACTCACTTGAGGTCCAACTTGCTCAGGTTATCGTCGATCATTCCTATAACACAAACGTCGTTTCAGTTTTTCTTATAACTATTATAGGTTCGTTTTATCCTATAACGCTTATTGTGATCTTTTTTTTAGAGTTTAATATATCCAATTATCTAGGTTCTCAAATCTTTTATAATTACTCTAGGTTTGGGGTTAGGTTCGAGTTCAATTTCTATATTGATTTCTAAATTAGGTTTTAGTTCGATTTTCTAAGTACTATTTTATACCCGAACCCCAGAAATTCGTTTCAACTCATAATGTGAAATTAATCACATTACTTCTCGATATCTTAAATACCATCACTATCCCTATTAAGTATTTTATTACACTCGGTACACGTAAATCCTTATTAGTATACTGAATTTACTCCTGATGTAAGAAAGTTTTACATTTTTCCTATAATTACATAAATTCAAGTTTCCTATCAGATTTATTGTACATTTTTATTATTATCATAATATCAATTTTTATTATAATATTTTCTATTTATTATATTTCTAATAATTGTGTATTATGTACTATTACTTATTATGTACATAATACACATTTAATATTTCTATTACTCTAATTACCATCTCCTAACATCAATTATCATTTCAAAATGTCTAAATTCATCCTAAATCAGATTTTACACCTAATTACCCTAATTTATAAAATTAACTTAAAATTTACTATTTTTCTCTATTACTCATTTACTACATAATTAACATAATAATTACATCTAACACCCTAAATGCTACAAGTATCATGCTCCATCAGATTTCAACATCCTAAAACATATATTTATTCACTAAATCAATAATTAACCCTAAATTACCCATTTTATGTCTCATTTTAGGGGCTAAAAATTATCTAAAATTTTCAAAAATTAATTTTTAAAAACGGGCTTTATAGCACTGTTCTATATCATCGAAGTAATCTACACAAAAATTTTGGGTTCAAAACTATACTCCTAAGGTTATTTATTTCTAAACCGAAACATGCTCGGTTTTGAATGATTTCTTAAGGACCCTATATCACAAGACATATTTTCATCAAAATAATATTTTTCCTAAAAACTAAATACAAAAATATTCTAGAATAACAAAATTTATAATTTTTTAATAATATTTATTATTTTTACAAAATTACACAAAATCGGGCTGGAAATCGAATTCATCGATTTTGGTGGCTCCGGCCACCATCGGTGGCCATAGGTGTGTCGGCCCACCTGGGCACTGCCACCACCGTGTAGTGGTGGTGGCCGTCCACTCCCAGCTGCTCGTCGAGTCTGTGTTCTCCTTTGTTGCTCTAACTGCACAGTGTTCCTTTTTTTTTTCTTTTCTTTGGTTTTTCTCTTGATTTTTGAAGCTCTCTATTTTTCTCAGTCTCTAAACTACCCAAATGAGCTTTTGAAAAATTTGGGGTATTTATAGAGTTTTGTGGTAATTAATGTGCATTAAATTGGATAAGATAGTGTCTAAATTCCTTAATTTTTGGCTTTTGTATTGCTCTAATTTAATTGGATGATTTTTTTATTATTTTTCCCAGCTGCCACAACCCAATTTTGGATCATTCCTTATTTTTCTATATTTTTCCTGATTTTTTTGTTAATTAATTATGAATTTTTTAAAATTATTTCTTATTATTTTAGTACATTTTGCATATTTTAAGTAATTACGTGTATTTCTATATATATGTAAATTCATATATAGTACAAATAAATATTCCTAAATATTATTTAGGTCATTTTATGATTTTTAGTATATATATAATTTATCTCTAGCGATTCATTAATTATTGAAATGTATTTTACACATTTTCGACAGTGACGAGTTATACACTTAAAATTTGGAATTTTTATATTCTTTTATTTTATTGCTTATTTTCTTAAATTCAAACTTTCGGGATCATTTTACTAATATTTTTAGCTTTACTTTATAATTTAAGCTCAATTGGGTCTTTCAACCGATCGAAACCTCGAATGGCTAGTTTTGGGGTTTACACATTGTTTAGGTGAACACCATTGAGCTACTGAATTATGGCATCCATTCCTAGCTGCTTTGTCATAATATTCTCATATGACATTTGAGGTAGCTTATGGATGAAATTTGCTTGCATGTTACAAAAAATGGCTTTGTTAGCATATAAAGGTGGAGGTATAGTTTTGGTTAAGGAGAATGAAGCTGAATACATACCATATATACCTAGGAGGCCCTTGATTTGCTGATATATTGTCAAGTGACATGCTAATACCAATCATTATTATTTGGAGCTACACTAGACGATGGAACTATAGGAACAATCATGTTATGGCGATCTACCCACTACTCCAATAGCTAGTGTGAGTAATTACCCAATTTGTCTCTATCTACCTTATATGGCCAATATCGTGCAGCTTTCGAGATGTATCAGCAAGGGTAGGAATCCCTTAGATACCGCCAAACTATAATGTTACTTGATTTGGAAAATAGAACTCGACTACGTAAAAGTAAATCAATGGTATCTGCACAATGCATATATCATTACCGGGCACAACAAAAAGCAGGGAGCCTACTAATATCATCATGGAAGTAAGACATGCATACGACCTGCAAAATCATCTAATTTGAACATTTAGTTACGTAACGTTGTAAAAGAAAATATAATTGTAGTTAGTAACTTGTATACCTTCTTTGGACACTGGTGGTCAAATGCATCTCTTTATTAGCCGACGACAAGTGTGGGAACTTAGCCCCACATCAACTCATCAATTGGTGATCGTCTAGTATTGCCATGATCCAACTATGTAGTGGAGCAATATGTGGGAAGTGCTCTTATGCAGACACTTAGAGTAAGATAAGCAGCTCATTAATCTCACCTTCATCTAGTTGTAACGTAAGGCACAACTGGCGATAAAGTTATGCCAAACTATAAATACCGATAGATTATTCATAAATGCTACAGCAATGTTACTAGTGGATCCATTAGACGTAGACTAGCAACCCCGTTTAGGACATCTTCTCATATTATACCTTTCAACGCTGTATAATCCACATGCGTACGGCAATGACCCCTCATGAATATCCATCTCATTTTGGAATCGTTTTTCTTAGGGTCTTCCAGGATTCCTAACCCTATCCCCTATTTGCATTAGGTGCCACACAAGAATGTTAAGCGAAGGCCAGCTGGCCTTGTCTGCACAGGGCATGAAAGAACATACATACATTTATAGTTGATGCTACCATATGTACCAATATCTAATCTGTACTAAACAATCCATGCTCATTTATCCCATAACTGCTATTGCATAAGAACACAAAATTCTGTATGTTTGCCACTTATTATAAGTGCATCGACAATTTCAAAGTGCAATAGTGTAACTATTTTCCCCCTTTTGACCATGAACTGTAGGGTGTTGAGCAGTTATAACTTTGAAGATCAGCTCATTCTAGTCAAAGATGATAACCCGATGTTCACTTGCTACTTTGCACCATCTATTAAACTTTCTCTCAGCAAATTAAGTCAACGCCTTGCTCGTGCCCATATGATTAGCAATCTCAATTCGACGTTAGTTATAGTAGTAATTGCAATTGTAAAAGGTTTTTTTCACCAAAGTCGCAATGGGCAGGTTCTTGGCATCCTTTAATTCATTATTATAACTTTCAACAATATTTGTGGTCCTAATATTGAAGCGAGCTATATCATCATATAATGGGGTCCATATCCTTAGATGCAACTCTCTGAAGCATATCATAGTGTAAGGACTCATTGACTTAGCTTTATCGTAATATGCTTGGAATTTTCGGGGTTATAACTGGTACATTGCCTTCTTTATTAATTCTTTACACTCCTTGTTCTCTACTTGGGAATTAAAATTACTAGTGACATGTCAAATACACCATCGCTACGGCTACTTATTTGGCCACACTGCATTTTACCCTTCAATTGTAGACCATTTCTAGAGTGACAGTTGAATATCAAATAAATGTTTATACGATCTTTTATCACCTACATGAGCAGACACTTAGGAACCATTCCTAACGATCTTCATACTCCTTATCAACTAAAGCAAATCAAAGAGGGACGATATGGTTTGCACCATCAGCACTATTCGCAATAAAAAGCTTATGCTTATATTTCTCATACATAAATATACGATTGATGGTAATCATAGGCTTAAAAAACAACACGTCATTTAGTTCCGAATATCTAAGTGACAACGAAACAGCTATCAAACTTGTACGATAACTGTAAGATTGTAGTATCGCACCTGCAATGTACAAAGGCCTTGATATACAATACAAATGCCTAGAATGCTCAATTAAAGAACACATGACCTGTAGTATTGGTATCTTGCCACCTCCACTCTATCATGGTAATTAGATTAGCCTCTTGAAGGATATTTAAAAGATGTGACAACACTACATATGAATCCTCTCCATAAAATTCATAACACCGAAACAATCTATATCTTATATGTATAGTCTTACGTTCATGAATTCCCACTAACACGACAACTAAATTTAATAAAAGAAGCATGCTCTTGACGACAATTGGTTATTTCCTAAATATTTTATTTATATAAAAACTAACTGACTTAACTAGTTATATCGATACTTTATAAGTCTACTCAGATAACATATTATGTGTACATGTATAATAAATTAATGTGAACAATTTGGAATGCAAAAAAAATTTATATAGACAACAATGTACCATCAAATTCTCAATAACAATCTTATTTCACACATTTACATGTTCTTAAAATTGATTAAAGGAGGAAAAAATGTTACCTTTTTGTTTGTCGACCTCTAAAGAGAGAATCAAGGAGATTGCAAGTTTTTGGCGTTATTTTCTAAAAAACTTCCTTAGGAATTGTGGTATATTGCATTGCTGTAAGCCCTAAAGTTAAGCCAAGTAACCGTAGGCTTGAACTTAGAACCCAAGGTTTAGGGCGATCGGTTAATGGATCCGATCAAACCCAAACTATAAACTAATGAGAGAAATATTAGTAAAATTGACCCCGTAAACTTGAATTTAAGAAAATAAGTAATAAAATAGGAGATTATAAAATTTTCAAATTTTAAGCATAATAAGTACAAATTACTGAAAATGCGAAAAGTATAATCAAATAACTAATAAATTACTAAAGATAGATTATATGTATATTAAAAATTTTAGAATGACTAAAATAATAATTAGGAATGTTCACGTGTACCCCACATGTATTTACGAGAAGATAAAAATACGCGAAATTACCTAAATTGGCAAAAAACTAAGTAAATAATTAAAGAAAATTATAAATTAATTATGGAAAAATCAGAAGAGGATAAGATGAATCAAGATCAGGTCGTGGCAGGTCCAAATCTACAAAAGAAAAATTAACAAATAAAAATTAGACAACCTAAAAGCAAAAAAATCAAAGAAAATGGGCAAAGTCTTGTCAAATTAATGCATATTAATTACAACAAATGTCTATAAATAGAGGAAAAATTTCCAGAAGTCATTTGGTCGGTTTAGCATTTGGGAAAAATAGGAACACTGAAAAAATCGAGAGAAAATCCAGAAGATAAAAAAAGGGGAAAACTGTACAGATTGGGCAAGTGAGCTAAACCCACCACTCACCACCACCACCACACCACTCTAGCCCCACCGCCTAGGCCGGCCGACAGCTTTGGACCGGGTTTGGACGGCCAGAAAGTTTTGGACCGATTAGTTTCTTAATTTTTCGATTTTAATAATTTTGTAAAATTAGTTATTTTGCCTAGAAAATTATAAAACGTGTTATTCTGAGGTTTTATTGTATGTAGATTTAGGGAAAAATATAGATTTAGTTTAATTACGTCTGCAATTATAGGGTTCTTAACAAATTGGTCAAAACCAAGCATGATTAGAACGAAAAATAAATAGGCTTAGGAGTGTAATTTGGAGCTCAATTTTTTTTTTTCTGTAGGATGCTCATATGATATAGAACAGTGCTATGAAGCCATTTTTCTTAAATTAATTTTTAAAATTTTTAAGTTAATTTTTAGCCCTAAAATGATGGAAAAATTGGGTGATTTGGGATTAATTAAGTGATTAAAATGTTAAATACTGATTTAGATCTTAATTAGATGTTTAGAGATGTTAATCTCTGAAGTGAAACCCTAATCCTAGCCTTTGGAGTATTAAGTATGGTTAATTTGGGAAATTAGGTAATTAATATAAGAGTTTAATAATATATGAAATTGTAAATTAACAAATCTAAAAAAATAGAGTTATTTAGATAATATTATAATAGAAATAAAAAAAATTACAAATCTAAAAATAACATTAATTTTAAGCAAAAGTCTTAAAATATAAGATTTTCACACATCGAGAATAAATCTGATACCGCAATCAGGGTTAGCATGTACCGAAGAGTTTAGAATACCAAATTACGACCCAATAGGATATTTGGACACTGGAGCTTAATGTGATTAATTTCACATTAAGATTTGAGCATATTTAAGGCCAAGAAATCAAAGTTTAAAATCTCATTTAGGATTTAAACACCGAAATAGAGTACAACGAATCATTAGGATGTAGTGGGCATACACGGAAAAAAAATGAATTAAAATATAACTTAGAATATGAAACCGTAAATTTTAAGTACTAAAAAGACCTATTTGTATTATAGAACACCCCGAGACAAAATCAGCTTGCGATTAAGGGATCGAGCGATCGAGCAAATCCAAGTAAGTTGGGTTATTACTTATTGTAATAGAGTACTAGTTTTGTAGTACTCGGAGACTTAGGCTTGTATATGATTATGATTGTAAGTAGTTTACGCATGTGTTTGTAAATAGTTTACGCATGTGTTTGTAAGTAGTTTACGCATGTGTTTGTAAGTAGTTTACGCATGTGTTTGATGTATCTAAATTCGTATTGAATTTGTATTGTGAGTGATTTTGTGACTAATTGAATTGGTATGAAATTGTTTGAATACCCTAAACGGAATTTAATCTTAGTCGATCCCAAATAATTAATAATGTCATGCATTGCAACCGGTTAGGGGATCATAGGATTTTCCAACCAAATACCATCCCCTTCGAAAGGGATAGCGCAGGATTGCAAAATGGTCCCTTCTCCATCCTTAGTCGAACTAAGTGACAGGAGAAGAGGTCGCGGTGAGGGTGAAGTCAATGGTTCGAAGGTAGTCGCGGGAGAAGCGAGGTCTCCATTGCACAAGCCTGGGTTTGGTTGTGAGCTACTGCATAACATGGAACTCTTCAACCCGGATTGGAGTGGGAGAAATTTCTTTAATTTCACAACGGACCGGACTACGTTGTGCGATGACACTTGATTGTTACATTGTATGAAAATAATTGTTTGATAACCCTGTTTGTGCTTGTATGCATTCATAAGTCTCTAATTCAACTTACTGAGCTGTAGTTGCTCATACCCTTATAGATCCTTTTGTAAGTTCTGATTTCTGAACACTTCAAGTACTATGCCGCCCTACAATTACCCAGAGGTTAGTCCGTTGGAACCCAGGGATGTGAGGATCAAGTTACTTAGTATAATGTGTAACTAGAGTGACCATATAATTAGGGATGAAAAATTGATAGTTATTATGTAATCTAGTGCACTGTTATGTTTATGTAAAACTTCCTGAGAAGCTCTATGGACTTATCTATATAATATTATACATGTTATTAGAAATTTGCACAATTTATCATAATTGTAGTTTAATTGTTAATCGGACTGTTTATTTCAAAGCTAGGAGTCGTCGACGCTTTGTGTAGGTCATGTCTATGGTAAGCACTGTGAGGCCGGTTACTATCATAGAATGGTTTATACGGCGGAACTGTTGCGACCTGCGACTTCGGGGCGCAACAGTTGTCATACAAAATCTACAAAATTTTTTGAGAGAAATGAGTTGAGAATGGCTTTGTATGGAGAGGAATTTGTTTTGGAGTTCATTTAGAGAAATATAGAGTAAGTTTCCATAATGAGGATAAAGGAGGAAGAAGGAGGCTCAGCAATGATTTGTTTCACTTTGGATATTGTATTATTAGAAATATATTTTCAGGAATGATATTTTTAAGATTTTTCTTTTATTATTCTTTTCTTTTCCCTAATATGAAAGGGAGACAGTTACTGAGTTATAATAAGTTAGAGAGTTCAATAAATTCATTTAATTTTTTTTAACATATGGTGGCAAGAAATAGTAATTAAAGATAATTATATAGGTAATTAGTTGGTTGCTAGTTTAAATAATATAGATATATTGAAAACACCCAATTTATTTTGATATTGATGCTCGACCTATAAAAAGAAAAACCCAAAAGAAGAATTACATTGAATTTATTACTAAATTGTTCTGACCACTTCAAAAACAACATGTAGAATAATTCAAATTCAGTATCCAATGAAAGAATCAATCACAAGCCAAGTGGAAAAATCCACGATCAAAGATAAGAATTAAAAATTTAACTCTACACGAGACTATTTTTTTTTTTCCTTAACGATATATATATATATAAATTTCAAAGAATTATTCGAGCTGAAGCTTTAGTTAGAAGCGCTATGATTTTATTGTAAAAAAAAATTATTCATTTATTTGTGCTTTCGTTGTCGAAAGACATATTCATGCTAAATGTGCATATCTCCAAGACTCTATAAGTAAGGTCCGTTTGATTTGGGTAATGTCTCCGATTATACTTAAATTTTGTCCTTTTTTTTAATTCTAACTTTAAGGATTTAAATCCTCTTTATTTATTATTCTTTAATTTTATTATTTACAAATTAATGGTTAAGATTATCTTGATTATTAAAATATCATGATCGTAACATTATTATTTTTCTTTTAATCTCAACAATTGATTATACAAAGTAATAAGTTAAAAGAAAACGAAATAAAATTAAATAAAAAGGGTTAAAGTTATCCTATTATATACCTAATTAAAAGTTTATATCTCACTATAAATACCTTAGCTAACTCAAGTTAACTTTATTGATCCAGTTGACATCACTAGCCAATAATTACAAGATACATGGATTTTTCAATTTTCTTATTTCCATATTAGGTTTATTTCTAGTTTCAATCTTCGTTGGAAAAACAAATCTAATGAAGAAATAACAACAAAATCATCTAAACATTAGCTAGTAAACCAAATGGAAAAAACACTCCCATCCTCAGCAGTAAAAGTAGAACCCCAAACCCTCTTCTTAAAATGCCAAAATCCTAACCCAATTCTTTCAATCCCGAACCGTAACCCATTTACGTCAATGTCAAAACCTCTAGTATATTTCCTTCAACCTCAAAGCCCCAACCCCATCACGAGCAATCGACCCTATTTTCTCTAACATTCACCGAAGTCAACCCTAGGAATTGAAACTTTCTACAAAACCCTAACTATTTGAGTCTACAAGTAACTTTTTGCGAAGGAAAATGGTAGGATTAGCAAAACGATAATGGCAGGCATGTTCTTTGTATGTAGAATGGTTTCATTTTATTTATTTATTTATTTATTTTAGGTTTTACACATTAGGGGAAAGTGGTTAGGGTTCACACGTTGAGGGAATGGGCTTAGGGTCGACATGAAATTAAGGAACAGGGTTAGGGTTCAATCTAATTTCCTCTCCTTTGAATGTTTTATTTTCTATTTTCTACCGTTTACGCTTTTGGTTTTTTCTTCCTTTCCATTCCATTTGCTGATCTGGCTTTTTTCTTTTCTAAGTATATGTTGAGTTGGCAGAAGCAGGAGTTTATTAGGAGAAAAAATTAAGACCGTACACTTGGCGAGCATACATCGGCTGATAAAGCTCCAAGTTAATTAAATTTTTCATTAAGTGTATAATAGAATAAATTTAAAATTTAAGTGTATAATTAATTGACAAAAAATAAAATAAAATAAAATAAACCATAATCATCCCTTTCAACTTTTTTTTTTTTTTTCAAAATTCAATCCATTCATACCCAATTCCGAGTAGCTGTTCAAAAAACTTATTTTTCTTTCTTCTTTTTTCCTTGTGTAGGGAGAGTTATGTCTAAAGAACAATCAATGTGAGAAGAAATAGCATAGAAGGTTAACTTAGACTTCCTTTTTATTTTATTTTTTTTCCTTTTGTTGTTGACTTTATGGTTCTAATAATTTATTTAAGTATATTTCACCAAAAAAAAAAAAAAGAATGGATTGATTGAAAATTTTCCACAGAAAAATCATCACCCAATCAAAATGTAGCACATTTTAGTTATTTTGTAAATTTGAAGTAACCAAATAAAAAGAATCTATAGCAAAAAATTTTACTTGGAGTCGAACTTTTCCATTTCCAATCCTTAACATTTTATTTATTTTCTTATTTTTATATTTGAGTCTCCAATGAGTTCAAATTTTTATTGGATTTTTATCAAGCCTTTTATCTTTTTCATCCTTCCATGATATGTCTCAACTTCTATTGGTACATAGTCGCACTTGCCAAGCCACCACATGGATATGGGACAGTAAGCCACCACCGAGGGGGCGATAAGGCTTAAGGGGTGTGAAAATAATCTTCCCCGATTTTTCCTTTTTTTATTTTTCTTTAATATTTTATTTTATTATATTATTTAATAAATATATTTAATTATAACATTTTAAAATTATTTACTTTGAATCAATCAGAATTAACATGAACAAAGTGCGGATGCAAAATTTAACGGAGTTGATGGTTGTCTTCTTAAAAAGTTTGAAAATATTGAGAACTTATAAAAAAATATAAATATTGAGGATTAAATATCTATTTTGGTTTTACATTTTTAAAATATTATTTATTGTAAGTTTACATTGTCAAATACTAATTACAAAATTTTTATTTTATCTATTGTTAAATAATTTTATAACTATAAAATGCTAATATATTATATTTGATAAATATGAATAATCATAAATTTGTTTTAAACCTATCGATTTTGATATATTTATACAAATAATAGATAACATATATATTTATGTATATATACTTCATGATATATGATAAAATATATTATATATTATTTATTAATTAATAAGACATACTCGTTATAATATTATTATATAGTATCACTTATTAATACTTTATTTGTCATAAGGTAATATCATACTATTCCGTATTACTCAAAGTCATTGGTTTTTTTTTTTTTAATTATAAATAGGACATGATAATATAAAGTATAGTTTACTCAAGTGTATTCATAATGTGATATAAGCATATTATTTATTATGCAATATAATATATAGGTATACTCTATTTAAATTGCATCTTATTGATGTAAGAAGTATTTTGTAAAACGAATGAAATCTTAGTTGAAATGAAATAATATGTTTATCTCATATATTGTAATGATTTAACCAAAACTTCTTACACCAAACAATTGTCTACTTTAGCATTGCACCAAATGTTTTTGTTCTTAAAGCAAGTTGCTTTTTAGAACACCACCCATTCTAAGAGTACTCTCCATTGAGTATGTTTAATGTAATGCGTTAGAATCCGAGGAATTGCAACTTGCCACTTATCCTTCCAAATAATACATTAGGCATCTTAAACAAGCTGCTAGCTTCTTCACATTATTATTACTTTAATGACTCCAAATCAAAATTTCATGGATGTCTCCAACACCCAAAGACCACAAGTAAATTGTAAATGATCAATCTCATTATTTTATCCAATGAGAATAAAATTCAAGTCTTAATTTGACATTATCTGTCTCAAAGAAACATAAAGACAAAAATTCAAGTGTTGGACTTGCCATAAATGATAAATAACATAAACCAAACTCTAACAAGAGAAATCTTAAGTAACTTCTCATAACCTATGATACAAAATGGAAATAAACAACAAAAAGTCATAACATGTTCAACCAAGTCTACACTCTTACTCATATATTAAACTAAACCGTTTCCATCATCTTAGTAATAATCAAAGAGCCTAGCCGCATCATCATAATACTTGTAGTCGACGTAATAATAATCCTCATAATCTCCATAATCTGGTTCTGAAATTAAAAATGAAAAATCCTTGAAGGGTGAGGAAAGCTTAGTATTGGGTAATCAAGCACACATGCATATTTATTCGATGTACACATAAGAACACACATTCACTTAATCATAATATATGCAACAACAACACATTTCTTATCTTGTTGTTAAGTCTGCCAAAGAACATAGTTTTGATATCTTGAAAATTGGAGTAACTTATAACTCTAGTATACAAATATAAATATACACATATGCATACATACACATAAGTAAACTACCCATATCGTTTTAAAGTGAGATTTCAACCAGGATAACATTATGCCATCCTAAGGTCATTAATCCTCATAATCTCTTGGGTCTAGCTAAGTATACGTAACACCCTTTAAATTTAGGCTAAATAGTCGTTAACTCCATTTAGTATACACTAGTCCTACAAACACAAGCAACATACAATACTATATACCTGACTGAACAATGTACTCGGATTCTGAAACGTTCGCCTCATAATCTATTCACATGAAAATGAAGTACCTTACTTAGTTTCTAGATTCAACTAACAATGTTGTTAAATTTATCAACTCAAGCTTCTCATACTTGCAACTTAAGTCACTTAAGGAACTTAGGATCACTAAAATAATAAGTTTGTTTGTAAAGTGGTTTGAGTGATGATTTAAGTTTAGAAAGACTTCAAAATGGATTACGAATGAAAAGGTACACCTGAAAAACATTTAAGAAAACATCGTTGTATGAAATATGGGAGTTTAATTTTTTCAAGGAACTCTAAACCATTCTACCAAAATGTTTCTCAATAAGAGTTTTGTCACCTTTAAGGGGGTATCATAGGATAGTAAAGATGCGCAATTATATTCTGTCTTAGGCATTATGTTAGGATTTAAGTTCAATCCCTCAATCATGAAAGCGATTACAACAAATTCAGACTAAACGCGAAAGACCAAATTAATAATAAAGACATTAAATAACTAAAAAGTAAAACCCTAATTAATATCTGAACACAAGGACCTTGACAATACTTTAAGGTGTAAAATAATTGGAAGTGTAAGAACATGTACGTGCGAAGTTTTTATTAGGTGTGGACATTGACTAAGGCCTTGTCATCTTGAGAAAGAAAGAGTATGTAAAAATGTACAGATGGCGGCATAGGAGAATAGCTGACGTAAACTGAAAAATTCCAAAAGTTTAAAAAAATATGATCACCTGAACAGAAGTTGAGTGCTCGTGTTATGAGATAGCGGTTTAATAATAACTCCGAAAGCATTGACCTTGAGAAACATGTAATTAGTTAAAGAAAAATTGTCACCGTCCTACACCTCACCTTAACGGCTTCCCTTATGCAGCCCCTTAATGAATGTGATGTTAGGGTTGACCTTCCAGGATGGCGGGAACTTCTGCTATAAATAGCGCATGAATCTCTTCTTAGTGAAACCACCTCTGAATTAACAAAGTTAAAGGATATTTACATATAGATATATATATCTATATATATATACTTCTAGCTTTTCTGGATACACTTCATTTGCTTCATTGATTCAATTTTTCTCACGGCGTGTTGCGACAATGGTGATTCCCGTGATTGACTTCGCGAAGCTTGATGGAGAGGAGAGAGCTAAGACTATGGCTCAGATTGCTAATGGCTGTGAAGAATGGGGTTTCTTCCAGGTACATATGCGTATACGCTGTTTGCTAACCCTAGCTAGTTGGTTTATAGATTCAGTTAGAGCATAGAAGTTTAATTCACATCGAGATCATGAATTTTTGGAAACAATCTAAAGATATTCACAGATTTCTCATCGAATTATTTTTCTGGTTATTTTATGTTGTCGATTTTGTTGATATGTCTGGATGAGGACAGCTGGTGAACCATGGGATATCTGAGGAGCTCCTTGAGAGGGTGAAGAAAGTGTGCAGTGAATGTTATAAGTTGGAAAGAGAAGAGAAGTTCAAGGGATCACTTCCAGTGAAGATGCTGAATGAATTGCTGGAAAACAAGAGTGGAGACAAACTGGAGAATATGGATTGGGAAGATGTCTTCACTATCATGGATGACAATGAATGCCCATCTTCCATTCCTGGTTTCAAGTATGCCATTTTTTCTCTCTTACTTTGAAAAACAGATTTGAATTCTCTCCATTTATATTTTCTTAATTTCTTATAGTTCACCATCCTTATATATCTCACACACACACACATAGATATATTAATTCACACAAACACATTTAAAACTTAATACTTTTTTAGTGTATGCAATTTTTGTAGAAAGGGAGGAAAAAAAAAAATCATGCAAATAAGTGAAAAATTATGCAAAATAAAATAAATAAATAACGTATGTATCTGTGCTCTTTTTTTTTTTTTTTTTAAATTAAAGCTTATTTGAATTGTATTATACTAATTTGATCGTTCGTACATCAATTGATTAATAGGGAAACCATGATGGAGTACCGCTCGGAACTCAAAAAGCTATCAGGAAAGGTAATGGAAGTTATGGATGAGAATCTTGGCCTGCCAAAAGGCTACATCAAGAATGCTTTCAACTGTGGCGAACTCGGGGACAACAAGGCCTTCTTTGGGACCAAAGTGAGCCACTACCCTCCATGCACCGACCCAGATCGTGTGACAGGACTCCGAGCCCACACCGATGCGGGTGGAGTCATATTGCTCTTCCAGGATGACGTTGTTGGGGGACTTCAAATGCTAAAGGATGGGCAATGGATAGATGTTCAGCCACTACCAAACGCTATCGTGATAAACACAGGTGACCAGATTGAAGTCCTGAGCAATGGGCGTTACAAGAGTGCTTGGCACAGGGTTTTGGCTACACCTGATGGGAACAGGAGATCCATTGCCTCTTTTTACAATCCTTCTCTGAAAGCCACCATTGCTCCTGCACTGGAGTTGCTGGAACAAGCTAACCAAGAAGTGGGGGAACGGGGTGATGAGGATAAGAATGAGTATCCCACGTTTGTGTTTGGAGATTATATGTCTGTGTATGCACAGCAAAAGTTTCTCCCAAAAGAGCCGAGGTTCCAAGCTGTGAAGGCTATGTGATCTAATGTTACAAAATGAAACAGCTTTTATTTATTTTTGCCTCTTCACTTATAATTGTATAACAAAAGATAATAGGAGCACGTGGGTATTGTGTTTGAAATATTCATTCAAGTTTAAGGTGGTGCGATGAGGATTTTGTGTTTTCTTTTTCATGTGTATTTTGTTGTTCCAGTGAAATTTACATGAAGTCTTTAATTAAGTGTATTTCTCTAGTAATTGTTAAAGTACACCTTTCCTGTTGTTAGATTTATACATGTACTTTTTTTATTTTTTATTTTTTTTATTTCCCAACAATATCACATATAGAAAAAGAGACATTTTAAATCTAATTCATTTAGTTGAAAAATGACTATATAAGTACAAATTAGTGAAGGAGATTTTTATAGACACTTGTGAAGCTTAATAGATGGAAAATGCATTTGGTGGGAAAAAAAAAAACAAAAAAAAAAAAAAAACAAAGAGAGAGCAAAATATAATATGAAAAAAGAGCACTTAAATAATCTTTGTTAGAATAAATTTTGCTGTTGGTAAAAAGATCATAATTCAACAGATACTTGCTTTGTTCCAAGACTCACCAGAGCTATTAACTCTAGACACGAGGCCTGTAAAATGTGGATTGTATTTTCCAGGCGATGTTACATAGATATTCTTTATTAGGTTGTCTAGCTTTTTCTTATACCAATATATACTTGTATAGTATATTCTTTTGTATCAATTCAACATGGTGGTAGAGAAACTTTTCTGTGGTCTTAATTTTTCTTATCCAGCCTCCATTGCTGTTCTTTTTTACTAGATTTTTTTTCTTCAATATTATTTATTTGGCATTCATTAATCATTATCATTCATCTCTTTCTATCTTATAGCAGCTACCTAAGCTTAATATGTCCATACTTTATTATAGACATGTGGTAGAGTTGTTATATCGTTTTTTTTTTTTTTTTTAATGTGCCGTGATAACCATGAAATCATGAAGGGAATTAGCATTTCGCAAAAAGTGAAGAATGAATTTTGTTTTTCTGAGATGTGACACAACGACTACCAAATCATGAAGGGAGTTAGGATTTTGCGAAAAGTGAAGAATTAATTTTCTTTCAGCGAACACTAGACTCAATTCAACTGTATTTGATTATAGTAAGTGATTTCCCTTTGTACAGGACTAAAAATTACCATATTAATTATTGAGATGAACTTATTATTTATTTGAGCTTGACTCATTTGATTAGATGATAAGACTAAAGAGTCCGATTCACATTTAAAATAATTAAGGGAGAATTAACTTTGTAAACTCAGAATAAGGATTATTGGATTGGTACTCCGTATTCAACTTTTCTTAATCTGGCTCATACACTTATGAGGACCTTCGGCCTATTAATTAAATTGTTTTGAATAATCATAAATTGATTAAGCTCTATCTCATATATTGATCATCAAGATGATCTGATAGATGCTATTTTTCCTAAAACCCTATAAATACTTAGTATTTCCTACTTATTGACAATTTTTAGAGAGAATGGAGAAATAACATTACTTTACAAAGACTTAGCTCTCTAAGATCAAACGACCAATTTAGGCAAAGAATTTACAAGGTAAACGTCTAAGGTCCCTTAAGGATACTTTGTCTATTATTTATACATTTGAGATGTTAAGATTGGTTGTCCTTCCTCCTTATCTTGTTCTCATCAAATTATCCTTTCAGATGACATTCCTGCTTCACTTCTTTGAAACCATATGTATCGCATCATTCATGCAGCATGCACATTACTATTTCAATCAGACTCTTACTTCTACACCATTTATTTAAAACTCACTAACATACCAAATTTTAATTGTAGATATGCATTACCAAACAATTTTAGATGTAAACTCTACACCTTTATCCATAAACAAACCCAAGCATTTAGGAGTAGCTACACGTACAATGGCATGGTAATACACTTACTTTACTCCATTTATTAGCCATATTTTATAGTAGACTCTGAAGGCTTCAAAACTGAATGGAGTTTCACTCTTACCAACTGGATCTTTAGCATATCTTCCGGTATGCCAATGGCTTTTGTAAGATCTCGCAGTAGCATATATTTTCACACTGCTTTTCTTTCAATTTCTTTATCTTTTTCCTTCTCAATATATGGCTGTTTTATTCTCTTCCTATTACAGCAATGATGCCTAGAAGCATAAAAGGTGGTTTCTTAGTATCCAACATGCGCTATAAGGATTTCCTTTCCGTTAGATTCTCACACCCTAGATAGGTTGAATTAGCAGATGTTGTGACTCCATTCGTTGTCTCAAGGTGAAATATGCAACCTAAAGGCAGGGCCATCATCTAAAGCGTAACTCTAAAGTTAGGACATTAGCAATAGACAAGGCTTTACATAAAGGTAATCTTCTATATATTTGGATGTACAGCCAACATACTTCATCCTTTCCGTTTGCACCTATGAACCGATTCAAAAATTTCATCACTCCCAAGAACATTTTTTTTTCTTACTTTCGTGTCCTCCAACTCAACATGGTTCATATGCTTAAAATCTCCATTTCGTTCAGATTATTGGTGGGTTGATTCACAGTGATATGGTTTGCAGCGGTGTGTATATAGATTGATATGGATATGGCGTGAGGTTGTAATTGAGGCATCACAATCTGTGTGGGGCTATTTGCTTAGTGGTGGGTGGAACGATGACTGTATGTGTTTATTGCTTTTGAGTTCGGTTTAGTGGAAATGATGGCTTGTGTGTTTGGGTAGAGTTGTGTAAGTATATCAAATGGACCGACTGTCCTTATTCGTCTTAACCAGCAAATTATACAAACTAGCTCTCTAAGGCACCAAATGAGCAAACTGAAATTTTACGCCCTATTTGCTTAAATTATACTAACTTTTTTTGTCTCTTGATGTGTTGTTAGTCCAAGACCCAACAAACAACGTGCATTATTATGAAGTTCAGGATCACTTGCAATCATGGCAGTTGCCAGAATTAGCTCTAATTTCACTTTTACGTTGTAGAATTTAGAACTAGTAATTTAGCAAGTCTTCTTTGATATTTCAATCTATAGTGGTTTTAATACTGCAGAATTGTAGTAAAAGGGATGATAAAGTTTGTAATGAACATTCGGTATGAACAAGGAGAAAGTCACTCCCATTGTAGAGTAATCGATAGTCGAATGCTAGGGTTAGCACTTAATTATATTCCCGAACTCTTTAGACTATTCTAGATTTCCACACACCCCGCCACACGCCCCAAGCCCCACGCCCCACTCCCCTCTCTTAATTCTATCATTCTTTCTCTAATTTTCCTTACCCCCTAATTCTTCCCTCCTCACGTAAATAGCGTTCAAACCTGCATTCATTGAATTGGAACCAACTTCGCTTGGCTTTACTCGGCTGACCAAACACATGCTTTCTGACTCACGAACTTAAGAGAGTAATTTCCCTTGTCACTTTCACCCCAACTTCATCAGGCCGCGAATCCTAACAGCGATCTAGGGTTTCTATTCTTGGCATCCATCAGTATTTTATACCCTATAACATCACTTACTTTTCCATAACTACATGAAACTCCACACTATCTCCATTATCATCTTCAACCTTCAAGCTACCAAGAATAATCCGAATTAATTTACCCTATGACAGAGCGGACCAAAAATCAAATCAAATCGAGTATAAACTCTCATCTATTAAATGCAGTATTTATTTTGAGTTTTTTCCTTTCTTTCTAATCATTATCTGTACAGTAATATTAGTAGTTCAAAG
Source organism: Lumnitzera racemosa (assembly GCA_024138005.1). Classification (NCBI taxonomy): domain Eukaryota; kingdom Viridiplantae; phylum Streptophyta; class Magnoliopsida; order Myrtales; family Combretaceae; genus Lumnitzera; species Lumnitzera racemosa. The sequence continues at coordinate 65,665,244 of JAMXBC010000011.1, forward strand.
GGCTTTCTGTTCTCGCCTTTCATTCCAATTCAAGCAGCGAATCAAGCTGCGAAACCAATCACACGTCTGGTCTGATTTATTGACTGTTGGAAGCGGGTGCCGGCTCATGGATATACGGACCGAATCTCCTCGTGATAGTTGCTGCCGTCTCTTTCCGTCAAAAGAAACCCAAGCATTGCTTCTGGCATCCTCAGGTATCTGCTCGCATATGAGGGGGTGATAAATATCAAATCGACACACGCATTGGTAAAAGAAGTCAGCAAAATCGAATTTGAATATTATACAGTTCGTAAGTAATTTAGGGGACTTATTTAATTTTATACAAGGTTGCAACTTTATGACAAATGAATAAACTATGGAACAACCCACCTGATTCACGTTCAAAACATAAATGCCATATTCTAACAGTTCTTCGAAGGATAGATGTCCAATTTCTTGAGAAAAACAAAACTATTCATCTATTTTTTTATGGGAAAAAGACAAAATTATTATAACTAAAAAAGCAATCTCTGAAGAATATATGTATATATATGCAAAATATCTACAATTAAAACTTGAAGTTGTAATATTAATTATGATGTCAAGTCACAACTTTATTAGCAGGATTAAAATAGTATTCAAGACTGGATTCTCTTGAGCATCACTTATATGCCGGATATTTTTCCTACAATCGATGCCTATAGAAAATCCAGATACTAACATTTGCATCCAATCATGGTCTCTCCCTTCTATCTCATACCTTCTTACTGCCTTTCTTTCTTTTCTTTTCTTTTCTTTTCTTTTTTTTTCTTCCTTTTAGTTAACTCAAAACCAGACATCATTTTTTCATGTGCAGGAGAATATTCGACTTACATGTCACCTCCTACGCTTAGTAAGGTTCTCATTCCACTTGAGCAAATTATTCCGTATTAAAGTAACACAATTACCCATGATTCAGCTTGGATGGCATCTTACCACGGCATCAGTGGAGTGACAACCGATTAGAGATGCACTCTTGTCACTTCCTATGCAATGAGCTACCAAATAACTAGTTAGGTTAGGGAATTGTGTTAGTAACTCATACCCCCTCTTTTTGGTCCTGATTGGCCTTCCAGTGAATAGGGAGCCAGTCATTGGGAGCACCCACCTCAGCTGGCCAGTTGTATGTTAAATTTAACATCCTGTGCAGTACATTCAGGGGTCTTGCCTTAAAATATTGGTGTGACTGAAGGATATGTATGCTGTCTTACCTATAGTGCTATCAAACTAGACAGACCAGTTCAACTAGAGTAACCAAGAACTAATTCATCAGTCCAATCAGATCATAAAATCTAGAAGAAAATTGACTTGGAGCCACATCAGCAAACAGCACAGTTGAATGCCTGACATAGAGTAGACCGGGTCGTTTAAAGCTTAAAATTTAAAACTTGAAACTGTAAGCACTTGGTATGTATGCTCAGCCCATTGACACAACATTACACTAACTATCAAGAACTTCCTTTTCAAGCTTGATCTTCTGAAGTGATATTACCATATTTTTTATTAGGAGTGTTAACTTTTTAATTTCTCTAGATCATATTCAAATGCTATGGATAGCAATGCAGGTGAGACATTTACTGGGCTTATTTAAAAAAATCAGCCTTCTCAAACTCATTTCATGGTCATTCTTAGAGCTGTACAAGTGGGTTGAATGGGTTAACCTAACCCAACCCATGATGGTTGATGGACTAAGATTAAACGGGTTCGTTTTTATCGACCTAGCCAAACTTATCATGGGTTGATGGGTTCAACAAACAAACCTACCATCCCACTCTACATGAACTATATATACATATAATGGGTTCTTTTTTTCTTTTTCATTTTTTTTTAGGGGTGGGGGTGTGCTGTGTAAGATGTGATATATATTTCATTCCAAAAATTGTACACGGAGAACCTACAAAAGAGCACACTGGAAACCTATGAAATCAAACTACGTATCACAAAACAAATATACCCAGTATGATTAGATGGTCACACTAAGCTCCCAAGTGCTGTAAAAAAACCAAAAAACTAACAACCTGTCTTTTTAGTTAGCCACAAAATGCAATGCAATGCAAAGCTTCCCTTAAAATACTTTAATAAGACAAAGCCATGTCACCAATCCATCTCCTATTTCTCTCCTTTCACAAGTAGTAGCAGCCAACAACAAAAGCTTTCCTTTACAAGAAATTGAGTCTTATGATGTTGGACAAACTTAGGAGATCTGAGATAGACAGAGCTTCCGAAGGTTTGCCAGCAAACCATGAAGTATATAGACTTCTATACCCTTCCAAACTGTTTTCGCAAAAGCATATTCCAAATAAAGGTGGTCGTCGTTCTCCTCTCATCTTGACACAAGTAATAGCAATTTGTCTCTTTAATACCCCACGTAACCAACTTATCCATGGTTTGGAGCTTCTTCTGTACAATCATCCAAAGGATCATCATGTCTTGGCACAATATCCTTTAGCCATACCAAAGAGTACCAACCAACCATAGGAGTATCTCTAGTCAATTTCCTCCAAACAAGCTTGTCAGACACAGTGACATTGGGCTTGAGGTCCCAAACTATCAATGACAATCCTCCAATGTGCTCCCTTAGGCCATCTCCCCGTGCCATCCCAAGTAAAAGATCTTAATAAGGTGTTCCTTTGCTGTCCTAAGAAAATACCCACGTAATCTCCTAACCAATCTGCCAATGGGCCTTGTAGATGCCACTCATCATGCCAAAATGAGATTAATCTTCCATCCCCAACCCTCCATTTCATTAACTTCCTGACCAAGGATCTAGATTGGAGAATTTTTCTCCAAACCCAGGAGACATCACTTGGGATCTTTATGTGCCATAAGCTTCTTCCTCTAAATATTTCCATTTTAACCTGGCTCAACCATAGGGAAGAGCCATTATCCATACAAAAGGTCTAAATATGCTTCAATTGTGCCACCTTCTTCCACAATTTGTTGTCCAACACACTTGACCCACCTTAATTTTTTGATTTGCAAAAGTCTTTCCATTTGATTTTAGTTTTGACCCTTTCATCATCATTCACGTTCCAAAAGAATCTCTTTAGTTTGGTCTCAATCTGGTTTAAAACACTTGCAAGAAGGTTGAAAATGGACGACTAATAGACTTAGGGAGAACAAGACACTTTTGATAAGCTGTAATCTTCTCGCATAGGATAAGGATTTAGTAATTCAATGGTTGATGTGAGCTGAAAATTTTTCCACTAAGTCCTTGCATACAACTTTGGAGATCCTGGCGGATGAAAGAGGAATGCCTAAATAGTGAATAGAAAAGGTAGCAAACATCAAATCCAAGGATACTTGAATGTGCTCTCTTCTTTCAAAGGATACCCCACCGAAAAACACGACTCTCCCTTGGGTTAGCTTTAAGACCAAAAAGATCATGAAACTCCCTCAAGCCTTCCTTGATGAGCTCTACCATTCATGGATCACCTTTGGTAAAAATCAAAAGGTCATCGGCAAAACAAAGATAAGTTAATTTTTCCTTTTTACCATGCCAACAATGTATAAACTCTTCCAAATTGTTTTTCTCTTTAAGTATACTGGAAGGGACTTCCATTACAAGAATAAAAAGATAAGGTGACATAGGACCACCTTAACGAAGCTCTTTGAATGCTGGAAAATACCCCAAAAGTTCACCATTTATATTTATCGAAAACATAACTGAAGTAAACCAGGCCATAATCCAAGAGATGAATTCAGCTAGAAAACCAAATACCCTGAGGAGAGCTTCAAGAAAACTCCATTTGACATTATCATATGCCTTTATGAGATCCACTTTTAAGGTACACCTAACCCCTTTGTTATTGTTGTGATATACTCAAAGCAATTCTTAAGCAACTAAAATATTGTCCACAATTCTTCTCCCTTTAATGAAGGTCGTTTGTTCTTTACTAACTAGAAAGAGAAGGATGATTCTTATCCTTTTAGCAATAAGCATAGAAATACATTTGTAAGGTATGTTACAGCATGCAATCGACCTGAAATAAGAGAAGGAAGATGGACTTGCCAGTTGCCACCTTAGGAAGAAGAGCAAGGTAGGTGGAGTTGATCTCCTTAAGCATCTTATCCAAAGTGAAGAAATCCTTGATAGCTAAACAAACATCTTTCCCAACGATATCCCATATGTCAAGAAAGAAATTTGCCCCATATCCATCCAATATAGAGACTTTATCTTTTGCTAAGGACTACATAACATTCTTTATCTCCTCATTAGAAACAAGTCTAGTAAGCAACTCACATTCATAATCCCTAATTCTTCTATACCTATAAGAGCAGCAAGTCTATTCGTAGATTGAAGGGGAGGCAACTGATCAACAAGTAGGTCCTTTGAGTGTTAAATAGCCTTAGCCTTATATCTTCCATATAAAGTAGCCTCTCATTATTTGGTTTGAAATTAATGAAAATTCCCCTATGAAAATAAAGTTGTTGATTCGATACAATGAGCGAAACAGAATCAAACCACTTCGTAATATGCAGTTTTGAAGCAAAACTCAAATGGAAAAGGCATATCTTTCCATCAAAACCATAACAAAAGGGCTCCTCTGGATCAAAACCCAACAATTCAAGTTTACATATCTCCTAAAATATATCAAGCAAACTAAACATAGTATACGAAAATATTAGAAAACTAATATGAATTTCAATCTTAAATGAGTACCTTTTTAGCAGAAATTTAATGGATGAAAATGGGCAAGTGTATACCTAATTTAATACTTAGCAATCAGAAGAAGGAAGAGATCCTGAGCTTTGAAGCTCAGCTCCTAATTTCAGACGTACAACATGAGCAAAAAATGGAACGATTCCTTCTAACAGCTTGGTCTCCTAATATTAGCATCCCCCTACTACAAGTGGCACCCTTGGATCTCTCCTCTAAATCTCAGCCTTTGATGCAATAACTGTCTAAAAATATCCATGCCACCTCAGCAACCCAACTTTATTTCCATTTATTCAAAACACACACACATTTCTGCCTTATACCCAAAAATACTCCACACCGTACCCAACTAAAAATGACTTGCACCACATCCAAACACCCAACAACGTGCACCTTACCTGGACCAATCTTATTCGCAGCGACACACACACACATGCCACATGCGCACACCCATACACAACTAACCTAGCATTATGGACAGGGAGGTGAATTATCACCCAAGCTACCCTCTCCTCCCTTTGTTTTTCTTTTATAAACATTAGTTATAGGGGCTTGTACTCTAAGAATCATATCAATTCATGAAGAAAATGATGATATTACCAAGTATATGACTCAAAATGAGGATTAAGTCGGTGGATCCAAATGACAACGAGCTGGAGCTTCTAACTAGGATAAATGCACTAACTATGGATATGATGCCGGAAATAGAACGATTTTATATCACCCTTCAATTCGAATTAGCAAAAGCAATGTCTCCTTACATAATATGGATTCCAAACATTCATAATCTGAATGTAAATGAGTTGTACGGCTCCTCCCTTATATGCATAATGAGAATAATACATGGAATAAAAAAAAAAAAATTGAAATATTCTCGTTATTAACTGAGCAGAGCTAATGTTTCTACAAGAAATTACTAACTAACCCTTCTGCAAACGATCTTTTCTTACCATCAAAATGTTGATTTGATACCAAATAAAAAAAAAAATTGTAACTTCAACAATTTCTTTGTCCTCACGCCCTTTAATTTCTAGGAATTCGTCACTTCAACAATCTTCTAAGATGTAGAATAGAATAACTCGATTGAAATGTAATGATCGTATAATGAGAGGTCCGGTATAGATAAAAAATTGTCGAAGCAAGATATTTATGATTTTAGCATTTCTATATCTGCAATTTGATATAGATGGATAGGATCTACACCACATAACATATATATGCTTCTCGTACTCTCATTTTTCTCATGCAATTTTGAATACTCAAACAGTTAATTCTTTTTTTTTATTTTCATTGCATTTTTTAATTTAAATAACATTTATTTGACATTTTTTAATAACTCTATTACTTTTCATTTTATCACTAATCTTTTTTTTTTCTACTTAAAATAGTTTATTCTATAATTTACTTTTATATCACCTAGACTCAAATTGATAAGTATAATCGAACGAAATCGAATTTAGTAATTGAAGGAATATAGAATTTCCGAATTAAAGTAGAATCTTATTCTATATTCTAGAAACTATACATTTGGTTCTATAAATTAGAAGTTATGAGTCATCACATAAAAAAAAAAAAAAAAAGACAATGTAATAAAGCATCAATACAGATTGATCTAATTATAGATGAATTTGTTCATAGAAAAAAAAAATCAAGAGTCTTGAGTCAATAAAGACTAAGAAGATTGACTCAAGAAAAAATTTTCATGACTGCTTCATTGTAGAAATCAAACTTAACCATTAATTGAGAAGCGATGAGAACAACGAAACCTATGAATACGGAAGATTCTATTGACAAAAGAATTCTAATAATTCATTGGATGAAAAGATGGAACAACCAGAGACCAATTCAATTCATTTAGTTTGAAAATCCATGAGCTAATCCTAGAATTGAAATAGATATTGAAAGAGTAAATTTTCGCCCACGAATTTCTTTATTAGGTTACTCGATCTTATTTGACATACAATATGATTGAAAAAAAAAAAAAAGGATTCGTTAGAAAAAAAAAAACACATTATATTATCTTAGCTATAAATAGAAATAATTATCTATAAATAGAATACAGGTTTAAGTATATTCAAACAAGATATCGACTTAATAGATTAGATAAAATTTTAAAAAATCCATAATATGATTAAGTATATTTATTTTGATTAAATTGGAATTGTTTCGTTTATGAGGAGCCGGATGAAAAGAAGCTCTCATGTCCGTTTCTGGAGTAAAGATGGAATTAAGAAAAAATAGAGTAGACCATAAGAGCCTAAGTGAGGGAGAGATAAAGACAACTGATTACAAGATAGAAGAGGTAAAGACAACTGAATTAATTGAAGTAAGAAGAAAACTAAGTCTATGCCATGTAGAGAACGAAAGTATGAACTATGGTTGTTGGTTGTGCATGTAGAGAAGGAAAGAAGAGACTCTGAGGGTTTGTGTTTGTGTCTATGTAAATTGAGAGAGACAGAACGGGGTAGAGGCTAAAGTTGGTATTCATCACCCTTTCTTTTCTTTTTTCTTTTTCCCTTTTTAAGTAAAGTGAGTTAATAAGCTAATCCACTTTAACCCAACAATTAAACAATCTGGATCAACCATTCAAGTTGAAGTTTTTCAACATTAACCCTTTTTCTATAGGGGTTAAATGGGCTAGCTTACTAAGCCCAGTCCATTTGATAAATAGCATTGAGAATAAATTATCTAGAACCTATCTATATCATCCTCTTTCAATATCATATTAGCAATTCTTTACCTTTAATTATATTATTTATGCAAATATATAAATAAAAGATTATTTTGATTTGAACTCACTTTTATCCCCAATTAAACTCCTTGACCTTGACCCTGACCCTCTAACCTACTTGAGGTAAAGTTCAATCCAAATCCAACAACATTGGCTACCTAAGAAAGTGTATAAGGAAACTACCTAAAAGCATGCAAGTTATAATCTCTGACTAGTAGTAAGCGAGATAGTGTTAGCAAATAAATCACAACATCCCATCTGATAGAACTAAATTACTAAAAATTCAATAAAGAACGTGTAGGAATCAAGTTCAAGCCTTACCTAAGCTCTAAGCTTAGAACCTGAGTACCAACTCAGAACAAATGAAGTCCAATCTGACTTGTTGTAGAAGTTTTTGGATACCTCTTCTGACTAACTACTCAGTACTTATAGTTAACTAAGTCAACTCAACATGCCACCTCAGGAAACACACTTATTGCTAATTTATTCTTATACCCGTACCACATCAACGAGCACTTTATTAAAACTAACAATACTTCTTATTTATGAACAAACTCCCATCCCTTATTTATATAAAAACACATAGTACCCTACTAGATTATCCCAAAACTAACTCAAGGTTCATGACTAGGAGCCACAACCACCCTTAGTCTCCTAGAGTACACATAAGAAATGAGCTTTCTCACCTTAGTCATATCAATACCTTCCCATGAAGAGTGTCCTTGTCCTCAAGGACAAATGAAGGAAATTGAAGTTAGAAAGCAACCTTATTCACCCATGTAGTGTCAACGGCCAACTATCCTTACCACTGAAAAGGCACTTGTGGTACGTCCCGCCTATCCTAGCAATGAAATTGACAACCTAAATGGTGGAAGGGAACTCTACTATGAAGCTAATCATCAATCATCAAATCAGATGGAAGCTCTGAAGCTATAAAGGAAAAACCCATTGATTTTTTAACAAAGAAATATGAAATACCAGATGAAATCAGCAACCATCAAGAAGTTTCAACTTGTAAGCAACAGCCCTAATTCTTTCTAGAATTTGAAAAGATCCATAAAAGCGTGGTTTCAACTTAGAAGTATGCTTCAATTGTAGCTTAGAATTCAAAGCAGGGCGGAGACGGACATATACCCATTCACCCACCGCAAAAGAAATATCCCGACCATGCTTATTTGCTTGCTAACAATTCTGAATTTGGGCAAACTCTAAGTGGCACTTCAAAAAAGCCAACACCTCATCTCTCTCATGCAAAGACTGCAATAAAGCATAGTTACCAATCTCTTTAGGAATATAAGAAGGAAATACTAGAGGTGGATGACCACAAACAATCTCAAACGGAGACATACAGGCAGTCAAATGATAAGACGTATTATAGGAATATTCCATCCATGCCATCCAATCAGCCAGTTCTTTGGTTTATCAAATGTAAAACAACACAAATAGTAATCTAGACAACGATTCAATACCTCAGTTTGCCCATCCGACTCGGATGATAAGCAATACTATAATAAAGATGAGTACTAAGAGATTTCAAAAGCTAACTCCAAAATTTACTGATAAAAAGAGGATCATGATCACTTACTGTTATTCGAGGAATGCCATGCAACCGTATGATTTATCTACTAAACAGATTAGCTACCAATTGAGCTAAATAAGAGTGTTTCAATAAGAGAAAATGACCATATTTGGATAGACGGTCAACAACCACAAGTATTACGTCATACCCCTTCGATTTAGGCATCCTTGTGATGAAATCCATTGACAAATCTTCCTAAACAATTGCTGGAATTGGAAGAGGATTAAGTAATCCTACTAGAGCAAAAGTTTAGGCTTTATGGCGTTGACATATGGCGCATGTAACAACAAAAGCAACAATGTCCTTACACTTTCCAAACCAAAACAAATTTGAGGACAACCGTTTATAAGTACGTAAGAACCTCGCATGTCCTCTAACTGGAGTAGATTGAAATTCTTGAAGAAATAAATTCACCTAACGAGAGCCAGCCAGTATAACTAACTTCCCATAAAGATAGAAGGTATTAGTTTCAAGATGAAACCCCTTTCTAACATCCTTTCCCTCTTGTAAAAGTTGAACTTTTGCTACCAAACAAGAATCTAACAAAACATCAGCTCTAATATCGTCCAGATCTGACTAGATGGGCCCTGAAATACCACAACATTCCATGTCATCTTGTATCCGGGATGAAGAATCCGCTGTCGAATTTGTAATGCCAACTTTGTACTCAATATCAAAATCATGTCTCAACAATTTAGAAAGCCACTTATTCGTCCAGGGTCATAATAGACTGATGGAGAAGGTGTTTCAGGCTTCTCTAATCGGTTTGAACCACAAATTTTCACCCTAATAAGTAAGGAGGCCAATGCTGAATAGCCAATACCAATGACATAAGTTCTCATTTATAAGTTGACTTGGCCAAATTCTTATCACTTAAGGCTTTACTATAATATGCAATAAGTCGATTGCATTGCATTAGAATAACCCCTAGCCTATGCCCCAAAGCATCACATTCAATAATAAAAGGTTAAGTAAAATCAGGCATAGCAACCATTGGTGTGTTCACCAAAGCCTTTTGCAACATTCAAAAAGCCAAAAATGCTTCATTAGTCCAATGAAAACCATCTTTTTTAACAAATTTGTCTATGGTCGAGTAATTTTAGCACAATCTTTAATGAACTTTCGATAATACCTCAACAAACGAAAAAATCCACGCACGGCTTTTTGAGAAGTTGGAATTAGCCAATTTAAAACACTTCTTATTTTGTTAAGATCAATACTAACTCCATTATAAAAAATAATATGACCTAAATATTCCAACAAAGTAGTACTAAAAAGACACTTCTTCTGATTTGCTTTAAAGTGATAAGAATGCAATAAAGACATCACTTCCCTTAAATGTGCCAATTGTGTATCCAAGTCTACACTAAAAACCAAAATGTCATAAAAAAAGATAAACACAAACTTCTGTAAAAATGGTTGAAACAAATCATTCATGATAAATTGAAAAGTAGCTGGAGTATTGGTAAAGCCAAAAGGCATTACCAAAGACTCATAATAACCCTGATGTGTTCTAAAAGCAGTCTTTGAAATATTATCCTCTAAAACTCGGATTCGATGATATCCAACTTCTAAGTCAATTTTTGAGAAAATTCAAGCACCACTAAATTCATCCAAAAGTTCATAAATCACTAAAATAGCATATTTATCTAGGACCCTAGCTTCATTAAGTGCATGATAATCCATGCAAAATCGCCATGATCTATCCTTCTTTACTAAAATGACCAGGCTTGAAAAAAGACTAAAGGTTGGTCAAATAATCCTTGCCGCCAACATTTCCCTAACAAGTAGGACCTAAAATTTATAAGACCCCTTCCCTCCTTAAGCAGAATTCAATGACCCGTATTACGATTAGGAGGTAGTTCCATGGGCTCATAAAAAATAGCAAAAAATTCATCTAATAAAGCCACTAGACTAAGATCATCAACAACGATGCACTTCTCTTTTTCACAACTTTGCAAATTCCTAATTACACTTGCAAACTCATAATCCATTGTTTTAAACAAAGACTTATAAGAAACACAAGTACAATACAAAGAAAAATCACCATATAGTATTTTTTTCAGTCTACTACAAAGGAATTTTCATAATCATCTGCCTCCAATCAATTTTTACCTCCCTTAAAGTCTCTAACCAAATTTTGCCTAAGATTAAATCAACACCCCTAAGCTCAAACACATAATAGGCAATAGTAAAATTATGGCCACAAATAGCAACATTCAGAGTAGCACATACATCACAAGATTTAACAACATAACCATCAACTCATTTGATGCAAAACATTGAAGTTTTGTCCAATGATAGCCCCAATTCAATTACCAAAGATTTGGAAATAAAATTGTAGCTCGCTCCATTATCCACTAAATTAGAAATATTACGATTTAGCAAAACACCTCGAAATTTTAAAGTTTTTGGAGAATTTAATCCACTTAAGGCCAATAGTGAAAGCTGGAATTTATTGCAGCAACCATCTCCATCCTCTACTCCATGCTCGACTTCAAACACTCCTTCTACAGCCACCTAATCCTCATCTACAACATCAACACTTTCTTCCAATGCAAATATCCTTAATGATTTGTGAGGACATCTGTGACTAGCGTTAAAAGGTTGATCATAGCGAAAGCAACGGCTCTTTGCCCTTTTATCAAGATACTCTACGTAAGACAATTGTCTTTGACCATGAGAGGATTGATTTGAAGTACATACCTGGTTGGAATTGGAAGTAACACCTAATGAAGTACCTGATGAACTTGAGTTATTTACATACTGTAGTTTCGACAAGGAATTCCTATCAGCACTACTAATTGTGCCTCCATCAGGCGACTTGAGAGTTATAGTAACAGCATTATTTTGCGATTGTGGAAATGGAAGTAAATTGCATACAGCAGGTGTTTAGGGAAAAGATCGACCCATAGATGACTCATTCCTCACATATTTTACATTTATGTGACTTCCAACATATGGAAACAAGAAAACCCCAACCTCAAACTCTCTTTCCATAGTGAAGGCCAAATCATTCACAACAACCAGAGTAGACGACTCTAATGTTTGAACACGCACTCTAATATCTTCCCACAGGCCACTAAGAAATTAACCTAACACCTATAAGTTCGTTACTTTAGGAGCTTACGATAACCGTGCCTTAAACTCATCAACAAATCACTCCACCGTAAAAGTCTGCCAAAGAGTGGAAAGATTGATAAAAGGATTCCTAGATGTATTACGATTAAATCTGTTAAGTAAGGTTGTAGTAAATTCATTCCAATCGAGTCTTGAATATTTTCGCTTAAAGAGATTTTAGCCAATAAACCTTTCTCCTATGCATGCACAGCGTAGCCATGGCTACCTTCCTTTCATCTCGAGTTGCATGGACTTCAAAATATTGCTCAGTCGCCACAATCCAATTGATCGGATCATTTCCATCGAAGATAGGTAAAGTGACCTGAGCTACATTACTTCGGAATTCCTCATCAACTGCTAATTCATTTTGTTCAACTTCAACAGAATTGTCGAAAGTCACAACCATAAGAGACTGATCATGTGCTCCAATCTTAGGTTCGGAAGACTTCATTGCATGAGTTACACCTCCTTTGTCATTTATAATGGAGTTGCCCTTATGATCTCCTAAAACTTCCTTTAACATTCCTTGGATCAACACCACAATGTTCTCCCAAGTTTGTTGACTTCATCTAATTCTACATATTTCACCTTCGAAATTCTTCTGAACTTGATCTAGGGAAGAAAGCTGCTGTTGTATTTCCAATAAAACTCCTTAAATTTTCTCCACTCTTTTCTCTAATCCTTCTACTCGACTCTCCATTCAAGTCTTTACTCCCTTACGCATGTAAGTTTTCCGGACAACAGAACCAATTGACAAAATTAGATTACTGAAAATCCAACAAAGAACATGTAGGAATTAGGTTCACCTTACTTGAGCTTTAAGCTCAGAACCTGAGTACCAACTCAAAACAAACGAAGTCCAATTTGACTTATTGTAGAAGTTTTTGGATATCTCTTATGACTAATTGCTCTCAACTTGCCACCTCAACAAACACACTTATTGCTGATTTATTCTAATGTCCTTGCCACATCAACAAGCACTTTATTGAAACTAACAATACCTCTTATTTATGAACAAACCCTCATCCCTTATTTATATACAAAGATATACTATCCTACTAGATTATCCCAAAACTAACTCAAGCATCATGATTAGGAGCCATAACCACCCTCGGTCTCCTTGAGTGCACATAAGAAAGGTGCTTTCTCACCCTAGTCCTATCACTATCCATCTCTCGTTCCTGCCACTTATTAAGGAATTCAGGGTAGCCAACCATTACAGCTAAGGGCTAACCGACTAGGCATAGTCATATCGCCACTTGTGCCTTCCTTACCACCCATGTTGACTCAACTTAAATTTATGGACTGCTCAGTCTCTAGTTCTAAGCATGGGTTAACTTTCCTTACTTTGGCATGTTGCAGAAACAAGTCATTACAACTGTCGAGGGTCGGCCCTCTTATGCTAGTGGAAGGCAAGCTTCAAAGTGATAGTTATGTCAACCAGAGTATATCCTTTAATGCAACCAATTCCCCAAGTTATCAGTGTTAAGTCAGAAATCTTCTAAGCATCAACAAAGAGAAGAGGTGAAGGAAAGTTTAATGATGAAACTTTTACCTTTAACTCTAGCCTTGCAGAGTCTGGAAGTATTACTGGCCTGAAAGATAGGGAGTGTGGACTGATTGGGGTAAACAACATGCAAGGGACACTAGGATGCACCTGCGAATCAAGGATGTCATGTTAGGAAATCAAAGATATAAATTTGCAATTACAGTGTCAATCTACAAATATCAGGATTTAAAACTATGAGGTGATCACTGTCAAAAAGCATCATTTTGCCTAATGTGGTAGGCACCGCCCTCATGGTCAGGAAGATATGCCTTTGTGTGCTCCACTCTTGATTAAAATCCCATAACACATGGTCCATAGTTTCAGGGAGCATGTAAAGTAGATATCCTTTGGCCAAATAGAGCTCAATATCTCAAAAAGTCCTCTCAGCAACAATTTATCATTAATGTGGGGGAAAATGAATTTGGTCAATGATATGAATAAAAGATCCACAAAAAGTAGTGTAGCAGTTATTTTTCATGTCGAGCTTCAAATAAGCCACTAAGCATGTAAACTATGAAATGCATATTGACATTCATGTGGTGCATGAATGCTAACAAATCTTTAGACAGGAAAACCAGATCCAAGACTCAAACTAAAGAGAGAGTTCACTCAAATAACTAGAGTGCAACTGTAAAGTTACCATGGATCCCCCTGCAGCAGTTGAATAAGCAGTACTCCCTGTGGGTGTGGCTACGATAACCCCATCTCCTTGCACCTAAACCATTAAAGAGTCAGGAATTAATAGTATGAAGTAACAGACAGCAATGAATAACTACAATAATCATGCAGGCTCAGTATTTATTCATTAAGTACATATGTCAAGTGAAAAGAAAATTATTGTAGAAGGTAGTTGTAAATGAAAAAGTGTCTCTCACATGCATTAAATAGAAGAAATATGAGTCAGTAAGCACAGAGAAATCCAACCGGATTATGTTTGAGCATCAGATAGAGCATGAATCTGATATCAAACAAATTCAACATGGTACTAGTCTATTAGGATCCATAACTAGGCATTGTGCACACGTAAGCTTAGTGTGAGAAAGACCATTAATGCGAATACTTACAAAGTGAGTGAAGAAGTTGTAAATGGACTATTAGAATGTGAATGAACTATATTTAAGGATGATGGGGCCTATCACATGAATGTAGTTGTGGCTAAAACTCCTATACTTGCTCCACTATACATGTGGGCTAAGACAGGATGAGAATCTATCACATGGAACCATAAAATGGGGACAAAGTCATGATCTATTTAGATTAAAGACCAACAAACCCCGCTATCTATCATTTATATCCACAACCATTTTGCTTAAGGCTCAACTTATAGATTTAGACATATTCTTGTAACAGCTTGACATAATCCAACTTAAAATCTTAAAAACTTTTTTATTGATGAATGCAGTCTAAGCACGGTTTAGGAAATCAACACATAAATTATATTTCCAGCAGGAAAATTATCTTGGTTTACCAGCATTAGCTAGGCATCACTTAGACTACCAATGTTCTCAGCTGACTTCAAAATTAAATACACAAATCTCACCTTTGTAATGAGATGCTCATGCTCATAGCACTCAATTTTAGATAGGTATGGATTAGAACCCCTATCAACAACAGCCTCATTCAGAACATCAAATACTTTTCCAGGCATAGCTTTACCATTCCGATATATTTCACAATGTAGACGCATTCGAAGGGTTATATAAACACCCTCTGCCACATTATTCCCTCGAATAACCTGCCTTAGATCCTGCTTGTAATCTTCAAACTATGTGAAAAGGAAAGGCAAGTCAAATAAATGGCTGACTCTGGGTCATGAAGAATTAAATGGAAAATAAGAGAATATCAAGTGGAAGAGCTAACCCTGTGTGAGGTGAGAAATCCAAGAGATCCAAGATTGAAGGACACAACAGGTGGAACAGCACCCCTAAATAAATTTGAAGCGTGCAAGATCACGCCATCTCCTCCCAAACATACTACCAAATCAACTCGTGCATGGAGGTTGCTAGGGCAAGGTCACCAACAAAGCAAAAAGAAATTTACAAGGCTTGCAAATGTAATAGAACTATCAGAAGACTGAAATTTCTTTTGCAGCTCACAAGGGCTGTATACCTGGTGTCTTGATTATAAAATGTTTGCACAAATCCAAAACCAGGAAGTCTAGCAAATATATCGTGCACATCTGGTTCAACAAGAACATTCATCTTTTCCTGATGATACAAGAAAGATGCAACCTGTAGATTGATTCAAAAAGCTCTATCGTCAACCATCTGCTTTAGCCATATGGATTCTGGAGGAAGCAAGACAGTAAACATGCTGCATGACACATACTGGTGGGGCTATCATGTCCTTAACAAAAATCTAACAGAATTCACAGAGGCAATATCCTATATCAGTAGTCAATATTTTCAAACGCTTCTTCTCTCATGTTCAATGAACCAACCCGTAATCATCTAAACGCTAAAATGGGCATAATTTATTCACAGGAAGATTACGTGTTTTGCAATTTAAGTTTATCAAATGTTGAAATTAAAACCACCAACATTAACACTTCATTACACAAAGTGTTTCAATGAATCAAATTACTGTTAGTTTCTCCACATGTCAGAGAAGAAAAGCAGTTTGATTGAAGCATCTAGTCAATAAAGGGAGTCAAACAATAGATTTAGCAGCAAAACCAGATCTATGAAATTAAATTTTAAGAGTAGCTAGCTGTGGGATCTTTGCACTGTCCTTTAATACCATGTAAAGTATTTGGATCACAGGGCTTTAGCCAAAAGTCTGAGCCCAAATTGCTAAATGATGAATCTCAAACCACACCCGAGCTATTAGCCTAATGTTTTAGATTAGTTTATTGTGGATTAAATTTAATGAAGGGAGAGGGACAAGAAGCTATCATGTTTATGGTGTTTAATTTGGTTACCAGTGAGCAATTTACTAAATTGTCAAGCCTTTCAAAGGAAGGCTACAAAAGAGAGAGAGAGAGAGAGAGAGAGAGGATGGAGATCAAGCTGCCCCAACCACTAAAAGAGAAGCAACTACCAGACTGCTACAAGCATGACCTTTTTAGTCCTGGTATTTATTAGCAATGATATTGGAACTAACAATAATAACATCAAGGAGATTCATTCATTAAGATAAAGCTAATATACATGTTTATATCTCTTCCTTGAATAAGAAATATGGAAAGCCTGAAATGAATAAATCTGAGATAGTACCTCTTTGGCTTCCTCCATGAGTGCTGGCCCCAGCTTTTTCAACAACAGAACAGTTTTAGGAGTAGATTTCCACAAGAGCATTTGTTGTTGGGTACTGGGGTGGGTAAATGCCAAGGAAGATTCATTAACTTTTTCTCTGGCGCAAGAGAAACCATCCGTACGAATTAAAAACATCTCTGCTTTCTTTCTTGACTGCAGCCTCACAACACCAGTTGCAGAAGAGCACATGTCACCATCAATGAACTCCGTAACATTACTGCCTTCCACTGAAAATGGTTTGCTTTTACCATTTTGATCTTTTGGAGCAATTTTAGAAATGATGTTCTTGTCTGAATTTTCTGTTGCATTTACAAACCCATTATAATGCACAGAAGATATTGCTGCTCCTTCTCTTCTGAAAGTTGGACTAGAAGAATCAGCAGTATCAAGACCTTTCAGTTGGTAGTCTCCTTCATAGGCAAGTCTTGCCTGTGGACTTTTACCAACAGTTTCTTTTCTCTGGATTCCCACAACAGATGCATCCCTCGATACAGGAGACATTTCAATTTTTTTCTCTCTGTAGCGAAGATAAACTGCAGGGTTTTTTCTTTTGAGAAATTTTGACATCTCCATTTTAGAGAAAACATCACATGGAGGAATTTGAGCCTTGAGAGGGTCAATGTCTCTAGGAGAATTCCCTTGTGAATTCACCAAACTTGCACTTGTCGCTGGAGAACTCATGCCTTCAAAAGTAAAATTAGTGTCAGAGTTCTTCCCAATGCCACCACTTCCATGAGCCCCATTCAATCCAACTGTAGCTGCAAATGGCCCATTTGAGTTGTGTATGATGTCCATATTCTTCTGTGAAGAATCATCTATTTTATTAAATGCTGCTGTCTCTCCATCCATGAAAGACAAATGTGAGTTTCCCAATGCACTTGTTGCTAGTAATGCTGCATCTGTTGTAGAGACTGATTGACTACTAACAGACCGTGCTGTACATCGGCTCATGTACTGCCTCCATCTGGAAACCATAGCAGAAGTCCTCCAAACTCCTTCCTTGCTATGTAGATAAATAGGCTTCTTCCTGCAATCCGATACTAATGATGCAAACTCCTCAACTTGTTTCATTGTAGGTGCAGTTCCTACTTCAACTGGTATTTTCACAACCTCAATCTTGCCAGAAGAAACAGCATCATCTAGCGCAACCTGATAAAAGCTATCCTTTATCTTTTCTTCTGTTAAGTCAACAATTGTTCCATATCCTTTGTCAATCAACCAGCTTAATCCCTCTTCCGTTACTTGACCACCCATGTGAAACGCAGCGTCAGGTTCCTCTAAGGTTATATCATCCTTAAAATCTGATGAATAAACAGGACTCCAGTTAGCAAAAAGCTGATGGCAAGGGCAATCACCTTGACGTAGGAAGCCAGAATCATAACAGACATTTTTCAGCCTCTGTAATTTTCTCGATGTATCTAGGTCTTGGTCGCTGTCTGGGTTCAAAAAATTCTCAAGCGCAACATTCAAACTCTCACAGCATCGTTTCATCTCACTCCTAAAGATAACAAGAGGAGGTAAATTATCATCTATCGCTGCCAAATCTGTATCTCGAAAGATATTCATCACAGAGGACCTTCCAGAAAGAACATCCTCCCTCCCTTTATTTAAAAGGGATAACAGGCAACCAAGAACTGATATAATTTTATTTTCTAGAATGGCCTTTTCTTCAACTGGAAAATCATAAGGAATGCTGCACACTCCTGTCAATGGATTGCATAATGTGTTCATCAGTGCAGCATGTAGTGCTTCTGCAGCTCTAAAGATTCTGCAGTATGCTTCAATTTCAGCAATATCTCCAGGAACTGGACCAATCCAAGGAAACTGCGATGTATTATAAGAGTGGACTTTGCTCTGAACCAAATGAACAGTACAAGCAATAAGACTGATAGCATGAATAATCTAGAGATGCTTGTCCTGGTTTGTGCAAACACATTGAAAGTAGCAGGGAAAACAAAAAAGCAGTAAAGCAAAAAGAAACTAATTAAGGAACCAGAAGTGTCACCTAGACCATGGAGGCTTGTCTATACTACCACTTTTGAACATAGGAAAAGTTAAAGGCTCAACTTCTGTATGCACATGGTGAATAATTAAGGAAGTTACAGCTCTAATGAGGATGAGAAAACACAGTCTAATCGCCCACTGTTGGATGTAGTACAAAGACAGAATGCAGAGATATCTTCATGACAAAACAAACAGTCAGAAATATGTTGTGCAAGATAATGTTTGGTCGTTTAATTAAGATGCCATCAGAAATGTGTTGCATCTATATTTCATAACAAATAAAAGTAAATAAATACTTCATCAGCCTCGGTATATCAAAAGAAAGGGATCTGCTGTTGAATTGCTCTTGGTAATTGTTTATGTTAGGGAATCCTTCTTCCAGATACAGTACGATTTCATAACCGATGCTAGAATTTTAGCAGGGTTAAGATCCATGATTCTCAGTGGACAATTCAAAATCCTTTTTAACATAGAATAATTTCTTGTTCGTATCTTTTCCTTTTGTTTTGGTAGTTAATTTTTAAGATCCCTTACTCATTCATGTACTCTATCAACAATAGTATAAATGAATCCACTGCCTTCCCGCATGCACTATTTTATTCCATCAATCAAGTACATTTTCACTTAATCCGATACTAGCTACCTTCATATCCAAAAGTTTCCCTCCGTAAGGCATCATCTTACATTTTCATGAAGCTGAAAATTCATATGGCTTGTCTATTTCTAAAGTATTCCCTAAAAAGAAGAACAAAGCTTTTCGGACCTACTTGCAATAGCAATCTACACTACACAAGCTAAATCCACAGCATAGTGCATTTTGATATTTTAACTTTTCCGGCACCTTCGAAATTCAAACCACGAATCAGCACGGTCAATAACACAAGGAAACTCAACTGAAATTTCAAGCAAACCAACAGACACAACAGTCAGCTCATTTTCTTATACACAATCATATACCTGAGAATTAAAACCTGCATTTGAAGAAGAAAGTGAATTTGTGATCTCCGCACAAACGACAAATTTGAAGCGCATCTTTCTCGGAAACAACAAACGCGACCTTGAGAAACGAAGATTCAGTTTCAAGGGGCATAAATTAGGAAATGGAGACGACAATCCAGCAATCGAAAGAGGTTTATCGGTAGCGGCGCCAGTCACCGGAAGGCAAACGAAGCAGGAACACGCCATGAAGAGAGGAAGAAAGTGAAAATTGTATCAGTCAGTTAGTTAGGTGTGTATGGAGTGTTGATTGTTTGTGTGTCTTAACAAACAACAAACAGTGGGGAGAGAGAGAAAGAGTAAGAAGGAGTGCGGGTGAATGAGAATTTGAAGTTTGAAGGATAGTTGAAGGACAGAGAGAAAGAGAGTCTGGCGGGTGTTCGTGCTCGTATATGTGTATGTATATGTTTGTTTGGTGATCGATCGTTCCAATGTTGATGAAGACTAGTTTTGCCATGGGATTTGGAATGACAATTGGAATCTATTCTCACCAGTCATTGGTTTTGTCGCAGCTCTTTTATTCTAGCTTCAATACAACGGAAAATCATAATTTCCCACGTGCTACAAAATATTTTTCATTTTTTTTTTCTTATTTTGATTTTATTAAAACTAATTAAGAGAAGATAAAATTAATGAATAGTTGACTATTCGAGCCGAAAACGACAATGTGAGCACACCAATCCCTTAAAATATAAAAGCTTTTGAAAAGCCCTTGGCCTATATTCCCTTTCCTCTCTGCGACTTCTTCCGGCCCCCACCGCAACCAAATTCCACTTTTTGATTTTTCTTCCATCCCTTGTTATTTCTAGTAGAATCGGTGCCCTATTTTATTTATATATTTTTTAATTTTAATATTATGAATTTAATAATTTAGATTTAAAATAATATAAATAAATAAATTATATACCTGCATTTTTTATTTTAACATTTTGTATATTTAAATTATTCAACGTTTCATTACTGCCAACTTTACTTTTAAAATCTTTAAAAGAAAATAACAAATTGAAAGACACGAAGAATAACCAAGTCCTAAAGCTGACGTGTTTCAAATCCCTTTCGGATCAGCCCTTGTGATTATCAAACCAAATCTCAGTTTAGGTTAACGCCAGCGATGTTCTTAATTTGTGTGATGCTGCATCATATTGGTCAAAGTAACTTACATTTTCGTTTTCAAGATGTACACGTAATCAAACACATGGAGATAGGTTGGAAAAACAATTAATTTATGAGAAAATGAAAAGGTAAAAAAATGAAAATGATAGCTGCCAAGTTAACGAAGCTTTGATTGTTTTCAGACTCTCCAGTCCATCAAGAAGCTCATATTCTCCAAACCATGTCTAATTATTTTAATGCTGCAATTACACTTGGTGAATTTCACTCAGAATTACGGCATGATGGTCCCATGTTACAGTTCAATGGTTTTACCACATTTCTCCATTTTCTTTTATATTCCTTCTTTTACTATTGTATTTATTTTTAGAATTAATGCTAAAGTAATAAAATGACAGGATAAATTATAAATTGAATATATATAATGTTAAAAAAGAAAACACAAGTATGTAAAATATCAAAGTATGAAAATTCGGGTATGTAAAGTGGAGTTAACCCCCCTTTTTTTTCTTCAAAAATATTAAAATTAGGATTTTTCAAGCATCATCATCTATCACCATCATCTCAATAGGGTAAGTAAAAACCTAATTTGACGTTGTAGCGTAAGAAAAAATCAGGATTTTTGGATAAGAGAAGGAATACAGAGTTGGTGGTTTCACAACTTTACAGTAAGTTCAACATAATAAAAGTTCGTTACGTTTTCTCATAATATGTAGTAATGAAGTGGCTTTACGGCTATAATAGCATACGATGCATAAGTGGTACATAATTTTTTAATTAAATATTATTATGAAGTTGTTTTGTAGACTTAAATAGTAACGCTAAGGAATATTAAGTAAAGTTAGCAAATGTGTTTGCGTGTTTACATGGTGCCATAGGCATTTTGGTGGGAAAAAAGAAATGCATTTAATCGTCTTTATACATGTGAAATATGGATTAACATTTTCGGAGTTATATTACAACTTTACAAGGCAAAACATAGAAATATACATCATGATATTATGAAACGTCAAGTTGGACATTTATGCTTACAATGTGTTTGTTGTCGAGCCCGTTATTAGTGTTAAATTGTATACAAGTATTTTGTTGAAAGAATAGATGTTTTTGGTGAGTCATTGCATCTGCAATGATATTAGTAATTGTTTACATGAATGTGGCAGATGGAAGAGCATAACGTGGATGGTGGGAGTTAGCCAAGTGGGAGGAGAAAGATCAATATATTTATAATTATAAAAAATAAAATAAAAACTCTAGTAAGTCCAATTGCAAAGTAGGAATAACTGGTGCTAGAAAGTGCTGTGATTGTAACGCTACGTAATCTTCTTGGCTTTGGTTCGATGGATAGATAGGTTGTAGAAATGGCAAGCTATAAAAAAAGTACATAAGATGGAGGGATGGATAATATCGTATATGTAAGTAGTGTTTTATATGAAGCAAAGTAAAATTTAATGTTAGGCAATAAGCTTAAAGGAAGAAGTAGTAATACGAAACCATATTTATTTGTTTCTCTTTTTTTCATGCAGGGTTGGGATCAAGTATTATACAAGTGGGAGGAGTGATGGCAACAATATGGTGTGTTGGAGGGAAAGGGGAGCTCAACCGAGCGACAGGGCATCTCCTCAAGGCCATAAAACAAGAATGATGCAAGGTTTTAACTGAAATGTCAGTAATGTATCTCGGGAAACTAACCCCCTTTTGCTTTCGTTCATTTTAGTTCTACATGAAGACGAGGTGTACCCAAAACCAAGCTATGAATGTCTTTGCGAGATTCTCTAAGGAAAGGTTGCAAGCATTACAGGATGTGGGATGCGATTAAAGGAAATCCAATGCTGATGTTTGAGGCATGACTTTTGTCATCACATTTTAGACTAACCTAATGTGTTTTCTTGATTAATAACCATCTACAGGGATACTCGGGTGATTATTGATGAAGATGTGGAGATTGACACTGGTGTGTCAATTGGGCTCGATATCTCTTGATGAAATAGAGTACCGAGAGAGCATGTATATGCTATTCAAAAGGTTAACCTAGTTTAATTGAATAATCAAAGGAAAGTTTATTCTAGCATGGTTATGTCTTCTAGAATGGTTGTGTTAAGTACGATTGTCAAACTCGTGAATCTATATAGACTATGCTAGAGATTCTATAGACTTGAATGTAAACTCATAAGTTTCTACTACCTATATAACTTTGCTTTCAAAAGTTATTTATATTTCGTGGTATTAAAAAAAAAACTTAAGATAAATAATAAAAACAAAGAAATTTGGCATAAATTTTGATCGTAAGTCACGATAAAAGTTATAGTCATAAACTTATAATGCATATAATCAAACATAGGTTATCATACTAAAACATAAAAACTACAATGTTAATAGCAATTCCAAATTCCAATTAAATGTATTACTAGTAAATTATCATAATAAAATACAAAATTAATACAAATAATTAATTGTCTTTCAAAAATACTACCTACTTTATCATGGTCATTATCAGTGTTTTCATCTTCATCACCAATGCCAATATCATTATTTATACTACCACCAATGATTTTCACATCATCTAATACCAAGTCCTTCATAGTACATTCGTCTTTAATAATATCAATATCATGAATCTCCAAATCATCTTCACAGCCTACTAAATCTACATAAGCATCAATTTCCTCAATATCTTTTTCATTTTCCTTTCTCCCTATACTTAAAAGAACATTTAGCCAATCCTCGTATGATGAATTAAGCATATCTCCTTTCTTAACAATCCATTCATTATTAGATAAGAGATCTTCAATAGTAAAGTTAGCAATGCAATCATTTTTTCAATTTTGCTTATCTCTCAATTTCAAGATATGCATTACAAATATTAGGTTCATTTTTTGCTAATGCAATGTATTCCTCCTTTTTGTGTAATATAGGATTGATGATATCATCAACCTAAAGAATAAAAGACAAAGAAAATTTTTTTTTACATCATACCATTTCAAACGTACTCCAGTTGTACTCACATCCAAAAGAACTACAAGTTAAGCTTAATATGCAAATAGCAAGCCTTTGTAGTTTTGGGCATTCATCTCCATATAAATCCTACCATTTTGTCCCTTGCTAACCTAGCAATCTTACACCTTTCAACTAAATTGGCAACGACGCGCTTTACCCATTGTATGGTCTAATTTTAACATTAGTACCAACTTTAAAATCAAGATTATAATGGAAATGAGTTTCAAATAGTAAGCTACAACATATAGTGATCTATGTAGTTGAAGCTCCCATTTCTTGTTAATGATCTTTAATAGGGGTTCATAACTACATCAAATGAATAAATATGATAATATTGGTAAATTGAAGTTTAAAATGAACATTGAACGTGCAAAGAGCTAATGGGTTAAGAAATCCAATTTTCTTTGTATTATTGAAATTTATTTAAATTTTTTCCTTAGCACGATCCATTTTTGGATAAATGAAGCCCATAGTAGATTGTTCATCTAAATTTGCCAATCTAAGTACTTTAATGGGAGGAAATGTGGTTTTTAGCCAAGTAGCTCTATTCTTTCAAAATCTATTATCTAAAAACAAGTGTTGAATTTTCTTCCCTTCTTATCTACTCGTATACTTACATGAATTCCGTAAACCAGAAGTAAACATAATCATCAATGTACCCTTTAAACCCAAATTAAAATAAGTAGTAAAACGAGTAACACCGGGTCTAATCTCTCTCTCTCTCTCTATGGTGATTCGCCTCCCTTTTGCATTTGTTCTATGATAGATTTTCAATTCCAACCTCCCTTTTGCATTTGTTCTATGATAGATTTTCAATTCCTTTTCAAAGTCTTCTAAAATCAAATCAATACATATGCTATATAAGGAGTTCAATACTACTTTTTTGCTTTTGTTCATCAATTTTTCTTTGTTGCTTTATTATTTGAGCATTATTTGTAATCACCTATACAATATTTTCTTACCTAACTTTCTCCATTATATCATCTAACATATCGAAAACCTTATCAGCCATCTTAGAGATATTAAAAGTTATGGTCATCGAGAAGACTGTTCCTTTAGGACTATTCACTAAGAAATTACAAATGGAGGACCTCTTTATATTAGTCCATGAATCTAACATAATGGAGCAGTCTATCTTCTTCCACTCTACTTTATACTCTTCAAGCATTTCTATTATTTGAACAACTTCTTTCTTCAAATATGTTACTCTCAACTCATGATAAGAAGGATGTTTAAGCCCATAACCATATCAACCAACCATTTTTAGCATCTTTGCAATTTCTAGATTTTTCACACGATTAAAAGGATTTGCACCGAGGTAGAAAAAAGTAAACGATTTGTTGACAACAATCTTCTCTTAACTCTTTCTTCATAAATTGGTTAATGATTGCTTGACTTCGTCATGTAGCACCACTTTTCTTATTAAAAAAGAACTCCATGACATTCTTTCCTTTTTGCTTAGATGGTGATTATTCTACCTCATTATTATAAAATTCTTCAATTCCATAAATTTGCTTTCTTTTCTTTTCTATCATTTTTCCCACTTTCACTAAAAGTGTCAACATCTACTTTTTAACATCATCAGGCACTCTTGTACATGGCTTTATATCTTTTCTTGTATAACCCAAATGATTCTTGAATCTGTAAATGCCACCATTAACAATTTTATCGCAATATTTTCATTTTATCTGTTTTTTCCATTGTTATTTATTTCAACCGACATCGGTTCGATTTCTAAGCACATTTTTCCTTTTTGAGCTCTCTTTTGATGATGTAGAAGATGACATTTCAATTTGATTGCTTTCTAACTTCCTATAAAGAATAAAATAAAGTTAAAATAAAAGATACCAGAAAAAGAAAAAAAATCTAAATAATAACCAATGACAAAAGACTAAGTGGTATTTAAAGATATAACTATATTAGATCATTTCTTGTGAGGAATAGCTCAATGATAGTAAAGGTTTGAATATACTTATCATAAATATAAGTTCGAACAAACTTGAACAAAAAGAAAGTCAAATAAGGAGCAAATGAGAGATGGAAAGTTAGTTCATATTAATAACAACTACTGTCGCAATTAAAGCATCCAAAAAGAAGAAAAAGAAAATGAGGTACAAATACAGCTCAGTGACTCCAGTCACACACTAATACACATGCACAAATTTTGAACAAGAAATAAAATTTATTGTCTACACTTTTATTTCTATTCTCGGTAATCTGTTAAAATTCTCATGTTGTTATGTGTCAATTTGAGTAAGAATAGAAGATGGTTAATGTCATGGTCTAAGACATGGTTGTAATCTCATGCCAACATCAATTTAAGCTCATGATTAAGAGCTTATCATATTTACTCATGTTTTAATATCATGCATGTTAAAACTTAGAGCAAGAATGAAAACAAATGATGAAAGAGCACCTAAGTAGACTAAAATTAAAAAAAAAAAAGGAAAAAAGAAAAAAGATAAAGGCTGAAAGGAACAATAAGCAAGCAATGAATTAAGCACATTTACATAGGGAATAGACAACAATAATGGATAGTCCTATATTATTAGTTATTTGACAAAGGAACAAAAAACAATTAAAATAGCAATAATCCAATTAATTAGAATCATCCTCTCACTCCTTTTGTGTTTGAGATATTTTCTTGTGATAACCAAGAGAACACATATTATAAAATATTAGAAAGTCAACTTTCATCTGATGTATTATAGAATGAAATAGCAAATTATGTTGACCTTTGCTAAGAGAGGCTCATTCTCATGCTAATTCTTTTTCAATTGAACACTTCCTCCTCCTTATGGGATTACTTTTTTAAATAATAATTGTGATGCTAAATGGCTTTTGACTTACTAACTCATGCTTAACAACTTATTTTGTAACTTATGAATAGGAACTTTTGTATTTTTAATTAATTATATATTTTCATGTAAATAAATTGACTATGCATGAAAAATCCATAAGTCGACACAAAATGGAAAATGATATTTATGAGAGAGCTTTAACAACAATGACAACAACAACATCAACATCAACATCAACAATAATAATAATAATAAGATGAGGAAGAAGTAAACCCATATGTATTTTATGTTGAATTCATCAACAATTAAAGAAATATGCAAATTTTAAAGAAAAAGAAAAGCGAATCATACTTAAACAAACGTGATGTGACTTGCAAGAATGGGGAAATTAAAGAAATGTGTAATTGATAAGATCAAAAAATTCTATAAAAGAGAAGAAGACTAAGGTCCATATAGGTAGTGTACAAGTGTTTGAATTCAATGGTAAAGAAGAAAAGAAGAATGAAAACCTATATGCTTTTGTAGTTTTTTTCTTTTCTTTTCTTTTCTTCTTTTTGCGTTTTTTCTAGGACCTAGGAGCATGGGCTTCAGATGTAAGCTTCCTTAAATTTCCCTTAGTTGGCATGTTAGTATGTTTTGTACTTAAATTGAATTGTTAGAAGTGAACTCATTAAACTTAGAAAAACTTACACTATTTTAGCGATTCTACTATATAAACCCACGAGTCCATCACTAGTTTACACAAATGATTCTATTTGTGAGTTAACTAGGAAAATGCTCACACACATGTGCTCACAAACATGTAAACTCGTAAAAACATGTGAGTTAACTTGCGAGTTTGATAACTATGATGCCAAGCCATTTGCTAGTAGAAGAAGAACTACTAGAATTATGTTTAAAGTTTATTTACTTTTCTTAATGGAGAGTCACTTCTTAAGATCTTTTACTTTACATTTAATGGAAGTTGTAAAACAATTTATGTGTTAGATCGGTTATGTAAATATTCTTTGTCAATTCCATTAGGGAAGTAAAATGCATTGTTAGTGTAATCACGATGTGCTATTAATGTATTTCTTGTAGATTAACTAGAAAATTCAAAACTATAAAAGAAGATTTGACATTCAAAGGTCGAAAGAGGTTACAAGGTATACATAACTAAATGAAAAAAAAAACTTCATTCAATGTAGATAACATAATGATAAAGTTAGGTAACATATGAATTTATATTGTATGTGTCAATGGCTAAATAAAGGCATGTAAGACTGAAAGTAGGCTAGAAGTAGTACCTTAGTATTAAGTATGGTTTGTCATACATTGGTTAAACTTTTTTTTTCAATGTGCTTATGATATGTATGATGATTATAATGGCAATGGGTTAATGTAGGTAGTCATGTCTAGCGTACATAGGATTTAGCAAGAAGTTTTATAAGTATACTTTAACAGGTTGTTACCCTAATCTTAGGGGTGAAAGAGGTTTGAGATGTTGTTCTTGGAATTAAAGCGAAAGTTGGTTTAATAATTGTGATTTCTAAATGGCATAACAAAGGTATAAGGAGAAGGGAGAAGAAGGTGGAATGATGTAAGCCAATAAAAAAAAATGTGTTATCATTTGCCCATTAAGCTAGTTAACTTGCCCATTAACTCATGATGCTCCCTTCAAGGTGTCCCTAACTTCATGGGGTCATAAAATAAATAAAAATGTCAAGAATTTAATGATGGAGGAGTTACATGATGTATGCTAGTATAAGAATGTTAATGTCCTAATAGAATTAGCTAAAAATTACTTCAGTTGCTATGGAGCGTTTGCTACATTTCAAAAGAGTAAGTGATGATGCTAGAGGGAAAATAGCCAAAGTAGTAGCCCCATTGTTATATATAATGAGCTTTAGTTATTCTTTTGTGTAGAGTCATTGTCATTATAAGATGCATATGGAGAGCTTGGCATTGTATACTTTGCCTATACCATAGGAGTTATATAATGCTAAAATAGATCCATATTTATGGATCTCCCATATCCTAAATTCACAATCAAATTAGGTGCATCAAATCTAGCATTATGATTTATGAGGGAAATGTAAACTCCCAATAATGGTGGTAACTTAAGGGTAAGTGGTCCATATTCCTAAAGGTGATCCATCAATTCATACTTCTCACGTAATGTACTAGTTAGCAATGACTTTCCAAGTTAACTTTCTCTTTAAGACATTAACATGTCCATTCAATTGTTTCAATGACACCACTTCACCTAAGAAACTGTTTATTTATAAAGGATGACAAAACAATTTTGAATTATGCTTACAATAGGACCTCATATGCTAAGTTAGTCCAACTTTCTATTTTGACTTTGATTTCACCATCCTATTTCTTTATTGCATTATATTAACTAACTAATTTTCCTTAGACAAGTGTTTGTGCGGTTTTGTTTTATTTCGCTTCGTGCTATGATATTCTTACCTTAAAGCCATGTAGTTGAGTCTTAAGTAAGGTAAAAAACCAAACTACAAAGCTAATTGATGGGAATCAGAATCCTAAATCCAATGCAAAAAGGAAAAAGAAGAAACAATGTTTGAATGAAACTAGCTAAGGTCTAATTAAGGTGAAAAGCCAACAAAGACCAACATCTAAATTAAAGAGGAGCTTGATCCAATAGTTCGAGTAATGTTTAAGAAGAACCTTTCTAGATTATGATTTTAATCTTATTAATGGTATTGTTAAAAGTTTTAACTCTAAAGAGAGAGTTAGCACTGCTTATGATATCATATAGAGATAAAAAGCATATTAGAAGCTTCTTGTAACAATATTTCTAAAGAAGTTATCTCCATAATTGAATCTTAATTTAAACTAGATATTATCCCAAATATTTTAGATAAGAAAAGTAAATCATACAATGCTCAAAGAATTAGGAATAATTACCTAAATAGTTATTTTGTTTCCTTTTGGACAGTTATTTTATTACTTTTTAATCATTTTCCTTTTAAATATGTTTTTATATCTTTCGACACCTTTTAAATCTTGTTTAGTCTTAATAATTCATTTGTAATCAGTTAGTTTAACACCTTCAGGCAATTCAATAAGATCCCAAATATCATTGTCTTTTTTTTATTTCATCTCTTCCATCTTACAATAATCCACTTTTGGAAGTTGGCATTTTGTTTAGCTTGACATACAGATGATGGATTATCTTTGAATCCTATATTGAACTCATGGTCTTAAAGATATGTGACATAAGCATTTGAATTTTGAATCTTCTTTCTTGTAGATGTACAAAATGGCATTTCTACTTAAGCTTATTGTAAGTCCTCAATATTGATAGGACCTTCTTCCTTTAAAAGAAAGAGAAGTCTTGGATATATTTTGAACACTTATAATTATTTGCTAAAAAGTGATAAGTGCTAAGCTAGTGAATTTCTAGTTGCAATTACAAGAATATTAATACATTCTTTCTTAGAGAAAATGTTCTTAATTGGTGTATTGGTACAAGATAAGTGCACCTATTGATTTGTAGTATAGTAAATAAAAACAGATATTGTTCTCACGAGGATTGTGAATACTAGTACTATCTCTTTCTAAATCATTTAGTCGATAAACTCAAATTCAAGAAACAAATAATTACATTAAACTATAGCTAATGATTAATCTAATAAATAATTAAGACTCGAATTAAAGAAATTAATCAAGAAAGCAATTAACTTAGAAAATTAACTTCAAGATTCAACTATATATCTTAATCTTACTTCCCCTAAAATTACACATAGGACTTCTGCTCAAGATAATCTAATTTCTTTGATCGAGAGAAATTTCTAATAAAATGAATGACTTTCTCGAGTTTATTAACCTTCATTTTTTAATTACTTATTAGAATCTCTTTTCAATAGCATAATTAAATATCACATTGAAGAACAAGTAATCTCTCAATTTTCTTGCACTATATTGAATATTAAATCAATACCCTTAAAATATTAATCTAACGCACATAAAGAACATCTAATTGAATCAAAGGAATAAAAAATTTTATTAGATCTAATAAAACTCGATGTCATATTACAATCTTAGGTTCCTTAAAACTAAGATATAATGAAATTGCACACTAATCATGGCAAATGACAATTTTGAACCAAATTTAATGAGGACATGTAAATAAAAGCCACGAAAACTAAGAAAATCTCTTGAACCTCGAAGCTTGATGTGCGTTGTTGCCCTTAGAGTCTGTAAAATTCGTATGAAAAAGTCTTATGAAAATCCCTGAAGAGTCCTTTTATATTGCATTCAAAATCCCTCATTTACTATAAGTGACACAACCAAATGACATGATTGTATCACTTGTTGTGTCTCTTATACCTATCCATATCTCAATTAATCTTTTTAAATCTTCTTAAATCTGCCATCAATATGATTTGGGAGATGGTTGTGTTACTCAAGTCATGCCACTTACCGTGGATTGCTCTATTCTACTAAAAAATCTTCCCTACAACTAACATAATTATGTCACTACTCATATTATTTCTAAGCTTCATAACTTCTTTATTTAGACCACAAATTGAGTGAAACTTGTTTTTATTTTTTCTTTTTCTTCCAAAGAACATTCCAAACCATAGAAATCAAAATTTTACTTAATTAAATATCATTTTCTTAAAATAAACCAAAATTTTAAGGAAATATATTAAAAATCACTATAATAAATATAATCAATTAAGAACCTATCATATACTCTCATCATGTCCACTATACTTAGGAAATTTAACATTACTAGTCTCAAAAAGGGATTACTTGAGTGATCATAAGATTTAAATCCTTTTGATCATGTTAAGTATCTAACATGACATAGCCTTAATTAGATAGTTCCAATGTTGAAACGCTTAAGATTGGGCTTTTTACCAGTCCATAATTCATATGAGGTTTTAGATAAGCTTTGCTTAAAACTTAATTAAGAGTGTATACTATAGAACAATCTCACATTTCTTTAGCTACTTTGAGGTTTAAGATGTTTACTTGATCTGTCAAATTTTCCATAATGTTCATTACCACAGTTAGATTTGACAACCTTATTTTTCTCACTAAGTTGACTTTTAGCTTTAGCTTTATATGCTTTGAAAACATTTGGAGATTGAATCTGTTAAATATTGTATCTCGAAGAGACAGAATCGTAGTAGTATTGTCATGCAAATTATTCTAGGATAGAAGTTGACCTTATAGCCGCTACCTTAAACTTGATTTACACAAGGTTTTCATAACTGACTCGCTTTAAAGTAAACAGTTCACAAATTAAATAAGTTATTTACCTAAGAAAGTATAAAAAATATATACTGAGATTCAAATATTGCAATTAATGTTTACAAGATTTCATTGCATTATATTACCTGAGTAATCCTTTATTTGAAAATGGAAGATTCCAAAGTAAAAACTAAGACCATAGAAATATATTTGTTCTTTAGACTTATTTCCTCACTCTTCAGGATCCTGCAGTTGTTAGCTCCAAGATAATTATAAGGCCGTTTTCTAGCTAACACCTACAACAACATCTATAGGGATATAAGTAACTAACCTCTTAGTAAGTTGGGATGAAGACTTAAAACTATACATCAAGCACAAACAAGATTATTAACCAATTATTGTAATGCAATGTGACCAGCAAATGTCATTGCATAACGTTATCCAGTCCGTCGTGAGATTAGAGAAATTATACTTACTCTAATTTGAGTTAAGAAGTTTAATGCACATTTTAACAACTCACGATCAAACTTAGGCTTGTGTAATTGAGATACCATTTATCCCACGACTACCTTCGAATCATTGACTTCATCCTTACTGTGACCTCCTTTCCTATCACTTATTTCAATAATGAAGAAGGGACCAATTATAGTATTTAACATTATCCCTTTTGAAAGGATAGATATTTAGTTAGAGAACCCTAAACATTTCCTTTAATGGGTGATCAGTTTAGATTTATAAGCCATATATTTAGTTAGGTCTAGTTTAAGGTGTTTAATCATTTCACACAAATCATAGAAATTTCAATACAAAACATCAAACCAGAGACATGCACATACAGGTATGCGTACAGGTATGCGTACAGTCAACTATTTAACAAACACAACCAAGTATAATCTTAAGCTTTTAAGTACTCTAAAATAAAGTAATGTATTAATCTCAACTTACCTGGACTTCCCGTTTGTTCACTCAAGGTACGACTCATAAAGGCCATTACCAATAATCCTTATAATACAAAGGTTGATTTAGCTCTCATATAACTACTTTAGATGGGTTTTATTTTGTAATTTAGATTATAATTATCTTTAGTTTAGGGTCTTACTATATTTAGTGATTTAGGTCCTAGTCTCTTAAGATTACTTCTCTTATTCAACCAAGCTTCAAATTTGCTTCTTATTCCGATTGTAATTTAACTTCTGAATTAGGTTTTAGTTTACCTTTTTATTACTCTTTATTTATAAGTCTTTTAAATGCCTTTTAATCTTTTTCTTACAATTTATTTGATGAGTATAACCTTTGGTTTAGATTTTTTACTTACTTCTAATATACTTATATTAACCCTAATTTTGATTCTACTTTTGAATTAGTTTCTAATTCAGAAATTGTCCACATTTTAACATACCACTCATACATATGGGTGTATATATATATATATATATATATAAGCTTTAAATCCTTAGTTCTTAGTTTAAAATTATAATTTTACTCAATTATTTAAGTTGTATATTTCGTATGACCAAACTAGTTTTAAACTAGTTTCTGATTCGACTTCTAAATCAGTTTTTGAATTAAATTTTGTTTTAGTTTCTAATTACTATTTGTATTTATTAACCTTATGAATTCCTCTTAAATTAATATGTGAAATTCATTTAACTATACTTAAGTATCCTAAATCTCTATTTTAGCTCCTAACTAGTATTTTGGTTAGTACAATAGACTATATTCTTAATTTAACTATTGAATTAGCTCCTGATATAAGAATAACCTATATTTTCCACATAATTTCCTAAATTCATAGTCTAAATTAGATTTATATAATATTTATAATGTGAGCCATGTAGTTTCATATAGTTATTTTGAGCTAGTAATATAAGGTGTATGTGAAAGTTAGATAAATAGAATAATATTTCACAAATAAGTTCTAGGAGTTAGACAAGGATACTGCATGGGTCCGAATTACAAAAATATTATATATAATAGTATTATAGATAAAAATAGTCAATTTCACTAAATTATATTATATAGTATGTTATACATTGTAAATGCGCGATCTAAGTAATAAAAATGAACCAAACATAAGGGATAAATTCTTTGATTATAAAATCATATAATGACATCAAGCAATATATAAAAGTAGTACGTGTGCTTCAGATATAATCATTATATATAAAATATACTCATAAATGCTTAAAACATCTGAAAATATGCATAATTAGTCAAAAATAAATAAGAAAATAATTTTAAAAATTATTGAAAATCACAAAATCATCATGATTAGGAAGCTTATGGCATGGATCACTCTTTAGATAGATGTTAACAACAACATTTAACATGATGACCCCTTGACTTGAGAAGAATTGGGGTATAAAACACCATAGGAGAGAGAAAATTATCGTTTCACCACTTGCAACTTAGAAATCATCACTAATAAACTCTTTGGAAAATTTTAGAGTCTTAAAAATTTGGAGAAATCTTAGAAACCAAAAGAAAAGTGAAAGAGGTAGCAGCGCCTACTAATCGAGCTATTTTTGTGAACCAAAAGAGAAATCTTAGAAAACCATACAATCGAGCTATTTTTGTAAACATAAGTATAGGGTGTTTTAGGAAGTGAACCACCACCACTAAGTGACAGAGGTAGTAGCGCCTAAGGCCACCAACAAGATGGTGGGGGTGGTGATGGCCGGACGGTGGGTTTCCGGTGACTTTTAATTTATATTTGATTTTCCTATATTTCTTAAAAATATTAAAACAAGTTTGAAAATTATGCAAAAAAAAAATTATTTTGAAGTATTTTTACATACACTTTTCAAGAAAAATATCAATTTGTAAAAATTCTAAGTGGATTTAGTATTTTTTTAAGAAATCAAATGAAATCGAGGAATTTTTCAAAGCTGATTTGAATGACTTTATTGTCATTGTTTCGAAATAAAATTTTTTTTTGGAACTTCCCTATATTGCATGTTTAGATCCAATGAAAAGATTTTGGCCAAAAATATTTTCCATAACTTTTAGTAATTTTTTAACCTCTAAATTGATGAAAAAAATGCTATTTTTTAGAATTTTTTTGCAATTAATCATGTGAAAAACGATATGCAACAATTCTAAGGTTTGTTTGTATAATCTATTACCATGGCGAGTGATCTAGAATTGGTTGAATTGAATAGGATTTGAGATAAGCACAAATCACTGGTTATGAATTACATGCGCTAAGGTGAAAATGAGAGGATTGAAAAATTTGAGTGATATGGTGAATATGGGCATGTTGAAACTATTGTATGATTATATTTTACCATGCTTATAAACTAAAATGGGATGTTGGGGCAAGTTGTTGAGAGTAAACATGTAAATTGATTCCGTTGAGAGAGTTCTTTCGACGGTTGAACTAATAGAAGGGGACTTAATTCTTAGCTCAGATACATGATCATAAGGATAGATGGTAAACGATTATAATTATAACCTTGTTAGGGCCTTCTTTGAGAAGCTATTTGGTAAAATAAACATGTTTGAAATGACTTCAGAAACATGCTTAGAATGTTGGTAGATGAAAGGACTTTAATTATAAATATGCTGGAGCTTCGTTTAAGGAATTGTTTAGTACAAAGAAGGGTGATCATATTGAGTTTAGAGACTTGACTAGAAGGTTGGCTAATTTAGAAGGCTTAGATGAAATCACTTCAATGACATCTTCAGAGGATTGGTTTGCAAAGAAGGAACCTATTCTCCAATTCATAGAGTTGATTAGAAAGTAGAATAGTAAAATGACTTAACTATAATCCCATCATAAGCTTGTTTGGGAAGCATTTGGTAAAGGAAATGTAGTCGAAATGGCTTTGTGACTTGATTCAAGGGTTGGTTAGTGTGAAATGCTTAGTAGAAATAACTTTAGAGTCTTATTCAAAGAGTTAATTGGAATAAGGGTATAATTGAGATAATCTCAGAGACTTAGTCAAAAGGTTCTGAGATCGAAACTTAGTATTAGGCGAGTTTTCAAAACCTTATTTAGAGACTTTAGTAGCAAGTTAAAAGTTAATACAAAGCTTATACCACTTGCTAGAGATAAGTCATAATCATACTAAAATTATTAAAATCAACTTATCTAACATGATATTTAGTAAAACTGAAATGATTATAATGATTATTTTAAGGAGAACAATGAAAGCAGATTAGATCAACTATCAGGACCGTCAAGCATCACATGTCCAAGTAAGTGGTATCAGTGTTTCATCGCATTATAAAGTATTATTTAATAATATTTGGAGACCTTAATATATGTCTTACTTGTGATTGTAAGATAGTTACCTATACATATGTAACGTGTGTGCTTGAATAATGTTTTGCTATTTGGAGTGCTAGATACTATATATTGGTTGCTTTATGATGTTGTTAAATTGAATTGTTTGAAATTGCTTGACCATCTCAAAAGCAATCTAATTTAAACTCGACTAAACCTTTAACTAGATATGCATTACAACTTATTACAGAAAACGACTAAGAAGTTCGAGCTAAACTTAGATAGCAAAAATGATATTTTTCCCACCCTTAATCAAACTAAGTGATATGAGAAGATATTGTAGTAAGATTAGGGACTATGGTTTAAAGGTAATCTTTGCGGAGCGTGTTTCTCTATTGCACAAGCCCCTGTTTAGTGATCGATTGCTAAGTGCACAATATAAAACTCTTCAAAACCTAAATTAGAGCAAACACAATTTCTTTAATCTTACGACAATTGGTCAATGTCATACGATATCATTTACATGAATATGAATTGCATCTAATTAACCTTGTTTAAAAACCCTGGTTACTTTATGTCAAATATGTAAGACCTATAATCAATTACTCAGAGTTTGGCTCGTAGAATTTAAAGCGATCGGTTAAAAGATTCGATCAAGCTTAAATTATCAAATAAAGTTAGAAATATTAATAAAAGTGATTCCGTAAGTTTGAATTTAATAAAATAAGTAATAAAATAAAAAAATATAAAATTTTCAAATTTAAAGTATATTACTCATTATTTATTGAAAATGCATTATGATAACTAACGAATTGTTAAAGATAAATTATATGCACACTAAAAATCATAAAATAACTTAAATAATATTTAGGAGTATTTATTTATACTATATATGAATTTATATGTAGGTAGAAATATGTATAATTACTTAAAACACGTGAAATAGACTAAAATAATGTTAAATAATTATAGAAAATTCATAATTAATTAAGTAAAAATCAAGAAAAATTAAGGAAAATGAAGAAACATCCAAAATTGACGTATGACAATCTGGAATTGAAGAAATAAAAGCAACCAATCAAATTACAACAAATAGAAAGTAAGAAAAAGAAGAGATAAGGCAATTGTCAAATCAATTTAATGTACAATAATTTTCCTAAAACTCCATAAATACCTAAAAAATTACAAAAGCTCATTTGGTCAGTTTGAAGAGTGAGAAAAATAGAAAGAATAATAAAATTACTCAAATTTGTACAATCAGGGCCTTAGAGGGGAACCAACACCCAACAAGCACGTAGAAGTGGACGGCCACCACCACCATATAGTGGTAGTAGCACCCGAACCAGCCGACAAGGCTAAAACCGCCAACGGGGGCCAAAGCCACTAGTTCAGATTAGTTCAATTTTCAATCTGATTTGTGTAATTTTGTAAAAATATTAAATATTATTAGAAAATTGTGAAATTTGTTATTATAAAATATTTTAGTATGTTGATTTAGGAAAAAAAATTATTTTGATGAATTTATGTTTAGAAATATACCGTCCTTAAAAAATCATGCAAAACTAAGTATGTTTTGAATTAAAAATAAATAGGCTTAGGAGTATAGTTTTGTACTCAAAATTTTAGTATAGACTACTTAGGCGATATAGACTAATGCCATGAAACCCTTTTTCAAAAAATGAATTTTTGAAATTTTTAGGCCTTAAAATAATGTATAAAATGAGTTATTTTTTGTTAATTAAATGGTTAATTAATAATTTAATAAATAATTATATATTTTAGGATGTTAAAATTTGATGAAGTATGATATTTGTAACCTTTAAAGTGTTAGATGTAATTATTAGGGTATTATGTAGTATATACGGAATAGGTGAAAATAGTATATTTTAAAATAATTTTGTAAATTAGGTTAATTAAGAGTAAAATCTGATTTAGGATGAATTTATATATTTCGATATATTAATTGATATTGCGAGATAATAATTGGAGCGATAGAAATATTAGATGTATATTATGTATATAATAGGTAATAATGCATAATATGGAAAATTGGAAATATTATAAATAGAAAATATTAGAATAAAAATTGATATTTTACTAATAATAGGAAAATATATAAAATCTGGTAGAGGACTTAAATTTAGGTAATTATATAAAAAATATATAATTTTCTCACGTTGGGGGCAAATTCTATTGTTAAGTAAGATAAAGGGTATATTGAATGAATTAACATATTGATTAGTGGTAAATATGATATTTAGGAGACTTGAAAATAACGTGCTTTATTTCATGTTATGGGGTTGAAATGAGTTTTAGAGTTCGTATATAAAACTGCACTTAGAAATTGAACTAAAACCTAATTTACGAATGGATGCAAAAACCGAACCTAAATTTAGCCCTAAACCTAAAATAATTGTAAAAGATTTGAAAACCTAGATAATTGGACATGTTATACTCTAAAGCAAAGATAACAATAAGTGTTAAAGGATAGAACAAACATATAACAATTATATGAAAATTGAGACAACGTTGGTATTATAAGGATCCCAGGCAATGGACTGAACGAGTCTTACCTCGAGTAAGCAAGTGAGAAGTTGAGGTAAGTTGAGATTAATACAGTGTTGTTCTTTGGAGGCTTGAAATTGTACTTACTTGTACTTGTTTTGGGTTGATGATATGATTTTTGATTTGCTACTTGGCTTGTATTTTTTTATTCGTATGAAATGATGATCACCATAAACTAGACCTAATCAAATATACAACTTGTAAACATAAATCGGACTTGCATAGCAACCCATTATAGGAAACCTAGGATTCTCCAGCTAAATACCGATCCCTTCGAAAAGGATAGCACTGGATAACATAATGAGTCCCTTCTTCATCTTTAGTCGAATTAAGTAACAGGTAAGGATGTTACAGCAAGGGTGAAGTCAATGGTTCGAAGGTAGTCATAGGAGGAGCAGTGTCTCTATTGCATAAGTCTAAGTTTAGTCGTGAGTTATTGCATTAACAGCAACTCCTCAACCAGAATTAGAGCGGATGTAATTTCTCTAATCTCACGACTAACCAAACAACGTCGTTCGATGGCATTTAGTTAAATATGCATTGTACCTAATAAATTAGTCGATAACCTTATTTATATTTGTGGTATAGTTTTAAATCCTTCGTCCTAACTTACTTAGTTGTGGTTGCTTACATCCCCATAGCCGTTGTTGTAGGTGCTAGCGATGAAGCGACCTATACTCACCTTGACGTTAGCGACTACGGGATTTTGGGGAGTAAGGATGTAAACAGAAGACCAAATTCATTCTCTAGTTAGATTTATTTTAAAGCTTTTAGCATTAGTTTACAAATTATTCAATTAGATTGTGATTAAATTGCTAAATCTTGAAAATATACTCAGATTAATTTAATGTGAATATTTATTTTTCTTAAATTCATAAGTATACAATTTATTTAATTTATGAACTATTTACTTCAAAGCGGATTAGTCGTGGACATCTTATATAAATCAGGTCTAAGATGTCGGTTATATGGTCAGCTTTTATCTTAGAATGGTTTGCACAGCGAAACTGTTACGACTTTGCCGCTTCGGAACGTGACAAGATATATGCTATTATCTCCATCTCATCTATTGAATATGTTGTTGTTTATTCATTTATAATTGTTTTGCAGATTTCTTAGTAGACACACCAATATTGCTCCAAGTTCCAAAAGTTTAGAAAATGAGGTTAGGGAGTGAGATTAAAGACTAATTAATTGGATTTCTATTTTTTTATTAACTCTGCTAACCTTTAGGAAAATTAATAAGATCTTTACAAGAGACCCTTTTATTTTTCAACTATTGTACCAATATTATATTCTGTAAACTTATGGTCTTAATTCATATTATGTTATTTTTTTGAAGTTATTTATAAACTTATTTTCTTCTTAAATTTAATATCACGGAATCTTTCTAAAAGTTATTTTAGAAAATTGCATCACAAGTTGATACTAAATAAATACTAAAGTAGATAACTCAAAGTCGTAGAATGATATAAGCCTAGTGTAAATTATACCTACGTTAGTGGGTAAAGTTGTTAGCTTTTAGCTTAGGTTGGTTTATACAATGAGACTATTATCACTTTTTAGTTTAGGGCATGACACATAATACCATAATATTATCAATTTTAACTTAATATTTTCTACTAATTAATTTCCTATATTTACATATTATCCATTATTACCTAATATATACCTAATATGCCCATCTAACATTTGCAACACTATAAATATCATCTTTCATCATCAACTAATATCTCCAAATGTCTAAATACATCCTAAACTAGAATTTGGATTAATTTGACCCTAAACTACAAGATTAACTTAAATATGCTCTTTTTTACCTATTATTTATTACATATTATGCATAATACATACAACTAACACTTCAAATCCCACAAAGACTATCCTATATCAACAACTATCATTTAAAGATAAGTAATTACGCACTAAATCATAATTTTCGCTAAATTAATATTAAATTACCAAATTAAGGCCAAATATTGCCTTTTATATATGATTTTAAGGCCTAAAAATTACATAAATTTTAGAAAATAAATTTTCAAAAAAAATCTTCATAACAAAAATTTTGATATCAAAGCTACATCATTAAGGTTATTTTAATCAAAATAAAAAACTAGTTCGGTTTAGTCATTTCTTCATAGTAGTATATCTCGAGACCTATTTTTATCAAATTAATTTTTGCCCCAAATCTACATAAAAAAAATTCCAAAATACCAAATTTTATAATTTTCCATACATATTTGATATTTTTAGCTCCACCCTTATTAGCACCACCAGGAGGTAGATTTGCTATCAAGTGGTGATGGCCATCCTTCTCTAGGTGGTTGTCAGGTATGGGTTCTCCTTATATACTCTAACTGCACACTAACTTTGTTATTTTTTTAAAATTACTTAATCTTATTTCTCTTGTCTCTCTCTAATTTTTATGAATTTCTAACAGGCCAAAATTAGGAATGGAGATGGTTTTTTGAATTTATATTAGAGTCTAGGGTTTTTTCTTTAATTTTCTAATTGTTACATGTCTCTTATCTCTTCCTTTCTCACTTTTTATTTAGCCTATTTTTATTGGTTGTTATTTTTTCTTTAAATCCCACATGCTATGCCCCTATTCTAGACAATTCTTCACTTTTCCATATTTTTCTTTAATTTTATTTAATTAATTAGCATTTTTTGATATATTTCAAGTATTTTAAGAAATTCCTCGTATTTTTACCTACATGTAAATACATATATAGTATAAATAAATATTTATGAATATTATTTAAGTTATTTTATGTTTTTAGTATGTATATAATTTATCTTTATTGTTCGTTACTTATCGAAACTCATTTTACACATTCTTGACAAATAACAAGTAATATAGATATAACTCAACATTATAATTTTTAATTATTTTATTATTTATATTCCTAAATATAAACTTACGATATAACTTTTATTAATATTCTTAATTTTGTTGTAAAATTTAGGCTTGATTGAATAATTTACGCAATTACTCTAACTTTTTCAAATCATTTCCAAGCTGACTGATTGTGAGTTGATCACCAATTTTTGCAGGACATTACGTTAGATATTAAGTATATGTACCCATAACAAGAACGATCATCTATAAAAGTAATAAAATACCATCTATATCAATATGTACTAATTTTAAGATACTAAAACTCCTTTTCACACTTTCTTAATTTTTTTTTTTTTTTTGTTATCTCTTGATGCATTCAATGCATATTTCAAAATTTGAGAAATTGGAGGAATCAAGAATACATTATAGCACAAGTATTTGAACCCTTTGCTCGAAAATACATTCCATGCTTATGTCATGAAGTTGAATGATCCTCATTTATTAATTTTTGCTTTATAACATCTCCTATACAAGTTTCTTCTGTATGTAAGGCATGCAAATTAAGTCTAGTAGATTAAAATCAAAGTATCAGTAACAATTCATTTGAATATTGAAAATGATTAAATTTTCCATTTCCAAATGGATAAAAATAACTTGATTTGTCCAAACTAGAAACAAATTAAATTTCATCTAGATGATGGTACACAATAAGTCACTTTCAAATCCAAATGACATCTAATATTTAATTATAATTTGAATACATCAATAGTCTTACCATGAAACTTGTTGCTATTACCCACATTGGAAAATTTTTCATCATCACTTAGTATGTAGCTCCTTAGATAATCTTGTGTAGTTACACTTATGTGAATGCATTTATATCTATCTATAACTACAGTTTAGTATTAGAACTAAATTAACTTAAACAAAGTTGAGAGCTCACCCTTCCTTTTGAGCAATTTTGCATGCTTAGGACATACAATCTTCACATGATTAGCTTTTTTACAAAAAAAAAAAAAAGGCAATGGCTTCATTTTGTTTCTACTGCATATGTGAGATCCTAACCTTTGCAACTCGAGAAGTGATACCAATTGAATAAGGAATAAAACAATATGTTCACAATTAATAACAATTTTATACTTTAATGTATAATTATTTTCATACTTTAATGTACATTATAACATGCAATCAATACTTTTTATGAGAACTTAGCACATCATGAATATTTAGTCTTTGGACAAAAATACATATGTATTATAAATGATGTCCTCTAAAACTATAATAAATATTAATAATAATAATAATTTTGCCACTGATATGCTAATATTTTGGTGGACAATCACATGTATGAAACCTAAATCATCATGTTTTTATTATTATCTCTATCATTTATAAGGATACAACAAGACATATCATTATAAGGTATCTAACCTAGTAAAAACCCTATAGGATTTTTATTGCGTTTTGAGATATAATTCAAAACCCTTTAAAATTTATGATTGGGTTTTAGGACTATAAAAAAAATTCGATAGAAAACTTACCCAATAAAATGTAATATATCAATAAAAGCATTTGTTCTTATCCTATGCATCATGCACACCCTATAATAGTTATACAACATACAACATATTTAATTTTCAAATTTTATTTATACGTAAGTTCGTAAGTGTAATCCTAGTTCTGCCTAGCTATTTTCTACTTTACCTTCTCCTTCATCTCA
This sequence comes from Lumnitzera racemosa, assembly GCA_024138005.1. Lineage (NCBI taxonomy): Eukaryota > Viridiplantae > Streptophyta > Magnoliopsida > Myrtales > Combretaceae > Lumnitzera > Lumnitzera racemosa. The sequence goes on from JAMXBC010000011.1 coordinate 65,708,626, forward strand.
CGTGAACCCAATTAAAACTTACCCTTATAAGGTCATCTAAATTCTATAAAATTTTATAGGGCTTTAGGAGACATCAAATCCTATAAGGGTCGATTTAGGTTCTATAAGACCCATATTTAACCCAACTTGGTTGTATCTCACTAAATGATAACTTCTTTATTGTTATTCTCATAAATATGAAAATTCATACAAATCTCTGTATTGATGTCTACATGTTTCAAAATAAATTTAAGTAACATAAATCACTTTTACAACATGGTATTATAATTTGTTCTAGAATATGTTGGATTAAGATTTCCTTGGAAAATAACAAGTATATTTGGTCCAAGTATTTGTATAAAAGCAAACAAATAATGATATTACTGTATACATCTATCTTGCTACCTTTATCCGACAAGGAAATTTATGTTACATTTTTTCTAGGAAACTTGTTTTCAACACGTTTTAGTGGTAAATAATTATCACATGAGAAAATATATTATGCACTCTGAAATATTTTATTTTATTACTAAAAGGATCACTTAGCAAATTAAAACTTAGTAACTCATGAGATTATTGACATTTTATATATAAAATGCATTAACCATTTTATTATTATGGCAATCGACCGGCTTTTAAGGAACAACAACCCATTTCTTTACTATCTTTTGTCTTTCTTTTCCTAAGATAAAGGTATCCAAAGTGCTTGTACTTTTAACTTTAGGCAATTTAATGTCTAAACTTTTATTTTTTAGAATTTGGATAGTTTTTTGCATTGTAATATATATACTTGAATTATGATTGCATTTTGATATTTGTACTATAACTTTTATGCATGTTAGTGCTTGTTTACTTGTTAATTTTTTTAAAATCAAATTTTGATTTTACTTAATTAATATATCATTTTCAAAATTAAAACAATTTGTTTATATCTAATAATTTCAATAGCGTGTGGTTTTTACATGTGATGTTTAATTTTAAAAAATTTTATAACGTTAAAGTTTTAAGATCTTCTTTTATTTGAGAACAATATCTATTATGTGTTAGGTACACAAATCAAGTAGAATTTTAAAGCCATCATAACTTGTAAGTCAAGTCTCATTTGAACTTATAATATGAATTTTTTGACTTGCTAAATAATTTACTTCTATATAATAATATTTTGTTATATATTTGATTTTGTCTGGATACCAATTTTTATAATTTTATGATCTCATAATTTATAAATTAAGCATCGTACAATTATAATTGTATAGTAGTTAGAAAGCTTAAATTATGTGCTACTTATTTTTAGGCCAAAGTTATAAGTGTACTTGTATAAATCTTTACATTTTCCATACATTACAATTAACCTTACTTTTATGAATTTATTATTTTTATTTTAAATGACCTTTATATGTTATGATATGTTTTTATTATATGATTTTAACAAAAAGCTTTGTAATAGTATATTATTTGTAAATTTTTATACCCCTTAATGTATTAGTTTAAAAATTGTCATATTCCTTAAGCAAACTTGTCTTAATCTTTTATTTTTTTTATTTTTTAAAAATCAATATGATTTTAAGATTATAACCATTACAAAATTTCAAGGAAAATAATACTATAATTTTACAATCACATTAACCGGTAGAAAAATTTACAAATAATGCATCCTTACAAAATTTTTGGTCAAATTATATAATAAAAATATGTTTACAACATATAAAGGTCATTTAAAATAAAAATAAATAAATTTATAAAACTAAAGTCAATTGTAATGTATGTAAAATGTAAAGATTTAAACAAGTATACTTGTAATTTTGAGTTAAAAATGACAATTTTTAAGCAAGCATAATTTAAGCTTTTGTACTACTATATAATTACGTTTGTAATATATTTGATTTGTAAATTATAAAATTGTACAATCATAAAAATTAGCGTCACAATATTACCAAATACATAACGAAATATTATTACATAGAGGTATATTATTAGGCAAATTAAAAAATTCATATTATAGGGTCAAACAAGACTTAGTTTAGAAGATTTGCTGTTATCTAAAAGAACATTTTAAGATTTGCTAAAATTAAATATTACATATGAAAATTATGCATGATTAAAATTATTAGATATGCAAACAAATTGTTTTAATTTTAAATATGATATATTAATTAAGGAAAATTAAAAATTGATTTTAAATAAAGTAACAAGTCAATAGACACTAAAATACATTAAAATTAAAGTACAAACACCAAAATGTAATGATAACTAAAATATAGATATTAAAATAAAAAAATTGTAGCAATTGTTAATTTTGTCATTGACGAAGATACTAAATTAAAACCAAACCAAAAGAAAAAGCACTAATTTGTGAAACAAAAAAATAAAATAAAATAAAAGTTTAGACACTAGATTGCTACAAGTTAAAAGTACAAATACTTTGATTGCCTTTGTCTCTTCTTTTCCTTATATTTCATTTATTTCAACTATTGTAAATCAAAACAATCTAAGAGACCAACTTTACGACATGAATACATAAATTTCTTGAAAACAAACATGGATTTGATTTCCCATTAACAAAATTTAATAGCAACACCAAAATAATCTACACGTGCTTGAAATGATGTTCAAGCTTTATGGTTTTTGCCTTATGCAAGTAAGATTTTAAATAGACCATTTATCCACTAAGTAATGTTATAAAATAGTTAACAACATGCTTTGATTTCACAAAAGCCTAAAACACATACGGCATGTTTGGTTCACTCCATGTAATCCATATATAATGGAATTGAAATTCAATGGAAATTGAATAATGGGGGATTCCCGATTACAACATTTAGAAAGGAAAAAAGACAATTAAGAATATGGGATTCCCAATTACAACATTTCGAAAGACAAGAAGACAATTAAGAATACACTCGTAATAGAATTTAAAAGGACAAATTTGCCCTTTCCCCCATTTTTCTTTCTCTCTCTCTTTTGTGTGTCTTTCAATTCCTCTTGTACTACTTCGTTCTAGTAGTAAAATCCAACCATAGATGCAACTTTAATCCTTTGCATGGATTTTCTGAGCGAATAAACACTCCTTGAGAAATAGCATGCAATCTATCGAAAGAAATTGAAATTGAAATTGAAATGAAAAAATATCTCCTCTCAACAATAGCACATGCACTTTCACTTTCTCTATCTTTGTTCTTGATCTTTTGTCTCGATTGCTCTTTCTCTCTTTGTCTCAAAATAAGGTCAATTGAGAGGGTGATGTGGTGGTGGTAAGGGATAATGGCAGTAGTAGTGGTGATGATAGGGGTGGGTAGTAAGCTGGTAGATTAGTGGGTTGGTGGGTCAATTTCTCTCTCTCTCTTTGGTCCCAACATCTACTCTCAGTCTACTCTCTCAATACAGTGATAAGTAGGTGGTGTCGTGTATGGTAGCAGTATATGATGTCCAATGGGTGATATGGTGGTAGTGGAGGATGATGGTGGCTACAGCGGCAATGGTGGGTGTCGATTTCTCTCTCTCTCTTTCTCCGCTTTCCATCTACGGTCAATTTGGGAAAAAAAGGTCATCACCGCAAGGAATCACTATTCTTGAGTTATGCTAAGTAATTGCTATTACATGTTAGCATAATAGCCATTTCATGGAATGAAATTTACATGATGCTAAAAGATAAGTAAACAAAGTAATAAGGAATAAGAGCGGAATGGCAATTCCATTCCCCTCAACTAAACATGCCGACAGCCTTTGAGGTCTTTCGTTTAGAATATATCAAAATCATGGTTCTTGTATGTCACCAAATTTATCAAGCATAACAACATAACAATCTAAATCCATGAAATATAACGACATGCATTTCTAAATTTATTAACCTACCATGACATTAAATCATAGATTGAGCCATAACCCAACTCTAATAGCTACTATATAAATAGGGATTAAACCCAATCAATTTTATGAGAATCATAATAGATTAGGTTTCTGGATGATTTAAGATGATTGGTTTTGATATGAATTGTAAAGAAAACTTAAATTTCAATAATTTATGGCGAAATTGAATCCATACATAGAAACATCATATAAGATCAACAAAGAAAATAAAGGGTTGAGAAGACATACCTGAATCCATAAGCATAGCAAATCCCTATATGTTTTGGCCTTCTAACTTATAGTGGCATCTGTTCCTGATTTTCTCTCTTGATGGGAGGACATAAAGGTAAACAAAGAAAATCCTATCATCATATTACTTAGATTGAAGACCTCAATCCCATTTATAACCTTAATGATTTTATTTCATTATGGCTCGTTTGAAATAAAATATTTGAGTTTCTTTGTATTATGGCCTATACTTAAAGCCAACGAGATGAATTTAAAATCTCTATCCATCAATTTACTTAATGATAACTTTTATTTAATAAACTTAACTCCTTAACCTAATTAGACAACCAACAATATATAATTAATGGATATAGTGGCCCATAAAATTACAATAAAGGATATGCTAATGTTATCGAATATATTCCTAACATATTAGTAATATTACTTTAAGTACAATCAAATAAAGTAATAACTTCTTAAGAATTACAATTTTGTTCTCATTTTTTTTTCCCGCAAATCAAACATGAAGCTATAGGGTTGGGATTCATTTTAACGGGAATTTTTTTTTTAATAATATGTTATTAGTTGTTTTGATCTAAACTTCTGATTATGAATTCTCAAATAAGGGTATTAAGCCTAGATTCAATTCGATGTCATGAGATTAAACATGCATAAGTAGCAAATGTGAGCTATCTGGGAACGTTAGAGATGCCTCTGACATGTATATTTCAACTCTGAAGTCAATGGGACCTTCGAAAATAAACAACTAGTAATAAAATATTAGAGAGAATGGTCAGATTTCGATCCCTTTACCTAAGAGGTATCCATTGAGTATGTTCTCAATGGATATGATTATGGTACTATATTCGCTGGATTTACCTTTCATTACTCTTTAAGCAGGCCATGAGTCAAGCTCATCTTGGAAATCTTAGGGCAAACTAACACAAACAACTTGATTTAATTTTATAGTTTGAGCCAAACAAAGAAGAAATGAGAAAAAATTGGAATCAAACCGGATTGAGATAAAAAAGAAACATAATTTTGGTTTGTATTGATTCATAATTCAACTAATTGTTTCATTAACCCCTAATAGAGATTAAAAATATAAATTGAATTTAATAATAGTTATTCAATGGTGCATGAATGTACCTGCCATGGTCTAGCTAGTAGATGAAAATAATGTATGTATACTGTAATAATAAGAAGAATTAAAGAGAGAAGTTATGGTTAATATTTTGCTTTACTCGAAATAATATTAAGGGTAAATTGTAAATACACTCTCATACTTTTACTTCATGTGTACTTAACATGTGCGCTTAAACCTTCATATGTTAACATCATGTGTACTTAACTCTCATTATCTTTGAATTCATGTGCTTAGACCACCATATGATTACTTTATATGTACTTAGCACTTTTATTTTTAAAATCTTACACCTGATCTTCAAATCTTTAAAAAGATGTGCATTTAAACTCCTAAAAAGTAATCAAAATGCATATTTTTAAAAGATTTGAGGGTCTTAACGCAAATTTCAAATGTTAGGGAGCTAAGTGCATACGAAGCAAATATAGTGGATGAACCTACAATTTTATATTTTCCCTTTCAATTTTAAGAAGGCAAATTTACAATTAAAATAAAAAAAAGGAATCGATGAATAAATAAATATAAAAAGTATAAAACTCATACTTTTTAATCAAACTTAAACTAACATCGCTTTTATGAGATGATATCACTTAATGGAAGAAATATCTTCTTTCTTAATCTTTACAAGAAATATTGTTGACAACAATATTTAAATAAAAAGTGAGGAAAATCAAACCAATAAAATTATGATATTTGACCATATGCAAGTGGCAAAATTTTTTAAAAAATTTGTTGTAAGATTATTTCACTTAGATTGTTTGGATTTTACTTCTTTCTTATTGAGTAATATTTATTAAATTATTTATTTATTTTTTTCTTGATAACCTCTTTTTCTAATTCTAGTTGTGATCAATCATTCCCAAAATTAAAAAAAAATGAATAAATTAAATTTCATATTCATGCTCATATGTTTACTTTATGTGTATTTAGTCTTATAATTTTCAAAATGGTGTTTTCAAACCCGATAATTTTTTTTAAAAGCACATTTTCACTAATTGAAAAGCTTAAATTCACATCTTTTTAAAGATTTATGACTAAGCATACGAATTCAAAAATAAGTGCACATGAACTAAACATATAGATGTCTAAAAGTACGATTTCAAAAATAAGAGAACTAATCATTCATAAAGTAAATATAAAGAGGTGTCTTTGCAATTTATGTTAATATTGATACTCGATTTGGGACATATTGTGGAATTTTGTTTATTTATTTTCTTTCTCAACATATTGAGGAATTCAATACACCCTATACCCGTCAATGGGATCAGCAGTGCCTATAGAAATTTCCTATACAAACCAAATGTTGTGATGAAGTCTATTATCCGTTAACAGAAAAATACTGGACGAAGTTCACTACCTGGTAATAGTAATGTGTACGATCATCTGCTCGTTTATACCAAAAATCTGCATATTTATATGAAGTCAAATAGTAACCTTACATACGGTCGATGTCTGCCACGAGGGCAATTTCAACCAAATATGGAAAACCATAGGATAGCCCCGAACCACGAAGTATATGACGGACTACGTGGTGTCACGAGGACGTTTCATCTTCACTTATTGGAAACTTAGAACGGTCTCGCACGTCAAGTCTCCACAAACATATCCAAGAAATCTTGTATTTGATGCCTCTCGGCTTGTTCCAACTTCTTCTGCAAGCATGATTTTGAAGGACACACAGAGACCCGTAGATTAACTGTTTCGTATACCATCGAAATTTAGGCAATACTGTAATCTAATCTACGATGGGGGTGATTGTATTGAGGAGTCTCTTCTTTGCACTGGGTTGCCTTATGGTGGCTGTTCTCATTTACACCATAGCTACTGATGGCCTTCCTTTTCGTACAGACCTCCTTACCCCGTACTCTCTCTCTCTCTTCAATTGCTTCTCTAAATTCTGATTTTTCTGGAATATGTTGCTGGAGCTTTATCTTGTGAAATAAACGATTTTGATTTGTCATGTTTTTATGTTTTTTTTTGGATTTTACTCATTTTCTTAAGTAGATGAGTTGGTTGATTTGATCTTTCCATGTATTTTTGGGAGAACTGAAGTTGTGTATTTAATCTTTCAGGTGGATGGCAGCAACCCTGGTTGATTACTACATCAATGTTGTACCAATAGCGGTATGAATATGACCATGAGAATTATCGAAATGTTTGCATATTTTTTCTAGCTGTGAGCTTCATGATCCTATAATGTCATAGCTCTAAGCTTGATGAAGAAATCTGATGATACGAGTTTCGGTTATGGATAACTTTGCAAATCTTGTGCTAGCAGGTGGTTAGCTAAGCCGCCTTGATTATGCATTTGAAGTCAGTAGTGAGCTAATTTTCCTAGTACATTAGATAATTCTTGTCACTGCTCCAAAATTAATGTACTTTAGAACTGGTTGCTTCTTTCTTTGTTGTTGTCATGATCACACGATAAAGTCATTGAATTTTCCATTTGCATTTCCCTTGGAATGGAAGCTGAAGCTCATTTTGAACCAGAAAATATTGTACAAATTTCCCAGCCCTGAAAGAATTAAACAAATCCATTTCATGTATGTCTGACATTATATTTATAGACAGAGTAGCTGATGTTAGCTTCTTCATATAGTTGGGATGAAATTGAATACATGAAATCCAAAGAAGAAGAGCCGTATTGAATACAGATTACGAACTTCCCTCTATCAGATGGAAATAACCTGTAATCTTTTAGATTATTGTTTAACATGAACTGACGTCTTGGTATTACATCCTAATCAATGTCTTATTGTCCATGATCAATTGGTATTGCAAAAAGTCCTTATAGATTAGGCTGTTATATTATTTGGAATCATGTTCTTCATGCTATTAGGCGTATTTATTATTACTTCTAGGCCATGTTATGTCAACCCTAGGAAATAGGATTCTATGAAATCTAATCTCATATCATTCTTAGTGAGAGTTCAATAAGGATCTAAGAATGGGGATTTTGAAAGTATAGCTCAAAAGAACTCTGTGCTTTGGAATTTGATTCCCTATCATTTAGAGTGTTTGTATAAATGACCTATGCCACCCGATTTTTCTTGTCATGCACATCATATGGACCATACTGTATCAAGTTACTTGACCTAAGTCTTTTCTGTCATCTTCTATGTTGTTTTCCATTTAAGACAGCTGCAACAAACTATAATATTAATCTTGATGGAGTTATGAATTTGTATCCTCTTATGTTTGGTGAGTAGCTGTAGGAATCTCAATGGCTGAACAAAAGAAAGTATCCTAAAGGCACTATAAATTCTAGTTATGACATTGCAAAATCTTGTTTTATTTTTGGGCCCACTAGTATTTCGTGTGCATAACTGCGTATGCATTTTCAATTTAGGCTTGGGTTTTCTACAAGGAAGCAAACTTTCTGAAGGGAGCACTTTGGATTATTCTGCTTGTTTGCCTTGGAAGGTACCTCTTGACATCTTCTAACATATCATAAGCTTTAAAAATGGTGAATCTGTTAGACTCATTGTCGTTAGTGCTAAGGCATAGATCTTTCAGGTTGATGTTTGCGCAGGCATAAGTTTACATTTCATTTGTCTGGATCACTTTAGGGTTTCCTTTCTGACACTATTATTGCTTTTTCAGTGTTACTACAAGTTTCTACATTCTTTTGCAATTCTTCAAAAGACCAGCTCAAGAATCTTTCCAAGACTCTATGTACCATGTTCTGGTACGAGGTTCTGGCAAGTATGTTGATGACTTATTGCAACTTTATATGACTGCAGTTGGTTTTTCTTATAGTTAAATGTTCGTAGTTGGTGTTTATCTTATGGGTGGCTGTTGGAGGAAATGCTTGTTTGTTCTGCAGAAGTTTTAGGTTGCAATACAGTCTGCTCTTCCCATGCATCATTGTTGGAATATCTTTTCTCCTAGTTGGTTGTTTTTCATACAAGGCTGCAGAAGATGGTTATGTCAGACTTTATTTTGCAGGAGCTAGTCTAACTCGGAATTACAGTTTCATATATAATAATTTGTTCAGTTGGAAAAAATAAAAAAACTTAATAATATGTCCAATTGATTACAAACGGTGGAAATTCTTTGTATTATTGCTATGATTGTAGAGTATATCCATTGGATTAACATCCCATCTTGATGGTTTTTAAATTTAATTCCAAAATTTTTTTGATGCACCAATTTTCAATTAGTATCTCTAGCTACTTATTCTTAGATGATGTCCTATTATCACCATCTTCCTTGATTTATCTATCCGATTTTATTTTAATGTATAAGACAATGACACTTCTTCCTTCCAGGGCCAACATGGAACAGAAAGTGCAGCATTCACCAGTAGCAATTGCAAGAATTGTATTCATTGCTTTGGGTTGTGTCATGACAGGAACTCTCCTTTATACTATCTTGACTGATGGTACCCCATTCCGGAAAGACATTTTAACTCCGTGAGTTTCTGTCTGATATGAAATTTTTCCATGATGATTGATGGCATGATTGCAATAATATGTGATAAATTTGTTTATTATCTCAGCATCAGCATTGGTCAATCAATATCAGTTGTTTGGACTCATTTAGATGAGTCTGAAAAGCATCCTTCCTGTCATGCACACAATGCAATTTGCTTCACTTGGCGCTTGCTGCTAAAGCTTTTCTCACATAAAACTGCTTCTCACCTAATGCATAGACCTTCAGCAGTCTCTTTGTAGATTAGTGCTTTTGGGATATATGGACAAGCATGGACTTCCGAGACTCTTTAATATCTAAATGCTGTATCTATGCAGCATTTTATGGTGTTTGATATGTGCAATGCCATTAACAGCCCATATGGTGTGAAAACAATTCTCTTCCTCAACTTGGATAAAATAAAATTCAATTTATCGAGAAATTTCCTTCTACCAAATTTTGTTGTAGCGATTGCGGATTTAAAATTGTAATAAGAATCGTATTGATACTAAGTCATTTGAATGAGTGTGAAATAGCAATTACAATAACAAATAGCAGAATGTGAAAACCAGCATAGCTATAGGCACTAAACTCTCAATAGAAAGTGCGAGACTATTGGCACATAACCTTTTGGTATGCCACCCACATTCTAGAACTGAATACTAATGACAATACATAGTACTTGCATATAAACAGAGTATTTTAGTCATAGGTCCGTTTTTCCATAATTGGTGTTTTCGCTTTCTTCATTTACTGGGGTTTCAAAATTGTGTCAAAATTCATGGCACATGGAACAAGCTGCAGAAATAGTATATTTGAAATTGGGCTTTACCCTGACTCTTCTACATCTTTATGCATGGGATGTTCATATAACCAAGTGAGCATTAGCCTCTAGCATACTTTTGACTCGTCTAACTATTAGCACTATGCATGTTTCTGTACTCAGCATAGAACTGGTTCTGACTGTATCTTGTGCAAAGAGTGGGTGCAGTTGGTCAAGAACCTCAGAGTAGTAAGGAGCTTTGAAAAACTTAAAGAAACAAAAAGAAGAGAAAAGAGCTTGTAGTATGGACAGATTTAAGCAGTTCGAAAGCCAGTCATAATGTATCTAGCAGGTTTTCCTTAGCTTGATTGAATAAAAAGAAACAAAGGAACTTATGATAATGGGGCAAAGTATCCAGGCATCGACAGATGTGACATTGTTAGATTCTTATCTAGATACCTGAGAACGACCCTTGAAGATAGCAGATTTGTCTGACTCTAAAGAGCTGCTGTCATTAAATCCTTTTAGTAACATTGATCCACCATATTGTGATTGACTTAGTAGGTAGAAAGTACTGAAACACTGGGATAAAATTGGCTACTATTCTGTTTCACTAGCAGTTCCTGAGTGAAACCATTTTTTCATTTCATTTGTATATTTCTTTGTTCACTCTTCTGATGTTGTGATGTCATGATGAGATGGTTTAGCTGTTTTACCAACTTTGTAGAGATGTCACTTGAAGAACTGGGCCTGTTCATTCCTTACTAATCCTTCAATTACAAAATTCCAATGCGATTTCCTTTTTCTACTTTGAGCTGGCCAACTACAAGCTGAAGTTTTCTTAGAAAAGACTATCTCTGATATAACCCTGTCTTGCATTTTCAGGTGGTTGACGGCAACACTAGTTGATTTTTACATAAACGTGACTGCTCTTGCTGTATGCTATCCAAACCCTTTTATATCTTTTTTTCCCCTTATATATTTTGACTCAAGATTGTATATGGATACGTGTAAATTTGAGCTACTGGATTAAAGTATGTCAATGAATTTTTATGTCAACGTCATCCTTTTCAAACAAATATCATTGTCATTTTGAATTATTCACATGGAAGGAAAAGAAGAACGTTCTTTTCAATTACAATATCAGGTGTTGTCATGCACGGTTGTCTTACTATATTGTGATAAGTTGTGCTCCCATTTTCTTGTAATTTCAGGTGTGGGTTGTCTACAAGGAATCAAGTTGGATTGCTTCACTTGTTTGGATTATTTTATTGATAGGTCTTGGCAGGTAATTTCTGTGTAATTGTTTTGAGTTTTATTATGCACAACTTGCTGAATCCATCTATGTCAATCCACATGTTTAATTAATAGGTTCAATTGATAGATAACAATGTTGTTTTATATTTATATTGCTAAGCAGCTAATAGGTTTTTTATCATTCATCTTGTATATCTAGACTCGAATGATTTACCTAAGACAGGGTTGAGGGTATGTTGGAAAGAACCTCTGATATCATAAAAACACTAATTTAAGAACTTACGAAGAGATATTACTTTCTAGCTTGTTTATTTCTGTAGTGAACTTGGTTACTCTAACCATGCTTTTCAGCGTTAACTTACTCAAATAAAAGATAACCATAAAATCTACGATGTCTCCTAAGATACTTGAAACAAGATGAAATTGCAAAACAAATATTTATTGTATCTTTCCTACAGTAGCCCTAGCATGTGTTTTTTTTTTTTTTTTTTGGCCCAAACTCTAGCATGTTGAGAACAGATAACTGCAATAATTATTGTTTGAGACAGTGTTGGCTTGTTGTTTCTATCTGTCCAGTGGACTGCCATATCTAATTTTTCCAGAAATCGGTAATAAAATGGAAAAACTGATCTTTTTCCTAGGCTTATTTAGTATAGTCTAGTTTGATTTCTTTAATCAACCTCTCTCTCTCTCTCTCTCTCTCTCTCTCTGTTATTTTAATTTTTTTTTTTATTCCAATTTCTTTCAGCATAAGTACATGTGCCTACATTGTATACAAGCTGTGTCAGCTGACCATCCATGATCCGCTCTACATTGTTTTATTGAATGATGATATGTAAGTCAGATCATTTCAGCTTTCTCCTAATTTTGGATATGTTATATCTGTTTTAGAATTCCATTCACTAGTAAATCTATTGGATCTTTCTACTTGATCTGTAGAGTGTCCATAATTAAAATCTTGTTTTAACAAGCATGGATTTTATCAACTCCAGTGGGTTATAGCAACTATGGATTTGACTTATTTCAAGAGATGATTTTATTGAAAAAGTATTGTTTCTTTCCCTAGAATAAGGTACTTATACCATCTATGCCAATTCCAACCACTGAGTTGGTTATATATTGATGGAGGTGTGTTTCATTTATCAACTTTATATGGCACAAGCAAATAGTCCATGGATTTTTTTTGTAATTTCCCCCCTTAGGCCTTATAGGTGTAAAGGTTAGCACCACAACCATGTAACATAAAAGTTTGAGTTTGTAGATCTGGTGTGGACTGTATATATATTTCTTGATAATAGGAAGGTATGTTTCTAGAAAGGAAGAAAGAAAATTTGGATTATATCATGGTAGAAGAAAGTGCACTAGGGAGAGACAAATAATATACTTTCCATTTTCAAAAGAAAAATTCTACATGTGTTTTACTTTTTGTCATTGGGGAGGGGCTCAGCTGAAATTGAACCATTTTATCTCCAGGTAGATGAACCATCCCACACCCTCCATGCGCTGGTTAAGTCCATCTTATGTCATTAGGCTAGGATCTTATACAATTTATCACAAGTGTTCTTGAACCTTAGCCATTTCCATTAAGCTAAAGTGTCGAGATTGTATCAATAAGCCAATTTGATTAACAAATTGCTACTTTTGTTGGTGCTAAGTTGCCAACTTTTGCCTTTGTCATCCAGGAATCAATTACTAGAAGACTTGAAACATATGTCATAATAATACAATTGTAGAATTGCAAATTTCTGCTGTCTAATCTGGTGCGGTATTGGCAATACATGATACATATGGCATTACTTTTCTCCATCAATGTGTTTTTATAGGAAATATCTCCATTTTCTCATTTGCGATGCCTCTCAATAATCAATTAGGCCAGAATAGCCAGGGTTTTCTAGTAACTAACCTATGAAGGAATGAAGACCACATAAAGCCCTTGTTGTTTATTCTCTGACATACTAATGTCCTTCTAAGTATCACCTTGATTGAAGAATCCAGAAAGGATTAAACACGTAGCCTTTCCTTTACATATCTTGCAATAGCCAACTTTTGCAATGTGAAAAATGTCATATCTTATCTAGACTTGATGAACTGGATCTGCAAACAATCCCAGGAGAGAGATTCATATGAAAATTATCAAAAATATTTGTGGGTGTGCCATTGGTATCAAGGTTCATATGAACCAATTGTTGACAGCACATCCAGATTCATGGGCTCAAAGTCAAAGCTACAGATGGAACTTCACTTAGAGCCTCCATAGATTTTCGTTTGTTTAACTTGTTAAGATTTTTAGATTTACGGATGGATCTAATAGTTTAAGATTTTTTGAAGAGTATAAACCTGGTACCATTTTGGATGGATTGCCATCCATTGTGGACTATTTCCCAAATCCAGAAGTTTTTCATACCCTTGGATGAAATGAGCTATTTGAACTCTGTAACATTATCTGCATCATCTACATTTCCAGTATTACACTTTCTAAGATTTGACTTACAGTTCCCTGCATGGGGATCAAACTCATGTCATGGATTTGTTTCTTAAGTGAACATACATATTTAGCCATGTATAGGGATGTGCATTGGGGGGAACAACTTAGAAGCTGTGAATTTTAGAGGTGAATAACATAAAATGAGGGCGTTAATATTAAAAAAGATATAAAAAGAAACAGTAATAAATGTAATATCGGTTAGGTATTAATGAAAATATGGTCCATGACATAATGTAATGGTGAAACAGGAACCATAAGTGTAGAAACATCATCTTGCCTTTGGAGCTGCCTTTGTAGCTCATTCAGTTACTTAATCAGTTTCTTGGCCAACTAGGCTTCGATTTTAATTCTATGGCACTTCCATTCTGGTCTAATATGATGCTTTAAAGTGGGAACATTATCCTGCCTCACGTTATTGTGGTTGCCGAACAAGACCTGCCAGATAAAATATAATTAAAAAAAAAAGAGAGAGAGAAAAAAAGAAAGAAAGAAGGAGTAGCCTCAAGAATCTAAACCGTGCTACCAGATATGTAGGGTAAGTGTACATCCCTGCAGGGTCAAGGCCTTAAATATGGGCCAACTCTGGTAGCCTTCCATGATGGTGGATGGCGGATTGGTTGTTGGAGTTTCGGTCCAATGCATTAATAGTTGAAGACTCCTAACCATATCTCATCTGTAAATTCTGCGTTGAAAGTACATCTTTAGATTACAAGCTTGTGCTGCAAAGAGAAAGCTGGTATTCTGGTTTAACCCTCTATTTCAGTAGCTGCTCCTGGGTGCATGTCTACTTTGAGCTCCATACATATAAATTAGTGTTAGAAATGTTACTTTTCATCCATATCACTCTGAAGTTCAACATAATTGGACAGTGAATTCTTCTTCTTGGTTATGAACTTGAGAGGCTTCCTTGACTGATAGATTATTATTTGGATGCTTAAATATCATAGTAAAGACAACTGTTGGCTGTATACATTGGAAAATAAGGTTTTGTTAACCATATTTCTGCAATTGTTTAGCCTGTCTTGTAAGTTAATTCTGTGAAATAGGATTCCATAGGATAGAATTTGTTTTTCTTTTTAGTGAAACTTGGTGAAGATGAGAAGAGGATCAAAAAATGCGATTCCATTGCTCTCAATTTCTTAGAATTATAATCATTAGCACAAGGGAGGAATTACATTATAGCAATTTGGATACCATATAATCAAATTCTCCTTTCCATGGTTTTGCACTTCTAATCCCGTGATTAATGTGGACTGTCAGTGCAGAAAACAGGTATGAGACAACGATGCTTTGAGGAAAGTAGCAGTGAGATGATGAGCCAAATCCAATCTTTATTCATCAAAGATGATGAGAGGGGAGAAGGCAAAGCCTTATCCCTTCTCTTTTTCGGCCAGATAAACTCCTGGTAAAAAATTGCATGATAATCCGTAGATCATCAGCAAGCACTACCTAGTTGTTAAAAACAAAACCAGAAATGATTAAAGTCTTGAGTGACTGATCTCTGCATAGTAGTGTTGGGTTGATAGTGATATTTTATGCACATTCTTTGTAAAAATTTCTTCGTTACAACACATTGTGTATAACTCGTCATTGATTTTGGCTTTTAGGATGGAGTTGATGCTGTCTCTTTTTTTTTTTTTTCCTTTGTTGTTATTATTATTTTCTATAAGGTTTAAAGTATAACCAATATAAAATTGTTGGAATGGTCATGTTGCTGGAGTAGCTGCTAATTGGATATAAAAGAATCTTTTCACTTTTTCACGGCAAATAAGTAGAGAAGAAGTGAAAAGTTTCTTCTTTTAACTTTTAAATTAGCATCACGGGATTTCGATATTTAGATTGTGGAGAATAAGTTCGGAAATCATATTTTCTATTTTTCATGCCTCGAATATGCTTCTACAGCAGCAATATGGATCAAAAACTCAAAACCAACTAAGGAGAACCTTAATCCTTCTGTGGTTGCGCCACCAATACTAGAAGCACCAAAGTGCTTGCTCTATGTTAAAATTCAACATGGTATGAACTCCTATCTTTGTTCCAAATTTTTGCAATCTCATGACATTTTCGGAAATAATCACTCGCTACATTTAAGATTTTCCTAAACTACAAAGGATACGTGAGTTAGGATTTACTTATGCCGCAACAACTTAAAAGAAATTGTGCTAATTAATGAATGAGACTGCTAAATTGCCCTTCATTTTAATTTTATTTTATGGGGCATTATATTTATTAAGCTCCCGAATAGAAATTATAATCTGTATCACATCCGTACTGCTATGTTATTATAATGCATTTGTAGCTATGAACTTTTTTATATATTTTAATATCAGTATATATCGTGGAGACTTAAGGTTAAGTTGCATCCTCACTACTTATATCAACAATTAATGAGTTATAGTTTCTTGCTTTTTGACTTTCTCACTTTTCGTAGGGGTCGGGACTGCCCAAGCTCCGTAAAAAACATTAATTTAAAAAATAAAAATATCTAAAAATAGTTCATGCTAAAAGGTCTGTTATAAGACCTCATGATTTGAAGTAG
This sequence comes from Lumnitzera racemosa, assembly GCA_024138005.1. NCBI lineage: Eukaryota > Viridiplantae > Streptophyta > Magnoliopsida > Myrtales > Combretaceae > Lumnitzera > Lumnitzera racemosa. Next base: position 65,725,280 of record JAMXBC010000011.1, read on the forward strand.
GACTGTAAATAAATTGAGTCGAGATTATATAGTGTTGAATTCGAGATTAACTCAAAATTTTAAAGTTCAAGCTCGATTCGAACTCATCAAAATCTTAAACTTAAGCTCAACTTCAAATAATATTAAATAAATTCGAGTTCGATTTGATTAAACTCGTTTAAGCTTGATTTATTTAAAAAATATATATTTTTTTAATTATAATAATATTAATATTTAAAATGAACTTAAATTTGGCTAATATTTATATTAGATTTGAGCTTGATTAGACTCACGAATTAATCAAGCTAAGCATTATGAAACTCGAGTTCAACTTAATTAATTGCTTAAGCTCGACTTGATTTTTTTCAAATTAAACTTAAGTAAATAATAAGTCAAACTTGAGTAACTCATAAATAGTTTGATTTGTTTATATCTCTAGTTTGTAGTCTTTTGAAATTGTTCGTGTAGTTTTCTTAGGTTCGTTAATCGATTAAATATTTAGTGAAATAGCGTATGAATTTGTAATTATCTACATAACATTTGGTGTGATACTTAGTAATGTGAGTTTTATCTTTTCCTATAGCTTATATAATTACTTCACTAATCTAACTTGACTTTGATGTGTTTGTAATTCATCTTTCAGTTCATAATTAACATAATTAGTAAACTTTCTAAAAGTGAAGAAATAAATTCTTAATTTCAGAAAATAGAAAGAAAAAAAATATGTTCTCATGGTCCTTATAGAATAATAACAAAGGTCCATTGTCGTAACTCGTATTTGTAATATTTCCCAGCATTTGTGATATATCTCCATTGTTCATACGTTATGTTTCGAAGTTTGTAAGTTACACGGGAGATTTATACAATCCTTGACTAAAATTACAGTATATTTATGCAAAATTACAAATAATTCTTAAATTTTGATAAATTAGTAACATAAACAATATTTGTTTTGCTAGTTGAAAAATAATACATTAAAACAAAAATTTATAGGGTATTATATAGTATTTCTACACCAGATGGTTGTTTGCAACTTAATACGAATTATTTGTTAGGTTATCAAAATTTTGGGAATGATTTTCTATATTTGAAAGTTTAGAAATAATTTTATAAGGATTGTTTACATTTTTTCCTATATGTATTGTAAAGTTACTTGTGTGTTTATAGCTTTACTTGTAAATTCATAAAAATATAACCTAGGAATTTATAAGGTTTCTCTATCTTTTATAATTTTCTCATGAAAATCCTATAGTTCGTTTCCATAATTCACTTTCTTCGTGCATAACATACATACATACATATATATATATATATATATATATATTCTCGATAACATTTAGCTAATTTCCCCTTTCTTCATAAAGCTCATAAATGATATTCACACACGCATTTCCCCGAAACTAATTACAACACTTCAATATATTTGTGTAGATTTATGTATAATCTATACAACGGAAAAAATATATATATATATATATAGATTTTTAACCATCAATCTTAATAAAACTCTCTATTATAATTAGTATAGTCAAATCCCTAAAACATGTTCAAATCTCAATCCTGCTATAAAAGCCATTTGATCCAATATTAATATAATTCTAAGTAAACCCGATTCATTTATTGGCAATTGAGGCTTAAGTTACCGCCATTTCATCAAATTACTATTTAATCCTCAATCTAATAATATATAACCATAAAACCAACAATAAACTAAATTCTTAAAATTATAAATATGAATTTATTTGTCAATTCATTACTTTTTCTGATTTACTATTCCATCCTCTCTTCCCTCCTCCATTTCATATATTTACTTTGTAACTACTCTACTTTTATAAAATACTCATGTGTATAACTTTCAAAAAATTTTTATGGAAATGATGATGGTTTTCTCTCACATTGAAACACCATACTCTACAGAATTGCTAACCTGAAGAAACTACCAACATCATATCTGATCATACGATCTAACAAATAAAGTCTCTTCGATCTCTCTTCTCCCTCTTTGGCTCTTTATCCCTTATAATTTCTTCACTTCAAAAACCGAAAACCAACACTACATCCAAGTCGTATTAAAAATCCAACCTTTTAATCCTATTTTACATCAAAACACACATGCATATCATAGCAAATAAGTAGCAACATGTCAAGTAGTGAGATAATCACAAGGCTATAAGTAGTAATGTATCAAGTGGCTCTCAAGATATAGCTGAAGGCAACAACGAAGGAGTGGTAAGGTTGTTAAGCTGTTAGTTGGGTCGCCAGAGCTGTCGTAGTTACCACGATAGGTATCCAATTGAAGTAAGAGTTAGCTTCAATATTTTATTTCCTGCATATGAGGCCAAAGTTTTCATTTTATATAGAAATCGCACTTTTATTTTTATTTTTGTATGAAAATGATGGTTTAATTTGTAAGGTTTTGAGATGTCGGTAAAATATGATACTTGAATTTGAAGCATGATAATTTATATTCAAAACAGACTAACCAATACGATAATCATAGCTACATAGTTTCACAAAATTAAAAATACTAGAAGCTGCCTATATATGCCTCAAAAATATATATATATATTTTGTTGCATGTACTTATGATATATGTTCTTTTTTTTTTTCCTTTGCCAAATTTATAATACATGTTTAATTTTGTAGGAATTGTGATTACTATAAGCCCTGCAATCAGATGTTTAAGAGTCGGTACGTAAAATTTAGGACGATTAGATAAGTTATTTAATCGAGTCCAAATTTTACGATGATATTAATAAAAGTAATGTCACAAGTTTAGATTTAAGAAAATAAATAATAAAATAATTAAAAAATTATAATATTGAATTATCTGTATGTTACCTGTTATTTATTGAAAACATATAAAACACATCTCGATAATTAATTAATCAATAGAGATAAATAATATATACATTAAAAATCATAAAATAATAGAAATAATATTTACTAGTATTTACTTGTACTATATATGTATTTACGTAGAGGTAAAAATTTGCGAAATTACTTAAAATGACTTAGACTAAGCTAAAATAACACTAAATAATTAAAGAAAGTTCATAAGAAATTATAAAAAATCAAGAAAAATGATTGAAAAATATGGAATGATCTAAAAATAGGGCATGGAAAATTGGAAATGGGGAATGGAAACTAACCAATTAGAATTAATCAACTAAAAAGCAAAAAGAGAAGAAATAAAGGACATTTGTCACTTGAGAAATTAAAGCAAATATAAAAAAAAAAATCCTATAAATTCAACAAGCCTCATCTAAAATTCATTTAGAGATGTTGGGAGTTCAAGAAAATTAGAGAGGGATCAGAAAGAGAGAAAAGTATGATTTTATAAAAATTGGTAAAAATAGCATGCAATTAGCGTATTAGGAGGTAACACACGTCCGATGATTACTTGGGAGTGGATGGCTAACACCACCACTAGATGGTGGAGGTAATGCCCAAGTTGGTTGACAAGGCCACGGTGATCGGAGACATTGATGTTGGTGAGTTTCAAATCTTATTCTGATTTTGTTTAATTTATTAAAAATATAAAATAATTATGGAAGATTATAAAATTTATATACTAAGGTTTTTACGATGTAGATTTAGGAAAAATATTAGATTGATAAAATCAGATCCTTAGATATATAGTATTTAAGAAATCCTTAAACCTAAACCCATTTTTTATACTAATTTAAATGATCTTAACAGTGTAGTTTTAATTTCAAAATTTTAGTGTAGACTCTTTAAGGTATTCATAATAGTGATATAATGAGTTTTTTAAAAAATTAATTTTCTAAAATTTTACTTCATTTTTAGGCATTAAAATTATACATAAAAAACAATATTTGGGCTCAATTTTGTAATTTAATGTTAATTTGGTAGAAATTATAATTTATTATGTAATTGGGTATCCTTAAATGTTGGTTGTTGATGTAGGATAGTATTTGTGGAGTTTGAGGTATTAGTTGTATTTAATATGCATATTATGTAGTAAATATGTAAGTAAAAGGGAATATTTAAATCAATTTTATGATTTAGGGTTAATTAGGTATGAATTCTGATTTATGATGAATTTAGATATTTTGAGATGTTAGTTGGTGATGAGAGATAATATTTCAAGTGTTGGGAATATTAAATATGCATATTATGTACATATTAGGTAATATGTAGATATATGAAATTAATGAGTAGAAAAACATTAGGTTAAAATTGATAATAATAATAATAATAAATCTAATATGAAACATAAGTTTAGATAATTATATAAAAATATAAATTGTTCTCACATTAGAAGCTAATTTGGTAATTAAATTAGGAATATAATGTACCATATTGACTAGAATATTGGTTAGGACCTAAAATGAAGATTTATGATACCTAAATATAGTTAAAAGAATTTCACATAATGATTTAGAAGGAATTCCTGGAGTTCATGAATAAAATAGTAACTAGAAGCTAAAACAAAACTGAAATTCTAAAACTGATTCATAAATTGAATTAGAAACTGTAGAGAGCCAAATTTAATATTGAGCTTCAAGCTCATTAATTAAATAGATTTGACTCATCAGACTAAGGTGACAGGGTTCGATGAATCAAACCCATAAATTATTGGAATGATCAAGGGAGATTTGATATGGTGGGCTTAGAGTAAGGCCCGGTAGATCGATGCATCCAATCCAACCTTTCTTGAATTGGTTTACACTAAAATAATAGATAAAGCCTTTATCTAAGTTTAAACCCATAAAAATAGCCCACTTAAGATAATTTAATAAAGGGTCTGAATGTTAATCACTGATCACCATCATGAACTGGCGGATGTGATCAACTATCATTCACTATAAATACTTCATTCACATCCCCATTTACAGTAGAGAATAATGCTCATTAACGTCATTACTTTGTCGGAACTTTACTTTAAACATCAAACACTTGAATACATCAAGAACACTACCTCGTTCTTCATCAATTGTGAAGTTTGATGCCATCACGGTTCTCCACTTATCACCATACATATTATAACCTCATTAAGATTGCTTACTCCTTCTCCTTACACTTTTCTCTTAATCATCCTACGTGAGTCACTCAAGTCATTTGCCTAGTTACGTATAGCGTGACTTCTTACGTGGCACACACGTGACATTCACATCCATGCCCATAGCTCTACAAAAACTAGTTTAGAATCAATCTAGTTATAAGAAATATAGAACTTGAATAATTAAGTAAAATTATAAGTTTAAACTAAAACTAAGGATTTAACCTAAATGTAGTAAGACCCTAAACTAAAGATAATAACTATCTAAATTACAAAATAAAATCTATTTTATGGTAGGTATATGAAAACTAAAACAACATTCGTATTATAGAGAGTATCAATAATAGTCTATTGCAAGTTGCATCTTGAGTGAGCAAGCGAAAAGTCTAAGTAAGTTAGGATTAATATGTTACTGTATTTCAGAATACTATTTTATAGTACTCGAAGATTTAAGATTATACTTATTTATGCTCGTAGGTAATTTGATTTTGTACATGCTTGTGTGTACTTATTCTTGACTGTACAGTATATTATTGGTTTACTGTATTAGTTTGCAATTGTTATATATTATATGATATGGATGGATCACCTTAACTAAATTTAATAATATGCGGCTTATAAAATTAACTAGACAAGTATTTCAACCCATTAGGAGAAACATTTAGGATTCTCCGGCTAAATCCGACCCCTTGTAAATGAATAGTTTTGGATAATATAATTAGTTCCTTTTTCATCTTTAGTCAAACTAAATGACACGAGAGGAGGTCGCAACAAAAGTGAAGTCAATGGTTCGAATGTAGTTATAAAAGGAGTAGTGTCTTTATTGCATAAACTTGGGTTTAGTCATAAGCTGTTAAAATTCACGCTAAATTCCTTAATCTTGATTAAAGCAAGTAAAATTTTTTTAATCTCATGACGAACCAGATAACGTCGTATAATGATATTTGCTTGTCGCATTTCATTAAAATAATTGATTGATAACCTTATTTGTATTTAATGTATAGTATTATGTTTCCATCCTAACTTATTGAGTGGTTGATTGCTCATATTCCTATAGATGTTATTGTAGGTGCTAGTTAGGAAATGACTTTATAATTATCTTTAAGTTAGCAACTGTTAAATTTTAGGAAGTAAGGAAATAAATCTAAAGAATAGGTATATTACTAAGATTTTAGTTTTTACTTTAGAATCTTCCATTTTAAATAAAGTATTATTTAGATAATATAATGTTATGAAGTCATGTAAATATTAATTATAATATTTAAATCCTAATATGTATTTTTATACTTTCTTAGGTAAATAACTTGTTTAATTTATGAACTATTTATTTTAAAACGAGTTAGTCATAAACGTCTTGTGTAAATCAACTATAAGATGGCGATTGTAATGTTAGTTTTTATCCTAAAATGGTTTGTATGATGGGACAGTTACAACTTTACTGTTTTGGGGCGTGACAATTATTACAATTACTCATATAATAATAGCAGTACTAGGATCAAGAGTGTTATCATTGGTGAGGGCTATAGCACGCTATCATGATTACTCTTATATTCATCACATAACTGTAAAGTTTTGATATGTTTATGGAAAATAGTATTTAAATTTACAAGCACATTCTTTTTCTAATTGATACTTCAATTATGTCTTTTTTAAATTGAAGTTATCATGGTTTATGGTTTCGAGAAAATTGCAGTGCAAATTTGTCCAAATATGCATTTTCCTTTTCTTTCTTCTCTTGAATTTATAATTAACATATGATAAGAGATTACCTATGCATGCAAAATGAGATTTTAATTCAAGCTGTATACAGTCTTTTCATATAAGGAACTTAATTTAGATCTTTACTTATCCTTTCTTCTTTTTACGAGTTTGTTGATTTCTTATATGATTTTGTTATATATTTGGTTTTAACATTACTTAGGAAGCAATAATCTTAAAAGCATTCAGTTATCATAACATTACTCAAGAATGAAATTGAATCCATTCAACATTGCAATATTTGAAAATAGAGAGGATTTTTACACGGAAATTCAAGTTTGGCGTGGACTATATGGAAGTTAAGCTTTATGTTTTTATGAGAAATATAATATGTTTGTTCTATTCAGTTTATTATGGAAGGTACTTTTTTTCTAGATGAGGATGTTATGTTATAAAATTATATTTGGTTGATAGGTGTTGTGGGTATTAACTAGGGAAGTTTATATTTTTTTATATCTTTATTTTTTCCTCCGGCACTCATGACATCTTTAGAGTTTAGATATTTCTTGTCTGAGTTGTGACATTTTCTTTTAATTGCTTTTCATAATTTTTCTTTTTCATTAAATCTTAACACCTTATCATGAAATGACTTAAATACCTAATTTAGATTTTATACATGTTATTATATGTACGAGAAACATATCAATGTTAATTACAAATGTTATGAAACATAAGTTTTGTAATGATGTTATAATGTTTTCTTTGATGAAATGATTTTTTTTTCATGTAGATGATGATTTGATTTTACGTTAATAGTTATTTGGTTTTTATTGATACCAAATACATATGTAGATGTAATTTGGGTATTTAAAATATCTATATTGCTAAAGAAATGTATATTAAATTTCAAATTATCTATAAAAGCTACTATTAATAAAAAATTATAATTTTTCATAAAATAAATAATAATAAATTTAAAAAATATAAATTTAATGTTATTTAATCTGTATGATGTATTGCATTCGCCTTATTTGCTTGCTAGTTATATTAATCTCTCTTCCTTTCATGCGTCCGAATGGATGATCAAGGCCGGGTGTCGCAACATTTGGTCACATTGAAACCGCTTTTTATGTATTATGCTTCCAAGGATGTCGTTTAACGTCTACCGTTTACTCCATTGTAACAATTATAAATTGCGTCAAAACCTCTTGTCTAGTCGTACGGCGTTTGCAATGATCGGATCCTTTCCACAAAACCTCCATGAAAGCTACGCTAATAGTCCGACTTTCTCCATGCTTTCCTCTCAATGAATTGCGTCATCCACCCCACTCTTAAGACGCAGCCCCATTACCAAGCGATTACCATGGAGTTCCAGCTCCCAGAGTGCCCCATTTGTCTCCAAACATACGACACATCCGACACAGTCCCTCGAGTCCTTGCATGTGGTCACACAACCTGCGAGTCCTGTCTCAAAGAACTACCTCACTCATATCCTCAAACAATTCGCTGTCCCGCGTGTACACAACTCGTTAAGTACCCTCCAAACGGACCAACTTCTCTCCCCAAAAACATCGATCTCCTCAGACTTTGTAACACGACTACCAATATTAATTCCAGTGATCAAAAGAGACCCAACAAGGATTCTGTAAGCAAAGTTGAAAAATCTGCAAGCTTTGTTCCCGGTTTGTGGTCTGAAGAGTTTTATGTTGCTTGGAAAGACTGGGTTTTGCCTGAAGACTGTATCTTGATTGGAAAAAGAGGTGGTGATGATTGTGATAGTGGTAGTGTTATTTGTGGAAAGTTTGTTTCTTTGGAGTCGGTTTCAGGGCAGGTAAAATTGTGTTTGCGAGATAATAATTTAAGGGTATGTCTTGTTTTAGTTGGTTCTTTGACTTCTACTTTTGGTTTTGGGGGTAGGCTTGGTTATATTGCAACGGTTATGAAGAGTTTGAGTGGTATGGACAAGGGGATGATTAACGAATTGGGTCTGGTTTTGAGAGTGGCGTCGCAGGTGCATCGGCTGTGTCGTGTTTATGGGGTCTGGGGTGATATAGAAAATGGTATTTTGTATTTGGTGTGTGAGAGGCATGAAAGGATGCTGTCAGGGAGCTGTGGCATTTTAGAAGATGGGTTTGTTAGTGTGGATTGTGAGGATATGAAAAAGGATTCTATCTCGAGTTTTGCTTTGTTGGGTCTGGAGATGTGTGAGGCAGTGATTAGCTTTCACAGAGAAGGATTAATTGTTGGTTGTTTAAACCTTTGGAGTGTTTACTTTAGTGGTTTTGAAAGCTTGTGTATTGATTTAAGCGAGGTGTTGGTAACGGGAAGAAAACTTTTTCAAAACGTCCAGAAATCTGTTTCAGGTTCTAGAAAAATTGGAAATAATGAGCTGCAAATGATTCTCCATGAGGTGATGATGAAGAGTGGCATGGCTGTTAGCCCTGAGGTAATACTTCAGATATTGGAGGAGAAGGACAATGTCATAGATGCCACAAGTAACATGAGGTATGGAGTTTGTTGCAGATCAGATGTTTGGACACTAGGTTGTATGCTGATTAAGCTTCTAGTCGGAAGAAAAATGCTTGAAGAGCTGTGGAAGTTGACTGAAGGAGAAAATTTAGACTTCTCTGCCTTTTATGAAGATTGGTTGAAGAAGGTTTCTTCTTTGTTGATAGCAAGATTGGGGTCAGAGTTTTCATCATTTGAGGAGATTCTCTCTCAATGTTTGAACTTGGATCCAGACTGTCGGCCACATCTACAAGACATCCAGAAATGCATTAGGGGACTGATTACGAAACATCATTTTCAGGATGTGGGAAGTAAGGCGGAGGTAACCCATCAGGATGCTGACATCTATTGTGTGTGTTTAGGAAAGCTTTGCCAAATGAGTAAAAGAATGTCAGATATGGAGATAAAACAATTAGAGCATGATGTAGTAGATGAAGGTCAATCTGGGAAGGTAGTGGTTGAGAAAGATTTCGTAGATGGTGTGTCTCGGGACAATATCATATGCAAAGAATTGTGGGGTCACCTTGATTGTGTGACAGCATTAGCAGTTGGAGGTATTGCACATTCTTCTTTTTCCTATGCCCATCAATTATGATCAATCATCATAGTTAAGCTAACATCTTTCTGAGCTGCTTAGTTGTTCTGGAAATTCTTAAGGGGGAGTCTCCCTTCAATATTTTTGGATTGTGGCATTTCTTTGAATTTAAACATGCAGGTATCTGCTTGCTTTTCCATGCTTAAGCTACAGTGGTGCTTAAATGAAATGAAACTGGCTACTGTACAACCATCTTCTTCTATCTTCTATACGAGTGTTGGAGAACAAATTATTTACTCTTCCTAGACAAAACGCATTTCAGCAGTCCAGCTTCTCATCAAGATTAATTTTATCCCGATGACCTTTTAATTGAATCATATTGCACTTTTCTTGTGTAGGTGGGTGCCTCTTGAGCTCCTCTTTTGACAAAACAGTCCAAGTATGGTCTTTGCAGGTATGACTCTGAGGCAACATTCACTCGTATTGATCAATACAGGGAAACTTCACATCAAGGACACTGCAATGAATTTTAATAATTACACTTACATCCTCTTCTCCCTCCCTCAAGCCGTATCAAATGTTCTAGAAAATCTTTATGGTAGAAACTTCATTAGTTGTTTTTCAAGTATGCTAGAACAGAGTCTCTCTGTTCCATGAATATTTGGTCTCCTCCTTGAGGTCTCTTATTAACTTTGCTACTTGTCCATTGTTTCCAGGACTTCACTCATGTGCACTCATTTAAAGGTCATGAACATAAGATCATGGCTCTAGTTTTTGTGGATGAAAATGAGCCACTCTGTGTATCTGGTGACAGTGGAGGTGGCATATTCATTTGGAATATCTCCCAACTGGGGCAAGAGCCTGTCAAGAAGTGGTATGAACAACAGGACTGGCGCTACAGTGGAATTCATTCATTGGCATATTCAACAAGTGGGTACCTCTATACTGGAAGTGGAGATAAACTGATCAAAGCCTGGTCATTGCAGGTTATAGCCAATTCATTGTTTTTTGATACAAGAGGAAAAAAAAGAAGTCTGCAAAGAAAGAGATATATAGAAGATAGAGACAATTGTCTCTTTTGTGCCTATATATATATATATATATCAACAGAAAATTATTTATTAGTTCACCAATGTATGTGTAAATATTAATTTTGCTATTCAGTAATAACCTCACGTATTTCACAAACTAAGAAAATATTAGGGTATTTATGCAGTACTGGCTCAAAACGTCTGTTTGAAGGTGTTATAAGAACTGCATTTACAATTATTGCATCTTGCTTTTCAGGATTGCACCCTTTTATGTAGTATGAGTGGTCATACTTCAGTGGTTTCCTCACTGGTGGTGTCCAACGAAGTCCTTTACAGTGGCAGTTGGGATGGAACTGTCCGGTTATGGTGTCTTAGTGATCACAGTCCTCTAGCAGTACTAGGGGAAGGTGTGCCTGGAAGAGTGATAGCTGTCCTTCCTGCTACAACTGACAGGAATTTTCTCATTGCAGCTTGTGAAAACGGTAGTCTAAAGGTTCCATGACCTCTCAACCGTGCTTGAAATTTGTATTAAAGTATAGTTCATTCCACAAGTGATTTCCATAAAGTCTACTAATGGCTTTTTTTTTTTTTGGATAATTTTAGAGAACTCAAATTATACTTGCTCTGTATTTGATGAAAGGCTTTTTTTTTTTTTTTTTCGATTTGGGAGTTATGCATAAATTTCTTTCCCTGAAAAACAGGGATTAAATTCTCTTCATACTTTAGAGACTAGACAATGTTGAGAAGTTATAATAAATGATATTGATTTTATTCTATCTGGCTAGTGGTCAACATGGTTTCTCTAGGCACGTAAATTTATCTTAGACCTCCTTTTCTTTCTTAATTAATGATATGGATGACTTAGCTGTTGAACCTTGTTATTAGGGGGGAAAAGTAAAATGAGAACATCATATTTGTGTGGTGTGAGCTGCTCCCTGTAGATCTTTCGGATAGTGGCATATACACTTCTATTATGCGTGTGCTTATATCTTGTTGCGGGTGCTCCTCTTGTAAATCATCATTATACTAAAAAAAAAAATTGAAAGCTAAAAAAAAGAAGTTTCTACATGTAGGAGCATGCAGAAAAATAAAATGTAGCTATTGGTTTTGACAGTTATGGGGTGAGTGTTTGACTGACCTAGAGTTGCATGTCTCCATCTCCAATGACTACTTCATGTCTTTCGTCCTTCACCATGTGACCTCTTCATTTTCACAACTACTTTCCAGCATCAACACAATTATGCCCATCTTTTACTCACCGGTCACCTGTCATATAAAGAGTTTTGTTTGTATTAGTTTGACCTTTGTATCGCATACTAGCATAAGAAAATACGGTTAACATTACCATTTCCACATGTTCATGCTTCTGGAACTTTTGTACTTAAACAGAGATATATGTTTTGAAAAAGATATGTTGAGAATCCAATGCACTATGGTTAGTTGGTGTTTCCTATGTGAAATTTTTGTAAAGATAGTTAAGATGTTTGTGAATTCAACTGCTAGCAGTGCTAACCTTTTCTACATATTGGTTTGGCATGGTAAGAGAGGTATTAATTAGTAAATATTAAATAATACTAGTGTCTATTAGCTTGAACTTTAGGATAAGTACAATAAAAATTCTCCATGTCTTTGATGTAAGTTAAGTACTTTTTGTTTCAAACAATTCGTTTAAATGTTCCATGTTTATGTCCTCGTGTTGATTAGGCCTTCTATCTTTGTGGTCCTACATTATGAGAAATACTAACTAAGAATCTACTTGGTTAAACAATACTATTGTAGATGATTCGATTAAATCACTCAAAATATGGAGGACTTGATTGAGTTTTGGTATAAATATAAAGTACTTAAGTGACTTACTCAAAATATAGAGGATTTGATTGTCTTTTGACACAAAAATAAAGGACTTCTTATGTAGTTGAGCCCATAAACTATAAGATTAGTTGTTTGTGAATCCCAAATGAACATAGTGCTAGAGTAGGAAGTTACGGTTCAAACCCTTTGCTCCATTATGTCATGATGAGAAGTATGAAGTAATAAATATATCCATGTTGGTATTGATCAACTTAAAGTTTTAGATCAATTGGCTGTAATCTTATTTTAGCACATGGGATATAAGAGCTTATGATGGTAAAGAATAAATCATTAACAGATCAGCATGGTTTTGGTGTGCGTATCGAATGCATTGGCATCAAATGATATAAACAATGTATAAATGCATAACATGATAGATCTCATACCTTGAATTTCTTTTCTCAGCTTGCATTATTCCTTTTTGTTCCCAAGTGACACACCCTCTTGACTCGATGGATCTCATACTCATCATTTTTCTTTTAAAGTACTGAATTGTTAATTTAAGGTAGGGATTCCTCTGGGAACCGTTTCATTAATAGATTTTCACTTACTGATAAAGAAGATCTTCACAGTTTTATCCTTCAAGATCAGTGCATACCATTCTCAAAATCTGTAATTGTTTCATTATTTTTCAAAGGAAACACAAGGCTAAAAGACAACAATTTAAAATTTAAGTGGAGACTTAATTTAGAATGAACTGTGAACATATGTGTATTTTATTCCATCACTTCTACTTTTATCAATACAATTATTTATTCACCAGAAGAGAAAAATACCAGAAATCTAGAAAACTTGAAAATTTACTATTGAGACAATTCTGGATCAGCGTTTTATTGTTGGAGCACACCTTTCACTTGTGAGGCTCTATACATAAAGTAGCTAGCATACCATGGATCTATTTAAATGATTGTTGTTGGTTTTACAGGTCTGGAAAAATGATGTGTATATTAAATCTCTGCAAATTCACACTGGCGCTGTCTTTGCTGTTACCATAGAAGGCAAATGGTTTGTAAGTGGAGGATGGGACAAAACTGTTAATATACAGGTAAGCTTGTAGTTTCATATCCACAGATCTTGAATGATAATTATATGCTGTTTGGATGGAACATGCTGATTAGTCATGTAAGGCGAACTTCAGTTTGATGCTGCCTTTACTCAGACTGGATTTTTATTTGTTCAAAATTATGTCTTTATCTTTGATTCTCATCGGACTGGCTGTTCATAATAAATTGACCCAGATGTATTCTCGGTTTAGGAATTAGCTGGTGATGACTTCCATGTCGAGGTCAGGCCCGGTGGATCTATTACTTGCGGTTCTGTTGTAACAGTTCTCTTGAGTTGGGAAGGAAAGCTTTATGTTGGATGTGCTGATAAATCTATCAAGGTATGATAGTGGAAAAAGGTAGTAAATTAGATTTACAATATTTTAAGACCTCCATGCCATGTCATGTCCTGGGTAATGCATTGATTTGCACAAAAATGATGACTTCGTAAAATTTTTATTTTCTGTTAGCTGAGACTTAGAGCTCTAATTCTTCTAGTTGCTTTGTGTTTTAACAAATGATCACTGGATAAGTAACTGTTTATCACCCAAGAATGTGCCTGGTGCTTTCCACGTAAATATAGTGTTGGAGAAGTTAGTCTGCAACCCAACTAATATACTTTAGCAGTTAATAGGAACTACATTCATTCTGGAAGGATTTGATGTCAAAATATGTATCTTGTCCCTGTATTTTCAGCAAATTCTCAACATAAGTTACCCTGTATTACAACAATGCTGGCCATTATTGGTAGTTAAGGGTTGAGTAATGGTTATCTTCTTGGAATTTAATTAATGGACTTTTGCTTGGTTTGAAATTTGTGGAAACAGCATCGGTCCTCTTTGGGGAAAAGGATTATCTTTAGTCATGCTATGAATTCTGCGGCTTCGGTTTTGTCTTGTTTAATTTATACCATAATTTTAAATTTGATTGGTTGGTTGCAATATCGTGATTGTAGGTATATTATTGTGGAGAATGATCAGTGTCAAAACCACTTGCCGAGGATTTTTGCGGATTGAAATGTCTTCTTATCCAACATTTTGTAAAAGAGATATTGGTTATCAAATATCGAAGCCCACAAATGCTGTAGGTTGATCCTTTTGATTGCTTGAAGCTAATGGTTGTAGCAAGTGTCCTTCAATGATATAGAACAAAAAATTATTGGGGTAAGTTGCAAGTCCATCTCCTAAACTATTGATTAGGTGCGAATAGATCTCTTAAAATCAAGAAATATAATTTTACCTCTCAAAACTTTTAATAATTTGCATGTACACCCCAAGTTATTGCTAAAGCCCCATAAGTGTGTTTAAATGGTCACTTTTTGTGACGCCTTTGGCTTTTTGGCAACACTTTAGGGATTGTTTGCACATTTTTGAAGAGGTAAAAACACTTTTGGGATTTTAGGGTTCTATCTGCACTTGTGCATAGTTTAGGGGGTACATTTACAATTATCCCGACTATTGGGAATAAGATAATGTACAGAAACCAAACCGCCACACTGCCCCCCAAGGCGATTGTTTATACAGCTGAATCTTCTTTAAGGAGAATGCTGCACCTGATGAACTATTGTATGTAAATGTACGTTATGCAACAAAAGCAAGATAAAGAAATAATTAATATTCAGGTTCAGCACACGTGTCGGTTTATTTTCTTTTCTCTTTTTTGGGTTTTATGCATTCATATGTATTCTATTTGCACCGGAGTCCTCTCCTCTCTATGAGGCCTATGGTGTTGGTGCATTCATGATACTTTAGCTCAAGTCAATACATTACTTGTGATTCTGCTATACTTTAGACCGGGACCATGGATGGTCGGCCTCCAACTCTTGAGAAAAAGTTAATTTTTTAAATAAAAAAATATATGTATTATATATATATATTTTTAAAGAGCTATTTATTACACAATATTGAGTGTGGTTAAGTGCATGGTTTTTAATCATGGGTTCAAATCCAATGAATAGTTTTTTATTTTTTTTAATATGCATTTATTATATTAATGTCATTTTCTTTTTGTTTTTTTTTTCATCCTATTTTTTCCATAATAACTAATAACATTAAATTTACTATTACAAAATTATATCTCTGCCCATATCCTACAATGCATGACATCTTCAATGGATTGCTTCCTAGTCTATAGTCAACCTACATCAAATAAAGCAATGTTGAAAAATTCTCAACGTTTAGAACGATGGATAACGTATTACAATAAAAAAAAGTTCGATTGAATATGACATTTTACAATTTCTAACTATATATATTTAGAACCATGTAGTTGATGTTTTCCAAGTATGTTATCTTTCCATTTGCTTCAAGAACAACTTCTTATCGGTACCTGAGTATTATTTGCCCGTTCATGAGCCTTGCTGGCTTGACGGCACATTACCACAACTGATCGGTCGACTAGTGAGGAGAAGAAACGATAAAGCGGTAACATGTTGCATGTTGCTCACACCAACTTTGAATAAGAGGTCACCTAATTATCGTACAACAAAGCTGCTGCCCAAAGTAGTTCATCCTATAAAAAAAAAAAAAGAAAAAAAAATGAAAAAACATTCAGTTTGCTTCAGGTTCAAATTCAAAGGGTCAGGTAGTCTGACAAGTTGTTAGCTTAGTGAAAATTAGCCAAAACTGAGCTAATACTGTAGGAAATTAAGAAATCACTAGTGAATTCAGTTACAAATATTTTGATTTATGCCTATTTTAACGTAATTTTTGGATTTACATGTTTTCACTCTAATTTTTAGTATATATTCTAGTCAAGTCCATCATTTTTTTAGGGCACTGAAATCACTATAATACTCCATAAACAAGTGATGCATACAATTAATGATATCACTAAAACAACTATTTAGATTTATGTTCCATCAGTTCTAATCCAAAGTAAAAATGCTTCAGTTAATCGGCTCGAAAAATTGTTCTATAGAATTCTCCCATATTAGTATTACTTGCCTAAATCATAAATATGAGAATATGTAATTGATAAGATATTAAAGATCGTCTATGTGAACAAGAAATGTAAATTTTATCCTTAATATTAGTATTAAAGATATATAATTAGAGTTATATTGCTAGAATTAGGGAATATTGCTTCGTTTGGCCGTAGAAAAGTAACGTAAATCACCATATGTATAACGTGCGCACCTCATAGTTACGACTGCAGTAAAATGGACAGACCCAATGATGAAGAGTGTCGCTATATGTACGACGATACTTATCTACGAACTCAAAAACCTGTTTTATACGTAATATAATCAATGTGGACTTTGGTGCCACAGACTAATCAGATAAATATAGATATACATTACACAATAACATACAATTGAAGGTTTTTTTTTTTTTTTTAGGTGCTTCGTGTTTTACATATACATGATATGGTAATCATCAAGATATGCAAAATTATCCTGATTGCTGAGTTATTAGTCAAAAAGCAACTTTAAGTTTGAAGTGTAAGATAGACCACATCCACATATATGGAATCTTATTATGTTCAGTCAGCAGTTTTAAATTAAATGCTTTGCTAAAAAGATATTTAAGACATAAAGTGATAAATACACAATTAGTTACGTAATGGTAGGATTAGATGCATATCAAATATATATTCGTTCAATGTATATGTGATAAGATATAGATAAAAAGACATACAAAATAATAATAAGCTCATTTCTGGACAACTATAGTAAATTTATTACTATATGATACTTTTTTTATTTAGTAAATATTCCAACCCATAAAAAGAAAAATCTAGATTTATAATTGAGAAGTGAAGAAATATTTGAATTTTAATCGATGCAAATATTGGTTTTGTGCTATGGTAAGACACATACATAATAATCTTTCATATTAAAAAGCAGAATTGTTAAACCTGAGTTGACTCCCAAATCCATTTTGGTTAGACCTAACTTTTACATAAAACTGGTTTGAATCGTTCCTTTTAACTCTTATCGATAATAACCTTAATTTGATCGTGATTGACTCAATCAATCCAACTAGATTTTGATAAGAATCAATCGAATTTTTTTCAAGCTAAAATATATTATTTTCTTTTGTATTTTTTAGAAAATATATCAATTTGTTAAAAAAAAATAAATGTAGATTAAAGAGAAACAAAAAGTAAAATGTAAAAAATTCTCAACCTTTAATTCACGAGGAAATATGCAATTTTTATTACTTTATAAATAAATATAAATTATATTATAACATTTTTATTGATTCCGGTTCAATTCTAATTCAATCTCGGTTGAACCTCTCAACTCTTAACCCCCTTCTCACTCTTGAATCAACCTTCGGGTCCAAGTTTGATAACATTGTTAAAAAGTGAATTTGAAAAAAAAAAATAATATCCTTTTCTTTTTGTATTTTTCAAATATTACAAGATTTATTAAGTAGAAAGAAATAAAAATAATAACGGAATTTTATCATAGAAAAGTGATTTAGATCTAGTAAAATAATAATCTAGCATAACATTAGATTTTAAAAAATTAAGTAAATATTCAGTGCCAAATTCACTTGAAAAAAAAAAAAAAGACAAAAAGCAAAAGGTATGCAGTAATATTATGTTCTACGCTTAACGTTTTTGCCCTACTCAACAACGTTGCTGCATAATGACTATCAACGGAACCAAAAGCCATAGAAGCAGCAGCTAGGGCAGCTGCTATCTCGGCTGAACCATCGGAACCAGGAGACTGCTGGCTCACATCGTATGGTGTCCGGGGAGTATCCATGTCCTCTGGCCTCTCCCAGCAGTTGTGATCCCCATAAGGGTTTGCAACTTGTACAAACACTATATTAGGAATCCTTATGCATTTCATAAAATAATGAGTTGCCCATAGAACTGCTTCAACTACGTGTCCTCGGTCCGGACCCATGAACTCTCCGTATTCTAGTACGCCCCAAGCAAGCATTGTTGTAGAGAATGCTATAGGGATATTGAATTCTACGTTGTCACTCGCGTCATAGTAACCTCCGACCAAATCAGCCTGCTCATATGAGCAAACAAAGGGAAAAATTGAGAGATCTCATAGAATTCGGTGCATTTCTGTCATTATGATCATACTCACGCATATTCATATAAAAAATGAAACGAAAGGGTTGTATAAATAGTTATAATACATTACTGAAGCCGAAAAGGACACTTACGTACACCGACTTCGGATCCGTCGCGAAGAGCAGAATCCTTTCTCCAAGTCAGTCTTTGTGTAAGGGCTAACTTCCCGGACCTGTTGCCATCATCGTTGTGGTATTATGATCTTTCACCTTCCTCTTGATTTAAATTAATTCAACCTTACAAATCCTTAATATAGAGCAACAAAATGTAATTATGTGGCCTTTTGCTAAGGGAGAGAGGCAAAGGAAAGACAGAAAGCACAAGAACACGTACACTACGACTATAATAAGCTTCATCATTCGATTGCAGTTACATTGGCGATCGAAGGTTTACACGTATAGGATTTTCTTATAGTTTCATCCAATTTTTTTAATAGAATTAATATCACCATTTATTTCACTCTTGATTTAATTACTTTTATATCAAATCCTTGATTTAGTTACTTTTAAATCTAAACCATCGAACAAATTATAAATTCAATAATTTAGATTTAAAAATATAAAAATAAATGATGAGATAATGGACGGGATTAATCCTGTCAAAATAAAGAATGGGATCGTAGAATCTTCCATACATATATAAAAAAAGATTTTTTATGACCATATTACCATTTTCAAATCCTAACCTTTGGTTATAGGACTTAAGTAACTCATCTTACACAACAGACTGATATTAAAAAAAATATATATATATATTTTGGGTCAATTAGTCGAATTCATATAGTCAACCATTCTGTTAAGTCGTTAGATTAGTGAATATCAGACAAGACTGAAGTTATAATAGGAAACTAAAAAGTTATTAGTGATTTTAATTTAGACTTACTTTAGTATAACTTCTGGTTTACAAAATTGTCCATTCTAATTTTTAATATATATTCTAGTCAAGTTTATCATTTATGTACTCTATTTCTATTTTCAAGTCATTGACATCACTACGATACAAGCAATGCGTACAATTATCAACATTCACCGAGTAACTATTCATATATATCAATTATTAGTCTTATTCCACAACAAAAGAAAATGCTCCGATGAGTTGGCTTGAAGTCTCGTTTCAGAGAATTTTCCAATGTTAGCATTACTTCCCTGAATTGCATTATGTCAAAAGGAACTCGTTGTAATAATGGAATCAAAAGTTATCACGTTCTGGTTCAGTCTCCACACTCATATTTCCACATATCACATACTTCATATATGGTCATGTGAGCCGTATTTTAGTGCTATGAGTCTAAATAAACTCATATCTTAAAAACCTCAATCGGTAATATTATCCGTTAATTAAAAACCTCAATCGGTAATATGATCCGTTAACTTAAATCTATAACTCGAGTTGTTTAATAAACGTATTTTGCATCCATATTGGACCCATTTTATCGTTAAAAAAAAAATATACTAAATCTATAAAATAGTTTTAATTGCATAGGAAGAAAAATGATCCTAGAATTTAAATTTATGAATAAAAATAACATTACCTTAATACTTAAATATATAATTAGAACCCCATAAAAGTTTTATAAAGTATGATCAAGATATAATAAATCTAAACATTTTTGGCTATATAACATCATAATTAAGTTAAATAATGACCAAGATGTTATCATTGGTCGTAATTTTTAAATTAATCACATACTCCATTAGTTCTTTAAGAGAGCCAATCAAAGATCTACATATAAGAAATTATATTAATAAAAACTAAATGATGTTAAGATACTTATAAAAATTATTTGGTCTATTATCTTTTCCATTCCGTCCTTTACACATAAAAAGGCTTTTATAGTTTCTGACTTTAATGATTCATCATCTTAATAAAGGATTCCATCTCCAATACTAAATGCAAATTTCAAAAGCATCATAGTTACATGGTATAGTTAAAATATTACATGTCACTCCTATTAACTGCACCACCGATAGACTGCCATCCACCTTAAGTTCAAAAAAACACCATGAAAATTAAACATGCTAGAAAAAAGATACTAATTGAGAAAACAAAAATTAAACATAAGAGTAGTTGACCTATGAAATTAGAAGGAAAAAAATTACTACCATTTGAACTCTATAGATGAAATTGAAGGATGAAGTGCTGAAGAATAAAGCCTCAAGCCCGTGGCATTGCTTGAGATTAGAAAGAAAAGAAAACTTGAAGACTGGAAGATGAAAGGAGAAAGTCACAAACATATGTTAAGTAGATTATGCTTGGTGATTTCTTCAAAGTTTTGAAAATAACTATTAGTTTTCCAGTAACGTAGGACTTTTTGCTATGAGGATTGTAATAGAATAAAAAATAAATGTTAGAACTCAATTTCAAAAAAAAAAAAGGGTAAAATTTAAGGATTAAAAGTATAATTTTCCTTTTTTTTTTCCTTTTTCATCAGTTGTTAATTTTTTTAATAAAAAATAGAGTTTAGAACTTAATGAATAATAACAATTAGTTGTGTTTTTAGTTAAAATGTCAATATTATTTATCTTATTACAAATATAATCATTATTTATATATTTTTTTCAATTTACAAATGTATAATAATATACTAACTAATTTTACATAATATAATTAAATTAAATGTGATAATTAATTATATTCACTATTGTTCATTTAATTTAGTAATTAGAATAAGTATCTAACAAGTTATACAGTTGTTTAATTAATTGTATTCACTATTATTCATTTAATTTAGTAATTAATTGTATTCACTGTTATCCAATAAAACTAAATGCAATTTAATTTTATTAAGACTGCCAAATCGGATCATAAGCTATTTAAAGTGTTTGTCAAACAAAATGGAAAAAATACATTAAAAGGACCTAAAGTTTTGTTTTTCTCTATTTTTTTGTTGGATTTTTTACCATGTTTTTTAGGAACCAATCTCGCTATTTATTTTACCCTTAATTTGTATTCCTTCAAATCTAAACTATCAATCAAATTGTGAATTTAACAGTTCAAATTTAAAGAAAATGAAAATAAATAGTGAGGTAAAGGTAAGATTGATCTCGTGACAAGATTGTAGAATTTTTCCATTTTGTTTTAAGATTTTATATTTCCATTTTTTCTCCATTTTAAGTTATAAGTTGTTGAAAATGAGCAAAACTAGGTTCTTTGTTTCTCTATGTTACAAGTGCTATTAAAAATCATGTTAAAGAACAAATATATATATAGACATAGGTCCTAAATGAAAAACAAAAAGGAAATATAGATCCTGAAAGTTAAAAAAAGGGAAAATTACACTTTCATTCCTTAACTTTTACTCCTCAAACTTTATTACCTTTTTCTAATTGAATTCTCCATTTTTTTTTTCTAGTTTAGTTCTTAAAATTTTCAAAATTTTTCAAAATAATCCTTCCTTAACGGAAAGGTGGTTTGCTAATGGAGGACTCTTTTCCAAATTTTTGGAAACTTTTATGTACTAAAATATAAAAAAAGAAGTTTGACAATTCAATTAGAAAAATTATAAAATTTGAGGATTAAAAGTATAATTTTTTCTTGTAATAAGTAGATTCATAAACAATCACAAATTGAATTGGAACTTATCGTGTTTAAACAAAGCTTAACTTTTTTATATTTTGTATTAACTTTTTCATATATAAATTCATTTATAATCATATCATATCATATCCAGATTCATGGGTGCTCTTTAAATTATTAGCCCTAATTTTATTTATGTAAACAATGAAGATTATAATGTCTATTAATTATTTATCACACGCATCAACGTGTGAATGATGAGATCCATATCATCGAATAAGATATCACAATTTACTCGTAATAATATTAAATATAGTTGGAGTTATATCCTTGGTGTTGCCGACTTATTGCTTCACTGAGCAATAGAAAAGTAAAATAAATCACCACAAATATATATAATACAATATTCGTACCTTATAGCCATCGTTATTGCAGTAACATCGGCAAATCCATTGATTTAGACCATCACTATGTGTACTGCGATATTTATCTACGTAGTCAAAAGCTTTGATTCATATGTACATAATTAATATGGGTTTTGACGCTGCAGATCTGATTTTATATGTTTATATATATATATATATGTATATATGTACATATATAATATATAGTTCTTGCTTCTGCTAAGTTATTATATAAAAGGGAACCTTAAGCTTGAGAGATAAATTGGATGTTTTGCTAAAAACATATATAAGATATAAAATTGTAAATACATGTATCGGTAATATTGATTCAATACAAATTACAACAGTCATTAATACGTAAATAAGATATAAACAGCTCTAGTGGATAGGAAGATAAAAATCTTCTATGCAATAGGGTTGCGTGTGGTTTGATTGGTTCTGTTTATCAAATTGAATATAATATTATGGTTCATTTTTTTTAATCGAATTTAACGATACGGTTCGGTTCATAATTTTTTCTTACCGGTACAATTTAGTTTGAATCATTTATATCAAATTTTTTTTAAATATTTTAATATATAATTCTTTTTATTAAACTTTCATATATATATATATATATCTAATTAACTTCTTATACATTTATCATATATAATGATACATAACAAAAAGTTATATAAGATCTTAACAAACCCAACTCGATTGGATGAGAATAAGAGACTATTCCAACAAACAATTATAAAGAGAGAAAGGTAGATCTGTCTATCCAAAAACGATAAGATAAAAATAAAAAAGACAAACCAAAAATTGGAAAAAGATGATAGACAAGTAAAGAGCACTACAGTTAAACATTTGATTTGAAAATATATAATAGCTGGACAATTTAGAGAAAGAAAAATTTTAAATGTAAAATTTCAAGTGAAACCTACTTAACTTAATTTTAATAATTGACTCAAAAATAAAATAAAGAAGAATAAGATATAAAAATTTTGATGAAACATATGAAGATTGATGGGAAAAATATAAAAAAGGTATAAAAGAATTTCATGAATTTTTTTATTCAAACAAATGATTTAATTCAATTATATATAAACGGTCCGTAGTTCTGCTCAGTAGCTTTCCTATGTAAATATTCCACTCCAAAAGAAAAAAAAAAGGATCAATAAATGATCGATTTTTCTATAATTCTATCTTCAATTTTCAGGAGACTAGTACTACTATCTATCTTATGATTGATTTGTATTATCTTAAATCTAAATTATTAAACAAATTGTAAATTTAATGATTCAGATTTTGAAAAATGAAAATAAATAGTGGAATGGAGATCAAAATCAGTCTTATTAAAATGATATATAGGATCGCAAAGCATGTAAGAAAAAAAATAGCCATTTAAAATTAATCGATGCATTTGTTGGGTTTTGTACCGTTCTTAGGCATACACGTAATAATCTAATATTAAAAAGTGAAATTAAACAATAATTTTTTAAATCTTATTGGATTTAGCAAGGATAAAGAAAATATGAATAATAGGTTTTTTACCTCAAAGGAGTGATTTCAATCTAGTATATATAAGACCAATAGATAGATAGATAGATACTGCCTATCTATAATACTATCCAATATAGGTGTGACGAATGTTCCTTTGTGTCATTCGCTTCGTAACGTTACATTTATGAAAATAAAAAGATTAAAATACTCATACTAAAATTTATATTTAAAAAGAAAAATGGCAAGAGGAAGGAAGAGAGAGGGGAAGGAGAATGGTATGTGGTAAATATATGAAAAGAATCTCCCAGTACATATGCTTTACACATCGTTAAGCATTACCGTTTTTGCCCCTACTCAATAATGTTGCTACGTATTGAGTTATTGACCATCGACACACCCCGAAAGCCACAAGAGAAGCGGCTTCTGTGATTGTGAGTCCCATAAGGGTCCCCCAAACTGCTTCTAACTGCGTGTGCTCGGTCCGAACCCATGAATCTCCATATTCTATTATGCTCCAAGCAAGCGTATTGTCGTAGAGAATGTCATAGGGAAATTGGATTTTTATATTCCTCGGTTTCATCATAGTAACCTTTTGTCAAATTAAGTTGCTCATATTGGTGGATATCGAATAGATACATAAAGAAGGGAAAAAAAAGTTAGATAAATTGTGTATACCTTTAATTTTCTTAAAAAAAATAAATAAATTTAAGTAGCATGTGCTTTCAAAATTTCCAAATTTAAAAGAAACATGATAAAGTCAAATCATCCTTTGTGTCGATATATTTGTCTAGGGCAAAATTATTGCTAGATGATAAACACGTGGATGGATATAAATATTCAGATGGAATGCGGTGCCATCTGACTAGAAAAGTTATTTATAAATTTGAATATTTACCGATGCTTTAAAATGTCTCTGGTAAAAAATAAAATAATATGTCGTTATTAATGTCTAGCTAGTGTGTATGATGTATGCGAAAATAACATGCAAATGAATTGGATGGCTCACTTTCATTAAGAATGTTGATAAAAGTTTTAAATAAAATATTAATGTTAGTAATTACTCGTACAATTATAATTAAAATTAAAGAGCTAATAACTTTATAGTTTAATAGCATGAATACCGATTTTTTAAGTCATTATAATCATAAAAAAAAATTAAAATTAAAGAAGAATAGTTTTGTGAATGGAGCATATAAAATTAATTTCGATAAAATAATTTGCTTTATAATATGCTTTCAGACAATGACCCTTTAAAATGTTTTTTTAAGACAAAGTTCTCCCGTAATGTTATTGATGGCGTATATTGAGTGTACTAGGTTTAACATAAATTGACATAAGAAAAAAATGAGAAAATTTGAGTCGGACACTAAAACAAGGATGACAATGGAATATGTAATATCAAGTTGCAACATCAATATGTCAATTATTACTGTAATAAGAAATCCGGTATCAGAAGGAATCTGGTATCATACGGACGAATATAGCACATCAAATAGGAAGGTGAAATCCAACTATTTCACTAAGTATTTATTAATCAGGAGGAGCAATTTATATATATATATATATATATATATATAAATATGTAACTTTATGAATTCAAAAAAATATGTCAAATTTACAAACTAAAAGGGGTCTTTTGGCCAGAAAAAAAAAAAAAAAAGGGTTCAAATATAATTTGCGATTAACAGTTGTGGCATAGCATAGATGGTGAAGGGCCACTTGACGAAGTATTGAGGAGATAAGTTGCATCGTGCTTTTTCTTAGCCGTTTCTTGTTTTTTAACTCGTTGTCGGAACTTCAAACAAACTCTTCTAATAGCTTATCTACTAATACAAAGTATGAAATTTCTTCTCTTTATTTACAATTACATGGTCAAATAAAAGAGCCGGGTCCTCCTCCATCATGTACATACACACATTATCTCTTCGCCGTGACAACTCTTTCATGATTAACAGCTAAAGATGGCCACATCACTAGAGTTGATCATAATTTAATCCGGGCATTCATCCAATGTTTGCATTTTAGGAAACGGCGGGAGAATTAGCACTAAGAGTAAGTATTATTATCCTTGTAACTAAGTTATAACCACGCCAGTACTAATACTATAAAAGTTCAAAAAAGTTTCAATAGTATTAAAAAATTAAGTGGATTAATAAATGATGTATAGGCATAATAAAATATTATTATATAAAAAAGTAAATAATAATTTTTAAAAACTGTAATTACAAATAATATTATTAAATATTTTTCATAAGCATTTATCACTGCGAATATCAACAAGGGCTTTACGCTGGTGGGGCTGCTGGAGTACGACCCGAGTTACCGAACTTGCAAACCCAGATAGGCTTAATAAATGAACTAGACACGTTGGGGATAATGGTGATGGATCTAGAATCATCAAAGATGGGTGGCTGCATTTATTTTGAAATAGGAACTAATACTACTAGATATATAACACATCTTTACGTAAGAGATGAAAAGGACAAAGAGAGGCACCACGAAGTGAAAAAACATAAAGAGGAGAAACCCTTAATGTCTCGTTTAGCTATCACTTTGTGACTTCTGTCTGTATCTATTTGGCGATTACAATAAGTTAAAACCGTAGAATATGTATGCCGTGATAAAATCTGTCGAATTCTAAAATCAATGATAACTTAAAATTAAAGTTGGGAAATCCGACAATGTTTGCCCAAAAAAATAAATAAATAAAAACTGAAACAGTCTGTAAACGAACCTCAAAAACCTAGCCACTGATGGACAAAAATAAATGAATAAGCTCTGCCCTAGAGAAAACATGAACCCTAATCACAGGTAATACAATCAACCCTAGCCCTTGAAATAGACAGAAGAACAGAAGAAACACGGCAACTGCAAAAAAGAAAATCGGAGTTAAACATCCACGGAGCATCAAAATGAACTGTTAGTGATGAAAGCAGAATCAGACACTTCAGATTATATCGGTACCGTAAGAGATAAATCGTTGGATATAGAAGGACAGTGCTTGAGTGGTAGAAAAAAATGGAGACACGAAAGGAGGTGACTGCGAGGTGAGCGGGGAGACGTAATTTGGGCAACTAAGAAGCACTGCATTTGATCTGAATTGCTCGTATATATTTTGATATTATTTCACCAGAAAATATATGCAAGATTATGGTAAATAGCACGCAAAAGCAAAATCCAGCCAGAGATGCATATGGTTAGATTCGGCAAGATTTAGAGTCAAACAGAATCGAACTACATTCGAAAAAATTAATTAAAACTTTTAATAAATTAGATTACTTTTAATTTAGTTTAATTATTGTTTGAATGGTTTGATTTAGTTTAATTCAATTTAAATTGTTTTCAAAGTATCTTGTTATATTCGATAATACTAATTGTTATTAGAGATTTGTAACTCAATATGTAAACTTTAAAGTTAAATAATATTTTATCATTATAATATAATATCTTCGAGCATGTATGTTATTTAAGAATTCATTTCGAATTACTAAGTATCAGGAACTTATTTTTTCGAAAAACTTAGGACTTTATTTTTCCTTGATAAAAGTTTCTTAATACTTTTATAATTTCTTTTGAATCCGAATAATATGTTATAACCAATCAAAGCGGAAATAAATAAATAAAACAAACTCTATTCGTCGTCCGAGCTCCATGCCTTGGATAAGGAACTCCATACATTATTGAAGGATTGTTCGCTGGCGTTGGGATGTGACAAGACACCCCGATGCACATGCTCTCAGACAACACTGAATACACGCGAGACTCTTTGAGAAATGAAAATAAAAAGAAATGTGGATTGTCGAAGCTGATTGTGAGATAAAAGATGAACAAAAAAAAAAAAAAAAAAAAAGATTAAAATGAAAAAACGAAGGATACATCTCTTATGAATTGAAAAGTCCCAGTCGACATATATGGCGAGTATAACCAGCATCCAAACACCCTATTAACTTAAAATCTGAAAAATTTTGAGTACCACAAACCTAAATTTGAAGTGTTTAAGATTTTTAAAATTTCTTTCTCTGGCAATCAAGTCGTACTTTTTTAGAATTTCATAGAAATCTTGCCTACAAATATCATATCAAGCTCAGAAGCAGATCTATGACCTTACCGTTTTCATCCCCGTCTAATAGTACTCCCTGGAGTTGATAACTTCTTATCTTTCTCCAAGCTAAACTTCTTTAGGAGTCGTTTTGATATTTTTCTTGAAGGATGAAAGTTTCATCTTT
Organism: Lumnitzera racemosa; assembly: GCA_024138005.1. Classification (NCBI taxonomy): domain Eukaryota; kingdom Viridiplantae; phylum Streptophyta; class Magnoliopsida; order Myrtales; family Combretaceae; genus Lumnitzera; species Lumnitzera racemosa. Next base: position 65,753,622 of record JAMXBC010000011.1, read on the forward strand.
TGTTTACTTAATTTGTAATCTAAGAAAGAATTCATTTTGAATTCTCCCAGGCCCATCTCAGTAAAACTTTCCATGTATAATTTTGTCTAAAGATCTAAATATTATATCATCAGCCTACAAGAAAACTTTACCTTTCATACTATGCATGAAATTTATTATATCATCAACATAAAAATAAAGTTTATGGCTTGCATAAGGTTTTACATAGAGCAAACCAAGCGTCACATGCATATAATAAGAAAATTGATGAGTATTTCTAAAATTCAATAAAAAAATAATAATGGAATTCAAAAGACTCAACGTGAATGTTCAATTTATATTCTTTATTGCTTGCATAAGCGTAGCTTACTTCATCTATACAATTGTTAGTCTATATATGATAGGTGAACTTAAGATAGTAATGCTAAAGGAATATGAAATGATAAAGTTAGGTCAAATGAAATATATTCCTGGAATTTTAAGTTCGACAAACTAAGGAGAATATTTATGTCCAAAGAAAAACATAAGAAAGATTTATTTTTAAGTATTTTAAATGAGTAATTGCATGCCGATTGCTATTCTGTCCTCACAACAAACGAAAAGCTACAAATAGATGATGCAATGCCAAACTTGAAATAAAGATGTAAGGAGTTCAATCAGCAATTCATTGTCTAGCTGGTCAGTTTGATCTCCAAATTTATGCAAAATTCAAACAAAATTACATCATCCGACAAGTACGAATGACTAGCAGCTGAAGATGACAACTAGCTCTATTGAGGAAGGACATGTAGGGCTGATTTCAGAAGGATCATAAGCAGAACCACCAGATTTGCATCGAGAATCATTTGTTGTTACAAGAGAGCTGAATGACGAGCACATCTCTTCAGACTCCACACAGCTAGGAGCTTTACATGCGATCACGGTATCATTATTGGAGTTGGTGATCTGAAGTTGAACCGGGCAATCATTTAAGTTTGCAGTGCAGGAAATGGTGGGGCAATAATTGGCACTACCAGCAAGGGGCATTATCGTTAGACCTGTTGAGCGTGATTCAGTTAGTTACTTGAGTGATTAAGTGGTTGGTTGGTTAGTTAGTGTAACTACATATAAATAAACTTGTGCGTAGTAATCAAAGAGTGTGCGGAAGTGAAGAGTGTATGTAACACTCATTCGTGTTCATGAGAGTGAAGACAGTGATAACCACATTCTTCCATTTCTTTTACCTGTTCATAATTCGCATGGGTAAGTTTCTAAGTACCATATAGAAACTAAGTCAAAAAGTGTATAAGTGAAAATAATTTTACAATACCCAAGTTGAAGCCATTCTCAGCGGACAGGCTGTAAGAGTTGCTGTCGATGCTGTTCTCAACAAGTCCCATCGTGGCTATAGGGTTGTCGGAGTTGACACAGTCCGCGTCACCTAACTTACAACCCCAGAATATGATTTTTGATCCACCAGGCACGACAACCGATTTAGACTCATTGGGTGTAATGTCGATGGATGATTTATTGGAAACATTGAAGGTGGATACTGAGATTGGATGGCCGCAAGTGTTTTGAAATGTTAAGGCCTCCGCACCTGCTGATTTTTGTCAACTACTGCTATTAGATAGATAGATAACATATTCTTACATAAGAGCCAGGAAAAGACGACAGCTGAATGAAAAAGACAAGGAAAGGCACCACAAAAGAAGAAACGTAACAAGACAAACTTGATATCTCAGTTCGTTTTGTGACTTCTGTCTATATCTATTTGGCGATTACAACAAGAGACATTATATGTCAGGTTCTTAAACCGATACCAGACTTAAAATTAAAAATAATGATGGGAGAAACCCTAATTAAATCTGAGGTATAGCCTGCAACAAAACCTAGTCACTGAATTCACAAATTTAGCCAAAGAATTCAGGATTTTCAAGAAACAGAAGGCATTGAATGCACGCGTTTTCATTATTGCGAATACAATTTAGCCAAAGAATTCACAATTTTCAAGAAATTCGGTCAATATTAGGAAAAATACTTCGGCCTTAAAATATCTTCCTTTTCGTTAACTACTATTAGATACATGACATATTCTCACACAAGAGCCAACAAAGATGACAAGACACCCAACTGAAAAAGACATAAAAGAAGAGAGTTTAGTACGCGGTTGGGGCACTCGCCAAAAAGTACGAAAATAGATCTTAGATGAAAAATAGTACAAGATTAGGACTTCAGTTGTGATAAATTAACGCTACCGTCGCATATGCAACTTTATTTATAATAAGTTATTGCTGAAGTCAGCATATCTCTCCCGCAACTTCAGTTTAATTTCCTTCATGACTGAAGTTCACTACCCTAATCCCATGCCATCTTCCACCCTAGACCCATTTCAGTACTATTTTTTGATAAGTCACTAATGGTACTAAACTCTAAAAGAAGAAACACCACAGGACAATCTTGACATCAATTCGGCGATCGGATTACGATAAGAGACAAAATCTGTCAGCTTCTTAAAACCAATAAGAGACTTAAAATTAAAAATCTGAGACCGAACCTGTAAACGAAATTAAGAGAAAATACTTAGATATGGAAGGACAGTACGTACGTGGAACCTGGACAGCTAGTAGGATAAGGAAACACGCAGCAAAACCCCTGAAATCCATAGGCAAAGAAATTAGTTTGAAGGTAGGGAACGGAGTATAGAGAGAGAGAGAGAGAGAGAGAGAGTGTCTGAGTTTGTGCTCGTGTTCTTGCCTGTGTTTGTCTTTGGGTTTGCATGTGCGTGCGTGGTATAGAGAGGAAAAGGGAAAAAAAAAAAAAAAACTATAAGAAAGGAGGAACGTACGGGCTGTTTACTAGGATGGTTAGAATAGGCGGACAAAATGGAATTACAATGATCATGCTTTAGTGGGCTAATGGTGGGCTTGGGCTTGAGTTTTACGGAGAGAGAAAAGGGCAAAAAAGGGTAGAATTGGACTTTTTAGTTAAAGGCTAGAAACCTAGCCAGAAACAGAAGGCATCCTATCTCCTATCTAGCTAGAGAAAACTTACCAAACCATTATTCATAAATAAAGTAATTTAACGTTAAGTGGTCACTAATAACTATAATAAAACAAATGTTTTCGTGTACATGTGAAGGAGCCAAAGACAGAGAAATAGAAAGGCAACTATTCAAAGTCAACCTTTTTCTTCGCATGGATAATTGCGTGATAAAATTTAGAGATGCAAAACAAATCCGAAATGGTTGCTTAATATGATACTATCGTTGATGGTGGTGGATATCTTCTTATGGATTTATGTAGCTTAGCTTTTGCCCACTGAAGGGATCTGCATGAAGATGAACCTAGAAAATACTATAATGTTAGGTTTCAAGACCTAAAAAAAAAAAAAAAAAAACTCACCAAGTTATAGAAAAACAGCATCTAACTTATTTTCATATCTGGTGGGACAAATGCCTTCGATATCTTTGCAAAGAAGCGGTTAGGATTTACGAACTCGGATGTAGATGTGATTCAACGGGTAGTGGACGCTAATAACGTCCTTCCATGGCGCCATGATCATCACGACTTCACACAGAGGAAAGAAAGATCCTGCTTTCCAGTATTTTACCTCGGTCTTCTTTGAATTCCTTCACCGAGATCCAGTTTCCACACGCACACACACACACAGAGATACGGAGATACAGAGGGGTGATAGAGGGACCAGAACCATCTGAACTTTGAGGATTTATTCGGCTGGGAGGAGAGGAAGTAAGATTATTAAGAAGCATACAAGTCAATGGGGTCAATCAAAGAGACACGAAAACATGGAGGATGAGCGGAGAAGAGCGTGAGCGTTAGGAAGAAGTTAAGACAGACAGGTGGGAGAGACAGAAATTTTAAGACGCTGGCAGGTGAGTGGGGCCGGAAGAGGGAAAATTGAGAGCGAAGACAAAAGAGCGAGCCATTGGATTTGAGTTAAGAAAATAAAAAATAAAAAAACCCAAAAACGACAACGACAACAAAAGAGTCATGGCATGGCACTCAAGCCCACAAATAACGGCCCAGTGGCAATTGCCGGTCTGATGAAAGCCAGAGCCGACGTCAACTAAATTTCAAGTCTTCGATCTCGGGAATTTTTTCTTTTGTTTTTTTCCAGCGACCCCAGAAACTTAACTAGTTTTAAAACAAGCAATTCAACATTTTAAAGACGAAGTCGTGCAATTGGAAAAATTAATACGTATGTATAAATATGTATTTATTTTACGACATGTTTAGTATGATATAATTCAAACTTCTACTTTTATTATCGTTTTCTAGTAGAATTGATATAATATAATGTATTAGATTGTGTGATTTTCTAAGACATATGGAAAAATAAATTATTTAAAATTTCTCATTAGCTTCGTGTACTTCGATAAAAACATTCATAATATTATTATTGTTGTTTTATTTCTTCTTTTATTCTTCATAGAATTTTAATGTATTACTACTATTTTTTTTATTTTTTGGTAGATTTCCATACCATTTATACATTAATTATTTTAATATCGCTAAATTTTTGCGTAACCACTAGTATTATTAAAGTATGTAATTTTTTATTATATCCTATGATTTTTTAAAATGCTTCATAATATTTTCATGGAAACGTCTAAACGTGACTAATATTTTTATTTGCATAGAAAGATTGATTCTCAACGTGTCAAATTTTGGATAAATGGTGAAATATGACAAAAACTTAGTATTTTTAGGTGTTTTTTATTTATAAGCAATAACATAAGTTGATGTGGATGATTTGTCAAATTACATATAATCCACCAATTTAATAAATCAAATTTAAGTCAGTTACAAGATTGATACGTCGATGTTTTTGATTTATAAACGATAAAATAAATAGATGTGAATGATTAATCTGATCAGACAGAACCCACCAATTTAACAGATCAAATTAAAACCAATTACATAGGAAATTAATGAAACCATTAATAGAAACAGATATCTTTCCATGATATAATCGGTTTTGCCACAATAAATTTAATCAAAAAATAGAACAATTTGATGAATGAGAAATTCACTCGAACAAATTGAGTACTGTTTAACGTAACACTCTTCTCGGGCGTCAGCATAACCTCTTAGTCCAACTATATTTCTCATTTATGGTACCTGTAGAGAGGGAATGGTTATGTCATCCTTGAGTTGTCTTATTTTAACTCAAATGTTGGAATCGATTTGTTGAACAATAATAAACTATTCCATGATATAATAAGGGTAAATTGCTTCCTTTTGTCTTTTGTCCACGATGTAGTGTTATATTTAAGGGATCCATGAACAGGAATTATAAATGACCTCAAAGATTTTTATTCTTAATTATATTTAGTTCTTTTTTGTCCTTTAACATTTTAGTATAATATAAAGGAACTTATTTAAAAACTCTCATAAATATGATAACTAACAAAATAAAAATTGTTGATATGTACTTTGGATGGAATAATTGAGGTTGGAGGTAACCGGTAAAAAGGAACAAATGTAAGCTAAAATGAGATGTCTGAAAGTAGTTTTGGCACAACCATTCAAATATTTAAAACAATAACGGGACGTGAGAAAATATAAATACAATATATAGAGTGTCAAAATTTTAGGGTTAATATCATATTTGATACTTAAACTTTACCAAATTATTTAATTTACTATCTTAATTTTAAAATATCCAATCTACTACCTAATTACACTTTTTGTGACCATTTATACTACTCAATATAACTCCATAAATTTCCATTTGTTGATATAGATGTAATAAACACATGACACCACTAGGACATATTAACACATGGTATCTATTAACATAGCATGAAATGTTACTTGTTGTCACTACGAATTGATACGTGTCTTTACACATAACACCTATTGATGTGGTGAGAGCGGACATGTGGCAACAATTCCAATTGCCATGTGACACCACGTGCTAGCTAAAGCCACATGGATATGACCTTTTTTTTTTAAGTAAAAAAATAGTTTTTTATTCAAACTAAGGAAAGAGTCAGGCAAAATACATACTATGCATATAAGCAAAATTCTTCAAATACTACTTAAGATAACTCATATATATACAAGACTCTTTTCATGCAAATATTTTATGTGAGACTTATGAAAAAAGGATAGGAGTCTTGAAGTGTAACTTGCAATTTTTTACAAGAGAAAATATCAACTTTAACTATATTTTTCTTATATGATTCAACTTTCAATTTAAAAAAAAATATTTGCTCAATCTTAATCTATTTCATGACTTCTTTTAAATCATACAAAAATTTTTACAAAAAACCTTCTAAAACATTATTTAAATTAATGTCAAAGTGGGCTTTTCAACTATAATACATGCTTGAACCACTGACTTTGAGATAAATTTAAATCATGTTTTAGAGGATTTTTTTGTAGAAATTTTTGTATGATTTAAAAGAAATCGTAGAGTAGATTAAGATTGAGCAATTTTTTTTTTTAAATTGAAAGTCGAATCATGTAAGAAAAATTGAGTCTGAGTCAAAGTCAACACTCTTATAAAAAATTATAAGTTATATTTTAAGACCCCCATCTCTCTTTCATAAGTCTTACATAAAACATTTGTATGAAAAAAGTCTTATATATATATATATATGAGTTATCTTAAGTGGTATTTGAAGAATTGTGCTACTATGGATGGTATATACTTTACCTAATTCCTTCCATAGTTCGAATAAAAAAATATTTTTTCACTTAAAAAAAAAAGTCATACCCACCATGTAGTGATTTGAATTGTTGTTACGTGTCCACTCTCACTATGTCAATGAGTATCACATGTAAAGATATGTATCAATTTGTCCACGTAGCATTTTATGCCATGTCAGCAAATATCACGTAGTGCTATGTACCTATTACATTTATACCAACAAACAAAAACTTACGGAGTTTTATTGGATAGCATAAATAACCATGAAAAGTATAATTAGATAGTAAATTAAATAATTTAGTAAAATTTAGGTACCAAATCCGATATTAACCCTAGTTTTTAACATAAGTTTAATTATAAGGGATTTATTTTATTTTTACATAATTGAGTAATACATTAAGCCAAAACTATTACAACCTAATGGTATCACCACCAGTCTCTCACCGTGATATATTAGAATTTCAATCTCCCATTTCCTATGTTGTGACATAGTTGACAAAAAAAAAAAAAAAAGTAATGCATTGAAACATGTTTGATTACACAAACCTAAAACTAGTCGAGCTTAACTTTGGGTATACATCGCAACATCAAACTTTGAATTTTTTAAGTGAGTTCGGATTTTGAAATTTACAGTGTTCGATCCCAGTTTAGAATTTAACTTAATAAATCGAGTTTTAACAACATCACGTTGGACATAAGAACATTAACACCAGCATCCTTGGAGTCGCAATGGAACTCACTGGTGTAACGTAAAGTGTGGATATTCTTTACAAGATAGTCCCATAGTTGGGTGCATTTGTTGCCTTATACAACCAAGCTGTTGCCCAAAGTAGTTCTAAGGTACAAAAAAATTTGAAAAAACATTCAGTTTGGTTCTAAGGTTCAAATTCAAAGGACTCAGATAGTCTAATAAGTTGTTAGCTTAGTGAAAAATAGCCAAAACTGAGCTAATATCGTAGGAAATTAAGAAATCAGTAGTGAATTCAGTTACAAATATTTTAATTTATGCCTATTTTAGCGTAATTTTTGGATTTAAATGTTTTCACTCTAATTTTTAGCGTATATTATAGTCAAGTTCATCATTTTTGTACTCTTAAGTTTTCTATTTTTAGGTCATTGAAATCACTACAATACTCCATGTACAAGTGATGCATACAATTAATGATATCACCAAAATAACCGTTTAGATATATCTTTCATCAATTTTACCCCAAAATAAAATTGCTGTAGTCAATCGGCTTGAAATCTCGTTTTAGAGAATTCTCCGATACTTCCTATATCATAAAGTGCCAAACCTAGGAAGTCGTTTAATAATAGGATAAAAAATTATCACCTTCGTGGTTAGTTTCTATGCTTACATTTCCAGTGACGACTATTTTGTATATATATGGATAACAGAGAGTATGGTGTTTTTTAATTACATATACATATGATATTACGTGATCGTTGAGATATTAAAGATCGTGTATGTGAATAAGATATGGAAATTTTATCCTTAAAATTAGTGTTAAAGATAATTAGAGTTATATTGTTAACATTGGGGAATCTTGCTTCGCTTGGCAGTAGAAAAGTAAAGTAAATCACCATATGTATAACGTGCGCACCTCGTAGTTACGACTGCAGTAAAATGGACAGACCCAATGATGAAGAGTGTCGCTATATGTACGACGATACTTATCTACGAACTCAAAAACCTGTTTTATACGTAATATAATCAATGTGGACTTTGGTGCCACAGACTAATCAGATAAATATAGATATACATTACACAATAACATACAATTGAAGGTTTTTTTTTTTTAGGTGCTTCGTGTTTTACATATACATGATATGGTAATCGTCAAGATATGCAAGATTATCCTGATTGCTGAGTTATTAGTCAAAAAGCAACTTTAAGCTTGAATTGAAAGATAGACCACATGTATGGAAGTTTATTATGTTCAGTCAGCAGTTTTAAATTAAATGTTTTGCTAAAAAGATGTTTAAGACATGAAGTGATAAATACATAATTAGTTACATAACGGTAAGATTAAATGCATATTAAATATATATGGGTTCAATATATATGTGACAAGATATAGATAAAAGACATAAAAAATAATAATATGTAGAAAATTTGTAATATGATACAATTTTTCTCAGTAAATATTGTAACCCATAAAAAGAAAAATCTAGATTTATAATTGAGAAGTGAAGAAAAAATTTAATTTTAATGGATGCAATTATTGGTTTTGTGCTGTTTTAAGAGATGCACATAATAGCCTTTACACATTAAAAGGTGAATTTGAAAAATGTTATACATCTCTTTTTTGTTATTTTGGAATATTACAAGATTTATTAAGCATAAAGAAAATACAAACAATAATGAAGTTTTATCGTAGAAAAGTGATTATTTCGATCTACTAAAATAATAATCTAGCATAACATTTGATTTAAAGAATAAATAAATTATTCAATGGCAAATTCAAAAATAAAATTTAAAAAAAAAAAAAGGGAAAAGCAAAAGGCATGTGGTAATATTATAATCTCTACACATCATTTTAAGCGTCACCGTACCGTTTTCGCCCTACTCAACAACGTTGCTGCATATTGGTTATCAACGGACCCAAAAGCCATAGAAGCAGCTGCTATCTCGGCTGAAACATCGGAGCCAGGAGACTGCTGGCTCACATCGTATGGTGTCCGGGGAGTGCCCATGTCCTCTGGCCTCTCCCAGCAGTTGTGATCCCCATAAGGGTCTGCCACTTGTACAAAAACTATATTAGGAACGCTTGCGGATTTCGGAAAATAATCGGTTGCCCATCGAAACGCTTCAAGTGCATGTGCTCGGTCCGGACCCATGAATTCTCCGTATTCTAGTACACCCCAAGCAAGCATTGCTGTAGAGAATGCCATGGGGAAATTGAACTTTACGTTTTCACCTGCGTCATTGTACCCTCCGACCAAGTCAACCTGCTTAATTTGGTCAATAAGGAAAAATTCAGTGCATTTTTGCTGTTGTAAAATACATGCATGGTTACGTTACCGAAGCAGGAAGGGACACTTACGTGCACCGAATCCAGATCCGTTGCGAAGAGCAGAATCCTTCGTCCAAGTCATTCGATGACCAACTCCGCCTTCCATCAACATGATCACCACCATCCATCCCATGCAAACTAATGCCCCACCTCCATGGACGTTCAAGCTTGCTTGTTGCCATCGTCGTTGTGGTATTATGATCTTTCACCTTCCTCTTGATTTAAATTAATTAAACTGGCTATTGTATTGTGAATCCTTACAAATCGTTTATGCAGAGCAACAAAATGTAACGTTATTCATGAATCAGGAGAGAAAAGAAAATAACCAGAATAAATTCTTCATACGGTTTGTTGGACATAAAAGCAAGAAGGAAAATATAGGAATAAATCACTATAATTAGGTTTGATTAAAAAAAAGAAAAAAATTTAGTTTGGCTCCAAGGTTCGAATTCATATGGCTAGCTAGTCTATTAAGTTATTAAACCGGTGAACGTTAGACAAAACTGAGCTTATCGCAGGAAATTAAAAAATTAGTGGTGATTTTAATTCAAGCTTACTTTAGTATAATATTTTGAATTTAAATTTGTTCGCTCTAATTTTTAATATATATTCTAGTCAAGTTAATCATTTACGCACTCTAGTTCTATTTTTTAAGTCATTAATACCACTATGATACAAGTAATGCGTACAGTTATCAACAATCACCAAGTAACTATTCAGATACATCAATTATTAGCCTTGTTCCACAACTAAAGAAAATGCTTCGATGAGTTGGCTTGATGTCTTGTTTCAAAGAATTTTCCAATATTAACATTACTTGCTTGAATCGTATAGCGCCAAAAGGAACTCGTTGCAACAGTAGAATCAAAAGTTATCACGTTCTGGTTCAGTTTCTACACTCATTTCCACATATCTCATATTTCATATAAGCTTATGTCAGCCACGTTTTAGTGTTCGTGTTTAAAGAAACCCATATCTTGAAAATCTCAATCGGTGATGCGGCTTATTAACCTAAATTCATGATCCGATTTGTTGTATTTTGCATCCACATTGGACCCTTTTTATGATTAAAAATGTTATACTAAATCTATAAAATAGTTACAAATGCATAAGGAGGAAAGTGATCCTCCAATTTATATTTATGAATAAAAATAACATAATCTTAATATTTAAATATAAAATTCAAATCCGAATAAAAGTTAAATAAAACAAAGTATGATCAAATATAATAAATTTAAACATTGATTAGCTATATAACATTATCATTAAGTCGAACCATGACCAAGATATTATCATTAGTGGTAATTTTTAAATTAATTACTTTCTCTATTAGTCCTTTTGTTAGATATTGAGCATTTTATTTATTTTCTTTGTATTGTACTTATTGTATATCAGTTTCGGTTAATTAGGCTTATATAGTTAGTTACGTGCCTTTTCTTTTACTGCACATATAAATATATTAGGCCTGTAACAAACTAAGTTAGTTAATTCACAAATTCCATTCGTCTCTTAGCATCCTTTATTCTCTCCTCTTCTTTGACTTGTTGTGCTTTCTCTACGTTGCTTCAATGGTTGATCACAATCTATAAGTTTCTTCAATTCAATTGTGAGTCATGAATATGTTAGGTGATCAAATTAACTCTAATCCACTTTATGTTGACACATCTAATAGCCTTAGTATGATGCTAGGTAATGTAATTTTTGATGGATCGAACTTTCTTGCATGGAATAGATCCATTAAAATGGGACTAGTGTTAAACTAAAATTAGGTTTCATAAATGGTTCAGTTAAGAAACCTAATGAAGATTCGAAAGATCTTGTGAGGTGGAAGAGATCGAATTATATGGTTCGATGTTGGCTACTCAATTCAATGAGTAGTAATATTTCGTAGAATTATTTATATGCACTATTGGCTCCAGAGCTTTGGAGGAAGAAATTCACATGGTATCAGAGCTTTATTGTTTGTAAAGGAAATATGGACTTGAGAAAGTAATGAAGTGCTAATACATCAAAGCTTTATTGCAAACACCACAAGTTTGAATGGCATATAATAGATAAGTGTTCAAATTATAAGGTACCTTGATTATTCACAAACATAAGATCCTAAGTTTTATATGTCTGTTTTGAGTCGATGAAGGACAAATAAGGAATTAATGACAGAGCGTGTTTAGTTGCAAACATGGTGCATTTTGCCAGTAATCTTCCTTCTCTTATACATTGTTTTAGTGTGTTGAATAACAAAAGAGGTTCATGGATAGTGGATACAAGGGTCACTAATCATATGACCCCTTATCCTTGCTTATTACAATAGAAACATCATCTTCAAACACCAATATAAATTAAACTTCCCAATGGCACTCTTAAGGTAGTTTCTACTACAAGCACTATTACCTTAACACTACATATTATACTTGGAAATGTGTTTTTGGTTCCAAAGTTCACTCATAATTTGTTGTCTATTAGTAGACTTTTGCATGATCAAAACCTAACCATTACCTTTACATTTGAAATGTGTAAATTTCAGGACTACAAGACTAATATAATCATTACACAAGCAAAAGAGATGTATGGACTTTATATGCTTAGTCTTGATTCCACTGTTCATTGTACTAAAATTCCTTATAAACACTCTTCGGTTCATTCTGTTGTTCTAGCATTTTATGTTTTAGTTCATTCAAGTGATTGTAATCAAGCTAGCTTAGCTCACCTTTTACATGTTAGGCTTGGTCATACCTCTGTCACAATGCTTAAACATCTGGATATATGTTAATACATGCGTTTAGATAATTTTGTTTGTTCCATTTGTCATGAAGCAAACATACGACAACCCTTTCATCATAGCTTAACCAGATCACCATATGTTTTCCATTTATTGCATATGGACTTATGAGGACCCTATAATCTTCATTTTCCATTTATTACATATGGACTTGTGAGGACCCTATAATCTTACTTCCATCATAGGGGCAAATTACTTTCTTACCATTCTTAATGATTTTAGTCATTGCACATGGACTTATGTGATTTAATGCAAATCTTAAGTACGTAGTCTCATCAATACATTCCTTCATTATGTTCATAATCACTTTGGTGTTACACTAAAATTCATTCACATCGACAATGGATCAGAATTTATATCCTTTTCCTACAAATCCTTATGTAATAACCTTGGCATTATACATCAACTTGCCACAACTTACACACTTTAACACAATGGTAGCATTAAACAAAAACAACGTCACTTACTAAACACCACCCATACTATAAGACTTCATGCCAACTTACCTAAAGAGTTTTAGAGTGAGTGCATTTTAGCTACTACATATCTTATTACTAGAATGCCTATGTCCATATTACAATGGAAATCACCTCATGAGGTTCTACTTGACCAAAAACTTGATCACACACATTTACGCATCATTGGTTGTTCATGCTTTGCTCCTCTTATGCCTACTCATGACAAACTTGATCTTAAGGGTACTAGATGTATATTCTTAGGTTATGGACAAGGAAGGAAAGGATATAAAGTATATGATCTTGTTGCTAAGAAAATTTTCACGAGTTGTGATGTGGTTTTCTATGAACATATTTTTCCTTTTCAAAATACTACTTCCATTGCCTTATATCCATTTACTTATCCTGTACCACCTATTCTATTTGCTGATCATGCAATTCCTTGCTTATTTGATATATATACCTCGTCTCAGCTTGATGCTTGTTCTGCACCTCAAACACTTGAAACCACTTTGCCTATTGTTCTCTAATGTTCTACTAGGGAAAGACGACCTCAATGGCTTCAGGATTATGGATATAATTTTCAATACTCTACTAATGCTTGTGCTGCAAATACGTATACTTTTACCGTACACTCATCAACTACCACTCATCCTTCATTACATGATAACACATTTATACTTTTTCCACCTAATTACATTTATTCCTTAGTATAAACACCTTATTTTTGCCCTTTCTTAATTTTAGGATTTTTTCGAATAGTATAACATGTCCTAATTTAGGAAAAAATACAAAAAAAATAGAAAATTTAGAAAAGTACGAAAAAGGAAAAAAGAAAAAAATAGAAAATATCAAATTAAAAAAAAAGAATAATAACAATAATGAAAGAATTTTAAAAAGAGAGAGAAAAGAGATAAATAGAAAATAGTGAGGAAATTAAGAATTTTCAAGTAAAGTAGGCTTTTTAGGTAAATAAATTGTTTTTAGGAAAAAATATTTAGAGTTGTGCATAATTTAAATAAATAGCACTTTATTTTATAGACTTTTTAGGTTTTTATTATAAGAATAGGTTCTATTTAATTATAAAATAAAACAAGGCACAGACTAATAACCTATTGATAACACACTTTAACTAAACTTAGCATTGAAACTAGAGGTTTGGGTTTGAATCTTGCAATAGGTACAAAAATGCCTTCTACTCCTTTGAAAAAAAAAAAAACATTTGGAAACAGGGGCACACAACAGCGCGGCCATTTAATTTACAACGCACATGCAGCACTCCAACACGTGACCACACCCCAGTTTCTCCTCCAAAGGCTCGCACATATTACAGTAATTAAAAAAAAAAGTCTTACATGATTAAGCCATTTCTTGACCTGATTAAACACATTGATTAAGAGAATTTTATCAAATTAAATGCTAGAATTAAAAGAAGACATTGGATACTACGAATTGAGCCCTAAAATTTGTCCAAATTCAATCAAAATTCAATATTAATTTGGCTCCAAAAAAGTTTTAAAAAAAAAACCTCAAAATCTAACATCACCATTTACGGTCGATTTCTCCATTAATAAGCTTTTCGAGGTCATTCGAGCAAAGATTAGAACAAATAGGGACTTGTGGACTCATTTTCAAAAGGGAGCTCAATAAAAAACACTCCATACAAGTTCAAATATGAGCTTTCTCTCTTTAGTATGATTCCACTCTCTCTCTTTAGTAGCATCCTCTATGGCGGTTTCCGACGAAAACCAATACCACCATTAGCTTCCCCATACTTAAGAACACTTAATCCAACACTCCACCCATGCTCTCTACTATGCCACCCGAACGCTGCCATTAAGTCCAATGACCACCCAAATAAGTTCTGTTTGCCAAAACACTTCTCCTACCCTACCTATGTCCAATGAGAAACACATGGATTTCTCTTTTCTCGCTTGAATTGGTGCCGAAATCATTCAGAGTTGCCTCGACCAATAGCTGTTGAAGTTAAAGCCGACTTAACCCGTCGTATCCCTCTAGTTCGAATTATTTTAAGCTTCAATTTTTATATCTTTTTTTTTGTTTATTTATTTTTCATTTGTTTTATCTCCAATGTAATTGTAAGCAAAAGAAAAGGGAAAATGAAAGAAAAATTTAAAAAAAGAAGAAGAAGAAGAAAAAGAAGAAAAAAATAGATAGGTTTAGTTTATTTTATTTGGTGAAACACAAAAAGAAAAAAATATATATATAAATAAATAAGTAAAGTAAAATAAGGAAAATAATAAAAAGAACTTTTTCCTTACTTAGATAAATTATTTTCTCAAATAAATAAAAATAATTAATCTTTTTCTAAAACTAGGGCCCTATTTAGAATTTCCTAAAAATAAGAATACTAAATTAGAACACTTTCCTCTTAGATGTGTTTTCTTAAAAAAAATTAAATGGCTAAAATACTTAAAATTGGCCATTTTCAAAAGTTAAAAGAAATCAAATCACTTAAATTTTGTCAAGCGAATTACAGAAGTCTGATCCCGATCAATGGATACTTAAGCACCCATATATATGAGGCGACTTAAATTATGAAAAAAAAAAATTCCTCTTTAGTAAATAATTCTTTAAATTCTTATTTTTTATAAATAATTTCAGTTATTGCTTGTAAATAGACATTATTGTTGAAATGGTAATTGAAAAGTAAAATTAAATTTGGAAAAATTAAAAGTGATACCCAATAGGGGTTTAATAAGATAACCCTCAGACTCAATCTTCTTGTTTTCAAAAACTGTTTTTAGAAATTGGTTTTTTCAAGTGGATCAATGGCTAGGTTAAATCGGTCCACTCAATCAATTTAACCTAACCTTCTTTTTCTCAATTCCGATCGAGTGGCAACTACAAAGAATTTTTCAAAATATGTTTTAAAACCGAGTTTTTCTTAACTCCTAGTCAAAAGTTAGTGTTAAATAAGTAAAAGTTTAATATTAATCGGGTTAAGAAAAATTATAAAAAATCAAGAAAAAAATTAGGTTCAACAGTTTGGCGATTTCACTAGGGACATAAAAAAGGTTAGCCATCTATCTTTCCAAATTCAAAATTAGTTTTTTAAAATCACCTTTATAGACACCTAACTTTTACCTCTCTATAGTTTTTTATTTTTTTTACAAAAAGGGTCCTAATTCAAAAATAAAAATAATAAACAAAAAAATTAATAAAAGATAAAAAAATAATGAAAATTAACAAATGATGAAAATACCAAAAAAATAAGAAAAGGAAAAATTATGAAAATTTTGTAGATTTTTAGGAAGTAACTTATATTAGGAACAAATAATTTTAGTTTTAGCTTAGTACAAATAATTATTTTAGGGAATCGCGTAGTTTAAGTATAATTTAATTGTATTGAATGTCAAAGCGTAGGCCAACGGCCTAGCGGATAAGTATTGAAGTATTAGATTAGACATAATTTGAGATCTTAGGTTCGAATTTCATTAGACACTTAGGTATCTTTTATTTCAATCTTTTTATTTTTATAAAAAAAAAACGAGTTGAACGCGGAAAATTCATCTCTAATAAAAATTATTTGAATCTAATTTGATTAGATTTGGATTGATATGAAGGATTCGAATCTAATTTAATTAGATATAATAGATTTAATTTGATATGATCTTATTTAGTTTTTATAAATACAAAAACTCCGAAAAAGAATAAGGATCCTCTCGTTCGTCCAACAAAATCAGTAATTGTCGCACAGCAGCAAGCCAAACTGAATTTCTACACCAACTTGACGCCATAGCGGACCATCTCCTTCATCAAAACAACAAACACGCAACTCACACAAACATACTACACGAAGGCTGCCATCTCTGTTCCAAGCCGACATTTAAACCAACCTTACGCTGGTTGCCACCATCCAACACTGCAGTCCTTGTCGTACAGATTACCGTAACAGCGGTACAGGTAGGATAGTTCTCACCGAGTATTGATTAGCCTATAATTGCAACAGTAACATAAGGCGAACAGCAGCATGACTAGGCAACTGCAGCAGTAACACCAGGCAAACAATAGCACGACCAAGCGAACAACAGCAACACTAAGCGAGCAGTAGCATGACTAAGCAAACAGCAGCAACACCAAGCGGATAGTATTAACACCAGGCAATTGTAGTAGTAACATCAAGCGAATAGCAGCATGACCAAACGAACAGCAGCAACACCAGGCGAACAGCAGCAACACCAGGCGAACAGCAGCACGACCAGGCGAACAGTAGCAACACCAAGTGGATAGCAACACCAGGCGAACAGCAGCAACACCAGGAAAACAGCAGCAACACCAGGCGAACAGCAGCACGACTAGGCGAACAGCAGTAACACCAAGTGGATAGCAACACCAAACGAACAACAGCAACATCAGGCGAACAACAACACATTCTAGACAATAACAACACAACGCATGATTCTATACTGTCTTAACGCCACTGCATACACATTCACCCTCATCGTCGATAGCCAAGATGAACCACGTTCCATAATCCATACACAAATCTACACGCGACGACCATAGTCGTCTCTACATCACCAAAACAGTAGAGTGCGTACGACAGCGATACCCCACGCGATTCTCACGTCTCGTCCAATACGTCATCACTGTCTTCTCCATCCACAAACAACACTGGGTACAACAAACACTACACCGACTCCAAACCAGCGATATAACACACTAATCACGACCACCGTGATACGAGCACGGCTTGCATCAACGACATACTCACCGTCAAGCTGCATATACAACTTCATAGATTTCTTCACCACGGAGTGGACACAAATAGGTAAGGCTTGGTCTTCTTCAATTTTTTATTATTATTTATTTATTATTATACTATCAGTATTATTGTTATTTCATTAGATCCTTAGTTATTTATGGTGATGACAATATATATGAGTAGGTATGTATATATTAGCTTAGGTGATTTTTTTAGTATTAGTTTTCTATTATATAGATAAGTATATTATATTTTATTTATGTAGATAGTTGTTTAATAGTAATATTATACAGATATATATGTGTGTGTATGTTAGCTTAAGAATTTTTAGGATTAATTTTTTTTAGAATTCTTTACATAGAAAACTATATTTAAAAATAAATAAAAACTCCCTTTTCTAAAAAAAGTTATCGAACTTGTAGAAGAGCTCAAGAAATAGGACCCTTTAGCTTTTATTTGAATAAATTAAATTGATAACAACATAAACCTGGTCGATTTTCAAAGTTAAAATAAATCAATGCACTAAATTTTTTTTGGAAGAACTATGATCGTCTGATCTCGGCTAGCGGGTACATAGGCATCTTTGGAGTGACAATAAAATATGTAGAAACTTAGGTCCTTTTTTCTCTTTTTTTTTATTTTATTTATTTATTTTCAAATATTATAATTAGATGAATAATCCTAATTTCGGTAAATAAATAGTAGTACCCGTTAGAGTTTAATAAGTTAGCCCCCGAACTTATAACTCTCTGATTCATCATTCATAATTGAAATAAAAAACCGGTAGCCAAATTGTAATCAATCTATCCAATTAGTTACGGTTTCTTTTCTTTTCTCGACTTCGATCGGATGGCTACTCCAAAAATTATTTTCAATAAAAAACCAGAATTTATCAATTTTTTTAGTTGACGATTAATATTAAATGGGTTAGGGTTTAGTATTAATCGGAAATGGGAATATTAATTTTAAATAAAAGAAAAAAAACAGGCTCGACAACCTTATTAACTGTAATTTATTTATTTGTTTGTTTGCTTATTTACTGGCAATTATTTTCTACATTTATATATGGTTATACTAAATTTTTTACTTTCTATATCATATTTGTATTGTAGAAACTATCAAACCTGGACCGTATTAAGACCATAAAGGGGAGGTTCCATCGTGTAGGCTTCAAGTGTTATAGTATAACCACTGCTTGAGATTGATTAGGTCACCCTCACTTAAGCTTAATATGAACAATGAAGGCGTTTTTTAAAAAACGAGTAAGGTCATAAAACTTAAGGACTTTTAGAACCCGACCTAATTACATGTATTTCCCTTAAAACTTTGAGTTAATACATTACTCTTAAATTGAAACCCTACTAATATTTGAAAGTTTTTGGAAATATAATCATTCTTTAAAAAAAAAATTAAAAATCAAATCAAACAGTAGGGTTACAACTTAATGGATAATGTATTAACCCAAACAATCCTAACATCTGCATATTTCCACCTACATTCTTTTATCTCATTAATAACTGATTCTTGGCTTTAAAATGTTTAGGCATAAAATGGCAAATAACTAAGCAAATAATCAGAGAACTAATAAGTTTCCAACATCCCTAAAATTTGTGAGCAACTACTAAATGATGAAATTACCTATCTAAAGGAGAAACTCAAGTGCTCTGAAGCTTACAACCAGGTCTTAAGAGCCCTTTTAAGACAAGTCATTGGAGAAACACATCAAATGCTAAAGGACCTTAGAGCTCATCTACTTAACTTAGTTTAAGGTTTTTCCAAAATTCATATCTAGAGAGCATAGAATAAATGTCAAGTTTGAAGAATAAGTGTTAAGCCTTCTTCCTTTGTTTTATGTACTTTGATTCTTCAAAATAATAAAAGTTCTCTTTTAATTTAACCTTCTTCATTCTCTAGTATTTCTCTCTTTGTAAATAAATGCTTTAAGATAACTCATCTAACCATTCTCATCTACCTAAAAAAAAGAATTTTAAAAAAAGGGAAAAAAGAAAAGAAAAGTTTCTAATTAGTAAAGAATTATTCCAATTAAGTACACATAGCTGATTACAAGATCGCTTACCTAGAGAACATGGTACATAAAATGGCCTAACAATAGCAAATCTTGTTCCTGATAATCACCACTCTTCAAATTTCTTAAGATTCAAACCTGGAAAAGAGACTTTTAAACCTAGAAGAAAAAGTAGCGACACTACAAAAGAATATTATAGATTTGGAAATGGTAATGGGCTCGATACTTAGAAGATTTCAACACTCAACATTTAATACTAATCAAATATCGATAAGCCCAAATAATGAAGGTGGCCTAAGAAGAAAAGAGCTAAGGATAAGTGAGGAAAAACAAGCCAAGCGACTCGGTGGAGACAATTCACTCAACTAAAGATCTCAATGACCAAAATATTTCATCATCTAATGGAAGCAAGGATCATAGCCTGTGAAGCCCCTAATCCGAATTACAAACCATACAGCTTTGACCAAGAAGCATGATGCGACTATCATATGAGTTAAAAGGGGCATTCTACTGAAAATTGATTGAGATTGAAAAACAAGATTCAAGATCTAATTAATGCTAAGGTTATTCAGCTAGAACTTTAACAAGTTAGTCCTTCTTTAAGTCATGAGTGTAGTTCAACTGAATTGCCTAAAGCTCAAATCCTTTTGAGTATACCAATACCTTATGACAAGCTCATAGGTTGTCTTAAGTAATTGGATACTTAAATGGAGTAAGTTAAAGTAGAGGTAAAGAAGAATCAAGTTATTTTCTATAAAGTCTATCATAGACTCATAAAAAGATTTTTTTGAATAGCTTTATAATGGCTAGAATAAAATTATCTTATTGATGGCCTTTTTAATTAAGTGATTGTAATTTGATTAACATTAGGGCAAATAAATTCTTCCCTGAGGAATAGGTAACTCACTTTTAAAAGGTTTAGAATGAAGAGAGGCAAACTTCATCCCATACATTAACCTCTAAACACACTTTGAGATTTTTATCGACATTAGGGTAAGGGCATTTTAAACTCATTCCTTAAAGGAGGTCAATTTTGAATTTGATATACAGATTAAGGTATAGTTAGGCATTTATTTTCAAATCCCAAACATAACTATCCGTAGTTAACCTCGTATGACCAATTTAAAGAATTTTCAAATTTAAACCCTATCAATACCTACCTTACAATGGGGTAATTCGGAGGTTAGAGTCACTGATTAGGAGATAATGATAAAATTGGTTTGTGCTTGTTTAAATAACATTAATTCAAAAAACGACTTTTATTTCTGAGAAGTTATTTTTCTTTGAAATGAAGAAAAGTCAATTTCTTTTCAAACACCTCAAGTTTATATGAGCCCATGCACTATAAATCTATAGAGCTAGAGCTTTGAATATCTTTAGGGATGACCACTCTTAAGGCTAAAAGAATAAGGCAAAGTAAGTAAAAGAAAAAAGAAAAAGAAATAATAAAGAGAAAGGCTTGAAAATTGGTTTTTCTTTTTTTTAAAAAAAAAAACCCAACTAAAGAAAGCTTAAAAGACATAAGGCCCATAATTAAAGCCCAAACATTCTTAAAAAACATAAAGCTCTTATGTCCATTTTTCATCTTAAGAACAAAAACCATACTCATCTATCCTTAATCACAAACTCAAAAGCCCCATTTATCCATCACAAACACAGAGCTTCCCCACCCTCACCTAATAAAAGGTCTTCTAATCACAAGAATAATTTATCCTAAATGAAAATTGTTTTTGAAACTGAGGCAAGCACAAATCTAATTTTTTCTTAAGGTTCTTGACTTGAATACTTAGGTTAATTAAGTAAATATTTTAAAATAAGCCTTCTCTTTAGTCCTCTTTAAAACCCTTTTGACTAAAAGCTTAAAGTCACAATATTAAATCGAAAAAGGCCTAACAGGATGATTGAGGTGTATCACTTGCAAAGCCGACTATAATTTTTGGGACTGTAGTTAAGGGTTTAATTTGGACTAAGAGTTCACAAAGAATTTCTCTTCAACTAAATTAGTCATGAGTTACCTTTTTCCTTAAAAAAGGAGTGTTTGAAATCACAAGGGCTCACCAAGCAACTCAGCATCAAGGTCAGGAAAAATATAAGAGACCCCATGTGATTATCAAGGGAAGGTTTTTACCTGTTAGCAAACTTTCAAAGAAAGGAAAAAAAAAAGGACAAAAAAAGAAAGAAGAAAAAAGAGAGAGAAAGTAAAGGCTTGTTACAAATCTTTGTTCTAAGTCCGTATCAACTCAAGTGACAAAACTTTCAATTCACGTCACTTACTTTTTTTCCAATAAGGTCACATTTTTTAAGTTGACCACATTAGTTTGAGTCATTCTCGTTGATGAAGTTTTTTTTTTATTTATTTATGTCCATCAAGGGGCCTATCCCTAATGTCTCTTTTGCCATAAATCGTTTTTACCAAATTTTTTATCTGTAAATATTTTTTCAAGTTAGGAAGTTTTTCAAACTAATCGCATCCCTCTTTTTGATTTTTCAATCTCTTATACTTTATTTAAGGTCCTAACTAACTCTGAGGGTGCTACCCTATCTTTAATCCTATTTTAAGGTTCTAGCTAGCTCTTAAAGGCATTGTCCTAACTTGTATTTTTTATTTAAGGTTCTTGTCAGCTCATAAAGTATTACCCTGATTCATTGCTTCTATTTAGAGTTTTAGCAAGCTTATAGGGCGCTTCTCCTTTAGTCTCTCCTTCTTAAGATTTTAGCAAGCTCGCAAGGTACTTCTCTTCACCAATTTCTTTCTACGAGCCCATAAGGTGCTTCTCAGCGATTTTTTTTAAGCGAGTCCATTAGGTGGTTCTCTTCATCAATTTCTCTCAAGTAAGCCCATAGGCTCTTCTCTTCACCAATTTTTTTTTTTTTTTTGGGCAAGCCTATGGGATGCTTCTCTTCACCAATTTTTTTAGCAAGTCCATAGGGCGTTTCTATTCACCAATTTCTTTTAGTGAACCCATAAGGTACTTCTCTTCATCAATTTCTTTTAACGAGCCCATTAGGCGCTTCTCTTTACGAATTTCTTTAGTTAACCCATAGGGAGCTTCTCTTCATCGATTTCTTTTAGCGAGCTCATAGGATGCTTTTCTTTACCAATTTTTTTAGTGAACCTATAAGGCGCTTCTCTTATCAATTTCTCTCAAGTGAGCCCATAGGATGCTTCCCTTACCAATTTCTCTCAAGAGAGCCCATAGGGTATTTCCTTCCATTACCGATTCCTTTCAACGAGCCTATAAGACGCTTCTACTAAGTCAATTTAGGGTTACTGGTCTCCTAAAGATGCTTTAGCTTACTTTGGTGAGCTCAGATGAGCATAACCAGATTTTCCAAATAAATTCCAATTTAGAGTTACTGGTCCCTTAGAGACGCTCCTACCTAAATTAGTAAGCTAAGGAGAGTATGACTAGGTTTTTTCCAAATCAATTTCAATTTAGGCTTACTAGTTCCCTATAAACACTTCCGCTTAAGTTAGTGAGCTCTGAAAAGCACAACCAGATTTTTCCAAATCAATTCCAATTCAGGGTTGCTAGTTCCCTACAAATACTCCTGCTTAGGTTAATGAGTTCAAAAGAGTACGACTAGGTTTTTCCAAATAGATTCCAATTTAAGGTTGCTAGTCCCCTAGAGACATTCCCACTTAGGTTAATGAGCTTAGAGCTTAGAAATGCACAACCAGGTTTTTCTAAATCGATTCCAATTTGGGGTTGCTAGTCCCCTAAAGGCACTCCCACTTAGGTTAGTGAGCTCAGAAAAGAATGATTAGGTTTTTCTAAATCGATTCTAATTTAGGCTTACTAATCCCCTAAAGACACTCCCACCTAGGTTAATAAGCTCAAAAGTGCATAAATAGGTTTTTGTAAATCGATTCTACTTTAGGCTTGCTAGTCCCCTAAAGATGCTCCCATCTAGGTTAATGAGCTTAGAAGTGCACGAGTAAGTTTTTCCAAATTGATTCCAATTTAGAGTTGCTAATCTCCTAGAGATGCTTTTGCTTAGGTTAGTAAGCTTAGAAGAGCATGACCAAGTTCTTTCAAATTGATTCCCATTTAAGGTTGCTAGTCCCCTAGAGATACTCTTACTTAGGTTAGTGAGCTAAGAAGAGCTCGACCAAATTTTCCAAATCAATTTAGGGTTGCTAGTCCCCGAAAGATACTCCCGGCTAAAGTACTGAGCTCAAAAGAGCATAATTAAGTTTTCTAAATCAATTTAGGGTTACTAGTTCTCAAGAGACACTCCAGCCTAGATTAATGAGCTCAAAAGAGCATAACTGGGTTTTTCCAAATCTATTTCAATTTAAGGTTGCTAGTCTTATAAATATGCTCCCACCTAAGTTAATCAACTCGGAAGGGCATGACCAAGTTTTAAATCAATCTTTTTAGCCATCTCCTAAGGGATTAAACATTTCTAAACTCACTCAATTAACTCTTAGAGTACCTTCTCTCTCTTTAACCCTCCACTAAATCCTTAATAGACCAAACCTAGGATGACTAGTTAGTTTTAGCACTTCTTAGAACAAGTTCACCTCTTAGGGCAAAAGTACTATCTCTTTTGTTTTCATATCAAAGTTTTACTCGAACTTTACCGTAAAGAGGAACAGTTATAGACACGTTATTTTTGCCTTACTCTTAATTTTAGAGTCTTTTAGAATAGGGTAAGAGGTTTTAATTTAGGAAAAAGTAAAAAAAAAATAGATTTTTTTTTAAATGGAAAAAAGAAAAAGATATAAAATATAAAATTAATAAAAAGGATAATAACAATAATAAAAGAATTAAAAAAGAGAGAAAAGAGATAAATAGAAAATAGTGAGGAATTAAAGAATTTTCAAGTAAAGTAAAGTATACTTTTTAGGTAAATAAATTCTTTTTAGGAAAAAATATTTAGAATTATGCATAATTTAATCAAATAGCACTTGATTTTATAGGTTTTTAATTGCCTTTTTTTATGAGGATAGGTACTACATAACTATAAGATAAAATAAGGTACAGGCCAATGGTTTATTAATAATGCACTCTATTTAAACTTGCCATTGGAACTAAAGGTTTGGGGTTTGAATCTTGCAATAAGTATAAAAAGTACCTTTTACTCTTTTAAAAAAAAAAATAGAAATAAGGGCAGGGAACAGTGCACCCATTTAATTTACAACGTGCGCATAGCACGTGACCATGCCTCAGTTTCTCCTCCAAAGGCACGTGCATACTGTAATAATTAAAAAAAAAAAATGATTCTTGTGTGATTAAGTCATTTCTTGACCCAATTAAAGACATTAATTGGGAGAATTTTATGAAATTGAATGCTGGAATTAAAAGAAGACATGGGATATTATGAATTAAGCCCTAAAATTTGTCTAAACTCAATCAAAATTCAATATTAATTTGGCTAAAAAGAAAGTGAAAAACAATCAAAATTCGACATCACCATTTACGGTCAATTTCTCCATTAATGAGCTTTCTAAGCTGATTTAAGTAGAGATTAGTATAAAAAGGGACTTGTTGATTCATTTTCAATAGAGAGCTTGATAAAAAATACTCAATACAAATTTAAATCCAAGCTTTCTCTCTCTAACACAATTTCATTCTATCTCTTTGGTAGCATCCTCTACGGTAATTTCTAACGAAAACCAATACTACCATTAGCTTCCTCGTACTTAAGAATTCCTAATCCAACACTCTGCTCATGCTCAGTTAAGAAAAATCGTAGAACATAGGAAAAATCAAGCTCAATACTTGGCTAATGTATTAATTGTTCCTAAACCCTCTTTGATAGGAATTGACCTAGAACACTCTTCAAATCGAGGCTAACTTATTCTAAGTCAAGGCCGACTTAGTATACCTAAGGCCAAGCTGATGCTAGAATGTCGAGAAAGGAAGGACAGACAACTTAGCAACAATTTTGTTGGCTGATGAAGAGACGAGAGGTTAGATAGTTGGGGTACTAAGTCTACAGACCAACTCGACACGATACTATGAATGTAGTGCCAACTAATCCTAGAGCTCAACAACTGTGAGTCAACCTCACGACTAGCTTGGCTAAGCAGTATAAGACCTCAGCGACTTCTACCCAAACCAGGATATCCAATTACCAACCTCACCTAGTTTGGATCATACTTATTTCAAGATAGCTTAGGTGACCTACATGGTGACCTCCCTATTAAACGCCTTGTTTAGCACTATTTCGTACACTTGTAAATATTTTCCTTATTTTAATCGTAAGCCCAATCTTTAGGGTTTTAAGGCCTTATATATTATTATAATTTTGTTACTAGGGTTTAATATTTACTACAAATAGCCAAATCTCGTAAGTAACTGAATAATTACCTTCCATATTAAGAATTGAAGTGAGTATTCTCAGGAGCCTTATGTCTCTCGTAAGCTTAATTAAGCCGAGCTTAATTATTGAGTGATATTTCCTCTTTAATCCTCAGTACACTCTTATCATTCCTCTTCACACGATTGCGGTGAACCCTTTCACTTAAACAAGTTAATGAGCTGCATTTAGCCCTCATTTGAAACTCAAGCCTTAAGTTGGTTTTCATGAGTCGTTTCGAAATTAATTTCAAGCTTAATCCCTAAGTGTATTTGTGTCTTGGTGCGTAGTATCCATACATGTTCACATCCTAAACCCCATTCCACTTACTGATTTCTCATTTCTATCAAATTCTAAATACCCATTTGTAGTTCATGCTGTTGCATACTCCGAATCGTTTCACTCTTATTATTCAAAAGTTGTAAAACATCAAGAGTAGGTTGATATAATGAATTTAGAGCTTGAAGCTCTCAAAAAGAATAATACATAGGACCTTACAGATTTGCCTAAAGGGTATCGAACTTGATTTTTCTTAGTTTTATAAACTAGTCTTTTTTAAACTAATCAATATTAAACCCTAGCCATTTACTATTGATCCTTAATTAAGGTTTAAAGAAAACTCGTTTTTTTATTTTTGAAAATAGTTTGGAGTTACCACTTAACCAAAGTCGGGAAATGGTTTAGGTTAAAACCAAATAGGTAGATTTGGTTTTCATTTAGATACTGGTTCATGTGGAATAAATCGATTTTTTAAAGAAAAGGTTTTTGAAAAACCAGATAAACAAGTTAAGGGTTAGATTCTTTAAACCCTTACAAGTACCATCTACTTTCCAAATTTAGATTTAATTTCTTGAAATCGTCTTTTAAAATTACCCTATAAAATGAATTTTAATCAATCATTAATTTAAATTGCATAATTGAAACTAAAATAGAAAAAATAATTTTTTCCTTTTTTACGTTACTTTAAAGGTGTTTACGTACCCGCTATTCGAAATAAAACGTATATAGTTCTTTTAAAAAAATTTAAGCAGGTTAGTTGATTTTTATTTTTTAAAAGAAGATTAGGTTTATATTTTTATCCGGTTCTATTTATTTAAGGAAATTCTTCTAAAGGGTCCTTATTGGGGTTTATATTTTGAAAGTTTTAAAAAAAAAATCCTAATTTGGAAAATTACGTTTATTTATTTTTAGAAAGTTGATTTTCTAAGTGGTAAAATAATTTTTTATTATTATTTTCCTTATCTTTCATTTATTTATTATCTTTTCATTTTCTTACTTTTTAAAAATAAATAAATAGAAACTAAACTTCACCCCCTTCTTTTCTTTCTTTTTCCTCTCTTCTTTTTTTTTCTCCTTTTTTTTTTGGTTTTCTTCTTTTTCTTTTTTATTATACGTTCTCTCTCTCTCTCTCTCTTTTTTTAACTGATTGTTATTACAACAAAAAAATACAAAAACAAAACAAAACAAAACAAACAAAACGATTACAAAAAGGGTTAGACCAAGCTTGCAGGTCAAATCGATTTGGACATGAGTCAAGTGGCCGAGTTGCATATGGTTCAAGTTGGGCCATGCATAACAATTGCTTCAGGATGCATCTGGAGCAGATCTAAGCACCAATTCATCGAGGAAATCACATTTTCATGTGATTTAGATTGGGGAATGGGGGTATAGGCTAAGTGTTGTGACGTTTGGGCAATGTTTTAGTGATTTTCGAACGTGATGGTCGACAATGATTAATGGTTGTCACTGTGGGTGGTTGCCGAAGGGACGAAAGAGGAGTAGCTTTAGGTTTGGGGGTGCTACAAGCCTTATAGTGTAGTTAGTTTAGCTCGATGCAGGGGCTAAAGCGATGTCTCAAGCTTTGGATTACAGTAGTTAAGGTTTGAATTTGCTACAGTGGTCAAGACGCTAAGGGCAAAGGCGGAAGGCAACATATGCAGCGTTAGACAACTGTCGAAGTGGGGAGTCTAGCTAAGGTAGTTGCACGCTTTGAAGGTAGCTACGAAGAGAGAATTGAAATGAGAAAGAGACA
The DNA here is from genome assembly GCA_024138005.1 of Lumnitzera racemosa. Classification (NCBI taxonomy): domain Eukaryota; kingdom Viridiplantae; phylum Streptophyta; class Magnoliopsida; order Myrtales; family Combretaceae; genus Lumnitzera; species Lumnitzera racemosa. The sequence goes on from JAMXBC010000011.1 coordinate 65,781,608, forward strand.
TTCGAAAATGGGTAAGGGAGGGATTGAAACTAAGAATTGGTTGATTTTATCGTCAAAACAAATTCCCAAAACCTCTTTTATACTAAATACAACTTAGTAAGCAAGGAAGGTTGAAAATCGGATTTTTCACTATCTATATAAATGCCAAAATATATGAATTTAGATGTGTTCTTGGACTCTATTCGAAATAAGCCGTGTCTAGATTGCAATTTTGCTACTAATTAGGTGAAAGTGTAATGCAAAGTAGCTTAAATTTGGAGTTAAAGTAGACTAATTGGAGAGGAAAGCGTGGGATTTCTAGGGAAAGAGCGAGAAAGGGGAGAAAGAGAAAGGAAAGGGAGAGAAAAGGAGCTAACATAGTGCTACATTAGCCGTGTCGTCCAATAGCCATGTACCACATGTCCTGAAAGATACATGGCTAGTGACATGGCTGACATGTGTTGACCACCTGGGGACACGTATCGAGCTATGTAGTCAATAAGTGTCATGTAGTGCACATATGTAGCATTGCCACATGTTCCACAATAAACACGTAGTGTAATGACATCTTGGCACGTGGCAACATGTGCTGTATGTGTTGTAAGAGAAAAAAACAAGACATTTTAATGTTTTTGGTAAGATTCAAACCTAAGACCTCAAGTTAAACTCAACACTGATGTTCAAGTACTTATTCATTAGGCTGTTAGCCTATGCCTTATGTATATGTGTAATTAAATAAGGTTAACCTAGGTTAGATTTGAATCTAAATCTAGGCTCAACGCTCTTCCCTCATTGAATAAAAACTCATTATTGAAAAACTTATTCAAAATTCTTGAATTTTCTGATTTTTCTAAAAAAAATTATTTTTTGTATTTTCTAAATTTTGCTTATTTTTTTGTAATTTTCTAAATTTCATATCTTTCTAAAAAAATTATCTTTTCTAATTTTTTTTTGTCAATTTTCCATTTTTTTGCAGTTTTCTAAATTTTCTTTTTTTTTTGTGCTTTTTCCTAATTTTAAACCATTTATCCTATTCTAAAAATTTTGAAAAAAATAATATGGGGACTAAAATGAGGTGTTTATAAAGAAAAAAAAAAGCCATTGGGTCTAAATAAGTGTAGAGGTAAAGTTTAAGCCTAATGGAGAAGTTGAATGATATAAGGCTAGACTAGTTGCTAAGGGTAATAAACAAGTTGAAGGGGAAGATTTTATTGATACTTTTTCTCCAGTCACCAAGCTTAGCACTATATGTATTTTGTTAGTAGTAGTTATAGCTAAGGGTTGGCATTTGTTCTAAGTTGATATCAATAATGTGTTTCTTCATTGAAATCTTAATGAAGAAATTTATATGTAACATCCATGTGTTATTTCAAAGCTCTTCTACATCAAGTTTGCAAGCTCAAACACTCTTTATATGGGCTTAAGCAAGCATCTTGACAATGGAACATTGAAATTTCCAAATTTTTACTTGATCAAGGATTTGTTTAGTTAAAGAGAAATTATTCATTGTTTACTCATGTTAGGTTCGATGAATTTGTTGTTGTTGTTCTTCATGTTGATGATATGTTACTTACAAGAATAAGTGATACATTTATTGTTAATTTGAAGTCACGATTGCATTCTAAGTTTACAATTAAAGACTTAGGACATACAAGATTCTTCTTAGGACTTGAATTGTGCTATACCAATTCAAGTATTCTTATTAACCAACGGAAGTTTATCATGGATATCCTATCTGATGTTAGGATGACTGATGCAAAGCTTACTATGACTCCAATACTAATTAGGTGTAAACTTGATGATTCTTATGGAGATCTACTACCAGATCCTTCCTTTTATAAACACTTATTGGGACAATTGCAGTATTTGACATTAATAAGGCCAGACATCTCCTTTGTTGTCTATCACCTTAGTAAGTTCATGTCTTCCCTTCGTTCTATACATTTGCAAATTGTATTTCATTTGCTTCGATGCATTAAAGGAACTTCTTCTCTTGGTCTCTTTTATTAAACCACTAATTCTTTATCCCTCCTTAGTTATTCATATTCTAACTGGGGTGCTTGTCTAATTGATTGCAAATCTATTAGTTGATATTGCGTTTTGTTGGGTACTGCCTTAATCTCTTGGAAAACTAAGGTAGAGTTTGGTTATAAGAACTAGGTTGAACAAAGAGAACTGGACAGGATAAGTATAAGAAAGGCTGAACAGCATAAATTTATTATACCATGTTTGGTTTCTACAGTATTGGACAACAAATTTTTATTAAAAAATTAATTATTTATATAATTATTTATATTGTAAAATAAATAATTTTTTGTAATATTTTATAAAAATAATATTCATAAATTCAATATTATAACATTGAGGGATATTTTTAACAATGAAGAATATTTTTTATTTTTGTTTAGTGAATTCAATTTATGTGCCATGCTATAGATGGAATAAAATTTAGTCATTTTATTTAGTTCATCAGCTTAGTTTTTGTCCAATCATTTAACAAGTTTATAAACTAAACATAGGACAAAATTTTTTATCCAGTCCAATACCATGAAAATTACACAACCAAACGCTACCTAAAAAACAACGAATAGTCTTATATATCCTCTGCTGAGTCTAAGCATAGATGCATGGCTACTATGACTAAAGGGCTTTCACGAGTCTTTTACATCTTACATGATCTTGGTGTTGAGGTTACACTCCCTATTTCGTTGTGATGTGACAACCGCTCTGCACAACTTATTACCACCAATACATGTTTGCACAATCGGACAAAGCACATTGTTATAAATATTCATTTCACTCAAAATCAAGTCATGGCAGGATTTTTACATATATTCATTTTCCATCGAGTTTGTAGGTTGCAAATTTGCTTATAAAGCCCATAACAAAGCCTACTTTACATTTCCTTTTTGCTAAGTTGGACCGTTGTATGACACCAACATGAAGGGCGGCGGGGCGGCAGGGGGGTAGGGGGGGGGGGGGGGCGGGTGGTGTTAGATATTGAGCATATTATTTATTTTCTTTGTACTGTACATATTGCATTTCAGTTTCAATTAGTTAGGCTTATACAATTAGTTACATATCTTTTCTTCTATTGCACATATAAATATATTAAGCCTGTAACAAACTAAGTTAATTAATTATTTTTCACCAATTCCATTCGTCTCTTTGCATCCTTTATTCTCTTCACTTCTTCAACTTGTTATTGTACTTTCTTTATGTTGCATCAATGGAGGATGAAATTCACATCTTCAAGAGAGTTGATCAACGATTTACATCTAAGAAATTATATTAGTAAAAAATAAATCACTTTGAGATTTTTATAAAATAATTTGGTCTATTACTTTTTCCTTTCAATCCTTTACACATAAAGGGCTTTTATAGTTTTTGACTTCATTAAGTCATGATCTTAATAAAAGATTTGACCTCTAATACTAAACACGGATTTCAAAAGTATCATAGTTATTGATATACTTAAGATATCACATGTCACTCCTATAAACTGCACTAAGATAGGCAGTTATCTATCTTAAGATCTAAAAAACCACCATGAAAATTAAACATACCAGGAAGAAAAAAAGATACTTATTGAGAAAGCAAATATTAAACATAAGGGTAGTTAACCTTTAAAATTTGAAGGAAAAAGATAATTACCATTTGAACTCTAAAGATGAAGTTGAAGGATAAAGCACTGTAGAATAAAGCCTCAAGCCTATAGCACTACTTGAGATTAGAAAGAAAAGAAAACTTAAAGACTTGAAGTAGAAAGTAGAAAGTCACAAACATATGATAAGTAGGTTATGCTAGGTGAGTTCTTCAAAGTTTTTAAAAGCTTGTAATAGAGTCATAACTATTAGTTTTTCATTAACAAAGGACTCTTTCACAATGAGGATTGTAATAGAATAAGAAATAAATGTTAGAACTCAATTTTTTAAAAAAGGTAAAGTTTGAGGATTAAAAGTATAATTTTCTTTTTTTTTCTTGTTTATCATTTGTTATTTTTTCTAACAAAAAATAGAGATTACAACTTAATAAATGCAAACAACTAATCATGTTATTAGGTAATTATCTTATTACAAATATAATCATTATTTATATTTTTTCAATTTATAAATGTATAATAATATACTAACTAGTTTTACATAATATAATTAAATAAAATGTGATAATTAATTGTATTCACTAGTGTTCATTTAATTTAGTAATTAAAATAAATATCAAATAAGTTCTACAGTTGCTTAATTAACACTTGTCCATCCCTCCCCACCACAAACACATGTTATATTAATAACATTAACATATAATTGTAAAAGTAAGATCAGGTATTTATCCAAAAACCTCAAAACAATAAAATACAAGTCACTTATTTGCAAAATTCCGAAGGCCTTATATGTTTGTGCGATTTTCCCTAAAAAGAAAAAAGAAAAGTAAGAAATGAATTTAAAGGAGTAAATAATCTTAATAGACATAAAAACAAAAGCAATTAATAGTTGTTAAATATATAAATTATATGTACATGTGTATGAAGTTATCCACTTTTTCATGTTGTGTCTATTCTTTTACAAAATATTATCTAATTATATAGTGAATGAAATTTAGTACATATAATTGCACACAAGTGATATATAATTTAAATATGACAGAAAAGATAATTGTTAATTATAACTGCATAGTAAAAAGCAAGTATCTTTGTTAGAATGACATATTATTAATATTCTATAATATCAAAGTGTTAATGGGGAGATTTGGTATCTTTTCCTTATCGTTGGAATTGCGCATTTAATATATTTAATACCTCATATAGTCTAGCATTTATTATTTTATATTACATGCATATAGTCACCTCCTTGAGTGTGCTTAAAATGATAAATATTTTAAGAATCATTTATTGATCAAATAACTCAAAGAACAAAATATATGCGACACATATATTTATACATCATTTCCCAGCTCTCTTAATTTTAGGAAGCAGTCAGGGCTTGCCTTTTGAAAACCATCTTTTAAACACCATTTGCGACTCAAAATTGCATCTAAAGTTTTAAACAAAAGAAACTAGAGTATGGAGTTCATGTTCTAGATGAGATCAAACTTTCATCCACATTCTATTATTCCATGAAGGTTTGTGTTTATTCAGTTATACTTTATCTATATTTTTTGCAGCAATGGCAACATAAATATTTATTAACTCTCCAATATGTAGACTTCTATAGGATGTTTTTCTTTTTGAGTGATCTTTTCCTCCTTAATTAATTAAAATCAGCATAGTGTTCGATAAAAAATTTGCTTTGGCAGTGTTAAGCAGAGACACAAAGCTTCTAATTCTTGTGGCAAATTCAGTGGATTATGAATCTTTATCTATACACAGCATATATTCTTTGAATTGTACGAACTGTTCTAACTAGGTGCTTCTAATTTTCTAATTTTTTTTCGTGATTGATTTCAACCTGTTCCTTTAATTCCTTTTTTTCCTAACATTTAATGACCTTTTTTTTTGTGTGTAAATTTTTCTTTTTCTTTTGGTATTTTTCCAAAATTCCAATATTTCCCAAGTCAATAATTTTGGAGCTGTGTATTGTAAAGTTAAGAATGGACAAATAGATCGAAAATAATATTGATAAAGGAGCTTGATGATGTAACAATTGTATTCTATTTTGTTTGCATTTCACGCAGGGACGAGAAAGGAAATTTTGAGTCCATTGTAAATTTTGTAGACAGCCTCTAATATTAATTAAACTATAGGCACAATATTATTATCAAGTGCAGAGACTTTGACTTTTCTAATATTTTAAGATCGATTTCAATATTTGCCTTTAAATACTTCTTTATAATTTTAATTACTTTCTTTTTGTTTTGCTTTTTCTTTTTCATTTGCCCAAATATTCCAATCTTTCATAAGGTCAATCAATATGGATCTATGTATTATGAAAGTGATCATGGGAAACAGATTGAACAGTGAAAGTCAGAAAGACAATGATACCGATAAAGGAGTTTAATGAGTTAATAATTGTATTCTTTGTTTTAGTTGTTGTTTGCATCATATATCCAGAAGTTTTCAAATGTAATATTCTAGTTTAATATGAATATTATTTTTGTGAACTTATTTTAAATTATATTAAGTTCATCATATTTGTCAATTTACTTTGCCCCTTGAAGCCACTAATCTAGAAATTGAAATGCAACGACTATCCAATTATGGGACGTTTCTCCACTATATTTGCTTTATAAAATGTATGTGTAGATAAATAGTAAGCATATATATGTTATTATTTTACTGAAAATACTAAAATTTTGTTGTTGATTAAACTAAATATTTTCTTATAGGATTTCTCATCTGTTTGCATCGTAAGTTCAAAAAAAGTGATATCTCTAGAATTTGAATATTAGTAGAAGGCTTTAAATTTCATAGTCTATTTCCTTCTTATTTCTTCCTATTCAATGAATACAGGTTATCTTATTTTATCTTTCATAAAAAATAAGAGTGAAGATATTATTATCTAAAAGAGTCATTGATTAAAATTTGCAAAAATAAGTGAAACAATTAAAGAATTTCTCAAAGAATAAAAGTTTTAATATAATTTGGATACCTTTATCATATAAGGAGTCTTAGTGAAAGATAAAGCTTTTAATATAATTAATCATTTTTACACATGAATCCTATAAATTTGCTGATTATTTTTTTCATTTGTTATGACTGTTTTTGTTCAATCCATTAATTAATACTTATGACATTAATAGACGATTATATTATGGAAAAGATGTTTGGTTTAAATAATCAATCATATCTTTCTCCTAAAAAAGATCATTTGAATTAATCACAAAGCGTATTAAGCTTGTTAGATTGTCAAAAAGGAAAAAATAAGAACGTATAAGTTTGAAATCATAACTTACCTTACCATTTGCTATTTTAAAGTGCCAGCACGTGTGTTGTGAGACTAATTACATTCCTTCAATAATTTTTTTTTCCTTAGATTAGAAAAATTTTATATGTTTTATTAATTCTTTTTTTCCAAAACACTTTATGACCTTTTAATTATTTTTTCAATATTCAATGTCTTTTCGAAAATCAACATTATTATATATTTTGGATTATTGTCATGATTATGCAAGCCTTGCACTCAATTAGTAGTACTCTAATATTATTTTTCTTCTAGACTCCCATGCACTTACCAGAAGCGAAATTGAAACAACAAATTTAAGAGTAAATTGAGTTCTCTTTTGTAAATTATCCTGATTATCAATACTCACGGATAGTAATTATAATGAAAAATGTGTAATTGCTTATTTAATGAATGGTACATTCTACCTTTCCTATCCTGCTATAATTCCCACCAATATTCATTATAATTGAATGCCGATTATCCTTTTCTTTTCTTTTCTTTTCCTTTCCTTTCCTTTGGGAAAATATGGACAAGAAGGTAAAAAAATAATAAATAATAAAAAAAAGAACCCACACAAGGCCTTAATAATGATTAATCACGCATACTTGGCTAGAATTTTCCAAAAGCTGAGATAAAGTCAAATCTTTGATAATTCCATCATGCATGATGGAGTTGTATATAATTACAAAGTCGGTCAAAGTAGATATTGTAAATTTGTCTTGCTCTTGAATAAAAAATTTTAATTTTTGTCCATGTCTTGATTGCAAACCAAAAGCAATAAAAAAAAATATGAACGTACATGATCATTTCGCTATGAGGCTACTGGTTGAGACTTGAAGTAAGCTATCACTCCTACAAGAAGGGCGTTTATCAAAGTGATCGGGTCCGAGTATTGAATATCTACTACAGTGTCATTGTACTGGTCATTTTTGTCCCCATCGACGGTTCAGGGTCTCGAAATACGGTTTTTCATCTTGGCTGTGGAACTGCTTGGGGTGTTCATCGACGGAAGGCAAGATTAAGCCCTCGATGTGTTGCTTTCTAATATATATCGTCAACCTGCATCAAAAAACATGGTGGAAAAAATTTTGAAGCTTGGAAGGTTAGTATGAAATTATGGATAAGGTAATAAATTTACAAGTGATGAAAAAGAACGGGCTTAAAACTTATCCAAGATAAGGTAACCCCTTTTTGAAGTGCTCTTACTCCAAATAGTCTTATCCAAGACAATATAGTAGTAGCCGACAAAGTTTTTCACCACTAAAAACTTAAAAAGAAAAAAAGAAAAGTTCGTGTGCTATAAAAATTGATACAATGAAGGCTTATGATACAGTTGATTGGTTGTTCCTAAAGAAGGTCCTTTTAAAGTTGGGATTTCATGAACGATGGGTAGATTGGGTGATGAGTGTGGTCACAACAGTTTCGTATAATTTAATGCTGAGTGGAAAGATAATTGGAAAAAGTGTACCATCTAGAGGCATAAGGCAAGGGGATCCACGCTCTCTCTCTATTTGTTCTTGTTTGTTGCGGATGTTACGTCAAGATTATTGATGCAGGCGGCGAATGGGAATGTTGTTAAGGGAATTAAAATCAAGAGGAGTTGCCCGACACTAACTCATTTGTTTTTTTTTTTTTTTTTGCAGATGATTCCTTGTTCTTCGTGAAGGCAAGTACTACAAACATGCAACAAGTTCGAGGATATACTCACCTCTTATTGCCAAGTTTCAGGTCAAGCAATTAATCTCAAGCAATCGGCAATAGTCTTTACCAAAAACACAACAAAATGGAAGAAGAGGGAGCTTTGTAGATTATTTGGAATCCTGACACAGAATAGTCTTGGGAGTTATTTAGGCATTCCAATGGAGTGGGGACGATCAAAGAGTGCAGCATTAGCTTCGGTCAAAGAGAGGATAGGCCACAAATTGTAAGGATGGAAGGGTGATCTCATTGATAGAGAAGAGAGGTCTTGGAAAGAAGCCCAGGTATGGCAACTCTTTCCTATGGACATTGCAAATAGAATATTACAAATTCCTTTAAGTCGACCAAGAGGCAAAGATCAATTTTTTTGGCCTTCAGAAAGGAATGGGATATATGGTGTAAAGTCAGCATATCGTGCTAGTTTTAAGCCTGTGGGCCAGTTGAATGAAGAGTATGTTTCGTCTCCTAGGTTAGCTAATAGGGAAGTATGGCAGTTGATATGGAATGCATATTGTATGCCAAAGGTTAAGCATTTTGTTTGGCGACTGTGCGTGAATGCCATTAGTACTAATTTTAATCTGCATAAAAGGGAAATCAGGCCTGCATCGGCTTGCATATTTTGTGGAGCTGAGGAGACTACAGAGCATATGTTGCTCAAGTGCAAATGGACACACTCGGTTTGGTCGAAGCTGTTGGGTTGTCGTTTCATCGGGTCAGAGATTAATACTACCGATAACTGGCTGCTGTCTTTGAAGCATTCTGCAGGACTTCATAAGGATAAATTAAAACGATTCATGGGCGAGATTGGATACGGTCTTTGGTACTTGTGGAAGCATCGCTATGACCGTGTTTTTAATCAAAAGAAACCAGACCCCATTCGTCTTGTTGTCCTTTTAAGAGCAGCTGTCGATGAGTTTCAGAATTTATCTAAATAAATTAATGGCAGTCCAGAACAGCATACTGCGGACAGATTATTACAGCGTTGGAACCCACTTGATAGTAATTATATTAAGCTCAATTGTGATGGTTCTTTTAATAGAAATGGATGTGTTTCGAGTGTGAGAGTCGTCACGCGAGATGCAGCTGGTTGCTTGTTGGGTGCTATAGTTAGAAATGTGCAGGTTGCTGATGGTGTTGTTACGGAGGCGGAAGTTGTCCGAAAAGCTTTACTCATGGCGCAAAACAAGAATTGGGAAAGAATTATCGTAGAGATGGATTTTGATAAAACTCTCTTCTGTATAGTTTTGTGTTTGCTGTTTGGACGAGCACGACGTGTAAACAAAAGCTTCGGACGAAAAGTGGGAATGAAAGGTTTTCGTAAATGCAGAAAAGATGGAAATGAAGACTTGTGAAAGTGTTATCAGTTGTAGTTTTCTATATCAGACTTTATATACAGTAATGAAAACTAAACTAATAACCAAAGGCTAACAAACTTCCTACTGCTACACAAATAACTAACAAACTAACTAAGTTAAAAAGCTAACAAACTAACTGAAATGAGTTATTTTATTGTATTTATAACACCCTCCTCAAGACGGAAAGTAAATGTTAATTACTCCCATCTTGACAAGGAGAGAAGTAAAACATTTGGCTAATGTCAGCAAGCTAATCGATCAACAGACAAAACATGGATAGGCAACAAGACACCTTCAACCACTTTGTCTTGTCTCGCACAAAATGTAAGTCCAATTCAAGATACTTTGTTTGTTCATGGAAGACTGGGTTTTTAGTGATATGTATAACAGACCGATTATTACAAAAGAGGTGTACTAGCAAAGGACAAGTGATACGAAACTCTTTCAACAAAGTAACCTGCCAAAGAACTTCACAGGTGGTTGCTACAAGAGCTCAGTATTCTGACTCAGCAAAACTTCGAGCAACGGTAGTTTGCTTCTTAGATTTTCAGTTGATGAGAGAATCTCTAAGAAAAACACAAAAACCAATTGTAGAGCGTTGAGAATCAAGACAACCCCTCCAATCACTATCACAATAAGCCCAAAGAACCAAATCAAACTATTTAGAAAAGAAAATCCCTTGTCTTACTATTCCTTTAATATACCGTAATACACGATCACAAGCACGCTGACGAACTTGACGTGGTGAATCCATAAATTGACTAAGAACATGAATAGCATAAGCTAAATCTGGTCAAGTAATACACAAATAGAGAAGTTTACGAACAATTTTGTGATATCTAGTAGCATCAACAAGATCAAAACTATCATCTATAGAAAGCCTATGATTAGGAATAATGGGAGTGGATGCTGCCTTAGACTCGAGAAAACTAGTCTCAAAAAGTAGATTAAGAGAAAACTTTCAATGAGACAGAGCTAATCCATCAAATGACCGTGCAAGTTCAAGACTGATAAAACATTGGAGATGTCCTAAGTCCTTAATTTTGAACTGAGTGTGCATGAAAGTTTTGAATTGATAAATGAGCTAAAGATTTTTACACGCAACAGCAATATCGTCAACATAAACTAAAACAATTATCATGTCATCAATCGAACCTTTAACAAATAAGGAATAATCAGAACATGATTGAGTGAAACCATAAGCCAAGAGTGATTGAGTGAGCTTTGCATTTCATTGCTGTAAAGTTTGCTTAAAACCATAAAGTGATTTATGAAGCCTACAAACAAGCTTCGCACCAAAGGAAGATTAAGTAGAAGCAGACGATCCTTGAGAAAGTTCCATGAACACTTCTTCGTGTAAATCACCATTTAAAAGAGCATTATAAACATCCATCTAATGCACATGCCAATTTAAAATTGCAGCCAAACATAAGAAAAGACTAACAATAATATGCTTAATAACTAGGCTAAAGGTTTCTATATAGTCAAAACCTTCCTTTTAACTATACCCTTTTGCTACAAGACAGGCCTTGCAATGGTTAATAAAACCATCAAATTTAGTCTTGAGTTTATACACCCATTTACAACCTATAGGATGTTTGCCAGTAGGCAAAGGAACTATACTATAAGTCCTAAAGTTAAGCCAAATGACTGTAGGATTGAACTTTGTACATAAAGTTTAAGGCGATCAGTTAAAGGATCTGATTAAACCTAAATTATAAACTATGGATAGAAATATTAGTAAATATGACCTTGTAAACTTGAATTTAAGAAAATAAGTAATAAAATAAGAGATTATAAAATTTTCAAATTTTAAGTATAATACTTGTTAATTATTGAAAAGGCGAAAAGTGTAATTTAATAACTAATAAATTACTAGAGATAGATTATATGTATACTAAAAATCATAGAATGACCTAAATAATAATTACAAACGTTCACATATACCCCACATATATTTACATATAGATAAAAATACGCAAAATTACTTAAATTAGCTAGAAACTTATTAAATAATTAAAAAAAATTATTAAATAATTAATAAAATATCAAAGGAATAGGGAATGACTTGGATTTAGTCATAACAGGTCAGGAAGTGAAGAAGAAAAAGTAATCAATAAAAAACAAGCAACATAAAAGGTAAAATTGAAGAGATTTTAGGTAATGTATTGTCTAATTAAATGCATAATAATTATTACAAAACTCTATAAATAGCAAAAAAAATTAAAGAACTGATTTAGATAGTTAAAAGTTAGAAAAAATTGAGAGCACCGAAATTTGGAGAAGAAAATTAGGGTTTAAGAAATTATTAAGCAAATTTATGCAGAAGGGGCTAATGAACCGAACCCATACACCACCATCACCTGAAACCAAACCACCATCACCTGGAACTAAACCACCACCACCACCCCACTCCAAACCTACCACCTGGATCAGCTGATACACCTGAACCAGTGTTAGAGGCCCAAAAACTATTGGATCAAGTGAGTTTCACATCTGCTCCGATTTTATACACTTTCTTAAAATTATTTATTTTGCTTAGAAAATTATGAAATTTATTATTCTGAGGTTTTATTATATGTAGATTTAGGGGAAAATAGTGATTAAGTTTAATCACGTATACAAATATAGGGTTTTTAAGAAATTAAGTAAAACCGAGCATGATTAGAACTGGAAATAAATAGGTTTAGGAATTTAGTTTGGAGTTCAAATTTTTTTTGTAGAATGCTTAAGTGATATAGAACAATGTTATGAAGCCATTTTTTTAAAAAATTTAATTTTTGAAAATTTTAAGTAAATTTTTAGCCCTAAAATGATGAAAAAGTTGGGTAATTTTAGGTTAATTAGGTGATTAAGTAATTAATTACTGATTTAGATGGTAATTAGATGTTTAAGGATATTAATCTTTGATGTGAAAACCTAATCATAGTCTTTGGAGTGTTAGGTGTAATTAATATAGGAATTACGTAGTAATTGTAGGAAATTAGGAATGTGTGGAATTGGAAATTTAATAAATATAAAAAATTAGGTTTATTTAGATAATATAATAATAAAAATCAGTGTATAATAAATTTGAAAAAAAAATTAATTTTAAGTAATTGTATAAAAAATGTAAGATTTTCTCATATCCTGAGTAAATCTGGTACCCCAATTAAGATTAGAGTGTACAAAATAGTATTGAATACTAAATTAAGATCCAATGTGATATTAGAATACTCAAGCTTAATGTAATTAATTTCATATTAGGATTCGAGCATATTTAGAATTTCTCATAATCAGAGACAATGTAGAATCAAAGTTAGAATTTAATTTAAAAACCGAACCTCGAAATAAGATAAAATGAATCATTAATAAATAATAGGTATACATAGAGAAATGAGTTAAATTATAACTTAGAATATGAATTATCAAAGTATAAGTACTAAAAAGCCGTATTTGTATTATAGGATACCCAGAGACGAACCGACTTGCAATTAAGTGATGGCCGATCGAGAATTCCAAATAAATTGGGTTATTACTTACTATATTAGAATACTATTTTATTTTATGGTACTTGCAGACTTAGGATTGTGTATGATTATGATTATAAATAGTTTATGCATGTGTTTAAGTATTTGAATTCGTATTGAAATTTGTGTTGTGATTGATTTTGTGCTATGATTAAATTGGTATGAAATTGTTTAAACACCCTAGATGGAATTTAATCTTATTTAACTCTAATGACCTAAATTATCATGCATTGCAACCCTTTAGGGAATCATTACGATTCTCCAACCAAACACTGACATTTTCAATAAAGATAGTGTTGGATAGTAAATTGGTTTTTTCCCCATCCTTAGTCGAATTAAGTGATAAGAAAGGAGGTTGCGGTGAGGATGGGGGCATTGGTTTGAAGAATAGTCTTACGAGGAGCAATGTCTCTATTACACAAACCTGGGTTTGACTGTGAGCTGTTGCATAACATAAAAACTTCTCAATCCGAATTAGAGCAAGTGAAATTTCTCTGATTTTGCAGCGGACCGGACTATATTGTGTGATAACACTTGTTTTGTGCATTGCATGAAAATAATTGCTTGATAATCTTATTTATGTTTATATATATATATTCATGAGTCTCCAATTTAACTTACTGAGCTATAGTTACTTATACCCGTATAGATATTTTTGCAAGTCTTGATTTTTGAATACTCCGAGTGTTGTTTTACAACGATTCAGAGGTTAGCTTTTTTTAAGCCTGGTGTATGAGGATTGATTTGCCTAGTAGTAGATGTATAGCTAGAGTCTCTTTCATAGCTTAAAAATGAAAGACTGATAGTTGTTATATAAATTAGTGGACTATTATGTTAATATAAAATTTTCTGGGAAGTATCGTGGAATGTATATGTAATTATGTATGTTGACCTAAAATTTTTGATAATTACTGTAACTTTAGCTAAACTCTTAATTGAACCGTTTACTTCAAAGCGAGAAGTTGTCGATACCCTGTGTAGATCATGTCTATGGTAGGTATTGTAAGGCCAACTACTATAGTAGAATAGTTTATGCGGTGGGATTGTTGTGACTTCGTGACTTCGGGGCGTAACAACCACCTTTTCAAAACATGGGCTAAGCTCTTAAAACTCATATACCGACCTCATTAGAGCTCAAAATAAACTTCTTAGGTTTTGGCCGACCTTGTCAAAGTTCATACTAAGTCCCCAAATTCAAGTCCAACCTCACCAAAAGCTCAATCCAAACTCTTATCTTTGACATGCGAAGCTTTAGCCTTCGACCCCAAATTAGTCAAGCTCAACTTGAATGAAAATTGGTTGGGAATTGTCATAACTTGTCTCGAAATCCTCTCTACGAAATCCAGAGTTAAAAAGAAGATCTTAATTAGCTTATTGCCTTTCTAATACAACATGATTAGTTCTCCTATAAATAAAAGATCAACATTCCAACTAAAAGATTCTAAAACCCTATCATTTTACACACATTATACTTTGTCTCTTACAACCTGGGGTCAAAATTGCCATGTGAAAATCAACTTTGGCACCTCATTAACCTAATTTTATTCATTTCATAAGTTTTCCACAACCTCCATCCATAGTTTAATTTTTTATTTGAGTTTAACGGAACAAAAAAGGATGTACATTTTTTTCCTAAATAATTGAGTCCAAACAATCTTAATCAAATTGAACACGGTAACACTCGGATGAGTTTGATCCTAAAAATCTAAAATACATTGAGCATAGTTTTGGGGGATTAAAGGCAGGATCAAACTTTAAATCATTTACAGGAGTTCGGATTATGAGCTTAATGTTGTTGGGGTCCAGTTTAAAATTTCCTACATATTTTCATCCACATTGATAGATCGAGTTGAAACAGCATTACCTCGGACATAAAAATATCAACGATGGCATCTTTGGAATCCCAAACGAACCCAGATTTTAAGCTAGAAAGAGTTTATGTAACCACCAATTCTTTAATTTTAAATTAATCCTCCAATATATATTTTAGTTACCATTTTTAGTTATGATGATATTTGTATTTAAAAATATATATATATTATTGTTACTTTATTAGTTTTTACTATATTCTTCTTATGGCAAATATTTCCACCGACATTAGTGAAGAACCGCTATAAATCATATTATGAATGATTCCACGTATGTTTGTCAGTAACCGTTGCAAACCATTTGTGCTATATATATGAGTTAACAAAGAAACTTAAAATACCCTTTAGATTATGTTTCCGAAAATTAATTACTAATTAAAAATAGCTACATATTATCTCTCAGACTTCATAATAGGATGATAAGCCTAAGAGTCCACATGTCTATAGTGGATGCTAGATTGTCGGTTTTACTCTTCATAAACGGTAAATAGCTTTATAAGTCAAATTCTTCAAACTTTCAATTTCATTGATTCGGATTTTAGAAGTCACCTTAACCTTTGCATAAACTCCCATATTTGGATTCTCTGATATC
The DNA here is from genome assembly GCA_024138005.1 of Lumnitzera racemosa. Lineage (NCBI taxonomy): Eukaryota > Viridiplantae > Streptophyta > Magnoliopsida > Myrtales > Combretaceae > Lumnitzera > Lumnitzera racemosa. The sequence continues at coordinate 65,797,487 of JAMXBC010000011.1, forward strand.
CGTATAATAGACTTAATTTTGTATACATTTCTTTGTTTTTTTCTTTTCAACTTATCAAATAAATATTTTATATTTTTTATTATAAAACTTAATTTTGCTATATTCGTTATTTTTACACTTCTAACACGTGCATGCTATCTACTAGTAAACTTAATTTTGTTATAGTACTTTTTGGGGGGCTATTTTCGAGGAAAAGGAAAGAAAAAGAAAAAAAAATAAAAATAAAAATTATCACTATTAAGAAAATATTCTTCAGAATACATATCATAGATTGAACTGAAATTTCTTCTTAAACATTTTCAACAATTTCATTTTACTTTGAAATCACCTTATAATATTCTTTTCTCATTTCTTTCTCCTCTTCCTCTGATTACATTTACCGCCTTTTTTCTTACTCTTCTTTCTTCTCCTCCTTACTGCTTTCTGAACCGTGAACTGCTGCAGCATCCGGTGTCTTAGACTCAAACTTGAAATCGAGTTTCATGTTTCCTCAGCAAATAAAGCCCGTGCTTCTTAAACGTTGAACATTATTTCAACAAAATGACCAGTATCCCTTCTCTCACAAACACCCACCATTTCCACTCTCTATCCTCAAAACCACCACTTCCTTTTCTCTACACAAAACCCACATTTTCATTTCCTTGTTCTCAGTCTTCTCGGCGCTTCCTCAGTCTGACACGATGTCGCTTCAGACCCAAACCCATCTCTGCCTCCCTGAAGGTTGAACGCCTGTATTTTGTATTCATATGCACACCATATGTTCGATGAAATGCATACATCGAATATATTTTTATGTGTTTATTTTTATATGATTTTCCGTTGTGATTCGGGAATAAGGGTTGACGTTTTAACGCAATGAAATGTTCCGTCAGTGGCACTTCTTCAGTATACTTAATGAGGAAATTTGTAATTCTCAATTCACATTTGACAGGGTAGATAAATGCGTTGGAAATTGCATACTTGCTTGAGGCATTGTTAGCAAAATCAATGATGAATTATCCCACTTTTTTTTTTCTTTATCTTCCCCTTATTTTACAAATGCAAAAAGTTTTTCGGGTATAACTAAATCTGTGTTTGTTTTGCTCATTCCTTATTTTGTATGGAAATTTCTTTTACTCATCTCTGCTTGGTCTTGTTCATGCAACCATTCGGGTCAGCTTAAGGAGACTTGGAGCGAGGTTACGAGCTTGAATAATTGGGTTGTTCGGGATTATCATCGACTTTTGAACTCGGTTAATTCGCTTGAGCCTCAGATACAAATGCTTAGTGATGAGCAGGTTTCGATTCAATTCCCTAGGTTTATGGAGGACATAATTCAGTGACTTTGGCTGTTCAATTACAGGATGGTCTGTTTAATTGCATGAATGGTTCACATTTTCTGCAGCTGGCAGCAAAAACTCTGGAATTTAAGCAAAGGCTTGCATGCGGAGAGAGACTTGCTGATATCCAGAGCGGTAGGATTTCTTTGCTGTCTTATCCCTTATCCATGCCATTTGAATTCCATGTTTTTGTGATCTACTGGGTAAATGTTCATGTTCTGTAGTTTTCATCCTCAGAGGCATTTGCTGTTGTCCGTGAAGCTGCAAGGAGGAAGCTTGGAATGCGGCATTTTGATGTGCAGGTAGGGTATATTCTTTCCTTCGTTTCCTGTTTTCTGTCTGAAAGTCAGTGTCTGATTGAAGTGGAGCATTAACGGCAGATAATTGGTGGGGCTGTACTTCATGAGGGGTGTATTGCTGAGATGAAAACAGGCGAGGGAAAAACACTGGTTTCCACTCTAGCAGCCTATCTTAATGCTCTGGCCGGTGAAGGTGTACATGGTATGTTGCCCCTTGGCTGCTTTTACTACTATAATGTCTTGTAGCAGTGCTTGTTTTTCTCCCTTCTTCTGGTTAAAGTGAAGTCCTGCTTTTCCTGTAACTGTAATCAAATTTTAGAAAAAAAAGGTAAAATGTCAATTCCTAGAATCATGTAATGGTAAAAGTGAGTGTCATAATGGACGCTTTGGTGATTGAACGTGGTGCTGGAAGTAGGTTTTCATATTTATTAGTAAAGAAATGTGTCATTCTAAACCTGGTCAAAGCTTAAAAGAGGAAAATCGTTTTCTGTTAACACCAGTGGATAACCTTCCGGGCTCATGGCATAGTATTAAATAGAAAGATAATGTATATCATTAGATTGATTTGTTATACTTATTCTAGATTTGCTGGTAAGAGTTTACTATTGCTAGAATAGCATTGGCAACTGCTTAAATTATAGTAAGACACTTAATCAACCCATTTGTTTCCGAAGGCATGTATAATATATACGAACTGATCTTATTATCATATGGGAAAATTAGGAAAAGCATCGGTATTGGCAAATTTCAAGGCAGGGAAGTCAGTTCTGGTTATTGGTTGCAATTTTTTTCACAGGCTTGAGTTGTTGGAAACCTCCTGAAAAGTGCAGTGAAGCACACTTGACAATACTTTTGTTTTGGATAGCAAAAAGAACCTGTATTGAAACTATTTGGTGTGGTGGTGAACATATGAGGAATTATTGCTTGCTTAAGGGTACTGGATCGCTTTTATTTTCATCTCCCTTTTGCCATACCCTTCCTCTGGTGTGAAAAACTTAATGTAGTTAAGCCTGTGATCAAAACGAAGTAAGTCTCATGTCAAACACTATTTGCCACTTAAACATATACCTCTTTCATAGATGTATATATTAGCAAGGATAAGCTTATCAGCTGGTAGCAAACAGGAGTGTGGTTGCCGAGTTGCAGGAATGGGAGTTGTGGTGTAGACACCAAGATATGAAGAAATTTTGCCTCTTGTTACTATTTTCAATTTTTTTGATGTGAGAAAAGTATGTCAGACAGCCTTTTGAGAAATTTCTGGGCAATCCTAAATTATATCTTACGAACTCTTTGTAAATGGTTTTATTTCTATGTTTGGTACTCCCATAAAACTTGTGAAATGAAATTCAACATTTCCATTTAAAAGAATTTGAGGTGCATTGTAACGATCCTAGTCCCGATAGATATTAGTAGAATAATATGTGTCATGTGATGCTTGTGTGAGTCAATACTATAAGGGGTAGAATAGTAAATACTTACTCTAATAGTGTACAAATATTTAGGAGGGAGAGGAGGAAGAGTTAGTCAGCCGTTTTGTTAAATTTGTTGAGAGTTTCTACTGAAGGTAATTTCCTTTGTAGAGAGAAAGAGTCTTTGAAGGATCGAGGGGTTGATATTCCTTCTTTGATTGCCGAAGTTCTAGAGTGGATTTTTACTTGGATAATTGACTTGAAGTGTTGGGGTTTCCTTCAAGCAATCTTCTAATATTGTATGCGTAATGTCTTTTGTTGAAATAATAATAGATTGAACCTGTGGAAGTTTAGATTGGCACCATTTGTGGGAATGAGGAGGTCAAGATTCTAATTTTTTTCAAGAATCTACTTTAGCCTTCTGTGATTTCTCGATCTTTTCTTATGTTTGTGATGTTTCTATGGAAAAAAATTTGAGGATGATTGAGATAGAGTCACGAGTCAAAACCCTAGAGAATAACACGAAGGAGCTTGGGGAGGAGTTGAGAGGAAGTCTCATGGAGGCCCAACATCAGATAACTTCTGCGGAAAAGACTTTAACTACAAGTGTAAATGCCACTGACCAGAGAACGGCAACCTTGGGGACTAAGCTTCATGATCTCTAGAGTGATTGACAGAAGCAACTCTGTGCAGATGGAAGAGTTTCTTGTTCGAATGGTGTTGGAGTGAGGATCAATGATGAAGATGGAACTTCCAGGAATCAAATTGAAGAGAGAGGCAGATCTTAGGGCTAACAAAGACAAACAAAAGATTAATGCCACAAACATTACATTGCCTGATTTTGAAGTACTTGAGACTCCTCATTGGATAACTTTGGCTGAAAAGTTATTTGAGATCCATCAAATCATGATGAAGAAAAAGGTTGCAATGGCCACTATGAGCACAAATGGTTGTAAAATATATTGGCAAAAAATGTTGGAGTGCAAATCACCACATTTGGATTGGGAAACTATGAAATCAGAGTTAATGGTTTGATATGGTGATCAACGATCGAACGATCCATTTGCAAGATATCGACTCCTTGCCAACATTCTTTAGTGGCGAGTTACTTTGAGGATTTCAAAGCCCTAATTTCCTAAGCACCAGATATGATGGAGTTACAATTGCTGAGGTATTTTTTTGGGGGATTGAAAGATGAGATAAGAGTTAGTTTCATACATTGCAGCCAATCAATTTTTCAGAGGCTGTAGAACTCGCCTGAGGTGTGGTGGTGGTACGGCAGTATAGGTGAGATGAGATATGGCAGGTGAATAATGTAGTCTTGGAGATGCCTCCCTGCTTCCATGCTGTATGCTTTTTGCATGTGACACATTGTCATCATGTAGCTGCTTTTCCCATATCTTCACACATGGGGGAATAACATTACCCCAGTAACTTCTTGTACCGGAGCAGAGGGTCCAGAGTGAATAGGTGAAATGCAAGTAATGGTGGCACAAAAATGGTTTGAGTGGTATCGAATCAAGTGGACAATTCAGCTGCAAGTGCTGAGATGTCTCTAATCAGGTCAAAAATCACAATAGAGGACCTAAGCAAATGACTTACCAAGAGTACATGGATAGAAGAAGTAAAGGACTGTGCTTCAAATGTGATCAAGCTTGTGTTCCGGGCCACAGATGCCCCAATAAGTCTTTCGGTGTTATGCTATTGGAAGATGATTTGGACTTTCATGAAGGGGAATGGACAGAAGTTGAGGAGCACCTGATCATAGTTGAAGACAACATGCTGCTGGCTCTTATGATTGTCCTTCAGGACAAGGACATTGTTATGGGGGAAGGAATAGTAATGATCCTAGTGCAATAGATATTAGTAAAATAATATGTAAATTACATGTGTCATGTGATACTTTTGTGAGTCAATAGCATGAGGGGCAGAATAGCAAATACTTACTCTAATAGTGTATAAATACTTAGGAGCAAGAGGAGGAGAGATAGTTAGCCAATTTGTTAAATTTTTTGAGAGTTTCTACTGAAGGTAATTTCCTTCGTAGAGAGAATGAGTGTTTAGAGGATTGAGGGCTTGATATTCCTACTCTAGTTGTCAAAGTTTTGGAGTGGAGATTTACTTCAATAATTGACTTGGAGTGTTAGGGTTTCTATCAAGCAATCTTATACTCTTGTATGTGTAATGTCTTTTGTTAAAATAATAATAGATTGAACCCATGGAAGTTTCATGCATTTCATTATTGGAGTATTTACATCATATATGAAGTTGTTGATATTGGATACTTCACTTTTATTGAGTCATTAAATAATCAAGGTTACATGAAATGGTAAGTACCTTCTGAAGAGTGCTTTTTATAGGTTCAGAATTTTCCTCCCTCAAGGAGAATAATTCAGTTACAAAGCAAAGTAATTAAGTCACAGAGTTCTACAGCTGTATGCTTTATAATATGGTACAAAACTGCCTGATCAGTCAAGACATGTGTGAGGTCTATGCAGGATGCTTTTTTCTTCATAGCTTTGGCAATATTAATTGCTTTCGGCTTTGCAGTAACTTCTGGAACACATATCCCTTTGTACAAGAAATGAGGACTTCTTTAGAACATTGTTCAAATTATTATTAAAAAAAAGGACACAGTAGCATCCTTCCATCAAACACATGCTATTAATTGATAGACGAGATCACTGCTTGCCATGGACATAATTCTTCTAGCTGGTGAATGCCAGAAAAATCTATGTATGTCTTTCGCTGATTCGTAGCACATGCACTGACCGATTGTTGAGGCATGGAACTTAGTTGCCTCTATACTGTTAAAAGACAGGAATTGTCTAATTTTTCAGAACTCTCCGGAGATGCATATTTAAGTTTGTGGGAAATTTGGTATGGAAGGCTTCTTTTCTGGTGGAGGCCTTTTTCTGCTGCAAAAAGATATTTTCATAGAGAGCTTCCTCTAGTCCTTTGATGTGCTGCATAGGAAATCTCAGCAGTGCAGCATGCCCACTGTTTTATGAAGGGATAGTGCTGAGATGCGTTATTGATTTATGTTTAAACCTGAGTAGAAGCTTTCTTCAAATCAGTGGCAACTTTTGAAGAAAATTCTGTAGTATTGTTGCCTTTATGTTATGCTGTCAATTTGATGGTGTTATTTTTCAATTCCATTATCAGTGGTGACGGTGAATGACTACCTTGCTCAACGTGATGCTGAGTGGATGGGTCGTGTTCATCGTTTCTTGGGCCTGTCAGTTGGTCTGATCCAGGTAATTTCAATACAAAGTTTTTAAAGCATATCGTTTCTTGTGATTAATGATTTATAGAAACAAAAAAATGCATAAAATATGCATATTCTAATTGATTAGGCTTTATCTGTGGTATCTTTTCTTACACAGAGGGGAATGACATCTGAAAAAAGAAGGCAGAACTATCAGTGTGATATAACATACACGAATAACTCTGTAAGTTATTTCCGTCTTATAGTCTTAACAACACTTTCCATTCGATATCTGGATTTTTCTTTTGCCATCCACAATATTTGGGGTTGATATACATAATTGGATGCTTGCTACTGTCTTTGACCATATGCATTCTAAAATCATCTTTGGTGGAGAACTTTGAGTCTAGGGGAAACTTTAGAAGTTTCATTGATAGAATCAAAAAGTTTCACAGCCTCCAGCTATGCAGGCTTGGGTATCTGATGCTAAAAGCTCCTATTTTCTAATGAATATGGAAGATATCTGGATATCCCTCTCTATTGACTAGTACAAGTATTTATAGGCTAGGCTAAATACTAAATCACTCTTGACTGCTGTCAGAGCTATCGCTAGGTGAGTCACTTTCAGAACCTTCTTGTCAACATCAGTGCCCTTCCTATACCACTATGTCAGCTTTGTCATGTCCATTATCTACTTTACCCCTCCCAACATACACTCAAGTGGTAGGACAAGTATGAGAAGTGACGAATCTATAAATATCTTCTTTCATTCCCTTCAAATATACATTATTAGCTCGTCTATGGTAAGTCCGAATCAATCAAATATATTGCACAGAGAATATGTTCAAAGGGATACAAGGATCATATCTAAAAATATTGGAAAAGTAAGAGCACCACCTACAGTATTCGAATGAAATTGAAATAGTCACCACATAGATTTAGTGAGGAAGAATGAGTTTATCACCACATAATTGATGGCCTTGTTGTAGATTGTAACTATCAGTCTTGGATGGCGAAGCTTGTCTACTATCGTAAAAAAAAAAATGAATTAGTAGTGATTCTGTCCTTTGCCCCTGTCCATATTAGATAAGTCATAGCATGACAATCCAAGTCTGCTAACTGGCGTTAAGGAGCATCAACTGCTCTATATTCTCAAATCCAGGCTTAGATTGAACCTTACAATCATACCCCAAAAGCTTATAATTATTTCTGCTGAACTGCGGTGGTTTGACACCAATGTAGCAAGTAATGTAAATTTTGATGATCAGTTTTCACTACAAACTTGTGTCTAAAAAATATGAGATTTCAATTGTGAATGCATAAAAACTATGCCATCAATTCTTTCTTATACATGTTGTCAAATGCTTTAAAAATATTGCAATAGTAATAACCTTGTTGCATTACTACACCTCCAATACCCTTAGATATGCATGATAATTGTGAAAGTCTATTCAAAATGGGCAATCATGAAAAACTAGTGCTGCCCCTTCACTCCAATGACACCCCTCCTTATTTAGTAACTTTAGTAAGCGGTTTTGCACGTTTGCCATAATCATTCACAGCCCTGGGAAAACACATATCTTCCTTAGAAATCCATTCACAACTTTCATAGTTGTAGCTAATGGCTACTACAAAGCATTCTTAAGTTTGTGTGCATCCATTTGCACCCCATTTGTGCTAGAATTATTCTTAGCATATTTAGATCAAAATGATGAAAATTGTGAAGGTTTAAATCTTTGAGCACCGTAATCCAATTTTTTGCACCAACTCCATCATCTAAATTACCTCTTCCATAAGAATTGTTATAAGAAGAAATTCCCACCCTCTGTGAATTCCCTAATACTCTACCCCATAACTCATTTTCAACACCAAAATCTATTTCTAGATTTCCAGTCATAGATAATGGAGCTAAAATATGAATGCAAATGTAGTTTCATCTCTAAACCACTCTAAAAATCTCCTTATAATTGTTCCTTAGGTAAAATAGGAACTTGAGATGCTAACAAGCTCTTCAGCATCTATGTTAACAAATAATTCTTGTTTTGTTGAAGCTAATTTTTCATAAGGATTTAGAGTTCTACATCTACTATACTTTAACGTCAGCTTGTGAGTCAATTTCCTGCCAATTTAGGTAAGGAAATCGATGATGCAACATCTGGAGCTAGGTTTTACTCATCCTTGCATACATATAATAGCTAGCCCGCACCTTCACGTTTGATTTGGTTTCATAAACGATGTGCTATCCGGCTTATCTAGCTTACTAGATCTATGCCTAGAAAGTTGAAAGAACCTTAAAATCCCATGAAGATAATTGATAATTTGGGCTACTTATGGGAGAACCTAGATCTCATAAAAAAAGCATGAATTTTTAAGTAAAATAGGATCTGCTCGCTCTCATTCTAATTTTTCTTCTTTTACATGGGCGCATTGGTAATTGAACAATTGCTTCGCCCCGTCTCTCAAATTGTACTCACAACATGACAACAAAACATAATCACCTAATTTCTAATAACTGACACTTACATGAATAACACTTGTCTTACTCATGTCCTTTCTATGCTTAACATAACATGTCCTTACTGCCCTTTCACATAAGCACCTCATAAGACAAATAATTATACATAGATAGATCAACATATAGGCAACTCTAGGACAAAAACACAAACATGCAACACATATCACTCACAGTTGCAATGATATTAAATTTGTGTTCTTCCTTCGAGCATAACATTACTCTCCCCTAGGAAATTGCATGCCAACTTGCATGTAAATATCAGGTTCCACTTCATGGTCTCCCTTTTAAGTGCTACAGTCTCCGGGTCGATTGTTTGTGGCTACTCTAGATGCTGCTTTTTTAGCGATGGGCGCTAGTTTTGCCAAAATCTGGTGTTGCGTCGCTTTAAGTTGGGCCTGATCTTCTTTGTACATGTCAAGAAATGCTTCAAATTGTTGTTGCAATTTTTAAACCATCCATAACTCCTGACTCTAATACCAAATTGTCGTAAGATCGTGTTTGCAATCTTGTTATAGGGCGATTTAAGATAATATCTTCTTTATCAATATTCTTGCCCTTGGTTACTTTTCTAACAAACTTACATATTTTCAAAAGTGTGCTAGGTATGCTTAGAGAGAATCCTAGATCTCATGATTGATAATTAGGGCTACTTATGAGAGAATGCTATATCTCATTTAAAAACACAGGGATTTTTTAGTAAAATAGGATTTGCCCCTTTTGCTTCCAATTCTTCTTTTTTTATTGGGGTACGTTGGCAAATGAATAACCACTATTTTTTTCCTCTAATTTTAATCACAACATGACAACAAAACATAACCATATATTTTCATAACCAACGCTTGTCTAACACCTGTCCTATACATGTCCTTATTATCATTAACACATGAGTGACACATGTTTTTGGCACATCTTCTTACTGCCCCTTTACATAAACACTTCATAATATAAATAATACATGCATATTCATCAACATATATCCATCTATAGGACAGAAACACAAACATGCAACACATATCCCCCACTGACAAAATTATGCTAAATTTGTCTTCTTCTTTTGAGCATAAGACTAGGGGATTGGCATCTGACAGGTCAGATTGAATTTTAGGGCTAGGGAAAAATTTAGGAGTCTTATTGATAAAAGCAAAGAGTTAAACAGCCTCCAGCTATGAAGGCTTTGATATCCAGAGCTAAACACTCCTATTGCAACTCTAATGAATGTGAAAATGATCTGGATACCCCTCTTGGCTATCCATTGTAAGTATTTATAGGCTAGGCAAGAGGCTTAACTAACTAACTCACTCTTGACAGTTTTCTACTCGCTTCCAGAACCTTTCTAGTGTTTTCCCTAATGCAGCATCAGCTTGGTCATGTTTCTTGTCCACTCTACCTCCCTGAACCACCACTCACATGTTCACTAATCACAAGAGAATAAAGCAAACAAGAGCCCAGTAGAGCATCTCCTAAACAAACAAAAGGCTTTGCAGAGAATCAATGCATTCAGTGTCGTGAATATTGTTTTTTCCAATTTTTGTTTCTAAATTTATTTGTATTACTTTTTCAGGAACTTGGTTTTGATTATTTACGGGATAACCTTGCCAGCAATAGCAGTCAACTTGTGATGAGATGGTAAATAAGACAACATATCTTCATAATTTTTCTTCTTGAATTAATTCTCCTTCTGAAAAGATCCCCTCTTTCTCTTTCCTATATAGGCCGAAGCCATTTCATTTTGCAATCGTTGATGAAGTTGATTCTGTTCTTATAGATGAGGGAAGAAATCCCTTGTTGATTAGTGGGGAGGTGATACGTGTGTCTAGTTGTTTTTCAATATTTTGAAAGTTATGACAGAATTCAATTAGCTTATCTAAATGGATAATATGCAGAACTACTCTATGCATGACATATGCAATATAGCTTAATCATTAACAGCTTATTCATTTTGCATCTCAGGCTACTGAAGATGCTGCTCGATATCCCGTTGCTGCTAAGGTGGCTGAGCTGCTTGTACAGGGAATTGTACGTCTCATCTGACGCTTTTATGGGGAGAAATGTTTCCTTTTAGGAAAGTTGAAAGTTTTGTTGAAAATTTCTTGTTTGACAGCACTATAATGTGGAGCTTAAGGATAATTCAGTTGAATTGACCGAGGAAGGAATTGCACTTGCAGAGTTGGCCCTTGAAACAAAGGACCTGTGGGATGAGAAGGATCCTTGGGCTAGGTAAAGTGGAGTGGACTTTATGCGGTTCTCTTCTTTGTGGCTCTGAAGTTTGCTTTTTATAGTAGAAAGTAATGACTATACTTCAAAATGCTCTGTTAGGTGTACTAAAAGAATAATAAACTAGTTCACTGCCACTAGCTATGTGGTCTGATTCTAAATTTTTCTATGTTCTTAGTCATGTTAAACTGTAGCTTGACCTTATCATATCCTCTCCCATCCTCCCCCCAACCAAAGAAATATGGATGTTAATATCACAGTGTGATGCTTTTGATTTATCCTATACCTCTTACAATGACTTGAATACTTAAGTTTTCTATAATACATGGAAATGCCCTGGAACTATACTACCCTGAAATATCACCATATGCTAAATGGATAAATGCTTTACACTATAAATTACTAGGGTGCTCATGATGAAAAAAATTCGGGATGCATGACACATCCATTACATCCAATTTCCGTTTTCTGATTTCCATATTTTTCAGTAAAGGCACTTGTTTTTGCAATGAATTGATTCTATTGACATACCAAAAAATAGAAAAGAACCAAATCATTCTCGACGAGCAATCAAAAGCTTGACAAGCCATAAAGCATATGAAAAAGACCCTTCATAGAAGTTTTCTTACTGCAGACTGAGTCATATCACTAACTACAACTAATAATGCTTGTCTAGATTGCATCACCAACATAGCTGTAATTCTCAATTTTCATTCTATCCCTATCCTTCCTCCCCATCCTCACTTCCCACAAGAAAAAGAAGAAAGAATCATCTTTGTCAGTTTTACAATACAGCGCATTAAAGTCCTTTCGTGAAGCTAAGAAATATTACGAATGAATGTCCTAGAGTTTGCCTACTCACTCTCTGCCTGTCCTGTCCTAGTGGCAAGAAGAAATACACAGTTGCTACTCCACCCTTAGAGAAACAACCGTGAAAACATCTACAGTGTGGGATGATCTTCACAGGGAAGGATATTTCTCTCCCATCACCATTGGAACCTCTATGTGCCTCATGTGATTGTCCTTTTAATTGATTTTGTGCACATGCATACGATATGCTCTTTATGCATTTTCAAGTCAGCTTTTATTCACTTACAAGTTTTTTCTTTTTCCCTTGATTGATTTCAGATTCGTGATGAATGCTTTGAAGGCCAAGGAGTTTTATCGACGGGATGTCCAATATATAGTTAGAAATGGGAAGGCTTTAATTATCAATGAGGTGATTAATTCTATCTTATTTCTCAATTGTATTACATTTGCTCATCTCTGGCTGCTCTAGTGCTAAGTTCATTATCATGATGGGATCATAGAAATGCATATGAAATACTCTATGTTGCTTTCTTCATCCTTTAACATGCAATTTACCCATGGATAATGATACTTGTTAGAAACTGTGAAGAGAACGAAAATGATATATTTTTTTTTCATTGATTGGTATATTATAGGAAACATTAATATATATGAGCAATATCTACCAAATAGGTGTAACTATAGTTGGTGTACCAAACACATCATTACAAATAAAGAGAGAAAAATAGTTGAAATATATCTATCTAACACTTTATTAATTACTCTATCTAAATAAAGATAGAAAAATAAATACTATTTACAAAATATCATAGCTCAACACTTCGCCTCAAGTTGAGGAATAGACATCTATCGTTCATAGCTTAGATCCCTTTGTTAAAATATCTGCAAGTTGCCTTCCTAATGGATTATATGAAATGCAAACTAGATCTTTCTCTAACAATTTTCTAATGAAATGCCTGTCCATCTCAATGTGTTTTGTCCTATTATGTTGTATAGGATTATGAGTAATGTTGATTGCTGATTGCTGATTACTATAAAGCTTCATAGGTCTCTCTTGTTTAATTCTTAAGTCATCTAGAATTTTCTGCAACTATAGAACTCGCAAATCCCCTGAGCAAGTGCTCTAAAATCTGATTTTCCGGTTGATCTAGCCACAATATTCTGCTTTTTACTTCTCCATGTTATAAGATTTCCTCTAAGAAATGTACAATAGTTTGAAGTTGACTTTCTATCCACTATTGATCTTGCATAATTTGTATCTTTGTAAGCTTCCAATGTAAGATTTATCACCCTTTCTGAACAAAATTCCCTTTTCTAATCTTTCTTTAGGATATTGCAAATCCCTATAAACTGCTTGTAGATGAGAATTTCTTGGATCATGCATAAATTAACTTATCACCTTTAGAGCATGCTATGTCGGGTTAAGAATGTACAAGGTAAATGAGTTTCCTAGCTAATCTTTGGAATATCTTTCTATCAATTGTTGGCTCCTCTTTAGTTTCCCTTTTCTAATCTTTCTTTAGGATATTGCAAATCCCTATAAACTGCTTGTAGATGAGAATTTCTTGGATCATGCATAAATTAACTTATCACCTTTAGAGCATGCTATGTCGGGTTAAGAATGTACAAGGTAAATGAGTTTCCTAGCTAATCTTTGGAATATCTTTCTATCAATTGTTGGCTCCTCTTTAGCTTCTCCAAGTTTCTAATTAGGATCCATTGGAATAAAGACCGGTTTACACCTCATCATTTTTGTTTCCTTTAAGAGATAAGCACATATTTTTCTTACAATATGAAGATCCCTTTAGTTGAATAAGTTGCCTTAATACCAAGAAAATACTTTAATTTTCCAAGCTCTTTTGATTCGAATTCTTTGGTTGGTTGCTTCAACTCCTGCTTTTCCTTCTCATTATTCTCTATAAAAATAATGTCATCAACATACACTAAGAGTGCAGTTACCAACTTGAGAAGTGGTTAATGAACAAAGTATGGTCACCTTGGCTTTACTTGTAACCTGAAAGCTTCATAACTTTAGTAAACCTATCAAACCAAGCTCTAGGAGACTATTTGAGCCCATAAAGAGCCTTTTTTAGCCAGCAAACTCTATTTGAGCCCAAGCTCTAGGAGACTATTTGAGCTAATAAAGAGCCTTGTTTAGCCGATAAACTTCATTTCCTAACTTTTCTCCTTCAAAACCTGGTGGAATGTTTATGTAAATTTTTTCTTTTGTCTCTATAAAGGGAAGCATTTTTTACATCATACTGCAGAAATGACCAATTAAAATAAGCTGCTAAGTATAATAAGATTCTTATAGTATTTATTTTTGCTATTAGAGCAAGTTTCCTAATAGTTAACACTATAGGATTAAGTATACTTGTTTGCAACTAAACTTACTTTGTATTTCTTAGGTATCCCATTTGCCTTATATTTCAAAGTGTATAGCCACCTACGGTCTACTATGTTCTTTCCTTTTGGCTTATGGATAATTATCCATGTCTTATTTTTCTCCAAAACACCATTTCCTCTCTTATGGAATTTCTCCACTCCCTTTTTGATAGTCTCTGACATAGTATTGAGTATGGAAATGGTATTTAAGCTTACTATGAATTTTTGTAAGCTGATGACAAGTGTTTGTACATGGTTAGATGTTGGGTAAAGAGGTCTCTTAGTGCATTTTCTAGTGTCCTTTGGAATAGCAATAGGGAAATCATTACTATCTAAGGGTTTTTTAATCGTCTTTAATTGCAATGAACAATCCATTCTTACCATGGTCTCATTTTTAGAGCTTAGCTTGGGTTCTCGAACCTATTGCATGTCTGGAACAATTGGTCTTCTCAAATATACCTGTGAAAAACTTAGAAAACCATGAGTTGTACTTCTTAGCTGTGGAGAAGATTTATGCTCTGAAGAAAGGCTCTCTTTGACCAACTCTTGTGTAGAACTTTCTGAAGCGTCATTTGACTTATGTTGGATAAGAATTTAAGGGTTGGTGTAGGCAAGTCAAGAGGGTTAAAGGCTTAAAAGTTTCATTTTCAACATTGACTTTCTCCCCCTATGGGATTTTGTGAAGTAAGGTATATTTTCGATGAATGTGACATCAACTAATGTGTAGAATTTTCTTAAGGTGGGCGATAGCATTTGTACTCCTTTTAAGTAGGTGAATATCCTAGAAAAGCCCACTTAATTGCAAGGGGATCCAATTTTCCTCTATGTTGACTTTGAACATGCATAAAAGCAATACAACAAAAGACTCTAGATATGAGGCTACTTGATGTTTTAAAATGAGGGAAAAACTATTGAGGATGTCTATAAGGCTTTTATTGTCTTAACACATGTGAGGGTAACCTATTTAGTATGTGTATTGCAATGAGAATGACCTCTCCCCAGTATAATCTATGAACACTCTCTTAAAACAATAAGATTTTAGTGGTGTTAAGCAAATGACCATTTTTTCTCTCAACTATCCCATTGTATTGAGGTATGCCTTCCTTTTGAAAATAAGGTGATAAAATTTGATTGAAGTAATCTCTAGCATTGTCAATTGAAACTTCTTATTCAAATCTTAAATTGGTTTTAAACCATGGAATGGAAATTTGGAATGATAGTATTAACATCTCTTTTGTTTAAGTAGAAAGATCTATGCAACCTATGTGCAATCATCAATTGAAGCAAACCATCGAGCTCTTGAAATATTTGGTATACTTAAAGTCCCCAGATATCATTATGAACCAATTGAAAAGGGAAAGGGCTTCTTTTATTATTAATAGGAAAAGATAAATGAGTATGTTTTGTTGACTCACAAACATCACAATGAAACTTAGAAATATGTAGTCCTTGAAATAATTTGTGAAATATGATTTTCAAAAATCTAAATGAAGGGTGATCTAAACGTAAATGGCGAAGCCCAATAACATCTTTATTAGGATTGAAAACAACATAGAAATATTATCGATGATATTTCTAGATAATTCAAGGTAATAGAGTCCGTTCCTTTTCTTGATATATCCAATCTTCCTCCTTGAGATTTGATCCTGAAGAACACATTTAGATATTGAAAAAACAGCGTGATAATTAAGGTCATTAGTAACCTTTTGAATAGAGATAAGGCTAGCCAACAATTTTGGCACATGAAGGGTGACATTAATATCTCCTAATCTAGCAATAGTAGCTAAGGCACCCTTTGCTACTAAAATTTTTCTATTTCTAAGGCATGGAGTATAAGAATGGAAAAGGTGTAAAGAGCAAGCCATATGGTCAAGGAGTCGAGAAACCCATAATCGGTGTAAGATATGTCTCATTTCATAAGAAATTAAAGATTTACTTAAGAGAGTTAATGAACTTTCCTAAAAAGACTTCTTAGGAATCTTTTTAGGTTCAATTTTTTGATCTCTTCATTGTTGAATCCCTTTGTCTTTGAAGCTTCATCAATTTTGATTTGCTCAGTTAAGTGAGCTTTAGTTCTCAGACTACTAGTAATGGTGGAAGTCGGAAAAAAGTAATCGAAAAATAATAGGAAAGTGATTGTAAATTTGGCAACAATGAAGGATGCAATTAAGGCTCACTGAATAATTATTTCGAGAAAAATGAAGAGTAATGGCAACAATGAAGGTTGCTCATTGAAGAAGAAATCCCGGAGAAAAGTTCTAAGCCTGTTATACCATATTAGAAATTCAAAGAGAAAGAAAATGATTTTTTTTTTTTAAATTGATTGGTATGTTACAAGAAACATCAAAATATATAAACAATGTCTATTTAGTGGGTGTAATAATAGTTGGTGTATTAACCTCTACGTAACACATCATTAATTACCCTATCTAACTAAAGAGAAAAATAAATACTTGTTACAAAAAATTACAACTCAATGGAACTATTGATCAAATAACAAAGAAATATTTTGAATTTTCGTTTGCACTTCATTTAGAGAAATTGTCTAGAGACATTGGGGTTGAAAAATTTTTTCTTCTTTAGCAATGCCTCCATGAGAGCTTGGTTTAGTACACTCAAATTGCTCTCTTTAAGTAAGTTCCTATCAGAGAGATATGTATTCTGGTCAAAATATTTTTGACAGTATTCAGATATCTTCATACTTTTGAGTTTTATGGTTATTAACCTCCCTCCCACAGGATCCACCTTAGGGAATTACTTGTTGCATAGGGCATGAATTTGTACCTCTACTCTTAACACAGATCCATGCTTGAATCTAGTCAGGGTGATATTTGTATGGGAAAGGGTTGAGGACTCGTTAGAAATAATCCTTTGATCTTGTAATGGGTAAGGGTCATTAGATAGAACCCTCTAATCTCGTAATAGCTGAAGGCTTGCTAGAGAGAGCCCTGTGATCTTATAAACTATTTTAAATTAAAGCAAACTGAAAGTGTAATTTACTAAGATAATTCTTTTCTTATTTGTTCTCAAGGGAGGTGATGGGAACCTTTTATATCGAAGTTGTGAATGACCCCTATACTCGTACGCATTGAATCTATCTATTCATGAGTTTATTCCTGAACTAGCTCTTTCACAAATCTATCTATTTATAAATCTATTCATACTTGGAACTAGCCTATCCATGAATGTCCCCATCCATATAATCTAGATATTTTCCTAACAACTGTTGTCCCAACTCTTATTGTTGGACTATTATGTATTCAAATATGGAATATCCATCACAATAATGGTATGTAGCTTCCATCTACAATAAGTTCTCGTGAGTAAGATACATTTATAGCAAGTTTGCAGTATTTCTTATCAACAGTGATTAAATAAGAATGATTTTAGATGAAAATTTTGTTATCTATAAGTTTTTCTCTTTTGGCTAAAAGAGAAGGACTATGAAAAATCTGGGGGTGTTTTTCTATAGCTGACAGGGAGAGTTGAAGAGAAGAGGAGATGGTCTGAAGGAATTCATCAGGCTGTAGAGGCTAAAGAAGGCTTGAAGATTCAGGTATATCCTCCTGGACTGTCAGATCTTAATATATGCTGTTGAATAGTCTTTTTGGTCCTATTTGTCCTCATCACGTAACATTATCAGGCTGATTCTGTTGTCGTAGCACAAATTACATATCAATCACTTTTCAAGCTTTATCCAAAACTTGCAGGAATGACTGGGACTGCAAAGACAGAAGTAAGATACACTTACTTTTGCTTCATATTTTGACATTGTTCCAATCTATATTTTTTGGCCTTTCTCATTTTATTGCTTTCTCACTCATCTATCCTAAATCTCTGCAGGAGAAAGAATTTCTGAAAATGTTTCAGATGCCTGTTATAGAAGTGCCTACAAATCTGCCTAATATTCGCAAAGATCTGCCTATACAAGCTTTTGCTGTACAATAACGATACTTGAATTACAATAAATCATATCACTTAACCAATTTGTTCTTTTGATTAATGTCTTTGGATTTATTCCAGACTGCTCGAGGAAAATGGGAATATGTGCGGCAAGAGGTTGAATGCATGTTTAGACAAGGACGTCCAGTTTTGGTTGGCACCACCAGGTAACTATTCTATTTTGGCACTTTCAGCAGATAATCAGACTTTCCTGATAAATTAGGATAGTTCTTACTTCATCTTTACTTGGATTGTTATGATCTTGTACTGTATTCATCATATATAGATCAAAAGCAATGCCAGAGTTTTCTAGCTTTGGTATACCCTACAAATTTAGTTTGAGACGAGATATTTTTAGCTTTTCCATGGTTTAATATTCTGGAGTTATCTGAAATTGACATTTGAAGAGATCAGAGATTCTTTCTTATAATGTTTCCTGCAAGACAAAATAAAAAGGACACTGCTGGCAGTACTCATTGCAAGGGGGGAAGGCAGGGGCCTTGTTGTTGGAAATTTGGGATGTCCAACATCTTTCTTCTCTTGGCAAGGGGTCACTATTGGCTTTGCAAGGATTTCTTCTCTCAAGTCAACAGAGTCTAAATCTTGCTGTGTAGCGCTTTCAGTGGTCATCTGTTCTATTTGGAGAGTATAGTATGCTGTTCGTTTAGGGAAGCCTTGCCCTTTGATTCAGTAATTCCTTGCGGTTAGTCAAAGGCAGTTGGGTCCACCTTCGCTTAGGGGATTCACAGGGGTAGTAATCTCTCCTTGTTCAGTTCCCTAAGAGATTCAAATCTGGGTGTTATAGCACTCTAAATCAAGGGCCTTATCAAAACACGCTTATGGGTATAAAGTAACTAGTTTTGTCTGTATTATTATTAAGTTATAAACTCCATTTATGTAGCAGGAAGAGAAAGAACCTTTTTACTCTTACATTCATCTAGGTGATTCAAGTACTGCCTACAGTTTTGTTTTGCATGGGGGTTTGGGAATGAACAACCTAGCTTCCTTAAATAAGATGCTTCTTGGGAACTGATGTAGAGATTCATCACCAAATCTAGCACTGTTAGAGAATCTAGCATAGATATGGTTTTGGATATCTATTTGTTATAATTTTCCATTTATTAATCGTTATCTCACAAATAGAATGATGAGATATGGATTAGTTAGGATAGGATCTGATTCTGCAATCATTCATGTTCTTAGTGATTAGCTATGAATATACATTTAACTTTCATTATTAATAAAGCAAGTGAGTTTGCTCTCGAATTTTTATTCGTGGTATCTGAGATTAGGGCTAGTCCAACGCTTTGAGGAGGTAAACCATGAGTGGCACATAAGAAACCCACTAGATTACCTGAAGCTAGAGCCAAACTTGAATTAAACTCAAGTTTGACTCCCTGTTCTTACATCCAACTATGATCCCACCTCAATCAATTGGACCAAGACTCTTCTCAATCAAGCAAGACAAGCTGAATGGTGTTAAACTTTCATGAATGGTCCGAGTCTTTGAAGCTGGTTGTTTCATGTAGCTGGTGCATGTGTGTATTTGTATAGTTATGTATGTTCAATTTGTGGTTGCTGGTTGTGTTTCAAGGGGGGAAGTAGGGAGTGCACTCATATGGTGAGTGACATGTAATGCTTCTCTGGTGAGTGACATAAAGTCCACACTGCCTAGTTCCTTAAGCTTTCAAATTAGTGGTGATGGAGCTAAGTCTTATGTGGTACTGGAGGAAGTGTAGTGTTAATAATAATAAATAAAGTCCATACTGTCTACTACCTGAAGCTTTCAAAGCAGTTGGTCCCTTCTAAATGTGAGAAGCAAAAACCAGGTGCACTGAGAATGGTACAATTGAACCAATGTGGCTGGGCAACAGCAAGTGAGAAATCACCATAGGACTAAGCCCTAGAAGTACACCTTTGACTTTGGCCCTCAATGGCTGATTCTCCATATGAAAAAATCCAAACCATTTGCTGTCAATCTCCTCTTGCAAGAGTTTGAGAGTTGACCGTCGTGATTCTTGTGTCTTCATAAAAGCAAACCTTAGGTTTTCTCCAGCGAGTGTCTCCTTCAAATCTTGTTTGTTCAAATCTCTGCACAATGCATAAAACCCCACCTTCTCTTTCAACAGGAAGTAGAAACGAGGCCTTCCACATTTCTGGATCCATCAAATGTGGATCATGAAAGGAGGAGGTTCAAAGAGGAATTATATCAGATTTCTTCTTCGAACAATTAGTAACTGCACAATCCTTTCCTAGTTGGTTAGCTTCAAATGTCTGGAGCAGTGGCAGATCCTCCATATATGAAAACCCTAGGTGTTTGCCTTCCATAGCCACCTTACATTGTTGCTTCCCCTGACGATAAGAGGTCCGAGAGCATCATTTTCATGGATAATACAGTTTGTGTCATTCTGGATTGGCGCTGCACAATCTGCTACATATTACTGGCAAGATCTCAAAATGATTGCACAATCATCACCATGACTTCCTTCAATGATGTCAAGAAAAAAATATTCAAGAATTCCCACAGATGGTGCCAATTGATATGAACACCAGTTCAAGTATGAAGAATTACAGTACAAAAATTAATCTTCTATTGATTTTTGGATGAAAGTGAACACAAGTACCTTCAAAGGATTAGTTTTGCAAAGAATTTATGTTTTTACAATAGAAGAGAAATAATGACTCTATTTGGTGTGTTCTGGAAGGCTTCCCTCTCCATATATTCTGTTGTGGGTTGTCATCTATTTTTGGGTGAAAATTACAGAAATTATCAAAATTTAGCAGTTTAAATTGTCTAACCACTAGCTTCTTATTGCAGTGTTGAGAACTCTGAATATTTATCTGACTTGCTGAAGGAGAAGAAAATTCCCCACAATGTCCTGAATGCACGGCCCAAGGTTTATATTATTTCATGATTTTATTTATTAGACCAACGTTAAATTTTTTCTGTTTATGATTGTTCTCAACTTTTTCTTCTTTTCTTTTCTTCTTCTTCTTTTTTCCTTTTTCTTTTTTTTTTTTTTCTTTTTCCCTGTCATCAGTATGCAGCTAGAGAAGCTGATATCATTGCCCAAGCCGGAAGAAAGTATGCCATTACTATTTCTACAAATATGGCTGGCAGGGGTACGGATATAATTCTTGGGGGAAATCCAAAAGTGAGTGACGTTATTCCTCTTCTACTTTAAGAAGGGAAAGAAAGAGGACAAAAAATGTTAATTTACTTTTCTCGTTACTTTTTTTGGTTGAAGGAAATTGATATTAACATTTGAGGCTCAATTTTATTTACTATGCGGATATTTGTTATCAGCACCAACTTAATGCATCATTTGGATGCTCTCTTGATTTGGTTACTAAAGAGAAGCTTTTTCCTTTCTCTATCAACCTTATAAGATGCTTGCGAAAGAAATCATTGAGGACAGTGTGCTTTCCTTTTTGACCCAAGAAACTCCTGACTTAGAAGCTGATAATGAGACTCGATCAGAGAAGGTGTGTTTTTATGCTGCTAATGGAATATTAATTCCTGCATTTTCAGATTGAACTTGTATAAGTTTTGGGGATTTTTTAATGTTCCACCAATGATTTATGCTTTTAGGTCATGTCAAAGATTAAAGTTGGACCATCATCATTAGCTTTGCTTGCTAAGACAGCCTTGATGGGTTTGTGACCTTTCTCCAATATCTTTCATTTACAGCTAGTGACATCTCTTTCCAGTATAGTTGTTTGTGCAAAAATTGCGAAGCAACTTGGTATAGAAGCATGCACAAATTCTAACTTTATAACATGAATTGTGCAGCTAAATATGTACGCAAGAGTGAAGGGAAATACTGGAAATATAAAGAGGCCAAATCAATAATATCAGAGTCCATAGAATTGAGTCAGTCAACTGATATAAAGGAGCTGGAGCAGCTCGTGAATGAACAAGCTGAGATGTATCCACTTGGCCCTAGTATAGCATTGGCTTATCTATCAGTTTTAAAGGACTGTGAAGAACACTGCTTCCATGAAGGTTCTGAAGTTAAACGTTTGGGTGGGCTTCACGTAATTGGGACATCACTGCATGAATCTCGTAGAATAGATAATCAGGTGAGCTAAAAATATCAAAATTTATTTGTCATCCAAGGTATTAGTCAATAACCCCTACTCTTTTTCTCTTCATATGATAATGAGACATGAACAATGGATTACCTCATAACAGTCAGCGAAGAGCTGTATTCCTATTTTCACACTTTTTTGGGTTGTTTTGAGCGCATGAAGTCATGTGCTCTCTTGGCATTGCTATTTACTTTCTGTAGGAAATCTCTTGTTCTTTCCATGTGGTTGCTATTTTTTGATTGTTTACTTTTTTTCGTCTCTCTTTTTTTTTTTTTTTTTTTGTCCTAGCTATATCAGGAGGATAATTAGGTTAGAATTAATATGCTTGACTGTAATTTTTAAGTTTTAATTAGGATAGAGTTGACTTTGTTTTTAAATTTTTTAACTGTAATTTTTAAGTTTCCTTTCTTTCCTTGTTTGTAGCCTTAGCTTACTGATCAAACAAACAAGGACTAGTAGGGCTTCTTGTATATGTTCTTATTCTCTCAATTAATAAAATTGTGACTGCTTTCATTTCATTATTTCTTCACCTTTCAATTGCGATTACAATGTGAGAGAGGAAGTCCATATTGCTTTGTAGTGATAGTCTCAAGCTATATAGGCTGTAGGTGAAGAGATTCTCCTCTTTTCCCTTTAGATCAGGCCCCTGTTGAAGATGTGATGAGGATTGTGGCTCCTTCTATGTAGAAAGTACACT
The DNA here is from genome assembly GCA_024138005.1 of Lumnitzera racemosa. NCBI lineage: Eukaryota > Viridiplantae > Streptophyta > Magnoliopsida > Myrtales > Combretaceae > Lumnitzera > Lumnitzera racemosa. Next base: position 65,820,377 of record JAMXBC010000011.1, read on the forward strand.
TTGGATTAAGGTTGTATATTAAACTAAACCAAACTGAACTGTACCGTAAAATATGGTTCTTTTATATTTTGGTTTTGGTTGGCTATTTGATTTAGAAAGAGCCTAAATGGCTTACTGTTAAAAATGATTTAGTTTATTAAGGGTTTAAACCAAACCCTTTCAAATGTGGTTCAGCAAACCAAACCAAACCATGAACACCCTTGCTTTGGATATTGTTTTTGTTGAAAAGAATATTACTCTTATGTATTTGAAAATAGAGTACAAGTATCTTTTAGACTGAATTACAATAAAGAGAACGGGGGAATAAAAAGACTCCATGGTTTTAGGGATTTGCTTTGAAAACTAAATGCATACGGATAGGAAAATATTCTACAGCTATCAATAACAAGCAAAAACTACAATTGTGAGATAATATCATAAATATAGCCTGTTTTCCTACCCTCCCCATTGGGCTGGTGAGTGAACGTCTTCCATTCCCAGCTTGCAAGTGATGTGCTGCAATTTTACTGGCGATCATCCTTTATAAAACATCTGCCAATTTCTCACAAGAAGTTGCATATGGTGTAATGATCAGTCTGTCGAACTTTTCTTTTATAAAGCGTTTGTCTAGCTTGTTTGGTTCAAGCACATTGGACTGCATCATATGCAATGCTAATGGTAGTTTTTCTATCGTGATATGACTACATTACCCTTCCTCTCTTAACTCCCCAGGTTTTCCAAAATTATTTTCAACAAAAAAAGTTCATTTATGGCCTGTGCCACTCTTCGTTGCTGAGCTTCTGCGCTAGATCTTGCAGTGACGTTTTGCTTCTTATTTCTCCAAGTTACCAGATTTCCCTCCACCCAAAAGAAAAAAAAAAAAGAAAAACCAATAGCCCATGGTAGATCTTCTATTTGTTAGGATCCTGCATAGTAGGGGAAAGGGTAAACAAAAATGTCTTTTTCAAAAATAATCCCTAGTATATGTTACTTGAAAAACTATCTCAAAACTAATACAGATGAAATCATGTTTTTCCAACATGGTTTCAAATTGACTTGAAATTGTGTCTTCAAACACGATTTTCTATATAACTAATCTTAAAAGTAGTTCTTCTTCTTCTAATAAAACCTTGAAGGCAAAAGATCCATTTCTTTTCATTTTCATCTCCAACTTGTAAATCAATATCTGCTTGATAAAGGAGGAAAAGAGAAGCATTGTAAGTATATAGAGAGTGGGGAGAGTAAGAAGAGTCATTAGTCATGACAATGGGTCAATATCAATGTTAATTAAAAACGGTGACTTCCTTCTTCCTGTTGACGATGACAACGACTGCATTGCAGTTCATATCAAGATCAAAATTATTAAAATAGTAATTAGAAAAGAAACTGATTTCTTTTATATTCTTGTATGTCCTCTTTTCTTCTTTCTATTTCACTTTTGCTTGGCTTTTTTTGTAATTTAAATTCCTTTTTGTGATATTTTTTTCTTCTCCTTCTCATTTTATCTCTTTTAAATCTCCTTTGCTTGGACTAATATAATGTTTTTCCTTACTTGGGGGGTAAAAATTATAGCTTCGTGGCAGAGCTGGAAGACAAGGTGATCCAGGGTCTACAAGGTTTATGGTCAGGTAGAGACTGCACCTGGTGACATCACTGATCTTGATTTTCTGTAATCTATATATGGAGAAAGGAAGTACTTTTTTTTTTTTTTTTCCCTTTTGAATGTATAGCAAAGAGATGAACACAATTTAAAATTTGACTAAAAATTATGAGATCATTGTCCATGCATCTTTAGAAAATGTACTTTCACTAAAAGTCAGTAAGCTTATATTTCTGATTCAGGCAGTCAAATTTGATACCTAACAGTCAATGACAAATAGTGTATAATGTGTCAACCCTTAAATCGGTATGAAGGCTGCACAAACTCATAGTAGTTTTAAGGATTTTGCAAACATTTGCCTCTTTATAGAGCTCTTTGTGCTATGTATGGTTGGCTCTTGAGATGAGGTAGGAATGTGGAATAATTTTGTTTTGCAATTACCTTATTTGGTTAGACCTAAAAATGCCATACTGAATAGATTAGAATAAAATGAGCATAGCTAAAATACCCCTACTTTTTCTAGACCCTAATCTCAAACTGTATCGACCATCCTTAGACCTCAAAACCAAAGCCACCATCAGACCTCCACCTTCAAATTGAGCGACCACCACCATCAGATAACTCGAACCATTGCCGTGAAATTAGGCAAACAGCCACTCAATAACTAGCCCACAGACTAGGCAAACCAGGCACAATATGGATTGACTCAGACAGTTTGTATCATGCGTTATAATCCATGTCACTAAGTATGCATTGTTGTTCAAAAATCCCCATGGTTTGGGTAGCACGTGCTCATCTATGTCAGTTCGGTCATGGTTTAAGTGGTTTGAGCTTGTGGTTAGGCGGTTTAAGCTTGTGGATTAGGTGGTTCATGGTAGTCTGAACTTTTGATAATGGTGCTTTGTTGTGGTTCAAGCTCGAGTCAATTGGGTCATGGAGGTTAGCACGTCAGCCAGGTCATGATGGTTCATGGTGGTTCTTTGGTTCTTGTTCCTTGGCTTGGAGGTGGTTGGTGGGCAATGTTGAAGTTGTGGTTAGTAGTTATGTTGTTGGGGTTTAGGCCTTAGCTTTTTTAAGTGTATAGGAAAGAAAGAGCTGAAGAATGGCTATTCTTTAGGTTCCAAAGAGGCTTCCTTCTTTGGCATTTTTTTTTTCCCTCCGCCCCCTTTCTAAACTAATAATTTAAGAGGAGAAAAAAAAAAGCTGTAGCTCTTCAGTGGAAATGGAGCAGCCATATTCCACTTCTATGAGGAGAATCAAAGGTGATGTTAGTATTACAAAGATGTTGGGGGACAAGGCAGGTACATTTTATAGTAAAGATGGTTATTTGTGCTTCAAAAGTGCATGTTTAACTTGAATGTAGGGGGAAGGAAATACCTATCTGAAACAAATTACATTCCTAGCACCACGGCATATGAGAAGCTTGAGTCTTTTTCCCTTGATAAATGGCAAGTTTTTGGATTCATCATGGCATAGCCATGAGGCACTCAACAGACCTTTTTTTATGATTTTACGCAGCATAATTCGGAGTACAGTAGAGTGATATTTGAAGAACTTTATCTCTCAATAAGATTTTGTCCGCATTGGATACTGCTTAATCTATTACACAATATGCTGCAGCAACCACAGATATATCTGGCTGCATAGCTTGACAATGCACGATGGTGCTCTTCCTATTAAATATTGCTTAATTTATTGCAGCTTGCAGGATGAGATGTTCCAAAAGTTCAATTTTGATACAGAGTGGGCTGTGAACCTTATTTCCAGAATAACAAATGATGAGGACATACCCATTGAAGGTGATGCAATTGTGAAGCAGGTCCTGTGCAGTTTATTTCTATCGCCTAGATCTCTCTCTCTCTCTCTGTGGAAAATTGTACCTCTAGTCCCAAACATTTTGGAGTTTTGCATAGCAAATTGATGAAAGGAATTTATCACTTGACTTTTTGAAAACATTTAGGACTTAATTGCAAAGTTGAAAGTTCTATCATTTGATTTCACAATCATTAAAAAGGTCTAGGACTTGTAAACTTTTCCCCTTTTAGCAGCCATTGCTCCATTTATCTGACTAAATCATGCAATTTCAGCTCTTGGCCCTACAAATCAATGCAGAGAAGTACTTCTTCAGCGTTAGAAAGAGCCTTGTGGAATTTGACGAAGTATTAGAGGTATGGATTGTAGAACTCTGTTTCTTGGTGGATGTTTCTCCATGAGACTAGTTAGGCCTTGGATACTTGGTCTATTCATGTTCCCTTTGTAAAAATAATGGAAATGGATGATAAAATGTTCCAGTTAGTTTTGATTATTATTCCTGAAGCCCTCTTCTTTTTACCCCCCCTAAAAAAGAACCCTCTTCTTTTCTGTCTAACATGGATCTACTAGCTTGCATGCATTGCCATTTGATGGTTACCTTATCAATTGTGCACATGATGTTTCAAAAGAAATTTCTGGAGATAATTGACAATTATCTGCCTAATTTTTTTTTTTCCAATATTGACTCTCAGGTACAAAGAAAGCATGTCTATAACCTTCGACAGTTGATGCTGATTGGTGATAGCGAAAGTTGTTCCCAGCACATATATCAGTTAGTGAATGTTTGAATTGGCTTTTGCTTTTAGTTTGTCAATGTTGATGCCTATGCTAATTGCTATAAACTTTTTTCAGTTTTCTGAAATGGCTTCTGAAATCTAATAGGTGGTTGGGTTACTGTTCTTTTCATTTCCAACTTCATATTATGTTCAAAATGAGAGTATTCATCGAGAAGTTTTAGCTACAATTTCAATCTATTATCACTTCCTGGTAAAAGCTAACCAATGAAAAGGCATGTCTCATTCCGTGCAACAGGGTGCAAAACATCACAATTTTTGTGGTGAATGAAACTACACTAGATGCTTTGTACCCTGGTGCACTGAAGGTAGCATGGCTTTAAATTCTCTAATAACTATTTGTTTTGATATTTGTCTATGTGCCTGAGAAGATGTTCCTTTACAGGTACATGCAAGCAGTGGTTGATGAAATAGTAATGGCGAATGTGGATCCAATGAAGGTAATTTAAATTTCAGATGGTTGCAATATAACTTTGACAATTTCGTCTTTTCTCATGTCCCCATTATCATTTTGCTAGCATCCAAGTTGCTGGAGCTTGGATAAGCTCATCATGGATTTGATGACAATTTCGGGTAAATTATTGACTGGTAAGTTTGTTGGTTGTAGTTCTCTTTCCTGTGAAGTTCATTTATTTCTTTAGTTGTTTGAGGCTCAATATTCTGAATAGGATCCCACAGATTGATGCATTATTTTTTTCCCAGGTGCTTTTGCTGCAATCACTTGTACAGCCCTACTAAACTCACTTCTCCAATTTAATGAGATTGGCTCTACAGATATTGGAAACTTTTACCTTCCTGACTTGCCCAAACCTCCAAATACTTTTAGAGGAATCCGTCATAAGAGCTCTTCATTGAGACGTTGGCTTGCCATTTATTCTGATGATTTGACAAAGTGAGGCCATCATTTTTTGGTGTTGATAATTGGTAAATCAATCATTTGTCAATTGAGTTTGCTAAGGAAAAAGCACTTCATTCCTTGTGCACATAATGATGCAGGAAAGGAAGATACCAACAGACTGTTAATTTACTTAGAAAGTATCTTGGTGATATCTTGATTGGTTCATATTTGGATGTCATACAAGAATCGGGATATGATGATGCATATATAAAAGAAATAGAGGTAAGAGTTCCTCTTGTTTTCCAGTTAACCCCTCATAGAGATGTCCAATCTTAGATTCCAATGATAAGCAGATTGTTATCTTGTAAAATCATTCAATAGTGAAAATTTCGTTTCCGATAATTCAGTATGTTCATCTTTTAAATCATCACTAGTGAATTGTATTCTACTGATTCATAAGATTTTTTATAAGCTAGTGAATTGTATGCTACTGATTCATAAGATTATTTATAAACTAGTGAGTCGTATTAGTACAAGCAAAAAGTGAGAGTGTTACTAGTCCTTTAAGCAATATCAAAGTGAGTGAATTAGTGGAAGGAAATGAAAATTGCATTGATCTAGTAGACCTACTTAATTCTACTCTTCATATTCGTGATGCACGTTTGAATGAATATCTATCTATTCTATATTTTTCAAACTATTGGTTGAAAGTAGTATTGCAATATTGAAATCATTAGATATAATAACTTTTAACCTTCTTCATTTTTTCCCCCCGCCTGTCCTTGTATTGGTATTGACACTATTGGTAAGTTTGAAGAAGTTATTGCAGAATGTAAATCACCTTAATTAGTAAATGATGGACTCGTTAAAGATAATGTCCAGTGTTTGTAGACACAAAACAATTAGGAAATGAATCCTGGTCAAAATTAAAAAATTCTAGCAGGAATCTAGATGTTTTTAAGTGAAGCTGTAAATGATTCCCCTAACACCCCTCACCTTTGACCTGGCAATAAAGTATCATGTTTTCTTTTGGGGGGGGTGGAAATCATCTCCTACGGGTCATTGTACTGAGAATTTGGAGTTTGCCATTAATTGTTTCCGCTCTTAGTTTTCTAAAGCTAGAGCATGTTGAAGTTGTGATAAAGCAATTATTCTTCAAAGTTCATAAGGCAGCAGGTAATGAGTAGATTTTATATTTTGTGATTTTGTTTAGCCATAACAAAAACCCTCTCTGACTAGTTTTCAATTACAGAGAGCAGTTCTTCTGAAGACTCTGGATTGCTTTTGGAGGGACCACCTCGTGAATATGAACAGGCTTAGTTCTGCGGTATCATAAATAATTTCTTTGAGACATCCTTTTGGCTGTTTTAGATAACTGACTTGACAAGTTGTGTTAGGTAAATGTACGGAGTTTTGGGCATAGAGATCCTCTGGAAGAGTACAAGATTGATGGATGCAGATTTTTCATCTCAATGCTCAGTGCAACAAGAAGGCTAACGGTAGAATCACTCATGCAGCATTGGTCATCACCAATGGAAGCCGAAGAAATATACGTCTCATAAAAATTAAATTGAAAAAAAATAAAAAAAAAAAACCTCTTCTTAAGGTATGTTCTTTTGCCTTCTGGAGGGTCTTTGTCTTCCAATTTGTTGAAATTGTTGATCATTTTATAAAATGCTGAATCCCAAATATCTGTTATTCTTTAGGAAAATTACAAAAAATGTGACTTGTGATTTTATGCTTTTGCAATTGATAAACTCTGTATGTGTGTGTGTGTGTTTTTTCTTTCTTTCATTTTTTCACCCCTTTTTTCATGTTGTTCTCTAATAAGCAATTATAGTCTTCAGTTAAATATGACACATGACACGATGTGTCTTAATGGAACCCAAAATCAGGCAATACCTTACTCATAAATCCTAAGTCAAACAAAACAACATATGCTCTTCAGAATTGGGGCTTCTTGATTTAGGTGTTGGGAGTGAAAAGATTGATGTTTTGTTTAACTTGGGGATTTTTGAGTAATTTATGCGTCATTTGGGATTCTGTTAAGGGACTCGTGGGTGTTTATTGCCATTTTTAATTGAGGATTGACAATTGCTTGATGGAGTACCACTAATATCATACATTTGTAAAAGGACAAGATAGAGGTTCGTAAATTGTAAGAGTGTGAAAATATTGATCATATTTTTGTATTTTTTTTTTAATGGATGCTTTGGAAAACGATCTTGCTGTATGATGTGATGTCGATCTGTTAAAGAGGAATTTGTAGAAACGTCAGAGATCACTAGTGTGAAGATATTAAATTTGCAATGGTCATCCGATGAAGCCACACTGGAAATAATCAGAATTTCAAAAATTGATCTTTGCTTTCCTGAAATTCTCAACAATTTCCAAAATCGTATATTGCAATTAAAAGCTGGATTAATAGTTTGTTCGAGCATCACAGTTGCCATTTTACTTAACATTGTTGAGCATGATGGTTATATGATACTTATCACTTGTACAGAAAATATGACTCCTTCGTACATATGGACCAAAACCAATAGCAGGACACGGAACGTTTGAAGAAACCACAGGTAATTTTGATTTTATCTGTTCAACATTTGCCTTTCTGCAAGCTTCATTGTTTCTTATATCTTTTTACCTCAAGTTTTCCTCATTCGTACTAAGAAATGCAATGTCTTTCACGAGATCACAGTTTTCAAATTTTTTCAGTTGTACAATTTCAAGGGAAAGGTTTAAAAAATTAGGTTCCTTTTCCTTAACACTTGATTTATTTTATTTTTGCTTCTGAAACTTTTTATATATAATCATTTTGTGTATCAACATTCCTCACAGGTCCCTTGAACCATTTTCAGCATCTAAAATCCACCATAGCATTACAATCATGATGATGGTACCTGGCACTATGAGTGCCTAGATCATAAATGAGTGTTTTCCATTGGATAGTGTAGGAATTTGGTAGTAGAAAGACTGAACAGTATATTGTATCCACTGGAATGCAATTAAGAAGACTGGCCTTCTAGCTGTGCCGAAGTACGAAGGTCAGGGTTTGAATTTCTCCTTCGACATCATGAGCCTTTTACATATGGGAACTGCTAACCACCTACCCAACTGACTGTACTGAATGATTGCCATGAAAATGGCATCAAGTTTAGACCTTGGCAAACCGGGAATGAGACTTACTAGTTGTAGCCAGCAAGATGGCATTTTTCAGGGATGTAGCTTCCTACAGGCTGATGAAAATGGGATCCCATTGTCTCGACATGGCATTTATTTAGGAGATGCAAAGAACTATACCTAATCAAGTGATTTGAGAGGGACGGAGGAAGAGAGGATGAGAGAGATTGGCACCACTCAAGCAGCACTAGTAGTTACATAGAGTTCATAGAAGTAGGAACCCCAAGTGATACAGAGGAATACAACAGCTCCAGCGGAACACTGATATCTGCCATGTAATGCGTCACAAATATATTGTGCTGGTAGAAGCACACATGCTGTATCTCATTGTTTGGAGCATATAAATAGTTCAAATTCTGCAATATCCCTTCTTCATGTACCTGAATGTTGAATGTGAGTGCTAGACTATATGCTCATCTGAAGACACAAAGAAAAGCGATGGCTGATGAGTTTTATCTGCTTCTGTTTCCTCCGTCAGATGAGATGCTGTATCATAGCCATCATGACAATAGTTGCAAAGCGGAGCAGAAAAAATCATTGCATATGGTTTGCCGCTTGATCCAGTTATCTCAGGGGACATTTCATAGGGAGTGAAGCCAAAGGATGCTGACTGTGTGGACGTAGCATGCTTGGAGATGGAGCAGATAACTTTAGTCATGCATGAAATTGAAAAATTTTGCAGTCACCGTAAGATTTGAGAATTTGAAGTTCTCGAAAATGGTAATGGTTAATGAGATTAGTTTGTTAGCTTGAAATCAACAAAATGACTAGAAACATAAATGACGAAAATTCATCATGCAGATCACACAGAAAAGTTGGTGAACTCCTCATGCACTTACAATTGTGTAAGCATTTTAATAACAATATAATTCCTGATGATATTAACATAAAATGAACGAGTGTTTTTCAAAATTCTAATTCAGGCACCAAAATGAGGACCGATCCTGAATGTCTCTTGATGAAAGGACCGTGAGAAGACACGATTTTCAGATGTTTGACGGTTGCTTTCTAAAATCCAAATCAAGCTTATCGAATCAAATTGATACAGGGTTTCAATTTATCTTGCAATGGCAATGGCAACAAGATAACCTCCAATAACTCAAAGATTTCAAGATACAATTCAAATAAATTTTTTGAAGATTCAAGATTTAAATAGAAGCATATCAAGTACTGTCGAAATACTGCTACAATTTGAAGGATTTATTCTCAAATTCAAGGCCAACATTCAAAAAGGAAACACCTCAGCAGATATTTCTTTTAGTTGTCGCGTTCTATTCATATATATCTTTAGGAATTCGAATCAAAAGCAAATCTCATATGTGCAAAAAAAGATAACATATCGTCTTTTTGAACCTATTACTTGTACAAAATAATGATCTCCTTTACTAAAGAGAGGAACTATATTTTGTTTTTCCTCATTATTAGTTTTTTCTTTTGGAAAGTATTTATTGTATTTGAGAGTGTTCCTTTCATAACAGTATGTGGATAGCTTGCGTAGAAGCCAGATGAGCCAACTGAGCTAAGGATTTTACGTCTCATATGCTCTATTTTGATAATGGTCCTGATAGTAAAGCTAAAAGAGTGGACAATACAAAAGGTAGCACCATAAGAAAATCTTTTGCTTGATCTTCTCTATCTTTGCTCTTTTTATTTCCTATAAATTTATTTTGGTTTACATTATTGCAATTGCTTTGTGCCAATAATTTGGAGTTTGATGCTCTTGATTTGGGGGTTTGATTGATCATGAACAATTAAACTATATCCAAGTATTCAAATATGTGACATTCTCAAATTAGGTTAGAAAACAAGTTTTTAATGATTTTTTTTTTTCCAAGAAGAAGAAGAAACAAATATTAAATATATAGACTCTCTTACATCAGAATCTCCTCATAAAAGAAAGAAACATTAGTATGACTAGTATTAAACATAATAAGAGTCTCTAAAGAAGATGGCCTTGTATACATCCAATCATATGTACACATTTCCAATCCAATCAACCACATGATTCATCATCACCTTATCATATTGAAGGAAATTGAATTGAATTGTGACATCGAAAACTGCTAAGCCACGAACAATGGAGAAAATCTGCTAAGGCAATTATGAAGGTGTATAACTACATTATAAACTGGTGCACAATCAACTTCTACAATAATGTTGTCACATCCCTTATCTTTACATACTTCACCACCTGAAGAGCAACCATAGCTTCTACCATTTTAAGATGATTAGCTGACAAAATCTTGCTCCTTTACTACAAACAACACCAAACTTATTCCAAGTCACAAGACATAAGGTAGCTTTACCTCAAGAATAGTCAAATGCACCATAAGAGTTCATTTTAATGGATGTACCTTTTAGAGCTACTCAAAAAGAAGAACTCTCAAGCTATTACTATTCTTCCCTTAAAGGATTTTGTGCTTACTATTGGTTATAGTGTTCAATATTAGCATGAATCAATGGTGAGGTTGTTATAGAGGCATTGTAACACCTGGCAAACTATTAACAATATGGAAGTTAAGGGAAATTAATGTTTAGGCCTAAATGGCCTTCACCACCTCGATTCTATATTTGCTGACTCCACTCATTGTAGTATAATTTCCTACACAAAACAATGGGGGATGTAGAGCAAGCTTCCTCTCCTTTAGTTGGATTTCACAACAGAGTTAGAATTATAACTATCCATAGGAAGTTATTGTTCATTGGCATCCCTGGTAGCTAAGGCATCAACTTTTAATACAGTCGTTTGGGTAGCATAGGATACACAAGAAAGGATAGGGCTTTTCCATCAAACATCGCCTTATAGCTACCTTTCTAAATGTACTACATTACGGTGCAAATTTCAGCAAAAAAGATAGTCATTTCCCTCTTATTGTATGTAACTCCCGCCAAATGTGATTTGAACCAAGCATCAATAGTCGTCACTTGCTTGGCTTCAATCTTAATCCCAAGACAATAAACCAAACTAGAGTAGTCTAAAGATAGCAAACCCAAATTATTAATGATGTAGGGTTTTGGGGGATCAAGGATGGGCGAAGTGATGTGGGGTTTTGGTTCGATTTGATGTAAAATTCAGGTTTCAATCAAGCTAAATGGTTAAGAAGATTCAATGTAGGCATGGTCCTCATCGGGTCAAAGCTTAGATCTACCCTTAAAGGGTGATGTCGCATGCAATGCGATAGTGTAAGAAAGTACACAAAATCAACTGAGAACTGTTACGCCCCGAAATCGTAAAGTCGTAAAGTCGCAAAGTCGCAACAATCCCGTCATGTAAACCATCTTATGATAGTAATTGGATTCATAGTGTAGATCATAGACATGATCTACACAACACGTCAACAATTTTTCACTTTGAAATAAATAGTTTAATTAAAAATTTAACTAAAATTATAGTAAATATTAAAGCTCAAGTCAACATGTACATATGATTACATGTACATTACTGTGGAATTCCCAGGTGATTTTACATTATATCATAACAGTCGACTAATTTACATATCGAATATCAGTTTTTCAATCTTAAAGCTACTAGTGAGACTCTAGATATGCATTAACTTTTAGGCGAATTGATCCTCACACTCCCAGGCTTCAAAGAACTAACGTCTGGATAGTTGTAGGTGGCATATTACTCGGAGTATTCAAAGATCAAGACCTACAAAATGATCTATACGAATATGAGCAACTATAACTCGGTAAGTTGAGTCGAAGACTCATGAATATATACAAACACAAACAAGATTATCAAGCAATTATTTTCATGCAATACAATAAATAAGTGTCATCACATAATGTGGTCCAGTCCATTGCAAAATTAGAGTAATTTCACCCTTTCTAATCCGAGTCGAGGAGTTTTCATATTATACAACAGCTCACAACCAAACACAGATTTGTGCAATGGAAATACTACTTCTTTTAAGACTATCATTCTAACCAATGCCCTCATCCTCATCGCAACCTTCTCTCTTGTCACTTAGTTCGGCTAAAGATGAGGAAAATACCAATTTGCTATCCAGTGTTATCTTTTTCGAAGGTATCGGTATTTAGTTGGAGAATCCTAATGATCCCTTAAAAAGTTGTAATGCATGACAATTTAGGGTTTTATGATCAAATAAGATTAAGTTCAATTTAGGGTGTTCAGACAATTTTACACCAATCCAGTCATTACAATCATCAATCACAACATAAATTCCAACACGAAGTCAAATACGCAAACACATGCATAAAACTACTTACAATTACAATCATACACAATCCTAAGTCTCCGAGTACCCTAAAATAGTACTCTAAATATGGTGAAGTAATAAACCCAACTTACCTAAAATTCTCGGTCGCTCAATCACTAAATTGTAAGTTGATTCGGCTCCGAGTATCCTATAATACAAATACGTCTTTTTAGTGTTTGTACTTTGATGATAAATATCCTAAATTGTAATCTAACTCACTTCTCTATATATACCTGTTATTTACTAATGATTCACTCTATGTTAGCCTAGCGTTCAATTTCTAAATTAGATTCTAGTTTTGGTTCTAAATTGTTTTTAACTACGAGGAATCCTAAATACACTCGAATCCTAATGTGAAATTAATCACATTAAGCTTGAGTATTCTAATATTATACTAAGTCTTAATTCAGTGTTTTAACTTATTCAGTATACTTTAATCCTAATTGGGGTGTCGGATTTACTCCCTATGTGAAAAAATTTTATATTTTTTATCTAATTACCTAAAATTAATTTTTGTATCAAATTTATTTTGTATTGATATTATTGCTATATTATCCAATTTAATCTATTTTTTCATATTTATTAAAATCACAATTTCATATATTGCTAAATTTCCTACAATTACAACATAATTCCTATATTAATTACACTTAACACTCAAAAAACTAGGATTAGGTTTCCACATCAGAGATTAATACCTTTAAACATTTAATTAACTTTTAAATCAATAATTAATCATTTAATTACCTAATTAAGCCAAAATTACCCATTTTTTCATCATTTAAGGGATAAAAATTTACTTGAAATTTTTGAAAATTAATTTTTAAAAAATGGCTTTATAGCATTGTTCTATATCACTTAAGTATTCTACAAAAAAAAAATTGAGCTCCAAATTATACTCCTAAGTCTATTTATTTCTAATTCTAATCATGTTAGGTTTTGTCTAATTTTTTAAGAATCCTATATTTACAGACATGATTAAACTTAATCACTATTTTTTCCTAAATTTACATACAATAAAACCTTAGAATAATAAATTTCATAATTTTTTAAGCAAAATAAACAATTTTAAGAAATTTTACAAAATCGAAAAAGTATGAGACTCACATAGTTCAAAAGTTTTTTGGCTTTTAACACCAGTTCAGGTGTATCGGTCGGTCCAGGCGGTAGGTTTGGAGTGAGGTAGTGGTGGTGTGTAGGTTTGGCCTTCTTACTCTATTTGTACAAATTTAAAACAAATTTTCTAAAACCCTAATTTTTTTTTCTCAATTTCGATTCTCTCAATTTTTCCAATTCCCAACTGACCAAATGAGCTATGTGAATTTTCTTACTATTCAGAGGGCCTTATAGGAATTATTATGTATTAATTAGGATAAGACAATGCCCATATTTCTTTCATTTTGTCTTTTGTATTGCTTGTTTTTTATTGGTTAATTTTAGTTTCTTACTTACCTTGCTACCACAACTTGATTTAGTTCATTCCCCTTTTACTTGATTTTTTTATGATTTTTCCTTAATTTTTTTTATGATTTTCTTTAATTATTTAGTAAATTTTTAGTTAATTTCGGGCAATTTAGATACTTTCACGTATTTCTACCTACGCGTAAATATATGTGAGGTATAAGTAAACACTCCTAAATATTATTTAGGTCATTCTATGATTTTTAGTATACATATAATTTATCTCTAGCGATTTATTAGTTATCGAAATATATTTTACACACTTTCGATAAATAAAAAGTAATATACTTAAAATATAAAAATTTTATATTCTCTTATTTTATTACTTATTTTCTTAAATTCAAACTTATATGATCACTTTTACTAATATTTATATCTTTAGTTTATAATTTAGGTTTAATCGAATTTTTTAACCGATCGCTCTAAACTTTATGTATTAAATTCGATCATATAGTTACTTGACTTATCTTTAAAGCTTACACTTCAACCCATGCATAAAGGTATGGAAGTATTATAGGTCTGTAGTAGATATTGACATTACATTCTTATATGGACAGTACTGTCATAAGGTATTAGTTGCCATTAATATCGACAGCACAAACCATATAGTTACACTTACTTTTACACTAATCGATAATGAGACGGTCGATGCATAGGACTAGTTTCTTAGGAATTCGAGATCACACGTTTGTAGAGAAAGGGAAGGTCGTGAAACCATCTGCTTGATATCTGATAGAGAGACGGACATTCATTCAACATTGGATAAAAATGGGAACAAGTAGAAACCTCCTCTTAAAAGGCACCTTCAGTTTTAATAAAATACATTCAAGGCACTCTTTGGAAAAGTACCTTTAGTGTAAAAAAAAACCTAAACTAAAGGTGCTCCATGACCCTACAAACATAATATTTTTTCTAAGGACCCCTTTTTTTAAGTGTGTTCCTTACAATATTATATCCTAGGGATTCCTATTACAAACTAACCGAACTTTCATCTCTTAGCCAATTCCTAATTCTAAAACCGTCTTTACTTAATTAGCTTCTGAATAGAGTGTCACAAAATCGTACGACACTCTTGGATCCTGCTATTAGGTTGCACTAATCCGAAAAAATTGAACTACTAAACATTTTAGTCAACCAATTGTGCCTAATTGTATAGGTCATTCATATTGTATGCTTTCGCAAATTCTACAATATAGTCTAGTAATAATTCAATCACTGATATATTGAATTAAAGAAAATAATAAAAACAATACAATTAGATTATAATATGCAATATCACAAACTGAATTTCATTGATAATAAAAATCACCCTAGAACATAAGGTTCAATAATAATTTACTAAAAAAATTAAAATAATGACATAATAACAAAACAAAAGAAAAGAATATAGTAGCCTTGTTTTAATTCTTTACCCTACTGACTTTTACTTTAAGAGGGCTTTCTCTGTAATTCTAGATCTAAGCATCTATATATAGAGAGTAGAGTAGATTTATAAAGAAAACCTAACAAAAATAAAATATTAAAAAATTATTGCAAGTCTACAAGCTGGTATACGGCCGTGATTTTTAAGCGTGTACTTACACTTTGTCTAAAATCTTCAAAATTAAATGAAATTGTTTGGCAAGAGGAACATGAGTATGAAGCACGGCTATAGTCTTCAACCATGTTCTCCTTCAGACTTTGTTTCTTGCTTGAAATCCTTCTACTTCAATTCTTGATTAACGCTTTTGTTTAGATAAGTTTTGAAACTTGATGAAAATCCTTAAAAGTTTACCAAGTGTCTCTTGAAGTCCCTAAAAATAAAAATTAAACAAATTAAGCTCAAAATAATATACAATATATAATTAACTAGATTAATATACAAAATAACAAAAAACAATTATATAATATATATGCTAATTTCATGTTATCAAATACCTCTACACTTAAGTTTTTGCTTATCCTCAAGTAAAATATCAAAACAAAACAAAAATATCTTAAGTATAAGACAATAAAATTTTATTCTTCAGAAAAGTACACCCTTAAATTCAAATCGTTTTGCAAAAATGCTTTTTGATTCACCTTTTTCTTTAGCTTAATAATGTCTTTAGAATGCTTAAATAAAAACTCTTAAAAACTACTGAATTTTTATAATCAATCCCAATAATTCATAGCTAACATTATCACTTAAACAAAAATTAAACTAAAGATCAAAACAAATATCAATAAGTTGAGAAAATTTTTTATAAATTTTACTAATCTAACTCAAGAGGAGGGCAATCTTTCCTTAGTTTATTTTATTTTGAAAAACTAAACTGGATGCATATTACATCAATTCATTATCCGAATTGTCTCTTTACTTCTTTCAATTTTCATTAGGAGGTTTTTAAAGTTCAAAGTAAATTCTTTATCGATGCTGATTAACATTGGAAAGAAACCCTGCTCTTCTAATAAACCAAAGTCTATCCTTACTGATTTAGCCCTTTTTAATTATTTAGTAGTTATCATTAGGAAAACACTTCGTTCTTTTGAGAGACCAAGGCCGATCCTTAACAATTTCAATTAAATTTGCTCTTTGCAAATTATTAGCAAGAAAGAGTCTTGCTCTTCTAGGGAACTAAGATCAATTTTTACTAATTTTTAGTAATTCTTTTCATTTAATTAATTAAATTATACATCCAATTACTTTAATTCTTTATAAAACTTTCTAATAATAAATCTCATTTATTCGTTCAATCTTAAAATTTTTGAAAAAGAAGGATAAATAACCATCCTTTAGAATTAAGCTTAAAGATAAAAATAATTAGTCCTTAACTCATCTATATCTAAGGATTTAACAACTGAAATTTAGCAAAGTGTTCAAAATTTATAAAAGATTTAGGCAACTTCAAAAAAATTCGCTTGCTTAAGAGATATAAACTATTACGCCCTAAAGCAGTAGAGTCATAATAGTCATATCGTGTAAACTATTCTAAAATAGAAGTCGACTGTACATCCATTATCTTAAACCCAATTTACACAAAGCATCCATGATTAACTTGCTTTAAAAGAAATAGTTTGTAAATTAAATATTTTATTTGCATGTAATGGTATGAAAAAATATATACTAGGATCCCAATATTTTAAGTAATGTTACATGATTTAATAACCTAACTTTGTTTATATAATACATAATTTAATAATAGAAGATTCAAAAATAAGAACTAAAATCTTAAAAATGTAATTGATCATCAATATTATCTTAAACCTGATTTACACTAAATATTTATAACTAACCCATTTTGAATGAAACAATTTGTAAACTAAATATGTTATTTGCATATAGTGGTATGAAAAATATATACTAAGATTCCAATATTCTATGTTATATGATTTAATAACCTAACTTTACTTATATAATACATAATTTAATAATAGAAGATTTAAAAATAAGAACTAAAACCTTAAAAATGTAACAGATTATCAACTCTATATCCTCACTCCCTAGGAATCAATAATAGGTAGCTTTGAGATAGTTATAGTACCGCTTCTTAGCTAGTACTTGCAATAATATCTATAGAGATGTAAGTAACCAACCACTTGGTAAGTTGAGATAAAGATACAAGATTATACATCAAGAACAAATAAGGTTATCAATTCGTTATTTTAAATGCAATGTAATAAACTAGTGCCATCGTATGATATTATCTAATCTACTATGAAGTTAAAGAAATTTTACTCGCTCTAATTAGAGTTAAGGAGTTTACTGCACATTTAATAACTTACGACTAAACCCAAGTTTGTACAATGGAGATACCACTCCTCCTATAATTACTTTCGAATGGCTGCCTTTACCATTGTTATGATCTTTTCCGCTATTGTTTAATTTAACTAAGAATGAAAAAGAGACCATTATGCTCTAGTACTATCATTTTCGAAGATGTCAATATTTGGTTGGAGAATTATAAATGTTTCTCCTAATGGATTGTAGTGTATGTCCAATTTATATTTATAAGTCGTATATTTAATTAAATCCAGTTTAAAGTGTTCAATCATTTCATGTAAGAAAATAATAATAATTACAATTTAGAGCATCAAATCAAAATCATATAACTAAACCCAGAAACATGTACACACAAGTATGTGCATAATCAAGCTATCTAACAAATATAACCAGGTAAACTCTTAAGCGTCTAAGTATTATAAAACAATACTTCGAAATATAGTAATGTATTGATCCTAAACTTTCTTGAAGTTTTTGATTTGCTCACTCAAGTTTGTTGCGAGGTTAGACCCTTATCATTTTAATATTTATACTTATATGTATATGTATATATATAAGTTTTAAATCATTAGTTTTAGTTTAAAATTGTAATTTTACTAAATTGTTTTAGTTTTATATTACCTATAACCAAACTAATTCTAAACTAATTTTTTATTCAGTTTCTAAATTAAGCTATAATTTAGTTTTTAGTTACAATTTTTATTTGTAAACCCTAGAAACTCTTTCTAATCCAATATATAAAGTTCATCTAACTACATTTAAGTATACTAAATCTCTCATTTAACTCCTAATTAATATTCTAGTTTGTATTGTATACTCTATCCTAATTTAGCTTGTGAATTTGATCTCAATGTGAGATTACCCTAGATTTTCACATAATTCCTTACATTTATATTTCAAATCAAATTTATATCATATTTCTAATATCATAATATTATCAATTTAACCTAATATTTTCTACTCATTTAATTTCCTATATTTACATATTATTCATTATTACATAATCTACATATAAAACACATATCTAATACCTCCAACACTACAAATATCATATCCCATTAGCTATTAATATTTCAATATGCCAAATTACACACTAAATCGGATTTTTCATTAAATTAGCATTAAATCATAAAATAAAATTAAGAATTTGCCTTTTACTTATGATTTTAAAGCCAAAAATTAAGTAAAAATTATTTTCAAGAAAAACTCTTTATAAAAATATAATATATACCCTAGACAGTTTATATAAAAAATTTGAGTTTAAAACTATATCATTAAGGCTATTTAAAATATAGTGAAAATTAGCTTGGTTTCGTAATATCTTAAGGATTGTATGTCTCGGGACCTAATTTTATCAAATTGATATTTTTTCCTAAATCTACACATAAAAATATCTTAGAAGACAAATTTTCATAATTTTCCATATAGATCTGATATTTTTAAGAATTTACATAAAAATCGAATAGAGAAAGGATTTTACAACTCGAATCACTTCCAACCATCAATTGTTATGCCCTAAAGTTACAGAGTCACAACAGTCCCGCCGTGTAAATCATTCTATGATAGTAACTGGTCTTACAGTACCTACCATAGATATAATTTATACAAGGTATCGATTACTCATCGCTTTGAAGTAAACAATCCAATTAAATGTTTAACTACAATTATGGTAAATATCACAAATTTTTATTAAATATATATAATTATATGTAAAGTCCATAGAACTTTTCATGAAAATTTACTTAAACATAACGGTTTACTAAGTTTACATAAAAACTACTAGTCTTTCAGTTTTAAATCACAAAGGACACACTAACTACATATCCACTACTAAGTCAATTGATCCTTACACCCCTGGCTTCAGAAGAACTAAGTTTTGGATAATTTTATGGCGGCATAATACTTGCAGTAATCAGAAATCAGGACCTGCAAAAGAATCTATAGGGGTATGAGTAACTATAGTTTAGTAGGTTGAATTGGAGACTTATAAGAGTATACAAACACAAACACAAACAAGATTATTAGGCAATTATTTTAATGCAATGCAACAATCAAGTGTCATCGCACAACATAATCCGGTTCGTTATGAAATCAAAGAAATTTCACCCGCTCTAATCCGGATTGAGGAGTTTCCATGTTATGCAGCAGCTCACAACTAAACCTAGGCTTGTGCAATGGAGACCTCGCTCCTCCCGCGACTATCTTCGAACTATTGACTTCACTCTCGCCGCGACCTCCTATTCTGTTACTTAGTTCGACTAAGGATGAAGAAGGGATCATTATGCAATCCTGCGCTATCCCTTTCGAAGGGGTCGGTATTTGGTTGGAGAATCCTATGATTTCCTAATGGGTTGCAATGCATGACATTTTTTGTTATTAAAGTCGAATAAAATTAAATTTCATTTAAGGTGTTTAACAATTTCATACCAATACAATCAATCACATTACAAATTTCAGCACGCATTCAGATACATCAAACACATGCCTAAACTACTTATAATCACAACCATATATAATCCTAAATCTCCGAGTATCATAAAATAGCACTCTAATACAGTAAGTAATAACTCAACTTACTTGGAGTTTCTCAGTCGCCTAATCACTTAATTGCAAGTTGATTTGTCTTTAAATATCCTATAATATAAATAGGTCTTTTTAGTTCTTATATTTTAATAATTCACATTCTAAGTTATAATTTAGCTTATTTTTTCCATGTATACTTATTATTTACTAATGATTTATTCTGCCCTATTTCGTGGTTCAGTTCCTAAATTAGATTCTAGTTTTGATTTTGGAATCTTAAATATGCTTAAATCCTAATGTGAAATTAATCATATTAAGCTCGAGTAGTCTAATCTCTTATTGGGTCTTAATTTAATATTCTAAACTATTCGGTACACGCTAATCTTAATTGGGGTACCGGATTTATTCCTAATGTGAGAAAATATTATATTTTTTTATACAATTACCTAAATTAATTTTTATTTCAGATTTAATATATTCTGATTTCTATTATTATATTATTTAATTAAACCTAATTTTTTTTATAATATTCCTAATTTTCTACAATTACTACCAAATTCCTAAATTAATTACACTTAATTCTCCAAAGGTTAGGATTAGGTTTCTACATCAAAGATTAACATCCCTACACATCTAATTACTATCTAAATCAATAATTAGTGTCTTAATCACCTATTTAATCCAAAATTACCTATTTTTTTCATCATTTTAGGGCTAAAAATTAACTTAAAAATTTTAAAAATTAATTTAAAAAAAATGGCTTCATAGCACTGTTCTATATCCCATAAGCATTCTACAAAAAAAATTTGAGCTCCAAACTATACTCTTAAGCCTATTTTTTTCCAGTTTTAATTATGTTCAGTTTTGCTTAATTTGTTAAAAACCCTATATTTTCAGATGTGATTAAATTAAATCACTATTTTTTCCTAAATCTACATACAATAAAACCTCAGAATAACAAGTTTTATAATTTTCTGGATAAAATAACTAATTTTAAGAAATTATACAAAATCAGAGCAGATTAGAGACTCACCCAATCCGATGGCTTTTGGCCTTCCAACATCGGTCCAGGTGTGTTGGCTAGTTCAGGCGATGGGTCTGGAGTAAGGTGGTGGTGGTGGTGGCTCAATCCTAGGTGGTGGTTCAATCCCAGGTGGTGGTGGTATGTAGGTTTGGCTTATTAGCCCTATCTGTATAGTTTTCCTTTTCTTTTTTTTTTTCTCTTGAATTTTCAAAGCTCTCTATTTTTCTCTAATTCCTAACTGTCCAAATGAGCTCTGTAAATTTTCTCCCTATTTGTAGAAGTTTTTGCTAATTAATGTGTATTAAATTAAACATGACATTGCCCAATTCCCTTGATTTTTGGTTTTTGTACTGCTTGTTTTTAATTGGCTAATTTTTCTTCTTCAACTCCTGACTTTACATGACCAAATCTACATCATTCCAGATTTCTCTAATTTTTTTTTATTTTTTCTTAATTAATTAATAATTTTATTTAATAAGTTTTTAGCCACTTTAAGAAATTTTGCGTATTTTTCTTTACACGTAAATATATATGGGGTATATGTGAACATTCCTAATTATTATTTAGGTCATTCTATAATTTTTAGTATATATATAATCTATCTTTAGTAATTTATTAGTTATTAGATTACACTTTTCACTTTTCAATAATTAATAATTATTATACTTAAAATTTGAAAATTTTATAGTCTTCTATTTTATTATTTATTTTCTTAAATTCAAGTTTACGGAGTTATTTTTATTAATATTTCTATCCATAATTTATAATTTGGGTTTGATCGAATCTTTTAACCGATCGCCTTAAACTTTATGTTCTAAGTTCAATCCTATGGTCACTTGGCTTAACTTTAGGGCTTATATCAATGGTAACTCCACCTATGTCGACAGCCCTTAGTGATGGTCTCACTATTAGATGGTGGTGGTTGTTCATTTCCAGGTGTTGTTTAGATACAGTTTTTTCTCTAATGTCCCAATTACACTATATTTTGTATTTTTTTGTAAAATAGTTCTCTCTTCCCTTCCCTCCACTCCCTTTTTTTTTTTTTAAGCTGATCAAAATGAATTTTGGTTGAGTTTTGCTAAATTTATAAAGGTATTCGGGGTTTTTCCTTGATTTTTTTTGTTGACATATGTTCATTTTCCTTTTCCTTTTCCTTTTCACTTTCTAAATGTCACATTCCTATTTGTTAATTTTCCTTCTTTAATTCCCAGCTTAATATGCTATTTTTAGATAATTCTACACTCCCTGCAATTTTTCTTAATTTTTTATTAATATTTCTTGAACAATTTAGTATTATTTCAACATATTTCAGGTATTTTAGGTAATTTCTAATATTTTTAACTACACATAAATATATGTAGTATAAATACTCATAAACATTATTTATAATTTTTAATGTACATATAATTTATTTCTACTGATTTGTTAATTATTATAACTTATTTTATGTATTTTCGATAAATAATAAGAAAAATACTTATAATTTAATATTATAATATTTAATTATTTATTTTCCTAAATTTAAACTTACAAAATCATTTTTATTATTATTTCTAATTTCGTTATAAAATTTGAGTTTAATCAAATGATGTATCTAACCCTAAACACTTGATTGCAGAGTTTATATAAATTTCTAAATTTCTAATTAAAAAAAATTCAACAACTTAAGTATATATCCTATAATTTTTCCCTACTCTTAAATTGTACATTATCTTCAATGTATCTTATAATAATACAATTTAAAATAAAAGTGAGAGAAAAAAATAAAATAAAAAAAAATTGAAATTTCTTTAGTTTTTGTATTGTTCATTGAAAAAGAAATTTGAACTGTCATCGATTTGATCAAGCTCACCATTTTTCTTTTTTTGTTTCTTACAAAAAAACGA
The DNA here is from genome assembly GCA_024138005.1 of Lumnitzera racemosa. Taxonomy (NCBI): domain Eukaryota; kingdom Viridiplantae; phylum Streptophyta; class Magnoliopsida; order Myrtales; family Combretaceae; genus Lumnitzera; species Lumnitzera racemosa. The sequence continues at coordinate 65,843,439 of JAMXBC010000011.1, forward strand.
ACTAACTAAAAAAAATGAAGAAAAGTTAACTAAGTAAAATAATCTAAATTAACCTACTAGTTCAAGTTAAAAGAAGAATCTACTATATTTTTGAGTTAGCAGTAACATCCAATAAATCAAATTTAGAAAAATGTACTAAAGGAACATAAATATTTTTTTTTTCTATGTTTTCCTTTTGGAATCCATATCTTTTATTTTTAACCATGGTTAAAATAAAATCTTCATCTTTATTAGTGCTCAAATAAAATATAAATAAAGATATATTTCTTAAAATAAGAAAATTAACAAATGATGGAATAACTTAATTCAAGACTTATATTTTTAACCTTTCTTAATATTAGGATTTATATTTTTATATATTTTCACCAGAGAGTTGATCTAAACTTTTTATACTTTTTTAATTTTAAAATCTGACTTTTAATAGCAGTTTTTGAAAAATTGCTCCGAATTTCTCATCACCTGGCAACTTACTTCAATTATCTTTTAAATGGAGAGAAGAAAAAAAAAACATTACTTCAATTATCTTCATATATATATATATTTTTTTTTTCTCTTTTTTCAGCCAAACACATTTTGGCATTAAAAAGTAGAAAACTTACACGACATTTTGGCATTAAAAAGTAGAAAACTTACACGGAAGGAGCAAGACCATGCCACCCAAAAAAAAAAGAAGGAAAGAATGAAACCGAACCTAAAGCGGGTCGGGTCAGGGACAGATCGGTCCGGTTTAGCTCCTTTTGCATTTTCTCGGGAAAGTAACAAACAGAAACCGCAAGAAAACACCAAACCATGCACAATTAGGAACTTGGGACTTTTACTTTTTGCAGTTGACTCCCCCTGAATTCCCAAATTGACACTTCTCTCTGTCCCGCGCAACTGTTTTCTCTCTCTTCTCGATTTCTGACTTTTCACTTTCCTTTCAATTTCTGTTATACTCTCACTTCATCACTCGACGGTTATAATTCGCATGGACGAGGTCAAAACCGGTGATTCATCTTCCTCTAGGGTTTCGTCCTCTTACATACAGGCCGGTAACCGGCAATTGTTCTCCGTGGAGCTCCGGCCCGGTGAGACGACGATTGTCTCATGGAAGAAGCTTCTCAAAGACGCTAATAAGGCCAATACCGGATCCACCTCGGGTCCTGGTGCTTTTGCTTCCCTGCCGGCGCCGGCTCTCGACGTTAGCGTTGCTCCGGTAACACCGTTGATTTTGTTTAATCTGTTTAGGCTAATTGACTCGTGTATTTGCAGGGTTTCTGAAGTATATTGAGAATGAGATTATGCCTAGGTTTCGTATCGTATGTGATAGTTGAGTGTAAGAGCTTGTTCTTTTGTTTCTAAAATTGATTGAATCGTGGAATTGGCTTATTTGCACTCCTGATGTTTGTTGTGGCAGTTCACAGTTTTTGTACTGATGACTCAAGTGGCTTGTTGTATTTCCTTTTTTTTCTTTTTTTTTTGGGCCATAAGATGCATTTACATTTTTTTTTAAGAAAAAAGGACCTTATGATACTGTTCTGGTAGTCCTCAGTGTTTCTGCTAAGGTGATATCTTGATTGTCCAATGATTGAGATGAGCATCACTGAGCTCTGTGAAACCGTGCTGAGTTCTGAGAAGACCAAGTGTGGTCCTTTCTGCATCATTTTTCTCCAGGATTCTTGTCCCTCCTTTGTTGTATTCCTCTGTAAACTGTGGAGTTGCGTTTTCACGATGGAGGTTTATGATTTGTTCATTCTAATGGTCTTTAGGGACAACCAGTGGAACCCGTAGCAGAAGATGCTCCTCCACCGAACCGCTTCAGTGCTGTTATCGAAAAGATTGAGCGACTCTATATGGTATACATATAGATTCTTTTTCTCTAGAAATACCTATTGGAGAAGTGAGAAATGGTCTTTGTAAATTTTTTAACATGGAAGTCCTGACTCTTGTATCATAATTACTTTCTTGCAGGGTAAAGATAGCAGTGATGAGGAAGATCTGGGTGATATTCCAGATGATGATCAGTATGACACTGAAGACTCCTTCATTGATGATGCAGAATTGGTTTGTTCCTTCGCTGTCAGTTGCATGCATATATCTAGATGGTGATTTATCTGTGTATATATGCAAACATTAGCACTTCTTCTTGGGAGATTTGTCTTTTCGATTGATGTTCTGGTTACCTACATTTTTTCAGGATGAGTACTTTGAAGTTGATGGTGCAGCAACAAAACATGATGGGTTTTTTGTCAATAGGGGAAAGTTGGAATGCTTGTGAGTTTGGAGATATTTTCTTGTTAATCTCTCTATGTTTAATTGCAATTTGAGTTATCTGCTTCCTTGGATTAAATCTTCTTTGAAACAGAATGACGCCCCTATCTATTTTCATTTCCACTGGATGCACAACACCAGTCACCATTGATGATTGCAAATTATCTTTTACTTGAGTTATTTCAAATCCAGGTGCTTCTTTTGAATAAGAGATTAAAATCTAGGAGGAGTGGATATATTTGATAATTTCAACTTCGGCCTCATATGGATTACTAAAGGAAGAAGTGAAAGTGATGTCTATGTTTTGTAAATACTGTTTCTTTATGTATTAGTATATTAGTAGATACAGTAACGAAGCAGCCCATGCTTTTGCTAAATTTGCTTTATCCATTCAAGGTTGTGAAGAATGGACCATGGAATGTAATTATTATCCATTGTATTCTAGCTTTAAATCAATCTTCTTCTCAGAGAGGCCAAAAAGAAAAATCTTGATCAGTTTCTTAGGTGGTTATTACCTGCCTTTAAATGTCCATATGATATAGTAAAAGCTCATGACACCTGCTATGATTTTTCTTATATATGATAAGGCTTCTTCTTATCTATTTGTATACATAGATGTAGCAAGAACGGAATTTTGGTGAGTTTGGTTTCTGCCTCCCTAATCTTCCTATTTTTCCCTTCAACTTTTTTACATTGCTTTCTTTCCATCTTTTTGCCCCAGAAATGACCCTGCCACTTTACCAAATCAACAACCAAAGAAAAGGCGAAGAAAAGAATCAGAAAAGGGCAATAATGAAAAAGCTGAAAGTTTTCAACGAAATAAACATGTTAAAGTTGGCAAATCTTCTGAAAAAGCTGCAGCAGTGGTCGGAAAGAATTCTTCTAACTTATCTCATAGTTTGACAACAAGTGAGCCTTATCAAGAGATGAGATATCAAGATGAAAGAAAGACTGCACTGGATTGTACTCCTGTAAAATATGGGAACACTGATCCCACGGTATCCTTAACTGAGACAAAGGGTGCTGAGAAGCAAAAGACAGTCAGCCGCCATTCTAAGAACATTAATAAGAAGTTTAAAGACCCGAGTGGATCTGCAGAGAAACGTGCTTTTGCATCATTGAAATCACCATCTGGAACATCTTTGAATAATACAGACAAGGTTGAACTGTCACATTGGCCAAGAGAAAGAAATACCATCCGAGAAGTGCCTGACTTGAATATGCCAGATGGGAAGCAAGCCATGGAAACATCAGTGAGTCATATTGGTTTCCCCCCTCCCATTCTCACTTTGAGTTTATAAAATTGTTAACTGAGAAACAGATGCACAAACAGTTAAGACCATCTGATGTATAAGTTGCTTTTAGAATATGGGGCATAGGCATGTATACTTTAACATTTGGATGGTCTGGAAAGTAAAGGGGCCTGATGTAGAAATTAGGATTTTTTATTAGTAACGGATTAGCTTTCCAACTTATTTTCCAATTTTTCTCTACAAATAAAACAAAAGACAGCTGAAGTATGTTCATGTCCTGACTTAATGAGAACAAATGTGTTCAAGATATGATAATGTTTGTTTTCTGCGATTTGTTTCCCAAGTTTTAAGGTTCACATTCCCAGTTAGAACCCTCTCAACATGCACCCATATGCGCCCTAAGGGGGCAAAAAAAAAAAAGTTGATTACTAAAATGAACGAAAAGATTCCTTCTGCAGTATTTCTAAAATTGGTGTATGTATTTACGTCATGTTTGCACTTTGCTTTTAGCTTTCAACGTAGATAGCTTTTGGTTCCCAGCACAGTAGAGCACAAGTAATATAACAATGTACAGCATAAGAACATCCTGGACATGCTTCTTATACCATGTTTTGTGCACTTAGTTCAGGAAGAGAATTTTTATATTGTCTATTGTTTGTTATACATAAGCCCTGCAATGAATATCATAGTTTTGAATTTATATCCTTTGTGTTACTCCATATTTGCTTAAAAACATTTTTGCCACACCAGCACTACGATCTATTCCACAGTTGTTGCAACCATTGCCATGGCATCCCCCACCATCGTAATGCCACAGCCACCTCCACCTCTACTTCACCTACACCACACCACAATTGATAGAGTAGTGGTGATGGTGATAGTGGTGCTAGTGTTAATGGAGCAATGGTGGTTGTGGGGTGGCAAGGTGGTGGAAGTAGTAAGGGGTAGGGTTTTTGAGGTGTTGGTGGTGATGTAGTGGTAGCAAAGTGGCAATGGTGGTGGCAATAGTTTTTGCGTTTATGTTAGTTTTGCATGGTGCTTGGTGGTGTGTATGTGTTGGTAGTAGTGCATGGTGATGGTATATAATGTTTTTGTGGTAGCAAAGTAGTGATAGTGGTTGTTATTGTCATGGTGGTGCTGATCATCGTGGTGTGGTAATGGTGATGTAATGCTGGAGGTGATGGCAATTGTGATGGTACAGTTGTGGTTAGCTTAGTTCAAGAGCTTTTAGATAAAGACTTCCAATGACAAGAAATTATATGTAAGACATTTGAGGTAGCAAAGTTAAGGTAGTGGTTGTCGTGGAGTCGATGATCGTTGTGGTGCAGTGGTAGTGGTGATGTAGTGCTGGAGGCAACAACAATTCTAATGATACGGTGGTGGTTGGGTTAGTTTGATAGTTTTTGGGTAGAGAATTTCATCCCATTTGATAGGTGGTACAAAATCTTTAAGCTTCCTCTGTCCCTAGGAGCGTTTTTATGTCCATTACCTAAACCTATTAAGCAAGCAAACATGGTACTAGATGGATTGTCTAGTCCATTATCTAAGAATATGCAAATCACACTTAATCTAAATGATGAAAGTCCATTTATTGATCACATCAATGTAGTCAGTTGCCTATCTTTTTCACAAGCGTTTAAGTTTTAGGACTTCGCGTTAAAAATAGTCACATGCCTATTTTGTAAGGGCTCCTAACGTAGCATTAAGTTAAATTGATGTGTGCTTTGATGCACTATGATTCTTGCTTTCTAGCTTTTGGGTAAGGTTAGATTCTTTTTTTTTTTCATTTATAAAAGGACAATATAAGAAAAGGAGAACATCTCCATAAATAATCAAAACACCCTCAAAAGTGATACAAAGAAGTTAAATAAAAAGCTCTAGCGAGCAAATGGCGCCAACTAGGAAAATTCAGATACAAAAGCTAGAAGTGGCTAAAACAAAAAAAAACTAGTAGTGAACACTATTGGCTAACTCTGTAGGTCCTACTATGATTTTTTCCCTTCTTCTTCTTTGTAGAATAAGCAAATAATTTGTGATTCGCCAAGTCAAAGGAAGAAGAAATAACTTTATCATTAATGAAATCTGCTAACATTATGTTGAGAGAGGAATTCAACTCTAGGAATTCATTGAAATTTGTAGCTTCACCTTCAAGTTGATGCTTGTCGCTTGCCATAACATAAGTATTCTTAGAGGATCTCACTTCACCCAACATTTTGGATATTACATTCGAATTCTCAATAAGAGGAGGAGCAACCTTAGCTATCGTCACATTTGTGATTTGGGGATCAACTTGCAAAGGCCCATCTTCCTTCAAAAGGCAACCATTCACATCATGACCAAAAATATTACAGTAGGAGCAAATAAAGGGCTTCCACTAGTATTCAACTTTAACTGAAACCTTTTTTTTATCCATACAACGAATCAAGATTGAGTTTACAAAGTCACTGTTGGCATGCATCTCAATATATACTTGAGCAAAACTCAGCCTTTCCTGTCTAGCAGTGATATAGTCAACAATCAATGGTTTACCAAATTTACTTGCTACGTAACCAATGCCCTTTTTATGGAAGATTCCATGAAAACATTCCAAAGCTTAACCCATACGGGTAAAGAGTTAGGAACTTCACTTGCAAGTGATATACCCATATCCTAACACTTGAGGATAAGGTATTGACTTGTGAAGTACTAAGGGGTTTTGAAGAACTTTCATTACTTACCCTTCATTTTGAAATTTAAAGAGGAAAGTGCCTCTTTCATTACTCAAGACCTTACTCAAGCTAAAACGATCCCATACTATATGAGCAATCTATTCTACTATCGGGAAAGGAAGGGTCTTTCTGAAAAACTAACCTATAATCATATTTTTCCAAAGGCAAGCTCCAAATTCAATCACTTCTTTCAATTGTGCCACAACAAGCTCTTCTCCATCCATATTAAGAGGGTAATAATTAAGAGAATGGTCAAGCTCTACTACGGAAGATGGGTTAGAGCAATCCTCAGTGAAGGACTTGCGTTCTCAAACCTCTTTTGCAGGAGTAGGAGATGGGGGAGGACAAGGTTGAGATGAAACCAAAGCCTCTTTGAAGGGCAAACCTGCCCGGTTGACCTTGATTGGAGAAGGAGTAGACTTACTTTCACCCAGAGTAGACGAAGGAGCAACCAACGAAGAGGAGGGAGTCAGTGCTCCTAAAGTCAAGGTCATCGTCGGTCGGAGAAGCCGATGATAAGGAATTGTGCTCCCCAACCTCTTTCAAAGGAGCAGGAGATAGGGGAGGATAAGGTTGAGACGAAACGAAAGCCTCTTTGAAAGATAGCGACATCTGCCAAAGGCAAAGCAGAAAACAACTTACCTTCACCCAGAGTAAATGGAGTAGCAACCAACAAAGAGCAAAGAGTTGGCACTTCTAAAGCTGAGGTCATTGCTAGAGAAGCCGATGTCATCGCCAGAGAAGCCGACGCCATAAGAGAGGGGGCCAAAGACTTAGCCTTAGAGGAAGTTGTTGAGGGGAAATGCCTGGCTTTGACTTGGTGGGAGGTGGAAGAGCCACACAAAGCCGCCAACGAGCATATACACAAGAAGAGGCTATGGACAACAAAACCTTAGCTGCTAGAGAAAAAGACCGGGAGCACAAAGATGTCGAACAGAAGAGAAGGTGAGGAAAGGAGCAGTTGCTGGCGAGAAAACTGTCCAACAGCAAAGGATAAGACGGTGACTGATGGCCAGAGAGCCAAGGTGGAAGAAGGAAAACAAAACCCTAGAGAGAAGAGGGTGAGAAAAGCGAACTCAAACTAGAGAGAGGAGAGAGCATTTTCTCTCTCTTGGTTGTGAAGCTAAACATGATATGACTTGCTTTCTAGCTTTGCTTCCTTCTTTGTGTTTTTTAATCCCATGTAATAATCTTTCATTATCTTTAAGACAGTTTACTGTCTTACCAACACACACATGCCCGCGCCCGGCCCCCAACCACCCCCCCCCCCCCCCCCCCCCCCCACCAAAAAAAAAAAAAGAAGAAAGAAAGAATGACAACCTTCATCAGGAGCTTTGTGTCAATTAGGCTAGATGAATACAAATCTCTTTGAAAAGCACTGATTGTTAGCCTGAAAATTCATCCTAAGCAGGAAGACTCAAGTTATTTGATTAGTCCACCATATATATCAACCAAATAGAAACACACTCTTAATGACTGAAAAAAAAAAAAAAAAAAGGTAATGAAGTGTAATCTCATAATTGGGTGTTATACTTTCAGAAAATATGCTCATTAAATTGAGCATTTGGCTTTTAGACCTTATTTATCCAACCTAGTCACTGTTGATGCTGAGGAAATGCAAATCATATAGTTCTTGTCTTGGAATGGACATTATAGTGAAGATTTGGTAAATTAATTGTTTGCCTTTTTTCTTAAATTTAGAGATATTGCTGGAGCTGACCTTAATGTTTCCACTTATGTAGAAGACAAATTCGCACAGGAAGGATGGTGCTGGTGTTAGACCAAAAAGTTCGATGCTGGAAAAGGCTATTAGAGATTTGGAGAAAATGGTTGCAGAATGTAAGTATATCATAGTCCTTTACCTTTCATAGAAGCCAGTCTCAGCTTCTAAATTAACTCCACCATGCTTGTGTTGAAATTCTATAGCTAGGCCACCTGCTACTGAGAATCATGAAGCTGATATATCCTCCCAGGCAGTGAAGAGGAGATTACCTAGTGAAGTAAAGCTGAAGCTTGCTAAAGTTGCTAGATTGGCGGTATTATAGACTAGCTGACATGATGAGACTCCTTTAGTTTCATTATAAAACTTTTGTTGCTAAGTCTCGCACCATCTGATAATTGCAGCAGTCTAGTCACGGGAAAATATCGAAAGAGTTAATAAATCGCCTCATGAGTATAGTAGGTCATCTAATACAACTCAGAACATTGAAGGTAGACCGATTTTGCTTTTTTAGCATAGATATTTCAGGAGGTTGTACTTTCTTTAACTGAGCCTTTGGTTTTCACCTCAGAGAAACTTGAAGATCATGGTCAGCATGGGTCTATCTGCAAAACAGGAGAAAGAAAGCAGATTTCAGCAGATAAAAAAGGAAGTTGCTGACATGGTTAACACGCGTGTCTCACCTTTGGTCACTAAGGTTTCCCTCTATCTTTCCTCCTCCTTCTCCCTCTCTTTTATCTTTGTTTTTTTGCTGAGTATTAGCGGAAGGGAGCTATGTACATTTTCATTTGCACATCCTTGTGGATTTGAAAATGTATACTCTTATTACATTATGATTGCCTTTCTTGCAGGGTGAAAAGATTTTTCAATGATATAGCAACTACAGAATGAGTAAAGCTATTAGGGAGATTGTCTAGGACTTTAATGGGACAAATGTAATATAATAAATATGGCTAACAAAGGCACTTAATTGCCAGTAAAGGGGCTTAATATGGATCCCTGTGATATGGGGAGTTTATACCCTATTGTTGTTTTCCTTCATGTGAACTCTTCTGAGGTGCTTGTGATTGTTCGGATTGGATGTTTTTTCAACCATTTAGAAGTGATAAACTATATTCAGGAGGTAAAAAAAAAAAGTGATAAACTATTGTTTACTGCAGTAATGAACTATTATTTACTACTGTTGTGAGTAGAAATTGCAACTCTCTTCATCGTTATTTGCATAGCTAGAAGGTGCAGCAAACTAGTTTGTTTTAGCTATGAAAGTTGCCTTTGTTTGTGAAATCGGTCAACTGGTAGTTTTGAGCTTCTTTTTAATATTCTGAGAAGCGAGTAGACGTCAAGATTTATCTTCAAAAGGCTGATTTTCATGAAAAGCTAATTTACTTACAATCTAGTTTTCACTTCAAATATTTACATTGTTGCTTTCATTTTGAATTTGATGATAGGCACTCGAGCAAAAGGCTATGACATCAAATGATTTTCAAGGATATCCTTCTGAAGAAAAAGGGCTTCAGAAAAGAAAATTTGATATGGATGCTGTAATGGAGGATAAGATTTGTGCGCTTTATGACCTTTATGTTGATGTATAGACTTACTCTCACATTCTTATATAATGTTTCTTTGTTTTTGTTTGAGCTTTGTATCCTCATTGATCTTTGTTGGGCCTTCATCATATATCAATTTCAGGGTCTAGATGAGGATACAGGTCCTCAAGTCAGAAAGCTTTATTCTGAGGTACTCTTTTGCTGCCTCAAACTACTACTTAATATATACTGTGTTATTATCTTTTGCTATTACCATGCTGCTTATCCTCAAAAATGATGCAGGCTTTACGTCTCATATCATTAATTACATGTAAAATATTGGGAGAACATATTTCTAGGTGATTTTTTGTTATATAGCAAAATGTGGACCCCTTGAATATTCTCAAGCCCTTTAACCGAAATGATTCAAGGTTCCGAACCCTAGTGATTTAGCAAAACCAAATAGTGTCTGATTAGCATAACTGAGAAAGTAGACTGTTCTCAGTCCTTTCAGCGAAAACTACTGGATGTTGTTGCCTATGAAGTACATGCTATTTTTCTGATTTTTAGATTCTTTTATAGCTTGCAGCACTGTGGCCAAGTGGTCTTATGGACAACCATGGAATAAAACGTGCTATTTGTAGGGCCAAAGAAAGACAAAGGGCCCTCCACATCAAATATAAGGTATACCTTTTTTCCTTCCCCACGGTTTTCATCCTTTTTTGGGTGTATGTAGGAAAGACTGTCTAATATGATACAAATGCAGTCTGTTAATCCATCTGTATTTTTCTGGGAATTCACGTTTTCTTCTGGAGCTTCCTTCTGCTTATATGAGCAATGCTTTGTTTTGGGTCTTCTAACATGCTTCCATAGAGATATCGTCTTATGTCCTCTCTCTGTTTGATAATGAAGTTTAATTCAAGTATTGCTAAGGCTAAAAATGTCTGATGCAATGTGATTAGGAAGACCAAACATGATTACAGAGACAAATATGAGTTTGACATGAAAACAACTAAAAAGACAATTATGACATGAATAAAATGCAGTTATGATGTAAATAAATTAGTTGGGATCTTTATTCAATTTTATGTATTTTTGGAAATTGATGCAAATTAGATACAAAATAAGATACAAACACAACCCGTTAAGACGAATTACCAATTGCTTATCAAGGTACGCTTCTGTAAGTAATCATCGACATATGGATGCACTAACAAGGTCATCTAAGTTTGATACAAGAAGACCATTTCAAGTAATGCTTTAGAAGTGCATTACTGTTAAAGGGGTGGATATAGGAAACTTTAATCGATATACTGGTAGGGAAATAGTTGTTATGCTTTTATGTGATGGCTTTACAGGCATTGACACCACCAAGTTTCATAAAATATTTCATTTGTAATATTTGAAAGCCTCTACATTAGAAAAGCTTATGGATCGGAAAAGGAAAAGTGCAAATGCGTTTGGAGCAAGAGAAACAAAGCCATAAAATATTTTAAATGTCATTATTAATCCCTCTTCCTTCGGAACCCTGGTATTTTGTGCTGTCTTCTTTCCTTTCCTAAATGTATTTGTATTTCTTTTCCTTCTTAATTCTCGTAAGCACCTTAAGAAACACAGATTACCCATTGTTGCATTAAAAATGTTACATGAAATGTGTGGTATGTTGCTAATTTTTATGTTTATTTATTTCCTTTCTATTTTTTCTTGGTTTCCCAGGATCAAGAGAAATTAAAGCAGAAAAAGATGTTGACCCCTAAAGTAGAAGAAGCAGTTCGAACAGAGGGAGGCTCAACTGCACTCACTCAGCCACAACATTCACGAGAGAGATTGACAGGAGATTCTACCAATCAGCATGCCTCAGTCCCGATGAACAAGTCAAGTCCAAGTGCAGTGGCAACAGCTCAGGTCCCAAACCCAACAAATCCTACTTTGGATATGGTTAAGCAAGAAAAGGGAAAAGGAAGTTCCAGTCAATTTGCAGATGATCCGAGACTAGGAGATGATGCTTTACCCAAGAAAAAGCCTAAGAGGAAGCCTGAAGTTGATCTCAACGTTATGCCCTGCAATCAAGAGAAGCTACCTTCTCAACAAGGAGATGAGCAAATGCAGTCCACACAGCAGGGTACGAGCCTTCCTAACCCGCTAAGTCTCCAGCCAACTTCTGCACCTAGTTTCGGACATTCAAGCTGACAAACAAACAAACACACAAAAGAAGTGAGTTTTATTTTTATTTTTTGTTTTGCTTCTTTGATATTATTCCTGCAATTTTACTTCATTTGACAAACCGACTGTCATGCGTACCACAGATAAGAGCGTCTACCCTTGAGAATTCTCAGATCTAAATGTAACCTTTCATAATGTTAGCGGAATTCATTGTGTTCTTTAACCTATGGGTCTGTTGGATTGTAACCAAGTATTCTACATGCACGTCCGAAGAATCGGGAAGGAATAAGGCGTTTTCATAGAGAGATGAAAACATATACACACATGCACACAGAATTCACTGCTATCGCTCCAGCATGAGTTTCGTCTTACAGTCTAATCATTATAATTAAACGCTACTTGATTGGATAAAACAAAAAGAACTAAACAACACAAGCACAAGGAATACATGATAATACAGTATTATTGTATTATATTTAATTTACATAATACTGGATATAAATTTTTGTGATATTCATTGTTTAGTATAAATAAATATTGAGTTCAATATTATATTTTAACATTTATATCTTAAATATTATTTAAGATTTATTTAATTATATTTTTATATTATTTAAAAATTATAAAATTTTGAGAATTTCTAATATACATATCCTTAATATTATTTAATTACATTATTATCCTCAATACTTGTGCTTTTATCTAGCAATTAAGTTCAATTTGTAAACCAAATATTAGATAAAAGATTGTCTAATTTAATTTTACAAATTTTTTGTAACCAAACAATACCTAAAAGTAACACTAAACTTTGTATATCCTTTTACATTCTAATTTCCGACGGTGTAAAATAAGGGTATGCTATACTACTTTTCCAGCTTCATTATATATACATCCATTTAGGTATACTTACAAGTCCAAACTCTATCAATGAAACCTCTTGATATTTTTACTAAAAACCAAATTAATCAATTTTTATTTGAATAAATCACGTATGTCACAGATTAACTCACCAAGCAATTATATTATAAATTTTGTTTAATTTAGTCACATGATACATAGAGTCTAAACTAACGGTTGGATTCTTTATCTAATATATTTTCGTCGGACTTATCAATAGATTTACACTATAGAAAGGTTTGTGTTTTCACTAAAGTTTCCATCTTAAGAATTAAGCAAATTGAAAACGCGGTCGGATGCATGCTTTCAAATAGAGGCTTAACAATATTTTAGAGTTTTTTAATCCATAAACAATACGTTTATAGAATGCTATTAGTGCCATGATCCTGACCTAATACTTGGTAAAATTGCAAGCGCACAAGGGACCTGATTCAAAACTGGAAAACAAATTTAAACGTAGAAAATAAAGGGATTTGGATGTAAGCAGCATTAGATATGATGCACTAGTATTAAGCATGAATTGGGTTATAGTCAAATTGATGACTGATATTACCAACCATCCGAAAACTACCATAAGGTGTTAAAGAAAAATTGATAAAAAGACTAGTTCTAACTAACGGATTCGCTACAATCATCAAATGACTAGTAAGAACACAAGGGATTAAACAGAAACAATAAACAATCACAAGAGAAATATCTCTCACATCATAATCATTCATTACATGATGAAAACACTACAAATGAAACCTTAAATATAAACTTAAGTTGCCTTAAGGGCATTTTTGTAAATAAGAAAAAGTACTAGAAGATAAAACTAAGCAAAATATGCTCCAAAATTCGGGTTTACCATTCATATGATAGCATAATATCTTCTATAATTGGAATGCTTAAGCCTATTAGTTGAATGGTAAGGAGTCCATTGGTCAAATGGTAAGGCATGTACCGACTAGATAATAGGCTCGTCTAAATGGTAACGAGTCTAGCAACTGAATGATAGCCTACCAGCTGGATGGTAAGGAACCTACTAACTGGATACAAGGCTAACTCTTCATCCAATTCCAACTTGGAATGGGAAAAAAAGGCCAGCTTTTGTCTTGACTCACTTTTGCTTGCTTATAGGCTTTTATCATAACTTGATGGGAATCGAAACTTAGACCATGGTCAAATACAAGAAGCTATTAATTTGTACCAAGAAGAAGATGCTTTTAACTAAGCTTCTGACTCGATTGCTTATGGTCACTTTTGATTTTAGCTTATATACTTTCCATTCTTTAATTTATAGGTTTACTTAAAGAATTTGAACTTAATGGCATAACCTTTGTTGTCAAGAGTTGAGCTTCTTATTTCAATTAATGTGAAGCTTTTAATTTCAAATATAACTTCTAGTTCTTCTATAATGCAAATCCCTGTCATTGTGTTCCTAATTCTATTTATGCTACCAAAACTAGCTTCTGAATATTGGTGGTTACTTCTGATTTAAGTCACTAATCTGCTTAGGTTTTGATTTTGGTTTGTGATGTTCATGCTTTTGATTATTGATGTTGTTAATTCACAATTGTGCCTCAACTAACTTTGCAATGGAAATACTTCTCCCACATTATTTGATTAATATTATTTAAATTTATTAGTTATATTTTATGATTATGTTGATTAGGTCAATATTTAGATTCCATAATAGTTTGATATTATGAGTTGTCATATAGGTTCTCATTTTATGTATCTTGCTTTTTAGATGATATGAATAATTTCTATCAAGAAAGTTAATATTTTTTATACTAGGCATAAAGGGCTAAAATGGTTATTGGGCTTTTTAAGTCTAGTAATGACATGAGTTTGACTCTTTAGGTAAAGTAATAGGGACTAAGGAGTCAAATTTATGATTTGGGATGACTAAATGGAGCTTTGGTATGATAGGCTAAGAGCGGGGATTGTCGGATTAATCCATCTCCTCTCAACCTTTCTTAAAGAAGCTCATATACTTAGAGAGGTATTCTATTGGCTAGAGTTCAATTAGGAGCCCATAGAAGAATCTATCAATAGGAGGACTCATCTTAGGCATTATCGACAACTTAACTCTATAAATACTAAGGGGCTCCTCCTCATTTAATGGAGATTCAGGTATTTTGAGAAACAATATCGTGCTGTCAAATTGCTATCCCGAAATATTAAATGAAACTCAAGTTAACAAACACCTCGCCTAAAATAGTAAAATTGATGTTTTGTAGCTTCTTTACCTATTACTATGCATTCAAGCTACTCAAGTTTGTCTATTCCTCCTTATCTCTTTCTATCCAAGTATCCCTTATGTATCATTCCATATCACTTCCTTAAGGCTATGTGTAGTGCAAGACATACATTGTACGCATGTGATCAATACATCTAGATCCTTCATCTATACTGGGTTATAAGTTGTTTTCGTTTCCATGACATGTTTTAGCCTATATAAAAGGCACAAATTTATTAAGTCTTATTGAAATAATACATTGAGATTACTCTCAAACCTTTCTTCATTCTTGTTAGCCTATTTTAAATAGATTATGATAAACAAACACCTCTTCTAGTTATTTTCTAGTATTATGCATCATATCAACAATAGAATTTAATTAACCCAATTCTTTTTTTTTTTTCAATACTAGTACGTTGTGTGCAATATCAAGAATAGTCCATGCCTTATTTATTTTTCTTATTTTATCAAAACATAAAAACCACAAAAATATTGTGTCATCTTTCCTTTACTCTATTCATAAAAATATTTATTCTTATAATTTGGTGGGTAATTTCTCTAAATCCAATTCTTGAGTAGATGAATAGTTATCAATCTCCAATATTCAATAGGTTTGTGTGTTATTGAGATTTTGCTCATAATCCTTAAGTGAATTTAGGCATATCATATCCTTACTCTTGAAGAAGTTTCGACCTAAGATCTTAAAGCTTTTTGGTTGCTAGAAAAATTCCAAGATTTGCACCATCCTATAAGAAACATAAGTAAAAGGACAATAGCATCTCAACCGAAGTAAACATGTCACCAATGTTCTGACTTACGAGCTTTTTTCACTCATTGTACATTAGGTCAATTAAGCTCTCGAAAACTAATGGATCTTTAGATAATTGTATTGGTTTCAAACAATTTCTCATTAACAATAAGTACACCATGCAAACATGATTCAACATTTGACTTTACCAAAAGCTCAGATCTCCCATCATACATCATGTACCTTCTCCATCACACCCATTTGCTTCGGAAAATTTAGGTATAATGATTATAGTATAGTAATGGAGATTCTAGAGACATAGGTGTATTTACCCCTTTTAGGTAGATTATTTCCTAAAAAATAGTCGTGCTAAAAATAATTTGTTAAACATAGTTGCTAAATTTAGCTTTTTGTCCACAAATGGCCACATAGTAAGATGAGGAAGAACATAGTAAAGAAATCGTATCTAGGAAATGCAATTTATAAATCGCATATCAAAGATGCAACTTTAAAATCACATTCCAAAAATACAATTTACAAATTGTATCTTGATGTTGTGTTTTCCGTAGAACCAAAAAACCTCCAACATCACTACAATAGAGGTATCCTACAAATAGAACAACACATACAACATACTAGGTTCATTTTTACCTAATCGAGAAAGTATTGAGTAATGAAGCTAAAGTCTGATCGAAGATGATCTTGGTTCACGATGGGATTGATGCATGTGTATGACCCTTCTACAATTGTAACCACAAAGTCTGTGTCCATCCATTTCTAGCATGCTTTGAGTCTCCACCTATACCCTTGTTCCTTTCATTGCAAACAACATACCACACCTTCTTGTTTGACTCGTCCACTCAAAAGTTGTGATGACGCTTTATATGGATGGTCTTAAGTATATATATCAAATAGAATTTCCTTACAAACTACATCCTTTCTTTAACTCATCACCAATACTCATCTCCTCCAATGAGATTGCATTATCCTCATATGTTATATAACCATCGCCTTTAGGCATCCTATTAAAGAATGGAATCGGATGATCGAAAATGGAGGCAATCGAACGATTAACTGATGGAAAAGTTTGCTAAACGATTGACGAAGTAGGAACTACTTCATCCATTAGATGCAAGGGATCATCTACTGTATCTATCTCATCATCTATTGCTGCTTCTTTGGAATTGTAACAATGTTCATTTTAATTTTTAACCTATTTAGTCTCTTTTGCAAAATTATTACTAAAGGTTAAATCCATCTCCTCGGTGTAAGGCTCTTGTATGTTAGCACTTTCTTAGGAGGTGGTTCGAGCATTAACACTTCCTTGAAAGGCAGTTGGAGCATTAATCAATTGCTGCACCTGTGTGGTAGGAGGCATGACGATCGACATGACCTTATCCACGAGTCTATTTCCTTTATGTGACAATGTAAAGCTACATTCCAACTTGATAAATAATTCTTGAATGAACAAATGACCCACTTCTTTGGCATATTCAATCGATCCCTCCACATCATCATTATCATTAATAAGGCATAGAGAATAATGTGATCATATGAAACTACTCAGGACAATGGTAGGTTGCCAATGAAACACCTTAACCATATGTTTACGAAGATCAACTCCAATGATTGCACAAATTTTCTGTAACAACTCCAAATAACTCACATGCTCCCTTACCTTAATTTTTTTTATTGTTGGTCTATCATAATAAACCCCGTCTATACCATCCAATATATTCCTACGAGCATAAATCGAGAACCTCACATGATCTACAATTCTCCATAAGTGTAAATGTAACACGATATTACAAAGCTAGGTAATCATCTCTTTCAATAATTGCGATGCCAAAATAGGAGCAAGACTCTTAATCGATCTACTATTGCTTGCAAATATGCATAATTTGAAGGTATTTAAAGAGAAAAAGTGACTAAGGTTTGTAGAATAGAAAGAAAATTTGCTATGCAAATCTAAGCACAAGATTAAACTAACTTTATAAACATATACCGAAAGCATAAGTTTAACTTACAATATGCAAATTTTGATGGAAAAATGCCTTCAAAATCACTAGTAATGATTGGTTAAAGAGATAGAACATCAAGAATGTTTTCTTTTAGATTGAGAGAGTTAGTCGCATGTGTGAGGAAGAAGGGTAACTATACTAATATATGCCCAACTAAATAGCATACTGGTAATGCAATCTTTAGGCCATAAACCAATGTTTAGTTAAGTTGAGGGGAAGACAGGGAAGTACAAAAATCACATCTCCATGATTTGATTTAAACTCCCATCCTCGTAATGCAATTGCAATACCAAAACATGATACATATGAAACCTTGCTTATGGTTATTTGTAAGCTAAAAGCTAAATCATATCTACAAAATACGATTTAACAATAATATTTAATAAATTATTTTTGCCGTGACCCTTTTCTAGGAAATAGTTTTCCTCAAAGGGACGAACATACCTATTTCTTGAAGATTCTATTTATGGTTAGTTTGGTGGTGTAGATACTCCATTTTTACATCTTGTAATTTAGGAATTTTTTTAAATAGAAAAAAGGGTATTAATTTAAAAATAAAAAATAGAAAATACAAATAAAGACAAAAAAAATTAAGAAATAACAAATACAAAAAAAAAATTAGGAAAATGAAATCTAAAGTCATTTTTAGAGTCATTGAAATGAGTCATCTCTTTTTTAGTGTTGGATAGGGCTTAGGTGCACACAACTACTAAATTAAGTACAATTTCATAATTATTTTATTTATTTATTTGGTCGTTATTATTATTTTTATTTATTTATTTTCTTTAGCACGTATGTATGTAACTTGATTTAGGGTTAATTTTTAAGGAGCTAGGGTTAAGGGGAAGCTAGACTTTTTTTTTTTCCACAACAGGGCTTTAGCCCTATTTAACTTGTTAGGGACAAGCATGAAAGCGCCTGACTTTGTTTTTGTAGCAGGCGTCTATAGTACACACGCCTGTTTGGGCATATGGTGCACGTGCATGGCATGTACCAGTGCCCAACATCCATCTTCTCTAGATTGTCTTGATCTCAACCTCTTTTAATGTGCTTAATTTCGAGTCATTTTTTACCTCTTTTTTTGTGCGATTTCGCCAAGATTAATGGTGAAATCATGTCGATTACATGACTTATTTTGTAATTAAACCCAAAACATGTCCAAGTTGACTTGAATTAAAGACCAAATCGATCCCAAAAGATCACCCATATGTGTGAAATCCGAGTTAGTCAATCCACCATTAATGGAGTTTCCAAACTAGTTCAAGCTTAGACTAGTATAAATTTGACCTCCCCATCATAGTTCTAACATCAACTCTCAAGGAACCCACTCGATTTCTCACTTAAACCTAGACTTTCAACCTTTGTCTTTCTACTGTGCTTGATACGGATTTGTAGATGAACATACGAACCTAATATCACGTGTAACTAAAAAAGGTGGGTCCGAATCACGAGATGGCTTGAAAAGTTAATGATAGTCAAGGGATGAGCAGGGGTTCTAGTGCACAAACGATAGATATGACACACCAACGCTTCACACGAGCTCGGGCCACACTTGATATGACATATAAGTATGACTGGAGGTCACTCACCACTAGTCCATGCTCAAATGAGCTAAATAAGAATAGCGTAAGAGTAAGCGAAAACAGAAGGACACGTAGCTCAAGATGGAGTAAAAGTTTGGTCTATTCTCTATATGATAGTTGCGGCTATTACATTGTGTTAGTATTTATAGTACCTAGTTAAGGTAAGTCCTAAATTACAAAAAATTATAGATATAGAGAATAATTTATAGGGAAAGCAAGTATTCATGTAAAAGAATATCCTCAACAATGTAGATGTAAAAAAGGATAGTACGGATGTTAGAAAGGACAGTGCATACACGTTTTACTCAGTTTGTGGTCCCAATAACACTATGTGCCAAGTAGGGATGGGCCTTAATTAGGCCCAATCGGTGTCAATAGTTAAGCAGCTTTGATTGCTAGGGCTGGACAAGGGTTAGCTCGGAGACGACTTACATTTAGGTCGGCTTCAGAAGGTTAGCTCCTAATGATTGCTAGCTCGAATTCGGCACTATCGAGATGACTGTTTTTCTAATTTAGTGCTTAGACTAGGGAGTTGCAGAGGGGTCGGTTCTGCATGTCAGTTGATCACCTCGGTAACTTCCTAGATGGTGTAAAGAGCAAAGTAACTTAGCATATCAGACTGGAGTAAGCACTGCTCCTTGGTGCTTAACTCACCCTAAACAGTTCAACAAACCATCTGAGAAAGGCCTCGAGCTCAGGCTCGGGAGCCCGTGATCGATCCTTAATCCTTATCATCCCCTCCGAGTTGTTTGAGATTTGGGATCAAATCTGATTTAGCTCCAGGTTACTCGTTCTTGAGAGTATAAGGTTAGAGGTCAGCAATATTGAAGGAGTCTAAAACTCCATAGCCTTCAAGTAATTCAATCCTATAGGCATTAGAATTGATCTCTTCAAGTACTTTGAAAGGTTCGTCAGCTTTGGGAGGCAACTTGCTCATCCTTAAGTTTGGGAATCATTCCTCACTGAGATGTATCCAGACCAAATCACCTGGTTGAAATTCTCTTTTTCTCCATCCTCGAGCTTAGTATTAGCTTGACTCAATTACTCTACAACCTTTCAGTACATAGCTTTGATAGCCTTAACTCTTTCAACAATTGGTCTGTCATCATCAAGCTTCGATTGGGGTGCTTAGTCCATTCGGAGCTCAGGGTTAAACCCATATGAGACCTCGAATAGAGACATGCTTGTTACTCTATGAATGGTCTTATTGTAAGCGAACTCAATGATTGGCAAACACAGATCCCAATCGGCCATATTTCATCCGACATCAACCCGTATCAAAGTTCCCATGGTTCTGTTGACAACCTCAATCTATCTATCAATCTGTGGATGGCAGGACATACTATATAATAGCTTGGTTCCCATTAGCCTCCATAGCATCCTCCAAAAGTAGTTCATGAACTTAGGGTCTCTATCCGAAACAATGGTTCTAGGCACATCGTGAAGCTTGATTACCTCCTACAAAAAAAGAAAAGAGATAGCCGAAGCGTTATTAGTTTTAAAGTAAAGCACGAAATATGTCATCTTGCGAAATCGATCTACAATTACCATGATGAAGTCCTTCCTTCGGGACATCCTCAGTAATCCTAACATGAAGTCCATACTTAGCTCGAACTACGGTTTAGTTGGGACAAGTAAGGGTAGATAATGTCCTTGCTTGGCTTAGCTCTTTACCTTTCGGCAGTTCGCACACTTTTCCAATACGAACTACATGTCTCTCATCATTCTTAGCCAAAAGAATCTCGCAGATAGTACTTCATGGGTTTGGCATTGGCCAAAGTGTCCTGTCAATTCTCTTCCATGTGCCTCGTGCACTAGCAATTTTCTCATAGAACAGGTCGAGATACATAGCATCATTTTCTTGAATAAGTATTCGTCTTCCTTGTAATAATTGTCCAATGTCTGACCTTCCTCACATCGGCCATAGATAGGACCATAATGTGGATCTTCAGCATACGAATTCTGTATGGTTGAAAAACCAAGTAACCTTGTTTGAAGCTCAGTCAAGAGAGTATGTCATCTCGATAGGGCGTTAGCCACTACATTGTTCCTTCCATTCTTTTATTTTATGACATAAGAAAAATACTCCATAAACTCGACTCATTTGGCTTACCTTTGAGACAACTTAGGTTAGCTCTTCAGATATCTTAAGGATTCATGATTAGTATAGATCACAAATTCCTTAGACAACAAATAGTATTGCCATACTATTAGGGCTCGGATTAAGCAGTAGAACTCCTTATTATAGATAGAATAGTTGAGTGTAGCTTTGTCATTGAAGTAACCAATAGGTCGGCCTTCTTGCATCAGCATAACACCTATGCCTAGTCCAAATGCATCACACTCTACTTCGAATACTTTGTCAAAGCTCGGCAGAACTAAGATAGGGGTTATAGTTAACTTCTCCCTCGCTTCCTCAAAACTCCTCTACTCCTTCTCTCCCCATCTAAATTCAACATTTTTCTTTAAGAGTTCAATAAATGAGGCTACAATCGTATTGAAATTCTTTATAAATCAACGATAAAATGATGCCAAGCTGTAAAAACTTCTCACATCC
Organism: Lumnitzera racemosa; assembly: GCA_024138005.1. Lineage (NCBI taxonomy): Eukaryota > Viridiplantae > Streptophyta > Magnoliopsida > Myrtales > Combretaceae > Lumnitzera > Lumnitzera racemosa. Next base: position 65,865,089 of record JAMXBC010000011.1, read on the forward strand.
ACAAAACAAGTTGGCTTAGGCCATTTTATGATCACTTTTACCTTCTCATCATTGACTCGAATGCCATCTCCACTTAGAACAAACCCCAAGAAGATGACCTTAAATCGGCAAAAGTCACACTTCTTCAAATTGGCGTAGAACTATTTTGCTCAGAGTTTCTTAAAGACGCTTCGAACATGTTGCTGGTAGGTCTTCAAGTCAGGACCGTATACCAAGTTGTCGTCAAAATAAATGACAACAAACTTCCCTAATAAGTCTCAAAGAACATGATTCATCAAGAGCATAAATGTACTTAGCGTATTGAATAATCCAAATAGAATTACAAGCCACTTATATAATCCATAACGCGTTTTGTTTGCGGTCTTCCACTCGTCACCTTTCACACATTTAGATCTAATGATATCTAAATTTGAAGTCGATCTTGGGTAATACTCTTGCTCCACTTAACTCATCCAGCATGTCATCAAGCTTAAGTATGGGATACTTGTACTTGATGGTGATTTGATTAACCGCCCAGCTATCTACATTCATCCTCCAAGAACCATCTTTCTTTGGCATTGATAAGGTTGGCACTGCACAAGGACTAAGGGACTCGTGCACATACCCCTTCTTCATTAGCTCATCTACTTGTTTCTGCAGTTTGACGGCCTATTCAGGATTTAGCCCATAAGTAAGCTTGTTTAACAATGCAACTCTTGGTTGCAGGTCGATTATATGCTCAATGTCTTGGATTGGGGGTAGACCCTTTGGTAGCTCCTCTAGAAACAGGTTAGCAAATTCCTTTAGTAAGGTTTTTACCTCGGTAGGTAGCTCCTTCTCCTTGGGTCTCAACTCCAAAATTCTTTGAATAAGCAGATAGGTCGATCCTTTAAGCTCCATCTCCTTTTTCAGTTTAACTTAAGTTAACACCAAAGCCTCCTTCAGGGTACTCGTAAGTTAGGATTGCATGACCTTACCTGCTCGGTCATAGGACTTAATTTCATCATCCTGCCTTCATGCTCTACTAAACATATATTCCTCCTTCTATCATATATAACTGCTCGATCAAAAATCTATAGTTATCCAGGTAGAATGTGGGACGCACTTATGGGCAGTACATCATAGAGCACTTCATCTCGATATTTACCAATGCAGATCAATACAGACACCTGTTTGTTCACCTGTAAGGCTCCCTTATCACTAAGCCAATGAAGCTTGTAAAGTTTTAGGTGAGGCACGATTGACAATTTTAATTTTTGGACCATAAATGCAGAGGCTACATTGGTACAGCTCCCACTATCAACTATCAGTGTGCACAGTGACTCATTTACCTTGCATCCAATATAGAAGAGATTTTCCCTTTGTTCATCTTCGGGTACGGGACTAATGCCCATCGTCCTCTTCAACACTAAAGTGGCAGGCATAAAGTTACTTTCCTTATTATAGATAACTTCCTCCTCGAATAGTTCGATTTGTCCATCTTCTCTACTTCTTGTCAGTATTGTCCACTTCGAAAGTCGACATCTCACCTCGGATCACCATAGTTCTTCTATTTTAACACTGAGCAGCCATGTGTCTAAAGCCTTAGCATTTAAAACACTTGATCTCACTCATCTTCCTCCCTAAACTCTAGCCCTTCTCAAACCTCCTTGAGGGCTCCTTCTCCTCTACTCGAGTAATTTAAGCAGACTAGATATCAGCAACCTTACTTGGTTTTGCCCGTACAAGTCTACTCGGAACTGGTTGGCTACTGCCAGGTCAGTTGACAGGTGATTGAAACCTTCTTGTTTAGAGCCTTTTTATCCTCTAGGTGGTTTAGATCGCGTCATCAAGTGTTCTAATATTGAAGGTTTCTAAGACATCCCCAATCTCATATTTCTGCCCATCGATAAACCAAGATACAAGTCTATCCTCTGGTTCTACAACTTCACATCCGATTATTAACATTTGGAATTCCTTAACATAGGTGCCTACACTCGATCCTCTTTGTCTTAGCTTTTGAAGTCTTTTGAAGGCATCTTAGAAATAGTAGCTCAATATAAACCTTCTTCGCATAAGTCTCTTCATTTCATCCCAACTCCTAATCTCTTGTTCTCCTTCCCCTTTTCGGGTGGCTTGTCAGTTCTTTCACCATAAGGTAGCATAACCAGTGAACTCCAACACAGCAAGTCTAACTTTTGCATTGTCAGGAACGTTGTGGCATTCAAATTGTTTCTTAATCCTATCCATCCAATCTAGGTAGTCCTCAGCATCACCACTTCTAGAAAAACTTGGAATACGTATCCTTAATCCTTCAACTCTAGGGGCTTGTACATTTTTTTTCTTCAACCTCATAATACTCCTTTGCATCATCATCTCCTTCTGCTTCTTCCTCAATCTCTCTAAGTGTTAGCCTTTGTCTAGCATCCCTACCAACTCCTTTAGCTCGGGATGGTCGAGCTGGGGTATTAAGTCAGCTAAAATGACCATTGCCTCGCTCTTGCTACTCACATTCTCTAGGAGGACTATTTCTAGCTCGTTGTTTGTGTTCTTAGATAATAATCACCAAACTAGCTACCAAGTTGGTAAGACCATCCACTGGCTAAGGTGAAAGCTTTCTTCTTACCCTTGGTCATATCAAGTACCACTTTCTTAGTTTCCCAAAGTTCCTCGAATACTTGAGTCTGACATTGATGGTCACTTCATGAAAATTGACGTCTATTAATACCACTTGGAGATCAGTATCTAATAATTTAATCACCATGACAATTAAATAATGAACAAACAGTCAACCACACTTTGTTTTGTGCATTGAAAACAAGGGAAAATATAGTACAAAACACTTCTCAACTACCAAACTCCAATGTTAACAATGGAACCTTTATCACACGAAAGCAGTGACAAACCACTCAAAGAACACAGTAGCAAAATCCAGCTTCGAATATAGCCAAGCTGTAATACTAGAATGATTCAGATTTGTAGATGAACACACGACACATAACCAAAAAGGGTGGGTCTGAATTGTGACATGGCTTGAAAAGTAAATGATAGTCAAGGTATGAGCAAGGGTTCCCGTGCATTGACGATTGATATGACGTACCGATACCTCACACAAGCTCAGGTCAAACTTGATATGGTACACAAGTATGGATAGAGATCACCCATCATTAGTCAACACTCAAATGGGCTAGATAAGAGTAGTTTAAGAGTAAGCAGAGGGACACTTAGCTCAAAAGGGAGTAAAAGTTTGGTCTATTTTCTGCATGATATTTTCGGCTATCACATTATAGGAGTATTTATAGTACCCAATTAGGATAAGTCCTAAATTATAGAAAATTACAAAAATAGAGAATAATTTACAAGGAAAAAAAGTATTTGTGCAAAAGAATATCCTCTATTAGATAGGATAGTAAGGATGTTAAAAAGGACAATACGAATATTAGAAAGGACAGCACACGCGCGCTTTACTTAGTCTATGGTCCCAATAACACTAAGTGCCAAATAAGGGTAGGCCTTGATTAAGTTTGGTTGGCGTTGGCAGTTAAGCAACTTTGATTGTTAAGGCTGGACAAGGATTGGCTCAAGGATGACTCACATTTAAGTCAGCCTCGGGAGGTTGGCTCCTTGCAATTGCTAGCTCGAGCTCTGCACCGTGGAGATGGCTGTTTTCCTGATTTGGTGATTGGATTGGGGTGTTACGGAGTGATCAGCTCCGCATGTCAGCCGATTACCTTAGTAGCTTTCCGAATGGTGTAGAGAGCAAAGTAATTTGGCAGATCGGATTGGGGTAAATATTGCTGCTCGATGCTTAACTCACTTCGAATAACTCAGCGAACCATCTAAGAAAGGCCTTTGGCTCGAGAGCGCGTGATTAGTCCTTCATCCCTATTAGTGCTCCTCTTTCTTTCATTAGAATTGATGAGTATTTGAGGATTCTTGAATGAAGTTGAGTAACCTACGAAACTCCCCACTTCGAGCTCTCTCGAAACCAACCACTCTTAGCAGTAACCACACCTCCATTTGAACCATCGAAGGTTTCACACCAAAACCCCAACGACGACCCCCTATGTCTCAAAACATGGCATCACTACCTTCATGTGAAACTAATGCCACGAGCAAACTCGTGGCATCCCTAAGCCCAAGACCCAACCTTCCTTTCCTTTCCAGTAACCACTACCAATGCCTCGCATAACCACCACCAATAGTTGATCCTTAACCCTTACCTAAACAACCTCTTCCCATCAAGGCACTCTCCTTATACCCCCATTCTCTTATTTGAAACACATAAAAACACATCACCCCTTCATTTAGGTGCTTGGAACAACTCTGTTCGACCCCCCATTGTTGTTACTTCTTCCTTCTCTTGGTGACTCGGATTCAAACCAATTCGAATCAACCCCAAGGTCTATGTCCGAACCTAACTCCAACCTGTGCGTAGTAGTCTGGCTTAAGTGCAAGTTCAGTGCTATCATCCTTCTTTTAAATTCTTTTGTTTTTTTTTTTTTGTTTCGTGCTATATATATTTTTTAATTTTGTTGTAATAAAAAGTTGTGAAAAAAAAAGAAATAAGAGAAATAAGAAGAAGAAAAAAGAAAAATGAAAGGAAAAGAAAAAGAAAAAGAAAAAAAAAAGATAGGAAAGCTCAATTTATTTTTATTTTATTTCTTCGGTCAAAACATAAACAAAAAATAAATAATAAAATAATAAAATGATAAATAAATAATATAAAAATAAAAAAGTTTTATCACTTAGAAAAATCCATTTTCCAAATACATAAAAATAAATCAATCTTTTTTAAAATTAGGATATTTTAGAACTTTCCAAAAATAAAAATATCAATTTAGGACCCTTTTAGAAATTTTCAACGTAAATTAAAAAAGTAAAGAAATTTAAACCCAACTATTTTCTCAAATTAAAATCAACCAACCCATTAATATTTTTGAAAATGAACTACGAAAGTCTGATCTTAAATAATGGGTACGTAGGTATTCAAAGAAAACTACGAGTTAATTTAAAATATGAAAAAAAAAATTCCACTTTTTGTAAATAATGGTTCAATTATCCTTTTTGGTAGATTTAATTTCATTTACTTGTTTTTAAAAGGGTATAATTAAAAGATAAAATTAATTTCAGAAAGATAAAAGTTATACCCATTAAGAGTTTAATAAATTAGCTTTTGGACTCAAATCTCTAGTTTTAAAACCTCTTTTAAAAATTGGTTTTATCAAAAGACCAATAGCTAAATTATAATTAATTCATCATATTCGTTATAGCTTAACCCTTTTTTTTTTCGACTCCAGTCGAGTAGCGACTCCAAACAATTTTCAAAATAAACACCAAGTTTTTCTTAACTCTTAGTCGAGAGTTAATATTAAACGAGTTTAGGTTTAATACTAATTTGGTTAAGAAAAATAATAAAACCGAAAAAATTTAGATTCGATAACTTGCTTCTCTTGAAAGATTTTATTTCTCTTATCAACATTAGGTTAGTTTTCAATCACAAGGTCAACTTTGGTATCCATGCTAGCTAGTTTTTTTTTTTTATTTTCTTTGGTTGGAAAATTCCCCTTCCATCACAAAGTCCACACATTTGTTTTGTATGATACGTCATAACAATAAGCAGTATATGAGTAGGTTTGTTACTTACAAACTCTCATAACCAATCTAATACGTGTACCTATGTGTAGAATAGTCGAGGGAGATTCAATTACGTAATCCTATATATAATGTCGTAAGCAACAAACAAGAAAAGATACATGGATATATAAGATCTATCTTCTTAAAATTGCTTCAATTTGAACAACCATAGTTAATTTTTCTACATTAAGAGTTGCTATGTTAAATTGCATTTAGTTTTCCCTTACCTCATATATAGGTGTTGTAATCTCAAAATATAAGCTAAGTAATCTTAGGATCGAACTTAGTACACAAAGTTTAGGACAATCGGTTAAATGATCTAATTAAACCTAAATTATAAATTAAAGCTAGAAATATTAATAAAAATGACCCATAAGTTTGAATTTAAGAAAATAAGAGAATATAAAATTTTCAAATTTTAAGTATATTACTTGTTATTTATCGGAAATGCGTAAAATGTATTTCGATAACTAACAAATCACTAGAGATAAATTATATATATACTAAAAATCATAGAATAACCTAAATAATATTTAGAAGTGCTTACTTGTACCCCACATATATTTAGGTATAGGTAGAAATATGTGAAATTACCTAAATTGCCCAAAATTATCTAAAAATTTGCTAAATAATGAAAGAAAATCAGAAAAAAAAAATAAAAAAGTTAGAAAAAAATCAAGGAAATGGGGAATGCTCCAAATCAAGCTGTGGCAGCTGAGGGAAGTAAGAAAAAAATTAGACCAATCAAAATCAAACACTTAAAAGGAAAAAATGGAAAAGGATAAGCCAAAAATCTTGTTTAATTAATGCCCCAAAATTCCTTTACAGATCTATAAATAGTAAGAAAATTCTCTACGCTCATTTGGTTTGTTAAGAGTTAGAAAAAATTGAGAGAACTAAAAATTGGAGAGAAATTAGGGGTTTAGGAAAATTTTTCACAAAACTGTGCATTTAGGTCAAACCTGCAGGTCACCACCACTTGGGATCGAACCACTACCATTACCCTACTCCAAATCGACCGCCTAGACCAGCTGACACACCTGAACTGGTGTTGGTGGCCAAAACACTCAAAAACCAGGTTAGTCATAAATCTCGTCTGATTTTGAAAATTTTCTTTAAACTATTAATTCTGCTTAAGAAATTATGAAATTTATTATTTTGATATTTTATTGTATGTAGATTTAAGGAAAAATAAAGATTAAGTTTAATCATATCTGTAAATATAGGGTTCTTAAGGAATTGAACAAAACCTAGTAGGTTTAGAATTAGAAATAAATAGGTTTAGAAGTATCGTTTGAAGCTCAATTTTTTTCTATAGAATACTTAAATGATATAGAACAGTGCTATGAAGCCATTTCTATAGTTTGGAGATTAATTTTTTTCTGTAAAATACTTAAAGGAGAATGATTGGAAATTTTGCTGAATGTTTGCTATGGAGGTAAAGAAAGAAGCACTTAAGGTAGCAGATCTACGGTAGCGTGTGAATTTTCAAATGTATTTCTAAAAGATTTACCCGGTTTAGCCCCACTTTGAGAGTTAGATTTCATTGTAGAGTTAATTCTTAGAATTGAGCCTATTTTTAAAGCTCCATATTGGACGTCACCTATGGAACTCTAAGAACTAAAGAAATAACTTTAAGAGCTATTAGATAAGAGGTTTATTCGTCCAAGTGTTTCGGTATTGTTTGTGAAGAAGAAGGATGGTACTATGAGATTGTGCATAGATTATCGGGAGTTAAATAAGGTTACCATCAAGAATAGGTATCCATTACCCTGCATTGATGATCTATTTGATCAGCTACAAGGTGCAACTGTGTTTTTTAGAATTGATTTGAAATCAGGATATCACCAATTACGAGTTAAGCCGGAATATATGTATAAAACTGCATTTAGAAGCCAATACAATCATTATGAATTTTTGGTGATGCCATTTGGTTTAACAAATGCCCTTGCTGTAATCATGGACCTGATGAATCATAAATATCAACCATACTTGGATAAGTTTGTTGTGGTGTTTATTGATGATATTTTGATTTATTCAAAAACCAAGGAGGAGCATGTAGAGTATTTATGATTGGCGTTACAGAAGTTGAGAGAGAATAAATTATATACCAAGTTAAGTAAATGTAATTTTTGGTTAGATAGAATTTCTTTTCTAGGTCATTGTATCTAGTGAAGGAATCCCTGTAGACCTTAATAAGGTAAACGCAGTAATGGATTGGAAGCCAACCAATCATTGTTACAGAGATGAGGAGTTTTCTAGGTATGCCTGGATACTATCGACGATTCATAAAGCATTTTTCCAAAATTACCAAGCTATTGACTTGACTGACTCAAAGAGATGTAAAATTTGAATGGAATAGGGATTGTGAATCGAGTTTTTAGGAGTTGAAGAAACGACTAGTTGCAGCACTAGTATTAACATTACTTGATCTAGATAAGCCATATAGTGTATATAATGATGCTTCTTGAAATGGATTAGGTTGTGTATTAATGCAGGACAGAAAAGTTGTTGCATATGCATCAAGACAATTGAGACCACATGAGAGGAAGTATTCAACCTATGACTTAGAGTTAGCAACCTTAGTATTTGCTTTAAAGATTTAGAGATATTATCTATACCGACAACAATGCAAGATGTACACTAATCATAAGAGTTTAAAATATTTCTTTACTCAGAAAGAGTTGAATTTGAGGTAAAGAAGATGGTTATAATTGATTAAAGATTATGATCTAAGTATAAATTACCACCTTGGAAAGGCTAATTTGATAACGGATGCATTGAGTCAAAAGAATTATGAATAAGTTGCATTATTATTAACACCCCAATGTAAATTGGTGCATGAATTTCAAAAGTTACAAATTGGGTTTGATTGGTGTGAATCTAATAGTCAGATGATGAATTTAAAATTGCAACCTACTTTATTCGAGGGAATAAAGCAGAAGCAAGAGGAAGATAAGGATCTAATGGAGATAAAAGAGAAATTAAGTAAAGGAAACGATTATGACTTTAAAGTGAATGGAAGAGGTATAATAAAGTTTAGAGAAAGAATATATGTGCCATAAGATCCTGATATAAGGAAGCAAATTTTGGATGAAGCACACATTACAGGTTATACTGTGCACCTGGCAGGAAATAAAACATACGAAGATTTGAAGCTCATGTTTTGGTAGAATGGAATGAAAAGAGATGTAGCACAGTATGTATTAAAATGCATTACATGCCAACAAGCTAAAGCAAAATACTAGAGACTGGGTGGACCATTACAACCTTTACAAGTATCGAGATGGAAATGGGATTGTATCACTATAGATTTTGTAGTAGCACTACCAAGGACCCAAGCTGGATACGATTCCATCAGGGTAGTCGTAGATAGACTAACAAAAAGTGTGCATTTCTTACCCTATTAGACTAGCAACTCAATGGAAAAGATGGCTAGGTTGTTTGTCCGAGAAGTAAAATTACATGGTGTGCTAAAGAGTATTGTTTCTGATTGATATAGTTGGTTGATATCTAAATTTTAGGGGAGCTTACATAGAGCTTTGGGTACAAAGTTGCAATTTAGTATAGCTTATCACCCTCAAACGGATGGGCAGTCTAAGCAAACAATTCAAACCTTAGAGGATATGTTACATGTTGGATTTTAGAGGTGATTGGAATAAATATTTGCTATTGATAAAATTTGCCTACAATAATAGTTATCATGCAACCATATAGATGACACCTTATGAAGCATTATATGGGAGAAAATATAGATTGCTACTGTATTGAGATCACAAAGAGTATGTTATGATTGGATCAGACATAATCAATCAAACAAGTGAGAAAATCAAGATTGTTTGGCAGCGAATGAAAGAAGCTCAGGATCTTTTTTTTTTTTTCAATTTGAAAAGGTATTGGAGTCGTCACTCGATCGGAGTCGGGAAAAAAAGTTTTGGTTATAACTTAACTAGCGGTCTATTGATTAAAAAAAAATGATTTATAAAACTATTTTTTGAAAATCAAAGATTTAGATCCGAAGACTAATTTATTAAACCCTAAATGGATACCACTTTTTAACTTTTTGAATTAAACTTTGCTTTGTAAATATACCCTTTTTCAATTTTTTAAACAACTAATCATATTACATGCAACTAAAATTAATCGATTTATACGAATATTTAAAAATGGAAAAAATAAAAATTTCCATATTTTAAGTTGCCCCATACTTATGTGTGGGTGCCTACATACTCGCTATTCGGAATCAAACTTCTGTAATTTGTTTACCAAAAATATAGCGAGTTGATTGATTTTAATTTTTGAAAAAAACAGTCGAGTTTACGTTCTTTACCCATTTCGATTTATTTAAGGAAAAATTTTAAGGGTCCTACTTAAGGATTTTATTTTTGGAAATTATAAAACGCCCTAATTTGGAAAATGATTGATTTATTTTTATTTTATTTTTGGAAAATCAATTTTCTAAGCGATAAAACAATTTTATTATTATTTTTATTTATTATTTATTCCTCTACTTGTTATTTTTTGGTTTTTTTTGGCTAAAATGTGAAAATAAATAAATAAAACTAAACTAAATACTTCTTCCCTTTTTTCTAGTTTTTCTTTTTTTTTTTCTTTTGTCTTTCTTTTTTTCGATTTTTCTCTCTTGTTAATTACAATTACATTCACCTTACAAATAGAATGATAAAAAAAAAAACAAATAATTAAAATACCAAAACCAAAATGGGAAATGGGGAGATGGACTAAGTTACGCGTAGGTCAGTAGGTATGGTTCAAATCTGATTCGGATTGGGTCGGTTTAGAGCGATCAAATCCGAATTCCGTCCAGTGGCTAAAACAATGCGTCGGAGGCTGTTTCGGGGTGTATTTTGAGCAAGTGAAGGTAATTTTGTAGGTTTCGTATTGGACTTAGGGGTCCAGGAGTGGTGACAAGGCTTAATTTAGCCCGTAGTGATGGTCGGTGCTCGGAGCAATGGTATGTATGGGTCCATGACAGGGGTTGGTTTATTGTAGTGGCTGTAGGTTTAAGGTGAAAGTTGAAAGAGAGAGAGAATGAGGGCGGAGTGGTCGCATTCATGTGTTGCAACCAACAGCGAGGATGGGATCGTCAGATGGGTGTTTGGTGTCAATAGTGCAAATTAGGAGCGAGAGAGAGATAAAGGTTGAGAGTGAGGGAGTTGGTTCGGTTCGGTTACGTGTGTGTGAGGGGGTAGCTCGTGTGGTTGTACGCATGGGCTACTGTAGATCGCAGCAAGGATGGATGAGAGGGGATAGGCTCAGATTGGTGTTCGGTAGGTGAGAGTGGAGAGAGAGAAAGGTAATAGAGAGAGAGAGGCAGAGAGTCTAGGGAGAAAGAGAGGATGAAGGTGGCGGAGAAAGTAATATGTCAGTTCGGTGAAAGGGAGTGGTCTGGGAGTGAGCCGAGAGATAGTGGAGAGAGGCCATGGCTGGTGAGAGAGAGAGTCGAAAGGGTACGATGGTCGTAAAAGAGAGTCAGGTCGAGAGAGTGAAAGTCCCAGGGCGTCTATGTAGGTTTTTGGTTTTTGTAAGAGGGGAGCAGTAGAGAGAGGGAGATGCTGAAGGTTAGAGAGAGAGAGAGAGAAAGGGGATCTGTTTTTGTAGGTCCCTCCTACGTGTTGTGTTTTTTTTTTTTTAAATAAAAAAATCCTCTCACCTACATATGTGTTTCTCCTTTGTGTACGTATTTTTTTTTTTTAAAAAAAGAAGAAATTCCCCCTTTACACCACTGTACGAAAATGAGAGAATGCCTCCCCTCTATTTTGAGTGTCCCCTCCTTCTTAATTGTTGAATCTTTTTTTTTTTAAAAAAAAAAAAAAGAAAGTGAAAGGAAGTAGAGGAAAGGGGAGAAAAAAATGGGGGGAAAGAAATTTTGTTGTAAAAAAAGATTAAAAAACTACCCTCATACCTCTAGTGAATTTCAAACCCCTAACCTCTAACTTAATCCTTATACTTAATCCAATTGTTTTATCATCAGATCATTGACCTATACCTTATCTATATATGTAATTAAATTGTACATATGGACTAGGTTAATATGGTCTAGAGTCAAATCTAAGCCCAAGTCCAACAATCCTTTATTTATTTAAATTAAAAATCTATTCTATTTAAACTACCTAAAGATTTTTATTATTATTATTTTTAAATTCCCTATTTTTTCTATTTTTATGACTTTTCAAATTTCTTAAATTTTTTCGTTTTTTGTATTTTTCTAAATTTCTTATTTTTGGGTTTCTTATTTTCTTTTTCCTAAATCTTTTATTTGGGGGTTTTTCTTTAATTTTCTAGTTTTTTTGTGTTTTTCTTAATTTAGAAACCCATGAGAAATTAGGATGATTTCTCCACTGAAGATTACAAGTATTGCTGTAGGGGTTATTTTATTGCCTAGATGAATTTCTTAGATAATTCACCTGTTTCAATTGTTCTTATTCTCCATAACCTTACATGTGAAAATCACTTACATTCGGTTGTACTTGTTGAGGGCTGCTTAATAGATCCATCTTAGCTGCTAAAGTAGTCGTCAAGTCCATTTTATAAATTTTCGCAACCTTTTGCCTAACTTTAATGCTTTCCCATCAATAATTATTTATCGCCATTCCTTTAATTAAGTTTTATACTTATTCGGGTGTCTTTGTGTTCAAAGTACCTCTTATAGATGCATTAATCATCTGTCTTGTAGATAAATTAAGACTATTATAGAATGTTTGAATCTACATCCAAAATGGGAGGCCATGATGTAGGCACCTTCAAAGCAAGTCCTTAAACTACTCCCAAGTATCATATAGAGTCTTGGCTGTCAATTGAGCAAAACAAAAAATATCGTTTTGAAGTTTAGTGGTCTTTACAAGTGGAAAAAACTTTTCCAAAAATTTCTCCGTCAATTCATTTCAAGTTGTTATCGAATTCCGTTGTAAGGAGTTCAACCACTGCTTTGCTCTACCCCTTAAGGAAAAAGAAAATAATTGTAGTCCAATAGAGTTGTTCATGGCTCCGTTGATTTTAAATGTAGCACAAATCTTTAGAAAACTAGAGATGTGAGCATTGGAATCTTCATCATGGAGGTTGTCAAACTAAACATATTATCGCATCATTTGTATGATATTAGGTGCAATTTGGAAATTGTTAGTAGCGAAGGTGGGCCTTGTGATACTAGAGTCGGCCCTAGTAAGTATGGGCCTTGAATAGTCAAATGTAGTTTCATTTGCTTCTTCACCATTATTGGCCTTGGGTTTAAGATCTTGCGGTAGATCTTGTAGTGGACTTTCTTGATTGATGAAATGATTGTTGGCCTCTTTAGCTTTTCTCTTAACCTCAACAATTAACTTATTTTCTATAGTAGCCATAGTTTATCTAGTATGCAATCTTAAATTTTCCAAGATAATTCTCTTAATTTCGAGATCAAGTTCTACCAAATCTTTCGGGTTGATTTGGGTCATGCACTATAAGGACAAAAAATATAGAATCAATCACAACTCAAAGTAATAAAGAAAGGAAAACAAAAGAGGAAAAAAAGAAAGAAAGGAGAAAAATGGTCCAAGTAATAAAGCAACCAGTGTTCTTAATATCAAATCCCCGATAATGGCATTAAAAACTTGATATGTGACAAATGCACCTATCAAATTCTAATATAGCGAATATGAGTTTGAATCAATCCCTTAAAGGCCTCGAGTATTAATAGTAACCTTAGCTTTATTATTTAACTAGAAAATTACGATGAATTGAATGAATTAAAAATACTAAAATTAACAAACTAATCTAATTATGAGACTTAACTAACTAATCGGGAAGCAATAAAATTAATAATGACTTCAAAAAGGTAAATAACGTATTTAGGAATTATTTTTCTCAATGTTTAATATGTGACTGCTAAAAATCTATTAAATTCCATCTCTATTATTATTGATTGGAGGGATTTTTAATTAAATTAATTTTTTTTTTCAAGCATATTAACCCTAATTCTAAATTATTTATTAGAATCTTTTCACTTAGTAATACAATTTAGAATTGCATTAATGTATAATGAATTCCCACATAAAAATAATAACTTTCCATAAAAAATCATGCATATCATCTTTAAGTACACATGTAATTCTCTTTAATTTTATCAATATCTCATTATCCATATGATTTCTCACTCATCATACTTAATACCATAAATTGATACTCTAGAAATATAAAAACTTTATTGAAAATTATCAATAAATCCAATAATTACATTAAACCCTAAGTTCTATAATCTTAAATATAAAAATCTTAAACCATCACGATGAAAATAGATGAAAATTACAGCAAAATTAAAAAATAAAACATGAAAAACCCTTATCGTTGACGAGAAATCTTTTTAATCTTGAAGTTTGTTGATGCTTCTACCTTTTTTCTCTTTAAGTCTCTTATACTTTGAACATGAAAAGTTACGTCTAAAATCCTCACAAGTTCTTATCTATTACATTAGGAAATGTTCTTTTTCATCGCTAAATACAACTTGAGACATAGTTGTGTCTCTAGGTAGTGTAACTCATTGACTTTAGACAAAAAACTCATCTTGGGTAAGATACAGCTTAAGAATACGATTGTGTTATCAGGTTGTGTAACTTTCTGACAAAAAATTGTTAATTTTTCCTATTGTATGGACACAGCATGAGGATATGGTTGTATCGTAGGTTGCATAACTTTAAAATTTTATAATTCATTTATTTGAATTTCGAATTAAGTGAAACTTGATTTCTTTTATTTGCTTTCAATTCAAAAATGCATTTAAATCTTCAAATCAAAATTTTACTTAATTAAGTATTAATATTTTAAAAACAATAAAAAATATAAAAAAAAATATTATAAAATTATCATGTAAAATACATTTAAAACAAAAGTTCTCACTTAGTAAACTCCATTCATTTGTAGAAACAGCAAAAGCGAGGTAGTAAAAACTTTCTCACAAAATAAATTATGATTAGTGGCTAGTGCATAAAACACAAACGTCAAATGTGGTGTTTATATTTTGGCTAACAATCCAAACACCGAATTAAAAGCGAGAAACTCGTTCTAAACTCACAAGATGTGTGACTAGTCGAATTGCGCATAGTCTCTCTCAAAGAGATCAAACCGTGAGTCGTGAGAGTGGTTTTTAACTGTATAATTTTCATTCCTTTCTTTCGGCTACACTAACTTATCTTCTAGCCAAGAACGAGGGAGCGGAACGTTTAGTATGGCTTCCTTTTCACAAGTCAGGAACAAGCTGCATGCTATTCCATGCATGTTGGATTACTTTTGATCACCCATTTGCACATAGCCAATCTCGCTCAAACAGAAGTAATTTAATATCTCGCTTTTTATGTAGATTGAGATCTACAGTTATCAAAGCATTTTTAGAGTAATCTCGAATATTATCATTAATGGAGTTTCGTAAAAATTTCATTTCTGTGAAAAGTTGGAAAATGTTGATAACTTAAGCGGGAAAAAAAAAATATTGAGATTTAAATCTAAAAATAGGTAAAGATTGATTATTAAATTATACTTTTTTTTTCCTTTAATTTTTAAGTTTTTATAAACATGCAGATCGGAATATTATTTCCCAGTACGATGGGAAAAATCAGTAATAGAGAAAAAGAGACGAAGCACGCACTAGATTCAAAAAATTTACATATAAAAATGAAAACTCAGGAAAGATTTTTTTCTTTTCCAACCATTCAGGAAATAATTAAAAAAAAAAAAAAAGTCAAGAGAAAAAACCTTCCCGCGTTTTTCACTATCCTAAAGGCCAAAACCACCTTTCACAAATCTTCTGAATTCAAAAAAATCCCGCAAACCCTAAACTGAACATTCTCTATTGATCTCTCCCAAATTCTTTTTTTTTTTTCTTTTTCTTATCCTTAATATTTCACTTCCCGATATCTCCTCAATTACACGCATTGAACTTAACCACCGATAAATCTGAAAGAAAAGATTAGGTCTTGAAGAGAGCAAAGAAGACGAAGATGATAATGAACACAAAATCATTTCGGGGCCTAAACGTGTTCATGTCAAGGAATTTGGTCCCTCCTTAATTGCAGACGATCGGAGACTAGGAGATGATGCTTTACCAAAGAAAAAGCCTGAGAGGAAGCCTGAAGTTGATCTCGACGTTATGCCTTGCAATCAAGAGAAGCTATCTTCTCAACAAGGAGATGAGCAAAATGCAGTCCACACAGCAGGGTACAGGCCTTCCTAATCAGCTAAGTCTGCAGCCAACTTCTGCACCGAGTTTTGGACATTCAAGCTGACAAACATACACACAAGAGAAGTGAGTTTTATTTTTATTTTTTGTTTTGCTTCTTTGATATTATTCCTGCAATTTTACTTCATTTAACAAACCGATGGTCATATGTACCACAGATAAGAGCGAGTCTACCCTAAAGAATTCTCAGATCTAAATGTAATCTTTCATAATGTTAGTGGAATTCATTGTGTTCTTTAACCTATGGTTCTTGTTGGATTGTTACCAAGTGGAGGACTATTCTACATGCACGTCGGAAGGAACTGTAAGGAACAAGCCGTTTGCATAGAGAGATGAAAACACAGACACGCACACAGAATTCACTGCTATCGCTCCAGCATTAGTTTCCATGGTTGCTCTCTTCTCCCTCTAGTTATCGGTCCCATCTACTTGGGTACCTGTTCTACAAGAGTAACGCTAAACTTTTTATATCCTTTTACATTCTAATTTCCAACGGTCTAAAGTAAAAGTATGGTATACTACTTTTCCAGATTTGTTTTATATGCATCCATTTCGGTAGTAGCTATAAGTTCAAAAACTATATCAATGAAATATCTTGGTATTTTTACTAAAAACCAACTTAATCAGATTTTATTTAGATAAATCACATATGTTATAGATTAACTCACCAAGAAATTATATTACAAATTTTGTTTAATTTCATCTCATAATATATAAAACTAATGGTTGGATTCTTGAGTTATTATAATTTCGTGGTGATTTACACTACAGAAAGTCAGCTTTGCGAGTGTCAGTGTTTTCATTATAGTTTCCATCGCAGGCATTAAGCAAATTGAAAAAGCTGTTGGATGCATGCTTTCAAATGGAAGCTCGATAATCTTTTAGAGTTTTTTAATTCATAAACAGGTTTAATCCAAATACAATACACTTATTAAACGCTGTTGGTGTCATGATCGTAACCTAACACTTAGTACACTTGCGAGTTGCGAGCGCACAAGAGACCTGATTCAAGACTGGAAAATAAATGGCTTTTTTTTTTTTTTTTTGTCGTTTTGGTTTTAGTGTAAAGGTAGAAATAAAGGGATTTGGCCGCAAGCAACATTAGATATGAGGAAATAGTATTAAGCGCGAACTGCGTTGTAATCAAATCGAATACTAATATTACTAAAAATCGTTAAAACTACCATAACTTGTTAAATAAAAATCGATATTAATTACTCGTTCTAAGTAATGGATTTGCCACAATCATCAAATGACCAATAAAAACACAAGGGTTTAAAGAGAAACACTAAACAATCACAAGAGAAATATCTCTCACATCATAATAATTCATTGCATGATGAAAAGACTACAAATGAAACCTTAAATATAAACTTAAGACACCTTTAAGGGCATTTTTGTAAATAAGAAAAAGGATGAGAAGATAAAACTAAGCAAAATATACTCCAAAACCCACTTGAGAGGGTTTACCATTCTATGACTCACTTTTGCTTGCTTACAAGCATTTGATTAGTCCTTAAGACTTGGGTTATGATTAAATCGTATCTCGATGAGAATCGGAACTTCTACCATGGTCAAAGACAAGAAGCTGTTAATTTGCACTAAGAAGAAGATGCTTTTAATTAAGTTTCTGACTCGGTTGCTTATGATCATTTTTTATTTTCGCTTGTATACTTTCCATTCTTGTTATTTATAGGTTTACTCAAAAAATTTGAACTAAAGGGATAACTTTTGTTGTCGAGAGTCGAGCTTCTAATTTCAATTAATGTAAAGCTTCTAGTTTCAAATACAACTTCTAATTCTCCTAAAATGCAAATACCTATCTTTGTGTTCCTAACTCTATTTGTGCTTCCAAAAACTAACTTCTTAATATTGGTGGTTACTTCTGATTTAGGTCACTAATCTTCTCAGGTTTTAATTTTGGTTTGTAGTGATCATGCTTTTGATTATTAATGTTGTCGATTCACAATTTTGCCTCAGTTAGCTCTACAATGGAAATGCTTGTCCCCCATTATTCCATTAATATTATTTAAATTTATTAGTCATATTTTATGATTATGTCGATATTTAGATTCCATAAATAGTTTTATATTATGAGTTGTCATATAGGTTCTCATTTTATGTATCTTCCTTTTTAAATGATATGAATAATTTCTATTAAGAAGGTGAATGATTTCAATATTAGGCATAAAGGGCTAAAATGGTTATTGAGCTTTTTAAGCCTAGTAATGATATGAGTTTAACTCTTTGGCTAAGGTAACGAGGACTAAGGAGTCGAATTTATGATTTGGGATGATTAAATGGAGCTTTGGTATGATAGGTTAGGAGTAGGGATTGTCAAATTGATCCGTCTACTTTTAACCTTTCCTAAAGAATCTTATACACTTAGAGAGGCATTTCATTGGCTAGGACTCAGTAGGAGCCCATAGAAGAATATATCATTAGGAGGACTCGTCTTAGGCATTACTCGTTAGCATAGTCTAATAAACATTATCGATAGCCCAACTTTATAATACCTAAGTAGCTCCTCCACATTTAACGGGAATTTAAGTATTTTGAGAAATGATATTGTGCTGTGAAATTATTATCCCGAAATATTAAACGAAACTTAGGTTAACAAACACCTCATCTAAAATAGTGAAATTGATGTTTTATAGCTTCTCTACTTATCACTATGCATCTAAGCTCCTTAAGGTTGCTTACTCCTCCTCCTTATCTCTTCCTGTCTAAGTATCCCTTATATGTCATTCCATATAACTTCCTTGAGCCTATGTGTAGTGCAAGATGTTCATTGCACACATGTGATCAATGCGTCAAGATCCTTCGTCTATATTAGGCTATTGGTTGTTTTCATTTCCTTATGACATGTTTTAGCCTATATGAAAGGCACAAATTTATTAAGTCCTATTGAAATATTACATTGAGATTACTCTCAAACCTTTCTTCATTATTGTCAACTTATTTTAAATAGATTGTGATAAACAAACTCCTCTTCTACTTATTTTCTAGTATTGTGCATCATATCAATAATAGAATTTAATTAACCTAATTCTTTTTTTTTTTCAATACTAGCATGTTATATGCAATATCTAAAATCGTCCGCATCTTATTTATTTTTCCTATTTCATTAAAACATAAAAACCACAAAAATATTGTGTCTTGTTTCTTCTTCTATATTCATAAAAATGTTTATTCTTATAATCTAATAGGTAATTTCTCTAAATCCAATTCTTGAGTAGATGAAGAGCTATCAATCTCCAATATTCAACAAGCTGTGTGTTATTGAGATTTTGCTTGTAATCCTTTAGAGTATTTAGGCATATCATATCCTTACTCTTAAAGAAGTTTCGACTTAAGATCTTAAAGCTTTTAGGTTGCTAGAAAACCTCTAATATTTTTACTATCCTACAAGAAACATAAGTAAAAGAACAATAGTATCTCAACCAGAATAAACATGTCACTAATGTTCTGACTTACGAGTTCTTTTCACTCATCGTGCATTAGGTCAATTAAGCTCTTGAAAACTAATGGATCTTTAGATAGTTGTATTGGTTTCAAACAATTTCTCATTCACAATAAGTACACCATGCCAACATGATTCAACATTTGACTTTGCCAAAAACTCGGTTCTTTCATCATACATCATGTACCTTCTCCATTACACCCATTGGCTTCAAAAAATTAAGGTATAATGACAATAGTATAGTAACGGAGATTTTAGAGACATAGGTGTGTTTACCATTTTGGGCAGACTATTTCCTAAAAAATGGTCATGCTAAAAATAATTTATTAATTATAGTTACTAAATTAAGCTTTTTGTCTACAAACGGCCATTTAGTAGGATATGGAAGAACATAGTTAAGAAATCATATCTTGGAAATGCAATTTATAAATCGCATAAATCACATATTGAAGATGCAATTTCAAAATCACATTCCAAAAAAGCAATTTACAAATTGCATCTTGATGATGTGATTTTCTTAGAACCAGCAAACCTCTTACATCGCTACAATAGAGGCCTCCTGCAAACAGAACAATACGTACAATATACTAGGTTCTTTTTTACTTGGCCGAGAAAGTAATGAGCAATGAAGCTGGAGTCTAATCGTAGATGATCTTGGTTCAAGATAGGATTGACGCAAGTGTGTGACCCTTTTACAATTGTAACCACAAAGTCCATGTCAAATGGTTTCTAACATGCTCAGAGTCTCTACCTTTACCACTTGTTCCTTTCACTGCAAACAACATATAGCACCTTCTTGTTTGACGCATTCATGTGAAAGTTGTGATGATGTTTTATACGGATGGACTTAACTCCATATATCAAATAGAAGTTCCTTGCAAACCGCATCCCTTTCTTCAACTCATCTCCTCCAATGAGATTGCATTCTCCTCATACCTTATATAACCATCGCCTCAAGGCATCCTATTAAAGAATGGAATTAGATGCTCGGAAGTGAAGGCAATCAGATGATTAATTGATGAAAAAGTTTGCTAAAATATTAGCAAAGTAGGAACTACTTTGTCCACTGGATGCAAGGGATCATCTACTATATCTATCTCGTCATCTATTGCTACTTCTTTTGAATTGTAACAATCTTTATTTTGATTTTCAACCTATTCAATATCTCTTGTGAAATTATTGCTAAAGTGTAAATCTATCTCCTTGGTCTAAGGCTCTTGTACGTCAGCACTTTCTTAGGAGGTGGTCCAAGCATTAACACTTCCTTAAAAGGTAGTTGGAGCATTCATTGATTGTTACACTTATGTGGCAGGAGGCATGACGATCGGCATGACTTTATCATCAATTCTATTTCCCTTATGTGACAATGTAGAGTTATGTTCAAACTTGATAAATAATTCTTAAATAAATAAATGACCCACTTCTTTGCTATATTCAATCAATCCTTCCACATTATCATCATCATTGATAGGGCATAGAGAATAGTATGGTCATATGAAACTACTCGGGACAATGGCAGGTTGCTAATGAAACACCTCAACCATATGATTACTAAGATTGACTCCAATGGTTGGATAAATTTTCTATAACATCTGCACATAACTTACATTTACCCTTACCTTAATTTTTTTTTTTTTACCATTGGCCTACCGTAATAAACCTCGTCTATACCATCAAATAAATTCCCACAAGCATAAATTGAGAACCTCACATGATCCACTGTTCTTCACAACTGCAAATGTAACACAATATTATAAAGCTAGGCGATTACCTCTTTCAATAATTGCATTGTCAAAATAGGAGCAAGACTCTTAATTGATCTATTATTGCTTGTAAATATGCACAATTTGAAGGGTATTTAAAGAGAGAAAGTGAGTAGGGTTTGTAGAATAGAAAGGAAATTTACTTTGCAAATTTGAGTATAAGATGAAACTAACTTTATATACGTATACTGAAAGCATAAGTTTAACTCACAATATGCAAATTTTGATGGAAAAACGGCTTCAAAATTGCACATAATAATGTGTTAAAGATATAAAGTGCTAAGTATGTTTTATTTTAAAGAGAGAGAGAGTTAGTCGCATGTGGGAGGAAGAAGGGTGTCCGTATTGATATATGTTCAACTAAATTGCGTATTGGTAGTACGATTTTTGGGCCAAAAAAGTGATGTTTAGTTAAGTTGAGGGGAAGCTATGGGAGTAAAAAAATCACATCTCCATGATTCGATTTTAAACTCACATCCTCATAATGTAATTTTTTAAATCACAATACCAAAAAGCGATGCATCTAAAACCTTGCTTGTAGTTATTTGTGAGTGTAAAGCTAAATCTCATTTTGTAGATGCGATTTAGCAACCATATTTGATAAATTATTTTTGGCACGACCTTCTTAGGAAATTGTTTCCACCCCCCTCAACCAAGGGACAAACATACCTATTTCTCATAGATTCTATTTATAGTTACTTTGGTGGCTTCTCTTGAAAGATATTATTTATCTTATCAACATTAGGTTGGTTTTCAATCACAATGTCGGCTTTGGTATCCATGCTAGCTAGTTTTTTTATTTTCTTTGGTTGGAAAATTCCCTTTCCACCATGTCAAGTTTCCTAATTTGGTTTTGATGATAACAAAACATATGATAGGTTATCACTTATATATTTATATTTATTAAGTGTGTAGAATATTTGAATTAAATAATTTTAGGACATGAAGGTCTAACTCCACTTTATTGGATATATTAGGCAAATATATTCAATTCCATTCCACTAAGATAGTTAAGTCTATGGGGATTTTAAGTTAAATTAATTTATGAATGCTTAAGAATCAGATTTGTAGAATGTCTGATTAAGGTTTAAGCAATATATTTTAGAAGGAAGGTATTCTAACATTCTTAGCAAAGTTGGTTAAGTTTTAAATACATTAAGGACATTTACTGTAAAAGAATTGGCTACATTAGTGTTGTATATCAAGTTCGGATAAAATTCAGATTTTTTATGAGGATTTTGTCACGCCCCGATGCGGCAGAGTTATAATAGCCCCACCGTGTAAACTATTCTAAGATAAAAGTTAACCTTACAACCACTATCCTAAACCTAATCTATACAAGGCGTCCACAACTAACTCGTTTTGAAGTAAACGGTTTATAATTTAAATAAACCATTTACCTAAGAAAGTGAGAAAATATATATGTATACTATAATTCAATTATTACATTATTCAAAAATGAAAAATTTTAAAATAAAAGCTTAGACCTTAAAAATATATGTTTGTTTTCTTCACTTGCTAGGATCCAGCAATTGCTAGCTTCAAAGTAGTTGTAAACCGTTTCTTAGCTAGTACCTGCACGATGTCTATAGGGATGTAAATAACCACAGCTCAGTAAGTTAGGATGGAGAACTTAAAACTATACCACAAACATAATAAGGTTATTAATTAACTTATTAGGTGCAATGCATGTACAAGCAAATGCCATCGCACGACTTTGTCCGGCCCGTCGTGAGATTAGAGAAATTGTGCCCGCTCTAGTCTGGGTTGAGAAGTTGCCGTTAATGCAACAACTCATGACCAAACCCAGGCTTGTACAATGGAGACATCGCTCCTCTTGCGACTACCTTCGAACCATTGACTTCACCCTCGCCGCAACCTCCTCTCCTGTCACTTAGTTCGACTAAGGATGAAGAAGGGACCATTATGTAATTACGCGCTATCCCTTTTGAAGGGGCCGGTATTTGGTTGGAAAATCCTAGGTTTCCCTAATGAGTTGCCATGTAAGTCCGATTATAATTACAGGTCGTATATTTGATTAGGTCCTATTTAGGGTGACCAATCATTTTATACAAATCATACAAGCCAGAACAATAGACAGAATCATAGCATCACTCATAATCAAGCACATGCACACAACCAACTTTCTATCAAGCATAACCAAGCATAATCTTAAGCCTCCAAAATACAACAATGTATTAATCCCAACTTATTTCAACTCTTTGCTCACTCACTTGAGGTTCAACTTGCTCAAGCCATCGCCGATCATCCTTATACCACAAACGTGGTTTCAGTTTTTCATACAACTATTATAAATTTGTTTTATCCTATAACACTTATTGTTATGTTTTGTTTAGGGTTTAATATACCTAATTATCTAGGTCTTCAGTCTTTTACAATTATTCTAGGTTTGGAGTTAGGTTCGAGTTCGGTTTCGCATCGACTTCTAAATTAGATTCTAATTCGATTTCTAAGTACTATTTTATACCCGAACTCTAGAAACTTGTTTTAACTCATAATGTGAAATTAATCACTTCACTTCTAGATATCCTAAATACCATAATTACTCCTAATTAGTATTTTATTATATCCAGTACACTTAAATCCTTAATAGTGTACCGAATTTACTCCTGATGTAAGAAATTTTTACATGTTTCATATAATTATATAAATTCAAGTTTTCTATCAGATTTATTATATATTTTTATTATTATCATAATATCAATTTTTATTCTAGTATCTTATATTTATTATATTTCTAATAATTATGTATTATGTACTATTACTCATTATGTACATAATACACATCTAATATTTTTATCACTCTAATTACCATCTCCCGATATTAATTATCATTTCAAAATATCTAAATTCATTCTAAATCAGATTTTACACCTAATTACCTTAATTTACAAAATTAACTTAAAATTTACTATTTTTCCCTATTACTTATTTACTACATAATTAACTTAATAATTATATATAACACCTTAAATGCTACAAGTATCATACTTCATCAGATTTCAACATCCTAAAATATATAATTATTTACTAAATCAATAATTAACCATTTAATTACTTAATTAACCCTAAATTACCCATTTTATGCCTTATTTTAAGGCCTAAAAATTATCTAAAAGTTTCAAAAAATTAATTTTTGAAAAAGGGATTCATAGCACTGTTCTATATCATCTAAGTAGTCTACACAAAAATTTTGGGCTCAAAGCTACACTCCTAAGGTCATTCATTTCTAAACCAAAATATACTCGGTTCTGTATGATTTCTTAAGGACTATATATTACGAGACATATTTCATCAAAATAATATTTTTCCTAAAAAATAAATACAAAAATATTCAGAATAATAAAATTCATAAATTTATAAGAATATTTACTATTTTTACAAAATTAAATTAAATCGGATTGGAAATCGAACTTACCGATTTGGGTGGCTTCGGCAACTATTGGTGGCCATGGGTATATCGGCTTACCTGGGCGCTGCTACCACCGTGTGGTGGTGGTGGTGGCTATCCACTCCTAGATGCTCTTCGGGTCTAGGTTCTCCTTACAAGCCTCAACTGCACAGTTTTCTTTTTTTTTTATCCAAATTTTTTTCTTCCAATTTCGATGCTCCTAATTTTTCTCTAATTTATAACTGTCCAAATAAGCTCTGTGATTTTTTTCTCTATTTATAAAGTTTTGTGGTAATTAATGTGTATTAAATTAGACAAGATATTGCCCAAATCCCTTAATTTTTGGCTTTTGTGTTGCTGTAATTTAATTTGCTAATTTTTTTCTTATTTTCCCTAGCTATCACGTCCCAATTCTGGATAATTTCTTATTTTTTATTTATTTTTCCTTAATTAATTATGATTTTTTTAATTATTTAGTATTATTTACGCGTATTTCAAGTAATTACGTGTATTTCTACCTACATGTAAATTCATATATAGTACAAATAAATATTCCTAAATATTATTTAAGTTATTCTATGATTTTTAGTATATATATAATTTATCTCTAGCGATTTGTTAATTATCGGAATATATTTTACGTATTTTCGATAAATAACGAGTTATATACTTAAAATTTGGAATTTTTATATTCTTTTATTTTATTGCTTATTTTCTTAAATACGAATTTACAGGATCATTTTTACTAATATTTCTGATTTTACTTATAATTTAGGCTTGATCAGATCTTTCAACCGATCGAAACCCTAAGTGACTGGTTATGAGGCTTACAGATTTATTGGATAAAGTTATGCTCGAAAATTTAAAAGTCAGTGTAAATTTTTGCAAGTTTTTCGAGATAAGGTTGTAGCTTATTTGGTTGACAATAATTCAAGAACTAAAAAATATTTTGTTGAAGATAAGGTTAAATATTGTAGATAAATTCAACCATATTTTTTATGAGAGTTTTACTTCAAAATTCAAACTAAGACATTGAAGAAAGCAATAGATTTGTTTATGGCAAATATCAGATAAGCTATGATCAAGTGTTAGACTATTTTCGAAGAGTAAGATATACAAAGATTTGACTATATCTTTTCATGTTTATCCATAAAATGTGAAGTGTAGGTTTCAAATTTTTGAAGTTCTACATAATTAAAAGAGAGTAAGAGTAAATTATCATGTACAACAACATTCAAATAACTCAAGCTTGGTATAGAAACAAATCAAAAAGTAAGATTCAACTTTTCAAAATTCAAAAATTTTGTTCCTATTTTCATGGGATATTTCTCTAACAACAAAACCAATTGTATTTAAATCAAGATATCTTGGAGAAAAATTTGGAACTAGCCATTGTTAAGCCCCCAAAGTCACAAAGTCGTAACAGTCCCGCTGTGTAAACCATTCTATGATAGTAACTGGCCTTACAGTACCTACTATAGATATGATTTACACAAGGCGTTAACGACTCCTCGCTTTGAAGTAAACAATCCAATTAAGTGTTTAGTTAAAGTTACAGTAATTATCACAAATTTTAGATCAACATACATAATTATATGTAAATTCTATAGAACTTCCCAAGAAACTCTACATAAACATAACGATTCACTAATTTACATAACGACTACCAATCTTTCATTCTTAAACTATAAAGGACATTCTAGCTATACATTCACTGCAAAGCAAATTGATCCTCACACCTCAGGCTTCAAAAGAATTAATCTCTGAATAATTGTAAGGCGGCATAATACTCAAAGTATTCGGAAATCAAGACCTACAAAAAGATCTATACGGGTATGAGCAACTATATCTCAGTAAGTTGAATTGGAAACTCATGAATATATACAAACACAAACAAGATTATCAAGCAATTATTTTCATGTAATGCAATAAGCAAGTGTCATCACACAACGTAGTCCGGTCCTTTGCGAAATCAGAGAAATTTCACCCGCTTTAATCCGGGTTGAAGAGTTTTCATGTTATGCAACAACTCATAACCAAACTCAGGTTTGTGCAATAGAGACACTGCTCCTCCTAAGATTATCCTTGAAACCAATGCCCCCATCCTCACCATGACCTTTTCTCTTGTCATTTAGTTTAGTTAAGGATGAGAAAAAGATCAATTGCTATCCAGCACTATCTTTATCGAAGGTTTCAGTGTTTGGTTGAAGAATCTTAATGATCCCCTAAAGGGTTGCAATGCATGACAATTTAGGTCATTAGAGACGAATAAGATTAAATTCCATTTAGGGTGTTCAAACAAATTTCAGTCATAACATAAAATCAATCACATTATAAATTTTAGCACGAATTCAGATACTTAAACACATGCATAAACTACTTACAATCACAATCATACACAATCCTAAGTCTTCCAGTACCATAAAATAATACTCTAATACAGTAAGTAATAACTTAACTTACTTGGAATTCTCAATCGCCTAATCACTTAATTGCAAACTGGTTCGTCTCTAGGTATCCTATAATACAAATAGGTCTTTTTAGTACTTATACTTTAATGATTCATATTCTAAGTTATAATTTAACTCATTTTTCTATGTATATTTATTATTTACTAATGATTCATTTTACCTTATTTTGGGGGTTCGGTTTCTAA
Organism: Lumnitzera racemosa; assembly: GCA_024138005.1. Lineage (NCBI taxonomy): Eukaryota > Viridiplantae > Streptophyta > Magnoliopsida > Myrtales > Combretaceae > Lumnitzera > Lumnitzera racemosa. The sequence continues at coordinate 65,892,203 of JAMXBC010000011.1, forward strand.
ATTAGATTCTAGTTTTGATTCTAGAATCTTAAATATGCTCGAATCTTAATGTGAAATTAATCACATTAAGCTCAAGTATTCTAATATTATATTAGGTCTTAATTTAGTGTTTTAAATTGTTCGGTACATGCTAATCCTAATTGGGATACCGGATTTATTCCTGATGTAAGAAAATCTTACATTTTTTATACAATTACCTAAAATTAAATTTTGTTTCAGATTTATTATATACCAATTTTTATTATTATACTATCTAAATAAACCTATTTTTCATATTTATTAAATTTCCAATTCTACATATTCCTAATTTCCTACAATTACCACATAATTCCTTCATTAATTACACCGATCACTCTAAAGGCTAGAATTAGGTTTCCACATCAGATATTAACATCCCTAAACATCTAATTACTATCTAAATCAGTAATTAATCACTTACTTACCTAATTAACCTAAAATTACCCAATTTTTCCATCATTTTAGGGCTAAAAATTTACTTAAAATTTTCGAAAATTAAATTTAAAAAAATGGATTCATAGTACTATTCTATATCACTTAAGCATTCTATAGAAAAAATTTAAGCTCCAAACTATACTCCTAAGCCAATTTCTTTCTAATTCTAATCATGCTCGATTTTACTTAATTTATTAAGAACCTTATATTTCCAAATGTGATTAAACTTAATTACTATTTTTCCCTAGATCTACATACAATAAAACCTCAGAATAATAAATTTCATAATTTTCTGGGTAAAATATATAATTTTAAGAAATTATACAAAATCGGATCAGATGAGATATCCACCTGGTTCAATGACTTTTGGGCTTCTAACACCGGTCCAGGTGTATCGGTTTGTCCAGGCGGTAGGTTTGGAGTAAGGAGGTGGTGATGGCTCAGTCCCAGGTGGTGGTGGTGTGGGTGTTTGGTTCACTAGCCCCTACTACACAAATTTCCTTAATATTTTTCTAAACCCTAATTTTCCTCTTCAATTTTCAGTGCTCCCAATTTTTCCTAAATTCTAACTGTCCAAATGAGCTTTATAATTTTTTTCTCTATTTATAGAGTTTTGTATGTATTTAATTGGACAAGACATTGCCCAAAGCCCTTAATTTTTACTTTTTGTGTTGCTTGATTTTGATTGGTTAATTTTCTTCTTCACTTCCTGACTTACTACGACCAAATCCACATCATTCCTTATTCCTCTGATTTTTTAATGATTTTTTATTAATTAATTAATAATTTTCTTTAATTATTTAATAAGTTTTTAGCCAATTTAAGTAATTTTACGTATTTTTATCTATACGTAAATACATGTGGGGTACATGTGAACATTCTTAATTATTATTTAGGTCATTTTATGATTTTTAGTCACATATAATCTATCTCTAGTAATTTATTAATTATTAGATTACACTTTTTACCTTTTTGATAATTAACAATTATTATACTTAAAATTTGAAAATTTTATAGTCTCCTATTTTATTACTTTTTTCCTTAAATTCAAGTTTACAGGGTCATTTTTACTAATATTTCTATCTATAGTTTATAATTTAGGTTTGATCGGATCCTTTAACCGATCACTCTAAATTTTATGTTCTAAGTTCAATCTTACGGTCATTTGACTTAAATTTAGAGCTTACAGCCATTTCTAACTATTATACAAAAGTTTATTCAATTTAAAGATGAAACTACACAAGATACAAAACATAACACTCAGTACAAAATTGAATTCAAAAAAACTCTTTTGTGCAAATTGTCAAAAACTTAGATAGAAATTGAGCAAAAATAGTTTTCTTATTTAATTGTTATTGCATGTGTGCGAATGTTGTAAAAAGTTATTTAATTGTATTGTCTCATTTTATTTTTAAACATTATTGACATTGTATTTGAGTAAATATGAGGTTAGGGAGTTATCTATAATCTTGTGAGTGGCATAAGAATAGTTAATGAGACAAGACAGAGAAGCGAGTGGATATCCTTATAATCTCTTATTCATTTTTTATTAATGAAAAGGTTGGATTGGTGAAACAATACTAATGAGGAGGACTGGATCCTCGGCAGTAGAGTTGGAAGAAAGCAGTAAGGAAAATATCGAAGCTCTATAAATTGATCATTTGATCTTCTTTCTCTCTATTTTATTTAGTTTCTATATTTTGCTATTTGATTTGTTATCTTATGCCTAAGTTAAACATTTAATATACTACTTGTCATGCCATTTAGGTTATTAAGAGTGGAGTTGTTTTAAAATAAAAAAAAAAGTTTCATTTTTACAAAAAATATCAATTCACTCTCCTTCTCGTCTTGATATCTTACGTTGGACGTACATAAAACAAAGTCCACACGTTGGTTTTGTATGATATATCGTAACAACAATCAATGGTTCAGTGGGTTTATTACTTACAAACTCTCGTAACCAATCTAGTGACAATGTGTACAATTATCACATGTACCTAGATATAAAATAGTCGAGGGAGATTCTACTACATAAGCCTATATAATAATGTCATAAGCAACAAATAAGAAAAGATATATAGATATAAAAGATCTATCTTCCCAAAATTGCTTGAATTTAAACAACCATAGTTAATTTTTTAACAATAAGAGCTATTATGTTAAATTGCATTTAGTTTTCCCTTACTCCATATACAAGGTGTAAAAGGACAAAACATGAATTAAGAGTGAAAAGGGTAAGAATATCATCATCCAAAAATGGATGAGAACATGCAAAGTCTAACTTACAAGCTATGTATATCATCTATCATTTTTATTTTTAAAAGGGAAAAGTATATTTTACTTTATTATTTGAATCTTAATCATTTTCAATTTTTATAAAAGTAGGATTTTCATCAACTTCTTTAGATATTCCATCCATTTATATTATGTGTCAACTTTTGATTAGTGCCTTGAGATGACCAATGTTGGTTAGGTTGTGCATAATTATGTATAGCCCCCTTTTCCCTTTTAATATACCTCTATTATATTGTGTAATTAAATATATTTAATATTATTATTTTATTTATTTATTTATTAAGAACTAACAAAATATGTGGAATGTTAAGGATGAGCAAAAATTCAATGATATAAACCCTAAAATAAGTCCAAAGATAAGAATCAAACAAAATTAGTCGAGTTAAATTTTAAGTGAAAATCAAGTTCATAGAAACTCAAGGAGTCAACCTTACTTAGATCAACTAAGAAACAGTATTTGGGTTGATTAATCTGGTTTAGCCTAATTTGACCCGAATCCTCTATGAGGCCTATCTGAGTTATCATTTTCACCTTTATTGATAGTAACCTTGATTCGATACAGTTGACCCAACTGGTCTAATCTAATTCCTAAAAGAACCTACTGAGTTTTTTAAGATTAAAATAAATTATTTTCTCTAGTGTTTTTGATAAAATATATCAATTTGCTAAAAAAATAAATGTAAATCAAAGAAAAACAAAAAATAAACTATAAAAACTCTCAACTTTCAATTATTAATGATATAAGTAATTTTTTTTACATTATAAATGAATATTAATTATATTATAATATTTTTATTAGCCTTTGTTTAATTTCAGTTTGACCCTAATTGATCCTTTTTACCGTTAACCTTCTAGTTCAGGTTTAACAACATTATTAAGAAAAAGGCTGACTATAAGCTAGACTGAAGCAAGATCAATTGGCTCATTTGCAAAATTGTTTCACTATTTATTTTTTTAGGAATTTTTTTAGTTTACATTATTTGTTTCTATTTTATTTAGGTCCTTAAGTTATCTACTTATGTGATTTGAATTTAATATTATTTACTTAACATTATTTCTTTTTTATTAGTTTCTTACTATGCTATGGTTTATGTTGAACCAATAGGTTTTTGTGTGTGATTTTGATGAGAACAAAACAATGCAAAGTTATCTTAAATTAGTTATTAATTATGAACTTCTTTACAAATCTTATAAAAATATGGTTAATTTGATAAAAGACTCGAATTATCTTTATAACACTATGTTTTGCACGATATCTTTGTAATATAACTTAATTAGATTGAGTTAGAGATTCTTGAAAAAGGTAAAAGGGAACAAAACTGTTTGTTGTATCTTAGTATGTGTTATTCAGTTGTTTTGGTATGAATTGTTCTACTGGTTGTATCGGGTATTTTTTAATTAGTAGCAAATGATGGACTATACGACTAGTTATCCCTAGACCATCCAGCTGGTTGTTGCAAATCAATGGCAAGTGATGGACTGTACAGCTGGTTGTTGTAAGTTAGTGAGCTATGTTGGACCATGCAACCGGTGGCCTAAAGACCATTTAACCGGTGGCCTAAAGACCATTTGAATGGTGACCATATTTGAATAGATTGTTCAGCTGGTCCCATATGAACCATCTAGCTGGTCCACACATAAAAGAGCCATTACAGAGCATTAAATGAAGAGAGAAGTGAATCGATGGTTGGATTTTCTTAGGAGACTGTAAATACAAATTTTTGGGTAGTTAAAGGATAAGAAATAGAGCTAGAAATCTGCAATTATTCCTTTTGTTCACTTGCCATTTGTCTTATGTACTCTATTTGCTAAATCATTTATAAATCCTAGTATAGTGCAAAGTAATTTATAGTTGCAAGAACTTTGAGAGAGTGCACTATACTTGAAATTGAGTTTGTGACGTAAGTTGAGATTATGATTTGTGTTGAGAGTTATTGCCACTGAGAATCTTGTAAAATCAAGATTTGATGAGTTGTAAGTGTGAAACTCATATAATCAAGTTTGTGTATGTGTAGCTCTTGGAGTTTGAATTGAGAAATTAATAAAGTGGTGTAAAGTACTTGGTTGGAGGTATTATGTATTTGTGGAGAATAAGAGGTGGTCCAACGTTAAATCCAAGCTTGGTTTTCTCTATCCCCAATCTTTTATTTCTACCGCTTATTATTGTTTTATTATTATCTTAATTATATTCATTGTTACTTTATTGTCTTGACATTGTATTCATTTAGTTACTTAAATCAAGAAATTCGTATTAAAATAAAGTTTGGGCATTGAATTCAATTCATCCACCCCTATCGGCTCCTCCTCTCATCTGCTCTTGAGTTCCTAGTGTAGTTTCTCAGTTTCTAGGTTTATGGTTTGTGTCTATAAAGAAGTCTTTTATATAATGGTTTAGTTATAGAGGTGTGCAAATGGGTTAAGTAAGTCAATTTAGCCTAATCCACTTTGGTTTGCAAGTTAAACAAGCTTAGTTTATTTGGCCTGCTTTTTAAACGAGTCAAAATATCTCGGCCCTGACCCATTTAAAAGGCAAGTTAAATGAATTGCCTCATGGATTAAATGTGTAAATATATTAAACGTATCAACTCTAAGTGGCTCACTTTGACTCGTGTGTTGAGAGGCTAAGTTCATTTAGCCTGCTTTTTCATTAGCCAAAAATCTTCAACACAAACTCATTTAAAAAGTAGATTAAATAGGTTAGTTTACAGGTTAAAACTCATTTATACAGCTTTATTTAGTTCACCTTTGATATTAAATATTTATTATTTATCTTTATTTAAATTGTGTGTTTATTAGTTTTATCTATTGTTGCCAATTGTTTATTCAGCCTGTGATTACAACTATCCTTTTTGACATTCGTGAAAATTTTACAGAGGATAAATGCTATATTTGATACCTAAATTTTATCTATTTTCACAATTAACTACGTTAAGTTTTTTTTTTATATTTTTGGCCCAATAAAACATACTTTATTAGAACAAAACACCATTACACATCTAAGGGCCCAAGTGCCTAGTCCCCAAAAAAATAAATTTTCTAAATAAGATGGTAGTCTATTGACAAAGAAACAACAACTTATCCTATGTGCACCTTGCATAGCATCCTAATGTACGTAAGCATTAACTTTATGAGAAAACAAATGAAATAGAACACAAAGCAAAGGAAGATTGCAAATGTATAATATCTTAGATTGCTCCTATAGATTTTTAAGAAGCTAACTTAAGGGAGATATAAGACTTGACTACTAGTTGGCTATCTGCCTCAATTTTAATCTTATTGCAGTTACTGTCTCGAGCAATTTGTATGGCCATTCTCACTGCATTAGCTTCTAGGATCTCAATATCTGACGTAGAAACGTATAAGGCGGAAGTATACACTAAAGCACTAGAGGAATTCTTGCAAACAAACCTAAACCACCTTTTCTAATAGTATAAAGAACAAAGGCATTGCAATTAATTTTAGTAATATCAGAACTTAAGGGGTCTTCAAGTGCGCTACTTATCTTTATCATGATCGAATTTAACAATACAAGGACTCTAAACTGTGATTGATTGAACATCCTTATTGTCGATTGGAGATACAAAATTTGTACTTGTTGTTGTTGTTGTAGATATGGACTGGATCGTGAAGAATCAGTAATCCTAGTCAAGTCATCATCCATGTGCGGTTGACAGACATTTAGAGCGGTAAAAGCTTTAATGATGGAATTATATACTAAAGCATCATGCATGATAGTTGTAGATACCCAATTCTTGCCTTCCGTAGTCCTAATTTTTTTTTAATAGGGACATAATTCCAAAATAAAATATAATAAAAATTTGAAAAATGATGAAAATACAAAAAAAATGAAAAAAGAAAAAATTATTAAGAATTTTTAGATTTTTAAAAAGTGTTTTAGGGTCAATAGTTTTAGTTCGGTTTAAATAATTATTTTAGAGAGTTACATGGTTTAAATAAAATTTAATTGTATTAAATATTAAGGTACAAGTTAACGGCTTAATGAATAAACATTTAAGTATTGATATTGGTTTAGCTTGGAGTCACGAGTTCAACTTTCACTAGACACTTATGTGCCTTTTATTTTTACTTTATTTCATTTTGTAAAAAGCGGTTGAGCGTACATGATTCAAATCTAATTAGATTTTTATCAAATCGGATTTAAATCAATATAAATGATTTGATTTTTATTAGATCAGATTCGTGTCGATACAAAAGATTCAATTGGATATGATTTGTTTCTAAACTTTATAAATATTAATCATGCGGCATAAAGAAGATAATTACATACTCCATTGAGCAAGCTTCGCATAGCTAAACCCCAATACAACACCATGTCACATCCTAACTGACCCAACACTTTACATCTCCAATGACTTCTACTCCATCCCCATTCACTACTATCCAACAACAGCTATAACGTCTAGGATCTCCCTTCATAATCAGCCCCAACACCCACTCTATGAACATCAAACAGCAGACTACTCCTACTGCCGCACTACACTTCAACAACTTGATATGTCCCCTGCCACACATGCACATAGCACTGACACGGCTACACCATCCATATTGCTGCACATAGATTTCACTAAAGCCGCCCAAGCATGACAGCCGGCCATACACATACTTCTTCATTGTTGCACTTTACTACGCTGCCTAACCCACAATTGCAAACAGCAACTGCAGCTCTAGTCCTATCTATTATGCCCCGAAGTCGCAGAGTCGTAAAAGTCCCGCCGTGTAAACCATTCTATGATAATAACTGGCCTCATAGTACCTACCATAGACATGATCGACACCAGGCGTCGATGACTTCTCACTTTAAAGTAAACAGTCCGATTAAAAGTTTAACTACAATTATGATAAATATTACAAATTTCTAATAAACATGTATAATTATATGTAAGTCCACATAACTTCCAAAGAAATTCTACACATTCACAACTGTTCACTAATTTACATAAGAACTATTAGTCTTTCATCCTTAACTACAAAGGACACTCTAGCTACACATCATTACTAAGTAACTTGATCTTCATACCCCTGGCTTAAAAAAAACTAACCTTTGAGTAATTGTAGGGCAGCATAATACTTAAAATGCTCAAAAATTAGGACTTGCAAAAGGATCTATAAAGGTATGAGTTACTACAGCCCAGTAAGTTGAATTGGAGACTCATGAATGCATACAAGCACAAACAAGATTATCAAATAATTATTTTCATACAATGCAACAATCAAGTGTCATTGTACAATGTAGTCCGGTCTGTTGTGAAATCAGAGAAATTTCACCCGCTCTAATCTGAGTTGAAAAGTTTCCATGTTATGCAGTAGCTCATAACCAAACCCAGGCTTGTGCAATGGAGACCTCGCTCCTCCTATGATTACCTTCGAACCATTAACTTCATCCTCGTCGCGACCTCCTCTCCTATCACTTAGTTTGACTAAGGAAGAAGAAGGGACCACTTTGCAATCTTGCACTATCCCTTCCGAAGGGGTCGGTATTTGGTTGGAGAATTCTATGATCCTCTAACGGGTTGTAATGCATGACATTTTTAGTTATTAGAGTCGAATAAGATTAAATTTCATTTCGAGTGTTCAAACAATTTCACACCTATTCAATCAATCACAAAATCACTCACATTACAAATTCAGCACGCATTCAGATATATCAAATACATGCATAAATTACTTTCAATCACAACCATATACAAGCCTAAGTTTCCGAATACCATAAAACTAGTACTCTATTACAATAAGTAATATTACAATAAATAATAACCCAACTTACTTGGAATTTCTCAATTGCCCGATCACTTAGTTGCAAGTCTATTCGTCTCTAGGTGTCCTATAATACAAATAGGTCTTTTTAGTACTTATACTTTAAGGGTTCATATTCTAAGTTATAATTTAACTCTTTTTTCCATATATACCTATTATATACTAATAATTCTTTCTATTCTATTTTAAGGTTCAGACCCTAAATTAGATTCTAGTTTTGATTCCTAAGTCCTAAATATGCTCGAATTCTAATGTGAAATTAATTACATTAAGCTCGAGTATTCAAATATCCTATTGGGTCTTAATTTAGTATTCTAAACTATTCGGTACGCGCTATTCCTAATTGGGGTATCGAATTTATCCCCGATGTGAGAAAATTTTACATTTTTATACAATTACCTAAAAATAAATCTTATTTCAGATTTAATATTATTCTGATTTTTATTCTAATATTATCTAAATAACTTTAATTTTTTAGATTTATTAATTTTCAATTCCACATATTATTAATTTCTTACAATAACTACCTAATTTCCTAAATTAACTATACTTAATACTCTAAAGGCTAGGATTAGGTTTCCACATCAGAGATTAACATCCCTAAACATCTAATTACTATCTAAATCAGTAATTAGTATCTTAATCACCTAATTAACCCAAAATTACCTAATTTTTCCATCATTTTAGGGCTAAAAATTAACTTAAAAATTTCAAAAATTAATTTTAGAAAAATGTCTTCATAGCATTATTCTATATCACATAAGCATTCTACAAAAAAAAAAAAAAAAATTGAGTTCCAAACTACACTCCTAAGCTTATTTATTTTTCGTTCTAATCATGTTCGGTTTTGCTCAATTTGTTAAAAACCCTATATTTTTAGACGTGATTAAACTGAATCACTATTTTTTCCTAAATCGACATACAATAAAATCTCAGAATAACAAGTTTCATAATTTTCTGGGCAAAATAACTATTTTTATGAAATTATTCAAAATCAGGGCAAATAAAAGAATCACCGGTTCGATACTTTTTGGCCGTCCAACTTTGGTCCAAGTGTGTCGGCCGGCCTAGACGGTGAGACTGGAGCAGGGTGGTGGTGGTGGTGGTGGCTCGGTCCTAGGTGGTGGTAAGGTGTGGGTTTGGCTCACTAGCCCTATCTACATAGTTTCCTTTCCTTTCCTTTTTTTTTTTTTGGGATTTTCTCTTGAATGTTTGAAGTTTCCTATTTTTCTCTGATTCTAAACTGTCTAAAGGAGTTCTCTAAAATTTTTCCCTATTTATGGACATTTTGGGTAATTAATATGCATTAATTAGACATGACATTGTCCCATTTTCTTGATTTTTGGCTTTTGTATTGCTTAATTCTAATTGGATAATTTTTCTTTTTCAGATCTTGACCTGCCACAACCAGATTTGCATCATTCTACACCCTTCTGATTTTTCTTAATTAATTTAATAATTTTCCTTAATTATTTACTAAGTTTTTGGCCAATTTAAGTAATTTCACGTATTTTTATCTACACGTAAATACATGTAGGGTATATGTGAACGTTCCTAATTATTATTTAGGTCATTTTATGATTTTTAGTATACATATAATCTATCTCTAATGATTTATTAGGTGTTAAATTACACTTTTCGCCTTTTTGATGATTAACAAGTATTATACTGAAAATTTGAAAATTTTGTAGTTTCCTATTTTATTACTTATTTTCTTAAATTCAAGTTTACGGGGTCATTTTTACTAATATTTCTCTTTATAGTTTATAATTTGGGTTTAATCTAATCTTTTAACCGATCGTCCTAAACCTTATGTTTTAAGTTCAATCTTACTGTCTCTTGGCTTAACTTTAGGGCTTACACTATCCTCTTCAATGCATTTGTAGTAGTCATCATCTTCGCAATAACCCCACAGAGCAATACGTTGACCATCTTCCTCATAGCCTTACTTAGCAACCATTTATCCTTTACCGTTACGTAAACTCCATCAATTGATCGTGCCTAAACTACCACTATCCACGAGCACTTTACACAGTCTATACGTATAAGATACAGTGCTTCATTGTCACAGATGCAGCTCCATACACAATAGCAGCCACGGTCACCATCCATGCCGACAAATCAACGCCCATCTAAGCTGTTGTTGACTCTACCATAAACATACATGACTGAACACACAGCCATTGCACTGCTATTGTACTCTACATTAAGCCATCACTCGCTAAAGATGCTCGTCGAGTAGCCCACTACAGCAACAACCAATGTCAGCAACCCTACAAAGACGATTGGCATCTACTGCTGGTCGCTAACAAATCTAACGGATAGCTACTCAACGCCACTATCCTTCATCATACGCACCAAACAGTAACTCACATGCAAGTTCAAGTTCGTTTCTTTCCAGTTTTGAATTATTTATTTATTTATTATTATTAGATTATTAGTTTCTTCATTATTTAACATATCACACATATATATGAATATATTAGTTTAGGAGATTTATTAGTATTGGTTTTTTATATATTAAAGTATATTACATGATATTACTAATTTATTTAGGTATATAGTTGTTTAGTAGTGATAATATGGATATATACATGTATATATTAGTTTTAGGAATTTTTAGGATTGTTTTTTTTTTAAGAAATCCTCACATAAAAGATTATTTTTCAGAAATAAAAATTAATAAAAAACCCTTTTTAAAAAAAAATAAGACCTTAGAGAATTTTTTTAAAAAGAAGAAAAGAGTTCGAGAATTAGGAACTTTTATATTTTTTTTTTGAATAAATTAAATCAATTAAAAACGTAAATTCGATTGGTTTTTCAAAATTAACATCAATCAACATATTAAAGTTTTCAAAAAAGAACTATGATCGTTTGATCCCGATCAGCGGGTATATAAATGCTTTCGAGACGACAATAAAATTTTTAGGAACTTAAGTTTTTTTTTGTTTTTATTTTTTCTTAAAAATATTAAAAAGGGATGATTTAAAGAATAAACTTCATTTTGGAAAAGTGATAGTGGTACACATTAGGGTTTAATAGGTTTGCCCTCGAATTTGAAGCCTTCTGGCTTTTATTAAATTAAAATTAAAAACCAATAGTTAGATCGTAATTAATTTACCCAATTGATTACGATTTCTTTTTTTCCCAACTTTGGTCAAGTGACAACTCCAAAAGTTTTTAATTAAGAAACAGGAATTTCCCAATTTCTCTAGTCGATGATTAATACTGAATGAGTTTGAGTTTAGTATTAATTGAAAAATGAGAAATGAAATTAAAATAAAGAAAACTGAAATTCAGGCTCGACATAGTAACATCAAATTATAAGACAAGATCACTTACACTGTCAACTATGTATGAGCTGGTGTATAGATTTGGAATTGCATTTACAGCTATATTAACTTCATCTTAGTTCAAGGGGCATGATAGTGCATCCATCTATAGAAGCGCAGTTTCTTTATTGACAGATGAGATAATAGCCGATGGATTTGGTAAGACAATATTTATAACGCCCTATAACCTAGAAAGACATATATAACCATGTGTCTCTAGTTCTCTATTGACATGTGAGGCTTTAAAAATAACAATGAATATTTTAAACTTAACATTTATAAGCACCAACATCGGTATCTCATAAAACTTCCATTTCATAATATTTAAACTCCTTAATAAATACTTCACAAGTACCAACAAAGTTAAATAAATCTCTTGTCTCTTACAGTAGAAATAACATAAATGAAAACAAACAACGAGTAGTAACAGAAATTACAAGATAAAACAAGTCTCATATAACAATTCTTATTTCAATCCTTATTATTATCCTTAGTATCGTTGGCTATCATCATAATAGTAGTCTCAAAAACCGACATTTGAGTAGTAATAACTATCATTTCATTCTTTAACTCCAGTACTCTCATAACTAGTGAAAATTCTATAATTATAATCTTCATAAACGTCATTCTGATTTGTAGTTACGAAAAATAAATAACAAAGTAAGCTGAAACCCAATGTATAATATACAACTACATGCATATGATCAAATAATACATATTTACATATATAGAAATGCAAAATAAACAATCTATTCGTATATCTTTACTTTTAAGTCAGTCACACAATATACAGTAGTAGTCCTTACAACTTGATTACCTTACTAACGTATTACAACTTAATGTTTGAGCATGCCTTTTCGAGCCTCTCTACAGCCTAACATTAGGCATGCCTCTTTAGGTTCCTCTACAATACCTATATCTACCTTAGATTATTTCCATGTGAAACTCTACAAGAGACAACATATCACATGGATCATTGGGGTTGCTCGTAGGATGAGCCAAATACAAGTAATAAAGATATATTTAAGTTGGATATATATTTAATTCATTTTGGTCTTTACTATCCTAACACTTAGATACAATAAGCACGCGTTACATATCTGAATATTTAGACTTCGTTACCAACGAACCGTATCTAACTTTAGATCCTAGAAAGGATAGATACTCATTAAATTTCTTAAATATTAAACAAGCAATTTCTCATAGTTAAAACTCGCTTTAGACTATTTAATTATCCTTAAATTCATAATAAAATACTAAAAAGGTTTCCTTTAAATATAATAAAGGATAAAACAAAAAAAAGGAGGAAAAACTCGACTTATTGGAGTAAATGTAAGATCCATAATCAGCTACTTGAAGTTTGACTCATAGAATTTAGGGCAATTAGTTAAGGATTCGATCAAGCTTAAATTATTAAATTAAGTTAAAAATATTAGTAAAAGCGATACCGTAAATTCGAATTTAAGAAAATAAGTAATAAAATTTTCTAAATTTTAAGTATATTACTCGTTATTTATCGAAAATGCATAAAATGCATTCTGATAACTAAAGAATCATTAGAGATAAATTATATATATACTAGAAATCATAGAACCACATAAATAATATTTATGAATGTTTATTTATATTATATATGAATTTACATGTAGGTATATATATGCGTAATTACTTAAAATACGTGAAATGTGCTAAAATAATGCTAAATAATTAAAGAAAATTCATAATTAATTAAGAAAAAATAAGGAATTATCCATATTTGGGTAATGAAAGCTGGGGAAAAGAAGAAAAAATTCAGCTAATTAAATTAGAACAATACAAAAGGCAAATTGGAAGAAGATAAAGCAATTGTCAAATCAATTTAATGCACAATAATTTTCCTAGAGCTCTATAAATACCCAAAAAATTCCAAAAGCTCATTTGGTCAATTTGAAGATTGAGAAAAATAGAGAGAACCGAAATATTGAGTGTTGGGTTAATTAAAAAAAATTACTCAAATGTATGTAATTAAGGCCTCAGAAGGGAATTAACACCCGAAGAGTATCTGAGAGTGGACGGCCACCAATATCATACGGTGGTAGTAATGCCCAAACCGGTTGACAAGGCCATGGCAGCCGGAACCACCAGTTTAGGTTAGTTTAATTTCTAACCCAATTTTATGTAATTTTGTAAAAATATTAAATATTATTAGAAAATTATGAAATTTGTTATTCTGAAATATTTTAGTATATAGATTTAGGAAAAATTTTTATTTTGATGAATTTATGTCTAAAAATATGCTGTTTTTAAAAAATCACACAAAATAGAACATGTTTCGAATTATGAATAAATAGGTTTACGAGTGTAATTTTGGACTCAAAATTTTTGTGTAGATAATTTAGGTGATATAGAATAGTGCTACGAAGGTCTTTTTCAAAAAATGAATTTTCTAAATTTTTAGACCTTAAAATGATGCATAAAATGCCTTTTTTCTTGTTAATTAAGTAAACAAATGGTTAATTACTGATTTAGTGAATAATTATATGTTTTAGGATGTTGAAATCTGACGAAGTATGATATTTGTAGTATTTAGGGTGTTAGATGTAATTATTAGGGCAATTATGTAGTAAATAAGTAATAGGGAAAAATAATAAATTTTAAGTTAATTTGTAAATTAGGGTAATTAGGTATAAAATCTGATTTGGGATGAATTTATACATTTTGAAATGTTAATTGATGTTGAGAGATGGTAATTAGAGTGATAGAAATATTAGATGTATATTATGTGCATAATAAGTGATAATACATAATATGCAATTATTAGAAATATAATAAATAGAAAATGTTAGAATAAAAATTGATATTATATAAATAATATGAATATATAATAAGTCTGATGGAAAACTTAAATTTAGGTAATTATATAAATAATGTAAAAATTTATCACATTGAGAGTAAATTCGATACACTAATAAAAATTTAAGTGTATCAGGTAAAATAAAATATTGACTAGGGGTAATTATGGTATTTAAAATATCAAGAAGTAATATGATTAATTTCACATTGTAAGTTAAAACAAGTTTTTAGGATTCATGTAAAAAACTGTACTTAGAAATTGAACTAGAGCCTAATTTAGAAATCAATGCGGAAAACTGAACTTAAACTTAACCAAATCAAGAATAATACTAAAAAACTTAAGAACCTAGATAATTGGGCATATTAAACTCTAAACCAAAGATGACAATAAGTGTTATAGAGTAAAATTAATCTATAATAATTATATGAAAATAGAGGTAACGTGGGTATTATAGAGATTATTGACGATGGACTGAACGAGTCCCACCTCGAGTATGTAAGCAAGAAGTTGAGATAAGTTAGGATTAATACGTTACTGTATTTTGAAGGCTTGAGATTATATTTAGTCGTACTTGTTAGATAGTTAGTTGTATGTATGTATTTGATTATAACAGATGCTATGATTTTGTTTGTTATTCTGGTTTGTATTGTATGAAATGATTAATTACCCTAAATTAGACTTAACAAATATATAACTTGTAACCATAAATTGGGCCTGCATAGTAATATATTAGGGAAAACTTAGAATTCTTCGGCTAAATATCGACCCTTTCGAAAGGGATAGCATTGGATAGTATAATTGGTCTCTTTTTCATCATTAGTTGAATTAAGTGACGGATAAGAAGGTCACAATAAGGGTGAAGTTAATGGTTCAAAGGTAGCTGTAAGAGGAGCGATGTCTCGATTGCATAAGCTTGGGTTCGGTTGTGAGCTGTTGTATTAACGGTAACTCCTCAACCCGGACTAAAGCGAGTATAATTTTTCTAATCTCATGATGGGTTAGACAATCTCGTGTGATGGCATTTGCTTGAATGTGTATTGTACCTAATGATTTGGTTGATAACCTTGTTTGTGTTTGTATTCGTCATATAGTTTTAAGTCTTCATCCTAACTTACTGAGTTGTGGTTGCTTACATCCTTATAGTCGTTGTTGCAGGTGCTAGTAATAAAGTGGCTAATAATCACCTTGACGTTACCAATTGCGGGATCCTGGGGAGTGAGGATGTAAACAAAAAACCAAATTCGTTCTTTAGTTAGATTTATTTTAAAGATTTTAGCATTAGTTTACAAATTACTCAATTAGATTATGATTAGATTGCTAAATCTTGTAAATACACTGAGATTAATTTAATGTGAATATTTATTTTTCTTAAATTCATAAGTAAACACTTTATTTAATTTATGAATTGTTTACTTTAAAACGGATTAGTCTTAAATGCCTTGTGTAAATCAGGTCTAAGATAGCGGCTATATGACCGGCTTCTACTTTAGAATGGTTTGTACGGCAAAACTGTTATGATTCTATCACTTCGGGCATGACAATAAAGCTTACCAAATGGTTCGTGACACGATCGTGTAAAATATACTGTGTTACACTCTCACTATTGCAAGTAACATGACTAAGTATACAGTTACATCAGGTAGTCATGTAGCTTACTGTGATCCACCAAAAAAAAAAAAAAAGATAGCCCTATTAATAACATGACCAGGGACACGGGCATGTTACCTATTGTTCTTTTTTTTTTTTTTTTTTGCTCAAATCCTTTCTAAACCCATTATATCCTCCAAAACTTTAACACATGATTTAAAACATCCTTAAATTATAGAAAACTCAGCTTTATATTAAAATCTCATTAATCATACTCCTTAACTTCCACATCTCTAACTCTTGTTTACTAAATAAATTCTATTATTGCATTGTTTAACTAACAATCATTTCCAAAACTTGTTAAAAGAATAAGGATCATAGAAATTTTATGGAATACAAAGATACTTAGCTTAATTTCGATGATCATGTAGGGTTTTTTGTCTTTTCCTTAATCAACTATGTACAACCCTAAAAGATCAATGTAAAATTCTAAGTCTAAAAAAAAAAATCTTAAATTCTGCAAATCGAATCTTCACTTACCAAGGTCCTTTAGAGTTGTGTAAATTTTGTGTTTTCCTTCTTCACATGGATTCTTAAGTTAATCAAAATTTCTCCTTTTTAATAAAAAAAATTAATAAAATTCTTGCTTACCTTAAAGGTTTCTTAAGTTTGTAAGAGAGGAGTCAAATTCTGTATTGTACAAGGAGTCTAGTGAGTCTTTGAAAATGAACAAGATAATTTGTGCACTAATTAGATTAAGATCTCCTTATAATTTCATCATTATCCTTCACTAAACCATGACTTAAAATGTTAATACCCTTTGCTCAAAACATAATTACCTCTTATTTTATTATATGACTTTTATTATTTAATGACCTATTTTTTTTTCTTTTCTTTTTCTCTTGGGTATTACGACATTAAAAACAACACGATTCCTTTGCTTCCAAATATACCAAAGAGTAATTGCAACTCTTGAAAGAAAATCCTTGGCCAAGCTTGTCGACTGACGTTGCTTGCATACCACATCTTCCATTCGTGAAGCAATTGTTGTTGTATCATAGTTTGCCACATTAATTTGCAATAATTCAACCCATATGTGTCTGATCCGCTTGCAATGAAAGGAAAGATACTTAGCAAACTTTATATATTTGCAGAAACAGCAAAAGAGGGGTAGTAAGAGCTTTCCTACAAAATAAAATTTGATTAGTGGCTAGTGCATTAAGACATAAACGCCAAATGTGGTGTTTATATTTGGGTTAACAGTCCAACCTCCAAATTAATCGCTATAAACTTCTTCTAAACTTATGAAATGTTTGACCAGTTGAATTGTGCATAGTCTCTCTCAAATAGACCAAATCGTGACAATAGCTTTTAACTGTATAATTTTCATTCCTTTCTTTCTTTGGGCCACACCAACTTATCTTTTAACAATGTATGAGAGAGTGGAATGTTTAGTATGGCTTCCTTTTCACAGGTCAGGAACAAGCTGCATGCTATTCCAAGCATATTGGATTACTTTTGAGTACCCATTTATACATAGCCAATCTCTCTTAAACCTGAATAATTTGATGCCCCACTTTTCATTTAGATTGAGATCTACAATTATTAAAGTATTTTTAGACTAACCTCGAACATTATCATTAAATGGAGTTCCTAAAAATTCTATTTTTTAATAGTTGATAAGAAAAATATCGAAATTTAAATGTAAAAATAGGTGAAGATTGATTATTAAATCATGCTTTTCATTAATTTTTAAGTTTTTATAAACATGCAAATCGGAATATTACTTCCCCACTACGATGGGAAAAATTAGTGATAGAGAAAGAGAGACGAAGCACACACTAGATTTTAAAAAATTTACATATAAAATGAAGATTCAGGAAATATTTTTTCCTTCTCCAACCATTCAGGAAATAATTAAAAAAAAAAAGTCAAGAGAAAAGCCCTTCCCGCGTCTTTCACTATCCTAAAAGCTAAAACCACCTTTCACAAATCTTCCGAATTCAAAAAAATTCCGCAAACCCTAATCTCATCATTCTCTATTAATCTCTCCCAATTTTTTTTTTTTTTTTTCAATATTTCACTTCCCGATATCTCCTCAATTACACGCATTGAACTTAACCACCGATAAATCTGAAAGAAAAGATTAGTTCTTGAAGAGAGCAAGGAAGACAAAGATGATAATGAACACAAAATCATTTCAGGGCCTAAACATGTTCATGTCAAGGAATTTGGTCCCTCCTGAATTGTTCGACACGCTTCACGATGCTCTGAAGCAGAACGGCGCTCAGGTTTTCCTATGCTGCGATCCGTCACGGAATGGATCCAATGATTATCACGTTATCTCTTCTTCTGATCATGTAAGCCATAGTTCTTCGCCTCATTTGAATGTAATTGTGTGTTTGTTTCACAAAAAAATGGTTTCTGAATTTGGATTTGATTTCTCTGTTGAAATGAATATGCTGTATTAGGAATTAGGAAAGTAATTTACAGTTTTGTTAATCTCTTACTTGAACACTTTCAGTTTACGCATTTGCCACTGCGATACCATCTGCTGGCCACCCTTACTTCTTCTCTCTATTAGCTGCTATGTGCCATCACAACTAAGTTAAATTAACATAGTATGTACTATTTGATTACCTCACTGTTATAAATTCTGATTTGTGACATATGTTTGACATTATTAATCAATGTTTAAAAAGATAACTTCGCAAATACTAAAGGACTGCTTTTTCTTGTAATATTTATGATAAATGTCGTGTAAATTGCTTAGCAAGTTTGCATTAGTCACTTACCAAACTAAACAATCCCTATCTGAAAAGTATCTTTCATTGTTGGGCAAACTAAACAAGTACCTTTCACAAAGCAAACCGGACCTAAATGTAATTGAATTTTGAGCTACTTAGGCTAATTTTTTGAATGAAAGAGTCGACAAGGATTAAAATTTGGTGTCAAAGCCATTTTTCGTAATCTTCTATTTTTGGGGTTTTTAAGAATCTTTTTTGTTTCTTGGTTTTGCAGGAGAAGTTTGAAGGTCTTAGAGCTAAGGGCTGCAAGCTAGTTGGTAAAGATATTGCCTTTAGGGTGAATTTCATATCCATTGATTCTTTTGTGATATCTAGCTAATCCTGGTTAATTCCATTTGATTTTGGTTTTGTTTCTTTCTTTTGCTTTTAGGACTTATGCTGCCATGATTCTTGTGGCGTTTAAAATTTCAGTCTTAGTTGGATTATTTGGCCTACAATTTTTGTTTCCAACAGCATTTAGATGTATCATATAGTATTATTACTTGGAGTTTGAAGAAAACGATAGTGAGACATAATCGTAATTTTTTCTTATAGAGCCATTTAACTTGCATCAGTTGTGTATTTCGTAAGGGGGATTGTTGGTTTCTTTCCTTGCTTGATTGTTGATCTTTTTGATTGTAGTCTTCCTTGTAATATTAGTAGAAGTCATGGGTTGCACTTATACTATGAACTATGAGACCTCATTCTGTTTGCCATTTTCTATGTCTGACTGTAAAGAAAAAGGTATAGTAATGATCGATAGGATTTTAATGTTAGTAGAGACTATATATGTATTTTGTGCAATATGTGTAAGTGTAACAATAAGTGTAGTAAGTAACGTGTCATACATGTAGTGTATAGTAATAAGGGTGTTAGCTTTTGTTATTAATAGCATGTGTTAGTTAGAAATAGGTATCAAGATATTTTGTGAAAATCTTGAGAGTTAATTGTAGGCAAAAGGGCTCATGGAATTGTATAGGCTTATAGCTCACGGTCCTTCATATTAAGGGAATTAGGGTTTGTAAACAACTTCCATTGCAAAATCAATACGAAACATTTAATATTTCTTCATTAATTTCTGCTGGTTCGTATCAATTGATCTGACTTGTTGGATATTTGTTGGAGACTAGTTGGAATTAAAATCAATCCAATCTTCTTAAACTTTTTTTTTGGAAAAACAAAAAAATTAAAATTACATCATCTCCTTTCTTGTATTAATTGAATCACGATGCAAATGGAAGCAAGAGTCAAAGAGCTTAAGAAACAGAATTTGGTGACACAAGAAGAATTAAACGATGTGCAACAAAAAATATCTTCAATTGAAAAATCTTAGAAGGATGTGAGGGAAGGTGTGACCATATTGAGAGGAGATGTAGCTAAAATACAAAAAATGATCGAGGAATGTGGATCTCTAATGGATCTGGCTGTAGTTTTTCCACGGAGTCTTCAAATGTGCTGTCTCAAGGAAAACAACATGTGAACAATGGAGGTTAGATTGTGATTGAGACTGATAGTGACGGAATAAATCATAGAAACGGAAAAGTTGATGATGAACATCAAATGAACTCATCACACATACATATTCCTTTGTTTGATGAAAATGATCCAACTAATTGGATTTTAATGATGGAACAATACTTTGAGATTCATCGTACTAGAGAGGATTAGAAAGTAGAGCTTGTTGCTATGCTTATGCGTGGTAAAAGTGTGTATTGGTTGCAAGCTTTACATCGAAGGGAACTTGAACTTGATTGAGAGATGATGAAGAATGAAATTTTGAAAAGATATGGTGGATAGTGGGCTTCTAATCCTTTTAAGAGCCTTTCACAATTACGACAAATAGGTTTTGTGCATTAATATATAGAAGAATTTGAGGCTTTAAGCTCACAAGCTCTAGCAATGACTGAGTTGTAGCAACTAGGTTATTTTTTTGGAGGATTAAGTGAGGAATTCAAACATGAGTAGACACGTTTTCACTTACAACACTCAGAAAAAGCTATAGAATTGGCAATTAAAATAGAAAGGGAATTTAATTATGGAATTTTGTTGGTTTCACCTACTGATCAATGTATTGGATAGTAGGGGTATAGGGATACTTCTAGCAAACACTTGTCATTCTTTCTAGTTCAATACGCTATCCTTATAACCAAAATTTGATGCAACCTTCTTTTTTGTACACCCACCAACTTCTTCCAGTGTTGACCCTTCTTCACTGAAGGACAGTTTATCTATGCCTATAAGGCCTTGCACTTAAGGCTTATTGAAAGGTGAATCTTTTGCTCTTGCTCCTTCCAATTTTGTTATGCCTTATGACTAACAGAAAGAAGGATAGAAGAAATCCTACGGCCAGCGACACATGACTAATGCGGAGTTTCGTGAAAAGATGGCTAAGGGACTTTGTTTTAAATGTGACCAACTATTCTCACCTTCTCACAAATGTTTCAACAAATCCCTTTGTTTCATGGTGTTAGAGGAAGACTAAGATGGATCTAGTTGTGTATGGGAATGAGATGGAGATGTTGTCAATTTACAACATCCTATGCAGCTTGATAACAAGGGGGATTGGCTAAGTGTATTTGTTGACTTTGCTTAGCTATCCTTGAGGGCAAGGATATTTTTGGGTGGGAGGAATTGATAGGATCTTAGTGTTAGCAGAGATTATATGTGTATTTTGTGCAATATGTGTAAGTGCAGTAGTAGATATAGTAAGTGACATTTCATACGTGTAGTGCGTAGTAATAAGGGTGTTAGCTTCTGTTATAAATGGCATGTGTTAGTTAGAAATATGTATCCAAATATTTTGTGAAAATTTGGAGAGTTAGCTATGAGCAAGAGTGCTCTTGGAAATGTGTAAGCTTATAGCTCATGGTCCTTCATATTGAGGGAATTAGGGTTTGTAAACAACTTTCACTACAAAATCAATACAAAACACTTGAGATTTCTTTATTAATTTCTGCTGATTTGTATCAATGATTGTATTAGTCTTCATGCTTGAGGTTATCTAAACTGTGGAGTGATCCCTTTTCCTTTTCTTCTGTAAGCTCTGGGAATTAATCTTTGTTCTTTGTTGCTTGGCAGGTCCACAGTGCGTGGTTTCTTGTGCAAAAGAGCGGAGACCTCTACCTGACCTAGGGTATACATGTTGCCTTGCTATGGATGGTGTCAAAGTGCTTGTGTCTGGTTTTGAGACAGATGAAAAGGTATTGGTGGCAGGATCGTTTCCATTGTCCCTACAAAAGGATTTGTGGGGTATTATATGCTGTTTTGTTTGCTTTTGATAGAGATTTTCACCTTGAATCATATGCACTTTAAATATCTGGAAATATATTGTTTGATAATTCTTTATGGGCTTGTAGTACTCATGAGAAAAGTTCAAGATAAATATGATGTATATATAAAATTTTGATACACTCATAAGAGCAGGAGATGGATGCTGATGTTGAGGGTTCCAACATGATGTTATATATCTGTTCAAATGAAGGAATGAGTAATCTTATGAATTATCATTTGTTTGATAAGTTTTTTAGCCACTTTGATGTATTGATTTTAAGTATTTAGGATAAAGTCTTATTTTACTTGGTTGGAACTATTGTATTGGACCTTTTCATCATCCTCTTTAGATAGCAAATTTTCTAAAATTTCCCTTGATCATCTTTATTTGAGATTTCGAGTGGTTTTAGCATTTCTTTCCCATGTAAATTATTGCTATTAGATACCCCTCTCTCTCTCGGTTTATCTCTCTCACCTGTGTTCCTAACCGTTGTTTTTCACCATGATTGCAGTCTGAGATTGAGAAATCAGTAACTTCGATGGGGGGAATTTTGCAAACCAAAACTTCATCAGATGTTAGCTTTGTGATTGTTAAGGATGTAATGGCTTCAAAATACAAAGTAAATCTCTGCCCATCATGAATTTAATTTCTGGAAATTTATATTTCTATTTGCAAGACTTTTTATAGCCTGGACAAGGTGCTTATGGTTTAAGTTTGTATTTGCAGTACATACAGGTACTAATTTTAGTGCCCCTTTTCATTGATCTATTACTTTAATTTGGTGTTGGTATCTTTTAAGAGAGCACTAGTTCATTTTTTCTTTTGAGTTACTTGCTCTGCGTATATCTTATTGCAAAACCATTGGTTTGTGCATCTTTTAGAATTGTCAATATGTGTAATTTCAGCATTAAACTTATAGAATGAATGATTTATATATTTTGAATCTTGAATTTTTGCTACAATGATCTCCTTGCTTTGTTTCTTACAGTATAAGAGGATTCAACCAAAAGAAAATATACCATGATAATACTAATTTGAGTAAATTATTTTGCTTAATTTTCCTGGATTTTGTTGCATCTAGTGCTCTATCTTCCTCCCTACAAGTTAATGTTTGGGCTGTCTCTTGTCACTCTATAAAATGAAACAAACCTCCTTGTTCTCATTCTATTATCACCTTCTTTTTATGACAAGAGAAGTTATTGTTTACAGATGGCTTGTTTGTCTAAATGAATCATTTGCATTCCCCTATTATTTCTTCATGATTGCTCTTGCATATTGACTGTATGACCAACCTTATGGTGCTCTAAATAGTATTCTCACTTTCAAGGTCATTGTTTTTCCGACATCCTTTTATAAGCACATTTTTTCACTGTTTTTGTGGGTATATATAGGCTAAGATAAATCCTAGCTAGATTTAATAAGGATAAAAATGTCAATAAAACAAATAACCAATGAAATAGGAGAGAAAACAAGCAACTTGGATGAGATCTGTAGACTTAATTGAAACTTGGTTGGCCTAGTCTTCCAATATCATATTGATGAAGGTAATGAAGATGAACAAACCCTTTGCAACTAGCCCCACTTACCTAATGCTCACTTGCTTCAAAGCAGGTCGCATCGGGCCTTGAGTTATACTCAACCTCAACATCCAAATCTCCTTTGAAAGTTGAAATTAAACTAATGCCCTACACTATCTTGCTTGGGCTGCTATCAGAGGAAAGGGTTTAACTCTCTCATTAGAAACAAAAATTGGGTCCCTATAACCCCTTAGCCCAACCAAAATATTGTTGGTAGCACATAAAAGTATCATATTAGATTAGTGCTGAGGGAAAAGTTAATCACTATAAAGCTCAACTCATTGCCCAAGGTTCACTCATAGAGAACACATTGACTATGTTGAAAAGTTCAGTTTAGTTGTTAAACCTACCACTAATTACTTTATATTTCTCATGCTGCCTCTTCCTACTGGTTATTTGATCAGTTAGATCTTATAAATGCTCTCCTTTATGGTTACCTCACTAAGCAAGCTTTTATAAATTAGCCTCTTGAGTTTGTTCATTAGAGTGTGGGTATCCAACAACTTATCCACTACAAAAGTCCTTGATTATTCTTCCAATATCATGTCACTTTGCATTATGAGATTGAGGTGGCATAATCTTGCATGCAATAATTTCTTCTATGCTAGGGTTGCACATCTTAATACTTGTATGCATATACTCTCTGTAAAGTTAATCACAACAAACCTCATAATTAAAACTAATATAATCATACACATGTTAGGACATTGTATTGGATCTGCCTTGGAAGTTATGCCATTTAGACATTCTTTTCCCGCTATAGATTGTTTGCCTTAAACTTTTTCTTGTATGGTTGGCATGTTCCTACTTTTTTAGAAGATCTCTCTTGGTGTTGGGCTTTCTACCACCCTTAGTTTTTGTTGTTGCTTTTTAAGTATGCTAGTGATCGGTTTCATATATATGCCTGTGCTCTCCTTCTTGTGTACCCTTTGTGGGTTTAGTGATAAAATCATGTTGCCACTATAGCAAACACATCTTTATGATCTAAGTATAGATGGACTACTATATTGTTATATTTTGTGAGACTTGGCTTGGATGTTCATGCATATTTCAAACATTTTGGGTGGAGTCATTCTGAAAATAAAAGGTCATTTTTATGTCCAAAGTAATGTCAACTTGCTGATACTATTTACGATTCATTTGATTTAGAGTACTGTATATGCTCTGCTTTTTCTTTGCTATTTCTCTCATATCTTCCTGAAGAAGAAAATGATGTAATCTTGGGCTGCATCAAATGTTATTCTTGGGCAAGGATAGTCATACTTGTTCTTATGTTAAGGATTTAGTAGCAAAGGCAATCTCTCTTCTAATGAAGTAAGGACATGGATGTAAACATCTTGTCTTCCCTAAATTGAAATACAGGAGAGCCTTGTGCATCATTGTTGTCTTTTGAATGTTAAATTTTACATTTGGCTCCTTTTGTTCTTTTTCTATCATCCACTTAGAACGTTAAACTTTTATTTTGATGGGATTGTAGTGGGCTCTTAATATATTGAAGAAACCTATTGTCACCATCAATTGGTTAAACCAATGTCGAAATGAGCATCGAATTGTTCCACAAGACTTGTATAGAGTTCTTCCCTTCTCAGGTTTAACAATATGTGTTACTGGGATTCCTGCAGGTACAACCACTTTAGAATATTGAGTTTAATAAATTTGAATATTATCCCTAATCTAATTATTTAATGTTGACTTACTTTCTGATCTCAGATAAACGCAAAGAGATACAGAAGCTTATTGTTCAAAATGGCGGGAAGTATTCTCCAGAATTAACCAAGAAGTGCACACATTTAATTTCAGATATATCCTTTGCTTTCTTTGGGAACAATGTAGAAGAAAAAATTTTATCCCATGCTTTTTTAATTTGATGTTTGCATTCTCAATCTATATGGCTTTAAAGATGGAGATTTCTATTTTTAACTTATAAATGAGTCTATCCTGGCTTTATCACAATAGCATTGTTACTTCAATTTTTCTAATCATTGGTGCCACACCATGGGATTAAAATGCTCACTATTAGTAGAAGCCTGGGAATAAGAGTTTCTCCTTTAATCACTTTTAGTAGATGCACATGCAATTTTCTGTGTATTACACAATGATTTGCTTTCACCGTACATGTTGTGATCTTAAACTTGAGCAATATGCAGGCTTGTTGCCCTGTCCCAAATCTGGCCTTTTGTTTTGGCTTCAACATTGCATATTATATCTTCTGTATTATATGATGGTTTTGCCCTTGACAGTCAGAAAGCTCCAGAAGGTGATAAATACAAAGTTGCTAGAAGATGGGGTCACATTTATATTGTCACTTGCAAGTGGTTTGATCAGTCAATCTCCAGGAGGGGTAAGTTATTTTCAGAATATCACCTTGCATATGTAAAAATTTGTTTGTTGAAGAACATTTTTGTCCTTGTTTAGTTGTTAATTAAGCTATCTGACATCAATTCTCTCTTTGTTGATTAGCGTGTCTCAATGAGTCATCCTATCCTGTCCAGACTGGTTCGATACTGCCAACAAAAGCTTCAAGTGGTTGCTTTGCTGGGCAGCAAAGCCAAGATAAGGTCAGAAATTCACAGTCTGTCTCTTCAGCAGTAGGCGATCCAAATTTGTCAGCTGTTCGAGCTGCCGAGAGTGCTGATACAGAGTTGGAAGCTACTCTCTCACAAAATATTTCCACTATGTTTTCTAATCCCCAAGTCTTCGCTGAGGATGGAGATAGTAAAATGACGACTCAGCATCCAAGCAATGAAATGAATCACGACAGTTGTGTTGCTGCAGATTCCCAGACAGGAGAGGATGACCTTTATCTGTCGGAGTGTAGGCTGTTTTTCGTTGGTTTTGAAGCATCTGAATTACGTAAGCTTGTTAATTTGGTGCGTAAAGGAGGGGGATCCCGGTATACAACATCAAATGAAAAATTGACACACATTATAGTTGGGTCTCCATCAGAAATGTGAGTCTTGTTACTACAAGTAAGGTTTTTCGTTGAATATTTTTAAACTGCCTTTGGTGCTTGGCAATTGATTGTCAGGACAATCGGATTGTTCTTAGTAGATAAAATAACCACATGATTTAACTACACTTGCAAGACCTTCAAATTGTATCCTGAGTTATGAATTTTCTCTGAATTCTGAATTATCTTTGACATCAAAATTTAAGCTGTCACCTTATTATCATGTAATATTAGGGAGAAAAAAGAAGTCAGAGGCCTTGCAGCTCTGGGTGTAATCCATGTGGTGAGAAGTAGCTGGCTTGAAGATTGTGACAGTGAAAAGAGAGAACTTCCTGTTTTGCATAAGCACATTGCCTATGATTTACTTCTACCAAAAGGTTTGCCAATTTTTCTAAGGGAAGGATCCAACATCTGCTTTTTTCCCATGCTGAAATCTGTCATATCCACTAAAGCACTTAAGGGGACTGCCTAGACAGTGTCAATTGTCTTGAATCGATGCATGGATCTAGGGTGGCTTATCTTTCTGAATTTACTCATGTCCAATTACAGTCGTATCCCTTCTGTAGCACTTAAAAAGTAAAGCTCTGTCCCAGGAGCATTTACATAGGTTGTTTTTCTTGTTGGCATATGATTGACAGGTTCCCTATTTTCCAACAAAGGAGCTGCTGGAGCGACAATTGGAATGAATCGATGTAAAAGTACTACATATCAGTCCTGTGTTCCTTCTTCTCATGTGGTTGAAAATGTTGATATTGGGGTCATTTCCCTAGATAAAAACGATGATAAACCCTTTGTTACCACCAATGGCAATAACAATGTGGTTGCAACAGCGAATTCATCCCAACAAAACCAATGCTCTTCTTGTGATGATGAAAACAAAGTCCATAATAAGATTCAAAATGACTGCAATGCCGAAGGCAGGAAGGGCTCAGTATTTAAGGGAAGAAAGTTTTGCTTCTCTGAAACTTTTCCTGAAGACAGGGTAAGATACTTTGGGCGTAGACATATTTTTCTTTTTCTAGAAGTACTATGACTTAATTGTTATATTAATTTGCATTGCCTCCAAAATGGCTGCCATATAAGCATTATGATTATGGAGGGTTAGCTGTTGAAGTTTTAACTTACCATCATGATTTCTGAGCTTGAAAAAGCCAGAGTTTGTTAACTTGTGAACTAGTTTGATTTAATTGAAAAATGTAAAGTTAGTTTTTTTTTCCTTCTAGAGCTTGAACTGGATTTGGCTAAATTATTATGTTCATCCTTCACACAAAAGCTTCGTGGATTTGGGGTCTTAGACGAGGGAGATGAAAGCTATCTTGGAACTTATTTATGTTTTGTAATTTTACTCTTTGGAAAAAAAAAGAAGCTAAAATGTCATAAAGCTTACAAAAGTGGGATATTGAATAGAATAAACTTCTTTTTGTTGAGGTCAAATGTAGTACTTGATAAGGATTTATTTTCTGGAGAAAATTTGACAATGTCCTGTGAGCTGACGATGTTTTACTTAAATCTGAAAATTGGGGGTGGGGGGAATAGCTTACCATCATGGTGTCTATCATAAAAAGGGTATTGAAGGCGAATGCTTTTCAGGAATAAGTTACTTTAAGCAAGATATATCAACTGATGCAGTTGTGTCTAACCTTGCATGGTACTACATTGGATTGAAAACTAATAGTCTATTTGAATGTTGACAACATGTGACTGTCCTTTATTAATATAATAGACTAGAATCTGCATCCCATTTAGTTGGACTCCGATTATCACAAACCATGTTGTTGTTGTCACTGTTTTGGGTGCAAGAATTGGCTGCACACCAAGATATAATCACAAAGCTGGGGGCCTTGAAACATATAGACCCACTAGTAATTGGCAAAAGAGTAATAAGAAAAGGTTATGCAATCTAGTGAGTTTGCAATTGTATTTTCACCTGGTTACTTTCTTGCCATTTTAGTGAACTTCCCTGTATCGGCATTTATAAATCCTCTAAAATGTATGCACACCACTGCATGAACTCTTTTTTTCTATTACATTTGTTTCTGATATTGAAATTTTTCTCACCCAGAGAGGAGAAATTATTGAATGGATAATCCAAGGCAGTGGTGAGGTGGTGGATGACCCAGAAAAACAGAATGCTCACTTCATCATTGAGTGTCATGGTGTGAAGCCCATAACTGCAGCTGTTCATAATACCTATGTTTCTACTCACTGGATTCGTTCTTGTTTGGAGGTAGACATTTGCTTGGTATTGCACCCATAGGCATTTTTTTCCCCTTTGCATGGGGTTTGGAGTCTTAACAAGATGTTTATTGGATGAACTACTTCTCTTACTAACTCAATGAATTGAATATTTGAGTAATTGAAGCTTCATAATTTTCCTGTCACTTCTGCATCAAGTTTTGTTCTTGTGAATCTATGTTATGGATTCAAGACTTAATAAAACTTGATATATCGCTCTTTCATATGCTATTACTTTATATATTCTTCAGAGTTTTTTTTTTTCTCGACAACCAACTGATCTAAAAGCTTGAATTGTAGACATATTTTGAGATTTAGATTTATTACTAAATGCTTTTAACTTGGGGTTGAGACTTTTGAATGAAGCCTAGTAAGTGGAAAACTTAATTGAACGAGATGAAATGCTTATCTAGGGTTTCAAATTTAAGACCTACTTTGATACAATGTAAAATTTTGCATAACAACCGATGAACTAAAAGTTTAAGATTGTACATATGGTGTAAGCATTTAGATTCATTACTTATGTGTACTAGAACTTTCATTGATGCCTGTTAACTAAATGAGGGTGGAATGACTTTGTAAGGATTTGAAGTGGGGTTGATTTTAACTCCCCAACTAACTAATCTAGAAGTTTAAGCTTGTTAATAGGGTATGAGCCTTTAAATTGATTACCTAATACTTTCTCATGCACTTGGATGGGGATATTTGACTAAAGCCCATCAAATAAGCAACTTCATTAAATTGGGTTGAAATGAAATCACAAGGATTGAATTCAAGACTTTTTACTTTGATTAGATATTTAGTTTAAGGCTTAAGCATATAGATAGACATGGGCTTATAATGTTTTATACTTCAATGATCCTCTTGCCTTTGGATTGAGAATTTGACCAAACTCATCAAGCGAAATAATTTATTTATTCACATCAAAGATCTCAAGCTCAATTTATTGCATTTTCATTCCATCTGCTTTAACTTTAATCATCTACTTGATGGACTTCAATGAAAGCTCCAGCCATCAAGTGAGGAGTCCTAGGTAACATTAGAAAAGAACACACTATATAGGAAGTATAAGCTCCTAAGATTTGCTGGGGTTGTGGAGTTGAATTCAATACTTTACTTGAGGCATGACATGATGCTATACTATACATGGCAAGTTGATTATCACATATTTATTCAAATTTAACACTAGTTTGGCACTCCAATCACAATCGGACTTCTCCATTTATTTAAAAACCATTAATTTTCTGTACTCTGCATGCCAATTTCTTCAATACATGATATTGGGTGCTATTTTTCTCTTGTTGCCATCTTTGACTCTGTGGACTTTGTCTTTATTTGTTTGGTCATCTTCTTTACTAGATGTACATGTGCTGAAATATCATATTACTGAATTCCAATGCAAACGGTTTTTGTCTTTTGAAGAATGGATGCCTGCTCGATGTTGGGAGTCACATTCTCTATTCTCCACTTCCCTCTCAGATTCCTTTGCCTGGATTCCAAAGTTTCCGTTTTTGTGTTTCTCAGTATGAAGAGAGAGAAAGACTGCTATTAAGAAATCTTTGTTTTACCCTTGGAGCAAAATTTGTGGAAAAGCTCACAAAAAAAGTCACACATTTATTATGCAAGTTCAAGACTGGTCCGAAGTATGAAGCTGCTGGTAAATGGGGCATAACATCTATTACAGCTGACTGGATTTATGAGTGTGTCAGGCAGGTCTGTTCTGATGAAGTTTAGTATACGGTTGTCCATAATTTTTCCAGTACCTTTCATATGAGGGATTTCAGCTATGAAAGCTTTAAGAATTCGATGTATTTCATTGCAGAATAAAGTTGTTGCACTAGATAGGTTTTGCCCAAGAGATGTTTCTTCTCAAGAAGCAGTCTTATGCACTAGCCAGTTTCCTTCTCAGGCGGTTCAAACAATATCTGGAGAATGTCAATCCCAATTTCCTAGTCAATTTGATAAAAATTTTAGAAATTTTAACCATGCAAGAAGAGAAAAGACGAGCAACACTTTTCCTAGTAAAAGGCCTAGGCTTGAAGAGGATAGCCAGAAGCATCTCCCTTCTTCTGAAGCTCATCCTAATGAATCTATTTGCATTGCTGATTCTATTGGAATGGGCAAGATGAAAGACACTGGTGAAGTTGCGGAAGTTGTTCCTGATGTTGCTGCGGCAATTGAGGACTTGCTAGAGCAGACGAGCAAGGTATAACGGATTTTTTCTTTTTTTATTTTGGGTATTTGTGAATTTCAAGGTCCTTCTTGTTCACTTCTTTTACCTTATTCTCTTGCAAGATTCATGACTTGAAGTCTCCAGAAACAACTTCTTGCGATGGAAATGTATCCTTGTCACTTTATTTATTCTTTCCATCCTGCACGGTGCTAATTTTTCATGAGTTTGGTCCTTAACCACGGTGCAGCTTTTTTCCACTGCACATCCACAGCCTCCTCCTGAAAGCATACAATCCCATCATGTTGTTGGGTTGTCTAAACATTGGATTAACAGGTATGATTAGAGCTCTATAGATGTTAAATTTCTGGCTGGGCACATAATTTGGTCCTCTGCATTGGTTGGTCTGCAGTTAATGCCGTCCATACACGATGTGCATTTTTTTATCTCTGGCTTGCTGCAAGTATGATTTTCCCATTTATTGAAGTCGCTTAATCTAGCTGCTGTGATGCTTTGCTACAATGCAAGCTAGGATATAGGCAGTCAAATCACAGAAAGTAGGTGGACTGTTTTTCAACTTTGGTTAGTAATTAACATCATGACTTTTCAGGAAATTAAGAAGCGATGATATCTGCAATTCTTCTAGAGATGCAGCTACGGGCATATTAGATGGTTTCAGTGAGACACAAACAGAATCTCAGGTTTCTGCTTAAACATTTCCAGAATTTCTATCTTTTAATGGTTTAGAGTTTTGGAGGGATTGGGCTGGAAACATACTTTAAAGATCCATGGAGCTCCGCTTAGGGTGATGTAATTTAGTAATTGAGGGTGATGTTACAAATGGCAGGTTGTTGGTTATGAGGAAGATTTATCTGGCCGACAAATGATTATAGATCGTGTTCGGACACAAGGTAGCTTGGCATGAGAACCTGTCTAGATGCAACTGTATATACGATTCAGTGCAATTCACTGGAAGTAGTGTGCCAAAAAGAAGCTGGGAAGAGGGATATCACATCATTTGTACGTATATTGTTGAAGATCGTTATATCCTTCTGGCATATGTATAATAATATTATTATGGGGGTTTAACATCCCGCCTTGCATGAAAATTCTAAATCAGATTTTGCTTTCTAGAATTAGTATTTACTAATGATAGTCCAAATATATTGTGAAAGGGGGAAAAAAAAAGTGAAATACCATATGATGATGCCGTAATTTGACCTATGGGTAAACATAACCCAATAACAGGGATATTAGTTCATGTAAAATTTTCACCTTCAAACTTCAGAGAATCACCTAGCGGTGTGTGTTGCTGTTTTTTTTTTTTTTTTTTAATTATCATTATCTTTATCGAGTTTCATATTGAAATATCTAAATTTATGGATTGTATATATGAATAATGAAGAACTCCAACTTATGGAGTGGTTATCTTCGCATCCTATTCTGGAAGTTTCGTTATGCGGGGTTGGTGTTTAGCAATCACTCCTCTTGCCACCGCCTCCAGCGGAGATGGATTCTCTTTCTCACCCGGTCACGGTCATCCCTTTTTTTCTTTCCCTCCAGATTTATTTTTGTTGAGTCACTATGGCAAAGCGAATTCTCTGACCCAGTAATCATTGGGCTTCCATTGATCCTCAGTTGCTGCAACGCTATCCCAAGTTTACTCAAGTGTGATGATCGTAAGAGGATCAAGGTCAGGGTGTCCATGGCTTCTTTTTCATGTTATCCAATGTGTAGAGTTCGTCTATCACAGACCGCAAAACGAATGCAAGTCCCTGCTGGGACGTGTTTCTTCACTTCAACTACACAGCTGAAAACTAATGGGCATGTGGGTTGCTAGGTCTGAGGCAGCTTTCAAGAGAAGTGAAGTTGGCGAGCAAACTTTTGTACCTTTCATGTTATTGTTACAACTGATGGATATTCTTTTTCATTATGCTTGATATTAACACTTTGTTTGGCATGAAAAAATGAATTAGGAAGGAAATAAAGTGGAAGGAAGGATTTATAGGAGAATTTGATTTCTTAAAATGTGTTTGGTTAATGGAGAGTAGAAAAAGGAAGAAATTATAACA
This sequence comes from Lumnitzera racemosa, assembly GCA_024138005.1. Taxonomy (NCBI): domain Eukaryota; kingdom Viridiplantae; phylum Streptophyta; class Magnoliopsida; order Myrtales; family Combretaceae; genus Lumnitzera; species Lumnitzera racemosa. Next base: position 65,925,539 of record JAMXBC010000011.1, read on the forward strand.
ATTAATACATTAACATATCCTTTTTATTTCACTTTTATTATTGTCTATTATGTACATATACATGTGTACATACAAATATAATATATATATTTTATAATATATAAGTACATATTTTAGATACACAATTATTGAGTTAATATATATTATTGAACTTTACATTATTATTATACAAAAGATTATAAATGAATAAGGGCAAAGGTATCTTTTCAGATAATTTTCATCCTTTCCTTCTTCATTCCGTCCAGCTTTGGGAGAAATATATTTCTATGGACTAAAACATTTCCCTATGTTTTCCATTCCCTCTCTTTTCCTTCTCATACCAAATAATAGAATCTATATTTTTTCCCTTCTATTTCCTTCCTTTTTTGTTCCTCCCCTCCACTTTCCCTTATTCCAAACAAAATAAATAACGAGGATATGCATACAATGATGTCATGGCTTTGGCTACTATATCTCTTTTTTCTATTTTTAGTAATTTCTCTCTCCTCTACTTCCACGTTTCCATAATTGCTTTTATCTCTATTTTCATTGCTAAATTGAACAATAAAATAAAATGTCAACTGCCAATGTTGGAGCGTAAAAAAAATGTCAACTATATGATTGGTAATTAAATTCATTGAAAACAAAATTAAGGGTAGTTGCGGGGTTTATTTGCATAATAAGCTCCCATGTTACAGCGTTAATGTTTTTTAAAAATATATATGTTTTTTTTTTTGTTTCACCAAATATTAATACTCTTCTACTTATAAATTCTTAGGAGAATTAATTCAAAAGATAAATAATCTTTTAGATGTCGAAAAATTGATGTGGCGCATCATTTTTGAGTTATGCTGGTTGGTCATTGGTGGTAATTCTATTGCAATGTACGTTTACATGAATACTAAGCATATAGGTGTAGAAATATATATATCTATATATATATACATATATAAGTATATAAAGAGTCGAAAGCGTAATAGAACAAGCCTATTTTCTGAGCTAAAGATAGTCTAGGACCAATAGAGTTGAGAGATATGGAATATTTGTAGCATTAAAAGGTAGTAGACTCACGTTCGGTATCACCTTTGAGGGTATTTTAAAATTAAATCTTTTTATCGTTATTCTTCAACACATAAATTAGAACAGTAAGCAATTTGCTTGATAGGAGAAGTCCAAAAAAAACCAAAAGTTTTTGGTATAAGGGAAGAGTGCTTATCCGTAGTAATATAGTCTATTAAAAACATATATTGTTCCTACGAGGATTATGATTGTTGATACAGACTTTTTTTATTATCCAACTGATAAATTTAAATTAAAAAAACTACAAGAAACTAAACTAAATTACTTCTAATGACTAAATTAACAATTAATTAAGACTCGACTAAGAGAATTAAACAAGAAAGAGATTACTTCAGAAAAGTAACATAAGATTCAGCTATGTATCTAAATTTTGCTTCTCCTAAAATTACACATGAAACTTCTATAAAAGATGACCTAATTTAATCTCTAATTTCTTTGACCAAGAGAATTTTTTAATAAAACATATAAATTTCTTAAGTTTATTAACCACAATATTTAGATTACCTATTAAAATCTCTTTTCTATAGCATACAATGAATTCTTTGAAGGATGACAATCAAAATCTGAAAAGACTTTACAATTTATTTCTAAATTTACTATAATTTTCATCAATTATACCTATATCTAAGTATACAAACAATCCCTCGATTTTCTTGCATAATATTAAGTATTAGATTAATACCCTTAGAAATATCAATTTAAAGTAATAAAGAACACATAATTGGATAAAAGAAAATAAAGATTTTCATTAGATCTAATAAACTTAGCGTCACATAGCAATTATAGGCTTTATAAAACCTAAATACAATGAAATTATATGCTACTCATGGCAAAAGAAAAATTTTGAATCAAATCTAGTGAAAACATATAAATAAAAGCTATGAAAAATAAAAGAAAATCTTGAATTTTGGAGTATGTTACTCTCTTATGTGTTTCTATACTTAGAGTTTCTTTAAAAGTCATATAAAAAAGACTAACAAAAATCCCTAAGGAAGCCTTTTATAAGGTGTACATCTTTTTTCATTGTGCTGCAAGTGATACAACAAAGTGATACAACAAATATGTCCTTAAAGATTCACCAAATTTTCACAAATTTTTAACAAATCTTTCAAATCTACTATTAATACAACTTGAGATATGGTTGTTTCTTCCAAGTCTTGTCACTTTCTGTACATTGCTTTGTTTAACTCAAAAATCCTCCATATAACTAACATAGTCACATCGTTGCTTATGTCACTTTCAAACTTCTTTTTTCAATTTAACTTTGAATTAAGTGAAACTTGTTTTTTCCAAATAACATTTCAAAACCTAAAAATCAAAATTTATTCAATTAAGTATCATTTTTTTTAAATAAACCTAAATTTCAAGGAAAAATCACTATATGAAATATAATCAATAAAGAGCTTATCAATTATATTAATAGAAGAAATTTATATATAACTAAGTAAGACACTTTTCTATAAACGTATTATTCTCAAAATTTAAAAAATACTTTTCAATAATTTCTCAAAAACATTTTAAAGAAATTCTTTGATATTTATTGCATAAAGATTATATATTACTAAATATTGTTATAATAAACAGCTTAAAGAAGTTTTTCTTTACGAATTGATTATTAAAGAATTCGCATTTACTATAAGATTTATAATCTAGATATTTTTACCAATGTGGAGTTTGTCTTAAAATTAAACCTTTTATTATTCTTCTCCAAAACACAATTCTACTGAGTTACAATAAAATCATTTTTATATCACTTTATTTAATTTTTGTACACATAGTGTGAATGTATAACGACTAGTATTTTATGAAATAATTGAAATTTGAAGACATGGACAAATCAACCTAATTGATAAGACTAATGTTGTTACGACTAGATCAATTTGAACTAAAACTTTGTTTAATCAAACTAATAAGTCAAAAGACACTACAATTAGATTAAAGAAGGTTGTTGACAACATATCTCCAATCAGAATAAATAAGATCTAAGGTTGAATGCCATAATTCAATTGGTTTGATAAGTTTTGATAAAAGAATAATGAAAGCTTCTCTCTTTAGGCTTCTAAATCAATAACTAGTAAAACTGTCATAATGCCTATACGATTGTGACAATAGAATATAAAGGTAACCCATAGCATACCCCAACCATAAGAACACAATAGTAAATAACTAATGACAAATGGTTAAATGTAAAACTCCAAATAAAATAATTATTGGAAAATAATAAAACAACATAAAAATAGCAACTATTCATAAGTACTTGGCTAACGCCACAGTGCTCCATGTCATCTGCAATAAGTTGGCACCACCTTATCATATCCTATTTAAAGTTGCAAAATGATAACAATGGTTCAAGTATTATTAAGTGTGCAGTTACACATACGAGATAGCTCGTGTTTGTAACCTATACGGAAATGCTAATTCCCCTTAATACAAGGACTATGCAATTTACTCTAATGTGTCTTTTCGATTCTATACCATTTCAAAAAATTTGCCTTCTGATAGAGAAAAAAAGATAGGGAATATGTTTTTTAATAGCCAAACTTATTATTCATTTTACAATTTAGTTTTAATAGGGTCATGATCCCTACAAAAAGTCTTTAAAATTTAATATAATATCTAGTAACTTATGCTCAACAAAGGCTATTTAATTTTATCTTTTTTTTTTTTCAATTCCTTTTCAAACAAAAGAGATGCAGCAAGTTGTAGGTGTAGCTGCAGCTACAGCGTCTCATCTTTATGGGGAAACCAAGCAAACTTGTATCATACATAACGAGGAAAGAAAAGAAGGAAAAAATAGAGGGATTTTCAAAAGGCTGCGTTTTGACCAAGTTAATTATTCGTCAGTTTTAGTGCGACTCATAAAGATAAGTATAGCCAGTGTGAACTTCTCAAAAATGACAAGACTTAATTCTATATTCGTGGATTATGACAACATTAATTAATAATAATTATAATATAGAGTAATGAGACTACTGCAGTGCTGCCATCTAAAGTGACATCTCCAATGCGAATGCTTAAATAAATTATACTTAGGTCGATATTCCAAGATTTTTTTTATTTTTTTTTTTATCTCACTTTCCTGAGAAAATTTATTGAAAGGTTTAACTTAGTTAAGGAGAAGATAAGATCTTGAAGAAGAAGCCGTATCTTTTTAAATTTTTTATTGTTTATTTAGTTGAAATATAATAATGCTATTATTTTATAAAATTAGTTATTGTCAACCAATTAAAAGATGAAATGAGTTCAGTAATTAATTATGACAAATAGAGGTAAAACACCGGTATATAAAACGTCAAAAATAAAAATATAAGTACATATTATGTAAGTAAAATGGAACGTAGCCTTTAATACGAGTACCAGTTTTACTTACATTAGAATACTAATTAAGGAAGCAAGTCCTCATTGAGATGTCCATCGACAGAGCTGGAGTAGCAGCAGTCTATCTGCCAACAAAATGGTAACCGATGTTAAGATAGCCGATGTCATCATATGCTAGGTAAGATTGATATATAAATGAATTGGATTAAAATTATCACTGACACATATACCACTTTGAATTAGTGGTTCAATTCGTAAAACTAAAGATATATATAATATATTTATGTATTAAAGATTATTTCAATTAAAATTTTAGAACAAAAAAATTAATATAAAAAAACCCCAACTCCACATTTATAACTTCTCATTCACAATATCCTATTCTATATAAATAAATATTTATTTATACTCATTGAAATAAAATAAAATAAAAATACCGTTTCACTAATTACCTAAACCGGCCTAAAACCGTTCCCTAGGTATATATGTATGTATGTATGTATGTATGTATGTATGTATGTATATATGTATGTATGTGTATGTATGTATGTATGTATGTATGTATGTGTACATAGAAAAGCCAATCTCACGTTGGTTTTGTTCTGCTACCGAGTCTCGCTTTTCATGGAGGACAAATTCAGATGAGGACATCACCCCTTCCGATGGCATTTCTTATTTAGGGGTTGGTATAAGAAAATACTGGCTTGTGATCCCCACTCACGTTGTCTATCTATGTTTAGTTGTTTCTTGTGAATATCAAATCATAAAATATTTCAAAAATTTCAATAATATTTTCTTGGATAAATAAAATTTAAGTAACGCCATTCGTGTGTTGCTGATCGTGTACTACTTAATTAAGTATACACAATTTGGGTGAATCGTAAATAACATTATTTATGTTTGCGCTGTATGCCTTTGTGCTTCTTATTTTTGAAACGTGCTCTTAGCTCAGAAATCATTAGAAGGATCTTCTCCTATTTTTATTAACTTTGATAAAATAACTAAAAGAGTTATTATAAGTATTTTTATTAGTGTGAAAAGGCAAAATAATCCTGTAAGTTACAAAAATGCACCATTTTTTAAGATTTCGAGGTTTTTAAATATTTAATTTCAAATATAAGGAACTTATTGCATATTGAAAAAAATAAAAATAAAAATAAAGGATGGATTTATAATTTACTCTAATAATTTCGGTATCTCATTAGATTGCATTATTTTTTTAAAAATAATCCATGGAATCTGTCCTTGCATGGAAATAAATTTTTCCAATTCCATTGGAGCTATCTCACTAAAAGAACCTCAAAAAAGAATTTTCATAAATGTGCGCCCAAAAAATATACATATACTTTCACCAAAATGTAACATCAGAACGTTTTTTAATTTATCCACACAAAGTATTACGTTGGATTAAATAAAGTATTTTGAAGGATTAAATATAATTTGACAAATTATTGCTAGGCTTATACTTGCATTAGGCTTCATGATATGATTTAACGTGATCGATAAAGAAAATAACGTAGAGAAGAGAGATAAAGTTAACACGAAAGAATATCCCCAGCCCCAAGGAAGCTGGATGTATTAGGGTAGAAAAATCATGAATAATCTTATAAGTCTAATGCACCTTGTATATAATATAAAACCCCATCAGTGCTATTTATATAATTCTTAATATGAGTAGCAAATAAATCATCACGGAATAAAACAATTAAATAACGCTCCACTGTACGCGAGGTTCGATGGATAGAACCTTCACTTTACATTTGGCAAACGTCAAGAAATGCTTTAATAATAGTAATATATCACAAAAATATGAATAAAATTTTAATAATAAAAATATAAATTAATATTAACAAAATAAATACCTTTATTATGTCTAGTTTATGGATCTAACTCATATAAACTTATAACTATTGTGCATTAATGATAATATACATAAAAAAAAAATGAAAAAGAGGAATAAAGAAACCCTTCTGATGAAAGGAATCTGAGACGAAGAGGGAATTGGTTCAAGATGGGCGGCTAGTAAATCAATTAGTCAAACCAATTGGAATTGCGACTGCGGCGCAGTTGCGAGCTGAGGAAAAGCACTTGCGGGCCTGCGGCTTCCGTAGAAAAGGAATTATCGAGATTACACGAAAATTTGAATAGAAGAAAAGGACAAAATTAGCATGTCATTAAGTACTTTTTGAGGATGAGGAGTTTCGTCTTTAATTTCATATTTACGAAGCGATTTCAGATCCATAATGAAATGGTCTATCAAATCTAGATTGTGATAAAATAATTAGTCATTGAATTTGTTGCACGGAGCTTTAGAAGATCATTATTTTCGTGGTTTTTCAATCTCTCTCAGTTATTTAAGTTGGATTTATGTTTTCACAATTTTACGAATTATTTTATATTAAGATTCTATTCATATTCACCATCCATTAGTGTATCTAATAGAAAAATATTTTTTAAACTCAAATCTAAGTATTTATTAGTTCTTTTTATTTTTAATTTATTATATTCTTAACACGTTACTAATGGGTAGGCGTTAGTGTCACCGAATTATTTTTCCGAACGTCACCGGCTTTGAGATTTGGTCGATTTCAAAATTTGACCAATCTTCTTTGTTCAACAGAGCTTCAGCTCCGAACTACATCAACCATTTAGTTGGTCTGTATCGGGATTTAACATCTCGGACCACATACCCGTATTCTCGTATAAATCAACGTTTTCGATTTTACTTAAACAAAAATCAATTCCTAAAGAAAAGTAATAGGGTTCTGGGGGAAAGGTTGAATGTCAATTCATTTGGATGCTTGTTGTTCAAAATTGATATGTAGTTTGTTTCTGGTGTTCTCTAATTACAAAAGTATAATTAGATGTAAAGGTAATACTCAAAGTTATCTCGTATTACATTTTTCCCAATTGAATTTAATCTCTAAAATTAGTCGATTTTTAAGATTGATCTTGATAAATTTGATTAAGTTTTGTTAGCTTAATGTTAATTGATTTTTTATTTTGATTTGATTTTGCTTAAAATGAATCAAAATAAAATATAAATATAAAAAAAATTTGTCCTAAATGAGAGAACAAGAAGATGACGATGGGTGGTGCCATGCATCATGTATTCAATGACGCATTTAGCCATGTTAGGATCCTCATATCTATCTAACATATTACATCTTATCACGAATTCGTTACATTATTTTTTACTTGAATTATTTAATATAATGTTTGTTATCTATTTTAATTATTTAAAAATGAGCAAACGTCACTTTTAATACATTACTCTTTACTCATTTTTATAATTAATCTACCCGAAGTTTTAAAGTATTGATTTACTACCACAAACATTTCAAGGTCATTTATAATTCTTAGACTTTACGTAGTAAAATACAAAAACGATAATGTTTAAGTAGTTAATTGCTAGTATGAACAAAATTCAATAGTGAATTTGAATAAACAGACAAAACTTGGTTACTAAATTGACACTTTTAAGTTTTATCTAATAAATTGAAAAAATAGATAAAAAATTTTAGGTATCAAATAAGATATTTACTCTATAAATGTAGCATCATCTACTTAAGCTTTGACCCCAAACATTTAGTATTTTTGTGATTTTCCTCATAAAAATTAAATCTAAATACACAATGTAAAATTGTATTCTCTTCTACCAAGAGAACATTATAAAAATAAATTATTAGAGTATGTGTATATATATGTATAGGTCCTACACACATACACACATGAATCTACAGGAGAATCATTCCTTCTTATCTATATGATTCCTCCAATTACTCTAAAATAATTGCAGTTTAATGTGGAACTTAGATTTTTTTCTCTTTTTTTTTTGTTTTCTTTTTCCTAAGGAGGAACTCGGATTTAGATATTGCTTAATTTAAGCCTAAAGCATGCATAAAATGTCCAATATTTGATTGTAAAAATTAAACTCAACAAGACAAGTATAAAAAGGACTGAACAGTATAAGCTTATTGTATAACGTTTGATTTGTACAGTACTAAATATAAAATTTATATTAAAAAATTAATTATTTAGATGATAAAAAAATTATAATATTTAATAAAAATAATATTAATTAACTTAATTTTATAACATGGATAGGTATTTTTTAGAATGAAAAAATATTTTTTGTTTTTATCAAATGAATTTAATTTTTTATCACGTATAGATTGGACAAAATTTGAGTCTTTTATTTAGTCCATCAGTTTAATTTTTGTTTAATTACCAAGTAAAATTACAAACCAAACATGAGAGAAAATTTTTTGTCCAACTAGTACTAAAAAAATTACGCAACTAAACGATACTTAAATGACCAATGATAATGAAAAACATAGAATGTAACTAATTTTTTGGTATTTATCTGCATCTACTATTTATAATTATCAAATAAATAAGATATGTAAATCAAAGTTGCTAGAATTGAGTTGGCAAACATTTATAAGGAAGGATTGAGTTCCGATGTAATATACAAATACCTATAAAATTTATATAAAAAAGATACGTACGAGTTATTTTAAGCTCAATACCAAAACAAATAATATAAAATATTTTGACTCCATCCTTTTTCATAATATCTTAGTTATATCTCTCTTTTTCCCTCCTATGTCTTTCTTTTCCTTATATTTCAACCATTCTTATCACGACTCTTATATTCTCTAAGCATATTGTTCAAATTTGATCAAATATACCCTCAAAATAATTGTTTTTATTAAGGAAATTAAGTGAATCGCAACATGAATAAGTTCCACTATGGTTTCTTAATGAGTTTTTGGATCAAAACCTTCAATTGGTTCTTTTCAATGGATTTATAAGGAAGTGAATTTTGTGTGTGTTTTTTGTCCACTTTGCGAGTTCTTGTATGGGTGTGTTGTAGATTCTGCTTTCGTTTACATAATTATGCTCTTTTGTAATCTTGTAGAGTTTTTTTTTTTTCTTTTTTAAGATTCTAGAATGAGAATCATGTAAATTGAAAACAGAATGGGGATGTTGATCTCTATGTTGATTGTACAATCTAGAGTTCAATTGACTTAAGTTAGAATATAGACTATAAGTTCTATCAAGTCACTAAGAAAATCATGGTGAAATCAAATATACTATAGAAGAGTTTCTAAGAAAAGATTTTTATGAAAAGAACTCCATTGTAAAGAAGTTTCATGAAAAGAGTTTGATTTATTTAAGTGGAAGTTTTCATAAAGAAAAGTGCTTTGGGATGTGATTAATAGAATGAAGTGCCTTTGAATGAATATAAATAAATAAATATCTATAATAATAATAATAATGGAACGAAGTCGAAAGGAGTAAACACTTAGATGGTTCCTAAGATTAGAACGTAAATAATCAAATAAACTTACTTTGCTATAGGTATTGATGTAGGTACTATAAAGTATAGCTTTTTGAAGTTTTCAAAAGATTTTTTATTAAACTGTTAAGATTTAGTTTTTTTAAGTATTGATAAGTCGTATCCTTATATGTATATATTGTATCAAGTATTGAAAATTCACTTGAATAATTAGTATCAATTACTCAAGAATTAGGTACGGGATACCTGCTTGTTGCTTATATGTGTTGTAAGCTCTAAAGTTAAGATAAGAGACCGTAAGATTGAACTTAGAGTACAAGATTTAGAGTAATCGGTTAAAGAATTCGATTAAATCCGAATTATAAACTATAAAGAGAAATATTAGTAAAAATGACCCCGTAAACTTGAATTTAAGAAAATAAGTAATAAAATAGGAGATTACAAAATTTTCAAATTTTAAGTATAATAATTGTTAATCATCGAAAAGGCGAAAAGTGTAATCTAATAACTAATAAATTACTAGATATAGATTATATGTATACTAAAAATCATAGAATGACCTAAATAATAATTAGTAATGTTCATATGTACCCTACATGTAATTATGTGTAGGAAAAAATACGCGAAATTTCTTAAATTGGCCAAAAACTTAGTAAATAGTTAAAGAAAATTATTAAATTAATTAAGAAAAATCATAAAAAAATTAGAAGGGTGTGAAATGATGCAAATCTGGTTGTGGCAAGTCAAGAAAAAAAGAAGAAAAATTATCCAATTAGAATTAAGTAATAAAAAATCCAAAAATTAAGTAAATGAGGCAATGTTATGTCTAATTAATGCATATTAATTATAAAAAACATCTATAAATAGGAAAAAAATTCAAAGAACTCCTTTGGACAGTTAGAGATTAGAGAAAAATAGACAGATCCGAAAATTCAAGAGAAAAACTAGAAAAAAGAAAAAGAAAAGAAAAACTGTGCAGTTAAGGCTAATGAACCAAACCCACATACCACCACCATCTGGGATCGAGCCACCACCATCTGAGATCGAGCCACCACTACCACCTTACGCTAGACCCACCGTTTGGACCGGCCGACACACTTGGACCGGTGTTGGAAGGCCAAAAACCATCTAACCAGATGAGTCTCTAATCGGTTCCAATTTAGTTTAATTTCTTAAAATTAGTTATTTTGCCCATAAAATTATAAAACTTGTTATTCTGAGGTTTTATTGTATGTAGATTTAGGGAAAAATAGTGATTTAGTTTAATCACGTTTGAAAATATAGAATTCTTAACAAATTAAGCAAAACCGAACATGATTAGAATTAGAAATAAATAGACTTAGGAGTATAGTTTGGAGTTCAAAATTTTTTTGTAGAATGCCTAAGGGATATAGAGCAGTGCTATGAAGCCATTTTTTAAAAATTAATTTTCGAAAATTTTAAGTTAATTTTTAGTCCTAAAATGATGGAAAAATTGGGTAATTTTGGGTTTATTGGATGATTAAGATACTAATTACTAATTTAGATAGTAATTAGATGTTTAGGGATGTTAATCTCTGATGTGGAAACATAATCTTAGCCTTTGGAATATTAAGTATAAGTAATGAAGGCATTATGTGCTAATTATAGAAAATTAAGAATATTAAAAAAATTAGGTTTAATTAGATAATATAATAATAGAAATCAGAATATAATAAATTTGAAATAAAATTTAATTTTAAGTAATTGTATAAAAAAGTGTAAGATTTTCTCATATCGGGAATAAATCTAGTATCCCAATTAAGATTAGCGTGTACCAAATAGTTGAGAATCCTAAATTTAGACCAAATGCGATATTAGAATACTCAAGCTTAATGTGATTGTTTTCACATTAGGATTCGAGCATATTTAAGATTTCAGAATCAAAACTAGGAACCGAACCTCGAAATAGGGTAGAATGAATCATTAGTAAATAAAAGTTATATCATAACTTAGAATGTGAATCATTAAAGTATAAGAACTTAAAAGACCTATTGGCATTATAGGATATTCAGAGACGGATTGGCTTATAATCGAGTGATCGGGCAACTGAGAAATTCCAAGTAAGTTGGGTTATTACTTACTATATTAGAATGCTATTTTATGATACTCAGAGACTTAGGATTATATATGATTGTGATTGTAAGTAGTCTACACATGTGTTTGATATGTCTGAATGCGTGTTGAATTTGTAATGTGAGTGATTTTGTAATTGATTGAATTGATGTGAAATTGTTTGAACACCTTAAATGAAATTTAATCTTATTTGACTCTAATGACCAAAAATGTTATGCATTGCAACCTGTTAGGGGATCATAGGATTCTCCAACTAAATACCGATCCTTTCGAAAGGGATAGCGCAGGATTGCAAAATGGTCCCTTCTTCATCCTTAGTCAAACTAAGTGACAGGAGAGTAGATCGCGACAAGGGTGAAGTCAATGGTTTAAAGGTAGTTGCAAGAGAAGCAAGGTCTCCATTGCAAGAGAAGCAAGGTCTCCATTGCATAAGCCTGAGTTTGAATGTAAGCTGCTGCATAACATGGAAACTCCTCAACTTAGATTGGAGCGGGTAAGATTTCTCTAATTTCACAACGGGCCAGATTACGTTGTGTAATGGCACTTGATTGTTGCATTGCACAAAAATAATTGCTTGATAATCTTGTTTGTGTTTGTATGCATTCACGAGTCTCCAATTCAACTTACTGAGCTGTAGTTGCTCATACCCCTATAGATCATTTTGCAAGTCTTGATCTTTGAATACTTCAAGTATTCTGCCGTTTTACAATTATCCATAGGTTAGTCCTTTTGAAACCAGGAGTGTGAGGAGCAATTTACTTAGTAATGATGTGTAGCGAGAATGTCCTTCATAGTTTGAGGATGAAAGACTGATAATTATTATGTAAATTAATGAACTGTTGTGTATATGTAGAAATTTCCTAGGAAATTCTGTGGACTTTACATATAATTATATAAGTTTATTTAACATTTGTGAACCTTACTTTATTTGACTGTTTACTTCAAAGCGAGGAGTTGTCAACGTCTTGTGTAGATTATGTTTATGGTAGGTACTGTAAGGCCAGTTACTATCATAGAATGGTTTATACGGCGGGACTGTTGCGACTCTATGACTTTGGGGCGTAACATGTGTTAAGCTAGTAATTAAATGAATCTAATTAACTATTCGGCCTTAATTAAATATGTGATGCGTGTACTTGGCTTAACCTAAGGGTTTGTAGTGGCAGATCCATAAGGGATACTTGTTAATCAGTACGTGGCATTATCGTTAGTGAAGTTACATTTCAGCATGACGCTGGTAGATTTAGAGATTCATAGTTGTTAGGGCCTAAGTCATTGTTCTCAACATTGTAATATGTTGAGATGGAAATTTGATTGAAATAGATGATGTTTAAAAGGTGTTTGTCATTTTGAATTTGTGCAAAGTTCCAGTTTTCTTTTTTTTTAATTGAGTATAGAAATTACTTAATTCGTTGAAGATAAACATGGTTGTTTGAAACCTTCTATCGATAGTAGTCTTGTGCAAACTCCATCAGTGTGATGGTAAATTTTTACTGTGTCTTTTTTTTTTTTTTGGCATTTTAAGCTTCATTGAAATAAAAAAAAAAAAAGCTTTCCTAAATTATTTATTTTAGGTAATTTCTTTCGCTATGTACCTAATAATTTAGGAATTAGACATTTGCAAATAGAAAAATTGTTTAGATTTTATGTGCTATTCATAGGGTATAACAAAGCATCGAATGAATAGTGGTTTACTTTTGAATTTTTAATTCATGTTTGGGCCTTTACTGCTACTTCGTTTTTTAAATTTTTTTTTTTTTTGTTTGTCAGTGGTATTGTGGGGTACTGGGTTTGACGAAACACCGTTCGCGTTGGATTTTAGACGCGATTTTATCCTTCATAACTACTTTCAAAATCCGTGTTATGAATATATACAAACAAATATACTATATCTTTTAAATAGTGATAATGAAGGTGTTGATTTGTTTACAACTAAACTAAATACGTTGTTGTTCCAACCCTTAGAATCTTCGGTACTTTTGTGATCAGTTTTGAAATTATTGCTTTTTCTGAGAACTACTTCAAAATTATTAAAAATAAAATAAGAAATTGGATTAGAAATAGTGTTGCATCCCTTGACAAATCGGGTTATGTTTTATAAGCATATTTATAATGTAGAAAAATAAAATAAGAAATATCTGCCATATAATTCTTTTTTCTTAAATGCTAAATCTTTATTGAAAAATAGTTGATATTCGTATAAATTAATGAGTCATTCCTTGTTATCATATATACTTAATTATTGTTTATGTTTACTCCTATTGTTTTTGTTTAACCACTAGTTATTTAGTCAATTATTTGACTTTAATTTGTAAAGATGGATTTTATTTTATGGATTTTCTTTTTAGTCTTGATAATGTCTATATTTATAGATTTAGTAATTTTATTAGCATTTCGGGAGTTCCTTGCAGGATATTGAGATGAGTGGGGACTGGAAATGTTTGTTAGGACAAAGTCAACAAGGAAAAAATGATTCCAACACACACATCTGCATTTCAACGATTACACTCAACTTGCATTTGTCTTTCTTTGATTAGCAGTACCTTTTCTCAATGCATTCGGTAGCTTGTTGGATCTTAAAGATTTGGCCAATAAATCATTGTTCAGTGAGGAATTAATATGATTTATGCCACAGTATTGGCTGAAGTTGTGGTTTCTTGATGACAAATAAAAGCTTCATCAGCATCCATATTTACCGGCAGTGGTAGCGTTGGACGAAATGTAAAATTTATTGTTTTCTTTAAGATAAAATAAATTTTCCTCTCTCTTATTTACTTTTCTCTCTTTTAATTTTTGCATAAGGTAAAATCGAAGTTGCTTCCTTTTTTTTTTATATTTCAAATGTTCCTTTTTTTTTTGCTAATATATCAATTTGTAATTTGTAATTTTTACTTATGTCGTGGAATACTTTTCACTTCTTAATTATTCACCCATGACATGTGTTATTAACTTACAAATATTTTCTATAAATTCTTATGCATCGGTATCTAGTGTATTAGATAGATAATTATTGAAGTTTATGGTATAAATACAGGGCTCATAGTTATTTTAGAGATTTTTCTTTGAAAACAAATTTCGACCTAAATACATTTACCAATGAAGAACTGTAATTTTAATTATTTTATTGGCTGCACACAATGGATTCGATGCGCTGTTGTGGACTTCATATATTTTCCTTCCTCGATTGCTTCTTCTTCTTTTTTATTATGTTAATAAATAGGTTTACACCATTACTACTTTTTTTACATTATTTTGTATAATTTCATATTGTTCTTCTTCTTCTTCCTTTTTTTTTTAATCCTTAAACCATCGGTTATGTATATGGTTTGATTAAGTAATTTTGCTATGTTTTGAATTTGATTATCTTGTATATTCTATTATATAGTTTGATTAAGTAAATTTTATTATATTAGTGTATTTAATTTTGCACACTTATTGTAGGTGTGTATTTGCTAATAATAAAATATATTCTTTTATATTGAATTTAAGAAATTAACCTTTATATTTTCATTACATAGTTTCTTAAACAGTATTTTAACTAGACGAAAGGGTGTTACTGTAAAATAATCTTAGAACCACTTGAATTCAAGTAGGCTTTTGAATTTTATTTTATTTTGTGTTCTAATTTTGTACATGTATTATTTTTGGTGTTCTTTAGATTATAGGATTAAAGAATTTTTTTTTAATCTTAATAAGTGATATAAGAGCTTTCATGTGTAAAATTAAAGTCTTAGAGATTATTTTCATCGTTAAGATTTTAGAATATTTGTACAAGATGTTTTTTTTTTCTAATTTCAAAAGTTAGGGTTAAGGAATTAAACCGTTTATATGTGGTATTTTTCTTCTTGTAAAAGGTTGAGGTTCATCGTGGATGTCATTATCAATTTTGTATTGTGTTTGATTTGACCTTGAAACTATTTTTTTTTTTTTTTTGCTTTGTTTGACGTCAAACAATTTGTTGTTTTCGATGGCTGATTTGATCCGTTCATACATTGGTTGTCGTGACCGATTATCGTTTCGTCATGATCGTACATGCCATTGCCAATGGAATTGCTAATGCCTGTCTTTTGGTTTCCAATAGCTTTATTAGTTCAGTTGTTTTGGGCATCGAAAAAATATCATGGCATGAAATGCTGACATTTCAAAAGATCTTGTATGATATGTCCATTTCATGAAATATAAATTTTATAAGTAATAAAATATATATTATTTTATTTTATTAGATTTATAAATAATTTAAAAATATATATAATATAATTTTAATAATTAAATTGTCTTAAATTCATTTTTTTTTAACTAATCCTAAAATAACAAGTGGTAATGGTAGTTGGCAACGGTAGGGGCGATAGCGGCGGCGACGGCGGCGATGACGATGATAGTGGTGGTGGTAATAATAGTGGTAAGGAATCGTGATTCCTTAATTAAATTGAGGAATTTCTATTATTTCATAATTACGATTCTGTAATAAAAAACTAAGTAAATATGGTGATGGTAAAATAATGAGGGAATGGAATTCCAATTCTATGAAGTGAACATGCCGGTAATGATTACGTCTCATTTTATAAATTTTAAATTGTTCTGATTTTGGATTGTGTCTTGCATGAATCCAATATTTGCCTCATTATTAAGGTTAAAACAAAACCGTTGAGAGACTAATACAAGTACCAAGGTGTCAGAGTCCTTTTTTTTGTAAGATACTTATACTAATAAGGAGCTATTTTTTTGTACATATTGTAACATAAAAGGAGACTTTATTTTTATGTAGATAGAGCCTTACTATTATTAGAAATTTTCACTTTTAGAAAGTGATACCATTTCACCAGTTTTAATGTCTCCTCTTACTAGACCCAATAATGTTCGTAAAACTCTTTATGGGTATATGAGTACTCTTCTGAATTGAAGCTCTTACTCACTACGTTGGTTGATCACGACCAGCGGCATCTGTTACATACACTATACCCCCGTTTATAAATATTGTAGCCTTGTATTACTGTCAGAATTAATAAAAGTGTACTATTCCTTTTTCCATTTGTGCTTGTATCCCTTATAATCTGTTGGCTTTCTTCCTTAATTCTGTTGCTTACAGGTTTAGGCCTTGTTGGCTAGTGTTGCGTGCGAGTTAAACTTGCTTACTACTGCAGAGGTAGGATAGTAAGTGCCGCACGATTTATTTATGTGCTAAAGAAAGTCTCAAACCGTAACAGTTGGTATCAGAGCCCAGGTTATTCTAGCAGGAACGACCATGACACGACAAGAGGAAGTGAACAAGAGGCTAGATGGCCTTGAGGAAATCCTCAGGGGAGTGTCTAAGTGGATAGATGATTTGATCGCATTGTTAGTAAGAGTAGCTAAAGTTGAGACCAATCATCAGGAGATGAATGCTAAGATGACTAAGATGGTTGAGAATTTTGGTGTTACAATGCAAACCTTCAGGGAGGAAATGCACATAATGACCGATGAGGCAAGACAATACTTGGAGACTCGAGTAGAAGACGTAAGAAGACAAGTTATTACTTGTGCCTCAATTCAGATTGTTGAAGATTTACGGGCACAAATAGCTATTTTAACTCAGGCTGTAGGAAATGTTCTTATCCTTGCCTCCGTTCATGTTCCTGTTCATACAGGACATCTAAAGATGCTTGAACCCAAGGCATTCATTGGTGTGAGGGATGCCAAGTTGTTGGAGAACTTTCTATTTGATATGGAGCAGTCCTTCGCTGCTGTAGGGAAAAATGGTGAGAGATCAAAGGTCATCATGACTACAATGTACTTAACTGGTGATGTTAAACTGTGGTGGCACACCAAATATGAGGATATTCAAAATGGCAATGCTCATGTAGATACATGGGTCGAGTTGAAAGTTAAGTTACAGACTTAGTTTTTCCCTGAGAATGTTGAGTACAATGCCCGAAAGAAGTTGAGGGAACTTCGATAGGGTGATGACATTACAAAGTATGTCTGTGAGTTTTCGGCATTGATGTTGGACATTAAGAGCATGGCTGAAGATAATAAGTTATTCTATTTCCTAGAAGGACTGAAGCCTTATGCTAGGAATGAGTTACAAAAGCAACGAGTTACTAACTTAGCTACAGCATAGGCAGCAGTTGAGCGCTTGACTGACTACACTTATGATAATAAAGGGAAGAATGTGTCGATAGGATACGAGGGTAGAAAGTCGGTTAAGTTGGGCAAACCCAAGAGTGGGGGAACCCTAAGTTCAAGTAGCAGCAGTAGTAATACTGGAGAGAGTCAAAGGAAATCCTATAACTCTCACCAGTCTGAAAAGAGTAGGGCAACCAATGGAGGTAAGAAGCCCTCATTCTCGTGTTTCTTGTGTAATGGCTCACACAAAGTAACCGAGTGTCCACATAGGTCCACATAGGGCAGCACTCAATGCTATGGCACAAAAAGTAGAGAGTGTCTGCCAAGATGATGAGTCGGGGAGTGATGGAGAGGATCAACCCCGAATGGGCGCATTACACATGTTGTCAGTTGTTGGAAAGAGTTCCTCGGTGCGACGTAAGCCCAAGAACAATAATGAGTTGATGTGTGTCCAGTTGAACATCAATGGCAATAGTACCAGTGTAATGGTAGACTCTGGTGCTACACACAATTTCATTGATGTGCCTGAGGTGGAAAGGTTGGGGTTAGTGCTTGCTGAAGACACTAGCTAGATTAAAGCTGTTAACTACAAGGCCCGCCTCGTCTGAGGAGTTGCAAGAGAAGTGAAAGTGAGGGTTAGAGATTGGAGTGGAAATCTCAACTTCACAGTTGTTCCATTGGATGACTTCAGCATAGTCCTTGGAATAGATTAGTTTAAAGGAACAGGGAGAACAATAATGGCAAGGAATGGAAGAATATTGGGGCTATGATGTTGTCAGTGCTCCAATTCAAGAGAGGCCTCAAACATCAAGAGCTAACTTTCTTGGCTTTTCTTATAGAGAAAGAGGAAGCAAGAAAGACAGAGATATTAGAGGAAATAGAGAGGATCATAAAGGATTACGATTATGTGATGCTTAATAAGCTCCCTAAGGAATTACCTCCCAGAAGGTCAGTGGACCATGAGATTGAGTTGATTCCTAGTGCCAAACCACTCGCTAGAGCTCCTTACAGAATGTCGCTTCTCGAACTTGCCGAATTGAAGAAGCAATTGGATGAATTGTTAGAGGCAAGCTTCATTCGACCCTCAAAAGCATCATACAGGGCTCCTGTTCTATTTCAAAAGAAGCAGGATAAGAGTTTAAGATTATGTATTGACTACCGGGCTCTAAATAAGCTGACGGTGAATAATCATTACCCAATTCCTCTAATTGCTGATCTGTTTGATCAATTGAGTGGGGCTAAGTATTTTACAAAACTGGATCTTCGCTCAGGCTATCATCAGGTTCGCATTGCTGAGGGGGATGAGCCTAAAACGACGTGTGTAACCTGGTATAGCGCTTATGAGTTCTTAGTGATGCCCTTCGGTCTTACTAATGCTCCTACAACATTTTGTACCTTAATGAATAATGTATTTCATGAATATCTTAACAAATTTGTATTCGTCTATCTAGACGACATTGTTCTGTATAGCAGGACATTATAGGACCATATGAAGCACTTACAAATGGTTTTCAAGAAGCTGCAGGAGAATCATTTGTATGTAAAATGTGAGAAATGTGCCTTTGCCCAGAAGTGCATCAACTTCCTTGGTCATGTTGTTGAAAAAGGGTGGATCCAAATGGATATGGCTAAGGTGGAAGCAATCAGGCAATGGCTAGTGCTTAAAAGTGTAATGGAGTTGCGATCTTTCCTTGGACTCACAAATTACTATAGAAGATTCGTTGAGAGATATTCCTGTCGGGTTACACCCCTCACAGATCTATTGAAGAAAGACCAAGCATGGTCATGGGATGGGATATGTCAGAGTGCCTTCGAGGAGTTGAAGCGTGTAGTGATGAAGGAGTTAGTCCTCGCACTTCCTGACTTTTCTAAGCCTTTTGAAGTCCATACGGATGCCTCAGACATTGCATTTGGTGGAGTGTTGTTGCAAGAGGGTCATCAAGTGGCATATGAGAGTAGGAAGCTGAATCAAACAAAGCGCAAGTACTCAACCCAAGAGAAGGAGTTACTTGCAATTGTTCACTGTCTAAGGACCTCGAAACACTATTTACTAGGATCTAAGTTTCTAGTGAAGATAGACAATTCTGCTGCTAGCCATATATTGACTCAACCAAAGCTTTTAGCCAAACAAGCTAGATGGCAAGAGTTTCTTGCAGAGTTTGATATGGAGATTGTGTACCACAGTAGACGGACTAATTAGGTGGCATATGCTTTAAGTAGACGAGCTGATTTAGCATCCTTAACACAGATTGCATACTAGTTGGCAAGTCAAATCTCGACTTCAATTCAAGAGCAGATCAAGCAACACATAAGTCAAGACCTATTGGCCAAAAATCTCAAGCAGTTGGTTGAAGAAGGGAAGACGTACAGATTTTGGGTAAAAGGCGACCTCATTTACACAAAGGGGCACTGATTGTATGTCTCGAAGGTGGGTAACTTGAGAAGGGCACTCATGAGAGAGTGCCATGATACTTTGTGAGCTGGACATCCAGACTGACAGAGGACATGGAGCTTGTTGAAGCAGGGCTATTACTGGCCGGATATAAAGAAGGATGTGATGACTTATACGAAGACTTGCTTAATCTGTCAGTAGGACAAAGTTGAGAGGCAGAAGGTGATAGGCCTCTTGGAGCCACTTCTTGTGCCCTCTCGCCCATGGGAGAGCGTCTCCATGGACTTTATCAATTCCCTATCAAAAGTGGGGGAGCACTTATCTGTTTTTGTTGTTGTTGACGAGTTCTGTAAGTATGTCACCTTCATTCCTACTACGAAGAGTTCAAGCGCAGTAGAGACAGCCTAGCTTTTCTTTAAGTATGTGGTGAAATCCTGGGGTATACTCCAAAATATTATGAGTGATAAGGAAGCCAGGTTTACAGGGAAGTTTTGGACAGAGTTGTTCCAACTCCTGGGCTCCGAGCTGAACATGAGCTCCAGTTACCATCTGCAGAGTGACGGACAGATAGAGAGATTCAATGGGTTACTGGAGGAATACCTTCGGCACTTTGTCAATGCCAACCAGAAGAATTGGCTTGACTTGCTGGATATTGCTCAGTTCTGTTTCAACATTCAGCGGAGCTTTTCCTCCAATAAGAGCTCTATAGAAATCATTACGGGTCAGCAACCACTGTTACCCCACACAGTAGTAGCACCATACACCGGGAGATGCTCAAGAGCTTATCAATTCACTAGGGATTGGAAGCAGAGTTGAGAAGTAGCAAAAGCGTACCTTGAAAAGGCTTCTAAGAGAATGAAGAAATGGGCAGATCAGAACTGCTGACCTAGAGAGTTCAATGTTAAAGATCAGTTTCTCATGAAGCTTCTTCCAGAACAAGTCAGATCATTGAGGAACAAGGATAGAAGATCGATCCAAAAATAAATTGGTCTAATTCCTATCATATCGAAGATTGGAAGAGTAGCTTACAAGGTCGAGCCTCCTGCGTAGTTGAAGGTCCATCCAGTTTTTCATGTCAGCGTCTTGAAGCCATATTATCCAGATATAGAAGACCCATCTTGCAATGTGTTCAAGTGGTCACACGTCAAGATCAAGTTCAACTTAAGTCAAGCCGTGGAAGACATCATTGCAGA
The DNA here is from genome assembly GCA_024138005.1 of Lumnitzera racemosa. NCBI lineage: Eukaryota > Viridiplantae > Streptophyta > Magnoliopsida > Myrtales > Combretaceae > Lumnitzera > Lumnitzera racemosa. The sequence continues at coordinate 65,947,002 of JAMXBC010000011.1, forward strand.
GCGAAAAGTCAGAGATCCCTCCATTGGAGAATACATAACATGATATTTAAAAAATCTAGATAATTTCAACAATTGATTCTTAAATGAAAGGAAATTAAGAAAGGAGTAAGTAGAGAGAATTCAAATCCAGAAATTTATTGTATTTTTGAGCCTCCTCTTTTGGTTGCTTACCCATCGACTATTTGAGATTAGGTGATAGTAGTTCATTTTCGAAAAAATAGTTCATTCAAGTGTTGTTTTTTTTTTTAATGTCTTCTCGATATTTATGGATTTATTTTTATTGTTTATTATATTATACAAAAACTTATTTTTTATTAAAAAAAGAAAATATTCGATTTTATGAAAAGTTTATCTATTAACTAAAAATATCATTAAAACGTGAGACAGAAGCTCGACAATCCCATTCCTTTAGTAGAAGCTCTAATGACAGTCCTGAGTAGCTTCTTTGTGTGTTCGAAGCGCTAAATATTATTTGACATGGTAAAATTTCCTAAACATGCAAAAATTTCATCAAAACATGTAGAAATGCAATTTTCCACAAGAATATATTAACGTGTAACAAAAGAAGCATACAACCATATTCATATAAAACATGAATGTTTAATTCTATCTTGACATGACCCGATCATGTGAGAGGGTTAAAGAGTTGAACCGAGTTCAACGGAGGTCAAACCAAGGTAAAACATATATAAATCATCTTTTCATTATAGAAAACTAATAAACGTAAAATTACACAACCAAGTCCATAGTTGGTTTAAATCCATCCATTAGACATTAAATTAACACAAAAAATTCACCCTAAATGATATATAGGTCTACATAATCCAAAATCTAAACTAATTTAAAGAACAATATTAGAGTCCTGACATTGTATATCAAAACCTCAAAAAACCACGAGCTTCGCTGACAATTCAAGCTCCAAATTTTAATCAATGTCATTTGATCTTTATCCGATTCAAGAATTTGCATAACATTGATTTGATCTCCAATTTATTATAAGTTCACAGCAGCTTCAATCTCTTTGTCATCTACAAGGAATTAAAAATAATTAATGTTAGGAAAATTTGTATTCTAGACTATACTCATTACATAATAAATAGTTTAGAAATATATAACTAAAACTAAAATTAAAAAGTCAAAACTAAAAGAAAATCTATGAAAGTAAAAACTAAAACCTAATATACTAGCTCTTACTCTAGTCACTATATTTCCTCTGAGGCGTCTGGGCTCTGTTATGCTTTTCCGTTTTTCTTGTTCTGTTTCTAAACATACATGCTTTGGAAATTTTACGTTGTCGTTTTTTATTTCAATGAGACCGATCTCATACTTCATTTCATCATTTATTTTTACTTATTTAAATTTAAATTTATAATTTATTTAATTATTTAAATTAAAAGAATATAAATTAAAAATATAGCGAAGATAATACTGATTTCATAAAATATAAAGATGAAATGGTTGAAATATGCATGCTGTAAATGCGGGTGGGAGAGAGAAATGAGTAAAGCAAACAGAGGGGAGAGAGAAAGTATGTGTGCGAGAGAGAAATGAGTTACGAAAATAAGAGGGGAGAGAGAGAAGATACTGGTGCTTTAAATTAAGTGCGAGAGAGATATGAATAAAGAAAACAAGAGGGAAGAGAGAAACGAGTAAAGAAAATAAGAGGGGAGTGAAAGTAAATACTGGTGCTTTAAATGCGGGCTATGTTTACATTATGTATTACCATAGTGGACTCGAATTTTTCTTATTGGCATTATCTATAATATTTAAGGCAAAGCGTTTTACTGTTTTTAGTGTCTTTATTTATAATATTTAAGGTAAAACCATTTTTAAATCATCAGATAACTAATTTTCGAGTCTTTATAAGCTTAATAAATATTAATTTTATATAACTGTCCAAGCCCATAATTATTAACTTATACATCAATATAGAGATAATGGGAAATTTTTGTCGAGATGATAATTATAAATAACTGTATATTCCAGTATATTCACTCTCCAAAAACTCCCAATTGGTAAGGTTGTGGACTTTAACGGTCCTTTTATGTCACTTTATCTAACCATGCTTGTTTGACTTTAATTTATTGCTTCTCATGCACTACTTTTTTTTTTTTTTTTTGTTATCCCTTCATTCCAAATCTGCAACCACTAAATGTATAAGCAAACATATCTATGCACCTACATTCACTTTAATTATATTAAAGATGTAACCTTCTTATGTTATATCTATATCTCCTAAAAAAAAAATTATATTTAAAATTGAAGAGTTAATTTTCATATAATATAAAATAGAAGTTCCCACTTTTGATATCTTAGATAGTTACATAATTTTTATCTATATTATTAAAATCAAATGACTTTAATAACTACTAGAACTACCAAAAGTTGATATTTTTATTATTTTATATTTTAATTTTAATTATTATTATTCAACAACCTAGATTGCCATATCATCCTTTTAAATTGTGTTCCATCCATCTATATCTTGCAAGTTATTTTTTTCAATCCATAAAACTCACTTTAAATTCATCTTTTAGAATAGCAACTACAAAATAAGTTATTAAAAAAGAAAATAAGTTCTCCCTCCTCTTCTTTACTCTCTTAGATGCTTGAATTAACCCTTCTTTCTTTCTCTCTCTTAGTTGCTAACATTAAAGTAAAAGCAAAGAAATAAAAATCAAATACTGTCATTTATGTTAATTTAATATGTTATAAATTATAAAACAGTTTTATTTTATTTTTTACAAGTAGATAGCCTAATAATAATGAATAGGAATAAAACTTGTTAGTAATAATAGATAAAGACAAAACTATTACACCATGTTGATAAATGTTTCAGAAGATTCTCCACGCATTAATTTCGAAACCTTAAAATTTTATTATTACTTTCACAATACTTATTAGTATTATCAATGTTTTTTTCCTCCATATATACAGCTTCATTTTAGTATTGGTCGGACATCCATACTTGGGTACGCACTCCTTTCCGTATCCAACGATTTTTCTTACGATATAAAATGCTCGATTCTATTATCATAAATCGTTTAGTTTTTAATGGTCTTGAAATGAATCCATTGTTTTTTTCTAGTTGCCTTTTTTTTCTTCCTTTCCTAACGGCAGCACACATAACCATCTATAGGGTTGTGACCCGCACAAGGAGCCTCCATTACTTTGTTCAGTTTAATGGATTGCAATTTCTTGAGAATATCAATTCATTAAAATTGAGAGTTGCGATTCTACACTTCATCCTAAGAATTGTCATTTCAAACTAAAAAGACATTGAATATCACCTTCTTCTTATTCCTCTTCTCTTTATAGAACATATGACCACTATTGCTAGCAACAATGACCACCCACAACCAGTACACCACTATCAACAACCACTTATGAGAGCTTATCCTCCATAAAAAACCACCATACCAACAGGCAATCACACTCATATCATATCCTAAAACGGTAGAGTCATAACAGTCCCATTGTGCAAATTATTTTATGATAAAAGCTGATCTTTCAGTCGTTATTCTAGACTTGATTTATATAGAGTGTTTACGATTAACTCGATTTAAAGTAAATAATTCATAAATAAACTTATTATTTACTTATGAAATTTTGAAAAATACGCATTTTCATTAAAATAATTTGAGTATATTTAGAAGATTTAGTAGTCTAATCATAATCTACTTTAGAAATACATAAATTATTGCTAAAAACTTTAAAAATAGAATCCAAACTTGAAAATATAATTGATTCTCAGATTTTTATCCTCACTCCCTAAAATTCAGCAGTTATTAGCTTTAGAGTAATTATATGACCGCTTATTAGCTAACACTTACAACAACATCTATAAGGATATAAGTAATCAACCGCTCAGTAAGTTGGGATGTAAACTTATAACTATACATCAAATATAAACAGGTTTATCAATCAAATTAGTCAAATGCAATGTATGTATAAGCAAATATAGGCACACAACGTTGTCCGACCGGTCGTGAGATTAGACAAATTACATCTGCTTTAATCTGGGTTAAAGAGTTTCCATTTAATGCTATAACTCACGACTAAACCCAAACTTGTGCAATAGAGACACCGTTCCTCTTACGATTACCTTCGGATAATTGACTTCATCTTTGTTGCGATCTCCTCACCTATCACTTAGTTTGATTAAAGATAAAAAAAAAAGAACCAATTATGCTGTCCAATGCTATCACTTTTGAAAGAGTCGATATTTGGCCGGAGAACCCTATTGTTTCTCCTAATAGGTTACTATATAGGTCCAATTTAGAATTTCAAGTCATATGTTTAATTAGATCCAATTTAAAGTATTCAATAATTTCAAACAAAACACATAAATACCAACCAAAACAGCAAATTATAATCATATCAACAAACTCAGAAACAAGCATGTATAGGCATGTGTACAATCAACTATTTAGCAAATACAACCAAGTATAATTTCAAGTCTCCAAGTACTATAAATTAGTACTTCAAAATATAATAACATATTAATCTCAACTTACCCAAATTCCTTACTAGCTCACTCATGATGCGACTTATATAAGTCATCATCGGTCATTCTTATAATGTAAATGTTGTCTCAGTTTCCACGTAATTATTATAAATTAGTTATATTCTATAACGCTTATTGTAATCTTTAATTTAGGGTTTTAGTGTACTTAATTATTTAAGTTTTTAAGTTAATTATTTAAGTTTTTAAGTCTCTTACGATTATTTTTAATTTAGGCTGGGTTCTGATTCAATTTTAGAACCGATTTCTAAATTAGGTTCTAAGTTAGTTTCTAATTACAATTATACAAGAACCTTTCTGAACCATAATATGAAATTATTCATATTTTAATCAAGTATCATAAATATCGCATTTGATTTCTAACTAGTATTCTAGTTTATACGGTACACCCTAGTCCTCATTTAACTATCGAATTTATTCTCATTGTGAGAAAAAATTATATTTTTTATATAATTATATAAATTTATATTTAATATAAGATTTATTTTATATTAACATTATTATAATATTATTACTTTTGGTATAATATTTCTAATCATTAATATCCTATATTTACATATTATGTACTATTACATAATTTTACTCCAATAACATATCAAATGTATAATTACATCCTAAATAAAAAATGTAAGCCCTAAAGTTCAGCCAAGTAACCGTAGGATTGAACTTAGAATCCAAAGTTTACGGCGATGGGCTAAAGGATTCGATCACACCCAAATTATAAACTATTGAGAGAAATATTAGTAAAAATGACCCTGTAAACTTAAATTTAAGAAAATAAATAGTAAAATAGGATACTATAAAATTTTCAAATTTTAAGCATAATAATTGCTAATTACTGAAAAGGCAAAAAGTGTAATCTAATAACTAATAAACTACTAGAGATAGATTATATGTATACTAAAAATTTTAAAATGACCAAAATAATATTTAGGAATGTTCACGTGTACCCCACATGTATTTACGTGTAGATAAAAATACGCATAATTACCTAAATTGGCTGAAAACTAAGCAAATAATTAAATAAAAATATAAAATAATTATGGAAAAATAAAAAAAAATCAGAAGAGGATAATCTGATGCAAGATCAGGTCGTGGTCAGAAAAAGAAAAATTGGCCAATAAAAATTGAACAACTTAAAAGCCAAAAATCAAGGAAATTGGACAAAGTCTTGTCAAATTAATGCATAATAATTACAAAAATCGTCTATAAATAGCAAGAAAAATTCAGAAGCTCATTTGGACAGATATAAATCAGAAAAAACTAGAGAGAGTTGAAAATTCGAGAGAAAATCCAGAAAATAAAAAAAAATAAGAAAAAATGTGCAGTTAAGGATTTTAAAGGGAACCCACACCAGACGAGGAGCTGAGAGTAAACGGCCACCACCACCACACGGTGGTGGCAGCGCCCAGGCCGGCTGATAAGGCCACGGCGGCCCGCGGTGGCCGGAGCCACCCAAACCGGTGAGTCCAAATTCCAGCTCGATTCTTGTGAAATTTTGTAAAAATAATAAATATAATTAGAAAATTATGAATTTTGTTATTCTGAGATATTTTTGTATGTAGTTTGTAGGAAAAATATTATTTAGATGAAAACATGTTCCGTAATATAGGGTCCTTAAGAAATCATGCAAAACCGAGCACATTTCGGTTTAGAAATAAATGACCTTAGGAGTGTAGTTTGGAGCTCAATTTTTTTTCTGTAGAATACTCATGAGATATAGAACAATTCTATGAAGCCATTTTTTTAAGTTTAATTTTCGAACTTTTTAAGTTAATTTTTAGCCCTAAAATGATGGAAAAATTAGGTAATTTGGAGTTAATTAGGTGATTAGGATATTAATTACTAATTTAGATAGTAATTAGATGTTTAGGGATGTTAATCTCTGATGTGGAAACCTGATCCTAGTGTATGGAGTGTTAAGTATAAGTAATGAAGGTGTTATGTGGTAAATGTAGAAAATTAGGAATATGTAGAATTAAAAATTAATAAATATAGAAAAATTAGGTTTAATTAGATAATAAAATAATGAAAATCAGAACATAACAAATCTGAAACAAAATTCAATTTTAGGTAATTATATGAAAAATGTAAAAATTTCTCACAACATGAGTAAATTCGATACACTAATACAGATTTAAGTGTACCGGATGGAATAAAATGCTGACTAGGGGTAGTAATCGTATTTAGGAGATCGGAAAGTAATGTGATTAATTTCACATTATGGGTTGAAACGGATTTCTAGGGTTGGAATCTAAAACATTACTTAGAAATCGAACTAAAAACCTAATTTAGAAATCGATGCGAAAACCAAACCTGAACCTAACCCCAAACCTAAAATAATTATAAAAGACTTAATACCTAGATAATTAGGTATATTTAACCTTAAACAAAACCTAACAATAAGCGTTATCGGATAAAATGAACTTATAATATTATATGAAATACTGAAACCACGTTCGTGTTATAGGGATGATCAGCGATGGCCTGAGCAAATTGGACCTCGAGTGAGTGAGCGAGGAGTCGAGGTAAGTTGGGATTAATACGATGCTGTATTTTGGGGGCTTAAGATTATGCTTGGTTGTGCTTGTTAGATAGAGAATGTGTGCATGTGCTTGATTATGGGTGGTGCTATGATTCTGTTTGTTGCTCTAGCACATATTGTATGACTTGTATGAAAGGATTGATCACCCTAAACTGGACTTAATTAAATATCCGACCAGTAATCATAATCGGACATGCATGACAACCCGTTAGGGGAACTTAGGACTCTCCGGCCAAATACCGACCCCTTCGGAAGGGATAGCGCAGGATTGCAAAATGGTCCCTTCTTCATCCTTAGTCGAACTAAGTGACAGGAGAGGAGGTCGCGGCGAGGGTGAAGACAGTGGTTCGAAGGTAGTCACGGGAGGAGCAAGGTCTCCATTACACAAGCCTGGCTCGTGAGCTGTTGCATTAACGGCAACTCCTCAACCCGGATTAGAGCGGGCGTAATTTCTCTAATTTCACGACGGGCCGGACAACGTCGTGCGATGGCATTTGCTTGCACATGCATTGCACCTGCATTGCACCTAATAAGTGATTGAAAACCTTGTTGTGTGTATGGTATAGTTTTAAGTCCTCCGTCCTAACTTACTGAGCTGTGGTTGCTCACATCCCTATAGACATCGTGCAGGTGCTGGCTAAGAAGCGGCCACAACAACTCTGAAGCTAGCAACTGCTGGATCCTGGGGAGTGAGGAAAAATATTGAAGAACGAACATATATTTTTAAGGTTTAAGCTTTTACTTTAGAACTTCTCATTTTTTTTAATAATGTAATAACTAGGAAATATATTTCGGAGAAACATTGCAAACGATAATTGTAATCACTAAATTATAGTGAATATATGTATTTCCTCACTTTCTTAGAGGAATGATTTATTTAAATTACAAACTGTTTACTTCAAAGCGGGTTAGTCGTTGACACCTTGTGTAGATCAGGTCTAAGATAGCGGTTGTAAGGCCAACTTCTATCTTAGGGTGGTTTATACGGCGAGGCTGTTACGACTCTGTCGCTTCGGGGCGTGACAAAAAATTATATCTAATTAACCCTAAATTACAAAATTAACTTAAAATATAGCATTTTCTTACATATTTAGTACATATTATGCATAATACATACAACTAATGCCTCAAACTCAAATAAAGCAACAAAAAATATATTATAATTAATAAATTATGGGTGTTATATTATGATCATGAAATTACTAAAATAGTTATATATATATTATTCTCCGGTATATTGATTTTAGGTCCAATTTTGCTAAAATTTAGCTTAAATTAGGTAATTGACCAAATAAAATTATAAAATTCAAATTGAATATTTTCAAAATCATTACTAAGTTTTAGAAGTCATTACAAATTAGATTCATTGAGTAATTTAATTAAAAACTTATTATTTCATTTTATATGAAAAATAAGACAAATTCAACAAAATAATTTTAATAAATATTAAACGTAAAATTTAAAAAAAAATTTTTATTTAAATTAAATATATCATATAAAGAATATGTACACCAAAAATTAGCTCAAAATAATATTATTTACTATTTTTTAAAATTCATACAAAATTCTTTGGAATTAAGCTTGTTTTTAAAGAACCTATATAAGAGCTTCTAATTTTAAAAAATTGGTTTGATATTCTCATTTTACATAAAAAAAATACCTTAGGAAACCAAATTTTATAATTTTTCATACATATTTGATATTTTTACTAAATTAAACGAATTCAGAAGAAAAATCGGCACTCACTAATCGATAAGCTTTCAGCCACCAGTAGTAGCTTCACCATTGTCTACAACTCTAAATGTGGGTTTCAATGTCTGTTGGTGATGGTCGTTAGATATAGGTTCCTTTTATAGGCCCTAAATATATACTGTTTTGTTTAATATTGCTAAATTTGGTTTTTCCTCTTTTCTCTCCTCTCCTTAATTTTTTTTTATGCTAAACTGATCAAATGAGGTTTTGGAAGTGGTTTTTTGAATTTATAGTTGAATTTGGGATTTTTCTTCTAATTTTTCCTTATCAAGTATCCCTTATCTCTTATTTTTTCACTTTTTATTTGGCTTAATTTTATTGGTTTGCTTTTTCTTCTTTAATTCCAACTTTCCACGCCTCATTTTTTAAATTCTCTTCATTTTTCCATATTTTTCTTTAACTTTTTATGAATTTTTTTTAATTATTTAGTTTTATTTTAACATATTTTGGGTATTTTAAGTAGTTTCGCGTATTTTTACCTATATATAAATACATATATGGTACAAATAAATATTTTTAAATATCATTTATGTTATTTTATGATTTTTAGTATGAATATAATTTATCTCTATCAATTCATTAGTTATCGGAATTCGTTTTACGCGTTTTTAATAAATAACGAGAAATTTATATATAATTCAATATTATAACAATTAATTATTTTATTATTTATTTTCCTAAATCCAAACCTACGGGATCACCTTTACTAAAATGCCTAACTTCGTCGTAAAATTTAAGATTAATCTTATTCGATGGCCTTAAATTTTTTGGTTTGAACCTTGAATACTATATTGCAGGGCTTACAACTCATTGACAATCATTACATCTATAAACAAATACCACTAGCAACAATTGTTGAAGAAACCTAAATGCAACCCTCCAAAAGTCATTATGAGCTGTACATCCCAATGTCGATTATATACCCCCTTCTTCTTCCTCCTCCTACTCTTTATAGTACATATAACCACCATAGACCACAATTGTTAGCGATGACCACTAACCACAACCAGTTCACCACCACCACCAACAACCATTGATGAGAGCTTCTTCTCCATTTGTAACCACCATACCAACAGGCAATCACACTTATTGACAATCGTTACACCTATAGATAACCACTACTAGCAACTACTATTGAAGAAACCCAAACACAACCCTCCAAAAGTCATTATGGGCTATACATCCCATTATCAATTATCTATCTATCTTTCTCCCTTCCTAAAAGTAACCCAACAACTCCATTAACAGAGCAACCCCACTAACAACTTGAATAACAACACCAATAGTAATAGTAACTTAAACAACAATAGCACACTAACATAAAACACAGTACAATACTACGAATCAAATAGAAATGACAAAACTTTTATTACCCTTTACTAGTGATATTAAGTTATTTTAGCATTTAAGGTATTAATTCTTTATCATTTTTCATAATTAGTATAGATATGTAGGCAGTTTCATTGTATATGCAATTTGAATATTTAGTTTATAGAAATCTCTTACCCATAAAAGGAAACAGAAGAAAAGTGCGTTCTATGAGATGGGTACTGCTCTAAATCACATTAACAGAGAGAGAGAGAGAGACAGTTTTTGAGAGAAGAAGAGAGTAGTAGAGTATTTTTGTTTGCCTTACCTATGTATTACGGGTATGCTTATTTTGTGAAAGTAAACATTGTAATAGTCACAACGGGTTTAATCCAATCCCTTTGAATTGGAATTTTATGCTCCATATATTCCTTTTGGTGAAGTGAATGAGTGTGGAACCGATTCCCAATAATGCATTAAATTTCTAAATTGTAGGTAAAAGGAAAAACAAGTACAATTTTTGGAACAAAAATTTCAAAACTGTGACCCTTCTCACAAGAATCCAAAAATTGCATAGTCGAAATTGGTGAAGATACGTTTTTACAATAATCTAACTCTTTACCCTTTTCTTGGGTTATTTTAATTTTGATTCTTTTTTACCTCTTTTCTCACCAATCTTTATGGATTTCTCTTAGTTTAATCACCTTTTATTCATACGCTTTAGCTAATTTCCTTCCAATGTGGACATAAAATCCGGAACTTTCTTATTCCTAGTCACCCTTTTTTTATCTTCACCTGTATGTTACTTCTGTAAAACTTGGACCTTTTTGCCTTTTTTTTTTCTCTTCCTATCTCATTTTTGGTCTTTTTATTTATACTTTATTATTCAAGTTTCTCTGCCTCTTCTCACCATTTGATAGGTTTTTTCTATCTTTGACAACCTAAAGCTTAGTACCATTTTTCTGATGCCCCAAAAGGAGACTTAAAAGGATTATCTAAGATTTTCATATTACATGTACATCAACATAAATAATCCACAATCCATCAGAACAATAGATAATCGGTATTTTCTACCAAATAATAAGATAGAGTAAACCAATTTTATAAATTACAACAACTATTAAATAAAATAAACCTAATATATCAATATTTCCTACATAGGCTTTTGTGTACTAATTATATATTTCCTTAGCTAAATCAAACATTTTCTTACATCTCTTGGGTTTGCACTTTACACTTAAACCTTATCCCAATCCCAGCTTAAGCAAAACTACAAAATAAACTGTTGGGAACTAAGCTACACAAGTTTAGTAAAATATCCCTCATACCATATCAGTAAGCAAGTTATCACGCAATTATTAAACAATCATATGAATGCATGAATAAATAGTATACCAAATACTCATCCAATTGACTAGTGTTGCATACAACTCGGAATTACGTCCTCTAAAGTCAGAATTAGAGATTCATTGACACTAACCACAATCGGGTTCCAACACTTAAGCTTTTAACCAATTTCACATTTCATAAAAAGAACTTTTCATTTCTAAAATCTAGCAAAAACCAAAGCTCTAAGTTTGACAGTAAGGTGGGAGCCACAATCCACACTCACGCCATACAGCAGAGGTCTTTAGATATGACCCTTAGCAGTATGGTTGGCATCTCCAAGAGCCTAGTAAGCTCATGGGTCGAGGAGGGGCACTTCTTATATGAATGAGTCATACTAGTAACTTTCATATCAACAGAATAAATACAACCCATGCAAAACCCTTAATTGCCTCCATGTGAGGTAATGGCTAGAAAATTGATGCAATGTTGTGGTCATGCATGTTCATTTTAATTAATTAAACCAAATATAAATAGGTCCGGTTCAATTGAGTGATTAGACAATTCACAAACACTCATAGTAAATAACATTTAACAATATATAGCACACATTTCGTTCTCTTATAATTAAGGTATATTAGCACAACATTCAAGCAAGTGTCAAACACATGCATCAACGTATGTACCCTCAAGCATAGAATTATCGAAAATACTTATCTGGTCATGATGCTTATAACTGTAAAAATCCTCAGGTGTTCTTGGAATCGATTTCATAATCACCTAATAATAAAATAATGATAATATTATAAGTTTATGGTGAAACTATTTAATTATCTAAGTTAATTTCGCTATATTATTTCCAATTACAGTTAAATTAAAACTTGTTTTGTGATATATTGTTTTAAGTCCGATTTTTTCGATCTTATAGTCAATTTCACAAAATTTTGGATGTACTTTGGCATCCTGAGGTCCAATTTGGGAGTTAAGGCCTACAACCATTCATTCAAGTAGGGGTTAGATTCGAATTCTTAATCTTACTCCCATTTCTTAGTTGATTTTTTTAACTTAGTTAGGTGTTTCAGTGTTCGACCTTGTTCTAACTTCATATATCTATTAGTTGGACATTTAATCTTTATTTAGGGTTATTAAATTAGCTAGCAAATTAAACTTAAGTCTAAGTCCAACTCTTATCATTTTAAGGGTTAAACTAGTCTTTCTAATTAATTATAGGCTCAGACTATACTTAAGCCTATTAGGGTCTCTTTTAATTATTGAGTGACCTTAATCAACTTTCTAATTAAGTTCCACTTATTCACTTTAGCTACTGATCTTAAAAATTCAAATTGGGTCCAAGTTTGTTTTGTAGGCTTTTAGCTTAATTCAAGCCTAATTAATGTACTAAGACCTACACCATAATTGTAGATTACTCAATTAGGCCTAATAACTTAGTAATCATATTAACTAATCCAATATCACCTAAGTTCTAGATCCAGTACTATTAATTAATTAGGCACTAAATGGGTTTTTCTATGCCTACAATTTAATTTAGGCCTAATTACTTAATATTGGCAATATTTAGCCTATGGTCTTCCAAGTTCAACCCTAAACTTTAACTAGTCACAATTAATCATGCTATTAACCTTCTAAACTTCTATTTATAGTAGGTATATTCAACTTTAAATAATGATTAAATAATTTTTTCTAAGGATTAATATTCTACATGAACTAAACATGATGATTAGTGCATCAAACTATTTCCACATGCAATTTAATCTACTTTTCCCTAAATTAATCATACGAAATAGTCATGAAAGTGTGAAAATGCACATCCAAGTATCAGCCTCCTCAAGGAATACGAGTTTCATAGAGTTTTCTTCATTTCTTTTTCAAAGTGGATTCAACTATACTACTCAAAGACATAAGTAACAATCTAACTAGTTTCATGAATGAATGAGTGAATATATGATCCCAAAATGCCATGTATAGGATCAATAAGTGATTAGCTCATTTTTTTCTAATCTTAAGTTGTTAAGATCTCATGAGTATAACTAACATGATAAAAAAACTAAGGTTATGTGAGTTTTATCTTAAATTGTCCTATACGAGTTCTAACTATCTTACTTAAAAACACGATCAAAACACTTCCCTTTGAGCCCCTATATTTACCGGAGAGAAAGAGGGGGATGTTGTGGTTTAAATGGTGGTGGTCTTGCTCAATTTGATGGTATGTGGTGGAAGATAAGTGAAAGGTGCTTAAGTCAATAGGGGGGTTGGGTGGTGTTAGGGTCTAACAACTACGACTTATTTCCTTCCTTCTTGTTTTTCTTTTGTTTTGGATGTATGTGTTTAGAGAGTTTTTATAGGGTTTATTATAGGGAAGAAGATGGAGTAGAAATGCAGATGGATGTATCAAAAGGGATTGATTATAAATAGGTGTAATGGGGAGCAAATCCCTTCTATTCTTAGTTATATGATATAAGCATAAAGTGGAGACCGTTTACTTTTATAATTTTTGCCAAATAGGTTAAGGATTTACTTCCTAAAAGTGAATACATTACCTACCTAACCATGTCTTCTGATTAATTAATTAATTGTATGTGTTTTTATTGTTAGTGGTGTTTTACCCTAATTAATCATGATACATGAATGCATCTAACTAATTAAGATGCAATTAATCTTATTGACCTTAATTACTAGTATATGTGATCTTAATTAAAATTAATTATCGCAAATCAATTATGATTTCAAAAAGCAAATTGGTTTTTTTTTAGCAATTTAATGACTTTTAAGTAATTAATTAATAATATGGCTATATAATTAGAGTTTATTAATTGAATAATTCATTCATATAATTTGAAATTTATGAATTAATTTAAGGTTTTTAATATTAATTTAGAGTTTTTAAAGTTAAGTTAGGGTCTACTGCGCATTCAAGTTTAAGTAGGTACTTTGAGTTTAGGTTGTACTTTTAAGGTTTTAATTTTAATTATAGAACTTCCAACATATTATTATGGTTTCTTATTTTAGTATGTGTTTTTAATTTAGTCCTACCTTTATTTGATTTGAGGGACTTGTATGATCTCTTACTATTTATCTCAAGTTCGAGTTGAAAAATTTCGTAGGGCTTATAGTTGTCATCATACTATAGAAGATTGATATATAAATGAATTGGATTAAAATTATCACAACATACTATGATGGGATGCAGTGTAATGAGGTAGTGATCTATTTGAATCAGTGGTTTAATACATAAAACTAAAATATATATTTATATAAATATGATATGTGTATGCATATGTGTATATATATTATCAAAACTAGAAGACCTTTATATAATTGTCCCTTTTAAAATTACCATTTAGCCTTTTAATTAAAAGTTTATAACAAAAAAACTAACACTAAAAATTACTTATTAAAATTATAAATATTTTATAATAAGAGTAAAATTGGCATCCGAAAAAAAAAAAACCCAACTTTATGTTTAGAACTTCTCCTTTTCAGTTTTTTATCCCCTTCAATCGTATTCCATATAAAATAAATATTTATTTATACTCATTTGAAAAAATAAATTGCCGTTTCAAGGGCCACATAAACCGGCATAAAACGGGGTAGGCCGTCCACAGTTTCATTAATTTTGAATCTACGGCCCGCCAGTTTGAGGGGAATTAGGCCCGTTCCCTAGTTATGTATGTATGTGTATGTACATAGAAAACCCAATCTCACATGCATACATGCATTGGTTTTGTTCTGTTGCTGAATCTCACTTTACATGGAGGACAAATCTAGATGTGGACGTCACCCCTTACGATGGCATTTCGTATTAGGGGTTGGTATAAGAAAATACTGACTTATGTTCCCACGTACGTTGTCTATCCATGTTTTTTTGTTTCATGTGAATATCAAATCATAAAATATTTTAAGAATTTAAATAATGTCTTTGGGTAAATAGAATTTGAATACTGCTAACCTTTGAATTTATAATTTTATTTAAAATATCTTAGAGAGTTGATTCTTAATTGCTATTTATGATGGAAATGTTGGAGTTTTGGCTGTGGTGATTGAAGATGACCTAAATCACTAGTTATTTGTGTGTTGTTGATCATGTACTACCTATTAAGTATCAACGGTTTGAGTAAACCATAAATAACATGATTTATGTTTATGCTTCTTATTTTTGAAATGTGATCTTATCTCAGAAATCTTTAAAAGGATCTTCTACTATTTTTACTAACTTTAATAAAATAATTTAAAAAATTATTAAAAGCATTTTTTTAGTAGTGTGAAAAAGCAAAATAATCATTTAAGTTACAAAAATGCACCATTTTGAAGATTTTCGAGGTTTTTAAATATTTAATTTCAAAGATAAGGGACTTAGTGCATGTTGAAAAAAATATAAAGGACGGATTTATAATTTACTCTAATGATTTCGGTATCTCATTAGATTGCATTATTTCTTTTTTTTATAAAAAATTATCCATGGAATCTGTCTTTGCATGGAAATAAATTTTTCCGATATCATTGGAGGTATCTCACTGAAAGAATCTCGTAAAAAAAATTTTCATAAATGATGTGCGCATTATTGGTGCGCCTATACCCGCAACTATTTAGTCGGTCTGTATCGGGGTTTACCATCTCGGCACACATACCCGCACTCTCATAGAAATCAACATTTTCAATCTTAGTTAAACAAAAGTATTAGGGTTCTACCGAATGAGTTTCTAAGGGAAAGGTTCAACCCTGATTCATTTGGATGCTTATTATTCAAAATTGATATCACATTTTTTCCAATTGAATTTTATCTCTAAAATCACTCAATTTTTAAGCTCCATCTTGATGAATTCGATTAAGTTTTGTTAGCTTAATATTAATTGATTTGTTATTTGGATTTGATTTTGATTAAAATGAATCAAAATAAAATAAAAATATGAATAAAACCCGGCCTAAATGAGAGAAGAAGAAGATGGCCATAGGTGGTGCCATGCATGATGTCTCTGATGATGCGTTTAGCTAGGTTAGTAGCTTATTTTTATATCAAATAGAGTTATCAATATATTGCGGTATCTTTTACTTAAATTATTTAACACAATGTTTATTTTCTATTTTAATGATTTAAAAGTGAGTAAATGCCACTGATAGTACATGAACTTTATCAATTTTTATAATTAATTTATTTGAAATTTAATAGTATCAATTTACTACCACAAACTTTCAAGGTCATTTATTATAATTAGACTACATAATTAATTACAAAAACGGATAATCTTTTGGTAGTTAGTTGCACATATAGGCAATTAATTTGAATAAACAGACAAAACTTGGATACAAAATTGACACTTTTAGGTTTCATCTAGTAAATTGTAAAAATAAGCAAAAGTTTTTGGATATCAAATGTAATATTTATTCCTTAAAAGTTCTATCATCTACTTAAACTTTGACCCCAAATATTTATTCTTTTTATGATTTTTCTCATAAAAATAGGTCTGAATACACACGAGAAAATATTTTATAGCATTCTCTTCTAACAAGAGAACATTATAAAAATAAATTATTAAAGTCTGTGTGTGTGTATAGTTCCTATTGATTCTACGGGAGAACATTATAGAAATAAATGCATGTGGTAATGATTTCTTAAGGATAGTCAATAACATTTACATTCAGATTATAAATGATATTGCACAGTTTGGTACTTTTTCGGTACTATTTCGCTTCTGCTTTGAAACAGCTTGAAATCGTAAGCATCCTTTTTCTTTTCCAGTAGCAAACACGTAACCATAATATGCGTGCAGAAATTAAATATATCAAGACAGTATAATTTAAACATAAAAAAAAGGAATCACTAGGATTAAATTACGCACATAAAAAGTAATTAATGACATAATTAAAAGATATACTTAAATGGTGTTAAAATGAATAAAAATAAGGAATACAGAATTGCATTAATTAATCATATATATCTTGTTTAAAAAGATAAAATATATCTAATATCGTATACAATGAATTCTATTGCAATCATGAATCGAGAAGCAAAGCATCACATCAAATGAATCAATATTAGTAAGTAAAACACCATTATAAATAAATAAATGCAATCTTGATTTTCTTTTTCCCAATCAAAAGCATAATCTATTCAAGTAACTAATGAAACTATACAGATTCCAAAGGTCAGGTTACATAATCAAAATGCAATAGATGCATTAAAGAACTCGAGGATTACAATCCTAAAAACATATAGAATACCTCTTTTTACTTTAGGTATCTACCCGGTTAATGCAAGCATTAACTTTCCTACTAAAGCTAAAGTATAAGATTCAAAATCTACTTTCATAGTAAAATCTACTTTCATAGTGCATGAACCGTTCAATAGTCAGAATTTATTTCTTAACCTATTTGTGAAGATTTTCAATTATCCTAGTAAGTTGCTCACTCTCTTCTATTAAATTACAAGTCAAGTAGAAAAGAGAATCAAAATATATATATTTTGTTTGTCTATATAATGATAATGGCATCCGTTAAAAGAATTCAGAATTATTATAAAAAGGACAATAAATTATCTATTTTCTATCGAACAACCTATTAACGCTGTGTTCGGTGGGGCTGAATTGTATGCTCAGCCCCACTGCATTACTTAACCCATCTCTGTTCCATCATTCGGTTACTTTGCACGTGTGCAATTCCAATTCCGACCGGAAAGCCAATTCCCTCCCATCCCTGCATTGCGATTCTCTCACTAGAGCAAAGAATTGTTATTTCCTCTCAAATATACTATTTTTATTCCAATATTGCCCTCATTATAAATAACAATATGTGGCTCTTTTCTTTTTATATTTTATTATTAAATTATATAAGGAATATTTTTAGTATTTTACCTTTTATTTATGTCTTATTTTTTAATAATTTCAATGAAATAAACAAAATAATAATAATTCAATTATACCCATCTAAACATTTTAATATTTATTCACCACTCCTTACACCGACTTCTCGAGCTGTAAATGGCTCTCCAATCCAGAAAGTATGCCGCGAGTTGTTTGAAAAATAATAAAATAAAATTGGAAACATGCATTTTGTCGCGTAAAATCCAGAAAGTTGATACGTATCTGGCAATTGCATTTTGTCGTGTAAAATGTCGAGACCTGGAACAGTTCTCACGCAAAGTAGTATTTATTCTGCCATTACTTCCTCTGTTTTCTATAGTATTATATCCACGGACTAGTCCGCCGTATCCCATTCACCTAGAAACTCTTCCGCCCTTACTTCCTCTCCTCTTGCTACCTACGTATCTAGTACATTCCCTATAAGCCATGGCTTCCACTTGTTTCGCCATCTTTGCCATTGCTCTGCTACTGGTTGGGCATCCATACTCAGGTACGAACTATCTTTTCGGATCCATCGATTTCTTTTATGGCTAAGATGTCCGAATTCTGTTATTTTAAATCGTTTAGTTTTTAATGCTCTAGAGATGTTTGACTCGATTGTTTTTCTCTAGTTACCTTTGTTTGCTTTCTTTCCCAACGGCAGCACACATAACCATCTAACCGGCACGCAGACAGGTCATTCGACCCATAATGGTGGTGGAAATGTAAAAAAGAAAGGAAAAAGAGAAACTCAACAGGGTCGCAGTCGGATTGCACGACCCGATGAGGTTTTTAGGCTTAATCATTTTTATGGCGGAGTTCTTTTCTTAAAAGAAAAAAAGAAAAATCTTTGACAGTTTTTTTTTTTTTATCCTTTTTCGACTTTTTTCTGCGCAATCGAATAGCACCGCATGATCGGTTTTACAGACCTCTTTAAATGAAAGAAAAAAAAACAACAGATGGTGGTTACCTATGGGTCTGGCGACCATTTTTCCTTTTCCCGCCGCCACCATCCATTTATAGGGGGTCACCACTCACCAGCTTTCCCTGGTTGAGAAGAGGATCACGGCCACTTGTTTGTAGAAGTTTAAAAAAAATAAAAATAAAAGAAGGGATTGAAGTTTGAAAATTTCCGTGGTGTTTAATTTTTTTTCTTTTTTCGCCGACCAACTTCAAAAAATTTTATTTTCTCTCCCCTATATCTATGTCCGAGTTCCTGCGATGCCCCATGCTTCATAAAATTTTACTCTTTCTCCCTCTCATCTGTCTCTCACTTCCTCCCGTTCCCACCGTAGAAGACATCTTCAAAAGGTCTCACGGATCCGGTCCCTCCGTTAACACCCCTCTCTCTCAAACATTTTCTCCGATCGCAACTAATATATAAGAGTTCATCAAGACATTCTTGAAGTTCTTAAAACTCTCGACCGATCGTGGACTTCAACGCTGCTGCGACAGTTCGTGTCTCTCCTCCAAGTTCCACGTAAACCTAGCCATGCCGTGATGAACAAGACCGATCACAGGAGCTTTCTTCTGTGGGTAGTCATGATCATCATGGCGCCATGCAAGCACGCTATTAGCATCCTCGACCGGTTCGGTTACACCTACATCGGATCGGATTCCTTAAAGCCTCTGTAGGCTATCTGGCCGGCCACCAGATATGAAAATAAGTTAGATTTCTTCTTCTTCTTTTTTTTTTTTTTTCCCTTTCTAACTTTGAGCATTCTCTTCAGTCCTTGAAGCCAAACACTGTGGTATTCGTATTTCTATGTTATGACTTATGTAAAACTAAAACATCCTCGTTGCAAAAGATATGTTATTGTTACATATATCCATAAAACATCCACCATCTACGATATATTTCTGATTTATTTTGCATCTCTAAAGAGAGGGGTATGATAAAAAAATTTTGTCACTCATGCAATCCATGGTAAATCAAATAAAAAAGAAAAAAAGAACGAAGTTAACTTTAAATATCATTTGTTTGTTTTTGGCCAACGGGTAATTTTAATTTCCTTCCTCAACGTTGATCTTTTCTTTTTGGATACAATAATGTTATTAGTCGTTCATGTACACACAAATATTTTTCCCATTTGTTTTATAATGTACATATACTTAACGTCATCATTCATAGTAAAAAAATATTACATTTTTGTTTTATAATGTACGTATACTTCACTTATCGTAATCGACAAATAGATATATGGACAGAAGTCACAAAACGAAGTGAGATATCTAGGGTATGTCATTTTATGTTTGCACCCTTCGTGGTGTTCATTTTCTTTCTTTTTCCGTTCTGATGTGTAAAAATTGACTTTAAGTCTATCTAATAGTATTTGACAAAAAAAGTATATCATCAGGTGCGAAACCTGCGGAGGCATTGGCAGTGGAAAATACATGCAACTCTGCAATCTCAGTATCCATCTTTGACGATTCTACGTCTATCCCTATTCAACCCAGCGAATCTGTTTCAATTACCAAGCCTATCGGATCATCAGTTACAATCTGGGGTTGTAAGCCTGGTGAAACGGACTGTATCAACTCTGATAACCCCATTGCCACGGTGGGACTACTTGATATCGGCAGCGACAGCAATTCCTACAGCGTCTCCGCCGAGAATGGCTATAACTTGGGTATAAAGATAATGCCCATCGCGGGTATTGCTAATTGTCCCACCATTTCCTGCAATGCCAAGTTGAAGGATTTTCCGAATCAGCTTAAGATAATTGATTCCAAAGAGGTGGTGACCGCATGTAAGCCACCTAGCTGTGTGGAGTCTGAAGAGCTGTGCTCATCATTTAGCTCTCTTATAACAGCAAATGATTCTCGATGCAGAACTCCTGGATTTAGTTATGATCCTTCTAGCATCACCTCCACCTGCCCTTCCACAATCGAACTAGTTGTCATCTTCAGCTGCTGATCATGGAAGAGTTGTCATCACTGCAAAGAGATGATACGTGTGTGCAACCATAAAGAATAATTCTTCCGTACTTTGTATGGTAGGTAGATGTATATTGTAGCAGTGCCTGTCGATTGCAATTCTATAGCTTCTTACTTGTATGGAAAGTACGATGCAATGATGTTCATGTTGCGATCTTGCGATGCAAAAATATATGTTCACGTTATTCAACATTTTCGTTTCACATTATAACATCAGCAAAAAGTCCAAAGTCCCATTATGTAGACTAGATTTGCAACTTGATAGGCTATATTCGTCCATACATAATTGTATTTCTTCTCATGGGAATATTAGACATATTGATGTTTCAACTTGATATTCTTCTATATTCTATTGTCATCATTTTATTAATGTCGTCGTCTCGTCTCTAAATCAGTGTCGTACTTGATTTTTCCCCTTTTCCTTAATCCGATTTGCATTAGGGTAGGACCACTTAAGACAAACCATTCAACAAAATTAAGCAAAACTTTATTTTTAGAAAAATTTGGGAGAAAGCATTTCCTTGAAAGAAAAAAAATGAATCACCATCAACTAAGCTTAGATATAATGGAAAGTTAGGATCGAATGAATAGATTGACACTAACTTTAGGCACTAGCCTGCAAATTTTTTTTTTTTTTTTTTCAAAAGAACTTTTAGGAAAGGAAAACTAAAGAGAGCTCAAAACTAAATAAAACTGAAGTTTCATATAGAGGTTTCTATAAAATAATAAAAGAACTTCTATTTTAAATTTCCTTTCCATTGAAATAAGATTTTTCCTTAAAAAAAAAGGTAGTAAGTGTTTAAGCAATATATCCAAAAGGAAATTAATTAGACAATAAGAAGAAAATAATTTTTTAATTTTTCAGTTTCTTTAATTTTTTTTTTCGATGAAAAATAGCGACCGAGTAAAAACACACTGTATCTTGTCTACTTATTCTTCATCACTAAATGACCCTTCGCCATCTATACAATATTTTTGAATTGCAAATTATATTTTAGCTCGTTTCTAGTTTGTAAATTTGACATGTCTTTTGAATTTGTAAAGTTTATAGGCTACCATGGCTTTGATACATTTATTAGCAAGTTGCTTCTCAGTATTAAAAAATTCTAGTTATATTTGACCATATCATATCAAATGCCTTATAAAGACATTGCAAGATATACGTTTTGTCCGCAAAATACCCGATTCTTTTTCATGAAAATAGTGGACATATTGTCCCGATGGATGATTACATTGGGCCTTTTGGCTTTGACTTTTGAAAAATTCCTTGAAGGGACTTAGAGGAGCTCCCATATCAATCACTTGGATTCTTTTCATTGGACCATTTGTTACATTAATAACTATAGCTCCAACTGGATTATTTCTTAATAATTATTGTAGTTCTTAGGTTACATTAAATTTTTTACTAAGAAGATCTCGATTTTTAACTACCAGAGCATTATCAAGATGTCTAGACATCTGACTAAGAGAAAATTACATTGAATGGATTGTTATTCGTAGAATATTATTCTCACCTCCACATGCTGCATTTATGGTCACAATATTTCCTATCTTACATGATGACAATGATTCTATCTTTTGTCTTCTTTAGTGAGCATGGTACCACTTCTATTACCATTTAATTTAGATATTTAGGCATGCTTTTCCAATCATCAATTGATTTAGCTTGCTTCTGTCTACATGACCAGTAAGCTTGAAATCTTTTTTCTTTCACAGAATAAATGTCATCTGCATAATATAATTTGCTTGGACATCGCATAAATCTAAAATTTAAACTAAATAGGTAGATAATGTCTTGCTCATATTTGTTAATTAAATCAAGGACCTTGATTGTTTTTTTCTACATCTTTGCATCAAATTTTGGTGTTGCATATTTAACCTTTAATTTCTCAAATGTTGCAAGTAGAATAGCAATCGATTTGCACTTGCTCTAATAGGTGTTAAATTTCCTAGCACATAATTCGATTCTCAGTATTGGTTGCTCTGTGGATAATGTCGTCCATACATGGTGTGCATTTTTCATCTTTGGCTTGCCTAGTTCTTACTGGATCATGCTGCAAAAGTAAGATATCTCATCACTTGTCCTTATAGGGTTGACGATCATTTTATCCTTCTGGTATATATGTATATAATAATGTTATTATTATGGGGTTTAATTGCGATTTTATTTTATCCTATGAGATCCCCGATCTTCGATCAATTATGGAAGATTCAGAATTGTAGCACATTCCTAGTACTACTATGTAAAGTGATAGTAGTTGCTTAGAATCAATAGATTTAGGGTTCTAAAAAATAATCTTAAAATTAATTAAATTTTTAATATGAGATCACAAAAGTTAAAACAAGTATCCTAACAAAGTTTATTTTGTAAAATAAAGTAAGCAAAATATTGAATTTAACAAAAATGTAGTTTTATCTTATAGTAAATATTTTAAGCATAAACTTAAAGTGAGATTAGATTACAGCGAGACTTTAGATATAAATTTACTCGACCCATAGAAACTAAAATTTGGA
The DNA here is from genome assembly GCA_024138005.1 of Lumnitzera racemosa. NCBI lineage: Eukaryota > Viridiplantae > Streptophyta > Magnoliopsida > Myrtales > Combretaceae > Lumnitzera > Lumnitzera racemosa. The sequence goes on from JAMXBC010000011.1 coordinate 65,970,763, forward strand.
GCAAATTAAGAATAAAATAATTTACGTATCACGTATATAAGTGTAAACCCGAAATTAGAAAAATAGAAACACATTATATAATATACTTAAAATAATACTTTAATTAAGTTAAATAAATTAAAATTTGTAAGAGGATAGCTAATGGATCATTTTTAACTCCAAAGAGGTGTGCCACATTGTTTTACAAGATTTAGAACACTTTACAAGTGATAAGCATAATGTAATATAAGAAAATGACGAAAAAAAAGGGACAAGTAGCACTTTGGACAATTCACCACCTACCAAGAGGAAGTTATAAAATCAAAAAAGCCTACTTCTGAAAATGAGTTTACACAATTTAGGAGTTGGAAAAAATAGTAAGGAGCTTTGGAAGTGTCAATAAATTTTTTATAGGAGGAATTTGAGTACCTTAGGCTAACCATCAATTAGAAATGAAACAAAACTATGTGAAGATAAGAGAGGTGGTGCAAAAGTGGGTTGATACACCCCCACCCCAAAATAGTGGTTAGAGCTTTAGGTAATAATGAAATTTCGGTTTTGCCTGATTTTTCTTCAAATTTTCTAAAAATAGCAAACAAGATCCAAAAATTATGATTTTTTCGTTTTCTTAGATTTTTTTTTTTTTGAGTAAAATCCAAAAATGAAACTAGATCTCTCAAATTCAAATTGGAAATATGGATCCCTTAAGAAATTGGGCTAAAAATGAATTTTTAATCCTTTTTTAAAAAGCTTAAATGATATAGTTTTGATTTCGAAATTTTTATATAATCACTACTAACTGTCTACCTTGATTCCATGATGAGGGTTTTGTAAAATTCAAAAGTTAAATTTTTGGGTATTTTCCATTTAGCTTGCATATGTGTTGAAATTTCCAAAAAGGAAAGTTTAATTAGGTAATTTGATTTCTAAGTGCTACAATATAACTGAATATAAGACTTGAAATATTGGGTTAAAGTAATGAAGTATAGAAGTACGGGCTGTGAATGCTAGAGTTAGGTGATTTAACGATTTAAAAAGTATTTTGTACAGATAAAAATATGAGTCAGAATATTGGGCAAATGAAATGTAAAATAGCTTAATATATAAAACATAAATAAAAAATTGATGGAATGGCTTGGTTGATTTTTAGATACATTTATATGCTTGCATAGTAATTCTCTATGTCCCTTATGCGCGTTTAGCTGAATAGTTAATCTAAATGCTATGTTAATAAAACTATAGCAATTGGACATATAACAAGTATTTTATTAAAGTCTTTTATCCTAAATTAGATTAGTATGGTAAAGAAATAAGATATAATAATATCTATATAATATTGAGTTTCGAAAGTACGTTGCAAGAGTCTTTCTTTAGAGTCTGTTTCTTTTTTTTTAAAAAAAAAAAGGGAATGAATGAATTGCAATTGTCCCCATGGCCCATGCGCATTGTGATCCTGTGAACTTTAGATTCTTTATCCGCAAATGCAATTCCCATGGCAATGAGCATTGTAGTTTGGATTCAAGAATTAATTACAATTGTAAGTTTAGCTTCGCATTCCAAGTTGCAGGGCATGCGCGCGCGCTGTAAATTGTTCGTTGGAAAGTTTGCATTCTTTTTTTTTTTTTTTTTTGTAAAATCAAACGGCAATTTCACTTTTAAATGGGATTAAAAAATTTTAATTATCCTTTGACCGTAGCAATGTAATTGAGAATATTAATAAGACCATTGCAATGCAATTAAAAATTATCTTTCAATGTCAAAAAAACTAATAAGATTTAAATGTCTTTAATAGAAATAAGAACATTAACAAGAACAAAAAAAATGTAATAAATAATGCAGAAAAACAAACAAAGAAGATATAAATGTATATATATTTAAAAGTTATTATTGTCTTTTTCAACATTGCTTTCCTAGGTTTTATTTCAAATAATTCTTTTTCCTTTTCTTTCCCCCTCTAGCTTTGCATATATATAAATAAAACTACTTTTTAAAATAGGTTCAAAAAATGAACATGGTTTAGTTTCAAATTTCAAATCTTAGTAAATATCATTAATTTCGGAAAAGAACTAAATTAATTCCTTTAATATTAAGATAAGTATAGAAAAACACCATTTATTTGAAATTGATTATATACTCCAATTTTCCTTTTTCATATTGTTAAGAAAGAAAATTATTTTATTAAGATCCAATTTCAATATTGCAACTTATTGTTCCAAAGATATATAGATATGTATAATCTACCTAATTTCTCTATAAAAAAAAGAATTAACTTTTATTGATATATATATATATATGTATATATCCCTCTCTCTAAGCAATCAATTATGAATATTAAACTATATAAGCATCTTTTAAGAGCAAGAGTTACAAGAAATATCATAAATATAATATTACAATTTTCTATCATCAGCATCATTGCACGAACATGATCGTTTAATGGTGACAATGTTGGAAATTTTTATTATATATAATATAATGTCTTTCTTTAATTTGTGATTTTTCTTTACATTGATAATTTGTAACTTTATACATTATTCACTTATAATTTCTTATTCATTTTTCATAGAAAGTTTTTAATTAAAATTAAGTTATGGGAAAAACAATTCATTCTTCAAGTCAAAAAAATAACATACGATTCTATTCCCTCACAGCCTACAACTACAAAAAAATAATAAATTAGAAAAACTATAGAAAATTTCCCATCGATTTTTTTTTTTTTATTTATATAGAAAGAAGTATTGCTGCTGAAAAAAAAAAATTGATGTAAACTCCATCATAAATGAATTTTGTCATTAAAAAAAAAAAGAGTTAGACTTCGATAATTTATTTTTTGATTTAACATTTTAAGGTTGCACTTTTTCTTTTATATAATAAAACATCATTAATGCAATATGATGATGCCCCCCTAATTCTAAATCCTGCGTCCGTTCAAGAGTAACATAAACATCTTTTATTTGCGATTGCGGCTGTAGGAATATCTTGTCGATCGCAATTCTATGAAGCTAAATTATTGCATTACTTATATGGAAAATATGCAGCAATCATGTTCATGTTGCGATCTTGTGTTGCAAAGAGATAAGCTCACATTATTCCTCATTTTCATTCCACGGTGTAACAGGAGCCAAATGTCCCAAGTCCCATTATGTAGACTAGATTTGCAACTTGATAAGCTATATTCATCCATACATAATTGTATTTCTTGCCCTGCAAAAAGTAGACATATTGATTTTGCAACTTGATATTCTTCTATATTATATTGCCATCGTTATATCAGTGTTATCACCTCTATATCATTAGTTGAAGTCCGCATAAGACAAACCCTTCAACAAAATTAAGGAAAACTTTATTTTTGGAACCATTTTAGAAAAAGCATTTCTTTGAAAAGAAAAATGGAATCATCATCAACTCAGCCTTCTAAATTTTAAAGATGGAACAAATGACGAATGAAACAGAAAGTGAATTTGATTTGTTTGTCTTTGGCTTTCAAAGAAATTTCTCAATAATGACAGTTAAGGGGAAAAAAAAAAGAAAGAAAAAGGAAAAGAGTCTAAAATACGTAGCAGGGGTGTGTGTGTTTGTTTTTCCCCTTTTCCTTGGACAAATCGGGAGTTGTGTGTTTAAGTTTTTGTTTCATATTGCAAACAAGTCATGCTTTGATAATTATCCATTTTATGCTAATATATTCTTATTTACTTTAACATTGAATATTCAAATCCTCGAATCTTTAAAAGTGTGTTTTAAAGTTTTTAGACCACTACTTGACAATTTGTCGATTTTAAAAATAAAAGACAACATTGAACATATAAAATTTCAACAATTAAGAAAAATAGATAATGGAAGTTCTCTCCTTTGTTTTTTTTATTTATGTAATTTAAGTTTAGTACTCTTTCTTTTTTCCTTTTAACCACTACTTGACAATTTTTTCGATTTTAAAAATAAAAGACAGTATTAAATATATATAATTTCAACAATTGAGAAAAATGGATAATGGAAGTTTTCTCTCTTTTTTTAATTATGTTATTCAGTTTAGTACTTTTCTTTTTTCCTTTCAAAATTTAGCCAAGGCCAAAGGTTAACTAATTGAAAAGGGCTCGAGTACTTCATTTAAAGACCGGAGATTTTAAACGTACAATTTAAAAAATAATTGCATCTTAAACTCACGATGTCATAAATTAAACCGAGAAAAGTGTTGAAAATATAGTTCATATATTGGAATAATATCATGAGTTCTATGTGTAGTTTCTTGGGGAAATTCTTAGGACAAGTCGGTATCCGATAACTGATATTAAGTCTTAAGTCATTTTTTATAAAGAAATGGTACAAGGTGGTATCCATCAGCGCTTTTTCTTTTATTCTTTTATATTTTTATGTTTTGGTAACAGTGTACTCTATGGTAGTGCAACAACAAGAAAAGAAAATTAACATGCGATTTTCTTATGTCAACACATTCGAGGGGTCAAGGAAGTTATATGACACTAATTGTAAGCACAACCTAACCACCTTGACAAGTTCTGAGCAAAACATTTCAACAAAAAATTCCTTGAGTGGTGGAACCCATTGGGCTGGCCAGCGTTTTATATCTTTACTTGTTACCTTGACAAGTAAAGTATGGAAGTCAATGAGGGACTCCACTTACCGCCTGGCAGACACGGGACAAGGTTGACTCAATGTCAACAACATTAATTTGCCAGAGGGAATTGAGCATAGCATCCTTCTTATCTTCAATGGCTTTTAGTATGTTCTGTTCTTTGTTTTCTCCTTGGTTCAACCGCATTAGCTCATCCTGTATCTGGATCAAGGAAACAGCACATACAAATCCAAAAAGAGACAAGCTTTAAACTAACTCAAGAGACTGAGATATTGACAGGCCTAAAGACCACAAAACTGAATGAAAACCTGGAATAGAAACATACCCAAAGCCACCATCACTTGCGATTTTATCTGATGACCTTCATCTCGTATCCATTCTGCTAAAACGGCAATTTTCATATATACTGCTTGTCCTTTCCAAGTTCTCTTGCAGCTTTTCCTCGTGTAAATATAACCAATCGTGCATAACATGGCTTGACCGAAAGCTGAAATCGATAGAAACTCCTCGTAAATGCAATGCCAATGGACGTAAGAAAAACGACGAGACAGTTTCATCTGTCAGTATTATAATGAATCTTCTTGTGTTTTTTGAATCTACTCGAAACTATGTTGTTTCGAAAGAATCAAGCTCTCCAACTTTCCAGAAGCAACTACTCACAACAATATTGCTAATCCAATTGTGAACATTTGTCATCAGCCAATTATTGTAGTATGTAATAGAGATGCAACGAAAACTTTAACAAGTCACCATTCTATTCAACAGAACTTCCAAGCAAAAGTAAAGTTAGTTCTTATCATACAAAACTCATCAAACCCCAGCTAGATTTCCCTATGACTAGAGATAGATGGACCTGAATTTGCTGACACATAGTACTAAAAAAAACAAGCCAGCTTAATAGAGCTTTGGCTTTTAGGAGGGTTCATTTCCTTTCATCAAGTTGTAGGTTTAAGACATTGCTAAGCCTTAGTTTGAAATTGCAACTTAGTGTATTGACCCTGTACTTTGATCATGCTGACATTGGCTGAATAATTTTGTTATGGACAAAAGTTCAAAGCTGGCTTCTCCAAAACTACAACAGCTGGAGTTGTGATTGCACAGAACGCTGACTCCATTGACTGAGAAGTTAGCTTTTGCTAAAATTGTACAGAATGATTTCCAAAAGCAATTCAGCTGGAACAATAATGCTAAAAATAAGCTATCTGACCAGAAAATTTTGGGGATCTCAAATTTTAAACTCTCTGTAAGAAAAGCTAAAAATCAGGGGGATGACTGTAATAAGTCATGAATTCTTTTGCACTTTGTTTTGAACTCATGAACAAATGTGCCCATTTTAGTGCTCAAACTTCTGAAATCATTGAATTTCAGTTCTTCCCACATAACAGATGATAACACTTACCAACACGGACGAAATGGAGCACCATGTCAGGAAGCTTTATAGTTTGTCACAACCAAAATTTCATAGCTCCAAATATTAGTAGATAAACTTTATTAATTAAAAATAGAAAATCATTGAGACACTAAAACACAGAAACATGTAATTTTAGACAACTTTATTGTGATTGACCCAACTGATAAGCAATAAATAGCCAGGAGAAAATCAGAAACAAATTATTGTTATGGAATAGTTCCTACTCATCGAGAAGATCTCAGAGGCCCAGATGGATTAGGTATAAATTTTTTAAGTTTTCAAAATCTCTATCTGATTGCAAGGAAGATGGTAAATCTTGGAAGATAGATGAAACTGTGCAATTATTTTGATAATATTCAATTCTATAGTCCGCTTGCCAGAGTGTGCTATTTAAAAAGTTTGAAATTAATCCACACAAGTAATAGCATGTAAGTTCAGATATGCTATCCTATTATGATAACAAAGTAATAATACTATGATCATGATGGGTGAAACATATACCTGCTGTTGATAGACGTCTTGCTTCTGAATTTACCCATTGGACAAATTCTTCTGTATCGCCTTTAACAAATGGCTGAAGCCAATCATTGAGAACACTCACGAGTTTGGCTTCCCTTTCCTTTTACAATACCTGTTGGTAGAGAAACCAAGTGAGAACCAAAACACTCCTCACAGGAATATTGTGAATTATAGCAGCTTAAAAGCACCTGTAACCTCTCCTGAACTCTCTGCTTGTAGGTCTCAACAGCTGCCAAGGAAGCCAAAGCAAGTTGCCCAACATAATCTTCAAAGCAATCACTCCCAAAAAGCATCCCAGAAACTGCTGCCAGATCCAACATCATGTCCCTTGAAAGCGCAAAAAAAAAACAACTTAATACAAACCAAAAATTTTCTCTACATATATCTTGAGAGGATATATGATATATAACTGCCAAGTGCCTAGATTCCCAAGGCTGACCTTCCTAAAAATAACAACAAATTTGCAATAATCACTTAGGTGACAACACATTATAGAGTGAAAATAAGAAGGCAAATTTCAAGGAGCCTTTAGGAAGATTGCACTACATTCCCAATAAAAACAAAGGATAGCATGAATCTCGAAACAAATAAAATCTAAAGTCATATGCTCCACCTTTGCCTGCTAATATAATGAATATTATCAAGTTATTATATGAATCCAGAACCAACATTGTTTTTTAACTCTTAGAGCCACAAAGCCTTTAAAGCATCCAGCCTAAATAGATGAATATTAAATAAGAACAGTCTAAGCAGATGGCTAAGGCTCACAAGAAGGAATAATCTGCTCACGGAGGGGCTTATCTATATAGGAGAAAAGAAAACAAGTACAAAAGATAGATATATAAGATATTCACTAGATACTCACTGTGGGACTCCTTCCCTCCCATTCTTGTCCTAGGCTTCACATTTCTCAGGATCGCTCAAAACTTGATAAGCCTCCCTAAGCATCTTTATAAAGATTGAAAGATAATGGGCAACACATCCCATTTAGATGCTTACCCCAACCAACTTCTCTTAAGAGTTCGGCTATACAGTGAAGTAAATATAAACTCATAGAAACATGACAGTTCATGCTGTCAAAATATAATGAGATTCATTGCTCTTCTAACCTGGAAATTCTCTGCTGCTTTTGGATCTGCAAGATTCTTGTCTGGATGAACTATCCTTGCCCGAAGGATTGCATTCACCAAATACAGTCTAAGAATCTATTGTTGATGTATTTTATCCAAAATTTTACATAAAAACTTTGAAAGTAACTAAAGCAGCATTTTCAAATTAACAAATAAGCATGCACAACAGGCAATAGTCATCTTTATTCACTGAAGAGATCTACACATATTCTATCTACATAAACAGAACATGCAGATTTAATCTATTGAAGCTGAATATTAACATTGTTGTCAAATTTTTTAAGTAGCTGTTTATCACGCTCCACAACCAGGGAGCTAAAACTTCGACTATTTTGAACAACCAGCCTATAAAAAGTGCAAACGATACAGAGTTTTGTTATGCTGAGCATTTTAACTAAGACTGGCAATTCCAGAACCACAAACTAGAGCTACACACAACATATGTGATAAGAAAACAACCTTGAGGTCAAATTAATTAGTGAAATATAAAGCTATTTATCTCAAGGGTGGCGCATATATGCATAATTAGGAAACGAGCTTGATATCTTAAATGCTTGGCCGGTTTAATATCGTCTCTTGAGTAATATAAATCAGACACGAAAAGAACATAACTACAACTTGACAACATGAATCTCCAGCCTAAACCATCAACTCTCTATAATAAGTCAGAAAACACGTCTTAATTCTTGTTCGTATTCCAACAGTACCACAATTACAACAGAAACAAAAAGAAAAGTGATGAAAATGAGCAGATTGAACTGAAAACCTACCTTAAGATAGTAAGCCTTCTTGATATCAGCTGGGGATGCATCCACACTCACCCCCAGAATATCATAATATGTTGTGTCCTCCACTATGGCTTATAACAGATTCACTGTGATCAATACATGATACAATATAAACACAAAAAGTTTCCAAAATTAATCACATCTCTCCAAGATAACATTCAAAACCCTGAAAAAGCATTGGAAAAAAGATCCAATGAGCTATCCGACAATATCATATATAAAGAACTCAAATTTAGTGTGTAAAAAACTAAAAATTCTAAGAAAGCACGAAATTTTGAGATCTCCAAGTACCCAAAGAACAACAAGTGAATCGTTTACATGAAATTAAGGATAAAAACTCACCGGTCACCAGATGGAGCTGAAACAATACCGAAAAGATGGAGTTTTGATTTTCGAACAAATGGGCATTGTAAAGGGAGCTGATTTGATGACACCACCAAAATCGAGTTTTAGGAGAAGAAATTGAAATGTAGAACCTAACTAAACTGGAAGACGTTAATAAATAGTAGATCTACGGGTGTCTCTATTTGTCTTCCTTTTTTCGGTTTACAGATTTAAGTTCCATAAAAATAGTGGGATTGGATTGGAAATTCTCAGGATAACATACAGAATCAAGAAGGGCAACACGGCTAAGTTAGGAACACTAAAAACAAAATCTAACATGGAAACGACAGCGTTGGTGGTGTTGTGTTAAGAAGCTTCGACCTTCGGGCTAGTGTCAACACTACAGAATAGCAACAAGGTTTGGTGTCCCTATCGGTTCGATGGCTTCTTGTTACGGGTCATGAGGATCAACCAGGGTTTCATGTGTCGAAAAGAAGGAAACAGGTGGGAGACAAGAAAAAGGAAAATCAGACAAGTGACGTCGTTGAGACCGAATATGCCACACGTGTGGTTCCAAATGGAGGAAGTAATACAATGGGATTAGGTGACTACCCTGCATATCATGAACTAAGTTGTATGGGCACTCTCTATATATGTTATTTTGCATTTGCACAAATGCTATTATTATTAGGCATAACCAACTTGCTGAGTTGGTTGAATTCACGTATTAATAGAATATTTTAGGAGATCTTACATTGTTATATATCGTAAGGAAAATATGACAAATACATAACAAGATATCATTCTCCTATTTGTGTGTATTGAATTCTGCATTCAAATTCTTTTTACTCACATTACAAAAATTTTCCTAATACCAATTGGTATCAAAGCTTTCTTTTGAGAGTGCTATGTCCAATAAGAAGTAGAAGCACCTAGAGGAGGTGATCTGAGCTGTCATTATGGAGCAAGCAGGCCAATAAGAGAGCTGTGTGAAAGTATTCACGGAGACCATCAACTATTAGCAGCAAGCTATTAATAAGCTAAAACAAACTACATTGGAGAAGACCTCTTCTAGCAACACACTTGCAATTCAAGGTGTCATATCACAAAATGTTAGTGGCAGTATTAAAGGTAAATCGAATCACTATTGAGCTAAGGAAACTAATGTTACAAATGCACTTACTACTTATCAAATGTTTACCCAAACTACAAGGTTGGAATTCTTACTTTTTAATAGCGAAGATTTGAGGACATGGGCATGTAAAGCAAAACAATTCTTTCTCTTAGATGGAACTCTAATAGAATATAAGTTTAAAGTGATTATAGTGCATTATGAAGAGAAATCACTTCGGTGATTCCAACGGTATGCTAAGAATCAAGATAAAGAAGAGTAGGTGACTTGGGAAGGATTAGTCAACAAGTTGTATGCTAGGTTTAACAACCAGGCCTATAAGGATTTTATGGCGGAGTTTAAAGAATTGCAACAAATTGGTAGTCTTAAGGAGTGTATAAATGAGTTTGAGCACCTGTCCTCACAATTATGATTACTTAAAAATTACCTTACTAGTTATTTTCTCAATGGTTGAAAAACTGAATATCAACCCCTCATTTGTATGTTTCAACCCAAAACTTTGCAACAAGTTTATGCACTAGCCAAATTGCAAGAAGCTAACCTACTTTCCACTGCCCAAAACCTAAAGACCACCAAATATACCTAATACAACTCTTCCAACCCATACATTAACCTTATCCGTTACACTCCATCAATCAAAAATACACCAACCAAAAACACTACCAACCTAAACCCAACCACCCTTTCACTGCTACATAAACCCATGGTTAGCCATAATCTTGTTTAGAAAATTACAAGAGAACTCACTCCTGAAGAAATAAAGGACAAAAGATGTAAAAAAATAATGCTTTGGTGTGATAAACCATTTGGGCCTAGCCACAAATGCAAGAATAAGTAGCTGAGTATGATTTTAGTGGAGGCAATAGAAGGTGGGGTAAAGAAGTTGAGGAAGATAGTGAGGATGAAATGCCTAAATTGACACCATGTGCTATGATTAGCAAAAGTGGCGAAGATGGTAAGTATTACGCTTCGAAGTGATAGAGTCATAACAGTCCCATCGTATAAATCTTTCCAAGATAGAAACTAATCTTTCAACCGATCTTTCAACCACTATCTTAAACTTGATTTACACAAAACGACTATGACTAACTCGCTTTACAGTAAACAATTCATAAATTAAATAAGTTATTTACCTAAAAAAATGAAAATATATATATAAGCCCCACAACCAATCACTTAGGGTTTCGATTAGCTGAAAGATCCGATCGAGTCTAAATTATAAGTAAAGTCAGAAAAATTAATAAAAATGATCCAGTAAGTTTGAATTTAAGAAAATAAGTAATAAAATAAAAGAATATAAAATTTTCAAATTTTAAGTATATAACTTATTATTTATCGAAAATGCGTAAAATGCATTCCAATAATTAAAAAATCGTTAGAGATAAATTATATGTATACTAAAAATCATAAAATGACTTAAATAATATTTAAGAATATTTATTTGTACTATATATGAATTTACATATAGGTAGAAATACGCATAATTACTTAAAATACATAAAATGAGCTAAAATAATAATAAATAATTAAATAAAATTCATAATTAATTAAGAAAAATAAAAAAAAAATAAAAAAAATAAGGAATGACCTAGATTTAGGTCGTGGTAGCCAGGAAAAATAAGAAAAAAATTAGCCAATTAAATTAGAACAATATAAAAGTCAAATTGGAAGAAAATAAGGCAATTATCTAATCAAATTAATGTACAATAATTTTCCTAAAACTCTATAAATACTCCAAATTTTTTAGAAGCTCATTTTAGATATCAGGAAGGTTAAAAAATTGAGAGAGGTGAAATTGAGAGAAAATTAGGGTTTTACAAAAATTTAGTCAAAATTTGTGCAATTGAAGCTTGTAAGGAGAATCCAAACCCAATGAGCAGTTGGTAGTGGACGGCCACCACCACCATACGATGGTGGTAGCACCCAGGTGGGCCGACATACCCATGGCCACCGACGGTAGCCGGAACCACCTAAATCGGTGAGTTCGATTTCCAACTCGATTTTGTGTAATTTTGTAAAAATAGTAAATATTCTTCGAAAATTATTAAAATTTTTATTTTGGAATATTTTTGTATTTATTTTTTATGAAAAATATTATTTTGATGAAAATATGTCTCTTAATATATGATCCTTAAGAAATCATGCAAAACCGAGCATGTTTCAATTTAGAAATAAATGACTTTAGGAGTGTAGTTTTGAGCCCAAAATTTTTATGTAGACTACTTAGATGATATCAAACAGTGCTATGAAGCCCATTTTCAAAAATTAATTTTCTAAATTTTTAGGCCTTTAAATGAGGCATAAAATGGGTAATTTAAGGTTAATTAAATAGTTAAATAGTTAATTACCGATTTAGTGAATAATTATATGTTTTAGGATGTTGAAATCTGATGAAGTATGATACTTGTAGCATTTAGGGTGTTAGATGTAATTATTAAGTTAATTATATGGTAAATAAGTAATTGGGAAAAATAGTAAATTTTAAGTTAATTTTGTAAATTAGGTATAAAATCCGATTTAGGATGAATTTAGACATTTTGAAATGATAATTGATGTTAGGAGATGATAATTAGAGTGATAGAAATATTAGATGTATATTATGTACATGATAAATGATAGTATATAATATGCAATTATTGGAAGTATAATAAATAGAAAATATTAAGATAAAAATTGATATTATATAAATAATAGGGATGTATAATAAATTTGATAGAAAACTTAAATTTATATAATTAGATGAAAAAATGTAAAAAATTCTTATATTAGGAGTAAATTCAGTATACTAGTAAGGATTTAAGTGTATTAGATGGAATAAAATACTGACTAGGGATAATAATGGTATTTAGGATATCTGGAAGTAATGTGATTAATTTCACATTATGAGTTGAAACGAACTTCTAGGATTCAAGTATAAAACAGTATTAAAAAATCAAACTAGAACCTAATTTAAAAATCGATGCGGAAACTGAACCCAAACCTAACCCCAAACCTAGGATAATTGTAAAAGATTTGAGAAACTAGATAACTGGACATATTAAACTCTAAACAAAACATAACAATAAGTGTTATAGGATAAAACCAACCTATAATAATTATATGAAAAATTAAAACAACGCTTTGTATTATAGAGATGATTGTTGATGGCCTAAGCGAGTTGGACCTCGAGTGAGCGAGTGAAGAGTCCAGGTAAGTTGGGATTAATATGTTGCTATATTTTGGAGGCTTGAGATTATACTTGGTTATACTTGTTAAATAGTTGGTTGTGTGCATGTGCTTGATTATAAGTGATGCTATGATTCTATATATTATTCTGACTTGTATTGTATGATTTATATGAAATGATTGATCACCCTAAACTGGACCTAATCAAATATATGACCTGTAATCATAATCGGACCTGCATAGCAACCCATTAGGAGAAACCTAAGATTTTCCGGCCAAATACCGACCCCTTCGAAAGGGATAGCACAGGATTGCATACTGGTCCCTTCTTCATCCTTAGTCGAACTAAGTAACAAAAGAAGAGGTCGCGGCGAGGGTGAAGTCAATGGTTCGAAGGTAGTCGTAGGAGGAGCGGTGTCTCCATTGCACAAGTCTGGGTTTAGTTATGAGCTATTACATTAACAGTAACTCCTTAACCCGGATTAGAGCGAGCGCAATTTCTCTAATCTCACGACGGGCCAGACAACATCGTACAACGGCATTTGCTTAAACATGCATTGCACCTAATAAGATGGTTGATAACCTTGTTGTGTTTATGGTATAGTTTTAAGTCCTCCATCCTAACTTACTGAGCTGTGGTTGCTCACATCCCTATAGATATCGTACAGATGCTGGCTAAGAAGCGGCTTACAACTACTCTAAAGTTAGCACCTATTGGATCCTGAGGAGTAGGGAAAAACATTTGAAGAACAAATATATATTTTTAAGGTTTAAGCTTTTATTTTAGAATTTTTCATTTTTGAATAATATAATAACTAGGAAATATATTACGGTGAAACATTGTAAACATTAATTGTAATAACTGAATTTGAGTGTATATATATATTTTCTCACTTTCTTAGGTAGATGATTTATTTAAATTACAAACTGTTTACTTCAAAGCAGGTTAGTCGTGGACACTTGTGTAGATTAAGTCTAAGATAGCGGTTGTAAGGCCAATTTCTATCTTAAAATGATTTATACGGTGGAGCTATTACGACTCTGCCGCTTCGGAGCATAATAGTATATATATACATTAAGATTCCAATATTGCAATTAATGTTTGCGAGGTTTCATTGTACTATACTTCATAAGTAATACATTATTTGAAAATGAAAGATTTTAAATAAAAGCTAAGACCTTAAAGATATATCTATTATTCGGTTGTATTATCTCACTCTCCAAGATCCAATAGTTGCAGCTTTAAGATAAATATATGCTACTTTTTAGCTAGCACCTGCAACAATGTCCATAGGAATATGAGCAACCAACAGTTCATTAAGTTGGGACGAAAACATAAAACTATACCTCACATACAACAGGGTTATCAATCAAATTAATTAGATGCAATGCATGTACAAGTAAATTTCATTGCACGATATTGTCTAACCCGTTGTGAAATTAGAAAAAATACATACACTCTAATCTAGATTGAGGAGTTTCCATTTAATGCAATAACTCACAACCAAAATCAAGCTTGTATAATGGAGACACCGCTCCTCCTATGATTACCTTTAAACCATTAAATAAACCATTACTGCAACCTTAACACCTATCACTTAGTTCAACTAAAGATGAAAAATGGACTAATTATGCTATCCAGCATTATCCCTTTCAAAGAGGTTGGTATTTAGCTGGAGAACCCTAACTTTCGTCTAATGGGTTGTTATGTAGGTCCGATTTAGAATTTCAAGTCATATATTTAGTTAAATCTGTTTTAAGGTGTTTAATCATTTCAACAAATCACACAAATACAAGCCAAAGCAATAAACTAGAATCACGTCATCAACTCAGAAACAAGTACATGTGTACAGTCAACTATTTAACAAACACAATCAAGTACAATTTCAAGCTTCCAAATACTACAAATCAGTACTCCAAAATACAGTAACACATTAATCCCAACTTATCTGTACTTCTCGCTTGCTCATTCAAGGTGCAACTCTCTTAGACCATCGCCAATAATCTTTATAATACAAATATTGTTTCAGTTTTTACATAACTTCCATAGATTGGTTTTATCTTATATTGCTTATTGTTATTTTTTGCTTAAGGTTTAATATACATAATCATTTAAGTTTTTAAGTTTTTTACGATTATTCTTGATTTAAGCTAAGTTATGTTTCAGTTTCCGAATTGATTTTTAAATTAAGCTCTAGTTCAATTTTTAAGTACAGATTTATAAGCGAACCCTAGAACTTCATTTCGACCCATAATGTGAAATCGATCACATTATTTTCAGGTATCCTAAATATCATATTTAACCCCTAATCAGTATTTTAGTTTGTACTTTATACCCTATATCCTAACTTAATTATCAAATTTACTCTCAATATGAGAAAATTATATATTTTTCATATAATTACTCTAATTTAAGTTTCCTACCAGATTTATTACACATTTCTATTATTATTATAATATCAATTTTAACCTAATATTTTCCTACTCATCAATTTTTTATACTTATATATTATATATTATCACCTAATATATATATATAATATACATATCTAATATTCCCATTACTCCAAATATCATCTATCAATATCAATTAACATCTCAAAGTACTTAAATTCATCACAAATCAGAATTTATACTTAATTACCCTAAATTACAAAATTAGCTTAAAATATACTATTTTTACCTATTATATATATACTAAATAATTCCCTAATAATTACATTTAGCACCTTAAATGCTATAACTGTTATACTTCACCAGATTGCAACATCCTAAAGCATATAATTATGCACTAAATCGATAAGTATCCCTTTAATTACATAATTAGCTCAAAATTATTCATTTTATGCATCGTTTTAAGGTCTAAAAATCATCTAAAATTTTCAAAAATTCATTTCTGAAAAAGGGCTTCGTAGCACTATTCTACATCATCGACATAATCTACTCAAAATTTTTAAGTTTAAAACTATACTCCTAAGATCATTTATTTCTAAACCGAAATTTACTCAATTTTATAGGATTTCTTAAGGACAATATATTTCTAAATATAACTTTATCAAAGTAAATTTTTTTCCTAAATCTACATAATCAAAAACCTCATAATACCAAATTTCATAATTTTCTAAATATATTTAATATTTGTATAGAATTAAACAAGATTAAGTTAGAAATTACACTTACATGTCCAATTGACTCCCGACCACCAGAGGTGACTCCATGTGTGTCGACTAGGCCAAGCAGTGGTGCTAAAGTGTAGTGGTGGCAACGGTTCACTTCCAGGCGACCATGGATCGTGGGTTTGGTCTAAATACCCTAATTGCATAGATTTTTTTTTAATTTTGTAATTAAACCCTAACCCTCACTCTTTCTATTCTCTCTAATTTCCTAACACTCTTAGCTGACCAAATAAGCTTCTAAAAAAATTTGGGCATTTATAGTGTTGCCTAGGATTTTTCTTATCAAATTGACTTGACATTTACCTTATCTCTTCTTCTTTTTGACTTTCTATTTGGCTAAATTTAATTGGTTAATTTTTCTTCTTCAATTTTAGCTTGCCATAACCCACTTCTAGACATTTCCTCCTTTTTTATTTTTTCTTGATTTTTCCTTAATTATTTATGAATTTCCTTTAATTGTTTATATTATTTTAACATATTTCAAATACTTTAAGTAATTTTACGTATTTCTACTTATATGTAAATACATATATAGTACAAATAAATAATCCTAGATATTATTTAAGTTATTTTATGATTTTTAGTATGTATATAATTTATCTCTATTGATTCGGTAGTTATCGAAACTCGTTTTACGTGTTTTCGATAAATAACAGGAAATTTACATATAATTCAATATTAGATCATTTAATTATTTTGTTACTTATTTTACTAAATCCAAACTCACATAATCATTTTTACTAATATTCTTAGCTCTATCATAAAATTTAGGTTAAATCAAACAATTTGCCCGATCCTCTTAAATTCTACGAACCAAATCTTGAGTAGCCAATTGCAAGGCTTATAGTGAGTGCGTGCGTGAAGTTCTTACGAAAATTTAAGAAAAGAAAGCTTCACATTTTGGTAGACTTAGGTAGTTCACTAAATTTTATTAATAAAACTTTAATAAAATCACTATGCTATAAGGCTACTACAATTCTTCCTTTTAAGGTGATGCTCATTAATGGAATGAACTTACAATGTGAAGCCAAGATACGTAATTTCACCTGGGAAGCATAAGGTCATGAGTTCTTAGTAGAAGTGCACATTTTTCCCTTATTTCCATTTAACGATTGTCATTCTTTAGTTGGTTTCCCTTAGTACCATTTAGTGGAATTTTGATAAGAAATTGATGTTGTTTGTTGTTGAAGGGTACGATTGTCACTTGTAAGGAGAACAAGAGAAAGTTAGTTGCATTTCAAACGAGCAACTTACCAAGTTACTAATTAAAGGAGGAGATACGATGAAAGTATAGTGCTGGTTGATTAAAGATGATGCTAAGGATCATAAGAGTGGTTCAATTGAGTTGTTACACCCTTCAACAATAGAGTTATTAGATAATTACTATGAGCTATTTGACCAACCCAACAGCTTGCCACTAGTGAGGGCCCTTGACCATAGGATTCATTTATACAAGAATGCCCAACTTGTAAATATCAAGCCGTATAGGCATTCGGTTATCTAGAAATCAACCTTGGAAGCTATGATTAAAGAGATGCTAACTAGTAAAGCCATCCGGCATAGTCATAACCCTTTTGCCTCATCGATGGTATTGGTTAAAAAGAAGGACCATTCATGGAGGATGTGTATTGATTATAGAGAACTTAACAAACAAACAGTTAAGGACTGTTTTCCCATTCATATCATAGACAACCTCTTTGATGAATTAAATGGAGCGGCTTACTTTAGTAAGCTAGATTTTCGCTCCAGATATCATTGAATTCGAATGAACTTTGAGGATTTGTATAAAACCGTGTTTAGGATACATGAAGGACACTATGAGTTCCTTGTTGTGCCTTTTGGCTTAACAAATGCCCCATTTACATTTCAAAGGCTAATGTACAACATCTTCTAGCCTTACTTGAGGAAGTTTGTGTTGGTTTTTTCGAAGATATTCTTATTTATAGCTCTTCCATGGAAGCCCATGTAGGTCATTTACATATAGTGTTCGAAATTTTGAAGAAGGAGCAATTATATTTAAAGAGAAGTAAGTATGTCTTTGGGGTTGGACAGATCGAATATCTTAGGCATGTTACTACCAAGAAAGGGATAGATATTGACCTTGATAAGAATAAAGCTACAGAGCCTTAAACCCGCAGCCAAACCAGAAGATTAGAAGGGCAGGCACGACAAATCCTAATATTTCAACCAACCCCTGCTGAGGCTAAATATTTACTTGCTGAGTTACTTCTAATGCTGTGCCGTATAATCGCCCTTTATTCTATAGTATGCTGAGTTGACGATTACTCTCAATTGCCAAGCCGACCAATCACTTAGTATCATCCTTGCCGAGAAGCTAAAAGAGAGAATCAGGATTAATTAAGCTATCCTTACTCAGACAAGCCCACCCGTCCGTACTTTTTGTCCGTATCTCCTAACAACCTCGCTGATGCCACATCACTACATGTACAGTATCACATGTAGAATCTGTAGCACCAATGATTATTTTCCTTGTATATTCATTTTTGCCCCTTTGTGACATATACATTGCCCTTTTAGGAAATGTCTTTTTGTCTTTTCCCTTTTAGGCAAGTTGCCATAGTTTGCAAGTATAAATACCCTTGTACTTGTAGTTTTATCAAATCAGATTATCTTCAATACACTTTTGAGTATTTTCTTCCTTGCATAAACACTATTGTTGACTCTCAACATCACTCTTATTCTTTCCCTTAAGTAAGGTTAAGTAACAAGTAATCTCATTAGACCAATTCGTATGTCATATCGAATTGTGTCGTGAGTTCTCGGAAGTTCCATTGGTATATCATATCCTCTGGAATTATTCGTGAGGTTTACTTACTGTTTTCATTCTTTAATTTCACCTTTCATACCTTTTCGCATTGATCCTTTTCAATCTTTTTGCAAGCTCGAACTCATCTAGCGATTGGTCTTATCTGTTCTTGGTTACGGTTTACACCAAAACCTATAAAGATTGAAGCTATTGTTAAGTATCTAATTCATACAACATTAAAATGGTTGCATAGATTTTTGGGTTTGGCCGGGTATTATAGGAAGTTTATACAAGGGTTCAGAGCTATTTTTAAGCCTTTAACCATGCTACTTAAGAAACGGCAATTCCACTAGAGTAAAGAAGCTGATACAGCTTTCCAACAACTAAAGGAAGCACTAATTACAGCAACGATGCTAAGGCCACCAGATTTTAACAAGCCATTTGTAGTAAAGATGGATGCAAGTAGTGAAGCTATTAAGGTTGAATTGATGGAAGAGAAACACCCAATTGCTTACTTGAGTAAGCATTTAACTAAAAGACAACTTGGATTGTCAATGTATGAAAAGGAACTTATAGCCCTTATTTAAGCTATCGAGAAGTGAAGGTATTACCTTGTAGAGCAGAAATTCAACATCCTTACTAATCATCAAAGCCTTAAGTTCCTACTTGAGCAACGTTTGCCTACTCCAAGTCAACATAAATGCATAGCACGACTACTGGGATTAGATTATGAGATTAGTGGAGGGTCTAATGTGGTAGTGGACGCTTTGTCAAGGGCCGAGTTACAGTCCATTTTGACATCTCTAGAATTGTTGAAAGAGTTGACAGATAGTTGATTGCTATCGACCAAATACACTAACATGATCAAGAAGATTGTTACTAATCAAAACTGTAGAAAATTTTCTATAGTGGATGGAATCCTAAGGAGGAAGGGGAAGGTAATGGTAAGCCCTAAGGTAAAGTTACAGTACAAATTACTGCAATTATATCATGATGGAGTCCCTAAGGGCACTCTAGAGCTCAGGCCATCTATAAGAAATTGAGTTTGGTTTTTTATTGGCCTAAGTTGGAAAAGGATGTACGAAATCATGTATAGAATTATGACATTTGTCAAAGATGTAAACCAGAAAATGTGGTTGCATCTAGATTTCTATAACCCTTGCCTATTCCTAAGGGTTGTTAAGTAAAAGTTAGTATGGACTTCATTGAAGGGTTACTGAAGTCTAATGAGAAAGAAATGATTATGGTGGTTGTTGATTGCTTAAGTAAGTATGCCCATTTTGTAAGCTCGACTCATCCTTATTTGCCTACCCAAGTGGCATAAGTTTATTTAGATAACATCTATAAGTTTCATGGGTTACCTAAAGGAATTGTTTCCGATAGAGACCCTATTTTAGTTAGTAATTTTTAGACTAATTTTTTCAAATTGTAGGGTATAGAGCTTAAGCTCTCATCGAATTATCACTTAGAAACTAATAGGTATATAGAGGCTATTAACAAGTGCCTAGAGAACCACTTGCAATGTATAACAAGCGAGGAACCTAAGAAGTGGATGAATTTTCTTCCTTTGATTGAGTGGTGGTATAATACTAACTACCATACTAATACTAAGACTATCCCATTCGAAGCTTTTTATGGATACTTTCCCCTTATTCACTTGCCCAACATAATAGGTGATTCGAACAATGCAACCATTGATGCCATGTTAACAAATAGGGAAACTAAATTAAAGATGATGAAATATTACCTAAAATGTACTCAAAATTGCTTGAAGCAAGTGGCTTACAAGCATTAATTCAAGTGATCCTTCGACATCAAAGAGTTGGTACTTTTGAAGCATCAACCTTACCGCTAACACAACTTAAAGAAACATTTTATAGAAAAATTACAACTACATTATTTTGGACCTTCCAAAACACTAGACAAGATGGGAAAGGTCGTGTATAAATTAGATTTACTTGTTAGATCTATTGTACACCACACGTTCCACATGTCTCAGTTGAAGTAATGCAAAGGACCTTTAGTTTCGGTCATCTCACCACTTTACTACACTAGATCCGAATAGATCTTGGAGCCCTTCGACATCTTAGAAAGGAGGCTTGTTAAGCAAAGGAACGAATCTACAACCATGGTATTGGTATGCTGGAAGAATAAGTCCCCTATAGAGGCAACTTAGGAATACTTGAAGGAGATGGAGCTTCGCTACCCTAATCTACCCTTGTGGTCAAGGATTTCACAAGAAGGAGGGAGTATTACGGGGCATGAGGATCAATTAGGGTTTGCTATGTAGAAAAGAGCGAAACAAGTAGGAGACATGAAAATGGAAAAACAAACAAGTGATGTAGTTGAGATTGAATGTACTATATGTATGGTTCCAAATGGAGGAAGTAATGGCTATGAGAATTAATGGACATGGACTGAAATAATGGGCTCATGTGATTTGACCCTGTAGATCATGAACTAAGTTGTATGGGCACTCTCTATAGTTGGCCTGCCATAGTATTAGAAAGTATCTTATTTTGCACCTGTACATATGTTATTATTACTAGGTGCAACCAACTTGCTAAGTTAGTTGAATTCGCATCTTAATAGAATATTTTAGGAAATCTTACACTATTATATATTGCAAGGAAAATATGAGAAATACATAACAATATATCATTCTCCCATTTATGTGTGTTGAATTCTGCATTTAGAATTCTTTTTCTTACGTTACAAAAATTTCCGTAACACCACTTTTGGTCTTTCAATACTTGTCCACAACATGGCAACTTGTTAGTTGTTAAAAGGCAACAACCCCTTAAAAATCTTAAAATTTTAGTAGTTGGATTTTACTATATATTAGTAGGCTCGCAATTCGTATGCTCAAAAAAATCTATAGTCTTTTTTTTTTTTCTCCATTATATGTTTTGAGTGACCAAGGTAATTTATAAAGTAGATGGAAGAAAAAAAAGGCCTAATAGGTTAGTTAGGTTATTAGGTTAGTTTTTTCTTGATGAAATGAAATTCAAGTTCGAAAATAGAAGTTGCGATTAGAATAAATGATATATTTACTTTGATACTCCCAATTACATGATTTTTGTGTTGTAAATAAATACCTAACTAAGAACAATTTTGTAAATTCAAAAATCAAAATTATTCATAATCACTAGAGACACCAAAAGGTAGTTATTCAAAGTTGTTTCCTTTTAATAATATAGAAATATATGTATATATATATATATAATCTACTTATACCATTCAAATATTTGAAGTAAATCATTTATATTTATATACTCTTTTTGGGGTAAAATATGAGGTGCATTTATATACTCTTGCAATTATAATTTCAACTTAATTTATCCTTTTAAATAATGTTCTCTTTAACTCGGCGCATCATAGAGATATACAAATGGACTAAACAAGTTAATCCAATTTGGCTTACTTTGACCTATGAGTTTAAGCGAGCAAAAAAATCTCAATCCTAACCTTTTTAAAAAGTAAGTTAAACTAGTTGGTTCATGAGCTAAAAGAGTAAATGTATTAAACATGTTAACTCAAATATGCTCATTTTAACTCACAGGTTAAACATACCAAGTTTATTTGGCTTGCTTTTTAAATGAGCTAAAGAACCTCGACCTAAATCAATTTTAAAAAGCGAATTAAATAGATTAACCCATGAGCAAAACCCATTTATACACCTCTATTGTATTGATAATTAATGTAAATTGATAAAAAAATTTAAAAAATATCAAAATTACTACTTAAATTTTAGGTTTCTTCTTTTAAATTTTACACTTCAAATTTAAAGTTATTAAATGTAATCATTAATCAAACTTTTAATCATTAATTTACTATCTCACATATCATGATTTCCCTTTGTAATCTTCAACCAATGAGTATTCACAGTAGTATTTTTGTAACTAGTAGTCGACTTAACAAGTAAAAGCACAATGTAATATCATGTTTAATTACTTCACACTTTCAGCCTAAAAGTTGATAAATGAAAATTATATTAGATATTACATGTAGAATTTAAAAGGCACTCAAAGTTTAGATATTGTTTTTAACATTATCCCAAACAATTACAAATGTATAAAAAAGAAAAAATTACAGTATGTACATTTTTTAACAAGTACAAGAGTATCGCTTTGAAAATTCAATATGTCTTTATATTTATAACAACTTTAAGGGGTATTGTTACAATTCACTCAAGTCAAACAAAGACATTTGTTACATATATATACACTTTCTTGTCGTTTTCCTTTCTTTTTCTTATTTCCTTTTTTCTTTTTCTTTTTTTTCAGCTACACACAACATTGCTTTTTATGGTCAAAATACTCTTTGCTTTTGCTTAAGACATTCGTAAATGAACTAAAAAAAAAAGATGAAATATATATTTAAAAAATAAAAGCATTTCAATGATTGGCTAAGAAAGTTATTGAAGCATTTTACCCTTTTAAGGTAAATGAAAACCTCAAGGTGAAGTTAAAGTAATAAGGCCTTAGTCTATTATTATACAAAATAACATAATCTCTTTTGCTTTTTATCTAAACTATTAAGCTTAGAACATGGAAAGAGACTCGGAAGGAATAGCTAACTTGAGACTTCTAACATTATCAAATTAGTAAGTTTAAACAAGTTTTGAATTCAAATCCTTATGATTAATAATTTCATTTGTGTTTTTTGATAAAGAAGAAAAAAAAAAGTGCAAGAAAGCATAAAAGATAGCTATAAGAGTATATTAAGGAGTAACAATAACTCCAACCTTTGATATGATATGTTGAATTCATTTTAAAATGCATTTGGAGATTAAGGTTGATCAACAAAGATAGTTTAAGTTGAAGAGTTCAATGTGGAACTTAATTTGAATTTATGGATTGAGAAATGATTAATTGTATTTGTGAATAGTGTTAAAACCTTGATCAACATATAATAAACACATACAAGTCATGAAATTTGGATAGATTGATGAACTTAAAGTTTGAAGCAATATGGTTTTGTTTTGTAAAGCCTATTTTTTGTTTTGAATTTTTTGCTTTGTACTTTTGAGAGTTGTCAATCGAGTGATCTATTTAATCAAAAGAATTTAATTTGAGGATTAGAATTTGGGTACTTAAGGTAATTCAATCAACCAAATTTGGAAAAAACTAATCAAATTAATTGAGTTCTTAAAGAGGAAAAGTCGACTAAACTTCATGTTTTGTAATGAATTCTAGAGTTATTCCTACTTTATTGGGTTAATAAGATTTATTCTAAACCAAGTTAAATGTATTTGTTAGTGAAATATAAGTAAATTCTAACTCCATGAGTTGCCCGTTTCAAGCTTGCCATTGGTTAGCTTAGACTGATTTTAGGTCAGTTTATGGATTATAATTAGGCTATGAACCCTTTATCTTTTAATAAAATTTAGATCACTCCAGTGAACAAAATATTCCCCCTTCCTTAAGCTTCATAGTTAAAAACATGTCATGTTTTCTGATTGTAAACCTTTTGTTTTGATCAAAGCTCTTCTTTTCTCCAAGATCCACTTTTCCAAAACCCTATCATCCCTTCTACAATACAAATTCACACAAAATTTGAACCCGATTTATCCACCAAAACAACATAGTACTCAAAATAAATAACTTTTAAATTGATAACATTTCTCCACTACATTTGTAACCCATCAATGTCAAACTCCATCTTAAAAGTATAATTTTTATTGTGAGGAATAACTTACATGAATTTTTAGAATGAAACCAAGAGATCTTATGTATTTCCCTTCATGTGAGTGCCGTACCTTCATATATCAATATAAGACGCTTTAGATTACAATGAAAACCTTTTAAAAGTGATGAAAATCCACTTATCGATATGGGCTCTTCCCATATACGAATTTTGCTTTGTATTTTAGGCTCCAAAAGCTTCCCTCCTTTACGATATTAGAGAAGAAAATCATTAACCTTACTACAACTGAAGGAAAAAACCAATGAAGCATGACATAACTTTGATCCTTGCCTTGCATGTTTGTAATGTTTGCTAGGAAGGAGTCAAAGGTCAACAAACAATATATTATGTGCCTTATAAGGTTTTAGTGTATCACTAATAGAGTTAGGAAATTTATGAAGTTCCCACATTGCCTTGTTTTAATACTTTCATAATGTCCTTTACATCCTTGCCTACCAATTAAATAATTAACACTTATATTTTATGTTTTTATATTTTTTTCTTGGGTGTTACGTTAATAACACTATAACAATTTAAAATGCCTTTAAATATTGGAAAATATATGACAATCTAAGAATTAACCTAAATCCTTTTTAAGTACATTTTTTTTTTCATAAGATAATTTAGTAGGAGTGAACAGGTAAAGGATGGGTAAAATATGATAATTTAACAGTACTCTACATTATAAGTATATGTTTTAAAATTTTTATGCTTAATACCTATCATCCGATACTTAAAAACTATTTTATACCCTATAAATTCTACTGGGTAGCTTATGAAACTTTTATATTTTTTTTAGGGAATTCCTTTTTAGAAGGAAGAAGAGCATGGGTGGATAAGGCTTGGCAATTAAACGTGAAGAATGAAGTCCTCCCTTTCTTTCGGAGGTGCTCTCCCGTAGCAAGGTAGAGATGACTGAGTGTCGTAGGGAGTTTTCGGTATTGTTTTAAACAAATGGAAAAAAACTGATTGCTTTCAAGCTCCTTGCTTTTCTGATCTCACTATTAGTAGTGATCATCTAGATGGAGATCTTATCTGCAGTTAAACCGTAGATGGACGACCATAGTCCTAAACTTACCAGCATCGGAGGTATACTAATCAATGAAGCCCCTCAACCTACTCTATTTTCTGACAAAATCAACCAAGCCTTGCTTGGGAGGGATGCCGGCAAATCTGGAATTTATTTCCAAGAACGGGTGAGAACAATTCCAAGGCTTTAAGCATACACCAACTTCTTTTAAGATATTATTTAAACATATAATTAATATTAAACTTATAATCATACTAATGGACCAATCAGCAATATTTAAAAGGTTCTTATTTTTATAACACATCTAACTGTAACGATATAAAACTTTAATAGGTAGACTATAGAATAATCTTTACAATTAAAAATGTTCAACCATTAATTGGGTCATGCTAAATTATTTTTTTTTATCCTTTCATTTTAAATCACTAAAATAAATTTTTATCAAATTATAAAATTGTTATACATAGAATACAAAAACAAGATTTTACTTAAGAAAAAATAAATAAATAAGAGGGAGGAACAAGATAATAAACACAACAATGTATAATCTTAAAGTTTTATTTTAAGTTGGTATAAGGTACTTTAAAATCTGCACATTATATATTTTAGAGTACAGGTTCTAAAGTGAGCACAGGATACCTTAATGTCATGCCTAATCTTACCCTATGAAAATAGATTCAAGAAAATTACTACTCGAAACTTATCATGTAAGTCTCTTTATTCACTTAGAACCTACTAAGTGAAGTGGGATCTAGATGGACACAGGATTACCTGCTCACTTTATGGCTTAATATTCATAATTTCGCTATAGTTAGTTAAGCTACACATATTTTTGGAATAATTCTTAAAATTTGTAATTTCAATCAAAATTTCATAAATAGCAATAAATTTTGTAATTACATTATAAGTTTGTAAATTCTCATCATCGTGAAATTTGTAATTTCAGGCAATTCATAATTATAAGTATATTCTCTTAAAAAGAAAAAGAAAAAACGACTTTTTCATAAAATAACCTTAGATGTCGTAAACCTACATATATTCGTAAGTGCCCTTTAGTTTTTGTAATATGCTTACCCATGTAATGTCAGTAAATTTTATAAAATACTAATAGTTTGTAAAATATGTGTATAAAATTAAGTTAACATAAATGTTTACGATATTAATTTTGTCATGAATAATAAACTGAATTACTTTATAGCATCACTTAAAACAAACAACTGTAATTAATTCTCTTGATTTTTCCACGCGTTGCAATTGAAGCATCGTCCACTCTGTTTGGTTTTGGGCTTACAAACCGAAATTTTCGTTGCGTACACAAGTTCTTAGAATAGTGTTTTAGTTTAACCAGTGATCCAATAAGCCCAAGTAGACCCCAGAATATCCAGAAAACGACCAAGATTGATGGCGCTGGAAATATTACGCGATATATGTACAGTTTGTTACTTTTCGATCTAGCATGTCAACAAAGCATTGGTTGCCTCTTTTATTACATAATTTAACTGTTTGTAGGATTTGTTTTCATTTTAGTCTATGTTGGATTTCAGCGTCATAAGAAAGTCAATTTAATTTAAATAATGACACTAAATCGACTATAGTGCAACATAACTTTATCAATTATCACAAGTGATTTCCAACATGGGCCTCAGGCTCAGGAAACCTATTTAAGGCTTGGATCGAACTTTATAGGACAATTTCGACTTACATTTTCGAGTTGAGCTCGTTGGAGCTTATATGGACATGTCCTTATAGATCGGTTCGGCTCCAACCACACTAGAAAAAGGTCTCCAACTCTCCAAGGGCCTGAACCTTGGTCAGTTAAGCCCAGCCCATGAAGTTCTAGTTACCTAAAATGGCAACCTACCAACTGTCTCCAACCATTCTCCTAAAAATCCGAAGCACATCTTTATCGTTGAGAATCCACCTTCGATAATTGTCTCAGCTAAGCCCCAACTATTTTACTCATGCTCTTTCTTTCACAAGCCTAATGACGCCCTTTCAAGACTCCAAATCCCAAAACTCTCTACCAGCAAAAAGTAAAGACAATAGGAACTTAGCATTCAAACATTCACATACATTATACTGATAACTAGTTGAAGAGCACATGCAATGCGTGAATAACAAAAAAAAAAAAAAAAAAAAACCTCTATAATGGAACATGAATTAATGAAGAAGATCTAGCGATAAAAATATACATATATGTATTATATTAAAAGTGAGAAATGTTAAAAAATCATATTAGCTTTATATTGAATTTATTTTGGCATAATATATCATTATCTCCAATATAATTCTTTAAATATATAAAATTATGGAAATTTTATTTTCAATAACTTTTTGATCAATACAATTTTTTTTAAAAAAAAATTAAGCATTCACTTTTTATCACTGTTCTAGCGCTTCTTGTTCATCTCTTTTGGTCATGGTACTTTGATGAAAAGAAGATCATATTAAGTAATAGATTTAATAAACAACAACATAATATGAACAAATTTTCTCGAAAATAATTAAAATTATTTATGTACACATTGCTATAGATATTACCTTCAAATATGACCAAATTAGATAAAGATCACACTTGAATCTAAGAATGACAATAATAAGAAGATAAACATTGATTTTACATGGAAAATCTCTAAATAATTTAGAGTAAAAACTAAGAGCAAATTTGTTGCTACAAATATTACCTTCAAAGTAAAAAAATTTTATTACGAAAAATAATTAGAAATTACACTGTACCAACTCTCTCTTTCTTACTTCTTCTTCTTCTTCTTCTTTTTTTTTTTTTTTAAAATTCTCTTCTCTTCTGGATGAATTTTTATACTAAGGTTCCATTTTGTGCATCTTTTTTTTTTCCTCATCTTTTTAGTGTCTTTTTTTATGTCTATTCAAATCTTACGTTTAGTAAGAATAAGATACCAAAAAAATAGAAATATAATTTCATATGTACCCCTCTTTTATAATTAAATACAAAAAAATCCTTATAAAATTAAATTTTATCTACCATTTATTTTATTCATATTTAAGAAATACCAATTAAAATAATTATTTTCAATGCATAAAATGTATTTTTTCAAATATTTTCTCTTAAAAATACGTTTATTTTTCAATTCTAACACCTTAATCACCACTTTTATCAAATTATAAAACATATAAAGTACAAATAAGATAATTTTTCAAATATCTTATTTCAAACAGATATAGATCAGACATATATAAAATTCAGATAAGATTTAGATTAGAAAAAGACAATCCCAACATGACCTAATTTATAGATTATTCTGCTACATAAATCAAGCCTTAAATTTGTTGCCACCTTAAAAACGAGGTGTCTACCCTTTCATAGGATGTAAATTATATTTCCTTTGATATGGTAAAGGAGCTTCATTGTATTAACATTAAGCTATGAATTGCAACTTACTCAAAGTGTATCTCAATGTACATATTTCTTACATACAGCTTCAACCTTGACTCTTTAGCTTAAGCTAGAATTTTCAATATGTGAAACATTATAATATATTCAAAATGAGCTAAATTCAGATAGAAGAATCTACATTGTATTCCCATCAACTAATTCCTTTTTCCTTTGGAAATCTATTAACCCTATAAAACTTATAAATACAAGCCATCAACACCTATTTTCACTATTTGCAAATGAAACAGTCTTAAAGTAATAAACTTCACATGATACAAGGATACAAAAATTAGGATGGGCATAGTGTTTATATGAGTGGCTTACTATACCTAAACAATATTAAATTTTATTTTACATAGGATTTTATTGTAAATAAATTATCAATGAAAATACAATATATAGACAACAAATAATTGTTGTTTCATTAGTTAAATTTGTTTATATGCTTCAGCACTAATAGGTACATGCATGAGGGAAATTTTAAAAATATAATATGCAGAAATAGATGCTTTAGACATATTTACATTCACTTGAATGTTTGGACTATTTACATCAGAGAAAGTCCCTTATGTATAAAAGAGGCTTTCATAATGAACAATTGAGATTATTTCTATCTAGTGGTTACAAAAGAATGCTACCTGCTTATGAAAACCCACTTTTGATAGGGTATTTTGGACCTGGACTCCTCAAGGCCATGCCAACCTACTTAGGCTCATTGCTTATGTTGTTCTCCTCTGGATCTAGCCTCTTTGTCCATATGGTTAACCTTAGCCCAGGCTTATTGCATGACTTACCTAACTATTAAAGCTCATAATGATTAAGAGACCTTAGATGAGGTTAGATGACCAAGTCAGTAACCATCTCTTGCAATTCAGGACTACGTCTAACTGTATGACTCCACTACCCACAACTTGTGGACTTATCCTCTACTCATTAACGATTCTCTAACCACTAGTTGCCCACCTCTATAAATATCAAGTAACCTTCTAATGGTAAACTAATTAATACTCTGCGCATTGAGCCTTCTTACTACATTCTTATGTACTTATTCTCCTTACAAACACCAACTGACTTAAGCATTGAAGTGGCTACGCCAGATAACTTCTCGATGCCCCTTACTGTTTACTATCTTGTAGGTTTGCATAAGCGTGAAGCCCAACTTGATCATCAATCTTTACCAGCTAAAACCTAGAGATGACATTTGGTACCATTTATGAGAACTAAACCTTGTTTCTTACCTAAACACATACTAAACTCTCACCCAAACATTGCCTTTATTTTAGCATTTATTACCATGTCTCACATTATGGACCATAACAATAACTAACCTGTGAATAATTAGCCTCTAATTAGGGAAACGCCAGAGCAGTGCTTAGCTTAAGTGGAGTAGCTACTTAAGGAGTTTGCCACTTCCAATAAAGAACTCTAAGATAAGCTTAAATGAAGCCAAACGGTATAGCAGACAGGTGCTTGAGGATTTTGATGCTCGTAATTGTCCCCCCCGAAGAGACAGAATCGTAACAGCCCCATCATATAAACCATCCTAAGATAGGAGTTGGCTTTACAACCGCTATCTTAGACCTGATTTACACAAGGCGTCCACAACTAACCCGCTTTGAAGTAAACAGTTTGTAATTTAAATAAATCATTTATCTAAGAAAGTGAGGAAATATATATATATACTATAATTCAGTTATTACAATTAAAGTTTACAATATTTCTCCGTAATATATGTCCTAAAATAAAAACTTAAACCTTAAAAATATGTGTTTATTCTTCAATGTTTTTCCTCACTTCCCAGGATCCAGCAGTTGCTAGCTTCAGAATAGTTGTTTGTCGCTTCTTAGCCAGCACCTGCATGACGTCTGTAGAGATGTGAGCAACCACAGCTAAGTAAGTTAGGATGGAGGACTTAAAACTATACCACAAACACAATAAGATTATCAATCAACTTATTAGGTGTAATACATGTTCAAGCAAATGTCATCGCACAACGTTGTCCGGCCCGTTGTGAGATTAGAGAAATTGCGCTCGCTCTAATCCGGGTTGAGGAGTTGCCATTAATGCAACAGTTCACGACCAAACCTAGGCTTGTGCAATGGAAACCTTACTCCTCCTGCGACTACCTTCGAATCACTGACTTCACCCTCGCTACGACCTCCTCTCCTGTCACTTAGTTCGGCTAAGGATGAAGAAGGGACCATTATGCAATCCTGCGCTATCCCTTTCGAAGGGGTCAGTATTTGGCCGGAGAGTCCTAAGTTCCCCTAATGGATTGCTATACATGTCCGATTATGATTACTGGTCGTATATTTGATTAAGTCCATTTGAGGATGATCAATCATTTCATATAAATCATACGATACATGCCAGAACAACAAACATAATCATAGCATCACCCATAATCAAGCACATGCACACATTCAACTATCTAACAAGCATAACCAAGCATAATCTTAAGACCTACCTCGACTCCTCGCTCACTCACTCAAGGTCTGACTTGCTCAGGCCATCGCTGATCATCCCTATAATACAAACCTGGTTTCAGTTTTTCATATAACTATTATAGGTTCATTTTATCATATAACACTTATTGTTATGTATTGTTTAGGGTTTAATATGCCTAAGTATCTAGGTCTTAAGTCTTTTACAATTATTCTAGGTTTAGGGTTACGTTCGGGTTCGGTTTCTGCATCGATTTCTAAATTAGATTCTAATTCGATTTTTGAGTATTGTTTTATACTCGAATCCTAGAAATTCGTTTCAACCCATAACGTGAAATTAATCACATTACTTTCTGATTTCCTAAATATCATCATTACCCCTAGTCAATATTTTATTCCACCCGGTACACTTAAATCCGTATTAGTGTACATTTACATTTTTTTATATAATTATATAAATTCAAGTCTTCCATCGGTTTTATTATATATCCCTATTATTTATATAATATCAATTTTTATCATAATATTTTCTATTTATTATATTTTCAAGAATTACATATTTTTTATTATTACCGATTATGTATATAATACACTTTTAATATTTCTATCACTCTAATTACCATCTCTAAACATAAATTATCATTTGAAAATTTCTAAATTCATCCTAAATCAGATTTTACACCTAATTACCCTAATTTACAAAATTAACTTAAAATGTACTATTTTCCATATTACTTATTTACTACATAATTAACCTAATAATTACATCTAACACCTTAAATGCTATTAGTATCATACTCTTTCAGATTTCAACATTCTAAAACACATACTTATTCACTAAATCAGTAATCAACCATTTAATTATTTAATTAACCCTAAATTGCCCATTTCATGCCTCATTTTAGGGCCTAAAAATTATCTAAAATTTTCGAAAATTAATTTTTGAAAACGGGCTTCATAGCACTGTTTTATATCATTTAATTAATCTACACAAAAATTTTGGGTTCAAAACTACACTCCTAAGGTCATTTATTTTTAAATTGAAACATGCTTAGTTTTGCATGATTTCTTAAGGACCTTATATCACGGGACATATTTTCATCAAAATAATATTTTTCCTAAAAAATACATACAAAAATATTCCAGAATAATAAGTTTCATAATTTTCTAAGAATATTTAGTATTTTTTCAAAATTACACCAAATCGGGCTGGAAATCGAATTCACCGATTTGGGTGGGTCCGGCCAGTGTTTCAGCCCACCTGGGCGTTTCCACCACTGTGTGGTGGTGGTGGCCGTCCACTCCCAGCTGCCCGTCGGGTCTGGGTTTTCTTTTGTGGCCTTAATTACATAGTTTTCCTTTTTGGATAATTATTATGCATTAAATTGGACAAGACAATTGCCTTATCCCTTAATTTTTGGCTTTTGTATTGTTCTAATTTAATTAGCTGATTTTTTTCTTATTTTTCCCAGCTGCCATGGCCTATATCTGGATCATTCCTTATTTTTCCTTAATTAATTATGAATTTTATTTAATTATTTAGTATGATTTTAGCACATTACGCGTATTTCAAGTAATTACGCGTATTTCTAGTAATTACGCGCATTTCTATATACATGTAAATTCATATATAGTATAAATAAATATTCCTAAATATTATTTAGGTTATTTTATGATTTTTAGTATACATCTAATTTATCTCGAGCGATTCGTTAATTATCGGAATGCATTTTACACATTTTCGATAAATAACGAGTTATATACTTAAAATTTGAAATTTTTATGTTCTTTAATTTTATTGCTTATTTTCTTAAATTTAAACTTACGGGATCATTTTCCTAATATTTCTAGCTTTACTTTATAATTTAAGCTTGATTGGGTCTTTCAATCTATCGAAATCTCAAATTGCTAGTTTTGGGGCTTACATTAATGAGCAGAACAACGTTCAGCAGTAGCAGCAAACCGGTAGGGATCAACTACCTAATCCCCCAAAAGCAAGAATAGCAAGTACGGTCTGTGATTAACAGCAACCACGCCTTTACTAGCAACAAATAAGTGACCGACTCCCATAGAGGTTTGGTACACTCTCCAGCATGCCAAGCCCACTTGGCAGACAATGCTGACCTAAATGAACCTCGTGCAATTGTAAGAAGGCTCTCCGAGTAGCAGGAGAGCAAACCAATTGATGGTGTTAGGTTAGTTGCTAGCAACAAAACCTCCTTCATAAGGGGTGTCTAAGAAGAGGTCCTTCCTCCCAATGGCAATATCCATACCTTGGACCATTATGATGGTACTAGTGATCCTAATGATTGCTTTCTCCACTTTTGTACCCTCATAAACCTCTATGGCCATAAGAATGCTATCGTGTGCAACTTTCTCGGGTATTCTGAGAAAAGCAGCTTGGATGTGGTTTAACCACTTACCCAAGAACTCAATCAGCTCCTTTGATGAGCTGGCTTATAGATTCAATCTCCATTTCAAGGCTAGTAAGCCTTCATCCAAGGACACTTCATCCTTGTACCTAATTAGGCAGAGCGATGGAAAGACTCTACGAGAATATGTAGCTTGATTTGATAATGTCATAGTCGAGATCCTTTAGTTGGATGAGAGAGTAACTGTACATGCTACGCAGCTTGGCATTAGACCCTCTAGGGACTTCTTCCTTTCGATTGTGAGGAGCAAGTAAAAAACCCTAGCTAAATTTTAGAACAAGGCCCAAAAGTATATGGATCAGGAAGATAACATCCATACTAGACATTAGATTGACCATGAAAGGTCAAGCAAAAAAAAAAAAAAAAGACAGAGAGAGATTGTTTATAAAAGATTACCTTAGTGACAAAGTACCAAGCAGAGTCGAGGGGGAGGGTTCTGGTAGTAAGAAGCGCCAATCTAAGTAGAACCCACTACCCTTAACCATTTACACCTATCATACGCCTCTAAATCGACTTATCACTCAAGTCTTTATAGTGGTTCAGATAAAGGTTAGCTCTAGAAGCCCCCTAAAAAGAGGGGAAACCCTAGCCATCAGAACTCAAACAAATATTATCAGTTCTAAGAAGACTATGGTCATACTATAGAGAAATGCTTCCAGTTGAAGAATGCAATTGAATATGATATTCAACAGAGCTATTTTGGTTAGTATGTGGCCAAGTAGAGGAAGGTTGATCGTATTGATGATGATGAGGATGGGGCATCTTGGAGTAGATAAATTGAGAAAGCTTGAAAAGAGCAAAACAATGATTGTCGCTATAACCAAGCCCCTAACAGAATCATCAACATCATAATTGGGGGGCCCTACTCAAGGAGTTGGCTAAGCTATAGCAGCTCGACTAACGCCCTAGCAAAGGTAATGGTAATTAGGGAAAAGAAGCAAAGGCACAACACCACCATCTCTTTCTCTAATGACAATTTGGAAGGAGTTGACACTCCCCATTAGGATGCCTTAGCGAACAGGGTACGGATCTTGGGCTATTAGGTCCACAAGATTATAATAGAAACGAGCAGTTCCACCAACACCCCCTTTAAGCACATCTACAACCGAATGAGGAAGAAGCTACCTATGAAGATGAAGCCATATCATTATGACTTGATTGGCTTCGATGGGGGAATGGTCCAATCAAAGGGCATCATCACATTAGATATGAAGCTCAACGGTGACAAGAATGTTGCTCGATGTCTGATTGAATTCATAGTGGTATATTGCCCTTCTCCCTACAATGCTTTACTTGGAAGATTGAGCCTTAACAACTTTGGAGTTAGCACATTGCTTATGTACTTGAGGGCTAAATTCCTAACTCAAACTGGGGTAGTAGTCTATATGTGTGATCAGAAGCCCTTTAGGGAGTTTTATATCAGGGTAGCCCAAGTTAAGGGCATTTTTGCCTTAGAATTAGGTTCGTAGGAGAAGCTGACTGAGAGAGGCGAGACAAGGGAAAAGATAGAGGAGGTGCAAATTGGCACCAGCCTTGACCAGACCATTAAGGTTAGGGTAGAGATGCCTCCAAAAGTGAAGGAGGCCATTGTTGACCTCCTACGGGCTAACTCTAACAGGTTTACCTAGTCAACATTTGACTTGCTTGGAATCTCCATCGACTTGGTAACCTACAATCTCGATATCAATGGAAACGTCTGCCTTATCAAGTAAAAGAAAAGGCATTTTTCTCCAGAAAGGCAAGCTGTTATTGAAGAGGAAGTACAGAAGTTGCTGAAGGTAGGCTTCATATGGGAGGAAAAGTACCGAATGTGGCTAGCAAATATAGTATCAGTCAAGAAGAAAAATGAGAAGTAGCATATGTATGTCAACTACATCAACCTCAATAAAGCCTGCCACAATGACTGCTTTCCTCTCCTAAACATCAACCAATTGGTCGACTCCACATTAGGATATGCCTTGCTTAACTTCATGGATGCCTTCTCAAGGTATAATTAGATCAAAATGGACTCGAATGACGAAGTGCATACCTCCTTTGTCATTAACTTTGGTATTTATTGCTATACTGTTATGCCCTTTGGCCTTAAGAATGCCTAAGCGACGTACCGAATGATGGTAATCACCCTGTTCAAGCCCCAGCTCGTGTTATGCCTTGAAGCATCGAATCGCAATAGTCCCACCATGTAAATCAACCTATAATAGTAATCAACCTTACAGTCCTTATCATAGACACAATTTATATATGGTATCATGACTCCTTACTTTGAAGTAAACAGTTTATTCATAATTATAGATAGAATTTATAAATATAACTTTAAGTCATATTTACTTAAAGATACTCATATTATCTTACAATCCTAAGAAATATTTATATACCATATTAGTTTGATAAGTAAAGTATTATAAGACCATTACATAAACTTAAGAGCATTAATAAAACACTAAAAGACTTTATTGTTCAACCAATTGATTCTTACTTTCCCAAAATACTTCAAAAATAGATGAACCTCAAGATAGTTATATTGCGGCATCTCAATCGGAATTTGCAAGAAAATTTATAAGGATATGAACAACCAACAACTCAGTAAGTTAGAATGGAGACTTCCAAAATGCATAACAAATACAAACAGGGTTTTCAAATAATTAATTATATGTAATGCAACATGCAAATGACATCACACAACATGGTTCAATTCATTGTGAAATTAAAGTAATTTCACTTACCTTAATCCAAGTTAAAGAGTTTCAATGTTTATGTAACAACTCACAACTAAACCCAAGTTTGTACAATGGAGACACTGCTCATGGAGACACTGCTCATGGAGATATTACTCTTCCTATGACTATCCTTCAAACTATTGTAATCATCCTTACCACGACATCCTTTTCTGTCATTTAGTTTAACTAAGTATGAAGAAAA
Organism: Lumnitzera racemosa; assembly: GCA_024138005.1. Lineage (NCBI taxonomy): Eukaryota > Viridiplantae > Streptophyta > Magnoliopsida > Myrtales > Combretaceae > Lumnitzera > Lumnitzera racemosa. The sequence goes on from JAMXBC010000011.1 coordinate 66,007,667, forward strand.
GACCATTATGTTATCCAACGCTATCTTTTTCAAAGGTATCGATATTTTGTTGAAGAATCCTAATAGTCCCCTAAAGGGGTGTAATGCATGTTTAATTGAGATATTTAAGTCACTTATAATTAGGTTCGATTAGGATGACCAAACATAACATCACTCAATCACATAAGTATGAAGAAAAGACCATTATGTTATCCAACGCTATCTTTTTCAAAGGTATCGATATTTGGTTGAAGAATCCCAATAGTCCCCTAAAGGGGTGTAATGCATGTTTAGTTAAGGTATTTAAGTCGCTTATAATTAGGTTTGATTAGGATGACCAAACATAACATCACTCAATTACATAACATAACATCAATTTTCAACAAGTAATTAGAGACACACAAGTACATAGGCATGTGACTACTTATAAGCATAATCACATATAACCCTAAGCCTCCGAGTATTATAATATAATATGTAAGCCCTGTAACTATAGGATTAGATTTAGTATATAAAGTTTAAGGCAATCAGTTAAAGGATCTGGTCGAGTCTAAAGCATAAAATAAAACTAGAAATATTAGTAAAAGTAATCCCATAAGTTTGAATTTAGGAAAATAAGTAATAAAATAATAGAATATTATAATATCAAATTTTAAGTATATTACTCGTTATTTATTAGAAATACGTAAAATGAATTTTGATAACTAATGAGCCACTAAAGATAAATTATATGTATACCAAAAATCATAGAATAATATAAATAATATTTAAGAGTATTTACTTATACTCCATATGTAATTATGCATAGATAAAAATATGTTAAATTACTTGAAATACCTGAAAAATGCTAGAAAAATGCTAAATAATTAAATAAAATTATAAAAATATAAAGAAAAATTAGGAAAAAATCAAAGAAATGAGGAATGATCTAGATTTGGGTTGTGGTAGGTCAGGGAGAAAAGAAAAAATTTAACCCACTTAGAAAGGCAATTTGGAAGTGAATAAAGCAATTGTTAAGTCAAATTAATGCACAAAAAATTCCTTAGAGCTCTATAAATAGCCAAAAATTTTCAGAAGCTCATTTGGACAGTTGGTAAAGTAGAAAAAATAGAGAGGGTCAAAATAAGAGAGTTAGGGTTTGTTTTCAAACATTGAAAAAAAAAAACTTGTATAATTAAGGCAATTGAACCAAACTTACAAACCATCACCAATTGGAATCGAACCACCGCTACTACTACACCCCACACCCATTGCCTGGCCTAGTCGACACTCCTTGGACTACCATTGGTGGCCAAAAGGCCAATAGTTAGATGAGTCCAAAATTTAGCATGATTTTGTGTAATTTATTAAAATTATTGATTTTATCTAGAAAATTAAGAATTTTATTATTCTGATGTTATATGGTATGTAGATTTAGGTAAAAATATTGGTTAGATTTAATTACATCTGGAAATATATGGTGCTTAAGAAACCATACAAAATCAAATATGTTTCGATTTAGAGTTAAATAGCTTAAGGAGTGTAGTTTCGAGTTCAATTTTTTTTTGTATAGACTACTTAAGTGATATAAAATAATGCTATGAAGCCCTTTTTTAGAAATTAAATTTCAAAATTTTTAAGCCCTTAAAATATGTATGTAATTAGGGATTTTTGGGGTTAATTAATGATTAATTGAATAATTACTAATTTAGTATATAATTAGGGATTTTAAGATGCTCATATCTTATGTGGTATGATAATTGTGGTATTTAGAGTGTTAGATTTGATTATTAGGGTATTATGTAGTAAATATATGTAATTTTGATAATATGTGGAATAGGAATTATGATAAATATAAAATATTAGGTTAAAATGGATAATATAATAATAATATTAATATGTAATAAATTTGGTACGAAACATCAATTTAGGCAATTATAGGAAAAATATAAAATTTTTCACATCAGAAGTAAATTCGATACATAAATGAGGATTAAAATGTATTTAGAAGACTAAAATATTGATTTAGGACCAAACGTGATATTTGTGATACTCGAGCCTAATGTGATTAATTTCACATTAGGATTTGGAGCGTATTTTTAGAAGTTATGTATAATACTTGTAGTTTAGAATTGATTTAGAACCTGAATTGAGATCGGATTTGGAAACCGAATCCTAAACTAACCTAAAATAAATTGGTAGTAAATAATATGTATATATGAAGAATTGAATTAAATCATATCATAACCTAGAGTATATACATATATCATCAAGATATAAATATTAAAGGCGTATTTATATTATAGGACACACGAAGACTAGTTGACCTGCGACAAGTGAGTAAGCAAACCCAGGATTCTAAGTAAGTTAAGTTTAATACTTCATCGTATTTTGGAATACTATTTTAAAGTACTTAGAGACTTATGATTGTATTTGATTGTGTTTGTAAGTAGTTATGTACACATATGCTTGGGTATTTGATTTTGTGCTGAATTTTGTGCCGTATTTGGTGATTGATGTGAATGAAATGGTGTGAAATTGTTTGATCACCCTAGACCATACCTAATCATAATTGACCTAAATACCCTAATTAGACATATATTGCGACCCTTTAGGGGACCATTATGATTCTCCAACCAAACACCGACACCTTTAAAAAATATAGTGTTGGATAGCATATTGGTCTTTTCTTCATTCTTAGTCGAACTAAGTGATAGGAAAGGAGGTCATAGTGAGGATGATGGCATTGGTTCGAAGGATAGTCTTAGGGTAAGCGGTGTCTCCATTACACAAACCTGGGTTTGGTTGTAAGTTGTTGTATAAACATATAAACTCTTCAACCTAGATTAAAACGGGTAAAATTACTCTGATTTCACAACATACTAGACAATGCTATCTAATGGCATATAATTAATTGTTTGATAACCGTGTTTGTGTTTATTATACTTTTAGAAGCCTCCAACTTAACTTACTGAGTTGTGGTTACTCATACCTATATAGATTATCTTGTAGGTTCTGACTTTTGACTGATATGCTGCAATACAATTATTCGGAGATTAGTTTCTTTTTGAAACTATGAGGGAATGAGGATCAACCGACTGAATGATCAAGTTTCTAAGGTCTTGTTAGTATTTTTAGGATTATGAACTGATATATGATATGTTAGTTAGTGAACTGTTGTAATATATAGAATCTACTGGGAATTCTACGATAGTATGAATGTAAATATATATATATATATATGACTTAAGGTTTTAACTTTTATTATAAATTTTAACTAATTCTTAATTGAGCTGTTTACTTCAAAGTAAGATGTTGTAGACGCCTTTTATAAATCATATTTATGATAGGCACGATAAGGTCAGCTATTGTCATAGGTTAGTTTACATGACGAGACTGTTGCGACTTTACGGTTTCGAGGCATAACATAGTACTCCAAAATACAGCGATATATTGAACCTCACTTACCTAAAATCCTTGGTTCGCTCACTCAACTTGCCACAGGTCAACTTTTCTCCACATATTCTATAATATAAATATTCTTTTAGTATTTTTATCCTTATGACATATTGGCTTTAAATTATGTTTTAACTTAATTTTCCAATTATACATAGTACTTATTAACGATTTATTTTAGGCTAGTTTCTAAATTGGTTTTCGAATCTGTTTTCAATTTAGGTTTTAATTCAATTTTTTATTACAATGTTATACGTAAACCCTAAGAGCTCATTTCTAACCATAATATGGAATTAATCATATTATTTTCGGGTATCATAAATATCATATTTAACCCTAACCAGTATTCTAATTTGTACGGTATACCATAATCCTAATTTAATTATTAAATTTACTTTTGATATAAGAAAAATTTATATTTTTCATATAATTACCTAAATTTAAGTTCCATATCAAATTTATTTTATTTTACTATTATTATTATATTATCAATTTTAACGTAATATTTTCTACTTATTACATTTCCAATTTCACGTATTCTTAATTTACACATATACACTATATAATACACATAATAATTATATCTAACACTCTAAATACTATCAATATCATACTACATCAGATATTAATATCTTAAAACACTTAATTACATACTAAGTTAGTAATTATACATTTAATCATTAATTTAGCCTAAAATCACTATTTATATATATGATTTAAAGGCCAAAAAATTAACTAAAAGTTTTGAAAATTAATTTCTAAAAAATATCTTCATAGCACCATTTTACATACTTTAAATAACCTATATAAAAATTTTGAGCTCAAAACTACACTATTAAGGTTATTTATCTTTAAATAAAAAACAGGCTCGGGTTTTAGAATTTTTTAAGTACTATATATTTACATATCTAAATTTGTCAAAGTAATATTTTTTTCATAAATCTACATACATAAAACCTCCAGAATACCAAATTTTATTATTTTCTAAACACATTTAATAATTTTACTAAATTAAACAAGATCAAGTTGGAAATCAAACTCACTAGCCCGATTAGCTTATGACCACTAGTAGTGGCTTTATGTGTGTCAACAAAGAGGAGTGGTGGTGGTGGCCGCTGGTAATGGGTTCTCCTCCTAAGTCCTAATTGTACAGTAATTTTGCTAATTTTTCTAAACACACTTAACTCTTATTTTCTGGTTTCTCTTCATTTTTCTTGGGTGACAATCTAACCAAAAATGAATTATAGTGAGCGGTTTCTAATTTTATAAATGGGTTTAGGGCTTGCTTTTAATTTTTAGATGGCCAAATGTCCCTTATCCTCTTTCTTTTTGGCTTTTTAGTTGGGTAAATTTGATTGGATAATTTTTTTTTACTTGATCCCAACTTGCCATGACCTGAATCCAAACATTTCAACACTTTTTCCTATTTTTCTTTGATTTTTTTATAATTTTCTTTAATTATTTAGTATTATTTAGCATATTTATGGTATTTTAAATAATTTAAGGTATTTTTACTAACATATAAATACACATATAGTACAAATAAGTACTCCTAAATATTATTTATGTTATTTTATGATTTTTAGTGTTCATATAATTTATTTTTATCGATTCATTAATTATCGGAACTCGTTTTACGTATTTTCGATAAATAACAAGTAATATGCTTATAATTTAATAGTATGATATTTAATTATTTATTTTCCTAAATTCAAACTTACGATATCACTTTGACTAATATTCTTAACTTCTTCATAAGATATAGGCTTAATTGGACAACTTACCCGATCACTCTAAACTTTACGTATCGATTCCGAACTTTCGACTACAAAGCTTACATCTCAGGTGCAACATGGATGTCTATGTTGACAACATGATCGTCAAAAGTAAGCAACCTATCAACCACATCAAGGACTTGCAAGAAGCCTTCAATAGGATGAGGGAGCAAAACATGAAGTTAAACCCTTACAAATGTGTTTTTGAGGTTAGCTTCGGTAAGTTATTTGGCTTCATAGTAACCCAACGCGGCATAGAGGCCAACTTAGAGAAGATCTAGGCCATTAAGGACATGACGACCCCCTCTTCGATTAAAGAAGTCTAGAAGTTCACCAGCATGGTAGCTACGTTGAGTAGATTCGTCTCAAGGAGCACAAACAGATGAGTATAGTTCTTCAAAATTCTTAAAAATCTTTAAGTTTTTTGGTGGACTCTACAGTAAAGCAACCTTTAAGTAGTTGCAGCACTTTTTTTAGCATCCCCCAATCCTCTCTAAGTCATTTTGAGAGAAGACTTATATTTGTACCTAGCCGTTAGTGACTAAGCACCTTCCTCAGTATTAGTTAAAGTAAAGGGGAGAGAACATAGGTTTATATACTACGTTAGCCATATTCACCAAAGGCCTGAGGTTAAGTACACCAAAGTGGAAAAATTTGCCCCTGGCCGTTGTTATCTTTTCATGTTAGCTCAAGCCTTACTTTTAGGTACACCAAATAGTCGTGCTAACAGATCAACCATTGCACACCTTACTTTAGAAGCCCAATGCGTCTAGTTGGATGGTTAAGTATGAGATAGAGCTGAGCGCATACAGCATCCAATATCAACTATGAACGGCTTACAAAGCATAAGTGCTAGTCGACTTTGTGTAAGAGTACACAGGAGAGGAGGAAGCACCACTCGGAGATAACAAGTCGGTGTAGACTCTCCATGTTGATGTTTATCTACCTTGGTTGGTGGAGGTACAGGCCTAGTGTTCACTGGACCGAACAAGACAACTAATTGTTATGCCCTTAAGTTCGAGTTTGACTCGAGCAACAACCAATCCGAATAAGAGACCTTGATTACCTGTCTCAAGTTGGCTAAGAAGATTAGTGCTAAGCACCTTTGAGTATTCTAGGATTCAATTCTTGTCATCTAGCAAGTCTGACATGAGTATGAGGCCAAAGATGACACCATGGCGAGGTACTTGGAGAAAGTAAGGAGTCTCCTAGCTAAGTTCACCTCGTGGATCATCACGAAGATCCCCCGAACTATGAACTCAGTAGCAGATTGGCTATCCAAGGTCGCTTCCACTAGGATACAGAGGCCCGAGGTGAAGGGTAGAAAAATTTTATACAGAAAAATTTTATAAAGTACTTGCCTAAAAAAAGCAGAGCTTCGGGCATAGCTAAGGTCCTAGAGCTTACATAAGCACCCTTAGAGCCAAGCTAAATAGACCCCATTGGGAGTTATTTGGGGTATAGTACACTCCTAAATGATAGGAAGGAAGCTAAGAAGTTGAGAAGCTGAGGTATCATACCGCTAACTACAAGTTAATCGATAGTGTCCTATACCTAAAGGAAGTAAGTCTTCCCCCACTCAACTGCCTTTGAGCAGGCAAAGGGCTATATATCATGGAAGAGTTATACGCTGGAGTGTACAGCAACCGCATTTAGTAGCAGGCCCTCTACATCTAAGTCCTTCGGCCTAGATATTATTGGCCTACTACAAGGCAAGATGCTAAGGTAATAGCTTAGAAGTGCCCTCAATGCTAGAAACACGCCTCAATCACTCATGCCTTCAGCACCAATCTCCAACCCCTAACTAGTCCATAGCCATTTGCCTAGTGGGGCATCGACATCCTTGGCGCTTTCCCCAAAGCCTCGGGAGGACGGCAGTTAATCATCGTGGTAGTTGATTACTTTACAGAGTGGGTCAAGGTCGAGGCTAAAATCACCGAGAGGAGTATTGAGTTGTTTGTACGAAACAACATCTTCTCCAGATTCAGGGTTCCTTACATCGTTATCGTGGATAATGGGCGACAGTTCAACAACCTTAGATTTAGGGAGTTTTATGGTAAGCACTACATCATACCTGATTTCACCTCGATCGTCCACCCTCGATCCAATAGCCAAGTTGAGGCTACCAACTGGATTACCTTTAAGAGCCCCAAGAAGAAGGTAGACCATGTAACCCTACAATAAGAAGTTTAAAGTCCATATGTAAAGCTTAAGGCGATCGGGTAAGTTGTTCGATCGAGTTTAAATTATACAACCGAGTTTAAATTATACAACAAAGTTAGAAATATTAATAAAAATGACCTCGTGAGTTTGAAGTTAAGAAAATAAGTCATAAAATAATTAAATATCATAATATTGAATTATAAGCATATTGCTTGTTATTTATCGAAAATGTGTAAAACGACTTCCGATAACTAATAAATTGATAGAAATAAATCATATGCACATTAAAAATCATAAAAATAACAAAATAATATTTATGAGTATTTAATTGTACTATATATGTATTTATGTGTAGGTAAAAATACCTAAAATTATTTAAAATACCTGAAATATGCTAAAATAATACTAAATAATTAAATAAAATTATAAAAAAATAAAATAAAATCATAAAAAACAAGAAAAAAGTATGGAATTGTCCAAATCTTGGTTATGGTGTGTTGGGATTAAGTAGAAAAAAATTAGCTAATTAAATTCACCCAAATAAATAGCAAATTGAAAGAAGATAAGAGACACTTGGCCATCTAAAAACTAAAAGCAAACCCTAAACCCCTCTATAAAATCAAAAATCATTCCCCACAATTCATTTTGGTTAGTTAGTCATTCAAGAAAAATAGAGAGAGACCAGAAAAAGTAAGTTAGATAATTTTAGAAAAAATAGTAAAAATTGTGTGTAATTAAGGCATATAAGGGGATCTTAGACTCGACGGCCACCTGGAACAAATCAACCACCACTACCATACCGTACCACCATCACCTTACCCTATCAACATCCCTAGCATCACTGCAAGTGGTTGAAAGCCACCTGATCAGGTGAGTTCGATTTTAATTCGATTTTGTTAAATTAGACAATTAAGGTTAAATGGACAAAATGATCCTAATCTACCATCGGTTAAAAAGCAAAAACCAAAATTTAGTTCCAAAGATGTCGAAACTCAAAACCTAGACAATTCCGAAGTAAAAACACAAGAGGGTTATTAGGTTTCCTCAAAAAAATATGACTAACTTAGGGAAGAAATTAATTATTTAAAAGGAAAAAGAATTAAAAAGGGAAATATTATTTTTTAAGGGAAATTACAAATAACCTTCCTTAACTTTGACTCGAGTGTAAATTAACCTTTTAAACTTTTAAATGTAGTTTTTTATCCTCAAAATCTTGATAAATTAGCAATATAAAGAATATTTTCTTTTTTAGTTAAAAAAAGTCACACTATGGTCAAAGTTTAGGAGGTCTTAAAGCATATTTTGATATGTTTAAGGAGTATTTGTGCACAAAAATTAAAATTTAAGGAGGTTATTCATAATTTATGGAGGTTATTTGCCAATTTATCAAAATTTAATAAGTCAAAAGCCATATTTTGAAGGTTCAGAGAGTCAATCCGTACATAAGTCAAAGTTTATGAAGATTATTTGTATTTTTCCCTAATTTTTTATCTTCCTATAAAAAGAAATAATGGAAAAGGAGAGAAATTTATTGTATTTTTTAGCCTCTTCTTTCGGTTGCCTACACATCTCGCTACTTGAGATTAGGTTGCATTAGTTCTTTTTTGAAAAAATAATTCATTCAAGTGATTTTTTTTTTATTTTTAATGTCTTGTCGATCTTTATGGTTTTATTTTCATTTTTTTATCTTATACAAAAACTTATTTTTTCTTAAAAGAGAAAATATTCGATTTTATGGAAAGTTAATCTATTAACTAAAAATATCATTAAAATGTGATACAAAAGCTTGACAATCCCATTCCTTTAGCATAGTCTCTAATGACAGTTTTGAATAGCTTCTTTGTGTGGTCAATGTGATAAATATTATTTGACATAGTAAAATTTACTAAACATGCAAAAATTTCATCAAAACTTGTAGAAATGCAATTTTTCGCAAGATTATATTAACATGTAACAAAAGAAGCATATAACTATATTCATATCAAACATGAACGTTTAATTCTATCTTGATATGCCTAAAATCCATAAGAAGGGATGTAGCCGAAATAGATACACACCCAAGATTAAAGTTTAGAACTTTATGTTTTATGAGTATAGAATGTAGGAAAGAAATACTATTATGAAATTTTTTAAGATAATAGACAGACGGGATTATAAATAAAGAATAGTGTAAAAACGCCCCTTAATCTTTAGAAGATGTGCAAATGTTAATCCATTATAATTTTTTGGTTAATCCATGTGTGTGTGTCACGGGCCGATTTAGAGGGGCCCAAAATCATGAGATTCGTTCAAGCCCATGAGGAAATAATCCAGAATATTATAGAAGATTTAGAAAGTTCTAGAATAGGTGGTATGTAAGGTAGATAGATGCATTTAATGTAAAGGTAGGTAGGGATTCATTTGTAACCGTTAGATCAAATTGATTTTAGCCCTCCATCTTAAGAGTTCTCTTGTATATATAGGGGAGACCCCCTTAGTTGTATCAACAAGTTATTTGAGTAAAAACGATATACTTTTAGAGTTTCTCTCTCTCTACTCTCTCTTTCTAAACTTTGTGAGTGTGTTATATACTGACTTAGCCTTCCTTAGTGAGGTCAGGAACGCTAAGTTCCGCACGAGATCGAGCAACGGAATCCGCTCCTGACAAGTGGTATCAAAGACTAAAAAAGGAATTGCTTGTGGAAGAAATGTCATGCTGAGGAGACAACAACACTTCAATGGTCGATGAGTTAGCTGACCATGATGACCGCCGTGTTACTAGGCAAAGGGCTAGGTCCCAGGACTTGCTGAACTCCCTCCTTAATAGGATGGATAGAGCGGAGTTAAGCATTGCTGAAGCGAAGGAACAATTCGATGAATCACAAGGCAGCCTTGAAGAGATGGAGGAAGAACTTCAAGGCAAGTTGCAAGGAGCATTGAATCAAACCATTGATGAGATGATGAAGCAGTGTGATGAGACGATTGAGGCGAAGAATGAAGTACTCTAAGCTCGAGTCATTTCTTTGGAAACTAAGGAGGAAGGTTATGAAGCCAAGATGGATGCTATAATGGCGGCCATGCGCCAGGAGATTGAAGAACTTAAGAACCAACTAGTAGCATGTTGGGCGGTAGTGGTAAATGGAGTAACCATTCAGTTTGCTCATAGGATCGATGTCCTTAAGCCCAAACCTTTCAATGGGATACGATCCACTCGGGAGGTAGACAACTTCCTTTGGGGAATAGAACAATATTTCGATGCTGTAAGAATCTTGGATGACCTCGAAAAGGTACGTACTGCTGCTATGTATTTAAAAGATTCTGCTATGGTATGGTGGTGTAAGAGGGCAAACGAAATCAATACTTAGGCTAGCTTTGTATACGAGATCAAGGGGCAATTCTCTCCCCAAAATGCAGCTAAAGAAGCAATGGTGAAGTTGTGTCACCTAACTCATAGAGGTGACATTAAGCAATATGTGAAGAAATTCTCAAAACTAATGCTGGAGATCCCAGACCTTACCCAGGATGACGCTCTAGTGATGTTTTTAGATGGTCTGGAACCTTGGGCAAAGTTAGAGCTAGATCGAAGAAGAATAGAAGACATCTTTAAGGCCATAGCAGTTGTTGAAGGCCTAATGGAGTTCAAGAAGATAGAACATAAGATCCCAATGGGAAGGTGGAAGGGGAGAGGTGAGAAAGAAAGGAATAGGAGTTCCTTAAGAGGGAAGCCTAAGATGGAAGAGAGAAATAATGATCGGGGAAGGACTCGTGAAGGAAAAGATGGGGAACGATGGAAGCCTCGAGAATTGAAGTGTTATTTTTGCAATGGGCCCCATTATGCTAGGGAATGCCTAAAGAAAGATCGGTTGGCAGCAATTATGGCAGATGAAAGCTCCAATGAAGAGGATAAGGCCAAACTGGGTTCGGTACGACTACTTAGTGCTATGAAGATGTAGGAGAAGTGAAAGGGGTTGATGTACACTGAGGTGATAGTTGCTAGCAAGAAGTTAAATGCCCTTATTGATACAGGGGCATCTCATCTGTTCATCTTAGATGTAGCAGCAAGTAAGATTGGAATGGAGGTAGAAGAAACCAAGACATGGCTCAAGACGGTAAACTCAAAGGAAGTCTTTACTACTAGAGTCACCAGGGAGATAGAGCTCCATATGGGAGGGTGGAAAGGGAAAAAAACCATCAAAGTAGTACCTATGGATGACTTCGAATTTATGATTGGGATGGAATTCCTAAATCGTATCAACACACTTATTGTTCCTCGTGCAAATTGTATATGTATACTCGAGACCAACTCTTAATGTATGATGCCTGTTATAAGGAAAGCTGGTCAAGCCACAAAATTCCTTTCCGCTATGCAACTAGTGAAGGGCTTAAAGAAGAATGAAGTTACGTACATAGCTACATTGAAAGGGGAAGAAGAGACGGGGAATCAAGAGGTAATTCCACATCGAGTGGGGGGGTTGTTAGAAGAATTCAAAGACATCATGCCTAAAGAGTAGCTAAAGAAGCTACCACCAAGAAGGGAAGTAGATTATGCGATTGAGCTAAAACCAGGTACAAAAGCCCCTGCTACAGTTCCTTATCGCATATCTCCAAAAGAATTAGAAGAATTAAGGCAATAATTGAAGGAGTTGTTGGAAGTTGGATTTATCCAACCTACAAAGGAACCTTTCGGAGCTCCAGTTCTCTTCCAGAAGAAACACGATGGGCCCCTCCAGATGTGTATTAACTATAGAGCCTTGAATAAGGTTACTAAAAAGAATAAGTACCCTATTCCTTTGGTATCAGACTTGTTTGATCAATAGGGAGAGGCAAGATACTTTTCAAAATTGGATCTACGACTGAGATATCATCAAGTACGGATAACAGATGGAGATAAGTCCAAAAACACTTACATCACAAGGTATGGTGCATTTGAGGTTCTTGTTATGCCATTTGGGCTCATAAACGTCCCAACTACTTTTTGTAGTCTTATGAATAGGGTATTAGCGCCATTCTTGGATCATTTTGTTGTGGTTTACTTGGATGACATCATGAATTATAGCAAGCCTATGGAAGAGCACCTAGAACATCTTCATACAAATTGCTTAGCCTTAAGGGAAAACGAGTCATATGTAAAACTGGAGAAATGTGCCTTTGCAAAGGAAGAAGTGACCTTTTTAGGGCATGTAGTAGGAAAGGGGAAGATCAAAATGGACGAAGAGAAGATACAGGCCATTCGAGAATGGAAAGAACCTACTAAGCCTACCGAATTGAAGTCATTTCTTGGTTTAGAAGTTATTACAGAAGTTTCATACGTGGATAGTCTTGAATGGCTGCCTCCTTAACGGATTTACTCAAGAAAGATGTCTTATGGGTATGGAGGGAAGATCGACAGAAGGCATTTGATACCCTGAAGGAAGCAGTCATTAAAGAACAAGTTCTTGCACTCTCTAATTTTGGTAAAGTATTTGAAGTACGCATGGATGATAGTGATTATGCCATTGGTGAGGTTTTGATGCAGGAAAACCATCCAATAGCCTTTGAGAATCGAACGTTGAACGATACAGAGAGGCGATACCCAGCAGATGAGAAGGAAAAGACAGCTGGAGTGCATTGCCTTCAAGTTTGGAGGCACCTTGTAAGTACAAGTCAGTGGGACTGGTCTAAGTTATTGGATGTCATACAGCTCTCTTTCAGTCTACAGAAGAATGAATCAATAGGACATCGTCCATTTGAGGTTGTCTTAGGGAGACAACGGCTAAATACGGTAACCACAGGATATATGGGGTTTAGTTTTCTAGCATATAAAATTGCAAATGAGTGGCAAGAAGGCCAAGACTTAGCTCTGAATTACTTAGATAAGGCTATTCAGAGAATGAAGGAAGTTGCAGGTAAGAAGTGTCGGCCAATGGAGTATCCAGTAGGGGATCAAGTACTTGTAAAGTTATACCTGATCTAGTGGACCAAGAGCCAATTGCACAAAAGACTAATGAGGTGTTATGAAGGGTCATTTCTCATTATAAAACAAGTGGGATGAGTATCCTATAAGTTGGGGTTACCTCCAAGATTAAAATTCCACCTAGTATTTTATGTTACAATGCTTAAGCCATATCATAAGGATGAAGATGACCTTAATAGAACAATATCACAGAGGGCTCCAGTTGGAATTCAGGAATCATACGAAAAAGAAGTTGGAAAAATTATTATGGACAGACATGTGAGAAGACGAAGCCACTCCCTTAGGCACAAGTGTATGGTTATTTGGAAAGGAAAGCCAGAAAGTGAGACTAGTCGAGAACCTACTAAAGCTCTATAGCAATTTTCCAAACAAAATTCAGAAGTTCCATGAAGAAGATACGACGAGGACGTCGCCAGATTGAGTGGGGGAGAATGTCACGGGCTGATTTAGAGGGGCCCAAAATCATGAGGTTCGTTTAAGTCCAAGAGGAAATAATCCAGAATATTCTAGAAGATTTAGAAGGTTCTAGAATAGGTGGTAGGTAAGGTAGATAGATGCATTTAATGTAAAGGTAAGTAGGGATTCATTTGTAACCGTTAGATCGAATTGATCTTAGCCCTCCATCTTGAGAGGTCTCTTGTATATATAGGGGAGACCCCCTTAATTGTATCAACAAGTTATTTGAGTGAATACGATATATTTTCAAAGTTTCTCTCCCTCTACTCTCTCTCTCTCTCTAAACTTTGTGAGTGTGTTACAGGCTGACTTAGTCTTCTTTAGTAAGGTCAGGAACACTAAGTGCCGCATGGGATCGAGCGATGAAATCTACCCGTGACATGTGCACAATTAATGTTTGTTGCATGTAAAGTAGGGCTACCAACCTGAAATACCTATATGCCTTAAAGAAAGTAAAAAAAAAAAAAACTATCAAAGTAGAAGTTGTGTTGTAGAATGACAACAAAAGGCATCTCATCTTATAAAACTCTCCTTGGAGTTTCTTTTAATAATAATAATAATAAAAAAAAATCCTTACGTTATCATCAACAGGAAACATCACAAATCTTAAGGGTCAAAGCATCATAATATAGGAATGCAGTGGACTCGTTGTGATATAGTAGAATTCAAAGTGAGCTAAAAATATCCTAACTTTATTTTAAAAGTTGTTTCTTTTTGCATTTTATGAATATTGTGTTATATTTGATTAGCCTTGTTAGTGCTCTCGTAAAAAATGTATAGAGTCATAAACTTTTTATGTGAAATGATCTTCCTCTTTTTTTTTTTTTTTCCTACTGTTCAAGTTCAACGGTTATATATTAATTTGCAAGTGCCCTCAAAGTTTGAATTGTCTTATTAAAAGTGCAAACCTTTCGCAAAACATGCAGTTGGCATCACCGTTACATTAGTTAATATATACGTAGTCCCTCATGTTCGGCACTAACATCACCACAGATCATTAAATTAATATTTGGTAAACAATTTAGTAGTTTAATCTATTGCTATGTTATTAGTTCATATTCTTATTATGTGACAATTTGCCTGCAAAACAATAGAATTAAATAAAATTATGAATATTAGCCAAAATTATGACACCATATGTGCATCTTTTACAAGTTTGAAACTAAAGATATTAATTTTATAATAAAATTAGCAATTCTTTAAAAAAATGAAAAAAAATATTTTTCATTAACAAAATTATGAAAAATGTAAAATGATATATTTTTAAAAGAAATTGTAATTTTCTTTTTTCTTGAATTTTTCTAACTCTTGATGTCTTCTATTTGCATAAGATATTTATAAACTCTCTCAATATTTTGGTTTAGTTAAATGAAGATGAAAGAGATACAAGCAGTATTTTGACATCTCGAGGTCCACTTTTTGAATTTGATGGGCATATTGACAAAAAGAGGAATGTCCTCGGACCTCAAAATAAACAAAAAAATAAAAAAAGGATTTTATTAAAAAAATATTACAGTTAAGGGGCAGTGAAGGTGCATTTCTGAAATGTGCCTTTAACTTGTTTGAAAATAACAAAGAAAGTACCTTTTGAAAAGATGCTTTCTTTAACACATTAAGAAAGAAGGTACTTTTCTAGGATGCATCTTCTTTTTCAAAACATTAAAGAAGAAGGGGCTTTTCCAAAAAGCGCTTTTAAAGCCCCTTCTATGCAAATGCATGCTATGATCAGTAAGTACAGTAGATGTCCATATATATAAATGAGTTTAACTTGTAAAAATCAATATGAAAAACAAACTATTAATAAGCTAAACAGCTACTTCGCTTCAATCTCGAGTAAGCATCTCTAAACTCCATCATATTTAGCCGAACTCATCATTAATCCTCCCCATAACCACCCACATATATGCCCATAAGAAGCCAATAAAAAAGTATAATATAACCAAAGCAAACAAAGAAATATTAAGAAGCGTTCTCATATGCAAATGTTCAAAACCAAAAAATGACATGTTCGTAATTCATACTAAACAAATAAAAAATAATGTATAAAGCTATTCCCTTCTTCCTTTACTTTTAGTGAATACATGAGTTACTCTAGAAGCTAACCCTTACGTAGACCTACTCTCATCAGCAGTGGGTAGAGCCTGTGACTCTTGTGTCTGAATGTGCTCAGTGGGTGGCTCGATAAACATAGGTGTAGCAATTGGTGAATCTTACGAGGAACTCTTACTTGGAGAACTCACTGAGTGCTTTCCTCTTTTTTATGGAGTAGGTGGTGTGAATGTCAGGTTAAGCTCCATCTGCATGAGGAAGGGCAAGGGTGGTTTCGAAGGAGCTAAATGGAGAACCTAACATGGTCCCTATGTCAGGATAA
The DNA here is from genome assembly GCA_024138005.1 of Lumnitzera racemosa. NCBI lineage: Eukaryota > Viridiplantae > Streptophyta > Magnoliopsida > Myrtales > Combretaceae > Lumnitzera > Lumnitzera racemosa. The sequence continues at coordinate 66,023,778 of JAMXBC010000011.1, forward strand.
TGAATGGTCGATGAGGGACCAGCATCGGGTTTTGGTCAAGCTTAGCCTTACTGGCATGGAAGGCACCTTCATCCTTATGCAATCACCGCACCTAGGTGGATCCGGTGGGTCGTAGTCTAGCTTGTTTAAGTACTTGCACCTTGGCTAGATGAGGTGGGTATAGTGTAATCATAGTATGGTCCTCTAACATCTGTATTCCTCGATCGATATGTAATTGAGAAGTGACATAGTTGGCCTAGTCTATGGATATTCTGATTTATCATAACTCTTTAGCTAATAAAAAGAAGGAGAATTAGCATAAGTTCTTGCAAGACGACTGTAAGCCTTGTAATTATAGAATTAGATTTAATACATAAAGTTTTAGTTGATCGGCTAAAGGATCCGATTGAGCCTAAATTATAAAACAAAGTTACAAATATTAGTAAAAGTAATTTCGTAAAAGTAATTTCGTAAGTTTGAATTTAGGAAAATAAGTAATAAAATAATAGAATATTATAATATTAAAATTTAAGTATATTAGCTATTATTTATCGAAAATGCATAACATGAGTTCTAATAACTAACGAGTTGTTATAAATAAATTATATGCACACTAAAAATTATAGAATAACATAAATAATATTTAGGAGTATTTACTTATACTCCATATGTATTTATGTGTAGGTGAGAATGTGTGAAATTACCTAAGTTGCTAGAAAAATGCTAAATAATTAAAGAAAATTATTAAAAAAAAAGAAAAAATTAGTAAAAAAGAAAAGAGAAGTGGAGAATTGTCGAAATCAAGGTTGTGGTAGGTTGGGGAGAAAATAAAAATAACCCAACTAAAAAGTCAAAATTGGAAGAGGATAAGCCAAATGTCAACTCAATTTTATGTTAAAAAAAAAAAATCCCTTAGAGCTCTATAAATACCCAAACTTCTTTGAAAGCTCATTTAGTCAGTTGGAGAGTGGAAAAATTTGGGAGAATTGAAAAAAGAGAGAGTTATGTTTTTTAAAATAAAATTACAAAAAATTTATATAATTAGAGTAATTGGACCAAATGTACAACCCACGACTAACTGGAACCGAACTGCTACCACTATAGCATCCTCCCACCACCACCTGGATCAGCCGACACTCTTAGAACCACCACTGGTGGCCGGAAGTCTAACAACTAGGTGAGCCTAATTTTAGGCCGAATTTGTTTAATTCATTAAAATTATGAATTTTATTCAGAAAATTATGAATTTTAGTAATATGATGTTTTATTGTATGTAGATAAAGGAAAAAAATATTGGTTTGATTTAATTATATCTGAAAATTCGTGGTGCTTAAAAAATTGTACAAAACTAAGCATACTTTGATTTAGAAATGAATAGTCTTAGAAGCATAATTTTAGATTCAAAATTTTTTTGTAGATTACTTAGGGGATATTGAACAATGCTATGAAGTCCTTTTTTAGAAATGAAATTTCAAAAATTTTAAGCCTTTAATATATATATATTATATAATTAGTAATTTTGGGCATATATATATAATTAGTGATTTTGAGCTTAATTAATGGTTAATTGAATAATTACTAATTTAGTGTATTATTAGGTATTTTAAAATGCTCCTATCTGATGTGGTATGATAATTATAGTATTTAGGGTGTTGCTATGATTATTAGAGTATTATGTAGTAAATATATATAATTTTAATAATATGTGGAATTGGAATTGTAATAAATATAAAATAATAGGTTAAAATGGATAATATAATAATAGTAATATACAATAAATTTGGTAAGAAATATGAATTTAGGTAATTATAAGGAAAATGTAAAATTTTTTCACATCAAAAGTAAATTTGGTATATAAATGAAGATTATAATATACCAAGTAAATTAGAATTCCGATTATTGACCAAAAGTGATACTTAAGAGACTTGAGCTTAATGTGATTAATTTCACATTAGGGTTTGGATTACATTTTTAGGATTTATGTATAACACTCGTAGTTGAAACTGATTTATAACCTAAATCGGAACTGGATTTGGAAACTGAATCCTAAACAAACCTAGAATGATTCAGTAATAAATAATATATATATATGAAGAATTGAGTTAAATCATAACTTAGAGTATATATATATCATCAAGATATAAATACTAAAAGCGTATTTATATTATAGGACACATGGATATAAGTTGACCTGTAACAGGTTGAGAGAGGAATCAAGGATTCCAAATAAGTTGGGTTTGATATTTCATCGTATTTTACAGTACTATTTTAAATTACTCAGAGGCTTAGGATTATATATGACTATATTTGTAAATAGTTATATATGCAGGTGTTTGCGTATTTGATTTCGTGCTAAAATTTGTGTCGTATTTGATGATTGATGTAAATTAAATGGTATGAAATTGTTTGATTATCTTAAACCGTACCTAATGACAACTAACCTAAACACCCTAATTTGACATGCATTGTAACCCTTTAGAGAACCATTAGGATTCTCCAACTAAATACCGACACCTTCGAAAAAGATAGCGCTAGATTGCATAATGGTCTTTTTCTCATCCTTAACCGGACTAAGTGATAGAAATAGAGGATGCGGTGAGGATGAGGGCAATGGTTTGAAGGATAGTCATGGGGAGAGCGATGTTTCCATTACACAAACATGGGTTTGGTTATGAGCTATTGCATAAACATGAAAACTCCTCAACCCGAATTAGAGCAGGTTAAATTACTTTGATTTCATAATGGACTGGATCACATTGTATGATGGTACTTGCTTATTGCATTTCATATAATCAATTACTTGATAACCTGGTTTGGGTTTATTATACATTCATAAGTCTCTAATCTAACTTACTGAGTTATGGTTGCTCATAACCTTAAAAACTTTCTTGCAGGTTCTAATTGACATGCCCTAATACAATTATCCTAAGGTCAATTTCTTTTTGAAACTACGGGGGAGTGAGGATCAACTAGATGTACTGTTGAGTCTTTTACTATTCTACTAATATATTTTAGGTTTATGAACCGATATGTGAGATATAAGTTAGCTGATTATCGTAATATGTAGAATCTTATGAGAATTCTACGACAATGTGAATGTAATTATATATATACCTTCAGGATCTTTAGCTTTTTATGTACTGAGCTATTTACTTCAAAGCGAGAAGTCGTAGGTACCTTGTATTAATTATATCTATGATAGAAGCTCTAAGGTCAATTACTGTCATAAGTTGGTTTATATGGCGGGACCGTTGCGACTCTGTGGCTTCAAGGTGTAACAATAATAAAACATGAGTAATGGGTGACATAAATATACTAACCAATCCTTCAAATAGAGATCCATCACAACCAATGTATTGGTGTGTAATGGTTTGGTACCATTGCCCATAGCTACACTCAACACCTCTAAGGCCCTCTATATGTAGCACACGGGCATGTTTATCATTCCAAATGCTGATATAGCCCACGTGGTAACTAATCCAGTCAACATTGGTGCAACCTCTCAAGTATATGAGATGTAAATGTTCTGCCTCATTAGTGTCACAGTTTGGGGGAACCCTCTGCACCCCCCCAAACTGTTACACCGCTCATTTTATATAGTGTCACTCAATAATATGGAAGCACATTGGGGCCACTTGAGCTATCTACACATCCCTACTACGATTATAGTAGTCCGGTGTAATCTGGAAAATGTCACCAGTATAGGGCCGCTACACGACCTGCATAAATATGTAAGAAATGCCAACTCTGCATATAAATGTGGAATGAAAAAAGAGAATTTGTGTTCATTTGAACAAACTTGATCTGGGCTCTATTGATTGAAGTCATCTCGGCATGCCCTCATGACATGTGTAAGGTGGTGTATAGTATCTCACATAATGCTCCTCTTCAAATGCCCTCATCACATGCATCATTGTCATCTTCATCGTTCTCTTCGTCTAAATTGGGCTCATAATCATCATCTAACCCTCCCCTTTCTTGAACCATTAGATCATGTGAAACTTCCTTCTCAAATACTAGTCCAACCACTTCATTGACTGCAGTATCGTCATCTCACGTAAGGGTGAACATAGGTAGTTGATCATCTTCATAATCAATTGGCTCATTAAATTGAGTTAAAGACACATGAGTCGCATTTACCGAGGGGATTCCTTCTGGTTCTACAATCTTCACATACAATTGGTAAATGTGGGTTTTACAAAATGTTTCGGCCATCTCAAATAAATTTTCCATATTATCATCATCTTTGATGGTAATTAAGGTGTAAGATACAATTCCAGAATAAGCATTAGGATATCAGTACAATATCTCAACTCCTCCTTCATTTGAATTGATCCCAACCCCTCAGCAAACCCTTTCCTATAATTTTGAGAAGTTCGTATTTGTTCTTACTTTTAACATCTTTATTAGATCCTAATCGTACTTCGGGCTAGAATTTCCTCTCATAATATTTCCATAGGCTTAAACCATAAATTTCATCATGCTCACCATTTGCAACATATTCACATTAACATGAGCACCTCTATTAGCTTATCATAGTCCATGTATCACAATGTAAGACTTACAATAAGATATTTAGGGTTTAATTCGTAAAATTTAGGACGATTGAACAAATTGTTTAATCTAGCCCAAATTTTACGATAAAGTTAGAATTATTAGTAAAAGTGATCCTGTAAGTTTGAATTTAAAAAAATAAGTAATAAAATGATTAATTAATATAATATTGAATTTTATGAAAATTGTACGTTATTTATCAAAAATACTTAAAACGAGTTCCGATAACTAATAAATCGTTAGAAATAAATTATATGCACACTAAAAATCATAAAATAACTTAAATAATATTTAGGAGTATTTATTTGTACTACATATGAATTTATATGTAGGTAAAAATACGCGTAATTATTTAAAATACGCGAAATATGCTAAAATAATGTTAATTAATTAAAAAAATTATAAAAAATGAAGGAAAAATAAGAAAAAAATGAGAGAAGTTGAGAACAATCTAGATTTAGGTCGTGGTAGCTTGGAAATAGAGAAACAAAATCAACTAATTAAATTTCAGTAAATAGAAAGTAGAAGAAAAGATAAGATAAGGCTAATATCAAGTCAAATTAATGAGAAAAAAATATCTATGCAGCACTATAAATATCCCAAAATTTTCAAAAGCTCATTTGGTCTATTTGGAGAGCAAAAAAATTGCAGAGAACTGAAATAATTAGAGTTAAGGTTTATGTACAAAAATTAGAAAGAATCTGTGCAATTAAAGCCTTGGAAGGGAACCATTACCTGACAGCAATCTAAGAATGGACGGCTATCACCACTACATGGTGGTATTAGTGCACAAGTTGGCCGACAAGACCTTAGTGGTCGGTGATGGCCGGAGCCACCAATTTCGATGAGTCTGATTTTTCTTGATTTTTCCTATTTTGTTAAAAATACTTAGAAAATTATGAAATTTGGTATTCTAGAATATTTTTATTTATTCTTTAGGAAAAATATTATTTTGATAAAAATATATTCCATGATATACGGTATTTAAGAAATTATACAAACCAAGCATGTTTTGATTTAAAAATAAATAATCTTAAGAGTGTAGTTTTGAGCCCAAAATTTTTGTGTAGACTACTTAAGAGTTATAGAATAGTGTTATGAAGCCCTTTTTCAAAAAATTAATTTTTAAAATTTTTAGGTCTTGAAATGATGTATAAAATGGGTAATTTAGGGCTAATTAGGTAATTAAATATATAATTATTGATTTAGTGCATAATTACATGTTTTAGGATGTTAAAATTCGATGAAGTATGATATTTTTAGTATTTAAGGTGTTAGATGTAATTATTAGGGTATTATGTAGTAAATATATAATAGGTAAAAATGGTGAATTTTAAGTTAAATTGGTAATTTAGGGTAATTAGGTGTAAAATCTGGTTTGGAATGAATTTAGATATTTTAAGATGTTGATTGATGTTAGGAGATGATATTTGAAGTGATAGGACTATTAGATGTGTATTATGTACATAATAGATAATAACATATAATATGAAAAATTGGAAATATAATAAATAGAAAATATTAGAATAAAAATTGATATTATACTAATAATACGAATATATAATAAATCTAGTAGAAAAATTAAATTTAGGTATTTATATGAAAGAAGTAAAATTTTCGCATATCAGAAATAAATTTATTACACTAATAAGGATTTAAATGTACCGAGTAGAATAAAATACTGACTAGGGGTAATTATGGTATTTAGGATACCTGAAATTAATGTGATTAATTTCACATTATGAGTTGAGTTGAAATAAGTTTTTTAGGATTCGTATATAAAACTGTATTTAAAAACTAAACTATAACTTAATTTAGAAATTAATGCGGAAAACTAAACCCGAATTTAGCCTGAATCAAGAATAATAGTAAAAGACTTGAGACTTAGATAATTAGATTTATTAAACCTTAAACCAAAGATAACGATAAGCATTATAGGATACAATCAATCTATAAAAATTAAGTGGAAAACTGAAACAATAATTATATTATAGGGATTTTGGCGATGGCTAGTATGAGTTATACCTTAAATGAGCAAGCGAGGAACCCAAGTAAGTTGGAATTAATACGTTACTATATTTTAGAGTATTAATTTATAATACTTGGAGGCTTGAAATTGTACTGGATTGTTCTTGTTAAATTTTTTAGTTATGTGTATGTGCTTATTTTGAGCTGTTGATACGATTATTGATTTATTGCTTTGGCTTGTATTTGTGTGATTTGTTTAAAATGATTGAATATCTTAAACCGGGTTTAACTGAACATTTGACTCATAAATTTAAACTAGACTTACATAGCAACCTATTAGGGGAATATTAGGATTCTCTTGCCAAATACCAACCCTTTTGAAATGGATAGCGCTGGATGGCATAATTGGTCCCTTTTTCATTCTTAGTCGAACTAAGTGACATGTGAGGAGGTTGCGACAATAGGTGAAGTCAATGGTTTGAAGGTAATCGCGGTATTTTATTGTATAAGCTTGGGTTTAGTTGTGAGCTGTTACGTTAACGGAAATTTCTCAATCCGGATTAGAGCGGGTACAATTTCTCTAATTTTATGACGGGCCGGACAACGTCGTGTAATGGCATTTGCTTAAGTATGCATTACACCTAATAATTTGGTTGATAACCCTGTTTATATTTGCTGTATGGTTTTAAGTCTTCATCTTAACTTACTGAGTTGTGGTTCCATACATCCTTATAGACTTTGTAGTAGGTGCTAATTAGGAAGTGGCTTACCTTTATCTTGAAGCTAGCAATTACAGGATCCTAAGGAGTAAGGATGTAAACTGAAGACCAAATACACTTTCTAGTTAGATTTATTTTAAAGCTTTTAGTATTAATTTAAAAATTTCTCAAGCAGATTATGACTAGATTGCTAAATCTTATAAATATACTTAGATTACTTTAATATAAGTATGTATTTTGCTTAAGTTTATAAGTAAATAATATGTTTAATTTATAAATAATTTGCTTCAAAACGGGTTAGTTGTAAATACTTTATATAAATTAGGTTTAAGATAGCGGCTGTAAGGTCAGCTTCTATCTCAGAATAGTTTGTACAATGAGACTGTTACAACTTTATCACTTCAGGGCGTGACACCATAACTTTCTTATTCATGCAGTTCTTACCTCTAACTTGTATAAATTATTTTTCTAATCTAAAATTTACATATTGTCGACCCCTTATTGTGCAACATTCTACTTGATCGATTCTTAACACCATAACACGTATATTATGTGCTATTATGCAATTAACAAAAAGAAAAATGAAAATAAAAATAGCTAACTCCGTATTTCAATTATTTTTAATAGGTAGAAAAACAACAATAGCATGACTAAACTACTTATTTACATGAATGTGCACAATACTATCATATAACTTCATTGTAGCATTTCACCAAACACCTTGCAGTCAATGTTTAACATGTTCTAAATTCAACTCTACAACATGTAATACGTGTTCCAATTGTTATTCTATAAATAAATCGCCCAAACAAAGGTTTCAAACATCATACTAATACATAACACTAATATCAAAACATGTAATTACAATTTCACCAAAAAAAAACCTTAACATTGATTTCTACATATCCACATGTATGGAAATGATTCATGTAAAAATAACATGAAATTGGTAAAGGGACTTGGTTACCTTCGATTCTCAATCATAAAATCGCAAAAAAAAAAAAAAAGAACAAAGAAAAAGGAAAAAGCTTAAAGGTATTGGATTGTAGTGGAAGTGGAATTTTTGGGTAAGAGAGAATTAGAGGGAGTATGTATGTTGTATGGGTCGAGTTTTGAAAAAAGATCATGTAAAGGAGTTATAAAGCAATGGAAACTTGGATTGTAGTGAAGGCGCTTTTTTGGAAAGCACCTTCTTCCTTATAAGCTTAAAAAGAAGGCACTTTCTCCTTCTATAGTTTTTAATAAACAGAAAACACTTTTTGAAAAAGCACCTTTACCGCCCCTTATGTGCAATATTTTTTAGTCAAACAATACATAATGTAGGTATTTATCTTTTCGAGCATGTGTTTAGCCATGGACAACTCTACATGACTTTATCAAGAGGGGTTTCAACGAAATCAACAAAAGTGTTAGTTAAAAAGGATAAAACACATGGAGTAGAAGGTGTATACACTCAAAATGCTGTCTATAAAAGTGTGTTATTGTCATAAAGGTACGATATATAAGGGATTACACATTTACATGTCTAATTATTATTATATAGGTGTCTATATGCTTTTCCTTTTCTTTACAATCTAAATAAATATTTTATTTATTGTTATTGTCATCTCAGATTGTCGGATTATGCAAAATTTATTGATTAAGGAGTTTAAAAGGAGATATCTCAATCTCTCTCATGTGTATTTTATTTACCAAGAACTTTAAATTAAAAAATAAACTTTTGCAAATTTTATCTATATAATGAAGCATTTATGTTCCAAATTCAAGAATTTCAAAGTGCTAAAAGCCATATGGATGTTTTGTTTAATCGTTTGGAGATTTCTACTACATGTCCACTGTGATCCCCCTTATACGGTAATTTGTCGTTTCATGTATATTCTTCTCCTTTATACTTTTATAGGTAATAAATAATCGATATAACACAAGATTTATTTTATCTTTCATTACAGAGAAATTGCTTGAGCATTTATGCTTTCGGTTGGGGAAACTTTGTCAGAACCAACGTATGAACCTTTAGTAAGATTATTAGATGAGAAATTGCAAAAATGAAACAGCATACCTAATATAAGAAAGAAGATGAGCCTAATTATGATTGTCAAGCATGATCATTATTGTAGTGAGATAACATTTGAAACATGTTTTCCTTCTGTTTTCGCAAATTATTTTACTTTAATGAAATCTTTCTTCACTTTTGCAGATTTAAGGCTTACACTTTTGTTCATTTTTGTCTTATTAATGTTTGCAATTATCACTTCGATTTATTTAAAATTTTCAATACCATAGCGATTATATATAATTTTCCACCTTTATTTTCATATGCAGTTCTATAGCTATAAGAATTCTACCAATGAATTAATGCGCACCGAGATTAATAACATTATGAATGAGAACTTCTTAGATTAAGCATCTTATTTGCGGTAGTATAATTTCATGAACTTTAGTGAAGACATACTTAATACACGTGTTATCTTTTTTCCACTAATGTTAATGAATTTTTCATGTACTATTGTTGTTATCCTCTTTTTCTCATTTATTTTCAAATATTTCCAAACCGTTTATACATCTTTTTAATGTCGTTCAAATTAATTTTTTCACACACAATGTTAGTACACCAACGACTAGTTTTTTATTATGTATGAAAATACTATATTAGTTGTTTTTATAAAATTTAAATATTATTATCATTTTTGTCCCTTTGTAATGACATCAAATCTAATCTAAACAAAATATAACATGATAGTATGAATTGTTAGATCGCTTATACACAAGACATGGATTTCATATATGATTAATACACCACTGAAAAATAAGGTAGACACAGTTCGATTTGATACAACACGCTCTACTTTACCAAATTGAACATAATATAATGGTTTGTTTGTTTTTTTTTTTTGGAAATCGAACCTAACTATACAATATAATTTGTAAACTTTTTAAATCTAATTAAAATTGGTTCAAACCGTTTATATTAAATTTTCAATAAATATTTTTATTTTCCATAATATATTTTCCTTTTCATTAAATTTTCATATGTTTCCTATTAATTTTCATATATTTATCACATGTAATGATACTCAGTAAAAGTTGCACAAGATTTTAACAAACTTAACTTAATTGAATAAGGAAAAAAGACTTTATTTAATTGAGTAAACAAGGAGGAGGGAGAATTAGAGTTGCCCATAAAAAATTGATATCAAGAAAACAAAAGAGACATACTAAAAGTTGTAAAAGAAATGAGAAATACGTAAAAAGTATCGAGGTAAGATTTTTAATTCAAAAATATATAAGAAAATGATAATTTAGAAAAGAAAAATTTTGAATTGTAAAATTTCAAATAAAATTTATTCAACTTAATTTTAATAATTTACTCAAAAATAAGAGAAATAAAAAAAATATATGAAAAACTTGATAAAATATATAAAAGTTAATAAAAATAAATAAAACAATTATATAAAATTACTTTTATTTAAGCAAATATTTCGATTTTATTCGATTTATTTTCTTAAATGGAATAGTAAATCATTTAAATATAACCAAACTATTACGATGAAGTGGTTCATTGAGAAAAACTGTTTTTTCTTATGTTTGATTCGGTTTGATTTACGTCCCGACGTGCTATTAACCATTTTTTTTAAGCTCTACTGAAAGGCTAAATTATTAGCAAGCTGAACAAGCCATTGGGCTCGCTATCACTGTAACCTTCATAACCACCGACCACCGTCGTCTTTGGTGGGTCCAAGCGCCGGCGAATTTGTCCCTGACTTCCCTGTGACTGATTAAGCTTTGAAAGAGATCCTGAGTTTAGAAATTCTGATATGACAGAATCTTATTGGTCATTGAATTGTGAAGCAGCTACCGGTAACACTTGTTGGCGGCGTGTGAAGCACACAGCACGATCTTTTCTCGGCTTCAAATTTTTCTAAAATGTAGGGTTTATCTGGTCACGTTATTCCTAGTATGGTTTTCTGCTCATCTCTCTTTTTGCCCTTTTTGATTTGATTTGATCGTCCGACTTACAATCTAATTTGCAAAATTTGGTCCATGTAGTTTCACTTATACTGCACGAGTGCATTGCCTTGTGTGTCGTCTTACGTGCTGAAATATTATGTACCTATTATCATGAATTCAGCTTGTGCCCTTCCTTTGTTTTCCCTCATTTGCTCCTTTTTTTATACTGTTTTCTTTCTAGTGAGTTCTGTACTGCATTTTTTGGATCTCTCTGTCTTGGAGAAATGTCTGTGTGGATTTGTTTGAACGTGAATTTATCTATTAATGCATGAGAACATGGCAACTATTTAAATTTCTGTCGTTGTGGCTGCTGGGAAAAACAAGCAATCTACTGATTAGACTATCATTTTGAACTTGGAAATTGGGTATGGTCCAAATCAATTGCTGGCGTAAGGGTTTGTGGTTTATAAAGTCAGGGTTGATAAGAACATTTAGTTCAAAGGAATTGAGAGATGATGTGTTGGATTCCTCTGGAAGAATTTGTAAGATTATGATGTCAAATCCTGTTGTGACCCTTGATACTGCCCTTGACCAAAGTGGGGTGAGGGTTTCCCCACAAATAGTTGAAGATGTTCTAAAAAGATTCGAAAATGCTGGTATGACGGCATATAGATTCTTTGACTGGGCTGGGAAACAGAGTAATTACACACATAGTGTGAGGGCTTATCACACCATGATCGAGTCCTTGGCTAAAATTAGGCAGTATCAGATCATGTGGGATATTGTGAATGCCATGAAAACTAAAAGATTCCTAAATGTTGAAACGTTTTGCATCATCATGAGAAAGTATGCTAGGGCTCAGAAGGTGGATGAGGCAGTATACACCTTCAACATAATGGAGAAGTACGATGTGACTCCAAATATAGCTGCATTCAATGGCCTATTAAGTGCTTTGTGCAAGGGAAAGAATGTCCAGAAAGCTCAGGAAATCTTTGATGTTTTGAAGGATAAATTTATCCCAGATGCAAAGACTTACAGTATACTGCTTGAAGGGTGGGGTAAGGCTCCTAACCTGCCCAAAGCAAGGATGACTTTCAGAGAAATGGTTAGTGCAGGTTGCAACCCTGATATAGTGACGTATGGCATTATGGTTGACATTCTTTGTAAGGCAGGCAGAGTTGATGAAGCCCTTGAAGTTGTCAATGAAATGGACTCCACATCTTGCAAGCCAACATCCTTTATTTATAGTGTTTTGGTACACACCTATGGGTTAGAGAATCGTATTGAAGATGCTGTTGATACTTTCTTAGAAATGGAAAAAAAAGGGATAAAGGCAGATATCGTTGTGTATAATGCATTGATAGGAGCATTTTGTAAAGTAAATAAATTCAAGAATGTTTACCGGGTCTTAACTGAGATGGAAAATAAGGGTGTAAAACCCAATTCGAGGACTTGTAATATCATCCTAAACAGCTTGATAGAAAGAGGTAATACTGATGAAGCACATAGGACGTTTCATAAAATGATTAAGGTGTGCGAGCCAGATGCAGATACATATACAATAATGATCAAGATGTTCTGTGAAAGGGATGAACTGGAGATGGCCTTGAAGGTGTGGAAGTATATGAAAGGAAAGCGATTTATCCCAAGCATGCATACTTATTCAGTTCTTATAAACGGATTTTGTAAGAAAGGTGATCCAGAAAAGGCTTGCGTCTTATTAGAAGAGATGATGGAGAAAGGAATGCGACCAGCAGGTGTAACATTTGGAAGGTTAAGGCAATTGCTTATTAAGGAAGGTAGAGAGGATGTATTGAAATTTCTTCAGGAGAAAATGAACCTTTTGGTGAAAGAACCTTTATGTGACTGAATAATTCTACAAATGATGGAGGAGTACTTTGCTGGTTTTCTCATCCATCCAGGCAAAAATATTTAGCTCAATGGGTAGCATATTTGGTCATTTGAAACGATTCTTCAGGTCAGTGATCTCTTTTCTGCTTTCTGTTAACATTATATACATCTGTCTAATATCCAATTTGCATTTATTTAAGTGTGCTACTGCTCTTAACATGAACGTTTGAGAGTTGTAGCAATTCTCTTGATCTCATGGCATCATTTTGGTGCAATTTTATATCTTGAAGCCAAAACCTTCATATAGTAACATCGTAGATGAGGATTAAGTTGTATGCTTAGTAATGATTGCAAACAGTAGCTATCACTCCATGTAGAACAATCTATATGCAGGATTAAGATTACTAACTAACTCTTTGCAAGACTAAAAGTAACTGATTTACCATGAAATTGGGAATTTTGTGGAGCCTTGCTTGGTTTCAACAGCTGCCTAAAAATTAATAAACAAATAATTTAAAGAGAAAGAATGCGAGGGCTTTGTATATATTCATCTTCTTTATTAAAGATATACTCTGGTGAGGGCAGAATGATTTTTGTAAAATAAGTTGCACATGAGAAAAGAAAACTTGAGTTTGCGACTATGAGCACTCTTACATTGTGCATGCTAAGTCTTTGGGCTAAAGGGTATAAGACCCCCTCTAATCAATCCTGTTTGTTAGGTGCATATAACGTGCTCCTTGGAAGCCTAAGCTTCTTTAGTTTTGACTTTATGTTGGTTGCCTTGTTAGTTTTGTGTGTTTTGAACATCCACATCTACAAAGCACTAATTTCCAAATAGTTTTCCTCAATGTAAGTCATCTCTTATTTATGTAGCATGAATATAATCTGTTATGGATGATTTACCTACAGCTTTGCTCACCAAAGTACGATCTTGCCAATGGACATAAATTTTAACAATCATTTAATAAAAGTAAGCAAGGATTCTGTTGGTGTTGAGTGGATTTCGGACTCAGAGTTTCATGAGTAAATGGAACATAACCAATGCTAATATCCATCTCTTATACTTTTGGCATGATCAAAAGCGCAAATATGCAATAAATTCATTTTTGAGTAACAACATTAATAAGGAAAATGAACCCAACCCTTTTTTTTTTCCTCTTTTTTTTTGGTCCAATGAATATTCAAGCAAGTGCATATGCGAAAATTTCTTAAACCAACTCTTTTTCTTCCCTTTGATCCCTCCCCACCCGCCAACTCTATTTATAGTTGAAAAAGCTTATGATGGATACCTAAGCACCCAGAGATGAGGAAGGGCGGAATTGTTTTTCATTCCAAGGGATAACCTGTATCTGATTCATGGATCTCTTGGTTCGAGAAAAAAAAAAAAGAGATTTGAGAATGAAAATAAGAGTTAATGCAAATGAGTTTTTGTTTCTTGAAATTCAGGCGATTGCAAACGATATAACTAGTAAATATGTTCCTTTAGCCTAAATTGTGAAAACGGAGTTGCGGGAGAGCAATACAAGTGTAGTACTGTTAGGCGAAGCAATGGAGTGCTGCAATCAGGACCTATAATGGGATGCATGGTAAAACCCTCATCTAGAACCCATAACCATTCCTGCCATATGATCATAATTGCAAAGTTTATAATTTATCTGATGAGGAGAATGCTTTAAGTGGAAAGTGGCAGATCTTATGGTAGTGGTGATTATTAAAAAGCTTGCTTCTTCTTTCTTCTTCTCTTCATTTTTATTTTTATTTTTATTTTTATTTATTTATTTATTTTAAGAAGGTTCATTCGAGCCAAAATAGATGTTACAAAACATCCATTGAAGTAAACACTTGTTACTTTATCTTAGTGGTCAAATCATAATGGTTTCCACAACCCCACCACCACCCATCTAATTTTCATGAGCAAGAACTCAAGATTTCCCATCTATGGTTTGCAAAAAATAAGATAATGTTATTGTGATGATAACTGAAAAGATTAAATTGCAAAAGTATATGTAGCACAATTTAGCGAGGGGAAGTTTGTGAAATTAGGCATATATTTAGGATTTCATTAAGAAGGATTCTATTTGCTAGAAGAATTATAGAAATCGTTTCAATTTGAATTATATAGCATTTGCTCTTCGTTAAGCAAGGGTGTTCTCAATCCTAAGAAATTTAGATTGAAAATATTTATACTTATGGAAAGGCCTGACTTGTGGCTAAAGACGATACAATATTGAAGAGGGTACCATTAAGTAATACAAATAAAGCCTATATCAAATCTATTAACTTAAATTTTCAAATTGAATGGTTGTGGTGCTAATCTTTCCATATAACTAGAGCTTTAAGCTCTTTCTAGGATCATAGTTCTTGTCAAACCAACCTTCTTTGTCGGTTCCTCTTCTTGATTTGGCCTTTGTAGTCATCCTTACACTTCACCAAGTCAAATGATGAAAGCACTCACTATAACAATTCCAACCTCTCTAAAGAGTCCAATTTTCTGAAAATTGGAGGTCTGCAGAATATTGGGGCATCCTATATGCTCAACAGAAAATATATCTCAAATTGTCTCAACTTGTCCTTACATATCTCTAGGGCAAAGGGTACAACCACTTCCTGGAAGAGGGCTGAGGGAGAGCAATCCAATGTTTGAGATATGGGATGAGGTGGATTCCATGATTATGTCTTGGCTATGGGATTCCATGGATCCTGTGATTAGTGAAACATTTATGTTCCTACCTAGAGCAAAGAAGTTTGGGGACTTAAATTTTCAAATATAATTAATGGGCTGTGATGCTGCCCAAGTATATGAAATTAAGGTTAAAACTACAACCACTAAGTAAGGAGACAAATTAGTTGCTTAATATGCAAACTTTGCCATCTTGAAGAGCTTTATTGAAAAGGACTGTGTTTATGATTTTTGGTAGGTTTGAATATTGAATTTGGTCAGTTAAGGGTTCTAAACCTTAACAAAGAGCAAAACACTATCTCTAGAAGAGAAGATCATCAATTTGAGTAGAACAAAGTTGGCGGAATATAATGCTTTATCCATAGACTGTTGATGGGTTGGCCTTAGCAACAAAAACAAATCATCAATTTGTCAAAAAATCCTGACAGAGAAAGTAAGTGGAAGGAACATAAGGATAAGCTTTGTTGCACTTATTTGGAGAAACTGAGCCATATAAAAGAGAGCATCGAAAGCTGAATGGGAAGCCATGTTGAGAGTGGGGAGACCATGGAGTGCAACAGGTGCTTCAAGCACACATAGCAGAACAACCCGTAGCTATGAAAAATTCAACGATAGGGGGTTTCCATAGTGAAGAGTTTGAGAAGTTAAAAAATTTGTTGGAATCAATTGAGAAGTTTTTGTGAGCGTTTTCATTAGCTTTTTCAAGTAGGTTTTCATGCCCTCTTTGCATGAATGTCTTAGATAAATCTTTTATCAACTCTTGGACAATAGATTTTGGTGCTACAGACTGTATGACCCCCATATCTCAAACCTTCTACATCTATTTCCCTTGCCCAAGTAATAGAAAAATCATTGTGGCCAATGGTTCGTTAGTTATTATTGCATGTTGGGAAACATACATATCATGCTTACAATTATCTTGTAAACCGTCTTTCATGTACCAAAATTGTCATCAAGTCTTGTTTCTAGTCAAAACCTTGCTAATGATTTTAAATGTTCAGCTAATTTTTTTCCTTTCTTCTTGTCGTATTTTTCAAGACCAAAACTCAAAGAGGAGGACCAAATTTGCTAGAAAAAAGACATTTACCTCCTTGAATCATCTTAAAAAGTTTGGAGTAATTTATTTTTGTCTTTTCTTAGTTCTTCAAATAAAGATGCCATTTGGTTTTATCATCTATATCTAGGGCATCTAACTTTGAGTCCTAAAAATCATGTTTCCTTATTTGTTTGAGGATTAGATATTCTTGAGTTTGACCATGATATCTGTGAATGGGCAAAATATGCCATACTATTACTAATAAAAGAAGTTTCCATCCTTTTTGGTTGATTTGTATGGGCATATGGGTCCTTATATAGTATCTAATATTTTGGGGGCTCATTGGTTTGTATCCTTATTTGATAATTTTACTCAGATTACTTGGCTCTTTCTTCTTAAAACAAAAGTTTGATGTTAGCATTGTTGTACCAAATTATCACTAAGTGGTTCAAAACTAATTTGAGGTTGAAATAAAGAAGTTTTATGTCAAACAATGCTAGAGACTCTTTCAACCAAATTTTATCACCTTACTTTCAATGATAAGATATTATCCATGATTCATCTTGTGTTAGTGTTCTTCAACAAAATGGGGTAGTTGAAAGAAAAATGGGCATTTACCTAATACCTCTAAGCTATGAAATGTTCATAAGTCCTATTAAGGATAGGCTGTTTTTACTACTTCATACGTGATAAATAGACTACCTTCATGATGACAAGAGTCCCATAGATATATTAATAGTTTCCACCCTCACTTCAGATTTTCAAATGGCCTCACATTTAGGGTTTAAACGTGCATTGCTTTTGTTCATGTCCATGACCAACTAGGGGTCAAATTGGATTTCTGAGCCATCAGATGTGTCTTCTTGGTCACTCAGCCAACCAAATGTAATCACAGCTTCTAGCTGCATTTTAGGAACAATAAGTGGAAAAATAGCTTCCCATAAGCTGTTTTTTGAATAGTAGTTTGCAATGATCGGGTATTTTTACCCAATTCTTTGAGGTGTACTTAGTGGTTGATAATTTTTTAACAATTTCTTCTTTTGACAATGTTTTTCGTTCTGTTTTTCCTGCACAACAATTTGTTACTTGATTTCCTATTAGTTGACCTAAAAATCTTCCCCTTAACAGCTGTTGTAGGATTTTTCTTGTCCCCATAAAACAAGCTTGGTTGGCTTGGATCACTATGCTGTTGACAGCTTATCTTCTTCCTCTATATCAACAATTTATCACTTTCAAGGTTTCAAGGATACTGACTGTTAAAGGTTTCTAGTAAAGCAGATTCAAGTACATTGTGCATGCTTTTTGCTCACAGAATAAGAGGTTGTAACATCCTATTTGAAGGTGAATCTGGACAAAATTCTGCTTTCAAGAGAGCCCACCAACCTGAAATCTGATTGTTATCTGCAAGTTCAAATTTTGCCAGAGCTTTCCTGTCCCAATTTTGTATGCCATATGTCATAATTTTCATTTACTTAAGTAATATTAGAATGTGTACAAGTAATTTGAGTTAAATGCAATGCTTCTTAATACCCTAATTACTTAATTCTCCCAAAAGACAAAAAGAGACCTAGTAGTTTCCTATCTTAAGTAAGTCTTCCAATTAAGTTCGTGAGTGTTGCTTTTCCCCTTTCTTCTCTTGATTACTAATATTAGACCTTTTCTTCGACTTTCTCCAGTTAAATTTGGACACCCAGTTGATCACGGAGATGGCTTGCAAGCTTGGACTTTTCCAGAATAAGGAGTGGATCATGCTGTCAACGCTTTGCTGAATGCTTATGACAACATGAAAATCACGTGAGACGATTCGTCAACTTGCTTACAGGGTGCAACAAAGTTTGCTCTACATATTGGAAGGTCTTCCAATGTGACATGCTAGAATAGCAAAAGAAGTCTTAAGATAATGTGTACTTTGGAGCATCTAATTTGGTTATAATGATTAACAAAAGTTGATGTTTTCCATAAGATCATTGGGTGAAGTAGTTTAAATAGTCATGAGTGTGGCTCCCCTTTGAAGTAAAGCAACCTTCTTTTTAGGGCTATGTTCCTTAAATTTGACATGCAATGGACTGCAAGGATATTTGCCAGCACTCTACTTGGCTGAACTGGCCTCCTAAGTTGTGACATGATGTTATGGTGTCAAGTGTAGAATTCCCAGTATTGGAAACACTCTGAGTTGTGTTACTGCAGATCATCATAAACATGTGTGTGGAAGAATGAGACCACCCAATGATCCCATTTTGTAGCAATGGGGACCTGTAGCATGCAGATTGATTTTTACTAAGTCAAGTCTCAAAGCCAAAGTATAATTTAGTAAAGGCAGTTGTATCTCATTCCATATTATCTAGGAATTATGTGAAATTATACGTATGACAAAAAGTTCCCGCTCCACGTTAATTATTGTTCTCTCTTCGCTCGATGTTGTTACTTCTCGTTACTAAAATTGTGGAAAGCAATTTGCGTATGTTTTACTCTAGAGAAAAGCTGTTCCACTGGAGTGGAAACATGTTACATATTATTACTTAATGAATTTGTATGACTTGTATATGTCATCTCTTTTGAGAGCAATGGCTCTTGCACGAACAATAACCCGAATACCGGTGTTCATCACAGAATAGCCCGCCGATGCTATTGTTTATCCCAAAGAACCATACATTGTAATAAGCAGTATCACTCCCAAGCAATTGTGTATCCATGGGTTCGTGCACCCCAAAATTTTTGCGAAAGAACATGTGCACAAATGTTAATGTCACAATTGTTTATGACTTCAGTGATTCAGTTTTGATAGATCACGGTTATTGTATTGCATTTTCGAAGCTGCTATGACTAGCCAATTCCAACTTTGCAACAAACTGTCCATTACGCTGGTACTTTTCATATAACTCGTGTGCTTGTAAGGCATGTCAAAGGAAAGCATTTAAGGTGTCTTCTCTATAACTCTCGGTTCTTTTTCTAAACATAACAAACAAGACAGCCCTTTTTAGCACCACTGTTGTCCCTAATTAAATGGAGGCAACCAGCTCATTATGTGAAATAGAATTCCATGAAATTTAATTCTTATTATCTTTTGTGGAAGCTTGATGATGAGAAATATGGGATGTCCTCCAGGTATCTGAAATTTGACTCCTCTCTTTCATCATCTATTGAGAGTTATGGAGATTTTAATCATGCAACTACATCCTTACCAAGCACTTACTAAAAATAATATAAATTTAGGTTCCAAAAAATAGTTAAACGTTGTTGAAGGATAATCGAAAGACTCGAGACGTAGCCTTAATGAAAGAACGAAAAGGGGGATAAAGGTGGGTTAAGGTAGAATGCTTACTCTATATGTTGTTGTCAGCTGATAGTTAGGGCTTGTGTCCTTATCACCTAGTAACGCCATGCAATAAGCTCATTTTTTTTATTTCTAGAAAATAATTTCCTTGAGAAGGGTGAGCAAAAAGTCCAATGAGATAATTGTACAGCACAAGCATATAGTACGTAAAACGACATTTTCACATACAAGTCTAAAATCTAAACGCGCAAAAGATCAGTTGATTTATCCCATTATTTAAAAAAGACAAATAATACACTCTTGGCATCCAAGGTTTGGGATAATTCAAATCTTAACCAACAAACATGCATCTAATAAAAACATAAACCATGTACAAATTCCACCGATCCCTATACTGACACCAAGACGTGGGACAATCTGAGTCCTTTCCACCAGAAGTGTGATTGTCTTATACTATTATATTTACTACCTGTAGCGTCCATCAGTGGTCCAATCAACAATAACCTATACCACTAACTGCAACTTGCTAATAACTTTTCTCCAAATGTCCCGACTTGTATCAGCCTTAGTTCCACTAAATCAATGACCCATCGAGGAGTGCTTAACTACTTGTTCATAAATCACGACATTAGGTTCAAACACAATAATACATGCATTTATTTAGGGTTGAATATCTGTTGATTAGTTTTCACTATTCTTTAAGCGCACATACAAATAACATAGTTACTCATCTTTCTTTTGCATAAAACCTTTACTTGCTTCTTTACTCTTCCAATACATAACCTATTATTTGATCAATAAGTCCTATTAACTTCTCCGATGTATTCCTAAATTAATTTTAATTCATTCTTTAAATTATTCTAAGTTTTAGGTATATTCTTAATATATTTTAGAATTATTATTTTAGATAATATTTTGCTAATTGAGCTGAGTTAGATCGACCAAGTTCATGCCAATTAATTCTTTCTTTACTTTGTTCCTTCTATTCATAAGTTATTCTAATTTAAGTTCTAAAGCTTAATCAATGATCTAGCGAGATGTTTTTGTCAACTATGTCACTAGTGTCGATTTTATTATTGTATTATTTAATTTCTAGTAATCCTCTAGACTTTATTGTTTAAGATAATTTTATTAATAAGATTATTATATATATTGGCCTTAATTCAACTAATCTATTTTATATAAATTCTTTAAACCTATATTAAATCTTATTAATCTATCTTAAACTTTCCTAATCCTCAATTTGATAACAATTATAGTTTAACATTTCATATTAATTTTAAATTTAGGTTAAATCTCCTAAATCCTAGTTGTATAATTTGATCTTTCAATTCCTAAAGTTTAAGGAGTCTTTATTTTGATTGAGGATTGATTAGAATAGTACTTTAGCAATTTATGTGCATTAGGTTGATTGACATAGTACATGGTTGACTAGGTTACCTTGAAAACCGATTCGATCGATTGGATAAGCCAAGTGGTTGATTGGCATAGTTGCCTATTTGACTACCTTATGCAATTGGTTGATCGAAAATTGGTTAAATAGTATTTTTTAAGCCATACTTATTCCTCCACATCTAATTTCTCCCAATTCTAATTTTAGAGTTTAAATTATAATCATATGATGCATTTATCATTTAGCCAAATAAAATTATTTCTATTATCATGTTTCTTTGATTTGATTATTATAAGGCTTGCTGACTTGCTTAAATAAATATAAAGTTACAAACCCCCGAACTCTAAGCTTTGATGAACCTAAGACGAATTTAATTACCAACCCTATAACCTTAGGATATGGGAATTGACTAAGAACATGGATAAATTAGTAGAATTAGTGTCTCTCTCCTATTATACTAAGTTTTTTTACTAGAGAGAATTATAAGCAAGACTTTGAGGCCTGACTAATTTGTTTAGGATGAGAACGATGTGTCTCATTTGTAAAATTCTTTTATTAATATGATTTTCCTTATTATACAGGTAGATAAAGTTATTTCTGCTATGTTATGAAAATGTTGTTTACTTTTTATAATTTCCTAGTATTTTTTTTATCTCTTTAGTAGTGACATTAAATATTTTTTATTGTCATGATATATTTAGATACATAACATATTCTTATTATTACATTTATCTAAAAGTAGAAGGGAGATGAGGAAGGTCAATATAGAAAGTCCTATTTTATACCCTATTCTATAAATAACGTTTTTGAAAACCTAAAACCAGAATCTTAGTATGTGATTGCTGGAATAATTTTGAAACCTGAACCTTATAAAATCTATAGGTTGTTGATACCATATATAACCTATCAATTTTTTTCTAACTTAAAAATTTTACAGCAAGTTGCAAAAAGAAAAAAAATAAAAAATTACAGCAACTCTTGTTATAATTCATATGAACTTTTAATAACAATATAAGTGGACGTAATTGGTCCTAACAAGAAGACATTCAAAAGATGCCACAAACCAGATCAACTTGAATTTGTGAAGCTGACACTTTGTTGGTTTATAAGATTTTATATAGTCGACCATTTGACTAAATAGCTAGAGCAACATGTTATAAGTTACTGGTTGAATTGTTTGGTTGTATTCCAATTATATACAACAAGAAATTACAGTGTATTTATATAAAATATAGATTCCGAATAAGACTACATTATGCCATGCCTTTTATCTTTTTCAAAGAGGCTCTGAAAATTCAAAACCATCCATCTTAAATGTCTGATACTATTGACGTTATCAGATCATATGGGATCCAACACTGTTTAGGATATGATATTATCTCAATACTAAACCCCTACCTCATAGCTATGGTATTATTCGACCAAAGAGTGCTGTTGTTTTTCTATATATCTGGTCTTACTGTATTTTCCGAAGAATATCTAATTACATACGGCGTTAGTATATGGATTTTGAATTTGGAAAGCCATTCACTTTCCGCCATACAAACAATTGAAGTTGGGAACTAACTACTCCACTAAATTAAATAATCGTTGAATTATCATTGACATGAATCTTGACTTTATTAATGGTAGTGGAGTCCTAGATCCGCCGCTTAATTATGTGAATGAATCCTTTTGAATCCCTTAATCGTTGGAGATTCTTCTCAAAACCAACGAAAATGGGCAAATCCCACGATGCTTCTTAAAGCAAAAAATAAAGCAATCGGGTGATATTGGGATTAGTTATTATCATCATGGCCCATTGGATTGGGCAGAGCCGTTTACTACAATTTATTGTGTGCATGTAAAGTTTAAGAAATTTCACAACAAAGACACGTTGAAAAGGAAAAGAAAAAGGCCGATAAGGAAATCTACAAAAACAAGAAGACATGTCCCCATCACATGGCGGCCACCACCCATCCGACAGGGAGGCGGCTACCGCCTCCTATTCCACTACATACTTACCCACTCTATATTCCGGGGCATCGACAAATGTACTTGGAAAAAAGTAACGTACTATTCAACATCTTTAATTTATTTATTAGCTCAAATGTCAAAGCCAATGAAACTAAGTCTTTCCATAGGAGACTTCCGTAAGAAATTTGAAGACATTTAACAACCACACTTTCTATGGATCTAAAACAAAAAAAAAAAAAAAAGGCTTATCGAGTAGGATAACCAATTCATATTATAGGATTGTATTCATATTTTTACTTCATGTTGAATTTATGTTCGCGTTAATATTAAAGAAATTAAATATAGAATTTATGTTGAATTTGTTAGTATTTCCAGCTGCAAACAGTTCAAAAACAAAACATCAACTGTAAATCAGACTGAGCATCAACAAAAGCATCACCCGTACGTCACTCGGAACAATATTTCCCTCTTTTCTTCTCTCTCTCTCTCTCTCTTTTTGTTTTTTCAATGGTAAGTAGTAAGTACAAAGGCCGCAAGAATTTAAACAACATATGTTAAGATGGTAAACTAAAAAAAAAAAAAAAAAAAAACCTTTTTTATAGACCATGCATCCACGTCTTAAATGTTAAAAAAAAGTAAATAACTAAATAAATCTATCGTATATTCCATTACTTAAAAGAAAACAATTCCTTTATTTAAAAAAACAAAATGGATACTTGCATTTATATAACTATCCTAGATGGGTTCTTTTCGCTCCACTTTTTTCCTTATAATTGCCTAAGTAATTGCTTGATTCTAAAAAATAAAAATGCAAGATACCAAGCTCCCTTTCAAACGCCTTAACATTATAGATGTATATATAAGTTTTTCATGAAATATTCAATCAATATTAAAAAAATATGATCTTTTTAATAATTTTCATAAGAAAAAATGATTCAATAGATATTATACTTCATATGTTATATACATATGGTATGTAAATATCAATAAGATGTTGACACATATAATAATATAATGAATTATTTTTAAATAAATTATTATATATAATTTACATATAATATACATGCTAATATTCTATTAGTATTTATATACTATATATATATAACACTTATTACTCATTAAATTGTTTCTTCTGCAAGTGTTTAAATGTAATCTATTAACATGATCCCACCTATAATAGTTTGAGTTATCTCTCTTAAATCGCAAAAGTTGTGACATACCTAATTTGAAATTGCCTTACAAAGTGGTGGAGTCCATCAAAATTAAACATCGCTCTCCATACCATATCACTTAGGTATAATCATTTGTGTGCGAACCCTGTATATAAATATCACCAGCAATATTGTATTTGCAAGTTTCAAAATGTAACATCATTTTTTCCATTCTCGCCGTAGTTGACATGGTAACATGAACCGTTCTCTTTTTTAAATATATTCAAATACAGATTGGATGGTCGATGTCTCAAGAACTGTTCGACACATTCTGCGGTTCTTATGGAAGGAGAAATGTTATGCCTTCTATGTTTCACAGTATGTCAAAAGCGAAATTTGTGAGAGATCTCGTGTTATGACAAGAGTTAAAAAGAACATTATATATAAAGCAAGAAAATTAGAGTGCCGGCGTGACAAAAAGGGATGTCACATTTAGTTCCAAAATAACATAAATCTAGGCAGTATAGTAAAAATGAGGAGGTATCCGGCTAGTGAATCAAGAAAGCATTTTTTTTTTTTAATATCTCCAAAACCCATTAGAATGAAAGAGAGCCATGAATGAGAAATCAAATTATACATAAATGATCAAATCATTGAAAGTATTGAAAATGCCATGAGGTGCTTGGTAATGATTGAAGTTCTTGATTGTATCCCTTAGTAAATTTACCAAAGAGAAAAATGATTTATTTGATATAATAGATGAACAATTACATAGAGATCACTTTGTTTTTGTAGGTTGGTTCAATTTATTGCACTTCTTCTTCTGTTTATTATAGTCTCTACTTAGGTGAAACTCGATAGCATGTAACAAACTATTTCTAACTACTTCATGATCATAATATGAGTAGAAAAAAAAAAAAAGAAAAGAGAAAAAGGGGATCTTTACGATCCCAAAATATCTAGTTTCTCATGTGACATAGCAGCAAGGACTCATAGTAGTGAGTTTCGCAATTCCTTTTCTTTTCTTCTTCTTCTTCTTCTTCTTCTTTTTTTTTTTCCGCTTTGAATCTTGTTGGATGGTGACATTAATAAGAGTAAGATCTCAATTTCAATATGCCTTTATTCACTCCAAAACTCTTGTCCTTACTTTTCCATATTTCTTTTCTCCGTTTTATCCATTGATAGAAACATAACAAGTAATCACATGATAAGGGATCGATAACAGCAACCAAGAGTTGGTTACACGATCAACAATGGTAAGGGTATATTTTGATTCTGAAATAAACAATGGTACATTGCATCTCTCTCGTTTTGCTTTCTTGTTCAAAGCTTTTGGTTTTTCTTAAATTGTTCAATCCCTATTCTAATGTATGACGAAGTCAACGTACACATCTTCGTAGAGTTCTCTTTCCTTAATGGTTGTAAATTAAATATACACGCATGATTCGCATCTTTTTGCATCTTTTCAACAAGCGACCAGGTGATCAAATATTCAATTTCTTTATTTCTTTTTTGTTAATCCTATGCGCATGTATGTGTTTACCTCCTTAATCCTTATACATACTACATTAAATTGAGGTCAATAGCATAATTCCTTAGACAAGTAGCATGCTGAGGAATTTATTTATCTAAACCTCATGGTTCTTACCCCTTTTTGCAGATTTGATTTGTCAAAAGTTAAAACTACAACAAAGTACAATGAGACACTTGCCCATATACGACCATTCAAATTGTGCTCTTACTAGCAAACCTTCCAAAAGCTACATCGGGTGGTTGCCTTTCAATTTGCATACTTCTTTCATGCATGAGAGGGGTAATGACAACAATTGCTTCAGTAATGCTTTCCCTCCTTCATATATTGAATATATTAATTTTGTACTCTCGTAGGAAAAGAGATGAAATCTAATCCAAGTTGAAGCATAAAAGTAGTGAAGATGAAGGACTTTTTGGTGTATCAAGATAAATGTCCATTACCTATCCCATGTCTTAGGGATAATTGGTTGGACGAGGCTATTTCTGAAGATACGTTTTGGGACAAAGCCAAGTGTTGAGAAGCCTATCCAACACTTCGCACTGATGGTGGTTTGCAGTTTATTGAGCATGAGCCTCATATTGATTCTAGAGACACCATTAGGAGAGATTAGTGTTGTGCTTTAGAAATGAGAGAAGAGAGCTACCTTTCTCTAATACTTAATTCTCATTCTTGAAGGAGCCATACTCTAGATGGGATGATTGGATAGGATACATTGCAAAGAAGTCAGAATACATGACTTTACCAGAGAAGGGCTAAAGTCCTCCATGCTATTGCTACTTCTATTCGGGTATGGTTCTTGTAAACAAGTGGAATGGAAGTATGGCAGGCAATCATCTCACGTTGGAGTGTTCAGACCCACACATTTATTACTTTGTAGGGGGAGATAACTCCAACATTAGAAGATGTAGCTGTATTGTTGAATTTTTGCAGCTTTGGACGAGCTAACCTTACTGCCATAACAATCTCTCATAAAGAGTACGACTTTCAAACATCCTTAATGGGTGCTTTGTAAACCATCCGTACTAAGAAGAAGAAGAAGCCATGTTTTCTTCTTAGCTCGCATGCTTCTTAGCTCACATGCTTCTTTGAGGAGCGAATGAAGGACAAGCCTCAGGTTCCAAGCCCAGGTTGTGGGAAAGAGTCAGTTCCTTCATATCCTCTTTCTTTCTCTCTAATGCGTCTCTAAGGTCGAACAAACGGAGAGGCACCACAACAAAAACGAAACAAGAAAACAAAATGGGGGTTTTAGCAAAATCCGATAGTTATCTAGTTGGATATGATGCACCAATAAGATTCAGCATGGCCTAAGATTCGCCGGATGTGATGCACCGGTCCGAGTAATAGGGTTGCTTGCCACAATCTTTGGTAAAGGTATTGATAAGAGTGGGTAGAGGAGAGTTTTTCCAAGAGGAAAGTCTTAAGGGTTCTTTTCATTAAAATGTCAAGGTCTGCCTAAAATCCTATACAAGTGTTTTATTTATACAAAGTGTTACAAATAAAACGACAATGGATGCCCTAGTGGCATTTCCGTAAACATATAGTAGACATGATGTTAATTTTAGGAAATTACAAGAAAAAGGAAACTTGAATAACATAAGTAAAAATAGATAGTTAAGTGAGATGTTTGAGTGAAGGGTTGGTATTTTGATTCTAACGAGCTATAGGAGATTCTGGAGCTTAATTTGGACGGACCTGAGCTTCTAGACAATGTCCTTGCCTGAGGCTAACCTGGAATGACCCAGGGCTAACTTGTCATCACCGTAGTCAACTTCGCATGGCTAAGTCAACTTGATTATGGTGTAGCTGACCTGACCTGACATGACAATGCCTGACCTCGCAAGCCCAGGGCTGATCTAACATGGATGTGGACGATGTGTTTCAAGTTAACTAACTACACCAAGCAGAATAGACCGAGTTGTTCGAGATGGAAGGGCAAGACATACTTGGTATAGTGAAGAAGCTTAGGTAAAATAGGATACAACTAGTCGTCTAGGTTAGAACTATTAGAGTAAGGCAGGTTTCCTTATATAGCAGATCAGTAAGTGTAGATCAGTCTAGAACTATCCGAGATCTCGGTTAGTGCAGATCAGGGAGTACTCGGCATAGCAGAGCAGGCCCCCATAAAGTAAAGCAAGCCATCCATATAGCCCGAGACCTGGCATGACATCGGGTCGACACTTAGAATCCCATTACTCTCTCTCTCTTTCTCTTTTTAATTTAAGTGTTGTAGCTAACTCTTCATCTCATACGTTATCTATCCTGTCTTTGTAGGCATGAACTTTCCGCTTTTATTGTGTTCTGGCTTTCCTTGTTCGTATTCCCTAGAGGGCTTGAGAAAGGTGTTAGTCTATGACTCTTCCTCTTGGCCATACGCATCGCCTAGCATAAGCAATTTACTTTAGGTCCCTTCTACTTAGGTTCACTTTACTGGTGCTTAGACCTATATTACCATGCTTCCAAATGTTTGAAAGGTCGATATGTGATAATTTCACATATTGACTTAGTATTTCTTTAACTTTTTTTTTTTTTTTGCGAGTAGTTTCAAAGACATTTTTCTCCTCTTATTGTACAAGACCAACTTGGCTTTGCTTTTATTAAAGTGTAGGCTTGGGTTGAAGGACCGATTAATCAGTTACTCCTGTAGCTCATTGACATTGAAGGTAAATTCACATTCCGCCCTTGTGTTGAACAAATTGAAGGATATGAAGATAGTAATGGACTTTATCTTCCTACCTTAGAAGGTGAGGTAACCTTGGTGGAAAATTGAGAAAATATCTTTGATTCTCAAGCCAGGTTCCTCTTATGGTGTATTCTAGGGAGCTTGCCTTTACTTCTTGATAATAAAAACTTAGCTAGTTGCTATTTAGAGCGAAGAGTCATGGTATAGTCTCCCCATCGGGTTATGCATCAACTTGGTTTTCATTAAGGCATACTTCGCTTGATTACCACAACTGAGAGTTTTGAATCTTGCTGCCAGTCACTATGTCCAAGTGACTTTAAGAAGATTCACCTTAGAAAGCGGTACCTATTCTTTCCTTCTATTGGTTGCTTTAGGGTTGCTTCCCCTAGATGGTTGATACATTAGACGAATTGCCTAGATGCATTCTAGGCTTATGGCTTTGCATTAATAGGTGATACACTTCATGCACTTTTGTAAACTCCCTAAGGCCTAAGTATTAAGGTAATGGAGATGTATGAGGGGCTATTATTAAACAATCAGAATGTCTTAGTAGGATAACAAGGGTGAAATCTTCTTTAAAGTCTAAGAGTAACCACCCTTTACCTCCACTAGTGGATTCAAGACAATCCAAGTGAACATTTATTCAGGAGGTAACTTTATTAGATACGTCATGCTATTTTATATGTATAATTTTTTTTTTAACTTTATTTCTTTACTCTTATAGGTTAAGATGTGCTTTCTTATTGCAGTTTGTGTCACGATCCAAGGGGACTAGTCGTGGCAGTCGCCATATATCATACAAATGATTATAAATTGATTTCCCTTTTCAATCGGCAACCCTTCATGTGATATACAAGGCTACTAATACAACTAATAATCTAGAGTTAGGCAGGCACAAGTAATATTATTACATGATTATAATCACAATACTAATAAATTACAAATAACACATATTTCAAATAATTAGAGATAATAAGTCTATAATACTTCAGATTACAAACTAGTAAGACTTTATATTACATATTAAGGTTCGGAATCTAAATATAATAGTATAAGTTCACTTTCATAGCTAATCTTACTCTCACATCAATACATTGATGAACTACTAACCTCATGCATCCTACGGCCCGACTCTACGAATAAATCGACTTGCGAAAGCAAACTATGTAAGTATAGGCTAACTAGCTTAGTGAGATATTCCTTTAACTATACAACAAATAAGTTATACAACAATTTAATTCAATTAAATGAATGCATGAACAATTAGCATGCCATACAAATACATGCAGATGATTGGGTACCATATGCAACTCAGATTTAAAGCTCTCCGAAATTAGGGTTGGAGATATATTGGCATCAATTAGATCTGGCTATCATATTAGAACTTACATAACAACGAAACTTCATGTTTCATATTAAAAAATATAATGGTATATCTATTTTCAGTTGTAGTCAAAACTCAGTCTATGTATGATTGTGAGTAGATTTACGCAGCCCTCACTCACTCTTAAACGAAGGCTTCTAGACTTTACCCTTTATCAGGCGGTTGGTGTCTCCAACGCCTAGTATTCCCGTTGGTCAAGGTAAGGTCATATTGCACATGTGCACCGTATAAAGCACTGTAATCATAAATAATCAACCCACGTATGGCTTTTCGTTACCTCTATGTGATATGACGGTCGGAATTAGTTATGTATTGCATAATTATGCATGTTTCGATTTAGTTCGTTCTAGTATGATAATATTAGGTTCTTTATTAAGTAATCAACAAAATCACATATAAATTAGCTCCTATCAAATTTACTATGCAGCAAACAGTATGTTATTATATTTTAAAGTAAATTCAATATTGATAAACAATATCATACACAAGCATAACCTAGCCCCACACAGCATTTAGTTATTAGTAACAGTTAATATTCACTATCTACGTATACAAGCAAGTATAGAATCATTAGGAATACTCACTCAGTTATCCTCAGAGTCAAAGATTATAATAATTAGCTGGTAAGTCGATGTCGATATCGTGATCACTTGACGTTAAGGGAATACGAAAAATGGTAAGAATTGAAATTAAATAGCTAGACTATTATTATACTTAGTACCAATTTAGGTTAGCTATTTGTTTGTGTGAAATTGTTGATTCGAGTTTTTTACCTAATTGCAAACAATTTTTTCGATTTAGCTCGGATTTTTATAAACTTATAGTCTATTTTGATCGTTTTCAAATGTACTCTCTCGTAGCGGGGTTTGTTTTAGACGTTGCGACCTACAGTTTTGAGTACGATATAAAATTATTGCAAAATACATTATTTTGACTTAAATAATTATAAAATATTATTTCTAAGCTTTTCTTAGTAGAATTATGATTTAACAATTATTTGAATCATATAATTCGTAATTTTCTTAACTTAGGTCTATTTTACTATAATTACCCATTTTTACTTATTTTTGAGGTTTAAGATTTATTAATTCAATTTTTTTATATTTATTGCTTTTGTAATTAATTAATTATTATTTTATTATTTTTAATTACGAAAATTAATTAATTTATACTAAGTGATGACGTGGTAGCATATGAAAATGCCATACATCACTTTTTGTACTTTTCCTTATATTTTCTTATTATTTTGTGTTTTACAGTATATACATATATTAATATTTATTGCCATATTTTAATAAATTTTATAAATTAATTATTCATTATAATTTTCCTAAAGTTATGGTACATATATATACACATATTTATAAATTACGTTATTTATTAAATTAATATTATAGTATATTATATATGTACTATTCAAATATAGTCGTATTTCTACATATATAATACTATTTATATACATATATTTATACATACAATATACTTATGTATTAAAATATTATAATATTAAATATATATACTATATGTATGAGTATAAATATACACGTAATTGTACTTTATATACCTATATACATATACGTTTATATTACATGTATATATATACTAAAATACTTAATATAGATAATATTGTACATAAATACATATATATAATCATCACGTTCAGCCTACATATATTTATACATACAGAATTTTATAAAATGAAAATACTAAGTATATATATATATGTATATATATATCTATTATACACACATATCTACATATATCATATAATAAAAATACTAGGTATATATATACACACACACATACACACATACATAGTCATGCATACATAAGGATGCATGTAAATAAATAAAGAAAATACGTAGTACATACATATGTATATAAATAAAGGAATTATATACTATATATATGTATATATGTTATATGCGTATACATACATATACATATAATAAAATACTAGATATAATTATATATATATATCCATGCATACATATGTACATAAATAAAGAAAATTCATAGTATATACATAGCTATATAATAAAGAAAACACATAGTACATATATATATGTTATATACGTATACGTACATATACATATACATATACCTAAGTTTTTATACAAATTATTGGTATAAACTACTATAACATGTACACTATACATATAAACGTATTTTAATAATTATACACATATATGAACATACATACTCAAATACATGTATGTACAAGAATATAGATAAATAATTATTACAAAATACCTATAATATACATACTAAATAACCTACTTATGTAATTTTTTTGAGTAAAGTTCCTAGTTTCTTCTTCTTAATGCAATTTGTAGTAAAAGAAGTAAGGAGTGAGGGTTTGGAATTTACAGTTGGAATTTGACTTGGAAAATGACTTGCAAAGCTATTTTTTAACTTTAGAAAAGCATGTGTGTGTGCGTGCATGCTTCACTATATAGAAGAGTGTTTTTTTTTTTTTTTTCAAAAAAACAAAGCTTATATTGTGACAAGAGAAGAAAATAATCATTATTCTTATTTTTTCTTTTCTTAAATCAACACTTGGACACTTTGTAATAAGCACATGGGCTACTAGAACTTATATGCAAACTGACTTGGAAGTGAGGGAAAAATAGGTAAAAAAAAAAAGGAAAAGAAAAAGAAAGAAATAAAGGAGGAAAAATAAATACAAATATGTAATTTTTACAAACACATAAATTATATAATTAGTATTTATAAATTAATTTTGAAATTTTATAAAATTTTAATAATTTAATTGTTACCCGTTATGTTTATAATATTTACAAGTTATTTTGATATATTCGCTAAAATTTATACGCGATTATGCGCAGTAGTCGATGATTATAATCGACTACGGTTTTATTAATACTAAGTTATATTTATTCATTTTATAAGTTTAAAGTTATAGTTTTAGGGTTTTCGTCAAGTTCAAGTTCAAGTTCAAGTTCGACTTCGGGTATTTACACACACATTAGATTTAGGGTTTTATATACGATTTAGGTTTCGATCGAGTGTCTAGTATTTTTATAACCGCTATTATATTCGGTTTCATAATTTAATAAAAATTTTATTTTACCTAGCCTTATTGACCAATGATATCATCTAGAATACTAGGACCTA
The DNA here is from genome assembly GCA_024138005.1 of Lumnitzera racemosa. Lineage (NCBI taxonomy): Eukaryota > Viridiplantae > Streptophyta > Magnoliopsida > Myrtales > Combretaceae > Lumnitzera > Lumnitzera racemosa. The sequence goes on from JAMXBC010000011.1 coordinate 66,057,023, forward strand.
GATTGGAGCTTATACTACTAATTATATGGGGTTTACAATTTGCAAGAAGGATGATGTTGCTAACTTGAGCTCTAGGGTTCATCTGAACAATCCTACTACACCAGTGGTAGCTTCAGATAGTGATGATGAGGACTTGGTAGATTATGGTGAATCTCCAATCCAATATGGGGATGTTGATGATGATAATGGAACTGAAAGGTTGAATGATTTCCTCGAAGCATAGGACATTACTTTGTTAGTCAATAAGGCAGGTGATGGTGATAGTTATGTAGATGCGTTGCTACGCCCAAGGACTCATAAAGGTGAAGTATATGCAGTATCTATTGATGTCTCTCCACCCCCAGTTGCTAACTTGTCTTGTGAAAACATGGTAGCAACTCTAGAAGTCATCTTAAAGGAGATAATATCCTTTCATGGCTTTGACATTCCTTCTCGTCTACTGGAACCATTGGAGAGACTTTACGCTATGTACTAAGATTTTTGGAGTGAGTTTTTTATGTTAGGGACCAAGTTGGCTAATACCATGGTGAAAATGTTAGGGGAAGTTGCATCACTACTTGAGAATTCTTAGAGGTCTCCATCAGATGATAAACTATAGCAACTGATTAACTGTGTTGAAGGAGCTCATCTTTTAAAATTCAAGATTGGTAGCTTAGAGCCCATTACTGCTAAAGCTAAGAGATTGTTGAGTTATTGTACTACTATGAGAAGTTGAGGCGAGCTAGTGGCAAGGATTTAAGCCTTGTAAGATGCTATTGAAGAGATAGATCGTGAAGCAAAAGATTTATTAGAAGATATGACCCTTAACCATAGTAGGTTTAGATTACTGCCCTTAGCGGATGTTGGTTATATTCATTTGTTTCTTCGAAGTTCATTCTTTCCCCTTTTTTTCTTTGGTATTTGAGTTATTTTTTCAACACTTTCAAATAGGACTTGCTGATTGAATGAAATTTGATTACTTTCCTCCTGTCCTTCTATTCTTTATTTATTTCAATTGCTTAGTTGTATCAAATAACAAGGCTTCTTAGTGTAGAGGTGGCCTATGCAATTGAAACCTGTAAGGGTCATTGTGCGCTTTAAGAGGTAGTGTCTTACTTAGCAGCAACATTGTAAAACAAATGCCATGATAATAAGATCTGCTTCTTATGGCTTGTGAAGCCTAGAGCATAGCATTGCGCATTGGAGGGAGGCTCTCATTTGCTAGCAACAATAAGTTGAGCACATAAGATAAAATAGTTGATCGTGCTTAAGCAGCAATAGTAACATGCACTAAGCATATTATCAGTGGTCAAGAGGGTATTTCCCAATACTTAACGTTATATCACTTTCTCTTTACTTATTCATGTGCTAGCCTTATGCGCTAAGGAGACGTATCTCTAACTTTACAACAATAAGGCGACAAGAATAGAATACATACTTAAAACTGTATGCTAAAGAGATAAATCTTTAACTTTGCAGCAATAACAAAGTAAAAGGACACAAAGAAATAGAGTAATAGAAGTTGAATGTTTCATTCATGTGAATTGCAAATGCATTGTTGGATTTACAAATCAAACTTTTTAATGTATTGAAAGTTAATAGGAGGGGTTATTGCATCAGTTCTTAGATTAAGGAGCTTGTAGTAGCTGTTGTTATGGACCGCGTGAATTATAAAAGGGCCTTCCCACTTCAATGTAAACTTTGGCATTGGAATACCTCGCTGCACATGCTCTATTGCGTAGAGTACAATGTCGCCTTGCTAAAAATATCTTTTCTTGACCAGGCGATCATAAGTAGTACTAAGTCGTTTGTGGTAATTAGTAAGGTTGCACTTGGCAATGTCTTGCCTTTCTTTTAAGGCTTTAAGATCCAACATACGTAGACTGTTTGGTTCTAATTTAGCGTTAAGGGCCAAGCATGCAGAAGGAACTAAGATTTCAATAAGTATTACTGTCTTAGAACCATATACCCAAGAGAAAGGTATCGCTTGAATGGGACCTCACTTAGAGCTTTTGTATGCCCATAATGCCAATGGCAGTTTGTCATTCCACTCTTTATGATTTTCGTTAACTATCTAATTAAGAACCTTTAGGAGAATCTTGTTTGTTGCCTCTACTTGGTCGTTTCCCTTTGTATAGTATGTGTGAATTTCACATGATCGATATTATAAGAAGCTAACAGCTGTCGTACATTTGAGTTGATGAAAAGGGTGCCATTATTTGAAATGACGCGCTTTGGGATCCCAAAACAGTAAATAATATGTTCCTTTATGAAATTTGCTACGACAGGTCCTATTGCGTTCTTAGAGGGGATTACTTTAACCCACTTGGTGAAACATGTAGTCTTAATAAGGATCCATATGCACCTTTTGGATAAAAGGTTTATTGGACCAATTAAGTCAAATGTTCAAGTATGAAATGGCCATAGAGTGGTCAAGCTATGCAATGTAACTGCAGGAGCATGGATTGCATCACCATGTTATTAGCATACAATACACTTCTTGGCAAAATTGAATGCATCATTTTCTATGGTAGGCCAATAGTATCCCACATCAAGCAGGTGGTGGTACAACTTCCTTCCCCCTTGATGTTCTCTACCATCTCCGGAGTGTGCTTCGGACAGTATAGTTTCTATTTCAAGAGGTGCTATACATCAGAAAGGCTTTCCCATAAATGATACCCTATATAACTCACCCTCATGTATAAGATACTTTCTTGCTTTATGCTTCACTAATTGAGTATCTGTGCTGTTTGTAGGCAGAACATTATTTTTTAGGTAATCGATGTAAGGCTACCTCCAATCGCCTGCACTTGCTACAAAGCTACATTCTCTTTAGTTAGGGAGTTCAGTACACTTGGGCAACTCATTTTTAGCTAGGATGCATCTTTAGACATTGTTGGCTAACAATACCCTACACGCTAAATGTGACGATACAAGGGTGGCCCTTTTTCTCTACACCAGATCTTGCGATATTTATCTAACTTCAAACAAGTTTGCTTTGCATAAATACATCGAGACATGACACCTTCAGGTCCCTTAAAATACAAGACACCATTAATACAAGTGAAGTTTTTTAAAGTTGTCATAGAAGCTGCATTTGGATGCGCTACCTGTACTTTGATGGGATTGTGCCTATTGTCTTGTGCTTCTTCATCCTCGTCCACTAATTGTATAGCCATACATGGGATGGATTTCTTAATAACTTTGATGTTCAAATTATTTTATATAGTTTGAATGGGAACTTTGGAAGCTAATGTTACCAAGGCATCTGTGTAGCGGTTAGTGGATCATTTAGTATGCTTGTACCTCATTGATTTGAACTTGTTAACCAAAGACTATACCGCAGCCCTATAAGGCGCTAATGTTGGTTCTTTGAGAGTGAATTCACCATTTGCTTACTTGATGATTAGTTCAAGTCACCCTAAATACACAAGTTAGATGCTCCAGCATTTTGAGTAGAAATAAGACTAAGTAAGAGAGCTTCATACTCAACCTCATTATTGGTACATGAGAAGTCTAGCTTGAAAGCTAAAGGTATCTTTTAGCTTGAGGAGACATCAAATTGCACTTGCTACTCTCCATCTAGTTTTGCTCTCATAGAGTCTTCATAGAACTTTGCGGGAATTGTATTTATGACTGGAGCCCCTTGTGTTACAGAAAACTGAGCCAAAAGGTTTGGTAGAGCTTGAGACTTAATAGCTTTAAGTGGTACAACCGAGATGTCAAATTCTAATAGGAGGAGAAACCATTTTGCAGTCCTTCCTAAAAGGAGTTGGTTGTGATAACAAGTATTTTAGTGGATCTGAATGAGTGACAAGATTAGCCTTATGAGCTAGAAAATAATAGCACAACTTTTACATGGAGAATACTAATGCGAAGTATTGCTTTTCGTAAGCTAAGTATTTCACCTTACTTCCTTAGAGTGACTTACTCATGTAGTAAACTGGTCGTTCACCACCATCTAATTCTTGAACTAGCAGAGACCAAATAGACTTATTAATGGCTATCAAATAAAGAATCATTGGCAACCCTTTAACCGACATTATCATCGTTGCGGGCGAGGTAAGTATCTCCTTGATCTTTTATATGGCTTTTTTGTGAGGTTTTCTTCATTCAAATGGAGTTTTCTTTTTCATGAGTTATTGTAATGGATGAGAAATTTCTGCCAGTGCGAGGATAAATCACCTAATATAAGGGATTTTCCTTATGAAGATCTTTAATTCCCTTAGACTAGTAAGTGAGGGCATGGAACGTATAGCATGCACCTTTATTAGATCTACATTAATTTCTTTTTTGTGAACAATAAATCCAAGGAATTTACCAAAAGGTACCTTAAAGACACACTTTAAGGGATTCATATGCAATTGATATAGACTACATCTTTCAAAAACCTTCCATAGATGAGTTAAATGATTAGGCGCCCGTCTTAACTTGACAACTATATCATCAACATAGTCTTCCATGAAGTCACGCATCATGTCATGAATATGGCACTCGTTGCCCTTTAGTAAGTAGCTCCTGCATTCTTAAGTCCAAATGGCATGATTGTATAATGAAAGTTTCCCACTAGTGTTCTAAAAGCAATGCATTCAACATCTCCGGTAGCCATTTTTATTTGGTTATAGCCACTGAAGCCATCCATGAACAAGAATAATTCATGTCAAGCTGTAGCATCCACCAATGTGTCAATATTTGGCAATGGGAAATTATCCTTTCGACAAGCCTTATTAAGATCATGAAAGTTAGCCAAACGTGTATCTATCCATTATTCTTTTTAACTAGCAGAATATTGGCTAGCCAAGTAAGGTGTTCAATTGGCTTGATGAAGCTTGCTTGGAGCAACTTTTCAGTCTCTTCTTTTATTTGTAATTCAACTTTAGGACGAAAGATTCGTTGTCCCTGTTTTACTGGCTTAACCCCAGGCGCGATGTTCAATCTATGCACCACTAGACCGGGGTCCAGTCCTAGCATTTCACCATACATCTAAGCAAATGCATCCTTATATTCCTTCAACAACTTTACTAAGTGGACCTTAATTTCTCACAACAGATTCTTACTAATAAAGATAGGTCACAGAGACTCCCTTGGTCTCGCTAAGTCTAATTCCTTAATCTCTTTGGCCTGGGGTTTCATTTAGTCTTGCATTTGAGGAGGGGCGGGCTGGGCCTCTTGTATCGGTATGGGATCTAAGGAAGATAAAAAAGCCTTCTCGGATCTCGAAGATCGTCTTAAGCAATACACCCTTTGCTTATTTTCCCTAAAAAAACTTTCCATTGCTTCCTCTTTCCTTTGCTTCTTCTTACCCCTATAAGAACCTTGCATTCTTCTCTTCTTCTTTTGTTTATTTTGGGTCTCCTCCCATGTAGGCAATGGTATGTCGAAGGGTTTGGCAATGAAAGTCTCTTCATCTTCAACATACTCATCAAAGAACCTTGTATTGGCTAAATACGACTTATTATGTTCAAATAGGTTCTTTATAGCCATAATAAAGACATCTTTATCCTTCCAATGGCCCTTGATGCACTATTGCAGTGTTAAGAGTATGAGGTTGTGATCGTACAGTCACTTCCTCCTAACCAGAAGATAGTAGGATACGAGTGCTTCGATTATGTAGAATCGAGTGGATTCCTGTTTGGGTTTGACTTTATAGTCCACATTAACATACCCTATAGTGTCTATAGTTTTTTTAGTAAAACTGTTTGCTATAATAGATTGCTTTACTAGGCGTCGGTTATCTATCCTTACATCATTGAATGTAGAAATTAGCATAATATTTTTGGAAGAGCTATTATCTATGAATGTCCTCTTAATAGGATGCCCATTGAGCATACTTTCTACATAAAGAGGATGGTTTTGATTAGGGTTCTTCGTATACATATCTACGTCAGTGGAGAGTATCATATTCTCATGTACGTTGACCATCCTTTATATTGGCTGCGTTACATTGGATTGCCTATATTATCTCTCGAAAATTTGGGCAAGTGCAGTTGTTGCTACAAGCCGTTTGTCTTCAATGAATCCTAATAAATCGAAGAACCTCTTGAAGTTTGAGGTCTTCAATAAGGTCGTAGCTACTGATGGGTATGTGCCTTGGTTGGTTTCTATTACTGCTTCCTTCTCTTCATGTACTTTAAACTATGGCACATCTCCTTTCTCTTGTCTCAGATCATGACTAACAGCATTCGCAGCACCATGTTGGATGATGTGTGCTAGGAGTGGATTACTACATACATCATTATTCTCTATGACAAGTTCCCCATTACGGACCCCATCGTTAAATATCTTCTTCAATATCTAGCATTCTTTAGTTAGATGACTTACAATCTTGTGATATCTATAGAACTTAGGGTCATTCTTCTTGTCTATAGTCGGCAAATTCCCCACCCTTAGGAGCTTTATGTTCCTATTCCATAACCACTGGTCAAGTATAGCATGTAGCTTACCTATTGAGCACGTGAATGATATAGCTAATTTAGAGCCTAATAAACTATCATTCCTTGGCTTTTTGTTGTCTCTAAGATTTTCTCTTCTGGTTAAGCTAATAGATGTTGCTCATTTCCTAAATTTTCTACCTTTTATCCATTGTCACGTAACGGAATTGTTAGTTCTTCTCGTAGTCTTGACGAGTAGGGAGAAAGAACATAAATTAAGGTTTTCCAAGTGAACGATGTACTCAACGAACATCCCCTAAATGCAAATCTTCACTAATTCTTTTTCATCACACACATCTTGGATGTCTAGGGTGCGCTTTTTGAAGCACTATATATAATTCATCAAATCTTCCTTTGGGTATCATTGTTTTCTTCCCATATCTGTAATTGTGACCCATTCCTAAGTGGAAAAGAATTTCTCTAGGAAAAGCTCATGAATCAATTGATCTCGAGGAGGTTGACATATTGGGTATATGCCTTTTTTGCCAGTGATTTAAAGAATTCTCTAGGCTTTAGGTCATCGTCGAGCCTATAAGGCTCCAGAGTTTTAATAAATTTCAGGAGGTATACCTTCGTGCTTCCCTTTTTGCCATTGAATAGCATGAATTTAGGACTTACATAATCCTTAGGATATGGCTTTGCTGTGATATGTTGGTGATATGGGAGTTTCAATTCTAGTACTATCATAGATGACCTAGCTTATATTTCTCTTATATAAACATCCAAGACTTCCTTTGTTATAAAGGATGTCTTTAGAATAGAGGTTATGGGCATAAGTAGCAGAGTAGAGGCAAGATTGCAATGAGAAGTAGATCATCTTAAGATTGGGATGGTAGGATTGGATGAAGGAGTAAACATTCGTAAAGATGAAGAGCCACCTAAATGGACTCTTATATTCTTTGGTATAGGAGTTGATTATCATACAGGTTCTTGGGTGGGGGGTTCATCTCCTCTTCCTTGATGGAGTGGTTGGAGGATCAATTGGTTGAGCTGAGGTAGTAACGCCTGGCTATGCAACAACCATAGGATTTGGCAAAGCCATACCTTATTGCACAGTAGCGGTGGTAGTCATCTCAGTAAGGATGGGTTGGAATATAGTCATGAACTGATTTAAAGCTCTTGTGGCTTCCTGCATTGTTTGTATGGGATCTAAAAGAGCCTCAAGCACCAAATGGTCTTAGCTAGTATTCTTAGGCGGTAGGAATGGATCTGCTTAGTAAGCTTAACATTAGTGTTGAGCTTTTGGGAGGTGGTATTGGACGTACCAGTTGTTCTCTTCCTAGGAGGTGTCATGTCTCTGTAATTACTCTGTCCCCAGTAGAGTCACCAAAATATAGATATAAGGGTCCAATTAGAGTAGTCATGTACATGCTGCATGGGTAACGTGCTACATGTGGTTTTAAAGAAGTGAAGCGAGATTGTCATTTAAAGGGATGATTAGGTAGAATAAGGCAGGGAGGAGGAACGAGCAATCTTAATGTCTCAAATACATAAGTGACAAACAAGGTAGCCTTAAGAGACCTCGGGCGTTCACCTTATAGCTTAAGCGAATAAGATCAATTATTTCTTGAACGTTATTTGACCTTACAAAGTAAAATTTTCATAGTGGAATATCGTTTTTCCAATCTCTTTAAGAGTTCCAAATGATGAGGAAATACTGGGTATTTATAGGCTCTTGGGCATGATGGCATCTATCGGATTATCTAAGTGATTAACAGATGAGATGGAGCTTGCTCAATTCATGGTTATCCAGAATAAGTTAGCTAATAAGCCCAAGGCTAGTAGCCTTCCTTATAAGTGTATTAGCATGCCTAAAAAAGGTTAGATGAGGATGGGCTGGTAAAATGATCTCTATTCCGAACCCACCAAGCCAAATTTCCTTAAATCATCCTAAATATAGACTAGACTCCTTAGGCCCTATCACTTACCTTAAGGAGTCAAGCTGAAATAAATAATGGGCTTATCTTAACAATTTTTAACCCTTTACAACCACCAAAACCAACAAGATCGTACACTCTAGTATCGACATCCACTACATAACTAAGAAGCATAGTTCCTTATAGAAGGAATAAGTTACTTGAACTCCTCTTATTACCAATAGAGCACTATAGCTCCATAAACCATATCTCGTTCAAATTTGATAGTCACGTCTACTAAACAAAGAAATAAATAGTATATGATAATTCATTCCTTACCATATGTTCAACTTAACGAACATTATACCATTGTGTAGTTTGATTGAAACTCCACTTATACTATCAATTTTTAACCATTATTCTTTATTTATTTGTATAGAACTACTATATGTAGGTTTGACACTTATCATTCTTACAACGTACATAGAACGCACTACTAGAGTCCATGATCCAATATGAGAATCTCCTTTTCCTATCGAAATCCATATCATCCTCTCACTTGCACCATCAACTATTTTACCATCATTTTCCTAATTAGAGCCTCGATTTACCCTTTTAGGTATCTTGCTTTTATGTTGTGCTTCTATTTGCAACGAAAGCTTATTATGTACTATCTCCTATACTTTCCTCCACAATCATCATACTTATCAAAGATGCTTTAATCTCTAGCAACTAGATCATTGACCATCTCATTGCCTATGGATCTATCTCATGATATAATTATCCTTGCTTAATAGATTGCTTTTGATCTCTTTAATGACAGGGAATACTATCTTTGGATCATGCCCTCTTTGAAACAATCATATGAAGAATGTAGAATGTACAAAAAAAATCATGATTTAGTTCTCAATCTCCAACTTTACATCTATAGTCTTCAAATTATTTCTTAATGACATGAACTTAGAAACATGCTTTCTTATTGATGACTTCTCAATGAATACAACCTTCATTATAAAACTAGTTGATTTGCTAGAGAATTAGACATATACAACATTCCTCATGTGCTATAAGTCAAATATATATATATATATATATTTGTTTTTTGGCTAAAGACATAAAAATTTATGTGTATGTTAGATTTGTCAAAATTGAATTTTGACACATCACTTCACTATTTAGAAAACTATCACAAACTTTAACTTTCTTATTACCTTGTTAAACTTTACTTTGTTACCAATTTGTTTTGATCAAATTTGTAATTCACTTAAGTTAGCTAAGCAAATATAATGAGAAAGCAACAAGTAGAAAGAAAAAGAAAATAAACATCAATACACACATTTTAATATGGTAAACCTAAAATTTAGGGTAAAAAGGCATAGGGAAAACTAAAAACAAATCTACCGATATAACTTTTACAATCGTACATGACAACTTCTCTATAGATAGTTAAGTCCTAAAGCATGTTCCATAGATATTTTACACTTACCACTAAGGGTAGGTGCATGGATTAGTTTGGTTTGGACGGAATGTTTCATAGGTATTTTGCACTTACCACTATTGATTTGGTTCAATTTTTCCTTTAAATCAAACCAAACCAAACCATAAAAATGCGATTTAGTTTTTATATAGCTTTGAGTAAACTGTACGGTTTGGATTAGGAATTTTTTCAAACCATGAAATTTCTATTTAGCTCGGTTTGGTTTACCAATTGAATAAATTTAAAAACAATAATAGTTTGTTTAGTTCACTGTAAGGAATAAACATGTAATTGCATTACCATTCATCAGTAATTAATTAGAGTGTAATAGGTTATTCCATTGTTCAGTTTGATAAAAAAAAAAGAGAATAAAATTGTAATATAACTCAAATTATTGCATTACCCTTTTATCTTTTTCATATTCTTCTTCTTTGTCTATAATTCCTTTATTTATTTATTTTTAGTTTCTTCATGAGGAGTAGCTTTAAAGGAATTACAAAGTATAATAAAGCAAAATGAAGAAATTAAAACACCAAAGAGTAACAACAACTAGAGTGAGTATTTGGAGGAGGATGTCAAATGTAGCAATAATGGAAGATTTTTGGCGAATGAATGGTGTTATATAGAAAAAAGCAAGTGTCTTTGAGTGTTTTGGAGAATATAGAAGCTGCCTGTATAACGGTTTAGCTAGAATTTGGGTAGTTGAAGGCAATAAACTAGAGAGAGAAGGGAAATCAGTATCAAGAACTCACTAAAGAGAGAAAGCTTGAATCTATGAAAAAAATCAAGAAAAAATCACTCAAATCAAAGCTTTGCAAGCTTGAGTAGGTTTTATAATGGTTGCCATCAATAAGGTGGATGAAGAAGATGCAGTTGTTGTGGGTGATGGTGATGATGTTGTGTTATGTGGTTAATAGTGGTAATTGTTGTATTAAGTGGGTGGTAGTGGCATATTATACTGGGTGGTGATGATGTTGGTGCTACATTGGGTGGTTGACAGTGGTAGAGTTGTGTATTAGTGTGAACAGTATGTTGTAGGGAAGGAAATGAATGGTTTTTAATAAGTTTTGATTTGGATATATTTATTATAGCGACCTTATAGCATTTCCTTATGATTTTTTACTTATTTTAAAGAATTCAATACTTAATTGGATAAAATTTTGATTTCACGGTTTAATATGTTCTTAGAGTGAAAACAAAGAAAATAAATCCAATTTCACTTAATTTGGAAGTTTTAAAGTCAAACATAATCGGCTAACATAATCATGTCTAGCCAAGAGGCTTATTTAGAAAGGATGATAAAGTTGAGAACAAATTTTGGCATGACTAAATGACACGATCTTATCATAGGTTGTGTCCGTCTAGGAACTTATTTTTTCTCAAGAAAACTTGACCAAACATGGCAAGTTACAACATAAGTTTGACACAACTGTGCCTTAGGTCGTGTCAATCACCCGTTGATTGCTGTTTTTTACTCCATTACAAAAAGGAGGCTGGGTTTTCAACATGCTTTTTACATGCGAATTTTTAGAGACTCAAGGAGGCTTGAAGAGAACAAGAAAGAACCCTATCCAAGCTTTAAGATTAAGAGATTAATTTAAGAGTCCTGGCTTTGTTTTTCATGATTTCTTTTGTTTTGATTTAAGATTTATTCTTTGCCATGATTAGAGCTTAGATTTCTTGTATCTAAATTTTGTTGAACCTAGGATTATCATGTTACTTGGTTTATTTTTTCAATTTAATGAAGTTTTTAATTTTATTGATTCAATTATCTTTTATTGTTTTGTATTGTGATTTCTAAAGTATTGATCTAAATATTTTATGTTATGCATGATAATTGAAAGATTGATTTATTGTATAATTAGACCTAGACATAATTTATGAGAGTTTGTGCAATCTTAGAAAAAAGTTACGATATTTTTCTAGATCTTGTTTGGTTTCTTTAAGCGGATGATGAGACTTTATGCAATCTTAAAAAAAAGTTGCATGATTTTTCTAGATATTGATTGTTTTCTTTAAGAGGATTCGTTGATCTTTAATGTAATATGAAGTTATGTTATTAAGAAGAAATTCTAATAGGTAATTTGAAAATTAAGGTTAATGAATTTAAGAAAGTCATTAAATTTATTAGAGAATGCTCCCACTTAATAAAATTAAAGATGGAATTAGAAAAATTTAGTAGAAGTCACATATTTAATTATAGAGGAAGTAAGGTCTAGGTACATAATTGTATTCTTAAAGTAAATATTTAATTTAATTGCTTTCTTGATCTTTAATTTGAGTCCAGTTTAGTAGTTGATTCTTTGTATAGATTTAATTTTGAGTTATTACATTAAGATTTGTCAACTAGATTTGCGTTCTCAAAGGCATAACCTCTCTTTCAAGAGAATTTACAACATGTCAAGCCTTTATAAGGAGAAATAGTTAATATTAGTACTTATAGTTTGAGAGACGACATTTGTATTCATTACACTATACTATAGATCCAATATGTATACTTGTCTAATATCAATGCTAAAAGTATTATTTATCAATAATGACAATTCAAAGGTCTATGTGATGAATTGCAATGCAGTGTTTTTAAGTGATTAGTATTACTTAGGAATAAGAATTACAAAGTTTAAAAATCAACTAAACATAGTAATAGGGAATAAGGGGAATGACCATTCCATTCCTTCTAAGTAAATATGTTATAAGTCTTATCATAATATAGGTTGATAAAATTAATATTCTTGTAACTAGAAAATTTTCAAATGTTTATTAATGACTAACTTCATTTATAAAAACAGTACAGAGTACAAATTTTAAGTCAAACTATATATATAATTTATACATTATACTAATTAAAAGTTTAATATATATATATTAATAAATGTAAATAAAAAATTATTTTAAGTGCTATAATATAAAAAAGGTATTCTTTAGTTGAAATAAAATATTCCTATGTTTTTTAAAACCAATTTAGTTTAGTTCGGTTTGATTTTACACATTGATATGATTTATCTTTTCAACCTAACAATAAATTTTTGGTTTGATTTAGATTGAAAATTTTCTAAATCAAATTATAAGAAAAACAATATTATATATGATTTGGTTTGGTTGGGTTTTTTTCCACCCATACTTACCACCATATAAGAAAAATGAATATAACTTTATATATTCGATTAGGACGAGGGAGCTATCTTTATTAAAGCGAGAAGCTCAAATTGGCGCTTTATGGCTACTGATTGGCTCCCAAGGAAGTGGCGGAAAGGTAAAACGAGACAAAAGAATATCGCGTTATCTGACCATGAAAAGAAAAGCAAAACTGAATCTTTGCAAAAGGAGTGAACATCTTAATTTTGGTCCCAAGAGGCAAATTGACGTGCATATACATCGTGTTTTTATAATTATTGTATCGTATGGTGTCATATCAGTAACTGTCAAGCATAATAATAAATAGATTCTATAAATGAATATAGATTTGAAACCTCTTTTGCTTTTTCTTACCTCCAAATGGAATTTTTATTATTAACTTTTCATAAAGTTACGTAATGAAGTTCTACAAATTTTCCGTGGAGAAAAAAGGTAATTACATTCAACACATGCACTGTCTTTTTCACCAACACAGCTAGAAGTTCTACTGTAGAGAAAATAACTTAAGCTTAAGATACCACTATGCACATGTAGTAGAAAACTCAGTATTGATAACGACCACTTTCTTCTCTTGAGGAGTGATGATTGAATCAATAGCTAGCATGAAACGGTTTCACGGATTTAAGATCAAGAGCAATCCCGGCAACCGATCCTGCGGCAGCTGCAATAGTAATTACAAGGCAGGCTACACTCAGGATTTGTAGGCACATCCATTTGGTGCTCCACTTTGGTATCTTCTTTTGGACTATGTACATTTCAACTGGGAAATACACTGTCAGAGGCCAAAACCCAAGTGCTCCAAGCAACCCAACAATGTCATTGAAGAAAGGAAGCATCATTGAGATCATGGTTGTTGCGATCACGAATGCAGTCCTCCACACCAATCGAAAGAGATTGAGCTTGTAAGGGCGGTAACCCGGGATAGGAATGTCGATGTCTTTGGTGATGAATTGTGATTGAGGGTATTTTTCAGTGGCTTTTTTCTCAATGAAGGCGAAAATGGGTTGGCAAAAGACTTGGTATGCGCCGACGAGGTGTATCACTATAGCTGCATTGGCTATGTCGATTAGCCAATACGGATTGTAGAAGCCAAAGCCGGTGAGGAGGTTTCCAGGTGCCAAATCTCCAAAAGCAGCATATCCCATACAACCACAGAGCATGTAGAAGATGGTTGTCACTGCAATACTTATTAGGCTCGCCTTTTTCATTGTCTTTGATTCGGATGGTGGTGATTTAACCGTGTCCTGACAAACCAAAAATTCAACTTATCAATTGGTTTCCTGATACTGGATATCAGGAATACGCTTCGATCTATTATCTTAAGCTCTAAATGAATCGGTTGTGGATTCTTGAAAAGGTATAATCACCTGAATTTCGATTAGGACAAGGGAGTATGAATAGGCAAAAGCCATATCACCGAGAGCCTGAAAGCTCCTCCATAGTTTTTGAGTCTCTGTGACGGTACCGATGCTTATTCCTGTGAGACTTCCACGGAATTTCCTTGTCTCTGGTAATTGAACAAGCAAATCATGGCAAGTTAGGACATTGTTAAAGTTTCAAGACATCGAAGAGTAAGTTTCCGCACGGTGATAGTCACAAGAACTGACCTGCAACTTTAGCAATGCCGAGGCCAAGTCCAATGGTGGAGTATGTAAAGGACATAACCGCAGCAACAATTGAGAGCCACCACAGCTGATCAAAATCAGGGATTTGAGAGAAGATGATTTCGGTGATGCCAAATGCAATCATGTATGGATTGCTATTCATATGGCATGGATCTTTCCCACCAGACTTATGGAAGCAGTTAGACCTCTTAATTGCCCTGTCCAATCATAAAAAACATTGTGAGGTTAGTCTTAAATTGGGCTCAATGACCAAATAAACGGCTGTCGAAGAAATCCTAAATAGAACTCACATCATGCTTATAGATGATGCAATGGTGTAACCAACGGCAACTCCAAAGAGGTTCGTGTACTGAACAAGTCCACACATTTTCACCTTGAATCCACCTTAAAAAAAAAAAAAAATATTAGCATTGAAACAAGGAATATTAACAAAATAGTTAATGTATTCTGATAATATAAGCAGATCAAATTATGTCAGCAAATGATACCGAGATTGGATCTGACAGCATCCGTGTAAGTGTAGTTTCTCTTGCCATTCACTGTGCGATAACAAGCAGCTAGAAGGGTAGAGGTATAGTACGTGACAATGGAGAACAAGAACATGACAGCCGGACCAGCAATCCATCCAAGCTGTGCAGTAGCCCAAGCCAGAGACAGCACTCCAGAACCAATCACAGCAGTTATAATATGTGCACTTGCAGTCCAAACAGTTCCTGCAACAATTAAGCATCATTTTACGTTCACTCGATGCTCTCGGACAACAATCTTATACTAATATCTGAATGATGGAAGTTATCTAGTTTGCCAACGTATGCTAAGATTTTGCATCCCTTAGTTGATTTTAACTTCACAACCGAGATAACCTTATACTAACTAGCAATGTTTTGAATGGTATAATTAGTGGTTAGATTATGGTGAGAGTCAATATTTGACTACTAAGGGGACAAATTGTGCCAAGGAAAGGAAAAGGTTGTAGAAATTACCAGTTCTCTTAGGACGACCATCATCATCATAAAATTTAGAGCCACCTTGTGGATAGACATCAATGGAGATATTAAAAGCTTGGTTATGTGGAGGTTGGTCTTGCAAGTCCACACCCATCTTATTGACCAACAATTCTCTGAGATGTTTTGTCTAACAAGAATGAAAGAAAATGCTTCAGTATTCCACCCAATACCCCACGTCCCTAAATGGATTCTCCAAAGCAGTGAGAAAGGTGGTATGGTTGGTATGCAAAGACCAACAAGTGAGAATAAAGAGATGTGGGGGTGAGGGATACACAAGTTGTCTCGTGGTTGGGGTATATATAAAGGCAGAGATTGCTTTAAAGTGGGAAAAGTCCTATTATGCACGATATACATTGCTTATAAAATAGGAGTAGTTTAGTATTCCTACTATCTTAGGATTTTAGATCCAAGTCTTCTTTGTTCTATCCTAAATTTTCTTTGTTATATCGTATGAATTGATGAGTGATGTATAAATATTTATAAAATTTTAATATTTAAAAATATAATTAATACTTTTTCAAAAAATACGTTTTTATTATATATACGTATCAAAATTTTATTAATATTTATATATTACTTACCGTTTCATATGAGGTTTTAGTATTATTAAATCTTTTTTCCCTAGGCCCTAAACAAAGCATCGGTACTTACTATTGTAAAGTCTGACATTGTCTGACGTTGAGAAGCCAATATAGCTATTGGCCGTAATTTGCCCATTTGGTTATTATTCTTGTCTTTTTTTTTCCCTTTATATTACAAAATATTATTATAATAGTAATAATAAAAAAAATAATTATTCACACCAATCTTTAAAAAATATTTGATATATTAGTTTAAGTAGTAATAACATGAGATCCACAAAAAATTACAAAAATTGTTAAATAATTTTGGTTAGATAATCCATTAATAAATGGGAAATTTGCTTAGAAAAAAGAATAGCTTAAAATGCTAAATATAGAACTCTAAGCATCTCTCCAAGTAACCTAATGATAAGCATGTCTTCACATGATGGGGAAACAATTTAATAAATAATATATGCCACGTGTTATGCACATCGTAATGTATAAAGACTAATAAAATTTTGAAACATGGATCCCTTTTATTATTATTATTCATGTCAACATATCCACATAGTGAATAAATACTTATAAATCTTTTTTCCAAATGACATATTTAATTGAATCTGTGAAAGCCAATAATATAATAAAGGACTTAACCTTTACGTACTTTTCTATTGGTGACTTTTGATAATTTTTAGGTTTTATAACAAAGAAATAAGAGTGATCGAATCTAGGGTAAGTAGGGTATAATACTTTATACATACCCTATCCTATAGGTATAGATTCCATAACTTTTATATTACCTTGTGACGCCTTACAATCATCGTATACCCTATAAATTCTATAAGGTACGGTGGATCCTATTAAATCTATATTTTTTTCTTTAACTTTATCTTCTTTCGAAATATTGCGTAAACACATAATTAATATGAAACTCACAAAGTCAAAATTACATTAATACATTAAATAGTAACAATTTGAAAGGTTTTTATATTTGCAACATATTTAATTATAATAATATGAAACTTTGGTAGGTAAAATAGAGAATATTTCTACAATTGGAAACATGATTGAGTCATGCTAAATTATATTTTTATCTTTTTTTTTGTCAAATCATCAAACTAAAGTTTTTATCAAATCATAAAATTGATATACATAGAATACAAAACCTTTGCACTAAGGAACTCCAATAAAATATATTGGTTGATAAATTAAGAATTGAGATGTTTTTAATACGTTGTTAAATTATGGTTAGTAAAATAGGAAGAAAACTACGTAAAAATAAGATAGTAAAAATAGAGAGAACGTTTTAACACAAAAAAGAAAAAAGAATAAGAAAAAGCAGAAGCAGAAGCAGAAGCAGAAGAAGAAGAAGAAGAAGAGAGACAATAGATACAAGAGCTTGTGGTCTTAGAATTTTATTATAGATTAGCCTTTTGTTGCTATTTTCTTTAAAGTTAGAAAAATACAATAATATTAATTTTTTATTTATTAAGTATTATTCAATTATTATTATAAGGTAAGTACAAGATATCTTGAAATCTATATCCTATATGCTTTAGTGTACAGATCCCATGGTTGGTATAAGTTATCTTGACATCATTTCTGTGCTCTATCCTGTTGGAGCAGTTTCCAAAAAAATGTTACTTGAAATTTGCCTCATAACTCTATTTATCCATCCAAACCTTACTTGATAAAAGAGGGTTTGAGTACATACCTTGTGTGACAATTACTTGCTCACCCTTACAAAGAAATCAATGAAAAATTCCTTTCATCTTTGACAAGTAAACCTTAAAAAATTTAGTTAATATTCATTATGGTCCTAAAAGATAAACTAAAGTAAATATTCTTTAATTTTAGGTCAAAACATTATGATGAATCATTAAAATATAGATAAAATAACCCTAGAAACTTTTTGGTTTTCAAAATGACCCTAATTTATATCTTATTTTATCTATAAACTTAACTTTTTAATAATAGGGCTTGCTTATTGGAAATTTAAGATTGAGTTCCGAAATATTACTTAACGCTAGAGATGCACTATATGACTTGTGTAGTGAGTATTAGTAAGTGAAAATACACTCATGGAGTACTTAAATTATATTATATACCTAATAAAATGGCTTAGAAAATATTCCAAGAGTAAAAGCATTTAAGTTATTTTCCTTTTATGGCTCTCCTTTTAAATGAGATAAACTAGTCCTTTATTCTTGTCGAATCAGTTGTAGAACCAGTACAAGCCCTTTTAAATGAAACCTTACCCCATATCTGGTTCATTCCTATAAAAAAGAACACAGACTTTTCCTCTCTCTTTTTTCTCATGCAAGTTTGACTACCCCTAATTACAATACCTTTCATGCATTTTACTTGTCTCAACATACATACTTATCTTCTTTCCCCATCCTTGTTAACGATTATAGAGGGTCATTTTAGTAACTGAGCCTTTAACCTAATTTAACACCACAGGCCGATATCTTGAGCTAGCGACAGAGTCTATGAAATCAGCTTAATTAGGAATATCTTAAGGAGATCTAGCTTGGTAAGCTTAGAATAGGGATTGCTAGATAGAATTTTCTATTCTCAGTCCTACTTAGTTATCTTGCGTATGAAAAAGTAGACTTTAAAATGGTTCTTCTGAGCTCTTTGGGCCTTAATTGGCTTTAATGGGCCTTAAAAGAGTTTATAAGTGCTTTAAGCTTACTTACAACAATAATGGGCTTCCATTAACTATTATAAGCCTTTGAATAAAATCCAAGTCTAAGAAAACTAAAGGAAAGGATAAGCTTTAATAATAAGGATTAATCTCAATCGCCTATCTTGAAGCCATACGACGGATAACATCGATCTCCAAATTCTATAGATAGGAGGCATCTCTTCTTATTTGATTCATTCAGAACATTGGTAAGCTTGACATAAATACCAAAGCTTTGTTGAAATTACTTTAGAGAAGATTAAACAAGCAATTTTATCAAGAATGATCTAAGAAAGATCAAGAACATCAAGTTTGATCCACTATCATATATACGTACTCAAGATACTGAGTTTGCCCATTCTTACTCCTATACCTCTTCCTAACCATATCCCTCTACGTGTAATCATCTCAAGACGTCTCATAGGTCAACTAGTATGCTTATTGCATATGATCAACCAACTGCAAGAACCCTACCACACATTATTTGACAACTCCACTAGGGAATGAGAGACTTGATAGAATGACACATGAATGTATGAAGACAGGAAATGACAAGCATGTTTAGGAACACGAGAACTAACAGGAGAGGGTTGAACAAACCAAGTAATATAAGATACTAGTACACTAACTATTATGTAAGCATTGAGAATCATGTAAGCACTTGGAATTGTGATAAAACCTAGCGTTGTCCAAGCTTACGAGGTAGTGAAGCGCCTAAGATTGTACAACCACCCTTTATTGATGATTTACTTCTACTGTGCACCATATAGGAAATCACACATATGATGAATTGGCTCTTTACCACTTTTAAGCAATTCTTACTAGGAATGGTAGTTGTAGCTATCACAAATACTGGTGTATTTTCAGGTATGACCCTACCAATGTTGGTTATGGCAACAATTACTCTAGTAAATGCTATTACATTGCTTAAGGTAAACCTATAGGTACTTACTATACCTGTTTGTGTATTGTCTGGGATGGTTGTACCTGCACTAAGCATGTAGATCTCAAGATCTATATCTCTTGCTATTACAGCGAAAAATGCTTAGTAACATGAATATGCTGTCCAACCCCTACGAAAGGTAAATGAAGGCAACAAGAGGACCCTACACGACCATTACAGCACTTGGCTCAAGCTCACTAAACACTTGTGGTTGAGGAAACAAAGGCTTACCTTAGAGGGTCCTCCTCTTTGAGGTGCATCTTACAGCTACTAATGACTGGCATAGTTATACCCCACAACTTTGTATTGATGCTCTGAGTAGTGGCCAATCCTATACTTACTACTTCATCCTATGTGATGAAAGAAGACGTAGAGAATTACTTAAGGCAAATACAAGCAACATCTTTGAAGCTGTTACACTTTAAAGTGACAAAGTTACAACAGTTCTGCTGTATAAACCAACCTATTATAGTAACTGACCTTATAGTCACTATTGTATATATGTTTACACAAGGTATTCATAACTTCTCGCTTTAAAGTAAATAGCTCATTCAAAATTAATCATAAAATTTACATATAGAGTTGGAAAATTTTAGTCATATTTACATAGATATACTTATATTATCTTATCATCCTAGGATTTATTTACATGCCATAATAGTATAATAGGTAAATGTTACATGTCCTTCACATAAACCTAAGAGTTAATACGAAAAACTCTAAAGACTCAATTGATCGGCCATTTTGATCCTCACTTCCCCTGGGCACTTCAAAAAGAGACTAACGTCAGGATAGGTATAGCGTATTATCTTAGTTAGTACTTGCAAGAAAATCTATAAGGGTATAAACAATTAACAGCTCAGTAAATTGGGATAGAGACTTAAGAATACATAACAAATACAAATAGAGTTTTCAAACGATTAATTAGATGCAATGCAACACACATGTAGATACCTTATTTTGCCCCCTTTATATTTTTTATTTAGACTAGGGTAAAGGGTCATAATTTAGAAAAAAAGAAAAGAAAATTTAGAAAAAGTATAAAAAAAATAGAAAATCTAGAAAATACAAAAAAAAATAGAAATTTAAAAAAAGGTTAAAAAAAGTAGATAGTTTAAAAATAAAAATAAGAAATTTTAATTGCTTTTTGGGTGTTAAATAATAAAAAAAAACAAAAGGGGTTTTAGGCTTGAGTCTAGCTATTGCATATATGAACAATGTATTGGTCAACGGCTTGATGGTATTACATTTTGACTTGGCATTGCATTTGACATGGAGATTCTAGGTTTAAATCTCACTATAGGCACAAAATGCCTTTTATTTTTCTATAAAGCACTCCTGCCACATGTCATAGTACCATTAGGCCACGTATTTGTTGGGGATACATGGTGCTTCGTAGTTAAGCTATGACACGTGCATCCCCTGTGGTTCGGCCCCTTTGTTGCAATCCTACTTTTGTTTGTTTTGTTATGTTGTAAATTTTATTCATTTATTTATTCTAATTGTAAAATGTACTTGTAATAAAAAAAAGAGGGAAAAGAAATAAAAAAGAAAAAAGAAAAAGAGAAAAACCGAAAAAAGAAAAAAATAGTTTAGTTTTATTCATTTATTTATTGTAAGCATAATAGGAATAGATAAAATGATAATCAAATAAAAAATAATGAAAATCGTTTTTATCACTTAGAATATTAAGTTTTCAAAAAATAAATCAAAATAATTGGACTATGCCAAAATTAAGACCACTTTAGAGCTTCCAAGAATTAAAATACAATTTAGGAAATTTCAAATAAATCAAAATGGGTAAAAACGTAAACCCGGATGTTTTTCAAATATTAAAATTAATCAACCCGCTATGTTTTTTGTGAATAAACTATGGAAGTCTGATTCCGAATAGCGAGTACGTAGGTACCCCTGCGTAAGTACGGGGTGACTTAAAATATGGAAAGTTTTATTTTTTTTCCATTTTTAAATATTTATGTAAATTAATCAATTTAGTTACGTGTATCATAATTAGCTTTTTTTTTAGAAATTAAAAAGGATATATTTGAAAAGCAAAGTTAAATTCGGAAGGTTAAAAAGTGGTACCTGTTTAGGGTTTAATAAATTAGCCTCTAGATCCAGATCTTGGGTTTTTAAAAAGCTGTATTTATAAGTTGGTTTTTTAATCAATATACCAGTAGCTAAGTTACAGCCAATCTACCCAATTGGCTATAACTTAATCCCTTTTCTCGACTCCGGTCGGGTAGGGACTCTAAATCTTTTCAAGTTGGAAAAAATTGTTTTCTTTAAACCCTAGTCGAGGATTAATATTAAACGGGTAGGGTTTAGTACTGATCGGTTTAGAGAGGATCTAATTTTATAAAAAGAACTAGGAAGGTAAAAACCCAAACTCGATAACTTGGCGACTCCGTTGGGAACCGCCAAGAGAGCTAACCACATATAAACATTTCAAAATTAAAATCGCTTTTCAAATTACCTGTATTGTTTACTTATTTGTTTATTTATTTATTTATTTATTTCTTCGTCTATTGATTTGTTGTTGGCTTTGTGTATATATTTGTTTTAATTAGCATATTTATTTTGTAAATAATATACACCAGGGCATGGGGATTCATTTGTTGCATCAAAGATGCAGGGTAGATATTGTTAGACTCAAGCCGTCTTAGGACACTAAGAGAGGGGCCATTGTGTAAGTTCCGAGCGTAATGGGGCAACTACCGTTCAAAGCCGATTAGGCTACCCCACTTAAGCTCATGTGACCAATGAAAATGTTTTCTAAAAACAAGTGAGGTCACAGAGTTTAAGGACCTTTAAGAACCCACCCCAATTGCATGTACCTCTCTCCAAACTTGAGTATACTACCCATAAAAGATTGTAACCCTATTGATCATTCAAGAGTTTTTGCAAACACATTTTGAAATTTACAATAGGGTTACAACTTAAGGAGTAATATATTAACCCAAATGACCCTAGCATTTGCATATTTTCACGTTTTTTTTTTCTTTGATGACTAATCTTTGTCCATAAAATGTGTAGACTTAAGATGGTAGACAACCAAGTAAATGATCAGTCGAGTAATAGGTTACTAGATGCCTCTAGGTTCCACGAGTAGGTACTGAGAGATGAAATCGCCCATTTAAAAGAAAAGCTCGAGTGTTCTAAAGCTCACAATCGGGCCTTAAAGTCCCTTTTGGCACAGGTCACTAGGGATAATTATGAGATGATAGAGGACCTTAAGGCCCATTTACCAGACTTAATGTAAGGTCTTTCTAGTTTTGGTCTAAAGAACCTAGAATGAAGTTCCAGAATAAATGCTAGGTTCTTTGCCTTTGTTTTTGTATTCTGATCTTCCTTTTTCAAAAATAATAAAGCTCTCTTTGGTTCATTATTCTTTATTTCTTTTCTAGTCTTTGTAAACAATCTTTCAATAAACAGTTATCTAACCACTTTTCAATCTCATTTAAGGAAATGTAAATAAAATCCATACACTTGTAAATAGAAACCTAAAAATCACAATCCCTATTTGTAAATTATTTTTTGAAAATAAGACTTTACCTTTCTCTCTCTAAAAAAAAAAAGAAAAGAAAAGAAAAAAATTTGAAAAAAAAAATATGAAAAGAAAAGTTGCCAACAATTATAAATCCTTATGGGCTTACGGAGCCAACATAAGCTCAAGTCTTTAACTCACTCAAGTAACTAACCTAAATACTTGGTTTTCAAACCAGACGAAGTCCCTCGACCTATTAAAGAAGCCAAATATAAGCCCCTTAGCCCATTTAAGCCAAACATCAGCCCCTTAACCCATTCAATCAAAAAATGAGCCCCTTGGCCCATTGAACAAACATGAGCCCTTTGGCCTACTTAAGCAGCCATCCCAAACATTCGGCTTTTAACCCACACCAGATCCTTCAATCTATTAAAAAGCCAACACGAGCCCTTTGTCACCATCTAATTCAAACATAAGCTACTTGGCTAACACCAACCTTGGGCCCATTCAAGTAACCTACCTAAATACAGGTCGCTTGACTAGGCATTCAACCTAAACACAAACCTTAGGCTCATCCAATTGGCCTACCCAAACACAAGCTACTAAGGTAAGCAACTAATCCGAACATGAACCTCAACTCATTGAGGCAGCTAACATGGGTACAATCTTCAACCCCTAAAAATAACTAAGCCAAGCCAAAACCTTTAACCTATTTAGAAAACCAAGCTTGATCATGAATCGAACCAGAATACAAAATCAAATACTGGGGCATGATTTCAGAAACTGGGGGGCAAAACCTAATCCTGGGCAAATAAAAAATGGACTCCTCCTTAAGAAACCGGTAACTCACTTTTTGAAAGTCTAGGATGAGAAGAGGTAAGCTGTATCCTATATACCAACCTTGAAACACTTTGAAAGTCGGGCGATATAATGGTAAGGACATTTTGGACTCATTCCTTAAAGGAGGTTCACTTTGAATGTGATACGTAGATTAAACTGAAATTAGGCATTCATTTCTAGATCCTAAACACAATCATCTGTTGTTCACCCTGTTGGACCTATTTGGAGAATTTCTAAAATTGAAACCCTATCAAGAACCACCTCACAATAGGGCAATTTGGAGGTTAGGGTCATTGAGTAAAAGATTGGGGTAAGATTGGTTTATGCTTGTTTAAGTAACATTAATTCAAAAACAACTTTTATTTTTGATAAATTATTTTTTTCTTAAATGAAGAAGAGCCAATTTGCTTTTTCAACCACCTCAAGCCCATACACTTGAAATCCATGGAATTAGGGCCTTGAATCATTAAAAAAAAAAAAACTCAGCAATGGAAACAATCACTCTTAGGGCCAAAAGAGAAGAGAGAATAGTAAGAGATAATGGGGAAAAGCAATTAAAAAAGAGAGAAGAAAAGAAGCCAAAGAATCGGGCCTTAAAGTGTAGGACAAAAAGCCCCAAGAAATATTTCACATCCAAATAGGGGCAACTAAACCAAATCAAAGGGCTAGGAGTCGATGCCTAAATAGCCTTAGAAAACATAAGGCCTTAAATCACACTCCTAAGCCCGGAAACCTAAATTTCCATATCTACACTGACACTTTGAAGCCTATCTTACCTGTACTGAATCACATAAGGCCTCCCCACCCATAATACCGCCCTTACACATGTAAAAGCTCTTCAAATCTTGAAAGATATTTTATCTTTAATAAAAATTGTTTTTGAAATTGGTGTAAGCATACTTCTAATTTTTCCCCTAGGTTCTTGATTTGTACACCCGGGATTAATTAAAGTGTTTATGTCAAAATAAGGGTAAATTGAACGGATTGGTCAAGGAGAATCGCTTACAAAATGGACCATAATTTTTGGAACTAAAGTTGAGAGCGGGATCTCGACCAAGAGCTAGTAAGGAAGACCTCTTTGACTAAACTAACTGTGAGTTACCCTCTCCTTAAGAAAGGAATGCCTTGAGATCACAAAAGCCCTAAGAGAAGCCCTAGGGTTAGGGGCATTAAGAAATTCCATATGATTACCAAGGATAGGGGTAGCTATAAGATTGTTCCTTAATAAGAATTTATACCTGTTGGCAAAACTTTCAAAAAAACAAAATAAAGAGAGAGAGAGAGAGAGAGAGAGAGAAAGTAAAGGCTTATCACAAAATCTTTTGTCTAAATCCATGTCGGCTCAAATAGCTAAGTTTTTAATCCATGTCATCCGTTTCCTTTGCAAGGTCCTCATTTTTTAGTTTAAGTCATTCTTCCCCAAATGTGGTTTTTAACATCCGTCAAACTCTTTTTTCAAATCAAGGGGCTTATCCTTACTCTTTTCCTTGTTCATAAATGGTTTTTCAACAATCTCTTTGTAAATACTTTTCCAAACCAAAGAGTCTTTTGAAACTGGTTGCTTGCCTTACTTTAGTCCTTTGTCATTTTCCTCTTAAGGTTAGTTAGCTCTTAGAGCAGTGACCCCTCCTTTATTTCCTTTTAGGGCTCCAGCTAGCCTTTAAAGCATTGTCTTTTTTTTTTTTAAGGTGCTAGTTAGCTCTTAGAGCGTTGACCCTTCTTCTTCCTTTTAGGGTTCTAGTTAGCCTTTAGGGCGCTGTCTCGTCTTTCTCTTAGGGTTCAAGCTAGCTCTTAGAGTGCTGATCTCTCTTTTATTCTTTTTAGGGTTCTAGCCAGCCTTTATGCCACTGTCCTGTCTTTCTCTTGGGGTTTAAGCCATCTCTTAGAGTACTAATCCCTCTTTTATTCTTTTTAGGGTTTTAGTTAGCCTTTAGGGCGCTACCCCATCTTTCTCTTATGGTTCAAGTCAGCTCTTAGAGCTCTAATCCCTCTCTTATTCTTTTCAGGGTTCCAGCCAGCCTTTAGGACGCTGTCCTGTCTTTTTCTTAGGGTTCAAGTTAGCTCTTAGAGCATTGATCCCTCTCTTATTCTTTTCAAGGTTCTAGCTAACCTTTAAGGTGCTGCCCCATCCTTCTCTTACGGTTCAAGTCAGCTCTTAGCGCTCTAACCTCTTTTATTCTTTTTAGGGTTCTAGCTAGCCTTTAAGGTGTTGTCTCATCTTTCTAAGGTATTAGTTGGCTCTTAAAGCACTAACCCCTCCTTTATTTCTAGCCTTTAGGGTGTTATCCCATCTTTCTAGGGTATTAGCTGGCTCTTTGTGCACTACCCCCTCCTTTATTTCTTTTTAGGGCTCTAGCTAGCCTTTAGGGCGCTATCCAGTATTTCTAGGATGTTAGCAAACTCTTAGAGTACTAACCCTTCCTTTATTTCTTTTTAGGGCTCCAACCATCCTTTAAGGCATGGTCTTGTCTTTTTAAGGTTCTAACTAGCTCTTAAAGTGTTGTCCCCTTTTCTATTCTTTTTAAGGTTTTAGCTAACCTTTAGGGCACTGTCTCGTCCTTCTAGGATGTTAGCAAGCTCTTAAAACACTAACTCCTCTTTTCTACTTAGGGATTCAGTCAACCTTTAGGGTGCTATCCTGTTTTTCATTTTAAGGATCTCGTTAGCCTTTAGGGCATCATCTTATCTTTCTAGGCTGCTAGCCATCTTTCAACCCCTCCGTCATCAACTCCATATAAGGTCTTTAGCGAGCCCGTTGGGTGCTTTCTTTCACTAATTCTCGAAATGAGCCCATTAGACGCTTTCTTTCTACTATCTCTTAGCGAGCTTGTAGGGTGCTTTCTGTTACTAATTCTCCTAGCAAGCCCGTGGGGCACTTTTATTTCTTTAGCAAGCTCGTTGGGCGCTTTCTTCCACTAATTCTAGAAACGAGCCCACGGGGCGTTTCTCTTTCACCAATCTCATAACGAGCCCGTAGGTTACTTCTCCTCATCAGCTGTCTCTTAGAGAGCCCGTTGGGCACTTCTCTTCATCTTATCTTTTTAGCGGGCCCATTAGGTGCTTTCTTTCAACTATCTCTTAGTGAGCCCATAGATTGCTTCTTTCATCAAATCTACTTAAGTGAGCCCATGGGGTATGTCTCCACATCTGTTGTTTCTTAGCGAGCCCATGGGGTACTTCTCTCATCGAATCTTCCCAAGTAAGCCCAAGGGGTGCTTCTCTTCATCTATTTTCAATTAAGAGTCTTAGCTAGCTCTAAGAGCTCTTGGTCCATCCTACCTAGGTTAGTAAACTTAAAGGAGTATTACCAGGTTTCAGATCAATCAAATTCTAGGTCTGTTAATCCTTAAGAGACACTTTCGCCCAAGTTACTCAGCTCAAAGGAGCACTACCAGGTTTTTTAGATCAATCAAATTTTAGGGTTACTAGTCTTTGAGAGATACTCCTGCCTAGGTTAGTCAACTCAAAGGAGCACTATCAAGTTTTCTAGATCGATCAAATTTTAGGGTTGCTAGTCCTTGAAAGACACTCCCGCCTAGGTTAGTCAGCTCAAAAGAGTATACCAGGTTTTCTAGATCGATTAAATTCTAGGGTTGCTAGTCTTCGAGAAACGCTCCCGCCTAGGTTAGTGAGCCTAGTGAGGAACAATTAGGTTTCAGATCGATCAAATTCTAGGGTTGCTAGTTCCCGAAAGATGCTCCTGCCCCTGCCTAGGTTTTCTAAATAGATCAAATTTTAAGGTTGTTAATCTTTGAGAAACGCGCTTGCTTAGGTTCGTTAGCTCAAAGGAGCACTACTAGGTTACAGCTTGATCAAATTTTAGGGTTGCTAGTCCTTGAGAGACACTCTTGTCTAGGTTAGTTAGCTCAAATAAGTACTACCAGGTTTTCTAGATAGATCAAATTTAGGGTTGCTAGTCCTCGAAAGATACGTGTCATGCCCCGAAAAGGTGAAGTCGTAACAATCCCCCCCCCCCCCCCCCCCCCGAAAAGGTGAAGTCCTAACAGTCCCCTTGTATGAACTATCCTAAGATAGAAACTGTCTTTACGATTACTATCTTAGACTTAGTTCACATAAGGCGTACTCGACTCTACCCTTTTGAAGCATCCAATTCAATACTTATTTGATATAAACCTATAGAGTAATCCTGTGAAATAATTTGTAATAATAAACTTATCATTTAACCTTATAAAAAAAAAGTAGTAGTAAATCCTACAGGTACCTGTCATTTCATATACAAACCAAAATATTGAAAACTACTAAGCCCTTTGAGGAGTCTTGTATAGTTTTCCTTAAAAGATAAAAAGTTAATACTAAGGGCAATAACTGTTCATTTCTTGTTGTGTCTTACTCCCCGTCCCAATTTACTAAGGTACTGGTGTTAGATAGGCACTTATAAGCCATTTGGAACCTGCAAAACAAACTATGGGGGAATGAGTGCCAACTTACTTAGTAAGTGGGGGTAGAAATAGAAGTATGCATTCAACACATCACAATCGAAGTTTTCAATTAAGTTGGTTAGATGCAATGTATGTACAAGCAAATGCCATCACACAACGTTATCCAGTCTATCGTGAGATTAGAGAAATTTTATCGCTCTAATTCAGGTTGAGGAGATTGATGTCACACACTCACGAATCAAAACCAAACCAAGGCTTGTACAATGGAGAATACCCTCCTCCCATGACTACCTTCAAACTACAGCCCCCAACCTTGCCCCAACTTCCTTTCCTATCACTTAGTTCGGCTAAAGGTGGGGAAAGGACCTTTTTAGCTATCCCCATCGAAGAGAATCCGTATTTGGCTCGAGAATCCTAGTCGTTACCCCTAGTGGGTTGCGATGCATATCAAATTAGATATTAAGTCAAGTTTGAGTTAGTTCATCTTTTTAGGATAATCAACTAAGCTTAAAAAATTCAATAATAATATTCACAAAACAATTATATCATGGAGATCAACTCCCATTATAGCAAATCAAAACTCAATCACAAGCATTACATACACACAAACAGCTAACTACAATCACAAGCCAATACATACTAAAGTCCCTAGATATTTTGAAATAATATCCCAAAATGCGATAAAGCATTGATCCTACTTACTTGTCTTAGCGCTCACTTCGGAAAACTCGTGTCGTCGACGATTTGATCACTAAAAGGGCCTATATATACAAAACCTAAATTCAGTTTTCGTAATTGTTATAGAAACATTTGGATCTTATCCAAAGCGGCTATATATATATATATATAAAGTATATTATCATTTTTATTATATAATAATATATAGTTTCATTATATCAATCGAGTTAAGTTATTAAGTATTAATAATATAAATTATTATATTATTACGTATAATATATCATTTGATTGTATCAAAACGTACTTTTAGTCGTTTAAATCACGTTTTGATTATGGTAGAGTTATAATAGTACGTAAATCAATAATATTGTAGAGGCATAGGTTATATTACCTAGATTTATCTGATTTTAGTAAAAATAGTATCGTTAGGCTCGTACAGATTTAACAACATGTATTGTAAGTCTTAATTTTTGGAGAAGACTTTTAACGGGTAATTCAAGTTTTTAACACAATTATACTATCTAATCAAATATTATCATACTATACGTAATTTATGTTATTAAACCATACTTTACCTAATTTGTTAATATAACCCATAATATAAGTATTATCTAACCCTAATCCTTCTATAACGTATCTCGGTTATTAAAATAACATTAAATATATTAAAAATATATAATTTTTATCCAATCTAACTAGTACAAAAATAGATAGTTTTTATTCACATATTTATCATATTTTAACCTATTATTACTAGAATTGGGTATTGGTTCGTTATTTAAGCTGTTTTACTATATAAATTCATAATAAATAGCTTAGGTTACCACATAATTTCCCAAAAATTTATATAAACTCCTAAAAATATGTGGAATTCAGCTAGTACTTGGTTTGAAGTTTTTGATCTATTGCTTATATATTCGTATTTACGATTTTACTCTTGAATTACCTTAAATTACTTAATTAATATCCTTTTTGCACCAAATTAATTTCAACCTGTCCCAACATTATTATTAATCACTAGAAATCAATACATGTCCATTTCATCATTTAATTTCATAATTTACTATTTATTTTATAATTTCATCCTATTTTCGAGCTATTTTTAGGTCGAAAAATACAATGAACATTAAAAATATTCAAATAAAAAAATTGGGCTATATATAAATTATCTAGATATCATAAGTATCTTACACAAAAATTTTGAGTTAGAAACTATATCATTTAGTGTATTTATTTTAAATTTCGAATGAATAGTATATTTGTTAAGCAAGTACATTAAATACTTATAATTTTGTAAAAATAAATTTATTAAATGAAATTACATATAAAATAACCTAGGAATTAATTTTTTTACATTTTTCCTAATTAATTTAATAATTTTTCAAAAATAGAAAAAAACAGGGCAGAAACTCAAAACTTGAGTTTATCAGATCTCCCACCATCGTTGGCCGGAGAGAGGTTGTCAGCTAGCTTGGTCAATGGTGGCTCTGTTAGGTAGTAGTAGGGCTTCACGTCAGGTCGTCGAATGGTTGGGGAACTGGTTAGGCTCGGTCCTTGCTCTGTTTTTTCTTATTTTTTTGTCAAATTTCTTAATTTTTTTTTGAATTTTTCTTAGGTTTTCTTGGTTGCCAAAATGTTAAATCTGAGTCCTAGGATCCTATTTATAGTAGTTTAGGTCGGTTGAATTTTTTCTTAATTATTAGTAATTTATTTTAATATTTTCCTCAAAAAACACATAGTAAAAGGTTTCAATTTTTTATAAATTTGATTTTAATGCAGCCACTTATTCTTTTTAAGCTGCTCAACATTTAATTCAATCATATTTCAGGTCATTTTTTATTTTTTTTTATAATTTTTAGGTAATATTTTAGGGTATTTTGGTATTTTATATTAGTATTTAATGATTTTTGTTAATATACGGGTATATATCCTATATATATCATACACGTAATGAGTTGTTATATGTGTGTAATCATGTTTCTAGCATGTCTTTTATTTTTAAGATACTTTTCCTATTTAATTTTGCGATTCTATTGTTCATTATGCATAATTATATTATTTTAGGTTAATTTACGGGTATATTTATTATATATACTAGGTATACTCATAAAAATTTGTGTATACTCATATAGTATATTGTGCTATATTATTTTCTTTTATTGCCTAATTATCTTATTACTAAGTCCTCATCGCATTCCGAGCTTAGTTTTACAAGTTTCAAGCAATTTTAAACTATATTAAGTAATCATATTTCTAGGAGAAAAATTGGGATTTTGGGTAATTATTTACACAATCTTACTTCATCGAGTTACTTTAACCAATTTTCCTATCTCAATCGTAAAGTTTGGATTCAATTGGATAACTTTTCTCGAAAGCTCTAAATTTAGGTACGATTATCCTAAATTTAATTTTAGGGTCTCATATAAAATAAATTTTCAGTATTTTGATTGTATTATGGATTTTCAAACCTACGAAAACTCCTCAATTAGGGTTATCATGTTTCTCGTAAGTTTCTAGCCTAATTGGTTTGCTTTCTTAGATGCCCTAAATCAACTATTGACCATAACCATACAAGGACAAGGCTTTATCCTAATACTTAGATGTTCATGTTTGGATTGTTGATTTATGGGATATTACAAAGCGCTCGCCTAAGTTAGTCAGCCCAAAGGAGCATTACCAAGTTACAGATCGATCAAATTCTAAGGTTGCTAGTCCCTGCGAGATGCTCCTACGTAGGTTAGTCAGCTCAAAGGAGCACTATTAGGTTTTCTAGATCGATAAAATTTCAAGGTTGCTAGTCCCCGAGAGATATACTCGCCTAGGTTAGTCAGCTTAAAGGAACACTACCAGGTTACAGATCGATCAAATTCTAGGGTTGCTAATCCCTGAAAGACGCTTCTACCTAGGTTAGTCAGCTTAAAGGAGTACTACCAAGTTACAAATCAATCAAATTTTAGGGTTGCTAGTTCTTGAGAGATGCTTCTGCCTAAGTAAGTCAACTCACAGGAGCACTACCAGTTTCCAGATCGATCAAATTTTAGGATTGCTAATCTTCGAGAGATACTCCTACTTAGGATAGTCAGCTCAAAGGAGCACTACCAAGTTTTAGATCAATCCAATTCTAAGGTTGCTAGTCCTTAAGAAATGCTTACCCCTAGAATAGTCAGCTCAAAGGAGCATTACCAGGTTTTAGATTGATCCAATTTTAAGATTACTAATCCTCGAGAGATACATCCGCCTAGTTAGCATAGTAAAGCACTACTAGGTTTCAATTTAGGGTGTTAGCCAACTCTAGGAGCACTTTGCTCACCTTGATTAGTCAGCTCATTGAGGCACGACCAAGCTTCCTCTATCAGTTTAGGGTTTTAGCCAACCTTAAGAGTGCTTACCTATCTCATTTAGTTTAAGGTCTTAGCTAGCTCTAGAAGCGCTTTACTCACTTTGGTTAGTCAGCTCATTAAGGTACAACTAAGTTTCCTCATTCTTCTAAGGGGGCCTTAGTCAACTCAAGGAGTGCTGCGTCCATTTCATTTCACTTTGTCAATTCATAAGAGCATGACTAGACTTCGATTCTTCTTTTAGTCTTTCAATCAGCTCTTAAAGCGCTACCCTTCTGTTCTTTAAATCCCTAATAGATTGGACTTAGGATAGCTAGCTAGCTTAAGTGCTTCTTAGCATAAAATCCATTCTTGGGGCAAAAATAATGTCTGTTTTATCTTGTGGTAAAGTTTTGCTCAAACTTTACCACTAAGAAGAGCAGGTGTAGACACCTAATTTTTGCCTCCGTTTCATTTTTTAAATTAGGTTATAGGGTCCTAAATTAGAAAAAGTTCAAAAAATATAAAATTAAAGAAAACCCCCCAAAATGAAGAAATTTAGAAAAATAGGAATTCTAGAAAAATACAAAAAATAGGAAAAAGTACAAAAAATAAGAAATTTAGAAAAAAAATACAAAAAATGGAAAAATTTGGAAAAAAATAAAAGATTTTAGAAAATAACATTTTGTTAAAGTAGATTTTTAATTTTAATTTAGGTTTAGAAGTTAGACCGTTAAACCTAGGCTTAGATTTAAATCTAGCCCAAGTTGACCATTGCACGTATGGACAAGGCACAGGCCAACAGCTTAACGGTAAAACACATAGACATTATAATTGGGATTAATTGGAAATCAGGGGTTCGAAACTTACTAAAAGCATAGAGAAATGCCTTTTTTTCCTTTTCTTTTTTAACTCATTGTATTGCCATATGTCAGGCCGTTATTAGGCCACGTGTCTAATTGGGACATGTAGCGCTTCATGATTGGCCATGACAACAAATTTTCTTTCCCCTCATTTTTTCCTCCCCTTTCCTTATTCTTTCTTATTCTTTTCCTTTTTTATCAAATCACACAAACACGAATGGGGGGTAAAAACAGTTTTTTTTTGGGGGGGGGTAGGGGATTGGATTTTAAAAAGACATACAGACAGTGTTGGTGGGGATTTTTTTTTTTTTTTGAAAAAAACAAATACACACAACACAGTCGGGGACCCGTGGTGGATAGAACTCTCTCTCTCTCTGACTGTTTGATCTCTCAAACTCTCCCTCTTTTCCCAGCAAACCAAACTTTCTCTCTCTCTCTTTGCTTCTCACGTATAACCAATAAGTAAGCCATACTATGACACCACTACCCATCGTTTCACCCTATCTCTCTCTCGATCTAACATTCCTCGCACACACCAAACAACACCAATCAACTAGCCCCCATATTGCGGTATAACCATAACATAGTAGCACTACTACGCCCATAACCCACTATCACACGGCAACCCTAACCAACTGAAATCCCCAGCCTCCATCGAACTCGCAATAGCCCTTTCTCTCTTCTATGATCGCATAGTGTTACGCCCTGAAGTCGCAACACTCCTGCCGTGTAAACCACTCTATGATAGTAACTGGCCTCACAGTACCTACCATAGAGATAATCTACACAAGGCGTCGACGACTCCTCGCTTTGAAGTAAACAGCTCGATTAATAATTATACTACAATTAAGATAATTATCACAAAGTTCTATAAAACATAGATAATTATAAATAAGTCCACAGAGCTTCCCAGGAAGTTTTACACAAACACGACAGTTCAGTAGATTACATAATAACTATTAGTCTTTCCTTCCTAATTACATGGTCATTCTAGTCACACATTATAGTAAGTAACTTGATCCTCACACCCCTGGCTTCAACGGACTAACCTCTGGGTAATTGTAGGGTGGCATAGTACTTGAAGTGTTCACAAATCAGAACCTGCAAAAGGATCTATAAGGGTATGAGCAACTACAGCCCAGTAAGTTGAATTGGAGACTCATGAATGCATACAAGCACAAACAGGGTTATTAAATAATTATTTTCATGCAATGCAACAATCAAGTGTCATTGCACAACGTAATCCGGTCCGTTGTGAAATCAGAGAAATTTTACCTGCTCCAATCCGGGTTGAGGAGTTCCATGTTATGCAGCAGCTTACAACCAAACCCAAGCTTGTGCAATGGAGACCTCGCTCCTCCCGTGACTACCTTCGAACCATTGAATTCACCCCCGCCGCGACCTCCTCTCTTGTCACTTAGTTCGACTGAGGATGAAGAAGGGACCATTTTGCAATCCTGCGCTATCCCTTTCGAAGGGGTCGGTATTTGGTTGGAGAGTCCTATGATCTCCTAACGAGTTGCAATGCATGACATTTTCAGTTATTAGTGTCGACTAAGATTAAATGCCGGTTAGGGTGTTCAACAAGTTTATACCAATTCAATCAGTCACAAAATCATTCACAGTACAAATTCCAGCACGAATTCAAATACATCAAGCACATGCGCAAAATATTTACAATCACAATCATATACAAGCCTAAGTCTCTAAGTACTACAAAACTAGTACTCTATTACAATAAGTAATAACCCAACTTACTTGAATTTGCTCGATCGCTCAATCCTCTAGTTGCGAGCTGATTTGTTTTTGGGTGTCCTATAATACAAATAGGTTCTTTCAGTACTTATATTTTATGGATTCTTATTCTAATTCATAATATAACTCATTTTCCTCATGTATACCTATAACGTATTAATAATACGTTGTGTTCTATTTCGGGGTTTGGTTCCTAAACTAGATTCTAGTTTTAATTCCTAAGTCGTAATTAAGCTCGAATCCCAATGTGATATTAATCACATTATACTCAGGTATTCAAATATCCCATTGGGTCGTAATTTTTGTATTCTAAACTATTCAGTACACGCTAACCCTAATTGAGGTATCAGATTTATTTCCGGTGTGTAAAAATCTTACATTTTAAGATATTTACTTAAAATTAAATGTCATTTCAGATTTATTATTTTTTCTAATTTCTATTATAATATTATCTAATAACCTTATTTTCTTAGATTTATTAATTTACATTTTCACATATTACTAATTTATTATATTACTTACCTAATTTCCCTAATTAACCATACTTAGTACCTAAAGGCTAGGATTAAGGTTCCACTGCACTTCCCTAAACCTCTAATTAAGATCCAAATCAGTAATTAACATCCTAATCACTTAATTAACCCTAAATCACCCAATTTTACCATCATTTTAGGGCTAAAAATTAACTTAAAAATTTTGAAAATTAATTTTAAAGAAATGGCTTCATAGCACTGTTATAAATCATATGAGCATCCTACAGAAAAATTTTGAACAATTTGTTAGGGACCCTATATTTCCAGACATAATTAAACTAAATCAATATTTTTCTCTAAATCTATATACAATAAAACCTCATAATAACAAGTTTCATAATTTTCTGGGCAAAATAAATAATTTTACAAAATTATACAAAAATCGGGTGAATAAATGACTAACCGATTCGAAGCTTTTGGGCCGTCCAAACCCGGTCTAATGTTATCGGCCGGTCCAGGCGGTGGGTCTAGTGTAGGATGGTGGTGGTGGTTCGGTCCCAGGTGGTGGTGAGTGGTGGGTTTAGCTTACTTGTCTAATCTGCACAGTTTTCCCTTTTTTTTTTATTTTTCTGGATTTTCTCTCGATTTTTTCGATGTTTTGATTTTTTTCAGATCTTAAACGGACCAAAGGACTTCTGAAATTTTTTTCCCTATTTATAGACAATTGTAGAATTTAATGTGCATTAATTTGATGGGATTTTGCCCCAATTCCATGATTTTTGGCTTTTTGTTTGTTAAATTCTTATTGGTTATTTTTTTTTCTTGCTGACCACGACCTGATCTTGTTGCAGCTTATCCTCTTCTGATTTTTTCTAATTTTTCTATAATTATTTTATATTTTTCTTTAATTATTTACTTAGTTTTAGGCTAATTTAGATAATTACGCGTATTCTTATCTACACGTAAATACATGTGGGGTACACGTGAATATTCCTAAATATTATTTTGGTCATTCTAAAATTTTTAGTATACATATAATCTATCTCTAGTAATTTATTAGTTATTTCATTATACTTTTCGCATTTTCGATAATTAATACCTATTATGCTTAAAATTTGAAAATTTTATAGTCTCCTATTTTATTACTTATTTTCTTAAATTTAAGTTTACGGGGTCAGTTTTACTAATATTTCTCTCAATAGTTTATAATTTAGGTTTGATCGGATCCTTTAACCGATCGCCCTAAACCTTGGGTTCTAAGTTTAATCCTACGATTGCTTGACTTGACTTTTGAGCTTATACATAGCAGCACCCATCAAACCAACTTTGACCCAAGTTGATACCGTCCCTCATTCAACACCTTAATCCATACCGTGTGTCCCTATCCAAACAACTACACTCCGACCTACCACTGCGGGAGCACTACCA
Source organism: Lumnitzera racemosa (assembly GCA_024138005.1). NCBI lineage: Eukaryota > Viridiplantae > Streptophyta > Magnoliopsida > Myrtales > Combretaceae > Lumnitzera > Lumnitzera racemosa. The sequence continues at coordinate 66,093,969 of JAMXBC010000011.1, forward strand.
GCTACCACCGATAGCAGAGTTAGGCTACGGCGTTGTCCTTAGACCCCCAAAGTCCAATAAATCCGACACAAAACCATCTTCACCCCTTTGAAAACCCATCAAAACATTGTGGATTACCTCCATTCATCAGCTGTTTGGTGACTCGACATGTGACCTGCTAACCAACTTGAAGTCCGGATCCAACTCAACCAACTCGACCCGTGCCTGCATCAATTTGACCCGCGCATCCCCTGTGGTCCAACCCCTTTGTTGCAATCCTACTTTTGTTTGTTTCGTTATGTTGTAAAATTTTATTTATTCATTTATTCCAATTGTAAAAAGTACTTGTAATAAAAAAAGAGGGAAAAGAAATTAAAAAAAAAAAGAAAAGAAAAAGAGAAAAATCGAAAAAAGAAAAAAATAGTTTAGTTTTATTCATTTATTTATTTTAAGCATAATAGAAATAGATAAAATGATAATCAAATAAAAAATAATGAAAATCGTTTTTATCACTTAGAAAATTAACTTTTCAAAAAATAAATCAAAATAATTGGACTATCCCAAAATTAAGACCACTTTAAAGCTTCTAAGAATTAAAATCCAATTTAGGACCCTTTAGGAAATTTCAAATAAATCAAAATGGGTAAAAATGTAAACCCGGATGTTTTTCAAAAATTAAAATTAATCAACCCGCTATGTTTTTTTGTGAATGAACTATGGAAGTCTAATCTCGAATGCAGGTACCTAAGCACCCTTACATAAGTACGGGGCAACTTAAAATATGAAAAGTTTTATTTTTTCCATTTTTAAATATTTATGTAAATTAATCAATTTAGTGGCGTGTATCATAATTAGCTGCTTTTTAGAAATTAAAAAGGATATATTTGAAAAGCAAAGTTAAATTCGAAAGGTTAAAAAGTGGTACCCATTTAGGGTTTAATAAATTAGCCCCGGATCCAGATATCTAGTTTTCAAAAAGCCGTATTTATGACTTAGTTTTTTAATCGATAGACTAGTAGCTAAGTTATAACTAATCTACCCAATTGGTTGTAACTTAACCCCTTTTTCTCGACTCCAGTCAGGTGGTGGCTCCAAATCTTTTCAAGTTAGAAAAAATGGTTTTCTTTAAACCTTAGTCAAGGATTAGTATTAAATGTGTAGGGTTTAGTACTAATCGGTTTAGAGAGGATCTAATTTTATAAAAAAAAAAAAAAAAAAAACGAGAGGGTGAAAACCTAGGCTTGATAGTCCTTGATCAGCTCTTTATTAGGGTAATGTAGATTGAGGTCGGTAATGTTAAAGGTATCAAAAACCCCATAGTCCTCAAGCAACTCTAATTTGTAGGCGTTATCATTGATCTTTTAAAAGATTCTAAAAGGTCCTTTAGCTCTTGGGGATAGTTTATTCCTCCTTTTGCTCGAAAACCTTTCCTTACTTAGGTGTAGCCACACCAAGTCTCTCGGCTGAAACTGTTTCGTTATCCTACCTTTAGCTTTCTCTCGCATTCATTTGGCAACTTGCTCAATCTGCCGAGTAACTTTATCATAGATATGTTAAAGGAACTATCCTTGGGCTCTTATGTCAGGGTCATCTTACTTAGATACAGGTATAAGGGTGTGATCGAGGGGTAACTAGGGGTAGCCATAACTTCGAAGAAGGTTTGCTTAGTGGTGTTATGTATTGTTCGGTTGTAAGTGAATTCAACCACTGGTAAGTAGACATCCCAATCAACTATGTCCTTGCCTACTGTAGCTTAAATCAGTAATTCTAAAGTGCGATTAACTACTTCTGTTTAGTTGTCAGTTTAAGGGTGATAGAAAGTACTAAATAGTAGTTTGGTCTCCATCCAACGCCACAAGGTCTTCTAGAAATGGCTCAAAAACTTGAGATCTCTATCGAAGACTACACTTCGTGTCACACCATGTAATCATATAATCTCCTAAAAGAAAAGAGAAGTAATAGCTGAAGTATCGTTATTCTTGGAGTAGGTCTCATCAGAATAGGCAAAGGCATTGCTTTCCCTTGCTTGGCTCAACATTTAACCCTCTTGCACACGGTACAACCTTTAACAATTCGGTGCACATCTTGCCTCATTCTCGGCCAGAAGAAACAACCATTCAACAGCTCATAAGTCCTTCTCTCCCCAAAATGTCCAAACAGTCCTCTACTGTGGGCTTCCCTGATCAGCAGCTCTCGAAGTGAACAGGTCGACATGCACAATTTCCCTCCCTGGAACAAGTATCCCTCTTCTATATGATACTCGTTTGTTGTCCTTCCATCGACACAACACACAAGTATGGGCCCAAAGTGTGGTTCCTTAGAATATTACTCTTTGATACTCATAAACCTAAACAGCCTAGTCTATAGTTCAATTAAAAGAGCATGTCTTCTTGAAAAAGAATTTGCAACTATGTTGCTCTTTCCTTACTTGTATTTTATGATGAAATTGAAGCCCTTCAAGGAATTTGACCTATCTCACCTGTCACTTTGACAACTTTTTCTGGCTTCAAAGGTACCTCAAGGACTCATAGTCAGTATAGATGACAAATTCTCTCGGCAATAGATAATGTTGCCATACTTGCAGTTCTCAGATTTGCACCAAGAGTTCCTTGTCATATACAAAGCAGTTTAGCTGAGGTCCTTTGAGCTTCTCACTGTGGTAAGCAATTGGTTGACCTTCTTGTATTAGGATAACGCATATTCTAATGCCTGACGCATCACATTTCATCTCAAATACTTTCTCGAAGTTAAGCAAAGATAGCATAGGTGTGGAAGTCAATCTTTCCTTCACCTCGGCAAAGCTTCTTTCCTCCTTTTCTCCCCATCTAAAGTCGATGTTCTTCGTTAACTCAATAAAGGGTGCATTGAGTGATACGAATCGGGGTTAAGGACAGACAAGGCCAGTTGTAGGGGTGGTGGGTTCAATCCTGTCGAAGGAATGAAAAATAAATGAGTCGATGGTTTAGCAAATTCCACACACAAACTCTACGGATATGACGCACCATAAAACCACACACGAACCTACGACTTGTCTGATGTGACGCACCGATCTAAGTGATAAGGTTGCCTGCCACAATCCTTGCTAAAGGGATTGATAAGAGCTGGTGGGGGGGAAGGGTTGGGGAGAAAGCTTTCTGAGAGAAAAGGACTTAAAAGGAGCTTTTCATTAATTCTCTCATATCTTTGTCCCTGTATTATTAAAAATGTTGCTATTTATAGTACATCCTAAACCCTAATAGCAAAACTGTAAATAATGTACAAGGCCTTAAACCTTACAGAATTGGGCCTATAAATAAAATAAAGACAAAAATATAAAACTGTGTGTTTTATAAGAAGAAGTCGACACGTGGTCATTCGTTATGCCTTGGAAGTAGTCTCATGGTGCCTAGTCGAGTAACCAAAGAGGTCAGCCCATAATTGCTGAGTTCTGAAATCAATTGGCAATGGTCTCTCTGGGGCTGTGCCGAGTGAATCCAACTCTCAGCAGCATAAGCTCTTAGCCTATCGATAAGCGTAATGTTGAGTAAGTAATTGGTCAGGCATGGGTAAGGGTCAATTGCTGTCTTGGCATTCTACTTCTTAATACTCTATTTGCGAGAAATAGATCATTTGGCTCAGCAGGCAGAAGGAGTTGGCAAGTAGAGGAGCTCGACCTTGGCAGTTGGGTTAGGTCAGTATCTTGAAGCCTATCATTTCCTCTCCCTTAGAGAAGTTTCAAGTTGAAACTTGGAAATTGGCAACTTCAAATCCCACCAGGATCAAATACTAACTTGCAAAAACCAAAGAGAGTGATATGGAGATAGTTCAGGTCTATGATTAGTGCTAGCATCATCCTCGGCTCTTTCCACTCGTCATGAATCCTATCAACCACATCTTGGTAGTCTCAGCAACTATCAAGTATGGGAAGTAACACGATCTCTAGGTCATACAAAAGATTATGGACGTGTGGGCCCGGTACTAACAGAACATATGATGGCTCGTTAGTCATAAGTACTTCCAACTCTTCAAGCATAGCTAGCTCGAATCTCATTCTTTGAAATTAGTATTCCTTCTGCTTTCTCGCAAATCGATTCTTCTTCCTCCTTCCACCCGGGGTCATGCTCATAAGTTTGGATGGTCGATAGTGGAGGCACGTCGGGAATATAGGGGTCTAATTCCAACTCAACTTGGTCCTCTTCCTTTCTACGACTCACTTTTCCTGCAATCTCTACCTCCTTAGCTCCTCCTTCAATACTCTCTAATTCGACATTCCTCTGTTGTCTTATTTCATCCTTGAACAATTCAAGCCGTCTTTCAATCTCCTTCAACCAATCCTGCACTTTCGAGAGGTTAGCTTCGTAGGTGGGTTTTCTCTCATATAATTTTTTGTGATGATCTTGGGGTACGAATCTTCTTCGTATTAAACATCTTATCTCGTCCCATGTAATGATCTCAAGGTTTCCCCTATCAATTCTTTGATTTATCATTCTATTCCACTAAGTAGCTGCAAATCTAATTAAAGTTCTTTATAGTATAGGCTCTCTTATACTTGGGATAAGAATAATCTTCGAAAACCTAATCGACTTGAAATTCCCAACTCAAATATTCATCTAGAGTACCATATCCATCAAACTTTGGAATTTGTGATATCACGTCTTCATAATAATATTCATATCCGTATCCAGCTTCATATGCTATGTTAGGGACATTCATTTCAATAGCAATTCTTAAGCTTATGAGAGAAAGAGAGTTTTTCGGTAACTAATGGACAGTAGTACAGCCAAAAAGGTACTAGTGCTCGAATCGCAAGTATTAATAACTCGGCAATAGTTAGCTCGAAAGCTCGGCAAAGGTCAAATTTGGCACAGTAACTATTCTTATCAAATCTTCTTAGACATATACAATCTCAACTAAACACTTAGTCTTTTCAATTAAGCAAACACAACAATACTTTCTCGACCACTATCCAATACTAAAACAGGATAATACGTTGAACAGCTCGAAGAAGTGATATCTCGGCAAACAACCCAGGTTGGAATTCCCAACCTTTTCTTTAATATATATATTCAATATGGGATTTATGATGTAGAGAAATTGCAATCCAAATTTTCACTGACCTACCCGAAGGAAATTCAATTGAAACTAAACTAATACCCAACAAACAAATCCTCGATATTCGAAACACACCCAATAAGCAAGCACTTCCTCAAACACAAAATAAAATAGACAAGGCCAATCGTAGGGGTGGTAGGTTCGATCCTGCTGAAGGAACGAAAAATAAATGAGAGTCGATGGTTTAGCGAATCTCGTACACTAACTCTACAGATATGGCGCATCGTAAAACCACACATGGACCTACGACTCGCCAGATGTGATGCACCGGTCCGAGTGATAAGGTTGCCTACCACAATCCTTACTAAAGGGATTGATAAGAGCTGGTAAGGGGGGAGGGGGGGAGGGAAGAGAGCTTTCCGAGAGAAAAGGACTCAAAAGGGCTTTTTCATTAATTCTCTTATATCTCTGTTCCTGTATTGTTACAAATGTTGCAATTTATAGTACGTCCTAAATCCTACTGACAAAATTGTAAATAATGTATAAGGCCTTAAACCCTAAACAATTGAGCCCATAAATAAAATAAAGACAAACATGTATAAAAATATAAAACTGTACGTTTTATGGGAAGAAATCAGCATGTGGTCATTCGACATGCCTTAGAAGTAGTCTCACAGTACCTGGCCGAGTAACCAAAGAGGTCGGCCCATAATTGCCGAATACTGAAGTCAATTGGCAATGGTTTCTCCGGGTCTGTACCGAGTGAATCCAACTCTCGGTAGCATAAGCTCTCGACCTATCGGTAAGCATAATGTCGAATAAGTAATTGGTTAGGCATGGGTGAGGGTCAATTGCCATTTCGGCATTCTACTTCTTGGCACTCTATTTGCGAGAAATAGATCATTTGGCTCGGCAGGCAAAAGGTTTTGCAAGTAGATGAGCTCGGCCTAGGCAATTGGGTTAGGTCGGTACCCCAAAGCCTATCAACAAGGGTGCTGAAATTTCATATGAATCTCTTGTAGAAGGAAGCTAATCCATGGAAACTTCTCACCTCGGCACAAGTAGTAAGAGTCGGCTATTCGACGATTGCTCGGAACTTATCGTCGTCCACTCGTAAACCTCCTCCACTTACTACATAGCCCAAGAATATCACTTCCTCCTAACAAAAGCAACATCTCTTAAGATTGCCGAATAATCTCTCGATATGGAAGACATTCAACACGACTTAGAGATGTTCACAATGACTAGGCATGTCAATACTATACACCAGGATGTCATTGAAGTACACCACGATACACTTCCCCATTAGATTTCTTAGCATATGATTCATCAATTGTATGAAAGTGATCAAGGCATTTAACAAGCCAAAGGGCATTACCATCCACTCGTACAGTCCATGTTGAGTTTTGAATGCAGTCTTCCACTTATCTTCCAACCTCATGAGAATTTGATGATAACTATATTTTAAATCAATCTTATTGAAGATCTTAGCTCCACTTAGCTCATCCAACATATCTTTTAACTTAGAAATATGATACTTGTATTTAATCGTTATATCGTTTACAGTTCAACTATTAACACACATTCACCAGGTTCCATCTTTTTTCGATACCAAGAGCGCCAAAACAACATATGAGCTAAGACTCTCCCTACCATATCCTCTTTCCAGCAGCTCATTGACTTGTCGTTAAAGCTCAGAAGCTTGTTTGGGACTCATTTGATAGGCTAACTTATTCGACAATGTGACGCTAGGTATCAAATCAATGCAATGTTCTATTCCTTTGAACGGTAACAATCCTTCCAGCAACTCTTGTAGAAACAGATCAACATATTCATCCAATAACTCTCTTACTTTCGAAGGTAGTTTACCCCGCTCTTTCAATTCTAATAGACACTAGACCAATATGAAGGTTAATCCACAAGCATGTTTTGTCTATAATTTGTTAACTTCACTCGACGACATCAGGTTCAGCGTAATCTTCCTACCATCCTTCTCGAACACATACGTATTTCTATATCTATCATAGATAACTCGTCTATTAAATAGCTATGGTTAACTAGGCAACACACATAGGCAACACGTTACAAAGAATCTCATCGGAGTAATTTCCAATGGTAATTAACAGTAGTACTTACTGAGTGACATGTAGTGCTCCCTTCTCATTCAGTCAATGTAACTTATACAGCCTTGGGTGCGCGATAGTCTACAACTTCAACCTTATGATCAGATCAACTGATGCCACATTGGTATAACTTCTACTATCGACAATTAGTACACTTACCTAATCATTCGCCCTATAGGTGATATGAAATGAGTTCTCTCTTTGCTCCTCTTTACGTGAAGCTTCTAAGTCCATTGCATTAGATGACCAGGATTAACTAGTCCAAGTCTTCAGCAAACACATCTTCCTCGATTAGTTCATTCTCCTTAGCAGCTTCTTTCTTGGTAGTGCTTTTCTCTTCTTCAGGTTCCTCATTAGTACTTTCCACTTCCAGTTTCAAAATGTTTCCCTTGATGACCATAGTCCTTCAATTCAAGCACCGAGCAGCTACATGTCCAAACCCTTGGCATTTGAAGCATTTAATCTAGCTCGTCTTCTTACTAGATTCTTACCCTTTTTTAATAAGTTTAAGATAGCATGTTGCCTTTTGTTCGGCCCTTTTGGTCAATCCTAACATCCCCTCATCTGATCAGGTTGACACTTGGCTGACTTCGGTAGAGTCCCTATATAGGTCAACTTAACTAAACAGTTCGATTAGTCAGCATTCGAATTCTCCTCTGTCTTTCCACTCGCCGAGCTATTCGAATTGCCTCATTTAACATGACAAATTGTTGGAGTTTCACAATGTCTCAGACATCACTCCTCAATCCAGTAAGAAATCTCGAGACAGTTCGCGTTGAGGGCTACTCTACTTCATAGCGAATCATAAACATTTAGAACTCTTGGACATATTCATCAATAGTTCAATCTCCTTATCTCAGCTCTTGAAGCCGAGTAAAAGTGACTTGTAGATAAGTTTCCAGTACAAATCTATTTCTAAGTATTCTCTTCATCTCAAGCGAAGTATTGACCTCTCACTAACCTTCTCGCCTTCTCGTAGCATGGAAATTCTTCCATTACATGGCGGCATATCCAGAGAACTCAATAACAACAGTTCTCACTTTGTCATACTCGTCATAATGGTAATAATTGAAGACTTGCTCTACCTTCTCTTCTCAATCCAAGTAGTCATCCTCATTCTTAGACCTATTGAAGCTTAGAATCTTAAGCTTCACATGGTTAGATGCTTTGGGTGCTTGACCTCACTCTTCTTCTTCATGTCTTTCTCGTCCTCCTCATCCAAATCTCCTAAGTCAATTCTTTCTCTCACTCATCCACCTATTCTTCCACCTCGAGCTTGTCGAGCTAGGTTTTAACCTCTAGCAAGTCGGGCGGCTTGTAGAGTGTTATGCGCAGCTTCAATAGCTAGACAAGCCAGTGCCTAAACAACTCGAGTTAAATCTACAAGGAGATTAGCCGCCTCATCAAGTTTCTCGTTATTACTTCTAGGAGTACACTAAGATTGTCAGCCATGGTGGACAACACCACTATTATCATCCCCAATGCCAACATTAACATTAGTGTCTGTCATTTGCTCCAAAAGATTCAAATCCCGACTCCTCAATTGGGTGCTACAATTGACACTATCTCTTGAAATCACACTACACACTTCCTTTAAACTAAAAGCTTAACAACCAGTAAACACGGCAACTAAATTAACACATAAAAATTGCTTTGTTCCACACACATAAGACATAATAAGGATAGAACTTCAAATCAACTACTCTAACACAAATGAAACCTCCACTTTGATACTAAGATGATGCAAACTATGACTAAGAATAGACAAGGCCAATTGCTAAATGAGTCTAAGCTTGTTGAAAGCTTGAAAAGAGTGATAAGGAATGCACGAAAGAATGATAAAGTGAATGAAGAGTAAGCAAAACCCATGAACAACTCTAAAGGATATGATGCACAAATGGAATTTCCAAGGACTCATGATACAACTCGATATGATGTATGAATTGTCCGATAAGGTTACTCGCTACCCAGCCTTACTTAAGAGTTAGGATAAAAGTGAAATGAAAGTAAACAATCAACGTTTACTAGAGGAAAAATATTCAGTGCATTGATGATCCAACCGTTCCGGCTATAAGTATAAGGGATATTTATACCTGAGAATTTAGGGCAATTTGCTTAAAAGGGAAAAGACAAAAAGGGTATTACCGTAAAGAAGCAATGAAAAAGAATACAAAAGGGTAAAAATAAATATTTAAGAAAAACAATGATTAGTGTAGCAGATTCTTTACGTAATGTTGTACAACTAGTAGTGGTTCATTAGTGGTGCCATTGGAGGATGCAGACAAAAGAGTATGATTAGGTTGCTTGTTTGACCAAGGGTGATTGAGGATTAGTCCAAGGTAGATCTCTCGGTCTCCCGGTAGGAGTGACGCCGAGTAATTGGTTGACTCGAACATGGTGAAGGAGACATATGAAGGTTGTCTCTTCTCTTAGCAATCAAAGGTTGGCTGCTTTTTTGGTATTTAATAAGTTGGCATACAACTTTCGAGAGGTGGGCAGCCATACGACTTGACATACAAAATTGATCATTAGCAAGGAGATACTCGGCCTCAACATGAGTCAACTAGAGCAGGAAGATTCATTTAGCCAGTCCCTCTAATCTTCGGGCTCGTCTATGAGTTAAAGGATCGATAACCTGATTCCTATCAAGCATAGCTAACATTGCTGCCTGATTTAGTGTAGCTAACATTGCCACCACAATCCCTGGATATACGGGTTTATCTAAGGTTACTGGCTGGTGTTCCTTAATCACGTGATCGAAGCGATCTTGGCTATGATGGTTCAAAGTGATCCCATAGTAGGTTTGGTAGCCGTGATGCCTTTCCGTAAAGTCAAGGTCAAAGCAACCTCATCCATGAATGGTTGAAGTAATGAAATCATGGTAACTATAGTCACTTGGTAGAAGCATCGACTCTTGAGCATGTGGTGGGTGTAATGCCCATTTATGCAACATTACTTACGAGATTGAAGTGATCTCAACTGTAAAGGATTGAAGAGATCCTACAATAGGCTTAGCAACCACAACGCCTTTCTATAAAGTTGAGGTCTAAGTGATCCCATCCATGAATGGTTGAAGCAATCAAATCATGGTAGCTATAGTCGCTAAGTAAAACCATATGCTCCTAAGCATGCAACGAGTGCAATGCTCATTTCTGCAACATTATATATGAGATTGAATTGATCTTAGTTGTGATGGGTCAAAGCGATCCCGCAGTAGACTTGACAACCATAACACTTTTCTTTAGAGCCTAAGGTCAAAGTGACCTTGTTTATAAGTGATTGTAGCAATTGTATCATGGTCTTTGTAATTACTCAATGGAAGCATACGTTCCTGAGCACATGGTAGGCACAATGCCCATTATGTGACATTATTCATGAGTTGAAGCGATCTCTACTGCGATGGGTTGAAGCGATCCTGTAGCATCCATAACGCCTTTTGTAGCGTTCGTAACGCCTTTTCATAGATCTCACAGTCAGAGGATCTCATCCATGTATGATCGAATTGATCACCTCATGATAGTTGCTCTTACTTTGTATAACTATCCACTCCTAAGCACACAACGGACATAATGCCTTTATATGACTTTATTTAATCACAAAGCCACAATGACCTTAGTTGCAATGGATCGGAGCAATCCCACAGTTGGCTTGACTGCCACAATGCTACTTTATGTAATAACGACATTGAAGCAATCTTAGTTGTGAGGATTCAAAGTGATTCCACGATAGGCTTAACATTCATGATGCCGTTTCCTTTGAAGCAATCCTGGTTCAATCATTTGATCAAAGGCATGCTAATTGTTAAGGATCAAAGCAAGCTCATAAAGTTGAAGTAACTCTATGATATATTTCATATGATGACTCATCATTTGCTTGAGCTAGTGCAAAAGGTATTCACATAATGAGATAAGAAAGGTATCCTTCGACTCATGAGTTGCTGCATCATCATGTATGACACTCTATCAACTAGGGGAGAAGAAGCCAATACGAAAATGTTTTGAATTCAAAGAATTTCTTTTCAAAACTCTATTATGACATAGCTCTAAACAAGTTCCTAAATAAATCTTATGTGACATCTTTGCATGAAGTGAAGCCTAAGTAATAATCCTACGCTGGTTGAATGACACTTTGTATTTCGAAATGAAGCACTTGAAATTTTGAAACGGGTTGGATAACCATCTCTCCTTAGGTGATTGAGGGATGCTTAACACTCTGAAGTGGGTTACTTACACTTGCAAAAAGTCTAGATAGCCATCTCTCCTTAGGAATTGGGATTATTGTAATCTTGATATCCTAAAGTGATATACCTCGAGAAGTAGTTCTCCTTAGCTTCATGGTACTTGACCTCCATTAACTTCTTGCAAACTTTATCCTCTTGAATCGTTGAATGACAACCTTACATATAATGTTAGTGACAACACCTCGTTGAATTAACCATTATCCCTTTCGCTGACACTATCATAATGCATATGTTTGATCACTTCATGAGGTCAACTCAAGAAAAATGCAAGCCTCAGCATCTATACAATAAAGAAACAAGCTAATGAGATTACAATCTTAGGAAGCTACAAGAATTGAAATAATAATAATAGTAGTAGTAGTAGTAATAGATTGCACTCCATTGTTTGAGACACATTGACCAAAAGAAAAGGGTCATAAATTCTCTATATGTTGAAACAGCTAGACAAATACCAGTACAAGAGATTATCTAAATCAAAGAAGAAGGGAATACACTTACTCATGATATATAAAACCAATATTTGTATATGCTAATTTAAATACTTCCAAGCCTAATGCCTTCCTATGTAGAAGACATGTGCATATAGAGCTTATTTCATAAAGGATATCACATTTGCAAGAAGAAATTTAGAGGATAGTTCCTTTGTGAATCAATTGATTACCACTTATGGACTTATGTAACATAGGTTTGAAGATGCCACATATCAAATACTTGAAATTGAGCTAAGGGATAATGGTCGCTACTAGAATCAAGATTTAAGGATGGTTATGGACGAACCATAAGATTATGTTGTCATGGTCACGTGAACAACAATTCACTATTCCATATCGGAAATAATAAGAAAAAGAAGCAAGTCATAATTAGATGAAAAAAAGAAGAAGCAGGAAGGACGAGTAAAAGCAATCACAAGCACTTACTATCGTTTTATTCTAAACGAATAGAGAGGACATTGAAGAACCAAGTGGAAGCAACTTAGTCGTAGTTAGTTAATATCACTTAGGAAGGCATTGTGTGAACAGGAATCGGAAGTACGGCTATTACAAAAAGAAATTGAACATATAGGAAGAATATGAGAGGGGCTACGGTTAAAGTAAGGAATCAAGATGAAAGAAAATTTTAAAGAATTAAAAAGAAGAAGAAGAAGAAAAGGGAGAAAAGCGGAAAGAAGAATTGAGAGCCTTACTTTATTGCTAATGGTGTTGCTAATGCAAAAAACTTGCGAGCATCCGAAAATATATGTATAGCTAAGCCGTTCCCATAGAAGATAAGTTTTAGGTAATATGGGTTATAGATTTGATAAAGATCAAATAGATTTAGTAATGCCTAGATTGATTTGATTATAAAGAGATAAGGGATTGAATTGATGTTGAAAAAGATTCGAAACTGATGGAGACTTTCAATGATTGAAGTTGATCCTAATGGAAGGGGTATGGGTGGCGTAACTTAACGTCACAATTTCTATAATGATAAAAATAAAATAAAATAAAATAAAGGAATTGGTCTAGGAATAGGTCAACATATTTGTCCAGCAACTCTTTTATTTTCTGGGGTAGTTTACCCCGCTCTTTCATTTCTAATAGTCGCTTGACCAACATGAGGGTTGGCGTATAAGCTTTAAGGGTCTCTCGAAGCTCTGCTTTACTTATCACCAGAGCCTTCCTCAATCCATGAGCAAGATTGGCCTACAATTTACTAACTTCCCTTAGCGGAATTGGGTTCAACATAATCTTCCTGCTAACCTTCTAGAACATATATGTGTTCCAGTATCCATCATGGATAACTCTCTTGTCAAACATCCATAGTCTACCTAGCAATACGTGTGAATCTTATTGGAGTAGTTTCCAATTATGATCTGCAGCAGTACTTGTTGGGTAATATATAGTGCTGCCTTATCACTTAGCCAATGTAACTTATACGGCTTCAAGTATGCAATGGTCAGCAACTTCAACTATATGACCATTTCAGTTGATGCCACATTAGTACAACTTCCACATTTCACAATTAATGCTCACACCTAGTTATTCACCTTACAGGTGGTATGAAACAAATTCTCCCTCTACTCCTTCTCTCATGAGGGTTCTAAGTTCATGGCATGTTGAATAACCAGGACCAATTGATCCAAGTCCTCGGCAAACACACCTTCTTTAATAAGTTTTTTCTCGGCCATTTCTTTCCTTATAGTGCATTCGTCTTCCTTAGGTTCCTCATCAATACTTTCTATCACAAGTGTCGTGACGTTTCTCTTGGTTACCATAGTTCTTCAATTCGGGCACTGAGTAGCCATATGCCTAAAACCTTGGCACTTGAAGCACTTGATCCGACTCGTCTTCCTACTAAATTCGACTCGTCTTCTAACCAAATCTTTGCCCTTTCTCATAAGTTCAGGTCAGCAGGTTACTATCAGGTCAGCCTCTCTGCTTAGATCAGACATCCACTTTTCGAGTCGGCTCAGTACTTAATTGAGTTTGGTGACTTATCTGTCCAAGTCGACTAGTCAACATTCTAGCCAATACTCAACCTCTCTTCTATCTCTCCACTCATTGAGCTATTCTAATGGCTTCATTCATTGTGGTAAATTGTTAGAGTTTTACAATGTCACAAATGTCACCTCATAACCCAGTAAGGAACCTAGATATTGTTAGTACTAATGGTTCCTCTACCTTACATCGGATCATGAACATTTAGAATTCCTAAACATATTCATCAACCATTCAGCCTCCTTCTCTCAGCTCTTAAAGCCGAATAAAGATATCTTGCAAATAAGTATCAGTATGAACCTATTTTTGAGTATTCTTTTCATTTACAGTAAAGTATTAATCTCTTGATAGCCTTCTCGACTCCTCATAGCTTAGAAACTCTTATACTACATGGCGGTATATCCAGAGAACGCAATAGCAGTAATTCTCACTTTCTCGTAATCCTCATACTAATAATAGTAAAAAACACGCTCTACTTTCTCCTCCCATTCTAGATATTCATCAATACTCCCAAATTTATTGAAGTTTGGAATTTGAAGCTTCACATAGTCAGATTCTTTGGGGACTTAGGCTCACTCTTCTTCAAAATACCCTTCTTTGTCTTCTTCATCCAGTTCTCTCAAGTCTATCATTCATCTTACTCGTCCGCCTACTCCTCTACCTCGAACTTGTCTAGCTGGGTTCTAACCTCTAACAAGTTGAGTAGCTTGTGAGGTGTTTTGCATAGCCTCAATTGGTTGGCAAGCTAATGCATGAACAGCTCAGGTTAAATCTATCAAGAGATTAGCCACCTCATAAATTCTCTCGTCAGTGCTCCTAGGGGTTTCCTGAGACTATCGACCATAGCAAACAACTCCACAATTGTCATCTCCAACACCAACATTTACACTTGGATCCGTCATTCTTCTAAACTAGAAACTAAACAACCAGCAAACATACCAGCTAAGATGAATACAGTAACTTACTCTATTTTACATACGCAAAACAGAGTATAAACAAAACTTCGAAAACAAACTACAACTCAAACAAAACTTCCACTTTAATACCAAGATAGTGTGAACCATGACTAAGACAAATAAGGTTGGATGTTGGATGGGTCTAACCTTATCAAAAGCTTGAAAAGGAAGTGGTGGGGAATGTACGAAAGAACAAATGCAAATGAAAAGCAAGTAAAACCTACGAACAGCTCTAATGGATATGATACATCAATAGAACTTTCAAGGACTCATAGCACAACTCGAGATGATACACAAGAAGGTTCAGTGAGGTTACTTGCCACCTAACCTTGTTTAAAAGTTAAGATAAGAGTGAAATGAGAGTAAATAAACAGTGTTTACAAAAAAGAAGAATATTCAGTTGTATTGATGGTAATCTAATGTTTACAGCTACAAATATAAGGGGTATTTATACCTGAGAATTCAGGTTAACATGCTTAAAAAGAAAAAGGCAAAAAGGGTATTACCCTAAAGAAGTAATGTACAAAAATATAAAAGGGCAAAAATAAATATTTAAGAAAGGCAATGATTAGTATGACAAATTCCACACGTAGTCTTATATATATGGTAGCAATACATTGGCGAGACCGTTAAGGGATGCAGGCAAACGAGTTTGATTAGATTGCTAGTCCGAGCAGGGGTAACTAAGGATCAGTTCAGGTCGCTCTCTCAGCATCTCAACAAAGGTGAGACCAGGTAGTCGATCGGCTCGAACGTAAGTGAGTACTCGAGAACGGCCTGGTCATTAACTCGACAATCAATAATTTAGTATACTTCAAAGAGATGGGCAGTCATTCAGCTTGGCTTACAGAGTGACTCAACAAAGAGATACTTGGATTCGGTAGGAGTTGGTTGAAGTAGAAGAATCTGCCTTGCTAGGCTTTCCAGTCCTCGGCCTTAGCTGCAGGTCAAAGGCCCAATAACCTGATTCCTATCCCCACTACTTAGTAATAATTAGGTGGTGCTAGTTCCCTTACGGATTGGTGAAGATGTTATACTAAAAATTTCTAAAAGGAAAAAAAAAAAAAGGAGTAGCTAAGGAGCTATTGTCAAAAAATTAAGAACATCGAGTCTAATCATTGTCACAAGTACTTACTCAAGATACTAAGTTTGCCCATTCATACTCTCACACCTCTTCCTAACGACATCTCTTCACATATTATTAGCTCAAAATGTCTCCTACGTCGCCCAGTACGCTTATTATACATGATCATAAATTTTGACTTAGGTGCAAATTGACCATTTGAATTTTCAAAGTGACATTTTTTATTTCCCAAACTTTCATAAATTGACAAATAACCTCTATAATCCCTTTAAACTTTAATTTTGATGTGTAAATACTCTTTAAACTTTAATTTTAGTAGGTAAATACCCCTAAACACCCTATGGGTATTTGTACACCAAAATCAAAGTTTAAGGGATATTCACATACCAAAATTAAAATTTAAGGATTATGGGGGTTATTTTACCAATTTATCAAAGTTTAATGGGTTAAAAACCTTACTTTGAAAGTTTAGGGGTTCAATCTGTACCTAAGTCAAAGTCTAGAGAGGGTTTTTTGCATTTTCCCTAAAAGATTAATATTTTAAAAAATTAAAAAGTAGTGTACAATGCACACTAATCCATGTTTAACATAAATATTGTAAATTGTTATTATATTGATGAATTAATGCATAATTGGTTGTGGATGAGTGCTGGCTAAGGAAATTGGTCAACTAACTTGTCAAAAGTAAATAATAGGTTTAATTTAAGCTAAATTAGTGGGAAGACGGGATTGGAGATGATTCGGTATTATTTTTGAGCGAAAGGTTGACTAGAGAAGATCATATGGTAAATTATATAGTCACCTTTAGTCCACCATTGTAGGGTGAGAGAAGGGGTTGATTACTCCCCTTTTTTTACCAGTAGGTTTTTTTTTTCTTTTTTTAGCCAAGTTTGCTTGCATGTTGACCTATATGACTTATGTGAAGTCTTAGTTATCTTGTATTAGATCTTATGTCTAGTTAAGCGAGAAAATAAGTCCTAAACCTAGGATTTGTAAGTTGGAAATTAAGCCTTAAACCTAGGATTTGTAAATCCTCATTATGAGTAAAATATTAATAATTTATGTTATGTTTAACTTTTAGGAGCAGAAATTCTTTTGAGTGTTATTGAATTGGTCAAGACAATATAGGTAACTAAATATTTTGCTTATTGGTTGTTGCTTGTGCTCATCAAATTAGAAGAAACAAATAAATCTAAAATTATTGGAATCTTAATTTGAATGCCACTCGTGCTTGCACCAACGGCAAGAGGACCAAGAGTATCAAGATATGAGAAATGGTGGTCATAACCCTATAGCTACCATGTCTTGATAGGGTAGTCGCTCAAGGTAATGTGATGCGTAAATTAAGTACCAAATTGCACGTACAAGTAAGCGAGTCGTTAATAAGTTAGTTACGTAAGTATTAGGTGTAGTATTAGAAAGAAGTTGTAACTGGGCCATGATGATAATATGGGATATCTTTGCAAACAATTACAATAAACTGGGTTTACAAATGGTTAATATAAGTGACGACTCCAAAATGAATCTCTTGTATTGGTTATGATTTTGAGGTGATAGAATTTGCAGCCCTCACCAAGAATAAGTGTGTTTTTATATGTGACGACTCCAAACCATATATATATATATATATATATATTATTGAGGATATTAGTTACTCTAAGTATTGGGATGTTAAGAATATAGTGATTATTATACATAAGTAAGATAATAATTGGTTAGCTTTTGCATTAATTTTAAGTGTGTATATAAATTGTATATATTTTATTTAATGCTTAATATGGTTTTTGTGACTACTGTGCTAGACTCTTTGGTTCATCCCTTGTGGGATATTATTTTCAGGTACAATTTCGTTCGGGCCCATATGATGACCCCTTATGACTTGGAGGAATCATGAAACTTACCATAAAATTTTTCAAATATCAAATTTGGAGGCTAACCTTGGTGATAGAAGAGAATTTCATGGTAATTTTGAATAGGTTTACCAATACCCGTAGCACGTTCTCCATCGTTGGATTACTAGCAATCTTTCATAATGTCAAACGTTGTAACATCAAAACCTAACACTGACAGTCAGACATAATTTAATCAGATCTTAACTTATTAAAAACTTCTATGGATACATGTAAATACATTTCTTTAAACCATTGACTAGAAGCAGCGGAAAAAAGTGATTAGATGCGGATAAAATTTCTAGGGCTTTGAAGTATGAACTCACCTCATCATAATTTTTAAAATATACAAATAACCCCAAATTATTGCAGAAATCCATAGAAAAAAAAAATGTTTAATTTAGAACTTTGAAGACTGTTCAAGAGTGTGTGTATATATATATATTAATTATGGAGATCTCACGTGGTTATTCTAACCCGATTCTTTGGAGGAGCACCTCCACAATAAAAACGATCAGGTATATCACTTCTCCTCCATTGTTATTGAAACGAAGAATAAGTGTGGTTCCTCTAATCTTTACCATTCCCATTGGTTTATTCCAATAACATTACACACCGTCAAGATTTTCTCTTAATGGCTTTGGATTAATGTGGAACCTAATGATGGAACACACCACTTGGATCTTTCATGATTATAAGTGCTGAAAATTTAGCCATTGAATGTTGCCAAGAAGCATCTCATTCCTATCTTTTTAATCCCCCCATTGAGTGAGGAAAAGAGAGGTTGGTAAACAAAGTCACAGCTCTTTAAGGAAGATAAGCAATCTTAATATCTTTTAATATACATCCTTTTTGGCCCTTTCATGTCGAATTCAATGTCATTGAGAGCCAGCTTTTTCAAATTCCCATTGATTATGCACTCCCAAAATAAAAAATAATCAATTATTTCCAATAAAACTGTTGTAGTTCAATAGTATATATACTGATTTTCTAATTGAATTAATTAAGTTTAAATCTTCCTGATTTAGTTGTGATGTAGTTGACAAAAATAAAAAATGATAAGTTATTTTCAAATTTCTTTATAAATTTTTTTTCCATTGTAAATAAATATATAAGAAAATAATATTAAACATACCAGATTATTCAGTATAATTTTCTTAAATTCTAGAAAATTTATTTTTTTAAAAGTTAAATTTGGTCATATAGTGGTATGAAAGTACGCTTTGGAAAATGTGGATTTAAATACTCAGATTTTTATAAAGATAAACGATCCAAGTGCACAAAAAATACAAATACTGATATCTATTTGTAATTTGCTAAATATTACAATCAAAGATGTGTTCCTTTTTTTTATTTTATTGGTGGGATGTGTTTAAAATGTAAATTACTTGAACGGCTGATATAAGTTATTTTTCAATAAAAGAGTTTCCATAACAAACCACTTCTTTTTTCGAAGAATGAAAATTATTATTACTCTTAATATCTACAGAAATAAAAATCGCATAATGGAGCACTAGCTACCCAACACTCATTATTCATTATCTCCCTCCGCGTACATTGCTATTTGACGGGCAATCTACAACCGACACACGCTTTCTTCTTTGAATTTCCCGAAAATCATCAAAAGATCTCGATTTCTTCTTTTATACGAATGACACCTCGTCAATGATACAACAACAAAAGCTAACATGTAGTTTCAAAAATATTGGAAAGTTCAAACTTACAAAATTAGTTGTAGTCCTGCTATCTCTGTCTTCCGCTTTCACCATTTGTTAAGCAACATCGTCAAATTATTTTATTAACACATCCGCAGTACCCGAAGAGTGAATGGTACATAGTGAATAGACACCATCGATACTCCATCTTTTAGGATAGAAATCATTAGTATATTAAACTATGAAAATGCAACTTATAGCGTAAAACTCTTGAAATATCCAAAAATTTATACCCTATAAAGTATGTTGTAAAACTTATGAATTTTTATATTATGTTTATTTAGTAATTCTAAGAGTTACACAAAGACTCTCCCTTCAAAATGAGATATGCTTGTTAATGATAAATTCTGTTGTTACATTTTGTGAAATGTATCCTCGAGTATGGCACATAGCACATTTCTATTGTTTAGTAGACTCTTCAAATCAAAATGCATAAGGGCATTTACTAAATGTATTATTGAAGGATATGATGATTAGTATAATTAATCTCAGTAATTAGTTTTCTTTTAATAGACATAAAAATGCCCAAGGAGTAGTAATCGAGATATTCCCTAACTCTATTTCGTACCACATTATGGAAGCAAATAACAATATTTTACATGCAATGGTTCCATCCTGATTTTTAGTGCTTTTGTTTTGGGATAACCTATTAAAGTTTCAATCCGTGAGAAATTCGGACTAGTTAAAGAATATTTTTAGATAACGTTTGGTTACTAATACTGTATAGGATAAGAAGGATTTATAAGATGTATAATATAGTACGATATTATTATATCATGTTTAGTTTGTATGTTAATAAACATTGATTTTTGTGATGTCTCTTATTTAAAATATGCAAGTATTGAACTTAATATTATATTTTGACATTTATATTATCAATATTATCTAATATCTATTTAATAATAGTTTTATACTATTTAAAAAGTATAAATTCTAAATATTATCTAATATTTATTTACTTATATTTATATCCTCATTATTTATGTTTTTATTCAGCAAAGTCAGCTTTTGTACCATAACTTAGATAGGATAAATTTTAGGCATTTTGTACAATCTTTTAGGCCCTTTTTTTGTCCATCACTAAGGTTAAATTACAAATGAAAAATTGGATAAAAAATTTTATCTAGTCATGTCTAGTCTTATAAACTTTTTTTTTTGCCGTTTTTATTTTAGTGTATTTTATTGGCCTAAGTTTTTTTAAAAATAATAAAGAATATAATAATAAATAATAAATAAATAAAATTGAAAAAATAATAAAAATAAAGTGTCGATTCGTATTGAGTCGAGTTATTTGGGGTTGAATCGAATAATAGTATGTGTTTAATTTAATAAATTCTAAGTCATTAAAGAATTGGGTTTCATTCAAATATTTTTTATTCCATTTCGATAAAAAGTGGATTTTTATCTAACTTATATTAGGCTAAAATAAATTTAAGATTTATTAAGTGGTTTTTTAGGTTAAATCAAGAGTCGGGCCTGAAAGATAGAATGCCCAAATCAAAATAGGGTTTCTAGAAACTAAGTTGAATCTTTACTAAATCTAGGTCAGGGATTATCGTATCTTTTGTATCTATGATTTATTGAAATTAAATCTATATCTAAAAAGATCCAAAAGATTCAATTAAGTAGTTTATAAATAGTAAATCGATTGTAAATTTTTTTACATTTTTTTTAGAATCCCCAATACACATCACTACATATTCACGCCCTCGCACTGTTTACATAACTAACTATGCTTGACCAGCCTTTGTACCATACTTCCTTAACCACTCACAGCCGACACCACAACACATTCACACTCACGCAAAACAGAACACAATCACACGCATTCACTTGCTCATAATATAGCACCCACACATTACATTTGATTTCACGCACCAACCCATGATTACACACATTCACTATACATTTACGATCCTAAGACTATTGTACGTCAACCAATCAGCTACATACCTTGCCACTCACTTACAATCTTACATACACACGTCCTCACTGCAGCAATACATACGCGTCCTCACTATAGCAATACATACGCGTCTTCACAAACACACTCACTCTCTTATACATACTCACATCCCCACACAAAACACACACATACAATCAAGGGAAAAGCACTCACATACATAGTAAGGTCAATACGAACACACACCTATGCGTCTAATACACACATAGCTCATTCACTAACACATACAATCAAAGGATACAAACACATGCATAGCCTATGATCAAATAGCACACATATATACTGGTTAAATACACATACGCTCGCATTCTATTTTCACTCGCACACATACAATCAAGACGTCCATGCCGCACAACTACACCCACATCTACACCATACAGCTTTACGTATACTCCACACGAACATAACCCTATGCAGTCCACAATACGAATACATTGATCATGCATGACATAACTCGTTTAGCAAAAAAAATTATTATTATTTTAATTATTTTTTTTAGTTAATTTATTTATTTTACTAATTTGTTCTTTAGTGCAAGTTTTTCTATTTTTTTATTTTCATATCGTTTTGTTATTTTAGATAATTATCATTTTTTTTATGATTTAGTTAAATTGCATTTTCAGCTAAAATTGCCTTTTTTGAAAAATCGTATATCTTTTCTCTAACATCTGTATCTTCAAAGAAGATATGTACCTAAAATACTTATTTTAGTATATTTTGCATATAGGATTTAGAAAAAATAGTTTTTGAAATGTAAATTTTTTTTTAAAAAATATCTTAATCGGAATTTAAAAAAAAAAATTGGTTAGTTTGGTTTTTTTTAAAAAATAAATTTGTGAATTTACATTTTTTAGGGTTTTTTTAAAATAATAAATTGTTAAATAAATATAAATTTAGCTCAATTTTTAAATTTAAAAAATAATCCACCCACTAAATCTCTTCTAAAAAAAACTACGTTGGTTTGTTTCCGACTAGCAGATATACAGGCATGCAGGTACCTTTAGGACAACTGTATAAATTTTTTTTTTTTAATTTCTCATTTTTCTTGAAAAATTAATAATAAAAATAATAATAGTAAATTCATTTTAGTTATATTTTGCATATTTGTATGTAGTTTAGTATTTTTTAGAAAAATATAAAAATAAAGCCCATTACTTTTTTAAAATTTTTATATGGTAACTTAATCTTAATAGGTTCGAGCTTAATTTTTCTAGTTGATTTTTTTAAATTATTTTTTAAGAAAATCCACGAATCAATGGACCTAAAAACCCTAATTTTATTTTTTATTAATTTAACTGGTTAGCAACTCCAATTTTTTAAAAACATTTTTTAAAGAAAAATATTTCCTTAATTAAATATCAAGTATTTCATATTAAGCGAAGGCTTATTATAAAATAAGTTGAGGAAAATTGAAATATGGCTCAACAATCCTTATTCGACATTTTTTTAATCTTTAAAGAGCCTCCTGAGTGTAAGCCCCACAACTAAGCAATCCGAGGTTTCGATCAGTTGAAAAACCCGATCAAGCCTAAATTATAAAGTAAAGCTAGAAATATTAATAAACTGATCCCGTAAGTTTGAATTTAAGAAAATAAATAATAAAATAGAAGACTACAAAATTTTCAAATTTTAAGTACATAATGCGTAATTTATCGAAAATGCGTAAAATGCATTTCGATAATTGACAAATTGCTAAAAATAAATTATATGTATACTAAAAATCATAAAATGACCTAAATAATATTTATGAATACTTATTTGTACTATATATGAATTTATATGTATGTAGAAATACGTGTAATTACTTAAAATACGCGTAATGTGCCAAAATTATACTAAATAATTAAAGAAAATTCATAATTAATTAAGGAAAAATAAAGAAAAATTAGGAAAAATCAAGAATGATCCAAATCAGGTCGTGACATGTCAAGATGTGCAAAAGAAAAATCAACCAATAAAAATTAGACAACATAAAAGCCAAAAATCAAGGATAATGGGCAAAGTCTTGTCAAATTAATGCATAATAATTACAAAAATCATCTATAAATAGCAAGAAAAATTCAAAAGCTCATTTGGACAGATACAAATCAGAGAAAATTAAAGAGAGGCGAAAATTGAGAGAAAAATTCGGTTTAGAAAAAACTGTGCAATTAGGGCTTTCAAAGGGAACCCACACCAGACGAGCAGCTGGGAGTGGACGGCCACCACCACCACACGGTGGTGGCAGCATCCAGGCCAGCCGACAAGGCCACGGTGGCCAGCGGTGGCCGGAGCCACCCAGACTGATGAGTCCGATTTCCAGCCCGATTCTTGTGTAATTTTGTAAAAATAGTAAATAGTTTTAGAAAATTATGAAACTTGTTATTCTGAGATTTTATTGTATGTAGATTTAGGAAAAAATAGTGATTTAATTTAATCACTTTTGAAAATATAGGGTCCTTAAGAAATCTTGCAAAACCGACCATGATTAGAATGGAAAATAAATAGTTTTAGAAGTGTAGTTTGGAACTCAATTTTTTTCTATAGGATGCTCATGTGATATAGAACAATGCTATGAAGCCATTTTTTTTAAATTAATTTTTGAAATTTTTAAGTTAATTTTTAGCCCTAAAATGATGGAAAAATTGGGTAATTTGAGGTTAATTAGGTAATTAAGATATTAATTACTTATTTAGATAGTAATTATATGTTTAGGGATGTTAATCTCTGATGTGGAACCCTAATCCTAACCTTTGGAGTATTAAGTATGGTTAATTTAGGAAATTAGGTAATTAAGATAAGAAATTAGTAATATGTGAAATTGTAAATTAATAAATCTAAAAAATTAGGGTTATTTAGATAATATTAGAGTAAAAATCAGAATAATATGACAGCTGAATTATGATTGAATTTTAGGTAATTATATAAAAAAGTAAGATTTTCTCACATCGGGGATAAATCCGATACTCTAATTAGGACTAGCGTGTACCGAGTAGCTTAAAATACTAAATTAAGACCCAATAGGATATTTGAATACTCGAGCTTAATGTGATTAATTTCACATTAGGATTCGAGCATGTTTAGGACTTAGAAATCGAACTAAAACCTAATTTAGAAATTAATGCGGAAACCGAACCCAAACCTAACCCTAAACCTAAAATAATTATAAAAGACTTGAACCCTAGATAATTACATATATTAAACTCTAAATAAAACATAACAATAAGCGTTATAGGAGAAAATGAACCTATAATCATTATATGAAACCTGAAACCACATTTGTGTTATAGGGATGATCGGCGATGGCCTAAGCAAGTTAGACCTCGAGTGAGTGAGCGAGGAGTTGAGGTAAGTTGGGATTAATACAATGCTGTATTTTGGGAGGCTTGAGATTATGCTCGGTTGTGCTTGTTAGATAGTTGGATGTGTGCATGTGCTTGATTATGGGTGATGCTATGATTCTGTTTGTTGCTCTAGCATGTATTGTATAATTTGCATGAAATGATTGATCACCCTAAACTGGACTTAATCAAATATATGACCAGTAATCATAATCGGACATGCATGGCAACCCATTAAGGCAACTTAGGACTCTCCAGCCAAATACTGACCCCTTCGAAAGGGATAGCGCAGGATTGCAAAATGGCCCCTTCTTTATCCTCAGTCGAACTAAGTGACAGGAGAGAAGGTCGCAGCGAGGGTGAAGACAGTGGTTCGAAGGTCGTCGCGAGAGGAGCAAGGTCTCCATTACACAAGCCTGGGTTTGGTCGTGAGCTGTTACATTAACGGCAACTCCTTAACCTGGATTAGAGCGGGCGCAATTTCTCTAATCTTACGACGGGCCGGACAACGTCGTGCGATGGCATTTGCTTGCACATGCATTTCACATAAGAAGTGATTGAAAACCTTGTTGTGTGTATGGTATAGTTTTAAGTCCTCCATCCTAACTTACTGAGCTGTGGTTGCTCAAATTCCTATAGATGTCGTGCAGGTGCTGGCTAAGAAGCTGCAAACAACTACCCTAAGTAACATGAAGTGTGGTGTGATGCGGTGCTTAGTGTAAAATTCCTTGAATTT
Source organism: Lumnitzera racemosa (assembly GCA_024138005.1). Taxonomy (NCBI): domain Eukaryota; kingdom Viridiplantae; phylum Streptophyta; class Magnoliopsida; order Myrtales; family Combretaceae; genus Lumnitzera; species Lumnitzera racemosa. Next base: position 66,119,482 of record JAMXBC010000011.1, read on the forward strand.
AGGGTTGTCAAACTATCGTTCATTGTCTATGATGAGAGCATAAGGAACCTAAACCGAGAGAGGATGTTATTTCTAACAAAAGACTCAACACTTCTCTTTATGATTTTTGCCATCACTTCAGCTTCGACCCACTTGGTGAAGTAGTCAATGGAAATTATTATGAATTATCATCCCCTCGAAGCCTTCAAGAAAGCCCCAAGGATGTCGATACCCCATTATGCGAACAAACCATGGGCTAGTCAGAGGATGGAGACTGATGCTAGGTGCATGATTAATAGGGTTGTGCATTTGGTACTGCGAGCACTTCTAGGCTACTACTTTAGCGTCTTACCTCATGGTAGGCCAATAATACTCGATTCATAGTACCCAGACGTAAAGGGCATGGGATTTAATGTTGTTGCTGCACACTTCAGTGTGCAGTTCTTCCATGACATGTAGGCCATCGTCTTCTCACAAGCATCTAAGCATGGGGAGGCCAATGCCCCTATGGTAGAAGACACCATCGATCAACGTATAATTAGTGTCATGATATCTGAGCTTCTTCACCTCCCTCTTATCCTCTAGGAGCATACCTTACTCCAAATAACACTAAATAGGGTCCATCCAGCTTGGCTCTAATGCTGCCGTTGTCAATTCTAAGACTATAGTCAAAACTAGAGTTATGCTCTTCTTTGGCAGGTACTTTATGAAGATCTTCCTATCCCTCATCTTCGATTTCTATATTCTAGTGGAAGCAAGTTTGGATAGTTAATATGCCACTAAATTCTCGAGTCTGGGGATATTTGTGACACTCTACGAAGGGAATTCAGCTAGAAAGCTCTTTACCTTCTCTAGTTACCTCACCATCGTATTGTCTCTAGCCTCATATTTGCCTCAGACTTGTTAGACAACTAGCATAGAGTCTGAGAAGACTTGTAAGTGTTCAACACCGATCTCTTTGGCCAACTTGAGACTAGCGATGAAGGCCTTGTACTCAGATTCATTGTTCCTAGCATTGAACTTGAATTTGAGGGCGTAACAAACCACAACCTTATGCAAACCCATCAAAACAAGACCTGTACCTCTACGTGATCCGTTAATATGGAGAGTCCACACTGATTTGTTGTTGCCCAGGGGTACTTCTTCCTTTCTTGTATATTCTACCATGAAATTGACCAGTACCTACACCTTATGTAATACCCCTTACATGCCTGGAGAGAGGAACTCTAATCATCGAGGCGCCTTTTGGTGTAGCGGCTAGGAGTACGTCGAAACTCCGGAGTTAAGCGTGCTTATGCTGGAGCAATCTCAGGATGGGTAATCTCCTGGGAAGCAGCTGCACCAGGGGACAAAACCGTGCAGTGTTTCATGCCAAAGCGGATAATACATCGGTGGAAGGAGTTCCGGCCGGGTCGTTACAGAATGGTATCAGAGCAATCCACCAGCCGGGAGGGCTAGGCCCTGCCTGGTGGTTGTCTTGGACCTATGTAACGAAACTGATGAGGGCGTCAGTTCTATAAGGGGGGTGGATTGTAATACCCCTTACATGCCTAAAGAGAGGAACTCTAATCATTGAGGCGCCTTTTGGTGTAGCGGCTCGAAGTATGTCGAAACACTGGAGTTAAGCGTGCTCATGCTGTAGCAATCTCAGGATAGGTGACCTCTTAGGAAGCAGCTGCATCAAGGGACAAAACCGTACAGCGTTTCATGCCAAAGTAGACAATACCTCCGTTGAAGGAGTTCCGGCCGAGTCGTTACACCTTGTAAGCCGTTCATAGCTGGTATTAGATTTTGTATGCACTTAACTTCATTAGGTACTTCATAATCTATCCAAACACATTAAGCTTCTGCAACATGGTGTGCAGCAATTGATTTGTGACTATGAAAATTTGGTGCACCTGGAAGTAAGGCTTTAGCCGACGTACTGAGATAATGACGGCTAAGGCGAATTTTTCTACCCAATTACACCTGATCTTAGGCTCGCGGAGTATATGGCCGACGTAATATACGAACATGTGTTCTCTTCCATCTGCTTTGACCAGTACAGAAGAGAGCGTCTAATTACTCCTAGCCAGGTACAAGAATAGGTCCTCCCCATAGACAGGTTTAGAGGGGACCAATGGGTATGCAAGGAAATCTTGGAGCTGCTGGAAGGTGGCAACGCACTCCAAGGTCTATTCAAAACCCTTTAGATTTTTCAGGATTTTGAAGAACTTAGAGCATCTGTCTATACTTTTTGAAATGAACTTGCTCAATGCGACCACCATGCCAATGAGCTTCTACACGTCTCAAACTGAAGTACGAGGCTTTATCCCTTTGATGATGCTTATCTTTTTAGGGCTAGCTTCAAAACTTCTTTAGGTGACCAAGAAGCCTAGGAATTTACCAAAGATAACCTCGAAGATGCTTTATGTCATATGTTCACATTTGGTCAAAAGCTTCCTACAGGTCCTTGACATGATCGCCTAGCTTCGTGCTCTAGACGATCATGCTGTCGACATACACCTCTGTATTGCGCCTAATCTGAGGCTTAAACAATTTTGTCACCATTTGCTAGTACATGGCTTCGGCATTTTTTAGACCAAACGGCATCACTATGTCGTAATATGTGACGCAATCAATGACAAATGAGGTATGGACTTTGTCCTTCAGGTCCATTTTAATCTAGTTGTACCTCGAAAAGGCATCCATGAAGCTTAACAAGGCATGTCCTGAAGTGGAGTCGACAAGCTGATCAATCTTAAGAGAGGAAAGTAGTCTTTCAGGAAAGCTTTGTTGAGAAACTTCTACACTTCTTACTCAATCGTAGCCTGCCTATCCAAAGCGAAGTGCCTCTTCTTCTACTTGACAAGTTACGCAATAGAGTCAATGTTGAAGCTATGGGTTGCTAAGTTAGGTGAGATCCCGAGCATATTTGATGCCGATTAGGCAAACCTATCTAAGTTGGCTCGCAAGAGGGCAATAATTTTGTCCTTTACCTCGAAAGGAGTCTCGATCCCAACCTTCGTGGTCTGGTTGAGGAAGGAACCGATCTGGACGTCTTCAATTTTTTCACCTGACTCGTTCCCCTCTACCGACTTCTCCTACAGGCCAGTCTTTAGAGTGAAGACTCCATCATCTTTGGCAACCTGAACATATAGCTCTCGTGAAAGCTTCTGATCATACCTATATATTCCCACTTTAGTTGAGGTCGAAATTTTGCCTTCAAGTAAAAGGTGGATGTAATGACCCCAAACATATTTAGACTTAGTCTTCCCAAAAGGGGGCTATAGGGGGAAGGGCAGTTGATCACGACAAACTCCATTGGCCATCGTACCAAGTAGTCATCATCGCCAAGCTTCATATCTAGAATGATGATCCCCTTAGCTTAAACAGTATTTCCGTTGAAGCGGATCAAGTTGTGGTGGTGCAGCTTCATCTTAACCGGCAGCTTCTTTCTCACCCTCTCATATGTGTAAAGGAAGAGGATATCACTGAAGCTACCGGTGTCTACCATTATTTTTAAGACCTCAAAATTTACGATCCTTGCCCATATGACCAAGACGTCCTGATGGGGGGTATCTATCCCCTCCATATCTTCGTCAGAGAAGGAGATAGAAGTATCTAGCTTCTATCTCTTCTCCCTTACTACCAATACCTCAAATAAGGCATTAATCGAGTTACTGGTGCTCAGACAGCTCTCAAGGTATGGCCCCCCAACTATTATATTGATGACGCCGTTGTGGGTACGGTCATCGTGGCGATTAGCACTTTACTCTATTCTGGCACCCTTAATCCACTACCTCTAAGGTGCTCGGTCCTCATCGTCATCAAAATGGTTGTTGTTCCTCGATTGGAACACATATTCACTGATGAAGTCCCACTGAATGGCGTATTCGATTACATCCTTTAGTTGGAAGCACTCGTCAATGGTATGGCTGTGGTCTCCGTGGAACTAGCAGTACTTATCCAAGTTCTGATGGCTAGGGTTCTCCTTTATTTTCGGGGGTCTTTGCAACATGTTCATGTGCTTTACCTTAGAATAGACTTGGGTTATGGGTCTTTTCAGGGAGGTATATGGCGTATAAATAAGAGGAGGGAGTAGGTCTCTCTCAGCTTAGCGCTTCTTCTTTCTTGAACCCTTCCCCTCTGATATGCCTAACATTCTTCCATCGAGGCGTTCCTTAACTAATAATCTTTCTTGTCCTACTTTCCACCTGACCTCTCCCGGTCGCATCATACTTGGCACGAATGTTGTCTTCTTGGTCAATGTACTTCTGGGCCTTATTCCAGAAGTCAACCAAGGTCTTCGGCTTACTCTTCGTAAGCAATTGGAAGAAGTCTCCCAAAGGTCAGATGCTAAGTTGATCGACATAGATAGTAACTCCCTTGTCCAGCTAAGGGATCTCGACCACAGCATTGCTGAACTAAGCCACATAGTAGCGCAAAGATTCGCCTTCAATCTGCTTTATCAAGTACAAGGACAACGTATCCTTGGATGAAGGTTTGCTAGCCCTAAAGCGAAGGCTAAACTTGGATACTGTAGATATCTAATTTTTACCCTCCTCCCCCCTTTCATTTTTCAGTTTAAGTTATAGAGTCCTAAATTAGAAAAATTCAAAAAAATGGAAAATTCAAGAAAAACCCAAAAAAATGAAGAAATTTGGAAAAATAGGAGTTCTAGGAAAACTGAGAAAAAAATAGGAAAATAGGAAAAAGCGCAAAAGATAGGAAATTTAGAAAAAAAATACAAAAAATGGAAAAATTCAGAAAATTACATAAAAAATTTGAAAAGTCACAAAATTGAAAAAAATAAAAGATTTTAGAAAATAACATTTTGTTAGAGTAGATTTTTAATTTTAATTTAGGTTTAGAAGTTGGGCCGTTGAACCTGCGCTTAGATTTAAATCTAGCCCAGGCTGACTGAGTCCATAAATTGCACATATGAACAAAGCACAGGCCAACGGCCTAACGATTAAGTATATGGACATAGCACTAGCAATGAGCATGAAGTCTAGGGTTCGAAACTTGGCAAAGGCATAGAGGCCTTTTTCTTATTTTTGGGTTTTCAATCATATCAGGAACTGTCATGTGTCAGGATCTGATTACACCACGTATCCTGATACGTGGCATCCTCGGATTTGATGGCCCCGATGATGTGGAGCTACATGGCGTCCTACGTGTCACGAATGATACATGGCACGCCAGGGTTGGCTAGCACAATTGATGTGGCGCCATGTTAGCCCACTTTTCCCTCCCCTTCTTTCATTTTCCCTTTGTTTTCCTCTCTTTCCCTTCTCTTTCCCCCTCCTTCCTTCATTTTTCCCATATTTCCAATACTTTCCTCTTCGGACCGCCCACTTCAATACAATTTTTGGGTCCTTTCTCGTTGCAATTTCACCAAATCAATGGCGAAATTGCAAACTAGACATGGCCTAATGTTAATAGCAATCAAGAATACGTTCAGATTCATGCATTAACTCAATCAAACCGAACTCTAAAAAGTTAGAAAAAACTTGAATTTCGGTTTTTCTCATTTAACTCTGATTTGAACTTTTCATGTTTCTGGGTTAATCTCGAGTGTATAAAGGGTGTTGGGGGTGATTATGAAAAACACATAACTATTCTTGAGCTTTGGATTCAATTCCTAAGCTTTCTCTCTCTCGCACCATTCTCTTTCCCTCTCTTCGATTCTCTCTCTTCACTCCAACCCGAGCTAAACCACCACTTTAGGGAGACTACCCAAGGCTTAGGCTCCCTAACCTAGCTACTCTTGACCTCCAGCATGAACCTTAGCAGTGACTTCCAACAACCTCCATTAAACCTTAGCCATCGCCACCTCTCTCTCTCCTCGAACTACTACTCCAGCAGCTCTAATAACCTAAACTAACTACACAAATGAGCTCCTCATCACCCAAAACTCCTACCCACACCTCTCCTTTACCCTTAGCTGCCACCATGCCAAAGGATAAAATACCACCATTGACCACCACACTCAAACACCTTCTAAAACACCCCCAAACACCAAGGCATCGAACCTAACCCCCCTAAACCTAATTAGAAAAACACGAAAATCCCATTTCCCAATCAATTTGGAGCTCCAATCGATCGAAACCACCTCTGCCGTCGCTATTATTGTAGAAGCCTAACCCAAATCCAGTGGAGCCGACTCGACCCGATCTGACCCGACCCGTCCGACCCGCCTAGGTCCGACCCGTACATCTGAATCCATCCAAAGTCTTTTTTTATATATTTTATTTGTTGTTTTATTTTGTTTATTTTTTTATTTAAATGTAATAGAAAATAATAATAATAGAAAGAAAAGAGAAAAGAAGAAAAAGAATGGAGGAAAAGAAAAGAAAAAAAAAAGGAAAAAGAGAAAAAAAAGAGTAATTTGGTTTTATTTTATTTTATTAGTTTAAATAAGTAAGATATAATAAGTAATAAGTGATAAATAAATTAAGTAATAAACAAATAAGAAATAAATAAAATATAAAAATAAATAAATAAGTAAATAAAAAGATTATTATTTCTTTTTATCACTTAGAAAAATTGATTTTCTAAAAATAAATGAAAATAAATAGACTTCTTTCCAAATTAGGACCATTTTAGAGTTTCCAAAAATTAAAAAATCGATCGGGACGTTTTTTCAACAAATCAAAACTGAATAAAACATAAACTCAATTGTTTTCAAATTAAAAAAAAAAAAATCAATCCACTAAAGTTTTACAAAAAAGAACTATATACATTTGATACTGAATAGCAGATACATAGGAATCTACGTGGCAATGATAAAAATGAAGAAAACCTAATTTTCCCTTTTTAGTTTAGATTATTTCATTTGTCCAATTAGAATAGTTAAATTGAGTTTCATCTTATAAAATAAAAAGGTGATCTTTTAAAGATTAAACTTAATTTTAGAAAATCAATGGTACCCGTAAGGGTTTAAAAGTCCTAACCATCAAATCCAAATTCTCTAGTTTTCAAAAAACCGTTTTATAACTTGGTTTTTTTAATCGACGGACCGGTAGCTAAGTTATAACCAATCCACCCAATTGGTTATAACTTAACCCCTTTTTCCCAACTTTAATCGAGTGGCGACTCTAAATCTTTTCAAGTTGAAAAATGGTTTTCTTTAAACCCTAGTCGAGGGATAATATTAAACGAGTAAGGGTTTACTACTAGTCGGCTTAAAGAAACTTAATTTTATAAAGAGAACCAAGACGGCGAAAAACCAGGCTCGACATACACCAACTTGTCAAAAGAGTTGATAGAATTGTTGAGAAGGTGATTAAACCTCATTCGAGTTGCTTTCCTTAGAGTGCCTAAGAAAGCTTTGCACATTATCGCGTCCCCATGACCATAGAAGTTCATGAGGGTGTGAAAGTAGAGAAGGTAATCGTCAAGGTCACTTATGCCATCATATTAGTCCAGGGACAGAAGTTGCTGTTAGAAGGCAACACTTTATCCTGGATGCCCCTAGTAAAAGGGGTCTTGTTACTGGCAACCAGCCCGACGTCGTTAGTTGCCTTACTCCCTTGTTGTTCAGAGAGCCTCCTAACAATTGCGTAGAGCTCATTAAGGTTGGCATCGTCTACCAGATGAGCTCAATGATCTACTAAGTGAGCCGGTACTCAATGCAAGTCGATTGCTTGCTCATTGCTAGCTAAAGTTCAGTCGCGAGTGGTCATAGACCTTACTAGTTGTTACTGCATTAGGGATGAGGATGTTGATCCCTACCATTACACGGCTGCTACAAGTGGTTCTACTTAGTGCAGGCATCAGAGGCTTTGAGAGGGTGAGTTTACATACTATGCCTTTCAACTTCTTTGAGGTGAGCACGAAGTAGCCTGTTTTGAGCAACTAATTCCTCAGTCAGGCATTCCAAGTACTCCAGGCGCTCCTACAATGTTCTCTTTAAGGGAGGCTGGTTCTCCATAAGTTGGTTATTCACCAATTGGTGATTCTCTTGTTCATCATGGTGAGACATAATGTTCGAGAATTGCATTTAAAGAATGTGTTTAGGGTTTTTCATGTAGGAATTTAGTTTTTTGTTTTTTCCTACAGATGGCACCAAATATTGTCTCAAGGTATATGCTGGTAGAGATTGAGCTTTGCACATTTAGTAAGCCTACAAAATAGAATACTATAAGGGAACGTTGAGGTATTATTTAGAGTGGTTACTCAGATAATTAAGTCAACAAAGTTTTTTGCAGAGTAAGAAATGCTTAATAGCAACAGACAGACTTAAAGTATGCAAAGTACCAAATACTTTACTATTAAGTGGTGGTTTAATGTTTATAGTGGAATGACGCAGACAGTTGGAGGGCAATTAATGGGCAAAATCCTCTCCCATAAGTATAGGAAAGTGGCCTCGTGGCATCCAAAGTGTCCCACATATGTTGAAGGTGGTTGTTGATTTGACATCTTATCTTTATCTAGTGTTTTTTTGTCATTAAAGAGCCTCTTAGGCCCGTTGAAGCCAAGCTTAGGGTTTGAACCCAAGGTAGTAAGCCCTAAATGATGAAACACATCAAATTTTGACTGACTTGAGGAGTCCATGTCTAAAAAGTCTTATTAACACTACCTAATAATAAAACTTATTGGCTAGAATAAGAAAAGGGTGAATTTCCACATTGATAACTTAAAACCCATAAGAGAAGTGTATAAGTTATCCAGGATTTTTATCATATTTGTTATAGGTAAAGTTTTACAATTGAAAAATATTACCATAGTATTTTTAAAAGATTACAATTGTTATGTTAATGAATTTTAGTAGCTTGTAATGGTGAGATGATAAATGGTGATTAACCATCATGCAAATGTCAACTAAAAATGGAGAAAGATTTCTCTATATTTAGTGACTAGAAATTATTTTCCACATAGCTTGTGACCACCACTACTAACGACTAAATATTACCATGGGCTCTTCAATCAGCACTTACTAGTATAAGTTAAATCCTTAAATAATGGTAATATTTAATAAATATAAGATTTTAATTACAATAAATATAAAAAATTAAAGAGAAAATATGACCACATCCTTATGCTAAAAAATTGGTCGTTTTATTCTGAGAAAAAAATCATGAAGTAATACATATCACATGCACGATTATACGGTATATAAGTATTATTAATATTTTGATACGTGATAAGACTTGCAAAATAAAATATTATTTTTTAAAAAACTATATATTATCAATATGATGTGTTCGAACATAATTTATTACTATACACCCTATTTAAATATATATAACGTGTATTCCCTAATCAAACTTTTCTTTACCATTCCTGTTGCTGTATGACGGAAAGTTGAAGGTAACGATCAAAATGACAATTAAACTTGTATGTTGCGTGTTCAATTCCAATTCGAACACGCGTTTGAATTTAGCTCTCTTTTTATTCACCTGCGCCAGTAGTGCGCGGCTACTATTGTTTCACCCTAACTTGGCACGAATGTTCCTGTAAAATCGTTTTCGAAATAATAAAGAAAGGAACCTTCTTTTAGGTAATTGGGTTTTATGCTTTGACCAAACCACTACGCATGAAATGGTGCAATTACGTGCAATCAGATTCGGATGTGACTTTAGAATCATGAATACGAGGTAGACTTTAGAAAAATGGTATTTTTAAATATATATAATATATATATATATATATAATTACCGTTCAAATGGTTTTGTAATCATAATTCAGTATTGGCTTTACTGGGGCACACCCTTAAATTTCGTTTGTTTTCTTTTCTGCACTGATCTAACTATTAGGTTTTGCATATGCATTCTAGTATGTTATTAGTATGTAGCTAGATATGTATAAAAACTAGTTTCAGACTATGAATCGTTTCAAACCATTTCCACAAACCGCCAAATTTTAAGGGTTTAGATTGTTAGTCACCATTGAACCGACAGATCGGTCTAATTGATTTACGCCCTAAAAAAAACGAACGAAAAATTTAGAAAGAAGAGAGACCATTAAATTAAAAAGAAAATAATTGGATAATATCCATTAGGTCATGACATATCAAAACTATCTCATTTGTAATAGTGAAAGATAATTTTTTAAAAATAATATTATCGATCTAATGATAGATGACTAATTATAAATTAATTATATATTAATAATAGATCAAAAATTCAATTTAAATTAATGTAAATCCTTTTTTGTAAAATTTATCAAATATTAAGAACTTGATTATGAAGAAAAAATAAAATTTGAGAGGGAAAAAATAAAAAAGTTGAAATCACATTAAATCTAAAATTAATGAAAAAATTAAAAATTATTAATAAATTAGTATACTTAAAAAAAGTTATGTTATTAGAATTTATTAATATATTTAATAAAATTACTAAAAAATTAAATATTAAAATAAACGGTTTGAGTGCTGAATCCAACTTAAAACCAGCCCTCACGAGCTAATTACAGTTCAACTGTAACAAATTTACATATTTTTCTTTTTAATGCTATCATATTATATCTTTAAAAAAGGAAGAGTTAAACCTAATCCATCACTAACATTCATGCTACTAAATTTCAATCAGCTTGATAGAAATTATACCATGTTCGAAGCAATAGAATTGGAAGTTACAAATATTAACAGAAAATTTATTCATCGTAAAATTCTTTTTTCTTTTCTTTATTTTCAACGTAAATCAGAGCATGTAAACATTTTTCTTGACCAAAAAATCGTAACGCATTAAATCAACTTAATTTTTCCATCCAAAAACCATTTTGGGGTCACAGATGAATCCATTCAAAAAGGGGATTTTATGAATCCATTCGCACTGTGCCATTCAAATCAATATTTATTAGCCCGAACACTCTTAAGGCATAAAATGACCCACATCAACTTAACATAAATATCAAATTTCAGAAAGCTATGCTTTTAGTGATTTATTTTTCGATTGGAAAATCACTAACGTCTTATATTTTCAAGTTATAATTAAGAATTTTTATTTTTATCACATATCATTACAAAATAAAATATGTATATATATATATATATCATTAATGTACAATTTCATAGGTCGATAGAATGACACACTAGAGTCACAAGCGTATCCTATGCAACACTTAGCACATCTAGCTTTACGAAGAAAGACTAAATTTAGCATGAATATCACACACAAAAAATTTTAGAGAGAATAAAAAAGAGAGAAACTCTTAAATATCAAAAAAATTTCACTCAATATATGAATAAATACAAATGAAAAAACCCTTTATATATATACAAACAACTTCCTACAATAAATTTTCAAAATTTATTCAATCTAACAGTTAAAATCCCTATCATACCTTATAAAGATTCGTAGTTTTTATAACCTTTTTGGGCGTTACTTGTCTAGAAACCTTCTTTTGTCCATCTGTCTTGTAAAATGTCTGGACAGACCTCGTTCTTAGATTATATTTGTCATGTCGCACAACATTGAGCCCATACTAAACATTCAACTGAGGCTTTGAAAAATTGGTCCGTGACATGAGAATGATAAGCAGACCCAGCAAGAGCACAAGTATGTATAACCACTTCAAAATTTGCATGCTTTTCCATTAAGCTTTTCCATTAACATTTAAAGTCGAGTTAAAACACAAACGCATCTAACAAAAGTATAGACAAGCACAATTGCATGGTGTATTAAAAATATAACAAAAAACTTATAAGGCTTTGTTGGTTGTATAATTGCAAATAGACAAACATGTTGCATGCTCTACAAAAGTATAATAAAAGACTTGTGGAGATGTTTAATTTATTTATGTAATTGCAAATGCAAGTATTGGTAATCGAATTGTGGTCCATAACTTTTTTTTCAACGTACACATCTCTAAAACCCCAAAACGTCGTCGATACTTATTCTCTTTTTTTGCAATTTGAACTCGCGATTCTTTGTTTTAATTTATTGATATTTTCTTGGTATTCGTAACTCAAAGAGGAAAAAGAGAAGAAATCCATTAGGATTAACTGCCTTAGTAATCTGATTGAGGCCACTGGATGCACGATGAATCAACAAAGTGTTTTAAGTGTTCAGCTAGAGCTTTACTCAATTAGTGTATCTTCTAAGTGGCACAAGAAAACCATCGCCTCGATACAAAAGTGGGTGCAAAGAAAGAGGAAAATTATTGTACAATCGAGTTGGCAACGACAAGACACCATCACCATCCATTATATGACACAGATCTTCTGCTACATTAGGAAGAGCCAGGTGACAACCCACCTTTGTTAGGGACTACTCTTGCTGGTAATGGCAGAGATCTGCTGCTACATAGGAAGAAGAGCCAAGCAAAGACTACCCACCACCTTACTAGGACTACTACGCTTGCACTCATTTTAATTTATCCAACAAAGTATTGGAACATTGATATCCTTGCTCAAAGGCCTTGGTTGTGGAAGAACTCTGGAGGAATCGACGGCGGGCAGTGCTTCTTTGCCACGTACTTATACTGAAGAAAAAGGAAATAATAAAATACCTCTGTATGTGCTTCATCATAATAATTTGTACAAAATGTATGCCAACAAACTGCAACTCTTCCAGGGAATCCCAAAAAAAAAAAAAAAAAATGCTATAATCTCTATCATAGTTCATCCTGATAATGTAGAATGCAGTTGATAGAATGTAGTTGATCCGCTAGTAAGAATCGTATGGAGTTGCAATGTGTCTAGATTCTCATAAGAAAATGCTGCTGGATGAGGCGGCTTTGTAATTTTGGTTAACATGTACCCTAGAACTACGAGGTGAATAAAAGAGTAGTGGAGAAGAGTTATATGCATACCTTGTGCTGACTGTATTTTTCTCTGATTGCTGGTAATGTAGAATTATGGCTGTCATAACACAAGTGATGAAGATCCTTCACACAGTTGCACAAATCGGAAGGCCGGTAATGGGTATAATGCTGCAAGGTGGCATCCTGCATAACATTGAAGGAGACAGGAAAATGGCTTGATTTGGAAGCTAAAACATAGAAGAAATACATTGCAAAAGAGTTGAATGGATCACGTCAAGCATACCCATGGTCTCCTTGAAGGGATAAGTATGTATTTGGCCAAAAAAATTGCTGATGCAGCAATAAGCGAGGGTGCATGAGAAAGAATGCTATACTCAAGCAAGGAAAGTTCCGCGAGGTAGTTGGCCATGCACTCTAACTGCAAGGACGGGTGCTGCAGATTACAAGAAACCGAAGCAGTAAATTAGTAGACAATGACTTTTTTCCAGCATTAAGTTTTATAGAAAATGCAAAGCCAAATGATGATAGTACCTCAGCAACTCCTTGAGCAGCCCGAACAAACCGTCTGTATTATGAGAAAACCAGTCAGTCATTGCTGCATATAATGAGAACAAAACAGCTTATATGGAGACAGAGGTGTTACCTTAAGAAACATTTAGTTGTTGGAGCCGTCAATTCGAATTTCAAATAATTCAAGACATCCGATTCCATTTGCAAAACCTGCATGATGGCAGCTATATCACTAATAGGATAACATATGGTGAACGCTTGAGTAGGCAAGAATCCGCGAAATGCAGACCTCCTCCTTGAAGTATGTATTATCAGTAATGTAACAGAATTCTTCCACTTGAGGAGCACAGATTTCCTCGTACTTCCTGCCAATAACATCAATGAAGTATTCTTGATAAGATACTTAGCTTACAATAATGCATAAGGATCGCCAAACTAATAGAAGAATGTCTGTCTTACGCAGCAATCATCATGCAGGCAACACCGAGCAACTGTAAACGTTGTCTATTCATGACATTTCCAGAAAGATATCGGTCTATGTAGTTCACAGTCAAATATAAAGTATCAGGAACAAGCCTGTACTCTTCGGCAACCTGCGATTCAGAAGCAAAGTTCACAGCCCCATTAAATATGAAAAGAAGGCTCCCTAGAGCGGGGTCCTTGTACTGACCAATACCACTAAGAAGGACAGCGAGAAAGAAAAATTGGACAATCTAATCACCTCTACAAGCCAATCAATGAGAATGGCACGCATACTTGCGTTTATGTCCTTTTGAATTCGTTCCATGAAATCCGTTGAAGGTCTCTTCTTCGCCTGAAAGGATGAGCAACCTCAATTAACAGAGGAACATTGGAAGTATAGACTGCAAATTTGTGTGCATGCATGCCTTCTTTCCCTCGGAGTTTCTTGGTACAAACAAACACGATAAAGCAACATCACATTGGGACCCTCTTGCACAAAATCATAGTCATATTTCATAATGAACAACTAGGAGAGGATCTCTAGCGGTTGTTTTTACTGTGATCAGCAATGGAGGTCGCTGTTTCTAGGAAGGAACATAATGCCATTCCGGTTACAAGTGACAATTATGATTGCTTGATTGACAAATAATTTCCTCCTAAGCACACCCTTTGAAGTTGTGATCAGCGATTAGCAATGGATGTTACTCAGCATACTGAACAATAAGGCGTCCACAGACAAAGGATAAAAAGGTTTCCAAACCTCGGATGCTCTCAAATGCTTGTAAATATCACAGGCCATGGTTGCACACATTTGCGGATCCATTAGATCACCGTCGACATCCGGGATCTTTTCATCTGTTTCCATATCCACCACCATATCTCTGTTGCAAATACTGGCTGTAGGAACAACCAAACTATATTAGACTAATTCCAAAATCTCAAACGAGGAAAACTAGACAGATAAAGGGCCATTAGAGAAGTCACCATTTTTCTCAGCATCCTCTGAAATGTAGAGATTGCTAAATGTTTTCCTATCAATCGAATCGATAGGCGGAACCTCCTTGTTGTCCATGTATTCAACTTCAGGACTCTTGAAAGAGTCACAAGTAGACATGGTCTCGTCCACAGAAACCGACAGCCCATCCGATTTACTAGGCGAAACAACAATGCTACCGCATTGTGTAGAAACGGTGGTAGTAAAACTAGATATACTATCCTGTACTTTTGGAGCCGAAAATTTGTGAGATGGAAGCACTACATTCGGCTTGACGTTCGAGGAATCCGGTAAAACATTAGCTGATAGGGCTATGTTATTGCTGGAATTGGAAGTTCCCTTCCTCGTCTTAGCTATTTTCGCCACGCTCAGTGCCTTCAACATAAATTCCATTAATTACTCCTCCAATGTAATGAATTAGAGCACTCAATGATTTCAAATTTACATGCTGCATGAATCAGGTATCAATAAAGCTACAAATTTAAATAAATAAAATGCAGACCCTTTTCTAGGCTGATCATTTTGAACAAGATGAACAACATAATCAAATGAAAAAAGGAAAACCAATCTTTCAAATATTTTTAGAATAATTTGCTAAAACCATGAAGACCCTTTTCCCTAAGGAGCATGATAAATACACTTATGACTTGATATTATCATCAAAATATTAAACGAAAGAACATTACAAAGAAACATATAATCGTCCCCACCCACCCCCAAAAAAAAAAAAAAAAAAACAGAAAAGAAACGCATACTTTTGAACTGGTGTCAACAACATTCTTGTGATTGGTGATGTTAGAAAGAGGCGCTCTCTTCTTGGCCAAATGGGGCTGCGGTTGTGACGGGCGGAATTTCCCCCCATTGTCGGCTTGCCGTTTAGCGAGAGAAGACATCGTCGACGCCGAGAACGACGACCGTCTATTCTGCGTAGCCATTCTCAGTCGCCCCCCAAAAGAAATCTCTCACGGAAAAATACACACACTCCCTCTCTCTCTAGAACAAGAAAAAAGAAGGGGTTTGTCGTGTGATGGTACGAGGGTTTTTGGATTACAACAAAAAGGAAACTCAAGAAAAAGAAAAGAAAAGAAAAAGAGGAAGTTTATATCATGAAAGATTTCTACATACAAAATACAGAGAGAGAGAGAGAAGTATCGGGTGAGAGAGCGTGCTTGGAGGTTTCGAATAATGGATTAATTATGAAGGTCTTTAAGGCGGGGGTATAAGTTCGTTTGAATTACTGGAAGATCC
Source organism: Lumnitzera racemosa (assembly GCA_024138005.1). NCBI lineage: Eukaryota > Viridiplantae > Streptophyta > Magnoliopsida > Myrtales > Combretaceae > Lumnitzera > Lumnitzera racemosa. The sequence continues at coordinate 66,135,368 of JAMXBC010000011.1, forward strand.
TAGCCGTTCATTCCACTTGGTATTCGTTAGTAGGAGCGTTCTTAATGAGGACCCCACTTATTACAGAATGACAATTACGTACGCTTATTTCCGGCGCTATGTGACAGACCAATAATGTGATGCCAAGTGGACAATGCTGGGGATTATAAAGTCACTGCGTGTGAGGTTAAGGACCGAGGTTTCAAATTTTCGAATTTCAAACGGTCGTAAAGATCGCTGTGTGTGTCTTTTTGTGCAAGCGAGAGACAAGATTACATCATGATTTTTTAATTTCCTAGAAATGAATTAATTTACTTGCATGCTTAAGAAAACGACAGTGTAATTCAAAACGCAACACAGTGTAGTAACCATCACGTTTTCAAATACATGTGTACAAGCGTTATCTTCATCATAAGGATTAAATATCAATTTTTTGGTAACAAATTAACCTCATAACGAGACAAAGTTTTGGGTGGTTTGAAAAATTAAGTTCTTTTACGAAATTAAAAGTAAAAATTGTCTCAGAAAAATGTTTCTTTTTAAGTACAAATTTATATATGAGGTGATACATATGTTATCAAGGTTTTATAACTCAATAATATAATATATGACTAATCTCTTATTAAAATAAAAGATAATTGCTTTAGGCATTTTAAGTCCAAAGAGAATAATCAAAAGCTAATTCATGGAGTCTCTATAATAAAGCATGTAGATAACTTCCAAATATTATATTGCTCATACAATAAGCTTGAAAAAAAATTATTATAAACGATCAAGTTATTTAGTTGATTCTAATAAGATTTGGAAAGCAATTCAATTGCTATAACCTCATATTCAATAGTTTGTAGTATATGACAACACTAAATTTTTAGATAAAGATTCATAGCAACTTGCTAGATTATTTCTACAAATTTAAAAGAGAGAGAGATTCTAAATGTTATTGTTGTCATTCGATTTTAACTCCCTAAACACCTTCACTATTACATCTATGTACTCATCTTCATTATGAACTTCTTATATCTTAAGAATTATAAACCCAGTTTCCACATATTTATTGTTAGGCAAGTGACTCGCTTTCAGTGTTCAATGCATACTATAATCCTATTCAATTTCAAGCTCCTTCTTTCTAATTTCCTTGCTAAACCATGCATTCATGTCACTTGCATTATTAATATTATATTTTGCATGATCTAATAGATTTATTGTTAATTCCTTATTTTGTCAAGATGAATGGCAAGCTACTATATATTTTATTTTCTCTAAGTGTGGTAATTCAAAGATCCTAATACCAAGTTTACCTTAGAAGTAGTGTTAAAGAAAGAATAGTTGCTAATAGGAGAAATAATTTCACCAAGAAATTTCAACTAGTATTAGTGAGTATTACAAAGAATTTATGGAATTTTATTTGTGAGTTTAAAGTCTCTTTTCTTTTCCTCTTCTAATATAAAAATTTAGACAACATGGTATTGGTGAGAGGACAATGTATACCTAAGCTCGAGCCTAAGCCTTAGGCCTAGTCATAACCATGACCAGATCCAAAAACTAGCTTATCGATGTTAGACTTAAAAGTAGTCTCGTCATGCCAATTCTATATCCATGCTTGGACTTACCAAGTCTATAGGTTAAAGACAATTCATCTATCTAAAGCATGGCCCTGACAAGTCTAATATAAGTTACTGTAATTTAAAAAAAGAAAAAGAACAAAAGGGATGTGATAACTTAAGCCCCTACATGTTGGAAAACAAGAAGAAGAAGAAAACAAAGAAAAGACAAGAAAAGAAATGATGGCGACAAATGAGAAGAGAGAGAGAGAAATGTTAGTGTTTTTAAATTGATGACTGCCTAGTGAGGGAGAAAGAAAAAAGAGAGGAAGAGAGAAAACCTACGAGCATTTTCAATTGGAATGTTATACAACGTTTAAACTTTCGCTTATAAAATAGAGTTTAAAAGAAGCAAATCATCACCTTAATCTCAAATATTCACTATCTACATTTTGTTGTGCTAAATTTTTGCTCTACGATATTTTATTATTGTCAAGTGTTGTTGACAGGAATCAGATTACTGAGCTTTTAACCCGTAGCTAAGCTCAAGGGCTAGAGGGACTAGCAAGGCGAATCTTCTTACTTCAACCAACTCCTGTCAATGCTGAATATCTCCTTGCCGATCAACTCTACATTCTGAGCCTTATAACTGCCCACTTATCAAAGTTTTGTGCCGAATTGTAGAATACCAAGACACCAGCCAAACCATGCACACTTACTCACTCATATCCAAGCTGACCAATTGCTTAGCATCATCCTTGTCGAAAAGCCAAGAGAGAAAGATCACTAACTAATCCTCACCCCCCCCCCCTACTTGGACAAGCAATCTGATTGTACTCTTATCTACATTCTCTAACGACATCACCAATACATCTTCGCTATGTGTACGGGACCATATATAGAATCTGTTACACTAATTATTGTTTTTCTTGAATATTTATTTTTATGCTTTTATATTCTTTAGGAATACCCCTTTTGTCTTTTCCTCTTTTAGGCAACTTACCCTAACTTATCAGGTATAAATACTTTTGTACTTGTAGCCGGAATGAAGAGATTATTATTAATATATTGAATATTCCTTCTTTTGTAAACACTATTTGTTTACTCTCATTTCACTCTCATCTTAACCCTTAAACAAGATTGGGTGGTAAGTAACCTCATCAAACAATCTCATGCGTCATACTAAGCTATGCCATGAGTATTCGGAAGTTCCACTGATGCATCATATCCTTTAGAGTTGCTCATGAGTTTTTGCTTACTCTTTCATTCACCCTTTCGTACCTTTCATGCTTTTCCCTATTACCTTTTTTAAGCTTTCGGCAAGCTTGGATCCATCCCCACGATCAACCTTATCTGTTCTTAGTCACGGTATGTATCATCTTAGTATCAAAGCGGAGGTTTCATTTAAGTAGTAGTAGTTTGTTTTAGAGTTTTGTCTATATTCTGTTTTATGTCTGTGAAGCAGAGCAAATTACTGTATTCATTTAACTACTGTGTTTATTGGCTATTAAGATTATAGTTTGTAGTAGTGTTCATTAAAAACACTTAATCGATGAGTTTGAAAATTGAACCAACCTAAGAAATGACGGACCCAAGTGTTAACGTTGGTGCTGGAGATGACAATAGTGGTGTTTCCACCATAGCCGACAATCTCAAGGTACACCAACAAACACAAACGAGAGACTTGATAAGGTGGCTAACCTCCTAATGGATTTAACTCAAGCTGTTCATGCATTATCTTACCAACTACTAAAGCCACGCATAACACCCCATAAGTTAGCCAACTTATGAGAGGTCAAAACCTAGCTCGACAAATTTGAGGTGGAGGAATAGGTACACGAGTGAGGAGAAGGATTGACTTGGAAGAGAAGGATTGACTTGGAAGACAAGGATAAGGAAGGGTATTACAAAGAAGAAGAGCAAGCACAAGCAGCCAAAGCCTTTGACCATGTGAAGCTTCGAATTCCGAGCTTCAATGGATCCAGCAGTACGGATGAATACTTAAAATGGGAAGAGAAAGTGGAACATGTGTTTGGCTATTATCAATATGAAGATTGCGAGAAGGTGAGAACTGCTGCTATTGAGTTCTTCAAATATGCCACCATGTGGTGGAAGAATTTTCAGGCTATGAGGAGATAAGAAAAATACTAAGAAATAAATACTTAGCCTATAATGAAGAACATACTTAGAAACAGATTTGTGCCAGATACTTATCTGTAAGATACTTTTACTCGGCTTCAAGACTTGAAACAAGGAGGTCACACTATTGACGAGCATATCCAAGAATTCCATATGCTTATAATCTGCTATGAAGTAGAGGAACCACCAACACGAACAATCTTTAGGTTCCTTATTGGACTAAGAGGTGATATTCGAGACATTGTACAACTCCAATGATTTACCATAATGGATGAGGCCATTCGAATTGCTTAACGAGTGGAGAGGCTGAAAATGAGCCGAATGCCAACTTGATCATCGACTAGCTAACCTGTTCAGTCAAGCCAACCTATTCAGGGAAGCTACCGAGGTCAACGAAGTATAGAATTGAACAAGAGTAAGGATGTCAAGATGGACTAGAAGGGCTGACCAGAAGGTGACATGTCATCCCGACTATATGAGAAAGGATAAGGATCTAGTAAGAAGACGAGCCACAAATACCAAGGATTTGGATATATGGCTGCTCAATGCCTAAACCAAAGGACTATAGTCATTAAGGGAAACGTTTCGAAGTAAAAGTGCAGAGTACTAATGAAGAACCTGAGGAGGATGCGAATACTGTCGAGAAACAAGTTTCTTGGGAAAACAAACTCATTAAAGAGGATGTGTTTGTCGAGAACTTGGATCAATTATTCTTGATTGTCCAACGCGCAATGTACATAGAACCCTCACGTAAGGAGAAGCAGAGAGAGAATTTATTTCATATCAATTGCAAGGTGAATGATCAAGTGTGTGCTCTCATTGTGGATAGTGGTAGTTGTACCAATGTGACATCAACTAACCTGATCACAAAGTTGAAGTTGCAAACTGTTACACATTCAAGGCCGTATAAGTTATACTAGTTAAGTAAGAAGCAAGCACTACATATCACTTAGTAAGTATTACTACCGATCACTATCAAAAATTATTTTAACCAGATTCTCTGTAACGTACTGCCCATATATACTTCCCATATGTTGCTAAGCAAACTGTAGCTGTTTGATAAAAGAGTTATCCGTGACAGATACCGGAACATGTATATGCTCGAGAAGGATGGCAAAAAGATCACGTTGAACCCAATGCCGCTAAGTGAAGTTAATAAACCACAAGCCAAACTTGCTTGTGGATTGAAGAAGACCTTAATGATGAGCAGAGCCGAGCTCCAAGAGATTATTCAAGCTGACACGCTGACCTTTTTATTAGTCAGGCGTCTATTAGAGTTGAAGGAGTAGGGTAAACTACCCCTAGGAGTAAAGGAGTTACTGGATGAATATGTGGATTTATTTCCTAGAGCAGTTGCTAGAAGGATTACCACCGTTCAAAGGCATCGAGCATTGCATTGATTTAGTACCTGGTGTTGTCTTGCCAAATAAACCTACATGTCAGATGAGTCTTGAATAAGCTACCGAACTCTAATGGCAAGTCAATGAGCGACTGAAGAGAAGTTATATTAGGGAAAGTCTTAGCCTTTATGCTGGCCGACACTTTTAGTGCCAAAAAAGGATAGAACCTAGCGAATGTGTGTTAACAACTAAGCGATGAACAAGATAACGATAAAATGTAGGTATCCTATCCTTAGGTTAGAAGATACGTTAGATGAATTAAGTGGAGCTAAGATCTTCAACAAAATTGATCTGAAATCTGGCTACCATCAAATTCACACAAGGCTTGGAGATGAGTGAGAGACTACTTTCAAAACTCGACATAGACTCTATGAGTGGATGGTCATATCATTTGGCTTATTGAATGCTTAAGCACTTTCATAAGGCTAATGAACTATGTGTCAAGACATCTAATGGAGACGTATGTCGTAGTGTATTTTAACAACATCTTAGTGTATAGTACTAACATGACGAGTCACTGTGAACATCTTTGAGCCATACTAGATGACCTCTATACGGAGAGATTATTCAATAACCTTAAGAAATGTTACTTTTGCTAAGAGGAAGTAGTATTCTTGGACTATGTAGTAAGTGGAGAAGGCTTACAAGTAGATGACAAGAAGAACCGAGCAATCTTCGAGTGGCTGACTCCTACTACTTGTGTCGAAGTGAAAAGTTTCCATGGACTGACTTCCTTCTATAGAAGATTCATCAGGAATTTCAGTACCTTCGCTACACCGCTTACTAAACTAACAAATAAGAACACTAACTTTAGATGGGGAGAAAAAGAGGAGAGAAGTTTTGCTGAGATAAAGGAAAGGTTCACCTCTGCCCCTATACTAGTTCTACCTGACTTCGAGAAAATATTTGAGCTAGAATGTGACGCGTTAGGCATTGGGATAGGCATTATCCTAATGTAGGAAAGCCAACTAATCACCTACAACGGTAAGAAGCTCAAGGTGCCTCAATTAAACTATTCTGTATATGACAAAGAACTCTTAGTACTAATTTGAGTACTGCAAGTATGGCAGCATTATCTGTTGTTGGGAGAATTTATCATCTACATTGACCATGAGTCTTTAAGGTATCTCTGAAGTTAGACGAAGTTATTGAAGCAGCAAGTAAGGTAGGTCAAATTCCTTAAAGGGTATAATTTCGTAATAAAATTCAAATAAGGAAAAAGCAATATGGTTGCAGATGCTCTTTTAAGGAGGCATATACTCCTGAATGAACTATAGACTAGATTGTTTGGGTTTACGAACATTAAGGAGCAATACTCTGAAGATCCACACTTCAAACCCATATTTCCACGATGTGTCAATGGAAGATCAATAGACGAGTATCATGTAGAAGATGGATACATATTTCGAGGAGGAAAATTATGCATACGACCTGCTTTCTATAAGAGCTACTTATCAGGGAAGCCCACAATGAAGGACTCTTTAGACATTTTTAAGAGAGAAGAACATATGAACTATTGAATGAGGCGTAATGTACATCGAGTTATTAAAGGTTGTGCCATGGTGCAAACCGTAACCAAGAATAGACAAAGCCAACTACTGGGTAGGTCTAAGCTTACCAAAAGCTCGAAAGGAACAATGAGGAAAATACGTGAAAGAATAGCAATGAATAAAAGCTAAGTAAAACCCACGAACAACTCCAAAGGATATGACACACCAATGGAACTTTCAAGAACTCATGGTACAATTCGATATGATGTACAAATTGGTCTGGTGAGGTTACTCGCCACCTAACCTTGTTTAAGAGAAAAGATAAGAATGATACCAAGAATAAAACAACAAAGTATCCACAAAGGAAAAATGCTCAAGTGTATTAAATGATTATCCATCTCCTGTAGCTTACAAATACAAATAGTATTTATACCTAAGAATTTAAGACAACTTGCCTAAAAGGGAAAAGACAAAATGGGTGTTATCCTAAAGTAGTAATGTACAACAATACAAAAGGGTAAAAATAAATATTCACAAAAGTAATAATTAGTTGGGCGAATTCTGCACATGGTCCTGTATACATAGGAATACTGTATTGGTGAGGTTGTTAGAAAATGCGAACAAAGTAGTACGACCAGTTGGTTTGTCTAAGCAAGGACGACTTATATAGTCCGGAGTCTCTCTCTTAGTCATGGTGGCAAGGATAATGCCGAGTAAGTGGTCAGACATGAGGGAGGATTGAATGTTGTCTCGACCATCTGTTTCTCGACATTCTATCTACAAAAGATTAGCAGTCATTTGGCACGACTTAAGGAGTGACTCAACGAAGGAAGTATTTGGCCTCGACAAGAGTCAGCTGGAGTAGAAGAATTTGTTTCATCAAGCCTTCCAGTATTCGAGCTCAACTACGGGTCAAAGGACCAGTAGCTCAATTCCCATCATTCCCTCCAAATTGATTTGAATTCAGATGGTGTTCAGTTAGTTTTCCGTTAGGTTAATAGGGATTGAGGTCAGCAATATTGAAGGTGTCGAAAACCCCATAATCCTCTGGCAGCTCCAACCTATAGGTGTTGTCGTTGATCTTCTAGAGGATTCTGAAGGGTCCTTCAACCCATGCAAATAATTTGTTCTTCCTCTTACCCAAGAATCATTCCTTACTGAGGTACAGCCATACTAAGTCTCCTAGCTGGAATTGCTTAACCGTCCTACCCTTGGTCTTCTCTTGCATTCTTCTAGCAACTTGGTTGATATGCAAAGTGACCTTATTGTATATGTGCTAAGAAATTAACAATTAATAATACAGCGCTCAAATGAACACAGTAACTTGCTCAATTTCACACAAGCAAAACAGAGTATAATAGCACTTCGAAAATACACATCAACTCGAACAAAACCTCCATTCTAATACCAAGATAGTGTAAACCATGACCAAGAACAAATAAGGCCAGTCACTAGGTGAGTTCAAGCTTATAGAAAGCTCGAAAGGAGTAATAAGGAAAATGTGCAAAAGAACAGTGACAAATGAAAGCTAAGCAAAAGCCACGAACAACTCTAAAGGATATGACGTACCAATAAAAATTCCGAGGACTCACGGTACAATTCAATATAATGCATGAACTGGTTTGGTGAGGTTATTTGCCACTTAACCTTACTTAAGGGAAAGAATAAGAGTGATACCAATCGTAAAACACTAGAGATTTACATTAGGAAGGAAAAATGCTCAAGTATATTAAATGATTATCTGTCTCCTATGGCTTACAAATACAAAGGGTATTTATACCTAAGAATTTAAGGCAACTTACCTAAAAGGGAAAAGACAAAATGGGTGTTATCTTAAAGTAGTAGTGTACAACAATACAAAAGGGTAAAAATAAATATTCACAGAAGTAATAATTAGTGGGGCGGATTCTACACATGGTCTTGCACACGTAGGAATGCTATACTGGTGAGATCGTTAGAAGAAGTGAACAAAGCAATATAAGTAGCTGGTTTGTCCGAACAGGGACGGCTTATGTAGTCGAGGGTCTCTCTCTCAGTCATGGCAGTAAGGGTAATACCAAGTAAGTAGTTAGGTATGAGAGAGGATTGGCTATTGTCTCAGCCATCCATTTCTCAACATTCTATCTACAAGAGATTACCAATCATTTGGTACAGCTTAAGGAGTAACTCAACAAGGAAGTACTCGGCTTCGGTAAGAGTCAGCTGGAGTAGAAGAATTCGTCTCATCAAGCCTTCTAGTCATCAGCTCGACTGTAGGTCAAAGGGCCATGTGCAAGAGAGCTAAACACCGACCGAGTAAGGGAAAGCAATGTCTTTGCCTATTTTGATAAGACCATAGATTAAGTTGAGCATAGAATTTGTTCTCAGATTACCACGAACTACCCAACGTAAAGATTCTATGATGGTCGCCATAGATAAGTTCAGTAAGATGGCATACTTTGTCCCTTGCTTCGAAGATGCTTCAACTATTGCTTCTCTTTTGTTACACAAAATTGTTAGGTTGTACAGCGTATCAAGAAGTGTAATATCTAATAGAGATCTAAAGTTCTTAAGCCATTTCTAGAGAACTCAGTGGCAATAAATGGGGACTAAATTGTTATTTAGTACTTCCTGTCACCCCTAAATGAATAGCCAAACAGAGGTAGTCAATCGTACTTTAGAATCATCGCTCCAAGCTACAGTAGGCAAGTACTTGGCTGATTGTGATGTATGCTTACCAATAGTCAAGTTCACTTACAACCAAATAGTACATGACACCCCCAAGTAGAGCCCCTTTAAGTTATCTATGGTTTCAATCTCGAGTTGCCCCTCAATCACACCTCCATACCTAAGTCTGAGCAAGAAGACCCCAACGCGAGAGCCTGAGCATAGTCCCTTCAACATATCTACAACAAAGTTACTCAACATATTGACTAAGCCACCAAAAGAATCCGAGAGAAGGCCAAAGGTAGAACGGCTAGACAATTCCGGCCAAAGGTAAAATGACTGGACTTAATGTGGCTACACCTAAGCAAGGAAAGGTCTATAAGCAAGAAGAGAAATAAGCTATCTACAAGAGCTAAAGGACCTTTCAAAATCCTTCAAAAGATCAATGAAAACGCCTACAGGTTGGAGTTACTAAAAGATTATGGGGTTTCTAATACCTTTAACATTGCTAACCTTAGTCCATATCACCCTAATGGTAAGCTGATAGAAGACTACTCGGATTTGATCTCAAATCTAAATAAACCAAAGGGAATTATAAGAATCAAGTTATTAGGCCTTTAACCCATAGCCAAGCTCGAGGGCTAGAGGGAATGGTAAGGCAAATCTTCCTACTCCAACCAACTCCTACCAAAGCTAAATATCTCCGTCGCTTTGATACTAAGATGGTGCAGACTATAGCCAAGAACAGATAAGGCTGGCCGCAGGGATGGGTCTAAGCTTGCCGAAAGCTTGAAAGGAGTAATGGAGAATGGTACGAAAACCCATGAACAGCCCCAATGGATATGACGTACCAATGAAACTTCTGAGGACTTACTACACAATTCGATATGATGTACAAATCAATCCAGTAAGGCTACTCACCACCTAACCTTGCTTAAGGACTAGGATAAGAGTTATGCCGAGAGTAAATAGGCAGTGTTTACGCAGGGACGAAAGAACACTCAAAGTGTATTAATGATAATCAATCTAATGTTTACAACTACAAATACAAGGGGTATTTATACTCAAGAATTTAGGGCAACTTGCCTAAAATGGAAAAGACAAAAAATGGCATTTCCTAAGGAAGTAATGTACAGGATACAAAAAGGTTAAAATGAACATTCAAGGAAAATAATCATTGATTTAACGGATTCTACACATGATTCTATACACTTAGCAATGCCGTATTCATGATGTCGTATTGGTGATACCATTAGAAAATGCGAACAAAAAGTATGATCAGCTTACTTATCCTAGTAGGGATGGCTTAGTCAGTCCAGAGTCTCTCTATCTTGGTTTCTCGACAAGGGCGATGATGAGTCATTAGTTGGCTCGAGCATGAGAGAATAATCTACAATTCGACATACTATAAAGAAATGGGCAGTCATTCAGCTTGGCATAAAGAGTGACTCAGCAAAAAAATACTCGGCCTCAACAGGAGTCAGCTAGAGTTAAAGAATCCATCTTACCAGGCCTTCTAGTCTCTGAGCTCGGCTACAAGTTAAAGGCCCAATAGCTTGATTCCTATCAAAATTTGTGCCTTAAAATTTATAACTGGTACCTTACTCTTCCTTGGGATAACTTCCTATGGTTTAGTTTCAAATAACAAAAAACTACAAGTAAATTTAAGGGGAACAAACATGATGCATTCCTCTTATGGCATGGTTTTTGAAACATTTTCCAAGTAATCTACAATTAGATTTGCCTTTCATGGCGTAAAATACATGTAAACTTGTTGAAAAGCACTAAACCTTTCCCAACAAGCACAAAGAATATTGAAAGTAAAGTGTAGAACTTTCTCAATTAAAACAAGTAATTCAGCAACAATGTGAATAGTCTAATTAAATTTCTAGTAGAGGAACTTTTGATTTTGCACAAAGCAACAAGCTAAAATAGAGCCCCTATAATTTTTCTTGCAAATTGTCCATTTGGCCAAGTTTACATGTGAAACCAAGTATCCAATTTCCATATTCATCCTTATAACTTCGTTTGTAGTAACAATGTGAATAACAAATGTAACTGAAGCATATGTATTCAATTTAACCCAATTCTCCTAAAGAGGTTACCATGCCTGGCTCTACATAGGTATGTGGTTAATTCTTATCTTTCTAAAGACTAATAAAGACCAGAATTCATGAGCATAGTGTCTTGCTAGTCCATAAACTATTAAAATCCTACGAAGAAAATAGTCTATTGAAGATAATATCATTTTTATTGTGCTAGCATATCCATAGAAGAAAGCAAATATAAATCCATTAGATAGTTCCGGTTCATGTAGATTTTTCCTAGGATGCTTTGAGTTTTGTTGTAACCAAGCTACTATATCAATTTGTTTATTAAGTTAGAATCCTTACTCTTTCAAAACAACTAATACAGGAAGGCACAACAATAAAACATAAGATATATCTTCAACACTTATTCCACATCTTGGACATAAAATGTCAACACAACTTTAGGGAAACAAATTAGTTTTAACAAGTAAGGCCTTGCAACAAGCTTTCCATAGAAAAATATGGATTTAAAGGGAAGGTTGAATTTCCACAACCAAGCCAAATCATTAAATAAAGCTGTGGACTTCATGGAGGTAACACATAAAGACTCATATAATAAATAAGAGTTGTAAGCAGTCAAACTCATGATTTTGTAATTGCTAGGCTGATTTTCCAAAAGAATACAAGGCCTGAATTCTTTTTTTATTATCTCAAAGCTTATAACATTATCCTTCCATTTTTCAATACTTTCCCAAGCTTGGCATATAGATAAGAGTTCAATATGTTTATGAAGTGGTCCTTAAATCAAAGTGTGGGTTGATTTATTATTCAGCCATTTATTATCCTAAAAGCTAATAGTTCAATCGCTTCCTAAAGCTATTAGCCAATGTTATTTATTTAAGTGATATCCATTTACTAAACTTTACCAAACTGAGAATGATGAAGGGGCAAGCAAAAATTTTTCACCCTGTAAATAATTTCTGTATTTCTAGCAATAGAGGATGCTCTAAAGTGTGTTGCCTTAATAAAAGGTCCACACTCTTTTCATCTTAAAAACTTGATTTTTAAAGTATGGATTTATGAGTCAAAGGCCACTAAGATGTTTAGTAAGCATATTTGATCCCACGGAACCTAATGTCTTTTCGTTTTACCATCTTTATCATTCCATAAGAACTTCCTACATAAAGAATCTACCATATCAATCATAATTTTGAGAAGTTTGGTAACTTGCATATAATAAGTTGGGATGGATTGTAAAGTTGACTTAGCAAGGGTTGCTCTCCCCATTAGGCTTAGTAGTTTCCCCTTTTACCTTACTAGTTTATTGTGAATTCTTGATGATGTATCTTTAAAGTCAACAGGCTTGGGTTTATGCCCTCTATCTAAGGGAAAGCTAAGGCATATAGCAAGGCTATCCATTTTTTGAAACCAAGCAAGGAAGATATTTTGTTAATAGTGTTTTCTTTGGTATTTTTAGAGAAATAAATCATAGATATATGAAAGTTGACATTAAGACCAAACCATCTTCCAAAAGTATCAAAGGTTTTAGAATAGAGGTAGCTATTGGGGTTGGAGCTTCACCCTAAAGAACCATGTCATTCGCAAAGAGGATGTAAGATAATTGCAATAGGGAGCCTTGAAACTTGATTTATTTCCATTTACCTTTTGGCAACTTAATGATCTATTAACCTAGTAAATATTTCCATACCTATTATGAATAGACATGGGGAAATCGGGTCCCATTACCGAAGACCCCTTAAAGGTCAAAAAGATTCTAAACATGAACCATTCAAGATGACTTAGGTGGATACCATTAACAAACAGGAACTTAGTAGTTGTATCCATTTATGTGGGAAATTTAAGGCTTTAAGGACCGTTATGACGAAGTTCCACTTTATTTTATCAAAAACTTTTCAAGATCTATCTTAACGAGCATAAAGCCTTTCTTTCCTTTCTTTGATTTAAAGCTATTTAGTAATTCTTATATAAGTAATGTGTTATCCAAAGAAAACTATTTGGGATAAAACTCACTTGAGTGGGTTATAAGACGTCATTTAGCAATGGGCAGAGACAATAGATCAAGATTTTTATAATAATTTTATAAATTATATTGCATAGGCTAACTAGCATAAAATGGGAAAGTTAGGTTGCTCCTAAGTTCTTTGGGATAAGTGTGATAAGGGTTTCATTAATTGCTTCAAGTATAATCTAAGAAGCGAAAACTTAATGGACAATATCAAAGACTGAGTCACTGACTAATGACCAACAACATTTGCAAAATTTTACGTGAAACCCATCTTTGCCTAGAGTTTTTGAGGACCCAATAGAGTTTATGGATTATACTATTTCATTAGTGGAAATTGGTTGTTAGAGCATGATATTTTGATAAGTTGGGAGCCCCGCCTAAACCAAATAAATAGGCAAGAAAGAGATTGATATGGGTACATATTCCTTTAAGGTTTTATGAAGTGAATCAAAGTAATTATAAACATGTGCTTTAAGTTGGTCTAAATCAAGAATCTAGTTACCAACTAAATCTTTGAGCCCCCAATTATTGTTTAGCTCTTCTTACAAGTACAAGTCCATGTATTTAGTATTTTTATCCCCATCCTTGACCCATTTAACCATTGATTTCCACATCCATAAATATTCCTCTTGCTATAGGATTTCATTTAATTTAGATGAAGATGTTGTTGTTGTAAGACTAAAGAGTGGGAAGGGTGTTGAGTTAGTTGAAATTCTACTTTGTAGAGCTATTATAGTATTTGTTTCTTCTTTGTACTAATATGACTAGAAATGTTTTAATTCCAAATTCTTGAAGTTTTCTACAGGTTTGGGAGTGCATCAAGAAGATTGTTATGGCTTTCATTCCAAACCAAGGAGACTACATTATTAAAGGAAGGGTGACTCAGCTACATAGGTTGAAACCTAGAAGGGTGTTAACTAAGATCGAGGGCCCAACTAGGTTACGTTTGTAACAAGATGGGGCAATAGTCTGAAATGGATTTACGCAAATGCCTAACTAGAGCGTTAGGATAAAGGGATTAACAAGGGTATTTAACTTAACCCTTATCTAGTCTTGTTTGTATTAGAGAGGCAAAATTTTATCGGTTCGACTAGTTATAGTATGAGCCCAAAAATCTTAAATAGATGAGCCCATAAGATAACATATGAGATCGGTATGGCAAGGTTCTTGATTGGTTGAAAGTCCTTCCCTCTCCCTTTTCTAGCGGTTTTTTAAACTTATATTATCATTGAAATCACCTAATATACACTACAATTGGTCCTTTAAATTTAGGGAAAATTGCAAAAAACGTTTCCTAAACTTTGACTTAAATGTAGATTAACCTCCTGATTTTCAAAATGAAGTTTTTTACCTCCTAAATTTTCAAAATGAGGTTTTTAATCCCCTATAAATTGGCAAAACAATCCTGTAACTCTTAAACTTTGATTTTTGTATGTAAATACCCTCCTAAACTATAGGTGTTTTATGAGTGTTTTGGCGGTATTTATGTACTAAAATCAAAGTTTATAAAGTATTTACATACAAAAATCAAAGTTTAAGAAGTGTTTACATACTAAAACTAAAGTTTAAAGGGATTATGGGGCTTATTGTCCGATTTGTGAAAGTTTAGAAGGTCAAAAACCTCATTTTAAAAGTTCTGAAAATCAATTTACACTTAAGTTAAAGTTTAGGAGGTTTTTTTTTTGTGCAATTTCCCTTCTAAATTTATAGAGCATAATAATAAATTTTCACCAAGTAAACTACATAGAAAATACTTTTAATGGCCATAAACTGCAGTGAAAAACCATGTAGTGAATGGCCTAACTTGGACTAAGATATAGATTGTCTACGGTGATTAATGCACACAATGAGCATATAGGAGTCCTCCTTCCAAAGTAATAGCAAACCTCTTCTTCCCCCTTCTACTTTTGAGCAAATGACACCTTCATACAGTAGCAAGGCCACAAGCTTACAAGAAACTACTATTTCCATTTTAGTTTTAATAAGCAGCAACAAGTCTGATTGAAGATCGTGAACCATCTCTTTAATGGCATTGGTCTTACAAATGGAATTTGCCCCTTTAATATTCCAAGAAAGGACTTTGATTGTCCTAACAGAGATAGGCAAGATTTCAAATTCCATTAGTGTAGTAGTAACCCCATACTAAGTAATCTGTTGAGCGAGTTATAAGATAGCCTTTGCTTCAAGATGAAATTTGGGTGGCCTAACATTGTACGTCAATAAGGCCACTGAATCTTCTCTGCTACAATAGATTAGGGGATTATCACTCTTCTCCTCATCACTAGGGTTACTAAGGTGATCATAGGTATTACCTTGAAGTTCGGCCTCTGGAACAACATATGGATGGTAGTCATGCATGACATTTCCTATTAATCTACAATCGTATCCAAATGTGTCATGTTGTCTAGGACTGTAGTTGGGAATATCGATAAGTATTCTTTGATAGTCCCTAGTGTGGCTCTGTTCCTAAAGATCATTTGCCTATTCACTAATGTCACATGGATTCTAGTGTAGGAACTTGCTCTAATAAAGTTAAAACCTCATGCACATAAGTAAATTGGCAAAGCTCTATTAGGGATCATGGCTAACCATTCATGAATGTAGCATGGAGTATTCTAATTCATAGAGATAGCTATGGTAGCTTTAAGTCCCAATGGAATATTTTCAAGGAGATGGCAACATTCACTCGTCTATCTATGTTATGGTTTTTGCCTTGCTAGCTTTTTTAGGGAATTTTGCTTTCTAATGAGTATGTGGTGGTCTTTTAGGGGTTTGGTTGGGACTTAAACTAAATAGGTAGATTAAGGTTCCTTGATAAGGGTATGTGTGATGATTGTGGTGGTATTGTGGAATTAATTTGATTAAGGTTTTCATCTTTGGTTATGTTGCAACTAGAAACAGAGATTGGATTAGAGTTCTCTAATAAAGGAATAATATTGGGTAAATTAGGCTTGCAATTAGTCTTCTACTTGATCTCAGGTTATAATAAAGCAGGTCAGATTACATTTAAGGTTAGACGATATTTAGTTGGTTATCTCCTTAGCCGATCTAATGTCCAAGGTCCATATGTAGAATTAGTTTTTGTAGATGGTGAAATTAATAGAGTCAGTGACATGTCATCATTACTTTAGCGCGCCTTCAAATTATTAGTGGGTTTTTTTATTATTACTTACTCTAGAAGATGTGGCCATAAGTTTAGCTTCATTCATGGGGGGAAGATGCAAGCCCCTCTGATTTATCACTTTGTTTTCTCCATTCTCAAGGCCTTTCTTCCAAAGTAAACAATGCTCGAGTGTCTAATGCACCCATAAGTAAGACACAAATCATTAAAACCTTCATATTGAATTTTAAATTTTAAACCATCCAAAATAATTGTGTAGATTAACGGTTTAGAAAGATTAATTTATATAGAGAGTCTTACAAAACGACTCATTTCTGTATTTAGTGTATAAGCGTCAAATCTAAGTACTAGTTCAATCACTTCTCCAATTTTTGTTAACGTTAATGGGGAATAGTAATCCATGGGTAGCTCTGGGATACATATCCAAACAGTTGTAGAATTAAAGGTTACAATTGAGATCTGAAAGTTGGGCTCCAACAGCCTAATGGTAAGAAATTTACTAAATAGAAACCATGGACCATTTTTAATTACGTAATGAATGTCAATAAAGTCCTTAAAAAGTATGTTATAGTAGCCCGATCCAAGGCAAATGAGTGAAAAGTCACTAAAAGTTTCCCATAGATTTTTTAATTTTGACTAAAGGAGGAGATAGGAAACTATCCACCATATAGCTTGATAATTAATAATTGCTTCTAGGGTTTGTGTAGTGCAACTTTTTCACCTTTTGAAAACAAAATTGAAGTGGTTCCATTTCCTTAGTATGTTAGGTTACTTGATTGATCAGTTATTTATGTGGTCTCTAGGTTATGAGAGTCATCACATTGAGGTTCGTAATCTTTGTCCATACCATCCTTAGTTTCAAACAAGGTAAATTTTTATGCACAAGCTCTAAGGATAGTTGTTGGTGCAATATCTTAATAAGATTTTCTATGTTACAAGTGGTCAAGTTTCTTATATTTTTTTGTTTTCGAAAGGGAGTGCTTCTTCTGTTGAGTTTGTTGTTGATGCTTGGAGTCCAACTATTGCTATTGTGCAATGTGATCTTGAAACTATGAAGGAAGTTAAGGAAGATGTTCCATGTTATCAATATAAGGAGGATCTGATAGATTATTTTCTATATGGTCATGACAGTCATTGTATTTTAGTCGATGTTTCTTTTTGGTTAAGATTACAGAGAAGTTGGGATCATAGGAGTTTCAGGAGTTTAGGGAAGACACCATATAACTCAAATTTCTATGTTGGAGTTGTTGATTAGTAATTAAGTTATCTAAAAGGAACTTCCCCTCAATTGCTTCTTCTCTTGAATCTTGTTTGATTGAAGTATATCTATTTAACAGTGAGCAAATTAAATTAATTTGACCTCTTGTACTTTCATCACATCTATAAGAGTTTTCTATTATACCCCATCTTTCTAGTAAACATACTAGCTCTATACATCAATTGACATATACCTATACTTTTTAACTCGTTGTTTAACAAGACCCAACCTTTTCTCCTACTTCTCATTTCGCCGAAAAAACTCATAAATTTTATTTTGTTTCTAACATACCCTTCTTTTGTAGTGAAATTAACATTTTAGAATCCCTATGTCCTCTCTTCCTTTTGCCACTACAAAAAGAAAATGGCCATATCTCCTTTTTCCTTGCTTAAGTTATCTGCAACACTAAAACTTTAGTCTTTTTGTCCTCTTCATTTGAAGGCTAAAATAAAGATTTGATACCAATATACATAGTCTCCTCCCCTATGAAATGAAGATTAGTTACCGACTTATCAACTTAGATGCAAAAGTTCCTCAATGCTTTTATATAGTGATAGCCACTAATTTCAAACCATTAAAAAAAAAAAGAAGAAGAAGAAGTTTTATTCCATTAGCTATGGGCAATTAAAAATTTTTTACTGCTAATAAAAAAATGACAATTAAGTTTTGGAGCAAAATAATAATAATAATAATAATAATAATAATAATAAAGGAGAAAGCTTGGTAATATTATAATATCCTTTTTCCGCCTTTTCCTAATCACTAATACCTTAGAGATGTGAGACACACTTAAGAGCTGCCTCTTGCTTCAACTAGGTTTTCAAGGACTCACATCCTCTCTAACACAAATGATAATTCAGTTTTGTTGGTCCTTCGATTTTGTGATTTTTCTCCGATACTATTACCTAATTAATTGAAGGCCATTATAAAACCTTATGTATGAGTTTTGTTGATGAAACCCACCAACTATGCTGATTCTGCCTCTTAGGATGAAGACTTAACCAATCCTATCGTTGTGAAACATTCGTTGGAAATTATTGTAGACTAGTTGGAAGAGACCTTATGTAATTTAACTTTATAACATAAATATGTTTTCATATTTGTGGCAATTTATATTTTTTCTAGGTCTAGAAGGAAAAACGTCTTTTTTCTATTATGTAATTTATTTGTTTTGATGTGATTTCATGCATTTCTTTAATTATTTTTATTCATGATGAAGATTATGTAATTTATTTCGCACATGAAGTGTCTGATGAAATACCTTAGTAAAGTGAAGATGAATTTACAACACATTTCTAGTATGTCAAATGAATTTTTGACAAATGTTTTTGTTATGTCAAAGTTCTATATCATTTATAGCTAGCAAGAGCTCAAGTCCCTTTTGGTTCCAAATATATATTCAATGCTTCAAAACAAGTAAATTACCTTATGATTATAGAGTAGCAAAGGCATTCAGATGTGATAATTTTACATAAGTATTTGTTAAAAATATTACAATCAAAAGTATATGCTATTAATATACAATTGTTTATTCTTAAGTGATGGCTACATGAATTTGTTTTTGTTGTAGATTAAGAAAATGATCAAGGAAGTGACTCTTCAGAAGATGAGGTATAAACATTGCCTTCCTACTTAGTCTTTACATCACAAAATATGTGAAATTTATTTGGTACATTCTTCTACCCAATAACCATAGAACTAACCATTTTTTACTAAAGCAAAGGAAAGATAAAGAAAGAAAAATGGATTACAAAATTGTTTCTTAAATGGAGTTATGCTTTTTATGTTTGTTACATAGCATGATGTTACTCAAAAGGTGTTTTTGCCACTATCTTTTACCATATGCTACAAACCATTGACTTGGATGGTAAAATTGATCTAAAGATAAGAGCCATATCTTTTGAGATGTGTAGTTTTTACGTGGAACCTTTTGTAGCATGTCCTTCTTACTTATCTTTAATTAATTTTTTATATTTTATCATCAAGGAGTAGTTGAGTTCCTAGATCCTAATAAGGATATCAGAAGATGCAAAACTTCAATTGTCAAAATTGAGCTACATTTGGTTTATATATAAGAGGTAATGATTTTTATTTCCTTGATACTTACCACAACTGACAAGAGTTATGATGTTATAGAGACATAACTTACAGGTGATGGTGATAATGGTTGTATTGTTTTTTAGTAAGATATTGACCTGATGAGAAAAGTTTTCCAAATATAGCTCAACTTTAGGTTTCATGAATATTATTGGTGTAGTTTCTATCTTTAATTTTCCTATTAAGAGAGGCTTCTTGTACACACTTATCTTTGGTCAATGTATTACATTAGCAATACTATTGATAAAAATCAGAGACAATATAATTCCATCCAAGGTTTATACCATTTGCTAGATTGGAATTGCTCATAATTATTGAATATTGCATTTGTTTTGAAAATTTAGTCTTCTTGTGATATTAGTTCTGCATTTAGTCAAACTATATCATAATGAAAAATTTTGAGTTTTATATTTTTATGGTATGTGGTTTTATAGGAGTAGGTAAGTTACAATATTATCTATATTATTAAAACGAAAGAAGAGGATCTTTTGATGTCTTTTTGCAGTTCCTCAAAATACCGTTGAAATATATTGAAAATGACCATTAAAATATATAATATTAAAATCTAGTTTAATAATATGAAAGGACAAGTGAGTAATTTTTCCTGTTTCCTTTTAATCTCTCTCTCTTACTCTTAATAATATTCTTGATTTTCTCTCTCCATTTAATTTCTCTCTCATACTCTTTATAATAGTCCATTTTCTCTTCTTGCTGTCAAAACAACATTCAAACTTCTCTTTAGCTTGATTTCCTCCCCCCAAAAAGTATCTTAAATATCTCTTTTTACTTTATATTAAAATTAAAATATAGAACAAAAAGAGGGTTTTTTTGGCATCTTTTCCCTTTTTTCTCAAATTGCCCTTTTATAATATCAATATTTCATAAGTATTTATTCTATTATTGTTAAACCAACAACTTTTCATTCATCTCCACATCCCCATAAAAATTAAATTTGTTAGTTAAATTATCACTAAATCCTCAATATCATTTGACTTTATCCAAGTATTCCAATTAATCTCTAGAGGTTATTGTTATTGATATAGTTTCATATTATTTAGCACTCTCCCATTTAAAAATGACTGTTTCTTTCCACAATTCATAAGCATTTATCCTATAATTGACTCTCATAATTCCTCCATAAATTATTTCCCCAATTTACAAACAAAAATTGACAAAAACCTTTATCCATGATCAACATAGTATTACTAATGGTAATAAATACAATATGCAATATGTGTGATTGCTTAATAAATTGAAATATTGAAACTATTCATAATCAATATAAAAATTGCATTATAGTGTTGGTTTAAAAAATTACAAAATCTTCATGTTTAAATTTTTATTTTTTAAACTTTTTTTGTTTCAATATTTAAAAAAAAATATATTATTAAGATAGTTAAGAGAATTATCAAGGTTACTTTCCCTCTTATGAATTAGCATATGTAACATTACCTTCCTCATCTTTATTTTTATTATTCTATACATTTACTTAGATAAATCATTATTATGTTGTTTTCTTTAAAGCCAAATCTCTTTCCCTTTAATGTCTTGTGGCTCTTATTTTTTTAAATAGTTTATATATAATTTCTTTTTTTCTTAAATAATTGGTTATATTAATTTTTTTATACACATTACAAGTAGGTGACTACCAATTGTAAATGCTTTATATGTAAAAATTTTCTTATGTTTAAAAAAAAAAAGTATTAATCATAAGAGCTTTTGGCATAGCGCATGAATCTAGCCATAGTCATGAATTATAACACTGTCACTAAAGGAACCATTATTGTACATGCAAAGAGTTGCATTTGTGATCTCCATAAGGAGAGATGTAAAATAGGTCCAAGAACAATGAAGAAGATGAGGAGAGAGAAGGGTTGTCGTAAGGTTATGATGGCATGATCAAATTTGCGCATTGATGGGTTTCATATAAAAGTTAGTTTACAAATGCCCGCTTTAATTTCTTTGCACTCTCTCACATTGTCTTCGTTTCAATTTATTCAATGTTTTAGAAATAAGGATTAAAGGAGGGAAAAGAATAGGAATAATAAAAATATTATATTCGAAAATCCATATTTTCCTAATTATATCAACAAGATTATACAATTAAGTTAAAATAGTTTTAATGTATTTAAATGTTCTTAACCCATGTGACAAGTCAAAAAAAAAAAACAAAATACAATTTTGATAAAAAAAAATATTTGTCTATTTGCAAGTAAGTAAAAGATTAAGGATAAGCTTTTTGTAGATTTATATATCCAAAGTCATGTCTTAGTCAAGTTATTTTTTTTTTAAGTTAGATTTTCCATGATTAAAAATTGGAAATATTAGTTATGGAATAAAAAAATTAGAATTAGAAGTTTTACTGTTAGAAATTTGACAAAGGAAAAACAAGTTGAAGTTGTTGGTGTAAAATTTGAACCAATCAAATGATCCTAAGATGAGTTACATATATTTATTTGGCAATATGACTATTTACACTTTAACAAACCAAAGTTTAGGAGAAAAAAATAAAATAAAATATTAAAAATGTTGAATTTGAAAATTTAATACATATTTCTTCATCTTAATCCCTCTTCCACTAATATTTTTGTGGAGTACACCTCTTATGGATCGATTTAATCAATTTTTGGATTTTGAATTGGTATTTATGATAAAAGTTTTGATTAATATATGCTTCAACAAATATATTTAATGTTTAATAATGTAATTATAATCTTTCCTTTTTTTACCACGTACCAAAATTGATAGGTTATTTTTATCATTTTATTAATATGATCAAGTTTATGCAATCCATTATATAATTTTATGTTATAATAGCTATTATTAAGACGATTAAGTTTATAAAATTCACTCGATTTAAATTTTTTCTCACGTAGTATAGGTATACCTGGTGCTAATCTTTTTCTAAGCCAAATTGCTTCAAATGTGAAAGGTTAAAAAAAAAAGATTTAAAGATTGATTAGTTTCTTCGAGGAGGCTACAAAAGGTAAAGAAGGAAATGGATTTTATGCAACTATAGAATTTGAGAATCATTTTCCTTACAATGAAACTTCTGCAAATATTCCTAATATGCATAATTACCATTTCATATATGTTCAAGAATATATCTCTTTTAAATTGAAACATGAATACATTTGTAAATAATCGTATATTGGGTTTATAAGTTTGGAGCAATATGAATTAGTAGTTATAGGAATGCCCAGCTATTCTTGTCATTGATACAACTTAATGGAATCTAGTTTGACCTTTTGGTTCTTAAATTATGTGAAACTTTGTTATTTAAAAAATTAATCTTAACCGTACACAATAAGAGAAAGAGTTAATGTAATTCTTTTCCCTATTTGATAGGTAAGGATTGTTCCACATTTATTCTATTTTCCTAATGAATGGTAGTGCTTTATTTATTCTTGCATGAGATTTACATTGCAATATATTAGTTATGATTGAACAAACACATTTATGGTGGCTTTCATTTAAAAGTTTTTCTATTTCTTGTAATGTTGGGCAATTATGCTAATTAATTTGTATATGTATATGTTTATTATGTTAAGAAAAACAAAAGGTTGTCTTTGTTCAATCTAAAAGGTTTGCTAACTACTTGGTATAGCGCAGAGAAACTTTATGGTATATAGGATTCGTGTATTTAGGATTATGATAGCTTAAGATTCGTGTATTTAGAATTATGGAACCTAGGATTTCTTGTGACTATTAGATTAATTGATAATTTTCAATAAAATTTCTATCTTTTCTTGATTCAATTATGTTATTTAATTATTAATTGATATTTCTAGAGTATCAATATATGATATTATGCATGATAATTGAGAAATCACATGTATAATGAGATCTTGACATAATTGGAGAGAATTACATATATACTTAGAGATAACATATTTTTTTTTTCCAGAAAGTTGTTCTTTGTGTGGGAATTCATTATACATTAATGCGATTCTAAGTTATATTACTAAGCGAAGAGATTCCGGTAAATAATTTAGGATTAAGGTTAATAGGCTTGAGAAAAGTATTAACTTTAATTGTGAATCCCTCCGGTCAAAAATAATAGAAATTGAATTGGATATATTTTAAACAGTCACATGTTAAACACTAAGGGAAATAATTCCTAAATACGTTATTTGCATTCTTGAAGTCGTTCTTAGTTTTATCGCTTTCTAAATTGCTTAATCAAGTCTCATAACTAGTTTAGTTTGTCAATTTTAGTATTTTTAATTCACTCAATCCATCACAATTTTCCGGTTAGATAATAAAGCTAAGGTTAAAATTAGTATTTGAAGTCTCTGAGGGATCGACTTAGACTCACATCCACTATATTAAAACTGATAGGTGCACTTGCCTGATACCAGTATAACTATTATCATCATTAGGTTTTAGCCAGTAAAGATTTAGTTGAATTTGGGCTTCGCGTTATTCTATGAGTCTACAAGATAAAGAACTATGAGGAACGTTAAGGTGTTCTTAGGTGTAGTCACTTCGAACTTAAGTTAAATCGGTGTGTAAAGAGAGTGATAGTATTAGAATGTAAAGGATAAACTATAATGAGATAAGTATCAAGTAATTTATTATTGGATAATGATCTGGTATTTATAAATGAGTGGAGACACAATGCCAGACATGGTCTACAGATATAAGAGGTGGTTGTTGACTTCGTCTTTCAGCCTTATCTACGATCTTTTGGCAATGGGTGACCATAATAGTTGAGCAAGTTATGTTATGGGCTTGAGTTGAGCTGATACTGAAGGTGGGAAGACCAAATCCAAAGAAGTATAACTTAGGCTATGAGCTCAATAAAGTCCATACAGGCTTAGGGGCCTATATCCCAAAGGCCCTATCAACAACTATAATTGTTATTTTTCTTAGGTAACAAAACCTTACAATTTTTTTTTAATTGTGTAGATTTATCACGAAGATAGTACAACCTCATGATCCTTTTTGTATAAGTTCAACGTGATGTCTTGCCAGCAATGTCCTCTTCTCTTCGGTTATTCTTAATAATCTCTATTGTGTGGAATGCTAGTTTATAGTTGGGATTAGAAACTCATATCATTGTATTTATGTTACTTGGTTACTCGAAACTGTACCATGTTTTGCAATTCTATGTTGTCAGTGAAATCAATATACTTATTTCACTTTATTCCAACCTTGTTTCTTGGAAAAGTAATGTGCAATATATTAAATTGAACAAAGGAAAACGACACAATACTATAAGTTCTTTGATAGAAATCACCACAATAGTATAGGTCTTTTACCAATAAAACAAATGACAACATTGGATAATGGAAAACGATACAATAATACAAGTTCTTTGATAGAAATCTATATAATGGTACAGGTGTTTTGTAAATAAAACAAATGAGCATAGCTACTTGAACTTGAATTTAGCAACCAATTTGTATTTGGTAGTTAATAGCATGATTTTCAGCTACCGAATGTCTATATTTGCTACCATTTTATAATGTTTTTAACTACCAAAATTTAATAGCAAAAGATATGATTTTTTGTTTCCAAATTATAATTAATAGTTTGTACCCTTTGATAACTTCTCGGTTGCTACTAAATGGAAATTGGTAGCTAACAATTTTTAGCTTTTAGCTATCAATCATGGTGGTAGCTAAATGTTTGTACACTATAAACATTGCGTTCCACTTCTCATTTCACTAGAAAAACTCGAAAGCTCTCTTCTTTTTCTGACTCACCCTTCTTTCCTAGTGAAATCAATACTTTAGAAACCCTAAATCATGTTTCCCTTTTGCCACTACAAAGAGAAAGAAGAAAATGGCCATATCTCCTTTTTCCTTTCTTAAGTTTTCTACAACTCTAGAACCTTAATCCTTTTGTCCTCTTTGTACAAAAGGAAGATTTAATTCCAACGTACATAGTCTCCTCCTTTGTGAATCATCTTGTACATCTATATACTATAGACAATGGGTTCCACTTGCTTTTGGTAAAGAAAGTTTCAGAAATGAATCCTCTTCATTTATTTTTCTCAATTCCTCCCAGTTTACCTTCTTAAGATGTTGTTATGTGTAATCAACGATTAAAATTATAAAAAATATGATGATGTCATTATAATATTACATAATATTTCAAAAATCCAGACAATTTTAATCATTAATTTCTAAATTGAGAAAAATAGAGACAAGGGTAAATAGAGAGAATCCATATCCACATCTCTATTTCCACAATTATCATGATATAGTACACTTTTTTTTTCTTCGAGTACTTCTTAGCTTTACATGACTCCATGTCTTCTAAACATTCAACAAAGATTCCTTTTTTGCCTTAAAACTCTAAGACCTCAAACTAAACGCAAGATACTTAGTCACATGTTAAAGACATCTAGTAGACTTATATTGACTATAGCATAAAAAATAAGGCAAAGGAACCACTTTATAAGTGAACAAAATTTACCTTTTTTTGGAACGAAATTAGTCCCCATATGCCAAACAAATTATTTGACTTAAGGTGTTATTAGTAAGTTCAGAGGATATTTCTATTGTTCCATTGTAATTTGAAAAGAAAATGATGCTTTTGTGAATATTCATCTTTTCACGAGGATAAAATGAAGTAATATGCTGACTTCATCAAGTAAAACCCTAATCTTTCCAATGTCCATATCACCCAATTCACATGTTTGAAGGTAAGGTAAAGGTATAAGCTTCAATACTTCCTCCTCTTCCATCAAGAAACTTCGAATCTATATAAGGTTCCAAATATGCATCTTCTTGTTAATTAGTTCCTCCACTCTGGGAAAGATTTCAATTAGGGTTAGAAGAACTAGGCTTATAATTTGTAGATATAAAGATTCGATCAGAGTGGTTATGTACGTACTGCGTGAGTAGTGCACTATACACGGCTTCAAAAAAATGACGTGAGATTTTCACCTGAAAGGATGATTAGGTGAGAATAAGGCAGGGAGGAAGAATAGGCAATCTCAGTATCTCAAATGCACAAGTGACAGATAAGGCAACTGTCACGCCCAAAAAAGTGGAGTCACAACAGTCCTACCCCAAAAAAGTGAAGTTACAACAGTCCTACCGTATAAACCATTTTAAGATAGAAACTATCCTCACAATTGCTATCCCAAATCTAGTTCATACCAGGCGTACTCGACTCTACCCCTCTGAAACGATTTGATTCCTGTTTAATATAAACCTGTTAAGTAATTCTTTGAATTAATTTATAACTATAAACTTGTAATTTGACCTTTAAAAGAGTAGCAGTAAATCCCATAGGTACCTGTCATTTCACATATAAATCAAAATATTGAAACCTACCAAGCCCTTTGAGGAGTCTTGTATAATTTTCCTTAACAGATAAAAAATTAATACTAAGAACAATAACCAACCATTTCTTGTTGCATCTCACTCCCCGTCCCAGTTTGCTAGTATTCTGGTGCTAGGTAGGCACTTGTAATTCATTTAAGACCTGTAAAACAAACTATAAGGAAATGAGTGACAACTTGCTCAGTAAGTGGGGATGGAGACAGAAGTATGCATTCAGCACATCACAACTAGGGTTTTCAATCAAGTTGATTAGATGCAATGTATGTATAAGCAAATACCATCGTACGATGTTATCCGGTTCATCGTGAGATTAGAGAAATTTTGCTCGCTCTAATCCAGGTTGAGGAGATTAATGTCACACATTCACGAATTGAAACCAAACTGAAGCTTATACAATAGAGAACACCCTCCTCCCATGACCACTTGCGAACCACGGCCCCCAACCTTGCTGCGACCTCCTCTCCTGTCACTTAGTTCGACTAAGAGTGGGGAAATGACCATTTCAACTATCCTCATAGAAGGGAATTCATGTTTGGCCCAAGAATTCTAATCATTACCCCTAGTAAGTTACGATGCATATCAAATTAAATATTAAGCCAAGTTTGACTTAGTTCATCTTTTTAAGGTGATCGACTAAGCTCAAACAACTCAATAATAATATTCACAGAACAATCATATCATGGAGCTCAACTCTCATCACATCAAATCAAAACCCAACCATGAGCGTTGCATACGTACAAACAGCTAACTATAATCATAAGCCAATACATGCCAAAATCCCCAGATATTCTAAAATAATATCCCAAAATGCGATAAAGTATTGATCCCACTTACTTGTCTTGACACTCACTTCGAAAAACTCGTGTTGTCAATGGTCTGATCATTGGAAGGCCCTATATATACAAAACCTAAATTTGATTTTCGTAATGATTACAAAAACATTAGAGTCTTATCTAAAGCAACTACATATATATAAAGTATATTATCATTTTTATTATATAATAATAAATAGTTTTATAATATCGATCGAGTTAAGTTATTAAGTATTAATAATATACACAATTGTACTATTACATATAATCTATCATTCCTATTGTATCAAAACATACTTTTAGTCATCTAAATCACGTTTCAATTACCGTAGAGTTATAATAGTACGTAAATTAGTAATATTGTAAAGATATAGGTTATATTACCTAAGTTTAATCGATTTTAGTAAAAATAGTGTCGTTGGGCTCATGCAGACTTAATGATACGTGTTACAAGTCTTAATTTATAGAGATGATTTTTAACGGGTAATTCAAGTTTTTAACACAGTTATACATATCTAATCGAATATTATCATACTATACATAATTTATGTTATTAAACTATATTTTATCTAATTTGTTAATATTACCCATAATATAGGTATTATCTAACCCTAATACCTTTATAACGTATCCCAGTTATTAAAATATCATTAAATATTAAAAAATACTATTTTTATCCAATCTGACTAGTACACAAATAGATAGTTTTTATTCAACTATTTATCATATTTTAACCTATTATTACTAGAATTGGATATTAGTTCGTTATTTAAGCTATTTTACTATGTAAATTCCCCGAAAATTTCTATAACTCGAGTTACCAAATAATTCTTCAAAAATTTCTATAAACTCCTAAAAATACGTAGAATTCAGCTAATACTTGGTTTCAAGTTTTCGATCTGTCTCCTATATATTTAAAATTACAATTTTACCCCTAAATTACACTTAATTACCTAAACATGATTCTTTTTGTACAAAATTATTTTCAACCTATCCTAACATCACTATACTTCATTAGAAATTATTATAGGTCAATTTCACTGTTTAGTTACATAAATCCTATTTAGTTAACATTTTCAACCTAATTTCGAGCCATTTTTAGGCCAAAAAATACAATAAATATTAAAAATATTCAAATAAAAATTATAGCTACATAGAAATTATCCATATATCATAAGTATCTTATAAAAAAATTTTGAGCTAAAAACTATATCATTTAGTGCATTTATTTTGAATTTTGAATTTCAAATTTCAAATGAATAGTACATTTGTTAAGCAAGTATATTAAATATTCCTAATTTTGTTAAAATAAATTTATGAAATGAAATTACATCTAAAATAACCTAGAAATTAATTTTTTCATATTTTTCCTAATTAATTTAATAATTTTTCAAAAATAGAGAAAAACAAGGTAGAAACTTGGAAACCTAAGTTCATCGGAGCTCCGACCACCATTGGCTAGAGAGGGATTGTCAACTGGCTTAGTTGATGGTGGCTCTACTAAGTGTCGGCGAGGCTTCACGTCAGGTCATCGGATGGTTGAGGAACTGTCCAAGCTCAGTCCTTACTCTATTTTTGTTCCAATTTTTTCTATTTTCCTTTGATTTTTTCTAATTTTTCCTTTCTGTAATTTGGGTTCCTAAACGTACATTTGTTGTAGGGGAGTCTTATTTATAGTAGTTAAGGTCGGTTGGATGTTTTTCTTAATTATTAAGTAATTTATTTTAATATTTTTCTTGAAAAACAAAAAGTATGAGGTGGCAAATTATTGATGATTCACTTTTAAGTCATCATTTCCAGCTGTTATTGAAGTGTCACATGGATTCCAAGTGTTTACACATCATTTGGATAAGTTTAGGTAAATTTTAGTAATATTTGAATAATTTAAGTATATTTAATTATTATATTAATAGACGTGTATATATACATTATATATGTAACACACGTAATAAGTGATTATATGCATATAACCATGTTTCTAACATGTCTTTTATTTTTAAGATATTTTTTCTATTTAATTTTTTTACAAATTTAATACTTATTATGTATAATTATATAATTTTAGGTTAATTTACAAGTATATTTACTATATATACCAGATATACTCATAAAAATACGTGTATACTCATTAGTATATTATGTTATATTATTTTCTTTTATTGGCTAATTAACTTATTTCTAAGTCATCGTCGCATTTCGAGCTCGGTTTTAAAGGTTTTAATCATTTTTACACTATATTAAGTAATCATATTTCTAGGGGCAAAATCAGGATTTTGGGTAATTATTTTAAAAATCCAACTTCACCAAATTACTTTAACTAACTTTTTTATCTTAGTCATAGAGTTTAAATTCAATTGAATAACTTTTCTCGAAAGCCCTAAATTTAGGTACGGTTGCCTTAAACTCAACTTTAGGATCTCATATGAAGTGAATTCTCATTATCTTGATTATATTCTTGATATTTTATTATATTTTTTACTTCCACGTATACAAGGATTCCTCAATTAAGGTTATCGATCCTAATCGTATAAGGATAGGGTTTTGTCATAATACTCAGATGTTCATGTCTTGATTGCTAATTTATGGAATATTACAGTAGTCTTAAGAGACCTCAATCACAGACCTTGTAGCTTGAGCAAATAAAGTCAATTCTTTGCCTGAACGCTTTTTAATCTAAGAGAGCAGAGTTTTCATAATAGAACACGTTTTTCCAATCTCTCTCCAAGAGTTCCTTATGATAAGGAAATACCAGGGATTTATAGGCTCTTAAGTATAATAGCATCCATCAAATCATCTAGGTGATCAACGGATGAGGCAAAACTTGCTCGATTCATGGTTATCCAGAATGAGCTAGCTAATGAGCCCAAAGTCAGTATCATTCCTTATAAGTACATGAGCTTGCCTAAGAAAAGTTGGAGGTGGATGGGCCAATCCAACGACCCCTGTTCCAAACCCACCAAGCTAAATCTCCCCAAATCATCCCAAAATAAATTGGACTCCTTAAGCCCTGTCACCTGGCCTAAAGAATCAAGCTTAAATAAATAATTGACTTATCTCAATAACTAATATAACAATTTTTAGCTCTCTACATAATTTAACAATAAAGGAATTTATCTGTTAGTCAAAACTATAACTTTTATCCCTAACCTAATTCTCTATAGTACTCCCTTAAACAACAATCTTTTACTTTTTAAGGAAGTTATTCTAACCTCATAAATATCTACTTCCATAGCCTATATCCCTAAAATCATTAGCAGGATAATAAAGACCCTTCAAGAATCTTACCCATAGTGCATACAGAATTGACTTAATTCATAAGAGTTAAATTTTTTTGTCACTTTGGTGTACTTTGCTCTCCCTGTTCTTCTAGCGCCACCAAAACTTAGAAATTAGTGCATTTACATTACCACTCTACTTAATAAGAATCTAAAACGACATAAAGTAAGTGTTGATAGCTATCATAATTGATTTCATTAATGTTTCCCACTCCTACTTCACGCATAGGAGACTATTTCCATTGAGTTGGTTTCTTGCTTATGTTTCAATCTCTTGCTTAAACACAAAAGGAGTATTCTTACTTGAAAATTTTTTAAAATAATAATAAATAAATAAAATAAAAAAACTTTTGAAAATTTACTTCCTAACTTAATACCATTAATACTTCACAATCGATTCCTTTAGCACATCTACTTCCATAGATTTGGCTTGTATGGAAAAGAGCCATCTACAAAAATAAATAAATAAATGAAAATGGCTAGGGTGAGTGCTCTTAATAATGATTCCAAATAATTTACCACCAATATGAACAAATAGAAGGATAATTAGCTATTTTATCTAAGCCTCTATTTGCTTTAACATTTCCAACCACTTTACCATTAACCATGATATTAAAATGTACAATAAGAACACATTTCATTACCCGTTTTATCCATACTTCAAAAATTCCAGCTTTTCTTAACACCTCTTGTGAAAAATCTCATTCTATCTTATCATGTCTTTTAAAGCACAAAACAATTTCTTCTCTTTCTTTTAGCCTCCAACAAAACGATATATTTCATGTGCAATTATCATAAATCATTTTTCTTCGAGCTTGATACTTTTGACGACCATGTTATCAATGTAAACTTCTATGCTTCATCCGATCTGGTCTTTGAACATCTTGATTATAAGCCTTTAGTAAGTAACCTCAGCATTTTTACACCAAATGACATGACTTTGAAACAATAGGTACCAAGGTCAGCGAAAAAAGATGTATAGACTTAATTGGACTTATACATGGGTCACGATCCGTATTTTAGAGTGATGAGGGGGTGTTTAAGTTAGGGCTTAATATGAAGCGAATGGCGTTAGCCGGTGGTTTGTTCATGGGGTTAAGTAGTCTCTCAAGGCGGGGTTAGCCACTTGTAAGAAAACTGGTTGGGAACTGATGCTGCTCTCTTGATGATGGCTATAACAGGCCGAAACCAATTGAGAAGTTGGGCGTCCCCTATCATAAGGAGGACAATGACAATGCCAGTCGACAATCTTAAAGCTAAAACGTCTTAGGACAATCCTGGGAAGACAAGAAGGGAAAGGCTGGCTCGCCCTTCATAATAAAAAATAATACATAAGGCAAAGGAGGGTCGAGCACCGCATAAGCACTTATGGAGGGGGTTAACCTCCCGTCCTGTGAGAAGTGATATTAAAGCTAAAAGCTCCAGCCTAGTAAAGCCACTTAAATGCTACCTAGTGTACCATATGGAAAAGGGTAGTTCTTGTTGACAACTAGACTCATGTGGATGAAGCTCAAGAGGGAATGGCTACCAAGTAGAGGGCATCGTTGCCAGAAGGAGTAGTTGTACCGTAAATAACATTGTAACAAAAGTCTGCCTAAAACTTAAGAAAAAGTAAAAATGTACTTCAAAGGGTAGACCTTATCATTGGGCTACTCAACAAGAGGCAATCTCAGAGGATAAGAGGAGAGGGCGAGGGCGAAGGCAAGGGTAGGGGAATGCCTATGGAAGCCTTAGAGCCCTAGTAGAGATGATCTTGGTGTAGAGTTAAGCAATGAAAAAATAGGGTCGATGATCTCAAGGGGAAGGGTAGTAGCGAAGAGTTGACCCCATGATGAAGGCATCATAAATTTAGGTGAGGGAGAATGTCACGGTCCGTATTTTAGAGTGACGAGGAGCTGTTCAACTTGAGGCTTAATATGAAGCGAGTAGCGTCAGCTGGCGGTTTGTTTGTAAGGTTAGGTAGTCTTTTAAGGCGAGG
Organism: Lumnitzera racemosa; assembly: GCA_024138005.1. Taxonomy (NCBI): domain Eukaryota; kingdom Viridiplantae; phylum Streptophyta; class Magnoliopsida; order Myrtales; family Combretaceae; genus Lumnitzera; species Lumnitzera racemosa. Next base: position 66,168,461 of record JAMXBC010000011.1, read on the forward strand.
TTGGCCACCCATGAGCAAACTGGTAAGGAATTGATGCCGCTCTTTTGATGATGGCTATGGTGGGCCAAAACCAATTGAGAAGTTGAACATCCCCTATCATAAGGAGGACGATGACAATGCCAGTTGGCAATCCTAAAGGTAAGGGGTCTTAAAATAGTCTTGGGAAGACAGGAAGGGAAAGGCTGGCTTGCCCTCCGCAATCAAAGATTATACATTAAGTAAAGAAGGGTCGAGCATCGCACAGGCACTTATGAAGAGGGTTAACCTCTCGTCCCACGACAAGCGGTATCGGAGTTAAAAGTTCCAGCCTAGTAAAGCGACCTAAATGCTACCTAATGTGCTATATGGAAAAGGATAGTTCTTGTTGATAACTGGGTTCGTGTAAATGAAACTCAAGAGGGAGCGACCACCAGGTATAGGGCATAATTACTAAAAGGAGTAGTTGTGTCGTGAACAGCATTGTAACAAGAGTCTGCCCAAAACTTAAGGAAGTAAAAATGTACTTCAAAGGGTAAACCTTATCGTTGGGGCACTCAATAAGAGACGATCCCAAAGGACAAAAGGAAAGAGTGAAGGCAAGGGCGAAGGCAAGGGAATGCCTATGGAAGCCTTGGAGCCCTGGCAGAGATGATCTTGGTGTAAAGTTAGGTAATGGAAGAATAGGGTTGGTGATCTTAAGGGGAAAGGTAGTGGTAAAGAGTTTGCCCCACGACGAGGGCGTCGTGGATTTAAGTAAGGGAGAATGTCACAGTCCGTGTTTTGGAGTAACGAAGGGGTATTCAACTTGGGGCTTAATATGAAGCAAGTAACGTTAGCTAGCGGTTTGTTCATGAGATTGGGTAATCTCTCAAGGCAAGGTTGGCCAATCATGAGAAAATTAGTTAGGAGCTAATGCTGCTCTCCTAATGATGGCCATGGCAAGCCAAAACTAGTTAAGAAGTTAAACATCCCCTATCATAAGGAAGACGATAACAGTGTCAGTCTACAATCCTAAAGCTAAAGGGTCTTAGAACAGTCTTAGGAAGACAGAAAAGAAAAGACTAGCTCGCCCTCCATAATCAGAGATAATACATGAGGCAAAGGAGGGCCAGGCGCCGTACAGGCACTTATGGAAAGGGTTAACCTCCCATCCCGTAACACATGCGGTTTAGTTATAGCCAAAGAGAGCATCCATAAAGCTTAATAAGGCGTGACCAGAGATCTATTTGTCGAGCTAATTGATGCATGGGAGTGGGAAACAATCTTTTAGGCATGTTTTGTTGAGGTTAGTGAAGTCAATACACATGCATCGGTTGCTATTGGCTTTTTTAACAAAGATACAGTTAACCAACCATGTAGGGTACCCCTATTCATGTATAAAGTCAATGATAACAAGTTTTTGGACTTTCATCTCTATTGCTACTTATCACTGAAAGGCAGAGTATCTTCTCTTTTGCTTGACAAACTTTACTTCGAGGTTAATATTTAGTTTATAAGTGATGATGTTAAGGGAGATTCCTAGCCTGTCCAATAAGGACCATATAAAAATGTCAGTATTACTTCAAAAAACTCGATGAGCTATGTTTTAAGATTAGGTGGTAATAATATCACGATCTTAGTAACATTGCCAAACTAGATAACCTCGGTTTCTTCAGCGTATTCTCCCCATGTTTCCACAATCTTAGGAGCATAAGGTCTAGTCCCAATGATATTTACAATCTCCCACTTTATAGGGCTTAAATGTAATAATTACGAACTAGTTTCTTATTGCCTTTGCATATGCTAATGCTCGTTGGGGTCAGGAACTTGGCAACTAGATAGGTAATGCTGATAAACACTTTTAAAGCATTCAATGTGAGTCAACCTAGAATGGCATTGTGTGATGAGTGGCAATAGGCGATAGGGAAGTTGACCATTGTGACTGCAATGTGTTTCCCATTGCTAAGCTGCATAGGCAAGGTAATGATGCCCATGATTTACATTGATTAGTTGTTAAAACTGAAAAGTAGTTACTCATAGGGCTTCAACTTAACAAAGACCCTGTCCTTCATTTATTTGTAAGTAGGTCTAGAAACAATGTCTTTTGAGTTATCAATGTAAACTAGGATTCAGGCAACACTGAGGCCTACGATCTTCGCTTCTATGACCAAAAGGTCATCATAAAGGTGTTGAATACCTTAGAGATCTTCCTTTAAGAATGTGATAGAGGTGCCACGCAATGGCTTTTTATTCTGGATGTTAGGGATATCGAGATATTTCTTATATCAAGTGTAGTCTTTCATTTTGGAGTGTAAATGTCTACCCACCACCGACCTACCCACAATGATATTAACTCAACAATTCAATAATGGGTTAGGCGACATAAGCCTGGTTTTCTTTGTTTCGGGGGTTGTCCTTGGCCTGGTAAAGTACCGTCTGTCATCCGTCTTTGTGGTAACTGGTTATCACTGAAATAGGGTGCTAACCTAAATTTGACAAAGTATTCACCTAAGTAACCCCTATTGAGTATCCCTTTAAGGGCATTCTTAAGGCTACCATGCTCGTCGATAGTATAACCAACATCATTGTAGAAGTCATAAAATTTCTTAGCATTTCTCTTTATGGTTCCCTTTTGTCGAAGTCAACTAGTCTAGGATACCTAAGTTTTGAATCTCTAGGAGAATCTATCCCTATGGCTTAGTTAATGGTGTGATACAGCGAATTTGGGGATGATGCAGTTCTAATCCTTACCTCAAGTATCCTTATCCTTAAAAGAACTAGGTTTAGAGCTTAGCGAAGGCCCCAAGCGATCCTTAGCCAAGGGTTAATCCTTATCTTTCTTCCACTCCTCAACTTTCGAGCTCGAGGAAGGTACAAGCCTTAATGTTGCCTTCCATGATGATATACGAGGCAACCTTTTAGTGGAATTTTGCTATAAAGCTTGGCCACTTTCTAGCCAACTTAAGGAAGAGGGCATGGTCTTAACATGTGCCTTATATGGTCTTGTTAAGTACAATGCTTAGGTCGAGATTTGGAATTTCAAGCTAAACCATCGTAAAGCGATGAATGTAGTCTTTAAGGAACTCATTGGGCCCTTACTTAATGTTTTTGAGACTCATGATATCATTAGTGGGCATTTGTTAGCAAGGAAGTGGCAATGGAATTGGTCGATAAGGTAGCTAGTCGAATCAAGAAATTAAGCCATCTTAATGGTTGTACCATGTCAGAGTGGCCTTTTTTAGTGTATCCAAAAAGGCTTTGCACATGATTGCTTTGGTACAACCTTGAAGATCCATATAGGAGCAAAAGTAAGCAAGGTGTAAGGTTTGGTTGATGGTTCCATCACAGGAATCTAAGGTCACAATACGAACATGATGAGGTAGTGTTTCTTCTTCAATATATCCAATGAACAATGAATGACCTAGGATGACTATTCCGATAACTTATGTTCGTACGAAACTCGATGATCGGTAAGTTTCTTGATGACCTAATTGAGGTCATTGGGGTTTACATTGAGTGTAATGTCATGTGAGTAGGCCTCTGAATGCTTTATCATATCATTTGCAGGGTGATCAATGTTGTTTCCTAAGGCCACAAAGGCTTTGTTACCCCATGGAACATCAATTTGTAGTTAGGCATCATCCCAAAGTGATTGTAACAAGGCAGGGTTAGCCACCTACTCGATTGAGAGGGCAAAAGCCCATGGCCTATCCTTTTCTAAACTATCAAGGTATGTGAGTAAACCCCATAAGCAATTGCTCAACCACAACAAGGCAATAACCATCATCCTGAGGCTTCACCAGAGGTAAGTATAGGTTGTTCAATGACTACACTAGAGGGTGCGTTTCTTGAGTACCATTTAAAGCAATCGGTAGTAAAGCAAGATCAACCACTTGCTTATTTTTAGAGTTGCAAATATTGTTAACCAACAGTGAGTGGTTTCAAGGGTCATGTTTAGGATTTTTATGAATGGTTTCAATATGTCAATCCCATGATCGATGCTAAATGTTAATGGTGATTTTTTCATCTAGCTTAATACTGAGATTCCTCAAGCCTACAAAATAGTAAAGCCATCAAAATGGGGTTGGAGTTTTCTTCAATACGACAATTTCAATAGTTAAATTAGTCACGAACTATTTAGATATTAAAAGAAGTCTATAAGGTAGTCTCGGTGTATAATAACCTCCTAATGTAAGTACGGGAGCATTGCTTTTTATACTTGTAGCATGCAAGGTCTCAATTGGATTGGGCAAGGTATTGGGCTTAGCAGATTGCAAAACGTGATATGATATGTATTTTTGTCTATGGTTGTTCTTTCACATTTAATTCACTCTTTACCTTGATATGATGTGTACCTCTGTCCTCACAAGGATTGAACAGTTATTTGCTCTTGATTGCGATGATGATTACCTTGTCATTTATACAACCGCAAAAGCTCCATGTGCCTCATATTTATAGGGAAAAAAAATGGCGGTTGTACAACCACCTGAATGACGAGGTTTTCATTTTTTTTTTTTTTATTCATTTCTTTTCCCATAACTGATTATGTTGGTGGGTCCCGCATAAGTGGCCCACACACAACATTTACATATCGGAATATCAAAATTTGTGACAACTGTACAAGCCTAATATTACTGTGGTCAGTAAGGATACATTTACAACTTCTTCACCTGTAGAGTGTAGTAATCACTACGTCGGAAAGCCATAGCCATTTGGCATAAAATGGTTTACATTTAAGGGGAAAAAAGAAAAAGAAAAGGAACAACGGCTCCATATGCACGTCCATTGTAACCTTGGAAACAGTCTTTGCTGGATTAGCAGGCAAGGTCTTCAAAGTACTTTGAAGGAATAGAAGGCGGGCAGCACTTCTTAGCTACAAATTTGAACTGATTGGAAAAAAGAAAAAGACGAAAGAAGAGTCATTTAATTTTCGATTCTCCTACCAAATCATGGGCAAAATGCTATAACTAAGCTCATATAGTTATTCACAATCGACTTCAGTTCTATATTCAACTTCTTTTTTTAAGGGGGGAAAAAAGGCTATCTAAAAGGTGTGATAAACAATGCTATTCGATTTCATCTAGACGCACTGCATCAATCACAGAACTCAATTAACAAAGTTCCCCAATCACTCAAACTAGAACCTACTCTTGTCCGATCCTGCATATTGACTAGACTTCAGTTTTCACCTCCTTAGGAGAAGTACCTAATCGCGTGCATCATACACCTTAAGATATCTGAAACTAGTAGAGCAGCTACATTTAGAAGAACATGTTTTGCCTGGTTTTAAGAGGAACGTCGTACCTTACACTGACTGTACTTCTGTCTGACTGCTGGCAAATTTAAACTAATTCCCTTCCTGCATAAACGGTGTAATGCCTTCACGCAATCACGTAAATCAAAAGGCTGATAAAGCGTACAATTCTTAAGGGAGTAATTCTGCATGAGATAGGGGAAAAAGTTAAATAATCCATCAGAGCTCAGAAGACAGAGAACAAGTTGAACAGGCCACATTTCTCTTGCATACCCATGGTCTCTTGGAAGGGGCAATCATGAATTTGGCCAAGAAAATAGAAGAAGCAGCTATTTCTGAGGGAAAATAGCGAAGCATGTTGTAATCTAGGAGTGATAACTCTGTAAGGTAGTTGGCAAGGCACTCCAACTGATCGGGAAGATCCTAAACAAATGAACTCGAAAAGAATTATTATAAAAGGCAAGGCTTCAATTAAGACCATAAACTGAAAATAAGTATCCAATGTATCTCAGGAGAGAAAAAGCGAGAAGGCATTGCACATGGAACATGGAAGTGGTTTCTCTAAGAACAGCTGCCAATGAAACACATTTTTAGAAATAGGGGATACCTTGCTCCTCCCTCCAGCAGCCTGAATGAAAAGCCTAGAATATTTAAATTAAAAATAAATAAATAAATAACGTCATCAGCAATTAGACCTTTCACATGAAGTCTGCTATTCGGTCAATTTTTGAGAGGAAACTCCTGATTCTTACCTCAGGAAACATTTAGCTGTTGGTGCTGACATTTCAAACTTCAGGTATCGCAGTATGGCAGATTCCATCCTCAAAACCTGTGACAATCACATTGCTTGAAATTTAATTACTAATGTGACAGAAGAACTCCGAGAGCTAATCAGGTGATGTAGAAGAACGCACCTCCTGTTTGGAGTATGTATTGTCAGTTATGTAGCAGAATTCTTCCACCTGTGGAGCATCTACCTCTTCATATTTACTAGTAACATATACATAGCTATATTAAGGATGGTTGATAAGGTAAAGAGAAGATAAAGCAATTAGAAGAAAGCCCTCCAGAGAAAAGATACCCAGATAGGAATTTTGAAACGGAATCTTACGCAGCAATCATCATGCAGGTTACTCCAAGCAGCTGCAACTGTTCCCTTTTTATCTCATTACCAGAAAGATAGCGGTCAACATAGTTAACAGCCAGAAACAGGGTTTCAGCAACAAGCCTGAAATCTTCCGAGACCTAGATTCCAAAGTTATGTAAAGAGATAAAGAAGCCAACAAAAGAACTGAGTGCTTAGAGAAAAGGGATTAAATATTGGAAATTCTAGATGCTCAAAATTCATCACACTCAACATAAGCATGGTTTTGCTGTAAAATCAAATCAATTACAGTGGGATAAGAAAGACAACAAAGTGAAAAATTTTCTCGCCACAAAAACTCAAACCTCATGAAATATCAACTGACATACTTTACCTCCACAAGCCAGTCAATTAGAATAGCGCGCATGCTAGCATTGATGTCTTTCTGTACTTTATGCATGAAACAGATAGATGGGCTTTTCTTCACCTAAGATAAAGCAAATGAATGGACAGGGTGTGTAAGTCTGAAAAGGCAGATGTACAATGAATACAATGAACAATAATTACTGTAAGTTAACAAATCTTCCAGAAAATTTGAAAAAAGAAAAACATTTGTAAAACCACGAACTTCTTTTCCTATATTGTCAATTCTAGTTGAGCACACGAGTTGAGATTAGAAAATAGCTTGACAAACTTATGATTGATTAGCAATGCCAATTAATCACATTCTCGTTCATGCCACATCAACGATCTTCACAGCCCAACATGATATGACATGAAATACCCCAGAACCAAGGACATGTAGTAAATAAGCTAATACGATAGAGATTTGTATTAATAAAACAAAATGGAAATAATTATGCATGGATACACAAACCCAAAATATATAACAATAATGCCTACTGAATTGAGAAAAAGAATCAAAATAAAAAATAATGATTTTAGTTAACTATATGAATGAAGTGAATTTGCATTGGCATGAAAAAGAAATCTAAAAGTGATAGGATAAAGGTTATGGAAGAGCAACTACAAGTAACCACTTTGTTTGATTGTTGGTCGTCTATGCTGAATATGGTTAACAAACCTAAAATACATTTGTTTTTAACAATTTAATGTTGTCTGTTGTTTATGTTTGTGTTAAGGTCGTCACCAACTGGATAGCCAAGTCATGGACTTCCTGCTCTTTGCCAATTGAGGGTCAGGCATTCAAAATGAGGTAGCTAATAGTCTAGGTGATGAAGCGATATGAGAAAGTCAGGTGAGTTGCCGATATGCTAACTAATCTGATACAGGTCGGACCTTCTATAAAGAAGTTGTCACAAGTTATAGTAGTGGAATGGGACACTACCGTGCAGTACTACTGTAGATTGATTGACCAGTGGCTTATACAAGTAATAAAACCAGTATGAGACTATTTGGTCTTGAATCTTGAGTCCTAGAATCTATGAATTATATTGGTTTTGGTTCTTAGATCTTTTAATTCGCCCTTAGGATGCTATGCTGTTTGTATACGTTGTAAGACACAAAGTCTTGCATGCCCTTAAAAGGTGATAAGGATACGTGGTGAACTAATTATGACCTTTGGGTTTGGGGTGTAGCACAACATGTCACAAATCACTTTTTGCTAATTAGCAAGGGTTGAAATCAAAGCTACAGATAACTTGACATTATTAGAAAGAGGATACATCAGCAAATATTCCATCTCACATTACACATCTAGGGAAGCAAGAAAGTGGGACATCAAACTTCTATAGGATGGGCGGATAGCATAATGGACTAATATCCAGGAAAGACTTCATATACAATAACATACAAATCCACCCTAGAAGAAAGAATCACTAAAAAATGAAACTAACTATTTTCCCTCTCAAAGTTTTCAAGATGCTCTTTCATAGCAAGTAAATTGGGATGAAGGCAAAAAAGTGTCTATACTTTCAGCTTTTGGTAATTTCATATCTAAACTTACATTTTTTACAATTTAGTCCTTGTTTTCTCAATTTAGTCTCAGTTTGGTATCTCCATTAACGGAAAAGTTAATAAACTTTTCCTTTTTTTTTTTGCATTTTACTATTTATACTTTTAGCTTTGATTGCATTTTGGTATTTGTACTTTAGTTTTGATGCATTTAATTGTTTAATCACATGTTAATTTATAAAAAATTAATTCAAACATTTTCTTGATTTATGAATTATTTTGAAAATTAAAAACAAATATTTTTGTGCAAGTGCTTCCACCATGCATTCCGTTTGCATGCAATGTCCAGTTATTGTGAATTTTCTACCTCGTCGCAAGTCGCATGTCAAACATGCGACAAAACCACCCTTACAATGCTAGCAACAGTCCAATGAGTCATACATGCACGAGCCACAAAGGTTAGAAACTCTCTTAAATCTCATGAGGCTCTGTCGCATCTTGAATTTTGGTACGTGGCACTACAAGACTTCAAATGCAGGTATGTTCAACAATGTACCTCATACGTTGGTTATTAATAGGTACTAGTAGATGATGGTGTTTCCATACCCACGTCTCAAATAGGTGACATCAATATCCACACCATAGTTTATTCAATACACGTAAAAATGTTCTGCACGATCCTTCTCTCACAAAATTACGTACTCGTTGTCATTGAACCATGTGATAATAAACCATGCACCGTTGGTTTTGGCAACTCCTTTTCTGTCAAGAAACGATGATGGCAAGATCCTCCAACAACACACTAGGCATCCTCTCTATCTAATCAATCTCGCTTGTCCATCCCCACAATCTCTCCTTGTGTTAGTCGTCTAGGAAGCATATGTCATCCTCAGTGAGTCTTAAATAAACTCGTTTAGCGATACTACATTCATGTTAAGCCATCTGCTCAGTGCTACAATACCCATAACTCCTGCAGTGCTGGAAAGTTCACCTGTCTCCCATTCATGCACTCATCTCAACAAGCACTTATCTTACCTGTCTCCCATATTTCAAATCTATCTTTCCATATATTGCACGCACCACCTTTACTTGTGACAACAGTTACAATACCACAACTAACTCTCCTCACTTTCACTTTTCCCTAGCCTAGCTCCTGTACTGACCCCAAAACTATAGTTTCCCATTTCCCCTCCACTTTAACCCTCTCAACTTGAGTCTTACCGACCCCCTAAATCCCAGACCTCCTACTCCCCGTGTTCTACTGTCTCCTAGTCTTTCCATCAAACCACCCACAACCCATGTTTATCAACACACTCGCACTATGCTTCCTACTCAACACCTGTTGCAGCTCTTACCTCTTGTATGCTTTTTTGTTGCCTCCTTCCCCTCCTACCAACTCTACCTCCTCATTCCAGCCTAAAACCCACCCACCAAATGCTTACTTGCTCCAAACAAGGCATCAATAAACCTAATACCATCCTCAACCTTCAAAAATAAACCCCAACCCACCCAAAGCCTTGCTACTATGCTAAAGCCTACATGATCTTACTTGGGCTATTACCATGATGGAGGACTTTAATTCTCTCCTCAACAATAGAACCTGAATCCTTGTTTCCCCACAACCCACTAAAACATTGTTTGTAGCACTTGGAAGCTTCGCATTAAGTAGAATGCAAAGGGTCAATGTGATCATATTGAAAAGCAACTTGTTGCTTAGTTTCCCTCAACAGGAAGGCATTAACTGTAACAAAACATACAATCCCATATCAAAACCCACCACCATTCACTTTATCCTATCTCATGTTGTCTCTTCTCATTGTATCATTTGCCAACTTGATGTCTAACCTACCACATTGTTCATCATGATCACACCAAAAATGTTGATATTAACTATCACTTTCTGCATGAAATGGTTGCCATTGGTCAGGTTTCAGTTTGGATAATTGCTTATTCCTAGACATCACCAACACGTACAACTTCAATAAGAACTTTTACACAATAACGTTTCTTGATTATTCTTCCAATCTCATGTTAACCTTTGCACCTTAAGATTAAAGGGTGTATAATTGTATTTGTATATTCATATTTGTGTTTTACTATAATAAAGGCATGATAGACTTTTCTTCCCACTGCATTAGAGTAATAAATCATAATCTTTTTGTATAAACACTCTTTGTACAGCATATTGTAATTAACTTTACATTATTATACAATTCTTCAGCTTTAGCTTCAATATGAAAATGATCATAGGATAAATTACGAGGACATTCTCAAAAACTATGGAAATTACTAAAAGACCTTAAATTTAATATTGGAATTTTTTTTTTCAAGTACAATACCAAGTCCATCTTTCATATTAGTATATAATTGTAATTGTTATTTTTTTGGTCAATTCATTATCAAATTTAAGGGTATCCTAGATTGAGTCAATATTTCATCAGCTAATACGAATCAAACCTAATGATAAATTGATTCTAAAAAATAGTTCTAATTATATACTAATTTAAAGTATCGACTTGGTATAGTATTCCAAGAAAAATTTTCCGGTGTTAACTTTTTTCAAGAGTTATAAGTGTGTTATTTTAGAAATTCAATATCTTTCTACAATTTTGATAATTTTCAAGCATACTATTGTAATTTAGACATGATCATATAACGGTCTTGCTTCATAACATAGAAGGAGTGCAAGACACATATCCTCAATTTGGAAAATAGAAAGGCAAAAATTTTACCTCAGATGCATGCAAATGCTTAATGATGTCTCTAGTATAGGATGCACAAAATTCTGGGTCAAAAGGATTGCAGGCAATAACAACTTCATCAATTTTTTGCTTCTCCAAAAGTATCTTTCTCTTTAAGGTATCTCCTGAAATAAAAAAAAAAATAATCACGCATGCTATGGTAGGAAGAAGCAAAGATATCTTCATTAGGGACAGTCTTCTATAATTCGTGCATCACATAATTATCATGTATATGTGTTCCAATAGAGGAAATTGGAAAGTAGACAATCATTTCCTGGGTGTCACACAGTAACAAATTTGCAAACTCAAGCAACTATCAGAGAAATTGTCTCTCTTTAGATCCTCCAAGAATTTACATGAAGAAGTGAAAGTAAATGAAAGCAAAAGAACATGCAATTCTTAGGTGCAAAACAAGTGACAAAACTTTATCTATCATTTTTTTTATTTTTAATACCTCTTCAGTCTTCTTATTACCAACTTATTTGGAAAATGCCCTATGAAGAAAGTAGATAAAGAGAACAGCAATTTCCAAATTTCAGGTAAATACCTGACAGTACTAAGTGATCCAATGCATGTGGACTGTTTGCTGACTTTCTCTTAATTGAACTTACAGTTGATGCACCCTCAATACCAATGATGCTGGGGCTTATCAAATCACACATGGATATGGTCTCATCCAAAGATACTGAAACAACTGACTTGCTGGGAGAGCCACAGAGCATTTCTGGTTCAGGAACTGTGATAATTGAAACAGGAAATGCAGCATCCATGCTTGTGGAGGCAGAAAAAGGTATCATTGGAGCATTGCCCCGATTCATTGGTAGCATAAAGGAATTCCTGGCAATAAGATTTTGACCCATATGTTTTTGAATTGTACTTTTAGAGAAGATGCCATCCGGACCATGGACCGGTAAATTGTTCCTAACTTGTTTGGTCGCACATGGAACCTTCAAATTGAAACATAGTATGTCAAGAGCTTTTGAACTGAAGATCAGGCACAAGTCTAAGATAATCGCCTATGAGATGTTGAGCATAGTTTGATTTTCAGCACTAGTACAGATAAACTTGAAAAAGATTAATGACGCTGTTACGATTTATGGCCTCATATCATGAAGTAGAAATCAGTTTTGTTGTCATCATCCCCATAAACTGTCCCATGTGAAAAATGGAATAAGTTATGCTCCAAAGTTGAATGTAGATTAAATTTTCATGTGACATATAAGCTTTTACCACACAATTTTGTTGAAGTTAGACACCCATATGCCTTAATTTCGTGAAATGTATAGAACCCAGAATATTGAAGATCCAATAATGAAGCCTGCTTTCTCAATGAGGAAGCTACTTTTTGCAAACCCCTTTTGCTTGTAGCTTTTGAAAGCTATCTCATAATTCCATATAAGTCAATCACTTACTCTCAGATTTTATTAATGAAAAAGCAATTCTATTAACAACCTGCAAGTGTCATCCAAAACACTTATGTTTATACAGAACTTCTTTCATTAATAAAGCCATAGGAATCTCCAAAAGACAGTCTCTCTTCAATGAATAGCGTCAAAAGGAAGCAAAATGATAAGAATCTATCCCAAATACACACGCGCGCTGGGGATAACAGAAACCAAATTATATCAAATACACCACTATCTATCAATTTTGTGTATAAACAAGTAGGAGATGAGGAATATCTAATATTTTCACAAGGAAGGCTCGTAGAGTCTTTCTAGCCTTGTGTACAAATAATCACTGGTGATCTTATCATCACTATAAAGACTCGATGCAGATCTCAAGACCTGCCTCTTAAATTATAGATTAATATCATGGAAGAGTATATGTATGTTGAATGCAAGATACGAAAGCAAACCATAGGCTTCGACAATTGCGGAACAGAGGGACAGCGTGGTGGTGGTGAACCATGTTGTCGGTTAGTAATGTTAGCGAGAGCAAGTCGCTTCCTGTCGCGGCGGTGATCATGAGTCGACATCTCGAGCCGTGACGTTAAAGAAACCAATTTTTACTCCTTTAGGGCTTCCTTGCTCTGTCATCGAAAAAGGAAGAGAAATTAAAAAAACAAGAAAAGGAAATTAAAAGGAAAAAGAAATACTCAATTTAATGTGATGATGGTATATCTCTAACCTGATTTTAAGAGGAGAGTGAGAGAGAGGGAAAGGAAAAAGGAAGATGTTTGTGTTTTGGGTTTTTAGCCGTTTGGTTTTGCAACTGTAGAGTAAAATGGGAGGGAAAGTTAGTTGGGAGGGGAAACTTGGCGGGGATGATTTGAAGATGGGGAGTTCTCGAACGTTCGAAAATCCCGAAAAATATCATCTGAAGAAATTTCCTTAAACACGTAAATTAAAGTTACGATTTTATGTTTGAGTAATCAAAATCGTTTTTTCTTTTTCTTTTTATTTATGGTAAGTGATTTTATTCGAGTTCTATTTTTTTTTTCTCCTGTTTAGAAACGTATTTAAAAATCAAAATCAAAATCACAATTCTTATTTCAAAGAGAAATTTGAGACATTTAATTTTATTCTATTCAATTAAATTCCATAGATATTTTTAAATATAAAAAATAACTTGACATTTCACTCTATACTCTATTATATTTCATTCTAATCAATTTCGTTTCATTCCATTATTGGATACCAAAAGTAACATTACAACAATTATGGGAGAATGATGCATCAACCTTATCGTCTCTAGATCTTAGTAGGTATTGATTGGAATGAGATTAGGCTTTGCACCAATAGAAGAGCCCGAAAAAAGAACACTATGAGGGAACGTTAAGGTATTATCTAGTATAGCAACTCTAATTCTTAAATCAACGATGAGTTTTAAAGAGTTAAATGCTTCAAAGTAATTAGAAGGGTTAAGTGTGCAAAGTGTCAAATAGTTTATCATCAGGCAGTGGTCTCATATTTATAGAAGAGTGATGTTGGCAGTTGAAGAGTAGTTAATAAGTAAAGCTACTTCTATAAGTATTGAAGAGTAAATTTGGAGAGTACAACGTGATCCAAAAAAGTAGAAAGTGGCTATTAACTTAGTCTTTTAGTCTTATTTCAGAGTCTTCTAGCCAATGGAGTCTTACCTTAGTTAGACAGGCCAAACTCTGAGCTTGGGCTAAAGGCAATCCAAGATGAGGAATGAGCCTTAGCAAATTAGCACAGACTTAAGAGGCCCATATTCAAAAAACCTTAAGAAAGTTTCATATTAATGAGTTTAAAGTGAAATATTAAGCTATATGGTTACTTCATTTAAATTTTTTCTTAATTATAAGAATTCAACTTAATTTCACAAACGTTATTATAAATCATAATTTTTAAGTATGTGTCTAAGTATTAAATTTTTCAATTAATTTCTCGTTAATTTATGTGATTATGTATCTATGTCTAAATATAATTTAGATATTCCCATACCTATAAATACTTCCAATCAATTTTATGTAGAAGGAATATCTAGCCAATTAGATTTATATTAATTCAATTACTTTTATGTATTATCTTGTGTAATTAGTAATATTATTATACAGATTGTTAAGATCCATATTTATGTAGAGGGAATATCTACCCTCTTCTTCAAGCTGTTGAGGCAATTGTATAAGTTGTCTAATTGAGCTTGAATTTTATGTCAAAGCTAGGAATATTAGTAGAAATAATGCCATAAGTTTGGATTTAAGAAAATAAGTAATAAAATATTATATTATTATGTTATATATAATTACTAATTATTTATTGGAAACGCGTAAAACGAGTTTTGATAATTAAGAATCATTAAAAATAAAATATATACATACTAAAAATTATAAAATAATATAAATAATATTTATAAGCATTTATTTATATTAAATATGAATTTATGTATAAGTAAAAACACTTGAAATTACCTAAAATACTTAATATATATATCAGAATATACTAAATAGATATAAGAAAATTAATAAAAAATTAGCCGGCAACCTCTACATTGTCCTTGGAGGCGTGGCAGTAGGGGAGTGTGATTTAGTAGGAATTTGAAAAGGATCATGACATGTAACCCTTCGAGAAAAAAGCAAAATACAAGACACTTGACATTAGAAAATTACCAACCGACCTCAAACCTCTCCTATAAATTCAAAGCATCAAACCTTAGTTTAGTTTGGACACTTAGTTTACTAAGAAAAATGCAAAGAGCTTAAGAGAGTTGTGAGATTATTTTTAGGAAAATATACAAAAGTATAGTGAGATTAAGGTTAATTTAAGATTTAACCATGCATCCAACACCTAACCTAAACCCAACACCATCATTAGAAAGGGAAAGCAACGTCCAAGGTTGTCGAAAACCACCTAAGGACCAATAGTGTTGGAGATCATAATGCCGATAAGTCTTTACATTCTCCTGATTTAACATTGATAAGTCCCCACATTTTCCCATTTTTTATTAGATTAATATAAATAACAACTTTTGTCCAAAAATTATGACTAATTGTATTTTGGTGTATTTTTATACGTAATTTTTTAGAAAAATACCATTTTATTTAAGCTAAGCCTGAAATATATTGCTCTTAAAAAATCACTAAACTTAAGCTGATTTCACTTTCATTTTCAAAAACCCTATTGATGTTGTTTCAGCTTCAAAATTTTTCTATAAAACATCTATAATATATATTAAATTACTATGATGATGTTTTCATAAAAACTATTTATCATATTTTTATTTAATTTTTAGGCTTAAAATCTTATTAAATAGCCATTTATCAAAATATAGTTAGTGATATAAGAAATTGTTCTAAATTATGGTATCGGATGTATTCTGATATCTTGTAACATCGAATAATGTTGAGAGACAAGTTTTGTTGTATTGGGAATATTGTATTTGAATATCGTAGATTTGGGGTTAGTATGTATGTAATGTATGAAGCATTGAAATAATAGAGTCAAGTGTAGTTGATTCAAATTGAAGTGGAAATAGGTTATATGATACATTTTGAATTGTGTTGTAAATAAAACTTATGAGGCTTTATGCTAAAATATAGTGAAAGTTCATATCAAAGGCTAATTGAAAAGCTAGATCGCAAACAAGATGTATAGAGTAAGCTAGTAAGTTGATCATAACATAATTCAGAGGCTCTATATACTTGAGACAAAGTTAGATAAACCTTAAAGAATGGATTAATAGATATATTAGGGCTTATTGGTAAAACTGTAATTAGAAGCAAAATTAGAGGCTGAATCAAAAACTAGTTAAGAGCAAAACTAATCACAAGAAACCTAAAATCTAAACAACTGAGTAAAGTATAATGTTAAACTAAAGATAATAATATGAGTTACAAAAATAAAGCCTGTATGTAAAAATTGTATAATATTTGTATTATGGGGGATAGCGGTGAAGGCATCACATAAGTCGTACCGTAGTGAACAAGTGAAGAAATCTAAGTAAATTTAGGATCAAAATATTATTGTATTTTGGAGATTATTTTATAATACTCAAAGGCTTAAGATTGTATTTGGTTGTACTTGTAAGTAGTTTGCTTACATGCATACTTGTATGTCTTTGAGCTTGATTATATACTACTGTTTAGCTTAGTGAATTGAGATTACTTGTACTTTGTGAAATTATTTGATCACCTTAAACTGGACTTAAAACCATAACTGGACATGCATTGTAACCTACTAAGAAATGATTAGGATTTTCTGACCAAATACCGACACTTTTAAAAAGGATAGTGTTATAATATAATGGTTCCTTCTTCATCCTCAGTCAAACTGAGTAATAAAAGTGGAGGTTATAGTAAGGATAAAAGTAGTAGTTCGAAGGATAGTTACGGGATAAGGGATGTCTCCATTGTACAAGCCTAGATTTAGTCTTAAGCTGTTGGATACGTACTAAAACTCCTCAAACATGGATTAAAGTAGATGAAATTTCTTTAATTTCATGACAGACCGAACAATATCATACGATGTCATTTGATTGTTACATTGCATTTAATTTAATTAATCGATTGATAACCTTGTTTGTGTTTGTCTTATAGTCTTATATCTCCATCCCTACTTATTAAATGGTTAGTTATTCACATCACCATAGATTTTTTGCAGGTGTTGACTAAAAATGCCACATTATAACTAACTTGAGATTAGTCATTGTTAGATTCTGAGGAGTGAAGACTTAAATTGGAGATCCTACTAAACTTTTTGAAGCTTCTACTTTTACCTTTTGGTTTACTAATAAATAAACTATGTAAATTAGTATCTTAGTTGAAGATACTAGATTATATAAATATATCTTAACTATTAGAACTTTAATATATGTTTTAAGATTTCTGCTTATAAAAGATAAGTATTTTTATATGAACTATTTATTTTAAAGTAGATTAGTCATAGATGCATTGTGTGAATCAAGTTTACGATAGTGGTATTGAGATTAGCTTCTATATTAGGTTAGCTCACGTACTAGGACTATTACGACTCTACCGCTTTGAAGCACAACAATTCATGGTTGGTATCAAAACTAGGTTTTAGTGAACTTGTTTTGAAGCATCATAATTAAAAAAAAAAAAAGTAGACATCATAGGAATAGAGTGAGAATAGATAGTAATAAGTGGGTAATAAAAGACTATATGGTAAATTATAAAGTAAAAGTAATTATGATACTTAATTGTGCCAAATGTTAATTGATCTTAAATCTAACTACAGGATGGTAAGAGTGAATTGATAGTCAGTTGGTTATAGTTTAAATGGAATGGAGAAGAGTCTCCTAAAGTATCGAATCGAGATGCAGAGCTTGTTGTTAGAAATGAGCACTAGAACATGTTTAGAATAGTAGATGAAATCACTGATAGATTTATTGATGGAATGTGCTATACATAGTAAGATTAGTGGGTATTAATGGAGGCTAACGTAGGTCCTCAATACAATAATATACTCTAATAGTAGCCTTTAAGTAAAGATAGTTGGATTGGGAAGGAATTATGGCTTTAATGATGCTATAAGGTACTTTCTAGCAAGGTTATAAGAAGAGAGACCTTATCCTATTAGTATCACTCATATTCTAACTGGTTTACCCTACATCCTTAAACATTATCCTCAAGGAGTTATGGATTGGTTTCCATGTTTTCCTAAACCAACTGTAATAGGTATATAGATACCTTTAAGACATAATGAACCTCACCCTGAACTTGTTATACCTGAACCACCCCAAGATAACCAATAACTTGTAAAACCACATGACGACACTCAATTAGGTATATAGAGTAATTGTAAGTTAGATGAGGGTAATGTTGAGAAGGATCTAGAAGAAGAGGATCCCAAAGAAGAAGAACCGAAAGAAAAGGAGCAGGAAATGGATATTGAAGGTAATCCTAGTAGGGACTTGCATACTGTAATGATGTAGCCATAACTGATACTAAGATAAATGGAGTACTAAGAAATGTCGCAGGTGAGTGGTCAGAAACAAATTCAAAGAGTAATTTGAATATCAGAGACCGAAACATATTCCAGAGGCTAACCTTATACAGAATGAGAATGTAGTGCATAAGGTAATAGTTAATAACAATGTCGATGAGTCTAATGATGATAAAGTGCATGAAGTAATTATAATTCCTGATAATCTTGAGTTAGTATCGTTGGGCTCTAAATTTACATGTGGAGAGGAAGGTAATATAATAAGAGGCCATATGGAATGGATTCCTTTCGAGCGAGAAGCTACAACATATAGTTCCTGTTAGATATCTCTCATATATTTTAACGATAACAAAAATGTTTAAAAGCTAATGAATCTTTTAGAGTGCAGGCTTACAAAAGGTTTCTCAAAAAGTATAATTTCGCATATTTAAGTCACATTCAAAAGCTTTAAATTGTTTGAAAATAAACTATTCTGGAAAGTTTTCAGAAAGTCTTATAAAAGCTCTTATAAAAAGAATTAGTACAGCTCTTCAGAAGCTTGTTCAAAGACTTCTAAGAAAAGAAGATTGATACTCTTCAGAAGGTTATTTAGAAGGTTAGTGTCACGCCCCGAAGCGGTAGAGTCGTAACAGCCCCGCCGTGTAAACCATCCTAAGATAGAAGTTGGCCTTACAACCGCTATCTTAGACCTGATCTACACAAGGCGTCCACGACTAACCCGCTTTGAAGTAAACAGTTTGTAATTTAGATAAAGCATTTATCTAAGAAAGTAAGAAAATTTATATATATATATACTATAATTCAGTTATTACATTATTCAGAAATGAAAAGCAATAACATATGTGTTGATTCTTCAATGTTTTTCCTCACTCCCCAGGATCCAGCAGTTGCTAGCTTCAGAGTAGTTGTTGCCGCTTCTTAGCCAATACCTGCACGACGTCTATAGGGATGTGAGCAACCACAGCTCAGTAAGTTAGGACGGAGGACTTAAAACTATACCATACACACAATAAGGTTTTCAATCACTTATTAGGTGCAATGCATGTGCAAACAAATGCCATCGCACGACGTTGTCCGGCCCGTCGTGAGATTAGAGAAATTTCGCCCACTCTAATCCGGGTTGAGGAGTTGCCATTAATGCAAAGCAGCTCACGACCAAACCAAGCTTGTGCAATGGAGACCTTGCTCCTCCCGCGACTACCTTCGAACCACTGACTTCACCCTTGCCGCGACTTCCTCTCCTGTCACTTAGTTCGACTAAGGATGAAGAAGGGACCATTTTGCAATCCTACGCTATCCCTTTCGAAGGGGTCGGTATTTGGCCGGAGAGTCTAAGTTCCCCTAATGGGTTGCCATGCATGTCCAATTATGATTACTGGTCATATATTTGATTAAGTCCAGTTTAGGGTGATCAATCATTTCATACAATTCATACAATACATGCTAGAGCAACAAACAGAATCATAGCATCACCCATAATCAAGCACATGCACACATCCAACTATCTAACAAGCACAACCAAGCATAATCTCAAGCCTCCCAAAATACAGCATTGTATTTATCCCAACTTACCTCGACTCCTCGTTCACTCACTCGAGGTCCGATTTGCTCAGGCCATCGCCGATCATCCCTATAACACAAACGTGGTTTCAGTTTTTCTTATAACTATTATAGGTTCGTTTTATCCTATAACGCTTATCGTTATGTTTTATTTAAGGTTTAAGATGCCTAATTATCTAGGTCTTAAGTTTTTTACAATTATTCTAGGTTTAAGATTAGGTTCGGGTTCGGTTTCTGCATCGATTTCTAAATTAGGTTCTAGTTCTATTTTCTAAGTAGCGTTTTATATTCTAACCCTAGAAATTCGTTTCAACCCATAATATGAAATTAATCACATTATTTCCCGATCTCCTAAATACCATCATTACCCCTAGTTAGTATTTTATTTCACCCGGTACACTTATATCCTTATTAGTGTACCGAATTCACTCCTAATGTGAGAAATTTTTACATTTTTCATATAATTACATAAATTCAAATTTCCTATCAGATTTATTGTACATTTTTATTATTATCACAATATTAATTTTTATCATAATATTTCCTATTTCTTATATTTCCAATAATTACCTATTATGTATTATTACCTTTTATGTATATATTACATTTCTAATATTTATATCACTCTAATTATCATCTCTAAACATCAATTATCATTTCAAAATGTCTAAATTCATCCTAAATCAGATTTTACTCCTAATTACCCTAATTTACAAAATTAACTTAAAATGTACTATTTTTCCATATTACTTATTTACTACATAATTAACCTAATAATTACATCTAACACCCTAAATGCTATAAGTATCATTCTCCATCAGATTTCAACATCCCTAAACATCTACTTATTCACTAAGTCAGTAATTAATAATTTAATTACTTAATTAACCTTAAATTACCCATTTTATGCCTCATTTTAATGCCTAAAAATTATCTAAAAATTTCAAAAATTAATTTTCGAAAACGGGTTTCATAGCACTATTTTATATCATCTAAGTAATCTACAAAAAAATTTTGGGCTTGAAACTACATTCCTAACGTCATTTATTTCTAAACCGAAACATGCTCGGTTTTGCATGATTTCTTAGATACCATATATTGCAGGACATGTTTTCATCAAAATAATATTTTTCTTACAAAATACATACAAAAATATGGCAGAATAACAAAATTCATAATTTTCTAATAATATTTACTATTTTTACAAAATTATACAAAATCGAACTGGAAATCGAATTCACCGATCTGGATGGCTCCGGCCACCACCGGCCGCCGTGTCCTTGTCGTCCGGCCTGGGCGATGCCACCACCGTGTGGTGATGGTGGTCATACACTCCTAGCTGCTCGTCTGGTGGGGGTTCCCGTTAAAGGCCCTAATTGCACAGTTTTTCTAAATTTTTTCTAAACCGAATTTTTCTCTCAATTTTTGCCTCTCTCTAATTTTCTCTGATTTTTATTTGGACAAATGAGCTTTTGAATTTTTTTTGCTATTTATAGACAATTTTTGTAATTATTATGCATTAATTTGACAAGACTTTGCCCATTTTCCTTGATTTTTGGCTTTTATGTTGTCCAAATTTTATTGGTTAATTTTTCTTTTGCTTATCCTGACATGCCACGCCCTAATCTTGATTCATCTTATCCTCTTCTAATTTTTTCTGATTTTTCCATAATTAATTTATAATTTTCTTTAATTATTTAGTATAATTTTAGTACATTTCGCGTATTTTAAGTAAATACGCGTATTTATACCTACATGTAAATTCATATATAGTACAAATAAATATTCCTAAATATTATTTAGGTTATTTTATAATTTTTAGTATACATATAATTTATCTCTAGCGATTCGTTAAGTACCGGAATGCCTTTTACGCATTTTCGATAAATAACGAGTTATATACTTAAAATTTGAAAATTTTGTAGTCTCATATTTTATTACTTATTTTCTTAAATTCAAACTTACGGGATCGGTTTACTAATATTTCTAGCTTTACTTTATAATTTAGGCTCGATCGAATTGTTCAACCGATCGAAACCTCGGATTGCTTAGTTGTGGGGCTTACAGTTAGTTTCGAAAAATTACATAGAATATTAATTTTAATCAGATTCGGATTATTCAAGCCCTAGCTTTACTAAATTGAGTGTATTAGGAAAATACATTTAATCTCATTTCACTTAAGATAGAATCAAAATCCTTAGGGATTTATTTTAAGAGAAAATATATTTGGATAAATTAAGATATGCACAATAATGGATAAGGATAAAGTTGATTCAGATTTTGTAGGATTTTAAATTTTGAACACAAAGCTTATCCAGAAATAGCTAATGAAAGCTAATCTTTTTAAATTCAAATCAAAGCTTATTTGGTGATTATGGATTGATGAATATCTAATCTAAACAAGATAATGAGAACTAGTTTTGAATTTTCAAATGATCGAAATTTTCTCCCGAAAATATCCAAGGACTATCCTTTGCATTCTAACTGTTGGATAATTATAAAAGTGAAGATAATTTTCAGATTTTTTTAGCTGTTGGAAGATCTCAACATAAAAGGAAAAGAGATTCAAAACGTTGAAAGACACAACTCTAAAGAAATACTATCGTTGCACAAAAAAATTGTTGATCAGTTTTTACCTTCTAAAAACTTCAGAAAGTTCTTCAAATACTTCTTCAGAGAACTACATTAAATCAAAGTTTTATAACAAGTGTTATTTTTTTCAAGTGAAAATTTATTTAAGACTTGTATTTTTGTTCTCACTTGTAATATTTATACTGTATTGTAAAGAAACGATAGTTTGTATTTTATAGATCTGTATTAACCTAGATTGTAAAGAGATTAGATAGATAAAGCAAAGTGTTGTAAAGTCATTGTGACAAATGATTATAATTTATTTGTAATTTGATTTAGTAGATCAAGTGGAATGGAATTGGTAAAGTAAACCAGGTCTCCAACAGTGAGTTGAACGAGAATAGTAGGCAAAAGGCCAAAGCTCTATAAAATCTCTATGTAATATTCTCCTTCCCTACTCTTTTACTTTACAATTTTATTATTGTGTATTTAATTGTTAAATTATCACTATTCACTATTATAAGTTATTAAAAGAGGTAATTTTTTTTTAACAAAAAAGGTTTTAAAAAATTTAGAGATATCAATTCACATACACCCCCCCCACCCCTTGATATTTTATACGAGACCAATAGTTTCGATAATGAATAATCTTGGACAACTAACTTTGTTCTACCAAATCCTCAAATGATCTATTGACATTTATTGACTGAACATGATGTAAATTGTGATCTTTTGATGTATTTTGTAGCTTTTGACTATATATAGGTGTTGTAAAAAATCTATGTAGTCAAATCAAATGCATCTCAATGACCAGTTATGTAAATCTTTCATAATATACAGTTGTCAATATCAAGTTTGTATAGTTGATGTAAATAGTGAAGTATTTAAGTTTTAAAACTTATGTATGTAATCAAAAGTTTATTGAGTCTATTAATGTAATGATGTAAAGAAGGTACCAAGTGAATAGCGGAAGTTATGTATATCATGTATATTGGATGAAATGTCAACATTATTTTATACAGGTGTAAGTTGCAAGGATTTCACAATTCATGAAATGTTTACAAAAACAAAATTGAAGCATCGAATGACTTATGAATGGATATGTGTGCAAGTTTTATAAGTTATAAATATTAAACAAGTAATTGCTAAAATTGGATATGGAAGTTGCAATGGAAGATTTGAGAAAAATTAAGACCCTTTACTGCAAGCCTCATCACCACCAAGAGAGAGACTTAGACAAGAGATAACCCCACCTCCACAAGAAGCTATTCCTATCGAACAATTACTTGCTAGTATGTATATAATGATAAGACAACAAGGGACATTAATCCAACACCTTGTCACTGGAGGAAATACAGGTAACAAGAGTCTCAAGGGATATAACAGGGGGTAGAAAGGGCTCATGGAAAGGCCTCAGGATGCAAGCAAGCTTTCTGAGTTCATTTAGGCAACTTAGTACTTCGAGGGTGAAATGGATAAACCAGCTCTGGCTGTTGACTAGCTAGCTCAAATTGAAAGGAATTCTGATATGTTTAAAATTCCAAATAACCTAAAAGTTGGCATCTAGTACTTTCATGTTAAAATTGTCTGCTTGAGTCTGATGGGACTCGAAAGCAAGACGATATCACTCAACAAATGTTTAGGGAGGAATTTAAGAATGACTATTTTTCCCATAATGGCTAGACTAGGATCTTGTAGGACCTGTTTGAGTTTAAGAAAGGGATCATAAATGTTACCCAACACGAAACCAAGTTTAATTGCTTGTTGCAATATGCACCCACTTCTTATGAAGATAACCTTAAGTTAAAGAAGGATTTGTTTCTCATAAGGTTTAATCCCACAATGCATCGTAAATTTGAGAACTATGGTTTCACTACTTATAAGGAAGCGATGGACAAGGCGTGACAACTAAAAAATAATCGTTTGAAGATGCTAGCCCAGCAACAGCAGGGGTTTTTTATTAGGTTCTTCATTCAAGGGATCTTATTCGAAATGATAGGGATTACGAAACAATCACTCGCTCCTCAGCTCGAGAGCTCGCTTATATGGTTCGTCAAAGTATCCAAGGAGAGTTAAGCTTTGAAGAATGATCCTTTCTCTAGTTCAACTCGTCAATTTACTCTACTCTCCATCTTATTAAGGAGACTTTTAAGGTGACCAACTTAATGTTGAGCCAACCCCTTCACGACACATCAATCCAAGTTCAAGTACTAAACTTACCCTCTAATAACCTGACCTATTACCTAAGCTGAGTTGCCCTCCATCCCAAGCCGACTAGCTAGACAATGGGCCACCTCTTAAACTAATCCCTCCTCAAGCTAGAACATTTAAGTCACCAAGCTACTAACTACCTAACCTAGACCTGATTTGCTCAAAAGCTATTCTGCTCGATAAATAGCATCATTGGGACTACATAATGGACAGTTAACACGTGCCCTATTTTCTGACAATCGTATTGTCCTATTTGTATCCGAATATCCCTTTTTACTTGCTTACAACTTTACCCTTGTATTTTATTCTTTTTTCCTTTTTAGTAGGAATCTTTTTGTAATTTATGTTAATCTAAGACTACCATAATTAGGTCATATAAATACTTGTAATATGTGATAGCCATACAATAAAAATAGCAACATTAAATTTTACGAAAGACTTTAGTTCGTAAGCTAATCTAATTATGAGACTTGACTAAGCAATTTAGAAAGCGATAAAATTAAGAACGATTTTAAGAAGGCAAATAACGTATTTAAGAATTGTTTCCCCAAGTGTTTAACATGTGACCGCTAAAAGTCTATCCAATTCCATCTCTATTATTCTTGACTGAAGGGATTTATAATTGAAGTTAACACCTTTCTTAAGCATATTAACCCTAATCCTAAATTATTTACCAGAATCTCTTCACTTAGTAACATAATTTAAAATTGTATATATGTACAATGAATTCCCACACAAAAATAATAACTTTTCAAAAGAATCATGTATCTTATCTTTAAGTACATATGTAATTCTTTTCAATTATGTCAAGATCTCATTATTCATGTAATTTCTCAATTATCTTGCATAATATCATAAATTAATACCTTAGAAATATCAATTAACAATGAAAATACATAAATCAAATCAAGAAAGCTAGAAACTTTATTGAAAATTATCAATAAATCTAATAGTCACATAAAACCCTAAGTTCCACAATCCTAAATACAAAAATCTTAAGTTATCATGATGAAATTAAAAACGAATTGCAACAAAATCAAGAAGTAAAACATGTAAAACCCCTTTTGTCGATGAGAAATCTCTTTCAATCTTGAAATTAAGTGTTGCTTCCACCTTTTTCTCTTTATTTTCTTCAAGTGTCTTCTCTTTTTAATGTCTAAAAGTCCTCTTCAAAACCTTCACAAGTCCTTATATAATGTATTATGAAGTTTCTCTTTTGGTTACCAGATACAGCCTGGGATACAGTTGTGTTTCCAGGTTATGTAACTTACTGACCTTAGTACAAAAATTATCCTGTATGGACACAGCTTGGGGACATAGTTGTGTTCCAGACTATGTAACTTTCTAACAAAAAATTACCACTTTCTTCTATTGTTTATGTAACTCCAAAACTTCAAAACTCATTTACTTAAACTTCAAATTGAGTGAAACTTTGATTCATTTTCTTTGTTTTCAATCTGAGAACACGTTCAAACCTTGAAATCAAAATTTTACTCAATTAAGTATCAATTTATTTTTAAAAAAAAAAAGCAAAAATATAAGGGAAATGCTATAAAATCACCATGTGAAATGTATTTAAAATAAAAGTTATCAGGAAGATAAGAAAGCAAGTGATGAAGCAAAAAAGTATTATGAATTGAATGAAAGGAATGCCTAAGCTCTTAGAATGAAAGGTTAAGGATGCATATCCCTAGTTTTTCTAAGAGTAGTGATGTTAAGGACTACCTAGATTGGGTACATAAGATTGAGAAGTAATTTGAATGTCATGAGGTACCTAATAATGATAAGGTTAGACTTGTTATATTGGAGTTTACCGGTTAGACTGCCTTATAGTGGAAGAATCTACATGCTACGTGAAGAAGAGAAGGAGAATGAGAAGTTAGGAATTAGGATAAAATGAAACGGGTCATGAGAAGAAGATTTGTCCAAAATTATTATTTATAGGACATGTTCAAGAGGTTACAGGAGTAAAGATAAGAAGGATCTAGTGTTGATGTATACATAAAGGAGTTCTATATGTTAATGATCCGATGCAAAGTTGTTAAGCCTAAGGACTGAACTGTATCCCGATTCATTAGTAGGCTGAAGTACCAGATTGGAGATATTCTGGAGACCATGGATATTGGTTCACTTGATGAAGCTATCCAAGCTGCCTAAAGATAAGAGGGGCTAAGCAAGAAGATTCTAAGCTCTTATTAGTTTACCTACCATTAATTGACTTGTTCTGAGCAAACCCGTGCAATCGAAACCAAGCAAGGTTGCTGAGGTCTAACCTGCTCAAATTACTTGAACAGAAGAGAAACAGATCCCAGTGAAGTTCAAGAAAGGCCGGAGCTTAGAAAAAAGGACAAGTGATTAAGTGCCAAGGGTTTAGACATATGGTTGCTCAATGTCCGAATAGAAGAACTAATGTGATCAGAGGGGAAGCACCGATGATTGATGTAGATAGTACTGGTAAGGAGGTGGGAGAGAGGAAAAGGACTGAACAAATCGAGCTGTCCGAAGATGAGGAAGTTATTTATGGTGAAGAAATTAATTTTATGCCTACAAACCTAGTGTTGAAGAAGACGATGAGTGTGAGTCCAATGCCCGAAGATGAATAGTATGAGAATTTGTTTCACATTAATTATAAAGTTAATGGATCGCAATGTGCATTAATTGTTAATAATGGCATCAATGCATCATCTGCTTTCATGGTTCAACAATTGAAGTTGCCAACCAAGCCCCACTTCAAGCCTTATAAACCGCATTGGCTTAGCAAGAAGAGAGCCCTACGAGTGAATAAACAAGCTTGAAGTTCATGTTGCCGAGCTAGAGTTCTTAATCTGCAAGTCCTTTATTTAAGTTAGCGAGGAGGAAGTTAATAAGGATTTTTTTAATGTAGTTTTTAATAAAATATTATTTTATTTAAGTTAAGCCCCAAAATATGTTGCCATTAAGAAATCACTAAACTTGAGCTGATTTTTCTTTCATTTGCAAAAACTTTATTGATGTTGTTTCGACTCTAAGATTTTTCTAGAAAAATTCTATTATATATATTAAATTATTCTGAAGAATTTTTTATGAAAACTATTTATCATGTATTTATTTGATTTTTAGGTCCTAAAATCTTATTAAATAGCCATTTATCAAAATATATTTAGTGATTTTTTTTCTAGAAATCGACCTAAATTCTGGTTTAGGATGTATTCAAATATCTTGTAATGTTGAATAATGTTGAGAGATGAGCTTTGTGGTGTTGGGAGTATTGGATTTGAATATCGTAGATTTGAGATTGGTATATGTGTAATATGTTAAGTATTCAAATGATGGAGTTAAGTGTAATTGATTCAATTGAAGTGGAAATGGGTTATGTGATATATTTTGAGTCTGGTTATGAGTAAAACTTATGGGGATTTATACTAAAATGTAGTGAACATTCGTATGAGGCTGATGTATTTTGAGTCTGGTTATGAATAAAACTTATGGGGATTTATACTAAAATGTAGTGAACATTCATATGAGGCTAATTTAGAAGCTAGATTAGAGATAGGGCATATAGAGTAAATTGGGAAATTGATTATAACGTAATTCAAAGGCTTTATATACTTGAGACAGAGTTAGATCTTAGTTAATGGATTAATAAATGTATTAAGGCTTATAGGTAAAACTATATTCAGGAGCTAAATCAAAAAATAGTTAAGAGTGAGACTAATCACAAGAAACCTAAAATCTGGACAACTATGTAAAGAATAACCTTAAACTAAAGATAATAATTTGAGTTATAGAAATAAAACCTATATGTAATAATTGGACGATATTTGTATTATAAGGATTGGTTGCAAAAGCACAATATAAGTCGTACCTTAGTGAGTAAGTGAAGAAGTCTAAGTAAGTTTAAGATCAATATATTATTATATTTTGAAGTACTATTTTATAATATAGAAGGCTTAAGATTGTATTTAGTTATGCTCATAAGTAGCTTGCTTATATGCATTCTTATATGTCTTAGAGCTTGATTGTATACTACTGTCTAGCTAAGTGGATTGAGATTGCTTGTACTAGGTGGAATTGTTTGATCACCTTAAAGTGGACTTAACGGTACTTAACCTAAAACCATAATCGGACATACATTGCAATTCTTTAGGGGACAATTAGGATTCTTTGACAAAAATATTAATACTTTCGAAAAGGACAATGCTGTAGGACATTAATGGTCATTTCTTCATTCTTAATCAAACTTAGTGATAGGAGAAAAGGTCGTAACAAGAATGAAAGTAGTGGCTTGAAGGATAGTCATGGGAGGAGGGACGTCTCTATTACACAAGCTTAGCTTTGGTTGTGATTTATTACATACACGCTGAAACTCCTTAAATATATATCTGAGCAAGTGAAATTTCTTTAATTTCATGACAAACTAGACAACATCGTATGATGGCATTTGATTGTTTTATTACATTTAATTAATTGATTGATAACCTTGCTTATGTTTGTCATATGGTCTTCTGTCTCCATCTCTACTTACAAAGTAGTTGATTGTTTACATTCTTATAGATATTTTTGTAAGTATTAACTAAAAATGTTGGGTTGTAAATACCTTGAGGTTAGTTATTATTGAATTCAAGGGAGTGAGGACTTAAACTGGAGATTTTACTGGACTTTTTGACTCTTCTACTTTTCTCTTTTGGTCTACTATAGACAAACTATGTAAATTATTATCTTAGCTAAAGATACTGGATTATGTAAATATATCTTAACTATCGGAACTCTAATATATATTTTAAGACTTTCACTCATAAAATATGAGTATAATTATATAAATTGTTTATTTTAAAGCAGATTAGTCATGAATACCTTATATAAATTAGGTCTGTAATAACAACTATGAGGTCAGCTTTTATCTTAGGTTGATTTATAAAACAAGACTATTACGACTTTACTATTTTGGGATGTAACTGTTGAGCTTGATTTTTTCTCCCCCATTTCATGAATAAGTTTTTGTTTTTTAAATTGATCAATATTAAACCCTACCAGTTTAATTTTGACCCTAGACTAAAATTTGAAGAAAACCAATTCTTTTTATCATTGAAAAAATTTTGGAGTCGCCATTAAACTGAAGTCTAGAAATGGTTTAGGTTAAAACCAAATGAGTATATTTGACTTTAACCTAGACACTAGTTCTCATAGAAAAAACCGATTTTAAAGAAAAGGTTTTTGAAAAACCAGAGAAACAAGTCTAAGGGTTGATATTTTTAAACCTTTACAAGTACAATTAACTTTTCAATTTTAGAATTAACTTCTTAAAATCACTTTTTAAAAACTATCCTATGAAACGAAGTTTAATTATTAATTAGATTAAATCGAGTGGAACTACACCAAAATGGAAAAAATGGGTTCTTTCGTTTTTTACCGTTGTTACGTAAGTGCCTACATATCCACTATTTATAATCAGACGTACGTAGTTCTTTTAATGAAAACTTTAACAGATTAGTGATTTTTAATTTTAAAGGAGAGTCGAGTTTATAGTTTAATTCAATTCAGGTTTATTTAAAGAAAATTTTCTAAAAAGGGACCTAAACTTGATTTGTTATTTTGAAAGTTGTATAAAAGGTCCTAATTTTGAAAGGAACAATTTTATTTTGTTTCTATTTTAAAAAATGGATTTCTCTAAACAATATAACATTTTATTTTATTATTATTTTTTATTTAATTATATATTCTACTTTCTTTATTTTTTTTCTTTCTACTTTGACCAAAAATAAAATACTAAAGCTTCTTTTCCTCTATCTCTTTTTTCCCTTTATTTTCCCCTTTTTTTTTTCCTTTTGTTCTTTCTTCTCTCTCTCTCTCTCTCTCTCTCTCTCTCTCTCTTTTACATTTACATTTACAATAAACCAAAGAGATAAATAAGATAAAAAAAAAAAACAAAAGGGTCAAACTTGCAAATCAGGGCATACAGGTTA
The DNA here is from genome assembly GCA_024138005.1 of Lumnitzera racemosa. NCBI lineage: Eukaryota > Viridiplantae > Streptophyta > Magnoliopsida > Myrtales > Combretaceae > Lumnitzera > Lumnitzera racemosa. The sequence continues at coordinate 66,199,066 of JAMXBC010000011.1, forward strand.
GTTTAAGGGGGCCTAAGTCAGCACATAAATCCAGGTCAGGTCAATTCAGATTAGCAACTCCAATTACACCAATTGACAAGGGATGCTTTAAGGCAAATCTAACACCAAAATGAAGGGGAAATTACGTTTTTGTGAAAATTTAATTAGGTTTAGCCAAAATGCCTTAGTGTTTAGGAGCTGTTTTGAGGGTAGTACGAGGTGTCAACTGTAGTAGCAATTCTTCATTTGCATGTAGGTTGCTGAGGTGTTTGTTAAAGGTTAAGATGGCCTTAGCTGGATGTGCTTAGGTGTAATACGTGCTATGGTAGGGTCGATTTCGTGTGGGGGTTGGTAACTGACGAAGGTTGAGATTGTGGCTAGGGTTTAGGCTACTGCAACTTACAGTAAGCTGTAGAAGCCACGACGAAGGGTGTAAGTGACTATGGTTGAGAGCTAAGGGTCTGGGGAACTCATCTATAGTGGTTTTATGCTTTTAGGGTGGCTTGAGAGAGAGAAGCAAAGAGAGAGAGAGAAAGATTATGAGAGGGTGAGAGCTAATTTCCAATGTCGAGAAAAGCTTTAGGAAGCTTTGATTCCATTCGAAGATGGCCATGTATGGAATAAGCTCAGACCAAGAAATTGTGCATATGTATGTGGAATTTGTATAGAAAATTGAGTTAAAGTGAGGGGGTAGGCTTGTTTTTGGGTGAGAAATTCGAGAAAGAACAGGGAAAGGGGGAGAAAGAGATAGAGAAAGGAAAGGGAGAGAAAAATTATTAACATAGCACCACATCAGCTACGCTATCTAGTCATAGCGTGCTATGTGGCGCTTCATCAACTGTCGTTTAATCCAATTGTGCCACGTGTTAGAGTACGTAGTACAATAAACTTCTGACACGTGGCGACGTATTACGTGCACTTTGTGGTAAAAAGAATAAAAGACATTCCATGCCTTTGATAAGATTTGAATCCAAGATCTTAAGCTAACTCAATGCCAATTATTCAAGTACTTATTTGTTAGGCCGTTAACTTGTAATTTATCAATATATTTAATCAACCAAATTACATATATAGATTGGGTTAGCTTAAGTTATATTCAAATCTAAACTCAAGTCTAACGACTTTCTCTTTATTTATTTTTTTAAATCTATTCTATTAAACTATCTTAAAAAAATTATTGTTTTCTAAATTTCTTAAATCTTCTAATTTTTTCTATTTTTTGTGATTTTTTAATTTTTTGTAATTTTCTAAATTTTCCATTTTTTTCCTAAATTTTTCATTTCTTTGTATTTTTCAAAATTTCTTTTTTTTTTTTGCTTTTGCTAAATTAAGACCCTTTATCTTATTCTAATTTTTTTAAAAAAATAAAATATAAAAAAAGAAGAAAAATGGGGTATTTATAATGATACTACGAAAAGAAAATTGACTATGTTAATCACTTGTCTTTTCTTTTGATCACAGTTCCTCGAAGCACATATTTTCTTACATAAGTAGACACTAAGGAAAATAACAGGGTAATAGGTAAAAAAAAATTAAATTTTAACCTCACCAAATCTTGAATTTTCAAATGTTCAAAATAATTCCTATAAATTTTAATGAATTAGTAATATAAAAAATATTTATCTTTATGATTTAAAGAAAAAACATATTTTAAGGGATGTTAAAGTATAGTTTAATAAGTTTAAGGTGATGTTTTCATACCAAAATTAAAGTTGAAAGGTTATTTGTAATTTCAGGTTTATTTTGTTAATTTATTTTATGATAAAAATTTAAAAGTTATTTGTATTTTAAAAAAAAAACAATTAATATAATAACGGTAAAAGAACTATAAATGATTTAACTACTATCACGTGCAGCTTTAAAAAAATAAAAATCAAAACTTAATCTTAATTTTGGGAAATGGACAACAACCTTGGCGTTCGGTGATCATTTAGTCGGCGCATCTGCCACAAGTGTCTACTCATGGAAACTTTGCTTCTGCCATTTGTGAAGGCATTTTGCATTGGAATGATACACTGGGACTCAAACTTCCTATTGACGTGGCAAAATCTTATTTGCCAACTGAACCACATTTGACGTGGCTAGTAAAACACGCGATTAAATCTCCTTCTCCATTCTCGCTCCTTCTCCCTGACGTTCCTTCATTTCCTCTCTCCATTTTTCTTCTTCTTCATCCTCTACGATGCACAACGCGGTACACTCCTGCCTCTCCTTCTCTCTCCTCGTCTTTTGTCTCTTCTTCACATATCTCCATGCTCGGTCCGTCGTCCTCCTACTCACTCAAGACGACCTCAAAGACTTAACCAACTCCTCTCCCGATGACTCCGACTCATCTACCGACAACTCCGAGTTCGAAGACTTTGCCGACTCAATCTCTAAGCCCGATCATGAGCTTGATCCCGGTTCCTGGCGGCCGATCTTGGAGCCCGAAGACGACTCAAGCTCCCTAAACTCTCCGTACTATTCCTCCCTGAGGAAATTGTTTAACGCTGTGACTGATGGCGATGTTAGGGTGGCGGAGGAGGCGGTTGAGGGGATGGAGGCTGGTGCGGAGGGAGGGGATCCGAACGCGATGTCGGTGTTAGGGCTTCTTTCCGGAATGGGGATGTTGAGAGAGAGGAATAAGGGGAAGGCTTTTTTGAATCATTATTTTGCGGCAGAGAACGGGAATTTGCAGTCGAAATTGGCGTTGGCATATACGTATTCAAGGCAAGAGGTTAGTGTAGGAGTGATTTTTCTTTATTATTCGTTTTCTAGATTTTGGTTAAACCCTAAATTTGCTGTAGAGTGGAAGTGACTGAAGAATGGTTGCCTGTGTAGAATGCTGATGATTTAATTGATAATTGAAAGGGCTATATTCATATTTGATATGATTTTTTTAATATTTAATTGTCAAATGTCTGGCCTATGATTTAAAGGGATTAGAATAGGAAACATATTCGATATCCATTATATAACAATTTTCATGCGAAGTTGTGTATTGATACACTAGTGGCGGCATCTAAAGCAACTTTGGGAAAAGTTAAAAGGAAAAGAACAAAGAATCTGTAATCAGCACTTCGGCAACGATGGTATAGTAAGTTTAATTCTCTGTAGGAAGATTGGAGTTAGAGAATGTTGATTGAGATATTAGTTGTTAAATCCCTAACTGCCTTCATCTTTAAATTAACATTCAATATAATTTATTTACATAATTATTTTCATTCTTTTGGCATTCAAGATGCTGGTGCAAAGCAAACAAAATAGCATCAGTATTGAATATTCATTGTGTATAAGAACATGTAATTGATGGCAAATACTTAGTAGGGACAGAGAAATTCAATCATTTATTGGGTGGTATACCCTTACCAATGCTGGTAATTTGAGCAACTATGAAGTTTTTGAATCATCTATAAGCAAAAAATGAAACAAGATGTGTAGTTTAACCACTCTTTGGTATTGTTTGGATTAAGTCTTGATCAGCATTTTGGCAATGAGAGGATAGTAACTGTAATTTTTTTGGGAAGAATGGAGTTGAAGATTGTTGATTGGGATTTTAGATGTTAGATCTTGGAAAATGTATTTCTTATGATTATTTGCAATTTTTTAGGCACTCAAGACATGGGTGCAACAGCCAGTAATTCGTGATCAAAAGGAACAGATTGGGACCAGTATTGTATAAATTTATTGATAGTATAACAACATGCAATTGAGGTAGAATACCAAATGGGGTAGAGAAGTTTCATTTTTTACTGGGTGATGTGTAATGCTAAAAACATGAAAAACGATGTGTAGTTTTTGTTTGGATTAGTCTTTATCAGCACATTGGCAATGATAGGGCAAGTGTAATTTTCTGTGGGAAATTGGAGTTTGAGATTGTTGATTCTTTTTTTTTTTTTTTTTTACTCCTGGAGTTGTATCCCACAGAATGGTGAATATGTTATGTGCAAATTTTCTAACATTAGAAGTTGTTGATATTGTTCATACCTTAGTTTTAATCTTTCTTTGGTTGACCCGAGAGGCTGGGTACTGGACAAGGAAGTCAATGGTGTGATTTGGCTGCAGCTTATGTAAATATCGTGTCAAAGCATAGCCACGATATATTGAAGCCAATGTTTAATGGTAAATTTGGTTTAATTTTCATTGGTTGCTGGGTGCTCTTGGAAGTTTTTAACTGGAGCTTTGTTTATGTATGTGAGTTGTGTTATTACAGGTTTTTGTAATCCAGAAAGATTGTTGATGTCTCTTGTTGGATTTTATATTTGTTGCAGATGTTTGAGAAAGCAGTTAACCTTTATGCTGAATTAGCAGAAGTAGCTATCAATAGCTTTTTGATATCGAAGGAATCCCCTGTACTTGAGCCAATCAGGATCCATCATGGATCAGAGGAGAACAAGGAGGCACTGAGGAAGTCTCGAGGAGAGGATGATGATGACTTTCAGATTTATGAATACCAGGCACAGAAGGGAAATGCTAACGCAATGTATAAAGTTGGCCTGTTCTATTATTTTGGATTGAGAGGACTCAAGCGTGATCATTCCAAGGCGTTGTTGTGGTTTTTGAAAGCTGTGGAGAAGGGGGAACCTAAGGCTATGGAACTTCTGGGAGAGATCTATGCGAGGGGAGCAGGAGTCGAGAGGAATTATACTAAAGCTTTCGAATGGTTGAAACTTGCATCAAGTCAAGAGCTTTTTTCAGCTTATAATGGAATGGGGTATTTATATGTTAAAGGCTATGGAGTAGAAAAGAAGAACTATACCATGGTAAGATATTCTCTCTTTAAACAAGTATATTGGAATTTCACCTTTTGCAAAGTTGGAGGTCTCAAATATATGAAATGATGGCTAGTCAAAATGGTGTCTCCTGTTGTTCCTCTGTCTTTTTCCCTTTTTCTTCCCTTTGTAGGTTCTCAAGTTTAAACTTTAAAACAGTTGTTGATTACTGGCTCTGCTGTTTCTCCTTGAAGCCCCATCTGGTGGTTGTGTTAGCTAATTGCTCATAGCCCTTTAATACATTTTGAATTGGTCTTTCTTTCAGCTTAATAAGTTTCACTGGGATGCCTGTGTCCTTAGGCTGTAACTCGGTCAAAGGTTAAAGGCTCTTACCATTTTCAATTGCATGGAGGCTTTTCCCTAGCTTTATCTGTTGGTAGCTTGAGAAGAATTTAATATATCGGTGATGTACTTGTTTATGGAAGCTGCTCCCTGCACTTTTTTCATTGATTATTGTTGCAGTGATAATTAACATTATCAGTGCCTTTAAAGAGATTATATATCGCTCTGTATCTGAAGTTGATATTTTGTTTCTACAGGCAAAAGAATATTTTGAGAAGGCTGCTGAAAATGAGGAGCCTGGTGGGCACTATAACTTGGGTGTCATGTATCTTAAGGGGATTGGAGTGTCGAGGGACATTAAGCTAGCTTCTGCATACTTCAAAACTGCAGCAAATGCTGGTCAACCTAAGGCATTCTACCAATTGGGAAAGATGTTTCATAGAGGCATAGGATTTGAGAAAAATCTCGCCCTGGTAATTTTATTCACGTCAATCCTTTTATTCTTTCCATTTGGTTTTGAATGCTTTAGCCTCATTGGGGCAACAGATAAGTAGTCAATCTTATTTCCTCTGTCTGAGTTGGTTGAACTTTATCGTGTATTTTGTTTCTCGCTTGTTATTTCGCTATGCCATGTGCCATAGAAGACCTCGAGGCTAAATGATATGGTTTTTTCTTTTGTCCAGTCTTCAGTTGGCTTATGAATGATAAATTCATCAATTCCCTCTTTAACGTAGTGGATTGATCTATCAGAATGGAAATTTGGTGGATCACCCTATGGCTTCAAACGGAACGCTAGAGGAATTATCTTGTAATTTAGATTAACAAAAAATTATCTTGTAAATCTATTATTATTTTTCTATTTGCATTTTTTATTCTTTTTCCTTTGCAAGTATTCACTGTGTTTTTGCAGTTATATCCTTGCAACAATCCCAATATGCATTCTTGATTGAGAACACTGTACTGTGAATGAACCACGATCTATTTTGCACCCTTAGAGATAATTAAAGATAGTATTGAATTAGCCTGGTTTTTCATTTGGTAGTATCCACTTCTCTGCTGTGCATAATTTGCATATTAATGGTTAGATAATGTTAATAGGATATTTGGATAGAATTTTATGCGCAGAGGAAAGAGCATTAACAATTATTTGTTATTGGTAGGTGGGTTTCTCTTTTTTCTGTCATGTGTTTTTGTATAATATTTATGTAATTTTGCTAAATATGTAGTGTTCGTAATAAGAAGAGAATGTTGTGCTAGTGCATGTTATGTTGTAGTTTCTTACAGGAAAAGACTTTTTTGCAAAAAAGATGAAGGTTTGGCATCTGTAAAATAAATAACTGTAAGTCAAACCAATCTTAGCAGTACTCATAAAAAGAAAAACCTAATATTTACAGTTGTTTTATAAAACATACACAATCAGTAAGTTTTTTTTTTTTTAATCTATAATATAAAAAAAATAATGATAAGTTTTAAAGTTATTTGTGTGTATAATATCCATATTGTTAAAGTAACTTGCATTACAAACGTAAACATTACATGTGCATGTGCACATGCACTCACACACGTATGTATATCTATATTATTAAAGCATTTAAAGTCTTAAGTAACCGTCGAAACATCTTGATTATTTTAACCAATTTAACCTTTTAAATAAAATTTTTATTATTAATACATTTGATTATAAATATAAGACAATTTAAGAATTTAAAAAAAAATATAACCCTCTCCATGACTCTCTCTCCCTCTTTCAACATTTTCACTACTTCCTCTCTCTCTCTCCTTTTCAACATTTCCACTACTCTTTATTCCTCTCCCCATCACTCCCATTTCTCTCTCTTCTTCATCTATTGTTATCTTTTATCATTATTATGATATATTTAATTATATTACATTATTTTATTGATTTTGTATACACACACATAATGCAGGTACATCATCTGCTATATATATATATATAATGTATGTATTTAATTTTATGCATCTGTCTCTCGCATTGCTGAGGAATGCGCTTTTATAGCGCCCTACTACCTAGGCGATTTAGTGATCAAACCTCAAGTTTGCTTTTCAGCTTTGATTATCTTGTTTTGAGGCCTTTATGTTTATGCAACTATTTGTAGCTAAGAGGGACCAAGAATAACATCCATTTCCCCCTGTCTCTCAGGCCACTGCATTTTACAAGTTTGTTGCTGAGCGAGGCCCGTGGAGTTCCTTGTCAAGATGGGCTATTGAAGCATACTTAAAGGGAGATATGGGCAAGGCTTTCTTCTTGTATTCAAGGATGGCAGAGTTGGGCTATGAGGTAGCCCAAAGTAATGCTGCGTGGATTCTTGACAAATATGGGGAGCAGAGCTTGTGCATTGGAGAAGCAGGGTTTTGCAAAGATGAGGAGCGGCATCAACGTGCCCATTCTTTGTGGCTGCAAGCTTCTGAGCAGGGTAATGAGCATGCTGCATTGCTGATTGGTGATGCATACTATTATGGTCGGGGTACTGAAAGAGATTTTAAACGTGCTGCTGAGGCTTACATGCATGCCAGATCTCAACAAAATGCACAAGCCATGTTCAACCTTGGTTACATGTATGAGCATGGCCTGGGACTTCCTCTGGACCTTCACCTGGCGAAACGTTATTATGATCAAGCTCTCGAAAATGATCCAGCAGCAAAGCTGCCCGTTACACTGGCGCTTACAAGCTTATGGATAAGGAAAAACTATGCTGACAGCTTTATGGTTCTCTCTCTCTCTCTCTCTCTCTCTCTCTCTCTCTCTCTCTCTCTCTCACATTCATGCTAACACTTGCACATGCATACAGTAAAAAACCAATAGAAGTTCAATAACTCAAGAAGCTAAGAGAATTAATTAGGAATAATCACTTCTATATCTCCAAATATTTTGACAAAGAATATTACTGCATCAATTATAGTATTCTTCCATTTGTCATTGGATGAATCAATTGTTATTGAAAGGATATATACAGGACTACCTTGGTTATTACCACTTAAAATTAGAAGAATATATGCTAGCATCTCTTTCTAATGAGAGATCATATTGTAAATTTCAGGTCCATATAATTGATTCGTTGCCTGACCTCTATCCAAAGGTGGAAGCATGGGTGGAAGATGTGCTGTTAGAGGAAGGGAATGCTACAATATTGACACTCTTTGTGTGTCTTCTTACGGTCTTATACCTTCGGGAGCGGCAAAGAAGGCATGCTGCTGCTGCTGCTCCTGCTCAGATGGCTATGCCACCTCTGCACGAACATGTTGCACCCGTGCCTAACTAACTCGATGATGCTGAGTTCTGTTTCCAGAAATGGCTGAAGTTTTCGATGTTTCGTTGAGGAAGACTTTAAGCGTATCTCGACACAAGATTTTGCAGAATTACCCTGATATGCTGGATCAGCTCGACCAAGTTCTGGATAGTCCCAAGGAAAAATGTAATATGGGGATGGACAGGAGAGATGAAACAAGTTATTTCTTTTGAGGTCAAAGCTGCTTCCGGAGATTGAAGCCAATTTCAGATGTACAAATTATGGATGGCCTGTGGTCTTGTAATTTTATCTGATTCGTTTGCGCACACGGGGGGTTTGCAAAGTACAGTTTTAAGCAGTTGTTTATGGCTTTATGTACATCGAAGAAACGTTTTTTGCTTACTGGATAAGAGAAATCGGGTTACAGAGGGAGGGATAGGATTTACTTTATTTTCCTTTCTGATTAATTTAGAGCCCTGGGTTAATAATTGTTCAGACACAATGAATAGGCTTTGCATACTAGGCATCCGTAAGCTACTCTTGCAAGAGCTAGCATTCAATAATTTTCTAATAGAATGATTTTTGCCTAGTCCTTGTCCCCATACAGCATGACTATTCCTTTACCATTGGGTTGAAATAAATAGGTGTGATATCCTACCTTCTTCTTCGTGGGTTCAAAACGAGTCTGATGTTCCATCTTCGTTAGTTGAAAATATATAGTTGGCCAAAGGCAGTACCGACGATCGTGCTGATCCAGCTATATTTCAACAAGGATCAATATCGTTATATATTTCTGGAAATTGGTAGTATACAAATTGTGTCGTACAGGGGCCCCATACTTTGAACTCTCGTGTAGTTATTAATGCTGCACCTGCAGTTCACCAAAAACCTGTTGCAAATTTGTCAGTGGTACAATTGGTATGGCCAAGCTCCAAACTAGCTAAGTTTATCTGAGAATGACTAGCAGTTTACCTCCTCCCATTGCATTATTTTTTGGAGCCAACCTCACGTTGCCTCTGGCCAAAGAGAAAACCTAACAAGTATTGCCCATTCTGGAATGTTTTTGTAAATGCTATGGGTTACACGAGGAAAAAAAAGACTTTTTAAGTGGGGACTAAGAGCATGTGTTACCTGCAAGCATGTGTCATCAGAGTAAGAAATACCATACTCTTCTATTAGAGATTTAAGCAAAGAGTATAGAAGATCCAAGTGTAATAATGATCTTGCGGCGGCAGCTAACACTTACCCAAATCGTCATGCAAATCGGTGAAGGTTAGCAGCTGAGAAATTTGGACATAAGAATCATGACGTACAATTACCTAAGACAGACTCTACTTCAGGCATATTCTTGGTCCCATGACATATGATTTTTTACATTCTGATGATTAGAATAACTCGACCTGTGTGTAAGAGCCACAGGAATGCTTATGGTAAGCCTTTGACGAAAATCGGATTGTGAGTACATTGTTAGCTGGATGTGTAGTGCTAAGAAAAGATCATGGAAACAAAAGAGTTAGACCTTAAGCAGATGACCACATGTTGTTAGATTAGAAGAAACAATCTGAAAATGCATCTAATGATCGACTAAAAACTGAAAAAGGAGAAATATAGTAGAATTTTTAGGAGATGTGGAATGTTCAAACAACTCCATAAGATCATATGGACTTAGAAAGTTAGGACTTGGGAGCAAGGTCGAATTAAAATGGTGAGATAGTTTGCTCAAGCTTGAATCAAGATTTGAGGGATTAAGATAATACCAAATTCCACGGGAAAAATTACACATGAAAGTATAAATGTTTAGGGATAAGCGTAAATAAAGGATAAACGTTTCAAAAGATGTAAATAAAAGATGAATGTTTCAATAGGAGGTTAAAATAAGGAATTTGTTAAACTACCGTTAATCCAAATCAAACACAACACGTTAACTTTACACGTGCACACAGTTGACGTGGCTAAGTGTAAACAGGTAGACATGAAGTTGGAATTTAGATACATATATATCCAACTAAGGAAAAAATAAATAAATAAAATCGATAAATTAAAAGTCCAACAATCCACAATAGTTAAAAGTTAGAAAACATTGCAGTTGTTAAAATAAATAAATCTTCTTAATCATAAACCCTAATCTTAAAAGTGCACTCCAACCTCAACCTTAATCTAAGGTGTCTGGGCAACATGAAAGGAAACCCAATTGAAGCTTAGTTGACACCATATTCACAATGAGGCACACAATAGTGGTAAATGTCCCTTTTTTTTTTTTTTTTTCCTTTTTGTTTCTGTGCTTGATTTTCACTTTCAATTATAAAAGGAAGTAACTTTTTCTTAAGTGAAGAATGTTTGGCTATTTCATTTAGGTATTGACGATCTATCTAGTAATCTTAGTAAGGAGCGAAAATCAACAGAAAGAAACATGTAGAAAGAAAAACAGAGAAAATGGAAAGAAAGGAAATGAAAGGATTGTTTGCATTCATAGAGATGAAATTGAAGGAAATAAGGTTAGTGATTAACTAAAGCATCATCGACTTTATATGTTTAATATTTCTTTTAGGGACATTTTTATAATCTCAATTAATTTTCATCAATTTCTGCTCCTTTTTCTCGAAAGATGGAGAGAAAATAAATGGCTTTAAAAGTAAGAATACTTACACTTATTTCTCCTTATTTCTAATCATTTGTAACCTTACTTTCAATACCCAAACATCATATTTACATAAGTTTCATTCTGTTTCCATAGGTTTCCTTTGATTTCATCCGTACCCAAACACAGTGTTAATCCTCAACAAGGATTGATTTATGGCATCTAATACATCAAGCATATAAAGACAAAGAGGACTAATATATGGCATTTGTCTCATTTATTTTATTACGCCAAAGCGCACGGCATTGATGTTATAAGGGTTGATATATGGCATATGCCATATGTTCTTCTCTTTGTGTGTAGGTTGTCACATTGAGCATGATATTGGTGTTATTACGCAGGAAAATAGAGGCCCATCAACAACCATGACTTGAAGAGGGAGTTAGAAAGAGTCCAAGTCTTCAAGAAAATAGAGGGAAAGGGCGACCTAAAATGTAGACTTGGAAAAATAGGTTGTGTTTAGTGAAGTAGTGCAGTTAGTTTTTTGTAAATAGGGATCATCTAGTGTAGTTGCTTTATGGCAATGTGTACAGAGATCATGTAATTTTATTGAACTCTTGCACAGGCAATCGTTGCTATGGAGAATTCTCGGATTGTTTTGTATGCATTAAGTGTATGTGTATGCGTATTTTTTTATTATGATTATTTTATTCCATATTCCTACAAAACTGAGCATGTGAAAGGCATGAAAACGCCTCAAATCACCACTTTGGAAATTTTATTATTACTTTCCCCTTTTCATGTATGATTATTTGCTCATTATGATATTAGTATGTCGGTTATTTTTGTAGGATACTCACTATAATATTATAGCAATATGTCCAAGCTAAGGGATCTGGCCTATTTCATATATATATTGTTGATATGATCCTCTATTTACTATGTTATAAGTAGAATCAGTTTCCAAAAAATTTAAACATTGCTTGTAGTTGGAGGAAAGGGAAAAAAAAAATCGTAAAAATAATTAAAAAAAATCTTTAAAAAATCCATTTTGGTAAAATAGTTCAAAAATTATGACGATTTCTAATTGAACTGAGAGGAGATTTCAATTAAAATCGCCTCTTACTCTTTCCAGTACTTATTACAGAAAAGCAAAGTATCCGTAGGTCGAGCATCGTGGACAGTGGGCTCGTTGCTGTGGATTCCTTCTCGTCGTCGTTGTGGATTCTCTCCATTTCTTTGCCGCCTTCATCATTCATTCAACTTTTCGCTGTCTTCACTGTCCACAAGTCGAGATTCAACTTTCCAGCGTTGAACTTTTATCGCAATTTGGGATAATCCAATGTTGGTGAGACAGGGGAAGTGGAAATCATCTCTTGATTTATATTCAATTTGAAATCGTTTCTTTGAAAAACGATTTTATGTGCCATAATTTTAGGATTATATTCTAAGAACCCTTATTTTTAGGAATTTTATTTTATTTTTTATAATTTTTTTTTTTCCTTTTCCCTTTTTAGTTGGTGCCATATTGGTCTACAATTTAAACAATTTACTTGTTTCTTGATGAGGTCAATCTTTGGCTTCTTGGCAGCATATATGGAAGGCATGTATATAAGCTCTTAATTTGGACTGGTCATGGCCACACGCTAATACTTCCTTCTTGGACAAACGTGCTTGAGATAGCTGAAGGATTTCTTGCAACATGAACATGTCAAAAACAGCCTCCGGACTTCAACAAATTATACAATAATTTAACAAGAAGTCATCGTAATTTCATGGACAGAGGTTCAACCCTTGAATATACTAACAAACACGGTGGGAGTTACAAAGGTGATCAAATTTTCACCTTAGTGACATAAAAATTATCAAATACAATTTTTATTTTCTCAAATATGTTACAAAGTAACTAGCCCGCAAAGCGAAACAAAGCTATGTCATTAGGTTCAAGACATTTTCATCTAACTACAAAATGAGATGGATTATTATCTGTATTGAACTAAAATATGTTAGATTTTATTGTTTGGAATTTCACAAAATTTCATTAATCTCATGAATATAGATAATGTTAATGTCACCATTTACATCACAATTTTATCATTTTATGCAATTATACACCTGAAGTTTTAATTTATTAAATTATACTCTCAATTAAAGATTTAATTGTTATGATTTGTAATTCGTATTATTAATCTATTTAATACAATTAAGGATGACTACCCATAGCTTTAAAAAGCTTTAACTATCGATCACCTCTTATAAAACTATGAGTCATGACCCACTAACCATTTATAATTGTTTACAACCTTACCGGAGTTGCATGAACCTCCTAAGACCATAAACATACATTTCTTTGGTAAATTGCATTGCATCGCATCACATCGACTAGATTAATAATACGAATTAGCATTAATTAAAATGTAAATCATGATAATAAAATCTTCAAATGAATATATAATCAGACGAGTTCAAATTTTAGGTATATAATTATTAAAAGTGGTAAAGTTGAGATGTAAACCGTAATATTGTCTCATATAGATATTTATATATGAATCAAAATTTGTGTAAAAGATTCAAACCCATGATATTAACATGATACATGTACAAATACACAAAATTTCTTATGTTTTTTTCCCAAAAGCCTTTATCTATATTGCACAAGCTACCTTATTGTCACTAATTACTCTACTAAAAAATCAAAGAGCATTTTATTTAGCATTAGCGGAGAACTCTGGTTCTACATAATCACCATCATTAGCATCCTCTTCCACATCACCATCAATGGTCACAAACCTTAATCTCGTTTTGTTTAGCTAAGCTTGCTCGAGCGAGAATAAACCACACCATCGCTATTACTTGTGAAGTTTCAATGGATGATGATGCTTGCATGACGTTGGGGTTACGGAACTCTTATCTTGCCTTCTTCTATCACGCAATCCATCCATCATCTAATGTCAGATTAACTAATCCTTATATAAATCTATAAACAATGAGGCAACACAAATTAGTGCTACTTATTGTTGATTCAAACTAACACTATGTTTAGGAATTTTATAAAGAGTGGAAATTGAAGGAAAACTGTGGAAAGGAAAACAAAAGACAAGAGAAGAAAGGATATATTACGTTTTCTTTGTCGTTTGGATATTAAAAGTGGAAAAGAAAGGAAAGTGGTAAAAAATTTTCTGTAAATTATCTAAAATGCCCCTTACAATCGACGAAAAAGAGAGATAGTGGGGTTTTTCAAAGACGAAGAGAGAGAAAAAGAGCTACCGCCCAGCTTTTGATCACAGAGAAAGGGAAAAGAAGATGATAAACAGTAATTTCGCTTGAGGGCATTTTTGTAACTTCATAACATTTACATCCTTTTCCACAGATTTCTCCCCAAATTTTGGAGAGAAAAAATTGAGGCTGTTGAGTTGAATTCTTTTTGTCCATTTCTTTTAGATTCATCTGATTTATACTTCTTTTAACTTATCCAAACACACAATTTCTTTCTGTTTTCATTGATTTCCATAGCTCTTCAGCTAAACAAACACAGTATAAAAATCCTATTCAATAAGAAAAAATGAATTAATCTGGGACTTATGCATCACTACATAAATAAACATCCATTACCAGCACTACTCACAATTGATTCAAATTGACAATACCAAAATAATAATAAAAAAAAAAAAAATCTTTCAAACATAGGGAATATTCAGCCCATAATCAACCCCTAATCGCAAAGCAACAAACCCCAATCCCCGTATGTAAAAACGTATGTCTTCTACATATTAACAAACCAACCAAATACAAAAAGAGCGATGAATTTGGAAAACTTATCGGATCAATAATCAACTCTTTGTGCTTGTGGCATAAATTAGAGGATTTCCCATAGGGTTTTACCTTTTTGGGTTTGGGTTTGGTTTGGCATCAATTAGGAATTCTTAGTTTTTGGGTCCGGGGTTCCTAATCAATTTCTTCTTTTAATTAGTTTTTCGCAATTTAAGATTAGGGTAGGTGTACACTTTTTAGGATTGAGGTTTCTGAGTTAGAGATGAAGGGTTCCTTTTACAACCACAACAATTTATTACGATTATGCATTTTCGCTTTCAATTTTATGGGTTTAGTTTTTGTCTGCAGTAGGGTTTCTTTTTAATCCATCCAGGCCGGGTATTTTAACCAAGTCATGTTCACTTGTCCGAATTTGTCCACACCAACAGTATACACGTGTAAAGTTAACGTGCCACATCAAATCTAGGCTAACTGCAGTTTAACATATCTCATTTTTTCACCTCTCATTAAAATTTTCATTTATCATTTACAATTCTCAAAAAGTTTATCCTTTATTTATACTCATTCTAAAACATTTAACATTTATACCCTTATATATAATTCTCCCAAATTCTATAAGATCGAGAGAAAAATTTTAAATTAGATATCAGTAAGAAAACCAAGCAGAAGCTTTAAAACCATAGATTCAATAAATATCTACCATTCTTTATAAAAAAATTACATAAAATACAAATAAAATAAGATTAATTATCAAATTACCAATACTAAATCATATCTTAAAAATACGATATAATAATTTATAAATATTTCATATTTATAAATTATTATTTAATAAATTGAATACCATTATTTTATCATATTTAATAAATACGACATTAATATACATAATAAGTATAACATCATAATTGAATAATAAAAGTTTGTGCACCATTACATGAGGATATAGGTTTGAGTCTTAGGAGCTCAATGTCTTTGCATTTTTATTTTAAATAATGTTTATGTTGCATTTAGTAGATACAATATTAATGCAATTTAATATATATCATATCTAACAAATGCGATATTAATATAAAATTTAAAATTTTATTTATTAAATATGATTTTATTATTGCATTTATATAATTAATTTAATATAATAAGTATTTGTGTAATATTTTTAATTTTTATTGTAATTGTGCATTTTTCTCTTAAAAACATCATTAGAAGCAAAATCTTTACCACACATCGTTGGAGGCAAAAGTAGGAGGGCCAACACGGTACCTCAAAGTCTAGAGAAGGAAACTAAGGAGAATTTTGGAAATGACACATTTATAATATAATCATTGCTTGAAATATTAAAAGAACTTATCTTTACCACCCATTGTGGGCGGCGAAAGTCGGTGCGACAACACAGTTTGTAATAGTCTAGAATTTTGGAAAAAACACATTTATAGTATAATCATTACTTGAAATATTAAAAGAACATAACCTAACATATTGATTGATATTGTTAAAGTTACATTTATCTTTTATCTTTTATTTTGTGATTGTTTCATTTAATGAAGGAAGGGATTTAGAAAACTTGTAAAAATGAGTGATACTACAACATTTGATAAATTAGTACGAAAGTTTAGAAACTTGATTAACTTACGTAATGGGACAAATGAATTCTCTCTTATAGGCTCTTAATTTTAAGAGATCGAATGGCTTTTTTTAATGATTTCTCAATCCATTTCAAAATAAATATTATTTATAACTAAATTTATTATCTAAGCGATAACATATTAATATCAAAATGAAAAATGATAGATTGTTTCAAGCAAAACTAGTTCTAAGCATTTCTTCAATAATATGAATAAATATAGTTATCAAATTCCTGATTTAACTCTTAAGATTCTATGATTTTATGAATTACTTACTAATTAAAATCCATATAAAATCTTATTTGAGCAAAATTTAATAGAAATCTCAACTAACCTATTATTTTTGTGACTTATCAAGTCCATAATTTTTAACCCCTTATGTATATTTTAATTTAGGAAATCACGCTTTCAGCTTTCCCTTTTTTTTTTTTATTTCAACACCTCAACTATGATTTCATAGTATTATTCTATTGAAGACGAAGTAAAAATTGGTACTTCAAAAAACTTAAAAAGTATAAGTATTATTGGTAACAACACTAATAAAAAAGTTGGTGATGATGAAAATAATAACGATGATGAGAGTCACGAGAGTTTTGATAATGATTTATATTAATTTTGCACTTCTATTAATGTTTTATGGATTTACATAATGATTTACCGTTTATATTTAATTACTTGTATTAAAGTCATATTGTAATTAGAATTTATGATGAATTGTTTTATTTTTACCATGCATTTTAATGTTTCTATTGACATTGTATGCACATTTACTATTTGTAAAACACAAATTTATATATCCTATAATTCTATGATTCAATAGTACATACGAATCTACTAAATTTCTAATTCTAGTAATTTTAAGTACAATTCCAATTTGTACAACCACGTAAGCAAAAATCACGCAAGAAAAAGGGGTGAAAGTACACCCCTTCGGCTTTATTTGCTGGATAAGCGAAAAGGCGACTCATAGAGCAAGGATGGAAAAGTTTGAGCCGTTTTAGTGAAGCCAACATCGTTGAGAATGAGAAAAAATAGCTCGGGCGGCTAATAGCCACAACCATCCCGATTCATCGGACTTCCACGACCACCTGATGAGAGACGACGTTAAGGCCCAGTGAAGGAAAACTCAACCCAAAGAAGTTTTTATAAATAAGCGGATCTCCAAATTCAATAAACAAGCAAGAAAGTGACCTAAAAATTAATATAAATTAGTGCCTAGATTGGTATAAATTAATTTATGAGATTGGATGGTTCTTTCGGAGGAGCCCTCGATTTCAAAAAATTAGAAGATTCTCTCCGGCAAGCCACTGATCCCTTTTCATGCTAATATCAGCCTTTACATCCATCCACCAGACCAATAAGAAAGTATAAAGAAACTGAATCAAAAAAAAATGGTGTAGCATCATTCTGTTTTCAGCAGCATACCACCTCCCACCAGCAGAAAGATGATAGATCTTGCCTTCAGGACCATAGCTGTGGAGCTCGAGTAGAAAAGGAAAGCTGCTTTTGTCACCAAAAAGACTCCTCCATCTAACATCGAGTAAATGATACGACCCATTTCGTCCTTGACCCATGAGGGTTCAGTGTAGTCTAGTTCTTCAGGGCAAATGCTTCCATCGAATGCCAAGTATTAGTGATGAAGTACCCAAGTCTAATCTTCATGGCAAGTAAGAAGCATGCAGCGTCATTTCTTAAAATAAAATCGAAAGCACTCGTCTTAAACATATTTTCCTCTATACTTGGGCTTCACCTCTTTGCTCAATTTAGAGTCAGCATCCACAACTGAAAAAGCATCTGCTGGACTAAAAACTGCTGAGTGGAGATTACCATCTTCCAGCCACTTTAGATGGTTCTCTTTAAACGCCAAATGTTTTGCTCTTGCTGCCTCCTCGATTTCCCGTATGTATGGATTTTTCTTAACCATGGTCAGTAAAACACGGCTATAACGCGAACTAAGAATCTGTTCAGAAGCAGCAACCAACTTAAAACAAGGATGCTCAGGATAATGATTCGATTCTGACTCCTCATCTCTTAGTACAGGATAAAAGAACACGAGCCGGCCATTGATCACAAGCATTCTAGCTGCAAGGTCAAGCAAATCATGAACACACTCAACCAAGCTGTACGGTGCAGTTGATGGTATGTGGTCTGTCCTTTTTTCATCAGGAACTGTGTATGGACCCACAGCACCTTTAAGCAACTTGCGACCACCCGATTTACGGCCCCCAGCACGAACACCATAAGGAGGGTCACAAATAATGGCATCAAATACCTACAATATCAATCAAGGAAACCTCATGGAGAGTCAATAAATAATTAAATATGGAGCAAACAATAAATAGAGAAAGACAAACCCTTTTTATTCGGTCTTTTAAGCACTAGTCATTTGCAAATATAGATTCTCAGAAAAAATTACCCTCTCATCTCTCTCTACTTCATTCAGAGATCATGTTGTTAATCCTACCCTTTATTGAAGTGATCCTAATGTATGAGATGTTAGATTCAAGAACTACTTTTTCCATAGTCCAAATCTCTTATTTGCATCATTGGGATGATATCAATTATACCACAGAATGAACAGATGTTAATCCAACAAATGACAATGATTTCAGGATGATGGCAGCATCCTCCTGATTTAATGTGGAAGGTCAGCTCAACAAGGCATCTATACATGGAGGCTGATCAAAATCAGGTTAACGCATTAATGACATGAAGCAAAACTCAAGCATTTTTAACATCTAATAGGTCTTGGAATCCATGTGGAGCTACCATAAATGACCGTGGATAATTTTTGCCATTACAAAAATACAAAGAAGAATGTATATTATGATAAAGGGGAAAAATAACACCACACACTGCATGAGATTATGGACCCTCTAAACTAGGCTTCAAAAGGAAGACCCAAATCTCAAACCCCACTTGCCTCTCTCAACTAAGCACCGACAAAAATAATCTCATGTTTGCAAGTAGTTTCTAGCCTTCCCGTAAAAGCACTAGGTGATGACAGGTACACTTCATTAGGCACTCACTCAGTGACTGTTTCACATACTACTTCCCCAGTAGTTTGCAACTGAGCAGGTAGATAATAAGATTTCTTTCTCACTAATAGCCAACAAATAGATTGTCTCATTTTTTTCTATAGTGTCTTTCATTTGTTACAAACTTTCCCTCGTTGCATCAGTTATCCAATATTTTACTTTTATCTTCCAAAATTCTTCTGCATAACAACTTGTCACACACTGCCATTCCAAAAAATGTCATCCTATATCCATAGATGTCTTACTGCCAACCTTTGGTGGTCTGCTTACTGCCATTAATTTGTGGGATAGTCCTAACTTCAACAAGGAAAAAACATTTTTTTGTCAAAAACAAGGTAAAAAACATAGAAAGAAAAAATTTTGATGAGAGAGAAATTCTTTAAAAAGAAGAGGAACTTCACACACAGAGAGCAAGGACAGAGAGAGAGAGATTGAGTGGCTAAAATATTTCTCAAGAATGCTAGCAGTTATGTTCAATATGTTTAGATAGTTAAAACATCCTAAAGGAGCACTTCTCTTAGGGAAGAGGCAGGAGTAGAATGTGCAATCATTCATGGAAGATGGGAGAAGGTCTTCTCCTTTAAAAATTGCAATTGAATATAAAGTACATAGATATTTCATGAATTTGGTTGTATAAAAAAAATATTCACTCCTTTTAAAATCTTTGCCCCTCCTTTCTTTTCTCATCCCAAGTCATGCCTCTTTTTCCTCTTCTAGAATACTGCAGTACCACCCTCATGCATGTTATCTGACAGCATTGTAATATTGTCCTCTATTTTTTATCCCAAGAATTAGAATTTAAAAAGAAATTAAGCCAAACATGTAATATTTTAAATATATTTATTTTCCATTGGAATAGAGCGAAAGCTAAAATTCTTTAGTTTCATATATCAATTTTATTCCTTAAAAAAGCTTTATGTCTTCTCCATTTATGTTTGATGGAATATCAAATCTTCATTTCTAGGTTGAGTAAGGTTATATTCAATCTTTCAGATTTAAATTTTTGGCCCTTTATTTGTTTTTTTGGGGGGGGGTTTGTTGTTGGATCATTGATTCTTCACCTGCATTCCAAATCAGCAGCAAGAAAAATATTTGCAGAGATGATGGCAATGATTCTCAAGGCTGTCCCAACATCAAAGTCGCTATTATTCTGCTTTTTGTCTTTAGGAATCACGGAGGGAGGTTGAAATGCAGCATTTCAATTGAAAATATGCCTCCAATCCCCATAGAGGGACTGCAGATATAGCTGCGGGGCAGGGCAGAGTGCACAGGAAGCAGATTTCTGCATCATGTGTCCCTCTTAAAAAGGTTTAATCTGTTAGATTTTACTCAAGTGAGAGAAGAAGAGAGACCAAAGAGAGGAAAGGGACGAATTTACCACATGAGCCTTGTTAATTTCACACTATCAATATTGCCCATCACCCATGAACTGTGGGAACGTGAAGCTCCTCAAGAGAAATAATACAATAGAAGGCTAAATGATTGCATACGGATTCAAACTCGAGATCTCCCATTCTAAGATCAGGTTAACAACCTAAAAATTCAAACTATATATCATTATTATAATATATTTTATATATATAAATAACTACTTTAGGTAAAACCTTATTGTTTTCGTAATTATTTCGAAAACTGTTTAACATTATTTAACAAAAAAATTAATAACAAAATAAACTATTAAAATTATAAATAATAGATAAATTTGTCTATTTAGTCCTCTTTCTCTCTTCTTATCTATTTTTCAACCACTTTCCCATTCTCTCTCTCACTTTCCCACTCTCTCTCTCACTTTTCCTTTTACTATTAACTGTACCCCACATCTCTCTTCCACTCTCACTCCCTTTCTCTCTCTCTCTCTCTCTCTCTTTCTCCACTAACATTCCCACTACCTTATTCATCTCCCCACGACCCTCTATCTCTCTATCTTCCTCATTTATTAATATCTAGTATTAATATTATAATATATTTGATTGTATAGTATAACTTTATTTATTTTGTATACACGCAAGGCGGATACATTGTCGGCTAGTATGTATATGTATGTATATATATATATATATTCCTAAATAAGACAATTGGAAAAAATAATGAATAGGAAATTACTTAATAGAAGATTAAGTATATATTTTAACCATGTTTCACCCAATCATGACCATGATGTCCTCAAAAATCATAAACCGACTTTGAGAATCTTCATTGATGAGAATAAGTTCTTCATATTCCAAAATGCCAACAGAAAATAAGGGTGTACATTTTCTCATATGGAACAGAAGAAGCTTCCTTTTGATACTTTGGTCAAGTGTTGCCAAAAGTCAACTTCCTCAGTAAATATTAAAAAAGCTCACTCTTTTACCAAGAGTTGCTACCAGACAAACATTTAATCACACCTCAATTGTTTTGACTGAGAAAAAATAGAAAGGACACATCACAAATTACCCATTTACATATAGTATTTTGTACAAAACTATCGCAGAGGCAACTGCATTAAGGGACATGGGGCCAAATAAAATATAGGGATCTAGAACAATACCCACATAGTTTATCCAGGTCCTAACCAAGTAAAAGGTCTTAAAGTGGCTGCCTATGAGTGTGGGAGCGTGCATCAGAGGAGGTTTATGTGTGTGTGAGTGCATGGGAGGGGGGAAGAGAGAGAGAGAGAGAGATTAAAGGAATTTACTTCTCTCAACCCAGCACGCCAAGGAGGAAGATTATTGTCTGCTCTCAACAATGCAATCGGCATCGGTAATCCATACTGCAAGAGGACAGGTAAATCGTTTCAATAAGATACATAAGCAAATAACCAGTATTTACATGTGTGGTGTATCACAATGGTAAACTGGACCAGTAATTACGACTATCTTATAAGAAAGCCAACTCATATACTCGATATTACACGTTACACTATGTTCTTTATAACAGCGCCGGTATTGAGCATCAATTAAGAAGAGTGTTCGTGTCTATATACACTGATATGAAGTGAACCTGCTTAAAATTGCTCCAGACATTGCAATCAGGACCACGGCCATCACGAACTACTCGAATGTCAATGTCTGCACCCTAAAAGAGAGATATCCAATTGTTTCGGTTATAATCAGGAAAAGGTTTCTATTATCAATTTATCAATGCAGAGATAGAGACCAATCCAAACCATAGTCATAGCACCAAAATGAGCAGCAGCAATAAGAATGCTCCCCGTGCCAACAAAAGGATCATAAACAAGCTTCCCTTTCTTGACCAATGCCTGATTAGCCATCAAGAAGGCCATTTCAGCATCCATAGCGGTGGGGCCCAAATAGGTGCGGCTTTTAAGCTGGTACATCGGTAAGAGCTTCCTATCAGCTCCACCAATCTCCCGGCCGAAAAAGATGCGCCTTTGTACCACAGGTGGAAGTCCATTATTCTCTCCATAATCATCAGTTTCCATAAACCAGAAATTGTGATCAGGATTCCGCAGGTTGACTCTACCCTTGAACGGGATATACGCGCCTAGAGATTTGATGCGGTCATTCTGGTCTTGGAATCTAATGACCTTACCAAAACTATCAACAGTAATTCTAAAAGTGGTATCGGCGGTTAAATATGGTAACTTGCGGTCATCGGGGTAAGATTTGATAGAGTTTTCTAACTCTTCATAGCTACTACCTTCTCCCCAAAGTTCATATATACCCTTCACAAGTATACCTATGAATACAGAACGTAATTTTGAAATTAGGGTTTGGTTTATCGCGTGTAAGCAGTAATGAGAGAGAGAGAGGGCAACAAGCAACATACTTCGATTGGCGACGCGGCGAGCAATATGCTCGGAAGGCAAGTTGACGAAATGGAAAGGAGAGTCAGTGTGATGATCGTGTGGAAGCTTCCATTCCAAGTGTAAGCAATCATTATCGTTTCCATCTTCTTCTTCTTCACTGAAGAGTTTTGCCAGAGACTCAACTTCTGGTTTCCTGTAATCCAACAATCTGTGGTAAAATACACACAGATACCACATTATTTATCTCTCTCCTTGCTTTATATTTCTTTAGATAGGGTTTGGTTTGGGTGATCCAAGGAACAGCTCTGCTTCTTTACCTTTCTCAATTTTCTGAACCCCCTTTCTCTTTCTTGTCCGCAGAAACCCTTGCTTAAACCCTTGTCCTCTAATTCTTCCTTTTATTTTATTCATTCTTTATTTTTCTTTAATTTTGCTACCACTATAATTCTCCCTCTTTTTTTTTTTTTTTTTAAGATAACCAATCCATATGCTGATTAGTCTCATTATTTTGATTTTAGTCATACAATAGGAACAATACAGTGTATTTTGAAAGCCACTCTATTAAATCATTATTGAAATTCACAATTAGATTGAAATTATAATTTTTCCAAATCTCCTATGAGATATGTGGTTGATATAGCATCCCAATACCTTACACTATTTATTTTGTAATTGAATGTATACTCTAAGGTACCTAAGTAGAAAAAAGATGCAATAACATTTAACGTCTAAATTATATTAATATTTTTATATTATTTATTGATCTATATAACATCATTTTACAAAATTCTTAGATAATGATAATAAACATACTGATTATAATATTTTTTTACTTAACACGTAATCAAAGCTTAAATCCATTTGCCCATTGAAAAAGAAAGGCTACGTTCAAGAAGAAAATGTTTGAAAGTTAGCTTATTTTGTTGTATTATGTTTTCATCAAACATAAGATGGATTTCAATTATATAATAAAATTCCATGATAAATTGTTCCAATTTATATCATCAAATTTGTGATAGAAGCCCATACGAGAAACATGAGATCGAAAATCATATAATTAAATTGTTGAAAAAGACCAAATTAATTAATGTATTAGTTACATATACATGAAAGATCCATAAGTACAACAATTTACCTCAAAACAATTATGTTATAAAGTGTGATAAAAAGCTCCACAAGTTTTTTAGTGTACCATATACCCCCAAATATTATGGGATAAGATTTATCTAATGGTTTTTGCATATTAAAGGAGATATATGTGTTCCCAAATTATATTTATATAGTAGAAATAGAGATTCATACTTTTTTTTGTTCTATACTCGCTTATTCATATTAAATACACAAACTTAACCATTTTCTTTTTAACACTAAAGTAGTTTGTGATAGAGTCAAGATTGCATAACTACATAAACAAGTTCGTAAATTGAAAAGGTACAAAACCTCAAATATGTTTTTTTATAATTAACCTTTTTTGATGTTATAGAAAGGAAGAATGAAGTACTTCATTGACCCGATTCAATGGAGGAAATAATAATTTGGCAAAAGACAAGGAAGAAATAATAAAGTCTAACAAGAAAAACACAAGCAACAAAAATATAGGAGTATGGGGGGAGGTGAGTAAATCAAGAGTTAAGGAAGGAGGCAAACCCTATTCCTTGGTATGCCCATCTTACTCAGAAACAGCATTCCCCAACTCCTGTTGTGCATTAACTTAGAAGCTCATGTGATCTAGACTACTCATCAAGGATTGATCCTAGTTGAAAATTTGCTGGAGAGAGTCTGGAAGGAGCAATAAGGATAAGTAGCCTAATCCAAGTTTGTATTAGCTAGCAACTAAGAAAAAATGGCAAGTTATGTTGATATGTTTGGAGAAGGCGACCACTAAGCTAATTGCAAAATACGAAGCACTGTGCCATAGAGTCTAAAGAAATTACCACATGATCTCCATAAAGCAAACGACTATTTTTAGGGATTTTTAAAAATAATGAGAAATTAAAAGGAAAAATAACGTAATTAGATGACCGAATACGACGCATCAAAGAAGATTAGGCTACACTTAATCTATTTGATATAATGAACAAATAGATTAAACAATTTGCTCGCTACTATGTAAAAGATTGATAAGAACATGATTTTGAAAGAGAGAATTCCTCAACCAACGATAAAAGGAATGACATTCATCAAAGATTGTTTTTTGTACGATTACATATGCATAATTTATACTAGAACTATTGTGAATATGAAATAAACGTCAAAATGAAAGTACATAAAATAAAAGGAATTAAAACAACCATCTAAATAACTATATTCAAATTCTTTGAGTTGTAATATTGATAACTTCCATTCTCAACTTAAAAGGAATGTTATGTAATTCAAATTAAATCTATGCTGCTAAGATTGTTGTGATCTATTTGCATCGCCACTGTTCTTCAATCAGGATAGATCAAGATTCAAATCTCTCATTCCCCATGGATGACAAAAGAAAAATCCTTTATATTTACTCATCATAAAGTAGAACCTTTCCTAAGATAAGAATTACATTTATTTGCTAAATCAAGTTCCAAAGTACTTTTGAGCAAAATTAGACTTATAGTAAAAATTTTAATAGATGTAGGAAAAGCCGTTTCAAAATCAAGAGCTAGCTTAGTACCAACCTGGATGTAATATTATCTAATTCAAATTGAAAGGAATATTATCTAATTCAAATTAAATCTATGATACCAAGATTGTTGTAGTCTGTTGCATCGCTATTATTCTCCTAATAGAATAGACCAATATTTGAATCCATCATTCCCTATAGTTGACAAAAAAAATATTCTTGATATTTACTCTTCATAAAGTAGAACCTTTCCTAAGATAAGAATCACATCGATTTGCTAAATCAAGTTCCAAAGTACTTTTAAGTAAAATTAAACTTATAGTCAAAAGCATTATGATAGATGTAGGGAAAGGCCGTTTCAAAATCATGAGCTAACCTGGAACCAACCTAACGGTTGCAGTTCAATGAATCGACTATATAAGGCAAGCTTGAACCAATTTAAGACTTGCCAAATTGTGCTTATCTAAGCAATTAAAGCTTACCAACCTGCTCGAACCATCGAGCGTAAATTGGATCATCCAGTTTTTTTTTTCCTTTTTTCAGTTTGCAATTTATTTATGCTTATTAACGTATATATACATAATATTTATAGTATATTTTATACATATATTATACATATACATTATGCAATACGTATGTGATATACATATATCCGATTATCATATAAATGTGTCATACATTTACATGACATACATTATAATGTAAAATGCACCGTTTATAAGTTATATATGTACATATTATACATAATAAGTATGACATAATATATGTATATAATATATAATAGAATTTTTTAATTTTTCGAGCAAGAACAATATAATAGAAAAAATAAAATAAATGAAAAAATCAATTCAAGGGCCCTTAAACCAACTCATGAACCAATGAGAAATGATAAATCAAGCTAGTCATAGTTTACCTTATTGGGGAAGCGTGGCTTGGCGCTTTCAGGCCAATTCAACTCATTCCTCGAGTCTACATTAGAATCCTCGAGTCTACATTAGAATCTAGCACCTCAAGTTCTTTTGAAGACAATTAACTCCTTTCTTAGATAACGTTATGAAGAATAAACCTCTATTGGAATATCTGCTCATCCTTTTACATGGAACTAGTTAGAACCTTTTACACTAGTTATTCAAGTCTTCAATCCTCAATAGAGTTATAGGTCCACTAGTGCCCTTAACTACAAACCTTCCTTCTTGAACTAGACTTGTACATCATAGTGATGTTGAATGAAATGTTTTTTGTCTATATTGAAGACATATCAAAAACCTCAACTCCTTTCCTTAAGAGGAGCAAAGCAATCAGTTAATTAAAACCGTACGAGTTTTACCTCTAATTTGGGACCTTCTTTATACACTCAAAGATACAACATCCTATACTAATCTTTACCCAATAATAAGGTTAGTACAAAAAAAATTTGATGACAATGGTCTCATATTTCCCTCATTTAAAGTTAAGAACATAGGTCGCAATGTTTTGTGTAACCTATGTGCTATTTCAAACCTCTAGTAATCCTTACCTTCACTTCATCCTCTTGTCAAACCCGAATTTTCAAGAATCTTTTATTTTAATTCCTTAATTTTTAAATAATCCTTTACTAATATAAATCGCTTGATTAATGAATTGAAAGAGATTTATTTATTTTTCTGAAAACCTTTTAAAGTCACCATATATGAAAATCAAATAATTAAAATTAAAATCAATTAGGATATCGTGATTTTAGTTTATAAGCATCGACCATTGAATAAAAACCAAAGCTTCAAAAGGTTGGAGGACTTTCTTTAAAATTGAAAAGAATGTTACTAAATAAAAATTTTCAAGAAAATGAGAGGGTTTAACGTGACTAACCAAACATGTAAGGAAAACTTCATTTTTTTCTCATTTTAATTATTTTTATTGTCAAGTTATGTTTACTGTTTTTACTCTTTTTGTTGTTTTCTATTTAAAAAACTATGTTAAGAAAATAGAAAAGCAAAAGCAAAAGCAAAGAAGGAAAAGAAAAAGGAATTTTTTTTATTATGATTGTCGTTAAATGCCTATATACCTATTATTTTAAATAAGGCCAAACTTAGTTTTATTTTTTTGAAAAAAAAAATTGTTGTTATTTTCTATTTTCCTAAATATAAATTCTTACTCTAAGTTTTTACCATTTTAAAAAATGAAATCAAAAAGAAAGAAACCCTTTTTTAACCTTCTTTTCATTTATTATCCTTTTCATTAATATTTTAAGAAAGTTTAAAATATTTAAAAGAAAAATCATTAAAAAATTTTCAACTTTAAAAAAATTTAAAATAAAGTTTTTGAAAAAAAGGAATTAAGAAAATGAAACTTAGTAAAATTTTCTTTTTTAGTAAATTTCAAAGATATATAAAAAATTTACGGGAGGAATTTTTCATTTTAAAAAGGTCCATCTTTCTTACTTAAAAAATTCAAAAAAAAAGAAAAAAAAAACTAACCTAAAATAGTACACCAAATCAAATTGCAGTTTTAGTTTAAGTTCAAGCCAAACTTCGAAGGCAACTATTGCGCTCCAAAGTTATAGAGTCGCAACAATCCCATTGTATAAACCATTCTATGATGGTAACTGACTTTACAGTACTTACCATAAACATAATCTATACAAGGCGTCGACAACTACTTGCTTTAAAGTAAACAGTCCAATAAAGTATTTAACTAAAGTTACAATAATTATCACAAATTTTAAATCAACACACATAATTATATGTAAATTCCATAGAACTTCTCAGAAAACTCTACGTAAACATAACAGTTCACTAATTTACATAACGACTGTCAGTCTTTCATTCTTAAACTATAAAGGACACTCTAGCTATACATCAACTGCTAAGCAAATTAATCCCCACACCCCAAGCTTCAAAAGAACTAACTTCTGGATAATTGTAAGGCAGTATAATACTCGAAGTATTTAGAAATCAAGACCTATAAAAAAATTTATACAGGTATGAGCAACTACAGCTCAGTAAGTTGAATTGGAGACTTATGAATGTATATAAACACAAACAAGATTATCAAGTAATTATTTTCATGCAATGCAACAAACAAGTGCCATCACATAACGTAATCCAGCCCATTGCAAAATCAGAGAAATTTCACCCGCTTTAATTCGAGTTGAGGAGTTTTCATATTATGCAACAGCTCACAACCAAACCCAGATTTGTGTAATGGAAACATTGCTCCTCTTAAGATTATCCTTCAAACCAATGCCCTCATCCTCACCGCGACCTCCTCTTTTGTTACTTAGTTCGGTTAAGGATGAGAAAAAGACCAATTACTATCCAGCGCTATCTTTATCGAGAGTATCGGTGTTTGGTTGGAAAATCCTAATGATCCCCTAAAAGGTTGCAATGCATGACAATTTAGGTCATTAAAGTCGAATAAGATTAAATTCCATTTAGGGTATTCAAACAATTTCACACCAATCTAGTCATAACATAAAATCAATCACATTACAAATTTCAGTACAAATTCAGATACTCAAACACATGCATAAACTACTTACAATCACAATCATACACAATCCCAAATCTCCGAGTGCCATAAAATAGTACTCCAATATAGTATATAATAACCCAACTTGGAATTTTCAGTCGCCCAATCACTTAATTGTAAGCCGGTTTATCTCTGGATATCTAATAATACACATAGGTCTTTTTAATACGTATACTTTAATGATTCATATTCTAAGTTATAATTTAACTCGTTTCTCTATGTATACCTATTATTTACTAATAATTCATTCTACCTTATTTTGGGATTCGTTTTCTAAATTAAATTATAATTTTGATTCTGGAATCCTAAATATACTCGAATCCTAATGTGAAATTAATCACATTAAGTTTAAGTATTCTAATATCATATTGGGTTTTAATTTAGTGTTCTAAACTGTTCAATATACGTTACTCTTAATTAGGTTATCGAATTTATTCTGGATATGAGAAAATCTTACATTTTTTTATACAATTACCTAAAATTAAATTTTGTTTCAGATTTATTATATACTGATTTTTATTATGATATTATCTAAATAAACCTAATTTTTTATATTTATTAAATTTCCAATTCTACATATTCCTAATTTCCTACAATTACCACATAATTTCTTCATTAATTACACTTAACACTCCAAAAACTAAAATTAGGTTTCTACATCAGAGATTAACATTACTAAACATTTAATTATTATCTAAATTAGTAATTAATCACTTAATCACCTAATTAACCTAAAATTACCCAATTTTTCCATTATTTTAGGACTAAAAATTTACTTAAAATTTCAAAAATTATATTAAAAAAACGGCTTAATAGCACATCACTTAAGCATTATACAGAAAAAATTTGAGCTCCAAACTACACTCCTAAGCCTTTTTATTTCAAGTTCTAATCATACTCGATTTTGCTTAATTTATTAAGAACCCTATATTTTCAGATGTGATTAAACTTAATCACTATTTTTTCTTAAATCTACATATAATAAAACTTTAAGAATAATATATTTCATAATTTTCTAGGCAAAATAAATAATTTTAAGAAATTATATAAAATCAGAGCAAATGAGAGACTCACCCGGTCCGATGACTTTTGGGCTTCCAACACCGATCCAGGTGTGTCGGCCGATCCAAGCAGTAAATCTAGAGTAGGGTAGTGTTGATGGTTCAATCCCAAGTAGTAGTGGTGTGTAGGTTTGGTTCACTAACCCCTACTGCACAGATTTCCTTATTTTTTTTCTAACCCTAATTTTTCTCTTCCAATTTCGATGCTTTCTATTTTTTTCTAACTTCTAACTGTCTAAAAGAGCTTTATAATTTTTTTCCCTATTTATAGAGCTTTGTAGCAATTATTGTACATTTAATTGGACATGACATTGCCTAAATTCCTTAATTTTTGTTTTTTGTGTTGCTTAATTTTGATTGGTTAATTTTCTTCTTCTCTTCCTAACTTGCCACGACCAAATCCACGTCATTCCTTATTCCTCTAATTTTTGTTAATTAATTAATAATTTTCTTTAATTATTTAATAGTTTTAAAACAATTTAAGTAATTTCATGTATTTTTATCTATACATAAATAAATGTGGGGTACATGTAAACATTCTTAATTATTATTTAGGTCATTTTATAATTTTTAGTATATATATAATCGATCTTTAATAATTTATTAGTTATTAGATTACACTTTTCACTTTTTCAATAATTAACAATTATTATACTTAAAATTTGAAAATTTTATAATCTCCTATTTTATTACTTATTTTCTTAAATTCAAGTTTACTGGGTCATTTTTACTAATATTTCTATTTATAGTTTATAATATAGATTAGATCGAATCCTTTAATCGATCGCTCTAAACTTTGTATTCTAAGTTCAATCTTACAGTCATTTAGCTTAACTTTAGGGCTTATAGCAACTAGGTCGCAATTGTCACGACCCGTGTTTTGAAGTGATGAAGGAGTGTTCAACCTGGAGCTTAATGTGAAGTGAGTAACAGTAGCAGGTGGTTTGTTTGTGGGTTTGGGTAGTTTCTCAAAGCTAGGTTGGCCACCCATAAGCAAACTGGTCAGAAGTCGATGCCACTCTCCTAATGATGGCCATGGCAAGCCAAAACCAGTTGAGAAGTTAGCCGTCCTCTATCTTAGAAAGGCTTATGACAATGCTAGTCGGTACTCTTAATGTAAGAGGGGCTTGGAACAGTCATGGGAAAACAGGAAGGGAAAGATCGGCTCCCCCTCCATAATAAAAGATAATATGTAAGACCTAAAGTTAAGTGAAAAGACCGTATGATTGAACTTAGAACACAAGGTTTAGGACGATCGGTTAAAGGATCCGATCAAACCCAAATTATAAACTATTGAGAGAAATATTAGTAAAAATAACCCCGTAAACTTAAATTTAAGAAAATAAGTAATAAAACAGGAGATTATAAAATTTTCAAATTTTAAGTATAATACTTGTTAACCATAAAAAAGGCGAAAAGTGTAATTTAATACCCAATAAATTACTCAAGATAGATTGTATGTATATTAAAAATCATAGAATGACCTAAATAATAATTAGAAATGTTCACATGTACCCCACATGTATTTACGTGTAGATAAAAATACGCAAAATTACTTAAATTGGCCAAAAACTTAGTACATAATTAAAGAAATTTATTAAATTAATTAAGAAAAATTTTAAAAAAAATCAAAAGGGTGTGGAATGATGCAAATATGGTCGTGGCAGGTCAGAATCTGAAGAAAAAAAATTATCCAATTAGAATTAAGCAACACAAAAGCCAAAAATCAAGGAAATGGGACAATGTCGTGTTTAATTAATGCATATTAATTACCCAAAATATCAATAAATAGGGAAAAATTTTAGAGAACTCCTTTGGACAGTTTAGAATCAAAGAAAAATAGGAAACTTAAAAAATTCGAGAGAAAATCTAGAAAAAAAAAAAGAAAGAAAAGGAAACTGTACAGATAGGGCTAGTAAGTCAAACCCACACCTCACCATCACCTGGGACTGAGCCACCACCACTACCCTACTCCAGCCTCACAGTCTAAGCCGGTCGATGCACTTGGGTCGGATTTGGACGGCCAAAAAGTATCGAACTAACGAGTCTCTTATCTGCCCCGATTTTGAATAATTTCGTAAAATTAGTTATTTTGCCCAGAAAATTATAAAACTTGTTATTATGAGATTTCATTATATGTAGATTTAGGAAAAAAATAATGATTTAGTTTAATTACGTCTGAAAATATAGGGTTATTAACAAATTGAGCAAAACCAAGCATAATTAGAATAAGAAATAAATAGGTTTAGAAGTGTACTTTGTAGCTCAATTTTTTTTCTGTAGAATGCTTATGTGATATAGAATAGTACTATGAAGCCATTTTTCTAACTTAATTTTCGAAATTTTTAAGTTAATTTTTAACCCGAAAATGATAAAAAAATTGGGTAATTTTGGGTTAATTAGGTGATTAAAATACTAATTATTAATTTAGATAGTAATTAGATGTTTAAGGTGTTAATCTCAAATGTGGAAACCTAATCCTAGCATTTGGAGTATTAAGTATAGTTAATTTAGGAAATTAGGTAGTTATTGTAAGAAATTAGTAATACGTGGAATTGAAAATTAATAAATCTAAAAAAAAAATAGGGTTATTTAGATAATATTATAATAAAAATCAGAATAATACTGAATTTGAAATAAGATTTAATTTTAGGTTATTGTATAAAAATATAAGATTTTCTCACATCGAGGATAAATTCGATACCCCAATTAGGAATAGCATGTACCGAATAATTTAGAATACTAAATTAAGACCCAATAAGATATTTGAATACTCGAGCTTAATGTAATTAATTTCACATCAGAATTCTAGTATATTTAGGACTTATGAATCAAAACTAGAATCTAATTTAGGGTCTGAACCTCGAAATAGAGTAGAAAAAATTATTAGTATATAATGGGTATACAGGGAAAAAAAAAGAGTTAAATTATAACTTAAAATATGAATCCTTAAAGTATAAGTACTAAAAAGACCTATTTGTATTATAAGATACCTAAAAACAAATCGGCTTGCAACTAAGTGATCGGGTGATTGAGAAATTACAAGTAAGTTGGGTTATTACTTATTGTAATAGAGTACTAGTTTTATGGTACTCGGAGACTTAGGCTTGTATATAGTTGTGATTGTAAGTAGTTTACGCATGTGTTTGATGTATCTGAATACGTGCTGAATTTGTAATGTAAGTGATTTTGTGATTAATTGAATTGGTGTAAATTTAATCTTATTCGACTCTAATAACCAAAAATGTCATGCATTGTAACCCATTAGAGGATCATAGGATTCTCCAACCAAATACCGACCCCTTCGAAAAGGATAGCGCATGATTGCAAAATGGTCCCTTCTTCATCTTTAGTCGAACTAAGTGACAGGAGAAGAGGTCACGATGAGGGTAAAGTCAATTGTTCGAAGATAGTCGTGGGAGAAATGAGGTCTCCATTACACAAGCTTGAGTTTGGTTATGAGCTGCTACATGACATGGAAACTCCTCAACCCAGATTGGAACGAGTGAAATTTCTCTGATTTCACAACGAACCGGACTACATTGTGCGATGACACTTGATTATTGCATTGCATAAAAATAATTGCTTGATAATCTTGTTTGTGCTTGTATGCATTCATGAGTCTCCAATTTAACTTACAGAGCTATAATTGTTCATACCCTTATAGATCTTTTTGCAGGTCCTGATTTCTGAGTACTTCAAGTATTATGCCACTCTACAATTACCTAGAGGTTAGTCTTTTGAAGCCAGGGGTGTGAAAATCAATTTACTTAATAATGATGTGTAGCTAGAGTGTCCTTTGTAGTTAAGGATGAAAAACTAATAGTTATTATATAAATTAGTGAAAAGTTGTGAATATGTAGAATTTCCTGGGAAGTTCTGTAGACTTATATATAATTATACATGTTTATTAGAAATTTGTAATATTTATCATAACAGTAGTTAAACTTTTAATCGAACTGTTTACTTCAAAGCGAGGAGTTGTCGACGCCTTGTGTAGATCATGTCTATGGTAGGCACTGTGAGGCCAGTTACTATCATAGAATGTTTACACAGCAGGACTGTTGCAACTCTGCAACTTCGGGGCGTAACATAATACATGAGGCAAAGGAGGGTCAGGTGCTACACAGGCACCTATGAAGAGGGTGAACCTCCCATCCAATGACAAGTGGTATCAGAGGTAAAAATTTTAACCCAGTGGAGCCACTTAAATGCTATATGGAAAAGGGTAGTTCTTGTTAACAACTGGTCTTATGTGGATGTAGCTCAAGAGGGAGTAGCCACCAGGTGAAAGGTATTGTTGCCAAAAGGAACAACTATGCCGTAAGCAACATTGTAACAAGTGTCTACTCGAAACTTAAAGGAAAGTAAAAATGTGTTTTAAAGGGTAAACCCTACCGCTGGGCCATTCAATAAGAGGTGATCTTAAAGGACAAGAGGATAAGGCAAGGGCGAAGGCGAGGGCGAGGGAATGCTTATAGAAGCCTTGGAGTCCTGGCGGAGATGATCTTGGTGTGGAGTTAGGCAATGAAAGAATAGGGTCAATAATCTCAAGGGAAAGGTTAGTGGTGAATAGTTGGCCTCACGACGAGAGCATCGTAGATTTAGGTAGAGGAGAATGTTACGATCCGTATTTTGAAGTGACAAAGGGGTGTTCAACTTGAGGCTTAATGTGAAGCGAATAGCGTCAATAGGTGGTTTGTTCATGAGGTTAGGTAGTCTTTTAAGCGAGGTTAGCTACCTATGAGCAAACTGGTCGGGAGCTGATACTATTCTCCTAATGATGGCCATGGCAGGCCGAAACCAGTTGGGAAGTTGGATATCCCCTATCTTAAAAAGGATGGTGATAATGCCGATCTGTACTCTTAAAATAAGAGGGCCTTGGAACAGTCTTGAGAAGACATGATAGGTGGGTCGAACGCTATACAGATACTTATGGAGGGGGTAAACCTCCTATCCCGTAACACGATGATGTATAAAAATGGTCAAAACCTCTCTAACTAATATTAGTGGTCATTAAAACTTAAGAACATGCCATTTTTACTCTTCTTGATTTCCTCAATCATTTGGTGGTGGTGATATAATAATGAAATTAGGGTGATGGTGTTTGAAATTTGGTTGATAATAATAGTTGGATTTGGTCATCCGTCAAAGGTGGTTGATGATGTTTTAATATTTCTCAATTGAAACGCAAGGTGGTTTAAGGTTTCCTTTTGTATTTTTTAGCTCAAGAACATTTTATAAGAAAAGATGATAAATTTTGCATTGTTTGAAATATAAACATGTTAGTTAAAGGTTGTAGTTTTAAGTCCTTTTGCTGACATTTTTATTTTGAGAGGCTCATGCTCAAAAGCCTACTTTAAATAGTTTTAACAACCTTTTTAGATCGAGAGATTAGCAGCCTATTGAGATTATCTCAACTCAAAACCTCTTTGTCATTGTTTTCTTCCACCATCATTGGGCGAACATGAGTAAAATAATAGGAGATTGATTTATTCAGTACTGGCTATGTTAATTAGATAAAATCAAATATTTGTGGACATTTATGCTACCTAAAATAGCTCTGTTAACTCCTTTTTCCCGACATGGATATAAGAACGAATCATGAATTGAACGTTTCAGCTATATTAAGGCTAAGGGTGATCGACTATTCTACAGCCTTAAGGTAGTATGAATGACTACTTAAGGTAAAGTGAGTCTTTCAATCCACTTGTACCCATAAGTAATGTCACTTCTCAAATTAGGGAGTCATAACAATCTCACTGTATAAATCTACCTAAGCTAAAAGTTAGTCATTTTATAAGGTATATGGAATGATTACTATTTCTGAGTTTCCTATTGAAGTGTAGAGTACCGAATTAGTAAGCAGTGATGATAATTAAATTGGAGGATAAATGTTATGGAAATCTTTTAAACAAAAAATTATTATTAGTGATTTGAATGATGAATATAATATGATAGTTGGTTATATTTTGTCAAGAGTTAAAATGGATCATATGATTAATAAATATAGTTATTCTCATTGACAGATGTGTATTCTTTATACATTTACATATGCTATAATGTATTATACACTTATGAGTAAGGATGTAAAAGGGGATTGGATGTGTTTTAGGTAACCGATTTTGGAAGTACTTTGCATATGTAAGAATGGTGGTGGAACTGTAATACGAGATTATATCAAGTTATGAATCCTTTAGTTCTTATCAAATAATGAATTTAAGGCTTATATCTTTAAAGTTGTAAGCATATGCAAATGGAACAAAATAAGTATGAAGTAGATAGTAAGATCTCTATATTTCGTCTAGGTAAATCGAATGATATCATTATATGGTACTAATGATTGGTTAAAGGAGATGGATGGTTATTAAATGGTACATGAGAAATTAAGTTAGATTGTTACGTAAACTATAATTGAATATGTATCCAAGCACCCTAAAATATTAGTAAGATGAGTAACAAGTGATGGTGGAGATGGAATTAAAGCAACAAGTTGAAGATAATTAGGACTTTTAATCAAAAGTTACTTAGTTATCCCAAAATCAATCTAGAAAGATATAACCCTTTAGGAAGTGAGTTTTATAAGATGGTTATCTATTGGTAAACTAATTACGATTGGATGATAAGGAATATCGAACAAAGATGATTGCTTAAGGAACTAAGCTTAAAGGAGTTAGGAGTAAGTAATGATTTCAATGAAGTACTTTCACTTGGTCTTAATTGAATCATAATAACTCTGAACAAAAAGGATTGGGTGATAACCATAAGAATAAGTGCAATTATAGTCGGATAAATATAAATGGATGAAATGTAAGTGTAATAATCATATTGAGGTGTTCATTCCCTACAAGTCTAAAACTGGTAAACGAAAAGGAATTTAGGGTGACCAGAATTATCATTACCTGGCAGTTAGAAATTATATTAGAGGAAGGATATTAATCCAAAAAGACCGTAAGATATGATTGAAGTGGGATTCAAATGGAAAGGTGCTAATGATAAATTATGAGAAATTTGTTGATATTTAAAAGTAAGAGACTGAAGAAAGTGCCGATAAGTACTTAATCTACTAATAATGTATAAATGTTCAAATAAATTTCTGAAAATTAGTTTGTGGACATTTAAATTTTATGATTCAGTTAACTAAGAATCAAATGTATAGCTGAAAATTTTGTATTAGATATTGTAAATGAAACCTTAGGAGTTAAAGGGCTGATTATGTTTTTCTAGAATGACATTAGATTAAGATAATATCAATATAGGATCGATGCATAGATTATATTCCCAGAATTGAGAGAATCGTATACATGCCAACTGTATATGAAGATGCTTGCTGTGATAACTAACGATGGCATATTGATATATAAAGTTATATGAATAGCAATACTGAAGTTAAGTGATCAAAAGTAGCATACAAATTTAAAGATAATGTGATTTTCAAAGGAGATAATGCTTTTTCATTAAGCTCGTTATATTTGGAGAAGAGATTTCGGTAGATATTAAAAATGTTGAATTGGTGATTAGAGGAAAATCCATTAAAGTAATCCCATATACGAGAAAGCTATGAAGCTATAATACACTTCATATTAGCAGTTGCAATAGGTAATCTAATAGAGACATGACAAATCTGAAATTGTTAAATTGTTGTTGCTGAGTCTCATGTTATGTTGATTTGATCAGTATATTCTGTTGTGTCGTGTTTTGTCAAGTAATCGGTTTTTCTCAATACTGTCTCTTTTGTTGAGTCATTAATCATCTCATTTTAAATCTGAGGTGGAGAAAAGTCGAGATTTGCTAAATTTGCTTCTATTGATCTTATGCTA
This sequence comes from Lumnitzera racemosa, assembly GCA_024138005.1. Classification (NCBI taxonomy): domain Eukaryota; kingdom Viridiplantae; phylum Streptophyta; class Magnoliopsida; order Myrtales; family Combretaceae; genus Lumnitzera; species Lumnitzera racemosa. The sequence continues at coordinate 66,237,073 of JAMXBC010000011.1, forward strand.
AGCTGTATGAAGAATAAATGAAGAGCTATGATAGCAGTATAGTCCTTGTGAATAAAAGATTATAGCTAAAAAGAAAGGTGATGTTATGAAGTGAACTTAAAACTACTGATAATCACAAGTAAAACCTAGGAATTAGTTAAAAAAGGAACAAATGGAAGAAAAACTAACTAGAGAATTTTGCAAAGTTATAAAACTAAGTCATAAGATAGTATAAGCAACTAGAGGATTGCGGTAATAGAATAAGACATGAATGATATCAAAGTATAGAATACAAAAAAGGAGAATGGAAACTGAGAATTTGGAAGATAAAATAAGAGATCAAGCAAAGGTTTAGCTAGAGAAGAAGTGGAAAGTTAATCAAAAAACAATTCGGAAACTTAATTGGTAGCTTACATAGAAGCTTCATTTAAAGATAGTTTAGTGCAATGGAAAATGAGTTTTAAAGTTGTGAAGAACCCACAAAATACTGGATAATTAAGTTCAGAAGTTAAAGAAGTTGAGACATGAAATAGGTAAAGGTACAATGGAACGAAGGTCTAGACTTAGAAACTATAGTAGAACTTAATATAGTGAAGATGCAGCATTACTTGTGATTTCTTTGATTTTTAGAACAGTAAACGAATATAAGATGTCGGGCTTAGTTTAGTGAGTAATACATAGATATACAGTAGTTTCGAGGATGAAACTATTGTAAGGGGGTGGAAATGTAAGATTTACAATTAGTTACTTAAAGTTTGGCTCGTAAAATTTAGGATGATCGAAGGACCCGATCGAGCCTAAATCATAAAATAAAGATAGAAATATTAGTAAAAATGATCCTAAAGTTCGAATTGAAGAAAATAAGTAATAAAATAAAAGAATATATAATTTTTAAATTTTAAGTATATTACTTATTATTTATCGAAAATGTGTAAAATGCATTCCAATAATTAACAAATCACTAGAGATAAATTATCTACACACCAAAAATCATAAAATAACCTAAATAATATTTATAAATATTTATTTGTACTATATATGAATTTACATGTAGGTAGAAATACGCATAATTATTTAAAATACGCGAAATGTGCTAAAATAATACTAAATAATTAAAGAAAATTCATAATCGATTAAGGGAAAAAAAATGAATAATCCAAATTTAAGTCATGGCAGCTAAGGAAAAGAAGAAAAAATCGAGCCAATTAAATTATAACAACTAAAAAGACAAATTAGAAAAAGATAAATCATTTGTCTAATCAAATTAATGTACGATAATTCCTTAAGATCTCTATAAATACCCCAAATTTTTCAAAAGCTCATTTTGGATGTCTGGAGTTGTAAAAAATTAGAAAGAGATGAAATTAAAAGGAAATTAAGGTTTTTACAAAAAAAATTACAAAAAAAATTGGGCAATTGGGGCTTTTAAAAAGAATCTAGACCCGACGAGCAGTTGGGAGTAAACGATGACCACCACCACATGGTGGTGGCAGCGCCCAGATGGGCCGATATACCCATGGCTACTAGTTCTAGTGAGTTCCGATTTCTACCTATTTTTTCTTAAATTATTAAAATTATAAAAAAAACTATGAAACTTATTATTCTAGAATGTATTTGTATTTAGTTTTAGGAAAAATATTATTTTGATGAAAATGCGTCTCGTGATATATGGTCCTTAAGAAATTATACAAAATTGAGCATGTTTCGATTTAGAAATAAGTAGGCTTAGAAGTATAGTTTAGAGCTCAAAATTTTTCTGTAGACTACTTAAGTGATATAGAATAGTACCACAAAACCCTTTTTTAAAAATTAATTTTTGAAATTTTTAGATAATTTTTTAGCCTTAAAATGATGCATAAAATGGATAATTTAGGGTTAATTAAGTAATTAAATAGGTAATTACTGATTTGATGTACAATTATATGTTTTAAAATGTTGAAATCTGATGGAGTATACTATTTATAGTATTTGGAATGTTAAATGTAATTATTTGAATAATATGTAGTAAATATATAATAGGTAAAAATGTGAAATTTTAAGTTAATTTGGTAATTTAGGGTAATCAGATTCGAAATCTGATTTGGGATGAATTTAGATATTTGGAATGCTATTTGATATTAGGAGATGATATTTGAAGTGATGGGAATATTGGTTGTGTACATTTTATACATATTAGGTGATAATGTGTAATATATAATTATGAGAAATTAATAATTAGGAAAATATTGGTTAGAATCGATATTATGATAATAATATAAATATATAATAAATCCAATGGAAAACTTAAATTTAGGAAATTATATGAAGAATACATAAATTTCTCACATCAGGAATAAATTCAATACACTAATAAGGATTTAAGTGTATCGGATAGAATAAAATACTGACTCGGGGTAATTATTGTATTTAGGATATTTGGAAGTAATGTGATTAATTTCACATTATGGGTTTAAACGAGTTTCCAAGATTCATGTATAAAACAATATTTAGAAACTGAATTAAAACCTAATTTAGAAATCGATGTGGAAACTAAACCAGAACCTAATCCTAAACCGAGAATAATTGTAAAAGATTTGAGAACTTAGATAATTGGACATATTAAACCCTAAACTAAAGATAATAATAAGTGTTACAGAATAGAACAAACTTATGACAATTATCTGAAAACTAAGATAACATTGGTATTATAAGGATCATTGGCGATGAACTTAACGAGTCCCACCTCGAGTGAGCAAGCAAAGAGTCGAGGTAAGTTGGGATTAATACAGTATTGTATTTTGGAAGCTTAAAATTATACTAAATTGTGCTTGTTTTGAGTTGATGATATAATTTTTGATTTGCTGCTTTGCTTGTATTGTATGATTTGTATGAAATGACTTATCACCCTAAACTAGACCTAATCCAATATACGACCTATAAACATAAATCTGACCTACATAGCAAACCATTAGGGGAAACTTAGGATTCTCTGGCCAAATACCGACCCCTTTGAAAGGAATAGCGTCGGATAGCATTATGAGTCCCTTCTTCATCCTTAATCAAACTAAGTGATAGGTAAGGAGGTCGCGACATGGGTGAAGTCAATGGTTTGAAGAAAGTTACAGGAGGAGCGATGTCTCCATTGCATAAGCCTGAGTTTAGTCGTGAGCAATTGCATTAACAATACCTCCTTAACCTAGATTAAAGCAAGTGCAATTTCTCTAATCTTACGATGGGTTGGACAACATTGTACGATGACATTTGGTTGAACATGCATTGCACCTAATAATTTAGTTGATAACCTTATTTATGTTTGTGATATAGTTTAAGTCCTCTGTACTGACTTATTGAGCTATGGTTGATTACATCTTTATAAATGTCGTTACAGGTGCTAGCTAAGAAGCGACTCACAACAACCCTTAATCTAGTGACTGTTGGATTCTAGGGAATGAGGAAAAATATTTAAAGAATAGACATCAATTATTAAGGTCTAAACTTTTATTTTAAAATTTTTCATTTCTAAATAATGTATTAACTAGAAAATAGATTACGGTGAAACATTGTAAATGTTAATTGTAATAACTAAATTCTAGTGTATATATATATTTTCTTACTTTCTTAGGTAAATGACTTATTTAAATTACAAACTATTTATTTCAAACTAGGTTAGTTGTAGACGCTTTATGTAAATTAGTTATAGAATAGCGATTATAAGGCCGACTTCTATCTTTAAATGGTTTACATAGTGAGGTTGTTACAACTCTGCCACTTTAGGGTATGACAAATGCCATCGTATGACATTGACCGGTCATTATGAGATTAAAGAAATTATGCTTGCTTTAATTTGGGTTTTGAGGAGTTCACATTACACACTTCGCGAATTGGTCACCAAATTGGGGTTTGTGCAATAAAGAAACAAGCTTAGCTTAAAACTACCTTTGAATCATGGTCTCTAACCTTACCCCAATCTCCTCTCCTATTATTTAGTTCAACTAAGAGTGGGGAAATGATCATTTCTACTATCCTCATCGACGGGTTCAAGTTTAGCCTGAACTTCCTAGTTATTTTCCCTTAGTAGGTTACGATGCATGTTCAATTAGATGTCATGTCAAGTTTAAGTTAGTTTGCTTTTCCGATGGTTAAGGAATTTCAAACAATTTGATCTAACAACATCATAAAGCAACCAATATATAAAATCCAATATTCCAAATAGCAAAACATTATTTAAGCACTCACGTTGCATAGGTACAGGTAACTATCTTACAATCACAACCAAAACATATATTAAGATCTCCAAGTATCATTAAATAATACTTTATAGTGCGGTGAAACACCGATCCCACTTACTTGGACATGTGACACTCGACGGTTCTGATAGTTGATCACATTTACTTTCATTGTCTCCCTAAAATAATCATTTTAATTTTACTAAATATAAAGTTGGATAAGTTGATTTTAATAATTTAAGCTTGGTTATGACTTATCTTTAGCAAGTGGTATAAGTTTTGTATTAAGTTCCAATTTGTTGCAGAAATCTTTAAACAAGATTCTAAAAGCTTGCCTAATACAAAGTTTTGATCTTAGAAACTTCTAACTAAGTCTTTGAGATTATACTAGTTATACCATTACTCCAATCAACCTTCTGAACAAGACTCTAAGGTTATTTTCACTAAGCATTTTACATGAACCAACCCTTGAATCAAGTCCCAAAGCCATTTCGACTACATTTCCCTTATCAAATACTTCCTAAACAAGCCTACAATATGGATATAATTAAGTCCCTTTTAATGTTCAACTTTCTATTCAACTCTCTTAACTAGAGAATAAGTTCCTTATTTACAGACCAACCCTCTAAAGATGTTTCTGAAACGATTTCATCCAAGCCTTTTAAATTAGCCAGAGTCAAGTCCCTAAACTCAATACGATCATTCTTCTTTTACCAATCAATTCCTTAAACAAAGCTCCAGTATATTTAGAGTTAAAGTCCTTTCATCTACCAATCTTTTGAACATGTTTCTAAAGTCATTTCAACTATGTTTATTTTACCAAATATTGTTCTAATAAAGACCCTAACATAATTATAATCCAGATTCTTGCACTAACCAACCTTTTAGTCAAGTATTTGAGTAAAGAATTTGAGTCATTTTTATACTAGATCAATCATTTGAACATATCTTTGAAGTCTTTACAACCTTGCTTATTTACCAAATAACTTCTCAAACAAGGCTCCAACAAGTTTATAATTATAATCTTTTACCATCTGTCCTTCTAATCAAGTATTTAAACTAAGAATTAAGTCTCTCTTCTACTAGTTTAACCGTTTGAAGAACTCTCTGAACATAATCAATTTATACATTTACTCTCAACAACTTATCCCATCATCCTATTCCAGCTTACAAGTATGATAAATCACAATTGTACAACAGATTCTTTGTACCTGTAATCACTATATCGCCCCAAACTTCCAAATCCTCCTATCTTTATTATAACATCGTATATCATAACTAGTGATTTATGTATATCTTAAATCTTATTTGATTTAACCAACTCCAGCTTACTCTCTACAATAATATATTATACAAACAAGCCCCATAACCATTGCATATTGTTTTTCACATGATTAACTATGCAAAAATTCTGAAAACTGGCATTTTTCATCAATTTAAAGGCTAAAAAATTACTAAAAGTTCTGGAAAATATTTTTTTTTGAAATATTTTCATAGGATACAAACATGCAATATAGGAAAGTTCCAAAAAAAAATTTGTTTCAAAATAACAACATTATGATCATTCAAATCGGTTTTAAAAATTGCTGAAAATTGCTCAATTTTTTAAAGAAGTACTAAATTTACTTAAAATTTTTACAAGCTGATATTTTTCTTGAAAAGTGTTTGTAAATATACCTCAAAATATTTTTTTTCATAATTTTTGGATTTATGTTGATATTCTTACAAATTTATAAAAGAAATTAGTTATAAATTTAAACTCACCAAAATGGTGGCCATTCAGCTACCAACAACCACTCATTTGTTGTTGGGCAAGCTAGGTGTGGCCATCACTGTTAAGTGGTGATGGTGCTTCGATTCAAGATATCCTTTGTACGTAAGTTCCTTGAATTAGCTTGATTCATGCACTTTCGCTTCTCAAATTTTTCCAAAATTTTTAACATCCTAGTGAGTATGTGGAGAGAGTTAGGTGACAATTTTTAAGCTGGAAAGTTGAGAATGAGCATTTTCTCTCTTTGAGGGTTGTATACCTTTGATTTCATCATTTGTTAAATGTCCTAACATTAAGGTTTTGTTCCAGCAGTTGTCCATGCACTTACCACACCTAATTCTATATAATTCAAGTTGTTTATTAATTTTTTTTCTTACTAATCTTTAATTAATTATGAATGTTTTCGAATATTTAAAGTATTTTTGGGTATATAATTATATATGATAATCATACTTGGGGTACACATACTATTTTTATATCTTATTTTGTATCACTTTATAATTTTAGTGTTTGAATAATTTATCTCAAAAGTTTGGTTAATTCATGTTACCTAATTTATGCATTTACAATAGATAAATTATAATATAATATAATTTAGTGAAATTATCTATTTTTAGTTATAATATTACTATTTTATTGTATTTTCTAAAATCCGAACTTATTGCATGTCCTCATTTAGTCTCTATGATTTGCACGTAAAATTTTACCTCAATTGGCTAACTTTCACGTATACCCTAAATCATTCGCTCGAAATGACTATGTGAAATTACGGGATTTACAAGTAAATTCTTGGTTCATCTTTATATTCATGGCAATAAATAGACTTAACAAAGTTAGGTCAGGTAGTAAAAACGATCATAAAAACTTTAATTAAGTACTAAATTAATCTTTTTAGGCAATGAATTGCGCAAAATTTGCAAAGTTTATGTACCATTTATGGCATTAACCCAAGAAAATATACACCAAATCAAAGAAGTCATCACTTTCTCCCTCTAAAACCTTCATAACTATGGATTCTTCTTTTTAATGCTCCCTTATGAATTGGTGGAGTTTCAATATTTCCTTGGCATTAGAAGGTTTGCCCGTATTACTGTTATACTTTGATGCCTACTATCAACATAAGATGACCACTATCTTTAGTATGGATACGTGGGTAAGGTGTAGGGCATTACTCGTGCCCTAACCTATAGATATAGGTTTGTATATCTTTGCAACTAGAACCTATCTTACAGTATCTTAGAACTGCCTCATACTCTATAGAATTTATAAGGTATATGGTACTTTATGAAACTTATAATTTTTTAAAATCTTCTTTATCCATTTTAGCATGGCACTTTTTTATCTTCCTTATAAATTTTAAAACTAATTTACATAAAGGTACATAACATAAGTTTACTTTCTTAAATGCACAATCTAAGAATTGAAATGGTTTATGGTTTTCACTGGACTTAAGTTTGACTTACTAAAAGACGGAAAAAAGGTGAAAGAAGGAACAATAGCAAAGAAGAGAAAGAGATCGACTTAAGAGACATAAAGCATTTAGTTTAAGGTTTTATTATGAATTAGTTTTTTTCTTTTAGGTCGAGAAAAGTACAATGGTATTATATATTTTGTTTATTAATACTATTTAATTATTATTATAAGGTGAGTACAGGTTACAGTATAAGGTATCTTGGGACTTAGAACCTGTACCTTGTAAACTTTACACTATGTGTAGGAAGAAGAAAGGATTTAGGAGAAAAGGAAAGTGAGAGGAAAGAATTAGAAACTAGGGAAAACAGAAAGAAAGAACATTTGCTTTTCTTCTCTGAATTGAGAGAAAGAGGAAGAATCAAATGTGAGAGGAAATCAAGATAATGTTTAAAAAATATTTTAAACTATATAATTATTATATTGCTTTTAAAAAGGTGATAAGGCTTTAAAACTAAGGCTATAATTGGAATTTTAAAAACCTTTTTTCTCAAATCACTCCATTTTGAAGGGAAGAAAAATATGTGGGCCCTAAAGAAACTTTACTTTCTAAATCCATTCCCACCAACTTTCCTTCCATTTCCAAACAAAGAAATTTTCTTGAAATTTACACTTTCCTCCCACTTTCCATCCCCTTCTTAATTATTTCCTTCATTCCAATCGTAATGTTAGAGTACAAGTTCTTACGTGGGTACAAAGTACCTTACTTTTATACTCATATCCTATCATACAGAAGTAGGTTTTAGGAAATTACTACCTGAAGTTTATCTTATGACTCTTCGTACCTACTCGATTGAGTAGAGTCTAAGAAGATATCCTTTGTGATGGGATTATTTGCTCATCCCTAATCCCCATGCCACTCAGGAAAATGTTTCGATGGGCTTAAATAATCATATTGTCGCTAAAGATGCCCATTCAAGCCCCTACTTTACACATAGGTCTTTCTTCTCCCTTTTTCATCTCATACTTTTTTTATTTAATTAATTAATAAAACTATAATTTTAGAGAAAAGAAAATTATTGACAAATTTACTTTTAGAATGCTATGTTATCTTTACTTGAGTTTTTTAAAACATAACAAATTAAAAAAAGAAAGTAATGGGTACATATCTTTTAAAGTTTAGAATAAAATAAATTTTTGGCAATTTCTTTAAAGATATCGGTTTATTGAAAATCGAGGCCTTTCTTAAAATTAATTACAAGAATTTTTCTTAAGTCTTTAGGCATGGATTTAGTCATTTAACATGCAAATATATATTTACAAAAAATAATAAAATCAGTGGTTAAGGTTTCAGGATACTGAGCATTTTTTAATAAGATGGTAAAGAGGAAAAATTATAAAAGTTGAAAATGTTTAAAAGAAATAATAGCACAAAACGTTTATTTTTCCTTAAATATATCCTTTTAATGGGTCATAAGTATTAAAACATGGAGTGACCCTAAAACAAAAAAATCATTTTTTCCTTCTTTTATTTTTAGTAAATTTTCAAATTGTTAGTCAAAACTTTTATTATGAAATAAAAACACCTCTTTAAGCAAAATTTTATTTGGTAGCTTTAGTGACTTTAAATTCTAATATACCTAATTTTTGGTTTTTAAACAGGTTAATGTCTATTTGCTAAAAATCAAGATTTTAACATTCTAATTTTTCTAACTCTGATTAGTAGTCACTTTAGTTTTTAAAAAGTTTCTTTAAGAAAAAGAAAACTTTATTTAATTTTTTTGAAGAAACTTATATTAGGTGAGAATAACTTAATATAAATAAAAATTAAAGAAAATAATGATTTTAAAATTTTATGCTTAATATTGACTATGAGATAATCTCATTAGCTTTTCTCTACTGCTAAACCATAAATGAATTGTAATATATAAAGAAAGTGTTTTGAAAAATCAAGGGCATTTTGGGCATTCCAAGTTTTTCCTAAAACCCTACTCTCTAAACCTACCTCCATTCTTTAAAAACTTAGTTTTTACCAAATAAAGTTTAATTCCTTCCTCTTATGGTAGTAAACTAAAGCACTTTCCTTAAACCTTATCACAAGAGGAAAATAAGGGCAATTAAGGTAAGCCTTTTTGAGATTTAGCTCTAGAAATTCATATTACGGTTCTTAGCACCCTAAATCTCCTTGCTTCTTGATGTTTTCAACTTACTCATAAGCATTTTTTTTCAAGAGGAAATGCATAGTTCTTGTGTCTAGTAGCCATTGCAAGTATTAAAAGTGAGTTTCATAAAAGATTTCTTCAATTAAACTAATTTATAGTTAAAAATCTGGTTCTAGAATAGTTATAATTAACCTTTGATAATTTTTGAATCTAAAGTTAGAGGTTACATGCAAATATTGGTGATTTATAGCTCCACCAATCGTACTTCACAAAGTGTTCGTTGATTTGCAAGTAAGTTATCGGACTCCAACTCTTAGTTTTAGCTCTTGCATCAAAAATATTATATTTGGTGTTGGAATTGAGGATTGACCTAGATTTTAGTGTTGTTATTCATTAGGGTAATGTACCTTAATCTAGGTTTGGAAGAGTATGGGTTTTAGACAAGGATTGGGTGAGGAATTTTTTTTAGGGTTTCGAAGTGATCTATTATGCAAAATTAGAAAATAGAAGTAAGGCATACAGATGCTTTTCCAACTAACATTTGAATGCTAGGTCACTATAAGTGGCAAAAATTTAGCATCTGGATGTTATTCTCTATAGCACACAGACACCATGTCCTGCTTCAAATTCCTTTATTTTCCAAGTTTGATTTTGATCATTCCTAGCCTAACCAACTCCTTGTCTAACTTTTTTATTTCCAAAAGATCTGATCTTTAGTTGAGAAATCGAAGTTTAAGAGGTTCACAAAAGCGATTCTAATGTTCGACATAAGGCTAGAAGAATTTATCCTTATTAATTTGGGACTATAAGATGGTTTAAGCTTTTAATATGAGGTTGCAAACTAAATTGATTATACTGTATGTAGGTCAGGTATTTGGACTCTAATATCCCCTTACCATAATTGTTTACTTGTTAAGGACTCGTGCATATGGTGCTTGGTTATTGTTTATACTTATTAAGACCAAGTAAGTAAATCAGACTAACTTATATTCTGTTTAATTAAACTTAGTTGTTGGTTGTGCTTGAGCCACTTGCTCTAAGGGCCTACAGTGTTATATCCTTAAAGGAGCAGTTGTTGATCATATGCGATAATTTCCTAATGAACTTTTATATAAGATGGTGTGTCTAGAAAACTAAATTTCAAGGACTCTATACTTTGAACTTTGGGCATAAATGACTTAAAAGAAAATTTATATCTATATTCACCTATATATGTGGACAAGATCACGGTATGGGAGGAGGGTTCGTGAGTATTCCTTTGTTGATTACTGGCCTAAATTTAAGATAGTTAACCGATTGTTTGCTTTATATTTGTCGCACTTACATTATATATTTGTGCATGTTTGGGTTTGGCATCCATGTATGTTTGTGCATCATGTGTTGGGCTTCGACTCATTCTTTTATTATTTCTTAGGCACAAGGATAAACAATTATTAAAGTTGAGATGATCTATGTACTGGTAGAGATATAATGTTAGGAGAGTCTAGCAACTTTTGAAGAGACAAACTCCTTTCTCATCTTATTTTGTGGTTATGTGTTATCCTGAGGAGATTAGTGACTCCTAGTTTTACTCTCATGTTACTTGTAAATTTCGAGTCAGTGAACTCTATGGATTATTATGTTGATATGTTTTCAGATTATAATGATGTGAGTAGATGGTGTTCCTTACTCCTTTAAGGATTTTTATTTTATGTGTAGTGAGTTACATTAAGGGAAATACGTGTGGATATAGAAGTCTTAGCATATTTTTAGTTAATGAGAATATGTGATGAGTTGTAATACCCAATTAGGCTCTTAGGGTTTTACATTAATTTTTCAAATATAAGATTATAGTTTATATTTTACTTGTTTTGTTTGCAAACCTAGTAGCTCCAATGAATTATTCCACTCCTCATTAAAAATTATCCACCTCCATCATGAGTCTTGTAACCTTAAAGCATCTTGACTTTGGGTGCATACATGAATACAAAAGGCCATAATTGGTAGTAAATGAGTAATTTGCTATTGGCAATATGAATAGTAAGTTTCAATATTTGATGGGATAGGGGAAAGGAGTTAACAAAATAATATGGAATAATGTTTGAAGATAAGGTATATTTATTAAATAAATGTAATGTATAGAGTATATGGAAATATATTTTTATAAATTAGAAATATAAAACTATCTATGAAAAAAAAATTAGTTGAATTGACCCATGAACTTAGATTTAGGGATGTAACTAGGTAAGACGTTATAAGATACGTAACTTACCTAATTCTTTAAAGACCCTATGATACTCTTCGATAGAGTTTTCGGATGGGTTTTTAGATATGGTTGAAAACCCATTAGGGTTCTAAGACGAGTTAGAGACGATAAAAAAGCTCCATGAGAAACCTGTTACTTAATAAAAAATAAAAAATTAATAATATAATATTAATAAAATTTCCAATACCTAAAATAATAAATAGATGAAAATAAGGATGATAATAACTTTGATCACATTTACTACTTTCTATTAGTATATATGAATATGCATCTATTTGAGATTTTTTTAATTGGTTATGAGAAAGTGGTTGTATATTTATCATATAGTAAAGAGAAATAGTTAAATAAATAACAAATTTGATGCAAATATTGATTATATACATAAAATCAAAACATATAAAGGGGTCAAGATGAAGCTTACATAAGTAATTAAACTTATTGTATAATAATATTACTAGGTGCTATACCAATGCTACAATAAGATACAAGGATGAAGATGGTATAACAAATGAATTCCTTAATTCTCATTGTATTACTTATATTTTATAAATAATACAAATCAATTTTTTATGTAATGATTGATGAAGGAAAAATAGTCATTTGGCAAATATATATATACACATACATACGGGTTTGGCGGGTCAAGAAATGGGACCTTATTAAGGTAACAAGACGAGTTATAGGTTACTATGACCTGTCTTAAACCCACTTCGTTTACATTTTTACTTGGTTTATAAAAAAAATAAATAAATAACAAAATGAAAACAAGACTAAAAAGCTAACTATAGCTGTATTATTTGTTATCTATCAAAAACGAAAAATTTAGATTCTAATAATTAGCGATTTCTTATAAATAAAACATTTGGACAATAAAATAAAATAAAAAAAGAAATAATATATATGGATTAAGTATATACAATAAACAAATTTTTATATATAAAATATATACCTATAATTACTTAAAACCTAGTATATATATATATATATATGTATATATGTACTAAATTAGCTAAAGTAATTGACAAATAAATGATTAAGAATCGTTATATATAGAGAAATGCTTCAATAGTATTAATACATTATATTGATTAATGAATGACGTATAAGCAGTTATAAAAATTTGACATATGAAAAAGGAATTAGTAAATTTTTAAAAAATATATTCCTTCATCACGTATCAAATTTTTAATTAGTACTTACATGCCAACCATAGACTCTTGTAACATAATTAAATCTTTTTCCTATATACATGGGACATTACACTCCTATGATGTGGTAATTGGTAAAAACAATTAGTTTAGGATCGGTAAAATGGAGATATCGTATTAAAATGCTAACCTTATGGATAAAGGTATACAAGTGAGTTAAACAGGTTAAATCGGCATAACCCATTTTAAGCTTGCGAGTTAAATGAGTCGGGTTCATTTGCTCGCTTTTTAAATGGGCAAAAAAACTTTAATATAATTAGTTTAAAACAAATTAAATGAGCTAGCTCGTAGAGTAAGGTGTAAATGTGTTAAATGGGCCATTCTAAACTGGACTTTGGTCGAATTTAACGGATTGAGAAATGGGTTGAAAAACCTCGACCTCAACCAATTTAAAAAGGGGGTTAAATGGGCCGACATGCGAACCAAAACTCATTTATACACCTTTACTTATGGAAAATGGTTGAAAGACACTTAGACGACGGGAATCATAAATTCCAACCAAGATAAAGCACCTTATTCATTTGAATTTTGATATTCCAAACAAAGTAGGGCTTAGGAAAAATTGGGAGGAGTTGAGAGAAGGTTAGAGGATATTTAGGAAAACTTATAGAAATTTTAAACTTGGAACTTGTGAGCAAGGAGCAGGAAACAGCCACTAACTTGACATTAAACTATTACTATGATTAGAAAAAGAATACCTAGATTGGTGGTTCCAACTTAGTCTTATTAGCTTGATGTTGGAGAGCTACACGTTAGCGACTGATCCATTTCCTTCAAATTTTTATTTAAATTCTAAAAATGTTAGATCTTGTTGGAAAATTCTAGGAAAATGTATTCCTAGGTTATTTTCCGTATAGTTTTAGAGAAAATTATCTTTTTGATGAAATTAGGTCATTTTATATGTTGACCTTAAGAAGCAATTAAATTCATATGAACTTCGATTTGATTTTTAAAATCCTAAATGACATAGTTTCGACTTTAGAACTTTTTATAAACTATCTATATAGTATGTAGCTCTATGTTATGTAAAAAAAGAAGTTACCAAAACCATTTGTCATGATTTTGTTAACTTTTTAACTCATAAAATGATAGTTAAAATATAATTTAATAAAAACATTTTGATTTTTGAAGAATTGGCTCGAGTACTGATTTTTGTTAAATCGAAGTGTATTTTAATAAATGATGATGCCTGATGAACTTTATATATATAAGTGGTTGATTTTGAGAATATACAAGTTTTGAAGTCGAAATCATAAATTTCTCTAATATGTGACTTTGTCTTCTTTAACTATATAAGGAGTTAAATAAGTTATCCCTGATATACCAAATAAATAGAAGATGAAGTGTATGTTCAGTCGGTAATTCCAATTGAAAATTAGGGTAAAGATGTGGAAATTCAGTGTATAAAAAAGGAAAAAGTACAAAAAAAACTTTAACGTTTTACATTTTTACGAATCGGTTCTTAATATTTTATTTAATCTATTTTAGTCCTTAACCTTTTCAAATAGTATCAAATAAATCATTTTGCTAAACTCTATTAAATTTTATGTTTTATGGACATGTATTAATATATAATTGGTTAATGTAAATATAAAAAAGTTCATAATATTTACCTGTTTATATGAAGCAATCCCTAATTTTTTATTCAGCCTGTTTTAGTTTTTAGTGTATCCACACATAACAGAAAAACTAATGGAGGGACTTTTTTTATAAATTTATTAAAATATTGAGGAATAAATGAAAAGTTAAGAATTAATTCATAAAAATGTGAAATGTTATGGGTTTTTTAGTATTTTTTCCTTAAAAAAAGAAAAAGAAAAAATGAGGCGTTTAAGTTGATTCAAAGAATACATTAGAGCCCATTTTGAAGTTGAATCGAATTCAAATGATACTTATATGATAATTATAACTAAAATGGACTCAAGGAGTAACTTAGAGAATATCTCCTTAAGAACTTTAAGACTAATCAAATTTAAAAGATATTTTGGAGGGTAATCTAGACAACAAATTAGAGGGCAACTTAGGTGAAGTCATCTTACAACCCATCTACATTGCCACTTACTCAAACACGCTTAGTCCTAATTCACACACAATACACCAATCCATATTACACCCATCGACCCATATGCAAGTTGACACATCTATAACCACAATTCACCGAAACACATAAGTTGAAGTCTACTCAACATAGCAATCCCCACATACATGAAGCACTGTACTACCAACAGTAGTCCACAACACTTAATCTATTGCATTCGACATAAGCACACACCGGACACTCCTATGCTCGCAACACATAATTCCTTAACCCATATACACTAGACAACCCTGATCGTACATACCTATAGTGTTGACCCCTTAACCTCTCTTGCCAAACACCATTGTACATACGCTGGAGTTAATGCATTGCACTCATGCTTGATCGCCGCAGCCTACAACATGCCCACAATTGTCCCCTCAACATAACCAATAGCTCTTGAACAGCAATCACAATCACTTGATCCCATGAACACAGCATACTGACACAATTCATTACACATTCTCCACAGAGTTCACTCCACATCACCACGCATGCTCTATACAGTTCACCCAACTCCACGCCGCGCACGACACAACGGTTCCTGAGCACGTTGCATACTGTACATGATCAACCTATGCTATACACAATTACAAATGTGATGCCGATCATGTGCAACTCGATTCGTTTAAGTAAAAAAAATTTAATTAGTTAGTTCAATTATTTTTACTAATTTATTTTTTTTAGTATAGGTTTTTTATTATTATGTTCATATCACTTCTTTTTTTAGATAATCTCAATTTTTAATAAATTTAACGTAATTATAATTTTAGTAAAATTGCATTTTTGAAAAATCAGCGTATCTATGAAACCCATATATTCAAATAAGATATGTATCAAGATGCGTATTTTGCATTTAGGATTTAGAAAAGATATATATCTAAATCATATCTTTGACATATGTTAAAATTTAGAAAAAATACATATAAAGATATGCATTTAAATGATATCTTAACGTCTATTGCAATTGAGATTTAGAAAAGATATGTATGAAGATATATATCTTAGTAGATCACATATCTTAGTAGATCTTACATGTAGGATTTAGAAAAGATATCTTTTGACAAGTAGTGATTTTTGTAAATAAATAAAAAGTAGTAACTGAGATTTTAAAAAAAGATTTAGTTAGTTAGGAATTTTTTTAATTCGTGAAACTATATTTGTTAGGTTTTTAAAAATAAATAAATAATTTTAAAAACGTAAAATTGGCTTGATTTTCAAATCTTAAAGAATCACCCCACTAATATTTTATAAAAGAGAACTACATTGGTTTCATCCCGACCAGCAGGTATGTAAGTACTTTTGGGGTAACCGCATAAAAAATATTTTTTTCCTTTTTCTTAGAAATTCTTAATAAAAATAATAAGAAAAAAATTCATTTTAGTTATCTTTCTCATATTTATAAATATTTTAGTATTTTTTAGAAAAATATAAAAATAAAGTCTATTAATTGATTTCTTTTATATTTTTATATGGTGACTTAGCCATAATAGGTTAACCTCTGAATTTAGTTTTTTTTGGTTATTTTTTAGAAAATATATGGATTAGTGACGAAATTAGGGTTTTTTCACTGAAAATTTTAATTTTATTTTTTACCAATTTAATTGGTTAGCGATTCTAATTTAATTTTTTTTAAAAAAATATTTCTTTAATTTAATGTCGAATAATTTATATTAAACGGGCTAGACTTAATATGTATTAAGTTAAGAAAAACCGAAATAGGGTTGGACATTCATGTAGACACTTAAGATGTCACTTATAATAAGGGGATTTTTAATGAAATGATGCTCTACACTATACCATTTGTGATTATAGTAAGTAGTAAGAAGCTTAAGTAAGTTGTGATTAATATCTTACAACATTTTAGAGTACGTGGATACCTAAGTATGTATTTATTTATATTTGTAAGTAATTGGTTGTACAAATGAAACATGTGTCTTTGATTAGTATGACACTGTTTTAGGATCTACACTCCATGTATAGCTCGTCTTCATGAGTATTATGCTGGCTAAACTGTTTGAAATTGATGGATCACTAAAGCTTAACCTTACTTGCATATTAACTTACTAGGGGATGGGTAGGATTTATTGCAAAATATGGACCTATTCAAAAGAAATAAAAGGAATGGTTACTTCTTCACTATTAGTTGGACTAAGTGATAAGAGAAGATGTCCCAAGAAGGTTGAGGGACTAGTTCAAAGATAATCATAAGAGGAGTAAGGTCTCCATTATACAAATTTGAGTTCAATTGTGAGATGATGCAACATGTGGAAAATGTAAATACTCCTTAAACCGGGATTATAGTGAGCATAATTCTTTTTAATCTCACCATATATAGGATAACATCATGCAATAACATTCTACCTGTTCATGCATTATATTTAATTAACTTATTTGATAACCTTGGCTTCCTTATTGTGTTGTATATGCTCCTATCTTCATCTTGCTTACCGAATACTAAGCTTAGGAAAGATGGGCGTTGGGGTTCTGAGTTAGGATAAATCGAAGGTGAAGCACCTTAGTTTATTTTTTGTTTTGGAAAATCAGTTGGGCATCTTGGCAACCCAATTTGAATTACAATGTGATTTATAATGAAATTTGGATTTTTTTTTTACCTAAATTGAATTACAATGTGATTTATAATGAAATTTGGATTTTTTTTTTTATGAATTTTCTATACCAAATTCAATGTAAATTAATGTTTTATTGTATAGAGAGTCATGCGAATTTCCATAGTTATAGAGATAAAGATACTCTAAAGTAGTTTAGTTGCATATACCTCATGAAAATATACAATAGTAGTTGAGGAGTTAGCTAACCTTATTGGTTGGTATATGCGGTAAGTCAGTTATAAATTTACCGCTCTTGGGGCGTGATAACTTTTACTCTTTAAGCTAGAAGCTATCACTACCTTACAAGCACCCAATTAGTTGTAAGATCCTTTATCTCCTTCCTTGAAGTCACAGTAACTATATCAATTATTCCTTTTTACCTCTATCTTGAAATCTATGTTATTAATCTTAAACCCTATTGGAATTTTATGTTATCTTTGGTGTTAATAGTTGCTCGAAGCATAATGGTCAAATCTATTACGTGAAGCATGGGATAAATACAACATGCATGTACGTGATGGGCACTCTATTGTATATTTACGAGCGTCAAACTTTTTCTAAGCTATTATGCTTTACCTAGAGTGTGGTTATGATGATGATGATGTTAATAACAACAACAACATTGATAACATAGATTAGAGTTATAGGTTGCACATATATTGTCCTATGTCGATGCAATCATATTATGGATGCTAAAAAATTGAGAAAATTAGTTATATAAAAACCCAAAAATAAAATGTAAAAAGAGAGAAATGGGAAAAAGAAAGAAACATTAAAAAAAAAAAGAACATATAAATAGATTGATAATTATCTAAAATATTATAAAAATTATGTATTATATTGAAGTGGGCGATTATGGTTCCCACATTATTAGATGTTTATATGTATATATATGGGATAAAATCTTTAGATGTATTCGAATTTTTTTATTTTAGTATATAAACTTTAAATTTATTTCTTTTAGTATCTAAGCTCTTCAAATAAGATAAATTATTAATTCTGTTATAACGGTCATTATAAAGAATATTTAATTGTTTCTATTAAAAAAGTTGAAATATCAACTTAAAATAAAAAATAAAGTTTGAATATTAGAATGAAAATAAAATAAAAGTTAATATATTTATATTATTATTTTATATTAATGGCCGAAGATACGAATTTATTTTATTTAAAAAATTATAGTATCAAATAAGTTTAAGGTTTATGTATTACAATAAAAAAAAAAGAAAATTTATACTTGTGCTGGCTTATGTATTTCGACTAAATAGTAAAAAAAGAGTAAAATAATCTCCAAAAACGAAAGAGGTACATCAAATTCCAATTCCCGAACTCAAGGCAGCTGCATCCTGAAAACAGCGACAATAGCTTTAGCTTAGCTTAAAAAAAAGCTCCCATACTACCTTCCCCATTATCACTCTCTCTCTCTCTCTCTCTCTCTCTCTCTCCGGTCTCCAACCAAATCTCACCGGAAGCACTGGCCACACTGTAGAACAGAAACCTTTCTATCTCTCTCTATTTCTCTCTCATATATATATCACTCTTCTCCACGAATGCCAGCTTCTCCTTCTTTTCCTTCTGGTAACAGAAAACCCTAAAATCTCACACTCTCTCTCTCTCTTTCTGTCCCTCTCTTCCTTCATTCCCCAATTCGCTCACAAGTTTTCTTCTCTCTCCCGCAGGAACGCGCGGCAACAGATGGAAGAGACGAAAGCGGGACCCACAGCCCACCCGAAAGCCCAAAGACGAGGACGAAGATGATGATGAGGAAGACGAACCCGAACCGGAACCCGAGGATGAAAACAATAACAACCATCATCCCGATGACAGCAATTCCAATCCCGAGCCTAACCCTAACCCTAAAGAGACGGAGGTTTTGTCCGAAGACAAAGTGCGTATCTCTGACTTCCCTCCAGTTTTCAAGCGCGTTGTGGATCGGCCTCACTCTTCGGTGTTGGCAGTGGTAAGAGATGGTCGGAGTGGGATTGTGCTCGAGAATGTGTCTTACGGGCAGCTTCAGGCTCTGTCTGCTGTCCCGCCGGATTGTCCCTCTTTGGGGGATCCTGATGCTGGGGAGAGTTCCGGTTCGTGTTCAGGCCCGGTTGTGGCGACGCCACCGAGGATTATGGAAGGCAGAGGAATCGTTAAGCGGTTTGGGAGCAGGGTTCTTCTTGTCCCTATGCATTCAGGTATTCTTTTACAAATACACATTCTTGTAGACGTGCTATGTGTTTCATTTTCTTTTTTTTTTTTTTTTTTTTTAATTTTCCCTTTCTGGTGTATGATGGATTTTGCCAAGGTAAAACCATAGTATGTATATGTAATTGGTTCATATACTTTACTACTTTCCATATCGATATCCTGGAGTTTACTTCTCCTAAACTTCTGGAAAGATTGCTATCTTGTTTGTCATATCAGGACGGGTTCATGTGCTGGTATGAGAAAAATCTGGCTTTGGCGAGTCTTGTGTGGTGTATTTATCAATCATTTGCCTTACATGAATAGTGAATATGACACATAATAAAGTCAAGGGGAGAAACTGACGAGAGTTAAATAAGAGAATGTTATTCAAGTAGACAGATTAGCTTTTAAGTAGATCATCGGATAGAAAACAAAAGAGAAGGTCCCGATCGCTATTCTAGTTCTCTGCTGTCTTCCTATGGCCATGAGTGCTGCTTAAAAAGGTTAAGAGAGTTCTTTGGCATCTTAGGAAATAACAACAACAACAGTAATAGGATCTAATGCCACAGGAATTCTGGCATTGAAGTATTATGGGCGATGCACACAGGCTGAAAGTTGTGTTCTTCTTACTGCCTAAGAATTACATGGCAAGGTATATAGAGATAGAGAAGAGCTGAGAAAGAGAAAGCAGTTGAGCAAGAAATAATGGAGAAGAGAATGCATAGATAGAGTTTTTCCTGGTTTTGTCCTTTAGTGGGATGCTGTGCCTGTTCTAAGTGAAAACAAAATATTTTTGTACATTAGCTCTCTGCAAATTCTCTTACTGTACTTATCCAAAAAAAAAAAAAAAAACCTTCTTACTGAGTAGATAAATATCAAAGAAAGACTCTTTGCCTTTGCCTTGGTCTTGAGATTAAAGGTGATGAAAAAATTGTAAAGATGATAAAGAGCTTTTGATTTTGAGAAATTTTTTCTAGAATTCTATTGAAAATAATTTGGATTGATTATTATAGAAGTATTTTTAGGCTAAGATGGATTGATTTGGTAATTTTTATTAGCATGTGATTTGCATTTGGTTCTTGTAATACTATACAGAGCACCCAATAATACCCTGCCTTCTAGGTGTCCAAATACATTGTACTTTTCAGAAACTTAGTATTTGAAGGAGGGTCGTTATGCCATCCTAAAGTAAGGATAAGGCAAATAAACTTACAACTCAGAATTGAAATCTCAATCACATGCATGCTCAAAGTTCTTCACACTTAAAGTCATAGATGCAATCTTTTTACTTTAAATTTTAACCTTCAATGTATTCAATTTTACCTTTTAAGTTTGGTTTTCAACTTTCTAAGTTTGGGTCTTACTTTTCTACCTTCAATTAATAACCTTCTATGGTAGCTATGGTCCTCCATATCTATACCTAAAAGAGTAGCTTGGCACACGGTTGTTACATATATCAAATAATGGGATAAATGTTTTTGGAATCAATGGCTTGGGTAGAATTGTAGTGCAAAAAAGAGAACATAGAATGTTTGTCTCTTCTCATTTTTTGATCAACGTGGAGACAATGGTAGATAAGCTTTAAAAATGGGAATTGGGAAGCAAACTTTGAAAATTAAAATATCATCTTTGGTCCTTTATTTTCTAGTAATTTGGAGTTTGAGAAGAAGATGAAGATGGCTCTACAAGATCTTAACAGACTCAATTGTACAGTCTTTTACATTGGGTTGTACAATGTTTCTTTAGGGGTTATATGTATGCTTGGTATAACATTTTGTAGCTAGAACCATCATGGATCTAATTCAAAGTTAAACAAATATTATGCACTGATCATGAAAAAGTGGGGAAAAAAATCGATGAAAAAAAATCTACAACATATGGTAGCTGGTGTTGATTTCTGACTGATAGCTAGATGCGCTCGATTTTAACAATCTCAATAATGTCACCTTTTATGATGTGGAGTAGCTTTTCTAGAATAAAGTGATCATGTATAGTGAATCAGTCAATATCTTAGCTTTTACTTCTTAAATCACAAATTCGAAGACTTTGTATCAATAGATTTAAGTTTAAAGATGAGATGTCTTAAATGGATGAACTGTGTAATTATACCTTGTCTTTTTCTTGTAACCTTAAGAGAAAACTTTTTGTTGAACTGTCAAACCCAGTCTTTTCCAGCACCAGTTTTCACCCTCAAATCCTGTCTTATTGCCTTTTCTTGCACTCTCCTGCTCTCTCTTCGCCTCTCTTCTGGTTGCCTTTGCCCATCATTCTCCCTCTCACTGCCATTGGACATGGATTGATCTATGGATTGGCTTCGTGTGCTGACTGTGACAGTTGAGATGTGAGTAACTTATGTTTGGATGGATGCCTCAGAAGATGGTCGTTTTCTCTGTGATTTTTGGTATAGGGTGAACTAGTGAACTTCTATGATTTTTGGAGCCCTGTCCCAACCCCACATTTTCAGGAAAGACCAATGTCATTCTTGCATTTTTATCTGGTCTAATTTGTCGAATTGCCCCAAAACAGAACTTTGCCAACAAAATATATACCTATTGATGCTAAGTTTGATGGAATGTCTATGGGATGCAAATTTGGTCAAGTCACTTTCATCATCCAGATTAGTGGTCTGTGAATTTTGGTAATCCAAAGGATTGATTTGGTTCATTCCTGAAATTTCAGGGACATAGATGGACTGAGCCAAAGTTCAGGGGCTGACCAAATTGGTCTTCTTTGTACTTATGGCTCCAGTTTGTGTATTAGCCTTAGAGAATTGGATAATGAATATGATTGCTAGTTTGATCTTACCTTGTTAGTACTTTTTTCTTGTCAGCTTGATATGATATTTGTTTACTATACCAGGTCCAGAGGTCTTGAAATTGTTGAAACTGCTTGTTTCTATGATGTGTTAATGGGTTAGTGATCGATAACCTGATAAAGTTGGCTGTATGTTTCCTGATTGTATATATCCATGTGTATATATCCTCTGAGCTTAGCATACAGAATGGCCTGTGCTTTACATAGTTTTGGCATTTCATCTAGCATGAACTGTTACAAGAAAAACACTTGCACTTGGCTTGTAATTATTTGGCTTTGGAATTTTTCTGTGACTAGAATGGTTTTCACCTGCCACGGTTCATCGACTGGAGAGACAAGTGGTGCCTCATTTTTTCTCTGGAAAGTCTGCTGACTGTTCCCCAGAAAAGTACATGGAATGCAGAAATCATATTGTTGCTAAATACATGGAAAATCCAGACAAGAGGCTTACTGTTTCTGATTGCCAGGGACTAGTAGCTGGCATTCCAGATGATGATCTAACCCGAATTGTTCGTTTTCTGGATCACTGGGGCATAATCAATTACAGTGCTGCAGCAGCGCCTGTTTGTGAACCTTGGAATGATGGCTCTTATTTAAAGGAGGATCAGAATGGAGAGGTTCATGTGCCATCAGCAGCCCTAAAGGCAATTGACAGTTTGATTAAATTTGACAAGCCTAAATGCAGGCGCAAAGCAGCTGATGTTTATGCATCCTCATCCCATAAGGATCAGACTGTTTCAGACTTAGACAGTAAGATCCGAGAGCGATTATCTGAACATTGCTGTAATCATTGTTTCAGGCCTCTGCAAGTTGTATATTATCAATCGCTGAAGGAGGTACCTTTCACATTTTTAATTCACATCTTATGCTATCCTCTGCGATATTTTGGTCCACGCTAAGTGGAATTGATAAGAATTTAACTCTGAAATTTTGATGTATCTATGCCTTTTTCTCCTGTTTCTGAGCAGTGCTTAAATTGAGCAGGTTGATGTGTATCTTTGTTCCAATTGTTTCCATGAAGGAAGATTTGTCGTTGGCCACTCTAGCATAGACTTCACAAGGATTGACTCCACGAGAGCCTTCGATGACCTGGATGGTGATAGTTGGACAGATCAGGAAACCCTCCTACTGCTCGAGGCAATGGAAATATACAATGAGAACTGGAATGAAATTGCGGAGCATGTTGGCACCAAGTCAAAAGCACAGTGTATCCTTCACTTTCTCCGTCTGCCTATGGAGGATGGTCTACTGGAGAATATTGAAGTTCCTGGTGTCTCTAGCTCATCCAGTTTGTCAAATGGTGATGTTCTGCAAAATTCACATTCAAACATGAATGCCAATGGAGGAGGTATAAAACTTTCTTGAGGCTCACTACTGCAATATTTTTCTGTATGCACCAACTTATGGTTTTCCTTTTGTTTCTTTAGGGCCCCTCCTCCATGACGCTGAAATTGAGAATAGGATCCCTTTTTCAAACTCTGGGAATCCTGTTATGGCTTTGGTTAGTTTCTTGTGACTTTCTTGTGGTGACTGTTAGTTTAGCTTCAGCCAGCTGACAATAATCTTAAAATGGGATTGACATCAACATACCACTTAAGCCTTATTAACAACACTTGGTGGGTTGGCTGTGTGGATCCTATTTCACTGTTGTGTTTTCTTACAATGACATATCTCCCTCCCTCCCAAAACCAGCCCCACCACCCCCCCAACTCACCCACCACCACAAAAACACCCAAAAAAAAAAAACGATAATGGATTGACTAACTTAATTATTTGTAATCTTGGGTTTTAACCAGTGCTTTTCATTCAAGCACTTCATTATCTAATTGTTGATGGAATTCCTAGGTTGCCTTTCTTGCATCTGCTGTAGCACCAAGAGTTGCAGCAGCGTGTGCACATACGTCCTTGGCAGTATTGTCAGCTGAAAATGGTGTAACAGAGCCTGGAAATATCCTACAGGCGGAAGGGACTGGTGCTGCTCACAGGTCTACCACCCTGATATAAACATACTTGTTTTGTAATATGAATGTCCCTTATTTAAGTATTAGCTGTATGCAGGGTCTGTGTGTATGTGTACAATTATATGTTTCTAAATGGGGTCCCATTGACAGGGGCCTGATGCTTAAGGACCTAAAAAATAGACTTATTATGCTTAATTAATTAATTCTAATTACATACTTCATGAAAAAGCAAATAAAGGGAAAGGCAAAAATTTTCTTTATTTGCTATTTTAATATGTGCTCCTAGTGTCTCTCATTAGTATTTTTCCTTTAATAATATTAATATTATTATGCGAATCATAATTATAATATTGTCATTACATCTTACATGCATATGTTGTGTGTATATTAATGATTGCTGTCCTAGCAATCATTCTTTAATCTTATCACTTATTAAATTGATAAGCGTGTTTTAACAAATTTTTCTTATTCAACCATGTCATTTATTCATGATTAAATGCTTATTTGTTGCTTAGCATCTCTTTGTATTCAAGCCTCTTGTCTTAGAATTGGTAGATGTTACGGTCCTAGGTCTACAGGCAAATTATGTATAAAGAAAACCTTCCAATGTCTATATCTCTGAGAAAGAATTACAAGTCTAATTTTCATGAAAATTCAGGGCTTGTTTTATTCTTTTTATCAATGGGATAGTTATACAATCTTAGGACTTCATAGCTTCTAATAATGAAACATATTCATATAAGAACATCCGTGACAACTTTTGAAAGTGAATTATATTCTACTTAGAGTATCGATGACAGAAGATAATGGTAAGGACTCGAAGAGATTACCCATGATATCCTATGATTTTTTTTGGATGAAATGTGAGATATGATATCCTATTATTGATGTTGTAAAATATTGACTCAGGCTAATAAAGAAAATACTAACTCGAAAAATTGACTTGACAATCAAGAAGAATACTAACTTTAGTGACCAGATTACTTGGACTCCTGAAGTAACATAACCAAGGAGCTACATTATGGTTCATGACATTACTCCCCTTTAGGAAAATGAACTTGTCCTCAAGCTTGAACTTGACCCACATCTACACTAATTAGCTTGTAGTTCACTTGGTTGGTAATATTGTAAATAGATTTGGTTGCAAACTGTTTGATTGCCCATGTTGGCTCTGCCATCAATTTGTTATGGTCCTAGGTCTATGGACAAATTATGTGTAAAGAAGGGGTTGAGAGTTCGTGGGAGAAAGGCCTTCGATCTTAAGATTTGAGGACTCATTAGAGTAAACCCTTTGATTTGTAGTTGTTAGAGAATATTCTCCGATCTCTAACTCCTCAAGGAAAGTTATGCCTTTAATTTTTTATAAGAATTTTAAGTGTGTTTTGCTCCCTTGTTCAATGGGATATTTATACAAGCTTAGGATTCAATAGCTTCTAAAGAATATCCATGACAACTTCTTAAGTAAATGCTATTCTATCAAGAATATCAATAATAAAAATAAACATTAGCACTTGAGAATTGTCTATGATATCCTGCTATTAATGCTCTAGTAAAATGTTGACATGATGAATAAGGAAAATGACAATTTTTTTTTTCTAGAACAAAAACTTGGTTGGTTTTGGCTTTGGTTATCATGATGGGCCGGGGCAACCTTAGGACCATAGGCTGCTTATGCGATACTTGTAGATTACCCATTGATATAGTTGTCGGCTGATAGTGGGATTTAAATCACTCTTTAGACAAACTGTAATTTGTTCTTATAAACTTGGCTAACTTGTTTTGGCAGGAAATACCAAGTTAAAATATTGACTTGACAACTGAGAAAAATACTATCTTTGGCAATCGGATTACTTAAATTCTCCTAAAGTAACATTAGATTTCCTGTCACCAAGTTGCCAAATTCGATTTGTAACAGACAGAAAGAAGACAAGACAATGGCCATATATCTTCAGTCCTTGGTAGTTGCTTCATCTGCTCAAAAGCTTTGACACTCAACTGGAGTCTGGAGCCTTTAAAGTCCAACTTTTATGCATGATTCTAGACAGAAATTATAGATAAAGGTTACATAATAGTAGGAACAGATAATAACTTTTCCCGTTTATTCATCATTATTTATGATTAACTATTGGAATGTTGAGGTTCTTTTTTTTTATAACTTCAGCTTGGGAATATTTTTGTAGAAGCTGCAAATATAATTGTGGATTTTTCATAGATAAGATAAATTTCTGTGCTGATGAATTGCTGCATTATATGTCTATCCTTCCAAGAATCTAAGAATTTTCTTTCCAATTGTGAAGGTCAAACCCGGAGACAATACAGGGCACCGATTCAGCACAGCACAAAGGTCAGTTTCAAATATTCTGCATATCATTCATTTTCTTCTAGTTTTATGTGAAATTATTAAAAGGTTTTAGTTTCTTTTCCAGGTGGTCAAAATTCGGCAGATGCTACAACTCCAGTATCTCCAGAAAAGGTGAAAGCTGCTGCCCGGGCTGGCCTTGCTGCTGCTGCCACAAAGGCAAAATTGTTTGCAGATCATGAAGAGCGGGAAATTCAGAGGCTTTCAGCTAATATTATAAATCACCAGGTGAAATGAGCTCTCATATTCTGTTTCAAGTTCTGCCTTATATCGAGATTGGTCATCTTTTGGTTGCTTCCTGGTCTGGGGAGATTTTTGTTTCATGCTTCTATGTGTTTGTGAAACTGTTTCAAGAACAATGGAGTTTGCTCTGGGTAGCAAGGTACAATAGCTAAATTTAAATGGGATAATAACAACTCAGAGGACATTTATTTGCTTGCAAGTGCAAATAGAGGATGTAAGTAAGCAGTGCAAACTGAGGATAATTTTTAACTACAACATGTCGTGCATACCAAGGATGTTGCTAACTTCTGTCATATAAGTATCGGTATTGTAGTAAAAATGTCATTTATTTACACTAGGCAAAAAGATGTCCTTTGTTTGCACCACATGTTATAATGTTATTTTTCATTTGGATGTAGGGGCAGACATCTGTTGTCTGTATACACTATGCTATGACATTGATTCTTAGTTTACAACACTTGGTACGTACATCCTCTATTTGTATTTGAAGGTAAATGTACATTTTCTCCTCTGTAATAATCCTAAATTTAAATCTAGAAAATACTGGGGAGACATAATATATGCCTAATGTGTGAATAATGAACATATCCTGTGCATAGTAGTTGCAAATAACAGCTGAAAATAGAAAGATGCCACACCGTTTTATATTGCCATTGAGGTTCTTTATTTTCTCGTTACTTACTTCCATGTCAGATGCAACCTCTTTTATCCTGATTCTAGCTCTGGGTGACTGACTATAATTTTAGTAATTGAGCACCTTGCAGCAGTACAAGTTGAGGTAGTATTCATGTTTTTCTGTAATCCACGTGGCATGTATTTGATGATGCAATTGCCTTGCTATGCTTCACGACCAAACAATCTTGCTGATGGTAATGACAGATCTCTTTCCCTGTGCCGATGGTTGTGTTTGCTGGACTGAATCTATGCCTAAGTCTTATTTCAGCTGTTTCTCTTAAATTGGTGAAACTTAAATGAAAAGCAGAATATTGAAAGGTGGTGGTATTTTGCTTTTTTGTAAGAGTTTTATTTCTTTTTGTTTACTGAGCGTCATATGAATTCCTGGATGCAAGGATGGGAATATAAGGAGTCTGTTAAGAAAAAAGTTTTGGCTTGAGTTAACTATAGAGGTGGACTCAGCTAAAAGTTCATTCATGTTGCAGCTGAAGAGACTGGAGCTCAAGCTCAAGCAATTTGCAGAAGTCGAGACGTTGTTGATGAAAGAATGTGATCAGGTGGAACGGACGAGGCAAAGAATGGCTGCAGAACGTGCGCGTGTTTTATCTTCTCGGTTTGGGCCTGCAGGAACAAGCACGCTCTCAAACATATCAGGTGTCAATCCTTCAATGGTCAACAGTAACTCCAGCAACAACAGGCAACAGGGCTTTTCTGCTTCACCACCTCAACCAACTGTTTCCGGATTTGGCAGCAACCAACCTCTCCATCCGCAAATGCCATTCATGCAAAGGCAATCTATGTTCTCTCTGGGGCCAAGGTTGCCACTTTCAGCGATAAATCAATCCTCTTCTGCACCTTCTTCCAATGTCATGTTCAATAGTTCTGGAAGTGCTCAGCCCACCCTCAGCCATCCAATGCTAAGATCTGTATCTGGGACGAACTCTAGTTTAGGCTAAGATTGAAAAACAAAAACTAGATTTATACTGGATAGGTGCTCTATTGATTAAAATTTGGGATTTATCAAATTGCCCGACAATTTTGTATTTTACAAGCATTTGATGAAAATGATTGTTGGGATGTACTCGTTTCATATAGTGCGGTCGCTGTAGAAATGGAAGTACTTCAATATTTCTTTATATTCTTGTCGGTTACCATATTAGTGCATTAATTGTAGAAAAAAAGGATAGACATGGAGACAATTTCATCTACTTTATTTACTTCCAAGTATGAGGTCAACTTCTCTTGAAGCTTAGGTTCCTTTTCCTTCATTTTTTTAGTCGCCTGAAACGTTGCTGAAATTCAGATCTCTCTCTCTCTCTCTCTCTCTCTCTTTCTCTGGGTTTCTTTTCTCTATCTTTCTTCCGTGACTACCATATTACAACTTTTACATTTGGGGAAGGACATGGTTGAATTATATTTATCTTGTCGAAATTAATATTGATACCATAAAGTTATAATGGTTTTTACAATCAGAATTTTAGAGGTAAGATTTACTTTTTATTGTTTCATTGAAATGCCCGCTCTATCTAAATAATATATGAATAAATGTGTGTGCCTTGTATAATATATGGATAATGCTTAAAGCATTAAACATATCTAATAATAGAGTAATTAACTAGTTTTCTAGTTAAGTGGCTCAAAAATTTCGTGGTCTTGGTTTCCTTAGATTGTTTCAGAAAATCGAAAGATCGCGTTTGCAGGGACTGTGTTTAACGAAATAGTTAGGTTCAGCTGAGACTGAGACCCTCAAAGGCAAGTGATACCCTTTTTTCAAATAATGCGTGAGTTGAATTCTGCATCTGTGTATGCTTAGAAATGTAGTTGGCAAATAATTTTTCTTTTTCTTTTTTTTTTTAAATTTTAAGAAAGAAGTAAATTAAAAGTTTTCCTGCAACTATGAAGCTACATAAAAATAATACCTTAGGAGTATGGTTTTACAAGTTTAAGCGTATATTGATCTACGTTTAAAACCTATAGAGAGGTCTATATGTTTTGATTCAGAATGGCTAAAAGATATCATCGACAAATATGGTGCGAGTCTATAAATGCAATCTTTTCACCATGGTAATATATGCATTTCTCCTATGTTGTTTGGGTCATCTCTATTTATATTAAAAGACCAACTCCATTTTATGGTTGAGATGAAAAAAAAGTAGTAGTTCATATATCGAAAGAATATCAGAAGATTGCAGTTTAACAACTGCGCATTATGCCGAACCTAATGAAAGATTCGGCAGCTTTAGCATTTGTGGTGGAAGTATGAAGTTTGAGCTTGATGTTATTGATGAGTCAAATGAGTACGATGAATACCATTATCAAAGTTGATGAGTTTGTTCAAGAGTTCTGGACTTACTTGGATTTATGCCTTAACAAATTTTGAAGATAAGTCAGAAGTTTCGAGACAAATTACTTCACTTGGATGGATCTCACTGGCTATGTTTAGAAAAGAATGGTTGAGAGTAAGCGTATTTACCTCCTTAGCAGATAAAGAGAATTTCAAAATATAACGTTTTCAGCAGATAAAAGAGTGTAAAGATTGAAGACATTAATCCAACACACTTCTTTTGAATCTTTCTTATGGGATTCGATTGAAGTCCTTTTGAGCATAACCCTGAAAGATTTGTTGACTTCATTCAGAGCAAAGTTATGAAAAACCTGCAGTCTACTTTTAGTATAAACACCCTCTTATGTTAAAAGTTAAACCTTAGCTGCACTTAAAGACGTTTCTTTACTTCTCTCAGATATTCTAAAACCTTAAACTCTCTGCAACTCCTTCTTAAGCTCGTATAAGTGATTTCTTTCTCTGTGTATGCTTTTCCTCCATCACTTAATATATCACTTTGAATTACTTGCCTTGGATGATATGGTGTTGGATGGCTATAACCTATAAGGAAGTTGTTGCCATTGTAGCACAAGAAGCCCTAACCCCCATAAAAAAAAAGTGCTAAGAGTGGACTATTGAAAAAAAGGTTAGCTTCTCCAAATTAAGACAAAGAAAATCTACCATACCACAAAATTTTTTTTTTACAATTTTTCACACAGGTAGTCAGGCCTAAACATGGATGCATTTCGGTTAAGTTCATCATTCGATTTGAGTGCTCGACGTGTCATTTGGCTACAACGTATGTTACAATCATGTTTAACATCCTATTCTGCAAGTGGGATATCTGCTAAATCTTCCCTGTAAGGAACTTCATCCAAATCTAGCTCCTCCACAACAACAGTTGAATTCTGCTTGGATGCTTCTTTGAAGGTCACGATACTATCCCTCCGCAAGGTTAAGTACATGATCGCAAGGATGTATACTGCCATGAGTGGGAACACCAGGATCCCCACAAACACATTTGCAACTTTAGGTAGACTGCTGTGGATCAGCCATTTGATAAAGCTTGTGGTGAGGTAGTACACATTGATGCCAATGATTGCCAGCCCTAAAATCCATGAAAACACAATGATCTGCACAACCAACATACATTTTAATCATCATTTGGCGTGTGTTAATCCTTTTTAATGCCATTTATCGTTCCAATCAACTGTTTGGGCTGAAAAAAAAAAAAAAAAAAAAAAGAAGTGTTCAAAACACGGTCTCTTGTTGTTAATTGCAAAATCTTTGCTTTGCAAATTTCCTCGTTAAGTTGGCTTAACAAGTTATTTGAAAGTTGCTTATTTCTTTACTTTCGATTGAGGAAACAAGAAGATGAGGCTAGGAATGCACAGTAAAGTAGTTTAAGCTTACAGTTATTGAATTCTTGTGAGGTCCCATCTTGGTAGTACTGCTGCTGAATTTAAGAAGAGGTATGAGAGCAAAAGGAAGCTCAAAGGAAAGAATCATCTGCAGAAAACAAAATGAAATACTCTTATTAATGTTGACACTGAAGCCATTTGAGGAGATCTCGGATCGTTACTTACCGAAGCAATGATAATGAGTCGGCTTGCACCAGATGATCCGCTAATGATGGAGACGATAAGACTAGGAGTAATGGCGATGCACCTTGTCATTAAGTTCCTAATCCACTTTTTCATTTTGAGGTCTAGAAAGCCCTGGAACATAACCAGGATAAGCCTAGAAATAGAAAAGCTATACATCTAGAACGATTTTGATTATTGAATTTCACTTTTTAGTTCTTGACATATAAGAAAAAAATATTAAAAAACTCTTAATATTTTATATATTTTTTAATTCGGTCCTTAGTTTTTCATTTAATTTATTTCACTCTTAAATTCTATTACTTTCTATTATTGTTGGATATATGATGGTTTCTATTATTGTTAGATATATGATGGTATCTAATTGGTTAATGTATAATTTTTAAATAAAAATATAATAAAATATCTATAAAAATATATAAAAATAGGGAGAAAGAAAAAAAAAATTCTGCATAATTGAAAAAGTCCTTACTTAATATATATATATATATATATATGTTATTAGTTTATTTAATTAAATTAATTATTTGAACAAATTAGATTTTGCCGGTATTTATACTAACGGCAAAACTAACGATGAACTTTTTTTGTAAATTTTTTTAAAACGTTGAGCACTGAAATAAACTAAATGAAAGATTAATAACTGAAACGTATATATATATATATATATGGGTAGAGATTTTGTACTTTTTTCTCTAAAAAGATACCTGCATAATGTACTGTCCTGCATATGTGCCTGTAATGGTAGAACTCTGTCCTGATGCCAACAGAGCAATGGCATAAACGGTCGAACTCGATCTTCCCAGCACATTCTGCAGAGAAAGACAGTAAAGGCATATGCATTGATGCGTTTCTTTTGCCCTTGAGAATATGATTTGAAGTGAATCCATTTATACCCGGAGAAGGAAAGAAGCAGAGTTAAGGGAGAGATCACGGCAGCGCTCGGCGTTGTCATCGGAGAGATTCTTGGCTGAGCAGACCGTGCCCGATACTGAAACAACCGCAACATTGATTAAAAATGCCACAAACAGCGCCAATCCACTTTCTATAAGGAAAAATCGGCAAGCTTCCTGTAAATTCAACAGAGCACACGTTGTTTCTGTCACCTCAAAATTTGTGAAGGTTGATGGGTGAAAATTTGTTAACCGAAAACCGGGCTTACGTTTATTCCATGAACAGAATGCGGTATTTTCCTTGACAGCACCAGAGCGGAATGGAGAAACAAGTTATGGCTGCCAAAGTTTCAAGGAAGATTGACTTAAAGATTAGTATAAGTGAAGCTCTTTGTATTGATTGTCGAAGTTGTTATACGTACGGCATTACTAAGGCGCCAAGAAGGGCAATAGCATCAGCAGTGGCTTCTTGTCCTTGAAGCTTGGGGACGAACATGCCCATTAGCACATCATTAGCCGGCGGCTTCACAGAACCCATTTCCGCGAAAAAGCATGCTGCCATTATGAACACTAGGAGGGCTATTACCATCTCCAACTTCCTTACCTGCCATTCACCATAAGCTTAATTACGGATGGCAAGGACAACATTAGGAAGATGAAGATGAAGAGAACGGAGTGTCTGCATCATTATCTGTTCTCTTATTAGATGGTTATTTATGTCATGTTCTTACATAAATAGTTCAAATTATAGTGTTAATTGCCTCTTAAACTTCCTATTTTAACTCTTTTACCTTTTTTTTTTAAAATTAATTCCTTCGAGTTCCAGCACAAAAACCCCAAGGTGTAATATGTAATGTAATTAACTAAACAAGTTCGAGCATAAAAAAAAAAAAAAAAGTACCATAATAGTTTGTACTTTGTATATGTGTCTTAATCTGTATTGACCCATGAAACATGAATAATAAATGCATCATGCTTATATCGAGTTTGTTTGCATATCTAATATTGTATACTATTGTTATTTCAAGAGCTCATTATATACTATTAATTATTATTATAGCGGCCAATGAAGAACGTTATTAGGCAGGCCATCCACAATGGGAGGACCTTAACACTCTTTCGAAGAGCTAACGACCTCATTATGAGGTCCTTCATTGTTGCACAGGGCTGCTTCAAATTTTAAGGACCCAAAAGTTTTTATTTTTTTTTATTTTTTTTTATTTTTTTTTTTTAACTTTACATTGTCATGTCAATAAAAACTATAAGCAAATTTGCAAAGGGAAGAACTGAAAAAAAAAAAAAAAAGGTATGGGACCCACTAAAACTTAAAAAAAAATACCAAGTATTTTATTTAAAGGTTTTTATGAATAAAATGAAAAAATCCTTAAAAATAAAAATTTCTTAATATATTGAAGTTACATTTTAAGGAATTTAAAGAATATCTTAAGGTTAGAGATGATCTTAAAAAATTATGACATATAAAATGCACTTTTCTTGCTTGGATGGAAAATTTTATATCATTTATTTACTTAATATTATTAGAAAGATAAGAGGTAGCCGTTAAGCAAGGATGGCTTAGAATAGGTAACAACTCATGAAGTTGTCTCAAGACACGATCTACCTTGGGAGTGACCAGTAGAGGTAGGTAAAATGCAATTCCTCTTGGTTTAAGGATCAAATTGAAATTAATTGCATTTTATGGTTCCATTCAATTTTGAGTTAAACTGAATTTATTTTCTATTAATTTTACTATGTCTATATGATTATATATTGACATGTCTTATCTTTATTTGTATTTAATTGATTTTTCTTCTTAATCATGCTACAGTTAGCTTGAGGCGATTTGATTTGCATTGGTTTTTCAAACCCAACCACTCTAAACAGTTTCAAATGTCAAACTAAACCATATTATAACATAATCATATTGGACAATTCGATTTGATCGGGTCCATTCGGTTAACACTACGAGTGGCTAATGACGCCTATGTTGGGTGGCTGTCATCCTCCAGTATGCCTATTTTTGTTTTTTTTTTTTCCCACCATTTTCCTTTTTTATCCTCTATTTTCAAGAATTAGTGCCCTATATCAAAAGAAAAATTAGGTAGCATAATTGGAGGTCATGTCAGATACAGATATTTTTAATGTGCATGTCGGATTGTCAAGGCGTTAGTTAAAATTTCAGGTTTATGACTTTAAGACTCTTTTTCATTTGTTAATATTAATGATTGCTCCATAACCACCAAAGTTTTAGGTAAGGAATTTTTTTTTTTTTTCTAAAATCTCGTTTGATTTTTCAAAATGCGATTTTATTTCTTTAAAACTTTATTGAAAATATGCACGCACCCATTCCCTCAATCCATCGTTAATTCCTCCAAAACATTGCTAAAAGATTATAATTATCAATAATTTTAGGGGTTTAGCAACTCTGAAAATATATATATACTTATTCTTAGAAAATTACCCGATGAAAAAAAAAAAAGTACATTCTGAAAGTATCTGCCCTTGCTAAGATTTTTTATATATATTTGACGTTTCCCTTCAATTAATTGGGCTAATAAAACCTTCTGTGTGTTGCAAAACTTATGGCGAATATGGCAGCATATGTACAAAATGTGGTCAAAATGGCATTTTTGTTTTGTTATAAACCTTTTAGTGGATGTGGTAGATGTATTTCCAATTATGGTGTGATCGTTTCATTGTGATAAATAAGGAAAATTCTTTTATTACACCCTTTTCGGTGGATGCCCAATTTCATTACCAAATATTAATATTATACATCTATATTATTATGGTTCACTAATACCTTTTGATGAATGTAGCAGTATCACTGTTATCAATGACTCTATTCTAATTTATGCTAAAATGAACGTTTTCATGTATTACAAACTTTTTGGCAAATATGTAATAACACAATCAAAGTTGGTAAATAAATTTGTTCTCATCTGGTAAAATAATAATTTGTGCTTGATACTGGCTTTTGGATGAATAAAATGATAGCACAACCAAATGCGATAAAATTGTTAGAATGTGGTAAATGAAAATTTTGATGGATATAGACTCTTTTGCAGGTGAATATGATAATATAATTACTAAATAAAATAATTAAAAAAATGTTTAATTACATTCAAAAGGGGGAAATTGTTAATAGTATTACGAAACTTTTTTTTACTGTTAATGATCCTTATTTTTATTATATAGTTTAGGAACTTTATAATGTAGTTAAGCTTAAGTGACTGTATCATAAAATTTTTATTATTTAATTATGATGGAAATATGATAGATATTAGCGTAAATTTGTCCTATTTTATATTTTTAGATGACCTGCTACGCTGTAGCAGTTGGCAAATATTTGCATGGTCCCTCATATCGTGCTGTAACTGTAGGTTGATCAATGTTGATCGTGATTAATTAATTATTTGTGAATAATGAGTTAAAATTTGAAGAAAGGAACACGTTATTATTTCCCCCCGACAAGGAGGAAGTCATGCGGATTGAAGCCAACCAAGTCACACCAAAAGCATTTCTAACAAAAGGGGAAATTATTATAATGAAATTGGAGGTGGAAAATTTCGATATCAGTTACAATTATAGTGTAAATGAAAAAGTTATTTATTAACATAAGTTTTATAAGATTTGTATAAAATGTCGGTATAAGACAACTTACTCGATATTATATCTACTAATTTTTTCTAAAAGTTATAATATGATTGTATTTATTACGGATATTTAGTATTATTACTTATAGCAAATAAATCTCGATAAATTTTTTAAAGAGATTAATTAATATTTTGATTCGATATTTAGTTAGGAAAATGAATTTATTATATCTTATGAGGCGAGTAGTAATCATACATAAAGTAATAATAAATATACTTTGAATCCGAAAATTAAGAGACGATAAAATGTTTCTTCTTTTTTCCAATGCTTCTAAATGGGAAGAAATATAAGAAACTTTCATAAGTCCCAAAATAATAATAATAGATAAAGAAATAAAAAGGGAAAGTGTTACCCCATATCTTTGCAGGCCAAGAAGTAGAAGAGTGCTGAAACCGGTGAGTAGCACCCCAGTCCACACTGGCATATGGAACAATATATTCAAAGCAAATGCTGTCCCAATAACTGAAATAAAACCCAAGAGAAAATAAAAAAGAAAGAAAATAATTCAGATATATTATCTTATATATAATAGATGTATATAATATATATATATATATAGACAAAGTAGATATGATTTGAAAAAGAAAATTATGAATATAAATATGTGTGTGTATGTATATACATACCTTCTGGTATATCAGCAGCAATGACAGAAGCTTCTGCCAGCAGCCAAAGACAGTACTTCACGTGCTTAGGGTACTCGGCTTTGCACAGCTCCGACAAGTGTCTCCCTTCATATATATATATATATATATGTATATATTGAGTATTAATTAGGAGTATTATAATAAAACCAGCTCAAACTATATATATATATATATATATATATATGTATGTATGTGTGTATAAGTGGGTTAGTTACCGGTGGTGACACCAAGATTTGCAGCAAGAGATTGGATAATGAGAGCAAAAATCAACCCTATCAGAACCACCCAAAGCAGCTGAAACCATTCATTTAATCAAAACTTCTCCAAAATAATACATAAACACGCACACATATATTTGATTGAGCTTCTCTTCTAGTATGTATAGATGTTTACCTCATATCTGTGTTTAGCTCCTGCTTGAAGATCCGTTTCCACTGTAAAAACGAAACCATAATACTAAACATGTGTCGTCGTAGTGTCGCCAAAGATAAAGATAAAGGGAGGTGAAAGAGAAAAAGAGAGAGAGTTTACATACAGTTGCCAGGATCAAGATATGCCATTGAAACAAGGAAACCAGGACCGACAAATGACAAGAATCTTCTCCATCCAGGTTTCTGAAATAACCAAAATAAAGTAAAGTTTTAAGTGTATTTCACTCGGAATTATCAGTGCTAGAAGTCCATAGTGCAAAGAACTTAACGAAATCATCAAATCATTAAACCAATACCATGATGTTGTAAAAATTAATAATAATAATAATATATAGTCAGTTAGTGTTTCATAAAAGAATTTTTTTTTTTTTTTTTTAAGGGGAAATGAAGCAGAGGAAGAGACCTGATGTTGATGAGGATGATGGTGTTTATCAATCTTAATCCTAAGTTCGCATGAGTTTGATAGGTTTGTACTTCCCGCCGAAATGCAATTATTTGCACCATCACCATCACCAACAGCCCTCGTAGTTGCAGATGATAAAACCGCACCGTTTCCACCATTGTTCGACCTCTCTCCATGCCCCGTCTCCATATCTCTCTCTCTCTCTCTCTCTCTCTCTCTCTCTCTCTCTCTCTCTCTCTCTCTCTCTCTCTCTCTCTCTTTCTTATACGGAAGATAGCTCAAATGGACACACAAGTAGCCTTTCCTCCTATTGTATATTTATAGTCTACGGAGAATGGAAAATGATTAAGAGCCTAATATATTGGTATCAATAAAATATATAATTTTTAAAAATGTTATTAACCCTAATTTATATACTGTATTTATATTAAATTAAAGTTTTATTGATATCTAGACGTTAAATGAATATAACATATTAGATATAGACCGCATCTACCCTTTTACTTTGTTTTAAGTCCAGTGCACGGGTGACAAAATAATAATCTCACCCCCATAGTTTGGACTCTGAATATGTTATAGACTTTTTGCGCGTAAAAATGTCGAATTTTGGGATTTCCCTACGGCGAAGGAACTTTGACCACCATCTTCACCGGTTTCGGCATTTCGTTTGTCTTTTTTCTCTTCTCTATCGTCGACAGGTGCAATTCCTTCGGCCGATGATATGGCTTAAACAATAGTTCTCATTGCTGTTGTGTTTTTATTTTTTCAATTACCTCATCTCCATGGTCTTTATCTGCGATGGCGCCTCGATTAGAAAAAATCTAAAATATATATATATATATATTATATTCTTTTTCCGGGTGACAATAACGAGATCTGGTTTAGATTATTTCAACGTTGGCTAATCTTAATATATTAGTATAAGACACACAAAATTGGCATTTCACGTTACGGTTGGGTAAGTAATATTTAGGACCATTCGAATTCTTTTTTTTTTCTTTTTATTTTATCAGTATCTATTTAAAATTGGTTATTTGAAAAACTATCTTATTTATTTTTATTTAAAATTATTTATCTATTAAATTAGTTTTTTAATAAGATCATTTATATAATTATATCATTTTTTTTTCTCATTTATTTGTTGCCAAACTAATCTATTCGAGTAAACATTGAGCGGCTGCTAAACGGACATTGAGTAGACAAACCAGACCCAGCCCTAGTCTATTTAAGGTACTACGGCATACGGCTGACAACGATTATTCTTGCCATTGCATAGATCTGGTCCATCAAGGACTGCATGAAATACGAGGGAAGAGGACTTTGGGTAGACCGAGTATAAAAATGATTGATTTGGTGGATGATTGGAGTGACATGATGATGAGAGAGATGTTAGAGCAATAACGTAGCTGGTCCATCCAAATTTTTAAAAAAATAATATTTAATAATATTAATATATTACGTAGATCGATAAATAATATATAAATATTAATAATATTTAAATATTTATAAATAAATTTAAAAAAATAATAATTATATATTGATTTATGTAATGTATTAATAATATTAAATATTTTCAATTTGAGATCGAAGGGAAAAAAAAAAAATATCTGTCTATCGGAGAGCCTCGAAATTCGAGTTAAAGTATCCATATGATCGCTTGAAATGTGGTAGTAGGTAGGAATGAGACACTCCCGGTCGGTCATGGTTCCATTTCCATCGAAGTCCTCATCGGAGGAGAATTGACGAGTCTTAAAAGGAGCATCCATCAAATTCTTTTATGAGGCAAATGTATATTAATAAATATATACAAGTTATGGAAACCAAGACTTTTAAATAGGCAAAAATTATTATCAATGAAAAGAAATTCTAAAATTATCATCATTAGTATTTTTTTTAAATAATAAATCTTAAAGATACTAAAATGATGCCCCTTTTTTTGGGTAATATAATATAATTAACTAGGAAAAAAAATTGTCAAACACAATTAGCTTGGCATAAGAGAAAAATTATTTTGTCACCAAGCTATAACAACACTTTGATCCATATAAGAGTTAACAACAACAATAGCCAAAATATCCAAAGGAAATTTAAAAGAAAACTTAGCATCAATATTTGACTTCAATCCTTCTTTTGCCATCGTATTAGTAAGTTGGTTCGCTTCACACCTAATCCTGTAAAGCGTAATATCATCAAAGTGATCAAAGAAAGGTAAGCATTGCTTAACAATGAACGAGTTTGAATGGCCATTTTGCTATCCTTGCTTAACAAGGTCTATAGTAGAGGAGCTGTTTGATTCTATAATAACTTTTTTTTCGTCCCTTCTCATTCATTAACTGCAGACCTAATAAAATGGCTTGGAGATTCGCTTCCAAGGGCATTGGTCCTAAACTTTTCCTCCAAGCACTCCCCCGGATCCTTCCCTCATAGTCACAATCCACAGCAACTAATAAAGATCAAAGACCAATCACGTGCTCCTAAGCTCGAAAACTCACTTGTATGGTTCTCTAAGCTGTCTGAAGAGAGTTAAACTTTGAAGAACAATACATTCTCTAGTCTGACCTATTAGGTTACTTTACTCTTTACCTCATCTAAGAAATTACCAAGGTGACTAACCTGTTGCTGAGCCAACCCCTCCACAATACGTAATGAGTTCCAAATTGGTTATACTTTAATTCGTGATTTTTCATGATTTTTCCTTAATATTTGAGTTTATTTTTAGATAATGACACTTAATTGAATAAAATTTTGTTTTTAAAGTTTTGAAACAATCTATATGAGAAAAGGAGAAGACAAAAACAAATTTCTCTCAAATCAAAGTTAAAATGAATAAGTTATGAAAATTTAAAGATTGATACAATCGAATTATATGATTATGTCATTTTTAGGAAAATTTAGACCTTATTTTCAACTATTATAGCTTAGGACATAACCAAAAGACACGGCCATATCCTTGATTGTGTCGTTTCCAATTTTTTTTTTTTTAAAGAAAGAGAAACAACGTATAGCACAGTTAAGTACACAACCCAAAGATACGATCGTGTCTTTTTTAACTGACCTAATTTTTTTATCTCTTCATATATAAAGCCTTGTTAGGGTTTATTCAAGAGAGGAATATATTACATACAAATTTTATAGGGTTTTTCAAGCCAATAATACTAACAAAAGCAAGGCATAAAGAAGACTTCAAGATTCAATTTTTCTTTAGACTTCATGATTTTCTTTTCTATAATTCTTTACTCTTTATTTTTAGATTTTTACTTTAGGACATATAGATAGTAGATCTTCGGTATCTAGCTCATGTAAAAATTAGATCTATTCATATGACATGATTAGTATTTAATCAATCTAATTATTTAGTTTTTTCTTGGTTCAACCGTCATGTCTCAAAACAGCAGAGTGATAACAGTTCCACTGTACAAACCATTCTAAAATAGAAATCGACCATACAGTTACCACCTTAGACTTGATTTATATAAAGCGTCAACGACTAACTCGCTTTAAAATAAATAGTTTATAATTTAAACATGATATTTACTTATGAACTTAAGAAAAATATATACTTATATTAAAATAATGTAAGTATATTTACAAAATTTAACAGCTTACACATAATCTACTTGGATAATACAAAAATTATTACTAAAAAATGTATGGATAGAATCTAAACTTGAAAGTATAATTGTTTCTCAAGTTATTATCCTTACTCCCCCCATAATTCAGTAGTTGCTAACTTCAAGATAATTATAATTCGCTTCCTACCTAACATCTACAACAAAGTTTATAAGAATGTGAGCGACCATAACTCAGTAAGTTGAGATGAAGACTTAAATTATACAACAAACACAAACAAGGTTATCGATCAAATTATTAGGTGCAATGCATGTTCAAGCAAATGATATCACATGATGTTATCCAATCCGTCATGAGATTTGAGAAATTACACCCGCTTTAATCTGATTTAAGGAGTTTTTGTCAATGCAATAACTAACAACTAAACCTAGACTTGTGCAATAGAAACACTGCTTCTCTCGCGATTACTTTCGAACTATTGGCTTTACTATTGCCATAACCTCTTCTCCTGTCACTTAATTCGACTAAGGATAAAGAAAGAAACCAATTATGCCATCTAACGTTATCCCTTTCAAAGGGATCGGTATTTGGCCGGAGAATTCTAATGGGTTGTTGCGTATGTCTGATTTATGATTACAAGTTATATATTTGATTAAATCCAATTTAAGGTGCTGAATCGTTCCATACAAATCATACAAATACAAGTTAAACAGTAAATCGGCATCATAATCAACAACTCAGAACAAGCACATGCATATGACTAACTATTTAACAAGTACAATCAAGTACAACTCAAGCCTTTGAGTACTACAAATTAGTATTCCGAAATACAGCAACGTATTAATCTCAACTTACCTGGTATACTTAGTTGCTCACTCAACCAATCGCAAGTTAACTTGTCTTCATGTGTCTTATAATATATAATATAAATGTGTTTTTAGTATTTATATCTTGATGATATGTATATGTATATATACTTTAGGTTATGATTTAACCTAATTCTTCACATATATATAATAGTTATTATTAATTCATCTTAGGTTAGTTTAGGGTTCGATTTCTGAATCTAGTTCTAATTTAGGTTCTAAAGTGGTTCCAATTAAGGATATTATACGTAAAGTCTAAAAATGTGATCTGAATACAAATATAAAATTAATCACATTAGGCTTGAGTATCATAATTATTACTTTTAGTTTTAAATCAGTATTTTATTTTACCTGGTACACTTAAATCTTTATTAGTGTACCGAACTTACTTTCGATATGAGAAAATTTTACATTTTTCATATAATTACCTAAATTTAAGTCTCTTACCATATTTTATATATATTCCTATTATTAGTATTATATGAATGTTCATTCTAACATTTTCTATTTATTATATTTCCAATTTTTGCATATTATGTATTATTACCTATTATGTATATAATATACATCTAATATTTTTACCACTTTAAATATTATTTCCCAACATCAATTAACATCTCAAAATATATAAATTCATCTTAGATAAGATTTTACTCCTAATTACCCTAATTTACAAAATTAACTTAAAATACACCATTTTTACCTATTACATATATACTACATAATATCCTAATAATTACATCTAACCCCCTAAATGTTACAAATATCATACTTCATCAAATTTTAACATCCTAAAACATATAATTATGTATTAAATTAGTAATTATCTATTTAATTACCTAATTAACCCAAAATTACTCATTTTATGTATCATTTTAAGGCCTAAAAATCATTTAAAAATTTTGAAAATTAATATGTTCTATAACCCCTAAATAGTATATAAAAAAAATTTGGGCTCAAAACTATACTCTGAAGCTCATTTATTTCTAACTCGAACAAAGTTTAGATTTGCACGGTTTCTTAATGATGGTATATTTATAAACATAAATTCATCAAAATAAA
Organism: Lumnitzera racemosa; assembly: GCA_024138005.1. Taxonomy (NCBI): domain Eukaryota; kingdom Viridiplantae; phylum Streptophyta; class Magnoliopsida; order Myrtales; family Combretaceae; genus Lumnitzera; species Lumnitzera racemosa. The sequence goes on from JAMXBC010000011.1 coordinate 66,280,428, forward strand.
AATTTTTCCTAAATCTACATATAATAAAACATCATAATAATAAAATTCATAATTTTGTAAATAAAATTAATAATTTTAATAAATTTCTTAAAATTAAGCTGGAATTAGACTCACTTAGCTGTTGGGATTTCGACTACTAGCGACGACCATAAGTGTGTCAACCAAGTTGGGCAATGGTGGTGGAGTAGTGTGATGGTAGCCATTTGTTTCCAAGTAGCTGTCGGGTGTAGGTTTCCTTCTAAAGATCTAATTATACAGATTTTTTTGTAATTTTTGTAAAAACCCTAGTTCCTTCTAAATTTCAATGCTCTCTAATTTTCTATGGTTTCAAACTGACCAAATGAGCCTCTATAAAAATTTGGCTATTTATAGAGGTCTTGGGGAATTTTTGTACATTAAATTGAGGTGATGTGAGCCTTATCATCTTCAAAAATTGCTTTTTGTTTAGCTTAATTTAATTGGCTGCTTTTATTTCTTAAATACCAAGCTGTCACGCCTCAATTCTGGAATTTTCCTCATTTTTCTTGATTTTTCCTTAATTATTTATGAATTGTCTTTAATTAATTAAGCTTATTTGAGCACATTTCATGTATTTTAAATAATTATGCGTATTTCTACCTATATGTAAATTCATATATGGTATAAATAAATACTCCTAAATATTATTTGAGTTATTTTATGATTTTTAGTGTGTATATAATTTATCTCTAATGATTCGTTAGTTATTGAAATATATTTTACGCATTTTTAATAAATAATGAGTAATATACTTAAAATTTGAAAATTTTATATTCTCTTATTTTGTTATTTATTTTCTTAAATTCGAATTTACAGAATCATTTTTACTAATATTTCTAACTTCGTTGTAGAATTTGAGCTGAATCAGACAATTTGCTTAGTTGCCCTAAATTTTAGGGACCAAACTCTGAGTAGTTAATTGTGTGGTTTACATCAACTATGTTTGTTTCATAATTTAGGTTATTATTTCCACAGATAATAATCTAGAATTTGATATCTTATAAGAGAATTAAGAGATTCTTTATAAGAGAATTAAGAGATTCTTTATAAGATTAAATATTGGTATAGTTGATAGGGATAATTGCAAGATTAGAGATAATTTATAAGATCTTCTTAGAATTTTGAATTAAAACATATTGAATTCATTATTCAATAATGCAATCTTAAATCATATTATTGAAAAAAGATTCTAATTAGTGATTTTAGGGTTAGGATTAGGGTTAATTGGCTTAAGAAAATTATTAAATTTAATACAGAATTTTCCTGATCGAAAAGGATTATTAAAGAATAAATTAAATTATTTTTATGAAAATCACGTGTTAGATCTAGGAAAAGCAAAGATCTAGATATGTTTTTACAAATCTTGAAATAATTTATAATTCTATTGTTTTCTTATTTAAATTCTTAAATAATTCTTAATTAGATGTTAATGTAATAGTTGTTGCAATTTAATTTAAGTTCTTTAAGTTTCTTGAAATTTAATTTGCCAGTTAAATAATAGAGACCTAGTGAGTACTAATAGTCAAAGTCTCTGAAAGATCGATATTTAGAGTTATAATCCGCTATATTATAAATTGATAAGCGTACTTGTGATTGGAATCAGACTACTGGACCTTTGACTTGTAGTTGAGCTTTAGAACTATAATGACTAACAAGGTGAATCCTCCTACTCTATGTAAGCCCTATAACCAGTCACTCAGGGTTTCAATCGGCTGAAAGATCCGATCGAGCCTAAATTATAAGTAAAGCTAGAAATATTAGTAAAATGATCATATTTATTGAAAATGCGTAAAATACATTTCGATAATTAACGAATCGCTGAGATAAATTATATGTATACTAAAAATCATAAAATAACCTAAATAATATTTAGAAATATTTATTTGTACTATATATGAATTTACATGATTGTAGAAATACACGTAATTACTTAAAATAAACAAAATGTGCTAAAATAATAATAAATAATTAAATAAAATTCATAATTAATTAAAGAAAAATCAAGAAAAATATAGAAAAATGAGGAAAAGTCCAAAAGTGGGTCGTGGCAATCTGATATTGAAGAAAAAAAATCAACCAATTAAAATGCAACGAATAGATTCTGGAAAAAAAAATAAGAGATAAGGTAATTGTCTTATCCCATTAATGCACAATAATTTCCTTAAAGCTCTATAAATACTCCAATTTTTTCAGAAACTCATTTGGTCAGTTTGGAGAGAGAGAAAAATGGAGAGAGGCGAAATTGAGAGAAAAATTAAGATTAGGAAAAAAAAAAACTGTGCAGTTGAGGCTTGTAAGGAGAATTCAGACTCGACAAGCAGCTGGGAGTGGACAACCACCACCACCGTGTGGTGGTAGTGGCAGCGCCCGGGTGGGCCGACACACCCATGGCCACCAACAGTGGCCGGAGCCACCCAAATCGGTAAGTTCGATTTTCAGCCCAATTTTGTGTAATTTTGTAAAAATAATAAATATTATTAGAAAATTATGAAACTTGTTATTCTAAAATATTTTTGTATGTAGTTGTTAGGAAAAATATTATTTTGATGAAAATATGTCCTGTGATATATGTTCCTTAAGAAATCATGCAAAACCGAGCATATTTCGGTTTAGAAATAAATGACTTTAGGAGTATAGTTTTGAGCCCAAAATTTTTGTGTAGATTACTTAGATGATATAGAACAGTGCTATGAAACCCGTTTTTAAAAATTAATTTTTGAAAATTTTAGATAATTTTTAGGCCTTAAAATGAGGTATGAAATGGGTAATTTAGGGTTAATTAATTAATTAATGGTTAATTGCTGATTTAGTGAATAATTATATGTTTTCGGATGTTAAAATTTAATGATCTATGATACTTGTAGCATTTAGGGTGTTAGATGTAATTATTAAGTTAATTATGTAGTAAATAAGTAATAAAGAAAGTTAATTTTGTAAATTAGGTGTAAAATTTGATTTAGGATGAACTTAGACACTTTTAAATGATAATTGATGTTCGAAGATGGTAATTAGAGTGATAGAAATATTAAATGTGTATTATATACATAATAGGTGATAATACATAATATGTAATTATTAGAAAAAATTGATATTATAATAATAATAAAAATATACAATAAATTTGACGGGAAGCTTGAATTTATGTAATTATATAAAAAATGTAAAAATTTCTTACATCAGGAGCAAATTCGGTATACTATTAAGGATTCAAATGTACTGGATATAATAAAATACCGACTAGGGGTAATTATGGTATTTAGGATATCGAGAAGTAATGTGATTAATTTCACATTATGAGTTGAAACGAATTTCTAGGGTTCGGGTATAAAATAGTACTTCAAAATTGAATTAGAACCTAATATAGAAATCGATGTGGAAATTGAATATGAAACTAACCCCAAACCTAGAATAATTGTAAAAGATTTGAGAACCTAGATAACTGGATATATTAAACTCTAAACAAAACATAATAATAAGCGTTATAGGATAAAACCAACTTATAATAGTTATATGAAAAACTGAAACCACATTTATGTTATAGGGATGATCGGCAATGACCTGAGCAAGTTGGACCTCGAGTGAGTGAGCGAGGAGTCCAGGTAAGTTGGGATTAATACGTTGCTGTATTTTGGAGGCTTGAGATTATGCTTGGTTGTACTTCTTAAATAGTTGATTGTGTACATGTGCTTGATCATGAATGATGCTATGATTATGTTTATTGTTCTGACATGTATTGTATGATTTGTGTGAAATGATTGATCACTCTAAATTGAACTTAATCAAATATATGACCTGTAATCATAATCGGACCAATATGGCAACCCATTAGAGGAAACTTAGGATTCTCCAACCAAATACTGACTCCTTCGAAAGGGATAGCGCATGATTACATAATGGTCCTTTCTTCATCCTTAGTCGAACTAAGTGACAAGAGAGGAGGTCATGGCGAGGGTGAAGTCAATGGTTCGAAGGTAGTCGCGGGAGGAGTAATATCTCCATTGTCACGCCCCGAAACTGTAGAGTCGTAACAACCCCATCATGTAAACCATTCTAAGATAAAAGTTGGCCTTACAACTGCTATCCTCGACTTGATCTATACAAAGAGTCCACGACTAACCCGCTTTGAAGTAAATAGTTTGTAATTTAAATAAGTCATTTACCTAAGAAAGTAAGAAAATATATATATACACTATAATTCGGTTATTACAATTAATGTTTACAATATTTCATCGTAATTTATTTCCTAGTCATTACATTATTCAGAAATGAAAAATTCTAAAATAGAAGCTTAGACCTTAAAAATATATGTTTATTCTTCAAATGTTTTTCCTCACTCCTCAGGATCCAGCAGTTACTAGCTTCAGAGTAGTTGTATGCCGCCCCTCAGCTAGCACCTACACGACGTCTATAGGGATGTGAGCAACCACAGCTTAATAAGTTAGGATAGAGGACTTAAAACTATACCACAAACATAACAAGGTTATTAATTAACTTATTGGGTGCAATGCATGTTCAATTAAATACCATCGTACGACGTTGTCCGACCCGTCATGAGATTAGAGAAATTGCACTTGCTCTAATCCGAGTTGAGGAGTTGCCGTTAATGCAACAGCTCACAACCAAACTTAGGCTAGTGCAATGGAGACATCGCTCCTCCCGCGACTACCTTCGAACCACTGACTTCACCTTTGCCGCGACCTCCTCTCCTGTCAGTTAGTTCGACTAAGGATAAAGAAGGGACTATTATGCAATCTTGCGCTATCTTTTTCGAAGGAGTCGGTATTTGGTCGGAGAATCCTAGGTTCCCCTAATAGGTTACCATGCAGGTTCGATTATGATTACAGGTCGTATATTTGATTAGGTCCAGTTTAGTGTGATCAATCATTTCATACAAATCATATAATACAAGCCAGAACAACAGACAAAATCATAGTACCACTCATAATCAAGCACATGCATACAACCAATTATCTAACAAGCACAACCAAGCATAATTTCAAGCCTCCAAAATATGGCAACGTATTAATCCTAACTTACCCGGACTCCTCGCTCACTTACTCGAGGTCCAGCTCGCTTAGGCCATCGCCGATCATCCCTATAACACAAACGTGGTTTCCTCTCACGACGGGCCCTACAACGTCGTACGATGACATTTGCTTGAACATGCATTGCACCTAATAAATTGATTGATAACCTTGTTGTGTTTATGGTATAGTTTTAAGTTATCCATCTTAACTTACTGAGCTGTGGTTGCTCACATCTTTATAGACGTCATGCAGGTATTGGCTAAAAAGCGGCTTACAATTACTCTGAAGTTAGCAACTGCTGGATCCTAGAGAGTGAGGAAAAACATTTGAAGAACAAACATATATTTTTAAGGTCTAAGTTTTTATTTTAGAATTTTTCATTTTTGAATAATGTAATGACTAGGAAATAGATTACAATGAAATATTGTAAACATTAATTGTAATAACTGAATTATAGTGTATATATATATTTTCTCACTTTTTTAGATAAATGACATATTTAAATTACAAACTGTTTACCTCAAAGCGGGTTAGTCGTGGACGCCTTATATAGATTAGGTCTAAGATTGCGGTTGTAAAGACAACTTCTATCTCAGAATAGTTTATACGGCGGGGCTGTTACGACTCTGCCGCTTCGAGGCGTGACACTCTAACTGACCCTTACTAAGGCCAAGCTGCTCTTTGCTGTTGACTAACTCCTCACGTTGCGCCAAGTGACTTTACATCTCTCGGAAATTATGTGCTGACTCTTTGAACACTTTACTTGCAACCTAACCCTTCATACTCCCCTATTTGTTTATGGTTGAGCTGACCTTCATCTCGGCAACATTAATGTCGATAGGTTAAGAGATCCTGCACGAGTCCTTAGCTACTCCTTCTCGGATAAGTCTACGTCCACCTAGTACCTTCACTTCGCCACCCATTTCGATTGTACTAATTTGTCTACATCTCCAAAGGCATCGCTAATACGTTGCTGCTACGTATCCTAGCCCACTTAGAGAATCTATTGCACTTAATCGTTACTTTTTTACCCTTTTGTATTCCTTTTACATTACTTTTATGGGATGATACCCTTTTTATCTTTTCCATTTTAAAGCAAGTTTCCATAATTTTTCTAGTATAAATACCTATTGTACATATAATTGCACAAGATTTGATCATCGTTACTATACCAAAGTTACTTCCCTTTGTGAATGTTGCTATCATAACCTTAAATAAGGTTAGGTGGCTAGTAACCTTATCGTACTAACTCGTATGTTTCATCGAGTCATGCTACGAGTTCTCGAAAGTTTAATTAGTGTGTTATATTCTTTGAAACTATTCGTAGGTTTACTTATCTTGCTCTGTTTATATTCTTCTGCACACACCTCATTATCCATTTCAAGCTTTCGGTAAGTTAAGACCCATCCTTACAATCGACCTTGTTTGCTCTTTCCCTTGGTCTGCATAAACTTGCTTGTACCAATACATCAGTCCAAGGTCAAGCATCAAACTTATGTACTACTAACTTGACACATGGCCGAGGCTGAGTTGACCTCAATCCCAAGCTGATCGGTTAAGGCCGAACTAACAATGGACCACCTCCTGAGCTAACCCTTTCTCAATCCAAAACATCCGAGTTGCCAAGTACCTAACCCTAACCTAATTTGATCAAAGCCTGCTCTATTAGGAAAACGGCATTATTGGGATCATATAATGGACAGTTGACACGTGCCTTCTTTTTCGAACATTCATACTACCCTTTGTAACCGAATATTTCTCTTATTGTCCGATTATAACTCTACCATTGTAAATTATTCTTTTTTCCTTTCTAATAGGAATCTTTTTCGTAATTTATTCTAACCTACAACTTATCTTAATTGGGTTATATAAATAGTTATAAATTGTAATAATTGCAATAGTTAATGATATTGATAGTTAAACATATTCTCCCTTTATGAGCTAAGTGTCTCTGCTTACTTCAACTATTGTTATCTAGCCTAATGAGAGTAGACTAATGGTGAGTGACCTCCAATCACACTTGTACGTAATATTAAGTACGACTTAAGCTTGTATGAGGTGTTGGTATATCATATCAACTGTTTGTAAATGCAGACTCCTACTTAACATTCGATTATCATTTACTCTTTAAAATATTTTACAGTTTGGACCCACCCCTTTGGTTACGTGATATCAAGTGCAACTTAAGCCTTACAGTTAGGTGTTTGAAGTCCGGTACATAAAATTTAGGATGACAAATAAGTTGTTTGATCGAGCTCAAATTTTACAATGAAGTTAGAAAAATTAGTAAAAATAATTTCGCAAATTTAGATTTAGGAAAATAAATAATAAAATAATTGAAAATTATAATATTCAATTATATGTATTTTATTTGTTATTTATCAGAAACACATAAAATAAGTTCCAATAATTAACGAATCAATATAAATAATTATATGTACACTAAAAATTATAAAATAACTTAAATAATATTTAAGAGTATTTATTTGTATTATATATATTTATGTGTAGATAAAAATACCCGAAATTACTTAAAATATTATAAATATGTTAAAATAATACTAATTAATTAAAGAAAATTCATAAAAAAAATTAAATAAAAATCAAGAAAAATATGGAAATGTGTGGAAGTATCCAAATAAGAGACATGTTAAGTAGGAAATAAAAGAAAGGAAATTAGCCAATAATAAGAAGCTAAAAAGAAAGTGAAAAATGGAAAAAGAAAGGACATTTGGCAACCAATGATTTAAAAAAAAAACTTATAAACTATTATAAATTTAGAAAACCACCTCCACAATTTATTTTAGACTCTTGGGAGTTTAGAAAAAAATTGAGAGATAATAAAAAGAGATGAGAGAGTACTTTTAGAAAAATTAACAAAAACAGTTAGTATTTAGGACATTATAAGTAAACCCACACTTAAACAACACTTGGGACGAAACCAAACCCAACACCACTTAGTGGACCCCACGCCTAGTGTTGCCAACAAGGTCATGGTGACTGACGGTGGCCAGAGCTGGTAACATTAGTGAGTTCAAATTTCCTCTCGATTTTTGTTGAATTTATTAAAAATATCAAATAATTATGGAAAATTATGAAATTTAGTATTTTATGATGTTTTTGTATGTAGATTTAGTGAAAAATATCAATTTGATGAAATTAGGTCTTGAGATATACCACTCTTGAGAAATCACTAAACTTGATCTAGTTTTCGATTACAATTTAAATAATCTTAATGATATAGTTTTTATCTCAAAATTTTTTTGTAGACTATTTAAGATATATATGACTATTCTATATAGAGTTTTTTTGAAAATTTATTTTCTAAATCATTATTTAATTTTTGTGCCCTAAAATCATGCATAAAAAGTAATTAGTGGGCTTAATTTTGTAATTTAATGTTAATTTGTTAAAATTTTTGATTTAGTATGTAATTAAATATCCTTGGATGTTAATTACTAATATAAGATGATATTTAGCAAGTTTGAGGTGTTTGTTGTGTGGTTTATGCATATTAAGTGATAAATATGTATAAGGAATAATAGGTAAAATGGTATATTTAAGTTAATTTTATAATTTAAGGTTAATTTGGTTTAAATTTTGATTTAGGGCGTAATTAGAGGTCTTGGAATGTTAGTTAATGATGAGATATAATAATTATAGTGTTGAAGAAGTGAGACATATGCTTTATGTGTAAATTAAGTAATAATAAGTAATATGTGAAATATGAAGATTAAATAAGTGAAAAATATTAAGTTAAATTCATAATGTTATAATAATAGGAGAATACTATAAATCCAATCTAAAAGGTAAATTTAAGAAATTATGCAAAAAATGTAGGTTATACTCACATTAGGAACAAATTCGGTAGTTAAATTAGAAATATAATGTATCATATTGACCAAAATATTAGTTAGGAAATAAAATGAAGATTTAGGATACTTAAGTATAGTTAAATAAATTTTACATATTGGTTAGGGGGGAATACTAAGATTTTACAAATAAAATAATAGTTAGAAGCTAAAACAGAACTTATATTCCAAAACCAATTCAAAAATTGAATCAGAAACTACTTTAGAATTAGCTTGGTTATAAGAAATATAGAATTTGAATAATTGAGTAAGACTATAAGTTTAAACTAAAACTAAGGATTTAACCTAAATATAGTAAGACCTTAAACTAAAGATAATAATTATCTAAATTATATAATAAAATCTATTTATGATAGTTGTATGAGAATTAAAACAACATTCATATTATAGGAATTATTAACAACAATCTACTATAGGTCGCACCTTGAGTGAGTAAGTGGGAAGTTCAGGTAAGTTTAGAATTAATACATCTTTATATTTTGGAGTACTGTTTTAGAGTACTTAAAGACTTAAGATTATACTTATTTGTGCCTGTAGGTAGTTATAATGTGAACATACCTGTGTGTGCGTGTTCTTGAATGCATTATGTATTATTGGCTTATTGTACCAATTTGCAATTGTTTTGTATTGTGTGATATGGACTGATCACCTCAATTGACTTAATAATATATGGCTTGTAAAGTTAACTGATCAAGCATTTCAACATATTAGGGGAGATGCTTAAGGTTCTTCAGCTAAATACTACCATTTGAAAGAGATAACACTGGATAAAATAATTAGTCCCTTTTTCATCCTTAGTTGAACTAAGTGACAAAAGAGGAGGTAGCGGTAAGGGTGAAGTCAATGGTTTGAAGGTAATTAAGGGAGGAGCAATGTCTCTATTACACAAGCCTAAGTTTGGTCACAAGTTGTTTATATGTAAGCTAAACTCCTCAACCCGAATTAAAGTAGGCGTAATTTCTTTAATTTCACGACAAACAAAATAACGTTGTGCGATGGTATTTGTTTATTGCATTGCATTAAAATAACTGGTTGATAACCTTGTTTGTACTTGATGTATAGTTTTAATTTTCCGTCCCAGCTTACTAAATAGTTAGTTACTTATATCCCTATAGATGTTGTTGCAGGTACTAGATCAGAAGCGGCTACATAACTACCTTGAAGCTAGCAATTACTAGATATAAGGGAGTAAGAAAATAAAAACTAAAAAACATATACATTTCTAAGGTTTTAGTTCTTAATTTAGAATCTTCAATTGTCTTATAAGGTATTACTTATGTAAGATTGCGCTATGAAATCATTGTAATATTTGAATTCCAATACATATTTTTTGTATTTTTTTAGATAAAAATCCTGTTTAATTTGTAAACTGTTTACTTCAAAACAGGTTAATTGTAGATACCTTGTATAAATCAGGTTTAAGATAGCAACTGTAAGGTCAGCTTCTATCCTAGAGTGGTTTGTACAGCAACTGTTATGACTCTATAGCTTTGAGGCGTGACATCCACCACAAACTTGTATTAGCAGTTATCGCCGCTTTTGTTCCCCACTAATCAATTACTCCATTACAGTCAAATTTTATTGCATCATTAGGCAATTTCTTCCATTTACTAGTAAGGTTTACTCTTGTAGCCCCCTGTTTCTCTCTTCTTTTAATAGACCACCACTTATGTACCTATTTTTGAACCAAACCACCCATCTGCAGTCTTAGTTTCAGAGTTTAAAAATTTGCTCATTATGCTAGCACCAAATTCCTTGTAGTATAAACAAAAATTAAGTAACCTTAGGACAAGCGCTTCATTCCATGGTATTTTCTTTAAGCACACTATTACACCCTAAATAAGAAAAGTCGTAACATTCCTAATGTGTAAACTAACCTAAAATAGAAGCTAACTTCATAATTGTTATCGTAGATATAATTTACACAAGACGTATATGACTCAACCAGCATGAAGTATTCATTCTGATACATGCAAATGATTAAACCTATGGTATAGCTTTACAAAATACATATTCTATATAATCTGTTGTCTCATAACATAATAACTTTTACATAAATATTTTACATCTAGAGTTATAATTTACAATTAGAGTTTACCAAAAACTATAAGTTTTGAAGTTTATTGACAATAAGATAGAAAACCAGTAGGTATCCTAAAGAATTCTCAATTAATTTCCTCAAAATTTAAAAGAAAGTCAAAAGCCTAGATTCAGTGAATTATTCCTTTCCTCATTTTCTCAACTAACAGTACACTAACCTAGGGGCTAGTATTTGGACATCCTGATCTTTACTCATCACCTGCAAAAAAGTTTTTGGGAATATGAGCATAACTAGCTCAATAAGTGAGACAAAGTCAAAAAAATACCAGAAAATCACAAATAAGGTTTTTAATTATGATGAAATGTAATGCAATCAATCACTTAAAACATTGTAAAATGTTTTTCAGTCTATTGTAAGGTCAGAGAAATTACATCCGCTCCAACTCGAATTGAGGAGTTTTACCGCGACCTAAATCAGGCTAAACCAATGACTACCTTCGAACCATAACCCCCACTCTTACCGCAACCTTCTTGCCTGTCACTTAATTCAACTAAGGATAGGAAAATGATCATTTCAACTATCTTCATCGAAAGAAGTCGGTCTTTGGCTTAACACTCCTAATCTTACCCCTAACAGGTGTTATGCATGTTCAATTTCGTTATCAATCAATCATTATTAGTTTCAATTAAGGGTAACTAGATAGGTTCACACAATACAAAAACGATACAATCATGTAGAACAACATACCAAGGAGTTCAACTCCTATTACAACCGAATACCAATTACATGCATGGCATGTGCACAAATAACTAATTACAATGACAAACATAAATACTCTTAAGTTTTCAAATACTCTAATACAGTATCTTAACAAGCGGTAAAGCTACGATAATAACCTGTTCAAATGCTCACTATTGAAGACTCGTGTCTTCAACGCCTGATCATTAGGAGACCCTATATATATATAAACCAAATTTAGTTTTTGTAGAGTTACGAAAATGTTAGGGTTCTATCTAAAAGTATTCTGTTAAACAGTGTTATATATAATATAAGTCAAGTTAAGATATTAAATAATGATAATATATATAGTTATACTATTACATATAATATATTATTTTGATTGTATTAAAACGTACTTTTAAACAGTTAAATCACGTTTTAATTACAGTAAGGTTATCGTAATACGTAAATTCTCATAATATTGCGGAGATACAAGTTATAATATCTATGATTATTCGATTTTGGTAAAAATAATATTATTGGGTTTGTACATACCTAACAACACGTATTACTGGTTCTAATTCTGAAGAAAACTTCTAAAGGGTAGTTCTAATTTCCAATACACCTATATGTATCTAAACAAATTTTGTCGTATTATACGTATTTTATGTAATTAAACTATATTTTATATAATTTGTCAATATTACTCATTAATATAAGTATTATCTAATCATAATATGTATATAATATATCATGGTTGTCAAATTATTATTAAATATACTAAAATTTTACTTTTTATCAAATCTGACCAACACGTATATATGTAGTTTTTATTTCACTATTTATCATATATTAGCATATTATTACTAAAAATAAGCATTGATTTATTATTTAAGCTATTTTATTACATAAATTCGCAATAAATAGCTCGAGTCACCAAATAATTTCTCAAAAAATCCTATAAACTCCTAAAAATATTGGGGATTAAGTCATCTCTTGGTTTCATACTATCTATTTATCGCCTATATACTTAAAATTATAATTTTACCCTTAAATTATATTTAATTACCAAAATATTATCCTTTTTACATAAAATTATTTTCAACATATCTTAACATCATTATAATTCATCAGAAGTCAGTATATGTTAATTTCATCAATTAATTTCTTAAAACCTATTTTTTAAATATTTTTACCCTAATTCTAGCTATTTTCAAGGCTAAAATTATATTAAATACTAAAGATACTCAAATAAAAAATCCGACTATATAGCAATCATCTATATATCGTATGTATCATAAAAATTTCGAACAAAAAACTGCATCATTTGATATATTTATTTTGAAAATAAAAATTTGGATAAATAGTAACTTTTATTAAGCAAGTGTATTAAATATTTAAGATTTTATAAAAATAAAAATATCATACAAAAGAAAATCTAAAATAATCTAAATATAAATTTTTTTTGAAAAATTTCTAGGTAGATTTACTATTTTTTAAAAATAAATGAAAAACAGGATAGGAATTTAAGCTACTTGTTTTTCAGGGCTCCGGTGGCCAGTGGTGGAAGGGTTAGTGTTGAAAGGGCCAAATACCGAGGGTTCTAGATAGTGGTGAAAGAGCTTCACAGCAGATACTCACTTAATTTGGATTGTAGCCTAACCCAGTAATTTCTCTTATTTTTCTTATTTTTTTTTCTTTTTATTTTCTCCTAATTTCCCAAAGCTTTCTATCATTCCCCTAGATTTTAGTTTGCTAAAAGAAGTATTTCTGGAGTCATTTTCATTTTTATAGCACTTAGGTGGATGAAGTCAATTTTTTCTTATATTTTTAATCATTTTTCTTCCTAATTTCTAAGGTGGAGGTGTCCTCTTGTAGCTAATTTAGTGTGATTCATTCCTTGCAATTGCTATGGAGTTGCCATGGTTGAAGTCCAGTTGATTTAAGGTTTGTTTTATCTATTTAGATAAGTTTTTAATTTATTTATTAGTAATATATGTATATTGTACTACTATTTTGTGTATTTGTTAATATACATATATATATTCTATATATGTATCACGTATAATGTGTATTTGCACTAATATAATAATGTTTTTAGCATATCTTATATTTTTAATATACATTTCTTGTTTGTTTTTATAAATTCAACACATATCATATATAATTATGTAATTTCGAGTTAATTTATGGGTATAATTATTATTTATACCAAGTATACTCATAAAAATACACATATACTCATATAGTATATTATAATATATTATTTCCTTTTATAATCTAATTAATTTATCTCTAAGTTCTTATCGTATTCCAAGCTCGATTTTAACGGTTTCAATCAATTTTATACTATATTAAGTAACTATATTTCTAAGGGTAAATTTAGGATTTTGGGTCATTATTTTCAAAATATAACTTTATCGGGTCAATTCAACTAACTTTTATATTTTAGTCACAAAATTTGGGCTTAATTGGATTCAGTTACCGTAAATGCGATTTTAGGGACTTATACACTCTTTATGTCTAATCCATTAAGTGAAGGAAGTTTGGTCAACATTAGTCGGTAAATCTGTCTTGTTGAGCCTAATTTTTCGGTTTCTTTTATTTAAATTTAATTTCCCATTTTCGATTAATACTAAACTCTAACCTATTTAATATTAATCATCGACTAAAGAAATTGAGAAATTCCGATTTTTTATTGAAAATAATTTTCGAAGTCACTACCCGACCGGAGTCAGAAAAAGAAAAGAAACCGTAACCAATTAGGTGGATTAATTACGATTTGGCTACCGATCTTTGATTTCAATTTGAATGAAAAACCAAAGTGTTCCAAGTTCGGGGGCTAACTTATTAAACCCTAACGGGTACCACTATCTATTTACTGAAATTATGATTATTCTTCTAATTATAATATTTAAAAAACAAATAAAATCAAAAGAGAGAAAAAAAAGGGACCTAAGTTTCTACATATTTTATTATCGCCTCGAAGGTGCCTACGCACCCGCTATTCGGGATTAGATAATCGTAGTTCTTTTAGAAAATCTTAATGTGTTGATTGATTTTAATTTTTAAAAATCGGTTGAGTTTACATTTTAGTTGATTCAGTTTAAAAAAATCTAAATAGTCCTAACTCTTGAGTGTCTTTGTTTTTTAAAAAAAAATACTTTAACAATCCTATTTTTAAAAGGGTCTTTTATTAATTGTTGGTTAAAAAAAATTCTACGTAATGAATCATTAAACAAGATCAAATCCTAAAAAATAACCAATCCCTACAACCCCTAAACTAATATATACAACTATTATATATACGTAGAAAACTAATACTAAGAAAAAATCTCCTAATATATACATATCTTATATATTACATCGTATAACCAATGATCTAATAATAATAATACTATAATATGATTATGATAATAATAATGAGATATATAAATAAAACAACAAATAAATAAATAAATGAGTGAATAAAAAATTCAGGATTGGAAGAGAACCGAACCCGATCCACAATTTGGCCGTGTTAATGTATGGTCTGCAGTGGATGTACAGATTAATGGACAGTATTGTCGTTGGGCTTAACAGTTAAGTTCGCTGTTGAAGCTGAATGTGCAGTGCAGTGCTCAATGGACAGTAGTGTAGTGACGGATTAGGAAACGTCCTGGTGTATGTGTAGTGTGTGGAATAGTGGCCTGTGGATTGTGGAACGTGGTTCATCTTGGCTATTGGTGGTGAAGGTGAATGCGTGTGCAGTAGTGCTAAGACAGTGCAAAATCGTGCGCCGTATTGCTGTTGTGCAGAACGTGCTGCTGTTCGCCTGGTGTTGCTGCTGTACGCTTGGTCATGTTGCTGTCCGCATGGTGTTGCTGCTGTCCGCCTGGTCGTGCTGCTGTCCGCATGGTGTTGCTGCTGTCCGCATGGTGTTGCTGCTGTCCGCCTGGTCGTGCTGCTGTCCGCATGGTGTTGCTGTTGTCCGCCTGGTCGTGTTGCTGTCCGCCTGGTGTTGCTGCTGTTCCCCTGGTCGTGTTGCTGTCTGCCTAGTATTACTGTTGTCCGCCTGGTGTTGTTACCGTTCGCCTAGTTGTGCTGCTGTTCACCTGGTGTTACTGTTGCAGTTACCTGATTGTGTTGCAGTTGTGGGCTGATCAATGCTTAGCGAGAACTGTCCTATATGCGTTGTTGTTGCGATTACGGTGATCTGTATGATAAGGACTACAGCATTGGACGGTGGCGACCAGCGTAGGGTTGGTTTAGATGTCAGCTTGGAACGGAGATGGCGGCCTTCGTATAGTATGTTTGTATGAGTCACGTGTTTGTTGTTTTGACAAAGGAGATGGCTTGCTGTGCGACAAGAACTGATTTCGTTGGACGGACGAGAGGATCTTGATTCTTTTTGGGAGTTTTTGTATTTATAAAAGCTAAATAAGATCATATCAAATCATATCGATCGTATCTAATTAAATTAGATTCGAATCCTTAATATCAATCCAAATCTAATCAAACTAGATTCAAATAATTTTGATTAGATATGAATTCTGCGCGTTCAACTTGTTTGTTTTTTCGTTTTTTTTTTTACTTTTTTTTTGTAAAAATAAAAATAAAATGATTGAAATAAAAGATACCTAAATGTCTAGTGAGATTCGAACTTAAGACCTTAAATTATATTCAATCCAATACTTCAATGCTTATCCATTAAGCCGTTGACTTACGCCTTAACATTCTATATAATTAAGTTGTACTTAAACTACCCGATTCCCTAAAATAATTATTTGTATTAAGTTAAACTAAAATTATTTGTTCCTAATATAAGTTATTTCCTAAAAATCTACGAAATTTTTATAATTTTTCCTTTTCTTATTTTTTTGGTATTTTCATCATTTGTTAATTTTTATTATTTTTTATCTTTTATTTTATTTTTTATTTTTGAATTAAGACCGTTTTTGTAAAATAAAATAAAAAAATTAGGATTATAAAAGGGCAAAAATTAGGTATCTACATGTCTAGTGCAAGACATTTAAAAGTTGCTTGACAATATCACATTCAAGAAAGAGATGTTGCAAGGTATCATTCAGTTGTCCGCAATACATGCATGTGTGCTCAATATTAATACTGTGTCTACATAGATTATCTTTGGCCAAGAGCCCATTTCGAATTACCCACCACATGAGATGCGGTGTTTGAGGAATGGTAGGTGATCACCAATCCAATCCCATCTATCCTCTTGTCCATGTGCTTCCTCTTCTTTGTACAGAATCTTATAAACAATCTTACTCTAAATATCCTCACTTAGATCATATGGCTAAAACATGTTATAGTCATCCTCAATTTGAACCAAATTCCTCATTGTAGGATCAAAAGTGCCAAGCAAACTTTTAACTTTGGCCTGGATAGGAAATCATAATCTTTCATCATTCCAATCATCTTTTGGACTTCAAGCTTTTGTTACCGATAAGTCCACCCCCCCTATTGACAAGTAGATTGATAAATAATTTACGAATCTAGCCATATTTATTCCATGCTTCAAACCAAAATTTTGCTTGAGGAATTTTATACAATGGAAGAATCACGTTGTCCTTTAACCATTCATTTGGCCATTTTAAAAAGTTGAAAGTTCCATAGCCACTTTTAACATATAATTGGCCTTGCTTCAATTTATATTTATCCCTCATGACTGTTGTCCACAATTACTTCTTTTGCTTAACGTGCCTGACTAATTTCACAAAATTAGCTCTATTACATCAATGTAAGTCGTAAAGGCCTAGTCTTCCCTACTCCTTAAGCCATTTAATCTTCTTTTATGACAAGTAGTAAATTTTCCTCTCACCCTCCACACTTCCCCAAAGAAAATTCTTATATTGAAGTTCAAGTTGAGAACAAACTCTTAGGTGTAATGGTAACATCTAGAA
Organism: Lumnitzera racemosa; assembly: GCA_024138005.1. Taxonomy (NCBI): domain Eukaryota; kingdom Viridiplantae; phylum Streptophyta; class Magnoliopsida; order Myrtales; family Combretaceae; genus Lumnitzera; species Lumnitzera racemosa. The sequence continues at coordinate 66,298,009 of JAMXBC010000011.1, forward strand.
ATAATAATTAATGATACTTTTGAAAAATGAACTAACTAGCAATTTCCTTATTGAAGTTTTAACTAACAGAAAGGAAGAAAGGAAAAATTCGTTGCATTCAATTGATAGCCTACTATAATTGGGACTCCAAAATATTTTCTCAACATAGCATTGGCGTTAATTCCACAAATACTACATGTTCTTTCCTTGAGCTACTTAGGAATTTTTAGAAAATATTTCATAGGAATGCCCAAGTTAAAGTTTTATAAGAATATGTATCATTTTTCGAAAAATATCACAGAAAAAAGGCCCCATATGAAAAATAATACAAATATGGTATAGTGAAGGCGCATGTGAAACATGGGCCTTCAGTTTTACATTTTTTTTTAAATTAAAGGTACATCTAGTACATACATTTTTAGTATACCATAAAGTTTAAATTTGAACCGAAAGCGCATGTACTAGATGCGCCTTTAGCTTTAAATTAAAGCTGCATGTATATACCTTCAGTTTTACCAGTTACACCAAAAGCGTATATACTAGATGTGCCTTCAATGTAAAATTTTTTGGTACACTGAATACACATCTAATACATGCAACTTCAGTATGGTAAACAAAAATAATTTGTAAGTAAAAATAAATTGTTATTCAACCTATCAATTTCCCTAAATCCCATATAATTAAAACATGTATTTCCACTCGCATACTATAAATTGAATGAAAAGTTTGCTATAGAAGTTGATTGCATAAAATAATAGTCAATAGAATGCCTTAACAAAGATAACAAGTAGGAAAAAAATCAGTGTACGGAATAATCATTCATTGGCCATAGGAGTCGGTTACAGTAAAAAATAATTAAAAATTGTAACATCAAGGTAAATAAAGAATGTCATGAATTGCGATCTTCGATAAAAATTAAACTATATTTCGAATAATTAATATATATACAAAATTTATTACGACTCAATGTTAATGTCAATACAATGGTAAAAAAAAGAAAAAAATAGAGAAAACATATCTATCATCACATATGCCATGTAAAGGCCCTCACGACACTACAAATAAGTGAACACCCTATTTGTCTTGTGATTGTACAGGTTGAGGCGGTAGATCGTCAAGATCAAGATCCTTAAGAGGAAATGGTTGACTAGAGGGGTCAGATGTAGCTGAGTAATGCTTTCACCCATTGAGGATTATGTAGGGGTGTAACATCGCTTTTAAGGTGCTAGTGGAGTCACAAGATCAAGATAATGCTAGAACTCGGGAGTTATGTAGGTACTAGAGCTAAATTTAGCTCCCGAAGTGGAGGCAACTCTTGACCCAAGATATGTGTTGTATCTCCCACTAATGTGCCCAAGGTCAATGGAATGACTCCTATGTAGTGGGATATCTTCATCGGGGTCTACTTGGCGATGTCTCGATTAAGCCCTACCTCTTCGAACTTTAGCTTTCCCTTTAGGTGGTGCACAAAGAGCCGATACATTCTCGTCCGCAGGTGGTTCCTACTCCCCGCTATAGTCCACATGGGGTATCTACTGTACGCTTCCGTGCTGTGGATAGAAGATAAGGCTACTATGTTACTTAACAAAATGAAGTGCCCCATCTACAATACATAGTGTTGTAGGATGGTTAAGTACTGGCTGCATACTTCTAAGTGAGTTTACTTGAAATAAGTAGAAAAACAGGTGTCAAAATATATAATAGCAAGCATGTATGATTATAGAAACTAATGAACGATTTTATATGTACTTACTAGCCAACCGATGACAGCTCCCTGGTGTGTAATGTAACACGGGGCGATCTGTCTGTACCACGACCAATAACTCCCGTTGACCTCTCGGGGACCTTGGATGTCTACTAAAAATTCGTGTCTTTGTCCTTAAGTCTAGATGTATGTACAGTGCGTATTAATCTAGTCAACATCTGTCTTACCCTAGAGGTTGCTAGTGGAGTTGCTCAGAGGTATCAACATCCTATAGAGCGTACTGGTATCCGCCAAAATGCTGAACAACATGGTTTGAGAAACACCACTCAATGATGTGGAAACATACGAGTGGTACTTGGGCAGTCTAAATGTGTTGCCTAGCAATGTAAAAGTAAGGCAATAGTTGTAGCAATTCCTTCGTATAAGGCTCCCAAACAATCTAACGGGCAAAAAGAAAAAGAAAAAGAAAAAAAGAAGAAGAAACAGCGAAACAACAAGGGTTAGCACTTAAGTCCGATAGAAGGACAGCAAAGAGGAGAAGTTATCATATCATACTTGTTGCGTTGTTTGTATGTCAAAACGCTATGCGAAAAATATCTATTATATGCATCGAATGTTGAGTAGTATCCCGTACTACTCTCCATCTGGCTGCTAATGGTCTATCTTTATCGATAATAAAACCGTATTGATTAAGCGAAGCAACGTATGGGAATCTATCCCAAGCCTAAACTTAAAGTAGAATCATAGTCCCGCTAAGCTCATGAATGTTGGATGACGAAGCAAAGCACAACTGTCAATATAACCATGCCAAGCAAGTGCTAGCCTAGTTAAATTGCTCAACTATAGAGAAGCCTTCCAGCAACGGTAGGAACATGAGGTAAATAAAATTGGAGGATTTATTCGCAAATATAAATCCCCGCATCGGGCTGAGTATGTATGTATGTATGTTCGTACTGTGGTTCCTTATGTAGAACGCTGCATCTATGAAACCTTTATTCGTCTTAAAACGCATGTCGATACTCAAGTCATTGGAACTACCGATGTTGCTGCATATTTCATTAACGTCTTTCTCAAATGTCACATAATTATTACCATCGTACTAGCTGTTGTAAAATAAGATAGGATCTCTCACAAGCCTGTTCATCGATTCATTTATTTGCGGAAAGTATTGAAATTGATTGTTGGATAATACTTTTCTAGTACGGCGATGAGGCTTACTTGAGTCGACTCCATGAAATGGCCAGACCAGCATATTACTCCCAACAACATATTGTATTATCTAAGGTTTTCCTAAATCCTCAGCGTGATCTTTTTCGAATCCAACATTATCTTTATCACCATCTTCATTTGTCTCATCTTGCCCATCATCATCGATATTTATGTTCATGTGCAGTCTCTTTATATATAGATCATAAAATTCTTCGTATTCAATAATAAAACCCAATGTTTCATCAAACTGTTTTTCTGTGATATTCATATGCTCGTACTTAGTAAGATTTATGTACGGTTCATTTGACGGATTCACGTTTATTTGCTTCACACCAGTTGTTGTTGAATGAACATTAGGATCCAGAAGGGTTGGATTGTTTGGCTCATGTATTTTATGTCCAACTCAGGCACTCAATTCCCTGATGATGTACCTTATGTACACTTCCTAAATACTTCATTCTCCAAAAGATTCGGTCATCTCAATAAAATTCTTAACGTCCTCATCATCTCTAATAGCCATTAATTTGTAGGCAACTCTAACATCATGGAAAAAAGGATGCTTGTACATAAGTTCAATATTTCTTGGATTAACTTCGACGCATCTATAAATTCTCCATATTAAATAAGAGAAGTTTAAATCTTTTATAATCTTCAACTTTTTAACGGACCTCCTATTATATTCCAACCCTTAGTTACCCATCACAATATTTCTGTTTACATATACAATAACTTTTACGTAATCTGTCATTTATACCCTATTAATTCCTTCATGAGTTGAATATCTAGATGACATAAAAAACTTCATCTACACATTAAGTGGCAACTTAAAGAATATACAAAGTTATCTTGTTAAGCTATATCGCATACTACTTAACTCTAACTCGTTAATTTAACCCAACACATTGCAAATAACAAAATTTTTTCATACTTATATTCGTATAATTTATCTACAGAAACACAAAAAATACCTTAATGTAGACAAAATATAATAAATTTTCACGAAATATAAATAATTTACACAACTTATGGTACATTTATGATTATTGAATACCGTAATACAGTAACAAATTTTTTTCTAAAAAAATGTGCATAATATGGATTGTTATTAAAATTACAAAAAAAAAAATTTACGAATGCAAGTTATAAATTATTATTTATTTCAGATATACACTGACATGAAAAATTGGACGAGAACTTCAAGTTTAAGTTTCCTCTAGTTTTTTTTTGTGTTTTAGGTATTTTATAATTTAGTTGAAGTAAAAATAAAGTCTTATTGTGCCAATTAAGGTATTTATAGGTAGTATATCAAAGGTACATGCAGTACGTACGCGTTCAATTTAAATTTTATTGTATGCACCTTCGATATAAAAAACAAAAAACAGAATATATTTTTAGTTTAATATACTATATTCGTAATATTTTTCATATAAAGTCATTTTCCATAAAAATTTTTGGAAAAAAAAAGACAAAGCTCATATCGGTGGCGTTTTAATACATCCATACCCATCAAGAAACAAAGAAGTTGCAAGCCCATCACAAAGGATGTTTGGGCGGGCTTGTCAAGGTCCCGTGTCTGCTGGACCAACTGAAAAAACATGTGGCTCCTCTCTCCTCTCTTCTTCCCTCCCTCGTCCTCTTCCTCTGGTCTTCTCCATCACAGCATCAAACAAGGAGGTAAAGCCAAACTGTCAATAAAGTTTCAATCTTTAACCACTTTCTCCTCCAAAACCATGAAAAGGTCGAGACAAGAAGACTCAAAACCACATCGTTGCACTAAAACCAAGTCAAAAGCACCTTCTACACCACCAACTCCACAAACTCTCCATAGCATCCACCATTCCAAGACCAATAAAGCCCCCAAAGTCCTTTTCAAGACGCTGCCTTTATCCGAAAACCCTAAATGGGTAACTCTAAATATTAAAAGATCGGAACTTTGTCTTCCCCTCACATTCCCAACTGGCCAAACTTTTAGATGGAAGCAAACTACGCCTTCCCAATTTACTGGATCAATTGGGTCCCACTTGATTTCCCTCAAACACCTTCCTAATGGTGACACTGCTTATTGCCTACACTACACTCTTTGTGAGAAAGATGCTAGACTAGTATTGCTTGATTTTCTCAATATGGGTATCTGTTTGAGTGAGGTCTGGGATGTGTTTTCGGCCTCTGACTCTCGCTTCGCGGCATTGGCACCGTATCTGTCCGGCGCCCGTGTGCTTAGGCAGGATCCTTTAGAGTGTTTGATTCAGTTTCTATGTTCTTCCAATAATAACATAGCTAGGATCACTAAGATGGTGGATTTTTTGTCATCATTGGGTGATTTTTTAGGTACCGTCGAGGGCATTGAGTTCCATGAATTCCCATCATTGGACCAGCTTTCGCAGGTTTCCGAGCAGGAGCTTAGGGAGGCTGGTTTCGGTTACAGGTTGAGAGTTCAACTTCCTGTTTTGAATCTTGTTTCCTTATATGGTTTTGCGTGATAGACCTTGATTTGTTAGTTACTCAGCTGCGTTTTGTCTCCTTAAAAGGCTCTAATTTCTATTGTATGATAACATAATTCCGTTTCGATTTGATGTAGCATAGGATTATCTATTGTAGACCTTAGCAGTTCTGCATTATAGGTGTCCAGTTATTATGCAATGAATATCTAGATCATTAATGCTGGATACTTTTAGGTTGAATTTTCAACTCCTACGAGCAGGTATTGGGTTTCTGGTTGGTGTTTTTGGTGTTTCTGTTCATTGATCCAGTTTTGATGCCCATGTAACATTCTGTTGGATTTACTAATGGCCTAGATACATAAAATGCAATCAATTAATAACTCTTAGGGTTTTTCTTTCTTTTTTTCTTTGTTTTTTTCCCTCATCTTTTAAGGTTAAATGTTGAAATATGTGTCGATTTTAATACTAAATCATTTGTGGTTGATCGTCTGTGTTACTCATGTTCTATCTCCCATCATTCAAGTACTCCTTTTCTACTTGTGGATTAACTCTCTCTCATGCAATGCAGGGCAAAATACATTGTTGGCACTGTAAATGCTTTGCAATCAAAGCCTGGTGGAGGTGTGGAATGGCTTGGATCTCTTCGTAAATTGGATTTGCAAGAGGCAATTGATGCACTCTGTACTTTGCCGGGGGTTGGACCCAAGGTGGCAGCATGTATTGCTCTATTTTCTCTTGATCAGCACCATGCAATTCCTGTTGATACGCATGTGTGGCAGGTAACTACCTTCTCTTAAAAAATTACTGGTGGATCTTTCATTCTCCAACTATTGCTAAAAGATGTTATGTGAAGGAATAAATCACATTTATGCTGGAGGTATTTTCAGGGTCTCTGGCTAGGACTCTTCAGTAATGTCAAGTATATTGATAGTTTTCATATAGGTTCTTTTATACTCCTCACATCTCCCATTTATCAAAAAATTGGGGTAGAGAAAGGAAAATATGTAGATCATGGCACAATAATGGAACTCTAAATGATTAAACTGGTTGTGGCTCCTAACAGTATCATGGAGGACTCATCAAAGAAGTTGTAGGATCTTAGTCCAGTCTAGTTGCTATTTTATTTACTAAAGGCCCCAGGTATGCTCATGTTTTGTCAATGTTTCACTCCGCTTGGGAACAAGAATTGCTTATTTTCAAGCATTTTCTTCTCTCTGGCATTTATGCTGTAATTAAAATCTGTTACTTGCTCTATGGCTGCGGGAAAGAAATAAATTCAGATTACTTGAAAATCTTCTCGGAACGATTACCCAGAAAATTCATGCAATGAAGCTTTTTGCTATGGGGTTGCCCAATCTCTATTTTGCTACTTTTGATGCGGATACTTTATGATTTGTATTTTGGTTTCTGAAGATTGCTACAAGATACCTTCTGCCTGAGCTTGCAAGTGCACGGTTGACACCTAAGTTGAGTGTTCGTGTAGCGGAGGCTTTTGTGAGCAAGTACGGAAAATATGCTGGTTGGGCACAAACTGCACTTTTTATCGCTGAACTACCTTCACAGAAGGCCATTTTACCATCGGATATATGGAACATCAAGGAAACTAAAGCATCTGAAGTAGATAAATGATGGCACATGAAGTTTTGGCCGCTAATGAAAAGAAAGGGACTGCTAGAAGGAAGAGTTTCTTATGATCAACATTCTGCCTGGTGCTCTTTTCCTTGAGCATGGAGGGATTTCGCAAAACAAGGACTCGTATACTTGAAGTAAAAAACTGAGAGAAGCTTCAGCTGCACAGCCTGCTGGTAAGAAGCTGTTGAAAGATGACCTTATAAGGTACAGGTTTAAGAACCATGTTGCACGGCTTACAATGCACATGTAGATTTTCACTGCAATGAGTAAGCTCATTCTTTTCCCTGTATTTTGGGGAATGCAGCCTTCATTATGCTTTGCATGTGTTAGGAATATAGTTATATCAGGATAATGCACTCTTAGGAGATATTGTTGGATTGATGCATATCTTCATTTATGGAAAGTCAGGGATAACAATCTTGGATACATAAGTGTTTACATAGTAGTAACAAGCACAGTTGTTATTGTAAATGCAGTTCTAAGGAGGTTGGAATGTTCTCTATTAACAAGTTGTCAGGAGATTGGAGTTTTCTCTCCAACGGACACTGAATATACGGTCAGAGTAGTTTCCAATCCTCTAAAGGGAGGAACTCCAACAAACTGAAACACGCTGCAAATAATGATTTTACAGTAAACCGCCCATTGATTAGATTCACAGCTTATGCACATAATATCATGTGTGCCCCAAATACTAGGTTTGCATTATGGAAAGAAGGGATGCTTTATTGAAACCGTACTTTGATGAATAATGATATACATCTTTCATCTCAACGCGGCTCAATAAGTTTTATGAAAATTGAAAGCCTCATGTTGATCAACTCAAATTATTGAGAAAGGAACTATTGTTATTTTCTGAAAGTTGGTGTAAGGAAGGTCAATGTCAATGAAAATTTTTTTGTTTATGCTTTATTGGAAATTTTATGGATGGCCTCATATAGCGGTAAAGATTTAGATTCTGTAAATTTTCCAATTGCATAATTAGAGCTTGAACTTTGTGGCTGAAGGGAGCACTTTATATGGATGCTTGGAGTTCCTTGCCATGGGAATTATGCTTCAGATGTTTCAGTATATATGTTTTGCTTCTGTTGATGAGAAAATGAAAAACAAGGGATTCAAATGGTTTTCCCTGCAAGTTTTTCTCTTCTGGTTTCTAATATCAGGGCAAATTGGGGATTTCAAATCAGTCACAACTTGGCTAAGAAAAAACCCAAAAAGGAAAAAAAAAAAAAAAAAGAAAAGAAAGAAAGAAAGAAAGAAGGAAAGGGAAAAAAAAAAAAAACATTATTTGATATTACATGTACTCTTTTGAAAGCATGTACCCATCCAACTATAGTGGCTTGAATTGGGGGACATTTGTGCGGCTTCATGCCGAGCCTTTGGAAAACAGCTAATACTTGATGCAATGCTCAAAAACAAGTTAGATTCTGTCGATACATCATCGAATGTTTCATTTTTGCATTTTGACTAAGGTTTATAGTATTCCATTGTCCAATTTATGATGCTCCATGGTTCTTGTGGTGACCTTTTTAGTCACAGATTCTCTTAAATTACACAATATGCTAATGGATCAAGTGGAGATGGTGATTGAAATATTATGTTGTGATAATTCTATCAAGATAATCAAAATGTGGAAAATTTTCACTATGGACACTTCATGGGATTACCTACACTGTGTAGTTAATCTTACCAGATGTACGATTCTTATGGGATGGTTTATGTTCCTGGAGGTATCTAGTCAAAACATAGCCACGCTCTCCGATACTAAAAAAGAAGAAACAAAAAGGGAAAAATAAAATTACACCTATATAGTGAGCAAAAAGTTATCTAATTTATCCGAAAAAAAAAAAAAAAAAAAATCTCTCTTCATGGATAATGTTGCACGGTTTGAGTCAAATGCTAATCTGGATGATTGAAATGCCAATTACACCTCTAATCCATTTATTACACCGCATTGCAATAAATCATTCCTCAAACTATGCTGGATTTCTTTTTTATTTTTTTGTGAATTTTCAACTAAGAATTGAATCTTCTTTGATAAACAGCGTCGAAACTAACAACTTCATCGTACTCATGTTTGATGGATGGAGCTGGACCTCATCGCCAATGACTGCCCTGTACAAGCCTAAATTTTGTGAACAAACAAATGATTAGCTAAATCAAGAAGCAATAAGTGTCATCTTTTACTATTTGGTCTCACAAAGAGATTTGTTCTTAGTTCTTACAAAAGAGTTGCACTGTAAGGGGGAAAAACTAAATGATGCAGCAATGGATTAGAAATCCTTTATTTTTTCAACCCAATCGCTCTTTTGATTCTGGAAAAAAACTATCTTTATCAATATGCTGCTTCTTTTACACATTTATGTCCAACCCGGAATGGGAAATAGCTAATAAGTAGGACTTATTAAAAAAATTGATAATCATCCCTTGATGGAAAACCTTTCCCGTCTCAGGCACTAATATATTTTTAACATGAAATTAGATCGGGGAATCATTCAAATTTAAGAACAGAAGCTCGTTGCTTTTTCTTTCCCTATGATTAATTGGTGTCACGTCATAGAACTCTATCCATTTATTCAAATGACCCAACTCTGAATTAGAATTCATTGCATTTTCTTTCTTACTAAGAATTCAATAAATTCTATTTCATTTTGAATTCGATTTAATAGAAATCAAAATGAAATTCATAAAAAAAAAATGGGTTAGTAAGGACGGTTCAAAATTAGGTATATGGAATCTAATGGCTAGAATTCAACTCTTAAATATTTTCAAAATTATTCTCGAATCCGATTGAATCTAAGATACGAATAATTGGTTTACATTATGGAAGAAAGACACGTATATGTGAGATTATATATTGATACGACTATCAAAAATACTAATAACCCCGATCAATCAGATGAAGTGGCTTTGATACGTTATTCGCAACAATCCGATTTTCGTCGAGACATAATCAAAGGATCCATGCGTGCTCAAAGACGTAAAACAGTTATTTGGGAACTCTTTCAAGCAAATGTGCATTCTCCTCTTTTTTTCGACAGAATAGAGAAATCTCTTTCTTTTGATATATCTGGCGGCAACATGCTATGGAGTGGTGGTCCCGCTTATGGGGTCAAATCAATACGCTCTAAGAAGAAATATTTTAATATCAATCTCATCGATATTATCGATCTCCTAAGTATCATACCAAATCCCATCCATCGAATCACTTTTTCGAAAAATACGAGACATCTAAGTCATACAAGTGATTGGAATGAAATTCGGAATGGGTACACTTGACGATATGAATCATTTGAAAAATAAGCGTATTCGTTCTGTAGCGGATCTCTTACAAGATCAATTTGGATTGGCTCTGGTTCGTTTAGAAAATGCGGTTAGAGGAACTATATGTGGAGCAATTAGGCATAAATTGATACCGACTCCTCAGAATTTGGTAACTTCAACTCCATTAACAACCACGTATGAGTCTTTTTTTGGATTACACCCGCTATCCCAAGTTTTGGATCGAACGAATCCATTGACACAAATAGTTCATGGGAGAAAATTGAGTTATTTGGGCCCTGGAGGATTAACAGGGCGAACTGCTAGTTTTCGGATACGAGATATTCACCCTAGTCATTATGGGCGTATTTGTACCATTGACACGTCTGAAGGAATCAATGTTGGACTTATTGGATCCTTAGCAATTCATACGAGAATTGGTCCGGGGGGGTCTCTGGAAATTAGAGATATTTTCTTCCACTATAGAGAATTATTTGATTCTTGCATTTCAAAGAATTTCCATGATACACGAGAACAATTATTTAAAGGATTTAATGATTCCTAAAAGTGGATTCATATTTTTATTTAATATTAATAAAAATTCTCTATGGTCATGGGGGAATGGAAATAAAGATAAGACCAAGTAGCGGTTAGCGGTTTGGATTGTGTATCGACACGGTCAATCTCCGGCGGTAGAAGAAAAGGTTCCATCGGAACAATTATTTAGTTCAGGGCACCTCGTCGCTTTTTTTTTTGAAAAAAAAAAAAAAGGAAATATGAGGAGAAATGACAAGAAGATATTGGAACATCAATTTGGAAGAAATGATGGAAGCAGGCGTTCATTTTGGTCATGGTACTAGGAAATGGAATCCTAGAATGGCACCTTATATTTTTGCAAAGCGTAAAGGTATTCATAATGAATTGATTAAGCATATGCAGTTGGAGATTCAGGCGCACCTTTTCTCAACATTTCTTTGGTCTTCTCACTTTCCCGAATCTTGAAACATCGATCCTTCATCAAAATTCAGGGAAAAAACTAAGGTGGCTTTGAAATTTTAAGAATCTCAGATGAATGTTCCAGGAGGTGAAAGAGCCGCTTCTTCCAAATCCAAGTAAAATGCTTTATAGTAACCTTACCATTTTTGCAATTGCTATATTGATGTTACAGTGTCTACAGTGATCCCCAGGGGATTGCCACTTTCTTCTTCTAGTAGGATCAGCAAGTTCCCTCTAGATTTCAGGAAAGATCGAGGAATGTGGTACCTGATGAACCAAATTTGAAAGTTCACTTTACTGATTCAAGATAAGTTTTGTTTCCTGAAGCCAATTATGCAGTTATTCTCAGAGAATATATCAAGCAATTTTTTGGGGTAAAACTGGAAGAATATCAGGGCACAGAAATTCTAAACAAAAACTTTAACTTGCTTTTAGCGAAGCATTCAAACAAATACTGACCATGTAATGTATCATGTAATTCAGTTGTGTTTATTAGGTTTGACAAGGTCTGGGACAATGTTAAAATCACTATATGAACATTGAGTGTTCTTTTCAATTTTAGAATTTGAAGTTTAAAGTTGTTAAATGTCATAGTCAATCAAACCTTTTCTTATTGAATTTACTATTTTTCTTCTCATAATTTCAATCTTAATCTTTGATTAATGAGAGTTTGCTACAATATCTTTCTAGAGATCATGTAGGTAGTGAATTTGACAAGTAAAAAGTTTGATCGATGGTGACATCAGCCACTTCAAATTTTGAGGCATAAAATTGGGAACAAAAGGACACCTAAAGTTAAGTAGCGGTTTTGATGTTATCTCAATTTATATTATATGTAGTTCATCAAATGTAAGATACCATGTCTGTGAAGGACTCCCCTTAGCAGTGAGAAATGAAACCCAATAACGACCCATGCTTTGGCTATTTATCCAAACTTCACCCTTTCCCATGGTACGAAGGTTCAATACCACTGGATCATTTCCTGGTGGGGCATCGAAAACTGTCTGCATTGCGATTTAACAAAAGTTGAGACGATGTAATAGTAGACATCTCTCTCCCTCCTACAGGGTCTTTATGTGATATACAGGTGAATATAGCTTATTTGTACCTTATACCATATGAGTCGTCGACTTGCTGAGCTTCCAAACTTATTCCATTGGATCTTGCCGTGGCCAAAACCTGAGTAAATCCTCTTTCTTTCTCCAAATAGGCCAACCTAATTTCACGTTTATCCGATTAAGCAACTTTAGTTAACTACCAAAATACAGAAAACTTTAAAAATGTGAAAGATGTCAATAAAGATGTATGGTTAGAGGGTAAGCAGCAGAAATTTTGAGAGTATCGGAAATGAAGATATATCTTTGTAGCTGCAAAATATTAGATTTTACAACTTTATGTTGTTTCATGGTGCTTCTTTAGATGCTTTTGCCTAATGCAAAGCCTATATATATATATATATTAGTCATTATATGTAATGGTAGGTATATGGATGGATACACCCAATGGATATATGGAAACAATGTCCCAGTCTACCATATAAATGAAATTTTTTGGTGTTTAGATACTCGAGTGCTTAATTGAATGTGTTTTTGTGGCATTGGCAACTTATGATTTCCCCATCTTTTCTGACCCCAAGAAAAGAAAACATATCGGTCACATGTATGCTTGAAGAGGTTGATGGTTAGAAAATTGTTACCTGATATCCCCAAGGATAGTCAGTATAACTCCTCCCTTGGATCATCACTCGACGCAGTCCAGCTATCCTACGTTCAAGGTGTGGTCCTGAATTCTGAAAATGAAACTCGTAAGTGGAGTGACCAGATATTTGGTGTGATTAATATCTCTTGCTACACTATTAGAAACCTTTTAATACAAAAATGGTGAATTTATCTGCTGCTTGCATTTTCTCTATATAGAGGCTGGTTTCTTACAGCCACAGATTTTTCCTATAACATAATGAATTTTCCTCTTCAATACCAACCTTGAAATGCTTCTTCTTCCTTCTCCTTTGTTTTTTTTAATAATTTTTTAAATACGTTTTGAAAGGATAGTATGTTGGATTCCTATAAAGAATTGTGTTTAACTAGTACCGGCAATCCAACCATCACACTGAGAAAAGAGATGTAGTTGTTTCCTTTCTTTAGAGATATAGTTTGTTGAAGATTGAAAACTGGTTCTGTATGATTTCCATGGACTGAGCCTGAGCACCAAAGCATTGATAAAAAGACTGTCAGTAAGTTAGGCCATTATAACAGTTGACAAAGATAAATCATATAAAGGAATAACAATGTCGGAAAAGATGTGCGGCCCTTTGTCTATCTCTATCTAAAATCTTTGGACACATGAAGCGAATGTGTGAATGTTTACATCAAATTTTCAAACGAGCAAACAAAGAAATAGAATAACTGCAAATGTCATGCCGATATTTTTCTATAATCTGTAAGGAGCTTTCCTTTCCTACTGCAATAGATAGAAATACGGGGAATTTCCTTCTTTGCCATTACAATTTCAGTAAATGTTATTTTAACTTGACTGAGTTGCAGAGATTCTTCCTTTCATGCCCTCTAAGCCATTTCTTGCAAGTGACGTATGGGATTTTTGACCAGCCACCTAGTGGAGACTATTTATATATTTTGCATTGGTGTCTCCTTCTATGTACTAATATTGCAACATACCTCCTTGGAGAGGGAAGCTATTTTTCCTTTGTGATTTGTATGGTCCCAGGAGTTTATGGATAATATATTTCCTTTTAATATTCTTCCATACATCATCATGGGTCCACTATGTGTTTCTTTGGTCTTGCTGATTAAATTTAATAGCTTTTGGTGAATTTACCACTCCTAGAATTCTTTCTGCACCAGCATCACAGACATCATCCTACAAGCAGTATTCTGATTTACTTCTAGTTGTACCGCTTCCCATTGGAACCCAGCAATGACCAATAATTTGCATTCTAACCATTCTTCATTCTTGCTAGGTAAATTCTAAAACAAAGAATTGAAAGAAGCTTGCTTACCTGCATATATCCCATTCACAAATGCATGTAAAATATGTCCATGAGAGAAAGCATTGAGCTCTGTCTGTGCTTTTGAATTGCTCTGGATCCTGCATCCATGTAATGTTTAATAGCATTTTCAGTAGTAATATAGTTGCCATATTGTAGGGGAAATTCAATTGCATTATACATTGACTTCTACGCTAAGGATTACCTCATAGTGTACCATAGGTAGTCAGATGTATCTTGTGTTGTGTTTATTTGGTCTAAGAGAGTGTTTGCTCTTGAGGAGATTGTGCCAAAGGAAGGAATAGCTTCTTTGAACTCTTCCCATTGTTGATGAAATTTAAGCTTCTGTCTTCTTCTGATTTTTCTTGTATTAGATTTTGTTTTAACCTGTTGAAAGAGTTCTTTACAAAACTGTTGGAAGATTTATTTATGGATATATCTTGCAAACAGATAGTTGACATTATATCTGTCAAACAAATCATGGAGAAAGTTTCTACTGTTACATTTGAAAGTGAATGCAGATTTTTGGTTTTTTTAACAGTCTTGTTTTTGCTGTAATTTGGGTCTCAGTTATGGTAATATAGGTCTTATGTATTGTAAATGGTGTAGTGAAGGCCATTACTGATGTCTTACGGCACCTGTGACCCAAATTATGATATGCAAGATGTAAAATATGATGTTGAAGACATGGACTGTAAAGTTTGCGCACCAAAACAGAACCACTGAAGTTTCAAGTTGGGCATTTTAGTGAGATAGCTCTTGCATAAGTCAAACCTTTGCAGTGTTAAAAATTTCTGTCTTGCAGTCTGGTAAGATGCTAATGGACTCTTTAGGCAAATCAAATGCCCGATTTTGAAATTTAACTCTTGCGCTTTTGGTCATATGGTTTACCAGAAAGGCCACACATTCCCCTGATTTTCCTTTGAAGAGAAACGCCTAGAATTGGGCAATAATAGCAATGTGTCAGTCTAGATACATGTATACGTGGAGCAAAAATCATAACAGTTAGGAAATGCCCTTGATGATGTTTGTAGCATCACACCAAGGGAAGTAGGGCTTCTTACATGCTGAAGTGGGCTGAGAGGGAAATTAGATGGTGTTCCATAAAGTAATGCCTTTGAACATAATTTTATAGCTAGATGCATTTTCTGCAGATGGCCATATTTTGGCTGTCTAATTAAGCCTGCAGAATTGTAAATAGAGGTCAATAATGATTTAGCTTTTGTGATAGATGATGCATGTGAATAACATACCATACTCATCCAAAGGAGCTTGGTCGTAATAACCAGTTATCATGAATGCAGATGCTGATCTACCAAAGTTTGTTCCTCCATGATACTGTAATAAAAAATCACAGGAACCACAATCGTGTTACTGCTGAGAAGGCAGCTAACTGATACATGTGTATGGTATCCTGTCATATGTCTAATAATTGATGCTGCTACTCTTTCCAACAAATTGTTAAGAGAGTAAAGGAGAGAATCTCATACCATGTAGTAGTTGACATAACTTCCATTCTTTGCTATGAATAAAGCAACATGAAATGCAATGTCTTCGGCTGATCTCATGTATGGCTCTTGACCATATGCTTGATAACTAGCAATTGCAAAATTATGGCATTGGTCAGTCATGAATTTAAGATGATTTTTCTAGGGTAATTCGAGTTAATTTTTTCCTTTCCCTTTTATATATTAAGTGGTCATTTTTCAATCGTTACTCTTATTTTGCTATACAACTAGTGTACATGATGCATGTGGAATGATTTTACTCACAAGCTTGTCCAATTCTCTGTCCAAATTGATGGTTTATTTGGTGAATTTGGTCCTGCAAATGTTTGTCCGCATCGCATACCATTGCATGCATTTATCTGCAAAATAGATTACTTGAGTATAAAGAAATGCCCCATATATTAGCATAAATGTCATACAGAAGAGAATAAATGCCGTGAAATAAAAGTAGCACCAGACAGCAGCCGTTGTTTATTTTCACTGAATTGGACAAGTTTGTTGTACTTCAGGGATTCCCTTACTATTTAGTGATAGCTCATTCAGATGTTGTCCTTCCACACAAACTTACATTTAGAGGATTAAAAGGGAACTAACCACTGGGTCAGGAGCATCATCTTGCTTACACATTACCCACGGCACACCAGTTTGCAGCCCGACAGCCATTTGTGCTGCCCAGCGAACATAGGATGGTCCGTTCTCATCAAAAGCTGGTTCTATTGTTTTATATTCATTTTCAATCTACATCGACAGGAACATCAAGTCATTGTCGTTGCAAAAAACATTGAGAGTATTCAACTTGAAGTTTCCTCGAATGTTAGAGTTTCGGACCTGTGATAAAATGATAGGTCCTCCTTGTGAAGCAAATAGCTTTTCTGAATTCATCATATTCACTATTCGTGTCACAAATCTTTCCATCTGAAACTGGATCCATTGAAAGGAGCATATCATCAACAATACGTGTCAGCTTCTATTATGCATATATGCAATTGCAAGTTTGATCAACTGATCTGTATAACTTCATTAAGATCTTTTGTGTTCCCCTATGTTATTTGAGGCTAAAGGCTTCGTATAAGTGCATCTTTTTCATAGATTTTTCAGTTGCTGAAATCTTGCAACTTACTACAATTGCTAACAAAGTTATGGACTCCATGCTCATCTTTATTTGCGTCCTTTCCTGTATATAATATAATTTTTCCTTTAAATTGGGGTTTAGGGTTTAGGGCTTGGGGTCTAGGCTGTGAAGCCACAATTCAATTGGCATTTTAGGCTGACTTTAGTTTTCAGATTGTAAAAATGCTTTACAAGAACAAAGTTAATCGCAATCATTCTGCATGAGTAGGTGATGGGAGATCCACATTCTGTACCATTTGCCGTATGAAAAGAACCACTAAAACTTCAGCGCATTAGGTTGTTTGCGCATACCTTAAATGGATCATTATCTGATCGGAAGACGATGCCTGGTATATCATGCAGCCAAATTGGAAGTCCCCTGCATCAAAATGAAACGTGCAGTCATACGCCAAAAATGTAACAGGATTGATGCAGTCTCATCGGCAGAGCGCCTCATTGCGCTAATCATCATGGCATTAAGTTGAACCATTATTTATCATTGAGAGATGGTTGGTTTCCCCTTTCCTCTCCAGTGAACGTCTAGCAGAGCACTTACTTCTTCTCTAAAGCATTTAAGAAAATATCGTAAGTTAGTATTTGAACTTACCCATAAGTCCATTCGCTCTCAATGTATGGTCCAATCCTTAGGCAAACAAGTAGACCTTGTGCTTTAACTTCTTTGATGAATCTAACTAAATCACGTCGTCCACTGAAATCATACTGCAACATGAAATGGAAGGAAAATGTGTCATGTTACTGTTGCATACATGCATCCCATAATTTGCTTCAGAGTGGGAGAGAGATCACCTTTCCTTGCTGGGGTTCATGTAGATTCCAGAATACATAGGTCTGTATCACGTCAATCCCTCCTTGTTTGGCTTTGGAGATTAGAGATGTCCACATCTGCAAGGATTAAGATCAAGACAAAACATTATTTTCTTCGTAATAAGAATATATTTTTATGAATTCCATTTATTATGTAAAACCTATCTCCATAAATAAAGACTTCTATGATTCTATTCAAAATGATATTCAATAAGCTTGAGCTCAAACATAACTGGATTAATCTCATTTCAACTCATTTTATTCTAAATTATATTTGTTATTTGATTGAAATAATATAAATCCTACACTTGGATTGGAACTCCACTAATACATTAATACTTAAAAGAAACTCAACTTGAGCTCGTTAGGCTTATAAAATCATTGAGTTAAATCTCATGAAATTCAAGGTTAATTCAAAAAACCAATTAAGGGCTCTAGTTTAATTTGATTATGCTCGATTGATTTACAGTTAGATTTAGTTATTTCTTTTTCATGGGAGCATGAGTATTTGGTTTAATGAGGTTTCACGTTCACCTAGGTATGTATTATATATCTATCCAGAAAATGACGATCATAGAATGTATCTTAGCTTATAGTTTCTTCGAAATTCCTAAATTCTTCAAAAAGCTCTTATCCGGTTCAACTTGACAGCCTTTACTTGAATTCTGAAACAAAATGATCCTCTGAGGACTAAAATCGCCATCAATCTATACACCAGACCAGACAATAAATCTTAGCAACGATTCTTGTCTTATGTAAGGAGTGACATTTGGTTCATGAGTTGGTAATTAGTTGAACCGAATTTGGCCTTAAAAGCTAAGGGCCCAAACATGTTCGAAAGCCTTGAACCATATGTTTTTTTAATTTTTTTTAAATTTAAAAAATTCTTAAATTTAATTTTCCATATTTCTATCGATTACTATTAATAATTTATCATTTCTGGGTACATTTCTTTTTTTCTTTCTTAAATAAGCCTAATACTCTATGTAGATATATAGTGACGCGTGAAAGTTCATTTTTATTTTTGGTTGAAATTATTTTCTGTTCCAAAATAATTAATTTAAACTACATGAGCATGGTGTTTATTTTGCTTTATTTTTTATTAAAAAAATTAAAATTCAGGTGGACTCGAACCGATTATCAAACCATCGGTTCAATTAGTGAGTCAATAGTTTTTTAATACTGAATCACGAAGACCCTTAGAGCCCGTCGATTTGTTGGTTGGTTTAAGCCCATCCCCATTTAGGTTTAGTCGGCTCACAGTTCGAAACCGGCTTCAATATAGGTCTATTTATATGTGTTATGATGAATTATTTTTCCCCTTTTATCTAGACTCTTTAGATGTTAGTTGACAAAAAGAGAAGGAAAAATTATAATAACACTCCAAAAAAATTATTAGAGTTATACAAAATATATCAGTCTTCTATAATTTTAAGCATGCAATTGAAAATTTTTTCCACCAATACAATACCAATGTAAGTGTAAACTAGCTAATTACTTCGATTTTAACATATTTAATACTTCAAATCAAGTAATATATCAACTTTAAAAAATTCTTATTGTTGTATACTAATATAAAAGATTGAATTGGTATTATATAAAGCAAGTAGTATGTTAAAATTTTGTACCCTTTGGCGTAATTTTGATAGCTCTAAAGGGGTGTCGGCATAATTTATTCGACCCAATGAATCTGTATGTTATATGACTGAGATCATTAAATCGTACTCGAGGAGAGAAGTGGTTTTATTGTGCCCGTGCCCGTGTGTATATATTATATGTATGTACATGTATATGAACTTTTGAATATGTTTATTTATTCTTTCAAAAGAGGAATTTCTGGTACAGTGGAGAAGGTGGACGGATTCGAGATGTATAGAAATTTGTAAAAACCAGATGCCTGTGAACGTGACGTTGCATGTTTGACCATGAGATTTGGGTTTTGATTTCAAATTAATGCCAACTGCTTATGAAATGTTTCGGGAACAAGGTCGGATTTGATGATCTTATCTCCTGCTTAATTAGGCTTCTTTTTTTTTTCCCCTCCCCCTATAGATTTGCTGTTAATAATAATGATATCTTATAAAATGTTCGTTGTTGAAGAGGTTTGAGGAATCTTTTAAAGAAAGATGAATAATTTCGAATGCTTAGCACAACTCCCCATCAATTTTGGCCATTAATTAAAAATGTAATAAATTATAAAAACATTTGTATCTCATTAAAAAAAATAGCAAAATGGACATAGTAAAATTAAAAAGCAAAATGTAAAAAAGATAAAATACGATAAAGATTTTATCAACGGAAAACTTAACATGACTTTTTGATTTCTTTAGTATAATTCTGAATTCTTATAATTTAAAAGTGTAAATCCTCATATTTTTTTAAAATAAATGAAGTTTGATTTCCTTTTTCCTAACAATTGTATTACATATAATAATTTATATTGTTTACGGCTGACATTTTCTTCAATAATATGAAGGGTGAAATTAATTATATTGGTCAATGAATAAATGATAAAACCCAAAACCAAATTCCAAGATACACACTAATTTATCAACGAATTGATCAAGCACGTGACTTTGGCTCGACAACAACAACCAAACGCCAACTTTTTGCTTATGCCAAGTACTCAGCAAAGCGTGAATCATTCTACTTTTATGCCTCTACTTTTTCTTCATCGAAGAAAAACATTTGACAACCATCCGTAGGGTTCTCCATTGTTTAATTTTTTTTGGTGAGATCCATTTAGTATTTGCTAAAAGCTAAAAATAAAATATTACTATATTTTCAAAGTGATTAGACAATTTAAAAATATATATAAATGAATAAAAATAAACAAAGAAACACATATACTAAGATAATCAAGACTCTTTAAACTAGGTTTATCTAAAGTTTTTTGTCTTATTTTTCTAAGATGAAGGAACATCACATGAGCTCCTTTTGCATTAACACAAATTCCTTGGCTTGAGAAAGTTCCTTTATTGAGGATTTTTTCTTTTTTTTTTTTAAGTTTTGATTTATTAGAATACGTTATTAGACCCACAAACACTTCAAAAAATATTAAAGAACTTTACAAAGGAATCGAGAATTTAGGAATTATACTGTTTACTACTACTAAATTACAAAATTTAATTTAGTAAACAGTTTATCTTTAGTAATTATACTGTTTTTCCAACTGGCTAAGAAACTTTATACAATATAAAGTAGTAAGTTTTTTCAAAAAGAGAATTTCTGAGGAATCAAGTTTGTTTGCATTGAATACAGTCATACACTAGGTATTTAGTACAAATACTTAGGCTAAACATAAAAGGATGTTAGCAAAAATCCCTTAATTACGGCCTAGTTTTTCTTGGTGTAAACATGATAATAACAAGATATTTATAAAATCTCCCAAAAATGTCAAGTAAACCACAAAGTGGATAAATGAGAGCCAATAGAGGTTGATATAGATAAAGATAATATTATATTTAAAATTCAAAATAAATTTTTTCAAGAATTATTTATTTATTTATTTTTTATAAACCGTTTACTAAATTACATTTTGTTTGTTTTAATGTGATATCGTAGCCGGCTAAATAGGATGCGGTTGAACAGTAAATCTCGTGTCGACCCAAGGTCCAAGTCGTTGTGGCCTCCCTTAGCCACCATCGGTCGAGCCGATGTAACCCTATCTGGCCGGCAAGATCACGGCCCATTCACCGGTTCAAAATAATAATACAAACAAAAATAATAAATCATAATCTAGTCAAACCGGCCAGTGTCACGGTCCAATCGAGCATGAACCGGAATGAGTGTATATGAGCATAGTGATGGATATATGTGTATTTACCTCAGGAGTGCTACGAGGATAGTGGATTGAGCCGGAGAAGAGTAGTCTCCGTTGGCCGTCAATGATCAGCGATCTTCCGTCGTAAGTCACGTTCCTTCCGTCAGCCACCACCGTCACGTAGTACATTGCCGTAATCGAAACTAGCAATGTCAGCCTCAGCCAGAGCCAAAACGACGTCGTCCCCATCTCCAACATTCGCTTTCGCTTTTCTTCTTTCTCTCTCTGAAAACTATTGTGCAGGAGGTGTGCACATAAATTTAGAAAGGTCACTCAGCGAGTCACTGAGTGAGGATTCGAGTATTATATAATATGGAGGAAGGATGTAAGGGAAGGAATGGCATTGGATTGTGGAAGCTAGCTAATACTAATGGTGTATATGAAGTGTGTATATAGAGGATCAAAGTTTGACTATTAGTTTATGTTGGAAATAAATAGATATATAAATCTTTGCTATACATTTTAAGTTTCCTATTACCTACGTCATTTCACAATCATATGAAAAATACTAAACCGGGTCCACCGTTCCTGTAAAGCCCTAGCCCAAAATTATTTAGAGAGCTAAGTTAATAATTGATTAATGGGTCTTTTCAATTATTTAATTTAAAAAATTTTAATTAGTATTGATTTTATATTTGAGAAATGTTTTTTATTGCAAAAAAGCTACAGAAAATTTTGCACAAAAGTAAACTCGATTTACTACATCCAGCCATGTGTCTAGTCGATCTTCTATATGTGCTTGCAGTTCTAATTTATTAATTTTTTATGCATAGGTGACTTAGTTTGTGAAAGAATTTTATGATGTCTACAATTGTTTTTTGTATTTGTTATCTTAACCATATAAATCATTATTAATTCTCTCACAAGTTGCATGCACTTCACTCACATGGGGAAAAAATTAAATAAAAAAAAAAATTTTACATTTTTTAAAAATTTTATTCATGCAAAATGAGTGGAAAATTTTCTTTTGAGGACATTAACTATTATCCTTCACATTTATTATCGGAATCCTTATACTATTATTTAATTGATTAATCAAGATAGTTTGTTTCTTCGATGGCTATATATATATATATATATATATATATATATATATATGTTTGTATGTATGTATATGAGAGAGAGAAAGCCATAGACGGCAGAGGAAATGGGTTGGGGTCACCGTGCACGTCACATGGCATTGAGAGAGAGAGAGAGAGAGTGTGATGGTAACTGGCGGTTCTTTCAGTGAGAGCGTGGGAATTAACAAGTATATTTTTTATTTAGGGATTGAGGTTTTGTTGTACCATGTCAACTACATAATTCATATTGCTTTGGTTAGTGTTGATTTAGTTTCTTAGTTTATTTTTTACTTTTTAATTTTATGGTTAGGTTAAAACACCTCTACTTTACAGTTTGCATGTCATATGCTTTTTTATCGACTTCTTCTCTTTTGCATCTGTGTATTGCACTCAGATGCATCTGGAATCCTTCTTGCTTGTCCTCTTCTTTCATGGAGAATATAAATTCATGGTTGGGATTTTTAGAGATTTATTAATTTCTTATTATATATATTTTCTTCTGGTTCATTATATATTCTGATAACTACATGAAATTTATTTCTTTTGATATTATTATAAGAAGAAGATCGTAATTGAAACTAGATTGATTTTACCATTTATTTGAATAAATAAAATTGATAAAATTATAAATTTATATAATCATATATTAAAATTTATAATTTTGCCAAAAGTTTGTATACAGATGATTTTATATTCATTTAAATTTTTAAAAAATCATAAAATTATAAATTCATAAAATAGTATTATTAACTCATAATTTTAACATTGTGAATTGGAAGATACCTATAAAATTAGCATTTTTAGTGATAAAAGATATATATCTTAATAGTTATTTATTAAAAATCGTGTTATATTGCTAATATCTCTAAACTTTTGATGGAGTTTAGAGTGATCCAAAGTCCTTAATTATCGTTGGGTTAGTTACATCTTGAAGAGCCAAAAATTAATGAAATAAATGATAGCAAATCATGCACTAGATCCACAAAGATATAAAAAATATCAAGAGATTAAATTTTGAATAAATTCATAAGAACATATTTATTCCATAGAAACATTAAAAGTTCCTTACAGTGACACATCAACTTTTTAAGGAATTCTATACTTGATTCCTAAATTTCTTCATCAGAATTTTTTAATACTTTTATATGTTTTTTTATTGTCATATAGGATAATTTTCAAATAATTATTTTTAATATTTTTAAATACAACTTTAGTATCGATAAATATAATTTTGTAAATTATAATAAATGTTATTATATTAGTAATAATATTAATTAAAATTATATTTTTACAATAATCAATATATATTGGCAGCATAAAATTCTTCCTTTACAAAATTTAAAAATATATATATAGGCGTTGAGGACGTCCCCCGTCAAAGAAACATGCCCACAACGATGGACGTGCTTTATCGGTTCCAAAATGACCAGAGTTTCTCCTCGTTGGGGAAGGCACCCAGAGTAAAGTTGGCCTAAAGATAGATGGTTAATTAACCATTTGGTCAGCTAAACCGTGTAAATACCTAGAAGTGCTCATGTTGCATTAAGATGTGATATATATATATATATAATAATATATATTTTTAAGATATGATATTGTTAAAAGTATTCTGTTGCATAAATATGTGATATATGTACATGTACTTTTTATATAATTACTGATTCTTGTGTCACTTTTTTATTTGTTAGGGAACGGATGTAGACACAAAATTCCAGGCAAAATATGCATAATTCGGCCTATGCTACTACAGCATTTTGAGTTAACACGATTTTCTGGTGTAGCGAGATAAGCACATTACCGTGGAAGGTTGAGAAAGAAAATATAAAGTTGTTAGTGTGAAATTGACGTGGAAGTATACTTATAATTTCTAGACGATGAAATTTTGGTTTAATTCGTAGTCTAAATCGCTGGTTTTGAAATTTTTTTAATTTGAATGGTGCGGTATGGTTTTTGGATGAAAAACAAAAGAAAAAGAACTAATTATGATTTGGCTTAGTTCTTAGTAAAAACAAAAGCATTCCAGAACATGCCTAACTCTATTGTAGGACTCGGGATAGTGCAGGTCTGAATATAAAACCAGTTTGAAACCGGACCGAATTCACAGACCTGAACTGGATATGTGGTCAACATGTCTGAAGCATGTTGGGTCCAAGAAAGTTCATGGAAAAAAATTGTAAAGGGAAAAAACATAGTAAAAATTAAAATAAAATATATATATATATAATCGAACCGTATTGAATATTTAAACCACTTCCATGTGGATGGAAAAAAAATAAAATCTGAATTAGAAAAAAAGTGTTTCTTATGCACAGTATTTAATATGTTTTTACTAACAATATAAAAAAAAGTACTTTTAAAGCATATTCCATTTAGTATATATTAGAGGTGAGCGGGATTCAATTCGCTGCAGTTTACTCCTTTTTACTGAACCGAACCTAATATAACGGTTTGGTTCGTAAATTTTTTGAATTTAATTAAAATTGATTTGATGTATTTATATCAAATTTTTGTTAAGTATTTTTATCTCTAATAATATAGTTTTCTTTCAATTAAACTTGCATTCATTTATTATATGTAACAATACTTAACAAAAAGTTGCACAATATCTTAACAAACCCAACTTGATTAGACGAAAATAAAAGATTTTATTCCAACAAACAACAACGATGAAAGAAAAATAGAGTTATTTATCCAAAAGCAATACAAAGAAAACAAAAAAATATACACCAAATACTAGAAGAGATACGAGAGATGCATAAAGAGCACCAAGATAAGAACATTAATTTAAAAACATATAAGAAAAGGAATATTTTTAAATGTGAAACTTTAAGTGGAACTCATTTGCTTAATCTTAAAAATTGATCCAGAAATAAGATAAAAAATATGATTTAGATAAAATTTAAGAAAATTGATGAAAAAAATTAATACAAAACACAAA
This sequence comes from Lumnitzera racemosa, assembly GCA_024138005.1. Lineage (NCBI taxonomy): Eukaryota > Viridiplantae > Streptophyta > Magnoliopsida > Myrtales > Combretaceae > Lumnitzera > Lumnitzera racemosa. The sequence goes on from JAMXBC010000011.1 coordinate 66,323,498, forward strand.
ACAATTGTGCGATTTTTTTTTTTGGTGTAACCAATCGATTTGGTTCAGTTCAAAACGGTTCGATTCAATTCGTTTTTTCAAACCAAATCATGAACCGTTTATTTATAACCAAATCGAACCATGAATCAAACTGTTTAAAAAAAATCAATTTTTTAATTTAGTTTGATTAGGTTCATAGTTCGATTCATGTATTTACTTTTTACTCAACCCTAGTATAAAACAATTTCTATTAAAAAGAAAAATCATATTCCTTAATAATGTATGACTAATTTTTATCTTCTTTATAACTTTTAGATTTTTATTACACATTACTAATATGTCGATTTAAATTAAATATAGTTGTATATAAATAAATGTACACTCTTGATAACTACATAAAAAAGGGCTATCGACTAAAAGGTTCTTGGACTCAATTTTTTCTTTTTTCAATTTAAAGTTTAATTTATTTTTAGGTTTAAAATTTAACTTTCGTTTCTAAATAAATAAATCGGCCCCGTAAATGGAAACTGTCAGTTTCAAGAATGGGCTCAAAATTCGCTTCGGATGGGTTAGTGGCAATTCTTCAGTATGGAGAACCATGAATCGGCAGCTTCAGACTTTCTCCAAACCGGTTTGAAATTGTGTCTGAATCTACTCTAATGGATTTGATTCTCCACACGAGCTTTTCAAGTTGTTAAAATTGTCAAAACCTTCATTTTCATATAAAAATGATAATGCATGGCCTTAATGACTGTTAACTTGCCGTTTCAATATAGTGACATCAGATCATAAAGTTCCTATGGAGTCGATAATAGCTCCTCCTTTTTTTTTTTTTTTGGATCGATTAAATGGATTTGTTAATGAAGAGTATACATGAAGTATGTGGCCAAAAAAAGGTTTGCTAGCATTGGAAATTAATAGCAAGAAAAAAAGTATATATATTAGAAGTCGATATAAAATTCGACGAGAACAGGGTAATGACGAAGACCGCTTTTCACTATCTTCCGTGTTTTCCAATTTAGTTGTCGTTAAAACGAGAAAACGGGACGACAGAAAAGGTGAAAATGGTAAATATAATAAATCCTAGGGAAACAAGAAGACCCATCGTTTTCTATTTAACAAACTTAGAAGTTAGAACCGATGTTTACCATTTATAGCTTTTAGTTGGGGATATAGGTGTCGACATTTGATTGGTCCATAAATTAATTTGATAAAATAATATATTAAATATATTTGATTAAAAATATCGTAAAAATTATTAAAATATAGCCAATAAAAAGAACAAAACAAAAAGGAAAATTTCAGGTTTTAAACCCTAAAGTTTAAACACACTTTGCCAGCCGCTCTATAGCTAAGGGGCAGCTAGCTACACCCCCAAGTCTTGAGGTGGTCCGCCAGCACCGAAATCTCTATTGGGATTTGTGACGTTTCAATAGTGAATGAAATTAATAAAAAGAAAAAAATATATATATCAATCAAAGACTGATGAGTCGTAATTGGGTTGCTTCTTTTTTTTTTCTTATTTTTAAAGAAGGTGGGTCATAAGTGGTCGAAGAATTGTAAAGCGAGGTAATACATTCAAGGGTTTCATTTTTAAATTTCAGCCTTTGAATCTCTTTTTCTATTTTCTGCATTTTTTATTATTATGGTTTAATAAGCAGCTGATTTATTTGGAGGTAATAGTGGGAATTATAATAACTATTCCATCTCAACTTTTTATTAACTTGTTTATTTTAAAATTTTTCAAGTCCATTGGGTAGTAATTCTATAAAGAGAATAAAAAAGTTTAAATATTATTAATATTGCAATTAAATAATTTTTTGCTCATTTTTCGAAATGACCACTGCACCCGCTTAAATACTGCAATGAAAAGAAAAATATGCATCTTTTAGTACCACAACACATACCATGTTCTCATAATCTTCAGTGGAGTATTTTATTATTTAAATTTGGTAGTTAATGCTAAATGACTTGGTTAACAATCAATGTATTAATGAATGTTTTGACTACGCTTTATAATTAATGTATTCTTAGCATGGAATTGTATTAATCAATGGTGGTGTTCGTGGGATGAGATCTTGTTATGCGGCTTAAAAACCTGCCCGTTTCGTGAAACAACGACGTCTCACGGTCTCACCACTCCACTTGACACGACCCTTTTGACTTGATTTCCCTCACTCTTCCTCGCAAGTCTCCCTCGCGCATACCAATCTGATGCTCATTTTCTATGTCTACTTATATTTTTTAATTTAATAAATACAGCCATTTTCATCCGGAGAATTAAGTGAATCGCATGTGGATAGTGTCAATCTAAGAACCACAAATACATGATTTGCCCTAGGATCAAAAAATGGTTAAGATTTAAGATATGCTCCTAACAGTTTGAGGTTATAAGCTCAAATCTTATGATAGTACAAGTTATTATTTTTCAGTGCATAAATTTTATAAGATAATTCATATATCTAGAGATAACTGGTCATAACACAATTGTGCCCCTATATTATAATAATAATAATAAATAATAATAATAATAATAATAAGTTTACTTTTATTGCAAATGCCTAATTTTATATTTACAATAGGTCACAAGAAAGCTATAACGACCCGATCGAAGCTCTTCCTATCGAGGTATTACTTACTTTAATGTAAAACGCAGCATAATTTTATCCCTACTTCCCACACATTTACCCATTTTAGAATTGCTACAACTTGAGTATGTTTAAATTTAAAGTTTCAACATATTCTAAGCTACTGTACTAAAAGACGTCTCGATAATTTAAAGTTCAATCACCTAACATATAAGGGATAATACAATTCACCACTCTTACAGAACCGATATTCTTGTTAATTTCGTTACACAAGCTTAAGACCATCACAATGTAAGGAGTTGTCCTTCCAGTTGGTAAAGTACTCTAATATCATATATAAAGACTCAACCGAAACTCCTTCTACTTAAGTATTTTCCATTTTAATATAAAACACCATACAGTTTTATTCTCTAGTACAGCAACCTTCTAAGAGCTCACTTATCTTATGATTACTCTAGGTCGAGTACGCTTAACTTTAGAATTTCAACGGCCTTCGAGCTACCTCACCCAAAGTCGCCTTGATATTATAGAAATTTCTCATTCCCAACTTATACAAATAATTTATAATTACAATGCCCCATTTACTAATGGTGTATTCCATTGAGGAGTATGGCAATTCCATTCCTCCTTATTCCTCAAAGACATTTTATTATATTGTTTACTTCATCGAAGTGTTATTCCGTGAAAATAAGGATTGGTTATTACTTGTTGACAACAAAGAACTGCAATTTTGTGGTTAAATGACATCCCCTACCCTCTTTTCTTTGTAGACCAAATCACCACCATCATCAAAGAACTTCGACACTATAACCTACCAACAACTACACCATCGAAACATTTCGGTAACCATATTTAATCCGTCAAAGAACTTCGACACTACCACCCACCAATAACTACATTGATCCATCGAAACACTTCAGTACCACCATTATCGGCGACCACACCAAATCCATTAAAGTACTCCAACACCACCACCCACCATCAACCACTAAGACCTAAATCCACTACCACCACTGACCTTCAATGACCACTAAAACTTCAACAAATTTATGATAAAAATAGCACAATTAGAGATGTGAGATTAGAGCTATGATTGGGGTTTGTACACGAAAAGGAAAAAAAAGAAGGGTTGCAACAGTTGTTAGGTAGTTGAGCGGCTATATCCGTTAGATTTCAATGGTAGGTCTAAGTTAATGTGAAGTCCTCAATGATGGGTTAAGTAGTATAAGACAGAATCAAATGTGACAAAATGAGGGAAATGGGATGGAGGAAGACAAAATAAGAGCATATATGATGGAGGAAGAAAGGATTGGGAGAGAAAATGGATATGGAATGGGTATTGTCTTTGATAAGTGGAAAAGAAGAAATAAAAAAGCAAAAATGATTAACAGAGAGAGAAAGACAAGAAGAGAGGATAGAAGAAGATGAGGATATAATGGTTTTTCTATTTTCTATTACGAGTTGATTTTTATTAACTTTTTTATTCAACTAAACCATGTAATACCAACTCCCCTTATATTTCATTTCATAAGAATTATGATTTCATACCCCTTTATTCCATTCAACGTAGTGAACGGACCGTAAAATTTGGTTTAAAGTTTACAACTTTTAGTTTTGTTGAGGTAGACTTATTTCCTTAAGACTTTTTTTTTTTTTTTACCAAATATACGTTTTATGGAGAATGAGAAACGGAGATATTAAACATAATCCGTTATGGCAGTATTGTAGAAATGATGAAAGATATTGAACCAAGCAATAAGAAATACAAGTGTAGGGAGAAAAAAACAAAGGAGATAGCAAGAGCAATAAATTTATTGTGATACAAAAGAGTTAAAAACTATTTAATTTTATAAACTCTCAGGTATTTTTTTTCGATAATTACAACGAAAAGGGAAAATCTAAATATAATTCATCTCATTAGAAGACCAACATCTATATTACTAAATTATATTATAACAATCTTGGCTTGAGTATGTCTTTTCTATATTGTAGAGATATAGAAGTAATTAAAAATAAAACCTAGAAGTGATGTATGTATGTCCTGAGGTGATAAATGAGTATACTCATTAATGTATGTAAGTATATATATACTAAAGGTTGATGTACCGTGTATAAAAAAATACAAAATGAGGAGAGAGAGAGAAAGAGATGTAAGTATAGTTAGTAAAAGGGAGGGAAGAGAAATGTAGGTATAGTTAATGAGAGAGAAAAAAGAGAGATATAGATGAAGTTAATGGCAGAGTGTAAAAAAGCAAGAGAGTGGAAAAAGTTAGAGAGAGAAAAATGAATAAGTGAACATATTTATTCATAATTTATTTTATTTTATTTTTTTTGTTAAATAATAATAAATAAAGAGTAAATATATAATTTTAAGAAAAACGATTACTTAAAATTTCATTTACTTAAATAATATAGATATACACACTAGTAGATCCACACCTACGTTATGTGTACAAACATTAAATGTAACAATATAATGAATTTTTAACATGACATAATTTTTTAATTAAACTATATGCACAACCTATAGTTGAAAAAAGGAAGAAAAAAAAACTCATAACTAGTCGAAAGATCGTATTTCCTTTCATGATAACTTTCAAACTGGAAAATTTAAATTAGTAAATGTATAAGTTTAAACCTTTTAACAAATCTAATCAATAAAATCTAATCCAACTTGTTGTCACGATTTGTTAGAGGAAATTAAAGACAATAATGTTGAATTTGGGATAATTTTATTGCCATAATAAAGGCTTATGTCTTCTCAAAAGAACGATTTTATAAATACTTTTTCTTTATCTACATAACACACTTAAAGAATGCATATAGTCATAATAATATTCATATGAGCATCTTACAAAAAAAATTATATTGAAATTATATTTATTTCCTATCTACAAATCAAAGCATGGCCCAATATTAAAAGCAGGCCCATACAGTAGGCTTTTGAGGATTAAAAGTAACGTCAAAAGTTAAAGTAAGTGAGCACTGTTATATGACAATGAAATAAGAAATTTGGCAAAAACTTTGTTTTAAAAATGATATGGAATTAAGAAAATTAAAAATATGGCACAATATTAAAAAGAATAGTGTATCAAAAGATCAAGTCTAATATTGGTTAAAAAGAATTACATACAATGTTACCATTTAAAAGATTTAGATATTCACCAACCTTATAAATTCCTTACATTTTTTTAAAACTATTTAGTTATTTCCCATTTCTTTTTTCCAAGTGACAATAAAAAAAAGATATAAAATTTTTAGAATTTAGTCGTGGAATGGATCAAAGAAGTTGCAACAAAAGAAATGATTAGAAATCTACCAATTATGTAAATTCCATACTTATAACCTTTAAGTCGATTAAATCTTTTAAAATTTCTAAATTCCTTCTTCCTTATTTTTTTCCCTCAAGGTAAAAAAATAATATTCTTATTACTTCAAAATAAATGTACAATCCAAAAATAGTGAATTCATCATCCGCATTTAACAAAATTAGATTTGCAACTACTAACAATCAACTTAATTCTAGCATTTTTGCACAAATTAACTTGTCTCATTATTATAAATTATAGACATAACAAAAAATGGAGAATGTTAAAAAAAAAAATCATCATCTTTATTTGCTTGATGCATACTGTTGGCTAAATGATCCGCTACCTAGTCTTGAATTACTTATTCCTCAATACGATCTCTACCAATATCAACACCAAACCCTAAACAACAACATTGTTAATGACAACTTTAGCAATTCTCAACAATGTCGTGAAAGAGATAACATCTCGTTCAATTAAAATCGAAAAAAAAATCACATCAAATGATAGAAATTTTTTTTAATGAAAAGAATCAAAATGAATGCTTTTTCTGTTCTCAATGCATTAACAGTGAATACTTTAATAATATAAATATATATATATACACAAATATTTTTATGTAATTTGGCCTCTCTACTCGACCATATGCTGAGAGTTTAAGCCATGTAGATCTAATCATATGCTGCTAATCTGACTAAAAGTCAAACTTGCAAGTAATAAAATCAGTTGAGATGCAGATTAAAAGAATAATTCTTTTGTTGGTCAGCAGTAGTTGTACATAAAAAGAAGAATAGAATATTGCCCATCAAGGAAGGTCAACTGATCTGCTTTACTAACAACAACTTTATCTGGCAAACAGTGGGTGGAAGTACCTTCCCTTTCACCTCAACAAATATTACGACCATAAATCTTAGATAGCTTTCCATTCTCCTACCTGGGCCTTTTACTGTGTATTAATCTTAAAAATGATTATAAGGTATGATCATTTTGCTTTTAATAAATTATCTAGATTTGTTATAAACAAAATCCGTTAAGAGTAAAAAATAAAATATCAACAGTAAAAACAAGATTAATGAAAACAAATTTTTAGTATTAATGGATTATAATTATTGTAAATCAAGATGATTCACTGTATATTAATTATACAGTAGAATTTCTCTCATCTACCCGGACAATATTATAATTTTAAGATTTAATGCTGAAATATGCCATAGTCGCTTCATTACTAGTTGTAACCGCTGGATGGTATATTTTTTAAATGAAAAATATCAACAAAATTCTTAATATTTATTGATAATATGACAATTGGGCCTAGATAGTGATCCGAGGTATAAATGAATTGAACATGTAATTTGGTTGGGGTTGATGAATTGCAGCCCAATTGAGTTAATTAGTACGTAATTCATTGTAGACTTAATAAGACTTCGTCATTTTTACATGAAAATCAATTTAGCTATTGGATGAGTTTGCTTATACGCTTATCGCTATATATAAATGCATGTAACATGGATTAAATATTGGACTAAAACTTATTAAAGCGAGTGAACTTAGTTAAATAGCTTAGGGAATAAAATAGCTTACTATGTATCGTCTCGAGGTATTTGCCAATAGTGATTGGGTTTTGTAAGTAACAAACCTATAAAACAAAACACTATAAAGAGATGCCGGAGTATTATCCGATATAGTCCTTCCAATACTTAAGTCAGTAATAAACTCTTGAAAAGCAAATGATATTTGAAAATATTATGCAAACTTAATACGTAAAATGTAGAAAACTTTACCGTTAAATAGTTGATTAGTATTTATAGTAGAGTAGCATCGGTAACTAAAAAACAATTAGTATAAGAAATCCTCTTCCGCAAATATAGTAAAGTGAGATTATAGCATTTGATGTGTCTTACTTATTTCGGATGTAACTGTTGATTCGGTATTTTACCCTTATTTTGTTCGTTCTAGCTGTTGTAAAACTTCTTGGGTTTATTCAATACAAGTCTAAGGTCTGAATCCAAGAAAGCAAGCCTTAAGCGATAAGACGTGTCAAATTTAAATGGACTTGAGAGGCTCATATCTAAAGAGCACTGTCAATATTATGTTAATTTTGACTAACTACAAAGAATAAAGAAAACTAAAGTGATACACATGCAAATTGACGGAAGCATAAGATCAAATAATGAAAGTCTTCAATCGTAGATAAAATGCATGTGGGCTCTCATAAGTCTAATGAATTATGATTCCTTAAAGCTTATGAAGCCTTGTATATGTTCTTTTTTACTAGTTGATTTGTTTTTTTTCTTTTTTTAATACTATTATAATAATTATAGGAAAAGGGAATCCAATTTAGTTGACTTGATTGGAGCCTTATACATTTGTAAATTCAGAGCGGTCTTACATATTGGGCCCAGTTGAATTTGTGAATAGTATTGTGGATTTAGTTATCTGTTTTTGCTGTGAGTATGATAAATGGGCCATCTCGATTGAATGAAATGTTGAAGTGGGCCGGCCATTGTCTTTGTAATCTATAAGAAAACATGAGGCCCATAAATTATCGTCATTAGGGTCCAAAGCTAAAGCCAATAGGTAATACACGTGGGTTCAATTCATAGACATACTATAATCATGAAAGGGACACTTTAATTCACATTCCAGATTATTATTTAATCCTGACTATATCTTAATGAAATCGGTCTAATCTTTCATTTCATCTTTATTTATATTTTTTAAAATTTAAACCATTAAATTCATAATTTATTCAAACGATTCAAATTTAAAAAATATATTAATTAAGGATAAAAAGAAAAATGGAACATATCCCCTAAAATATAAAAACAGAACCATGAAAAAATCCATCATTCTATCTTTATTATTTATGGAATAATTATTCTGTTGTTTGATGCATAAAAAACTATATAATTCCATATAACATGAAACAAATAAGAGATTTTCATCAACTAGGGCATAGAGATGTGGTCTTAGGTCATCATAGAATGAAGTAGATAAAAACAAAAAATTGAAAAGGACAATCATGTCCCTAAGCCATACGGAGCTCATTCAACGGGGGAATATTATTATTATTATATATTGTATATTATCTACATATATTTTTAAAAAAAGATATTTCAATTGCCAATAGAAAAAGATCCACTAATTATTACACGCTGCGTATTATATATATATAATATGTAAATATCCATAAAATATTAATATAAATAATAATTAAAAAATTAGTTTTCAAATCAATTACGATTTATGTATATTATATATGTTAATATTTTATTAATATTTATATAATATATAATATATATATACAATATGTAGTATGAATTATCTATTAAATCATTTTTCACTAGATATCATATACAAATTATAACATTATAAATTATGCAAATTACCACCAATTAAACTGTTCAATTTGACAGGGTCTTTGTGGTAAATTAATTTATTTCAAATCCAAATCCAAAGGCATCTGGAAAATGGTAAAGGCTTGCACTTCCAGGGTTCAAATATGAAATGTCACATCTTTGCCTTGACCAACTCGCTTATCAAGTATATTTGCTTAGAAGGGAGCTCGAATGTCGTTTTCCCAGTATTCTTCGTTTTCCCAGTATTCTTCATTGTAGACATAGTTGGGGGTGAGGGGTGTGGAGATAAAAGGAGTTCTTTCTTAAAAATATTGACTTTTTTTTTTTCATTTTTCCACGGTTCTTTTTTTTTAAAAAAATTGATCTTGTTATTCATCTCACTATTAATTTATAGTTTTTTAAATTTAAATTATTAAAAAGTATAATTAAACGGTTTAGAATTTTAAAAATAAAAATAAATAATAGAATGAAAGATAAGATTGTTTCAATTAAAATAAAAGATAAAATCATAATTTTTAGCACCCGAATCTAATATTGCATTATGTTATGAAGAGGATTGGGTTTTGCGTAGAACAAGAAAGAATTTTCATAATCTTTCATCAACGATTAATTATAAATAATGGGCTTATTCAAAATTGAAAAGGGAAAAAAAATACATAATTCATGAGCTTTAGATTAAATGCATAATGTTGGATAGCATATATAGAAAAATTATCTGAACGTCAAATAAATGAAGGGTTCGATTTGTACCACTTATACAAAAATTGGCATAATTGTAGATATGTTTAAATACTTGGGAGTTGGGACTAGGTTTCCGTGTTTTTGTTGTTACTAGTATTCAGAATTACATTTGTTGTCATTAATTATAAATTAATAAATCCATACGCTTCTCCTGATCTTATTATTTGAATTGAGACCTGTTAACTGAATGAGTCCTATATATTCACTTGAAAAAGATTCTTTTTAGAAAATGTGGGTGTAGCCAATTATACGTAAAGTTTTAGGTCTATTTTATATTAATTTTTTGGTATATAGGATTTTGGAGTCTATACACACATATATATATATATATATATATAATGTCATACAAAGATAAGAAAACCACTAGCAAAGTGTTTGAAGGCAAATCCTTATAATTTTGAGGAGGCTATGAATAGCTAAGAGAGAGACTATGCATCACTACTGTTATGAAGGACACAAAATCATTGCATAAGAACTATATGTGGGACTAGATAGAGCTTTCAAAAGGAAGAGGCTAATTTATAATCTCAAATTCATTCTAATAAGTCTAATAGATGAATATATATTCAAGAATTAGTTCTCATCCTAAATTTTTCCAACTTTTTTGTTATAAACAGGTTAATAGACTTATAGTTAAGGTTTAGCCCAAAAAAAAGCTAATAATTAAGGTTTCCATAGAAAAAAAGATTCTAATAATTATCTATTACCTCGATTAACTAAGGGTATAACTTTTTTGTTGAAAGTAAAGTATATACTTAAAGTCTCTATGTGATATTCAATCGATACCTTTGGGCTTAAGGACATATTATATAAAAAAATTACTTTTATTTCACTGTGTTTCCAAACTTTGGCTAAAAAATATTCACTAGATTAGCTTCCATATATGTTTTAGATTCGAATTCGATTAAGTAATCAAAGGATATCTCTTTAATTATTTAACAAATTAAATGCGATACATTTATTGAATAATTTTTAGTTATTATCTCAACAGGAGAATTCAAAAAACAATAAATAAGATGTGTTTTATATATAGATTTTCACTGCTTTTTTACTTAAAAAAATAGAATTGAACTTATATGCAATCGCAATTTCTTTATGTCCAAAATCTTATACATTTATAAATTTTCATGTACAATCAACCTTCCCGCCAATTCTCCAAAAATGATATATTCTTTAAGTAAAGGTATAAAAGTTATTCTATTAGCAAGTTTTAATCCTAATAAAAGTCTCATTTTACTACTGTGAACATGTATATTTAACTTACACACATTATAAAACCAATTACTCACTGTTTTATTTTAAGAAATCACAAATTATGCTTAATTTTAAAATTTACAAAATCACATGGATTCCTATTATTGACTGAAAAAAGGACCTAAAATCATCTTGTGTTTGATTAAGAGTTTAGTTTTATATTACTTATGCAAAGAAGGACTTAGATTTATCTAACATATGCTTGAGAGTTCTACAGAACTCTAACTTTTGGTGATTTTTGCCTTAGCAAAATTTACACCATACATATCAAATAGCAATGGTGGTAGATAAATGAAAGGCATAAAGTGAGAACAATTCGCACATCCAAACCCTTACATACATACTTGACAAATTCAAATATTTCTTTGTATAAATAGTAAATCCAGCTAAATTCTATGCAATTTCCCTATCCTAATGTCACGTTTTAATTTTCTTCCATTCTATATAATTGGCCCTCATAGCTACAAAAGTGGTCTTCTATTGATTTGTAGGAAAAGAAATATGAAATTAGTGAAAGTGTTTGAACTCTCACCTTTTGTTTACCTTTCTCATTAAAGACTTAGATCCATGAGGAAGACTCATGTTAGCATACATCCATGAGAAACCTTAACATGGTTAAGGTAATTTGGCTAAATAGGATTCCACATTATATAACTTAGAGAAAAGATCCAAATTTATAATAGAAATTACGGTGATTATTAGTTTTTGTAGAATTCCATCAATGTAACGATATTTTGTTATAAATTTTGTACCATATTACTACTTCCTATTTACTTAATAAGAATTAGAAAACTTATCTTCAATTATGATCTTAAAGGAGACCTTTTGTGTCTCTAATTTAATGTTAATATATCTATACTATTAAAGAGAATAAGAGGTTTTTGCTCTGTTCTCTACTACATTAAGGGAATACTTTCTATTTATTTCGATATTTTTAAACAATGAGTCTATTAATGGTGACTTTTCATCTAACTCGTATTAGGCTTCCTTAGACCTTCAAAATGGTAAAAGCGTCAAAAGGGCACTATGAAGTTTTCTTCAATTTGACTACTTTGATGCTTAAATAAGTTTTTGGACTATAATAAAAAATGCAACAAATGTTAAGTCTCTCAACTATGATAAAAAACACAATAAATGTTGTAGAATATTTATGTAAATCACTAATCGGGTGATGAGAATATGGCTTAGTGAGTCTTGTCAAACAAGGTATGTATCCTAATACAATAGATCTATGGCGAGCCTACTTAAATCCTACCCATAGACCCTCCCATCATGTTAAATGTATTACGAGTTAATGGACCCCACTTGATATGGGGCATTCTATCAAGGGTAGGAAGCTTAGGGGTTGAGCACCTACTCATCCTACGTAACATAGCTTTAGGAGCCCTACTATATTTAGGGTGTTCAAGTTGCTCAAGGGTCAAGCACTTTTTCTGGTCATCTAGGACGCTACTTTCAGTGCATTGGGCTTGAGTAGTTTGTCTGAGCCTTTTGGGCGTTGAGACCCAAGTCAATATTCAGCCATCAACAATGCCTATTGAAGATAATAGTAAAGGCAGTACTTCTTATTCGTCTACATAATTTTCAAACAATAAATCAATTAAAGAAAATTACAAATAAGTTCAAACAAATGGTTTGCGATCAAAAATAGTGGAAGCAATTATCTAGATTCTAGAAGGATAAAATGGGTTTTTTCACTTGTTCTCCTCGCTTTGTCTTCCCTTAGGCTTCTCAAATCTTTTACTCATCTTTTGGAAGTGGGAAAAATTAGAAGAAGCTTTCAAAGAATCCCATCAATCCAAGACTTATTCTCTATCTCTCCCAAGTTTGTCTTCTTCTTTTTTCCTCCTTTCTTCTCATTTTCCAAAGAAAGGGGCTTAGAGTTTTCATTAAAAAAGGTATTCCTTTATATTATCTTTTTTTTTTTTTGTCAATCCATAGAACACAACCACCACTAAGACGACGCATCATTACTCCACTTCATGCCTTTCTCTATTTGGTTTATTTTCTTTTCCTTTCTATTTGTTGTTAAGAAAAATGTTAGTTATTTCTTAATTAAATTTTTTATTTCCATTATTAAGGTTTGTAATTAACTTTTTCTTTTTCATTTGAAAACCTTAAATGATAAACAAATTGGTGCAAATAACAGATTTAGATTAACTTTTTTCTAATAAAAAACTAGATTTGTATATTTGTGTTGAAGCTCCAACTTTAGGTATGAGTACAAAGTAGAAGTTAAAAGAAAGAAAATAAATAAATAACACAACCTTTACATCTGAATTGGTATGGACCTTTTGTGTTAAGTATAAATTTTTGTGGATTTAGAGGATCATGTAGGTGTTGCAGTATATGTGGTGTATATATATAGCATATAAATGTCCCAAATAATGCTGACTTTCATCATAATAATGGTCTCCATAACCCAATTCTAATTGAAACCCAAAAACTAATATTTACAAAATATATGATATAAAATAATATAGATATCTAATCTTCATTTATTATTCATCTATCTATTTTATTAATATATTTATTCATTTTGTATGCTTAGTTTCCTATATAGTACATAATATATATGCACATATATATGAAATTCACAAGTCTACTTACGAGTGTGTTAACAATACAAACGAGTCGACGTGTAAGTCTAACCAGGAGCTTGAACTCAGCTCATTTAAATAACTCAACTCGTTTAGATAAACAAGTTTCGTTTTGAGATTAATCTCGGCTTATAAATAAACGGAGCTCTAGTTAGGTTGAGACTATGCGAGTTGAGCTTAAGTAACTCAACTTGTTTGAAATCCTATGGATGACAAATCTATCGGTTTACCACTAGTGATAAGCCATCTGAGCAAAAGCTTAAGCTTACTAAGCATCGTAAAACTTTAGATATTATCTGAATGGCAACTAGTTAGCGTTTATAAGTACGTCGCTTACTTGTACATTTGAAACACATGCTTTGTGTTATTTTTGAACCATTTTTCTTATTGTGCTATCAAATGGTTCATTATTGTTTTGTTATAAAAACATTATAACTTTGGTACACATTTTGGAATTTTCCTTAGTTCATGTTCTAATTGATCCTTAAATTGTGGTGAAAACAAAAAATTGCTTAATTTGTATGTAACTTTCAAAACTTTGAATGCTACAGATCACCACGTGTCCATAGTCTCCTGCTGACATGTCAGCCTTTAAAATCACTATTAAACATCTCAAAAAAAAAAAGAGAGAGAAACATAGGGAAGCTTCGTTATTTTTATTTATTTATTTTCTTCTTTTCTTTTTTTGCTTCAATCAAAACATTAAAAACTTAATAATGACAAAAAAAAATAATAAAATTTGTTTCATCACTTTAAAAAAAGTTTTTTCCAAATAAATAAATGAACTGTTTTTAAAATTAGGATTTCTTTATAATTTTTCAAGTAAAAAATTAAGATGCTTCCTTTTAGATGTTTTTCTTAATAAAATCAAATGGCTAAATAACTTAAACCCGACCATTTTTCAAAATTAAAAGAAGTCAACATGTCTGAAATTTTATAACACGAACTACAGAAATTTTGATCATAAATAGCGAGTACGTAAACACCCATACATGATTATAGGGTGATTTAAAACATGCAAAAATTTTATTTTTCCTACTTTTTTAAATTTCATTTTGATTTCTTATTATTACAAGTAGATGTAATTCTATTTATTTATTTACTTGTAAATAACCATTGTCATTAAAAGTGTATTTTAAAAGATAAAATTAATTTCGAAAAGTTAAAAGTGGTACTCGATTAGGATTTAATAGGATAGTCCATAGATCCAGGATCTCTGGTTTTAAAATCATTTTTCAAATTTTAGTTTTATCGAGGACTGGTAACTAAGTTATAATCAATTAATCTAATTGGTTAAAAGAACTTAACTTTTTTTCTCTACTCCAAATGGACGGCGACTTTGAAAAGTTTTTAAAATAAAAAAAAAAGATTAAGTTTTTTTTTTAATCCTCTGTTGAGGATCTACAATGAATGGGTATAAGGTTCCATATAGGTCGGGTTAAGAAAAATATTGAAAACCGAAAAAATTCAAGCTTGACAACTTGGTGACTTTACTATGGACTGTTAAGAGGACTAACCACCAAAACCTTCCAAAATTAAATTTGTTTTTCAAAATACTATTATTTTCGTGATTATTTTCTTGTAAATATTCTTTGTTTTAATTGTAACATTTACTTTTGTATGTAACATACTTAGATAATGGGGGTGGGGGGGGGGGGGTGGATGATTGCATCAATGACGGAAGGTAGATATAGTCAGACCTAGGTTATCTTAGGATCCTAAGACAGAGGGCATTGTGTAAGCTCCGAGTATAGCAGTGTAACTACTGCTTAGGATTAATTAAGCCACCCCACTTGAGTTTTGATGTGACTAATGAACCGTTTCATAAAAAACTTGTGAAGTTACAGTATTTAAGGACCTTTAAAACCCACTCAAATCACGTACACTTAAACCATGAGTTAATACACTACTCCTAAAAGTTGCAACTTTACTAATGTTTGAGTGTTTTAGAAATATGATCAATTTTTGTACCAATTCTTTTATAAAGATTAGGGGTATTTTGTAAATACTGAATAAATAGTAAGGTAATAACTTAAGGAATGATGTATCAACCTAATGGTTCTAGCATCTATATGCTTCCACCTCCATTCTTTTGTTCCATTTGTAAACGATTCTTATCCATGAAATCTCTAGTCCTATAGATAATGGTAGGTGACCAACAATTTAACAATAAGAGAATTAATGGGTTATAGGACCTCCTTAAGATTCATAAACAACTGCTAGAAGCTAATAATGCATATCTAAGAGAAAAGCTTGAATTTTTAGAAGGTCACAATCGGGCTTTAAAAGCCCTTTTTAAATAAGTCCTTGGATATACATGTGAAATGTTCACCTTAGAACTTGCCTACAAAAGTTAGAGTAGGGTTTTTTAGATTGTGGCTAAAGGGCCTAGAATAAATGTCAAGTTTCATCATTAATAGTCAAGAATAAATGTTAAGCCCTTTTCCTTTGTTTTTCTCTGTATGTCGATTTGTCAAGAAAATAAAGTTTCCCTTTAGCATGTCATTCTCGATTCTTTAGTATTCTCTTATTGTAAATAAACTTTCAATAGTATTCATCTGCCACTTAAGGAAATGTAAATAAATTCCATAGGATTGTAAATAGAACCCTAAAATCATCATCCTTATTTGTAACTAAATCACTTAATTCCTGAAAAATAATGCCTTATCTTTCTCTCTTACGAAGAGAAAAAAAAAAGATAAAGAAAAGAGAAAAGTTGCTAATTATTACAAATTCTTTTAGGACTCGAGACATACACAACCCTTAGCCCATTAAGGTAGCTAACCCAAAACACGAACCCTTAGGCTGTTCAGGTAACTAACCTAAACACTAACCATTGGCCCGTTAAGATAGCCAACCTAAACATGAGCACTTGGCCTGCTAACGCAAAACATGAATACTTGGCCCTTTTAGGCAACCAACCTAAACACTAGCATTTAACCCATCAAGACAGCTGACCTAAACATAAATCCCGACCCATTAAAGTAGTTGAACCAAGCGAAAACCCTTGGTCCATTAAGAAAACTGAACCCAACCACGAACCAAGTCAAAAAAATTCAAATATAACCTCAATCTTAAACTTAAATTGAATGAAAAGTATCGTCTCATATTATGGCATATTTTGAGAAACTAGATGGCAAAGTCAATTTCCACCTTAGGGCAAATCAATATGAACTCCTACATGGTGACATGGTAATTCACTTTTAAAAAGGTTTAGAATGAAAAAAGGTAAACCATATCTGATATAATAAACCTTAAACACTTTGAAGGTTGAGTAATATCGTGGTAAGGATATTTTGGACTTATTTTTTAAAAGAGGTCTATTTTGAATTTGATAAGCATATCAAAATGAAATTAGACAATCATTTTCTAATGTCTCTACACACAAATATCCTTTATTAACCCTGTTGAGCCTATTAAGAGAATATTTAAAAATTAACTCCTCTCAAGAACTACCCCCACAATGGGGCAATGTAGGGGTTAAGGTATTTAATTAGGAGAAAACAATAAAAACTAGTTTGTGCTTGCTTTAGTAGCATTGATTCAAGAATAATTTTTATTTTTAATAATTTATTTTCTTTGAAATGAAGAGGAGTTTATAAGAACTTTATACACATAAACCAAACATTTTGGGAACATAGTTACTTTTCGGCTTAAGGAAAAGGGATAAGATACAGTGACAAAATAGGGCAAAATAATTAAAAAAGAAGAAGAAGCAAAAGGAGAAGAAGAAGAAGGAAGAAGAAAAGAGGCCCGGAAATTGGGTTAAATGTAAGAGAAAAGCCCCAAAGGTACATATATTTCAATGAGTAAACTTGAACATAATTGCCCCACACAAAGAAGGCTTAGAATCCTAAATAGCCCAAAAATACAAAACCTATATACCCATTCCAAATCACAAACACAAAGCTTCTTCACCCACAATACGGCCCACGTTCAATAAAAATTCTTTTGATCATAAGGAATAATTTATCTTAAATGAAAATTATTAAACTAGAGCAAGCACAATTCTAGTTTTTTTTTTTTTTCTAAAGGGTTCTTGACTTACATATTCATGTTAGATAAAAATAATTCTTTCAAAATAAACCTCCTCATTAATCTCTTTTGCAAACATTTGACCAAAAGCTCGATTTACAATACATTATTGAAACAGACCTTACAAATTGATTAAGATGTATCACATACAAACTAGACTATAATTTTTGAAATATTAGTCAACAATGAAATTAAAACCGTGAGTATGTAAGGAAGTCCTTTTATATTAGACTAATCATGGGTTATTGTTTCCTTAAGAAATAAATGTTCAAAGTCACAAAGCCCCACTAGAAAGGTTAACATGCCACCGATTTAGCCCTGATAATATTAAGACAAGAGATATTTTCAAAGGTTGAGAAGAGTATGAAATGCCCATCATGGTTATCAAAGAAAAGGATGGTTCATGCTTCTTAAATAAGAATTTATACCCATTGGCAAACTTAAAAAAAAAAAAAAAAAAAGAGAAAAGGCAAAAAGGAAAAGAAAAAAAAATGAAAAAAGAAAGAGAAAGAGAGAAAAGGAAAAGGCTTTTTACATGTTTGTCCATCTATTTTCAAATCCATGTCAAAGCTTTCAAATCAAGTTGTTTTCCTTCTTCCAATAAGGTAACACCTTTTAAGTCGACCTTATCGGTCTTAGTCATTCTTTGAATTAGTTTTCCTAATAATTGATAAAGGGACTTTATCCTTGATGCCTTTTTTGTCATAAATGATTTTCAAACAAATTCCTTGTTTGTAAATTTTTTAAGTCAAGAGGTTTTTCAAATTGGTTACGTTCTCTACTTTTTACTTCTTTTATTACCATTTAGGGTCGTAAGCCAACCTATAAGGCACTCTCCTTCCTTTAATTATCCTTTAAAGTTCTAGCTAACACATATAGCGCTTTCCCAATTTGACTTCTTTTAGAGTTCTAGCTAGCTCATAGAGCGTTGTCCCTATTCAAATCTCTCTTTAGGATTGTAGCAAGCCTGTAAGGTACTTTCCATCACCAATTTCTTTAAGGTTTTAGCGAGCTTGTAGGGCGCTTCCTACTAATAATTTCTTAGAGTTTGGTAAGCCTATAGGGTACTTCTCTTTATTAATTTCTCTTAGTATTTTAGCGAACCCGTAGGGCACTTCCTGTCACCTATCTCATTGAGGGTTTTAGTTAGCTTATAAAGCGTTGTCCTAACTTATATCTCCTTTAAGGTTTTAGTTAACTCAAGGAGCGCTTTATCAATTCGCTTAGGTTAGTTAACTTAGAGGAGCATGACCGGATTTCAATTTGCCATTTAGGATTTTAGCCAGTTCAAGAATCACTTTACCCATTCACCTAGGTTAGTCAACTTATAAGAGTACAATCAAGTTTCGATTTGCCCTTTAAGATTTTAGCCAGCTCAATGAGTGCTTTACCTGTTTGCCTAAGTTAGTCAGTTTAGAGGAGCACGATCGAGTTTTAATTTGTCGTTTAGAGTTTTAACTAACTTAAATAGCGCTTTACCTGTTCATTTAGATTAGTCATCTCAGAAGGGCACGACTAAGTTTAAAATTGATTATCGTTTAGGGTTAGCAGTCCTCTAGAGATACTCCAGCTTAGGTTAATTAGCTCAGAAGGATATAACCAAGTATAAAATCAATTTTCATTTAAGGTTACTAGTCCCTTAGAGACGCTTTCGCTTAGGTTAGTCAAGGAGTATGCTTAGGTTTTCTAAATCGATTATTATTTAGGGTTGTTAGTCCCCTAGAGACACTCTCGCCTAGATTAGTTAGCTCAAAGGAGCATGGCTGGATTTAAAATTAATTCTTATTTAGGGTTGCTAATGTTGCGAATTGTGACCAATAACAGATAAGACTGGTCATTAGATGGGTCTGAGCTTACAGAAAGCTTGAAAAATTATCAATTGGGACAGGTATGAAAATTGGGCAAAAAGGATGAATGAAATAGTAAGCCAAAAAAAAATTATGAACAGCTCTAGGGGATATGACGCACCAATGAAACTTCTGAGGACTCATGACACAATTCGATATGATGCACAAATTAGTCCAATGAGATTACTCGCCACCTAACCTTACTTAAGGGAAAGGATAAAAGTGATGCCAAAAGTAAACAACAGTGTTTACGTAAGGAAGAAAGTACTTGAGAGTATATTGAAGATAATATGATCATTTACAGCTACAAGTATAAGGTTATTTATCCCTGTAAGTTAAGGCAATTTGCCCCAAAGGGAAAAGACAAAAAAGATATTTCCTAAAGAAACCATGTACACGATACAAAAGGGTAAAAATAAATATATAAGGAAAATAATTATTGGTGCTACATATTCTACACATGATATTGTACACGTGGCGATGCTATATTAGCAAGGTTGCTAAGAGATATGGACAAAAAGTATGAACAAATGAGTTTATTCGAGTAGGGATAGCTTAGTCAGTTTGGATTTTCTATCTCTCGTCTTCTTGGCATCAAAATGATGTCGAGTAATTAGTTGACTCAGCGCTAGAGAGTAATCATCAATTTAGTATACCACAGAATAATGGGTGGTCATACGACACGGCATTAAAGGTAACTCAGCAAGAAAGTACTTAGCTTTGGCAGGGGTTGGTCAAAATAGAAGGATTCGTCGTGCCAGCCTCTTTAGTCCTCGGGCTCGGCTGTGGGTCAAAGGTTCGCTAGCTTGATTCTCATCATTTCCTTTAGGTTGTTTTGGATTTGAGATCAAATTCGAATGGTGTTCAATTAGTTTTCCATTAGGGTAATATAGATTGAGGTCGGCAATATTGAAGGCGTTAGAAACCCCATAGTCTTCAGGCGATTCCAACCTGTAGGCGTTGTCACTGATTTTCTAGAGGATTATGAAAGGTCCTTCCGCTCTTGCAGATAATTTGTTTTTCCTCTTGTTCGAGAACCATTCTTTGCTGAGGTATAGCCATACCAAGTCTCCCAGCTGAAATTGTTTGGCTAACCTACTCTTGGTCTTTTCTCGTATTCTTTTAGTAGCTTAGTTGATGTGTCGAGTAACCTTATCATAGATGTGCTGAAGAGATTGTGTTTTGGCCGAGGCGTCAAGGTCCTCTTACGCGAGTGCTGGTATAGAGGCATGGTTGAGAGGCAACTCGGGATTAAATCTATAGATTATTTTGAAGGGAGTCTGCTTAATGGTGTCATGTATGATTCGATTACAGGCAAACTTGACCATTAGCAAGCAGATGTCCCAATCAACTAAGTTCTTGCCAACAGCAGCTCAAAGCAATAAACCCAAAGTACGATTAACTACCTTTGTTTAGCCGTTAGTTTGGGGGCAACATGAGGTATTAAAGAGTAATTTGATTCCCAGTCAACACCATAGGGTTCTCCAGAAATGACTTGAGAACTTCGGGTCTCTATTGGAGACTAAACTTTTCGGCACATTGTGTATCTACACAATCTTCTGCAAGAAAAGAGAAACAATAGCTGAAACGTCGTTAGTTTTTGTGTAAGGCACAAAGTGTGCCATCTTATTGAACCGATCCACGATGACCATTATAGAATCTTTTCCTCGGGCAATTCGCGATAGTTTGAGGACAAAGTCCATGCTTAGTTCAGTCCACGACTTCGTCAGAATAGGTAGAGGCATTATTTTCCCTTATTCGACTCAATACTTGGCCTTTTTGCACACAACACAGCTTTCGACGTCTCGGTGCACATCTCTCCGTATTCTTAGCTAGAAGAATCGACCATTCAATAGTTCACAGGTCTTCTTCTCCCCGAAGTGTCTAGAGAGTCCTCCGCTATGGCCTTTCCTAATTAATAATTCCCATAAGGATCAAGTTGGCACGTACAATTTCCCCCCAAGAAACAGGTAGCCATTTTCTACATAATACTTGCCCACTGTCCTCCCATCTACGCATCACAAAATTATTGGTCCAAAGTGTAAATCCTCAGAGTATTGTTTTTTGATATTCGCAAACCTAAACAGTCTGCTCTGCAATTTTGCTAAAAGCGCATATCTCTTCGAAAGAGCATCTGCAACTACATTGCTCTTTTCCTACTTGTACTTAATTATGAAATCGAATCCCTCAAGGAATTTAGCCCATCTTGCCTACCGTTTCGATAACTTAGTCTGATTATGGAGATACCTCAACAATTTATGGTCAATATATACGACGAATTCTCTCGACAATAAAAAATACTACCATACTTGCATCGCTAGGATTAGTGTCAAAAGTTCCTTGTCATAGATAGAGTAGTTTAACTGTAGTCCTCGGAACTTCTCACTGTGGAAGGCAATTGGCTAGCCTTCCTACATTAGGACAGTGCCTATTCTAATGCTTGATGCGTTGCATTCCAACTCAAAAATTTTGTTGAAGTTAGGTAACACTAATATTGGGGTGGAGGTCAATCTTTTTTTGTGTCGGTAAAACTCCTCTCCTCTCTTTCTCCCCATCGAAAGTCGGTATTCTTCTTTGTTAGCTCGGTAAGCAACGTAATGATGGTGCTGAAATTCTTGATAAACCTTTGGTAAAACGAAGCTAATCCGTGAAAGCTTCTCACGTCGACACAAGTAACAAGAGTTGGCCACTTGACAATTGCTTGGATCTTTTCATCATCAACCCACAAGCTTCCTTCACTAACTATGTAGCACAAGAATACTACTTCCTTTTAGCTAAAACAACATTTCTTTAAATTATTAAATAGTCTCTTGGCATAGAAAATATATAGGACTGCTCTAAGATGTTCATAGTAACTCAGCATATTGGTATTGTATACCAAGATGTTGTCAATGTACACTACGACACACTTCTCTATGAGATGTCTCAACACATGGTTCATAAGCCTCATGAAAGTGTTCGGGGCATTCGATAAGTCGAAGGGCATGACTATCCACTTGTAAAGTCTATGTCGAGTCTCGAATGCAATCTTTTAGTCGTCTCAAACGTAGTCTTCTACTCATCTCCTCGTCTTATGTGGATTTGATGGTAACCAGATTTAAGATCAATCTTGTTGAAAATCTTGGCTCTACTCAGTTCATTTAACATGTCTTCTAGCCTCGAGATCAAATACCTGTATTTGATCATGATTTTGTTCACGGCTCGGCTGTCAACATACATCCGCTAGGTTCTATCCTTCTTCAACACTAAAAGTGAAGGCATAACACAAGGGCTGAGACTCTTTCTTACATAGCATTTCTCTAGCAACTCATTGACTTGACGTTGGAGCTTAGAAGCTTGCTCAAGATTCATCCAATAAGCTGACTTATTCAACAGTGTAACACTGGGTACTAAGTCAATGCAGTGCTCTATTCTTCAAGTTGGGGGTAACCTCTTAGGTAACTGTTTTGGGAACAGGTCGGTATATTCATGTAGCAACTCCTTGATTTCCTAGGGAAGCTCACCCCACTCCTTAATTTCCAATAGTTGCTTAACCAATAATAGGATCGGCTTGTCAGCATTGATGGCCTCTTAGAGCTCGGCTCTACTCATCACTAGAGCTTTCTTCGATCAGCAAGCAAGTTTCGTCTGCAACTTGTTAACTTCTCTTGGCAACTTCTCTCAGTGGCATCAAATTCAGCATGATCTTCCAGCCATCTTTCTCGAACATATACGTGTTCCTGTACTCGTCATGTATAACTTTCCTATCAAACAACCACAGCCTACTTAGCAATACGTAGGAAGCGCACATAGGTAGTACGTCGTAAAGGATTTGGTTAGAGTAATTCCCTATAGTGATCGGCAGTAACATTTGCCGAATGACATATAATGCTCCTTTCTCACTCAACCAATGCAACTTGTACGCCCTAAGATGTGCAACAGTCGGCAACTTCAGTTTGGAAAGAAGATTGGCTAATGCCACATTGGTGCAACTTCCATTATCCATAAAGGTTCTATACTCATTGTGTGTCGAACAACCGTGAGTAACTGGTCTAAGTCCTTGGGAAACACATCCTCCTCAATCAGTTCTTTCTCAAGTGGAACCTCCTCCTCTTCAGGCTCCTCATCCGTACTTTCTACTTCTAACTTCGGGATGTCTCCCTTAATGACCATCATTCGTCGGTTTGGGCACGAAGTAGCCATATATCCGAACCCCTAGCACTTAAAGCACTTGATTTGGCTGATCTTCCTGCCAGACCCTTACCCTTTCTCATATGTTCAGGTCGGTATCCTCTTTAGGCTCCTCATCCGTACTTTCTACTCTAACTTCAGGATGTCTCCCTTAATGACCATCGTTCGTTGGTTTGGGCACGAAGTAGCCATATATTCGAACCCCTAGCACTTGAAGCACTTAATTTGGCTGATTTTCCTGCCAGACCCTTACCCTTTCTCATACGTTCAGGTCGGTACTACACCTTTAGGTTAGCCTTTTTGCTCGGCTCTTACATCAATCTTTCTGCTCGACTCTGTACTCGACTGAGCTCGGTGACTTACTTAACCAGGTTGGCTAGTTAGCATTTTAGTCGTTACTTGGCTCCTTATTTGGCTCTCTACTCATTAGGCAATCCTAACAGCTTCATCCATTGTGTCAAATCGTTAAAGCTTGACAACATCTCAAATGTCTCCTCTCAACTCGGTAACAAACCTTGAGACTGTTTGAGTCAGTAGTTCCTCCACTTTGCAACACATCATAAGCATTTGAAATTCTTGAACATACTTGTCAATAATTCAACCTCCTTATCTCAGCTCTTGAAGCCGAGTGAAAGTATCTTAGAAGTATGTTTCTGGTACGAATCTATTTTTGAGCACTCTCTTCATTTCAGGCTAAGTGTTAATCTCTCGATACTCTTCTCGTTTTCTCATGGCTTGAAAATTCCTCCACTACATGGCGGCATACCTAAAGAATTCAACAGCAGTAGTTCTTACTTTCTCATAATTCTTATACTAATAATAATTAAACACACGCTCCACCTTCTCTTTCTACTTTAGATACTCATCAGGATTTTCAGATCCATTGAAACTCGAATCCAAAGCTTCATATGGTTTGATGCTTTGGGAACTAGTACACGCTCTTCTTTAAAATACTCTTCTTCCTTCTCATCAAGCTCTCTCAAGTTTATCCTTCGCCTTACTCGTCCGCCAACTCCTCTACCTCAAACTAATCGAGCTAGATTCTAACCTTTAACAGATTGAGCAACTTGTAGAGTGTTTTGCGCAGCTTCAGTGGGTTGGTAAGACAGTATATGAACAGCTTGAGTCAGATCTACTAAGAGGTTAGCTACCTCATTAAACCTTTTGTTAGTGCTTCTGGGAGTTCCTTGAAACCGACAGCCATGGTAGATAACTCCTCTATCATTACTAGTACCAACATTTATATTTGGGTTTGTCATTTTTCCTTACAGATTCAAAATTTAAACAAACACGTTAGAAAGTAAACAGCTAATAACACAGCAATCAAATAAACATAATAACTAACTTTATTTCACATACGTAAAACAAGGTACAATAGAACTTTAAGAAATAACAACAATTCACACAAAACCTCCGCTTTGATACTAAGATGTTGGGAACCGTTACGAAGAACAGAAAAGGTTGATCACTAGATGGGACCGAGTTTACAGAAAGCTCAAAAAAGGATTAATAGAGAAAGGTATGAAAAGGGGCAAAAATGACGAATGAAACAGTAAGAAAAAAAAACTACGAATAGTTCTAGAGGATATAACGTACCGATGGAACTTTCAAGGACTCACAGCACAATTCAATATAATACACAAATTAGTCTAATGAGGTTACTCGCCACCTAATCTTGTTTAAGTGAAAGGATAAGAATGATGCCGAGAGTAAATAATAGTGTTTACATAAAGAAGAAAATACTCAATAGTGTATTGAAGATAATTCGATCATTTACGGCTATAAGTACAAGAGTATTTATATCCGTAAGTTAGGGTAACTTGCCCCAAAAGGAAAAGACAAAAAGAACATTTCTTAAAGAAGCCATATACACGATACAAAAGGGTAAAAATGAATATACAAGGAAAACAATTATTGGTGCTACAAATTCTACACATGATACTGTACACATGGCAATGCTGCATTGGCGAGGTTGTTAAGAGATGTAGACAAAAAGTATGGACAAATGGGCTTGTCCGAGTAATGATGGCTTAATCTGTTCGGATTCTTTATCTCTTGTCTTCTCAGCATCGGGATGATACCAAGTGATTGGTCGGCTCATCGCTAGAGAGTAATCATCAATTCAGCATCTCACAGAATAATGGATGGTCATACGGTACGACATTAAAGGTGACTCAGCAAGGAAGTACTCAGCCTCCATAGGGGTTCGTTGGAATAAAAGGATTCGTCGTGCCAACCCCTTTAATCCTCGGGTTTAGCTATGGGTTAGAGGTCCAATAGCTTGATTCCCATGAGCTAATCCTTAAAGACACCCCTACCTATATTAGTCAGTTTAAAAGAGCACGATCGAGTTTGAAATTGATTCTTATGTAAGGTTGCTAGTCCTTTAGAGATGTTCTCACTTAGGTTAACTAGCTCATAAGGCATTATCCTCTCTTTTGCACCATTTTAGGGTTCTTGCAAACTCATAGGGCACTATGCTCCATTTCGATACTATTTTAGGGTTCTTGTTAGCCTATAGGGGTGCTACCTTCCTTTTAGTATCGTTTTAGGGTTTTTGTTAGCATACAAGGGCACTACCTTCCATTTCAGTATCTTTTAAGGTTTCTGCCCACTCTTAGGGTACTATCCTTAAGTCAATGTCACTTTTACGGTCTTGTCGATTTTGAAAGTACTTCCCTTTCTTCAAAATTTTCTAAGGTTATAGTAACCTAGTTGAGCACTATACCATTCTATGAACCCTCTCTTGTGTCTTGGCTAGCTTTGAGCGCCTTCTCTCTTCTTTATCTTTTACCTTTCACTAAATCCCTAATGAATCTGGCTTAGGATGGCTAGCTAGTTGTATCATTTCTTAAGGTAAATTCATTCCCAATGCAAAAATAGTACTTTTTTGTTTTTATGGTAAAGTTTTTCTCAAACTTTACTACAAAGGGAACTACTATAAACACCTTAATTTTGCCCCCTAGAGTTTTAGAGTTTTTTTTTTTTAGAATAAGGAAAAATGAGTCCTAATTCAAAAATACAAAACAAAAATAAAAAAATAATATACAAAAAATTTGAAAATTTTAACAAAGCACAAAAAATAGAAAAATTTAGAAAAAAATACAAAAACTCATAAAAAAGAGAAGGGGAATTAGGATTTATTTTATTATTTATCTTGAGTTGTTTTAGGGGTGGTTATTTTGATAAATTTTTTAAACATAATTAGAGGGGTTTATAGTTTAAATACAATTTAGTTGTATAATATTTCAAGGAATGGGCCAACAGCTCATTTGGTAATGCATTTGGTCTTAGTAATGGAAAAGAGATGAGGTTTTGGGTTTCAATTCTTGTAATGTGTAATTGCCGTTTTGTTTTCTTTTTCCCCCCTGTCACGCCCTAAAGTGTAAGCCCTAAAACTAGCTATTCGAGGTTTCGATCGGTTGAAAGATCCGATCGAACCTAAATTATAAAGTAAAATTAGAAATATTAGTAAAATGATCCCGTAAGTTTGAATTTAAGAAAATAAGTAATAAAATAAAAGAATATAAAATTTCAAAATTTTAAGTATATAACTCGTTATTTGTCGAAAATGCATTCCGTTAATTAACGAATCGCTAGAGATAAATTATATGTATACCAAAAATCATAAAATGACCTAAATAATATTTAGGAATATTTATTTGTACTATATATGAATTGACGTGTATGTAGAAATACGCATAATTACTTAAAATACGCGAAATGTACTAAAATAATAAAAAATAATTAAATAAAATTCATAATTAATTAAGAAAAAATCAGGAAAAATATAGAAAAATAAGGATTGATCTAGAATTGGGTCGTAGTAGCTGGGAAAAATAAGAAAAAATTCAGCTAATTAAATTAGAGCAACACAAAAGCCAAAAATTAAGGAATTTGGACAATGTCTTGTCCAATTTAATGTACAGTAATTACTACAAAGCTCTATAAATACCCCAAATTTTTCAAAAGCTCATTTAGGTAGTTTGGAGAGTGAGAAAAATAGAGAGCTTCGAAAATTCAAGAGAAAAACCAAAGAAAAAAAAAAGAAAAGGAAAATTGTGTAGTTAGGGCCACAAAGGAGAACCTAGACCCGACAAGCAGCTGGGAGTTGACGGTCACCACCACCATACGGTGGTGGTAGCGCCCAAGTGCGCCGATACACCCATGACCACCGAAGGTGGCCGGAGCCACCCAAATCGTTGAGTTCGATTTTTAGCCTGATTTTGTATAATTTTGTAAAAATAGTAAATATTCTTAGAAAATTATGAATTTTGTTATTCTAAAATATTTTTGTATGTAGTTTTTAGGGAAAATATTATTTTGACAAAAATATGTCTCGTGATATATGTTCCTTAAGAAATCATGCAAAACCGAACATGTTTCGGTTTAGAAATAAATGACCTTAGAAGTGTAGCTTTGAACCCAAAATTTTTGTGTAGATTACTTAGATGATATAGAACATTACTATGAAGCCTGCTTTCAAAAATTAATTGTTGAATATTTTAGATAATTTTTAGGCCCTAAAATGAGCCATAAAATGGGTAATTTAGGGTTAATTAAGTAATTAAATGGTTAATTATTGATTTAGTGAATAATTATATGTTTTAGGATGTTGAAATCTGATGAAGTATGGTACTTGTAGCATCTAGGGTGTTAGATGTAATTATTAGATTAATTATGTAGTAAATGAGTAATATGGAAAAATAATATATTTTAAGTTAATTTTG
Source organism: Lumnitzera racemosa (assembly GCA_024138005.1). NCBI lineage: Eukaryota > Viridiplantae > Streptophyta > Magnoliopsida > Myrtales > Combretaceae > Lumnitzera > Lumnitzera racemosa. The sequence continues at coordinate 66,352,109 of JAMXBC010000011.1, forward strand.
TAAATTAGGGTAATTAGGTGTAAAATCTGATTTAGGATGAATTTAGATATTTTAAAATGATAATTAATATTGAGAGATAGTAATTAGAGTGATAAAAATATTAGATGTGTATTATGTACATAATAATGTGTATTATGTACATAATAAGTAATATACATAATACACAATACACAATTATTGGAAATGTAATAAATAGAAAATATTAGGATAAAAATTGATATTATATAAATAATAGGGATATATAATAAAACTGATAGAAAACTTAAATTTATGTAATTATATGAAAGATGTAAAAATTTTTCACATCAGGAGTAAATTCGGTACACTAATAAAGATTTAAGTGTACCGGGTAGAATAAAATACTAATTAGAGGTATGATGGTATTTAGGAGATCGGGAAGTAGTGTGATTAATTTCATATTATGAGGTAAAACAAATTTCTAGGGTTCGAGTATAAAATAATACTTAGAAATCGAACTAGAACCTAATTTAGAAATCGATGCGAAAATCGAACCCGAACCTAACCCCAAACCTAGAATAATTGTAAAAGACTTAAAACCTAGATAATTAGGCTTATTAAACCCTAAACAACACATAATAATAAACGTTATAGGATAAAATGAACCTGTAATCGTTATATGAAAAACTAAAACCACGTCTGTGTTATAAGGATGATCGGCGATGGCCTGAGTAAGTCAGACCTCGAGTGAGTGAGCGAGGAGTCGAGGTAAGTTGGGATTAATACGTTGCTGTATTTTGGAGGCTTGAGATTATGCTTGGTTATGCTTGTTAGATAGATAATTGTGTGCATGTGCTTGATTATGAGTGATGTTATGATTCTGTTTGTTGTTCTGGCTTGTATTGTATGATTTGTGTGAAATGATTGATCGCCTTAAATTGGACCTAATCAAATATACGACCTATAATTATAATCGGATCTACATGACAACCTATTAAGGGAACTTAGAACTCTCTGACCAAATACCGACCCCTTCGAAAGGGATAGCGTAGGATTGCAAAATAGTCCCTTCTTCATCCTTAGTCGAACTAAGTGACAGGAGAGGAGGTCGCGGCGAGGGTAAAGTCAATGGTTCAAAGGTAGTCGTAGGAGGATTCATGTCTCCAAAGCACAAGCCTGAGTTTGTTCGTGAACTGTTGCATTAATGGCAACTCCCCAACCCGGATTAGAGCGGACGCAATTTCTCTAATCTCACGACGGACCCGACAATGTCGTACGATGGCATTTGCTTGAACATGCATTATACTTAATAAATTGATTGAAAACCTTGTTGTGTTTATGGTATAATTTTAAGTCATCCATCCTAACTTACTAAGCTGTGGTTGCTCACATCCCTATAGACGTCGTGTAGGTGCTGGCTAAGAAGCGGTAAATAACTACTCTAAAACTAGCAACTGGTGGATCTTGGGGAATGAGGAAAAACATTGAAGAATAAACACATATTTTTAAGGTCTAAGTTTTTATTTTAGAATTATTTTTCATTTATGAATAATGTAATAACTAGGACATATATTACGGAGAAATATTGTAAACTTTAATTGCAATAACTGAATTATAGTGTATATATATATTTCCTCACTTTCTTAGATAAATGATTTATTTAAATTAAAAACCGTTTACTTTAAAGCGGGGTTGTTACGACTCTGCCGCTTTGGGGCATGACACAAACTAGCAGAGTCGTAACAGCCCTGCCATACAAACTATTTTAAGATAGAAGTTAGCCTTACAACCACTATCCTAGACTTGATCTACATAAGACATCTATGACTAACCCGCTTTTAAGTAAACAGTTCGTAATTTAAATAAATCATTTACTTAAGAAAGTAAGAAAATATATATATACACTAGAATTCAGTTATTATAATTAACGTTTACAACGTTTTACTGTAATCCATTTCCTAGTTGATACATTATTTGGAAAAGAAAAATTCTAAGATAAGAGCTTAAGCCTTAAAAATATATGTTTGTTCTTCAAATGTTTTTTCTCACTCCTTAGGATCCAGCAATTGTTAGCTTCAGAGTAGTTGTAAGCCGCTTCTTAGCTAGTACCTACAATGATGTCTATAAGGATGTAAGTAACTATAGCTAAATAAGTTAGGATGGAGGACTTAAAACTATACCACTAACACAAATAAGGTTATCAACCAAATTATTAGGTGTAATTCATGTTCAAGTAAATGCTATCGCACGACGTTATCTAACCCGTCGTAAGATTAAAGAAATTGCATCCGCTCTAATCCAGGTTGAGGAGTTGCCATTAATGCAATCACTCACGACCAAACCTAGGCTTGTGCAATGGAGACATCGCTCTTTCCTCGATTGCCTTCGAACCATTGACTTTAACCTTACCGCAACCTCCTCACCTGTCACTTAGTTTAACTAAGGATGAAGAAGGGATCTACTATGCTATCCAATTCGAAGGAGTCTGTATTTGGCCGGAGAATCCTAGGTTTCCCCTAATGGGTTGTTATGTAAGTCCGGTTTATGTTTACAAGTCATATATTTGATTAGGTTCACTTTAGGGTGATCAATCATTTCATACCAATCATACAATACAAGCTAGGCAGCAAATCAAAACATATCATTAGCTCATAATAAGCACAATCAAATACAATTTAAAGCCTCTAAAATATAACTGTATTAATTGTAACTTATCTGGACTCTTTACTCACTCACTCACTAAAGGTCTTACTCGCTCAAGCCATCACCGATCATCCCTATAACACAAACGTGGTTTCAGTTTTTCATATAACTATTATAGGTTGATTTTATCCTATAATACTTATTGTTATCTTTTGTTTAGGGTTTAATATACTTAATTATCTAGGTCTTAAATCTTTTACAATTCTTTTTGAATCGTGTTAAGTTCTATTTCAATTTTCGCATCGATTTCTAAATTAGGTTTTTAACTCAGTTTTTTATTAGAGATTTACAGGTACACCCTAAGAAATCATTCCGACCCATAATGTGAAATTAATCACATTATTTTCGAATATCCTAAATATCGTTTTTAGTCTCTAACTAGTATTCTAGTCCATATAGTACACCCGAATCCTAATTTAATTATCAAATTTATCCCCGTTATGAGAAAATTTTACATTTTTCATATAATTACCCTAATTTAAGTTTTCCATTAGATTTATTATATATTCTTACTATTCATATAATATCAATTTTTATTTTAATATCTTCTATTTATTATATTTTAATAATTGTTTATTATGTACATATTATACATCTAATATTTCTGTTACTCTAATTACCATCCCTCAATATCAATTGACATTTCAAAATGTCTAAATTCATCCCAAATTAGATTTGAACCTAATTACCCTAAATTATCAAATTAACTTAAAATGTATTATTTTTCCCTCTTACTTATTTACTATATAATTACCTTAATAATTACATCTAACATCTTAAATGCTACAAGTATCATACTTCATCAGATTTCAACATCATAAAACATATAATTGTACATCAAATTAGTAATTACCCATTTAACTACTTAATTAATCCTAAATTACCCATTTTATACATCGTTTTAAGACTTAAAAATTATCTAAAATTTTTGAAAAAGTGTTTTGTAGCACTATTTTATATCACCTAAGTAGTCTACACAAAAATTTTGGGTTCAAAACTACAATCCTAAGGTCATTTATTTCTAAACCGAAACATACTCGTTTTTGTATGATTTCTTAAGGATCATATATCACGGGACATATTCTGGTTGGGTAGCGTAGCTGACGTGGTGCTATGTGATATTACATTAGTAGACTTTTTCCATCCCTTTCCTTCGGTTTCTTACACTTTCTCATGTGATATCAAGCTTGTACAACTCACTTTGCCTTCATTTTTTTATTTAATTTTCTTTGTGATTTCTCTAAATTAATGGTGAAATTACAAAGTTTACATGGAATACTACAAATTGGTAATAAGAAATGCGTCTAGATTCATTTTTTTGAGGATTAAAGAAAATTAGAAAATGTTCAAAAAAGCATAAATTTTGCTCTACTCAAATTCTTATCATTTAATGAGAATCAAAGCTTCTAATTGAAGCCAATATCTCTAATTCTAAGGAATCGCGATTTGACCTTTTAAATGCAGTTTTAAACATAATGAAAGAAAACAAAAGTTAGATACGCCCTTCCATCCTAATCAGTTTCTACATACCAAACACAACACAAGTTTATTTACTTGAGATGTTTGAGTTCTCCAAAGGAGTGCTTAGATGCCTCTACTATCCGTTTGTTATATGTTTATTTTCGTTTCTATGATTATAATATATACATATATATATATATAGACACATATGCATACATACATATATTATATTTCAATGCATTTTTTCTAATATTTTGCGATAAAATCTTACTTGTTTTAGTTGGTATTATTGCATGCATAACTTAGTACATCTATTGGATATAAAAAATCCTTTTAAAACAAAATATCCTTTAGAAATAAAAGTTAAAAGCTTGAGAAAAGATTTTAAAAATAGAATTTTTTTTCAAAAAGAAATGTAAGAACTTAAACCCAAATAGTTTTAAAAATTCAAAAAAAAAAAAGGAGGAGCAATTATGAATAATGATAACTTGATCCCGAATAGAAGCTGCATAGACATATTAGGGGTAACTATGAAAAAATTTAATTTTTTTTTTCTCTCTTTTAAGGAAAGAACTTACTTTAAAAAAATTAAAAATTAGTTGTATTTTAGAGGAATAAAATTTATGTATTTTTAAGAGATCTTCTCTTAAATTTTCTTTGCTACAAATAGTTTAGTTATTCAAATTTAAGGAAATAAATCAAACCTTTTAATTAGAAACCTTATTTAGTAGCTGTATAGCCTTAAATGCAATGTCCTTCAATCTCGATTCTTTTTTTTTTTGTAAGTTTTTTTTTAAAGACTAGTGCTTGGTTAAAAATTGTTCCTCCCATGCGGATTTTAACTAAAAATTTGGCCATATTATCCCATGTCAACCTTTTAAAGAGAATACTTAAAAATGTTTTACTTAATTTTATTAGCTTTATATATTAAATGAATAAGTTTAATAAGGATGAGTAAGTATAGAATAAGCAGGATATGAGTACAATCTCATACCCTACCTTATAAGTATAAATTCCTAAACTTTACTACTTATACCTTACTCTGTGGCATTCTATAACTACTATATACCCTATACCTTGTAAATTGTACAAGGTACATGATACTCTATAGAACCTATAAATATTTTATTCTCATAAATTTCGATACGTCCGGTTTCTACTTATTTTCTTTTCCTTCTGTAATACCTTAAGCAAAAAATAGTAAATAGCCAAGTTAACAAATACTAATAGGCCTATTTCAACTATTTGGCTCAAAAGTTTCAATTTTATGTTAATAAGATATTTACAACTATAGTCTTATAAATTAGTACTATAATCTTCTACAATTCATATAGAACACTTAACTATGAGATCTCATAATCTCTTCCCCTTAGACACGAGACGTTTTTGTCATGAGACCTTACAACTAGGCTCAGATCTTTCCTTCTTTTTAGGTGTACTGTTCGGGTTACCTACTACCTATAGGTCATTCTAGAAGTATATAAGGAGTTACACTCTAGTAACACTTCTTATCTTCTTCGAACCTCTCCTCTAAACTGAAACCAGACCTAAAACATTCATCTACTAGTAGGGGGGCCACTCTAATATTATTTGTAACGCCCTAGGACAAAAGTAATGAATAACCAAGCTAACAAATATTAATAGGTTTATTTTAATTACTTGGCCCAAAAGTTTTAAGTTTGTATTAATAAGGTATTTACAACTGTAACTTTATAAACTAGTATCATAATTTCCTACAATTCATGTTAAATACTTAACCATGGGGTCTCATGCCTTCCAATTTTGTTTATTTATTTTTCTTTTTGATTGTTTTTTTCACCGTTTATTATTATACAAACATATCAATTTTAGTGAAATTTGGATATCAACTTTAAATATAAAATAAATAATTGTAAATTGGACTCGTTTAGGGGTTGACTTATTTTGGCAAAAAGAATATTCCTAGATTAAAAATTACAATATCTCAAATCATAGTTAATATCCATAACGATGCTCTATGCATCATAATTATTAAATCCTAATCTTTTAACCAAATTTTTTCAAACGATAAATCTTAATCTTGAATAAGAGAAAAAAGTACAAATATTAATCTTGAATAAATGTTGCCCTGAACAATGCTATATAAATTTATTACGAGATATTTTTCAAATCTAATATAAAGAAATTATTACATCAAAAGAAAATAAGTTAATAACATACTTTATTTAGATAGTTTTACGCAGACTATTTCTTTTTTAATTTTAATAGAGTTGGAAATAGCAAATAAGGAAAATAGAGTGGAAAGAAAATAAAATAAAGAAATCACTAAGGAGTAAGAGACTAATATGAGAACATCAGATTTAGTTTAAGAATTTTCAAAGGTTGTGTTTCGTTATTTTTTTTTTAAATCCATACAAATGAAATAGTATTATTTTTTATTTATTTATTATTATAATATAAGTATAAGGTACTCTATAATTTGTACTCTATATATTTCACAATACAGATTTTATGGTGAGTATATGATACTATGACCTTATATCCATATCCTACTGTATAAGTACAAGTTTTAGAAAATTATTACTTAAAATTTATCCTATAACCTTAAATACTCATCTTGAAACATACTCAATTGAATAAGATTTGGGTGGATAACTTCTACAATAAAGTTATTCACTTACCCCTAAGGTTTAATATGAAAATAAATTGACAAGAACATGAAAAATTTGAAGTCCATAGTTTTTATTGAACCATTTATGACAAGTTTACTTCACATTAACATGCTAAAATTAAATTGTTATCTTTTTCCTATAAACCTATCTATACCTTAAATAATTCAAGGAATTGCTATTATAGCGAAAGAAACAATTACACTTCCCACGTATGTTCATATATGAAGAATGTTACAAAATGCATGAAAATATACCATTTCAGGAAAATATTTTTTGGAGGAACCATGTTGCAACAATAAGACTTTTTCCTTAAACCAACAGATCTTACATTGTTCTTATTTATTATTTATACTATTGTAAATTCAACTAAATAAATTAATGATTAATATTATTTTTTATTCATTATATATTTACGATTTAGGATTTTAATCCTACTTTATTGCACTCCATAAAAAAACAAATTAAATATTTTTTTGGCAATGGAGTTCAATATATTTTGAAAAATTTTCCTTCCCAAAAAGAGACCACATGGGATTTGGTTTCCTTTTAATTTCGGAACCCAACCGGCCAACACTTCAGAGGAAAAATACTGGAGTGGACCCCAAGCCACCTTGCTTCATAACCAGAGTCTGCGTTTTCTGCATTTCCACTCTCTTTCTAGTTCCACTCTTTTCAAATCCCTAAATCTATCTGTCTCCCTTTTATAACTTGCGATGTCGGTACGTATTGTAGCTTCGAATCTCAATCATTCATACCTATTTCAAATGCGTTAAAGGATAATAATAATTTTTGTTAAATTTGATTTTTTGATGCCAGATCTTCGAGTACAATGGAAGTGCCCTAATCGCGATGGTAGGGAAGAACTGCTTCGCAATCGCTAGCGATCGGCGTCTCGGAGTTCAACTCCAGACAATCGCGACTGATTTCCAAAGGATTTACAAAATCCACGATAAGGTTTTCCTTGGACTTTCTGGACTTGCTACTGATGCTCAGACACTGTAAGGACAAGCCTTTTACTTTATTTTTCTTTTTACGGTCATCATTTTTGTTGGTTTTGAGTTTAATTAGGGTTTTGGTTTGGTCTTGTTTTTGAAGGTACCAGAGGCTTGTGTTTAGGCATAAGTTGTATCAGTTGCGTGAAGAGAGGGACATGAAGCCTGAGACCTTTGCAAGTCTTGTTTCGGCTCTCCTTTACGAGAAAAGGTTGGGTTTTTTAATAAAACTGGAATTTTGTGATTAAGGTGTTTGTTGGAATGCCCTAATGTTTTGCTCATAAATTTAAGGTAATTGGTGTATTTTTGCTGGAATGATTTTGTGTACTTCTTTCATAAGTTAATTTCGTGCTTGATTACGTCTTTGACCACAAATACGTTACTTGCGAAGGAAGTCAGGTTATAGTTCTAATTTACTTTCATTGCAAGGCCTTTGAATGTTATAGAAACCTTATAGGATTGATTTTGGGATGTGTGAGTTGAGGCCATTGCGTACTTTAAAGCTAATTAATATAAAGTCAGTAAGAGCGTAGTGGAATGCATTTATAATTGCTATTCTTGAAAAAATCATTATGTTCTGCTCCATACGAAAGCCCAACTTTTTTTTCTTCCCCCCTTCCTTTTAGGTTTTGGGGTGTGGTGGGGGTTAAGCATGCTTGGAAATATTTATTACTAATACATGGGCATCTGGGTCATTGCTTTGCTGACCCATGTGCATCTATTGGCACCTCTGAAGGTTCTTAATCAAATTTCAATTCTTAATTGTGTAGGTTTGGTCCATATTTCTGTCAACCTGTGATTGCTGGATTGGGAGATGAAGACAAGCCTTTCATTTGTACCATGGACTCAATTGGAGCCAAGTATGCTGCTTTTCTTTCCCAATTCATTGTTACTTAGCTTGGGTTTAATTGTTATACAGAGCATGAAGTATGAAAGAATGATATTGCTTTAATGCGATCCTTGCAACATTGCATATGCAGCTGTCTTTTTATAGTTTTGTTGTTGGTTGCAACTTTATTATATCTACTTTTGTTATGTTTTTAATCATCTTTGAAGGGTGGACTGTTGTGTAAACATGAAGCTGTCTATAGGAATGATGGTTGCTTGCTTCAAGTGTCTTTATTCCATGCTTTATTTGTTAGTTTTGTTATTTTTGCTTGTTTTGTAACGTGTTGCTTGGTCATGCCACATGCATCTGCATGGAATACCTCTTTTACCATATAAGAAGCTCTTGGATATGTCATTAGTTAGATAACTTAGGTTGTTTCTATATATATGCCTTCACCCTGGTGTACTCTCATGTTTCATATGCTTTGATCCCTGGTGTAGCTAAAGTTGAGTAGATTTTTCATGTGCAGTTTGATCTATAAATCATTAGTAGTTCTTATGGACATTGCAACCAATGTCTAAGATGTTATTTTGATTAGCAGTCAACCGTACCCTTGGGCCCTTGGGGCATTCATCAAAACAACTCGTAGACTTTTGTAAAAGGGAAAATTGCAGTAAGCATCTAAACTTAGAGTTGATGTACAGATTTAAATTTATCAATTTATTTTATCAAGGTTCAGCAAAATGTGCAATCAATTGTCAGCTCCATTTAGTCTCCATTGACTATGCTGATGTAGCAGTTACTGGTTTTGTATCAACTGAATATGAACAAACATTTTTATTAAGAAATTAAAATACAGTTGGATAGAAATAGTTAAAAATGAGTAAACAAGCAAGCGATAAATTGTGGTTAATTCCACTAGTTTATTTGCTGACACTCAAGCCTCAAGTTATTTTCTGTAAAGAGAAAGCTGGCTGGTCTCTCTTATGAAACATAAGCAAAGTGATTGACTCTATTGAGAATGGTAATTGCAATGGATGGATACTGATAAATTTGTAATGGATGATTTTCTTTCTGCAACTTCCTCTCTCCCAACCACATACATTAGGTGCATACAAACTTATGGAGACATCTATAGAACTGTATAACTTACGTGTGGATTAATCCACTGCATAGTAAATTGCGACACCCTGGTAATCTTGTATCTGTATTGCCTACTTGTGTGATTAACTATAACATAATCTTTGATAAGGAGGTTGAATATCCTACATGAAACTGAGTGCACCTCCTTGTTGCTAAATTTATGTTATCTCTTGGAAAAGAATGTGTCATGATGCTTTTCCTTGATGTTGACCTAATTAGTAGTTGGCAATGAACTAATTGGGCAAAAACACCAGTGAATATCACATATTATGTTGTTTGTTGATGAGAATGTAGTTTTGTTTTTCTATTGCTCCATAGCTGATGTGCAAGAGTACATTGAAGGTTTTTTATTGTTCGTTGAAGCTTCAGTTTTTGTTGTTTCATTTAGGTTTCGGTCAATTGCAGTGTGTAGTATTAGGTTTTTGAGAGGCTTCTGCATGACTTTATTCCAACACAAAATGAATTTGCATGATTTGTTTTTTTAACACATTGGAATTGTCATTTTGTGTCAGGAAGCAGTTGCATGCATATGCAGATTTCCTCATGTTTGGTCTTGGTCATATCTTTTCAATTAGATGATGAATTTCAAATGACTTGCTGATTCCATTGACAATGTGGTTGGTGCAGGGAACTAGCAAAAGATTTTGTTGTTGCTGGTACTGCATCAGAGTCCCTTTATGGTGCCTGTGAGGCAATGTTCAAGCCTGACATGGTTTGTTGCTCAGAACGTTTATTTTGAAAGTTGATTGAAATTGACATTTAGCATATCATAAAATTGATTATGAAATATCCACTTGCAGTCAAGGAGGGTGGTTTCATGCACTAGAGCATCTCTCAGTGGGATAGAAGTAGTCTTGTATTTTTGTTTGGTGAAATTTTAGCATCAGAAAATAAATAATACAATGAGCACCTGATTTATTCAGTCCCTAGCTTATCAAGCCAACAGTTCCTGCGGAGGGAATTTAACTATCATCTTTGGTTTATGTCCTGATTGTGTGGCTGATTAACTTAATTTTATGTTCTATGACATGATAACCATCAGTTCTAATTTTCTGTCTCTTATTTAGGAACCGGAGGAATTATTTGAGACTGTTGCTCAAGCTCTGTTATCATCAGTAGATCGTGACTGTTTGAGTGGTTGGGGTGGCCATGTATATGTTGTGTAAGCCCTGCTTTTTTGAACTTTTACTAATTAAATATTTGATTTGGAAGTTATATTTGGAGCATATATTGCATGGGAGTCATAATGGAAGAATTTTAGTCCCCTCTTATGGGCTAACTATTGAAAAAAAAATGTGGCATATGTTTGTGGTAAAAGAAGTTAAGTTGTTCTAAATTAATATATAATGAAGAGAGTAGCCTTGCTTGCATTGCTCAAGATAATAAGAATACACTGGACTTTCTTAATTGGAAAAGTACTGGGGACCTTACGGGTGATGTGATGAATTCGACTGCCTGGTAATGCTTAATGTGGTGGCTTCGCTGTGGCATCATGTGGATCTATTGGTTTGCTACTTAGTATTGTCTATTTTTCTTTTGGTGGATGTTTAACATGTCTGAAGAACTGTGGAATGAATCTCTGTATTTGGACCTGCAATTCAACTGTGTTCATCTAAACTGCTTAGGAATATATAATCTGAGTGATAGAAGAGAACAAATGTATTCTGCTCTTCTGTTCCTTCTGGGGGAAAAATGATATTTGCTGTATTTAGATGGCAGATGGTAATGCTATGCTGCAGCTTCTCTGCAGATTGATAACATCTCACATGCATTTTGCCTTTGGCTTACAAACAAAACAGTTATTTCTGTATCATTTTTGTCTATTATTATGTTGTTGGGTTTTTTTCCCCCTTTTTTTTTTTTTTAATATATTGGTGCATGCTTAGCCTCTTTAGGTGTCAACAGTTGTTTTACCGTCAATATCTTGAATATGCCATTTTTATGATATGCCGGTTGCTAAATGCCAAAGTAAGATCTGCTTTTTCCCTCTGGTCCTGCAGAACACCAACTGAAGTGAGGGAACGAATTTTGAAGGGAAGAATGGATTAATCAATTTATTGGGCTGGAAGCTGGTTTTGGTAGGTCTCATTTGCTCCAAACCCCCCCGGACTGGATGCTGTTGCTTCTGCACACTTTCTCTTTAAATGGGAGAACATTATCGTTCTTGTGTAAACTTCTGCTCGACGTGATCTGTCATAATTTAGATTGATCAAGTGGAGTTTATATATCAAATTTAGCCTTTGCTGGAAACTAAAAGTTGGTGAATGTTTTTTACTACGGTTGTTTGCTGTTAATTATTTGACGTGAAAGCTGAAAAGATGAAATTGCACGGTAATCCTCCTCTAGGAAAAGGTTTGTCGAGATAAAGCTTTATTGGTGTAACGTTTACGATATAGAAGTTAGTGAATTTCTGCCTGCATTAGGTAACATGGGATGATAGAAGTTGCACTTGCACCCACCCGCACTTCTTAAGGCTGAGACAAGCAGGATACAATATCCTTTAATGTCTCCTTAGCAACTAATTTTGTGATACTACCTCACGGTGCAAAAGTTTACTTCAGGGTTACGACCAAAAACTGATAGAAATACTTGGCTTACTATCAGCTTTATATGAATCTCTGCTGAATGAAAAATTCTATTTCCATGCTCGGTTTATTTGGAGATGTATGTTCCACAATTTATCTGGATGTCACACAGTAGTTGGTTGGGGCTGTGTTCCTATTCGGTGAGCTTAAACGAAAATGAGATATTATATTTACTATTTTGTGTTTTTGTTTTTATTGTTGTTTCAATTGTTTTAATGTTTAGTTTAAGTTTTCACTTCTACATCTTTCTTGTAAAGATCTATCAAGCTTTTATTTAATTTAGTTACATTTTATTGATAAAATTAAAGCAATTTTGGTATTATGGTAATATTTAATGCTAATGTTATATAAACTTTGTCGGAATTAAGTATATAAATAAATTACCAACGTTGCTATATATTAATTTTAGGTAAATTTTCATTCTATTATATACTAATCTGAATTAAGCTAGCAGTCTAGAGCGTGATGATACTAAACTTATGTAATTTTGATGTTATATTAATATTATTTACGTTGAGACCGCACAGAATTAGGTGTTAGGTCATAATTGATGTCGCCCTAGAAAAGATGAATGATGATATAATTGTCTAATATTCCGTTCTTTTTTTTTTTTTTCCTTCTTTCGTTTAATTCTCTCTCAATGAATTGGGTGTTTGGTTGATGTGTTGTTGCCTCCAATCGCTTATTATTGTGTTCGAAGAATATTCACTCTTGTCCCTAATTTTAGTTATATTTCTAATCTATAAATGGACAAAATGCAATCATGACCCTATCTGGAGGAACTCAAACGCATTTAATGTTTTGATAAATTTTTTTTTGAGAAAATTTAAGAAAATTACCTATGTTTTCGACTTGTACATATAAGTGATATGTGTTCTTTCTCTTTGATAAATATATGATGTGTTTTCTATCTATCTATTAATTTTATTTAGGAAAGTATATCAATTTTAGAACTGTCAAAAAAAAAAATTTAGTAAAATAATATTATTAAATATATTTTAATAATAAATTTAAAAAGAAAAAAGTAAGGGATATGTGTTTTTTCTTTTTGATAAATATATGATATATGTTTAGTAACTATCTATTAATTTAATCAAGACCATGTATAAAGTTTTAAACTGCCAAAAACAATGAATTTTAATAAAGTAAATATTATTTAGTATATTTTAATAATATAATAAAAAAAAGCAATAGAAATTGAAAAAGGAAGAAAAAAACCCATTATTGGAACTGGTATCCTTGCCAAAGGGTCGCAGACAACCACGAGATTTCGTGAGTCTTATAACCTTCTTATGATGGTAGATGGATTCTGAATACAGTAAAAATGAAAGGAAAAAGAAATTTCGTTTATAAAGCCTAATGAGATATAACCAAGTTACAGGTTTTGCTCCTTTATGCTTTTTATTTTTTAAAAATTTCATAATAATGGGTGGCCATGGAAAAGACTTACTAGAACTCTTGGCCATTTATGGCCCTTCGTCAACTACCTCAAGATGTGGGAATGGCCAATTACCAACTCTGGGGGTTGTGAGATCGACCTCTCGATTTTGGCTGGCCACCCTAGTGTAAGGGCAATCAGATTTAATGACTGGTTTTTTTTTTTTTTTCTTTTCCTTTTTTAAATTCTCTATTGATTTTTTTTCTATTTTTCAATATTTTTGAATACTTTTATTATATTATTTCCAATATATTTGATAATATTATTTATTGGATTAATTATTTTGGATTAGTTATAAATACATGTCATGAGTTATTAAAAAGGAAAATACAAGTCCTTATTTGTAAATAAGCTAAAACAAAGGTCATATTTTTATAATTTTCAAATATTCTTTGTTTATAAGAGCATGTAATTAGAGAAAATATTTATTCGGAAGCCTTGTCCGGGACGTTAACTAATGCCATGATTTGGAAGTTGTTGATAGTTCGTGTTGGAATAGCTCGAATTAAAATTAAAATGAAATAAGAAAATAGATGCTAATAATGGTATATTCCCTCCAAAATAAGCAGCGTAAATGGCTAATGCAATGTATGTATCGTTCTATAAACCCATGCCGATTCAAGGCCCAGCCCGCATTGACCATTTCAACGCGTTTCCTTTACATTTCTGGACGGAGCCGTCTTTTCCTTCCTCCTCCTCCTCCTCCTCCTCCTCCTCCTTCTTCTTCTACATCCGTGATGTTTACTCCTACACAACTCACTTTTCGGCTCCAATCCACTGGAAGTTAGATCTTGTCTGCACGTATGTACTATCTGCTCTCTCCCTAGACCCTAGTAAACAGGAAATTTTAAAAAATATCATCAAATAGGAAAGTAATTTATTTAATTTGTAAAATGGTTATCCCAAAACATTCTTGTAGTGACATGTTAACCAGAGTTTCCCAACTAATCAAATCATTAACGTTATCGACAGCTGGGAGTTGTTTTTTTCCCTTTGCTTGGGATAACAGCTGCCTTAATCTTGACGTAAGTTTTAATATTTTTTGAATTCATAGTTAGCTAGACGAAAGAAATAAGAAAGTCAGTAGTTTTGAACAAAAAGGAATATGGAATGTCGTAATAAACAGGAGAAAGGTTTCCATGTTACTTGAGATGAATGAAGTTGATGATGAGTTGTCTTCTTTTTAAAGAAACTTGCTAATCCATTCCCGTTTCCAATTCCAAAACCCTTTACCTTCCACTTACATCCATATATCTTCCTCATAAGCAAGTCTGCCGTACCCGCTTCGAAAGAATTCGTTATTGCATTTGCAACAATGGAAGAGGATGATGCCAAGGGGGATCCAAGGATACCGACGCCTTCATCTCGGATTGATCAGGTCGATTCGGATATGGCTCTAGCAATGTCCTTGCAACAGCAGGAGAGGGAATCCACCATGCTCTCTACCACGGATAACCAACGCGAAGAGGAAGAACAAGAAGAAGGAGAAGGAGAAGGAGAAGTAGAAGGAGAAGAAGAAGAAGAAGAAGAAGAAGAAGAATTCAGTGATTATGCATCCGAGGACGATGAGTACGATGATGGCAACGGTGATCCTGACTATGAATACTATTCCAGTCAAGGAGTGGAACCGGAGTCGGGATTCCCGGAGGAAGAAGGTAGCAACACCGATATGGACATGGAAGAGGACGACATCGACCCGGATGACATGTCGTATGAAGAGCTGATGGAGCTAGGAGAGATCATTGGAGAAGAAAGGAGAGGGCTTACCTCGGATCAAATATCGAAATGCTTGACTCCTGTAAACTGTCAATCGGCAGCTAAAACGAGTATAGATCGATGTGTTATATGTCAAGTAGAGTATGAAGAAGGGGAAAAGATGGTGACCCTTCTACCTTGTGAACATCCTTACCATTCAGATTGTATCAGCCAGTGGCTTCAACTCAAGAGGACATGCCCCATTTGCACCACCGAGGTTTCACCTCCCAAGGTTTCTAGGATTATGCAATAGTGTTTCCTTTCATTCATCTTTTCATTGTGTTTTTTTCTTTCACTCCTTGATTTGTAAATAAAAAAGCACAAGATTACCTGAGTGTATATATATATATATATCTGTGTGTCCGTATAGATTAATAGCATGAACTAAAAGATGTGATGAATGATTTAACTTTAGATGTTTATGTGATTATGTTGCTTTTTGACATGGGATGGAGTCGATTTCGATTAACTTTGTCAACCTCATGCAGTGGTTCAAAAATTTTGAGCTGTCCCCTCAAGCCCAAAACATCCTTCAATTAAAATACACGATCAAGTTAATATTAGGACTCGTTGAATTGACTTAATTAAGCAACTTTGTATCGATGACTTGAATAGAATGGAAAAATCTAACCTATCGAGACCAAAGCAATCCAAAAGTATCATTGCTTCCTATAAATACCCACTAGTTCCTCTTATAATGAATCTCGTTCCAGCATTTAGCCTGAAAATTGTTACCTCTCCATCATCTGTCACTACAACACTGAGTGCTTGTCAAGATTACCCTTCATCCTCTCTTAATCTCTTACCTTCTCTTCTCTTAGGTCCATTCTTCTTCTTCTTCTTCTTTTATTTTTTTATTTATATCTATTTGTATTCGATTTTTAACTGTTTAAAATTTAGTATTTGAAAAATTATTTTATCTGTTTTTATTTTATAACTATGATGAATGTGATAATTAGAATATCGAAATTATGAAATAAAATTTCATCTACTTTTAAGATGAAAGATTTGAAAAAAATATATTTTATATATTAAAGATGATTATTTTAATTGAATAATTAATTTTAGAAAATGAGTATATATGAATTATATTTCTATTTTTTTAGTATCTTCCACTTGTTAAACACAAGGTTTTAAATAGAGAAAAAAAAAAAGAAGAAGACAAAAAGATGAATTAAAATCGGCATTAATTTTGAGAATCTTTCAAATTATAATACTCATCCCTATCATGTGAAGTGCAAGTCATATATGTTGCACCTACTTAAAGGCATATCAATGAACCACACCACCGTATTGTTTTAGCAACTTTAGTTGGAGGAGTTGAGCTATTTATAGAACAACCGGTACCTGCACCGAGTACGAAAATTTTTATTTTTCCTAAATTTTAACTTATATTGTACTTTTTTCACATAATATAAATTATTTGGAAGAAAATAAAAAAAATTCTACTTTAAAAACACTTATTGGAAAATCTTGAAGTTCCCACTGATTGGAGCACGAAGGAAAAACCAAAATGTTAGAATCGATAGGTAGATTAGTCCTAGCCAAGGTACCAGTCTATTATAAAAAGGAAAAAAAAAAAAAGAAACTAAGAATTACAAGTTAGGGCATATAAGATACGAGTTTTTTTTTTTTTTTTTTTTTAACTATGGCCTATTTATTTTCCTAAAATATTGGCCAAAAAAAAAAGAAAATTTCTTATTTATAAAAGAAAGTTAAGAAAAAAAGAGAAAAATGTTTTCTTTTTAGAATTTTTAAGGTCGCACCATGTTGGGATGCCTACATATTCATACGAGGGACTTAGCCGCCACGATTGCGTTTTCAAAAATCTCTATTTTTAAAATTTTATAAAATTTTTTATGACTTCTCGATTTTTACTTTTTTTTTTCTTTTTAATCCTTTATCGATAGAGATCGAAAACAACCTTAATTGAAGGAAAAAACTCATTAATTGAAAAAGAAAAGCCTTAATGTCTACTTAGTGTTAAATATTCTGAGGAGTTAAAACAAATAATAATAGAACTCAAATTTCTACGGAACTCAAGACTAAACCGGAAGAGAACAAATCCCATCCTTTTTAAAATTTTTTTCGACAAGAACTTGATTTTTCATGAAATCCGCAGCCCCTAAGCATCCAAGAAACCTTTGAAATCTAACATAAACCTAATATCTAATTCTTACCTTAAGGTCTAGAAGGATGTATTATTTTTTCCTTTTTTTTTCTTTACTTTTGATTAGTAGTAAAACATAATTAAGGAAAACACAACTTCCGAAAACTACATCAATTAATGTTTTCTTTTGTCCATTTTTTTTAAAGAATATATTAGTTATTAATTAACAAAAGATAAAAAGTAATTTTGTTTTTGAGTTGGGCTGACTTGAGAACAAGGTAATCTTTTTCAGCCCAAGTAGGTCGGCCTGCCACAATGGACTGGATTGCTTAAGTAGGACAAGTATAAGGCTTACACCAAGTACGGACGCCCAACAGGTCATTGTTCTCCTCAATATTCATTGGATGAAAAATTGATAGCAGACTGTCGACCACTATAAAGCAATAAGTTGCATCCTAATGATTCAAATCGAGCTATCATTTTGATGATTATAGAGTAAATTACAGAGTAAAAAAGCTTTAAATTCCAAAACCTATTCTACGTCATATAATCCAAACCCTAGAACCCTCTTTTATCTTTTTCACAATGCTTTTTTCCTGTATAAATACACACACAAAAAAAAAAAAAAAAAACATTGGCCATCTCTCACGTTGCATATGTACAAATCACATCGAAAAGACAGCACGATGGGTCGCTCAAGTCATGAAAGTACTGTGAGTCAGCCTGGCATGGCCATAAAACAATCTGCTTTGGATCTTTTGCTCTATTTGCTTTAATCCATTGCACTATAATAGCTGTATATACTAAGATCAAACAATAAATATGTAAGTCTAAGATTTAACTTAGTCCTTAAGAATATGTTTAGTTGGTAGAATGAATAAGTAGAAATAAAATTACAATTCCTAATGATTATATACATAAAGAAATTTCAAATATTATTTTATTTGTTATTTTTAAAAATATAGCTTAAAATACCCATATGCTTCTATCCATGTCTACAACTTCATTATTGGGTAGGATTATTGGGTAGGATGTAGTGAGTAGAGTATAATAATTGTCCAATAAGATGTAGAAATAGCTATTCTTTTTTATATTAAGAAAGAATTCAATTCTTTATTTAATAGTAATAAAAATTATGCGAAATAGTGTTTTCTTTTTTAATAATAAACAAAAATAAGTGATAGCTTTGTAGGGAAAGAATAAGGGGCAATAGCATCGTGTACATCTTAACTTTAAACCTTTTTCTAATCATACACCTTAATTTTAAACTTGTCATCTTATATACCTAATTAAAACCTTGCTTATCTTAGTGTACACCTCTATTGTTTACTTATTACATCGTTAGTTCAATAAACATGATCAACCAATTATTGCACGACACATGTACTTCCTTTTCTTTTTTCTCTAAGTTAGCTTTTTATTTATTCATGTCAACTTCCATGTAGGAAAATGCATCTACATGTCATAAAAAAAAAAAAAAAACAAAGATTAAAACAAAATAGAAAGTAGAAATAGATCACTCAATGTCTCCTTCTCTTTCACATTAAATTGAAACCTATCCTTTCTTTCACATTCTTGAAAACCCAACGCCAAAATTTGAAACCTTAACCCTAATTGTTGAAAACCTATAAAATTTGAAACCCTTTCTCCCTTATGTATAGAGCAAACCCTAAACCTAAATGTCCTTAAAAAAGAAATCAACTAGTTGGAGAAATACAAACATCGAAACCTTAACTTTGTAAAGTGAAAAAAAGCAACTCTTTGAATCTTTGTTCTCAAATCGAAAAAATCGAAACCGTAAAAGACAAAGAGCGAAAAGAGATTATAAGGAGATTCTGAGGAAAAAGATATTAGCATTGCATTCGGTTGGCTTATTGAAGTCTTCTTGTATTTATAGTGGTTTGAGCGTAATATGCAAGTGGTTTCTGTTAATCACTTCCATTCTTTGTATTAACATGTGGCTATAGGGTAGATATTGAAGTAGTTTCTCTGTACTTATCACATTGAAGTTAATTGAGATATTAGAAAATTGTACGAAAGTATAGAAAACTAAGTTGCAACTTTTATGAATTTTTTTATCAACGCATGCTTATGAAGAAATATTGTTGTAGTATAGAAAATAGAGTTAGTAGAAATACTATTATTATGCAAAATTGTGTAGATGTAATATGTACTTTAAAGAGGATTTGGATTTGGATTTTGTTGCTTCAAGTTTCATGGCATGTGTCCTACAAAAACCATTTTCAAATTTATTTTACCAATTATATACTATATCTACTATTTTACAACTTTGTTAGTTTATAAACCATTTTCAATTCTATTGTACCAATTAGCACTCAATGTTTCAATGTGAATGGGAAAGGGATAATGAGTGATCTATTTCTTTTATCTATTTTCTAATTTGTCTTAATCTTTGCTTCTTCTCTTTTATTTTTGCTAATTTGGAAATGCTTTTTCCTACATGGAAGCTGATGGGAATAAATAACAAGCTGACTAGGAGAAAAAAGAAAAGAAAATACATATGTCATATAATAATTGGTTAATCATTGATATGAGGCAAGCGCACCTATCGGTTTTAATATAGCGGATGTGAGTCCGAGTCGATCCCTCAGAGATTTTGAGTACTAATATTAACCTTAACTTTATAATCTAAACAGAAAATTGTGATGAGTTGAATGAATTAAAAATACTGAAATTAACAACTAAACTACTTATGAGACTTAATTACGCAAATTAAGAAGCAATAAACTACGAACGACTTCAAGTATGCAATAATGTATTTAGGAATTATTTCCCCTAGTATTTAACATATAACCTTTTTAAAATATATTCAATTCAGTTTCTATAATTCTTGACCGGAGGGATTCACAATTAAAGCTAATACCGTATTAACCCCAATCCTAAATTATTTACCGGAATCTCTTCATTTAGTAATATAATTTAGAATTGCATTAATATATAATGAATTCCCACACAAACAATCAACTTTCCGGAAGAAACATGTATCGTATCTTTAAGTATACATGTAATTCTCTTCAATTATGCCTAGATCTAATTACACATGCAATTTCTCAATCAACATGCATAATATCATATATTGACACTATAGAATTATCAATCCACAATTAAACAACATAATTGAATCAAGAAAAATAGAAACTTTATTGAAATTATAATTCAATCCAAGGGTTACATGAAACCTTAGGTTCTATAATCCTAAATAATCTAATTCTAAACTATCATAACGAATCTAAAAATGAGTTCCATCAAAAACATAAAATAAAGCATGGAAAACCCCTCTTGATTTGATGAACAATCTCTCTAATCTTGAAATCGATGTTATTATCGCCTCTTTCTTGATTGATGTTCTCCTTAAGTCTCTTCTTGTCTCTTGTGTCTTTCTGTTTCTGTAATGTCTCTCTTGTCTTTTGAAACCCTAAGATATCCTTTTATATGTGTATTACAAAGATTTTGTTTTCGTCACCAGACACGGCCTGGGACACGGTCGTGTCCCCAAGTCGTGTAACTTTCTTACACAACTTCAAAACTTCATAACTTTTTCATTTGAATTTCGATTTGAGTGAAATTTGATTCATTTTCTTTGTTTTCGATCCTAGAACGCGTTCAAACCTAGAAATTAAAATTTTACTCAATTAAGTATCAATTTTTTTAAAGAAAACAAAAAATGTGCGGAAAATACTATAAAATCACCCTATGAAATATGTTTAAAATTAGAGTTATCAATCATGCTGATTGGATTAACAATGTAATAGGTAGACAACTAAGGTATATGTTGGGACAAGTAAAGTTTTAATAAAGTGCATAATAGAACAAGTTCAAAGTTGAGGTATATGACTAAAAAAAGGTGTAAAGTTAGGGTGTATGTAGTATCATTACCCCAAAGAATAACAATTCAATTTCACACTTTAGCCAACATAGTATTTTAAAGAAAGTTAGACAGTCTCTCCTATTATTCTTATAAACCATCTTTGTATGTCTGAATAAAAACTAATGCATAATGTGCTTATGATATATGTGCGTAAAAAATTGCTGATAAAAGCAATGTAAATAACCACCGCATATATTTTTACTGCCTTCTCATCTTGATGCATTACATTAAAACTAACTCAAGAGAGAGTTGACGCTATCTAAGATATTAGGTAGCTTTAGCTTAACAAGTATTTTACCAATATATTCTCTTTAAGCGATGCTCATGATTGGATTTGATTCGATCCAAGGGCCAAATTAAACCGTATTTAAAGTTGGTTGATTTAGACTTTTGGTGAGTTGCATTGTTTTAGATGCCGTTTAGTTGTATTCAGCTCGATTCTGTTTGATTAGCTCAAATCACCTTTAAAAAATCTAGTTATCTTTATCACATTTTATTGTATATAATATATACCTATTGTTGAACCAAATGTTTATTAATTGATTTTGATGAGAACAAAACAAAAGTGGATGATTAAACTAAATTTTATTTGACTATATTAAGTTAATTGAATAAGATCGATTAATTTGCTTAATAATTAAATATATCAATTGACTCTACAATATATTTAATAATTTGAGTGTTTGATCAAATGATCTTGAAAATGGATTGTGAAGTATATTTGTTTGTTGTGTGTTAAAGTCGATTTCAAATGATACTTGGCCTACCAGCATGACAGCATAAGAAAAAACCAGGTTGATGATGTAAAACCTTGGATAACAAAAAGAAAAGATCTTTGACCTTAAAGAGTTGACATGTTAGTACACTTGCTGGTGTTCATGCTGGCAGTACATTTGCTTACCGTCATAACCTAAACTTAGAAGATATGAGATGATTTCGTGTTTTAAATGTTTTAAGTGATGAAAGTTGAGTATAAGTAAATATAAGTTCAAATAGAAAATAGACCTTATGAGTTACTATAGATGGTTTATACGAAGGGAATATATTTACTTATAAATACAAGTATTTATAACATAACTAATATACTAATAATAAGAAATCAACATTTTCAGTATTCAACGAAACTCATAAACAATATTTATACTTAAATTGTACTACTTAGAAACATACAAGCTATATTATCCTAAAAAACATACATCCAGCATCTCAATCTTGGTTGTATAAATTAAGCAATAAAAAAGAATGTAGGTGATTTTTATTTCTTGGAGTCCATAAAAAGAAAGAATTTGGGCTTGTGTGCTATAGTAAAATCTTAATTCTCTAAAACAAATCATCAAATTACATAGAACTTACCATCCTATCTCAGCCCCACAATATAATTCAATTAACATAATAAATCAAAGATGAAGGCAACGTTTCAATCCACTTGCATGGAATCATTTGCAGGATATGATGTAATATTTGGAAAGGGACACGTGTTTTTCTCCATGCATAAATGTTGCCTCTCTTTTTCAAGCCCAGCAGCCTCTGTTTGTTCCACGATGTTCTAGTTTCGCTTTTTTTTTTTTTTTTTGGGTAAAACACTCCACATCTTCTAGTTACTTGTTTTGCTTGTTTCTCTTACTCGATGCCGCATTGCAATAGACAAGTACTTGAACCTCAATTTACTTGCGACTCGTGGGTGAGGTCGAGCATTCGAAAAATGTTGCACTCTTGAACACATAATTAAATTAGTCCCACAATCCATCTGTTTAAATTTTTATGATCTGCTCTCGTTGGGTTAAGTTCATGGAATAATATATATCCGTCCTCGATCCTGTATTGTGCATACCGTAAGTTTTATGTTCTAGTATTTCGACCTCCTATACTTTCTCAATATAGATAAGATACCTCATACCTAATATGTAAATATATGTAATAGATACAATTAACTTTTAATAAATATCATCCAAATCCAGCCAAATCAACCAGACTTATAAATTGTTATTCTAGTTTAACTCTTTATGATAAGATAATTATACTTGTGCAGTGTGCTGCATTTTTAATTTAAGTTAGTATTGTAGTTTAAGTTTGCTGAATTTTGTTGTTATATTCTGTGTGTGTGTGTGTGTTTTTTTTTTTTTTTTTAGAATTCTACTAGTTAAGTTTGCATTTATTGTTATTCATACTTGAAATGATTTTGGTCACAAATAATTATGAAATGCAAATTTTCTTTTAAAAAAAATAAAAGATCACACATTTATTAGGACTCTTTAAAATTTATAGTTTTGAAGATTCAAGTTATCAGGAAGATCACAGGATGATTCCATTCCAAATTATAGAGTTACAAAATAGTTGTTTCCACCTCACTCTCGCCATACCACTTACCTATTTTTTGGGATCTCTTGATACCTTATCTAATTTCAGCATCCAAATGTTTTTTTTTTTTTTCCTTTTTTTCTTTTTCTTGTTAGAAAAGTACTTGTCATGAAAAGTGATTTTAGTGAAAAATGTTTGACGTGAAGAGTGCTTGTGATGAAGAGTACTTGTTATGCAATTCTAATGCAAAGCGTAAGTACTTACTTCATGTATTTATTATTATCCTGGTTTGAATATTTATTTTTCATCTGACTTATATTGGATTTCTATGTAATGATGATTTTAGTTTATTTGTTTCTTTTTCTTGGAGCTTATTTTCAACCTATAAAGAGGCTTAAACTTGTGATAATTAGATCAACAATGAATATAACTTCAATATTGGAATACATAATTTAAGAGATCGTATATTCTCTTTAGTTCTTTTGAAGAACTTCTCTACCTTATTAACAGCTTAGTTTTTGCGTGCAATAATTATTTATTTGTATGTACAAGTCTTGGTTCTTTATAATCAATGAATGAATTAAAAGTCATCCACTCAATTATACCTTTAGTTCTTGGGTTGTCTAACTTCAGTTGAAATCTTTACACTTTTGGTTCTTGGTTTGCATTGCTCAAGGGGTTAAAGTGCTATTTTCAACTTAATATTCCAATCTCGATGTTGAGTGCTGAGATTCATTTTCAAGGTTTGCATCATTTTGATATTAGAGCTTTTCATGTGCTCAAAATCTTTTAACTAGAAATCATACACTAATTGATGAAACGAGCTACTCTTTTAGCAACGTATAGATAGGTATGGCTCACAATTTATGTGACAATCATGTTATGAACAATTCAACATGATGTACAGATATCAAATGACAGTGTTTATAGTAATTAGTGAAAGGATTGATAAGATGATGGGGGACCAAATTCCATAATCCAGAGGACTTAATTTTACCTAACAAGTTATTAAAATCTTGAAGTTTGATTGGGTTTGCATAACTTATATGGTTAGATGTCTCCTTTGGATGTCATCTTTGCATGGAGTCCATGATATATTATTATTATTGTTTTATTTTATTTATTCAGTTATTAGTTATTCATTTTGTTTTTTATTTATTAGTCATTAAGGGTTTTGTTTTAGGTTTATTATTTATTATGTGCTTATGTTTAGTTGTTATTTTTCTTCTATGCTCTTTGCGCTAACAAGGTTTTTAGACTTTATATTTTGCTGTAATAAACAAAGATTGACCATAGTTGATATTACTAAAACGCTAAAAATTTTCTTTTAACTCCATTCATGTTAATTCTCACATAAGATTGTGGCAAACAATTCATTTAATCTTTTTGTGCCTCATATCGGTTACACTAAACTTTTCAATTTTTCTTGGTGCATCCTTTTGCTTATTTGTCTTATAAACTCTAAAATCCTAAAACATAAGAACAGAAGATCTTAAATCTTTTATGATCATAAACAATGAAATGTGGATTAAAATATGGAATCCAATCGTATCATATTAGTATTAGAGCTTAAGATTGCCATAAAGAAATTTAACGATTTCTTGATATCATGGCCCTAGAGTTGGAGTGTTAACTGCAAGTAGGCAGGTGCAAGAGACATATGTAAGGCGTTGCATCAAGGCATTCAAGATGTAATGTTGTGGTTCCCATGTGGTGGCATGGTGTATGGTGTGTATGTATAATGGGTTGAGTGGTAAGGCTTACATAAGGTGCTTTGTTAGTTGATGTAAGGTCACTCATTATGTATATGCGCCTATGGTCAACTAGTCATGCTAATATATAAGTGGGTATACATAGCATGCGCATATTATTTATGCAGAGTGTGCCTAGTTGGTTAGGCTAGGGTGGATAAGAGGTGCTAGTAGCAATGTATTGTAGAAGGTGCGCGAAAGTAGGTATATATATGGGTGTACAAGTTGTGAGCGAGTGTATGCCTATGGATCATATATAGGGAGGGTGAGTTAGTAGTAGTTTATGGTGTGTACTCGTGGTATTATGCAAATGTGTATGTTAAGGCATGTATGGGCACTCAGTTGAATAGTATGGGGCACCTAACGTGCTCGTTGGTGGTGTATAAAGGTGCTTCTTGTAGGTACTTATGTGTTTGGTTAGAGTACTTAGGTGGCACGAGTGAATGGCTTGATTAGTGTGCTTTGAGTGTGACGTGGGCGCTCTTAAGTAGTTATTATGCATTAATGTGGTAGCATGTGCCTATATATTGGGTCTTAATGTGGTTATAAGTAAGCTTTTGTTAACTTATCTTACATCTTGAATTACTGAGTTACTTCTATTGATCATATCAAATGAGATAGAGTTAGGAGAGTTGTCCAACCTTATGGGCTGATAAAGGGCGAAGAAGAAGAATTGATGTGCTTAAACATCAGTAGATCAATCTATGAGAGAACTAATTGAATTGATAAGAACCTTTATGGAGCATCAAGATGAATTTTTTTTAGCCTTAGGAGCTTGCTTAGAGAATGCACTAAGGGGAGTTATGCATAGGAAAATTTCCTTAGCTCTTACGCATTTTCAATCTAAAATTCATTTACACTTATGTTCATCTAAAACATGTGGTTTTGACATAATTAGGCACGATTCTTTATTGTTTTTATGTAAATTACATATTTTTAATGGAGAATATTAAAAGAACCCTAAATCTAAAGGAAAAACTAACAGTAAAATTGTAATTAAAATTTCCATTCAATTAAATTTAAAAAATGCAATATGTTTAATTTACTAAAATTACTTACTTATATTTAATTGAATTATGACATTTCAATTATTACTATATAAGATATTTAATGGTGGAATTTAATTAAATTACTCTTTTAACCTTAGCATACCTCTTCATAAGTAAGGATAAGGAGGCAGTTTAGTATTTAATATAATGTTGAAGGGGAAAATTGGCTATAAGAGATACTAATGGAATTAATTGGAAAAGTTTAAAATTAAAATCACCTTCTCCATCCTCTTTCAAAGGCCACGTCACTCTTAGGCTTATTAAGAGTAATACTGATGAGAATCAAGTTACAGGGCCCCTAACCTACAGCCGAGCTCAAGGATTAGAGAGACTGGTACGATGAATCCTTATATTTCAACCAACTTCTACCGAGGCCGAGTACATCCTTATTGAGTTAACTCTAATGCCGTGTCGCATGACCACCTATTATTGTGTGGTATGCCGAGTTAACAATTACTCTTTGTTGCCAAGTTGACTAATTACTTGGCCTCTTCCTTGTCGAGAAACCAAGAAATAAAAACAGGACTGACTAGGCCATCCTTACTCGTTCAAGCCTATCCATCTGTACTTTCGTCCGCATCTACTAACAACCTCGTCAATGCAGCATTGCCACGTGTACTATATCATGTGTAGAATTTATAGCATCAGTAATTGTTTTCATTGTATATTCATTTTTATCCTTTGTATTATGTAACATTGCTTCTTTAGAAAATATCTTTTTTGTCTTTTCCCCTTTGGGTAAGTTGCCCTAATTTGCAGGTATAAATACCCCAGTACTTATAGTTGTAAGACATCAGATAATCTTCAATACACTCTTAAGTATCTTTTTCCGTACATAAATACAGTTGTTTACTCTCGGCATAACTCTTATCCTTTCCTTTAAGTAAGGTTAGGTGGCAAATAATCTCATTGGACCAATTCGTGCGTCACATCGAATTGTACCATAAGTTTTCAGAAGTTCCATTAGTGTGTCATATTCTTTGGAGGTGTTCGTGAGTTTTATTTACTATTTTTGTCCTTTGCTTTTCCTCTTTCATACTTTTCCCCATTGACTCTTTTCGAGCTTTCTGCAAACTCGGACCCATTTAGCGACCGGTCTTGTATGTTTTTAGTCACGGTTCGTATCATTTTGGTATCAGAGTAAAGGTTTATGTAAACTATAGTTATTGAGCTTATTTGATTGCGGTATTATTAGTTGTTCACTTTCTAAAGTGTTTGTTTAAATTTTGAATTTGTAAGGAAAAACGACAGACTCAAATATAAATGTTGATACCGGTGATGATAGTGGAGTTGTCCACCATGAGCGTCGGTCTCAGGGAACTCCTTAAAGCACTGACGAGAGACTCGATGGGATAGTTAACCTCCTGGTAGATTTGACCCGAGTTATTCATGTACTGTCTTGTTGACCCACTAAGGCTGCGCAAAACACTCTACAAGCTACTCAATTTGTTAGAGGTCAGAACCTAACTCAACCATTTAGAGGTGTAGGAGTTGGCAGACGAGTGAGGCGAAGGATAGACTTTAGAGAGTTAGATAAGGAGGAAGAAGAGTATTTTGAAGAGGAGCGTATACGAGTCCCCAAAGCATTCGACCATGTAAAGCTTTGCATTTCGATTTTCAATGGATCTGGAAATGTTGATGAGTACTTGGATTGGGACGAAAAGGTAGAGCGTATATTTGATTATTATTAATATAAAGATTACGAGAAAGTGAGGACTGCTGCCATTGAATTTTCTGGATATACTGCCATGTGGTGGAAGAATTTTTAGGCCATGAGAAGAAAAGAAGGGTACCGAGAGATTAATACTTGACCCGAGATGAAGAGGGTGCTCAAAAACAGATTCGTACCGAAAACATACCTCTAAGATACTTTCATATGGCTTTAAGAGCGGAGACAAGTAGGCCGAACAGTTGATGAATATGTTTAAGAATTCCAAATACTTATGATAAGATGTGAAGTGGAAGAACCACCTGCCTGAACAGCTTCAAGGTTTGTCACTTGGTTGAGATGAGACATTTGAGACATTGTGGAACTTCAACAATTTGACACAATGGATAAAGTTGTTTGGATTACTTAACGGGTAAAAAGGCAAAAAAGAAGCCGAGTAGCAATCAAAGCGCCGACTAGCCGACTAAGACAGGCAAGTAACCGAACATTACTGAATAGTGAGCCAAGAAGTAGGATAGATGTCAGAGTCGAGCAGAAAAGGCAACCGGAAGATGTAATGCTGACCCATACATATGAGAAAGGGCAAGGGTTTAGTAGGAAGACTAGCCAGATCAAATGCTTTAAGTGCTAGGGGTTTGAACATATGGTTGCTCAGTACCTGAATTGAAGAACAATGGTCATTAAAGAAGACACCCCGAAGTTAGACGTAAAGAGTATGGATGAGGAACCTGAGAAGGAGGAGGTTCCTGCCAAGAATGAGAATGCTAAGAAAGAGTTGATGGAGGAAGACGTATATATTGAGGACTTAGACCATCTACTCATGGTTGTCCGATGCACTATGAGCGTGGAACCCTCATGAGAGGAGGAGCAGGGAGAGAACTTATTTCATATCACCTGCAAGGTGAATGAACAGACGTGCGCCCTCATCGTAGATAGTAGGAGCTGTACCAATATACCATCAGTCAACCTCATCTCAAAACTGAGGTTACCGATGGTTGAGTATCCGAAGCCATATAAGTTGCAATGGTTAAGTGATAAGAGAGCATTACACGTTACTCAACAAATACTACTATCAATTATTATCAGCAATTACTCTGACCAGATTCTTTGTGACATACTCTCCATATACGCTCCCCATGTATGCTTCCCACATATTGCTAGGAAGGTCATAGCTGTTTGATAGGAGAGTCATCTACAATAGTTATAGGATTACCGACATGTTCGAGAAGGATGATCGGAAGATCACGTTGAATCCGATACTACCGAGAGAGGTTCATAAGTTACAGACGAAACTTGCTCACTAATTAAAGAAAGCTCTGGTGATGAGTAGAGCTGAACTCCAAGAGGCCATTAATACTAATGATCCAACCCTCCTGTTGGTTAGACGATTATTGGAAATGAAGAAGCGGAATGATTTACCCTAAGAGGTGAAGGAACTGTTGGATGAATATGCTGACTTATTCCCAGAACAGTTGTCGGCAGGGTTACCCTTGACCCAAGGTATAGAGCACTACATTAGCTTAGTACCCAGTGTTGTATTGCCGAATAAGACAGCTTATTGCATGAATCCTGAGCAGGCTTCTAAGCTTCAACGTTAAGTCAATAAGTTGCTGGAAAGATGATACATGAGAGAGAGTCTCAGCCCTTGTGTTGTATCTGCACTTCTAGTGCCAAAGAAGGATAGAACCTGTTAGATATGTGTTGATAGTCAAGCCGTGAACAAAATCACGATCAAATATAGGTATTCGATCCTAAGGCTAGAAGACATGTTGGATAAACTGAGTGAAGCCAAAATTTTTAGTAAGATTGATCTCAAATCTAGTTACTATCAAATCCGCATAAGGCCAGAAGACAAGTGGAAGACTGCGTTCAAGATTTGACATAGACTATACGAGTGGATAGTCATGCTCTTTGGCTTATCAAATGCCCCAAGTGCGTTTATGAGACTAATGAACCATGTGTTGAGACATCTCATTAAAAAGTGTGTCGTGGTGTACTTCAATGACATCTTGATTTACAGTACCGATGTATTAAGTTACTATGAATACATTAAAACAGTCCTGGATATCCTTCGTGTCGAGAGATTATTTGGCAATTTGAAGAAATGTTGCTTATGCTAGGAGGAGGTGGTATTCTTGGGCTAAGGAGGAAGTAGTATTCTTGGGCTATGTAGTCAATAGAGGAAGCTTGTAAGTCAATGATGAGAAGATTCAAGCAATTGTTGAATAGCTGACCCTTATTACTTGTGCCAACATGAGAAGTTTCTATGAACTGGCTTCGTTTTACCAAAGGTTCATCAGGAACTTTAGCACCCTCACCTCATCGCGCCATTAAATAAATTAATGAAGAAAAAACCGACTTCAAATGGGAAGAAAGGGAAGAGAGGAGTTTTGCTGAGATTAAGAAGAGATTGATCTCCGTACCTGATTTCGACAGAATTTTTGAGCTAGAGTGCGATGCGTCAGGTGTTAGAACAGGCGTTATCCTGATGCATGAAGGTCGACCAATTGCCTTCCATAGTGAGAAACTTCGAGGACCTTAGTTTAAATTACTCCGTATATAACAAAGAACTCTTAGCACTAATTTGAGCACTGCAAGTATGGTAACACTGTCTACTACCGAGAGAATTTGTCATATATACTGATCATGAGTCATTACGGTACCTCTGAAGTCAGACCAAGCTGTCTAAGCGGTAGGCAAGATAAGTTGAATTCCTTGAAGGATTCAATTTTGTGATTAAATATAAGCAAGGAAAGAGCAACGTAGTTGTAGATGCTTTATCGAGGAGGCATGCGCTCTTATCAGAACTACAGACCAGATTGTTTGGTTTTGCAAGTATTAAAGAACAGTATTTCGAGGATCCACACTTTGGACCAATAATTTCGAGATGTGTAGATGGGAGAATAATGGGCAAGTATTATGTGCAGGATGGCTATCTGTTACGAAGAGGAAAACTGTGCATGCCGATTTATTCCCCACAGGAATTATTAATTAGGGAAGCCTACAACGAAGGACTCTCCGAACATTTTGGAGAGAGAAGGACCTGTGAACTAGTGAATGGTTGAATCTTTTGGCTGAGAATGCGAAGAGATGTGCACCGAGTGGTCGAAAACTGTGTTATGTACAAAAAGGCCGATTGCCGAGCTGAAAAAGGAAGAAGATGCCCCTACCTGTTCAGACGAGGCCGTGGACTGAATTAAGCTTGGACTTTGTTCTTAGACTACCGAAAATTACTCGAGAAAAATAATCTGTAATTGTTGTTGTAGATCAGTTCAATAAGATGGCACACTTCATGCCTTGTACCTAAACTAACGACGCTTCTACTATTACTTTTCTTTTCTTACAGGAAATTGTGCGGATACACGGCGTGCCAAAAAGTGTAATCTCTAACAGAAACCCGAAGTTCTTAAGTCATTTTTAGAGAACCCTGTGGCAACAACTGGGAACCAAATTATTCTTCAGTACCTCCTATCACCCCCAAACTGATGGCTAAATAGAGATAGTTAATTGTATTTTAGGTTTATTGCTTCGAGCTGCAGTTGGTAAAAACTTGGTCGATTGGGATGTCTGCCTACCAGTGGTCGAGTTTTCTTACAACCAAACCATACATGACACCACTAAGCAGACCCCCTTCGAAGTAGTCTATGGATTCAATCGTAAGTTGCCCTTCAACCATGCTTCTTTACTCGCACCCGCTGAAGACGACCCTGACACCTCGGTTAAGGCACAATCCCTTTAGCACATATATGATAAGGTCACTCAGTACATCGACTAGGCTGTTAAAAGAATGCGTGAAAAGACTAAGGGTCGGTCGGCAAAACAATTTCAATCAGGAGACTTGGTATAGCTATACCTTAGCAAGGAACAGTTCCCGAACAAAAGGAGAAATAAATTATCTGTGAAAGTAAAAGAACCTTTTAGAATCCTCTAGAAAATCAGCGACAATACCTACAGGTTGGAATAGCCTGAAGACTATGGGATTTTTGATACTTTTAACATTGCCGACCTCAATCCATATCACCCTGATGGAGAATTGAGAGAATACCATCCGAATTTGATCTCAAATCCAAAACAACTAAGAGGGAATGATGGGAATCAAACTACGAGGTCCCTAACCTACAACCGAGTTTGAGGATTAAAGGAGCTAGCACAACGAATTCTTATATTCTAACCAACCCTTACCGAGGCCGAGTACATCCTTACCGAGTCAACTTTATTGCCATGCCGTATGACCACCCATTATTGTATGGTATGCCGAGTTAACGATTACTCTTTGTTGCCAAGTCAACCAATTACTCGACCTTTTCCTTACCGAGAAACTAAAAGATAAAGACATGACTGACTAGGCCATCCCTGCTTGTTCAAGCCCATCCATTTGTACTTTTGTCTGCATCTACTAACAGCCTTGCCAATGCAGTGTTTCCACATATACTGTATCATGTGTAGAATTTGTAGCACCAGTGATTGTTTTCCTTATATATTCATTTTTAGCCTTTGTACCATATAACATTGCTTCTTTAAGAAACGTCCTTTTTATCTTTTCCCCTTTGGGTAAGTTGCCCTAGTTTGTGGGTATAAATACCCTTGTATTTGTAGTTGTAAAATATTAGATAATCTTCAATACGCTTTTGAGTACATTCTTCCCTACATAAATATTGTTATTTACTCTCGACATTATTCTTATCATTTCCCTTAAGCAAGGTTAGATAGCATGTAACCTTATTAGACCAATTCATGCATCACATCGAATTATGCTGTGAGTCTTCGGAAGTTCCATTGGTGCGTCATATCTTGTGGAGTTATTCGTGGGTTTTGCTTACTGTTTTCGTCCTTTGTTTTTATCCTTTCGTACCTTTTCCCGTTGACTCTTTTCGAGCTTTCTGCAAACTCGAACACATTCAGTGACCGACCTTGTCTGTTCTTGGTCACAATTCACATCAAATACTATACCAGTCCTCTAATGTTGAAAAAAAAAAAGTATCCATTATGAGGAGATCGATGAACTCGAGTAGTTAAGCTTTTAAAAGAAAAGCTCTAAGAAATGTCATCATGAAAAATCCCTCATGGAGGAGACGTTACACTCTAAACGAATGCAAATTACAAACATTGGGAAGCCATACTTTTAGAACAGAATGACCATAAAAGACAATTTTGTGGTTGTAGCAATGGAAAGTTCAAACAATTGGAGATTCACTATCATTTAACCTTCAAAGAAATGATTTCAATTTAGTGTACTATTTGGAATTTTGAATATCATCTTATGAGATCTCATTTTAAGATCAAAATGGATATGTATTCCTTTCCCAAGATGCTATGATTCAAACAAATGATTATATCACATCCAGAATTGTAAAGGTGTCAATAATCTTTTCCAAATACACTTATGAGGTTATACATATTAAGGGAGAAAAAAATGCTATTGTAGATTTCCACTCAAGGCCCCAACAAAAAAGAGGTTAGGAAAAATTTTCTTCCTACAATAACTTAATAGAAACGTTTAATTACCTAAGGCCATCATCTTCCTCAAATCTTCCTCTTCATATAAGCCAAGAAGATATTGGAATACAAAACCTTTAGAGCTCATAAATATTATTGCAAGTGTAAAATTTATGGAGTAAACTCAAAAGATAATTTGGTATCATCAACAATTAATGTTCAAAATGTATGGAGGATTAAATCTCAGCCCATTTGATCTACACCCAAATTTTCATTCATCTACATGTCTTTGGATCTAAATCACAGACCTAGTTTCTACTAAAGCTCAAATCGTTTTACTGATACTTTTTTCATCATTAAACAATTGTTGTCTGAACTCTTACCTATGAAGCATACCAAATCTTTCAAAAAGCTAGATAATAGATAAGAACCATCTTCCTTACTTAACAGAGCTATCAACAAATGCTAGAAAACCAAGGGAGAGAAAAAATGGATTTGAATGAAAATATAGTTGATTTTGAAAAAATCTAGTTGGATATAATCAATATTTAGGTAAAAATTCAAGCTATTCAATAGATTGCAATCTATCACCTTCATAAGAGCTAATAAATAGTTAACAAATAATTACCCATGATCTATATGTGTCTACCCTATCTTTTCACTTGAATTCTTAACTTTTACTATTCTATTAGCTTTATAGTCAATTCTACCCTTGTAATAATCTTCTATTTTTTAAGTACAATAATGGTGTGTATTTTAGAAACCTTTTCAATAGCCTTTTGTATTAGTTAATAGCCTTTATATTTGCACAACCCTATAACCTGAGAAGCCATAGCCTTACCATATGTCAGCCTTATGAGCCGATATGCTATGGCATCTAATAACCTGCCACTTGTCTAAATTCCACAGTTAATAGAAACCACCAATCTCTCATTAAATTTCTTTTTCAAATGATAAATAAGAGCGTATATTTCACCACTTAATTCAAACTCATTACACCTGTTATTAAACAATTCAATTATCGAAAACTCTTTAAATATCTAACATTTAACTTTAAAGGGATTATGACTCTAAACTAAATATAACATACTCTAAATAAAATAAATTAAAAGTAGGGAGTTATCTGTGACCCCTATAAGTCCCAAAAAATAAATTCATAAATAGAAAGAAATTGTCCGACCTTCAATAACTATAACATCTAAAAACTTAATTCATTTTCATCCACCGAACGAAACCCATCCCATCATTAAAATAATAGCATCTTGTCTACTTGTCAAAATAATAGTAATCATAATCTTAATCTTCATAGCATTTAGTACATTCCAAGTTACCTAAACTTGAAATTAAAAAACCACAAATCTTCAAAGGGTAAACTATGCCCAATACAAAACATGAAATCGCATTCGTATGTCAATCATGTAACAAGTTTCATATGCATTCATAAGTAAAACAAATGCAATAATCACACTCTAATTATTTTTCTTTTAACTGGCAACAACACAATTCCAACATCTTGAAACTTAGAGTAACTCATAACTTATAGGCTTACAATATATGCATACGTATATAATAATGTTGATGTGGGTCCTATCCATCACTTAAGTTACCATTCATAGATTTAGTTAGGTCATCTCAATATAGAACTCCCATCAAATGAGTTGCATATGATCACCGGATGCCTTACCAACCTATTAGACCCTACCAATAGGAGATCAAAGCCATGCACATGTAGCATAACAATTTAATAAGTCAAGTTTAATTTAATTCCAATTAATGAACTATACTAGACAAGCATATGTCCCGTACTTAGATCCAAGGAGTAATTGCTACTGTTTTTTGTGTCTATACCAAGAGTAAGCTCAAAATCAACACCTAGTAATAAATAAAGTAAGTTTAGGATTTACTTTCTAAAAGTTTTTTCATGCCCTTTCTTAGATTCCAAAATCGTACTTGAATCTTAGTTCCAATTGCTCTTATTTATGTTTTTAGTACAATTTTAGAATCCTAAGTTGATTTGGATTGGCTTAAGTTATGATTTAGAAGTGTACAAAGTAAGGAAAGAAGGACTAGAAGATGGAGCAATTATACGATTAAGAATTATGGCTGTGTAAGATCTTAGTAATGGTCCTCTCTTACTTAAATTTTCTCCTCCTCATTCTTATACAACTCAACATGACTCCTGGGGAAAAATAAGATCACAACTACGGTAGTGGTCTTTCGTCATGTTCTCCTCGAAAATTGATCTTCTCCTTCAATCTCTACTCCAAATCATCCTTTCAACACCAATCACCACCTTCGACATACTACCCAACCTCCATATAACTTGAAACAATCCCTCAAACACCAAGATCAACCGATCTATTGATTCAAACATACATAAAATCAACCATAATCTATTTTATTGCCATGAAACTAATATAAAACTTCAAATAAGGGTCTTTATGCGTTTCCTCACTGTAATGACACCCAAAGATCAAATTTACACCTTCATCAAGCTGTAATTCTCACGGATCCAATCAAATTTACCACTCTTTTTAATGGAAAAACACATATTCAAAATATACACATACTTTCAAATAGTTGGTAAACCCTAAAACTATTGATAACAAGAACATAAATAGCAAAAATTTTGGAACTTTAAAAGTAATTTAGAGTTATATGCATA
Source organism: Lumnitzera racemosa (assembly GCA_024138005.1). Taxonomy (NCBI): domain Eukaryota; kingdom Viridiplantae; phylum Streptophyta; class Magnoliopsida; order Myrtales; family Combretaceae; genus Lumnitzera; species Lumnitzera racemosa. Next base: position 66,388,491 of record JAMXBC010000011.1, read on the forward strand.
TTTTTAAAAGTTATTGGAGCTTAAGAGGTTCATTAATACCAAATCAATAACTCTTATACTATGTTCACTTATTACTTACCAAACCTTTGATTAGAGTATTTAGTTACTTTTTCCTTCCCATAATCTCTATTCTATTGAATGTGATTCCCTCTGATCTCCAAATAGGCATTATTTACCAAGTACCAAGACTATCAATTCATTTCATTTTCCATTTTTATTACATCTAACTAAATATTTCATCTAACTAAGTATTGTAATATTTATTGATACTTTATTACATCTCTATTCCATTATAATATAATGACTATTCCATTATACTCTTATTCCATTCAGTGAACTAAATATGTCATAAAAGTGTATTAGTGAAGTATTTATCCTATAATTCATATATAAATTTTAATTTACTAAATAAATAATAATTACTTGATTTCGAGCCACCACAAATTAGGGCCTTTTGATCTCGTCAGAATTTTTAAGGGGAGGATTTAATTAGGTTTAACTTAAGGCTTCTCTAATGACAATATATGCACAAACAATCTGAATCTGATATGAGAACTTCCATTAGAATCATTATTGACTAATAAATTTCTTATGAACACTAATTTATGATTACACACTGATGAAGACATGAGATGCCCTAGAGCTCCCCTCTGACCACACCACATGGGATAAATAAAATACTCGTAGATCTAATGAAAGGAAGAGGGGATACAAGTTAACCTAAAAGCAACAACTAGCTTGGACTCTCATAAGTATCTGTCTTTTTCTGCACATGTTCACCCAAGTGAGCAGTGATTGATCATGTCAATTTGAGAATCTAAGACGTTGGGTTTAGATTATGAGGGCCAACAACAATAAAAGTTACTTGACTTTTTGTATACATTATTTCTCACAAAATTTATTTCTAGCCATGAAAATGTCCCACCATCTGGGACAGACACAGCGTTTTCATTAATTCTTGGCGTTTGCTTTATTAAGGGCTATAAATTTATTTCTTTTTTTTCCCCCCTTTTGCCAGATGAAAGTATAAGATTGCGTTGAGATATTAAATAATTCATGTACTTGAAACATATTTTGTTGTGTTACAGTATAAAAAATCAGTCAGCAAGTCGGCAACAAATAAAGTTTAGCAAGCACAATATGGAAAAAGAAAAAAATTAACTAAATAATAATGTCACATCGTTATTTTTTGTAATTTGACAGATTTTTAGGAGATTGTAGCCAAAGAAAAGGAGAGGAAAATTAGCTGATGTCTACGATTCCATTGTTAAATTGCCGTACACAATTTTTCATGGAGAAATATATTTGGAAATTAAGGAAATTAAAGCTAATTTGGGAATATAACTATATTATCATAAGGGGGAGAAAAAGAAGAAGAAAAAAGGAAGAAGACTTTGTCATTTCAAACTCTGAAAGTTGAAAATGCAATTATGTCTTAATTAGTTGTATTTTTACATAAACGTAGGTTAATTGCTTCTTTTACATTGCTTACCTTTATATATATATATATTATCTTTTGATTATCCTTAATGAAAATCAATGAATGCAATACCTGCTACTTTTCAAACTCAACGAAAATTTCCAGCGCATTTTTCCACAATCAACAAATTTTCGAACACAATCACAAAACATTTTCTGCTCAAGAACACTTCGAAGATCAAAATTTTCAACAAACAATGTTTCGGGCACTAATTACAACTAAATAATGTTTCAAGCACCGATAACAACTTTTCGACTCTTGGTAAGTGTAATTTCAAACCATCAACAAAATTTTTCAAAAATTTCCTAAAATTTTCCACCAGTTCAGGAAACTAATCAAGAACAGTTTACATATTAATAAACTAACAAATTAAACTCAACTTCCTAGTGCAAGCAATCCCACCAACAAAACATAAACGAATAATACGGAAATCAGTATTTAAATCGTTAAATGTTATATATTGTCGAATTTTTGCATGTCAGATTATATGCCTGAATTTTGAATGTACTAAGTATCTATAGATGAGGAAATTATTATAATATAATTTTATAGACCAATCTCAAAATTAATTATATTATACTTAGGTTAATTATTTGGATTATTGATAGGATCTAAATAATTGTATCTCATTTGGGATAACTTACAGAATTCTGCATTGGTATGCTTAGAGTAGCCTTTTTTAAAATTGTCATTGACATTTTTAATCTTTCTAACCTAGCTTAGGTGTCATTGGATTCCATTATGTATAGTTGAGCCCTTCGTTCTTTTAGGTTACTAAATGCTAATTAATCTTATCTATTACTAGTCTGCGCAACCTAACGTAATTGTCACTTATAATTAACTATAAATACTTAGTTGTGTTGGTTATGATACAATGGGGATCTTAACTCTTCTATGATACCACAGATCATGTTTCCACCTCTCTAATCCCCTTCTAAACCATTCTTTTTCTCTTATTTGATTATCGTTCTATTTGCAATACTATCTCCTTTCTATTCACGTGAGGTGCATTGATACATGTTGCATACAAGTGATACTCACAGCAAACCCATACTTTTACATTTGGTAATTCCGGCCCATTGGGAGGGTGTGATTGCAAAAACAATTGGGTTTGGGGTGGGGTGATGTTGGCTGGGGAGGGAGAAATGACTTCTTAATTTTAATGGATTTTGATACATTTTCTAGAAATCGATCCCAAGAAGATAAATACTACACGAAAAAAGGAATACGGAAAAAGAGTACAGAAACTACGAGATGGATTTTATTGTACTTTCATGTTAAATAATATATTTATGTTTGATTAATAAAAGCACAATGGAAAAGTGAAAACAATAAAAGCTCCGAGTATTACTGAATGCGAGAAAATAGCACCACAGTCAACCCATTAATTTATTTAATACCAAAAGATACTTTTGTTTTTAATCTCTTTTTCCATATATATATATATAACACTGTAATCCTTAGCCTATCTCTACGCAGTTATTTCATTAATTAAAAGAATATTATGCTTTGATTTCTATATATATATATATATATATATATATATATATAGATATAAGAGTATCATAGTGACTTTAATGTGATATTCTTTTTTTTTTTTATTTTATGTTGCTCAATTTTTTGAATTTAAAAGCATGAGTAAACTTACAGTACAGGCCTTTCTCTTTAAATTAAAAATTCACACAACATAGATTTGCAAAGAACATCTGACTGAAAGAAGCGTGTAAAGAAGAATTTTCCAAAGAAAAATTTGCAACTTATGAGGTAATTTTAGTTTCCATAGCCAGTTAATTTCAAGTAGTGGACTCTTTTTATCGTTTGTCAATATAGCACGATACAAATGCTTTAAATCAAAATTGCAATTTGGCTCCACTCCAAGCAAGTTATCTGGTGTATTTTTCTCGAGCAAACATCTTTGGCAACTTTTATATCCTGGATAATTTGAAACGACAGAATGAGGGAGGAATAATCTATAGATTTTCAACTGCGATATCTTATCTTTCAAGAGAGAAATAGTTTCTCCTCAAATATGCCATTGCGACATGTGCAGAGAAAGCTAATGATTTGAAAATAGAGAGGGAAGACAGGAGAGAAAATTTAATTCATAACCAAAATTACAAAATATAAATAGATTAATTATTTAAAATAAAAAAATAGTGAAAAACCTATAAATAAGAAAATAATGCAAAGTAAACTTATTTAATTCGTTGTTATAGGACATCTTAGAAATAACGAACAAAATCGACTTTCTATAACAACAAAGGTGAGTAGCTATTCCACCTGTTTGATGGTACTTCATCCTATGATACTCCTTATATTTTGTATACATATATTGTATGTATGTGTAAATTCTTCGAAGTGGGAAAATAACATAAACTGCATAAATAACTCCATGGGGCTAAAAATGATTAATAGGTCCACCCCCTACACCCTTTTTTAAATTGACTCATGGATCATCAAGACTTGCCCTACACTTTTAAAATGATGAATCGATTCTAGGTATCCACACCACACTTTGAAATGACTAATGAGTATGGGGATCTGCTTCGGAATTCAAAATCCAACTCTAGGATCTAAGGTGCATACTTTTAAAATCAATTCTAAGAAGCATTATACATCTAAGCTTTTAAAATGACTTAAAAACTTAAGGCGCATGATGGGTCCATAATATTGAATTATTAAGGACCCTAAGGAGCATTAAGGATCTACAATTTTAAAACGACTCTAAGATTACAATGGGCATATGGGTCCATATTTTCAAGAATGACTCTAATATTGTATTTGGAACGAGAGAAACAAATACGGAGGAAAGAAAGTTGGAGGAATGAATATGAAGGGAATGAATTATGGGGGATTTAATCCTTTTTAATATATTTGGATAAAGGAAGGAAGGAGGGAGGGAAAACAAGGGAATGTTAATGATTCATAAAGATAAAATAAGATAAAATGTAAAATTACTATTTTGCCTATAAAATATAATACATTATGTTATCTTCCTTATGTCACTTATTTTATTATTATTATATATATACATATAAATACACATATATATGTAATGTAAAAATATATTTAATATATATGTATGTTAAATGTGTGTGTGTATATACTCACGCAGGTGCACACACATGTGTATGTGCCTTAATTTAAGGCATATATAATAGACAAGGGAATGGACAATGTAAATAGGAAAAAAAAGGAGAGTAAATATGTAATTATATAGTTTTTTACTTCCTTCCCTCCTTGTTCCCTCTAGATTCGAAATAATCAAAATTTGGTAAAATCAAGGTGATAAATTCCACCAGCTTTCCCTATCTCTTACAATTCATTCATCAAACAAACAAGAGAATGGAATTCATTTCCTTTGCTTTTCTTATAAACATTGCAAATTTTTAATCTAAACTCTAAATTGAACCTAAGTGCTTTAGATAACTTTATGAGTTAATAAGATTGAATAAGATAAAAATTTTATTAAATTATAAATTTAAATATATTATAAGTAATAAAAACCCTAAAATCTTGATTGAAACTTTAATTGCATATAAAAATCCTAAATCCTATGTATGCATAAATACCTAGGATTGAACTTAAACTAAAAAAAAAAAAAAAAACTCTAAAATTACAAACTAAAGCTTATAGAGTGAATAATTATACCTCAAAAGTATTAAAAATCTAATCGAATACAATTATCGACCCATATGTGTAATTGCGCAAAATTGTTAACGAACGAGTCGAGATAACTTCTAAACATTATACACGTAATAGGTAACAGTTTAATTAATGAATTTTATAAAATAATGAATGTTATTTTCTAATTATTATTCATTCTATAATTTTACATTTAGGAAAGCTAACCCATTACTCTTTTTTTTTTCTTTTTCCTTTTCTTCTTATTTTTTTCCCTTCTCCACGTTGCATTTTGGAACTTATTCGGCTACTTATGTGAGTTTTATTTTCTCCATGTATTTAATTAAGGAGAGAAGTACAAGATATTAGATAAAGGCATTAGTCAAATCACCTTATCATCACATTTTTTTTTTCTCTTTTCCTTTTCTTTTACTCGTTTTATTTCTTCCTTTTTCCTCCTGATCCCATGCCAACTAGAAGCAAGCACTCACTTCTTACTATTTTGTTTTTCATTTCAAAACACAAAGACAAAACTACTTACATATATTTTGTAAGCCCTACAATTAGTTACTTAGGGTTTCGATCGGTTGAAAAATCTAATCGAGCCTAAATTATAAGTAAAACTAGAAATAATAATAAAATGATCACTTAAGTTTAAATTTAAGAAAATAAGCAATAAAATAAAAGAATATAAAAATTTCAAATTTTAAATATATAACTCGTTATTTATCAAAAATGCGTAAAATGCATTCCGATAACTAACGAATCTTTAAAGATAAATTACATATATACTAAAAACCATAAAATAACCTAAATAATATTTAAGAATATTTATTTGTATTATATATAAATTTACATGTAGGTAGAAATACGCGTAATTACTAAAAATACATGAAATGTGCTAAAATAATAATAAATAATTAAATAAAATTCATGATTAATTAAGGAAAAATTAAGAAAAATATATGAAAATGAGGAAAAGTCTAAAAGTGGGGCGTGGCAATCTGAAATTGAAGAAAAAAAATCAAACAATTAAAATGCAACAAATAAAAAGTAGAAAAAAGAAGAGATAAGGTAATTGTCTTGTCTCATTAATGCACAATAATTTTCATAATATTCTATAAATAGCAAGAAAATTTTAGAAGCCCATTTGGCCAGTTTGAAGAGTGAGAAAAATAAACAGAGGCGAAATTGAGAGAAAATTAGGGTTTTACAAAAATGTAGTAAAAATTTGTGCAGTTGAGGCTTGTAAGAAGAACCCAGACCTGAGGAGCAGCTGGGAGTATAAGGCCACCATCACCACACGTTGGTGGTAGCGCCTAGGTGGGCCAATACGGTAGCCGGAGCTACCCAAATCGATAAGTTTGATTTTCAACCCGATTTTGTGTAATTTTGTAAAAATAGTAAATATTCTTAGAAAATTATGAATTTTGTTATTCTAAAATAGTTTTGTATGTAGTTTTTAGGGAAAATATTATTTTGATGAAAACATGTCCCATGATGTATGGTCCTTAGGAAATCATACGAAACCGAGCATGTTTCGGTTTACAAATAAATGATCTTAGGAATGTAGTTTTGAGTAAAAAAATTTTGCGTAGACTACTTAAATGATATAGAATAGTGCAATGAAGCTTCTTTTCAAAAATTAATTTTCAAAATTTTTAGGCCTTAAAATGAGGCATAAAATAGGTAATTTAGGATTAATTAAGTAATTAAATGGTTAATTACTGATTTAGTGAATAATTATATGTTTTAGGATGTTGAAATTTGATGAAGTATGATACTTATAGCATTTAGGGTATTAGATGTAATTATTAGGTTAATTATGTAGTAAATAAGTAATAAGGAAAGATAGTAAATTTTAAGTTAATTTTGTAAATTAAGGTAATTAGGTGTAAAATCTGATTTAGGATAAATTTAGATATTTTGAAATGATAATTGATGTTAGGATATGGTAATTAGAATGATAAAAATATTAGATGTGTATTATGTACACAATAAGTAATAGTACATAATACACAATTATTAAAAATATAATAAATAGAAGATATTAGAATAAAAATTGATATTATGATAATAATAAAAATATATAATAAATCTGATAGAAAACTTAAATTTATGTAATTATACGAAAAATGTAAAAATTTCTCACATCATGAGCAAATTTGATACACTAATACGGATGTAAGTATACCGGGTGAAATAAAATACCGACTAAGAGTAATGTTGGTATTTAGGATATCGGAAAGTAATACGATTAATTTCACATTATGAGTTGAAACGAATTTCTAAGATTCGGGTATAAAACAATACTTCGAAATCGAACTAAAATCTAATTTAAAAATCGATGTGGAAACTAAACCTGCAACCAAACCTAACCCCAAACCTAGAATAATTGTAAAAGATTTGAGAATCTAGATAATTGGATATGTTAAACCCTAAACAGAACATAACAATAAGCGTTATAAGATAAAACCAACTTATAATAGTTATATGAAAAACCGAAACCACGTTTGTGTTATAGGGATGATCGGCGATGGCCTGAGCGAGTTGGACCTCGAGTGAGTAAGAAAGGAGTCCAGGTAAATTGAGATTAATATGATGCTGTATTTTAGAACCTTGAGATTATGCTTAGTTGTACTTGTTAGATGGTTGGTTGTGTCCATATACTTGATTATGAGTGATGCTATGATTCTGTTTGTTGTTCTGACTTGTATTGTATAATTTGTATGAAATGATTGATTACCCTAAAATGGACTTAATCAAATATACAACCTATAATCATAATCGGACCTGTATGGCAACCCATTAGGGGAATCTAAGATTCTTCGGCAAAATACCAACCCCTTCGAAAGGGATAGTGCAGGATTGCATAATGGTCCTTTCTTCATCATTAATCGAACTAAGTGACAGGAAAGGAGGTCGCGGTGAAGGTGAAGTCAATGGTTCTAAGGTAGTCACGGGAGGAGCGGTGTCTCAATTGCACAAGCTTGGGTTTAATCGTGAATTGTTGCATTAATGGCAACTCCTCAACCCAGATTAGAGCGGGCGTAATTTCTCTAATTTCATGACAGGTCGGACAACGTCGTGCGATGGCATTTGCTTGTACATGAATTGCACCTAATAAGTTAATTGATAACCTTGTTGTGTTTATGGTATAGTTTTAAGTCCTCCATCCTAACTTACTGAGCTGTAGTTGCTTATATCCCTATAGATGTCATATAGTTACTGGCTAAGAAGCTACATACAACTAATCTGAAGCTAGCAACTACTGGATCTTAGAGAATGAGGAAAAACATTTGAAGAACAAACATATATTTTTAAGGTCTAAGCTTTTATTTTAGAATTTTTCATTTTTTAATAATATAATAACTGGGAAATATATTATAATGAAATATTGTAAACGTTAATTGTAATAACTAAATTATAGTGTATATATATTTTTTCACTTTCTTACATAAATGATTTATTTAAATTATAAATTGTTTATTTCGAAGCGGGTTAGTCGTAGACGCCTTATGTAGATCAAGTCTAAGATAGCGGTTATAAGGCCAACTTTTATCTTAGAATAATTTATACGGCGAGGCTATTACGACTCTGTCACTTCGAGGTGTGACATATTTTCCTTCCCAAACCAAGAATCTCCTTTCCCATTTCACTTTGATCTTGGATTTCCTTCTACCTATTTCAACAACTCAAGAAAAGGAAGAAGCTCTTAAATATCAAGTTACCAAGAGAAGTAAATAAGTAGTATGTATATTATATTTATTTTGTAATAATCATTTATATGTACTCTTTCATATGAGTATTTTTGCAGAATTTTATGTATCATAAGATTATGTAATAAAATTTACATGTATTTTATTATTTTTGTGAGAAGATTCTATGTACATGGATTTAAAGGTATGTAAAATTAGTATTTCCTTATATTTATGTGTTCATATATGTATATAAATACCTAGGTATATACTCATATGGACATATATGTTATAATTAAATATATAAGCATAAGGTATAAAGAGATATATGTATATATATGTGTGTGTATATAATATGTATATTGTTTGTTTTCATTACATATATGTATATACAATCGGTTATGTATGTATGTATAGAGTATAAAAATATAAGTATAGTATATGTACAAGTATAGCATATGTAAATACGTATTATACATATAGTGTATTTAGGGGTATATTGTAAAATTATGTATGTATATATATATAAATAAATTGAGGGAACCTAAGTATATAAGTATAGATATATATACGTATAAAAATACGTATATTAATAGTATAGTATGTATAAGCACATGAGTATGCTTAAAAAGTTTATGTGTAATATATAATAATATTAAATTATTAAATAAAGTAAGATATTATATATATAAGTGTGTATGTCGTGAGCCTTGAAGAAAAAGGAAAATGGATTAATTTGAAAATTTTAATAAAATATAATGATAAATATAATTATGTAAATATTAAGTAAAATACAAAATAGCAAAAATTGAAAAATATGAAAAATTTATGAAAGTGACACATGGAATATTCCCATGTTGTCACATCAACACACAATAATTTTTAATTAAATTCATAATTAATAATAACAAAATAATTAATTAATTATAAAATTATTAAAATAAAAAAATGAATTAAATAAGTAAATTGTCATAAAATAGACTTAAAAATAAGAAAATTACAAAAATATAAAATTTAGATATTTATTAAACCATAAATATATAAAGAAAGCTTAAAATAATAAATTATAATTATTTAAGTTAAAATAATAAAATTACTATTATTTTTAAACCACCATGAAAATTGCGGGCTATAACATCCAAAACAAACTTCATTATGAGAAAATACATCCAAAAACAATAAAGATGGACTATAAATTCATAAAAATTAGAATTAAAATAAAAAAGTTATACGCGATTAACAAAAAAACTCAAATCGAGAAATTTATATAAACGAATAGCTAGTATAAGTAGTTAGTACCAAATACATAAATAGTTTAGTTATTTTACTCGAACACTTATTACTTTTCTAATTCCCTAAATTCAAGTGATCATGTGATCGAGACCGATCTGTCAACAGATTATTATGATCCCTAATATCTATTATGGCTAAGTAAGTATTCTTAATGATTCCATATATGTTTGTGTGTATAGTTAGTGAATATTAATGGTTATTAATAATTAGATATAGTGCGGGGTTAGGTTATGGATGTATGTGATACTGTTTGTTAAGTTATGAAATTGTTTTAAAATATAATAACGTACTGTTTATTGCATAGTGAATCCAATAGGAATTGATCTATCTGTGATTTTGATTGATCATACAATAATTAGACTTAATAATATCAGACTTGAACTAACCAAATAAGAATATGCGTAGACATACTTTAGATAAATAATTTCAACTGTCACATCACATGAAGGTATCGAGAAACTATACGGGAGTTGATAAATTATAATTATAGAGTTTTAATATGGTGCGCATTACAATATGATCTTATCCTAGCCCACGGGAATATTAAATATTGGAGGCGCCCACTACTTGGTTAAGGGTTGAGTCCAAAAGTCTCCATTTAGAGATGAGTGTGAACTACGAGAAGTTACTCACAATCATACTTAGAACTTAGTTTTAACTAAATCTGCAAATAAATATACCATTTTTATTTTTGAATGTGAAACACAAAGTTTCATCATTATATAAGTTTAAGCATGATACCCAGATCTGACTAGTGCAGTATATATTGTAATCTTGACCTTGAAGAGAGTTAAATTTGAGTTGCAAATAGTACCTAATCACCTACATGTATTTGTATGACATTCTGTTTGTTTATGCATTCATAGGTTTGAAATTAACTATTAAATAACTTGTTTGTTGTATAATTAAGAGATACCTTACTAAGCTTTTTAGCTTACACTCGTACGGATTACTTGTACAAGACGACCTTTTCGTTTGGCTGAGCCATAGGATGCCAAGGTTAGTGGAATGCCTTCTAATTGGTGTAAATGTGAGTTAAGAGATAAGAGTATATTGCTAATACTATAGTAAGTTCTTGGAAACTTCTTATATGATACTATGTATTATTAGTCTCCTTAATAGTATATTAAAGACTTAGTATATGTATTATATATATGTTAGTTATAGTTTAAGATTCATGTAATTATAACTATGTTAATCAATATACAGTCATTTGGAAGGGTAATCAATATACAGTCATTTATACGATATACAGGGCATGCCACGATTAAGTCACTCAACAATTTTTGACATTTCTCTCCTCCTCCTTCTATTCCCTAATTCTAAATACAGTGCACGGGTCTCATTCCATATGATCCCATGTAGTCCATACGATCCCATGTAGTCCATTAAATTGATTGCTACATATAGCTATCTTATCATATGTGGTTTGATATATGTATGCAATTTTTTTTTTAATTGATGATTGTATGCAAATAGTTGATTGTTAGGTTTTTCACTCAACCTGCTAAAGATTTTTCTGTTCTTTTTTTTTTTTTAGTAATTAGAGAATGATGGACATGGAGAAAATGAGAATGTAGAGTAGAGTATTGCATGCCTATAGAGGCCCCCTTATGACCGAAATGACCTTTAAGTTCAAGACATGACAAATAAGATTTAATTTTCTTTTACAATCCTCTTATTTCTATGTTGAATTATAACATTTTCATATTCTTGTTACATGTAATTAATAGACTAGATAAATGGTATTCTATTTACGACCATATAAATACATTAAAAAAAAAAAACAAAAGTTTTGCTAAGTATAATACGAAGTCCTTTCTTATAATTGACCTTAGTTCCAAAAATTAGCAACTGAGAATCAATTTAACCAAATTGTTATCTATATAAAACCTATTCGATTATACAAATTTAAAAAATGACAAGCCTTCTTCAAAAGGTTTTTATGCTTATTATTAATCAACATTTTTCTCCCGTTGATTAAATTTGTCATTAATAAACATGAGTCCTTATATGGAGTTAGGAATTTGAAAATGCTAAAATAGTTTACTAAAATCCTTTTAAATAATAGTCTACTATTTACAAAGTTATTATCCAGTAGCATAAACCCTAAATATTTAAATGGGATGGACGAGATCCAAATGTCCCTCCCCAAAGTTGCAATACATTATATAGTAAAAAAAAATGGTCATTCGCTAACTTAAGACAAATATAGTGCGTGTGCATAACCTAACCTGTAAAAATAAGAGATTAGGATATAGATATGACGTCTTAATTAACCTTCCAACTTTTTTTCCTTCAATATAAAGCCTTTAAGGACTCAAAAACCAAAAAGGAAAAATCTTGTTCTCTTATTCTCTAAATTATCGAGAGTAAGCAAATGATATTATGGTAAGTACAAAATCATATCTCGCTAACTTCCTTTTTTTTCCCTCTCCTTCCCCCTCCAATTTAGTGATTCTATGTATAAATGAAATTTCCATTTAGAGCATCTTAGTATTCATTAGTGTTTCCATTACAGAAAGCGCCTATAGATTTTTCATAATTGTTACAGTTGAAATTTTGCAATTGTTAAATGTTATTGCATTGATTTTACGAGATTGTAAATATTAATGGCATCTAGTGATAAGTCAAGATGGAAGTAACAATAGTAGTCCGACTAATAGTGATGATTTTTAGCAAATTGAAACTATAAAGAATATTAATTTACATTAATTGAATATGAAGCAAATAATTTTCTTTTTCCTTTCTCAAATGAATGTTGTTTTTCTTATAATTTGCAAGGGAATCAATTTATATAATACAGATCATGGGATACTAGTTAATTATGTTTAAAGTTAAATTTTTGGGTCACTAGCAGGATCTAAAATAATTAACCCATTTTTTGAAGGGTTTAGAGAGTTTTGAACTCGAGGGGAGCTTGGAATAGGAATCAATAAAATTGTTTTACATAATTTTGTCCTTTCTTAGCAAATTTGAGTATCAACAAGGATCCATTATGGAATCTTAATCTTTTATTTCTTCTTGATTAAGCTTACTATTAAATATTATCATTTGGCAGTAGAAACATAATATGGTCATAATTAACTAATAATCTCTATAAAACTTTTTAATATTACACGACAAAGAAAATAGACCCTTAGATTTGGACTCATTAATTTAACTTATTCAAAATTCTTGTATCTATAAAGATAGCTTATTATGTCCCTCTAATTAGGGATGCCATTGAGGCGGGTTTGGAACAGGTTTTACAAAACCCAAACCCAATCTGGTACCATATAGTTTTACCTTATTTCCATAACTTGCCCCTATAGGATTTTGGAAAATATAATTAAAACCAGACTCGACTCACTTATGATAAAAAAAATTATAAAAATATACATTTAATAAAAATAAGTACTCTTGTTCATAAAATAAGATGCCCAAGAACATAAATATGCCAAAGTGTCCATGCATCACATCACTATAAAATTTAATTTTCAAATAAACCATTATTATAAATTCTTATTACAAACCTCAAAATAAAATATGAAAACAACATCTATATAAATATTATGCAACTTAGGGTTGTTCGAAAGGAAAGAGACAAAAGATATTTTCTATTATTTATATTTTATCAACACTTATATTTTATTATTATATTATTTATAAATATTACTATATTATTAACTCATGCTTTGTGAAGCACTAATTTTCTATAATGTAAATGTAATGATAAAGGCTATAGGGATGAGATTAAAGGGTTTTGTATATATACATATTATTATTTTAAGACAAGTTCGGGTTTTTCCTAAATTTCAAAACCCGACCCGTAACCTATAAGATTGGGTTTAAGAATTAATTCCACAATTTTCCCCAAAACCCTATAAGGTCTAACCTTATAAGGCTTTTTATAGTTCGGATGGATCGAAAACCCTATAATGACCCACCTAATAGCAACCTTACCTCTAAGCCCTCCTTAAATTGTTCTTTTCCATATTGATAATCATTCTATGCAACACCAATCCTTATATACTAATATCACTTGAAGCAGATGGATGTATGTTGTATACAAGTGATACTCACAATAAACCCTTATATCTACATTTTAATGACTCCATTGGATAATAAAGTGATTATATGGCTTATTTCTTTTACGAAAGGGATTTATCTATTAATTGGTGAGATTCAACCATTCATAAGTACCATAGTTTAATCAATTTATGTGGTGTAAAGGATAATGGAAGAAAGAAAGAAAAGAATTTTCAAATTTGAAACATTTTCTTTCAAAAACTTGAAAATGATCAAATCACATACATATATTTTGACTTATAAAATCCCTTTTTTAACCAAAAAGTGTAAAATGGCTCGAAATCTTTTTTTTTTTCTACAAAGTTGAATACTCCTTTATGAATTTTATCTTTTATAAGGGTAAACATAGGGTGTCAATGGTAAAATTGATTGTCGTTGAATAAATTGCAACACATGGAAGGAACACTTCATCTTAACTTCGAGTGTAGTTAGATTTTTCATTTATTGATAATTAAGCTAAGAGTCTTGTAACAAGGCATAGGCCATTAATGTAATAAATGATATATCCTTCTCATATATGAACTTATATACAATACTTATGATCAGTGAAATCTCATGAATTGGTTACAATATTCTTCATTTGTTGAGTCTTTTGCTATAAGCTCACTTCATTTAGTTATTTCTCACATTGGAATCGCTTTGATTCTTAACGATCACTATGCTTATTGTTATTACCATATGCTTATCAATTTCGTCGTCATAAAGGGTACAATCTGCAAGGCCATATCCAGTCCCTTAAGATAAATTGCGTGTTTCATTTATGATGACATTTGATGCTGAGATCGTTTCAACCTTTCTTGGCATTGTGTTGATTAAGTGTAATGGATGCCCATAAGAAGATTGCTTCAACTTTTTATGGGAAGAGATTGCTAAAAAACGCTACGTATGTTAATTCGACCTTGCATAAAAAAAAAAAATTAATTCATCATGATGACCATAAAAAGGTGCTAATGAAGGATGAGAGTGCCTTAGCCTCTTCTTTAATTATATAGCTTTAAGTTTGATACGTCTCATCTAGTGATGGTGTGACCAAACAATATTGATTGGTTGTTATAGGTCATTTTAACCTCTCGCTAAAGAAATTATTCCCATCTTGATGGGAGTTATTGGATATTATCAAACGGCATTAATTGATAAATATCGCTTCAACTTTCTTTATTAGAGCTCTAATTTTGATGACCATTATGTGTTGATTCATTGATAATTCATTATAATCGCCAACATATTAATCTTAAAGAACATTGTCTACAGAGTTACTTCAATTCCTTGGAATATCAAGTATGGTGAGAATAAAAGAAAGCCACAGTGTACGAAAGAGCCTATGCATCAACTAAGCACTCATAAATGTTATAGAGAAATATTTATACCAACCACAACAATTAGAAGATCACTTCAATTTTTTACAGCTTAAGTTACTATAATTTTGATAGTTAAGAGGAGATATTATGGCTGCAATGCTTTAATTCTTTACAACCAAGATTACTTTAATCTTGTAATTGGGAGAAGATGTAGTGCACTGCTAAGCTTACTGTAGGATCACTTTGATCCTTTATAGTTGAAATCACTTTGATCCCTTAGGAGCAATGCTTTTACTAAGCGATTATAACTATTGTAATATGATTGCTTCAATCATTTATAGTGAAGTTACTTGAACTTTAAGATCCATAGAAAAGACCTTACGAATATCAAGCTTCTCGTAAGATTACTTTGACCATTCATGGTCAAGACTATTTCCATTTCATGAATAAAGTCACAAAAGAGGCATTGCATCTATTACATGCTTAAAAGCAATGCTTCTATTAGGTGACTACTGTTATAGTAATGTGATTGCTTCGATTAATAACAAATGATTTTTTTTTTACCTTGAAAATTAAAAAAAAAAAGATGCTATAGACGTGCTTAAGATTGATACTTTTACTAAGCAATAATGATAACTTTGAGGTGATTACTTTAATCATTCATAAATGTGATTACTTCAACTCAAATATCTATGAAAAAGGCCTTATGGCTACTCAACCTATTATAAGATCGCTTCGCTTCTTCATAATTTGCTTTGATATCGTGTAAAGTTGTAGAAAGGCATCATGCCTAGATCATTCTCATATGAGGTTACTTTGACCTCGAGATCTACAAGAAAAAGCATTGAGGGTTATAGCTACCAAGACTAAATGGGAATGTTTTAATTCTTTACAATTGAGATTGCTTAGATTTCATTAGTAAAGTCATAGAAGAGCATTATACCTTTTATGTACTTGTAAACAACGCTTTCACTAAGCGATAAGAACTATTGTAACATGATTACTTTAGTTATTCATAAATGGGACACTTTAACATTTAGTTATATAGGAAAAAAATAAAGTTGCAACTAGTAAGCTTACTATAGATTACTTCAATTATTCATAGTCGAGATCACTTTGATCCCATTGAAGAACACCAAATAATGATGTTAGCTATATTTGTATGCTTATAGATTATAGTAATGATGTTGGCTATGCCAAATCGTTTCTTTGAAAATATCAAGTAGCAATATTAGCTATACCAATTTGATCGTTTGAAGACACTACACGATGATGTTGCAACAATTTTCTTTAAGTTAGATAGTAACTCTAGCTATGTCAATTGCTTCACCAAGGTTTTTTATCAAAGAAGGTCATTCTCTCTTTTCTTGACAATCAGAAATGCTAAGTTGCAACATGATCTATACTTAGATTTATTCAAGTATCGTACACCAAGGTAGTGACAACAAGAGATATTGAATAGTGTTATTAGCAACACCTAGATTTATTCAACTGGCTAGCATTATGTTTATAATAGTAACGTTTCTATGGTGACTAACCCGTGCATATAAGGGAATCATCTCCACAAATTGATAGTAAGAGATGCTAAGTAGGTTTGTTAGGTAACTTAGGACTTATTTAAACATCATACACCATGGTAACAATGGTATTTACACTATAGCTTAAAACAATTACCCAAAAATTACAAAATAGTGTTATATTACAAACCAAAGCACTACTAAAGGCTTGAAATTTGGAGATACTACATCATGTGTGAAAGCTCTATTAATGGTTTGGAGTTTGAAGATATAACATCACGTGTGAAAACATCGATATTGGCTCATAACTGAAGATGCCAAATTAGAGAGCATTAGTAATGACTCTAAACTTGAAAATGTTGCATCTTATGTGAAAACATCAACAATGGCTTCCTATTTTCATATATGGTATCATGTACTGGAGAAACAATGATGACTTGAAATGATGGGAATCAAACCCAAATCTAAAAACTGAAGTGAAGAAGCCTTCATCATTTAGGACTTTGTTAGACCTCTACCAAGTTAATTCCTATGAATTTCTCATGGACTTATATTTTCTTATCAATCAATTTAAATTAAATTGTAGCGCATGATGATTCTTATCAGTTTCTTTTGACATTGTCACAAACATACTTAACTAATTTTAGGAAATTATATATAATATCAATTCCTAGATTTTAATCAAACCTAGTTCAATCATCGATTATATTTTTTGATCAAGTATTTCCCATATCCATATTTATTTTCTCTACCATAAATTCTAAGAAAGCCATAAAATTTATTTTCTTTTCCTTATTAATGAACTGACGCAAATACATAAGATTGTACTTTTATTTGGCAACACATTCAATAATTGTGTTTATTTTCTTTTCAAGCATCTAGGTGCATTATAAATTGGTAGCAAAGATACAGTACAATAAGCTTTGATGAATAAGCAACCAAAACTCATCAATTTTATCCTTTGGAATTTAGATATTGCAATACTGATTAAGATTAGGCGAATTGGCGGTTAGCTTGACAATTACCAGTAATGTTGAGTTAAGGATTGATTGTGGCTATCAAGGTTTGTGATTGTAATAAGGACTTACTAGGAGTGATTTGTATTCATAAGTAGAGGATTTATAAGACCATTAGATTCCAAAATTCATGTCGAATCCTTTCAAGGGAATGAGTAATCATGGAAATCAAACTCAAATTTTAAAAATAAACTAAAAAAGCCTTCATCATTCAAACCTCTAATAAGCCTTTTCTTTCTATCGAGTTAATTACTTATGATTGATTTTTCAAAGAGCCATCTCGCTCTTATCAATCAATTTAAAATTGATTTTTGGTGAATGATTGTTCCTATCAATCTCTTTTGAGATTTTTACTAACATATCCAGTTAATTATAGGAAATCATATATAATATTTAACCTTAAATTTTATTCAAACCTTGTTCAATCATCAATTAGATTTTTTGATTTGTGAATTTTTTTCATTTTTTATTTTGTTTTCCATAGATTCCAAGAAAACATGAAAGTTCTTAAACCCATATTAAGGATTTAGGCACATCATGACATCAGAAAAATGGTGTATGGTGTTCTTTAAAAAGTACTTCTTGCCTTTCTCTTGCAAAGAAGATGATAGGGGCAAAATATACCTTCAATGCTTGCTTTGAGTATGATTTGATAGCTTTGAAGGCTTGTGCTTTCTTTACTTTATGCATACCTCATGAATTACTCACCTTCAATATCAAATGCTACAATTCAAAAGTTTTAATAAACTTGAAGAGGTGCTCCTTAGCGCCCCTTTACTCATTATTGAACTTTATGAATTTAGAACCTATGTAGTCCTCCGAGTATGGTTTCTCTATTACCTTTTGCTAGATTAGAGGTTTCATATTCATAATGCCAGTTGAAGTTGTTGCATATATCTACTTCAAATACTTGTTTAGGTCTTCTTTTATCGGATAAGAAGATTCAATAAATGTAACCTTGGCTTTTACTAAAGAGCATACATGATATTTCAAAGTACACTTATGCTAGGCATGAGCATTGACATATTACAATGAGAAGATAAAGATCCTTCAAAATGCTTACATCTTCAGTAAGTGATGCGAGATTAGCTAAAGTCAGCAGCCATGGTGGCCACATACTATCTTCTTGTTGTGCCACCTTCCATAGGAGCTTAAATTGTTTGCTCTTAGTAACTACTTAATGCAACGGCCAAAGTATAGATCTAACCGCTAGTAAACTAAGTACTATCAAGGTAAAGTAATTTTAGCTTACACAACAGTAGTAGCAATGACAACAACAATTGTTCTTAGCATAAAGTACTTAGTAAATTAGTTAAGGGCACGAGTATTCTTCTACATCTTATGCATTATGAGCAAAACGCCGATAGAGTTAATATGCGCTACAAAAAGCGCGATATTATCTTCAAATACTAGGGTAACTTGGTTGATGATTACTAAGGTAAGTCTCTTGTACCTATACGCTTCCTACTTATCCTGCTCTCTTCCTTGTTGGTGATAGGAAGTTGATAGCTTCTTTCCCCAATGAAGTTGCCAAAATAACATGAGGTGGTTTGCTATAAATGGTTAATCACATTCAAGTTGTATGACAAATGACCTCGAGAAGTCTCCAGCTAATGACACAAGGAGGGATCTTGTTAAAGGGTAACTTGGGATAAGGAATAGGTAAACTAGATTTCTCAAGAGTGCACTTGTAGAATAGGATCCTATTATGCTTCTTTTGGTCATTCTTCCTTTGTTGTTACTTGATTAACTTCTTTGATCTTTATTGGATTGATTCTATTAAGGTAACAACGTTTTTTAAGTAGTCTTAATCTCTATCAAATAAAGAAGAGGAGGATCTATTTATAGAGCTTAAGCTCAATCCGTATTGGATAGCTTAAGATATCGATAGATGAGATAAGCCACTAATGATATCCATGGGTAGCTTTTGACCATCAAGAGACAAGTTAAGGTTCCTTAGATCTCTTTAATTCCTTGTAGGCTTTAAATAGTTGTCACACCCCGAAGCGGGAGAGTCATAACAGCCCCGCTGTGTAAACCATCCTAAGATAGAAGTTGGCCTTACAACCTCTATCTTAGACTTGATCTACACAAGGCGTCCACAACTAACCCACTTTGAAGTAAACAGTTTGTAATTTAAATAAATCACTTACCTAAGAAGGTGAGGAAATTTATATATATTCACTATAATTCAGTTATTAAATTATTCAAAAATGAAAAATAATAACATGTGTTGATTCTTCAATATTTTTCCCCACTCCCCAGGATCCAGCAATTGCTAGCTTCAGAATAGTTGTTTGCCGCTTTTTAGCTAGCACCTGCACGACATCTATAGGGATGTAAGCAACCACAGCTTAGTAAGTTAGAATAGAGGACTTAAAACTATACCACAAACACAACAAGATTTTCAATCAACTTATTAGGTGCAATGCATGTGCAAGCAAATACCATCATACGACGTTGTCCGGCCCATCATGAGATTAGAGAAATTGCACCCGCTTTAATCCTAGTTGAGGAGTTGCCATTAATACAACAACTCACGATTAAACCCAGGCTTGTTCAATGGAGACCTCGCTCCTCCCGCGACTATCTTCGAACCACTGACTTCACCCTTACCGATGTCTATAGGGATGTAAGCAACCACAGCTCAGTAAGTTAGAATGGAGGACTTAAAACTATACCACAAACACAACAAGATTTTCAATCAACTTATTAGGTGCAATGCATGTGCAAGCAAATACCATCACACGACGTTGTCCGGCCCATCGTGAGATTAGAGAAATTGCACCCGCTTTAATCCTAGTTGAGGAGTTGCCATTAATACAACAACTCACGATTAAACCCAGGCTTGTTCAATGGAGACCTCGCTCCTCCCGCGACTATCTTCAAACCACTGACTTCACCCTTACCGCGACCTCCTTTCCTGGCACTTAGTTCGGCTAAGGATGAAGAAGGGATCAATTGCAATCCTGCGCTATCCCTTTCAAAGGAGTCGGTATTTGGCCGAAGAGTCCTAAGTTCCCCTAACGGGTTGCCATACATATCCGATTATGATTACCGGTCGTATATTTGATTAAGTCCAGTTTAGGGTGATCAATCATTTCATACAAATCATTCAATACATGCTAGAACAACAAACAGAATCATAGCATCACCCATAATCAAGCACATGCACACATCCAACTATCTAACAAGCACAACCAAGTATAATCTTAAGCCTCCAAAATATAGCATCGTACTAATGCCAACTTACCTTGACTCCTCACTCACTCACTCGAGGTCTGATTTGCTTAGGCCATGGCCGATCATCCCTATAACACAAACGTAGTTTCAGTTTTTCATATAACTATTATAGGTTCATTTTATCCTAAAATGCTTATTGTTATGTTTTTTTTAGGGTTTAATATACCTAATTATCTAGGCCTTAAGTCTTTTAAAATTATTCTAAGTTTGGGGTTAGGTTCGGGTTCGGTTTTCTCATCGATTTCTAAATTAGGTTTTAGTTCGATTTCTAAGTAGTGTGTTATACTCCAATCTTATAAATTTGTTTCAACCCATAATGTGAAATTAATTACATTACTTCCCGATCTCCTAAATACCATTATTACCCCTAGTCAGTATTTATTTTACCCAGTACACTTAAATCCGTATTAGTGTACCAAATTCACTTCTAATGGGAGAAATTTTTACATTTTTCATATAATTAAATAAATTCAAGTTTCGTATCAGATTTATTGTACATTTTTATTATTATCAAAATATCAATTTTTATTATAATATTTTCTATTTATTATATTCTAATAATTACATATTATGTATTATTACCTTTTATGTATATAATATACTTCTAATTTTCTATTACTTTAATTATCGTCTCTAAACACCAATTATCATTTCAAATGTCTAAATTCATCCTAAATCAGATTTTACTCCTAACTACCCTAATTTCCAAAATTAACTTAAAATTTACTACATAATTAACCTAATAATTACATCTAACACCATAAATGCTACAAGTATCATACTCCATCAGATTTCAACATCCTAAAACATGTACTTATTCACTAAATCAGTAATTAACCATCTAATTACTTTATTAACCCTAAATTACCCATTTTATGCCTTATTTTATGGCCTAAAAATTATCTAAAAATTTTGAAAATTAATTTTTGAATACGGGCTTCATAGCACTATTCTATATCATCTAAGTGGTCTACACAAAAATTTTGGGCTCAAAACTACACTCCTAAGGTCATTTATTTCTAAACTGAAGCATGCTCGGTTTTGCATGATTTCTTAAGGACCCTATATCACGAGACATATTTTTATCAAAATAATATTTTTCCTAAACACTGCATACAAAAATATTCCATAATAATTTTTTTATAATTTTCTAAGAATATTTACTATTTTTTCAAAATTACACAAAATCGGTTTGGAAATCGAACTCACCGATTTAGGTGGCTCTGTCCATTGCCGGTGGTCATGTGTGTGTCGGCCCACCTGGGCGTTGCCACCACTATATGGTGGTGGTGGCCGTCCACTCCCAGCTGCTCGTTGGGTCTAGGTTCTTTTTTGTGGCCCTAACTGCATAGTTTTTCTTTTCCTATTTTTTTGAATTTTCTCTCAAATTTTCGAGTCTCTCTATTTTTCTCTAATGCTAAATTGTCCAAATGAGTTCTGAAAAAATTTTCCCCTATTTATAGACGATTTTTATAATTATTATGCATTAATTAGACATGACTTTGCCCAATTTCCTTAATTTTTGGCTTTTGTGTTGTCTAATTTTAATTGGTTAATTTTTATTTTGCAGATCTTAACCTGCCACGACTTGATTTGGATTATTCTTGATTTTTCCTGATTTTTTCTTAATTAATTATTAATTTTCTTTAAGTATTTAGTATTATTTTAGCACATTTCGCTTATTTTAAGTAATTACGCGTATTTATACCTACATGTAAATTCATATATAATACAAATAAATATTACTAAATATTATTTAGGTTATTTTATAATTTTTAGTATATATATAATTTATCTTCAGCGATTCGTTAAATATCGGAATACATTTTACGCATTTTCGATAAATAACGAGTTATATACTTAAAATTTGAAAATTTTGTAGTCTCCTATTTTATTACTTATTTTCTTAAATTCAAACTTACGGAATCGGTTTACTAATATTTATAGTTTTACTTTATAATTTAGGCTCGATCAGGTCTTTCAACCAATCGAAACCTCGGATTGCTAGTTTTGGGGCTTACAATAGTAATGGGCTTAACTAAGCACAATGAAACCTAATAGGCATATAAAAAACTTCATAAAGGCTTATGAAATTAAAAGGCTCATTGAAAGGCTTGCTTTCACATGCCAAACTACCGAAAAAGGCTAAGATCAAACAAATTAATCCAACAATCACTATTTCAAACCTATTAAGTTAAATTTCTCTAAAACATCACTAAAATTCAATCGTAAAGCCCTATTACTAACCAAGAAACCGACCTATGCATTGAGCCAGTCTATCCAAAGGCCCAATTATCATAATAGCCCTTCATAAAAGTATTGTTCACATTTTCTCATGCATTACTATATTATATCTATTATACTAAATCACTATCATGCTACATTATTATCATATCACTCAGTATTTATAACATTTGCTCAATATAATGCTCATTATATTCATTGTATGGTAAGATTAATAAGTTATGACTTGTTTAACTTAAGGCTTGTTATGTATACTGCTCGCTCTTTGCAACATTGATCTTTATAATGTACTTGCCATGTACAAAGCTAACTTCATGAGAAGGTCCCCTTAGGTAAGTTTGCACTTAAACTTTATATTATATACAATATTTATATGCTTAATATATTATGTTATGTTTTTATATAAAGTAAGATCAACTTAGGGCTAGCTGCCTTATAACCGGAAAAACAATATGCCTTCTCATGTAAATAAGCTCGTGAACCATTATCAAATGGTTTATAATTTACACTTTCTTTTTTTCCCCCTTATAATTTTCACTTTCTAAATTGAAAAATGAATCATCATACATATACTAATGATGCAATATGGTGAAAACTTAATGTGATCTTTGATCATTCTTAAGCTATA
This sequence comes from Lumnitzera racemosa, assembly GCA_024138005.1. NCBI lineage: Eukaryota > Viridiplantae > Streptophyta > Magnoliopsida > Myrtales > Combretaceae > Lumnitzera > Lumnitzera racemosa. The sequence continues at coordinate 66,412,603 of JAMXBC010000011.1, forward strand.
TGGTGCCGTGCAACAACATAAGCACTAAATAATGTGTAAAATGACTATAAGCAATGACTAGAGTTTCAAAAATATTATATTCTCGCTTATTACGTGTGCTTCGACAACTATCGAAGAATTATTTGTCAAGAACCAATTGTAAAATGATGTTATCTAATATCATGAACCAATTTCTTAGGTTTATAGAGGGCCTAGGGAATCGAACCTAATTTAAGGATTTTGGCTCTACAAGCTTGAAGTAAGGATTAATGGATTAGCTTGTTTACTCACAATCTTACATAATTTTATTGTACACAAAAAATCTGGCCTTAAAAAAATGCCATTCATTTGTAAAAGCTCTACTAATCTTTCTTATAAGCTTTAGGCTTATATTATAAAAGGAGTTAGGCTATTCTTAGTAAGCCACATGAAAACTTAGGCCTAGCCTAGTCTAAGCCCATCTAAAGCCCATAGATTCTTAAAGAGAAGAAGGCTTCGATCTATATCCTCGATCGTTAGAAATTATGCAATGAGGCTCATCCGTGACTTATCCCATTCAACCATCCATCCTATATTCATCACAATTGAGACTGTGTTTAGTAATAACAATATAGATTAAATCTATAGACAGTAAATGGTTGAGCGAAACATCCTTCCATGTGTTATCAACTAAAGACTTGAAGTTACTCATCATGTGACTTGAACATGCTTAACCATTGGCAACAATCATATAATTCACCAATTAATTATATTTAAGGTTAATTATTTAGGTTAGTGGTAGGATTAAAAAAATCAAACTTTTTCTCTAAACGATTTAGAGAATTTTTTGGATCAATAGGTTCAAAGTAATCATCTTGCACAATTTTAGTCTTTCCTAATAAGTTCAAGTATCAACCAAAATTATATGGATTCTTAGCTTATTTTCCTCATTATTAGGACCATTAGGGTTAGCCAACCCTAATGAATTATGCCCTTGATGGTAGGGACATTATATGGTCATAATTTATTATTAATCTCTATAAAAACTCTTTAGTATTGCTTATGAAAGATGGGACTTTTAAATTTAGCTCTCATTTCTCCCACCTATCATAAAAATCTGCAATAGATTGCAATTATCTATTTCACCTCAATTATTCTCTTTAACTATTCATTTCTTTGTTGATAATTGTTCCACAAGATAACCTACTCTTCCATGTTATTTGTAATAAAGAAATGAATGTTGTTATTATATGTAAATGTTATTATATGTAAATGTTATTCATAATAAACCTTTGCATCTAAATATTTTATTGATATTTTCTACAATGATTAATCATTACCATCTACATTAGACTAAAGTTAGCTAAAATTTCGGTTATTCAAATTTTAGAGTCGGAGTTGAGCTCTTAATTGTTACTCTGCTAGTCTAATTGAGGTCGATAATTTCATGTTAGCGTGAATTTGCATTAAAGAAAGACATATTTTCCGAAGAGAGACAAAATCTAATGATGCTTAGTTAACTGTAGTTTGATCGGTTCTTTTAACTTCGAATCGGGCTTGCGCACAAAAACAGAAAATAATGGCGCATGGGCTCTGCTGCTCTCAACTTCATTGAAGAACCGTACAAATGATGATGAGTCATACATACGTTGTCAAAGATCGGTGTCAATTATTTGATTGAATATTTTATCGAGTGTCAAATAAGTCATGTCATATATAAGTAAAGTAACGGTTGCTGTTGTGTAACAATTACTTTTTTTGGTTTAAAATTTAATTCTATCCATATAAGAAAAAACAAAGAGAATCAATACGAAAAAAACAAGAGAAATCGAATCCCAAGAACCTAGCCACAGTCTTTCGACTTCAACATTTGACTAACAGAAAAAACTATGGGTGTTCATTTGTCTATTGGCTGCGTCTCTCTCTCTCTCTCTCTCTCTCTCGTCAAATGAATCTCAGCTTTTCTTACTACACTGAACACCCAATAAGCATGAAAACCTCCAATAACTGGTCCTGACCTGACAGTAATGGTGAAAAATAATAAATAACAGAGTAAAATGATATTTATTTACTTAATAATTGATGTTAGAAATACAGAAAATACTCCAGAAAAAGAAAAGACAGGGGGAAGTGAAACATTCACAAACATCACCCACGTTGAAAAAGATATGAATAAACACTGACCCCCCACTCTTCTCCTCTCTCCCCTCTCCCCTTCACTCTCTTTCTCTCTCCATTTTCTCTCTCTTCTGCTAGATCAGTTTGTTTTCGTCATGTAAATTTGATGAATTTAGGTACACCCTTTTGGGAGTATTTTTCTGGGTATGTGTCGGTTTGAGCTTTTAATTATGTTTTACTAGATTTACACCGTGTGTCAAATGTATGATTATGATGACAGCTATAATAGGAAATAAAAGGGTGTTCCTTTAGCCCTAGATTCTGTCGCACACCACTCTCACTGATCTGATCTCATTACCACTCTCTTCTCTTCTTATCCACTTTTCTCTCATTCATATTGGTGTTAGTGCTGAACTGCCCAGTGTGCGTGGTTTAAACTTCTGATTTGTAATGCAATTTGATTGGTGGATAATGATATGGTTCTGTGCTGATGCTGTTATCTAGGTTGTGCTCAGTTTGGTAATGGACCGTGAGGGCAGCTTCCTAATTTTGTGAGCTCGATTTCCTGTATCATCGGTTCTTCTCAAAGAAAGTTTTTGGAACTGAATTGGATAGTAAGGAGTTCAAATGGTAATGCCTCTCGGGGCAATGCTATTGGCGTGCCGGTGGCAGATTTTTGGGTAGCTCATTGCTCCGTATCAGTTGGGCATTTTCATTCTTGACGGGGTATGGTTCCTTCTGGTATGGTGATATCTTTGGCATTGAATTTCACATGATTTTAATATGTGGTAATTTGGATATTTGATTTAATCAGATTTTATGAGTTACTTATTTGATGCATCCATGTTTTTAATGGAATTTGAATCATGAATTTCCCAAAGATTGTTGCTATTTTCGGTTCTGTTTATATTTAATCGACTCATCTCAAAGTTCCTTTTGTTTGGCTGCTTTGCTAACTATCCCTCTTCATATCCAATCTCTCACTTTTCATCCTAGAAGTTACTGCATATTTGCAAACTGGTGAGGGAGAGACAGCATCTTTGCTCCCTGCCAAAGGAAGAAATCATCTAGTGATATCGTGTATTATTTATTTTCTTTTTTCCCGCGTGCATCACGGGGGCATGACTTGCTAGTGTTGCTTATGCAAAGGTAAAGGTTTAATCTGATTCTACTACAATACACAGTCTTTAGCAGAAAATCCTTATTTTTGTAACTTATTCTACAATGTGCTTCTGAAACTTATTGCCTTTGATTTGTAATGGAAGTACTAAAATGGAGGCGAGTACCTTGCAAATGAAACAAGTCATGCCAAACGTTGCTCACAAAGGTGGGATCTGGATCACTTACGATAGTTTTTGGTTTGCCATGCAAGCAGAAAGGTTGAATAGGCCTTTAGAGTACTATTTGAGGTGTTAATTGTTATGCATGTGATCGACCAAAACAACAGGCAACTTGGCTTCCTTCTGCACTGTGCTTCTGAAACTTATTGACTTTGATTTGCAGAAGCAAGGATCAGATAGGGATTGGACATTTGGTCCAAATGTCAAAGTCTCCATCCCCTGAACCATGGAGCTCTTCCTCCTTGTCTCCTTCTCATTTCCGGTTAGTGTCCTCTTTTTTCCATCTTCCGCCATGCAGTTCTTTCAGAACATATGAGGAATGTGCCAAAGAAGCACAGATAAAGTCTTTTTTCTTGGATAACCCGATTTGAAGATATGGCTTAAAAAAGGAGTTAGGGTAGATAATTGAAAGTCCAATTAACAAAAATGGCTTTTGATTTTGATATTAAAATTATCAAGGTGATTGCTTTCTTTTATCCCTTCACATAATAACTTTACATTACTTGACTCTTAATTATGCCTCAGGGAATCCAATGGAATAGCAGGAATGGATGATCCTGAAGGCACAATGGCTACTGTTGCTCAGTTTATTGAGCAACTTCATGCCAACATGTCTTCAGCTCATGAGAAAGAACTCATCACAGCCCGTTTACTTGGTATTGCCAGAGCAAGAAAAGATGCAAGGATGCTTATTGGCTCTCATTCCCAAGCAATGCCTTTGTTCATATCTATTCTTAGAAATGGCACAACTCTGGCAAGAGTAAATGTTGCTGGGGCACTCAGTGTCCTGTGCAAAGATGAAGATTTGCGTCTGCGGGTGCTGCTTGGGGGCTGTGTTCCACCTCTGCTTTCTGTTTTGAAGTCTGAATCAGTTGAAGCCAGGAAGGCAGCAGCTGAAGCAATATATGAAGTTTCCTCTGGTGGACTTTCAGATGATCATGTGGGTATGAAGATATTTGTAACAGAAGGTGTAGTGCCAGCTCTGTGGGACCAACTCAACCCACGAAACAAGCAAGACAAAGTGGTTGAGGGTTTTGTCATCGGAGTGCTAAGGAACCTTTGTGGTGACAAGGATGGTTACTGGAGAGCAACGCTCGAGGCTGGTGGGGTGGATATCATTGTGAATCTATTGTCTTCAGACAATGCAGCTGCTCAGGCAAATGCTGCTTCTCTTTTGGCTCGTTTGATGTTGGCTTTCATGGAGAGCATACCCAAAGTAATAGATTCAGGAGCTGTCAAAGTACTGCTAGGATTGTTGGGTCAGAAAAATGATACTTCTGTTCGTGCTAGTGCTGCCGATGCCTTGGAGGCTCTATCTTCCAAGTCAACCAAGGCTAAGAAAGCCATTGTTGATGCAGATGGTATCCTGCTCCTTATTGGTGCTGTAATTGCTCCTTCCAAAGAATGCATGCAAGGGGAGTGCGGACAGGCTCTGCAGAGCCATGCTACACAAGCTTTGGCAAACATATATGGTGGGATGTCTTCTCTAATTCTTTACCTTGGGGAACTCTCACAATCACCTCGCTTATCTGTGCCAGTTGCTGATGTGATTGGTGCACTTGCTTATGCCTTGATGGTTTTTGAGCAAAAGTCTTCTGTTGAGGAAGAACCACTTGATGTGGCCAAAATAGAAGATATGCTAGTCATGCTACTAAAACCTCGGGACAGTAAATTGGTTCAAGAGCGTGTACTTGAAGCTATGGCAAGCTTATATGGGAATGCTTCTCTGTCAAAATGGATTGATCATGCCGAAGCCAAGAGGGTGCTTATAGGACTCATAACAATGGCTGGCCCTGATGTACAGGAGTATCTGATAATTTCATTAACTAGCTTATGCTGTGATGCAGTAGGCCTCTGGGACTCATTAGGGAAGAGAGAAGGCATACAACTATTGATATCATTGTTGGGCTTATCTACAGAACAGCAACGAGAATATGCTGTTGAGTTGCTATTGATCTTAACTAACCTAGTAGATGATAGTAAGTGGGCTATTACTGCCGCTGGAGGGATACCTCCATTAGTGCAACTATTGGAAACAGGTTCCCAGAAAGCCAGAGAGGATGCAGCACACATCATATGCAACTTGTGTTGTCATAGTGAAGACATCCGAGCCTGTGTTGAGAGTGCAGGAGCTGTGCCAGCATTGCTGTGGCTCCTAAAGAGCGGTGGACCAAAAGGGCAAGAAGCTTCAGCTAAGGCGCTAATAAAGCTTGTCCGAACAGCTGATTCTCCAACCATAAATCAACTTTTGGTGTTGCTTCTAGGAGAAACTCCGACGTCAAAGGCTCATACAATTCGGGTTCTGGGCCATGTATTGACAATGGCATCAAAGAAAGATTTGGTGCATCAGGGATCTGCTGCAAATAAAGGATTGAATTCTCTGGTCCAGGCTCTAAATTCATCTAATGAGGAGACACAAGAATCTGCTGCCTCTGTCCTGGCTGATCTTTTTAGCTTGAGACAGGATATATGTGACAGCCTGGCAACAGATGAGATTGTCAATTGCTGCATGAAGCTTTTGACAAGCAACACTCAAGTGATTGCAACTCAGTCTGCTCGAGCATTAGGAGCACTATCACGCCCCACCAAGAGTAAAGCAACCAGCAAGATGTCTTATATAGCAGAAGGAGATGTAAAGCCTTTAATTAAATTGGCTAAAACTTCATCCATTGATGCAGCTGAAACTGCAGTTGCTGCATTGGCAAATCTCCTATCTGATTCCCAGATTGCCACTGAGGCATTGGCTGAAGATTTTGTTCAAGCTTTGACAAGAGTACTAAGGGAAGGCACCACTGAAGGCAAGATGAACGCATCGCGCTGCCTCCATCAGTTACTCAAGCATTTTCCAGTAGGTGATATATTCAATAGCAATGGCCACTGCCGATTCACTGTTCTGGCCCTTGTTGATTCTCTAGATGGAATGGACATGGATGGGACAGAAGCTGTTGGTGCTTTGGAAGTAATTACACTATTGGCTAGAACAAAACAGGGATCTAACTCCACTTACCCTCCATTGTCTGCTCTTGCAGAGGTTCCTTCAAGCTTAGAGGCTCTTGTGCGTTGCTTGGCTGAGGGCTCCTCTCCAGTCCAAGATAATATTATACAGATTTTGTCTAGGCTATGCAGTGATCAATCAGCTGTTCTAGGTGATGTTTTGGTCAGAAGAAAAGAATCCATTGTTTCACTAGCTTATAGGATTGTGAATTCGTCCAGCCTAGAAGTCAGAGTTGGTGGTTCTGCTCTTTTAATTTGTGCTGCAAAAGAACACAGAGATCAGTTCATGGATGCTCTTGAATTCTCAAAATACTTGAAACCCTTAATATATGCATTAGTGGATATGATAAAACGTAAATCAACCTGTTCCTCCTTAGAGGTTGACATCAGGACGCCTGGAGGTTTCATGGAAAGAAATGTTTTCCAGGATGGGGATGAATACGATATCCTTGATCCTGCCATTGTCTTGGGCAGGACTGTTGCTTTGTGGCTGTTATCAATTATATCAGCCCTTAATGAAAAAAACAAAACCATTGTCATGGAAGCTGGAGGTCTTGAGGTTCTTGCTGACAAGCTGGTTAGGCATACTTCTATACCACAGGTATTCTCAAATGTGACTTTGCATTGTCGTTCATTTGACTGTGAGACTGATCCCATTTTTCTACTTGATTTACCTTTTAAAGCCTTACTCATCAATTTGAAAAGTTTATTCCATAATTTTTTTGAGTTAATGTCACGGTTTATACATCAACTTTATTACTTTTTGCAATTATACACTTAAAGTTTCAACTTGTCTAATCATACATTTAATTAAAGATTGCCACAACCTATACCTCAGTTAACTATAATTCATACCATTAGCCCATTCAACATGATTAGCCAATGGAATGATTATTCACAGCTTTAAAGAGCTTGCTCAACTTTCTATAGGTAACCGCCAGCCATCTCTTACAAAATAATAAGTTACAACTCACTTCAAAAATGTAAGTCGCACGACCTATTAGCAGTCGTTATCTACAATCTTATGGTGATTGCATGAATCCCTAAAAGTTGTAGGCGGATATCTCGTTGACTGATCATGTCGACTAGACTAATGGTATAAACAAAGTTGATTAAGGTATAAATTATGACAACTAAATCTTCAATTGAACGTATAATTAGATAAATTTAAATATGAAGCACATAATTACAAAAAGTAGTAAAATTAAGGTGTAAACTATGATATTACTCTAATTTTTTTTGTCAAGTAATGACTAAATGCTACTTTGGGAGACACAGGACGGGCTCTCTACATGACTACTTTCTCTTTATGCAACTAATTGTTCTATTGCGAAATGCCTTTTCATCTATTAACCCACAAATTGGAGGATATCAACTTTTAATACTTAAGTATTTCAGTCTAGAATTTCTTTGCCCCTGCCCCCTCATCCCCCTCTTAAAATCTTGAAAGGAGCCCCAAATAACTTAGCAAATGATATGAGAGGATGTTCTTAACCTGCTTGTAGCCCTTAAATCAAATGCACATTTAATAAAATAAATCTGGTGGACTGACAGCTTATTGAAGGCCAAGACAACTTTTTGGAAGATTATATTTATTTGTTGATGTTTTGTCTCCTCTCAAATTATTTTCCATCTTAATTAGGCTGAGTATGAAGACACAGAAGGTATGTGGATAAGTGCCTTGCTTCTGGCAATTCTCTTTCATGATGCAAATGTTGTGCTTTCTCCAACAACAATGCGAGTCATACCTTCACTTGCTCAGCTGCTCAAATCCGATGAGGTGATTGATAAATTCTTTGCTGCTCAGGCAATGGCTAGTCTTGTCTGCCATGGGATTAAAGGAATCAACCTTGCCACTGCAAATTCGGGTGCTGTTGCTGGGTTAATAACATTAATTGGTTACATAGAATCAGATATGCCAAACCTTATTGCTCTTTCTGAGGAATTTTCCCTATCAAAAGATCCTGATCAAGTTGTTCTAGAGAAACTTTTCGAAATTGATGATGTAAAAAGTGGCTCTACTGCACGTAAATCTATTCCTTTGTTAGTAGACCTTTTGAGACCTATACCAGATAGACCTGGTGCACCTCCCATTGCTGTCCAGCTCTTGACGTGTATTGCTGATGGAAATGATACCAACAAATTAATCATGGCCGAAGCTGGAGCACTGGATGCTTTAACAAAGTACTTATCTTTGAGCCCACAGGACTCCACGGAGGCAACTATATCAGAATTGTTGAGAATACTATACAGTAATCCTGAACTAATTAGGTATGAAGCATCCATAAGTTCACTGAATCAGCTCATTGCGGTTTTGCGTCTTGGATCAAGAAATGCTAGATTTAGTGCTGCAAGGGCACTCAATGAACTTTTTGATGCCGAGAACATTAGACACTCCGATTTAGCCAGACAAGCTGTTCAGCCTCTGGTTGACATGCTTAATGCTCCATCTGAGAACGAGAAAGAGGCTTCTCTTGCTGCCTTGATTAAGTTTACTTCAGGAAACACTGCAAAGGCAGCATTGCTAACTGAAGTGGAAGGAAACCCACTTGGAAGTCTATATAGGATATTATCTTCTGCTTCATCCTTAGAAGTGAAGAGAGATGCTGCTCAACTCTGCTCAATTCTTTTTAGTGATGAAAAGGTCAGAGCAGATGCAGTTGCCTCTGAATGCATCCATCCGCTTATAACTTTGATGCAGTCTGGTTCAAGTGCGGCTGTTGAGTCTGGTGTTTGTGCTTTCGAGAGATTGCTAGAGGATGAAAAACAGGTGGAGCTTGCAGCGCAATTGGATATTATTGACCTTCTTGTTGGATCGGTATCTGGTACAAATATTCAGTTGATTGAGGCTAGCGTCTGTGCTCTAATTAAAGTGGGGAAGGACAGGACACCACAAAAGCTAGATATGGTCAAAGCTGGTATCATTGATAACTGTCTTGAGCTATTGCCTGTTGCACCCGACTCCTTGTGCTCTTCAATTGCCGAACTCTTTCGGATTTTGACAAATAGCAGTGCAGTTGCTCGAAGTTCAGATTCTGCTAAAATAGTAGAGCCCCTCTTTGCAGTGTTGCTCCGCCCAGATTTCAACTTATGGGGACAGCACAGTGCCTTGCAAGCACTGGTGAACATTTTGGAGAAGCCACAAAGTCTTGCTACATTGAAGCTCTCTCCTAGCCAGGCAATTGAACCTTTAATCCCTTTTCTAGAGTCCCCTTCTCAAGCCATCCAGCAGCTTAGCACAGAATTGCTGTCTCATCTTCTTGCCCAGGAACATTTTCAGCAAGATATAACAACTAAAAATGCAGTTGTGCCTCTCGTGCAGCTTGCTGGAATTGGGATACTGAATTTGCAGCAAACAGCAGTAGAAGCGCTCCAAAAAATTTCGAAGAGCTGGCCTAAGGCTGTTGCTGATGCTGGAGGAATATTTGAGCTTGCAAAGGTCGTCATTCAGGATGATCCCCAGCCACCTCATGCACTTTGGGAATCAGCTGCTTTAGTTCTTTCTAATGTTTTGCATTCTAATGCAATGTACTATTTTAAGGTTCCACTTGTGGTACTTGTTAAGATGTTGCATTCAACTGTGGAGGCCACTGTCACTGTAGCTCTTAATGCCTTAATTGTCCATGAAAAGAATGATCCTTCAAGTGTAATCCAGATGACTGAAGCTGGAGCATTAGATGCTTTACTTGATCTACTAAGATCTCATCAGTGTGAAGAAGCATCTGGTAGATTACTTGAAGCGCTATTTAACAATATCAGGGTGCGGGAAATGAAGGTTTCCAAGTATGCTATAGCACCTTTAGCACAATATTTATTGGACCCACAGACAAGGTCGGAATCTGGAAGGCTTCTTGCAGCACTAGCTCTTGGGAACCTCTCCCAGCATGAAGGACTTGCCAGAGCCAGTGATTCAGTTTCAGCTTGTCGTGCACTAGTTAGCATACTTGAAGATCAACCTACAGAAGAAATGACTGTAGTCGCCATTTGCGCACTGCAGAACTTTGTCGTGCACAGTAGAACAAATAGGCGGGCGGTTGCAGAAGCGGGTGGCATATTGGTGATCCAGGAATTACTGCTGTCCCCTAGCTCAGATATTGGTGGGCAGGCAGCATTGCTTATCAAGTTTCTATTTTCAAATCATACACTCCAGGAATATGTGTCCAATGAGCTTATCAGATCATTAACAGGTATAGAGCAACGCAAATAGCATACACCTCTTTCCTTAGGCATTTTGATTTTCTAATTTATCTCATTAAGAAAGTTCCCATCTTGGCATTGTATTAAGGAATGGCTAGACAAACTTAAGACAGCTAGCCTCTTGTCTAACAATTTTTTCAAGTCTAATTTCTCGGGCAGCAATTAGACTATATGTTGCTTGTTCATCAGAATCCAAAATGTTCCTCCATGTCTTGTATCTTTTTACGGTGCTTCAAAATTTTCCAGAGCCATACACATGCAGTATGCTGCATGGACTTTGAAATATTATAAAAATATATAGGATTGTGGTAATTGTCAGCTAAAAAAATCTCCAAATAACTATCCTAGGCAATACTTCAGCCTCTTCTCTATCATAGGCAAAAGAAAAGGCTAACTTTGCCTACACTTGTCAGATTAAGAGAAAGATTTGAACTAAAAGAGTGTCAATTGGAAATTCACCAAATCTGGGAAATTTTGTGGTAATTATTAGAAAACTTTGGTTTTCTTCCACTGAGTTTTGGATATGGACATTGCTTTATATTGCAGCTGCACTAGAAAGGGAACTGTGGTCCACAGCAACCATCAACGAGCAGGTTTTGAGAACACTGCATGTTATCTTCATGAACTTTCCAAAGCTCCACATTTCTGAAGCAGCAACTTTGTGCATCCCACACTTGGTAAATGCTCTCAAATCTGGTAGTGAGAGTGCTCAAGAATCTGTTTTGGACACTTTGTGTTTGTTGAAACATTCTTGGTCAACAATGGCAATAGACATAGCAAAGTCGCAAGCCATGATTGCAGCCGAGGCCATCCCTATTCTGCAGATGCTGATGAAAACATGTCCTCCCAGTTTCCATGATAGAGCAGACAGTCTTTTGCACTGCTTACCTGGTTGTTTGACTGTGACAATTAAGCGAGGAAACAACTTAAAGCAGACCATGGGAAGTACAAACGCTTTTTGTCGCTTGACGATAGGCAATGGTCCCCCACGGCAAACGAAGGTAATTTTACATTCACACTGAAGTGTTGTGCTTATATTAGCTTCCTTCACATTGCTATCCTTGATTGTGATTGTAATCTTATGAGGGACTGTTCTCACAAAGGAGCTACCTCCAGGGTGGGGCACCTCCAATTTTTCCCAGGAGTAATCAATTTCTGTGACATATATTTGTGCTTTCGATATATGAGAGGTCCTTAATAGCTTTCTATCTCTCTCCATTCTTTTATCTTTTTGTTCTTGTTATCTGAAGATACGTGCAGTAACTCAATCCTGTGTAGCTGAAGATACATGTATTGTAACTTTGTCACGTCTGCTTCCGACACCAAATATATAGATGGCCTTCGTGTTAATGATACAAATATCTGCGCTTTGTGTTTTGAACCATTAATGATAATTTCTTTTCAAACTTTTTATACTTTTGCCTTTATTTTATAGGTTGTGAATCACAGTACAAATCCTGAATGGAAAGAAGGGTTCACTTGGGCATTTGATGTACCTCCAAAGGGACAAAAACTTCACATTATTTGCAAAAGCAAAAATACATTTGGAAAGGTACTTAAAATGGTGGCCATATGTTTATTTTCATGTCTAACTGGACTATACTGTCATTTGCATGCATTGAGACCAGATGCTAATTCTCTAAATAGGTCAGCTCGTATTATGGATGTTGACCTGTATTTCATTTTCAGATCCTATAAAAGCTCTTCTATAGCGATGTTACTTGAGAATAAAACGGTAAGCGCAATTCCTTCCATTTCTGCTTATGTTGCTCTCTTTTTCAGGCAACTCTTGGGAGAGTAACCATCCAAATAGACAAAGTTGTCACGGAAGGAGTGTATAGTGGCCTGTTTAGCCTAAATCATGACAACAACAAAGATGGATCTTCTCGAACACTTGAAATTGAGATTGTTTGGTCCAACGGGATTTCAAATGATGAAATGTGAAGATAAAATAAATTGCTCCTGCATAAAGCAGCATAGGAAAGCAGGCACATGAAGTTTGACAAAAAGCCATTGCTGGATGCAAAGAGAGCCCAGGATGTTGATCCTGCTGTAATTATGTCATAAAAAATTTACAGTTTTGTAGTTTTGAGTATTTTATGCTGCATTGAGATGTAGAGTGTGAAATGTTTCATAATCTTGCAGAGAAGATGAGAGGGTCAAGATGGATCCCCAATATAGAGAAATTTCAAGGTTGTCTACAATGTAAATGTACAGGTCAGTGTTTTAGCTCGCAATCTTCTAAAAATATTAGCAGAAAATTAATTCTACACGAAGATTTGGTTTTGCAACATGGGGGTTGGTGAGACTGGCATCATTGTGTACAATTTATCTTCTTTGATTCCTATTTGTGTAAATCATAGAATCTTAAGCTGGCTGGAAGGAGTAAACACACAGGTGATAATGGTTTTAGTAGCTGGAATATTTAGCATTGTGTGTTAGCTGCTATTTACAGTTTCTTCTTCTGTGTCTCCTTCCCCTTCCCCAGCCACATGTATCCATGTGGACAAGAAGTGTAATTTAGTATTTTATAAAATACTTTTTATACATGACAGTATGTAATTAGTTAGAAATGCAGATGGTATAAAAAGGGAGAAGGAAGTGTTTGTGGTAGTTGTAAGAAGAGAATTGTGCTTGTGAGAGACTCGTCAAGGAGATTAAACAGATGGAGACAGCAAGTATATATGGAGGGAGGTTATCTCAAATGGTCAATGCAATTTTCCACTTGCCTAATGTATTTTAGAAACTTTTGTTTCGTCTCTCTCTTTCATAGCGCTTTCTATTCATCTTTTTAGAACTTCTAAAGATGAATATCAAATATACAATTTTTAAGATGTGTTGCTAAACATAATCTAGTGGAATCCTCTCTTTTTAGGAATTTAAGGTTTCGTTTGTTACAACAATGGGGTCCCCAAAAATTTCCTGTTTTATTGCGTTTATAGGGGAAAAAGTTTATTGTGGGACTGTGTTTGGATTTTCTAAGTGCAACTTAAGTCTTTTTGTGCTGTTATTATGATAGTACGATCAAGTTAAAGATAGTATTTGGTTGTAAGTACTAAATAAAATAAAAAGAATTGGACATGATAAGTATAAGGAAGACTAAATAATACAAATTTATTATACTATATTTGGTTTGCACAGTATTTGATACAAAATTTATATTAAAAATTATTTATTTATATAATAAAATAAATAATTTTTTATAATATTTAACAAAAATAATATTCATTAACTTAATATTATAATATAGTAGAGTATTTTTTGAAGTACAAAATATTTTTTGTTTTTGTTCAATAAATTTTATTTTTATATCGTTATTTAGATAGGATAAAATTTAAACATTTTGTACATTTTGTTCAGTTCATCAGTCTATTTTTTATCTAGTCACCAAATAAATTTACAAATCAAATATGAAACAAAATTTTTTATTCAATTCAATACCATAAAAATTAGACAACCAAACGCTACTTAAAATACATAATTGAAATATTATTGTTAAAAGATTTGGATCCTTTAAAGTTCTTTTTTTTTTTCCTAAATTTCTTAAAATTACAAATTAATGGTTAATATCATCTAAATTTTTCCCAATAAAAAAGAAAAAAATAGCATCACAATGACATCGTATGACATTTCAAATTAGATAATAACAACCATTGATTTGTAACGTTAGAAAATTTTAAGAAAAAAGTAATTTTAAAGGATATATTTCCATTTTTAAAACATTTTAAATACAATGTGTAAGATCCCAACTGCTAAACCGTAAATATTGGTGACTCAAGCCAGAAGATCCCTATGAAAAAGGTATAATTAGACGAGGGATTACGTAAGTCTAGAGTTGTGTACAAAAGGATACGATATTGTTTTAGTGTTGCAAATAACCGACCAAAAGTTATATGAGAGTTTCGATGGTGAAAATAGGCAACCAACGTTGTGAAAAAATGTGGACTATTTGAATCATATTTGTAGGTCATAGATATGCAAGCCAAAGGGGGTAAATTAGTTATATTGTTGGAAGAAGAAAAAAAATAAAATGGTTATGTTAAAAATTAAGTGAACTTTTTGAATTAACTTCTTTCGGGGAATACATTTCTAGAAGCACTACATGGATATGAGTTAATGTGTATCTGCTTTAAAGTATTCGCTTGGATATACCAGTTGGGAAGCAAATAAAAGAGAAAAGGATAAGAGAGATAAAAAACCAGACATATAAAGGTTTGATCATTTGCATACATTTTCTCTATTGACACTGCTAACTTAACCATTAGAAATCTACTATCTTTCTAATATCAAGCACAAGTGAACTTTTTAATTGAAATTAACTCCCAAAACCACTTAGCAGAAATAATAATTCTTGTGTCTTTCATGGTTTTTCTGGATTCGCCCGACTCTTTCTTAGTTTAACTCCTAACCTACTTTTTACGTATCTCCTTCACTCCTCTAACTAGTGCTAGACTCTAAATGTCTAATAACTATAGACTGCCTCACTACAACAAGCTCCCAATGCTCGAAAAACTTGCCTTAAAAAATTACAGCACTAAACAGTGGTAGAAAATTCCCTAAAATCTTGTAAATAAATATTGCAAAAGCATCCAAACTCTCGATTACAATTTTCTAGCAAATTTTACTCACACGCGTTACACCTTCTTCTTTAGCTTCATCTTCATTATATAAAGTTGAGCTTCATCCAAACAAGGAAGCACCCCTACTCCAACGGTAAAATTCATTCTTCGTAATGTTAGGAAAATCTAATCTTAATTCCCAATGATTAAAAGAAAATGTTTTGAGGAAATTTTTTTAATATATAAAGATTTTCTACTATAATATAGTAAATACATTTAAAAGGGTTTTTTGGTCATTCACTTTGCATTTGAGCCTCCAAGCTTAAACTCAACCCACTAAGGACTTTCATATAAGGAGAAGGTAAGAAGTATGGCAATTAATATGTTAGCCCCATGATCCTACGATTCCCTCTCATAGCCTGCTTCAAGCCACTTGGAAATCTACAAGAATCAAGGAAATTCTTATCCTCTTTCACCTATAAAAGGCTTGAAGCATATTAAGTAAAGGATTCAAACCTGCAGTCCCTTATTCTCATCTCATTTGTTTAAAAACTACTAACTTAAGTGATAGAGCAACCATTCGGGGAACACCTCCATTATTAGAAGCTTGTTCTTTCGCATATTCCCTATACATAAATGCAAAGATCTCTTATTGTGTCTAAACTCAACTAAATTGAGAATATGACAACAAAATTTAGCACTACCCTTTAGGGCTTAATCTCGAAGGCATTGCCCACATAGGCAATAAACAGAATCCTTCCCCCCCTCCCCCCACTGTTGCATCTAATGATGACCATGCCCTTAAACAATTTCATCAACTGGCCATTACAACCTCTAAATGTAAGGCCAATAGATGATGACGATTGTTTCCCTCAATTAAAGTGATAAATGAATGAAGTTCTCCAAGGCAACTAATGCCATAGGGTAGGGGTTGTTGAAGTCTAAAAACACTTGCAACACCATACAAAGCCTCAAATGGAGAACTCCAATGACAGTGCCTCTCAACAACCCTTTTGTCGCCTTAAGAAGCAAGGGTAACCATGGCATCTTGGCTAACCATTCTAGGGCTTAGCCAAGGAGGTCAGTCGCTAATGTATTAATAAAGGAGAATGATGATCTCGTCAAGAAATTGACAAATTTGAAGGAGTCCAAGCAGAGTGATTCTTAAGATACCTTCACTATTGGGTAGTCCTTTTCACATAAGAGATTAGGGACGAGCCCCTGCTAATGCATATATGGATTCCTTAATTTGGATTCTACGACCGGTCTACAAAGTCAATGGACCATATTAGCTATTATTGCTCCTAAATGAATCTATCCAACATCTTGAATGCCATTGCATGCAAATGCTTTGCTAAAAGCTTGAAAAAGCTACTCAGACCTACTACTGAGGTTTCAACTTATCACACCTCGAAATAGTAAATCACAATAATCTTACCTTGTAAACCATGATAGATTAAAAATTGACCTCTCAACTGCTATCATGAATCTGATTTACATAAGGTGTCCGTAAATAGTTCACTTGAAGATAATATGATTTTTCCGGTGGAAATCTTAAAACATATACTAAAAATAAAAAAATTTAAGTGTTATTTATAATACCAATAATTTAGTTGTCTAATAAGTACACATTTCTATATCATAAGGTTAGTGGATAAATACAAAGGTTTCAAAAGTTCGACTATTCATTAGTTTTATATCCTCACTCTTTAGGATCTAGTAGTCATTAACTTCAAGATAGGTATTGTGTGGCTTCTTAGTCAGCACTTAGAAAAACATCTATAGGGATGTGAGCAACTAATTACTCAGTAAGCTGAGATGGAAAAATAAGACTATATGTCAAACACAGACAAGGTTATAAAATAGTTATTTAAATGCAAAACAAAAAATAAATGTCATTACACGACGTTATCTGATCTATCTTGAGATTATATAAATTATACTCGCTCTAATTTCGGTTAAAGAGTTTTAGCACGCATGAATAACCCACGACCAAACCTAAGCTTGTACAATAAAGACACCACTCTTTCAGCGACTACCTCTGAACCATCGCTTTCATTTTTATTACGACTTCAAGGATAAAGAAAGGACTATTATGCTTTAGTGCTATCCATTTCGAATATATCATTATTTAGTTAGAGAATCCTATGCATCCCTTAATGGGTTGCAATACATATCCGGTTAAGATTATATGCCGTATATCATTAAATTTAGTTTAAGGCGATCAATCAATACCCTGCAATACAAGCAATTATAAACCAGAATAACAAGTTAGTAGTAGACAATTAATTTTAGAAGCATACACATATAGGCATGCATACGGTTAAACTACTTATAAGCATAACCAAATATAATCTTAAGTCTTCAAGTATTATGAAA
Source organism: Lumnitzera racemosa (assembly GCA_024138005.1). Taxonomy (NCBI): domain Eukaryota; kingdom Viridiplantae; phylum Streptophyta; class Magnoliopsida; order Myrtales; family Combretaceae; genus Lumnitzera; species Lumnitzera racemosa. The sequence goes on from JAMXBC010000011.1 coordinate 66,430,148, forward strand.
TTGTACTTCAAAATATAGCTACGTATTAATCCCAAATTTATCTAAACTTTCTGTTTGCTCACTTAAGGTGCAAACAACAAGTTTCTACCGATGATCCTTATAATACAAATATTGTTTTAGTTTCATATAACTATTTTATATATGTAGATATATGTTTTACTCTGTAACTTAGATTATTATCTTTGGTCCAGGGCTTCGTTAACTTTGTTTTTAACTAGGTTTTGATTTAGCTTCTCATTTCATCTTTGATCCATCTTCTAATTTCATATCTAATTCAACTTTTAAATCAGGTTCTAATTCAGCTCCTGATTATATGTTATTCATATATCTCAGAAACGCCTTCTATGCAACCTATGAGTCTAACCAACTCAACCTAGGTAAATATAGTCTCTAATTTAGTTTCTAATCAACTCTTAGTGTACTATTATACACTCTGTCTTTGATTTTGAATTAGTCTTTGATCCAACCATACTATATTTTTAACATAAATCCCCATAAGTTTTATTCACAACTAGATTTAATGTACATCATATAATCCATTTCCACTTCAATTTGATTCAAAACTACACTTGACCCCATTATTTAAATACTTCACATACCATACGCATACCAACCTTAAATCCACAACTTTCAAATCCAATATTCTCAACACCACAAAACTCATCTCTCGACACCCTTTAACATTACAAGATATCAGAATACATCCCAAATCAGAATCTAGGCCAATTCCTTGAAAAATTAATTTGATAAATAGCTTTTTAATAGAATTTTAGAGTTGAAAAATTAGATAAAAATATGGAAAATAATTTTGATAAAAAAAAATTCATAGTGATTCAGTATACATAATAGTTGTTTTACAAAAAATTTTAAAGTCAAAACAACATCAATAAGGTTTCTGAAAATAAAAACAACATTGAGTCAGGTTTAGTGATTTATTAAAGATGATATATTTTTTGTCTTAATTTAATCAAAATAATTTTTTTTTTCAAAAAATACATATAATAAATATGCTAAAATGCAGCTTTTCATAATTTTTGAACATGTTTTACTATTTTTTTCGTAATTTTTGAAAATTGGACTAGTTTTTAGAACTCATTGGAAACCATCGTAGCAACTACCACCGGCCACCACCTTATTGTCAGCCAGATTGACCACTGCTACTACCTTCAGATGCTACCCTTAATTCCGTCCCAATTCTTTGTTTGATGCCTACATTCCAATTAAGCTTTAAATACACTTTATTTTGTATAATTCTTCCTAAGATTCTCACTACACTTTTAGAACTCTCCTTAATTTCCCTAGTATACTAGAGTCACTAAATGATATGAAGAGTGCTCATCTAAATTTATAAAGGGCCAAGTTATTGATTGGAATTTTTTTCTAATGCCAAGTATCAATTCCTTTTGCAATGGCTATATTCTTAGTGTCATAAGCCTCACTTTTCTCTTGCTAAGCTAATCCTCTAACTTGCTATGGCAGTAATTTAGATATCTTAAGCTAAAATGTAATTTAAAATTTTTTTTATTAATTTTATTTAATATATATTAGGTATTTTAGGTAATTTTGGGTATTTTTACCTATATGTAAATTAATATTTAATATAAATAAATACTTCAAAATATTATTTAGGTTATTTTATAATTTTTATTGCACATATATTTTATCTCTAATGATTTGTTAATTATTAAAACTTATGTTACGTGAGTCCAATAAATAAAGGGTAAAATGCATAAATTTTATAAATACAATACTTAATTGTTTTATTATTTCATTTTCTTAATTCTAACTTGCAGGGTCACTTCGTTGTAAAATTTGGGTTCGATTGATTAACATTCACAATCGCCTTAACTTTTGCAAATTGACTTCAAATCGATCAACTTTGAGTTAATAGCTTATTTTATGGGGTTTCACATAAACCCAACTCTATCTCAAGTTTCAAGGAGTTGTGCAAGGTCTTCTACTAACATATCATTATGAGCAAGAAACAAGAGAAGGGCTCCTGTACCCTCAATCTCATTCGACAATGGCAAGATTGGATGCTCCAAGAATACGTTGTTTACTTCTTTACCACCATGACCAATATCTCTAATCTAGACATGAACATGTAGTTAAGCTATTGTTTGATCGATAAATGTGCATCACCATCTCCTTGCTATGGTTTTAATTTATGCACAGCATTATAGCTAGGTTTTTAAAGGGCTCATGTGTAAGCCCTACAACTAATCACTTAGGGTTCCGATCGGCTGAAACATCCGATTAAACCTAAATTATAAGTAAAGTTATAAATATTAATAAAAATGATCCCATAAGTTTAAATTTAAGAAAATAAGTAATAAAATAAAAGAATATAAAATTTTCAAATTTTAAGTATATAACTCGTTATTTATTGAAAATGCGTAAAATATATTCTGATAATTAACGAATCACTAGAGATAAATTATATGTATACTAAAAATTAGAAAATGACATAAATAATATTTAGGAATATTTATCTGTACTATATATGAATTTATATGTAGGTAGAAATACGTGTAATTACTTAAAATATGAAAAATGTGCTAAAATAATAATAAAAAATAAAATAAAATTCATAATTAATTAAGGAAAAATCCAAGATTGAGGTGTGGCAATTTAGAATTGAAGAAACAAAATCAACCAATTAAAATGCAACAAATAAAAAGTGGAAAAAAGAACAGATAAAATAATTATCTTATCTTATTAATACACAATAATTTCCCTAATGCTCTATAAATAACAAAAAAAATTTAGAAGTTTATTTGGTCAGTTTAGAGAGTGAGAAAAATAGAGAGATGCAAAATTGAGAGTAAATTAGGGATTTAGAAAAAATTACAAAAAATATGTACAGTTGGGGTTTCTAAGGAGAACCCAAACCCGACGAGCAGCTGGGAGTAGACCGCTACCACCACCACATAGTGGTGGCAATGCCTAGGTGGGCTAACACACCGATGGCCACCAACGGTGGCCAGAGTCACCCAAATCGGTGAATTCGATTTTCAGCCCAATTTTGTAAAAATATTAAATATTCTTAAAAAATTATGAAACTTGTTATAATGGAATATTTTTGTATGTATTTTTTAGGAAAAAAATATTATTTTGATGAAAATATGTCCCGTAATATATGGTCCTTAAGAAATCATGTAAAACCGAGCATGTTTTTATTTAAAAATAAATAACCTTAAGAGTGTAATTTTGAGCATAAAATTTTTGGGTAGACTACTTAGATGATATAGAATAATATTATGAAGCCCGTTTTCAAAAATTAATTTTCAAAATTTTTAGATAATTTTTAAGCCTTAAAATGAGGTATAAAATGGGCAATTTAAGGTTAATTAAATAGTTAATTACTGATTTAGTAAATAATTATATTTTTAGGATGTTAAAATCTGATGAAATATGATACTTGTTGCATTTAGGGTGTTAGATGTAATTATTAGATTAATTATGTAATAAATAAGTAATAGGGAAAAATAGTAAATGGAAAAAATAGTAAATTTTAAGTTAATTTTGTAAATTAGGGTAATTAGGTGTAAAATCCGATTTAGGATGAATTTAGACATTTTGAAATGATAATTGATATTGGGAGATGATAATTAGAGTGATAAAAATATAATATGTGTATTACATACACAATAAGTAATAGTACATAATAGACAATTATTATAAATATAATAAATAGAAGATATTAGATTAAAAATTGATATTATGATAATAATAAAAATAAACAATAAATCTGATAAGAAACTTAAATTAGGGTAATTATATGAAAAATGTAAGATTTTCTTATGACGAGGGTGAATTTGGTGATTAAACTAGGATTTGGGTATACCACACAGATTAAAACACCGGTTAGAGACTAAAAACGATATTTAGAATATCCAAAAATAATACGATTAATTTCACATTATGGGTCAAAATGATTTCTTAAGGTGTACATATAAATCTTTAACCAAAAATTGAGTTAAAAACCTAATTTAGAAATCAATGCGAAAACTGAAACATAACTTAACAAGATTTAAGAAGAATTGTAAAAGACTTAAGACTTAGATAATTAGGTATATTAAACCCTAAACAAAAGATAACAATTAGCTTCATAGGATAAAACCAACCTATAATAGTTATATGAAAAACTGAAACCACATTTGTGTTATAGGGATGATCGACAACCGCTTGAGCGAGTTGGACCTCGAGTGAGTGAACGAGGAGTCCAGGTAAGTTGGGATTAATATGATACTGTATTTTGGAAGCTTGAGATTATACTTAGTTATGCTTGTTAAATAGTTAGTTGTGTCCATGTGCTTAATTATGAGTGATACTATGATTCTGTTTGTTATTCTGGCTTACATTGTATGAAGTAATCAATAACCCTAAACTGAACTTAACAAAGATATGACTTGTAAACATAAATCGAACCTGCATAACAACTCATTAAGGGAAACCTAGGATTTTCTAGTTAAATACCGATTCCTTCAAAAGGGATAGTACCGGATGACATAGTGGATCCCTTCTTCATCCTTAATCAAACTAAATGATAGGTAAAGAGGTCGCGGTAAAGGTGAAGTCAATGGTTCAAAGATAGTCGCGGGAGGAGCGGTGTCTCCATTGCACAAGCCTGGATTTGGTTGTGAGCTGTTGTATTAACGGCAACTCCTCAACCCGGATTAAAGCGAGTATAATTTCTCTAATCTCATGACGACCTGGACAACGTTGTGCGATGGCATTTGCTTAAACATGCATTGCATCAGATGATTTGATTAATAACCTTGTTTATGTTTATGGTATAATTTTAAGTCTTCCATCCTAACTTACTAAGATATAGTTACTCACATCCCTATAAACGTCGTGCAGGTGCTGGTTAAGAAGCGACTTACAACAACTCTGAAGCTAGCAATTACTGGATCCTAGGGAGTGAGGAAAAATATTTGAAGAATAAACATATATTTTTAAGGTCTAAGCTTCATTTTAGAATTTTTCATTTCTAAATAATGCAATAACTAGGAAATATATTACGGTGAAACGTTGTAAACGTTAATTGTAATAACTGAATTATAGTATATATATATATATATATATTTTCTCACTTTCTTAGATAGATGATTTATTTAAATTACAAACTGTTTACTTCAAAGTGGGTTAATTGTAAATGCCTTGTGTAAATCAGGTTTAGGATAGCGATTATAAGGCCAGCTTCTATTTTAGAATAGTTTATACGGCGGGACTGTTACAACTTTACCGTTTCGAGGCGTGACATCATGTTTAAGTACAAACTACCATTTAGATGGGAGTAGAGTAACTTATATTGGGAAAAACTTCCCCTTTTATCATCTTTAATAGGTCTTCATGAGCATATGGTTAGTCCATCTCCATAATGTTCAAGCATTATAAGATAATGTAGAAGCTATGAGACATAGAGATAATGGAGGTGGTGAAAGACAAATAGGTCCACTTAGCTTAGATAAGTCTGTAAGGTTACTTAGAGCATTTCATGCTACTATTGCCGATCTACTCAATGTTGAGAGGTGGATAGAGGAGTTGGAGAGAATCTTTATTGCTTTTGAGGTCCCCAATGATAGAATAGTAGATTGTATTTTATATATGCCAAGGGATAGGTGCTTCAAATTAGTTGAAGGGACTCGAAAGCTAATCATTACTCTATGATTTGACAGGTTTTTATAGATGCATTCAACTGAAAATTCTTTGCAAATAATCTCAGAAGGATGCATTCAACTGAAAATTCTTTGCAAATAATCTCAGAAGGAGGATGATTATAAAGTTTTCAACATTAGGCAAGTTATTCAAATTGCAGAGGAGTATGAGGCTAAGTGAATAGGTTAATTAAGTTTGCTTTAAGGGAAAGCAATTAAGAAGTCAAAAGTTTGGAAATTTTTTAATGGATTGGATCCTATGCTGTAACACAATATACGATCGTTTAAGTTGATTGCATATTATGCAGTGGTTAATAAGGTCAAACTACTAAAACAATGCCATAATTAAATTAAGGAGCACGAGATACGCTCTACTTAGACAATTAGGATAAAGAGGCCTATGCTTAAGGTAAGTGATCTCATATAAAGGCAAGACGTTAGTTGTTGTTCAGTCAAATACAATATTGCTCGTCTAAAAATAATTCTTAATGATAGCCAGTTATATTCACTAGATTTTGTATCGATGGTTTATTATATAACAAAATTCATTATATGAGATCTTATCATAGGAATAGTTTCCAGCGTACTTGTTATAACTTTAACTACCTAATAATCAATATAGTGCTAAAGTAAGGAATAACCGGTTATTTTATAGGCCAATATAATTAAAACCACATTTATAACCTAAATCAATTTATGGTGTTTTTTAAAAACTACTAGTGAGATAAACTTAATACGTACAAGATCATCATTAGGGCCATCATATTTATCGATTATAGATGGATTTATCGGATTGACAAACTAAATTTAGCTTCATTCATCATGTGTTGAATAGAGGCAAGAGCCTCATTAATAGTCGGATGACGGTAAAAGGCAATAGCAAACCTAGTGACTACTTATACCATGGACTTAGTCCATTATCCCAATCATACCTTCACAATGAAAGGTCCTTCCCATTTTGAGCCAATTATCCAACTACACCTTCTAATACAACTATCTTGTTATGACTTCACTTAAGTCACTAACCTTGCTTTCAACATCCCTCCTTATGACATATAACTTAAATAACCAGTCCCATATTAGATGTAATTTTTCCCTCAAGTAAGATTCCTAATATTTAGAATGCTATGGTAGTTAAAGATCAGCATACTCTCATCAAGAAATTAAGATAACTTATGAGGTTCAATAATTATTAAGAAATAATCGAGTTGAAGTTATCCTTATAACTATTACGTATAGTCTAATAAAGAGAAATCAAAGTTGTTAATATGAGAGATCTTCTATGTATCCATGAAGGAATATACTAAAACTACTACAATCTAGTGGCATGAACAATAGTCTCCTAATAGAATGGATGGGGTTCAATTTCCTCTCTCCTTCGAAGTTGCAATATATAGTAGTTAACAAAAAAAAAATGGTACCAAGGCAAGGAATTTGCTTACCTATTTTAGTTGAGGAGAACATGCCATTCGACATGGAGATAATGAAATGTGAAGGCTTGTTTTGACTAACTCAATGAGTATTAGAAATAAGCTACAGCACTTATTCTTGTTAATTATATTAAGGCTCAAAATTGGTTAAAGATTATTTATGCATGTAGCATCGCTACTCCCTTTAGCAACATTTATTAGTTTAGAACTTAGCCTAGTTTTACCAAGATATAATTATTTGAAACTAATTAAATAAACACAACTCATGAAAAGTGATGTCTTGGTGGAATTCGTATATTCTATAGTTCCTTAACATATCAATTATCAATTAGTAGTCATTGATATTCATGGACAATGAAGATTGATATTTATTGATACCCTTTATCTCTTATAAAACAAAGAAATTAAAATGATTGAAGTTTGTTCAATTTGGATTTATATTAAGTCTAATTCCTTTTACTTTAGCTAAACTACTTGTAACTATGAATTCACAATACATAAATGGTGGTAAATTGGATCTTTGATTGAACATCTTTGTTTGATTAACCTCCTATAATACAATCGTGGTTTCAGTTTTCCATATAACCATTATAAGTCAGTTTTATCCTATAATGTTTATCGTTATCTTTTGTTTAGAATTTAATATACCTAATTATCTAAGTTTGTAAGTCTTTTACAATTCTTTTTTAATCATATTAAGTTCTGTTTTAGTTTTTGCATTGATTTCTAAATTAAATTTTTAACTCGGTTTTTTTGTTAGAGATTTATACGTATACCCTAAGAAATCATTTCAACTCATAATATGAAATTAATCTCATTATCTATAGATATTATAGATATCGTTTTTAATCTCTAATTAGTGTTCTAGTTTGTACGGTACATCTGAATCCTAATTTAATTACCAAATTCACCCCCATTATGAATTAATTTTACATTTTTCATATAATTACCTTAATTTAAGTTTCCTATCAGATTTCATATATATTCCTATTATTATCATAATATCAATTCTAACCATTATTTTCCTAATTATTAATTTCTCATACTTACATATTACACATTATCACCTAATGCGTACATAATGTACATATCTAATATTTCCATCACTTTAAATATCATCTCCCAACATCAAATAACATTTCAAATATCTAAATTCATTCCAAATCATATTTTGAACATAATTACTCTAAATGACCAAATTAACTTAAAATTTATCATTTTTATCTATTACATATTTACTATATAATATCTTAATAATTACATATAACCCTCCAAATGCTACAAATAGCATCCTCCATCAAATTTCAACATCCTAAAATATATAAGTGTGCATCAAATTAGTAATTACACATTTAATTACTTAATTAATTATAAATTACCCATTTTATGTATCATTTTAAGGCCTAAAAATTATTTAAAAATTTAGAAAACTAATTTTTGAAAAAGGGCTTTGTGGCACTATTCTATATCACCTAAGTATTATGCACAAAAATTTTGAATAGAAAACTATACTCCTAAGTTTATTTATTTCTAATTCGAAAAATGCTTAATTTTATATGATTTCTTAAATATGGTATATTTCTAAACATAAATTCATCAAAATAATTCTTTTTTCCTAAATCTACATACTAAAATATTTCATAATAACAAATTTCATAGTTTTGTAATAATATTTAATATTTTTACAAAATTATACAAAATCAGATTTGGAAATTGAACTTACCTAAACTAGTAGCTCCAGCCACTGCTAGCTGCCGTGACCTTGTAAGCCGGTCTAGGTGCTACCACTACCGTGTGGTGGTGGTAGCCGTTTACTCCCAGATTATCATCAGGTGTTAGTTCTCTTCTATGACTTTAATTGTACAAATTTGGGAAATTTTTTTATAAACCCTAATTCCTCTTCTTATTTCAACCCTCTCTAATTTTTCTACCTTCCTAGCTAACCAAATGAGCTTTTGAAATTTTCTTGCTATTTATAGAGGTGTTAGAGAATTATTGTGCATTAATTAGACAAGACAATTGTCTTATCTCTTCTTTTTATTCACTTTCTATTTGTTGTATTTTAATTGCTTGATTTTGTTTCTTCAATTCCAGATTGCTATGGCCACTTTGATTACTATTACACTTAAGGATATTTGTGGTCTTATTGGTGCTATTGTTGGTGGAATGGAAGTGAATGTAAATTACTATTGGGTAAAATTCTATGAGAGAGTTTTTAGATTTAAAGAAATTGGAGCTGATTGGGGAAAAACAAAAAATTTGGCTGCCATCCGCCTTGACCTTAGGACAAAGATCCTCCACCATATTGTCATTCACAGCTATTGTCCTCATCAAGGCCAGCAATCCAATGTCACCCTTCAGGACTTATGGATTTTGTATTATTTGATAATGAATAAGCAGATTGATTTTTTCAATATTGTGGTCCAATGCTTTAAACATGTAACCAACAACCTATCTTAAGCTTTTCTTCGCTTTGGGCGTTTGGTTACACAATTGCTTATAAGAAAAGGTGTTCAGTTTCCTTCTCCCTCACAGGTAGCTTGAGTCAAGCATCTAGAATTAATTGATGTTTATCAGGGGATTTGGAAGAAATCTAGCAACAATTAAGTTAGGCGAAAAGACCTTCCTCCTCTTGATCTTCCTTCTACACGTGGACAACAGGAGCCTATTACTTCTTCTAATGAGCTAGGCAGTCCCAGTACTCATGCTCATTCAGGTGCCTCTCCTCACTATGCTGCTACTCCTCTACCTGCGGGCTCTACTCATTCGCCTCCACCAAATTTTGGGTTTCCGTCCTTTGATCCAGCTGCTCCTCTTGCCTCTTAGCATCCTTTCTACCAATACTTTGAAATGCGCTACAATCAACTTCGGGAAGACATTCATAATCACTTATATAGTGGGTTTCAAGGACTCTATCATCATTTCCAGCTAGATTACCATTACCCCTCTTGCCCTTTTCCTCTTGCAGCTCAGGACGATGCTCATCCTACTGCTTAGTCATGCACTTCAGCTTTTTATCCTTCCTTTGCTCTTTTTGTTTAAAGAACTTAGTATTTGGCTTCCCTTTCATTTTATTCTTTTTTTGTAAACCTTAGTCCTTGATGGGCGTGCTCTTTATATTGGATGTTTATGACTATTTTTGTAAGTTATGTTTGTTGATCTTTTGCCTTCAAATTAACCTTGCTATGCTGGTTGTTTTAAATTATTTTTTGTGCTATCTCTTTCCTTGATTATGATCTTGCAAGGAGCATATTCTTTGGTCTAAGCAAGAGCTTTACCAAACTTTCGACTTGAATCTTCTTCCCTCTTCACCGCCTGGATCCTCCTTTTTTTTATAAGGCTAAAGAGGGAGAAATATTCAAGCTGCTAGAGTGTCAAAACGTGTATTACATCAAATTGTTAATAGTTACTCAAAGATGATATTAATCTTATAACTTTGGCATATCTTGATTCTTTGAAAGTTTAATATCTTGAAATCGAGTGCTAAATTGAAGAGGAGTATTAAATTGAGGGAAGTATTAGATTGAGGAGAAGCATTTAAAGTATAAAAGTTTTGTCCTCATCAAAAAGGGGGAGATTGTTGAACATAGGGTTCATTATTTGATTTTGATGAGAACAAAACAAAAAGCATATAATTAAACTTATTGTTTTTGAAGAAAACAAAACAAGCGGATGATTAAACTAAGTATTATTTGATTATTTTGAGATAATTGAATAAGTTTAATTAGTTTGCTTAATGATTAAATATATCAATTATCTCTATAAGAAATTTAATCTTTTGAAGTGGTGATCAGATGATCTTGAAGTTATATTATAAAGAATATTCGTTTGTTGTGTGTTAAAAGAATTTTCAGATGATATTTGGCTTACTGGGTTGACGGCTCATGGTATAAAGCCCTGAAAAAGACAAAGAAAAGCTTACTGACCTAGAAGAACTGGCTTACTGGTAGAGTAATTTTTATCATCTTGCCGGTAGTTCAAAGTACCGGTAGATTCAACTAGCCAATAGAGCATTGAATGCACTGTAACAAGAAGAAATGAATAGGATAATATAAATGCTTAACAACCCAACCAAGGATAGTAGAGAACTAATCTTTTGCTGCAATATTTCAACATTCTCTTGTATTCTTGTTATCTATAATTCTCGTTATCTCTTGTACCATAAATTGCTAATATTTACAAAGATTTGAAGTATATTTCTTGTGAGCTATTAGTTGCAAGTATTGAGAGTTAAAAGTATTACACCAATAATTCTTGAGATTGAGTTTTGTATTGTGAGTCGAGATTGAGTTTTGTATTGAGAGTTAAGATTGTGATTTGTGTTGAGAGTTATGAGTGTGAAACTTGTGTATTCGAGTTTATGTTTGTGTAGCTCTTGGAGATTGAATTGAGAAATCAATAAAGTGGTACAAAGTCCTTAGTTGGAGGCATTATGTATCCGTGGAGACTAAAGGGTGGTTCGAACTCCACGTTATATTCGGGCTTAATCTTCTTTATCCTTATCTCTTTTAATTTCCATACTTATTATTGTTCTATTGTTGCTTTAATTACTCTTATTATTATATTTAGTTGTTTAAATCGAAAAAGAATTGCAATTTGTCCTTAAACTCAATTCACCCCTCATCTTGAGTTTAGCTTAGTGTTCTTCACATACGAGTATCTACTAGAGTATTATACTATTATATGCAATTAGCAATAATAAATAATTCCTAAATGGCAATGATGAAAAAAGCAAATTTAACTTTATATAAGAGGAAGTCACCATCTATAGCATAACATTAGCAATAAAGTAGATAACATACATTTTGAAAATCATAGCATCATTAATATCTTATTTAAGTATTAAACTAATATCTAACACATGCACAGTAATTCATGCGTCATATAGATGTCATGTTAATACACGTAACGTAAACTGGTATAGATATCCTAACTCAACCTAGCTTCTTGTCTGATTAGTTGACACTTTAAGGCATCTAGACGTCGGCTCTACAATTTGGTGTTCGAGGTTTAATTCATTAAATTTAGGGCGATCGTATAAGTTATCCAATCAAGTCCAAATTTTACAATTAAGTTAGGGATATAAGTAAAAGTGATCCTATGTGTTTAAATTTAGGAAAATAAATGATAAATAATTAATTATTATAATAGTGGATTATATATAAATTATCTGTTATTTATCGGAAATACATAAAATGAGTTCCGATAATTAACAAATTGATAAAAATAAATTATATAGACACTAAAAATCACAAAATAGCATAAATAATATTTAAGAGTATTTATTTATACCATATATATTTACATGTAGGTAGAAATACACAAAATTACTTAAAAGACTCAAAATATGATAAAATAATGCAAATTAATTAAATAAAATTCATAAATAATTAAAGAAAAATATGGAAAAATAAGGAAATATCCAAAAGTGGGTCGTAGTAAGCTAGAAACTAAAGAAGAAGATCATCCAATTAAAACTAACCAACTAGAAAGTGGAAAAAAAAAAGATAAAGGACACATGTCAACAAAAAATCAAAAGAAAGCCCTAAAACACTACTATAAATTCAAATGAATGCAATCAAAAGTCATTTTAGTGAGTTAGGAGTTCAAAAAAAATAAAGAGAAGTTAAGAAGAAGAGGGAAACTAATTTTTCCAAAAATATACAAAATAGTGTACAAATGGGGCTTATAAGGGGAAACCATGTCCAACGGCCGCTTAGGGAGGAGCGACCACCACCACCAAATAGCATCCTCACCACCCAGGGTTACTGATACAGTGGTAGCTGTTGCTGGTGGCCTGAGACCCATCAAACAGTAAGTCCAAGTTTCATTTATGATTTTGTTTAAATTGTTAAAAATATAAAAAAAATATTTGGAAAATTATAAAATTTGTTATTCTAGGATATTTTAGTATGTAGATTTAAGGAAAAAATTTAGTTTGATAAATTTATGTTTAGAAATATACCATCCTTAAGAAATCTTATAAAATCAAGTTTTATTTGATTTAGAAATAAATGATCTTAAGAGTATAGTTTTAAGCTCAAAATTTTTTGTGTAGACAATTTAAATGATGTAGAATAGTGACATGAAGAGATTTTTCAAATTTTAATTTTTGAAAATTTTTAAGCCTTAAAATGATGCATAAAATGGATAATTTTATGCTAATTAGGTAATTAAAAGAATAATTACCGATTTAGTGCATAATTATATGTTTTCGGAAGCTGAATTCTGATGTAGTATGATATTGATAGCATTTAGGGTATTAGATCTAATTATTAGGTGTATTATATAGTATATATGTGATAGATAAAATAGTATATTTTAAGTTAATTTTGTAATTTAGGGTAATTAGATATAAATTCTGATTTAGGATGAATTTAGATATTTTGAGATGTTAGTTAATGTTGAGATATGATATTTGAAGTGATGAGAATATTATATGTGTATATTATGTACATATTAGGTGATAATGTGTAATATGTAAGTATAAGAAATTAATGAGTAGAAAAATATTATATTAAAATTGATATTATAATAATAATAGAAATATATAATAAATCTCATAGGAAACTTAAATTTAGGTGTTTATATGAAAAATGAAAATTTTCCTTACATCAAGAGTAAATTTGGTGCTTAAATGAGGAATATAATGTACTGTACCGACCGAAATGCGGGCTAAAAGCTAAAATATAGATTTAAGATATCTAAGCATAATTAGACGAATCTTACATTTTTGTTTGTAAAGAATTCCTAGGGTTCATAAATAAGAACAATAATAAGAAGTTGAAACAAAACTAAATTAAAAAATTGAATCAGACATTAATTTGGAATTAAATCGGTTATTTGAGATATAGAATTTGAATTAATGAGTGAAAGTATAATCCTAACTAAAAACTAATGATTTAAAGCTTATATGTATATATATACATATGTATAAACGATTACGTTAAATGTAGATTATTTCTAGATTAGAATCTAATTCAGAAGTAAAATCTAAATTAAGATTAATATAAGTATACTAGATAGTTAGTCAAAAACCTAAACCAAAGACTACACTCATTAAATAAATTGTGACAAAAAGGTTTAAAATATTTACAAACAAAAAGTAATAGAAAGAAAAAGGTAAACTAAAACCTAATTCAAAAATCGAAATCACAGTCGAAATAAGAAACAAATTCAAAGCTTGGTTGAACAATAGAAGTAATCATAAGAAACTTAGACCTAAATTACTAAATATAAGGAGATTATAAACCAAATATAACCATAATTTAAATTACATAACAGAACATATCCCTGGTAGTTTTGTATGGTGGTTATGTAGAAACTAAAACAACATTTGTATTATAGGAATTATCGGCTATGGACTGCACGAGTTACACCTTAAGTAAGTAAACGGGAAGTCTAGATAAGTTGGGATTAACACGTTATTGTATTCTAAGGTACTAATTTATAGTACTTGGAGGCTTAAGATTATATTTAGTCATGATTGTTAGATAGTTGACTATACACATGCTTGTATCTGCTTGTTTTTAAGCTTAATGATATGATTCTGATTTATTACTTTGGCTTGTATTTATGTGTTTTGTTTGAAATGATTAAACAGCTTAAATCAGATCTAATTAAATATATGCCTTAAAATTCTAAATCGAACTTGCATAGCAACTTATTAAGGGAAACTTAAGGTTCTCCAATTCGATACTGACCCCTTTGAAAAGGATAGTACTGGATAGTATAATGGATCCCTTTTTCATCTTTATTCGAACTAAGTGATAGGTGAGAAGGTCATGATAAAGGTGAAGTCAATGGTTCGAAGATAGTTGTGGGAGAAGCAGTATATCCATTGTATTAACCTAGGTTTAGTCATGAGTTGTTACATTAAATGGAAACTCCTCAACTTGGATTAGAGTGAGTATAATTTTTTTAATTTCATAATAGATCTAATAGCATCGTATAATGACATTTGCTTATACGTAAATTACATCTAACTAATTTAGTTGATAAACCTGTTTATGTTTAATGTATAGTTTTAAGTTTTCATTCCAACTTACTGAGTTGTTAGTTGCTCACATCTCTATAGATGGTATTGTAGGTGCTAGTTAGGAGGCGACCTATATTTACCTTGAAACTAACAATTGCTGGATCATAAGGAGTGAGGAAATATATTTGAAGAATGGATATATTTTTAAGGTCTTAGCTCTTATTTTAGAATTTTCAATTTTTGAATAATGTATAACTTAGGAAATATAATATGATGAAACCTTGCAAACATTATTTATAATATTTGAATCCTAGTGTATATATATATATATATATATTTATACTTATTTAGGCAAATAATTTATTTAATTTATGGACTGTTTACTTTAAAACAAATTAATCATGAATGCCTTGTATAAATCAGGTTTAAGATAGCGACTGTATGGTTAGCTTCTATCTAAGAATGGTTTGCACAGCAGGACTATTATGACTATACAATTTCGGGACGCAACACTAGATAAAAAATCCATGAATTAAGGGCAATAAGGAGTTACTGCACAAAGTATAATTGAAACCACATGAAATGGTTAGAATTAGTTGAACACTATAATTTTATATACTCAAAACTCAGCATAGTAGTATCTCAAGTTAAGAAAGCTCGACTTGTAGATCCATTTTGTATTATGCAATGAATGTATTAAAAAAATAAATAAATATTTAGCTTGACCAAGTATGAGTTTCGAACTAAACTAGCCAAATGTAGTTTCCAAGTTGACTAAGCCAAGTATGAATTCGAACCAACTATCAAGAACCAAGAAATGACGACAAAGCCTAGCTTTTAGCTCAGCAGTCAAATATATAATTGAACACATGGCATGATATAAAAATCACAACATTTGCACAAAGCTAAGTCATCTTGGTATTTACTTAATATCATCTAAAATTTACTAAGTCATAAGCATATCACAATCAATTATCATATAAGGGCGAATGCTCTTGTCAACCAAGTACAATTCATCAGTAATGCCAACCAAGTTACATCTCCATCAAGTCTCAATCCATCATAAAAAACACAATACACAATAATTATAATATACCAAGCAAAGGTCTATCATAAACAATATTAATTCGAAGTATCAATACTCTAAGTTATGAGATATACTTAAGTGAAACTTATAGCTATACATAATAAGCAGAGAAGTAGTCTATGTTTTTGGTCATTGCATAATATGGAACAATTAAGTAAGGGGTACTCACCTAGGCCAAAGCTTATTCCTCTATTTGATATGACTAGCACCACCTATGGCATTCATATCAATAACTCATCATTGATTATCCACTTTCAATTACAGTAATGGTAATTGCTATATATCACTAATTATTTATATGACAAAATTTCAATTGATCATAACATCTTCGTTTCTTATCCATTTTTAAAAAACCATATAACAATGTGACCATCGTTTTAAAATTGGATATAATAACATTATTTTTTTCTTAACTTAGTTAATTAGTAAATAATATAGAAAATTAACATTTGACCTTCAAAGATGTCTTAAAAATAGAGCAAGTGGAATCTTAAAGTGGCAAAATTATTAAAGGCCTATTGATATATGAGTAAGACGCCTTATTTTTTCTAGAAATTTTCACTAAATGCTTTATTAAAGAAATAATATACAAAGGTAGTTAGAAGCCTTATTAATAGCGCCCCAAGCTTTGTATTTTTCCGTAGATCAATTCTAGCCTCTAAAAACTAGGGGCAATTTTGTAGGATCCTTCCATGATTCCCTTAAGAGGATATATAAAGGTAGTACAGTGGTGATGGTCATCAAATGGTAGTTTTTGGTTCCATTTCTTGTCTTTTCAATCTAAATATTTCCAAGTAAGTCCTTCATATTGTCCCTTGCATGGTTTAACTTTCCTGTGTTTAATTATGTGCATTTAATTTTTCAAGTATTTTTCCTAGGTTTGTGCTGAATAATATCAAAATTGGTAGTTTTAATGGTTGATTTGAAAATGATGGCTATAAGTCTTCTAAAATGATCATAAATTACTTATAACTACTTATGATATTTATGATGCTTTATAATGCCCTAAAACCCGGGATGCTACAACTTTGCCATGTTTTAGCCCTAGAGGCAAACATGCTAAGGTAATCAAAGATCGATGAACTTGTCTATGATCTAACATTTACCATAAAAACTGTTAACTCATAATTAATAACTTCAAATTTCAAACTAAAGTGAAATTTTAACCATTTAATCTCCACAAATACTAGATCATAATTGACATAAATGAGAGAACTTAGAATTCAAAATAACACCAAACTAAAACTTGGAGTCTCATTACTCTAATAAGAGTCAACCTACTAGACATCAATAATAGGAGTCATAGGCGATTCTAGCAGACTACATAACTCAAAAGGGTATAAGAAATAATAACACAAAGTCTCCCTCTTCATTATAGTATTAGTAATTAGAACCTGCATTCTCTACATATACATCGTCATATTCCTCGTACCTCAAACTTGCAGCTGAAAAACACCAACCTCATAGAATGAGTCGATGTCTAGTATAGGATCCATATAAATGCGCGTCAACACATAAATAGCAAACTAAATACATACAGGTAACTATTATAAATGCAAAAAGCAATCGTTTTAATCTTGTTATTTAAGTCCGCATGTAGCATAATCTCAGCGTTTTAAGACTTGAGGTTATTCATGACCCCTACATACATAATATAAATATTACGTAGAATTGGTGTTGAGTCTTTCCTAACACCTAAGCATCCAAACTATCATAAATCTATCTAGGTCCTCTTAATGCGAGACTCCACTAGAGACATCATCTCACAAAGATTGCTAGGTGCCTCACCAACATTATTGGACCTTACTAGTGGGTTGTTGAAGCTAAGCACAAGCAATAAAGATCATTTAAGTTCGTGTTTAATTAAGTCTGGTTTGATGTATAGCCTAATATGCAACCATCGACCATATATCCTATACTTGAATCCTTAGTAGTGTTTGAAGAATAACTTGATGCTCTGCAACTTGATACGACACACGAAAAAAAAAAACAAATACCTTAGCCCCTAAACTTAACTCAAAAGGTATTATCCACTCTTTACATTTCTAACCCCTTAACTAGGCTATAAGTCTCTACAAGAGCTTTGAATTGTTCCTTGGAAAAAAAATATTTAATTGATGTTTCGGTTTAGAGAACTTGTTTAAAAACATGTTTGGAAGGTTTTAGAACAAATTAGAAGATTAGAAAAGTTACATGAGAAGAGATGTAAACATTTTGTATATTACTGCAAATAGGCATCTGGATGGCAACTTAAACTCATGTTTTGTGAGTTTTTGGGGAGTTGGGTGTCTAAACACTAACCTCTATGGCATCTGGACACTAGGTATAGTCTGCAGAATTTTGTAGATTGTGTCGAGCAACTCTTCCCTGTATGTCTCCATATTCGAACCTTAAAAGCAAATCTTCCATTTCCTTTACCTTTTCTACTACAAACTTGTCTTTAAACACTCCTTTATAGCCTTGAAACATTATGCAGCAACTAAGATTCCCAAACCATAACTAACCTTCAAACTCAACAAAATACAATAAGAAAGAAACTTTAAATGAATTAGGAATTTTAGAATGACTTACTTGTTGTTTCTTTATGCAATAAAACTCTAACTAGCGATTTCGTATCTTTCATTTATAAAGATAAGATTTTCTTGAGTTTTCATTGCCTAGCTAGGAGAAAAATGAATTTTAAAGGTATGTAAATGATGACTTACCCGATTTGAGCTATCCGCTTGCAAAAACTCAAGTTTTGCTTCAATTCAGCCACACTAACTCGTTGAATCCAAATTCAAAAGGCATTTCAGAGAGGTACTCCATAGTGTTTTTGGTTTGCTACACAAATGAACCATATATTTGTTTATGGAAAAGTAGGGGAAGAAACTAACCTAGTGAGATATATAGAGGGGTTTGAATTTTTCTTAAATAACTTTGCATCTAGCACTTAAAGTCTTTACATGTCATATCGATATTTGCAAATTAATAAACCATTTATTTCCTTTAATTACCTTATTTATTTGGCTTGGGTTTTACATGCTTAGATATGAAGTTTGTTGTTTTTTCTAATTAATCTATAATTAATTTAAGTTTTAGAGGCTAAAGGATAATATGGGAGATATTGTTGAGATGCTATTTTAACATTGATAATTGGTAAACCTATAAATGTGTATTCTTATGGTGTTATGGACTTTTCATAGAATTATTTGGGTTTATATGCTAATCATTCCATAAATACTTGACATTTAGCTTTATATTGGATTTACTGGTGAATTATAGTTAATTAAATATTATTTCCTAATAAATTAATGGTTTTTTAAATAGTAATATGCTATTAATGGATCTTAAATAAATTACAAATTGGTGAAAATAAGAGTAATTTGTTGATTGTTGATTACATTTTGGACTGCATGTAAACTAATCAAACAATTACAATAATTTATAAGTGAATGCGTGTTGGAAAAAGGATAACTTAGTAAGCTTGTAATTCTGGATAGAGGGATAACTTATCATACTTGCACGATAGTCCAAATAGTTGTCAAAATGATATCAAGATTGTTGAAATCTCATAAAAAAATGAAGTAAATAAGATAATACGAAAATTTGGAACATAGCAATAATAAAGCATACAGTAGTACAACAACTATTATAACCGATTCTAAATAAAGGAATCTATATGAATGTAGTAGGGTTAGATAGATATATTATAGAGTGGAGTAAGCAATGGCCAAAGTGAATACCACCTACTTGTCATTTTGTATTCACATAATGGTTGAAAGAAAATAGGCTACTCTATGTTTAAGTGAATAGTTGTGGATTTTACTTAATTGTACTATGTGGCTTAAGTGTTGATGTTTGAGCACTTAGTAAATGCATATGGCATATTATACCATGAGTTTTCACCTTACAATTTTTTGAATTTGATCAACTTAGTATGCTTAGTATATGAAGATTGATTGTAAGTGGATTCTTCCAATAGTAGACATATGCCGCTAAAGTTATGATATGATATACTGTTTATGGTTTGATAAATTGTGAAAATGCTTCTATTATTGGATATTTAAAGATCCTTTGTTTACCTATGTTTCATTATGACATGGAAAATCAGGGAAATGTTGACTTTACAAAATTATACTAAATGATAAATTATCGATAGCAAGTTAAGTTGATTGAGATATGCACAATTTGTGCTTGATTTATTATTAGTTGCCGAGCTAAAGCTATGCTATGTTGATATTGTTCACGATATTTGACTTGTCATTTAAGCTTTGATTGATCTATTGTACTATCAATGTAGTCATGGCATGAATGATGGCATACAAGTAGTGTTTTATTCATACATAAGATTTTTATTAAGTATAGCACTTAGCTTATAAAGCTGAATTTTTTAGTATGTAAAATTGTATTACTTAATCAATTTCTTGTTAGTTAATGTTGTTTCAGCTAGACTAGCTATATGCTAAATTTTTTGGCTACTTCTTGTGGTTCTAGCCAAGCTTTTGCTACTTTGTTTCGCCTTAGGTTTTAGGAGTCATACTTGCAAGATGTTTCTTGTAATCATGGGTTCTTGAATCTCATATTTAGATGGCTAATGATGTCCACCAAATTGAATGAGAATGAGGCTGGCTTAGGATACCAACACTAGTTCATATCATATGTATTAACATGGCATATGTATGTTGCACCATGGTTTATGAAATAGGCTTACTTGTTAATGTATATGCTGCTTAGTGATTGTATGTTTGTGTACATATACCTTGTTACGTACTATTTTTTCTGCTTTTTTATACTTTACTCTCTTATCTCAAAACCTAAGTTGAAGGGTTAGTTTATCTAACCTTAGGTGTTGAAAATTGTGAGGTGGGATCAAGAAGTTGTGATAGGGCATGTAAGTGCCTAGATCTAGGTATTAAATCAACTACCGAAGAGAATACCATGTTACGTTATAGTAGTTGTAATGAAGAGGATGTAAAGAGACATTGTATTTCGAAGACATTTACAAAGAGAAGTTTGCAAAAATATGTCTACTTATGGAGTTTAGTTACTTATTAGTTATGGTGAAAATCTTATCCTTAATTTCAGAATAGTAGAAATGTATCTTAAGCACCATTAGTTAAGAAAAGGTCTAAAAAGACGCCTTAAGAAGCAAGTTATTGCAACAGATCTCATATAGGAGGACACAAACAGAGGACGCAAGCTCATATTATTTTATTACAGCATTAGCTGCCACATATGTAAACATTATTACACACATGTTTTTGGTCTTACCACATGTGCCCATGTCTCATCTTTGATAATAGTGCATTGTATTCCTATGTGTTTGAATTATTTGAAATGATTCGAAGCATAGTTAGGAGAAAAAGCACGAAGCCAGCATGGCATACGTTATGAAGGATATGATTACTGTATGAATAATTATAATTCTCACACAAACCATTTATTTAGTGAGTTGTGTTCAATTTGATGATCTTTTAATACTCACAAGTTTGATACAAGGTGTAATACAAAAATAGATTTACCAACATGTATTGCCAACGGATTGGTGACATTTGTTAAGAAGTTAAATAATAAAATTTCTCATCCTTTTCATATGTTTTTCACCCTATAAAATGTGTGATTAATATTGAAAAATAGCAATTTTTTTTTAGACCTTTAGCAAGTGTTAAGCTCTCATAAATAGATCTACGATATTTTTTAAGGGTATAGTGGGCAAAAAGGAGGCAAGTGAGGAGGCAAAGGGATGTACTCTATTTGTTAGTACTATGTTTGGTGAGTAAGAATAGTCTCGAATCGAATGAATTGAAATGAAATAGAGTAAAATAGAATGGAATGAACGATGGAATAATAAATATAATTTTGTATTTGGAAATACCTATAGAATCATTGATTTTATTCAAATGTTATATTTGCCTAAACCATATTTAGAATGAAATTAGATGCATATAAAAGAGTCGATAAAAATGTTTTTAATTGTTGAATATTATAATTAAGTTGAAGATTAAATAAATATATTAAATTAATGAGATTTGAGTAAGATTATGATTGTATTTTATGAAAAGTGGAATCGAATTTCTTTTCAAAGTTTTATACTCCTATTCAAGAAATTACAATTCCATTTTTTCACAAACATTGCTAAACGTGGAAGAGGAAATAAATGCAGAAATTGTTATTCCAATCTACTCCATTTCTGTTTAATATCACGACAAAAGTTAAGTGAGAGAAAGTCAGGTGATAATGTGGTTATTGGAACCAGATTGGTTGAATCGAAGTTTGCGATCAGAATGAGCCGATGCGAGAGGAAAACCCTTTTTTAATTGAATCGAACGAACCAGTTGAACTGGTTGGTCTAATGGGTCTTAATGCAGTACAATAATTAGAAAAGAGGGGACAAATCCATATTATTCAGTTTTAGGAACATGGATGTTTAAACCAAACGTTGACTTGTTGTCTCTTTGGTAATTGCTCAGTCGAATTCATCCGGAGAGTCCTTAATGGGAGCTCCTTTTGAATTTTTTATAATATGGTTAACATTATGTCAGATTGAGAAGGATGAAAATAATGCATGCTGCAACCCGACAAATGCTTTCATTGTTTAAGGAGCGAAAGAAGTTTACGCCTATACATGTCAAACTCAAAGCATCCCCAATGTAATACTATTTGGAACCATATTACTTAAATAGTCGAGGTAAATCTTTTTAGTTGTTAGGATACCTTTTATTTTTAGAACTCTCATTTATTTTGAATCAGCCTCAGAAAAAGGGCATCCAGCATCTTATACTGTTAAATTTATTGTCAATATTATATAAATGCACAATAAAAGCAAAAACACATCTTTGTAGTTTAAGTCATTGGCGATCGAACCAGCTTACATTAAATTATGGAGACTTGGGTAATTAGAACAGAAATATTGTACCATGGAGGTAACAAAATCTTTTCCAGACTGGTAATAAATACCAGGACTTTGCAATATTTGATTGATCACATTTCTTGGAAAAATTGTTTGTTCTTGCATATCTCCACTGATTTTTCAAATTAATCCCACGGATACATATAATTCAGAAGAATATGTGAGTGATTCTTATATAGCATCTTCTTCTTTTATCAAAGGTTCTACTAATTGATATATTTTCACAAATAATTGAAATTCAATTTCTTGACATCCATAAACAACCAAAATTCAACTTATTCAATGCATGGGGAAGAAAATAAAGAATTAGTGATAAATAGACTCTTTTATTTATAACTAAATTTTAAAAAGCAGTCCTACAAAACTAATTTGGAAAATGCTATCGCAAAAACATAATTAGAACGCATATTGTAGCCTTGCATGGGCTCGTAAGAAAGATAATCATCCAATATGTGTGTTGTTAATGAATTTAGGGGTGAGGAAATAATTCTGTAAAAAAGAGTAAGATATTTAATATAAGGGTCAGTTTGGTGTGATCACTTCGAAACTTAAATTAAAATGGTGATTTAATATAATAAAAAGTATCAGAGAGTTTTTATAGAATTTATTTTTGATATTTATAATGATTGTTATATTTTATACAGTTATTGAGATAATTATTAAAACATGTAGAGAACTATTAATTTGATATTTCTCTTAATATATAAAAACAATAAATTATTGTAAAATATAATCGTATTTATGATATCGCGAAAGTCGATTAGTCGGCATCTCAACTGATGAAAGAACAAATATAAATTGAGCAAAAAACTAACTACCAATAATATGTTTTTGAAAAAAATCCAGCTCCTTTGAAATAAAAAGAGATGAAATCGGTGATGAGGTCACACTCTCAATTACAGTCGCGGGTTGTATTTGTCTTTTACGGGCCGAGACTTCGAAATTCCAATTAAAAACAAAAATCCTCATATGCTAAAAGCAATAATCAAAGTCAAACCTACGTTCTCTTTCACCATCATCCTGACTCCATCGCCTCTCGGTTTTTAGTCCTCAATCAAACAATTCAGACCTTAGAACACTCAAAACAAACTTAACTTTGAACTCTTAATATCAAAGAAAGATTAGAGCTTTTATGTAAGGCAAGCCTTTATTCAAAGTTCCTAGTTGTATGAATAAAACAAATTCGTGGAATACAATAATTTAAATTTACTATTGCTAGTTTTCATTTCCGGTCAAAGTATATTTATTCTTATTGATGCAATAAATATAAAACTATACTTCTATTTGGAGCACATATGCATCATTTAGGGTAAACACTTTTTATTAATCAAGTGGCTAATGGATTATTTGATCCAATTTCAAATTTGAAAGTTTAATTATATATTTTCATATTTATTTGTTTATTGTTTATTTTTATTTTTTTTATTGTTTATGATTTGATCCCTTTAACATGTTTGGGATAACTTTCTAAATTGAACCAGATAATATTATAAGATAAAACTTTTATCTTTTAAAGCCTCAACTTTGAGGTGGAATGAGAGAAAGTAAGAAAAGTTGTTTAAAATACCGAATCTTTTATCTATTATATCTAAGAAAAACAATTTTTTAACTATTTATAATTAATAGTTTGGTATATATAATTTTAACTATTAAATATATCTATGTAATAATTACTAAAAACATTTAAATTTATTCCATAAACTTTTTGACTATCGCCTATTATTTATATATCCTTATAACGAATTAACTATTAGGTTATTATTTTCTATCATATTTTATGACTGTTATTATATTTTATTTATTTATTATTTTTATTGTTTAATATTATTATTATTTAAAAAACTCATTATGCTTTTTATTTGACTAATATTTAATATTGTAATAAGGACCTTTATTTTGAAAATCTATTATAATTTTGATTATATTAATATATATTATTGACGTTCTTTTATATTATAAAATCCAAACTTTTTAAAAATTTCTTACCCTTGCATCATTTATAAATAAAAAAATACTTTATATGTGAGGAGAATTAACTATTTTACTTTCTCTTTATACCTCCTCTCCAAACTTTTATTCTTTTTCTTTTTTGTTTGTTATTTTTAAAATTTCCTTTTGAGAATTTTATTTCGTCACCATGGAAATAAACCAAAAATACCTGGGGAGGAAACTATAATTTCATTGGGTACAGAAAAAGAAAAAGAATAACAGTGCAGCACCCGAAACGCAAAAACACAAATCAAAACACGACACACAGCCATTTTCAAAGCTCAAAACACTTTCTTTGTGTTTTTGGAGGGAGTCTCGTATACTCCCACAAAAAAATCAAGCAAAAGCGAGCACAGCCTTCCTTCTCTCTCTCTCCCTCTCTCTCACAGAAAATGTCAAGCTGGGGCTCTTCAAGGTCCCAGAGATCTTCTACTTCCACAATCTCTCCCTTCCGATCCCGTAAATCCTCTACTCCTCCGGCACCACCACCCAAACGCCCCACCACCCCTCCTCCTCCTCCTCCGTCAGTTCCCCTCTCCAACCGCTCGGTTTCTCCGTCGACAGCAGATTCCGTCAAGTCCAAGGAGAATGTTATCGTCACTGTCCGCTTCCGTCCTCTCGGGTACATATACTAACTTTTTTCTCGCGTATATGTTATGTGTTGACTTTGACTGACCTTTGGATGAAATGTTGACTGATTTATGAATCTTAAATTTTATGTTTAATTATTTTGAACAGTCCTCGGGAAATTAATAAGGGAGATGAGATAACTTGGTACGCTGATGGAGATTGTACAGTGAGGAATGAGTATAATTCTTCCATTGCTTATGCATTTGGTAGGTTTAACACAATTTTTCAGTTTTTCTTCGGTAAAGTCTGGCTTATTGTTTTTTAGCGGCTATTTTATGACCTGAAAAATTGAAAATGCAACATTCCTCGGTTGTTTTAGTGACATCCTGATCCTAACTCTGTACCTGATTGTCTAGCGAATGATTTTGGCTGTGAATGTAATGTAGAGAGTATTATTGTCACATGAGGTCCAGATACAAGATGTATAGGATAAGCCTTAGGTGATGGAGGTCGCGTTGAATATATCCTATACATAGGAAAATTGGAGTTTGAGTAAGTTAGAAAACTTGAAAACTAACTAGCCACGTGGAGGATTTTTTTGGGGAAATTTGTTTGTTATCAAAGGTACCGAGTTTTCGCTTTGTTCCTACTATTTGGTAAATGTATATCTGGTTGATGTTGCAGATAGAGTATTTGGTCCAGCAACAACCACACGCCATGTTTATGACATTGCAGCGCAGCATGTTGTCAGTGGTGCTATGCAAGGGATTAACGGTGAACAGTGTTTTTTTTTTTTTTTTGCTGTGAAATTGTTTCACTTTTCCTGGAAATAAGATTTAAAAACTCTGAACCATAAGATATGGAACTGTATTCACAAATAGAAGGAGAAGGGCATGCTCTGTCAACTTACACTTTGTGTCTACTGCTGCTTCATGCTTCTTTCTTCATAATCAAATGAATGAATAAAAGGAAACACTTAAATAACCATCCTAAGCTGAAGCATCCCTTTATGGTGGGAACATTAGTAAAAAAATTGCTTCTCATGCTCTGTTGACTCTCTCGCTGAGGTACGGGCATTAAAGTAATTTTGGTAAGTGCATGGTAAATCCTAAGTCTTTGTGCATTTTTATGACGGAGTCCTAAATGTTGCAGAAATGTCAATTTGATGGATATGGAACTCCAGAAAAGAGGGTTAACACGAAATTGATACTTTTTAAAAGTTTAGGACTCAATGAAAATGTATATATGTGTGTGTGTGTGTATAGCTATATATATAAAGGATTAAGACTATGATGTAAAAGACTTATATTATATGAATTTTATTTTTCTTAATGATATTTTGGTGTGTAATTATATATGTCCACTGTCTTCCTTTCCATCACAGATATACACTCCAAGTAGTGCAAATATTTTTAGTAAAGCTTCTTGTACCTTAGCTCTCTTCTCTTTGTCAGATGTTTTTCTCTCTGTGGCCACTTGTGAAAATGGTGCTGACAATTGCATTGTTCTGATGCAGGCACTGTATTTGCCTATGGTGTTACTAGTAGTGGGAAAACCCATACAATGCATGTAAGTGAAAACTATGCATCAATTGTACAAGGAAGCTCGTTTCCCTTACTTAAAAAGATTGCTTTCTTTGTATTGTCTCACATGTGCTGCTCATTTGCACATTTGTTTTTATTAAGTTTGCATTCAAGTACTTTTTCCTCCATTTTGCTTTTCTAGGCTGAAATATCCCTTATACAAACTGAGTTGCACATTTTGCATTGCATTGGCAAGTTTCAAGGAGATCTATCTGATATGATTTCCTATTGGAAAAAAAAAAAAAGATTCTCTGTCTAGATCAGCACTCATGAAGAGTATCAACATGAAACACGTCAACAATGTGAGGCTTTGAAATAGATCAAGCACATGATTTTATCATGCCTGTATGCTATATTTTAGAATTATTTATCACTGATAACTGCGAACATGTTGTCTTGAGTGAACTCTAATAGAGTCGTAGTTAAGATGTTAATGCATGTAAGTGGATTGACAATTGATAAGACTTGTATCTTTTACAATTTGTTTCAGCATTCCTACTGAGGGAGATCAAGTAGATTTAATTTTCCAATAGTGTCATCCTCATGCTCAAAGGTTTTGCATTTTAGCCATACTTGATTGACAGTTAAAATTTAAATTAAACCGGACATTCAAAGCACCAAGAGCAATCATCACATCTTCACTACAAAACTAGTTTATACTGGTCTTTCCTCAACTAGTAGGCAAATTAAAAATTGCCCTAGAAACTTTATAATCCCTTACGAGCTATGAATCATGTTTCCAATGTAAGTTTTACCCATGATATAGGTATTTGATAAATTTCGATAGCACAAGCAACAAGCCTTCAATTTCGTAAGAAAGTTAAGTGATCTCAATTGTGGAGAGGTCGTCTTAGTTAATAGTTAGTAGTTCAGTGATGGCAATAATTAGCTACAATATTAGAACTTTCTTTGTTTTTTTTTTTTTTTGGGTGGTAGCAAAGGGGTACAGTTGTAGTTTGACTGGCTACATCAAGCATATTAACTACCCTACAATACCCATGCACGTTTAGTATAGCTTTTGCTATATATGTAACTCCAAATAATGTCCTTCATGGGATTTGAATTCAAGACTTCATGTAAATTGTTATAAGAGTGTCTTCACCCTTAAACACTGAGCAGACCCCTTTAGGGCTTCTCTATATAGAGATTTATAGAAACAAAATTCTAAAATTTTAAAAACTTTCTCTAGGCCCTCTATTTGGTTTTTGTATTACCTTTATGATATAAGTTAAAGCATTATGCTTTTATTATTCATGAAATGGAATGGTTAGATAATTTATCATATTTTGATATATCAATTTCAATATGTTGCTCATCTTTTAAGGAATCACATTGTTATTAGGTTTAAGTACACCAATAATCTATGTTTTGGGCTGTAAAAAATTGATGTATGCTATCAGTGGTACAAATTGGTAAAAATTGGCATGCTATTAAGAATGTGACACAAGTGGACCACTTTGTCTAATGTTCATTGCATGTTTGTATAACTAAAAAATATATACCATCTTTTTTGCACCTACACCATATTGTGTAACATTCATCACCTTATTTGTATCACTAAACACATATATCACCTTTTTGCAATTGAGTCTAAACTTCAACTAAGTGTAATTATCCCCATTATTCTATGGATGCTAACTCATTTATAAATTTCACAATTATTACACGTTGCACATGCTATATTGCTTAGATATAAAACTTATTAATCTAAAATGCATTTTATTACGGTCTTAAAAAAACTGAATGGTTATCCCATTCCTGGAGGGATTTTACCCCTTTGAGAATGTTCATTTATTCCAAACCACTTACCAAAAATAAAATATAGGATTAAACTTGGAATCAGCCTGAATATGATTGGATCATGAGCCGAATATTGCATTGGGCCTGTGACGTGATAATTAAAGCTGCCCAAGTTGTAAGAGAAACGAGGAGTAGCAGTTTAGGAGTGGCCATCCGAATGGCCAAATGCACCCCACTTGACATGCTTAGGGAGCCTCCATCTAACTAATCTAATCCTCCCATTTGAACGACTATCTTATGAGGAAGCTCCATCCAATTGGCTTGAAGAATGTCATCTAATAGGTCCCAAATCCTT
Source organism: Lumnitzera racemosa (assembly GCA_024138005.1). Classification (NCBI taxonomy): domain Eukaryota; kingdom Viridiplantae; phylum Streptophyta; class Magnoliopsida; order Myrtales; family Combretaceae; genus Lumnitzera; species Lumnitzera racemosa. The sequence continues at coordinate 66,459,435 of JAMXBC010000011.1, forward strand.
ATCAAGGGAAAATCAAAGACATCCAATTGGCCATCCTATCCATCGACTGGCTCTTGTTTCCACTTGCAAATACACTGCATTTTATAAAACTTAAAGTTTACCATTCAATGTGTAAGGATTGGCAACTAGCATTTAGCGGTTGAGACCCCCAAAAAAGGTAACTGAAACTAGCTTGCAAAGAGATTGACTCAGCTAGCTCCTTAGGATATTCAATGCAAGGGATTCAATATTACAAGGTAAATCCTACACTCACACAATGGGACTAGAAAGATATGCATAGAGTATGCCCTTTTTTACTGGTCAATTTCTTTGTGTTCTTATCAATCATCCTATGATTGTGGCAAATCCTTTACTTAAATTCTGTGGGTAATATCAGTTTTAATTTCACACCCCTGTTAAAGTTTTAGCAATTGTGAGTAATGTTGATTGTCAGTTCCACTACAATTCAGTATATTTGATGCTAGTGCATCATATCTAATGTTATCCACATCCATATCCATTTATTTTCTGCAATCTTATACAAAAAGCACCAAAAATGCAAAATTTTCAGCTCATGTTAAATTAGTTGTGTGCCATCCATTTGTGAGTGACTTGGTTCCCCATCTTGCTCACATCAGAATAGAATGCCTATATTGGGCAACTAGTTCCATGTCATTTTTTTGGAACATGATTCGTGCATGATACCTTACCTTGTGATATCAAACAATAATAAATATGGCTAATTTTTCTAAATTATTTATTTAAATTCTAATAAATATGTGGCATAATAATCTAAATGGTCATTCTATAATATCTCTTTTATAATTAGGCCATTGGCATGAAGCCTCGATATATTACTTGATTGAATTGATTCTCTGATTTTAAGGTGGAAATTTGCAGTTATGAACCACCTTTTTCCCCTGAAAATTGAAATAATATCATCCAATTGATCTTGTCCAAATCTTCTCTATGAAATAAGGGCATCGTCGTGGCTACACTTTCATGCTTTCAATCCTAATAGTGCTCCAGAATTAAAGGCTAAAAGGCTGCATGCTTATCCATCTTTTTCCAACCACACGTAATTCATAAACATTTGATTTGTGGGAGTCTATTTTAAATGTCCGTGTCCATCTTCCTGCAGGGGGAGCAAAAGTCACCAGGAATCATCCCATTGGCAATCAAGGATGTCTTTGGAATCATACAAGAGGTTATTAAATATGTTGTTAAGTATGTTACTGCTACTATGTCAATATGTTACCATTATACTAATCTCATCAAACCTTTTCCAGACACCTACTCGGGAATTTCTTCTTCGAGTTTCATATCTAGAGATTTACAATGAGGTCAGCTCATCTCATTTTGCTTATGATTGTTTAACTTTGCATCATCTCATTATCTTCTTGATTCAAGCATTTCAACAGAGGTTACCATCTTGATGTAATGTGTTCAGAGTATGCTATCCAATCATAGCAAGGAAAATAAAATTTTAAAAACAGAAGAGGAAGAGTTGTTTTCTTTTTTCTTTCTTTCTTTTTTTTTTAAAATGACCCTCTTGTTCTTCTATGCCCATTCCGTGTTTTCCAGCTCATTTTTCTGAAATTTCACTTAATTATTTATTTATTTTTGTGTGGTAAGCAAAAGATGTTTAATTTTTGAAGTCAAGAATTATCATTTTTTGAGTGATTGAGAGGTTGATTTCCTGAACTGGCTCTAGGCCAACTATACAAGATATGTGCTTTAGATTTCACATTTTGCTGGCCACTTGCTTTAGTGTTTTGTGTTTAACTGATAGATTGTTGTATTCAATAGGAGGCAAGGTATACAAAAAATTATAGTGGGGAAGTAATTTGAGCAGATAATTGTGGATACTTTTATATGTTTGTAACAAAGGGATAAAGTTAAAAACAAATAAATAGGACTTTTATGCTCTATCGATCAAATATGTTATTTGTCAAATGTTTCTCATAATGGAGATGTGGGTTATAGAAGTTCCCCTTTAATGCTTCATATTGTTTGTTTTAACTTTATCCCTTTGTTCTTTGCCAGGTCATAAATGACTTGCTAGATCCAACAGGACAGAACCTCAGAATACGAGAGGATGTACAGGTGAGTGCTTGACTGGGACATATGCCTCTGTGTTTTGAATAATTTCTTTATTTATTTTTTTTGTAGTTTGGGATAGTTATCTTCTCTCACCACTTGCATGCATGATCTTCCATTATCTTCACCTAAACAAATTACCTCAAAATTTGACTCCTAAGGAAGTGCTATTCTCTACCTAATGAATATGCACTCCTTTGTTTTCCCAATATCCTAATCCTAGATTTATGTTTTTTCATTTTTTAGCAAACAAGATGGAATTGAAGGAATTTACAAAAAAATATCGAGCAAGATTCTCAAGTTTATTTCATCTTTTTTAGTAGTATAAAAGAGCATATATAAATAGGCACTAAGTCATGGTTGGTGGTGGTAGTTAGGAATAAATAATGACAAGCTAGCCAACCATCTGGAAACTACAATAATATTAAATGAATAAGGATGCAAAAAATTATTAATTGACATAATTTGCAACACTCCTTTGAAGCTTAGAAAGTGATATCAATCATTTTGAGCTTGCTAGTAATGTCAATCGAACGTTGCTTGAGTAAGTTTTTCGTTAGGATGTTAGCCTTTTGATCATAGGAAGAAATATGTTCCAATTTTATTCCTCCGTCTTCAATTTCTGATATGATAAACTAATGATCAAGACAAACATGTTTCATTCGATCATATTGTACAGAATTCTTCATAATGCTCAAGGTAGATTTACTATCACTAAGCAACGGTGTATTTTCAACCTTGATGTTCATATCATTTAATAGTCGTTGAAGCCAAATACTTTTACAAATTCCATGAACAATGGCCTTGTATTCAGCTTCAGCACTATTTCCAGCTACTACCAGTTTCTTCTTGCTTCTCTAGGATACAAGATTACCCTATAGTTTGGTACAATATCCTAAGGTAGTCTTATAATCACTTACATCATCACCCCAATCCTCATCTACAAGCACCTCAATATTTTGATTCTTTGTTTTCCTTATAGAGAGAACATTTTTGGGTGTTTCTTTTCAGTATCTTAAGATGTGGTTAGCACCACCATATGGTGTTTAGTAGGCGCATGCATTGCTTGGTTCATAGGACTAACGGGATAGGTTATGTTAGGCTGTGTTAACAATAAATAAATCAGTCTTTCTACAAGTCGTTGATATTGATATTTATCTACAGGCCTATTATTTTCAAGAGTAGTACTCTTTCAATTTTGAGGTAGTGGTGTGTTCATAAGCTTACACTTGAGTTTGCCTGTTTCTTGGAGCAAATCTATAATATACTTTCTTTGACTAATGAAGATCCCTTTCTTACTTCTTGCAACCTCTATCCCCAAGAAGAATTTTAATTTACTAAGCTCTTTTGTTTTAAATGGTCTTTTGATTTCCTGTTTAAGTTGATTAATTTCTACAGCATCATTCTTTGTAATAATAATATCATCTACATATACAATTAAGATTGATCTTAAACCATTCTCTCTTAGCTTTATAAATAAGTTATGCTCTACTTAATTTTGCTTATATCTTAATTTTATCATTATATTACTAAATTTTTTAAACCAGGTTTTGGAGATTGCTTCAACCTATATAAAGATTTCTTGAGCTTACACACCTTTCCTAAATTGCTCTTTGAATTAAATTCAGGTGGAATCTACATGTAGATCTTTTTTTCTAACTATTCATTCAAGAATGCGTTTTTTATGTCTAACTAATATAAATGCCACTTAAAATTAGCTGTGAGAGATAAAATGACCTGATGCAGTTCATCTTTACAATAGGTGCAAAAGTCTTCTCATAATCAATTCCATAGGTTTGTGTGTATCCTTGGGCTACTAAATGAGCCTTTTATCTATATACATTGCCTTTGGAATCATATTTTATATTAAATACCCATTTACTTTCAATTGCCTTTTTTCCCATAGGCAACTTTACAATATCCTAAGTATTATTTTGTAGCAAGGCATTCATTTCTTCAACCACAACTTGCTTTCATTTTGGTATTTTCGTAGCCTCATGAATATTTTTTGGTATTTCTTCAGTATTAACTCTTGTTAAGCATGCTTTATACTCAGGAGATAATTTTGAGTAAGTTAGATGATAAGAAATGGGATATTTTACATGTACCCATTTTTCCTTTCTCAATGCAATTGGCAAATTAAGCCCTTTTACCTTTGGAATTTCCATCACCCCTTCACTATCATCAATTGGTAGGACCTGGTTCTCTGAGTTTATTAATTGGTTAGGTAAAGGAGGTTTTGGTCTCTTATTATAAACCTTGATAGCTAATGGCTCTGGAATATTACCTTAGTTACAGATGAACTGTTAACAAGAGTGAGAATCAGGATATACCTATTGCAAGGATGAGTCTTTGTTATTGCTAGACTCTTTTGAATTAACAAGAGGATTAGTAGCACTTGGTAATAGAGAAGAAACATTTTTGATAGGTTCAAGAACAGTTTTTGAGATTATAAGTATACTCGTAACATGCTGAACATCAACATATAAATGGGTATTTTCCAAACTTTCAACTAAATTGGTATTTTCCTGACTTGAGAGAGCAAAATATGACTGATTTTCAAAAAACACAGTATCCAATGTGACGAAGACCCATCGAGTTGGAGGATGATAACACTTATATCCCTTCTGGGTTGAAGAATATCTAAGAAATACACATTTAAGCACCTTTGATTTGAGTTTATGTTTATTTTGTGTATTATTCATAATAAATGCCAAGCATTCGAAAACTTGAGGTGGTAAGGAATTCGGTAAATATTCATAAGAGTGAAACTTAAGGAGAACGTTGAGAGGAGTTTAGAACTTAAGAGTTTGGAACTTAAGAATTTTTGAGGGGATTTGATTGATGAGATAAGTTGCAGTTAACACTTCATCTCCCCAAAACATATGTGGGACCTAGTGAGCAAGTATCATAGCTTGTGCGGTTTCTGGTATATGTCGATTTTTTCGCTTAACATTTCCATTTTGTCGAGAGGTATAATCACAAGAAGTTTGGTGAATAATTCAATTATCTTGAAGATATTGACTATAGTCATTGAAGTGAATATCATCTTTCCATAAAGACCAATGCTGTAGAACATAAGATGATGAAGTGAATATCATTTGACAGTTTATATATTTAGTCAACTTGCTCATAGATAGTAAATTATACTATAACTTTAGTACAAATAAAATATCTTTTAATGTTAATTTATCTAGGCATATTGTACCCTTTCCCTTAGTAGTCAAGCACTCTCCATTTGCAACTAAGATTTGGTTCTAGTTATTACATGGAGTAAAAGAGTCAAACAAATACTTGGAATTACACATGATTTGATGCACCTGTATCAATTACCTAGGACTCTTTTTTTGTTTTTCTCGCAAGCAAGAGGGCATTACTTTTTTGGGTGATTACTACGGAAGATGACTTACTTTCACTTGAGGATATTTGTGTCTGACCAGAGTTGCCGCAGAAAGGCTATTTATTTTGGGAAAAATTTCAACATAGACATTGATGAAGGATCAGTAACCTCTACAATTTAGGCATTTTTTTTAATTCTGATTAAACTTTTGTTATCTATTCTTAGGCTAGTTTGGTTTACCATGCAACTTCCAACTTGTCTCACAAGTATGATTGGGTTGATGACAATGATCGTCCTAAGGCTTTTGTTTTGATTGCTTATCTGGGCTTTCAATCGTTAAGGCAAAATTTGTTGAGGATATATTAGCAAACTATGATGTTAACATCACCTTACTCTTGCTTTCATCTTGTCTAACTTTGGAAAAAGTTTCTTTTAGGTTAGGAAGTGGTCATTGCCTTAAAAGCTTGCCTCGTACTTCATCAAGGTTAGGGTTCAATCCTTGCAAGAAGTCGAAAACTTGATCTTTCTTAAGCATTTGCTTATATTTGATGCTATCATCGATACACTTTCAATCTATCTCATAGAAGAGATCCATTTCTTGTCACTATTCTATTGGTAAATTATAATATTTTATAGCACTCAAATTATCTTGATTAGTCATCTAAAGCTTAGATTGAATCTTAAAGCACTGAGACTTATTTTGCATATTAGAATATATTTGTTGTATGTTGTTCTAAATCTCCTTTGTGATTTCACAAAATAGATATGCTCTCACAATCCTGGGTTCTATTGATTTTATGAACTACGCTATCACGAGAGAGTTTTTTGTTTCCTAAGAGGAATACTCTTCGGTTCTAGCTTTGGGAGCTTTTATTGCTCTAGTCAAATACCCCAATTTTTCCATGGCTTCGACTTACCAACTTTATGAATTGAAACCATTCTTGGAATTTTCTCCTTTTAACTTATGTTGTGTTATTTGGAGAGAACTTTGATCAGATATAAGGGGCTGTGATGTAAGCTTTTCAAGACTAGAACCATTTGGAGTAAAAGTTCCAAACTTGAATTTAGCACTAGGTGATGTCTCTTGAGGCTTTGGAGGAAGGTCAGTCATGGCTTGTTACAAATTTGATCCATGCAGATCAATTGAAACTCTGATACCATGAAGGAATCTATAGAAAAATATCAAGTGAAGATTTTCAAGTTTATTTCATCTTTTTTAGTAGTACAAAGGAGCATATATAAATAGGCACTAAATCATAGTTGGTGATGATAGGTAGGAATAAATAATGACCAGCCAACCATTTGGAAACTGCAACAACATTAAATAAATAAGGATGCAAAAAATTAACCGACATAATTTCTAACATGAATAGAAAGAAATTTTTTGAATAAATAGATAGGAACAATTTTTTTTTTTTATGACAATAAGTTAGATAGGGATAGGGATCATTGTAATTTGAGGATGATTCAATCAAAATGTTTGGAAATCTCTTGGATGCCATTTCTGAATTATTAAGATGAAATTGGGACTCATATGAAGCTTATGGCTATTCAAAATTAAGAAGAACTATGTTTGGTGGAGGGGCAGCATTGAAACTTTAATTGCTAAAAGATTATTGGCTCTCTCTCTCTTTTCTAAATGACTAGTATCTCATTGAACATATGAAATTATGGATTTTTTTTTTTTTTTTTGCCATATAAAAAGTATGAGATTTGTCATTGTCTGGAGTGGGAAATTGGCAGGGAACTTATGTCGAGGGGATAAAGGAGGAAGTCGTACTATCCCCTGCTCATGCTCTTTCCTTGATTGCATCTGGAGAAGGTATACCTTTCTCACAAGTTGACTAGTAAAAGTTATTATATTCTTGTTGCCTATTTAATGGACTTAGCAGCTAGAAGATGTTGAGAAGGGTTGTTTCTTAGTCCACTATAAGATTTTAATTGTTTTCCAAACTATATTTTTAGTTCTTTATTTGATGGCTAGCTTGCTAAAATTTCCACATTAATGCATATCTCATCATGAAGTTGGCATAAGCTAGTGTTGTGGAATTATGATAGTAGCTAAATTAGCATTATTACAAAGTCTGACTATATCCCTTGCCGGGGTTTTATTTTAACATGTAAAATCTGATAGTTCTGCAGAACATAGGCATGTGGGATCTAATAACTTCAATCTTCTGAGCAGCCGGAGCCACACTATTTTCACCTTGGTAAGTTTAGCGCTTTAACTTGCATATAGACACATGAACACAAGCATAGACATGGAAAGCTAGTTAACACACTAAAAACTCTCGTTCTTGTTTGCAGTGTGATATTTACTTTATGGCATATGCAACATATATTTGAGTGATCAGTTGGAGCTCTCTTGCCATGCAAGTTTTTGTGGTTCAAATCTGAAGCTGCTTGACTGTCCTACTTGTAATTGTCTTTTGGGATAATTGACCATTGATGGGTTGTGGATACAAAATCAAAGCTCCCAAAACGTGATTTTACCTTCTGGTAACTTTTGAAAATATATATTTACCTTCTTAAACCCGTTGCTAAAAATTCTAAAAAGTCGTTGAAAGGCCCATTAATAGCGACAGTTTTGGGGCCTCTAATGACAATCGAGGGGGTTAGTGCATTTATTTGAAGGCTATTAAAAGGTGAATGTATGTTTTGAGAGTTTATGGGATGTATCTGCTCCCTACCAAAACATTTGTAGGTGAACTTGCTACTTGCAATCAGTCCTTTCCACCCCCAATTCCTTTATACATATATATAAACACACACACACACACATATATATATATATATATTTATATATAAAATAAAACAATTTTCCTTGTCTATGATCTCCTGCATTGTCCTCCTCTCATTGATATAAACCATATTTAAATTAAAATAAAAGGCATGGAAAAAGTAAAACAGCACAAATCAATCACTCACTGAACCATGTGAACTTAATGGAAGCCACAACAGACAAATAGGCAAGGATCTAACATAGCTATAGATCGATTTCTTTAACAGTTTAAGTCATCTGTCAGCTGGAAATTTCTAAAGATATTATTTGGTTAAAATCTTTCCAGTGTTCTGTATTCTTAAGAGACAAGCTTGCAGTAGTTTTATTTGATGTCATTCTATGAATGGTGGTAATTCACTGGTTCAACTTGTACTCTTCTTTATGGATTTCATCTTCCAGACTATTGAGAGCAGCTCACGTGAGGGAAATCAGGGAGAAGAAGAAATTACACTCTCCCAATTGGTAATATCTTGTTGGTCCTTGTGTAGTTGGTTCAAGATTTCATAAGTTCCTAGCAAATGGGACCTTTTGTATTTCTAGTAATCTTTTATTCAGCTGTGTCTCCACTGACTGAATAATTCTCTGATTTTGCAGCACTTAATCGATCTTGCTGGATCTGAAAGTTCAAAGACCGAGACTACTGGCTTACGGAGGAAAGAGGGCTCATTCATAAATAAAAGTTTACTTACTCTTGGCACTGTGAGATATCATTCTTGTGTGATTTCTATTGATATGGCGTACACCTCTCATCAATATACCCTTATCCACCCACCCAAATACACACACACAAAAACACAAACACCCAAAGGAAGAAAAAACTCACATCAATATTCTTTTCTATCATTTCTTGTAGAGTGCCTTTTTTTTGGTACAATACATGTCTACTAATTTAAAAAAAAAAAATTACCAAAATATAATTGCTAAATGCGATATTATTATTTGTACTAATGTTGCTTTTTGAAGATACAATATAGTTATGGCATATAAATGTTAATATTGTATTTTAAAAATGTGACATTAATTATTTATACTAGGTATTGTACTAGGTATTATACCGGTGTTGTATTTTGAAGATGTGATATTAAGTACAAATAGTTATGTTTTATTTTTAAGATGTGATATAGCAATGATATTTTAGTAATATTTTTTATCTAATTTGTATTTGTGTAATATTTATTAATTTTGATGGCAAACATTTAAATTTCTCGCCTTTTTCCTTAAGCACAAATGTTGAAGTTGATAAGATACTTCTATTGGAGTGAAAGAAACCTTTAATAAATCAGCTCTAAAAAGGGGAAGTCTCATTAGGATCAGAATTGAATCTAAGTAAGGCCATAATCCCTAGGCTGTTGGATGAGTCATATTTCCTTGTAAGCAGGCTCAGAGGATGAGCTATATGTGAAGCTAGTCATGTTTGCATCAATTATGACCTGGAAATTAAGAATGGAATATCATAATTAATTGCTACTGCCAGCTTAATTTTGGATCCAATCTTAGCTTTAGCATCATGGAATATTCATCATACAGTTTTTTCTCTATATATTCATGTATTTGTGTATGTCTTAGGATTGAGATTGTAATCTATGTATACTTCTTTTGATAACATAACAACCAAATAGGAAAATTCTTTTGTGCCCAAAAATTGGCAGATTGTAAACTTAAGTATTTTTTCCATAACAGGTGATCTCTAAACTAACAGATGGAAAGGTGACCCACGTTCCTTACCGAGATTCAAAACTAACTAGGTTGTTGCAGTCATCCCTTAGTGGGCATGGACAGATTTCTGTAAGTTGAATAGCATATCATGTAAATATAGCTGCTAGGACTGAAACACAATTTATCCAAGAAGTGACCACGGAAGATGTCTTTGTTACCTTCAAGATACTCTGTTGTCACCTGTAGTATTACTTATGAGGCACTTAGATCCATATCAATGCTTTTGAAGATCTCCTGCAGATCATTTGCACTGTGACTCCTGCCTCCAGCAACAGTGAAGAGACACACAACACGTTAAAATTTGCACACCGAAGCAAGCATGTAGAAATCAAGGCTTCTCAAAATAAGGTTAGCTATCTTCTAACTTTTATCTTTCTTTTTCATTATAAACATACTCACAGGTTGCACTTATGTTGAATCCTAGATCATGGATGAGAAGTCTCTCATCAAAAAGTATCAGAGAGAAATAACTAGTTTGAAGGAAGAGCTTCAGCAATTAAAGCATGGTATGATGGTAAATCCAAACATGAATGCAACAACGCAAGAGGATTTGGTCAACTTGAAGCTTCAGGTGGGTGATACTGCAAGGCTCCAAGGATTTTTTATTTTTCTTTTCCTTTTGTTTTGGATGAAGTAATAATGCTTGTTTCATGAACCTAACATGTCTAGTATTACTATAAATCTTAGTCGACAGATGGCAAACGATTTATATTACAAGATAGGTTTGATTTGCTTGCATCCAACACATTCTCCATTCGCCGCTTTTTCTTTTTTCTTTTTTTTTTCCCCTCCTCAGTACCTGATGATATTCTTATGACTTGGTATTAAGTATAATAAAAGGTAATCTTTTTTCACTGATTTCTGATTATTGGTTTTCTGATCTGAAAGCTGGAAGCTGGCCATGTTAAGTTACAGTCAAGATTGGAAGAAGAAGAGCAAGCAAAGGAAGCGTTAATGGGAAGAATTCAGCGACTAACTAAACTGATCCTTGTATCCACAAAGAATTCCATGTCAGCAACTATTCCCGAAAGGCCTAGCCACAGGAGGAGGCATTCCTTCGGAGAAGACGAGGTTTGTCAGCTTTCTATTTTCTAACAGTTTTCTCAATGTGGTCAAAAAATCAATGCAGCTATGGTTGAATCATCTATATCTTATTATTGTGGTTTTCTTTATTAGCTGATAAGGTGTGCTTTTGTACTTGCGATCTAGTTCATAAAGATTTCTTCATTGTTCTAGGGTGTAGATCATTCTGCTGTGTATCGATTTTGAGATTAATTTGATTATTTTTGCAGTTGGCATATTTGCCTGATAGGAAGCATGGTTATGTCATTGATGATGACATTGGAAGTTGTGCATCTGAGATTTCTATTGATGGAGGGGATGATAGTAACTTAGATGAGATGGTTAAAGATTATAAAAGGAACAAGAGGCATGGCATGCTTGGCTGGTTCAAAGTTAGGGTAAGTTGCAATCTAATTGGTAATAAATAAGTTCAAAGATTTTCCTTCTTTTCCTTTTATTTTTTGCACAGGACATACATCTCAGAAGTGTTTTTTGAGTTACTGCTTTATTCTAACTTTTGTAACTTCTTCTCTTCAAATCTCATCATATGTTCTTGGCTATCTTGTTATATATCTGATATATGGCCATCCTTAGTGTATATTAATTTTAAAATTGTTTTTGTTTTATGTAACATATTATTGTTTTGAAACGATGACATAGTATGCAAAATTGAGTTTCTTCTGGGTTGCATATTCAAAAGATATTCTCCTTCAAGAGTTAAAGCATGCAGTGAATCCATTTATAGTTCTCCAGGTATTTTTTTGGATGAAATTTCAGAAAATTCTCCAGATTTTGACAAGACTCTTTTTGGGCAAAGACCACGAACTTGAACATTGAAAAGTTAAAAAAGTACGAAATATGGAAGGCATCCACCAATAACTTTTTCAAAAGCTTAAACTTGTTTATAGGTGAGGTTTTTAATAATTTCATATTACAAAACTCCTCCATTGGTGGACTGAGACAATGATTAAGACCTATCATATGAAATTAATTAAACTGACATAATTTCTTCTTCCCACACCATACATGAAATTGTTTGGACTCTGTAGATTCGTTAACAATCCTTCATTTTTGGCATGAATGGTACTTATTTGCCTGACGATGCATCTCTTGTTGAATTAACTGAAAACTTTGTGCAACAAAAAATGCAGAAGCGGGAAATGGGGTTATCATACGGTGGTGATGGTGAGAATTCCATGTCACCTTCATCTTCGAGGTCATCTCATAGTCGGGTAATGTCTAGTGACACGAATGATGGGCATAGAAGTTCTTTAAGTAAACAAAGGGATGGCTCTTCAATAGTAGATTCATATCCTGAAAGAACTCGAGCTGGCTATTTATTTAGTGCTGCTGCTGCTGGCTCCCGTTTGCTTCCAGTATGTTGAACTCTGGGTTTATTTTTTCTTCTTCCTTCTTCGTCTTCTTCCTTTTTCTATTTTCAGCATATGGTGAAGTGGAGACGGTCCCAATTTGGTAGGAAGACGATCCCCTTTTATTGGCAGTTTGTGCTATTTGTTTCAAGGAATGCAAATTACTCTGTTAATAAAAAATGTTTTCCATTATAAATATATTTATGAAAATGAAATGTTTTCATGTGTTTGGTTGTATTTGTAAAAATATGGTTGAGACTTTCGGCAGTTGACTCATGAATTTTATGTAAAAACATATTTGCATCTAGATAAATTATCATAAGCATATTATAATCAATGCATTATGCTGAACCTTTATGTAAACATAAAAGTATAAAATGTAGATGAATTTCTAATATTTATGACTATAACCTCTTTAGCCTTTTTTATAATTCTTCTATTAAGTGATTTTAGTATTTTTTCTCCTCTAAAGTTTTTTAATGTTTACAACATAATTTGTAGGTCAATTCCGATAAAAATCAAATAGAAAAGATTTTTCTAGAGTTAGAAGACGTGTGGAGACTTGTTGGAAAATGATTTATCTTCTTAAAAAACTCTTAAGTCGTTTTTCTAGAAAATGTTAGGTTTTCCTTTAATGAAAAAATCTTTTCCCTTACTAAGGAAAATTTTTTCTACTCAAAAGGCTATTTTCAGCCCAACAATAAAAAAAGGGGGGAAATGTTTTCCTGAGACAAATGGGCCTTAATTTACATGATGCTGGACATAAAGTTTTTTCATCACCCTGACTGCAAAGATGGAATAGGAGATAAAGGTCTCTTCTGGTATGATCGGTAGAGTAGCATGAGCTCTTTAAGAAATATGCTTTTGCTGAGATCTTTAAATTGACTAGAGAGAAAAACGATTGTGAGTCAAGCATATGAGTTTTATGGCAAGGGAATCTGTTTTACAGAGTTTTGGATGGTCAATGTATATAAACCTGTGTAAATCCAATGAAGGAGTTTTCTTCAATTTGGACAACTTGCAAGGGTGAAATTCCGTTTTTGCACACCATCACCGATATTCAATTGGAAGTTCAAGGTTCCACTAGGTGGCCCTTTTTACTTGCAATGTTGCTTGAAGAATGATTTTAATGCTGGATAATTTTCAAAGGGGTCATGCTCTGGTTGATAAATACTTTCTTGGTAGGAAAGGATCAGACAGTCAAGTGGCTCCGTTTTGATTGTTCATGTACTAATATATATTTGTGTACTCAACTACCCATTGATGGGCAATGGCTGTTCAAATTCGAACAATAGACTCTGAGATGGTGGTATGGGAATTGTGGGGTAGATACAGAGATGAAAAGAAAGTTTTTCCTCTTTCCCCTGTTTTCGTTCTGCTTGGTAGTTATTGGGATTTGGATGGTACCAAAAAAGGTTTTTCTATTATTTAATGAAAGGTTCATGGCATTTGTATGTAAATGGTGCATAGGAACAAAGTTTTAATTTTTCAGTCATCCTTAACCTTTTTGCAAGTTTCATGAAATGAAATCAGCAGCATTTCCGGTTATAGACCAAGTTATTAAGTGCTGAAGGTATAGGGGTTGACATAGCAACTTAGGCTGAAATGCTGTGTGGTTTTTGTGCAGAGTGGCACAACTATCACAGACCAAATGGATCTTCTCCGTGAGCAGGTCAAAATGTTAGCCGGAGAGGTAGCGTTGTCCACTAGCTCGCTGAAAAGATTATCAGAGCAAGCAGTAAACAATCCTGATGATTTGGAACTTAAGGTCTTTGATCTCTCTTCCCGATTCCATTTCATTAAGATTATAAATTCTGATGGTAGGTTTGATGATATTTCCTTCTTTTTTGGCTGATATAGGAGCACATGCAGAAGTTGAAGGATGAAATCAGTGAAAAGAAACTTCAGATGCACATTCTGGAGAAGCGAATGCTTGGATCACTTCAGGTTACATCTAAGTCATCAAATATCATTGAGATGTCTCAGGTATGTGCCTAATGCTGCTTACCAATTGAAGGAGCACTTTATGCAATATATAAACTTGCAAAAGAAAGCACATGAATCTGTTGAGCAACTTGCTTTACTTAATTTACTAATACGAGAAACATGTATTTATTCAGCTTCTTTTGACAAAAAGTTGGTGCTTGCAGGCTTTGTCCAAGCTCACTACTCAGCTTAATGAGAAGACGTTTGAGCTTGAGGTTTGTTTCTTCCTTCACAGTAATAAGAAATTAAGAATATTACTTCATCGTTGGCTTTAGATATGTTAGGTTGACTTGATAAAGTTTATGTGGCTGGGTTTTTCAGCTCAAAACAGCTGATAACAGGATACTTCAGGAGCAGCTGCAGATGAAGGTAAATTTTTTTTGTTGCATTGTTTTTAAATTGCACATCCTTCCAATCTTCCATCTGATCGACTATATTATATAATATTAGATGTCAGAGAACACAGAGATGCAAGAGAAAATTCTCATGTTGAGGCAGCAAATTAATTTGTCATCAGAGAGTGGCTTTAATAAGCCAAGTCATAATGGGGATAGCAGGGCTACTCAACATATAGCTAATTCTGAAAATTTATCAGAAAAGGATAACAAAAGAATGGAAAGGAGTATCAATGAAGAAGCTTGTACAGATGAGAACACACCTACAAGTGTCGTGAGTTTGCACAGAATGTTATATAAAGATGACTGTGGAGAACAATGCAATGATGACCCTTTGAATTGTCAACTTGCCATGCGGGTACTTGTCATAATTTATATCACATCTAGAGCAATTTTCTTCCATGATCCACTGATGATCTGTTTATGTCATCTTTTATTGGTTTCTGTTGACGATGGAGTAATTGCTTTCGTAGCTTAAGAGTCATAAGAATGACTGGTCTCGTACTTCTGTTTATTTCCCACTACAGACTGCAGAGCTAGAAGATTTGAAGCAAGAGAGGATTAGGTTGATAGAACAAAAGGATGGACTGGAAATTCAAACCCAAAAACTTGAAGAGGAAGCATCATATGCAAAAGAGTTGGCATCAGCTGCTGCAATTGAACTTAAGAACCTCGCTGGGGAAGTAACTAGACTTACCTATGAAAATGCAAAGTTGAAAGGTGATCTGGCTGCCGCTAAAGAGACTTCAGGCAGGTCAAATGGGAGCAGATCTATTTCACGTGGTTCTAGGCAGTATTCTGATGCTCGGCCTGATGGTCGTCTTAAGAAACCAGATGATGGATGGATGATCGAAGAGCTGAAAAGAGAATTGGATGGGAGACTTCGAAGAGAAGCTGACTTGGAGACTATCATATCTGAGAAAGATGAGATAGAAGGTGAACTGAGAAGAAAACTGAACGAAGTAAAACAGCACGAAGAAAACCTGGAAAATGAGATTGCCAATATGTGGGTACTGGTTGCAAAATTAAGGAAGTCTGGTGGAAATGCTGACAACTTGACATGTGGAGCAGTTCCTGCCTCCAACATTTTACATGGTGGAGTGGGGAGCGCTTCCCTCCCATCTGATTGTCAACTTTCCAGAGATGATAATTACAATGCCGTGGATGAAAATATTACATTTGAGGCATTGAAAGCTAGCTACCAAAAGGAAAGGGAACGATGCAAGGAGTTTGAGTGTTTGATTTCAAGATTACAGGTATGCTTTTATCTCTAGAAACCGAAGTATATTTAATGTTGCTCTCAACCAACAGATACTTGTGCATGATAGGCTCATCATAATACTTGCGAATGCTTTGGGTTTATATTTTGATGCTTCATTTGACCTGCCTGAAGCTACTATAAGGTCTTTATAAGTTACAAGTCTGCAAATATGGGAGCTTTTCTCAGAATCAAGGTCCTGTTTTATCCACGTAGCTTTAGAGTTGTAACGATTTTAAGTAACAATTACCAGGGAATAATTCTATCTGACCAGGTCACTCCAATTTTCTGGATTCTCTACTATCTTTCTATAATGGATGAGCAAAATATTGTTATTGTTATGCTACTTTGGATGATTGGCAGTAAGTAGCTTACTTATAGAAGTGCAGTTATCATCTTTGTTGAAATTACATAAAAACTGTTTTATCTGACAACTCTTGTACGTCTCACCAAGACAAAAAAGAATAGGTTTTCCAAGCTGCTTGAAAGCTGGCAATTTCTGGTCACCATAACGTTAGTTAAGTTACTTTTTTGGGCCAACAGATTTAGATATTCACCAGAGACAGGTTTGTAAAGCTATGTGTCTAAATAAGAGAAATGCAAAAGATTTTTCTGTAAGTTTGGAGTTTTAGAGTATCTGATGAAGCTTATATGCTGCATCAGGGTGACGATGTTTCTGGTCTGGATGTTGCTGCTCTTGAAGAATTGCAAAACCTTCATGTCGAGGCCATAACAAAGATTTGCCATGCAAAGGTGACGTTTTCATAGGTAAGTCTGCTACTTCCCAGCGAGGTTCTTAGATTAAGCTCGGTCAAAGTCATTCAACATGCTGTCTTAAGGAAAGGGAAACTAATGGTCTTAGGGGAGGATCATCCTCTGCTAGTTGCGCTTGGAGGCAGGGGAGATGGAACGATTTCGTTGACTCTTGACGTAACTTGCTTGACCTAGGATAGGAGTCCAGATCTAGAGCTGATGTTGACAGATATATTACAACATAGCTTTCTTTAGCAAAAACAGCTATCGATCCGATTTCAGGTGTGTGCTCTCTTGCCTCTGCCCAATGAAAAGTGTGATTCTTGATTCCCCCTCAGATTAGGCATCAAGGTGAATTGAAAGACAAAGTGCACACTATTGGAATTGCAGCAGCTGAAGCCAGCTTTTTTGCATAGGATGCTTCCTCTTTAGTTTTTTGGGTCGAGTGTCCAGTCCATCATTTTGTTCTGTCAACTTAACCCTCCCCTACTGTAAATCTTCTAGATAATTAAAAATCCTATAGCATCTTAAAAAAGCCTTCCACATGTTTCCAGTTTGCTCATTCGGACATAGCAATCAATGTATTATCTGTCTGAAACGTTGAACGATTATTTGGAAGGCATTACTCTCTGATTATATGAATGTACAGAAAGTAACTACTAATGATGAAGGGTCAGCACTTAAAAAAAAAAAAAAAAAGTCCATGGTAATTTAATAGTTTATTCGGGTACGTACTGGATGCTAGGTCGAATTGCATATGGGAAGCAATATGCTTTATGGCACGGGACTACAAGCTATGAATTGACTGTGTTGTTAATTTGCCCTAAGAGGCAAAACCACTAGAATTCGGTCGGTGTGCGATAAATGCACGTTTCATGCTTATTCATGAAATATTTCCAGCAGGGTGATAGATTGGTTAATCATGCCATTATGTTATGCAGTGTGCTAGTAATATCGCGTTTCATGGTGCATGATGCTCCCGACCAAAGGGAATTTTGACATCGAGTTTATGTGATTCTTTCAGCATAATCTGCATTATTTAATTAGCTTGCTATTAATAATTATGGATCACGAACACGGATAAAATCTATTTTAACATGATTCAGAGTTTGGTCCCCTAGAAGTTTAAGATAATAAATCTTTACAATTAAGTTTTAACTTGTATCATGAAATCTCTCGAGTTTTTACCTTTTTCATGACACTCGTTCCAAAACAACTGGTCTTGTTGGACAACAATCTCAGCTCAAGTCATTCCTATTTAAATAGACATCTTCGGTGTCAAAGAATGGTGTGCTTCCTCGTTGCACTGACGTAATAAATCTGTACTTGTCTTGATGGATTTTTAGGCAGTTTATCACCAGAAAGAATTGAAGCAATGTCATTAAAATTACATATTTTTCAACGATTGAATTGTAGGATTTAAAGACTAGCTCCGATAGGAATAAACAGTTGAAGATTTAAAGAACAAGGAAACGGTTTTGCAGGCACTCCTAGGAAATCAATGACCGACTCCAAAGTAAACCCTTGTTCTGCATATCCTTCGTTGGAGTCCTGTTAGTACCATCTATATAGCTCACTGGATTGAGGTAAGAAATTTTCTGGTGGTGTGATTGGCCCACGAAGCCGAAGCAGTGAAGCTATAAGAAATGGAGTCCAGTAATCAACAAGGAATATATGTATATAAATTTTTCAAATAGAATTTAGTTGGAAAAAATCTTTGGAATCAATATGTTTCAATTGACATACGGTAATACATCATTACATAGGAAAAAAGAAAGAATACAGTTGTGGATTCTAAATCATTAACCAAAATATATAATAACCTTCCAATCCACAATATTATGCAAAATACTTTCTTTTTCAGCTGTTGAGGATACATGAAACTTTGGATGGAAGGGTAAAAGACAACCCTACCAACTCATATTAATCTAAATGAAAGACACACATTTCTAAGGGAGAAATATCACACAAGTTACATATAATATTTCTGTTAATTTGGAAAATTCAAATGTCCAGCCTTTGTTTATGATGAATACATAATGCCTTCAATTAAATTGATATAGATTTGTCTAGAGTAGATTGAAAAAATGAAAAGGAGAAATATGTTTTTTACCCACTCATTAGCGTTATGATTAACTGGGTGTTGTCCTGATGTACAATAAGGAATAGAGATAAGTTACATACAGCAAAAGATAAGAAAGTCCTTTTGAATTAATCCTATAAATTCGTTCAAACACAGATATAGGTCATCTTCCTTGTTCTACCTTATATATTTACTTCCATATTATTTTCCTTTTCAGGTACACATATCGGTTTGATGTATATAGTTTGAAAAACATTTGGCTAATTCACCTAGTTATTAGCATCTTCTACAAGTTGGGCGTAGGCAACAAGTTCGAGATGCGTTTACTTGCAGTACAGTCATGAAGGATCACGACAGAAACAATGGGCATCCTCTAACGTTAGTTAGAGACTTCTATTGTTTAACAAGCTCTGTACTGTCTCTTAGATGCAAAAGCCTATGGTAGTTACAACTGTTCCCTATGTTTGACGAGGGAAATAATAGTTTTGTATCCTCATGGCTGTACAAACTCATCTGAGATTTCATGCAGCTGGAAAATATGCTTCCTCCCTTGTTCTTGACATTATAGCTCCTCCTTGGACTCACAAGTATCAAAATGGGCTGCATAAGGCTGAGAAAAACCTTCATTATAATCACGAACCATGCTGTTAATAAAACAGGAAAAAAATGTCCTTGTAAGAATGTGCAGAATGTGTGACTCAACATAATAAAATTACTTGAGAATGGTTTAGGACTTCAGAAGCCTGTCACAGTTTGCAGGTGCCCATCCAATTTGCTTCTTTTCGTTGTCATAAACTATCAGTTTATCTAGCATAGAAATGTCTGCAAATGATACATTTTGTTACCATGTGCCAAAGAGAATGATTGCATTCACATTAAGAGTACAACCAGAAAAATGACCACATACCTCCAAGTATATTGAGGTCTCCCAAATTTACTTCACTGCCATTTAAGATCCCCAAACATGCATTACCGTGTTTCTGCAAAACAAGATTTTTAAATTATACTGGGTGTCACATGTATAATTTCAGATAAAAGGTGGCAGATATTTACAGAAATGATCAAGTAAGATTCTGGAGGCAGCTGCAACTGTGCACTCTTGGCATTTTTGAAGTTCAATGCCATAGGCCTAAAGTAGTTCTTGACTTCATCAACGGATTTGAAAGGTTTTGCCCCCTTCCAGCAGACTGGAAGGGAATTATCCTCAGCCGCATCTTTCAATGGCTTTCCTTTCAGATCTCCCTTAATCTGAGATAAAAAGCTGGTGTAAGTGCACATGCCACACAATATATTACGATCTAAGTTGGACTGACAATAGTTAGACAGTGATGGTTCCATCTACCAGATCAAGCACAGCCTTGTAAGCTTTAGAACTGAAGTACGTGTAGGAGCTACCGCTGTCAAAAAGAACTTGAAGACCTTTGATGCCAGTAGATTTGGCATTGTAAAGAAGTTCAGCAGGACCTGAGGCATAGTTTTTGCTGAAATAGAAAAGAGAGTATTACATGAGCCTTTCCAGGACAAAAGATTAGTTTGACAATGCTTGAAAAGAAAAAGACATCAAATTTCCTACTCCACTGAAGTAGTCGCCACTGGTGTCCAGGAAACTTGTGAAGGAACAACATCATCTCCAAAAAATAGGTAGCCTCCATCTCGACTACTCAAACAGTGACCTAATACATTTCTGATCATTCCCATGCCATGTAGTTGAGTTATAATACTAACTTTGCCACTGCCAAGACCAAGGACACCAACAGTGGGAGGAGGTGGTACATGGCCAGAATAATGTTGATTATAACCACAGCTATATACAGAAAATCAGTCAACATGGTCAGGCAAGAGCATCGGGGAGACTTCATTGAACTAAAGGATGCATACTCATCACCATGGTATGCGCGGTTTTATTAGCAACTATTTCAAATTTAGATGAGAACTTCTGGAAATGGGAATAGGTTACCAGTAATATAGATGATCTAAGCTGCAGCAAAAGAAAGAAATTCTCACCCAAACATCAGACGAGGTCCAAATGTAGATCCATTGGATAGTTGTAAGGGAAAATAGTCATTTATTAGGACACCAAGAGATGACCCACTATCAGCATAGCTAACCTCATAGTCACATTGGTCATCCGGGCTCTTGCATGGTTGGTCTCCCTGTGTTTGGACTGCAGTACAAACAGGGTCGTCACAGCTTACTAGGTTGTTGCTGTTAGGTTTGTACAACAGATGGCGAGGCTGCGCAGGTATTGTGTATGATTTTGTCAATTACATTCACAATCAAAATTAGAATGCCAAGTTACTAAATGCAGCTAGAAAACTCCAAACACAGGTAACCCATACATAATTACCGAAACGTTATATGGAAATAGGTCTCAAAGTTAGAAAGGGCAAACGAGTTACTACCTTAGTGCAACCAGTGCAAGGTGCATCACATTGAACCCAGGTGAGATCGCTGCCAGTGTCAATGTCAAAGTCATAAAGTTTCGGAGGGCGCCCTATTTTGAGAGAAGTGGAATAGTACCTGCAGATTGAAAGAACCAAAAAACATAATCATAGTCATCAACCAAGGAATCCAAAGATATAGCAGCAGATTTCGTCAAATTGTACCCAAGAAAGCACTTATGGAGGTAAAAGCAAAGACATAGAGTGCGGGGAAGAAAGCACTTTTAGTTTTAGTCACGGATGATGCTTGTCTCTCTCTTTTAGATAAAAAGACTAACAAAAAGCCTTTACCAACGGATTACGAAAATGATTGCCATTCCAGACAAAGCTAAAGACTTTATGGGTCCCAATCCAAGGGGTTAAGAACAAACATAAAATCAAAACCTTTTCCTCTTTCGGCTGCAAATAATCCGAACATTTCAAGACTCAGAAGAATATTACAAAAGGAAAAACTCAATTTCGTCGATATTCTCTCTGCACAGGAAATATCCAACAGGACCTTAAACAAACCCAAAAGAGATACGAAAGCAAACTACAATATAAACACTTAAAAATTGAGCCACAAAAAAGGGAGAAAAAGATACAAAATTTGAAGTTAATATAAAGTAAAAGAAGGAGAGAGGAATCGCAAATTCATACCCGAGGGGGTAAACATTCCCAGAAAGAGGTAGGACGATTGAGGAACCAAAATGCTTAACATCCGCTGATTTTTTCCAGAATCTCGGAATATCCGAATATGTTTCCCTAAAGGATGCAAACAAAACCACAAGGCAGACACCCAGAATACATGGCCTTAAGTTCTTGCTATCACTATGAATCATCATCTCTTGGAGACGATTGTGATGTATTGACACGCCCCAGAAACAAAGATAAGAACTGTTTAGTATTTGATGACACAAGGCAAGAGTAGAACAGACAGAGGAGGGTTTTTGTCTTGTGGCTGTTAGTACTTGATTTCAGAACATTCAGCCATCATCACATGAGAAAGAGTAACACTCCCGCGGCCAAGAAGAGCTTTCAGACAGAGAGAGGACTAAAGAGAGAGATGGGATTATTAGTTTGGATCGGAAGCTTCCATTCACTGAGAGAGCGAAGACTAGTCATAAAAGCCGCGTTTGGGTCCACGGGAATTGGATTGACTGGTAGTTTACCGAATTTAGTATTTCTAGTGATTCGTTTCTCCCGGCATTTTATCCAAAAGCAACCCCCAACTTAAATTTCCTTGTTTTCTTTTCTTAAAGTTTTTGGCACCCTCATAGCGACGTCAAAAACTTCATTACCTCTTAATAAATCTTTCAAATTTTACGATTTATAAACTTATATCATATTTTTAACTCAATTTGACAAGTAAACGTACTTATTGATTTATAACATAAATGAGTACATGGTCATTTCTATTGAAAAAATGACTCAAACACTAATACTTTATAATTTTTCTTATTATCTAAGAGTCAATTTCATCAAATAATCAATTATTAAGATTTTAATTGTTAACTAAATTACACTAATCTACAATCTATAGTAATTGATATAATAATTATAAGAACAATTATGAAAATACATTTAACATGCAAATTTGCTTCATTATTTAGTATAATTTTAGTAAAATACTCTTTATCTTAATACTTATTAATTACAAGGAAATTACAGTATGTAGGCGGTTTTCTCAGAATTACTTACTTCTAATCTTAATGTATCTATTGGAATTTCTTTCTAATTAATAACTAATTAAGATTGCATTAATGTCGTGTTAATTTATCAATTTCTCTACAAATGTAGCAACTTTTCTAATAATATCTCTATTATCAGGAGTAAATTATTTTAACGAACTAGATTTATTTAATAAAATTATCTCTTGACATATTCTATTGAAATCTGTCCTAAGTCAAAGTTGTATACTATATTATACTTAGATTCATTAAATGTTATTTATCAGAATTAACAAATGTTAGGAAATTACTTTTTTCAAGCACTTGATTATACTAAAGATGTAGCAAACCTTAACGGATTATTCACATATGATAAAACAACAATACAAACTAATAAAAAACATAATTACACAGAAATAAAGTATAGAATAAGTTAAAAGTAAAAATCCCTTTTTATTCCACTGAAGAAGTTTGATGAATACACGAATAATGAGTTCTCGTTTCTCTCTCTCTCTCTCGTGATTCCAGGAAAGTACAATACATACTAGGAATTGATATAGAAGACAATTAGAAAAAAAAAAAAATGTAAGACTGGATACAAAGATGGGTAAAATGGATGTGTTGTGGGCAGGTGATGTATTGTGCTTAATCTCTGAAAAATTGATTTATGCAAAATTGATGTTTTCTCTAAAAGTTAACATATCTTTTTATATATTCCCCGTAAAAAAAAAAAAAACTCGAATCTACCTCTTTACGACACCACTTGACGTTTCCCATGTATTGGTTCGTGAGAAAAGAACAGTTATGCTTCTTTTTATTATGCCTGTGACTTGAGGCGTGATAGTCTTGAAATGAATTATTCTTCACCAATTATAGCCGTTATTGAGATTGTAAACTCCTCGTCGCATTATTAGATCTCACTATGCTGGTAACCATGGTTATGATTATTCTTCTGCTATTTAATTACGGTTATGATTAACAAGGGGATTGACCAAGCTTTCTTAATTATTACCGTGATTGAGGGCATGACTAAGGTTGGATTCTATTATCATACTTGTAATTGATGCTGCTTCACTTATTTTCTCCCCTTTTACAGCCATGACTAACTTGAAAGTTATTATTCTTGTGTATATTTTATTCTTTTATTCATGATTTATCTGAAATCATTATTTTATTTAATTAAGTACCCAATCTAAAGAATTAAATCACATTTATAATCACTTCTATGCTTAAACATGCTTTGAAAGTTTAAGATAATTTACACTTATCAATAGGTATAAAAACTCCTATGCCTTTGTTATTAGGAGAAAAATTATGATAAGAAAAATCACCAAACTAAAACAAAAATTGAATGAATTTAACTTAAATTAAATAAGATAAAACTTGATAGGAAATTACCCTGTATAAGTGTTGTTATATCTCTCATTCCCTATGGAGTGTGGTATGATTTGTGGAAAATTATTCGATTATCTTAAAACTCTAGTGAATATTACAAACACAATATACCTTATATAAACCAATTCATTTATCTTTACCTTTTTCCTATAAAAATATGGATTTTGAAATTTTTTAGTTAAGTCAAATTTTCTTATTAGTTAGATTTTCAAATAGATATTAAGCTTCTCATAATGCCATCTACTAAGTTTAGACTTAATGAACTCGTCCCATATCCATCTATTTGCATCTTAATAGACCAAGTCATAGGGCATCGATCTATATTGGAGTAGTAGGTTGGTGTTATCACGTCCCAAATAAGAAAAGTTATAACATTTCTACCGTATAAACTTACTTATAATAGAAGTTAACTTTATAACTATTATCGTAGATGTAGCCTATACAAGGCATACTTGATTCAACCAACTTGAAGCATCTAGTTTGACATTTCTTATTAACAAAACTTATAATATAGTGTAAACTTCGTAATTTTTCATAGTCATTTCGAGTGAATAATTTAGAATGTACGCGAAAATGGATCAATTAGGACAATGTTTCATAAATAAGTCCTAGGGGTTAATCAAGGAGAACTTGTAGATTCAAATTATAGTAATATAATAAAATAATAATATTATAGCTAAACATAGTCAATTTCACTAAATTATATTATATTATAATTTACTCGTTATAAATGTGTGATTTAGGTAATAAAAATTAATCAAATTTTAGAGGTAAATTATTTACATTATAAAATTATAAAATGACATAAAAGAATATATAAAGATAGTATGTGTACCTTAGGTATAGTTATTATATACTAAAAAATATGTATAATTGACTGAAAACTTATAAGAAAAATAATAAAAAATAAGGAAAAATTAGTGAAACATCAAATTATCACGTGTTAGGGTGTATTTAGCAAAGGGACAGCTGTTCATAAAAGAAATAAGTTGATGACACCTTAACATGCTTAGAAAACTTAGGTATATGAGTGGATGAGAGAGAGAAATTCTCATTTTGTATAACTCAACTCAGGAAAAATCACCAAACTTCTCTAAAACATCAGGGAGTTTTTTAGAAATCCAGAAAAATTTAGAAAAAGTAAATATCATTAAAGAATAAATCTAGAAAATTTAAGAATTGAAACTATGCAAACCAAGTTGTTTCAAGAAACGTGGATTCGAAAAGGTGTTGGAAGTGAACTACCACCATTACTTAGCAATGGTGGCAATGCTAGGTGGTGTTGACAAAGAGGGTATAGAAGATGATGGTGGGACGGTGGCGTTTTTGGTGAGTTCCAATTTTCACTTGGTTTTCTCTTATTTTTTAAAATGATTAAATTAGGTCCCAAATTTTTGAAAAAAAATATTCTTGAATATTTTTGCACCTATTATTTGAGAAAAATATCAATAAGCAAAAATTTTGAATTAACATATAACCTCCTTAACAAATTGCAAAAAATCGAATAATTTTTTAAGCTGTTTAAAATAACTTTATTGTTGTTGTTTTGGAACCAATTTTTTTGTAGAACTTTCCCATACCATATGTATGAATCCTATGAAGAGATTTCGGCCAAAGATATTTTTCATCATTTTTTAGCCTTTAGAATTGGATAAAAATGCTATTTTTCAGACATTTCTATGCAATTAAATTTAAAGAAACCCATTTGCACCAGTTCTGTAGCTTATGGTGATATATATTATTGGGGAAAGTGATTTGGAATTGATTGGATTGAATGAAATTTAAGATATACATAAATCATTAATCATGGACTACATGTATTAAGGTGAGAATATGAGAATTTGGGAAGTTTGAGTAATGTGGCGATCAAGAGTTTGATGACATGTTGTATGATTATGATTTATCATGCTTGTAACCTAAAAAGAGATACTGGAGTGAGTCACTTAAAGTGAACATACAAATTAATTCTGTTCAAAGAGTTCTTCGAATGGTTGATTTGGTAAAAGAGTTATTTAAATTCTTATTATAGATACTTAACTAGAGGGTTAGTAGGTGTAAGGATCTTGAATATAATTATGTTAGAGTCTTGGTTGGGATGATATTTGGTAAAAGAAGTATGATTATAATGACTTCAGAGATATGTTTAGAAGGTTAATGGATGACAGGGCTTTGACTCTAAATATGTTGGAGCTTGTTTAAGGAGTTGTTTGGTGAAAAAAAATTTAGGAGGTTTAAATGAAATCACTTTAGAGACATCGCATGTCCATATAAGTGGGATCGGTGTTTCATCGAATTTTGAAGTATTGTTTAAGAATACTCGGAGGATTTAATATATCTCTTGCTTGTGATTATAAGTTAGTTGCCTCAACATATTTAACATATATGCTTGAAAATGGTTGTGCTATTTTGAGTACTAAACTTATGTATTGATTGCTTCACGATATTACTTGCTTTGAACTATTTGAAATTACTTGGCTACTTCAAAAGTAATCTAATAAAAACTTGACTTAAGTATTAACTAAACTTGCATCACAACTTTTTAGGGGAAACAATTAAGATTCTAAGGCCAAACTTGAACCCTTTGATGATGATAGATGAAATGATCCTCTCCCCACTCTTGGTAGAACTATGTGATAGGAGACGATGTCGTGATAAGGTTGAGGACCGTGGTTTAAAGTGAATTCTCGAGCTAAGTGTGTTTTCTATTGTACAAGTCCTAGTTTAGTTTCAATTCGTGAAGTGTATGGTGTCAAATTCCTCAACTCGGATTAGAGCGGGTGTAATTTCTTTGATCTTACGACGGACTAGATAATGTTGTACGATGTCACTTACTTATATATGCATAGCATCTAACTAAACTTGCTTGAAAACCCTAATTGCTCTAAGTCATATATGCACTATTATCTTCGTTTGACTTATTAAGTAAGTTATTGCTTATTTTTCTATAACTGTTTTGTAGGTTCTCCAGTAGATGCATTGGTATTACTTTAAGTTCTAAAAGAGTAGAGAATGGGGTCAGGGAGTGAGATTCAAGACTAATTGGTTGGATTTTTATTTTGTTTATTGACTTTACTAACTTTTAAGAAAACTAATAAAGTCTCTTCTAGTTACCCTTTAGTTTTCAATTATTGTTATTTGTATAATGTTCTACAAACTTGTGGACTTTATTATGTTGTCTTTTTGAAGTTATTTATAAAACTTAATTTCTTCTCAAACTTTTATAACACAAAATTTCTTTCAAAAGTTATTTTAGAAAGTTGTACCATATGTTGATACTATTGAATTGGATGACTTAACATTATGGAGTGGTAAATGCTTGGTATAAGTTATATTTACGTTAGTGGCTAAAGGAGCTAACTTCTAGCTTATGTTGGCTTATACGATAGGACTATTACGACTCTTTAATTAGGGGTGTGACATATAGCTTTTGAAAATATCTGTTCAAAACAATCTTTAGTATGATTTTACATAACTTAGTAGTATTTACATAAGTATTTATACATTAAAAGTCTTAGTTTACGTAAAAAGTTTATAAAGTCTATATATAACAAAGTAGGAAACTAGTAGGTGTTTTGAGGAGTGCCAATTAATTTCTACAAAACCAAAAGAAAGCCAAAAAGTCCAAATCCAGTAGGTCTTTAGATTCTTCACTCCCCCCAGCCTGATGTACACTAACTGAGGATGGTTATAATATTGTATCCTTAACTCTTACTAGGTACCTACAAAAGAGTCCATATGGATGTGAGCACAATTAGCTTAATAAGTGAGACATAGATTAAAGAGTATATCAAACACAAATATGGTTCCCAAACATTTTATTTTAATGAAATGCAATGTCAATAAAGAAATGCAACATTGCATAATGTTAATCGGTTTATTATGAGGTTAAAGAAATTTCATCCGCTTTAACTCAGGTTGACGAGTTTCAACATGACTCAAATCATACCAAATCTAGGCTTATACAATTGAGAACACCTTCCTCCTAAGGCTACCTTCGAACCATAGCCTCCAATCCTATCGCGACTTTCTCTCTTGTTACTTAGTTTAACTAAGGATAAAGAAATGACCATTTTAACAATCCTTATCAAAAGGGTTGGTATTTGATCTAGCACACTTAATTGTTCTCCTAATGGGTTGTTATGTATATCCAATTAGTTTAAAGGTTAGTCTTTAATCAATTCTAATTAGGGGTGATCAACAAATTCATAAGGTAAAGTAAGTCGAGCATATGCAAACAAAACAACACTTTAAGTCTACAATTTAATCAAACAACCATACATGAGGCATATGCATAATTAACTAAGTTACATGCACAACCAAATGCATTTTTAGGTCTCTAAGTATTCTAACACCATATTCCAACATGCTACGACACACAAATCCTAGCTTACTTGTACTTTACTAGTTATCCATATAAAGATACAATAGATTAGTTTTAATTTATATTCGAGCCTTGAATCATTAGTAATTAGTTTGTTTTATACGTCTTTAGTTATTTTGTCATAAGTTTTATAAGTTATTTTCACTTCCAAATCATAATTTCTTGACTAAATCATTGATTATCATAAGTTAGCCTGAATTGTGAAATCCTCTAAGTTAGATTATGAGTTATTTTATGGTAGTTTCCTTTAGCTAGAAATCCTTTGAATTACTCTATAAGCTATACATGGGTTATTTGTTATATTAATTTTATCCTTTAAGACAGTCTCTGAATTCCTCTAGGTTAAGCTCATTATTAAACTATCTTCTAAGTTATCCTCTCACTTTAGCTACTTTAGAGTTTTTTAGAAAGTTACCTTCTGACTAAACTTCCGAATCCCCTACTTATACATTTTACACATAAATTTTGCTTCTAACTCAACTTTTGAGTATCATTCTAGTGCACAACTCATTCGCAGGACCTTTGAATTATTAGTGCACAACTCATTTGCAGGACCTTTGAATTATTCTCTACCTTTAATTAACTTCCTATAAATAGTTAATTTGCTCACTTTTCTACTAAGTTTCAGTTATAGGATCAATTTGAAACTTTAAATAACACTTTAATCAACGCTCCTCGGTTTCATTACCTACTAAATTCTTTATATAACATATCATTATATATCCATTCCTCAAATTATGCGCTATTAAACTACTTATACAAGGCAAAATCTTCACTTCCTACAACTCCTTACTTTACAACTCAATCAAACAACTCTAGTATAGTATAAATACTTCAATAATCAATCAAAATCATAATTCAAGTGAGGTCTTTAGGAGAAATATATTAATTTTTACTAAAAACACTATTTTAAACATAGTTTAGGGCTTAAAAATTCCAAAAAATAAATAAATAAATATTTTTATAAAAAACCTTTCCGTAGCAATTTAGTATAAATATAGCAATATTTATAGAAAAATTTTGAAGTTGAAAATATGCCAATAAAGTAATTTATTTTGACATCGAAAATAGCTTGGTTTTACCGATTCCTTAAGGATATATAATATAACCACTAAGTTTTTACAAAATAATATTTTTCCTAAATTCTACACATAAAAATA
The DNA here is from genome assembly GCA_024138005.1 of Lumnitzera racemosa. Lineage (NCBI taxonomy): Eukaryota > Viridiplantae > Streptophyta > Magnoliopsida > Myrtales > Combretaceae > Lumnitzera > Lumnitzera racemosa. The sequence continues at coordinate 66,489,285 of JAMXBC010000011.1, forward strand.
TGTAAGAATAATTTTTTCATAATTTTCTGGATATTTTTAATATTTTTTTTATAAATTTATGAAAATCGAATTGAATTTAGTATAAATATAGCAATGTTTATAGAAAAATTTCAAAGTTAAAACTATTTCAATAAAGTAATTTATTTCAATATAAAAAATAGCTCGGTTTTGTTGATTCCTTAAAGATATATAATATAACCAATAAATTTATACAAAAGAATATTTTTTCTAAATTCTATACATGAAAATATGTATAAATAATATTTTTTTTTTCATAATTTTTTAGATATTTGTAATTTTTTTTATAAAGTTATGAAAATCAAATTGAATTTAAACCCTTACTGGAAACTAGAGCTTACCACTAGTGGTTACCTCTTTGTCAGCCAGCCTAGGCGCTAGTGGGCTACTTCAGGTGATGGTGGTGATTGGTCTCTAGCAATTTCTTTAGCTGTTGTACACTCTTAAGCTCATATAATACTTGATTTTTGTATTTTTTTCCTAAATTCAACCCTTCAATCCCTACAACCTAACTGTATTTTTTTTCAAATTCCTCCTTGTACGTATGAATTTTAAAGAGTATTTTTTGGATCTTTCAAGGGCTCAAAAGATGTGGGAATGATTTTTGCTTTCTCTCTCTTAAAAAATTTAAGTTTATATACTAATCTTTTGCATGTTAACTTAACCCAAATGCATCAACACCCGTCTTAGTCTTTCCATACGCCTAAACTAAACAAAATCCAACTGCCTATGTTGCTTTTGTAATTTTTTATTAATTTTTGTAAATTTCTTTAGCTTGTTTTGGCTTAAAATATGATTGTTTGGGTATTTTAATTAATTAAGGGTACATCGTTATATGTAAAAACTATACATGACACACATACACACACATGCATATAAATATATTGTATATGTTATTTTATGTCACATAATAATTTTATTGCACGTAAGGTTTACCTCTAAAAATTTACAAGTTAATGGGGGTTATTCTATGCGATTTCGATAAATATTATGTAATATACTAAAATTATATTATTTTAGTTATATTATTATTTTATTATATTTTTCAAATTGAAATCCACGGGATCTTTTTGACTAATGCCTTGAGTTTATTTGTAAGTTTTTAAGTCAATCAGATTAATTTTACTAATGCTCTAAATTTCTCACTCAATACCTATTCATAATAGTACAAGGCTTACAAGCACCGCTAAGGAATAGGTTGGTAAATTTTTTTCCTTATTTTGTATTTTTGGTGAAATTTTGTCTTTTGTCCATTGTTTGCATTCCATTGTAAAAAACCTCTCATTTTTATTGTATAAGATATTAAAAATATAGGACAATTTAGCATAAATTATCTCATTAAATTGCAATGAAATCTTGTTGCATCATATTTTTAATAGTGCAATATATGGGGATACTAATCTCTTTACAAGGTAATACATATTTATCCATGTTAAACATGATACTACATCTAGAATCACAAAAATAATAATTAAATTGTACTTAATAACTTCATTTAGCAACATCAATATTTTACAGAAACTAAAAATTTTATGAAGCAGTTTTGTAACTCATATTATAGTCACTGGTCTACATGGCACTATTAGTTCATCTTAGATTAATGTCATAATTCTCTAATCTATGACTAAATCTTGATTCTTGAAATGTTAAAGTAAGAGACTTAATTGAAGAGTAATATCAAGTTGAAATATTAGAGGGAGATGAAGATTATGACTTTTATACTTTGTTCACTTGAAGGTAATTGGAATTCAATTCCTTTTTTATTCCTTATTACAGCTTTCACTTAATTTTTTGTTTCTGAATCCAATTCCTTAAGAATCCCTATTATGTAAAATTAAGTAATAGAGATTACTTGATTTGATTAAAGAATCATGATTCCTTACATAATTTCATATTTTTTCAAAAAATAATATTATATCAATTTAATGATGACTACCACCACCATCGTCATCGCCACTATTGTCACTGTTATCACCACTGCTACCACCACTACCATCATCGCCGCTGCAACCACCACCTACCGTCACCATCAACCACTACTACAACCGTCATCACTATCAATTCTGTTACCATCATACTGTTATCACCATTACTGTTACGCCCCGAAGCGGCAGAGTCGTAACAGCTCCGCTGTGTAAATCATTCTAAGATAGAAGTTGGCCTTACAACCGCTATCTTAGATCTAATCTACACAAGGCGTTCACGGCTAACCCGCTTTGAAGTAAATAATTTGTAATTTAAATAAATCATTTGTCTAAGAAAGTGAGAATATATATATATATATATATATACTATAAATCAGTTATTAAATTATTCAAAAATAAAAAATTTTAAAATAAAAACTCAGACCTTAAGAATATATGTTTGTTCTTCAAATATTTTTCCTCACTCCCCAATTCCTAGCTGTTGCTAGCTTCAGAATAGTTGAATGCCGCTTTTTAGCCAGCACCTGCACGACGTCTATAGGGATGTGAGCAACCGCAACTCAGTAAGTTATGATGAAGGACTTAAAACTATACCATAAACATAACAAGGTTATCAATCAACTTATTAGGTGCAATGCATGTTCAAGCAAATGGCATCGTACGACGTTATTCGGCCCGTCGTGAGACTAGAGAAATTGCGCCCGCTTTAATCCGGGTTGGGAAGTTATCGTTAATGCAATAGCTCACGACCAAACCCAGGCTTGTGTAATGGAGACATGGCTCCTCCCGCGACTACCTTTGAACCATTGACTTCACCCTTGCCGCAACTTCTTTTCCTGTTACTTAGTTCGACTAAGGATGAAAAAGGAACCATTTTGCAATCCTGCGCTATACCTTTCGAAGGGGTCGGTATTTGGCCGGAGAATCCTAGATTCCCCTAATGGGTTGCTATGTAGGTCCGATTATGATTACAGGTCGTATATTTGATTAAGTCCAATTTAAGGTGATAAATCATTTCACGCAAATCATACAATATAAGTCAGAACAACAGACAGAATCATAGTATCACTCGTAATCAAGTACATGTACACAATCAACTATCTAACAAGCACAATCAAGCGTAATCTCAAGCCTCCAAAATACAGCAACGTATTAATCTCAACTTACCTGGACTCTTCGCTCACTCACTCAAGGTCCAACTTGCTCAGGCTATCGTCGATCATCCCTATAACACAAACGTAGTTTCAGTTTTTCTTATAACTATTATAGGTTCGTTTTATCCTATAACGCTTATTGTAATCTTTTGTTTAGAGTTTAATATATCCAATTATCTAAATCTTAAGTCTTTTACAATTATTCTAGGCTTGGGGTTAGGTTCAGGTTTGGTTTTCGTATCGATTTTTAAATTAGGTTCTAGTTCAAATTCTAAGTATTGTTTTATACTCGAACCTTAGAAATTCGTTTCAACTCATAATGTGAAATTAATCACATTACTTCCCGATCTCCTAAATACCATCATTACCTCTAATTAGTATTTTATTCCACCTGGTATATTTAAATCCTTATTAATGTACTGAATTTACTCCTGATGTGAAAATTTTTTACATTTTTCCTCTAATTGCATAAATTCAAGTTTCCTATCAGATTTATTGTACATTTTTATTATTATCATAATATCAATTTTTATTAAAATATTTTTCTATTTATTATATTTATTACAATTGTGTATTATGTACTATTACTTATTATGTACATAATACACATATAATATTTCTATTATTCTAATTACCATCTTTTAACATCAATTATCATTTTAAAATGTCTAAATTCATCCTAAATCAGATTTTACACTTAATTACCTTAATTTACAAAATTAACTTAAAATTTACTATTTTTCCCTATTACTCATTTACTACATAATTAACCTAATAATTACATCTAACACCCTAAATGCTACAAGTATCATACTTTATCAGATTTCATCATTCTAAAACATATAATTATTCAATAAATCAGTAATTAACCATTTAATTACTTAATTAACCTTAAATTACCTATTTTATGCCTCATTTTAAGGCTTAAAAATTTTCTAAAATTTTTGAAAATTAATTTTTGAAAACGGGCTTCATAGCACTGTTCGATATCATCTAAGTAATCTACACAAAAATTTTGGATTCAAAACTACACCCCTGAGGTCATTTATTTCTAAACCGAAACATGCTCGGTTTTGAATGATTTTTTAAGGATCATATATCACGGGACATATTTTCATCAAAATAATATTTTTTATAAAAATATATACAAAAATATTCCAGAATAAAAAATTAATAATTTTCTAAGAATATTTACTATTTTTACAAAATTACACAAAATCGGGATGAAAATCGAACTCACCGATTTGGATGGCTCTGGCCACTGTCAGTGGCCATGGGTGTGTCGGCCCACCTGGGCACTGCTACCCACCACCGTGTGGTAGTGGTGGCCATCCACTCCCAGCTGCTCGTTAGGTGTGGGTTCTCCTTTATGACTCTAACTGCACAGTTTTTCTTATTATTTTTTCAAACCCTAATTTTTCTCTCAATTTCTCCTCTCCCCATTTTTCTCACCCTCTAAATTGACCAAATGAGCTTCTGAATTTTTCTTGCTATTTATAGAGCTTTAGGGAAATTATTGTGTATTAATTTGATTAGACAAATGTTTTATCTTCTTCCAATTTGACTTTTGTGTTGTTTTAATTTAATTGGCTAATTTTTTTATTATTTTCCCCAGCTGCCACGACCTATATTTGAATCATTCCTTATTTTTCCTTAATTAATTATGAGTTTTCTTTAATTATTTAATATTATTTTAGCACATTACGTATATTTTAAAATTACGCATATTTCTATATACATGTAAATTCATATATAGTACAAATAAATATTTCTAAATATTATTTAGGTTATTTTATGATTTTTAGTATATATATAATTTATCTCTAGCGATTCGTTAACTATCGGAATGCATTTTTACTCATTTTCTATAAATAACGAGTTATATACATAAAATTTAGAATTTTTATATTCTTTTATTTTATTGCTTATTTTCTTAAATTTAAATTTACGGGATCATTTTACTAATATTTCGAGTTTTACTTAAAATTTAGGTTCGATCGAATCTTTTAGCTGATCGAAGCTTTGAATAACTGGTTGTAGGGTTTACAAATACTACCCCCACTCCTATTCAAAGCCACTGCCCTAACGACTACTATCACTATTAGCCATCACCATCGCCACCGACCATTGCCCCCGCCCCGTAGTCGATTTCCATTACGATTACCTGTTACTTTAGAATTATTTGAGAAAAAATAAGAATATTTTAGTCATTAAAGTTCCATTACGTATCTATTCTTAAATTACAATGAAATCTTGTTGCATCATATTTTCAATAGTGCAATATATGGGGATACTAATCTCTTTACAAGGTAATACATATTTGTCCATATTAAACATGATTTTGCATCTAGAATCACAAAAATGATACTGGACGAAAAGAATTCATTAAATTGTACTTAATAACTTCATTTAACAACATCAATATTTTACACAAATTAAAAGTTTTACCAAACAGTTCTGTAACTCATATTACAATCACCATCACCAGTTACATGGCACTATTAGTTGATCCTAGATTAACGTCATAATTCTCTAGTCTTGGACTAAATCTTGATTCTTGACATGTTAAAGTAAGAGACTTAACTAAAGAGTAATATCAAGTTGAAATATTAGAGGGAGATGAAGACGATGACTCTTAATATTTTGTTGATTGCAACGTGGATCGTTAAGTAGTTCCAATTTTGTCAATAAGCATGGAAAATTTTCTCAGAAAATATTTAACTCAAATCTTTTCCTTTCTACTATTATGACATGGGCCATCTATATTGGTTATGTGAAAGCCGAGAGATGAGTTATATCGAAGAAGAAAAATATTTAACTTAATTGTTTGGCGACATTATGTTGAATAAGTCATTTAAATTAATGCAATAAACTCGTTGTAACACCGGTATAGGTGTTTCTTGTCTATCCTAAAGATTTACTCGTGTGTTATTTTCTTTTGCAGGAAAAAAATTATCGGTTTAATGCACGTAGTTCATAAACATTCCGCTAACATAAGTTTTAGGCTTTTATTGTTTGACAAGCTTTGTACTGTCTCATGTATGCCATGGCCTACGATAGTTACAACTGTTCCGTACGATATGACAAGGAAAACATAAATAGTTTTGTATCCTCATCACTGTACAAAACATATGTGAGATTATTCTACCCAACTAGAAAATATACTCCTCCCTTTATGTATCAAAATGGGTTGCATAAGGACTGAGAAAAACCTTCGTTATTGTAATCACCATCCATGTTATTAATGAACAGGAAAAGCATTTTTCCTGGTACGAATATGCAGAATGTGTTTAGGACTTCGGAAGCCTGTCACAGTTCGCGGGTGCCCATCCGATTTGCTTCTTTTCGTTGTCGTATATGATCAGTTTATCTAGCATAGAAATGTCTGCAAAAGATAAATTTTGTTTACCATGTGCAAAGAAGCAAAGAGAACGATTGCATTGGCATCAGAGAACAACCAGAAGAAGGATTGCATACCTCCAATTACGTTGAGGTCTCCCAAATTTACTTTGCTGCCATTTAAGATCCCCAAACATGCATTACCATGTTTCTGTAGAACAAGATCTTTTAGATTTTATATTATTCTGGGTGTCACATATATAATTTCAATGAAAAGGTAGTAGATGCTTACAGTAATGACCAAGTAAGATTCTGGAGGCAGCTGCAACTTTGCATTCTTAAAGTTCAATGCCAAAGGCCTAAAGTAGCTCTTGACTTCATCAACAGATTTGAAAGGTTTTGCCCCCTTCCAGCAGACTGGAAGGGATTTATCCTCAGCTGCATCTTTCAATGGCTTCCCTTTCAGATCTCCCTTGATCTGAGATAAAAAGCTGGTGTAAGTGCACATGCTACACAAAATATATTACGATCTAAGTTGAATTTACGGTAATTAGTCAGTAATTGTACCACCTACCAGATCAAGCACAGCCTTGTAAGCTTTGGAACTGAAGTACGTATAAGAGCTCCCACTGTCAAAAATAATTCGAAGACCTTTGATGCCAGTAGATTTGGAACTGTAAAGAAGTTCGGCAGGACCTGAGGCGTAGTTTGTGCTGAAATGGGAAAAGAGAGTATTACATGAGCCTTTCCAAGACAGAAGATTAGTTTGACATTGCATGTTAAGGAAAAAAGAAACTAAATTTCCTACTCCAATGAAGTAGTTGCCATTGGTGTCCAGGAAACTTGTGAAGGAACAGCATTATCTCCAAAAAATAGGTAGCCTCCACCTCGGCTACTCAAACAGTGACCTAATAAATTTCTGATCATTCCCATGCCATGTAGTTGAGTTATGATACTAACTTTGCCTCTGCCAAGACCGAGGACGCCAACAGTGGGAGGAGGTGGTACATGGCCAGAATAATGTTGATTATAACCGCAGCTGTATACAGAAAATCAGCAAACGTGGTCAGCCAAGAGCATTGGGGAGATTTCATTGAACTGAAGGATGCATACTCATCGTCATGGTATGCAGGATTTTATTAGCAACTAATTCATATTTAGATGAGAACTTCTGGAAAGTGTATAGGCTACTAATAATATAGATGATCTTACCAAAACAAAGTTGTGGAAAATACCAATAAGAAGCCGCAGCAAAGGAAAGAAATTCTCACCCAAACATTAGACGAGATCCAAATGTAGTTCCATTGGATAGTTGTAAGGAAAAAGCGTCACTGATTAAAACACCCAGGGACGAACCACTATCAGCATAGCTAACCTCATAGTCACATTGGTCATCCGGGGTCTTGCAAGGCTGTGTTAGGACTGCAGCACAAACAGGGTCGTCACAGCGTACTAGGTTGTTGCTGTTAGGTTTATACAAGAGATGGCGAGGCTGTGCAGACATTGTATATGGGTGTGCCCAATTGCATTCACAATAAAAATTAGAATGCCAAGTTATTAAATGCAGCTAGAAAACTCCAAACATGGGTAACCCATACATGATTGGTGAAACATTACATTGAAGTAGACCGCAACGTTATCATTGGCAAAGGAGTGATTACCTTAGTGCAACCAGTGCAAGGTGCGTCACATTGAAGCCAGGTGAGATCACTGCCAGTGTCTATGTCAAAGTCGTAAAGTTTCGGAGGGCGCCCTACTTTGAGAGAAGTAGAATAGTACCTGCAGATTGAAAGAACCAAAACACATAATCATAGTGATCAACCAAAGAAAATGAAGAAAATAGCAGCAGATTTCCTCAAATTGTATCGAAGAAACCATGTATGGTGCAAAAAGCAAAGACATAAGCACTTAAGATGAAAAGGCTGACAAGGAACGAGCCTTCACCAATGGATGATGACAAGTGAGTGCCATTTCAGATAAAGCTTAAGACTCTATGGGTCCCAAAGGGGTCTAGAACAAATATACAATCAAAACCTTTTCTTCTTTTGGCTACAAATGGTCTTAACAATTCAAGACTCAGAATATTCCAAAAAGTAAACCTCAATTTCGTCGACAGAACCTTAAACAAAAACCCAGAAAAGATACGGAAGCAAACAACAAGATAAACAAACACCTAAAAATTGACCCACAAGAAGGGGGAAAACAGATACGAATTATGGAGTTGATGTGAAACATTTACAGCACATACCCAAGTGGGTAAACATTCCCAGAAAGAGTTAGAACGATCGAGGATCCAAAATGCTTAACATCTGATGATTTGTTCCAGAATCTTGGAACATCCGAATACGATTCCTTACAGGATGCAAATAAAACCACAAGGAACAGGCCCAGAATACATGGCCTTAAGTTATTGTTATTACTATGAAACATCATCTCCTGGAAAACGATTGTGATGTATTGACGGAAAAAGATCACGCCCCAGAAAAGATAAGAACTGTTCAGGTGTAATTCGATGACACAGAGCAAAGTGGAAAGGAACTGTTTCGTACTTGGTTTCGGTACATTCAGCGATCATCACATTAAATAGAGTCACACCCACGTACACTAGAAGAGCTTTCTTGTACGCACACGCACACGCACACACATAGAGAGAGAGAGAGGAGTGTTGGTGGAAGCTTCCATTCGCCGAGATAGCGAAGAAGAAGACCAGTTAAAAGCCGCGTTTGAGTCCGAGGAAATTCGATTGGCTAGTAGTTTTATGTTTACCATATTCAGTATTTCAGTATTTCTTGTCAATGTGATTGGTTTCTTCTCCAAAAGCAACCGAAACTAAATTTTCCTTTTTTTTTTCCATAAAGAAATTAAAATGTTAAGATCCTTAATTTAAAGGTTTTACATATTGTTGGGAAAAAAGTGTTAATATATATATATATATATATTTCGTATTTAAGTCCTAGTACTGAAATCTTTTGAAATTATTTTATGATAGTAATAATAAAGATAAAAATCATTTAAAAGAAAAATTATAAGACTATAAAGGAAAAATAAAAAATTTATGTTGTTGTGACCATGGGGTAGATAGGTAGGTTTTATTGCGTATTCGATGTAATCGAATTAGATAAGATCTTACAGAGAAAAAGGAAATCACTCTAGAGGGTGGGATGAATGCTGTATTATGTTTTTGTACCTTATAAGGTATGTGTTTGGGCTAGGAAAAAATTGACTTGATTACTTTTTTTTTTTTTCTTCCCCATAAAAATAAAAATATGGGGTTTGATAGTTTTAAATTAAGTTAGATCTTTTTATTGGTCAGATTTTCATATAGTTATTAAGTATTTTATGATGCTATCGACTAAGTTTCATATACATATCACAATTCTAAACATATAATTCAACATGTTACGTTCCACATCGGACGTAATGACTTCATTCCATATCCATCTGATTGCATCTTCGTGGTCCAAGTCACGGGATGTTGAATTAGCCTGGAGCCCAGTAAGTTGGTGCGGGTTCTTAGGATTTGGGTATTTGCACTTATTAGCGAAATTTAGTCCCTTGTCCATTTTCTGCTTTTCCTCCCCTAAAAGCCCGTCATTTATTGCATAAGATATTAAAAATATAGAATTACTTAGCTTAAATTATCTCATTGAAGTATATTTGACTAATTCAAATACAGAGGGATACTAACTCCTTTACGACATAATACAAATTTGTCTAAATTAAACATGATATTGCATCTACAATTACAAATATAATACAAGAAAGGAATAAAATTCATTAAATTGTGCATTTAACAACATTTAGTAATATCAATATTTTCCATGTATTAGAAAGTTTAGCAACCACTTCTATAACTTGTATTATGGTCCATGTGGTGCTACTAGTACATGTTAGATTGAAGTCATAATTCTCTTGTTTTCGTTAACATCTTGACAGGTTAAAGTAGGAGATTTGGAGAAATAGTATATTAACTTCAAAAGTTAGAAGGTGATGAAGATGTTGTCTCTTTTAATATTTTGCTTATTCCAATAGCGACACCATAAAGTAATTCTAATTATGGTAACATAAATATGAAGAATTTTCCCAAAAAATATTAAGTATAATTTTTTTTATCACTTTGACACAAGCCATTTGTATAAGTTACATGAGTTTTATTGGTGATCTTGACAATACAATGAACTATTTGCTACTTAATCAACTTTAGTGTAAGTACTTGCTTAAACTATGGCATTAGTCAAAATTTTCTTAAGTAATGTAGATATTTAAGCAAGTCACAACATTATTGGGTAAAAGATAGTTCATTGCAAGCTGAGGTCATTAAAATCATACTCACATATAGTTGATATTAATGGCTTATCTTAGTCTGATAGTAATAATGATTACAATCCATATTTCTCTTAAAATTTTTGTATGCATTTTTAAAATTTAGAAATACCACAATGTGCTAGAAGTTAAAATGAATAAGGGACTAAAAGAATCCTTGTCTTTATATCTCTTTAACTATTGGATTCTATAATTATTTCCTTCTAATCACTTGCTTCATTTGTGAAGAAGAACATTAGAATGAATGATTAATATAGGTAGCAACCTATAAAACCATGCCGGGTCTTCTAATTTAGTTTTAATCATAGTGAAAATGTGTTAAGTTAATATTAATATCTTTATCAAGTGTGTAGGTAGTTTAAAATTTTAATATTTGATGCTAACCATTTACGTGAACTTTCCAACATGATAAAGAGCAAAAACACATACCCACTTTTGGTACCGATAGGCAATGGTGATCAAATCACTATTGACCCACTACTACTACAAAAAGAACTACAACCCTCAAACATGGAGCAAGTAAAAATCATGTTTCAACAACTTATGGAGACTAATGCCAAAATACTACCGGAAAATGCCTAATGATAACTCTGATTTTAAACATATTTCATATGGTGATTTTATAGTATTTTCCTCACATTTTGGTTTTCTTTAAAGAAATTGATACTTAATTGAGTAAACTTTTGATTTCAAGGTTTGAACGCGTTCTAGGATCGAAAACGAAGAAAATGAATTAAGTTTCACTCAATTCAAAGTCCAAATGAAAAAATTATGAAGTTACACAGTTTGGGACATGACTATGTCTTCAGACTGTGTTTATGCGGGGAAATTGGCCAGGGACAGAAAGTTATACAACCTGGGGACACGGTCATGTCCCAGGTCGTGTCTGGTAAAGAAAATGAAAACCTTATAATACAGTTGAAAAAGACATATTAGGTTTTCACAAGGGGGATGAGACATTAGAGAAGAGAAGAGACTTGAGGAGAAAGCAAAAGAAAAAGGCGAAAGCAAAAGAAAAAGGCGAAAGCAAAAGAAAAAGGCGAAAGCAACACCGACTTCAAGATCGGAGATATTTTTCATCAATCAAAAGGTTTTTCATGTTTTATTTTATGTTTTTTATGGAACTCGTTTTTAGTTTCATTATGATAGCTTAGAATTCGTATATTTAGGATTATGGAACCTAGGGTTTCATGTGACTCTTGGGTTAATTTAGAATTCTCAATAAAGTTTTTATTTTTACTTGATTCAATTATGTCGTTTAATTGTTAATTAATATTTCTAGAATATCAATATATGATATTATGCATGTTGATTGAGAAATTACATGTATAATTAGATCTTTACATAATTGGAGAGAATTACATATATACTTAGAGATAAGATACATGTTTCTTCCAAAAAGTTAATTATTTGTGTGGGAATTCATTATACATTAATGCAATTCTAAATTATATTACTAAGTGAAGAGATTTCGGTAAATAATTTAGGATAGGGTTAATATGCTTGAGAAAGATATTAACTTTAATTGTGAATCTCTTCGGTCACGAATAATAAAAATTGAATTGAATATATTTTAACTAGTCACATGTTAAATACTAAAGGAAATAATTCCTAAATACGTTATTGCATACTTGAAGTCGTTCTTAGTTTTATTGATTTTTAATTTGCTTAATCAAGTCCTACAATTAGTTTAGTTTGTTAATTTCAATATTTTTTATTAATTCAACTCATCATAATTTTTCGGTTAAATAATAAAGCTAAGGTTAATATTAGTATTCGAAGTCTCTGAGGGATCGAATCGGACTCACATCCGCTATATTAAAACCGATAGGTGCACTTACTTGATATCACCTAACTAAGACAACAACTCAATGCTACAAAAAAACAAAAATAAAAACTTAAGTTTAATGATAGAATTCACATCGAAGACACAACTATCAGCTCTTAAACCCGACAAAGTAGGTACCCTAGGCGTTCACTTATACTAACTCCAAACCTCATATGCCCATGTGATGTTCCTTCAAGCGAACAACGTCTACTACCATACTTATGCGAACACCTTAATAACAATCGCAACAAGGTGTACCTCTTCGATACTCAATCGGAAACAAGCAAAGCTTGGAGAGCCTTCTCTCTCGAGCAGTTGCCTAAAAACTTAGATGACATAAATTATCAAGAGCTTGACAAATACATATGCTGTGCCACCAATCTTCGTAACTAGAAATGCGTCAAGTCCTTTTCGAGGCAATCTGGCGTAACTATTAACAAAAGCCCATTCACTACGAGCATCCTAGAGGAAACTCTAATGTAAGGCAAGCATCTCCTTCATTTAAACAATTATGATAAAACTGGCAATCCTGATGATCATCTCGTACACTTTCGTAAGATGATAAGTCTCTATAACTTCTCTAATGCAATAATGTGCAAGGCCTTTTGAAATACCTTAACAAAGGCTGCGTTGGTTTGGTTTAATCAACTTTTAGGAACTTGCATCAGTTCTTTCGACAACCTAGCCATCAGGTTCCAATATCACTTCTTGAGTAGCAAAGTACCAGGCAAGGACTCTTCTACCTTGTACAATGTATGCTAATGGCCCCATGAAGCCCTCCAAACCTATTTGGCGTAATTAAATTACGCCAAGCTACTTATCCCAAAGGTGAAATCATGTATAACACTTCAAGCCATCATGTATGGCTTAGACCCAAATAGTAAACTCTTCAAAATCATGGCATTATGCTGGCTAGAGACCTTTGAGGAGTTCATGACACTCATTGAGTAATACATTACATAAGAGGACGCCATTTGAGTTCACCTTGAAAGTGATACCACATCAACAAAAGACTGCCTTAGCCTTTAAGGGGACCACCCTTCCTCCTCTAGGGTGTAGTGAGAGAGACATAAGCAAAAATTTATGAACTTTGCTAGTTGCACACCACTCAGCTGACCTTTTGGCTAAGTATACTACGAAGTTCGCGAAGGTACACCACCCATTAGAGAAACATGCGAGACTTTAGTCTCGAGCAAATTCTATTACTACCACAGACCATAGGTACATAACATATACGAATGCAGGCACTTCAAAAATGCGATTGAAGGCTTTGTTCGCAAGGGTAGCATTGACTACTTCATTGCTAATTAAAGGAACCTCTCTTGTCTAGCCTATCAGTGTTGCATGTAGGAGCCACAATAGCAACAATAACCATAGCCTAAGCAGTAAAATTGATAAGATGATATGGAACGAAGAGGTTGTAGGGGACAAATACAGATAACCAAAGTACGAGGTGTTTTCAATCTAAGCAAAGAACCCATGAATTGATACCAACATATTGTTCATTGAGGACGATGAAACAAACATCCAGTATCCTCACATTGACCCTTTGGTCATCAATGCTAAGGTAGGATACTTTGATGTCCTCAAGACATTTATAGACAATGAAAGCTCAACCGACATACTTTTCTTGTTGGCTTATGAGTAGATGAAGGACAAGCTTGGTGAGCGACTTCACCTATACAAACAAAGTTTAGTAAGCTTTAGGGGCAAGACGGTCTTAGTAAAAGGACTTACTACACTTCCTGTTAGACTAGGTGAAGATGCCCACATCACCTTACATCTCATTGACTTCATAGTCCTTGAGTATTGGTCCCTATGTAATGCCATCCTTGGACGTTGTAGCCTCAACAAATTTGATGCATGTATAAGTCAGAGATGCCTCATGATGAAGTTCCCATACCCATAGCAATTGGATTTGTATGCGGGAGCCAGAAGATATCCTGTACCTTGTACCTCAACAATATCTCTTATGATAAAATCATGCACATCAAATCTTCCTTAGTAACCCTACAGGCCCTGTGTGGTGAACCGGCCGAAAAGACTGAAGTCATCTAATATGGAGACCACCTTGACTAGTTAACACGGATAAGAATGTCCTTGTTCCCGAAAGGAAAGAAAGAAATAACTATGTTCCTACATGATAACTCGAACATCTTCGTGACTTCTCCAGATGAAATGTCAAGAACAATCAACATTCCCGAGGTGATACACTACTTAAGGGTTGATCTACATATCTGACCCATAAAACAGAAAAGATGATACTTCATACTAAAACGATAAGCAGCCATTGAACAAGAAGTGCATAAACTTCTAAATGCTGACTTTATTAGGGAAGAAAGATACCCAATTTGGCTTGTCAACATGATCCTTGTCAAGAAATTAAGTGGCAAATAGGGAATGTACATCGACTAAACCGACCTGAATAAGGCATGCCTTAAGGACTGCTTCCCACTCTCAAGAATTGACCATCTCATTAACTCCACCTTAAGCCATGCTTTATTAAGTTTCATGGATGTGTACTCAAGCTACAACCAAATCTATATGGCCCTTGAGGACTAAGTTCACACTTCCTTTATCACATATTACTATCATGCCCTAAAGTGATAGATTCGTAATAGTCTTGCCGTGTAAACCACTCTAAGATAGAAGCTAACCATACAGCCACTATCTTAGACTCGATTTACGTAAGGCGTCTATTATTGACCCGCTTTGAAGTAAACAGTTCATAAATTAAATAAGTTATTTACCTAAGAAAGTATAAAAATATAGGTATATTCACTAAAATTCAAATAGTACAACACTGTTTGCAAGATTTTCATCGTATTATATTTCCTAAATAATACATTATTTGAAAATGAATGATTCTAAAATAAAAGCTAAAACCTTAAAAATATATTTGTTTTTCAGATGTATTTCCTCACTCTTCAGGATCCAACAGTTACTAACTTAAAGATAAATGTAAGCTACTTCCTAACTAGCACCTGCAATAACGTCTATAAGGATGTGTACTACCATAGCTTAGTAAGTTGGGATAAAGACTTAAAGCTATACAGTAAACATAAATAGGGTTGTCAACTAAATTAATTAGATACAATGCATGTTCAATCAAATGTCATTGCACGACGTTGTCTTACCTGTCGTGAGATTAGAGAAACTGTATCGGTTTTAATCTGGATTGAGGAGTTTCCATTGATGCAATAGTTTATGATCAAACTTAGGTTTATGCAATGCAGACACTGCTCCTCCCGCAACTACTTTCGAATCATTGATTTCACACTTACCGTGATCTCCTCACCTATCACTTAGTTCAACTAAAGATGAAGAAGGGGCCAATTATGCTATCTAGTGTTATCCCTTTTGAAGGGGTTGGTATTTGGCCTAAGAACCTTAAGTTTTTCCTAATGGGTTGTTATGCAGGTCCGATTTATGTTTACAAGTTATATATGTAGTTAGATCAGGTTTAAGGTGTTCAAACATTTCAAATAAATCACACAATACAATTTAAAGTAGAAGATCAAAATCATGTCACCAGCTTAGAATAAGTACATGCACAAAGCCAACTATTTAATAAGCACAGTCAAGTACAATTCCAAGCCTTCGAGTGCTATAAACTAGTACTCTGAAATACAGTAATGTATTAATCTTAACTTACTTAGACTCTCCACTTACTCACTCAATATGCAACTCACATAGGCCATTGCCGATAATCTCTATCATATAAATATGTTTTCAGTTTTCATATAACTACCATAGGTTAATTTTATTTTATAACGCTTATTATTATATTTAGTTTAGAGTTTAATATACCTAGTTATTTGGGTTTTTAAGTTTTTTACAATTATTCTTAATTTTGAGTTAGGTTCTAATTCAGTTTTCTAATCAGTTTCTAAATTAGGTTTTAACTCAACTTTCGATTATGGATTTTGTACATAAACCTTAGAAAATCATTCTAACTCATAATGTGAAGTTAATCATATTATTTTTAGGTATCCTAAATATCGTAATTGGTCTCTAATTAGTATTTTAGTTTGCACGGTACACTCTTGTCTTCATTTAACTACTGAATTTACTTCCAATAGGAGAAAAATTTATATTTTTCATATAATTATATAAATTTATATTTAATATTGATTTATTTTATATTAATATTATTATAATATTATCACTTTTGGCATAATATTTTCTACTCATAAATGTTCTATATTTACATATTATGCATTATTACATAATTCACTCATAAATTACCTATTTAATACTTCTAACACTATATATATCATTCTTTATCCTCTAATAACATAGCAAATGTCCAATTGTATCCTAAATTAGAAATTATATGTAATTAACCCTAAATTACAAAATTAACTTAAAATATACCATTTATCTACATATTTAGTCCATATTATGCATAATACATACAACTAATGCCTCGAACTCTAATAAAGCTACAGAAAATATATTATAATTAGTAAATTATGGTTGTTATATTATGATCATGATAAGTACTAAGATAATTATATATATATTATTTTCCGGTATACCAATTTTAGGTTCGATTTTGCTAAAAATTAGCTTAAATTAGGTAAATGAACAAATAAAATTATAAGATTCAAACTGAATATTTCCAAAATCACTACTAAGCTTAAGAAGTCATTACAAATTAGATTCATTGAAGAATTTAATCAAAAACCTATCATTTCTTTCATATAAAAAATATGACAAATTTAACAAAACAATTTTAATAAATACTAAAGGTGTAGTTTATCAAAAATAATTTTTATGTAAATTAAATAGATCATATAAGGAATACGTATATCATAAAGTAGCTCAAAATAACATTGTTAACTATTTTTGAAAATTCATACAAAATTCGTTGGAATTAGGCTTGTTCTTAAGGAACCTATATAAGAAATTCTAATTAAAAAAAAAAGGTTTGATATTCTGATTCTACATGCGAAAATACTTAGGAAAACAAAATTTCATAATTTTCCATGCATATTTGATATTTTTACTAAATTAAACAAATTCAAAAAGGAAATCGGAACTCACTAATCAACAAGTTTCCAACTACTAACAATGGCTCCATTATTGTCTACAAATCTAGATGTAGGTTCTACTATCTGTTGGTGGTAGCTATTTCTCTCTAGGTAGTTGTTGGATGTAGGTTCCTTTTATAAGCCCTAAAAACACACAATTTTGTCTAATTTTGCAAAAATTGGTTTTTTCTCTCTTCTCTCCTCTCCTTAATTTTTTTTCTCTAATGCCCAACTGATTAAGATGGTGTTTGGTTGGGTTATGTAGAATTTATAGTGTGGTTAGGATTTTTCTTTCAATTTTGTGTTGCCAAATGCCCCTTATCCCTTATCTTTTTCATTTTTTTGTTAGTTAATTTTAATTAGTTGCTTTCCATTCTCTATTTCTAATTTTCCAAGCTTTACTTCTAGGCTTTTACTCATTTTTTCATATTTTTCTTTAATTATTTATAAATTTTCTTTAATTATTTAGTATTATTTTAGCATATTCTAGATATTTTAGGCAATTTCACATATTTTTACCTACACATAAATACATATATGGTATAAATAAATATTATTTAAGTTATTTTATAATATTTAGTATATATATAATTTATTTTTATCGATCGTTAGTTATTGAAACTCGTTTTATACGTTTCTGATAAATAACGAGTAATATATATATATATATATATATGATTCAATATTATAATAATTAATCATTTTATTCTTTATTTTCCTAAATCTAAACTCACGAGATCATTTTTACTAATATTCTTAATTTCATCGTAAAATTTGAGTTGAATTAGACAATTTGTTAAATTGCTCTAAATTTTACAAATCGAACCCCGAGTAGCTGATTGTGAGTTTTACAATTGGTATAAGGTCATGCCCTTCAGACTGAAGAATGCTAAAACCACCTATCAACGTCTTGTAATTGCGGTCTTCAAACCTTATCTTAGAAGAAATGTTGAAGTTTATGTTGATGACATGATCTGTAAAAGCAAGACTAAAGCCGACCACATTGTCAACCTTCGAAAGACCTTTGATATGCCACGAAAGTACCAGATGAAGCTTAACCCTCAAAAGTGCATTTTTAGGGTGGGATTCTATAAGTTCTTCAGTTACATGGTCACGGAAAGAGGCATTGAGGCCAATCCTAACAAAATATAAGCAATCAATGACATGAAGGCCCTATAGAAAATCAAAGAATTCCAGCGACTTACCGACAGGATTGCCGTCTTGAATTGCTTCCTACCACGAAGCTCAAACAAATGCTTCGACTTTTTCAAACTCCTTAAAGATCCATTAGAATTCCGTTGGACACTTGAATGCGAGGCCATTTTTGGGAAGTTGAAAGAATTCCTCCAAAACTTACCAATGCTATCCAAAGCAATCCTTGGTGAAGAACTTTTCTTATATCTTGCTATCAACGATTAAGTGGTACTTATCTGAGTAGAAGGATGTGAATATAAGCTAGTATATTATATTAGTCACATCCTTTAAGGGCCTAGGATTAGATACATTGGAGTCAAGAAGTCCGTTTTTGCCTTTGTTATAATAGCAAGAAAACTACGTAGGTGCATCCTATCATTGTTTTGACCGACTAGCCCATAAGAATAATCTTACAAAACATGAAACTTCATGTGGAATGGTTTAAGAATTCCTTTAAGCTCAGTGCTCATAGAGTCCGATTCCACTACTACTAAGCCATCAAAGTACGAGTGCTTGTAGATTTTGTTGTCAAATAAACTTGTGAAAAAGAACTACCTACCTCGAACAACACCATTTTAGACTCTTCACATTGACGGATCCTCTACCAAATGGGAGAGTGGAGCAGGATTAGTCCTACAAGGCCCCTATAGCACCAACATGTTATATGCCCTCAAATTCTGACTCCATGCTAACAATAATGAAGATGAGTATGAAACCCTCATAACAGGGCTATGAATCGCGGCGAACGTGGGTACTAAAAAGATTAATATATGCTCCAACTCTATGCTAGTTGTTCAACAAGTTAAAGGGGAATACGAAACTAAGGGAAAAAGCATGATGAGATACCTATAGATGGTACAAGACTTAGTTGCTAATTTCTCCTTGTAGACAATCACTAAGATCTTTCGAGTAAAAAATTCTAAGGTAGATAAGCTCTTCAAGCTTGCTTCCACACCATTACCTACCCCTTGGGAATTTACCAATCAGGTCTTCCTCCAACACATGCTACAACGTACAGTAGATGAATCCTTCTAACAAGTCCTCGAAGGCACGACCACACCAACTAACCCCTCTTGGATGACCCCCATCACTGAATATCGCAACATAAGCTTCTCTTCGAAGATAAATGTAAGGCTAAGAAGCTAGCATATAGTGCTACTAGTTACACCATTATAAACGGTGTATTATACAAGCACATACATAGTTTACCCTTCCTCCGGTTTCTAAGCACTGAAGAGGGGCACCATATCCTTGAAGAGCTTCATTCTAGTATCTACAACAATCATATACAAGCTTAAGCTTTCTATATTCGAGCTCTCCACCATGAGTATTATTGGCTAATCATGAAACATGATACGTAAGCCCTAGTTCGATGGTGCTACGCTTGCCAGAAGCATACACCCATCAGCTATACACCTAGTTTGGACCTTCACCCCATCACCAACTTGTGGCCTATCATTTAGTGGGGACTTGATGTCTTAGGCCCTTTCCCTAAGGCATCAGGTAAGTAGTAGTTTGTCCTAGTGGCTGTAGATTACATTATCAAATGGGTTAAGGCACAACCCATTGCTACCATCATAGTGTGACTAGTCGGGGGCTTCATCTTAACAAACATCCTTATTCGATTTGGAACCCCTCACACCTTCATCACAGATAATGGAAGGTAGTTTGATAGCGCACGGTTTTGAGAATTCTATGCATAATACTACATCCAGCTTTGGTACACTTATTGAACCACGCACCGAACAACTACAGGTGAAACCCCCTTCCACCTTACCTTTGACTCTGAGGCTATCTTCCCAATTGAACTCGAGCTCCTAATGAGCAAAAACTAAAACTTCGACGCCAACACTAATAAAATAGCTATTTAAGCTTGCTTGGATACCATTGACGAAGTAAGGGAATCCGTAAAAGCTCAGGTAGCCACATACCAGTAGTGTACGGCTAGATACCACAACAAAAAAGTCAAGCATAAGGTTTTCCAATAAGGAGATCTCGTTTGCCGCAAATTAGAATCGATAGGGTCCAGTAAAGGATAAGGAAAGTTATCCCTCAACTAGGAAGACCCCATTTGCATCAAAGTAGATGTAGGTAGTAGTGTGTATAGACTTAAAACTCTTAACTGGCAACTCATCTCCCAAACATGGAATGAGACCAACCTTTGACCTTACTTCATGTAAATAAGTTGTGCACAATCATGTATCTTTTAAGGAATTTAATACAAAACAATGATGATTATTCTACAATTTGCATCCTTTTTAAAGAACTTAATCATTAGCGTCGAATACATTAAGTCGATTGTCATTCTTGATGACTGAACCCACTCACAGGATAACGCACCTGAGAGAGTCTAAACATCGAGTCCTACCTCAAGGACTATACACCAACTTATAGGACTATGCGCTGGAGAAAGTTTAAGCCTCGAGTCTTACCTCGAGCACCTAATTATAGGAGTATGCGCTTGAGAGCGTCTACGCCTCAAACCTTACCTCAAGCACCAACTTATAGGATTATGTGCTTGAAAGAGTCTAAGCCTCGAGCCTTACCTCAAGTGCTTACTCACAAGATTATTCAATTGAGAGAACTTAAGTCTTAAGTCCTACCTTAAGTAATCACTAGCCCTTGTAGGATGGATACATAAACTATAGATGACGCCTAACCTTATGCATCTTTAGCCTTATACGACTCAATGACCCTCCACTGTATATTACCTAGACCGAGAATCCTAAGCCTAAGTCTCAAAATGCAAAGAGCACATAAGTGGTAAAAAAAAAAAAAAATCAAACAATGAAAGAGGAAATGCATACAGATGCAAAAATTTTCCATTTCATCATCATTTAAAGCCATACAAGCTCTCAAGTTAACATCATAATTGTCTAATAGAACACAAATAACCATTACAAATCTCACCATAGGAGCTCTTAAGGTCCACGCCCAATGAAATGCTAAGCTAAGGTCTCATAGATCACCATCTAAGCCCAACCATAACCATGCTAGCCCACCAAGTTGCTTGTACATGCGTTGAGCAAGTTTAAACCTCGTCTCTTACTTGAAAAGCCTTTGGACACCCTAGACATGCCTAGCCATTGTTTGCAGTGTTTACATGAGGCTTGTCCTCCTTCCCCCAAGAGATCGAGACCAAGGGAACCATTTGCCTTGATTTGAGCATTTCCCCCATTCATTGATTGTTTTTTCTCTCTTTATTTAATGCTGATTGACCGCCTATCATGTGGCTTATTACCTAGCTCTTGAATTAGTGTAGCTACCCTCTACCGATGGAATAGGCCCATCCCTTTAGTCTCTACCAACTAGCAGAAGGAAGGATGTCCCATCAAGCAAAGGTAATGCCGCCTTATTGGATCCTATGTTAGTGAACTAGAATTTGTCGCTAATCTTTCGGGATCCGCCACTTGTTAAACAATAGTAAGCACCTCCAACCTATAAATAAGAGTAAGACCTTTAAGTAAAAGGATTGACACTTGTTATTTTCTATCCCCTTGTAGGAACTCACTTTTATTATTTGTATTATTTTTCTTTACTTGCTAACTTAAGCATTGAAGGGCCTTCATTAGCCTAGTTATAGGGGGGTTTGTACAGGTCCCCCATTGTCCGTAGCCGAAGGACAACTTTGAGTTGACCTAAGAGACCTAATAGCGGTTACTAACCATCGCCAATTTCCATATAATGAAAACAAATAAAAAGGAAATGGAATTTGTTGATTAAAGGAATTAATCAATAGATGAACTTAAGTATCAATAAAAATCAATAAAATCTAACTAGATTAGTCAATGTTACTTTTGAACTAATCTAATCACAACTATCAACACAAATAGAGGTTAATTATTGAGACAAAAAAGAGAGCAATCAATATTGTCTCGAGAACTCTAGAAGAGTGTTCATATAATGGAAAATATCTCAAAAATAATGTTTCTAGGGTTTATAGGAACTTTTAATACATAACTAGATTAATAAGGGTAAAAATGTAAACAAAAATAAACTTAAAATGTAATTAAGGATGTAAATTAAAAATAATAACTGTTGTCTTTGTTCGTCGTGACTTCAATGTTCCCATGGCATTGTTTGCTATACACCAGCATCTAACGTTTGTGTTCTCTTGGTGTTTATAGCCATGCTTCACCATGGTCTTCTTTCATATAAATCCACAGGATTTACGCCTCTAGGTTGTCAATTTTCATCCCCCAACGGTTTCTCTCGATTCATATATT
The DNA here is from genome assembly GCA_024138005.1 of Lumnitzera racemosa. Lineage (NCBI taxonomy): Eukaryota > Viridiplantae > Streptophyta > Magnoliopsida > Myrtales > Combretaceae > Lumnitzera > Lumnitzera racemosa. The sequence continues at coordinate 66,512,328 of JAMXBC010000011.1, forward strand.
CATGTGTTTTTTTGCTCTTATATGTTATTATAATTTTTTTCTGATGATTACAATAGAGATGATTCTAAACTAGTCCAACATAATAGGAGACCTCTCTACCATTAAAATACAAAAGCCTTAACTATATATTATTACATTTACTGGTTTAATAGTTATATCTGTTCAATTGTTATTTCTGGTTTCATCATGTGCCTATGCATACGATTTCTAACAAATCGAGAATGTTTGATAACAAACTCCTTCAACCATAGCATTTTAGTAAGTCATACAATTTTATGATGTTTCTCTATTTTTTTATATTTCCCTACTTTTCATTTAATTCGTAATTTTTGAATTTCCTTCATTTTCTTTTTATAAGTTATGCCCAAGGTTTTATTTTTGTTAAATTTTAGAAACGGTTTTATATTTATTTTGTAAAGGAAGTCTCTTATAATAGAATAATTGCTACAAATAATGTGTCAGTGGCCATATAGGGCCCATATTGTGGCAATTTTTGCTATGAAGCTGACTTAGAACCAAACATTATATTGCAGTAGCTTTGCCCTAATATCTTTTCACATATACAGCCTAATTAAAAAAATTGTTCATATACGTGGAGAGGTAGTCCTTCATCCATCTCCAATAATAACTAGAAACCCTAGCTTATTGGCTCACAGGAGGCTGGACCTCCTTTTCTCCGAATTCCTATTGGCCTCAAAGTAGCTGCAAGAGACAGTAGCACTTCCTTATCTCCAATGGAGTTATCAATGGACTTCCAATATATATATGTGTATTTTCTTTTCACCAAAAAAATTCACTTTATCAATCAAAAAACATTAGGAGGTTGTCACATCTAGTCCAAAGTATAATAACTTAAAAATTGTAGCTTTATCGTATATTTATCTTCTGTCTAACCAGTATATATATTCATTTCTCTTCAGAATAAAGAAAAATCCTAAGCCCACCACAAGCTTTCCATGAGCTAGATTTTCCACTACATATTGGATCATAAATGTATTTTGAGTTTGTTTCTAAAATAACTTTTGTCGAATTATAAATAAGTCAAGTCGAGCTTAAGCACAGCTCATTTAGAAATTATCGAGTTTGAGTTAAAGCCAAACTTTTATCAAACTTGAAAATTATAGATTTGAGCTCGAGTTTAATTTGTTTAGATAAACGAGTTTATACTCACTTGAAACAAGCTTGGACCTAAGCTTGAGCTTGTTTAAATTAATGAGCTTAAGCTCGAGTTTGAATATGAAATAAAATTCAAAATTAATTCAAAATTTTTGAAATATATTTATTTTGTTAATTTTTTTAAAATTTTATTAGTTTTAGCCTTATATTCTTATATTATATATATATATATTTTTAATATAATATGATTTTGAATATGATGTATCAAGTCATGAGGTTGTTCACAAGTTTAAGTAGGCTCGTTAATGAATCAAACATAAAGGAGTTCACTAATAGGTCAGCTCATTTACTTACAATCTTTTATTATTTATTTCCTTTGTTTCGCTGTGGGGAGAACCTCTTTTAAAGCTAGAGCTTCGGCTGAATCACCATCAGAAGCATTTATACGAAGAGATGTCGCTTGCAATGGCTTCCATTTGAATCTCTCTACGAATAAGAGGCAGTCCTCCTTCCATGCTAATTTATGGCGGTCAAAAGGCTCCATCACGCTTTCTTAACAAAATGCTCTTTTGGTTTAGGTACCAAACAAATGCATATTGATCTGATCCCACGATATCCAACTCATGATGTTGTATAAACATAAGGCGAAGGGGTAAAGCAGAATAAATAAATGGCATCAAAGACAATACAAGAAAAGTGATTAAAAAAAAAAAAGAAAAAAACTTGGTATTTAATCGGAATCTTGTAAAATACGCCGAATATCTAGTCTTTGATCATCTGTCAATTTAGTGGGAAAATCAACTAGGAACACAACTCTAAGATTTCCCCTCTCTTTTGGATCAACCGAGAGTGGCATGCCCTGACCACCGACGATCTTTTGGGAATCCGGCTGTATGATTCCTTCTTCATCTAGGGTTGATGACAATTCATCCCCACCTAATAGAGGGATTGGAATGGTGCGACCACAAAGTGCATCTACTAATGAAATCTCTATTGCTATCTCTAAATCATCACCATCTCTCCTAAACAACGTATGTTCTTTTTCCACTATTACGAAGACTACATCGGATGCGCAAGTGCCTATTCTCTCGTTGCTTCCACGTCCTTCAAACGTTACCCTTGTCCCCGCTTTCCATCCTGGCTTCACCTTCACACTTAGCACCTCATCTTCTTGAAATACTTGCCTATCAGCACACACAACCAAAATGTGTCAATAACATTATGTACTCTTCTTCTTCTTCTTCATTTTTTTTTTTTTTTTTCTTTTTGCCATTTTCACTTTAAAAAAATTATAAGAAAAAACTCGTGTTTTCACTCTTTTACAATTGATTGATTTGTATGTGAGATCCAAACAAAGTGTTTTCTATGAAGAAAAAATATTAGAACTGAACTATGAAATCGATTATGTTTTTAACTGTTTAGATTTAATAGATATTAAATTAATAGTGTAATAAAGAGCAGTCAAAATAGAAAATGGAACCATGTAAGCTCCCATATCGGCTTATAGTTTGTAACTTTTGGTTGACTTGATACGTCATTTCAAGTAGTATGAACGTGATTTATCATGACCGGAGGTTATAATCTGTCATAAATTGGATTCAATGACTGGAAACAATTTTTAAGGACAAGAATTCAAGAGTTTTGTCTCTAAAGAAAAAGTGTGATCTATTATGTTGCTTAGAAACTAGTAGCTGTTTTCCAGATAATTAATCACAAATTTATGCATTCTGTCACACTCTCTCAAAATCTCAGAAAAAAATTACTAAACTTTCCAAACCAAAAGAGAAATCCTTAGCAGCTTTTGTACAGAAGCATAGAACTCTTGAAGGAGGGCGGTTTGTTTATTTATATGTATACAATTTTCATATAATACAATTTTCAATTATTATTAATGAGAACCAAGTGAGGAAAAAACAATGTATTAAGAGAAAGATAAGATATGCATACCCATTTTCAGCAAGGAAATCTCTCGTGACCTTAATCTTCTTCACACATCCAAAACACAGCTCCTCGAGAGTGCACTCAAGATCCATCTCCATGGTAGGAAGCCTCATCATCCCCGTGGAGTCCGAAAACATGATGGGAGGACTAGTCATCTTTCGACTGGTGCTTCGTGAAGCCGAGCGGTAAAAATACGCTGAATCGGTGCTTCTGTGACTCGAGCTTCTATGGAGTGGAGATGGGGAATGGGGGGTTTCGTAAATTTTTGTGCTTGCGTTTCTACGAAGAGAAGGGAGGCGCGTAAAAGGACCATCGATGCTGCTTCTAGTACCATAATAACTTCTTGGGCTTGAATGTCTTGGTTCGTGTCTGCTGATCCCTAATTCATAGCTGTATCTCAAGTTACTAATCTGGCTGATATTATCATCTTTCACGTTCTTGTAATCTTTCTCCTGGAAAAATAAACAGCACGATTCTACAAATTTATAATTTTATAAATTTTATGCGATTTTATACTATTACACCGATTTATACTGAAAGAAAAAAGTAACAATAGATTATTTTAACAGCCATGGATGGAGGGATATACGATTGAGATATGTACTACCTTTAAAGGATGAAAATATATCAGAATTGACGTGAAAGTCAAGTTGAAAAAAAAAAAACTGTCATTGCCTTCCGATAACCATCCACATTCTCTATTTCTTTTTCTTCTTCACGGTTAAAGATCAAATACGTTTAGATTTGACCTAATAATATGGATATAGATATTCCTAATGAATCTCCTATTATTTGACACATTAACACACCCTAGGAGTAGTCATCTATCATCTAAAACCTTATGTGTTATTGCATGAATTCCTATCCCTATCGTTGCATTATTAGAAACGTTTGTCAGTAAACAGTAGCCCTAATTAGAAAGGTAAAAAGAAAATCTTTTTTTTTTTTCTCAAAAGTAAAAGTATATAATTGATTGGATGTAGGTGGAAAACGATTTAAGTGCAGAGAAATTATATGAAGGTGTTCTTTCTCCATTGAATTATAAAACATAAAAATAATGGTCTCGATATATATATATATAATGCATGAAGGCAAAATTTACAAGTCAATTGAATGGATATCTTATATGAAAGTACCTTCTTGAGACCAAGATCACGAGATTTAGACGTCCCTTTCGTAGGAACATCATTTGAAGTTAACCTCTGAAGATTATCAGCATATTTGTTGGATTTTGATTTTTCGGTTCCTTTGATTTTTTTCGAAGGTGAATTTTTATTGTGATGAAATTTGGCAAAAGGGGTGCAAAGATTGGGCATGCAATGTGAACCTCTCGGTGGAGGGGAATGATCAACCATGTTTGGTCGGTTGGATTACTTCACCCAAGAAATAATACCATGGCTGGGTGCTGCGTTTGAGATATAGAAAGATAAAGTCGCGAGGGGGAGAGAGAGAGAGAGAGAGAGAGAGAGAGAGAGAGAGAGAGAGAAAACGATTAATCTGCTAGAAAAAGTACAGGTAGAAGGTTATACAATGTGAAGCGTAATAAGTGGGCTTTTTATTGGCATGTTATTAATAAAATGGAGAGACAGGTGTTTTTTCATCCCTTAGGAAACCAAAATTATGTGACGGGATAAGATAGGAAAAAAAAAAAAAAAAAAAGGCCTCAATTTGCCCCGTTTACGCAAAAAAGGATATGAATCCGTCAGGTACGTGTCTAAGCCCGATGTTTGCATTAAATACGATTAGATTTAATTTGAGATGTTTTATAAAAACGAGATAAATAAATAAGATTCATATTTAATTAAAATTATTAAAATTTAGTTTAATTTTATTAAATCGAATTTGAATTAATTTGGATCTAATTTGATAATTTAATTAAATATAATATATATGATATGATTTGATACGATTTTATCGATTTTTATAAATACAAAAATTTTCAAAAAAATGAGGATTTTTTTTTCCTGGTTTGTCTAATGAGACCATCTTCTTGTCACAATAGCAGTACACCTAGACACCGCCCTACTCCACTGCTATTGTTTGCGTCCTCTAAAATAACACAAACAGCACACAACAACACATGCTTGATCCACAAGCATCAATTCCAAACATGGACAAGATCGTCCTGAAGCTCTAACTAATGTTTGCACAATCATCACTGCAGCACCAGTCAAGAAGCCACTCTCCGTCGACCACATATTACACTACACACCAAGCACCAAACTCCCTTCTACGATCCTCACTGTGACTCACTACGAACAGTGGCACCACATGTCTATGGCCTGATTAACAACCATTTCCAAATGCCTTAGCGAGATTCCCAATTTGACGCTACTGCAACATCATCACCTAAGTCTTGTTGCGAACCCGCACACAGATCTATTGTCCATAACTAGCCCCGCACAGGTACACAACTCCATCAACACGTGGTCAGATTAACACAACTCCACTAACCATGTAATCGTGAACAGTGCCTACTGCACACGTTCAGCCTCACCCAAACGCCCATCGTCGACTGAATCTGATACGCCACAGCTACTACTCAACATACACACGACAAGACCACTCACGTTTGACTCGCACACGCTTACTACTCGTTCAGATCACACACGCATGATGCGCCACAGTCCACTATCCACGTTCGCACCTCACTACATAGTCTACGCATGATAGGCCACGCCACATCCACGATACTATTGCACACATTCATTGAACAGTGCTTCACTGCATACGATCTACTCTTTGATCCAAATCAGGTTCAGTTGTTATTTTTATTATTATTATTTTATTTATTATTTACTTTATGAATGATTTGTCTAGTGGTTGTTTATGAAATATAATATATATATATATATCTTATTTTAGGATTTTTTTTTTAGTATTAGCTTTTTTTTTTTTAGGATTTCTCCTTTAGAAAAAATATTTTTTAGAAATAAAAATTAAATAAAAAAACCTTTTTAAAAAAAATTAGGACATTTTAGAGCTTTTTTTTTTTTTTTATAAAACAAGAACACTCAAGAGTTAAGGCCCTTTTAGATTTTATTTGAATAAATTAAATTGGTAACAACGTAAATTCGATCAGTTTTAAAAAATAAAAATAAATCAACACATTAATTTTTTTTTTAAAAAAAAACTACGATCGTCTAATCCTCGCTAGTAAGTACATAGACACCTTCGGGGTGGCGATAAAATATATAGAAACTTAGGTCTTTTTTTCTTTTGATTTTATTTATTTATTTATTTTAATTATTATAATTAGAAAAATAATCCTAATTTCGGTAAATAAATAGTGGTACCCGTTAAGGGTTTAATAGATTAGCCCCCGAACTTGGAACCTTCTAGTTCTTTATTTAAAATTGAAATTAAAGATTAGTAGCTAAATCGTAATCAATCGACCCAATTGGTTACGGTTTCTTTTTCTTTTCCCGACTTCGGTCGGATAACCACTCCAAAAATTATTTTCAATAAAAAACCATAATTTCTCAATTTATTTAATCGATGATTAATATTAAATGGGTTAGGGTTTGGTATTAATCAGGAAATAAGAAATCAATTTTTAAATAAGAAACCGAAATAAACAGGCTCGACAAATCCCTGTAAGAATTTACCTCCAAAAGTAATGAACTTAGTTATCTCAAAATTTATGTAACTCTTTGGGAAATGTAATAAATTATGCAAGAAATTCACAAATGTAAATGTTTTTCTAATTTCTAATATTTTAAAAAGGGAAAAGTATAAAAAATTTATTTATGTTTATTTATTTTTCTATTTCAGCTCTTAAAGTTTTAAAAGTTTTATATTAGTCCTTAATATTTAAAAAAAATTTCAAATGAGTTTCTCTATTAGTTTTTTTATTAGTCTTAATAGGTGATGCAATTTGATTTGTTTTGACAATTAATTTAATAATTTATATAGTAATTAAAACTAATAAAATATTTAAAAATATAGAAAAATAAAATAAAATTAAAAATAATATATATTGTTTAAAAAAAAGATGACTATGTATATATATATATATATATTTATATATCAATAAATTATATAAAAAATTTGAAAATTCTCAAAGATATAAAAATAAAAAAATATTAAACAATGAAATCCACTCTCCTAATAGTAGGGGGTAGCCCATGGCCTCTAGGTGATAATTTAAATTTTTGTAGTTTCTTTTTTCATTTTTATGATTTTTTAATATATTTTTATTGTTTTTAAATATAATTTATTATTTTTTATTTAAAATTACACGTGGATCAATAATGTGCTATCAGATATTCTTTTAAACAGAAAATCTAATAGATAGATTTATTTAATAAAATTTTAAAATGTTAAGAATTGAAATGAAACTTTTGAAACATAAATGACATAAATAAAAAAATGATAAACATTAAGAACTTTTTTTATACTTATTTTACTCCCTCTTTCCTCCATTACCCCCTCTCATCCATCCTCCCTCTCTTACACACATACACACACATGTACACATACACACATACACTTCTCCCTTCCTGCTTCTCCCGTGCAATCCCCCACCCCCAAACCCCCTACTCTTCCCCTCTTCCCTCCCTCCTTAGCACAATCCACTACCACCACCACCCTACACCCTATACCCTATACCCTACACCCCCCACCCCCACCTAAAAAAAATAAAGAAGTTTGGGAAAAAAAATTTTATAAAATTTTTTTACAAAGGAAAGAAAATATATTTAATATATATTTTAAAGAGTAAAGCATGATATAAAATTAAATATAGTTTAGTGGTTAGATATTTAGTCTTATAAACATGAGTCTTATTTGAATTTCATTTGTATCATTTTTCTTTTTTCTAGATATATTCATTCCTTGAATGTCATTTATTTCTTTTTTCTTGCATTTATCAAACCTTTTTTTTTTCACAATAACCAATACCATTAAATTCATTAATTAAGGATCTTTTTTAACTAAATAAGTTTCCTGTAAATTACTATTTTTTATAAGTGATACACCATTAATAATAATTACGTTGTTCATATAATAAATATTTTGATCTTTTCATATAAATTATTAATAAATAATACTAATTATATGATTTGATTTGTGCGTTGTTGAATAATTGATTGCTTAATAACTTATATAAGATACAATATAATCATGATTATAAGTAGATATTTTCCTAAGGTAAATTTGACCCTCCAATTATACATTATTGGTTCTGTCCTTATTTTTATTGTATTGTGTAATTATATGCATTTGACACTATCTTTATATCACATAATTAGGTTTTTAATTTATTTTTTTCCTTAAATTAATTATTATGAATCAACCAAAAATTAATGTGTCAAAGATGAAATAAAAAAACTAACAAAATTGATGAAAACCTAGTAAAGTTTAAAAACATAAAAAATAAAATAAAATGTTATGAATTAAAATGAAAATGTGGGTGAAAATTGACTAAACTTTTTCTAAAAAAAGAAAAGACTTATGTTAGGTTTGATATTGGGCAATAGTTTGAAATGAAATCGATTGAAATGGAATTAAGATTAGGATCATAAATCCATTACTTAATTTGAAAATGTATAAGGAATGGAATGAAATGTATATGGAGAAGTATTCGTAAAAGTACCTATAATTATTGGATATCATTATTAGACCGAAGGTTAAATAAATAGTTTTAATTAATAATAATTAATGAGATAAGAATAGATTGTGATTCTACCTTCTTAAGGGTAAAACTTAATTCTTCTTCAAATCAGATTCATTGATTAAGTGGAATCATAACTTCACATTCTAATGCACTTTTAATCATCTATGATATCAATAGACCTAAAACGACTCCTTTTGGGATAATATACCATTCTCATAAGATAAATACATTACGACTATTGTCTTTAATCATATATATATCTCTAATCTCTTAACAAAATTATATGGGAACAATGAAAATATCAACATTCAAAATCCTTAGATGGTTCGCTTTTTGTGAATGACATTATTGTACTTGTAAGATGGTTCTATATACCACTCCTTTGTACTCTCTTGTGATCATAGTGAATCACAACTCTCTTTCATCAATGGTTCTTTTACCACATATTGGGGTTTTCTATCTTTAATATTTGTGTTCATCTTGTCTCTCATATCTATCTTTTTTAATCTAGTGGTTTATGTGGATTGATCATATCTACCTTTGTTCTATACCCTAACAAATTGGTATCACAATTAAGGGTTGCACTATTGTGTTGAGCATAAGGAATTTCCCTAAAGAGAGTTTGGCTCATGGTCTCCTTGTGAATAATTGGATCGCTTTTAGTGGTAACAACAAAATTTGATGTTGAGAAGACAATAGAAGACATTTAAGGTACAAGAAGTCATGCTTATTGTTTTGATGCCCATGGTTGGCTTAAGGCTTTAAGCAAGTTGAGTTGGGACTTCGAGCTTGATCATAGTTTTAGAGCCAAAGCTCAAAAGGAGCTTATCATTTTGAGCATAAACTTGTTTATGAATAGTATTAAATAAGCTCAAACTCAATTCAATTAAACTCATCTAGACTTGATTATCTAAAATAATAATTTTCTCTTAATTTAAAAAATATCGATACTTTAAGCTTGATTAGGTTTATGAGCTTGTCAAGTTAAATAACATGAAACTTAAGTTACTCAAGTAGCTTGTATGTATGTTTAACCGAATTACAACCTTAAGTAAGGTATGGAGAAGGTAGGGTTTTGGCTTGTGAGCCCATGACAAGGCTTGTGGAGAAAGAGTTCATTCTAATTGTTTCAGTAAAATAGTTACCTTTTACAAAAACTGATGCAAGATAAGGATTTGTTGAGTATGACTCAAATTCTTAGATGTTGATGCATTCCCCTGTGGGAAATGGAGCAAGCTAATGCGACATTGGAACAAGAGGAGGGATAATCATCTGTTTTAAGTAGGGGTGGTTGACTGAGTATAGGTTTACGCTGCTCTTAGTCGGATTTAGGACTCAGAGACACTCCACTAAGATATTATAGAATTTGATCTTCGAATTCCTGTTTTCTATAACCTATTTTGAGATTATCTACTTGTTCCCTACCCTAGACGGGGGTTATAGTTTTCAATTGGTTTATTCCCACAACGTGGCCTAACTAACTAGTTGGTGAATCTATTAGCCTGTTAGATTGTCTCTATAAAGTGAGTGTCCGACGGTTCTTTTACCCCGTACTGGGGTTTTCTATGTTGAATATCAACGTTCGTATCTCTTTGTTTATTCATTGTTTCATTCACTGTCTTGTGTCATCCACTCATGTTTACTTCCTTCAAGTACCTCAACAACTTGTATCATGAACAGGAACAATGGAAAAGACTTTTGGAAGAAAAGGCCCTAGCACGTGTACATCTTTACTTTTCCCAATCGATCAACACATACAACATTGAAAGAACATAATTCAACAAATGCTATGACAGTACACTCACACTGACATAACTCTTACGAGTAAGACAATAACTAAACCTTAGGACCACCTGAAGATAGCCCGGATGATGCCAAAGAAACTACCCCCAACCAAAGCTTTCAACAATCTTATCTTCCCCTTCGAGTATGGTGGGTACCTTACTGCAGCATCCCCAGCAAAACTTCGATATAGAACTGCCTTCTTGTGGCTAAAAGCATCAAAAGAGAATTTACCATGGTATGCACCAAGTCCACTTTCACCTACTCCACCAAATGGCAAAGAAGGAACGGCAAGCTGCATGACCAGATATCAGTTTTTAGTAACATTCTAAAGGCGTGTAATTTCAAGTGTATCATCAAGTTTAAGTCAATAACGTGGTGCACATTTGACAATCCTATAATCACTTATGCAAGAAAAGCGCTCGTTTACAAGGTTACAGAACTTGCTTATGTTCTTCATGATTGTGAAGTATAAAACTTTCCTTGCAGCATGCATCAGCCACCATGAGAGGAAAGGCATTCTAAGAATGGGTGGCATCACGGAAGAGGACTTAAATATGTCTTTGCAGTTTCAGGGAGTAAACATCGCAAAAAAGGAGCAAATTTTAGGTATGAAATCAGTGAGTTCTTAACATTTCTACTTTTCCAAACCATTTCTGCTGTAGAAGAAATGCATGAGACAGTGGAAAACAAAAGGTTGTAGATGTTTTAATTGTCGAAAAAAAAAGATGAAGCTAATAAATTATCCCAAGGGCACAAGCAAATCGAGAAGCCTCTTTCAAAGTTGGGCTTTCAAATGCAACGCTAATGTGACATTCAACCCCATAATCCCTTGAGTGAATATATCAAACTAATTGTATAATGAAAGTGAGAGACCACGTAAGCTTGCATAACAAATAACGGCATTATCTGAAATAAGGTATGAGGAGGTTACATACATGTACAGCTGTATCATTAACAACCAAACCCCCAGCAGAGACTGTCATCACAAACTGCTCCTTGAGCTTTTTGTTGTTGGTAAATAGATATGCAGCAAGTGGTTTTGTTCCTGAGTTTATTATGTCAAAGCTGTCTTCCACTTTGTCAACCTGCACATACAAATGCAATTGTGAGTGAAGTGCAAGCAGTCATAGCCGTAAAAGGCACTAGCAGTGACTTTAATTGTGGTTTAAAAAAAAAAAATTTCTTTTTTCCCTTATGAAAGAGAGGACTATAATTGTTCCCCCCTACCAATCCTTCAAAACAAGCAATTGCAACTCCACAATATTATTGCAAAACTGGCTTCTTACAATGAGAATGGGAAGTAAGGGGCCGAATATCTCCTCATTCATGATTAGAGAATCTTGGGGTACATCAAGCAATATGGTTGGTGCAATTTTCCTGCCATTTGATTAAGAGAAAGGCAAGACCATCCCATTAATTTTATTTCAATAACAAAAGGGAAAGAACACATTGGTATCTGACAACATAAACACTTACAGGTTGGCTTGGTTCGTTTCACCTCCATAGATGACTTTACCAGAAACCTTATCGTCATCCAGTAGTTTTGTCAACCGTGCAAAGTGATTGGAGTTAACAATGCAGGAAAGGTCCTTTGATTCCAATGGCGTGTCACCATAAAATCTCCCCAATTCTTGCTTGAGAACATCCACCTAGAAAAGAAGAACGAATGCAACTGTTTCAAGGAAAAAAGAAAGAAGAAAAACTATTTTACAAGAATAGGAAGCCTCACCAGCTTTGAAGCATATTCCTTTGTGGTTATGATATAATCAGGAGATATACATGCTTGGCCATTATTGCATCCCCATTTTCCCGCAATTATTCTTCTACAAGCAACCTAAGAATGAAGTTGAACTTTTCACTTTACAATAGTATAAGGGGCAGATATAATGCTTCTATAGGGAGGGAATGAATTAGACATGGTGGAATTATATGTATAAGTTAGTAAAAAGGACTGCCTACTTGTAAATTGATGCCTGTGTCAACTACTACTGGAGATTTTCCTCCAAGCTCCAAAGAAACTGGTGTGAGATGCTTTGCAGCAGCTGCCATCACAATGCGTGCAACTCTGCCATTTCCTACAAATTCAAAACTTGAATGTTAGATGTGTGGTTTACATAAAAGATGCCATGCATCAAGTCTTAAATTTTTGATAACCTAGCACAGATTAGCAGCTATATAGATAATGCTGCATCAGTCAGCATTTTCTTCATAGACCTCTCATTTGAGTTAATGAACTTGTGGAAAATAACTTATCTTTAATGATAAATGTTACTGAAGTAAATGAAGAAAGCACAAAAATATTAAATGGAAAACAAATGAATGGAGGAAATTGTATAAAGACCGATTGCTGAAAAATACCTAAGGTGTCCTTGAGGCTGTCCAATCCTCAAATGCCAAAGAGCCTTGAGAAATCATACCATTAATCAGCCTAGCAATTAATAACCAAAGACCTATGGCCAGAAAAGGGTTGGCCTCCTTGTGGTCATCACAATCTAGTATTTTTGCAGATTATTGCCATGGTAATCGGTAAGTGAAGGCAACAAGATGAAAAGGCCATAGCCTACTTCCTAATCTTAAGTGCCTGCAAGGCCTTGAGTGGCAATTGGGTCGATTCACGAGCTACCCAGGGTAAATGATGGGACCTCATAGGAAGCACTTGGAGTGCCTCCCACTAAGAGCCCTCCTCTAAGATGTACGCAAGTCCTATGAACCCACATAAAGGCACTTAAAGTGCCCATAAGATCTTATTAAGGCTTAAGGCTCCAAATGGATGTGCTAAGTTGCTTGCCATAGGAGATCCTTCCCAAAGCCTTCCAAGAACTTAAAGCCCCATGCATGGACCTGCCTCTCTGTGTCCTAGGGTCCTAGGTAGGGGCAACCACCTAAGGAACCCTGCCAAAGGCTTAAGGCAGCACATAGAGGTACCTAGGTGCCACACGGGGGTCACATCTCCAAATCTTCTTATTAGTCCGGACAAGAGCAACCGGGTATGGCTCAGAATAAAATAATCGAATCGATAGCATTAACAATATAGCAGCTGCACATGGACCAATCTGTGCAATAATAGTCGATTTATCAAGGATAATGCAAATGCCAACCTGCTAGAAAACACTCATAACAAAAATTTATCTCTAATGCCTTTAATGGGCAGCAGAGTGAAGATCAACATACCAGGCAGGAAAGTAATGGAAGTTTCAGGTGCTTAGAAACAAGAACAAAATCTTGGTCTTCACATGTCCTTTTTGTTTTTGTCATTGTGACACTCTCCTATTCACACAGTTGAATTTTCATTTCTTGATAACGCTTTCATAATCACATGAGGTAAAGTGACCTTCCACAATGTCACTAGGCCACAACTACTGAGTGCTGTGTTCACATTATATTCCCACACTTATGCAGCATCTCTATTTGGCTCTAAGTTTTCTCTCGAATTAAATGTCAAAAACAAGTAAATAAGAATGCACCTAATGCGTGCTCTAAATAAACTGACCAGCAGCAGTATGTTTTAGTTCCCCCTCTGTCTAGAATATTTTGTGGAAGAAGTCAAAATTTTTCATTGCTTCTACGATTGGTTTTAAGCCTTTTATTTCACAAGCTCTTACTTCTTGTACTTTAGATGAAGGAGGATTCTGGCTGTCACAACTATTTAGTAACACTGCCATGTAAAGGAGCTAAAATTGTCAAGTATATAGATCACATTGTAACCTGTATAGAAGATTTTGTCCCACTTCTGCTCTAATAGTGCAGATGTTTCAGCTACGGCTCCCTCAACAACCCTGATGCAAGATGTATCCATATATTCTCCCATCAGCTTTGCAAGCAGAGCCGCCGATGCTGGGGCTATCTCTGATGGTTTCAGAACCAAAGCATTGCCAGCCACAATAGCTCCAACAACCGGATCAAGGGATAATACTAGTCAACAGTAAATAAAGAAATGTTAGACAGAAATGATATATATGACTGTAGGAAGGTCGAGCAAATTAGTGTGCTCTGGAACAACTGTATGAAACTATACATGAACATGATCAGGAGGCAAACGTACGGAAAGGATAGTTCCAGGCAGAAATAATCAATGCAACTCCCAATGGTTCTGATACTATTTCAGCTGATGAGGGAAAGGTGGTTAGTGAAGTTTTAGCCTGCAAGGAAGCACAAGCTATCAGGTATCGACTGTATCCATGATAATATGATAATCTAACTGGTAGCAGTAAAGAGGCTGAAGATAAGTACCTTCTCTGGTTTCATCCAATTATGCAACTCCTTCAATGCAAACGTGCATGAACTCCTAAGCATAGCTACCTATACCATGAATAGTGGAACTAGTAAAAGAAAAGGATAAGAAAAATACTAGCATAATTTGATGGGACAATTATTTGTCATGCCAAAATGATAACCATTACCACTACACGCTAGTTCTAACCAACAACAAGAATGTTGATGTGTACAATATGAAACTATTTAGATTTAGTATCAAATATATAGGTAATTAAGGCTCTGTTTAGTTCATTTGTTTCTCATTTTGTTGGGAGTTTTATTAGCATTTATTTAAATATTGCATTTGGTAAGAATAAGATACTAAAAAGATGGAAACAGAATTTTATATATACCCTTTTTGTAAAATTAAGAACCTAAATAATTCCTATAAAATTAAATTTATTTACTTTTTATTTTATTCATATTTATAAAAATATCGATTAAAATAATCATTTTCGATGTATAAAATATATTTTTTCAAGTATTCTCTCTTAAAAGTATGTGAATTTTCATTTCCCAATTCTAATGTTTTAATAATTATTTTCATCGTAATTATGAAACAAAAATAGATAAGATAGTTTTTTAAATATTATTTTTCAAATAAATACAGATAAGATATAAATAAAAAAAATGAAAAACAAGACATTCCAGATAGACTCTAAGTGTCACACCAACAAGATAGCATAATGGCTAAGCTTTTGAAGCTGAAAACCAAAAGCAGTTGTGCTCAACTCCATCCCAAGCATCGCTCTGTAAAGCATACTTCAATCTTTCATGTTCAATGTTCTGAAGCCAAAATTTTGCCCAAATTTGATCAAGAAAGACTCTGTAATGAACCATGCTTTCATAGTAGCCGAGGCTTCTTCCACAACAGTGTCCAAATTGATCTCATCAACCAGTATTGCAGTCTCCCAAAAACATTTTGCATGTTTGTGTATTTCACTTAAGATACTGGAGAAAATTTAGTAAACTTATTTCTTCATAAAATTCAACATATTTCAATTAGCTCCAATATTTTGAATCTTAAATAGCTTAAAATAATCTATTCAACTGAGGACACCCGAAAATTTAAGATAAACCTACTGAATTAAAATGTTCATTTTCCTTCCAGAAAGAAAGTCAGTTTTGTTCTTATGCGGATAAAATATACTAAGGACTTCAAGATGAATTAAAATGCGCTTGCTTCCACCAACATATGACTCCTATCCTCTGCAGACAACAAAAGCAAAAGTATTTCATCCATACTTTCACGAGCAGCATGCATGCCATTAATTGGCTTTTCCTTTTGAAAATAAAGTCTCGTTAATGCTGAACTAGTCTGTGACAGCAAAAAATACCATTATATCATGATATTCACCCAGTATATTCTCTCTCCATTATTCAGAAATAAGGAGACTTTTCAATCCTCAACCATTGGCAGTGGCCCCCAGGAACTATAAATGATCCTCCCACATGAATCACTGCTGCACAGATTCTTTTCCCATTAAATCTAACAGCAATGCCGTAACATGGAACATAATAACATCAATACAATATAATAATAGAATTTTGATAACAAGTGCCATGTACCCATTTTTGCATTTTACTTATAAAGTTTAACATTGTCAATTTGCTATCTACTAAGTTTTCAAGGTCATTCATAGTATGGGGATTAGGTAGTTAATTGCAAAAAATAGACAAAATTCAGGTAATTAATTGCACAAATGAGTAATGTTCAGTAGTTAATTGGAAAAATAGACTAAGTTCAGCTACAACTAAAACATTTCCAACCCTAAAAAAATAAATAAATAAGCAGAAAAAGATCTACACATTCCTCTTTGTATACATTGATCTAAAACCAATGCTTTGAAATTTGTATTTTTGCTTACAATTAATTAAAGTTTACAAATGGAGAGCACTCATTAACAAAATTCTTAACACTTTAACAAGAATCTAAGCACTTTTCCAAAGACTATGAATATTTTTTGGTTAATGAAGTGGCACATCCCGAATTGAATTGGCTGGCTTTAGACACAAGAACCATTCTGCAATATATATGCTCCGGATAAATACAGCTTGCCCTATGTGATAACTCCATGCGATATTCATAGTATGGTCTATCTAATCCAAGACTGGACACTATAAAACGAAAATTTACAAGTCCTAAGAAAAGGTACAAGATGTGCTCTATCTAACAAAAAAAGAAAAGAAAAAGAGAAAGGAAATGCATCCTCTTTATTTATTTATTTTTTTAATTTTTCTCAATTTAATCTCTTAATATATTATTATATGTAATTAATGGTTGAAATTATAAATAATATAATATGATATTTTAAAATTTTAGATAATCTCAAAAATTGATGTATAAATTTAGGGAAATTGAGGAAACCCTAAATAGATAGAATCCAAATAAAATAAAATAAAAAAAAAAGAAAGAAAGAGAGAGAGAGAAAGAATAAGAATTGCAGGGGAGCACAACTTAATTTTTTCTGTACAGAAATCAAAAGACAAAAGAGGCAAAAGAACCAACCTCCACAGTTACGGCATGTCAACTTACAAGCTTACAAACAAAAAGAAAAAGGCAGTTAATGCTCTAGTTTCATTCAATAAATGCATTATGAAAACCTCACGTCATGAAACGTGAATTCTACATCGTAATTCCTCGTACGGAAGACTTCTTCAATACTGAAACCAAAACCACTACGGAATTCATCGACTCAAACTACAACTATTTCCGTACAAGCAACTCGCCATCACTTCATCAAATCTCTATATGCAATTCACATCTCCAACAGAGCATTGAATTCAATCAAAAGCAGAATAACGAACTCATCACAAAGATATGAAGAAGGTGTACCCACACGCGCACACATACACACAAACACACACACACACACATCTCGCATATATATATATATATATATATATATATAGTAGGAGAGAGAGAGAGAGAGATTGACGGACTTCGTAGACGATGGATTCGAGTTCAGGCTTGGAAAGGTCGGCACGAAGAGCATCAGCGATGTCTTGTTCGTGCTCATTTATCATCTTTATCAAACTGTTCAACTGAGAAACTCTCCATCCATAGCTCCGCGTTTGGCCGTTGGCGAAGTTTGCTCGGAGTTCCTTCACCAGCAATGAAGCTGCTTCGGAATCAAACACTTTGACCTCCTTCTCCTCACCATTACTCGCCATAGAGAGAGAGAGAGAGAGAGTAAGGGAGGGGAAAAAAAAAGAAAGAAAGCAACCGAGGTGAGTAAGAGAGAGAGAGAGAGTATGAGAGGAATGGTGTCAGGATCAAGGAAGTTTAAGGGGATAGGATGCTGTGTCTGGCCGCTTTCTCCAAAATACACAAGAGAAGTGCTTCCAATCGGGCCACTTTGTTTTATCCCTTGGTATGTGATTAATTATGCTTTGAAAAAGAAAGCATACAGTAAAAAAATAAAAAACTAAAACAAAACATATTTAAAAATCAAGCAGTTTTAAATTAATTCAAAATAGATGGACAAGCCTTATAACCTCGTGGCATAAATCTCTTGAGTAGGATGATCGAATTTTTCCTCTTCAATTGTAATATAATTGGTCAAAATAAATTAGTAAGATAAAAATAAAATAAATATTTATTAGGTTGTTATCTATTATATTAAAAAGAAATTTTTTTTAAATTATTCATAATTAACAATTTAATATTATACAGTTTAAATTATTAAATATATTCGTATTATAGTTATAAAAAAAATTAAAGTTATCCTATAAAATTATTAACTATTACGTATAACTATATAGTTCTACTTTTTATTATATATATTTTTATTATTATTTATTTTTTATTTATTCATTATTTTAATTATCCAACATTACTATTATTTTCAAAATTTATTATATTTTTTAATTTTATTTTTTATATATTTTTTTACATGTAACATGGTTCGTTGATAATTTAATAATATGAAATCTAATTTTATAAGTTATTATAAGTTACAGTAGTTGAAAGAAAATTGAGATAAATATTTAATCCGCTTAATAATATGGCATATCTCGGAGAAGACGCTTAGATTGGATATAATAGGATCGGACAGCTATTTTCCGTATTTTCGGAGGAAACGGTTTCAGTTTGACATGATAGCCACTAGAACCAGTGTTTATGGTTGATCTACACGCGTGTTTGGTAGGGTTCTGTACTAACTACTTTGATAAGTCTTGCACGTTTTTCCATTCGATAAGTCAGTCGAGTCGTATATTCGGTTCACCAGCAAAGCATTTCATTCTGTTTTGGTTTATCTCATGGAACAATAAGAAGATTTCTTAAAGTAACAAAATATTCTACAGTTGACTATCCAACGCTTTCTAAATCATTTTTGATTAGTGATGCATTGCCATCAAAACTACGATCCTCATCAATACCAATGTCATGGTTTATAATATAATTTTATTATTTTTTATAATTATATACTTAAAATTTTAATGCACCTAATTAAAAATTTAATTATTACTATTTATACTTTAGTTATTTTTAATTCATAACAATAATCTATTTAACAAGATAAATCAATAAGTAACTGATTATGTGCGATTACTCATTGTCGCCAATAGATCTCGTGACCTATATTTTTTTAAGTGGATTCTAATCTATCATTTTGCAGTAGGTGGCTATAGATTATCTATCGAGAGGTCGCGTGACCTCCCTAAAGCCATAAGTGATCACTTCATTGGTTAATTGTATTAATTGAAATGTAGATTACGATAATTTTTAATTAAATATATAATTAAATAAATTAAAACTTTAAGGATATAATTACAAAATTTGACAAAGTTGAAATATAAACCATGACATTAATTTATCCTTATCATTTCTAATAAGTGAGATGTGATTATTAATATTTATCAACATCTTTCCTTCTTTTTATTTTTATTTTTTTCAATACAATAGTTTCTTATAAACACTTATGTAGACACCCTATTTTTGTCCTTGGTAATTTTAGCCTTTTTTTTTTTAGAATAGGAAAAATGAGTCCTAATTTAGAAAAAAATTAAAATAGAAAATTTAGAAAAAAATATAAAATATTGAAAAAAAATATAGATAGATCTTTAAATTAGATTTTTAGAAAAATATTTTTTAAGAAAAATAGAAATTTAGGATTGTGAAAAGTCTTTAGATTGATTATTTAGTTAGGTTGTTTTTATTTTATAAGATTTTTAGGTTGTTTCTTAAGTTAAATACGATTTAGTTTTATCATAAAAATAAGGCATAGGCTAACGGCTTGATAGTAATACACCTTGTCTTAACATAGCAATAAAAGGAGAGGTCATGTGTTTGAGTTTCCTAGTAAGCACTTTGTGCCTTTTAATTTTTTTCATAGTAGAATATACTTAGTGAGGGACCATTGGGTTTCGTGTTGACAACTGACACATGATACGCATTAGTTTAACTACATGGCACCACATCAACAAACTCTTTTTTCCCTTTTTCTCTTCCTTTCCATTGGTTTCTTGCACAACACCAGCTCACCCCCCTTACTTTGCTTCGATTTTTCACACAAATTCTACATGTGAGTACACTTCTTCTTCTTCTTTTTTTTTTTTTTTAGTTAAATCTTGTACTCTACATAGCTTACTTCGGATTAAGCCCAAAAACTTGTCCATATTTATTTATTCAAAGGGTCAAAATGCACATTGCAAATCAAGAAAAATTTAAAAATCTGAATTTTACTCCATGTAGAACATAGATCAAAAGCAAAGAATCGCATCTTCTTCGGCCATTAATAGCTGTTTCCTTCTTAGTTGTATAAAAATGACCCTTCGGCATTGTTCACATTATGAATCTTTACTCCTAATCTCTCAAACACACTCATATCTCTCTCTCTCTAGAAATCCCCACATATTACTCATCTTTAAGCCAAGCTACTAGCTTCCTTAGGTTCTGGGCTACTAACAACAACCACCTCCTTTAATCGCTGTAGCCTTTAGCTTAGCCACCAAACACCTAGGGTTTTGGCCAACCTCTACCACCATGAAGACCTCAGGTTTGCCCCTTCTAAACCCAAACCAACACCACCATCATAACCACCATACTTGAAAACTTAGAACCCAAGTTTCTTTTCACTACCAAACACCACTGCATTGTTGAACTACCACCACTACTAATTGCTAATTTAAAAACACCATAAACCACCATCTCCAACCATAGCACTTTACCTACTCCTAGTAAACCCAATAAAATTCTCATAAAAACACCTTTTCTCATACATTTTGGTGGCTGGATCGAACAAAACCACCCCCTTATAGCTACGTCATTCTCCTTCTTGCATGACCCGACCCATCTAACTGCATTAACCTAAGGTCTGATCTGACCTAACTTGGTGACTCGCTTTATGCCCAATCTAAACCGCATCCAGTCCTTGATCCAACCCTCTCTATTATGTTGTTGTTTCGGTTTTATTTATTTTATATTTTATTATTATTTTTCTTTCTTTCAATTTATTTTCTATAAATGTATTGTAATTGAAAAAAAGATTTGAAAAAGAAAAAAAAAAGGAAAAAAGCAAGATGAAAAAAAGGAGACACGTGGAAGCTTAGTTTTTTTCTTTTATTTATTTATTTTCCTTCTTTGATTAAAACAAAAACAAAAAACAATAAAATAAATCAATAATAAAAATTTCTTTGAGAATGTTTTCAAAAAATGAAATTCATTACTAAACCCTTTTCCAAAATTAGGGTTGTTTTAGAATTTCTTGAAATAAAAATAAGATACTTAAATTAGGACAATTTTCAAAAAATTTCCAAAGTAAAATAAAAGAAGACTAAATAAACTTAAAACTGATCATTTTCAAAAGTTTAAAAAAAAATCAATGAAATAAAGTTTTTATCAAATGAGCTATGGAAGATATGATCTTGAATAGTAAATACGTATACATTCGTACGTAATTATGGAACGACTTAAAATATGAATTTTTTTTTCCTTTGTAAATATTTAGTTCTTTTATTCATTCATTCATTCTTGTTATAAATAGACATGATTTATTATTTTCTTACTTGTAAATTGTAAATTACAAAGATATATTGAAAAGTAAATTTAAATTTGGAAAGTTGAAAGTGGTACCCATTAAGGATTTAATAGGCTAGCCTTTGAACTCGAATTTTTGGTTTTCAAAAAACCATTTTTTTTTTAAATCGATTTTTTAATAGACTAGTAGCTAGGTTAAATCGATTCATCCAATCAATTTAATCTAACTCATTCTTTTTTCCAACCCCGGTTGGGTAGCGACTCTAAGTTTTCAAAAATAGAAAAACCAAAATTTTCTTAATTCTTAATTGAGAATTAGTATTAAATAATGATTAGTATTAAACCAGTTAGAGTTTAATACTAATTTGGTTAAGAAAAAAAAAATAAAAAATCAAGAAAAATCTAGGTTTGATAACTACTTCATTGGAGATCTCAAGAGGCTTAGCCACTAAAAAAACTTTCCAAAATTAAATTTGCCTTTCTAAACACCCATGTTATTTATTTAATTTTGTACTTATTTATTGATTCGTTTCATGTATGTATACTTTATTTTAATTGCTATATACATTTTGCATGTAACATACTTGAGATATTGGGGGGAATGATTGTATCAAGGATGTAGGGTAGATACAATTAGACCTAGGTGGTCTTAGGACCTTAGAACGGAGAGCCATTGTGTAGGTTGTGAGTATAGTGAGGTAACCATCGCTAGGAGTTGATTATGTTACCCCACTTAAGCTTTGATATAAGCAATGAACCGTTTCTTCGGAAATGCATAAGGACACAAAGCATGAGGACTTTTATAATCCTCCTTAATTTCATATACCTCTCTTAAACCTTAAGTTCATTCACTACTCCTAAAAGTTACAATCCCATTAATGTGACCCTTTTTTTGTACCTATTCTTTTATAAACACCTGTAAATACCTAATTTTTACCCCTCTATAATCTTAATTTTTATTTTTACAAAAGGGTCCTAATTCAAAAAAATAAAAAAATAAAAAAAAAAAATTAACAAATGATGAAAATACCAAAAAATAAGAAAAGAAAAAATTATTATAAAGAATTTTGTAGATTTTTAGGAACTAATTTATATTAGGAACAAATAATTTTAGCTTTAGTTTAGTTTAAAAAAAATTATTTTAGAGAGCCGAGTAGTTTAAGTATAATTTAATTGTACTGAATGTCCAGGCATAAGCTAACGGCTTAACGGATAAGCATTGGAGTATTGAAATGGATTTAGTTTAAGGTCTTGGGTTCGAATCTTGCTAGGCACCTATTCATATCTAATTAAATCATTTGAATTTAGTTTGATCTTGTTAAATCGGATTTGAATTCAAATTTGAATTTATTTGAATCTAGTTTAATTATCGAATCAGCTACAATCAATCTATCCAGTTGCAGTACGTACATTCCAATTGCAGCTAACAACTGCACAAACCGCCAATTACCAAAAAAATCTATACGATAGCACTTTGCAGCAACTACGCATGTTGGAGACAGTAGCCCCACAATCAGGTTCGGTTTCTATCCAAATTTTTTCTAATTTATTATATTATTATTTTATTAGGACTTTAATGGTTTAATATGGTATATATATATGTGTGTGTGTATATTAGTTTTCGGTATTTTTTTAGTATTAGTTTTCTTTGTAATATATATTAGGTACATTATATTAATTTAAGTAAATATTTATTTAATAAGTGGACATAAACATTACATTAGGAACTGTTAAGATTGGTTTTCTATTACATATATATGTTATTATATTAATTATACTTTATTAGTTAACATAATATATGATATATGTATATGTTAGTTTAAGAGTTTTAATATTAGTTCTTATACCAGTGTATTATATGGAATTAATTTATTTTAATGGATAGTTATGTATATTAGTTTAGGGATTGTTAGGATTAGTCATATCTTAAAATTTGGTTTATCACACAGAAAGTTATTTTTCTTTAAATAAAAATTAATAAAAGACCCTTTTTTTATCATTCAAGAGTTAGGACTGTTTAGATTTTTTTTAAATCGAATCAACTAAGACGTAACCTCAGCCGATTTTTAAAAATTAAAATCAATCAACACACTAAAATATTTTGAAAGAACTACGATCGTCTAATCCTAACTAGCGGGTATGTAGGCATCTTTAGGGCGACGATAAAATATGTAGAAACTTAGGTTCTTTTTTCTTTTGATTTTATTTATTTATTTATTTTTTAAATATTATAATTAGAAGAATAATCCTAATTTCGGTAAATAAATAGTTGTACCTATTAAGGGTTTAATAGGTTAGCCGCCGAACTTGGAACCCTCTGGTTCTTCATTTAAAATTAAAATTAAAGACCGATAACTAAATCGTAATCAATCCACCCAATTGGTTACAGTTTCTTTTTTCTTTTTCTTTTTCTTTTTCTTTTTCCGACTTTGGTCAGGTAGCGACTCCAAAAATTACTTTCAATAAAAAACCGGAATTTCTCAATTTCTTTAGTTGAGAATTAATATTAAATAGGTTAGGGTTTCGAATTAATTGGGAAATGGGGAAATCAATTTTAGAAAAAAAAAATAAAAAAATCAGGCTCGACAACACTGAATGAAACAGTAGAGTTACAACTTAAGGAATAATGTATCAACCCAAACGGTTCTAGCATCTGTATGATTCTACGTACATTCTTTTGTTTCATTAATAATTGATTCTTGTCCATAAAGTGTTTAGGCCTAAAGATAATGGTAAGTGACAAAGTAAATAATTACAGAATTGATAGGATACAAGACCTCCCTAGGTGATACGAATCTGGGGAGGCCAACGACAAATAAGGTTGACCGGTAGGGGTGGTGGGTTTGATCCTACTGAAGGAACGAAAACTAAATGGGAGTCGATGGTTTAGCAAATCCCGTGCAGTAATTCTATGGATATGACACACCATAGAACCATACACGAACTTAAGACTCACCAGATGTGACGTACCGGTCTGAGTAATAGGGTTGTTCACCACAATTCTTGCTAAAGGGATTGATAAGAGCTGGTAAAGGAGAAAACTTTCTGAGAGAAAAGACTCAAAAGGGGTTTTTCATTAATTTTGTTATATCTATTTATTATTATAAATGTTGCTATTTATAGTACAATCTAAACCCTAGTAGCAAAACTGTAAATACTGTACAAGATCTTAAACCCTAAAGAATTGGGCCCATAAATAAAATAAAGATAAACATGTATAAAAATATTAAATTGTGCGTTTTATAAGGAGAAGTCGACATGTGGTCATTTGGCATGCCTTGGAAGTAGTCTCGCGGTGCTTGACCGAGTAACCAAAGAGGTCGGCTCATAATTGCTGAGTTTTAAGGTTAATCGGCAATAGTTCTCTAGGGGTTTGCCAAGCAGGTCCAATGCTCAAGGTGATCTCTCGGTTGATAAGTCAACGATTGACTTTAGTCAAGTGAATATAACTCTCGGAAACATGATACTTCGGCCTATCGGCAAGCATGATGTCAAGTAAGTGATTGCTCAGACATAGGTGAGAATTGGTTGTTGTTTTGGCCTTATGCTTCTCTGCACTCTATTTGCAAAAAATAGTGTTATTTGGCTTGGTAGACAGATTGAGTCGATAAGTAGAAGACCCCTGCTTTGGCAGTTGGCTTGGCTTGGTATCCCGAAGCCCATCATTTCCTCTCCCTTAAAGAAGTTTCGACCTAAAACTTGGTAATTAGCGGCTTCAAATCCTACCGGGATCAAATACCAATCGACAAAACTTAAATTGAAACATAGTACACTGTAGTTCTTGTAACAAAGGCATCACTAGCTGATGCTTCCTCCACTCGTCATGGGCTCTATCAATCATACCTTTTGTCTTAGATCTTTCCCTCCACTTATCATAGATCTGATAAACTATACCTTGGTAATCCTAGCAACTATCAAGTATGGAAAGTAACACGATCTCTAGGGAATACAAAAGATTATAGGCGAATGGGTTCGGTGCCAAAAGGAAGTAAGATGGCTGGTTAGTCATAAGTACTTCCAACTCTTCAAGCTCAGCTAGCTCGGATCTCATACTCTCTTCATTCATTGAAATCAGTATTCCTTCTGCTTCCTTGCAAATCAAATCTTCTTACTCCTTCCACTTGGGGTTGTACTCATTAGTTTAGATGGTCGATAATGGGGGTATGTCAAGAATATGAAGGTTTAACTCCAACTTGGCTTAGTCCTTTTCCTCTCTTCTACTCACTTTTCTAACAACCTCTACCTCCTTACCTCCTTCTTCAACACTCTCTAATTCGACATTCTTCCATTGTCTTATTTCATCCTAGAACGCTTTAAGTCTTCTTTCAATTTCCTTCAGTTGATTTTGCACTTCCGAGAGGTTAGCTTCATAGGTGGGTTTTCCTTCATACAATCTGTCGTAGTGATCTCGGGGTATAAATTTTCTTCACATTAGACGTTTTATCTCATCCCATATAATGATCTCAATGTTTCCTTATCAATTCTTTGATTTATCATTCTCTTCTACCAAGTAGCTCAAAGCTAATCATCAAATGCTTTATAGTATAGGCTTTCTTATGCTCAGGGTAAGAATAATCTCTGAAAACCTCATCAACTTGAAATTCATAACTCAAATATTCATTTGGAGTGCCATATCCATCGAACTTTGGAATTTGTGATATTACGTCTTCATAATAATATTCATAGCTGTATCTGGCTTCATATGCCATGTTGATGATACTCAATTTCAATAGCACAGTACTTAAGCTTATATGTGAGAGAATTGCTTGACAGCATTAAAGAAAAGTGGCGCAGACAATCAATTGTGTAACTCGACAATTCTTTTCCTTTTGAAGTTTAGCAAGTTGTTTATTAGCTCGGATAAATTCCACAATTGCAGTTTAACAGCCTTCAAATTGCACAGCTTAGCCACTTACATGCTAGGAGTCAGATAACTCTAATGCTTGTTTAGTGTTCAATGACTCAACACTTAGGAAACAACAGCTAAGAGTAGTATAGTAGTTTGGTACTTGGCCACAACGGCACAACTAGTATAGTAGTAACACATCATAACAACTTGTTACAACAGCAGGCTTCGATACATACAACAGTATTTTCTCAGCCACTATCGCAATACTAAAATAGGATAATACATTAAATACTTAAAGAAGTCATATCTCGGCAACAATCTAGAGTGAAATTTCCAACCTTTTCTTTAAAATATATACTTAATATGGAACTTACGATGTAAAGAAATTGTAACCCAAATTTTCACTAACCCACTTGAAGGAAGTTCAATTGAAACCAAACTTATATCTAGTAAACGAATCCTTGATATCCTAAACAAACCCAATAAGCAAACACTTCCTCAAACACAATATATAACAAAAACAATGACAAACTTTTGGCCTTATCTGGAACCTCAAGCTTTGATACTAAGTTGATATGAATCAGGGGAGGCCAAGGACAGATAAGGCCGACTGTAGGGGTAGTGGGTTCGATCTTGTCGAAGGCACAACAACTAAATGGGAGTCGATGGTTTAGCAAATCTCGCACACTAGCTATACAGATACAATGCATCGTAGAACCATACACAGACCTAAGACTCGTCGATGTGATGCATCAGTCCGAGTAATAGGGTTGCCTGCTACAATTCTTACTAAAGGGATTGATAAGAGCTAGTAAGGGAGAGAATTTTTAGAGAGAAAAGACTCAGAAGGAGGTTTTCATTAATTTTGTTATATCTTTATACTGTTACAAATGTTACTATTTATAGTATGTCTTAAACCTTACTGACAAAACTATAAATACTATACAAGGCCTTAAACCTTAAAAAATTGGGCCCATAAATAAAATAAAGATAAACATGTACAAAAATATAAAACTATGCATTTTACACAGAGAAGTCAGTATGTGGTCATTCGGCATGCCTTAGAAGTAGTCTCGCGGTGTCTAGTCGAGTAACCAAAAGGGTCGGCTCATAATTGCCGAGTTTTGAGGTCAATCGGCAATAGTTCTCTGGGGTGTGCCAAGTAAGTCCAATACTTAAGGTGATCTCTCGACTGATAAGTCGACAACAGACTTTAGCCGAGTGAATGCAACTTTCGGAAACATGATACTTTAGCTTATCAGCAAGCATGATGTTGAGTAAGTGATTGCTCAAGTATAGGTGAGGATCGGTTGTTGTCTTGGCCTTATGCTCCTTGACACTCTATCTGTAAGAAATAGTGTTATTCGGTTCGGTAGATAGATTGAGTTGGCAAGTAGAAGACCTTAGCTTTGGCAGTTAGCTTGGATCGGTACCCCGAAGCCCATTACTAGGATTCGCAAGCAACTGTTAAAAGTTGAAATTGCTTATTTGAAAAAGAAACTTGAATGCTTTGAAGATCACAACTAGGCCTTAGAAGCCATTCTTGGACAAGTCATTACAGAAACCTATGAAATACTATAAGACCTTAGAGCTCGTTTGCGAGACTTAGTTTAGGGTTTTTCGTATTATAGCTAAGAGGCCTAGAATAAATGTTAAGTTTCATTAAAAATAAAAGTCAAGAATAAATGTTAGGCTCTTTATTTTTTGTACTCCAATTTTTAAATAAAAGTTCCCTTTAGCTTGTCAATTTTCTTTCTTTAGTATCACCTTTTTGTAAATAGCTCTTTGGTAGCATTCATTTGACTTAGGGAAATGTAAATAAATTCCATAGACATGTAAATAAAATGCTAAAGTCATATCCTTTTTTGTAATAAGATTTTTCGATTTCTATAAAATAAAGCTCTATCTTTTTCTCTAAAAAAAAGGGGTAAAAGAAATATATATATATAAATATAAAATAAAAATAAAATAAAGAAATAAAAGTTGCCAACGGTTACACATTCTTATAGGTCAACCTAAACACAAGCCCCTTAGCCAGTTTAGGCAGTTAACCTAAATGTTAACCCTTGGTCTACTTAAGCAGCTAGCTTAAGTGCAGTTAACCCAAACAAAGTCACTTGGCCCATTAAAGAAGCCAATCCAAACAAAGCCATTCGGCCTATTCAAGTAACTAATCTAAATATTAACCTTTAACCCATTAAGGTAGCTGAGCCAAACACAAACCATGGCCCATCAAGGCAGTTGGACCAAACATAATCCCCAACCCATCAAGAACTAAGCCAAAACCTTAGTCTAGTGAGAAAACTGAACCCAACCATAAACTAAGTCAAAATACAAAGTCAAATACAACTCAAGTCTTGAACTTAGATCAAATGAAAAGTATCATTTTACATTAAGGCATTTTTTAAGAAAATGGGGGCCAAAGTTAATCTCCACCCTAGGGCAAATAAATGTAGATTCTCCCTAAAGGAATTAGTAACTTACTTTTAAAAAGTATGCGATGAAAAAAGGCAAACTATATCTTACATATTAATCCTTAAAACACTTTGAGAGTTAAGTGACATCATGGGAATGATACTTTGGACTCATTCCTTAAAGGAGGTAAATTTGGAAGTTGATACACATATTAGGATGAAGTTAGGCATTCATTTTCAAATCCTAAAATACAATTATTTTTTATTAACCCCATTGGAGCAACTTGGAGTATTTTCAAATTTAAACCTATTAAGAGCCTCCCTATACTGGAGCAATTCAAAGGTTAAGGTCATTGATTAGGAGAAAAGGATAAAAAATGGTTTATGCTTGCTTAGGTAGCATCAATTCAAGGGTAATTTTTATTTATGATAAATTTTTTTCTCTAAAATGAAGAACTTGCAAATACACAGTTTAAACACTATGGGGAGATAGTTACTTCTAGGCCTAAGTAAAAAGGGGTTAAAAAAAAAAGAAAGAAAAAACAATGAAAGAATTGGGCAACAAAAAAAAAAAAGATAAAAAAAAGAGGGAGAAGGAGAAGAAGTAGAAAGAAAAGAGGCCGAAAAATTGGGCCTAAGTGTTAGACGAAAGCCCTAAAAGATATATCACACCCTAATAAAGACAGCAAAATCGAATCAAAAGGCTCGGAATCAAAGCTCAAATAGCCCCAAAAAATGCAAGGCCTTGAATCACATTCCAAACCTATTAATATTAAATCTCTATATTTACTTAGAATCACAGTTCAAAATCACAAATAGAAAACCTTCTTACCCATGCTGAATCATATGAGGCCTTCCTACCCACAATACCTCTCATACTTGATAAAAGCTCTTTTAATCTTAAAGGATAATTTATTTTTAATAAATATAATTTTTAAAATTAGGACAAGCATACTTTGAGTTTTTCCTAAACGTTCTTGACTTGTACACCTAGATTGAATAAATAAATCTTTTAAAATAGGCCTCATCAATCCTCTTGAAACCATTTGTCTAAAATCCTAATTCATAATATTGGACTGACGAAGACCTAATAAATTGATCAAAGTGTATCACCTACAAAATAGATTATAATTTTTGGAACAATAGTCAAGAGTGAAATTTAGACCGAAAGTGCACAAAAAAAAATCCTTTTCAACTAGACTGATCATGAGTTATATTTTCCTTAGGAAATAAACTTTTAAAATCACAAAGCCTTACCAAGAAGCTTAGGAGACATTTTCAAAGACCAAGAAGAGTATGAGATTCCCTACATGGAAGGGGGCGGTTATAATACTTGCTTTTTAAATAAGAATTTATACCAGTTAGAAGCTTAAAAAATAAAAAAGAAAGAAAGAGAGAGAAAGTAAAGGCTTGTTACAAGTTTTTTATTCATTTTCAAGTCTATATCGCCCTGAGTGGCTAAGCTTTCAATTCATATCACTTGTGGTCATACCTTTTAAGTTGATCATAATAGTTTAAGTCATTCTTCCCAAATGCAGTTTTTAATGTCCACTAACTTTTATTCAAATTAAGGGGCTTATCCTTAATGCCTTTTTCGTCATATATGATTTTCATCAAATTCTTTGTTTATAAAAATTTTTCAAGACAAGAATTTTTTTTTAAAAACTAGTTACGTTCCTTACTTTGCTTCTTCAATCTTCAATCCATTTTTAAGGTTCTAGCTAGCTCTTAAAACGCTGTCTTATTTTCAATCCATTTTTAAGGTTCTAGCTGGCTCTTAAAGTGTTGTGCCATTTTCATTTTTTTTAGAGTTTTAGCTAACTTTTAAGGCATTGTCCCATCTTCAATCCATTTTTAAGGTTTTATTCAACTTTTAGAGCGTTGTCACATTTTCAATCCATTTTTAGGGTTTTAGCCAGCTCTTAGAGTAAGGTTATCAAACTTGTGATTCTATGTAAAATCGCTAGAGGGTTAGTAGAATCGGAATGTAAAATCAAAACATAGAAACGTAAGTTTCTATAAACTATATAAAATAGCTTTAAAAAATTATGGAGATGTTTATAGTAGTTTTTAAAAACTTGAAATACATGATAAAAACACAAAAATGAAGAGATTAAGTTCTTTTTCCATAAAAAATTCTTAATAATATATAATTAAACATGTATGGAAGAAGAACAAACAAAGTCAAAACTAATTTTTTTTTCATTATTTTCTTTTGAAAAAAAACAATAAATTAAAGATAATCAAATATTTTAACTCATTTCAAATTACTGATGGTATAAATTAAATAATATAGTTTTTCTTATAATCTTAGCTATTAAAGCTAAAACCTAGGTAAAGGGCATGAACATAAAATAAGAGATTAAGAAAGAGAAAAAGAGAACAAATAAAATAAAATAGGATACAATGGATTATGTAATGCCCTGACAGTTGATGGATTACCATTCAAGATATGTAGAATCGATAAACATATGTTTCTACTGAGTTTATATGTAAAATTAGTTAAAAACGTAAGTTTCTACATGAAAAAGAGTTTATATACGAGTTAACTTGGAAGGGCTTATTAAAATTATAAACTCGTGGAATTGCATGGGTAGAATCGCAATTTTAATAACTATGGTGTTGTCCCATCTTTAACCCATTTTCAAGGTTTTAACCAAGTCTAAGGGCGCTGTCCCATTTTCAATCCATTTTTAGGGTTTTAGTCTGCTCTTAAAGCGCTATCCCATCTTTGATCCATTTTGAGTGTTCTAGCTAACTTTCAGAGTGTTATCTCATCTTCAATCCATTTTTAGGGTTCTAGCTAGCTCTTACAGCGCTGTCCCATCTTCAATATATTTTTAGGGTTTTAGTTAGCTCTTGGAGCGCTGCCTTATGTTTAATTCATTTTTATAGTTCTAGCCAACTCTTAGACCACTATCCCATCTTTAATCCATTTTTAGGGTTTTGGCTAACTTTTAGAGTGTTGTCTCATCTTTAATCCATTTTTTAAGGTTCTAGCAAATTCTTAGAGCGTTGTCTCATCTTCAATCCATTTTTAGGGTTTTAGCCAATTCTTAGAGTATTGCCTATTTTTTATTATTTTTTAGGGTTCTAGCTAGCTCTTAGAGTGTTATCTCAATTTTTAATCCATTTTTAGGGTTCTAGCCGGCTTTTAGAGCGTTGTCCCATGTTTCATCATTTTCTAGCTAACTCTTAGAGCGTTATCTTATCTTGAATCAATTTTTAGGGCTCTAACCAGCTTATAGAGCGTTGTCTTGACTCATATTCTCCTTTAAGGTTCTAATCAGCTCATAGAGCACTATCCCGATTCACTGCTTCTCTTAAAGTTTTAGTGAGCTCGTAAGATACTTTCCTTCATCAATCTTTTTTTAGGGTTTTAGCGAATTCATAAGGTACTTCCCTTTATCAATTTCTCTTAGGGGGCTTAATGAGCCCATAGGGCGCTTCCCTTCATCAATTTCTCTTAGGGTCTTAGTGAGCCCGTAGGGCGCTTCCCTTCATCAATTTCTCTTAGGGTCTTAGTGAGCCCGTAGGGCGCTTCCCTTTATCAATTTCTCTTAGGGTCTTAGTAAGCCCATAAGGTACTTCCCTTCATTAATCTCTCTTTAGGTTTTTAACTAGCTTACAGGGTCTTAGTGAGCCCATAGGGCGCTTCCTTTTATCAATTTCTTTTAGAGTCTTATCAAGCCTATAGGGTGCTTCCCATTAATAGTCTCTCTTGACTGTTTTACCAATTTCTCTTAAGGTCTTGGCCAGCCCATAGGGCACTTCTCTTCATCAATTTCTCTTAAGCCTTTAGCAAGCCCGTAGGATGCTTCCCTTCATTAATTTCTCTTAAGATATTAGCAAGCCTATAAGACACTTCCCTTCATTAATCTCTCTTTAGGGTCTTAACGAGCCCATAGGGCGCTTTCCATTACCAAAAATCTCTTCAGCGTTTTAGCGTGCCTATAGGGCACTTCCCTCCATTAATTCTCATTTAGGGTTGTTATTCTTTTAGAGATGCTCTCGCCTAAGTTATTAGGCACAAAGGAGTACAACCATGTTTTTCAAATCGATTCTCATTTAGGGTTGACAATTCTATAAAGATACTATCGCCTAAGTTAGTGAGCTTAAAGGAATATGTCCATGTTTTTCAAGTTGATTCTCATTTAGGGTTGATAGTTCCCTAAAGATGCTCTTGCTTAGGTTAGTGAGCTCAAAGGAGCATGACCAGGTTTCTCAAATCGATTCTAATTTAGAGTTGTTAGTCTCCTAGAGACGTTCCCACTTAGGTTAGTCAGCTTAGAGGAGAACTTTTAGGTTTTCTTAAATCCATTCCAATTTAGGGTTGCTGGTTCTTTAGAAACGCTTTAGCCTTGGTTAGTTAGCTTAGAGGAGTATTTTTAAGTTTTTTTCAAATTAATTCCAATTTAGGGTTGTTAGTTCCCAAGCGACGCTTCCACCTAAGTTAGTTAGCTCAGATGAGTACTTCTAAGTTTTCTCAAATTGATTCCAATTTAGGGTCACTAGTCTTCTAAAAATGCTCCCGCCTAGTTTAGTCATCTTAGAGGAGCACTTGTAGGTTTTTTTTAAATAAATTTCAATTTAGGGTTGTTAGTCCCTTAAAGACACTCTTGCCTAGGTTAGTCAACTTAAAAGAGTACGACTAAGTTTTAAATCGATTTTTCTAGCCAACTACTAAGGCGCTAGACATTTCTAAAACTCACTCTAAAGTCTTAATCAGCTCTTAGAGTGCCTACTTCTTTCAACAAATCCCCAATGGATTAGATCTTGGACAACTAGTTAGTTGTGGCGTTTCTTAGGACAAATTCAATCCCAAGGCAAAAATAGTGTTTTTTTTTTTTTGTGGTAAAGTTTTACTCAAACTTTACCACAAAAAGGAGTAGTTGTAGACACCAAATTTTTGTCCCCTTCGTAATTTTAGTTTTTTTTTTTTTTTTAGAGTAGGAAAAATAGGTCCTAATTTAGAAAAAAATACAAAAAATAGAAAATTTAGAAAAAGTATAAAAAAATAAAAATAAAAAAAAGTAAAAAAAAGGTATAAAATATAGAAAATAAAAAAAAATACAGATAGATCTTTTTTTTAGGAAAATAGAACATTTTAAGTAAAATAAATTTCTAGAAAAATAGTTTTTAAGAAAAATAGTAATTTAGGATTGTTTTAAGCCTTTAGATAGATTATTTTAGTTAGGTAGCTTTTATTTTATAGGATTTTTAGGTTGTTCCTTAAGTTAAATAGAATTTATTTTCATCATAAAATAAGGTACAGGCTAATGACTTCATGGTGATACACTTAGTCTTAATGTTACAATAAAGAGAAAGGTCATAGGTTCAAATCTTCTAATAAGCACTTTATGCCTTTTAACTTTTTCACATGGCAAAGCATAGTAGCGAAGGGCCATTGGGCTACGTATCAACGATTGACATGTGGCACCACATTAGCAAGCTTTTTCTTCCCTTTTTCTCTTTCTTTCCTTTTCCCTTCCTTTCCCTTGGTTTCTTGCACTACTCTAGCTCGCCCTTCTCACTTTACCTCGATTTTTCACTTAAATTCCACATGTAAGCACACTTTTTTCTGGTTCAATCTTGTACTCTACATAGCTTACTTAGAATTAAGTCCAAAAACTCATCTAGATTCATTCATTCAAAGGGTCAAAACCCACATTGAAAATCAAGAAAAATTTAAGAATATGAATTTTCCTCCATGTTGATTATGCTTAATTTAAGCTCTTGAATTAAAGGTCAAAGCTTTTAGCTGTTAAAAAAGGAAAGATCGTCCTCTTATATGCAAGTAAAATACAATCAAATGAGAAGAATTGCATCTTCTTCTTCAATTCCTGAGCTCCTTGAACTATGATTGATTCGGCCATTAATGGTCGTTTCCTTCTTAGTTGACTTTAGATTAATATAAAAATAACCCCTTAGCATCATTCCTATAATGAATCTTCACTCCCAATCTCTCAAATACACTCACCGATCTTTCTGTTCTCTTTAGAAATCTCTACACACCACTCATCTTCAAGCTAAGCCACTACTTGTGTAAGCTTCCTTAACCCCTAAGCTTCCAACAACAACCATCCCCTTTAGCCCTTAGTTAAGCCACCAAATGCCTAGGGTTTTGGTTAACCTCTACTACCATAAAAAACCCAGCTTTACCCCTTATCAACCTAAACTAACACCACCATACTCGAAAACTCAAGACCCAAGTCTCCTTTTAGCACCAAACACCACTGTGCAGTTGAACCACCACCATTATCGACTACCATTTTAAAAAAACCATCAAACCACCATCTCTAGCTAAAGTGCTTTGTCTACTCCTACTAAACCCAATAAAATTCTCATAAAAACACCCTTTTTTTGCTCATTTTGATGGCTAGATTGAGTGGAACTACCCACTTGTAGTTGTACCATTCTCCTTCTTGCATAACCTGACCTATCTAACTACTTCGACCCAAGTTTCGATCTAACCTGACTCAATGACTTACTCTATACCCAGGTTTGGCTCGCGTCTAGTCCTTGATCTAGCCCTTTCTATTGTGTTATTGTTTCAGTTTTATTTATTTTTTATTTTATTTATTTTTATTCATTTTCTGTAAATGTATTGTAATTGAAAAAAAAAACTAAAAAAGAATAAAAAAAGAAGAAGAAAGAAAGAAGGAAAAAACAAAGGGAGACATAAGGAAGCTTAGTTTTTTTTTTCCTTGCTTTTCTTTATTTATTTTCCTTCTTCAGTTAAAACAAAAACAAAAAAATAATAAATGAATAAATAATTTTTTATCCTTTTGAAAATGTTTTCAAAAAATGAATTTCATTAATAAATACTTTTCTAAAATTAGGGTTGTTTTAGAATTTTTCACAATAAAAAAACACCTAAATTAGAATCCCTTTTAGAAAATTTCCAAAGTAAAATAAAAAAGGCTAAACAAATTTAAAGCAGACCATTTTCAAAAGTTAAAAAAAAATTAATGAATTAAAGGTTTTATCAAATAAATTATGGAAGTTTAATCTTGAATAACAAGTACGTAAGTATTCGTATGTAATTATGAGGTTATTTAAAATATGGAAATTTTTTTTTCCCTTTGTAAATATTTAGTTCTTTTATTCATTCATTTATCCTAGTTATAAATAGACATGATTTATTGTTTTCTTACTTGCAAATTATAAATTATAAGGGTAGATTGAAAAGTGAATTTAAATTCGAAAAGTTGAAAGTGATACTAGTTAAGGGTATAATATGTTAGCCTCTGGACTCGAATATTTATTTTTCAAAAAACCATTTTTTAAAAATTAGTTTTCTAATAGACCAGCAGTTAAGTTAAATTGATTTACCTAATCAATCTAACATAACCCATTCTTTTTCCTGACTACAAGTCCAGGTTTTCAAAAATAGAAAAATAATTTTTTTAACTCTTAGTCTAGGATTAGTATTAAACGGATTAGAGTTTAAAATTAATTAGGTTAAGGAAAATAGATAAAAAAACTAGAAAAAATCGACGCTCAACAACTTAAAAAGAAAAAATTTAAAGTAAGACTACTACGGTCCAATAAACATGAGTACCGATGTTCTAATATAATGGATCAGGTTCAAATCTCTTATTCCTCAAATTATAATATAGTTGGCAAAAAAGGAGAGAAACTTTTTTAAATGTGCTCTTAGGACTCTAAGTAGGTGCTATGGGCATATTAAATGTGCATTTTATATTGTTACCGTCAAAGAAGAAGAGATAGGAAGAAATTTTTTAATTACATTATTCAAATTTTCTCAACATGATCTATCTTATTCGACTATACAAATGGGTATTCTATTCTTCATTATCTTCATTGTTGTACCAATTTGGTTGTAGCACAAGCTAAAGAAATGAGGCTTTTTTTTTTTAAGTATCGATCAAAATATGTACTTAAAAAGTGTACCAAGTCTTCACGGAAATCATCTAAGGAGGTGATGTTGGGGTCTATAGAGTGTTGATAGACGGTATTGTCACAAACCCTTAATAAGGACTTCATAAAAAATGAGATACTCTAAGTGAACTCCTTGTGACCAAGACTTACAAGAGGTATTTGTAAATATTTTCAAATTAATAAAAGGCAACATGCGTAAATTATCTAAAATTTTTTATGTAACATGTAATTAGATACGTAGACGAAGAAATTGAATTATTTAAGAACCATATTACTAATGGTTATTGGTTCATAACCAACTTTTGAGATGTTAGGTAGTCAATGATTGTTTGTAAAAGTGAACGTCATCTAAATTTCGGATGCTAACTTCCTTTTGATAACTTAAAAATACATAATTGGATGAGATAGATAAGTGAGAAACTATTCAACATTCAAGATTAAATTAATAAGTAATTCTAATTACATTAAAGCAATTTGAAAAAGAAAAATGTTGTTTGTGGTTTAAAAAAACTTGAGAGTATGACTTATGAACCAAGAAAGTGACCATATGATCTAAGTGGATAAGCCATATGGCTAACATAATGGAGCAAGAATAGCCTAAAAGCTCCATGTATGGCATGTACATGCATGAACATTTATATATATGAACTAAGTTTTTACTCTGATGTTTTCTATATATTTATCTCTTCTTCTTCTTTTTTTTATCTTAATGATATACTAATCATCCTTGGTTATAAGAGATCAGTTGTTGAGCATATACAATCGCATAAAGAATGAAATATAGAACTTTCTAATTGTGAGATTTTGGACCCCTACATGCATGTAAGATTTTTCTTTTCTCTTTCCTTTCTGTTTGTTTTTTTTTTTTTTTTTGTTTCAACCCTTTGGAGGGGATTGCATGACCATCTCTTTGAATCTCAAATGATGAAATAAGAGGGGTCTTCCTACTTATAAGGGCTGATCTTGCAATATAAAGGAGTCGATTTGCATAGTAGTACTAAGAAACTAAGTCAATGAGAGTTCAACATTAATGACATTTCCTTTTTTTATTATTATTATTATGTGCATTTGTGTTGATAATAATCTATAATAAAGTTATAATGAAATTGACATACGATGTTGCTATTTAAGTATAGTTGGTCATTCACAAGGGTTGGTTGACCTAACATCAATTTCTCATAAGCCCATGATTAAGTTCTTAAAGGAAATATGGGCATAGGATCATTACATTTGTTGATACCAAGTCATAATTACTAATTGATTAATTATATTTAGCAAAGATACATGTAGGGGAGCCCAAGTTAACAACATACTCAAAACAATCAAGTTTAAGGAATAATGCATTCTTGCATGATGGATTCCTTTCGTAGAGAACTAATGTGATAACCCTTTAAACTTGAAATTATTATACATTTGTTATGTAAATTGTCATGCTTTAGTGCTAGTAAATTACAAGTCCTTTATAAGCCACTACTGAGCTAATTGTATGCATTATATAAAGGCTTATGAGTAGTAATGACGCATTAAGATTGGATTTATACATATTCACTCTTACAATGCCAATAGTATGCATTATACAAAGGCTTGAAAGTGGTAGTGACATGCCAAGATAGGATTTATATGTTTTCACTTTTGGAGATTTTATATTCTAAGTTGCTTAGTCAAACATAAGTGAGTTGAAAGTCTATACCCATGGCAAGATCTAACGAACTTTAAGTTGTTCTGCTAAACAAAGTGAAATGATTGAATTCGTAATTATCCAATCATACAATAGTAATTATTGCATGATT
The DNA here is from genome assembly GCA_024138005.1 of Lumnitzera racemosa. Classification (NCBI taxonomy): domain Eukaryota; kingdom Viridiplantae; phylum Streptophyta; class Magnoliopsida; order Myrtales; family Combretaceae; genus Lumnitzera; species Lumnitzera racemosa. The sequence continues at coordinate 66,550,981 of JAMXBC010000011.1, forward strand.
GGATCATTACAAATTCAATCATTTCACTGAATCTAAAACTATAGTTCGAAAATAATCTAATCACATGATTGTTCTAACAAGCACTTGACAAAGCATGGACCTACTATAATAAAATTTAGTAATTATTGCATGATTGGATCATTACAAATTCAATCATTTCACTGAATCTAAAACTATAGTTCGAAAATAATCTAATCACGTAATTATTCTAACAAGCACTTGACAAAGCATGGACTTACTATAATAAAATTTACCATGATTGAAATTTTACAAAACCTAATAAAATATGACAAATCCTTGAAATTCATGGTAGGGATATTTACTCAAATGTGCAATTTAGTACATGAAGTTTGAAAAGATCAACTTAATACTTAATTGAAGTTTTCATGGATATTTATACTACTTGGCCAAATAGGGTTAGTGTCCATTTCCGGGACATATGGCAGAAACATTATTTGCCAAGTGGCATGAAACTTGCTGATATGGCATTAACTGACAAGTGACAATGACATGGATAAATACGAGGCATGGCACTCTGCTAGTGCGTTGACATGGCATCAACTAACACATGGTGTAGCATATGTAGATATGTAGCAATAGCACCTATAAACACGTGGTACGACACTTAGTGACATAGCATCTATGTGGTATGGCGTATTTAAAAGTTGATTGGGGTTAACTTTAGAAGCAAGCCTAAATGACATACTCACACCATGGTCTTCTTCATGTATAGAGGAAAGTTTCTTATGGGTTAGCAATGTGGAACTTGCAAATAAAGGGCTTTAACAACTTGCTATTTTATAGTTATTTATGAGACTTTGTTCTAATGTTTTTTTATTTTGTTTCACTTCAAAAAAAAAATATCTCAATAATTCAATCTATTCCATGAGATCTTTTATATCATACAAAAGTTTCTTCAAAACCATTCCAAAATGGGTTGCGAATAGCAAATCAAAAATAGGCTACTTGCTGCAATTTTCTTTAAATCAACCTTGTAAGCATATTTTGATACGTTATTTGCAACCCATTTTGAAAGGGTTTTGAAAAACATTTTGTATGATATGAAAGATCTCATGGAATAGAATGAATATTGATAATTTTTTTTTTTTATTTTTGAAGTGAAACAAAATAAAAAAAAAGTTGAACAAAGTCTCATAAATAACTATAAAGTAGCAAGTTCTACATTTCTAACCTACAAGAAACCTCCCTCTATATATTAAACTTAGGTTGATAGTTAATTGAGTTCAAATATATGGAGAAGACAATGGTATGAGCATGTTATCAAGGCTTGCATTAGAAGTCAACCTTAGTTGTCTTTTTAGTATGCCATGTTACTAAGTACTGTATTACATGTCTATCTACTCTACTGTCACATGTTAGTTGATGCCACGTCAGCGCATCAATAGAGTATCGTGTTGCGTATTTATCCATGCCATTGCTACGCGTCAATTGATGCCACATCAATAAGTTCCATGCTACTTAGCGATTAATGCTTCCGCTACGTGTCAATTGATGCTACGTTAATAAACGAACACTAACTCTGTTAGGTTAGGTATTATAAATATCCATAAAAACTTCAATTAAGTATTAAATTTATCTTTTCAAACTTTAGGTACTAAATTATACATTTGAGTAAAGTTCGAGTACTAAATATGACATTATTCTTTCATAATACTTACTATATTTTTAGAATCTCCATACAAGGCATCTTGATGATAACAAAATATCCGTGCTTAATGCTACTAATTAAATCGTTGAGTGTGTAAAAAAGAGATTTCATGAAACACAAATTTTAATAGAAACAAAAGGAAAGCTCAGAACATGTATTGGTTAGAACTTGAAATGAGAATATATCAAAAGTGAAGAGACATGACATAGAAAGTATAAGCAAAATTAAAAGATGAAGGAAGAAAAGAAAAATCTATATAAAACATGAAAATGAATATTTGAGAAGTTAAGGAAACTTCATAAGTAAGTAACTACAAGTTTATAAAGTTTCAAGTACATGACAACCTAAAGGAAAGTTTACAAGCTAAATGAGAAGCAAAAAAAATTAGAAGCCAGTTAACTTAAGGAGATAGATAAGAAGCTTGATAATCTTAGAAGATAGACAAAAGCTCGAAAGTAATATTTATTCAAAAGCAAAAGAATTAGAAGCTATAGATAAAAAGGAACGAAAGACAACTTATCATGGAATTATAGGTAAAAAACTAGCATCAAGAAAAAAAAAATTTTGAATAATATATCTTATTTGTCAATGATACCAAAATGAAATTCAAATGATTAAGTTTGAATCAAATTCAAAGGATTATTAGAAATAAAGGAACAAGTTTTCTAAAAGAAACAAAAGAGAAAATAATGGATAGTACATCTAATTGAGTGCCAAGCAAATTCAAAGACAGATAAAACAAATGAGGTCTAAGGTCCTTAATGATGAGACCTCAATGGATGGAAAGCTCTTTAGCCCTATACACGAAGTTTCTGCAAAAACTCTTCTAAATATGATAATTAAAGAAGAACAAGAACAAGAAAAAAAATCCAATCCTATGTACTCAAAGTTATCGAAGTAGAATAATGTTTATCTTTTTATTATGATGAATAAAATGATTTCTTATCATCTATGTGCATTTTTTTTCCTTTATTCATATTTATTGTCTAAATCCTATTTATGTGTTTCTGAGGGAGACGAATAGAGATTTAGTGAGATAAGATGAAAAGAAGTTAAATATAATCGAGTTAGTATATAAACATTAAGGAGGAGATATAATTTAAGGAAATATGAAGAAACTAATTTATTGATTAAGTTGTTTAGTCAATTAAGGAGGAGAATAAATAGAAAAATAAAAAAAATGATGAATTTGATATCACAAAAAGCAATAGTATATCAAAGCAAAGAAAGAACCTGGCTACATCTACTCATTTTTAGATTAATCAATATTTGTTCATATTTGTTTCTAGACAAATGTTTTGACATCATAAGGAAAAGGGGAGATTATTAAAACCTCCATACAAAGCATTTTGATGATAACAAAATGTATGTGTTTAATGTTATTAATCAAGTTATTGAGTGTATTAAAAAAAAACAATACCATGAAACACAAATTCTAATTAGAACTAAAAAGAAAGCTCAAAACATGTGTCACTCGAAACTTAAAAGAAGAATATATTAAAAGCCAAGATATGATACAAAAAGTATATGTAAGCCCCTAAAATTACATTTAGGACAACTGTACTCGAATTTAAGTCCTTTAGAAAAACTTATCCGATTAAATCAAGTTAGTTGAAGTGATCTAATGAAGTTAGAGAAGCTGGAATGTAAAAATAATGACTTAAAATCTCTATTTTAGCTTTAGAAGTGTAATTTTATATTATAGAGAAAAAGTTGTCGAAATTCTAGAACTAAGCTCGAAATATGACAAGGACTTAGAGATAACTTGATTAAACTATAAAAGAAAATAACATAACATAATATACAATATAAATATACATGTATTTTTATGAATATATCCTGTATATACAATAATTATACCCATAAATTAATTCGAAATTATATAAGTATATATAACAAGTGGTAAATTCACAAAAATTAATAAAAAATATATATTTAAAATAAAAGACATGATAGAAATATAATTGTTGGATATCTATTATACATTTTAATGATAACAAAAAGGATTAAAAACTAATGAATCTTTAAGAGTACAAGCTTACAGAAGGTTTTTCAAAAAGTATAATTTTGCATATTTAAGTCACATTCAGAAGCTTTAAACTGTTTGAAAATAGACTATTCTGGAAAGTCTTCATAAAGTATTACAGAAGCTCTTATAAAAAGAATTAGTACAGCTTTTTAGAAGCTTGTTCAGAGATTTCCAAGAAAAGAAGGTGGATACTCTTCAATAAGTTGGTTTGGAAAAATTATGTAAAATATTAATTTTAATCAGATTCGGATTATTCAAGCCCTAGCTCCACTAAATTGGGTGTATTAAGAAAATACACTTAATCTCGTTTTACTAAAAATGGAGTTAAGATCCATGAGAATTATTTTTAAGTGAAAATATATTTGGATAAATTAAGATATACACAATCTTAAATAAGGATAAGGTTGATTCGATTTGTAGGATTTCAAATTTTGAACACAAGGTTTATCCAGAAATAGCTAACGAAAGCTGATCTTTTTAAATTCAAATCAAAGCTTATTTGGTGATTACGAATTAATGAATATTTGATCTAAATAGGATAAGGAGAACTAGTTTTGAATTTTCAAATAATCGAGATCTTCTCTTGAAAATTTCTAAGAACTATCCTTTGCCTTTTAATGGTTGGATAATTATGAAAGTAAAGATAATTTTTAGAGATTTTAGCCGTTGGAAAAACTCAATATAAAAAGGGAAAAGATTCAAAATGTCAGGACATAACTCTAAAGAAATACTATTGTTGTATAAAAAAAAATTTCTTGATCAGTTTTTATCTTCTGAAAAGTTTCAGAAAGTTCTTTAGATACTTCTTCAAAGAGCTACACCAAATCAAAACTCTATAATAAGTGCTATTTGTTTCAAGTGCAAAAATATTTAAGACTTTTATTTTTGCTCTCACTTGTAATCTCTATACTTTATTGTAGAGAAAAGATAGTTTGTATTCTATAGATCTGTATTAGCCCAAATTGAAGAGAAGCTAGATAGGTAGGGTAGAGTATTGCAAAGTCATTGTAACGAATAATTATAATTTGTTTGTGATTTAATTTAGTGAATCAAGTGAAACGACACTGGTGAAGTAAATCGGATCCTCAGTAGTGAAACTAGAAGAGAGCAGTAGGCGAAAGGTCAAAACTCTATAAAATCTTTGCCTGATTTTCTCCTTCCCTACTCTTTTACTTTGCAAATTTATTATTGTGTGTTAAATTGTTAAATATTACTGTTCACCATTATAAGTTGTTAAAAGAGGTAATTTCATTTTTTTTAACGAAAAAATATTAAAAAATTTAGAGATATTAATTCACCTCTCCTTTTGATATCTTATTCGGGATTAACAATAATTATATAAGTATGTTTGCACATTATATGCATCAATTATATAGGATATATAGATGTATATTAATAAAATAACTAAATATAAACATAATATTTATGAAATAGTAATAAATAACTAAAAAATAATCAAAACCTATCCAAAATGATTGGGAATTGTAGGGATTAGCTGTGATACTTCAAGAAACAACAAAGTGACGAATCATAAAAGCAAATCAAGGAGAAATAAACACTTTCTACTTGGAAAATTATAAAGAAAAGTAAGAAAAAATTTCTTTAAAATTGAAGAAAAATCCTAAATGACCTAAGATAATATATAAATGACTCTAGACACCATTTTACACGTTTAGGACCTAAGAACACCTAAAGGAAATTTCATGTGAAATTTTAGGAAATTAAATATTTTAGGAAATTAAATAGAAAAACAGAGCAACCCACTACCTTAGCATGGTTCCATAACCCCCCAGGTGATTCGTTGTTGAACCTTACCGGCCCCTAGCTACCTACCCTATATGTTGTCGATCCGATACACTTCTACTGGCTAATGGTGGCCAAAGGACTGATGAACGGATTGCTCAAAATTTTGTCTTGTTTTCGTTAAATTTTAAAAAATATTAAATTAATTAGATGCATTTTCATGTTGTAAATTTATTTTTGCAAAATTATGAATATTTTATATACTTATCTAACAAATGCATTATTCATCTGAATTTTAAAATTTAAAATTAATGTACTAAATGATATTGTTTCAAACTCAATATTTTTTTATTGAATACATATTACATGTAGTTAATTGCTATGCAACTTGATTTTTAATTTAAATATGTTTAGTATTTATTGTAATTTTTTACTTTAAAAATAACTCAAAATAGGACAAATTGGGAGATAAATTGATTTTTTTCAAAATTAATTAATGAATATCCATTGACTTATGGAGATTTATAATAATGTTAGGATATGTTAAAAATTATTTTGTGTAAAAATGATAATATTTGTTTAATTAAAAGCAATTTAAGGGTAAAAATGTAATTATGTGTATATAGGTGATAAACCCGATATCATTGAATCACTTATTAACTAAATTTCCTATATTTTTAGGAGTCTATAGAAATTTTGGAGAAATTAATTGATGACCTAAGCTATTTATTATGAATTTTAATAGTAAAGTTGATTAAATTACCAATCGGGGTATGTTATTTCATAATATTATGCTAAATTATGATAAAAATTTGAATAGAACCTATACATAACTACACTAGTCAGTTGGGTTAAGATGAATTTTTAACATATCTAACGATAATTACATGACCCAAGCTATGCTATATATGTATTAAGGTTAGATATTACTTATATTATTAAGTTATTTTAGGAAATTATATAAAATATAGCTTATTTATATAATATGAGTGTACTATCATGATTATTTTGATAAGGATGTATTGGTATATTAGAAACTACAAATACCATTTAGAAACTATCCCTCAAAATAGAATTGTAATACGCATCATTAAGTCCGTATGAACTTAATGACACATTTTTATAAAAATTGGATAATTTTAGGTAAGATAACACATATTTCCATAATATTATGAAAATTTACATATTACGATAACTTTATTGTAATTGAAACGTAATTTGATTAATTAAAAATACATTTCGGTATGATTGAAATGATATATTATAAGTAATAATATAACTATATATATTATCAATACTTGCTAACTTTATATAACTTATATAATAAAACTATAATATATATATATTTAAATAAAACTATATTTCATCATCTAAGAATAATAATATACTTTAAATATATATATTTAGATATATATAACTTCATAATGATATAAAAGCGTAGATAAAACCCTTACGTTTTCGTAACTCTTACAAAAACTAATCTAGGTTTTGTATATATAAGGTCTCTTAGTGAGCAGAGTGTCAAAGATACAAGCATTTCATAGTAAGCATTAGAACAAGTTAGGATTGTGGCTTTATCTCTTATCGAGATACTATATCAAAGTATTCAAAGGCTTAAGAGTACCTTTACTTGTAACTGTAGATTGGTTATTTATGTACATGTCATGTATGTGATTGGTATTTTGTTTGTAACAAGAGTTGAATTTCTTGGCGTGTTGTTCTGCATAGTAGCATAGTTTTGTATTGTATGAAATTATCTAGACACCCCTAAATGGAACTAATATTGATTTGATTGCTAACATAATTGAACATACATAGCAACTGTTAGGAGAACGGTTAGGAGTGTCAAACCAAATACTGACTCCCTTGGATGAGAATAGCAGAAACGGTTCTTTTCCCATCTTTAGTTGAACTAAGTGACGGGTGAAGAGAGTGTGGAAAGGGTAGGGGTTGTGGTTCAAACGTAATCACAGGAGGAAGGTGTTCTCTATTACATAAGCCTAGGATTGGTCTAATCTTAAGTCATGGTAAATTCCTCAATCCGAGTTGGAGCAGATACAATTTCTCTAACCTCACAATAGAGCGGATAACATTGTATGAAATTTTAAGTAATTGATTGCATTGCATTTCATTATAATTAATAAACTTATTTGTGATTATATAGTACTCTTCTGACTCCATTCCGCTTACTAAGCTAGTTGTGCTCACATTTCTATAAACTATTTTACAGGTGTCTAGTGAAAGTTCAAGATGTACAAATATCATTACCCTCAAGTTAGTGCGTAGTTAGTTGAAAAAGTAAGGAAAGGAGAATCCACTTAATCTAGGCTTTTTGACTTTTCTTTTTCGTTTTGAGGAAACTAACCGAGAACCCTTAAGATGCTTACTAGTTTCTTATCTGATTGTAAATAGACTTTAAAATCTATGGCTTTTGTAAACTCTTAATGTAAATGACCACCTTATGTGTGAAAATGCTTATATAAGCAATATTGTATTATTGGACAACAGGTTTTATTGAACGGGTATTTTGAAAAACTATATCACAAGTTTGGTTATTGATAGGTATCAAACTAAATGTTTCAAGCTAGTTAAGTCATGTATGCCTTGTGTGGACTATATCTATGATAGTAGTTGTAAGATCGGCTTTTATCTTATGATAGTTTATATCGTGAGATTGTTATAACTTCTCTTGTTCGAGCGTAATAGTATAAGCAAAATTAAAAGATGAAGAAAGAAAATAAAAATTTGAACAAAACATGGATATGGATATTTTAAAAGTTAAGGAAACTTTAGAAGCAAGTAAGAATAAGTTTGAACCAAAAGTTTCAAGTATGTGACAAGCTTAAAGAAAGTTCAAAAGTTAGATGAAACAAAAAAATATCAAAAGCTAGTTGGCTTTAGGATAGGTATATGCAAGGCTTATCTCTTCTACACTACAAATAGGGTTGTAAATGAGCTAAGCAACTCATGAGCTATTTAAATTTGGCTCATTTTAAGCTTGACTGGACTTGAGGTCGATTCTTAAATGAGCTAAGCTTAAGGTTAAAATAAAGTTTATTTATATAAATGAGCCAAGCTACACCTCGTGAGCCGACTCATGAGCAAGCTTATTTATATTGTTAATGAGTAAGCTCGTAAATAAGCTCATGAGTAAGCTTGTGAATAGGTTCATGAATAGGTTTGCAGTCAATATATTATACTAAAAATCATATTACATGGAAAATATAATATAAGAATATAAAAATAAGAATAATATAATTAAAAAATATCAAAAAAGATATATTTTTGAAGTTTTTATATTAATTTTGAGTTTTAATACAATCTCGAGCTCAATCTTAACCTTATTTAAGCTCATTTATCTAAATGAGCTCGACCTTAAGTTTGTTTAAATAAAAAAGCTTGGACTTGTTTATCTAAATGAGTTTAAGTTTAAGTTTGTTTATCTAAATGAGTTGAACTTAAACTTCAAATTCCTTAACAAGCTCAAACTTGAACCTATAATTATCAAACTTAAGCTAAGCTTTTATAAAAGCTTAGCTTGATTTGATAATTTTTAAATGACCTAAGCCTAAGACTTTAAAAGTGAGGCTCAACTCGGCTCATTTACAACCTTAACTCCAAATTTTCAAGTTTAAAATATCATATACTTAGAAGGAAAGAAAAAAAAAAAAAAGCCCTAAACGATGTAAATGGAATCTTAGAAAATACAATACTAGGCACTCACATACATATGTAACATTCATGCATAGGTCTATTAATACTAAAATGTAACAAACATATAATTAACTCGATAAATTCATTTCATCTACATAAACATCATAATTCCAATAATGAGAACTCGAAACATTAAGATTCCATTGCCATCCATCACTTAATTACAACTTAATGTCTACCATTGTAAATATTGCTTAATAAAATTCAACTTTCTCATAATTGGAACATGCTTAATATCTACTACTTTTATCCAATAATTTTGGTCTATAAACCTTCAATATAAATTTCTCAACATTACGATTACTGAAATCGTTACATAAAAAATTTATCACCTACTATCCATCCTTCAATGATTAAGTCAATTACAATAGTTTATGTAGTATCCTATTCCACTAATTAGCATCTCTATTGCAATACTATTCCCTCTCATTAACCATATTGGACTTGATTCCCTTATATTGATGATCTACTAAGTCACCCAAGTAAACTTAATGTTTAAATCTATCTACTTCCATGGCATATAGTGCACTATATGCTTGTTCATGCTTAACATGCACAACACAACGCAACAATCCTTCAAATCAAATAATTATTAATCTATTGACAACTGTCCCACACGAAGATAATTGATACGGAAGCAACAACAAAAAAAGAAAATGTTTACCATTATGTGCTACAACAATTAGGGTCTTGATCACTTAAGTTTGTATCTAAATATGTATTCAATAATTTCAATCATCTTCCCAACTTCATAACTTCACGAAAGTAGCTCTAAATCAAACGAAACTTGTCCAAAAATATAATAAAAGGTTGGAATCCAAAATATAATCTAACTGGGTACCAAAATCACTCAAAGAATCCATAAAATCCATTATAACATCATACAAATTACCTATAAAACAAGGTCTAAATAAGCACTATAAAATTCCCCCATACATAAGTTTTTACTTGTCCTCAAGCAAAATAAATCAAAACTACGAAAATTCCTAAGAACATAATCATTAATTTAATATTACACATAATCCTTTCAAATCATGAAACTCAATTTACCAATTTACAAAAAATTACAATTTTAAACAACCTTTACTCATATATCCTTACTCATTAATTTACTTGATCTTAAATTAATGCCCTTAGAACACTAAAGCACCAATGTATTGGACCATAATGAAATCACACTTGATTTCAATAATTAATCCATTAACTAGAGTTTGCCACATCATTTAAATAAAGACTAAACTTAAAATTAAATTGAACATCAATAGACTATGGGAAAGTTATGAGCAATCTAACCATTATGACTAAAGGGTACATATTCCTTTCTTCAATCTCATCAAGTATAAGAAACTTATAGTAAATGCATGGTACGTCAACTTATGCTTTGATCATCCCCTTAGTTTTTGCTTTGTTTTATTTTATTATTGGAGTAGTTTCATTGGTCCGTAAGTCTCTAACTAGACAACCATAGGCTCTCAAGTTTTAAGATACCCCCTTTGAACCATCCACTATTTCTCTTATTCAATTAAGCTCAGTCTATTATTCAAATTTAGTTAAACCTTTGTAGACTTTTCTCTTAACCCATATAATGAGCTTTCAACAAATAATCTCCAGTTTATTACTCAAGTTAACAAGTATTATTCCCTTAAAAAGAGGTATCATACAAGCTTAATTACTCGAGTCAATAAGGTTCATGGATAAACTTTTTATTCAATTTATTCTAATTATTTATTTGTTTTTCCTTTAGCTATTTTTAAATTTTCAAGGGGTAAGTCCCATTTGTTCATTCACTCTAAATAAAATTCTTTAAAAGATATCCAAGGGAACGTATACATTAAAGAAAACATAAACATATAACAAACTAACCATTAACCGCTCAATAGCCAGTGTAGTCCTAAGTCTCAATCTAAGCTTAAATAACAGGAAACTTCACATAGATTCCATTATTCAAATTTAGTAAAGTGTAAAAAAATCATAATAATCAAATAAAAATAAATGAGTAAAAAAAATTTAAATTTCCCTTTTAATTGGATGAAAATAAATTTAAATTTATGTGGAATATTAGATACTTCATCCCATTCGACTCAAAATAGCAAAAACAAAGGGTAAGGACATATTTATTAAAACTCAAGTATAACAAAAATCACTTTTCTTTACCCCTTTTTCCCACAACTAAGATTATACATCGTCCGAAATATAGAAACTAATAAAAGCAAAAAGAAAAGGAATTGGTACTTCCCCGATTTATGCATTGCATGCTAAAAATCCAAACAACCATGCAAAATTCGATACATCTAAAGTTCATTAAAGGCCTTGCAAAACAAGAACAAAACCAAAACAAGAACAAAGAAAGGATAAAATTCATCAAAGAAGAAAAAAGAAAATCAAAATGAAAATTAAAACTAAAACTACTCCTACTCCACTTATAGATAGAAAAAGTCCAAAAAGAAGCATTAACCAATAAGGCTAATCCCTTTCTAAGTATAGAGCGTATCAAATCAAATAAAACAAAGTAGGTAAATACATAATGAAAGCACATTTTGCTAGTCCTTTACTTTCCTTATATTCATCTCTTCAGAAAATGCAAGGCTTGCTCATCTTTTCTACTTTCGTCTTGGAAAATTTCCTTAAAAACATAGAAAACCACAAGATCATATTCCATTTGGGCATCTTCCTCGTGTACTTAAATTATAACAATAAGCATTAAATAAAAGGTGTGACAAATCAAATAAAACTTAAAACATAACATCTCATGAAGTATAATTAAAATACCACATAATTAATTGATTAAGAACATAGTTAAAATAAATAGCTAACTAGTAACTAATTTCATAATCCTAATATCAAAACAATCTGAGTGCAGTTAATTGGTAAATTAGCCAATTAGTCAACTAGCATACTCATATAACGAAAAGACATTTTTTAGTGTGAAAGAATACATAAAAAGTAAAAAAAAATCATATGAAATTTTAAGATTATGAAAACCTATGATATAAATGTTATACTAAGTTTCATGCATCAACAAAACCAAGTCCAATTAAGTGAGTAACTAGTGTTATGAATGCAATGAACAAATCAATGCAATTAATTACACATTCATAATATGCTAAGAACTAAATCTACTTTTTAATGGGTTAATATTATGGTATATACCCTAACTTTACTACTTTTTATATTTATACATTTAAAGTTTTAACTTATCTAATTATACACTTAATTTAGTTATCATTATTTACATCTCAATTAACTCCAATTCACATAATTATTCTAGCTAGCATGATAAGCTAATGGAGTAATTGCCCATAGCTTTAAGAGGAAAGGGGGAAGGAGGGTAAGGGGTAGGGTACATAACCCTTGATAAGTAGCTACCAGCTATCACTTGTAAAATAGTGGGTCATGATCCACTTTAAAAATATAAGCTGTAAGACTTACCAACGACCATGGGTAGCTAACTATGGTCTTAGGGGAGTTGTGCAACTTCTTTAAGGCCCTTAGTTGGCTGCCATAGTAGCTGATTTTGCTGATTATATTATAGGTATGAACTAAAGTTAACTAAGGTAAAAATGATAATAACTAAATCTTTAATTTGATATATAATTAGGTAAGTTGAAACTTCAGGTGTATAATTATAAAAAATAATAAAACTAAAGTATAAATTGTGACATTACTTACTTTTCAATTGTATACCTTAACTTTAAAGAAAAAAAGGGCAAATGATAGTAAATAAACATGCAATTTGATCATAAACAAGGAAGAGAAAAAGAAAAGAGAAAGAAGAGAAATATACCCGATCCTTGAGATGCAAATGCAAAAATAAAATAAGAGTAAAGGAGGAATGAAATAAGTAGAAACATAATAAAATACTTCTAAACACTCCGTATAAAAAATTGGCTATTGGACTCACAATGAACTCCAATGCATTTGTTTATGGGTGGCGTTCACGGTTTGTGAACTCTAACCATGAACCTTTGTTCTCCAACTTTTCTTCAACATTGATATTGATGGGCTATGATCTTTAGATGTGATCTTCTTCCAAACTTCATTAGAGTAGCTCCAAATCACTCAAAATTTGTCCAAAATCATCATCAAAGCTTGAAATCCAAAATATAATCTAATTAAGTACCAAAATCACTAAAAATATCCATAAAGTCCATGAGAAGATCATACAAATTACCTATGAAAATAGGTCTAAAGATGCACTACCATTTATGCTTAAATCTTAAAAAGAACAAAGTTAGACACTTCACAGCTCCTTTGCCTGTTACAACTGCATCCATTTGTTGAGAATTTTTTCTCCTCTAGGAACTCTCTCCAAGTCATTTTGATCTACGATTATCATCTCCACGTCACTCTTCTGGCGTCACATTCAGTGCAACACTTACACTGCATGCATGTAACTCTATCAATTTGACCCTCGCATCTAATGTCAATCTAATTTTGTTTTAACCTATTCTATTACTTCAAACAAATTTCATATAAGTTTCTGAATCCGGACAAAATAGAGATGGTTTTTTTGGATCTTATAATTGATTTCTATTATCAATAATAATGCAAAGAGTGACCTTTACCGTTTTCTCGGAATGGGCTATTAAATATTAAAAAAGAAAAAGAAAAGAGAAGGCGTGATTAGCAATCAAGCGCGCGGGCTATGCGGTCAGGGCACCATAAGATCCTAGGCTACAATTCGTTGACGAGGTTTACGGGCTTGATTAATAGCACCGACTCTGATGATGACGAAGCGATCAAAGTTCATCATGTTTTTAGCAAAAATTTAGGCGTTTATCCTAAAAATTAATAAATATTAATTATATAAACACTAGTATTAATATCATATTTATTACATGTAATATATATTAACTTTATATAAATATTGCAAATACAATATAAGCGTGTACAAAATAAAATTGCCATGATACTTCCATCAAGTTTCAAATCTAGATCATAATGAATTATAGCATCCACTTTAACCATTGCATCATCACACTGTCTTGGTTAAATATTCAACACGAATAATCAATTAAATAATAAAATTACATCTATTAAATGTGTTTTAGTGATAGTACTCAATTTATTAAATTGTTGTTTATAAATATAATATTTTTATAAATTATAATGTTATATTTTCAAAATATGATTTAATATTAATAATTACATAATTAATTTAATTTAATTTATATTTATATAATATTCTTTAAGAAGAACGATAAACATGTATTAAATCTTGTTTTTAGAAAAACCGGTTGGTCATACAATTAAGTAATGCTTCTGTGTTCTATCTATGTATTTTATTGGATGGGTCTAATCCTCTGTCTCATCTCTAATTTTATATTAATTAGATTTTCTGTTAAAATAGTTGTGATCTTAACAATTCAAATAATGGATATAAATTAAAAGTAGAATAAAGAATTATTATGTCAAAATGAAGAATGGATAGTAAACTCTCCCGTAGCTTAGATTGAAAAAAGAAAAAAGAAAAAAAGTATACAATATGAAAAGTACATATAACTCCAATTTGTTGAACAAAGTAACCACCCAGTACACCTCGATGCATATCATTTTTTCTAAATAATTCCTGGTCAATGAGTTGGATTACCAGTTTGTGATATTTTCATACCGAACTTGATATTTGTACACGCATGCATGTTTACTGAGATTTACTATAGATATATCAACTATAAGAAACACACACGCGCGCCTATATATGATAAACAGCTGAAGTATTAATTGCACCTCCCCCCTCGCCCCTTTCTTTGGGCCAACTGAAGTTTCATAGGCCTGAAATTAGCACATCGAGTAGTTATAAGTCTTACCTATTTGTGCTATTTAAATAAAGGATATCATATACACACATATATCAAAATAATAATAATAAAATCGATCATCATGATTGAATTATACCAAGAATGATCTTCACGAAGAAAAAATTACAGAAGAAATGTCGGTAATTTAGATTTTACTTGAATATTGATACCATCCTTCGATAGGAGAGTGAGTTAAGACAAAATCAATCAAACCTTCATTTTCATATTACTTTGGAAATCGTATTTTACAATATTTGCACGTAACAAAGTACTCTATAGAATGGAGAATGTGTGAAAACTTTTCTTTCATTTTCGTATTATAAAAATATTCTTTTGCTTAAAAAGGGTTTTCTTGCATACTCCGACTACATTGTACTCAAAATTAATAGTCTGCAATAAAAGGTCCAAAGTCACCTAAAACTAAATTCAAACTCCAATTTCATCTATTATATGATATTATTATAAGGTTGTACTTTTTGGTTGTATGATCATGCAAGTTACTAAAGTGATTTGACTTTCTAAGACATTACCAAGTTATCTTAATATGAGTTCAATTATTTAAATTGGGAAAATTATAATGAAATGAATCAATATTTAGAGATAAGTTAAAATAGAAGGTGAATATTTTGAAAAGTTTAAACAAAGTATCGATATTTTATTAATTAGTTCAAGTAAGCAATTAACGTTTCAAAAAATTTAAATAAATTATCACTATTTCACAAAGTAGTTTAAATAATTTTATAAAATGGCTTTTACATTATAGTTTTATAATAATCAAATCTTTTATTTGAACTATTTTGTGAAATATTAATATTTTATTAGAACTTTTGCGAACGTAATACTTTATTTCATCTTACCTCAAACGTCAATCTTTTCATTATAATTATCCAATTTTTAAATATGTTCTTATTTATCAAATGTAGTTTTATCTAATAGGAATGCTTCACCAAATGAGTTTTTTTTTTTTCCTGCCATAATTTTACCAAGTGAGTTTAGTAAATTATACATACATACATATATACATATATATACATATACATATATGATAAAATACATAATAAGTTCATACTGGAATATGTGATGTGCATGGTATATGTTCTCCTGTAGTTCTTAGGTGGGTAAGCTAGCTGAGTCCAAAAATTTGAAACTAAAACTTTATCCCAACACTCATATGGGGACCTATCTAGCCAGTCCTATCACTTGATTTATTTACATGGAATTAATGAATGTGTTTCCCTTGATCCGAAGGAGTTTTAGGACTGGTTGCCATAGAAGTTGATATGATGGCTGTTTAGACAAGGGTTCGATGTTCTTGATTATCTCCTCATTTGCAGGCTAAATGACTATATACAGGCTAATGAATCTTTTTCGGAAAACAATCCTGTTATAAATTATTTTCGTGATGGATAGGGTTGGAATCAAGATAACCCATAAAGAATTTTTCCTCCTTTTATGGATAATTATAGAAAATTTATAAATTTCTAAATAAATTACAAACCATAAAACAATTATAGCTCGTTTACTTTACTAAATAGAACGAAGGAGGAATATAATTGGAATTCTTAACGAATGAAATAAAGGTGTAAGACATTTAACTTTATTTAGTTAAATTAATAAATAACTTAAGAATAGATACGTAATAAAACTTTAATAACTAAATTACCTTTAATTCATTTTCTTTCTCAAGTAATTCTAAAGTAATAGGTTATAGTAGTGGAAATCGACTACGGGGGTGGAGGCGATGGTAATAGTTAACGGCGGTGGTAATGGTGGTGGTCGGTGGTGTTTGCGATGGTTAATGATGGTGATAATGGTTGGGGTAGTGACTTAGAGGGGGGTAGGGGTAGTTGCAGTAGTGGTGACGACAACAGTGGTAGTCATGATAGCGGTAGTTAGAGATGGTGGCGACGGTAGCGGTGATGATGATGGATGATGAGGGTATTAGCAGTATGATGATAACGGCGTTGATAGGGATGGTGGTAGTTGATAGTGACAGTAGTAGTGATAGTAGGTGGTAAGTGGTAGTGGCGATGGTAATAGTGACGATGACTGTGACAGTGACGATGACGGTGATAGTAGCGATAATAGTAGTAATGGTGGTCGATGGTAATGATCGGTAATAGCAATAGCAATGGTGGTAGTAATAATCGTTAAATTGATACGAGGTTAATTTTAGAAAAAATATGAAATTTTATGAGGAATCGTGATTCTTTACTTCTATTATTTGATTTTACATAATAGAGATTCTTAAAGAATTGCGATTCAGAGACAAAAAACTAAGAGAATACTGTAGTAAGGAATTATAAGGGAATTGAATTCCAATTCCCCTTAAGTAAACGGAGCATTAGTGACTCTACAACATTTTGTGGGTTTTTATAGAAAACTTGCTAACTTGATATAATTTACAAACTTTTGCAAACAACTATTGAATTTACAATAAAACTACGAACTAAGAGCTATGACTATTGTTACAAAGTAATGATGTCACAACAAATGTTCAAGTTACAAATTTTTTAGAAAGAATTTTACGAAAATATAAGATGACTTGTTATATGATGATATATTTAAAAAGTTGCACAAAAGTTCTTAAAAAATAACAATAGTTTGTAAATTGTCGATGATACCTCATGTTATTGAAGTCCCTCATGAATTATGGGATGAAATCTATATTGATTTATAAAATTATGATAGTGAATATTTTATCAATATTAATTAAAAATTTTATGTTGAATAGTTGAAAATGACTCATTGATATTTGTTGATTTAGTTATTTACTACTTTTAAATTGGATTAAGCTATTCCCTACTAGTAACCCCTTAGTAGTAGGTGAACAATTTAAGGACTATTTTAATCTGGTTTAGAGAAGAGGTCCAGGAGAGTGAGGAATATCACTTACACGCGAATCTTGTTATACTTTCAAAATAATTTATAGATTGATGATGGTGGGAATTAACCCAATCATATACTAGAAAAGAGGGGAAAAACCGAGTCTAGTTGTGAACGACTACCTTCAAACACATGAACCACTGTATAAGACCTATGTATTAGGTAAAAATAATCTGCACTATGTAGGTGACCTCAAGAAATGTTTATAATGAGATTTGAACTTAAGACCTTGTGTAAGTTGTTATGAATGCATCTTCGACCTTAAATATTAGATCAACTCCTTCAATTAAGTGGTTATAAGCCTATTAAAATTGGTCAACATGATTATTCCCTATTTTTGACCTAAAACACTACATTATCTTACGTTTGTGGTTTTTTATAATACCATAAAGTATCACTTTCACATCCCACCACCATTGATATATGTCCAGTTTGCTACATATTCTTACTTATAGTGGAAACATATGAGATCGAAAAACCATCATTTTGTAATTACACTAACAAGAATTTCATTGGTATGATTTGATAACTCTCAAATCATAAATCTTGTCCTACATTATTCATTATACATTTCTTCTACTAATCCTAATTCAAAACCACTATAGTCTCCTTATGACTAAAATCAAATAATAGTTAAACCATTATAGTCTTCTCATGACTTAAATCAAATAGTAGTTGCATATAATCTATAAAATTATATTCCTACTCCTCATAATGGTCACAAACACTATTGTGCATCCTATTGTCATGATACCAATCATATACAAAGTAGCTCTAATTATAGCCTATAGACACAGTCCCAAACGTGGGCGAGCAGCGAAGTTTAATACATAAATCACTACAGGCAAGGATGGTAAAGAAGGATGGGGTCATTAAGGTTGGGAAAAAAAAGGGGAGAGAGAGCGCTAGCTTTTAAGGATTTTCACATAAGAGAAAGTCAGGTTTAGTATTTTATTTATAGGGTGGGTCAAGGGTTAAAATTTCTTAACTAACCCCGCTTTTATTTAAAAGCTCTAGGATTTCTCAATCATAAAATTTCATAATTTTTTCTTTCAATTCCATAACTCGATTGTAATCATTTATAAAATCTCATAAAACTTGCTAGCAATTGATTGCATGAGCAACAGTAATGTGGATCTTCTCAATTTTTTTCTCTCAATTATTTTTAATTTATAAATTAATGATTGAAATTATTTAGATTTTTAGAGTATTATATAATATCCTTACGATATCACCTTTATCATTATAGTTTTAGCTATTGATGATAAGAAAACATTTTAATAGATCAAATTAAAAAAAAAAAATCGAAAGAAAATATATTAAGGGAGTATATTTTTATCTATTGATATGCTTGCATTTCGGGAAAGCGATCAAAGTTTTTAAGAGTTGCTACGATATGTAGGAGTGGAGGACTGGAGCCCTACCTTGGGTATAATATTGGAAAGTAAAGTCAACCAACATGGCAAAGTCATTAATGACCTAAGAGGAGCGTGGGCATGCCGAACTCCCTATATCCAGCCAATTGAGACTGAGCACATCCGATCACATGGATTTAGTTGATATTTTGCAAATTTGGCAAAACCCACGTCTCCCTGGTTTTGCTGGGGCATTGTATGTGGGGTAATATTGGTATGCATAGAAGACATTACCCCGATCACTTATAATTGTTTCCGTGTCTTTCACATGGCCATTTTTGGGGGCAATCTCAACATGCAAACTCATATATATAATTGTCTTGTATGATGGGTAACCGGGCCATATAAAGAAAAGCCAAGCGTAATTACAACATGACCTATTGGATGTTTTCATTATACTATACTGTTACCCCATAATTACAAAAATATATACTTAACCAATAATGAAAGCCCGTCTAAACTTTAATGTCACGTTTTGTGTGCAAAAGTGATTTAAATTGGAATGAAATACAGTGTAATGTAATGAGGACCAAAAATGTTTATGGAATAAAATTGAGATTAAATGCATATATAATTGTATTTATCAATAACATCCTTAACTATTGCATATTATAGTAAGGTTTAAGGTTAAATAAATAATTTTCAATTAATTCAATTTAATAAGGGTACCGCAATTGCGGATTTTTAGGAATTGCAATTTCACCTTCTAAAAATAGTTTTAAGAAAAGGAAATGAAATATGAAATCGCAACGTCATTCCGGATCCATTACCATGTATCAAAGGTGATATAAAGAAGTAATTTTACCTTCAAAACTCTTTTAAGGGGAAAAAGAAAAAAAGGATTTACAATTCCTAAATATAAATAGATAAAAATTTTAACCCATTGATTTAAAAATTTTGTGAATGAAACCTAGAGGAAGAATCATTTTTTTTTTTCTTTCAACCAAGAGGATGTAATTGCATCTTTCATGAATTTTTGGAATTTAGTAAAGTATGGACAAGCAATACTTAATTTTCATGAATGTGGCGGAAAAAATGACTCTAATTTAGGGCTAATAAATAGTGCAAAGGGTAAAGCAAATATAAAGCACATCCATGTTTAGATAAGAGAGACATATGAGTATTTCTAAACAATTGCTAGTGGTGTTATCGTATCAATTTCGTTGCCAGAGATTCTTAATCTTGAGCTTGAGTTGTGAGCCTATATTCTATAGAAGAAGACATGAATTGTAAGTACTAGAGGGTTATCAAGTATGACTATTCTAATATTTAAATCAATATGTTATAGGTTTTGTAGAAAAAGAAAGTAAGAAGGCTAGTGTACATGTGTAAAGCGTCCCATCTATAGTGTTTGACCCCTTATTTATAGTTTTGAAGGAGGAGATTTGGATGTATCTGTATCTTAATCAGTATTTCCACGGTGTTCTCCTACTATTTGACATCCGAGCTTCCTAGATAGACCTATACTATCCAAGGTCTACGTGACATCCATGCCACAGATCATGACCATAAGAAAGGGACAGAGGTCTCGACCTATGATAGGTTGGGTATGTAGTGAAATTCGACCACACAAGGGAAGGTCCTTTAAGGCTAGGAATTGGACTTCCGTAGGTCGATCATGGGCTAAAGTAGGCCAGCCCACAATCCCTATTGGTTGGAATGGGCCTTGAGAGCCCACTATCTAAGATTTCCCATCAACAAGTGATAGTTTAGATAGATCTTATTAATTATATAAGTATGAGATTAGTTGAATTTACAATAATCACGTTCATGTTGGACTTGAAGGAAAAATAAATAATAAAAAAGGAAAAGAGTCCAACATTCATGAGAGAACTTCGTTAATATCTAAACTTATGAAAGGTAGAGGTGCAATTGTTGTTCGAGTTTGTTAATTAATTTATGACCTAACAAAACCAAACATTGGAAGACTTTAGTTGGTCTAGACCGTAAATTGTATACCATATCTAAACCAAAATTGTAACAGAACAGGAATGAAAGGAAAAAAAAAATGGTCAGTTTTCGTCAAATTTCACATAAAAAGTCAGAAAAAACGACGAATTATTTGAGTCTATCATAGATGTTGATCACGGGGATGTAAAATATCTAGAGGATTATGTGCATTGCAAAAAGAGGAAGAGAAGACATCTGAGACCCTATTGGTGACCAGAACAAACACAACATTTATTTCACTACAGGGGAATCTTTCCAAGTAGGGGAGACAGATAGGGACAATAGCAAGCTGTGGATTCCAAGTTGGTTTTCACGGGGTGATGTTTGATGTGGACGAGGAAAACCAGATTGACCGGATGGCTCGGATTGATGAGTCGGTTAATTGACCCTGTCACCTGATCAACCAGATAGCCGACTATGAAACAAAATATGTCCAGACTCGTTCGTTTCTTTATTTTAGTTGCCTGTTTAATTAGTTTCCTATAGTGGAGAGTCCTTTATTTCCTTATTTCCTAATTTAGTGTTATATATCTTCCCTTATTAATATCATTCTTTCAAGAATATGCTGACATGAGGTGAGGCCTTTAGGGAAAATCCTATTCTGGTTTATGATAAGATTATTAAGATAGCTTAATACTGCCACTTAAATGCTCCAAGTTACCTTTGGGGAGAAAGGGGAAAAAAAATATCTGTAACTTTCCATATAAAGCAAAAGAGAAAAGGAAAAGCAATTCCGGCTCACGAGGAACTCAATTTCCATAAGAACTCGACTTATCAGAGCCTTGAATTATGGAGTCGGTGCCAATACTGTCATCTTCTCGACAGCCTAGCCTATACATTTACTTGCGCTTCCTATTCCCGCGGCGGTGCTGCTCCAGCCTGTGTAATGTTCTACTTGGTTGTACCGTTGATCTGGTTTGGAACCGGTCAGGTGGGGCTGGACTCTGGATAGTCTCTAACTTAATAGGTCTTAACTCACATGTTGACCCGCCGAGTTCACGAATCAAAGACGGGTAATCTATTCAGATTTATAGACGTAGACACAATGGATCATATAGGTCATAAATATTCCAAAAAAAAAAAAAGAAAAGAAAGAAAATGCATGAAGAAAAAAGAATAAAATAAAAATATACTTGAAAAATTAAAAAATATTGAAATTCTAAACTAATTCCAAGTAAATTGGAAAAATTATTCTTATTTACCACATCTAATGTATTACTATTAATAATATAAGGTGTCGTCTTAGGTTTCTACTAGTAGAGTGAATAGGATTAAGTTTTGCACTTGAGTAATAAGCTTGCAAAAAAACACATGGTAAGGGTCACTGGAGTGTTATGCGACTAGCTACTTTGATGCTTTAATTAGTTTTTTTGTGTGTGAGGAGAGTATAAGGATATAAGGAAGCTCGGATATAGTTTGAGTGCAAAAAGAGTATAAGTTACCGTTTGGATGCTGGTTGGTATTTATTGAGAAGGGCAGCTAAAAGTTAAGGGACTAATAATTGCACTTTAGCATGTTTGCATGACAAGGGTAATGAGAGTGTATAGTTTGAGTGATTAAAATTTGTAAGGCAATGGTTGTTGATGTGATCTCCACGCCTTATTCTTTGTATATTAGCCATTATGGGCTATCATAGTTGGGCAGGTTGATTGGTATTTGGGTGGATGTTATGATTTTAAGACAGTCTAGTAGAATTGTCTAAAATTTCTATATTACGTGTATACCCATGATATGAAATCATCTTGCAAATTAGAGATTACAAAATTCTAAACAATTAATCACTAAAGTTTCGATTCTTAATTTTATTAACTTACTACAATATATATGTAACTATGGATATTTGATAAGCCACAGTTTATCAGAACTGCAGAGAATTAGCAACCTTTACTAAACAATACGATTTGGTAGTAAAGTTTTAAAACTTAAACGTATGAAAGTTATAAAATGCAAATATAGTGTTAATAATTATATGTAATAATTTAAACCGATTGCACAATCTATCCTCAGATTCTAACTTTTAAATACCTTGACATTAGCACTCAACATTCAACTCTTAACCCATGCGCGATTATCTAGCAACTTATAAGAAAAAACTATTGAAGAGTAATTTACAAGAGTTTAGTGAGTTATCACTCATACTATACTAGTAAGCAAGTTATTAAACAATCTATTACTAAGTATATGAATGCACGAACAATCAGTATATCGAACAATATATGTGCAGTTGCTTGGTGCTACATACAACATCAAACTTAACGCCCTTCAAAATAAAGGTTGAAGATACATTGACACCAATCACAATCGAGCTCTAACATTTAAGGTTTTAACCATATATAAATATATATAAAAATTCTCTATTTCACGAAATAGGTTTCTATTCTCAATAGTCAGTAATATATAAATTTCGAAGTCTAGCGATAAGGTGATCCCTACAGTCCACACTCACACTCTACAGTGGTGGTCTTTAGATACGATGTGACCCTCAGTCACTTACGGTTAGCGTCTTCAGCGTTAGTAAAACCTATGAGTCAAGAGTAAGGTCTTATTATACCAATGCTCCTTCATTATATAAATCAAATCATATAAGAATCTATACCTCTAAGGATCTTCATTACCAACCACGTGAGGTGACGGTTAGAACATTATATGTAATGTTCGTGCTTATATATGATCTATTTAATTTTAGTTGAGTTAAATATGATTAAATCAATTTATGAGGTGATCAAACATTATCAACAAATCATTCAAATTATGCAATAATTAATCATGTAAACAAATCAATAATTATCACATTTAATAGTATTTTACACAGTAATCAATCAATATCAGATACATGTATAACCCGAACCCTGATACATCAAGTTATTAATATTTAATTTATATGTACTAACTATAAGCACAAAACAAGTATGGAGTTATTGGGACTACTCACTTGGTCATTGAGTATATCAACAATCGTAATAGTCCATTAGGTAAGTTAGTATTCGTATCTGAATCATCTGACATTTAGGGAATAGGAAAGGTAATGAGTATCTAAGTGGAATAATTAAGCTATTAGTATAATATTAACTACTTACATTAGTTATCCATTTTTATGAAATATTCGATTCGAACTTTTTCATTAATCACATACAACTCTTTCAATTTAACTCTGATTTTTATGAACTTGTAATCTATTTTGATCGTATTCGAACATACTTTCTCGTAGCGGAGTCCATTTTGGATATTATAACCTATAGTTTTGACTGTAATATAAAAATGTCACAAAGTTTATTATTTTGACTTAAAAAGTTATAAAATATTAAATTATGTTTTTCTTAGTATAATTATGATGATTTAATAATTATTTACATCGTATGCTTGATAATTTTCTTATTTTGGGTATTTTTTACTATAATTATTTTTTTATCTATTTTTGAGATTTAATATTTATTAATTAAAAATTTTATAATTAATTAATTTTTTTATTATTAATTACGTAAATTACTTAATTTTATATATGAGTGATGACATGGCAGCATGTAAGAGTACCACGTATCACACTTGCACATTTTTTATAATTTTCTATTATTTTCTTGTATTTTACGGTATAAGTATATATAAATACTTATTATTATATTTTATTAAATTTTCTAATTTACTTAAGTATTATCCTTTTTTCTAACTTACAATAGTCTTAATTATTTATATGTATATTTATTAAATTACTTTATTTATTAAATTAATATTATAGTATATTGTATATATAATATTTAAATATAATCTTATTTCTAAGTATATGTATATGTTGTTATTCATATACGTACATTTATACGTACACTATAATAAATTATTTTAACTTTACTTATACATTATATACAAGTATAATATATACTTATTTATACTTTATATACTTATGTACCTATACGATTATATTATATGTATGTATATATATATACGAAAATACAAAATATACTTAACAATACAATACATAAACATCACGTCCAGTCCCTTGTATAAATATATTATACAAAAATTTTATAAATTGAAAACAATAAGTATATATATAAATAAATAGTCTTGTTATATACGTATACATATATATAATAAAAATTAAAATACTATATATATATTTCTAGACATATTCACGCCTACCTATATATATATATACACATACAGAAACTATGAAGTATATACATAAAGGAAATACAAAATATATACATATGTACATATGTATGACATAGTATATGTATATACATATTATATACTAAAATAAATACTATTATACATACACATATATACTTGTTTATACATACATATGATATTCAAGAAAAAAACTATGTACATACACACACACACACACACACACACATATATATATATATATATATATATTCACATGTACATGCATACTGATAGGAAAATACATAAATATTATATACACATACATGTATATACTTTATACTATATATATATTGGTGCATACATATAGATAATAAAACAAAAACAAAAAGTATAATGAATACCCAATATACATGTACATACTATATGATATATATATGTATAAATAAAATACATAAACTTACCTAATTACTTTAATAAAACACTTGATTTAATTTCCCCTGAATTCTTCTTCTTTTTCTTCTTCTTCTTAAGTATTTGTTTGTTTTTCCCCTGTTCTTCTTTTAGGTTTTGGTGAATGTATGTTAATTGTTTTGGTTTCCCTTTTTCTTGTTTTTTTTTTCCCTAGTTTTGGCTGCTTCCAGGATCCAACATGATCAAGAAGGTAGGAGAAACAAGAAACAAAATGAACCAAGCAATTTATAAAGTAATAGCCAATCCTTGCATTAATGAAGATATGACAACATAATTATTATTTTTGGGTTGTTTCTTTCTAATTAGAACACCTAGTGGTTGAAAAACAAAATAAAGAAAACGTAGGCTGGTAGATTACACGTGTAGCAAGGAAAAAAATTTAGGAAGAAGAAAAAGAAAAGAAAAAGAAAGAAAAAGGAAGAAGAAAATAAAAATAATTATATGTAATTTTTCCAAACATAAAAATAATATTTATAAATTAATTTTGGGATTTTATGAAAATTTATGAATTTAATTGGTACTCGTTACGTTGATAATTTTTACAAATCATTTCAACGTTTTCGATAAGTTTTATATGCAATTACACGATTTAGTCAATAATTGTGATCGACTATAATAATATTACTATTAAGCGATATTTATTCCTTTTATAAGCTTAAAGTTTTAATTTTAGGGTTTTAGTCAAGTTTGGGTTCGATTTCGAGTATTTGCATGTACATTAGTTTTAGAGTTGTTCATATACGATTTAGGTTTCAATCGATTTTCTAAAGTTTTTATTACTTATAATATATTCAAATTTATAACTTGATAAATTTTTTATCTTACATAGCCTTATTGACTCCTAAAGTTATTTACAGTATTCAAATTTAATTTTATACTCAAATGGCTAAATTTGCGGGGTTTACAGTAGATGTTAACTATGAAGGTAGTAGGGTTAAGTATGGTAAATCAAGCTAGACTACAAGCTCATGCAGGTCAGCATGGGCTTGAAGGATCTAAGTTTGAAATATCCTATGAACACTTGCCTCCTCCACACTTACTAAGTAGTCCCATTGCCATTGAGGCAGCAAGAAGAGAGAATGGACGAGATTTTTAGGTGCATGGCTGTGTTGAAGCTGAAGTGCTCATGCCAGGTTAGAAGTCTAGAGTATCAAGGAGACATGCTAACATCTTTAGGAAAGGAGTTAACATGGTATGGTAGGTGTTTGACCTATGGGGACAACTTGTAAAGTAATTTTAGTTGATTGCACTTTGAGTTTATGGAAGTATTTTCTTATGTCGTGAAATAGAAGAATAGGAAGAACAATGTACTGGTCGGTACCCTATCGAGAAGACATTTCCTCTTGATTGAACTATAGACCAGGTTACTTAATTTCTCCACAAAAAAGAATTTGTATGCTGAGAACTTAGACTTTGGTCCCATCTATGCCAGATGTAAGGAAGGTCGAACTTTAGATAACTATTATAGGGAAGACGGATGCTTATTCAGAAAGAAGAGACTATGTATCTCGACCTGTTTTATGTGAGATTGCTAGTGTGCGAGGCATAGAGGAGGATTGATAGGGTACTTTGGTCAACTCCAAACCCATGAGATATTCTCTGTAAGATTCTTTTGGCCAAGAATGATGAGCGTCCAATTCGTACTGGAAAGGTATGAGACCTGTTGAAAAGTGAAGAGCCGAGTTGAGCCAAGCAAGGATACTATCTACCCTTGCCCATCACAACCAAACCATGGTTTGAGCTGAGTATGGACACCATGTTAGGATGTCTCGAAGGAAGGACTCTATCATGGTGGCCATTGATCGATTTAATAAGATGGCACATTTTGTACCTTATTTTAAAACTAATAACACTTCAGCTATCTCTTTTCTTTTCTTGTAGGAAGTAACCAAGCTTTACGGGGTCCCTAGAACCATTTTTTAGACTAAGACCCGAAGCTCATGAGCCACTTTTGGAAGACATTATAGGGGCAAATGACAACCAAGTTATTATACAACATGTCCTCAGTAAGGAATGATTTCCGAACTTAAGGAAGAGTAAGTTATGTCTTAAAGCTGATAGACCCTACAAAATGCATGAAAAGATTAATCTTAATGCATATAGGGTTGAACTACCTAAGGGATACGGAATCTTGGACTCCTTTAACATTGTTGATCTCTAATTGTACACTCCTCAGGACAAGCACCCTAGAGCCAAGCTAGATTTGATCCCAAATCTCAAACAGTTTAGAGGGGATGATAGGAATCATGAACTAATCACACGTTCTCGAGCTTATTGGCTTACTCATGTGGCTCATCAAGTTATACGAGGTGAATTGAGTGTCAATGAGCAATGCGTTCTCCAGTACGACTTATCGAGTTACTTCGCTCTTCACATCATCAGAGAAGTTACTGAGATGACTAGCCGACATGCTGAATCTACCCCTTTATTATACGCTAATCTAAGCATCGAATCAAGGTACTACCAACTTGACCCATGCCAAAGCCAATCTGACACTTACCAAGAGCCAACCACTAGAGGCTGACCCGAAAATAAGTTACCCTAAAACCAAACCCTGTCCAGTCCCAACTGTCCAAGTTGCCAAATTGCTGACGCCGATCTAACTTGATTAGGATATACCTCTTGCTTAGCTAGCAGTACCATTGGGACATAGAATAAGCAAACCATACGCATGTTGTCTTGTTCTGACAGTTGTATTGTCCTTTTTCTAACATCGGATATTCTTTTTGCCCAATTACATTAATACCCCTACAAAATTATTCCCTTTTCCCTTAATTAGTAAGAATCCTATTTTTGTAATTTACTTTAACTTAGGAGTTGCTCTAATTGGGTCTTATAAATACTTGTATATTGTAATGGCTGCAACAACATACTGAGAATACCATTGATATTTTCCTAAGCTAAGTTTCTTTACTTATTCTCAAATACTTTTATCTAACCCATTGAGCATGAATTAGTAGCGAGTAACCTTCGGCCATACTTGTGCATCATATCAAGTGTGACTTAAGCTCGTGTCAGGTGTCGGTATGCCATATCTTGCGCACATACATCATATCCTATGTTGATGCACGAGGACCCTTACTCAACCCTTGACTTCTTATTACTCTTAGGACCATCTCATGGTTTAGAATTACCCCATTGATTCGTACAATACTGAACGTTGTGTGTTCATCCACATCGAACCCATATCATCTCGTACATCGGATTAGTATGAGATCCAATGTTAATGGAAAAGTATAACGTCACTTCTGTAATTTCTGTTGCTAGCTACATGTAAAGAGTATGTACATTTTAGTATTTGTGTTAGTGTACTAAAATTTGTTCACGTTAGCTTGCTACCCGTTGTGTTTGTGAAATTCTTCAACCAATATGTTACAAAGCTTTCCGTAGCCAACATTTTTGCTAAAACTTTTGACTATTATCTTGAATGGAGAGTAAAATCACAGAAAGAGAAAAAGAAATGAAGACAAAATAAGGAAAATATAAAGAAATAAAGTGTGAAATGATAAGAGAATGGAAACACATATGTATTGTCCCCAAATTATGCAACTTTTTGACCAAAAATTATTATTTTCTCCTATTATATGAACACGCCCTGTATCCCTACGACATGTAACTTTCTGACCAAAAGTTTCTTTTTTTTCTTTGATAATAAGCCTCTTAGTTGGACATGGTTGTGTCTATTGGTTGTATCCCACTTTAAAACTTCATAATTCATTCTTTTGAACTCCGAATTAAGTGAAACTTAATTTTTTTTTTTCGTTTTCAATCCAAGAATGTGTTCAAACCTTAAAATCAAAATTTTACTCAATTAAGTATCGATTTTATTAAAAATAATAAAAAAATAAGGGAAATGCTATAAAATTGCTATGTAAAGTGTATTTAAAATAAGAATTATTAAAGACACGACCTAAGGACATGGTGTAACTTTCTGACCAAATTTTTTTTTCTTTGATAATAAGCCTCTGGTTGGACACAGTTGTCTCCCGCTTCAAAACTTTATAACGTATTTATTTGAACTTCGAATTGACTGAAACATGTTACTTTTCTTTGTTTTCAATTTGAGAACATGTTCAAATCTTAAAATAAAAATTTTATTTAATTAAGTATCGATTTCTTTAAAAATAACAAAAAATATGAGGGAAGTGCTATAAAATCATCATATAAAGTGTATTTAAAATAAGAGTTATCAAACTTCCCCACACTTGAGCATTTAGCTATCCCCAAGCAAATAAATCAAAACAAAAATTTTGGAATAAGAAACGCTAAATAAATTTTATCACTACTTAGGAAATCGGTGAACGAATACACTTGACTTGAAGAAAACTAGGAAATCATTTTCAATTACCTTGTAATAATAAAGTTAATCAAAATTTCCCTTAACAATTTCATAATTTCACCTAACCATATTTAAATGCTCCAACAATGCTTAATACTCAAGTTCATTAGTTAATCTATATAGGTTAAGGTTTACCCAAGTTATTTAACTAAGGATTCCTAAACTCGAAATTAAATTTAACATCTCGCTAGGTAAGAAAAAGTCATAAAAATTTTGTCCACCTGACTAAAGTGTATACAATTTTCTCTTCAATCTTGTCAAGCGACATAATCCATAACAAATACACTTTACATTCGTTCATCCTTTGATTAACCCCTTAGTTCATGCTTTTGTTGGAAGGTTTTTAAATTTACTTTATTTAAGCATAATTAGTTTTAAATGATGGTTATGTTGGTAGTGGGAAAGGATTCTGCTCTTCTGACATATCAAGATCGATCCATACTAACATAGCCTTCGTATTGGTGGCAAAAAGGATCTCGCTCTTTTAAGGGACTAAGGTTGATCCATACTAACTTTTTTTTTTTAATGCTTGCATTGATATTGGTGTTGGGATTTAACTTCACTCTTCTAACAGACCAAGGCGAGTCTTTACCAAATTATTATATTGGCATTGGTAATGGGATTTAACCTCGCTTTTTTGATAGATCAAGGTAAATCCTTACCAATTTTTTCTTTAATTTAATTATTCATGCACTTATTATTACTTTTTACCTCCAATTATTGCAATTTTTTAAGGATTTCTCAAAAGGCAAATTTGATTTGTTTGTTTACTAACGATTATAGGGCTCTAAAATTTCCAAGAGAAAAATATATATTAAAGTGAGTTTAAAAATAATTATGATTAACTCTCAACTAGTGATGTTGTTCTAAACTCAAGTCCTAAAGTCCCAAGCTAAATAACTCGTAACTTTGCCCTCCAAAGATTTCATTAATCAATTCTGGTAAAGTATAATAAGATCAATAATGATTGGAATGAAATGGTCACTTTAGCCTAATTAAACACTTCAAATTCCATTATTTGTTAGTCACTTATTGCAAGTTAACTTAAAAATTAATTGGGTCAAATGTGAATAATGAATCTCTTAAGTAGTAACAAATTCATATATATCCCTTCCTCACACTTAATAACGTACACTATCCTCAATGTACATTTAACAATCAAAGCATAAAAATCAAAACTAAAGAGGGAAAAGAAAGAAAAATAAAGGATAAAAGGAAAGTTGAAACTTTTCCAGTTTGAGCACTTTAACACCAAATTCATTGAAATTGCCATGCTACGAGATTCCATCAATTGAATACCTAAAGACCTTGCAAAACAAAGAAAATAAAATGCATTAAAGAAAAATAAAGTGAAAAATAAAATTGGAACTACTCTTAAAAATCAAAACTTGAATTGCCACCACCAAGGTCTCATAAGAAAGCAACCAATTTCCATAAAGCTAAAGAAGATGTAGGAGAATTTTTCTCAACAAATATATACTCAAGTGTGGCTTTGTTCCCCTAAAATCACTCGTGGTGGGTTTAGCAATAGGAGAAGATTTAATAATAGCTATCTCCTTAAACTCGATAACATACCTTGGAAACTCCAGACATTCCATCTTAAACACTACTTCTCCTGTAAAAAATTTATAATACGAAAATAAAGAGGGCTCTATATCAATTGCATTAACTTATTTATCCGCCTCTTTAATGTCATTAACTAGGGTTGAAATATTCTCACACTTTTCACTCATGTTATGAAGCACTTCTAGATTGTGGGAATCAAAGGTCCCATCAGTGGTCTCCCCTAGCTCCTCTTTACTATCAACACTTTGCTTCACATTCATAGCTAATAGGATTCTTTTGATTTTCCAATACCTTTTCTCTTTCAACCACCAAATCGCTCTCTCCATTACTTAAAAACTTTTCCATGTATCTTGAATGACTACTCTTTGAAATGTAGTTAAAAGACTCATTTTTTAAAGACCTAAAGTAGTATAGGTTAGTTGAGGGTTGATGAATTCCTAATTAAACATTTTATTTAGTGATTTTTCATGGATATTTTAGTTTATTTTTAGATAATAATACTTAATTAAGTAAAATTTTGTTTTCACTCAAATCGGATCTAAAATGAGCAAGTTATGAAGATTTGAAGATCGACATAACCGAATAACATGACTATATCGTTTCTAGGAAAATTTAGAGCTTATTTTCAACTGTTATAACCTAGGACATGACCAAAAGACACATCTATGTCCTTGATTGTGTCGTTTCCAATTTTACAAAAAAAAAAAAAGAAAGAGAAATAACATATAGCACGGTTAAGTATACGACTAAAAGATACGGTTATGTCCCTAGTAATGTCTTTTCTAACCAATCTATTTTATTTTATCTATTCATATATAAAGCCTTGTTAGAGTTTATGTAAGAAGAACTTGTTGGATATGAATTGGAGAGAGCTTTTCAAGATAAGAACACCTAAGGAGTGAGAAGATCATCAAGAATTTAAGATCCAATTTTTCTTTACACTTCATGATTTTCTTATCTATAATTTTCTACTCTTTGTTTTTAGATTCTTATTTTTTGATATATAATGAGTAGATCTTTGATATCTAGGTCCTAAGAAACCTAAATATATTCATGTGATATTGTTATTATTTGATTAATTTAATTCATTAGTCTTTTCTTGGTTCAACTATGCTTGCTTCATGATTTAGGTTATTATTTCCGTGGGTAGTAATCTAGAGTTTAATACCTTATAAAAGAATCAAGAGATTTCTTATAAAATTAGATCTAGACATAGTTGATGAGGGTTATTGCAAGGTTAGATATAATTTACAAAATTCTTCTAGAATTTTAAATTAAAGCAAAAAAGAATTCATTATTTAATAATATAATTTTAGATCATGCTATTGAAAAGATATTCTAATAGGTGATTTTAGGGTTAAGGTTAATTAGTTTGAGAAAGTGATTAATTTTAGTAAAAAAATTCTCCTGGTCAAGAAAGATTAAGGAATAAATTATCTTTAATGGAATTCACATGTTAGGTTTAGGGGAAACAATGATCTAGATATGGTTTTTGAATCTTAAATCAATTTATTCTTTTATTGCTTTCTAGCTAAGTTCTTGAATAATTCTTGATTAGTTGATAATTTAGTGATTGCTGCAATTAGATTAGATCTTTTAAGTTCCTAAACTCAAATTCGTAGGTTAGATAATAAAAATCTAGTAAGTATTAGTAATTGTACTAGTCCATGTGAGATTAACATTCAGACTCATAATCTGCTTTACTGTAATTTGATAGGTACGCTTGCCCGTATCAAGGGTGATAAAGGAGCAAAGCTACTAAGATCAAAGATGCCATACTTCTTCCAATGTTCTTTAGCTAACTCTACCATAGTTTTTCTTTGTGGCTGCTCATCTACCTGTGTAATAAGTTGATATGGCAAAGCAATTTCGGTATGGATCGAGTTACCAAAAGTACAAGGATCCTTGGTTTCATATTTTTCTAAGTAATTTGTAAGAATTTTCTCTAGAAATTTTCTCTTAGTTGCTCTTCTTGGAAATTGGAATATTGTATATACTAGATATTAGGATTAAAACATTAACAAGAATAATAATGATACATGCAATACCAACAAATATCCCTATAATCTATGGATACAAGTTCTACATAATTGCTACAAGAAACATTCCAATAGCTATCTCCTTAATTCCACCAACCGTACTCCATATTAATCTTAGCAGCTAAATCAATTGAAAACAAAATTCTAAACCCTAAACTTATACACAATAAAATAAAATATGCAAAAAAAGAAGAAGAAGAAGAAGATAAACTAGGACACAAAATCAGGAAAAAAGAAGAAGTAAAACTAAGGACTAATTATGCTAAAACAAACCAGAATAAAAAGAAAGGATTTTCGTTTTTTAATTTTAGGATTAAGCTTTACCAAATCTTCTAAATTGCTTCAGGTCATGTACTACAAAGAAAAGAGATAAATCAATCATAGCTCAAAACAATTAATGGAAAGAAAATAATGAAAACAAAGAAAAAGATTATCAAAATAATAAAACAACTAGTGTTCTTAATATTGAAGTCCCTGCTAATGGTACCAAAATCTTGATACGAGGTAGGTATACCTATCAAATTCTAATATAATGGATATGAGTTTGAGTTGATCTCGTAGAGACCTCGAGTACTAATACTAGCCTTAGTTCTATTATCTGACCGAAAAATTATGATGGGTATAGTGGATTAAAAATACTAAAATTAACAAACTAATCTAATTATGAAACTCGATTAAGTAATTTAGGATGCAATAAAATTAAGAATGATTTCAAGAAGGTAAATAACATATTTAGGAATTGTTTTCCCTAGTATTGAATATGTGATCGCTTAAAATCTATCGAATTCCATCTCTATTATTATTGATTGGAGGGATTTGCAATTGAAGTCGACATCTTTTCAAGCATATTAACCCTAATCCTAAATTATTTACTGAAATCTCTTCACTTAGTAATGTAATTTAGAATTGCATTAATGTATAACGAATTTTGACACAAAAATATAACTTTTTGGAAGAATTATGCATCTTATTTCTAAGTACACATGTAACTTTCTTCGATTATGTCAAGATATTATTATCCATGTGATTTCTCAATTATTATACATAATATCATAAATTGATACCCTAAAAATATCAATTAATAATAAAGACACATAATTGAATCAAGAAAGATAGAAACTTTATTGAAAATTATCTATAAATCCAATAGTCACATGAAACCTTAGGTTTCACAATCCTAAACACAAGAATCTTAAGTTATTATGATGAAATTAGAAGAAAGTTGTAGTAAAATCAAGAAGCAAAACATAAAAAACCCATTTTATTGATGAGAAATCTCTTCAATCTTGAAGTTAGGTGATGCTTCAACCTTTTCCTCCCTTTTCTCTTTAAGTCTCTTCTATGTTGAATGTGAAAGTGATATCTAAAACCCTCATAAGTCTTTTTATAATGTATCAGGAAATTTATTTATTTCTTTCTTTTTTTTTATCACCAAACACGGCTTGGGACTTAGTTGTGTCCCTAAGTTATGTAAGTTATTGACTTTACGTGCTAAAATCATCATGGGTGAGACACGGCTTGGGGATACAGGTTGTGTAACTTTTTGACAAAAAATTGTCACTTTATTGTACAAACATAGCCTAGGGATACGGTTTTATCCATAGGTTGTGTAACTTTCTAACGAAAAGTTTTTTTTTTTTTTTTGATAATAAGCCTCTTGGTCATGTCTACTAGTTATGTCCCGCTTTAAAACTTCTTAACTCATTCGTTAGAACTCTGAATTAACTAACACTTGATTACTTTTCTTCGTTTTCAATTCGAGAACATATTCAAATCTTCAAATCAAAATTTTACTCAATTAGGTATCGATTTCTTTAAAAACAACAAAAAATATAAGGGAAAATGTTATAAAATCACCATATAAAGTGTATCAAAAATAAGATTTATCACTTATTAATGCAAATGAGAGAAGAGATATTATACAAGAACATTTCTCCATAAATAGTCCACTTTGCTCCATAGTGCACACATCATAACTCACACTATCACACATCTCCTTGTCTAAAAAACATAGAAAAAAATTATATTGTTATGCAAGCGCAATTGCTTGTAGTCACTTCCAAAAAAAATAGACTAATTTTTTCAACCTAATGGCTTCAGTTCATCCCATTTGTCTCCCTTATCCCCCAATAGCATGAAAATGAAACATGAAGAGATCAACATTTACAATTACATGGGGGAAGAGGATATGTGATAACTCTGATTTTAAACATATTTTATATGGTGATTTTATAGTATTTTCCTCCCATTTTTTGTTTTCTTTAAAGAAATTGATACTTAATTGAGTAAAATTTTGATTTCTAGGTTTGAACGCATTCTAAGATTGAAAACGAAGAAAAGGAATCAAATTTCACTCAATTCGGAGTTTAAATGAAGAAGTTATGAAGTTTGAAGTTACATAGTCTATGCAGAAAAAATTGGCCAGGGGTAGAAAGTTACGCGACCTGGGGATACGATCATGTCCCAGGTTGTGTCTGGTAAAGAAAACGAAAACCGTTTGATACACTATAAAAGGACAGATTAGGTTTTCACAAGACATAAGAGACATTAAAGAAGACAAGAAACTTGAGGAGAAGGAAAAGGAGAAGGCGAGAACAACACCGACTTTAAGATTAGAGAGATTATTCATCAATTAAAAGGGTTTTCCATGTTTTATTTTATGTTTTTTATGGAACTCATTTTTAAATTCAGTATGATAGCTTAGAATTTGTGTATTTAGGATTATGGAACCTAGGGTTTCATGTGATTCTTGGATTGATTTAGAATTTTCAATAAAGTTTCTATCTTTGCTTGATTCAATTATGTCGTTTAATTGTTAATTGATATTTCTAGAATTTCAATATATGATATTATACATGTTGATTGAGAAATTACATGTATAATTAGATCTTTACATAATTGGAGAGAATTACATGTATACTTAAAGATAAGATACATATTTCTTCCGAAAAGTTAATTATTTGTATGAGAACTCATTATACATTAATACAATTCCAAATTATATTACTAAGTGAAGAGATTCTGGTGAATAATTTAAGATTAGGGTTAATATGCTTGAGAAAGGTATTAACTTTAGTTGTGAATCCCTCCGGTCAAGAATAATAGAAACCGAATTGAATATGTTTTAAGCGATCACATGATTAACTCTATGGGAGATAATTCCTAAATACGTTATTATTTTCTTGAAGTTATTCTTAATTTTATCGTTTTTTCAATTGCTTAATCAAGTCTTATAAATAAGTTAGTTTGTTAATTTTAGTATTTTTAATTAATTCAAACTTTCATAATTTTCCGATTAGATAATAAAACTAAGGTTAATATTAGTACTCGAAGTCTCTAAGGGTTCGATTTGGACTCACATCCGCTATATTAAAACTAATAGGTACACTTGCCTGATATCAATATGTCTATTGAAAAAAAAAAAGTGAAGAGAGAACAGGCAAAATCGAGGTAAACCAAATACCAATTGTCCAACAAAGTGTTCTACAGTTGGGAGGAGGGAACCATCATGGGGAGATGAGTAATTTAGAAGGCAATATAGACATATATGAACTTATGTTGAACATCCCAAACCTGCATATGAGATATGCTTACAATCGAACTAGATGGACAAAAAGGAATTTAAAGACACATGAAGCAGTATCACACGAATATAAAGTAATGAACACATGGCTCTACCACCTAGAATTGTTGGACATGTAGAAGAAAAAATGAGGTGTCCAAAGAACAGTTTATTCTGAGCTTACAATTATCTCGTCCTCTTTCGAAGATTACCATTATTGTTTACCATGTTTCTTTTTAAATTGTAATGTTATTGACTATGCGTATCCATGTCACTTATGTTATTGGTTGCTTATTAGTGTAACGTGGTTCGTATAATCTCCTAAAAAATCTTCTTAATGTGGGCCTATTTTTTCCTTAAATGTATTTCAAGTAACAAACTTATTTATATTTATTTTCCCTATTTCTTCTAGGTAATAAGTTATTGAATATGGGTTTGCGAATCATGAAAGAGGAAATTATACAATGGAAGAAAATATTGAATAACTTGATAAGTGTAGGTAATTTGTGCATATTTGGAGTAAAGAGTTAAAAGAAAAAATGGGTTCATATAAATTAATGGGTTTGTAGAAGAGTTAAAAAAAAATTATGGTTTTTTGATTCAAGGGCTGTTAAACCGACATAGAACTAACCAAGTAAGGGGTAGTTTCGATTGAGGGAGCCCTAGGCCCTTGAACAGTTAGTTCATGCTTGGTTAGATTCGACCCTACGTCTATTCCCATGGATCAACTCTCTAAGCAGATTAGTGCTTTGGATTTCTCTAAACTTCAAACGTTGGCTGATTTGAAGTGATGGGCTAATGTTTTCTTCTTTCCTTTTTATTTTTCATTTTCCTTGTTTCGTCTCTACAATAGTAGAGGATCTTTTGTGCTAATTAGGCTGGTTTAGCCTTTATGCTTGTAAATGTGATGGACTTCTATAATGAAAGATTTTGTTTTGTAGTTACTTCATACTTTATTTCTTCTTTCAAGTTTCTGACTTTTTGATACATTGTTGAAAAGTTAGCATTACTTATTCTTCTTTTAAGACCGTTTAACTATTCGTAGCTAAGGTCTTTTTACTTAGGAAAGAGCTGGGGTTGCTCTTCCAAAAGATTGTTCAACTATTAGTAGCTAAAGTCGCTTTAGGGGCCGAGTTAGTGGAGTTCCAATAGGCACCATGGGAGTTCCTCGGTTGGCTTCTCCAATGGCCTTGTTTCTAATACAAAGATGCCATCACTTTTGGTAGGCTTCATATAGAGCCCCCTTGAGAGCTTTTGGTCACATCTATAAATTCTCATCTTGATTTGAATAAGGAATCTGACCTTCAAGTAGAGGGATGACATAATGATCTTCAAACTTGTGAGGCTTAGTTGTCCTAAAATAGTGTTATAAGGGGACGAGCAGTCTGTTACCATAAAGTCCACTAGTTGGTTGGCAGCATTATCATTGTTGTCGAGATCCACATCTAAAGTGATGATTCCCTTAACTTTAATAGTTTCCTTATTGAAGCCAATTAGGTCATGGTAGTATAGATTCATCTGAACCGATAGCTTCTTTTGCATTTTGTCGCATGTGTACTTAAAAATATGTCGATAGAGCTACTAGCATCCATCATGATCTTAATAGCCTTGAAGCTTGAGATCCTTACCCTAATCCCTAGTGCATCCTATAGAGGGGTGTTAACCCCCTCAACATTTTCGTTAGAGAAGGAGATAGATGTGTCTTACCTTTACCTCATCTCCTATGTTTCCGTTACCTTAGATGGGGTGTTAACCTAGCTGCTGTTGCTTGGCTGGCTCCTTAAGTGTAGCCCCCCTACTATGATGTTGATGATGCCAATGGAGGCTCGATTGTTATGACAATCATTATTTTCTTCTTCTCGTGCATCCTTAGTTTGTCATCTCTAAGTGCCCTTTCTCCACCATCATTGGCATTGGCCACGTATTCTCTGAAGAAGTCTCTTTGGATGGCATACTCAAGGGAATTCTTTAGTTAGAAACACTTGTTAGTCATATAGTTGTAATCTTCATGGAGTGGACAATACTTGTCTATGTTCTGACCACTAGGGTTCCCCTCATCTTGAGGGGCTTCTAGAGCAGGCCTCTTTCTCAAACCTCCATGTGGACTAAGGAGAGGGGATGGTTTAGAGGCGTATGCTGGGTAAATATTAGCAGGGGTGGTGGTTGCTTCTTATTGTTAGGGCTCCCTCGATTAGGGCAGTTCAGCCGCTTGCCATTGAGATGGTTTTTGACAGACCCCTTGTCTTTATCCTCTTTTCCACCCGACTTCTCTAGGCTAGTTAATAGGAATCAACCTACGATTATCTCCCAACTGAAGCCGACCTATCATAAGCCGACGCCAACCCCCTAAATGTATATGCTAACCTGTTCTAACTCGAAGCCAAATAATTTAAGGCCAAGGCCAAACAGCTTTTGCCAAGGGTGAAATAACAACAAAAGGTCGAAGGGAAGAAAAGGAGCCATCTAACATCAAGTCTGTCGTCAGCTGAGAAGTCGAGAGATCACACAGCCAAAGACTCGAGACTAAAGAACCACTCAATACGACACCGAGAGACTAGTGCCAACTAATTCTAATACTCAGAAATTATGGGCTGACCTTTCTAGTAACTCGGTTAAGTACTGCGAGACTTCAAGAGCTCTTCCACGGACTTGAGCATCCAACTATTGACCTCACCCAGTTCGGATCCTGCTCCTTCCAAGATAGGTTGAGTGACTGCATACAACTTTTATTAAACACACAATTTTGTATTTTGTATATATTTTCTTTATTTTATTTATAGACCCAATTCTTTAGGGTTTAAGGTCTTGTATATTATTTACAGTTTTGCCACTAGGGTTTAAGACTTATTATAAATAGCAACATTTATAATCACACAGATGGACGGATGGACATAAAATATTCCCATACAGAGAGTGAAACTTTCCTCTTTTGAGCAAGGTTATAATTGAGCTAGTAGAGCTTGTTTTTA
Organism: Lumnitzera racemosa; assembly: GCA_024138005.1. Lineage (NCBI taxonomy): Eukaryota > Viridiplantae > Streptophyta > Magnoliopsida > Myrtales > Combretaceae > Lumnitzera > Lumnitzera racemosa. Next base: position 66,591,235 of record JAMXBC010000011.1, read on the forward strand.
CTAGATTATTGAGTGTTGATTAAACTCTTTAATCTTTCCCACGTTTTTATCAGTCATGACCCTAAGATTGTGGTGAACCCTAATTTAAGCCGGTTAGTGAGTTGCATCTAACCTTCATTTGAATCCCAAGCAACATTTAGTATTCGTGAGTTGTATCGAACCCTAGTTCAAGCTCAAACCCTTGATTATGTTTATGTTTATGTCTATGTCTTAGTGCGTAATATCCATCCACATTCACACTCAAAAACCCCATGTTCTCATTCTCTATTTCCTATTCTCACTCGAGCCTAGATTGCATCATCTTCCTTTTAAGATCCACTGCTTGCAATATGCATCATCTTGGTATCAGAGCTTTAGGGAGACATGCATGTTGGTGTTTTTCAAAGTTGATCATGGTTTAGACATCTATTAGTTGTTGTTCTATATTATAGTTTGTTGTTTATGTTTTAGTAGTCGTAGTATTGTGCTACAGTTGAGTCTAGTAATATTCATTTCAATAGTTGATTCGAATGTTTGTCAATAGTGGTAGCTACAAGAAGTTGAGTAGTGGTTATTTCTGGGTTACTATAATTGTGTTTTGTTGTTTATTTAATTTTCTTTGGAAATTGCTGTACAAACGAGAATGTCTAAAGACAGTGTCAACAACACTGCTGATAGTCCTCACAGAAGCTTAAGAAGACGTGTTAATAACTTGGAATATCAAATTCAAAATCTTACTGACTATATCTAAGAATTCACTGGTTTAGGCAAAAGTTGCAAACGTGATAGCCGATAAGAAAGAAGGGAATGAATACCCTCTAAAAGAAGTGGTTCCAATGAACTTGATAACGATGAGCGATAGCTGAGAAGAGCTGTCGAGCCGAGAAGGAGAGAAAATTGACCTAAGCTAAGGAGAAGCAATGATAGAAGTATTAATTCTGAGGTAAACTAAGGAGCTTAAAGAAGAGAGCCGAAGCTAAGAAGGAACATGGCCGAGCGGAGCTCCAACAAAAGTGGCTGATCTAAGGTGAACCAACCTACTAGGAATGTAAGGGATGAACCTCGAGCACCTGACTAAGGACTTGATAATATAAAGCTTAAGTTGCCGACCTTCAATGGAAGTAGCTAACCTAGAGAGTTCCTTGACAAGGTTCCCTGAGTCGAGAAGTTATTCGAGTGTTACGAGTGTAATGATCAAACAAAGGTCAAGCTAGCTTCATTATCCCTTGTTGAGTATGGAAGCCTTTGGTGGAACAAGCTAGTTGCCAAGTGGGATGTTGAAGGAAAGGAGTCGATTAGAACTTGGAGGCTTATGAAGCGATTGATGAATCAGCACTTTATGCTGACCTACTTCAAGCAAGAGATGCTCCATGTGTTCTAGTACCTGAGACAAGGTTAAAATACTGTTGAAGAGTATTTGCAAGAGTTTAAGACCTTGATGATGAGATGTGAGATTGCTGAGCTACAGGATCGCAACATTGCTAGTTTCCTAAGTAGACTCCGAGATGACATTGACGATATAGTTGAATTGCAACCTTTCAACTCTTTGGATGAGCTAATTAATTTAGCATTAAGAGTAAAGAGAAAAAGGAAGAAGAGGAGGCATCAAAGGCCAAATAGTCAACCTCAATAAGGTAACCCTCAGCCTGAGAGGTATGTTAAGAGAAAAAGGTTAGAGAAGAAGATGGAGAAGGGAGAACTTAATTGACTTATCCATGACGAGAAGAAGATTACTGGAAAGAAAAGGTACCCAACAGTGAAACCCGAGATTGAAAATGCTTCAAATGCTTAGGCTATGAACACATTGCGTCCTAATGCCTGAATAAGAAGGTCATGGTCTTGAAGGTAAAGGGCCCAAGGCTTAAATCGAGAGTCAGAGTAACAAGAGCTCAGAAGACTAGTTGATAGAAGAAGATGTCTATGCCGAAGACTTGGATAAATTCTTAGCTATGGCAACACGAGCTAACTTGAAGGCAAATCCCAGACAAAGGGAAAATTTATTTCATATGTAGTGTTTCATGAATTGGAAGACCTATTCCTTAGTTGTTGATGAGGGAAGCTGTACCAACATCGTTTCTAACAAGTTAGTAGAAAAGATTAAATCACCAACCTCCCCACATCCTCGACCCTTGGACTAAAGTGGTTTGATGACAAGGGTATGGTCCATGTGTATAACAGAGCTCAAATAGCATTTAAGGCAAGATAGTATGAGGTTGAGACTGACTTTGATGTGGTGCCTATGAATGCCGCAAATTTGCTCCTTAGCCGACCTTAGGAGTATGATCGGAAAGCAATCCATGATGGCTTCCTCAACACTTATACAGTTCAAAAGGATGAGAAAAGTTATTGCTTAACTCTCATGAGTGTTGAGGAAATCTAGAGACACTTGGCACTCATGGTGAAGCAGAAGGAGAAGAGAAGTTTGTTCGGCATTTTGGCCTATACCTAATGTTTAACATTAAGGATGACTTCCTTTCGGACTCGTGTTAATGATAGGAATTAACCTACGACTATCTCCCAACCGAGGCTGACTTGTCATAAGCTAACACCAACTCGCCAAAAGCAAATATTGACTTATTCTAACCCGAGGCCGAACAGCTTTTGTTGAGGGCGAACTAATAATAGAAGGTCGAGGGGAAGAAAAGAAGCCATCCGGCATTAAGTTTGTCGCCTGCTGAGAAGGCAAGAGATCACATAACCAAGGACTTGGGACTAAAGAACCACTTGGCATGACATCAAGAGACTAGTGCTGATTAATTCTAGCACTCGGCAATTATGGGCCGACCTTTCTAGTGACTCGGCTAAGCGCTGCGAGACTTCAGGAGCTCTTCCATAGACTCAAATATCCAACTATTGACCCCACCCAGTTTGGATCCCATTCCTCCCAAGATTCGTCGAGTGACTGCATACCGATTTTTATTAAACACACAGTTTTGTATTCTTGTATATGTTTTCTTTATTTTATTTATGGGTATAATTCTTTAGGGTTTAAGGCTTTGTACATTATTTACAGTTTTGCCACTAAGGTTTAAGACTTGCTATAAATAGTAACATTTATAATCACACAAATGGACGGACGGATGGACATCGAATATTCCCATACAGAGAGTGAAACTTTCCTCTTTCGAGTAAGGCTACACTTAAGCTAACAGAGCTTGTTTTTGCTAGATTATTGAGTGTTAATTAAACTCTTTAATCTTTCTTGCATTCTTATCAATCTTAACCCTAAGATTGTGGTGAACCCTCATTTAAGCCGGTTAGTGAGTTGCATCTATCCCTCATTTGAATCCCAAGCAACTTTAATATTCGTGAGTTGTATCGAACTCTATTTCGAGCTAAATCCCTGATTGTGTTTGTGTTTTGGTGTGTGATATCTATCCACATTCATACTCAAAAAACCCTATTCTCATTCTTTATTTCCTATTCTCACTTGAACCCAAATTGCATCATCTTCCTTTCAAGATATGTTGTCCATGATACGCATAGTATGAATGTTTTCTTCATGGTCTATGTACTTTTGAGCCTTTTACTAGATTTGGCTAAACCCTTGGCCTTGCTTTTGTAGATCAACTAAAAGAAGTCTCTAGAAGGTCAAATGCCGAGCTGAGCGACATGGACAACAACTCCCTCGTTAAGTTGAAGGATCTCAACTACAACATTATTGAACTTCGCTCCGTACTCTTGAAGAGTTTCCCCTACGTTCTACTTAATCAGACATAAAGACAAAATGTCCTTAGATGAGGGAAAACTAGCCTTGAAGTGGAGGTTGAAGCGATGAGTGAGCTTATCGAAAGATCCAATGGAGTTCTCGGGTAAATAGTTGAACCATGTCCAAACTACTTTCCTTAAGGTACTAAGGAAGGTCTTGTACATAATTATATCTTTGTAACCATGGAGGTTCATAAGGGTATAGAAATGGAGTAGATGGTCATTAGGATCACCTGTTCCATCGTATTGGTCCAAGGTAAGCAGCTTGGAGTTTAGACGCAGAACCTTATCCTAGATGACCTTGGTAAAAGGAGTTTTGTTGCTGGTAACCAGATCAGTACCTTTAACTACCTTGCTCTCTTGACTTTTGGAGAGCTTTTTTATCATCTCGTGGACTTTGCTTTGAGTCAACATTGTCAACCAAGTAATTTCTATGCGTTGCAAAGTGGACGACTTCCCCATGAGAATCAGCCACTTGTTCATTGCTAATAAGGATGCAGTAGCGGGTGACCACAAGTTGTACCTATTATTGCTATGCTAAGGCGTTGGGTTATAGTGCCCTCTTGTTTAGCTATTGCTAGGTAGGTTGTCCCAGCCATCATGGTTGTTTAAGGATTCAGGCAATCTAGTGTTCCCTGTTGTGGGCAGTAAAATCTTCAAGCATCTTCTCTAGTTGTTCTAATTGGCGCTGCTCAAGGGTTTACTCAATTGGAGGCTAGTTGTTTGGGTCCACAACATGAGACATGGTGAATAATGCAAATGAGAAAAGTGTTTAGGAAGTGTTTGCATTGTTTATGTATTGGATGAGTTAGTTTCCCACGGTTGATGTTAAATGTCATATTAAGATTCTGCTAACAGAGTGAATAAGATTAGGCTTTATGCTTAGGTAATAAGCCTACAAAAGAACACACAATAAACGACATTAAGGTGTTGCTAGGATGATCTAATATAGTTTGAGCGTACAAAAAGCGTAGGTAAGTTATTGTTTGGATGCCGGTTGGTGTTTATAAAGAAGGGCATCCCAAAATAAAGGGATTAGTAGTTGCACTTTAGCACCTCCACATGACTTGGATAGTAGGAGTGTAGAGTCCAAGATAGTCTAAATTTGTGGGGTCATGGCTATTGACCTGGTTTCTAAGCCTTATCCTTTGTTTACTAGTCGTTATGCGCTATTGTAGTCGGGCAGGCCATCCAGTAAGCTTAGGCTAAGGTCGACTATGAAGTAACAGGCTAAGTATTAACAAATCGGTTTGGACCACAAGCTCAACCAGGTCGGCATGAGCTTAAGGGACTCAAATCCAAAATATCCTATCAACATAGGAATAAATGTACTTTAAAAGTATGCAGAGTTTTTTGTATATATAGATTTTAACAAAAGAGAAATCTCATTTCTTAACCGATGTAGGATTAGTGTTTTTTTTTTGTTTTTTTTTCTTTTGATCTTTTTCATAAGCTCTTGATTTTTCGTTCTACGTTACTGATGTAATAATTTCCACTTTACTAATGTCATGATTTAAGTTGAATTTTACTATATATAAATAACTGCACATTCTTAATAATCACATAAGATAGGTTAAAGAGGACATGGCTTTAGGTTCGTTTTTTTAATGTAAAATTTAATTTATATTTTGAAAAATCAGAATGTCCTGGTTTATAAGTCCAAGAGTTGAACTCATAAACTAGCTAATAGGGGTCATTCTTGGTTTCATGTTATTTAGACTCAAGATCTATTGGATTAGAGTTGGTTTCAGGGCAAGTTTGCTTATGCTTGGCTTTATTTCCAATATTTGAAGGATCTTTGATGTCTTTAACTTTTTGGTTTTTCATCTATAATGATCCCTTTTTTTTTTCCAAACTTCATATTATCAGCTTTAGAAATTTTTTTTGATATTTTTGAGTTTTACTATTTTTTTTATCATTTTAAATGGTAAATGTTAAATTAGGATGAAATACATGTTTGTTTTTTGGAAGTTTAATAGGCCTAATTCCTCATTCTTGAGGTAAAAGGAGAAAATACACAAATGGAAGAGTTAAAAATGGTATAAGTAAATCCTATTAATGGATTGAGCTATATAGGATAAATAAGCTATCATACCCCATTTTGATCCTATCTTATTGGTACAAGTTTCTATATTTGAGATGATGAACTTACCTTATTATTGATAGGATATTTTGAATAGGGATCCCTTAGACCCACGTCAATCCACTTGGACCATGGGTCGACCTGATTAGACCCATGGCTGACTTACTTGTCTCACCTGTTAATCGTCCTAAAAAGTCTCCAAATAAGTCAACTCTCCCAAGGGGCTTACTCGGTCTTGGGTCTATCACAACAACTACTAGACATATAAATAGAACTTAAAGACTTGGTCAAACATCATTGGACTCTACGCTTCCACCACCCTTATTGAGTGGATGCGGCAACATGCTAAATGTGTCCTCTTGATTTGCGTTGGCCTTCCTCTATAAATAGATCCATGTACTCTAATGGTAAATTACCTTAACTATTTACATACTTAGCCTACCTAAAGCTTTTTAGCTGTCCTGTTTGCCTTCTTTCATATACTTATTGATTTAAATATTAAAGTGATCACGCCGAACAATACTTTGATACCTCTCATCGAGTTCTCTTTTGCAAACTTATTGAATGCTTATGCAAAGTCCAATTATATTATTCTCTACTAGCAGAATTCTACTAATCACATTTAGGAGTGGCTATACTGGATAACACTCCAACGTCTCTCACCGTGCTCTCTTTTGCAGGCCGATTAAGTATTTGTGCAAAGCTTAATCACATCATTCTTTACCAGCAGAATTCTACTATCAACACTTATAATCCCATCAAACCACTATGAATTTTACATCTGATAAAATCTACAAAATATAAGGTGTCTTATCAAACCTATAGACTTTTCTATTGTATCATTATAATACTAAAAGTTCAAAGTAAACTTTTCATAACTTTGACCTTTCAACATTTTCATCACATTTGTTCCTTCAAATTGTATAAAGGCACATTCTTCGTGAGTTCAGAAAAATGACATTCTTCAAATTGTCGGTAAAGGCAACGAAAAAGGGCCTTTATTTGGTGGTCAAGAATAGACCTAAGTATCAAAACGTATCAAATCCTAAAATGGGTGGGTTCCATAATTGATATTATGCATCATAGGGAAGGTTTTGGTTTTGATATTTAAAACCTGTACATGATATGACATTATATGCCAACCCTAAATACTGCTTGGAACCTGTATTGCAAATAGTACAATTTTATGTTATAAGAGTATCCTCTAGCTTTTCAATTTTGCATAGGCTGTTGTATATTCCATCTGGTAAATTTTTCTGATAACTATAATCAAATTTCACAAACATGAAATAATTCTATCAAGTCGACTTATTACAGCCTCCTGTTTTTTTGTTTTTTTTTTTTCTAACACTAATCTAAACAAGTAAACCTATATCAGTCTCTAATTTAAATGTGCACCAGTTTCTACAAGTACTAAATTGTTAAATCGTAAAATTTAGATAGTAAATTGTTAAAAGTTGAGAGTTGAATTATCCTTAACCTCTGGCGGTGCAACATTACAATATCATCCACGTGCATAAATTGTTGGGTATGCAACATGCTACCAAAAAGATATTAAAGTGATGACAAAAAAAAAAAAAAAAAGATGAACTAAATAAAACTGAACTTAATTACTCTAACTAAGGTCAATAACTTAGTAACTCAAATTAGTTCTAGTACTTTTTGTTGGCCGTATTTTGTGGTTATTGTATAAGGATCTTTACTTATATATATTCATTAGATGACCGGAGAAATTCATGGTTGTTTTGAGGGAAAATGATCCCTGCACTGCAGTTATTCTTTTCGTATGCCTGATTCGCTATGAAATCACCACCGACTTCATATTAAGACCCTTTGGATAGTATCTAGTGAATCTGAGTTCTTAAAAGAAATTTTCAAGGGGAAGGAGTTTCCATTGTTAACTGTTTGGTAATAATTATATTTTTTTTATTGAATCCGATGAGGTCATCTAATAAAATTTTCATTAGTTTCTGTTAATAAATTTAGATATGATTTTGAAGGACATATAGGCAATTTCAAGGTACAGAGAAAGTGTGGAGTCCAAAAATCTTCCTATTCACTTAATAATATAGATATACTGTATTTTTATTATTATTATTTTGTGTTTCGTTATTGAAATTTATTACTTTTAGGTGGTTTATAATTTACATATAAAGTGATATTGGCTCTCGTTATGAGTAACATAATATTGGGTATAAGAACAGTAGATTCAAAGGGCACATAAGATGGTTTCGTTTTAAATAGGATGGGCTACAAAATAGGGGTTTCCACATCTATGCTATCCTCCTCTTATCTCTAAGTACAACTTTTTAAAAAACAACTTTTTAAAGTGCACAAAAAAGAGACCCCCTGATTCTGGGCCACTTTCACACAAAAGCCTCTTTTGGGCTTGCATAAGGATAATGGACATTTTGTCAAAATATTGAAGCTTGAAGGAAGCCATAATCAGCTACTGCTGGTGTTTTGATGTGGTGAGCTTTGTTATGTGGCTTAAGGAAGCCATATTCTTTAACATATGACTTATGGTATGCAAAAATTTTGAAATGGAATAGAAACAGAATGACAAACCTTTTTCCTCGTATCAAACGTACATTGAGTTTCTTCGCCATCTAAAACTATACTCATGCACCCGCATAGCCAAAAAAAAAAAAGTGGATCAATGATGTACTTGTCTATTGCTCCATCCGCATGCACAGGCGGCTTGCCCCACCAAACTGCAATCTTTAAATTTTTGCTGGTTTACGGTTCCTATCCGTACTAAAACCGTACAAATAATTTGAGTTTCCTATGGAAATTCTTCAACAAAAGGTTTTGTTTCACTCCAGCCAGTTTACAGTCGATTATAAGTAGGTTTATATTAGTAAAACTCCTTTTTACTTTGGACAAATGATTTATTTAGCCAACAAAATATATAAATAGGTTAACTTTAGTTAGACCCATTTATAAATATGTTTAACCTTTTAACAAACTTATCTAATAAGCAGGTTATGTATACATGTGCGGCTCAAACGATTTGAAATTAAAATTTTTCGCATTTGAGATAAATTAGTTGTATATACTTCGATCTTATTACTAGTTGTTATTCTTGCTTTATTTATTGTCCCATCTACTTTGACTCTAGTTGTATAAAAGTAACACTTTTAAGTCTTAACTTGATATCCTTTTATATTCTAATTTCCAACTTTTCCCTTTTGTAAAAAAATATATATTGAGTAATACGCTTGAAGCTTCCTTTTTATATGTACATATGTTCATGCATACTTTGTTGAGTCTTAACCTTATTAATTAAGCAACTTGGTGTTGAGTTTTAAACTTATTAATAAAACAAATTGGTGTTTTTAGTAAACATGAAATTGAATGAATTGATCATTTTTCGTTTAAGTTAACTACATAATGCTATAGATTAACCTACACAACAATTTTGTACTTAAAGTCTAAATCAATAGTTGAAATCTTGAATTATTATATTTTTGTGGACTTATCCATACATTTAGCTTATAAATAAAAAGATATATTCGCATATATTAGTATAGTTTTCAATGTAATTTTGATTGTATTATTAAGCAAATTAAAGAAGACACTAGAAACATATTTTTCGTATAGAAACTTGACTATCGTAATATCTTATTTTAAAATTTTTCTAATTAATAAATGAGTTTGTAACACCCTAAATTAAAAGCAGTGAATAACTAAGTCAACATTCACTAATGATCAACAACTTGGCCCAAAAGTTGCAACTTTGTATTAACAAAGCATTCACTACCATGGTATTATAAATTATTACCAATTTTTATCACAATCCATGTAAAATTTTATTTAATTATAGAGTATCATAATTTCCTCCTCTTAAATATGTGATTAGGTACGTATCATTAAGTTCAGTTCTTCCCATTTTCAATGTACAATTCAAACCACTCACTATTTATAGGTTATTCTAAAATCATATCAGGAGTCACCATCTTGATAATACTTCCTACCCTCTTTGAATCTCTTTTCTAAATCAAAGTAAGATCCAAATTATCCACCTACTAGTAAAAGGTTAAATCTAATATCATTTGTAACATCTCAAGCTAAAAGTAACAAATAAACAAACCAATAAATATTAACAAGCCTATTTTAACCACTTAACCAAAATATTACAACCTTATGTTGATAAGGTATACACTACCTTACTCTTATAAATTAGTCTTATAATCCATGTGTGACTTCATTTAATCATGAGATATCATAGAGTTCAATAAAGAGTTAAGAGATGCTTATTAACTAAGTCAAGTTATAAGTTTATATTTTTAAACATAATTAATAAATAAATTATGTTATGAGTTAAGGTTTTTAACACGAACTCGTTTAAATTTGGATACGAAGCATGATTTATTAACATGTATTACCAATCCTAATTTTATTGGTATGGTGCAAAAATAATAGAAAAAGATTTGCCATGTGAATCTTGTAAACCGGTGATTAAGTGGTGTGGTGTGAGAAAAAAGGATTATTTAAAAAAACAAGTTGCTGCATGGTAGTTTTTGAAAGATAAAAATAGTGGATACAACTTGGACTACATTGGTGCTTTTTCAAGATTTAAGATTAAATTATACCTTAAAGTAGTTTTTCAACTAAATTTCCAAAACCTAATAGGTCATTGTAGTCCATTGGAAATGGACTAAGTTTCAGTCTTTCTTCTCCAAATTATGATATGTAATATCACTAAGAAAGGAAAAAGAAAAAAAAAAAAAACTGAATTTCCAAAACCTAAACTAAATTGGCTTCTGTTGCAAAGTTGATGTATATGCCTAATAATGAAAAATATAATAAACAAAATTATAATGGAAAGTTTCTATTTTTCCTTAGCTTTTACATATAACATATGGCGTTTTCTTTTATAAGGGAGCTACATTCTTTTTCTGGAAAGTCCACCGGCCGAACGAGCCGAGCGAGTGGGCAACTCCACGTTTTTTTTATACAGAAACGGTTGTTGGAATGAAAAACGAGAAGAAAAATATATGCCAATGAAATGTATTAAAAGTAATGATCTTATCTTGTCTGCTTTTGATGATATATCATTTTATGATTGCAGATCTCTTCTTTTTTGATTGATTCAATAGTCTTAGTCGGCATAATTTTCGGTCTGGCTTTCCCCCACCCTTTCCTATACTCTCCTCATTTTCTTCTTCTTTTTTCGGTATTTTTATTTTTTTTAGTTGAAAATGACATAAGTACATGGGAAAATTTAAAAAGAAAGACAAAAGGCGACAGCGTCAAATCTTTGCTAGGAAGTGGGGGCTCCAAATGCAATCAATGGGAGTTCAGGTTGGTCACTTTATGTTTGGTGTTCGGTTGGGATCAGCCCAACTTCTCCATTGCTATTAATTAATTAAAAGTAACACCACTACTTTCTAATTTTATTCATCCAATTGCACCCCGGGGATTCCATCGAATCTCTATCTACTTAACCATGACCGTTTTCTTTTTATATCACAGGTCAAACTTATATATCTATTTTATGTGGTATTTCTTTATTCATGCTCTCGTTTATAACTTTCTCTAGATGGATATGATTGGATTGATTTTCTTAATGGATCTTCGTCCCAAAGCATAATTGTTTATGTTGGCACAAGAAATCAGGAAAAAAGGGGCTTTGGAGTAGAATGCTCTTAGTGGCCCACTTCTGCCTAGGAAAGAAAAGGGAAAGGAGTTAGATTGAAACTAAAGGATTTTTCTTGTATATTGGGGTCCTTTGGACTGATGTCAAGCGAAAACGATTGTGTTTTGCTACATATTATGGTCTTAAATTATATGATATTGGTTTGACTTTGGATATTAGGTTTAATTTGAAGTATTTAATTTTTCCTCTAAATTTCACATATTCTCTAATTTGAATTGATAAAAAGATAAAAGAGGAGAATTGCAGTTCCGCACCAATAACTTATAAAAGACACATGTACATTTTAAATTTATGTATTACTCACTGAATCCTTTATAATTCCATGACATTTGAGAAAAAGAATATCTTTACTAAAATGTACTCCATCAAGTTTGCTCACAATCTCTATTTAATTCAAAATTGCAAACATGAAATATATTAAATTTTTTATTAAAAACTTATATACACAATATAGGTGACATTTTAATCTCATTCGAGAAGACCATACAGAGGATTAAAAATGATAAAGATCTTATTAGTGGAGTTTGGTAAGGGATAATAATGAATTGAAAGCACCCATCAAATACAAATGGATAAGACAATGCCATGTCGTAATGGGTCAAAATAAGGTTCTATATCAATTATATTGTAAAGAATGTTTAATGGATTATATTATATGTAAAAGATAACATATACATATATTCATACGTATATACGTACGTACATACATACATACAAAGAAAGAGAGTGAGAGAGATCTGCAATGTAATGTATGATCTTAAAATATAAATTTTTTCTTTCAATAAAAAATTATTACTTGTGATTAAAAAAATTATTACGAAATATGATCTTAAATCGAATCTTGAACTAAGACCAATCTACAAGTCAAAGTCATCCATCTACTATCATCATACCCACTACAAAACCACATGCCGTAACCCAAGCTATCATTGTACCCATCATCAATTTTATCATTTACATGTAAAACCAAAACATGGTAAGCTATAAAGTCCACTAAAGAAATATTGCGCAAACCTACCCTCATGTCATATTGCCTATATAAAACACTCAAACTGTGGTGTTAACACAATAATCAATTGCAAACACCATATAAATGCTTAATTAGTTATCTTGTTTTAAGTGGCGCCAACAAACACAATAAACCGTGCATTTTAAGAATGAAACAAGATCATGGATCCATTGATCATAATATTGATATCCATAACAACATGTATTTATCTTATATTGGATTCATCGACTATATTATTCATCTATTGTCCAGTATAGTACACCATCTCTATCTATAGTAGTTTCACATTCCATTATACCAACCTATCAATAACTTCTCTTCGGATATCTCAGCCTATATTGATCACATTTTCATCATGTTAACAACCTATTTATCCATAAATATGGAGGCATCATTAAATAAGTATTAGTTGCTTCATTCGGACATTTTACTCTCAATAAATGATTAATACCTTATTAGTGGTCCACCATTCCAAATGGTTACTAACATTTGTACAAGCATAAACTATACTCATCAATCAAGGGTCATACATTAGTTATCTATTTTCCTAATTTTGCATACATAAACAACACAAAATAGCATCTTACTTACGTTTTACTTACTTACCAAACTTCCAAAAATCCAATTAAAACATCATATACAAAAGGTCAAGTTAAATCCTTAAATATACTTAAGATCTTAATCTTAGTCCTAAAAACTAAAAAGCGAACCATAGTTTTCAATCACAACCAAAGGTCAATTGGGGGCCATTTCAAGCATACTACAATTGTATCCTCCAAAATCATCTTTGAATGCGGGGATTCGACTTAAGGTAAGCCTCTTTGAATCTCCAACCTTAAAAACTACCTAAAAGCACAACAATCACACTTCATATCTTTGAAACAAATTAAACTCTAAAACTAGCAAAACTCAAACCTATTACTATCCTTTATCCAACTCTACAAAACTTCAAATTTCCAAAATATATATATTAACAATTTCAACACATTATCAAGAACAACTAAAAAGAGAAAAATACAACCTTATTTAAGAAATTTTCACTCATATTATCAATTTATAATCCTTAATAGAAAATCTAAACCTAACCTCTAATGAATCTTCATATAAGGCTGTAGAACAACTAACCTTTAATAAGACGAAACCTGATATAAAGTTTAGACAAATATGGTCATGTTTTAGGATTAAAGAAAAGAAAAAATTGATGAGAAATCTAACTATAAAAAATAATATATTAATAAAAATATTTCCTTTTAACCAAAGCAACATTCATACCCTACACGATTCTACATTGTATGACACATTTGACTTTTAATTTTTATTATTGTGTAAATCAATAAATATAATCAGAATTTTACTTAGTTACTTTCTACCCCACTCTCTCATTCATCCCATTCATCCCATCTAAATCCTATGAAAATCTACCCTTACATGGTCGTTTAAATCATATAAAATCTTGTTCCTATAGGGTTTTCAACATTATAAGAGAGACAGGTTTTGAAAATAAGAGATAAAACTTTATAAGTTTTTATAGGGTTATGAGAAACATTAGACCTTATAAGGTAGGTTCAGTTTTTATAGATCTCGATTGCATCCTTATACATTATTCACATTGACCAATGAGCTTAAGACCTTTTTTAAAGATAAGCCCTATATAGAAAAGTCAATTAAGAATTGGAACTAAAGGTGTTAAGGAAGATATATTTACCTTTGGGGTTTATTTAGCAAAGGAGAATAATCAATTTTTCAAATAAAAAAAAATTGAGACAAATGTTTTTTCCCCTCTTTTAAGTTTTTTTTCAAAGGTATTTCATCCCCCTCCCAAGAAAAGAAAATGACCTCAAAATCTATTTAATGATTGGAATAAATCTTTGTTTTGTATCTTATCTTTAAGCTCCCGAATTGCTTCTCTCTCTAAATGATTGCTTCTTTGAAACTTAACACATTTTGTCACTTAGCACGCATTGTGTTTGTTCTTTTGTGTTCATTATCCTTATTAAATACATTATACATGTGAAGACAAACTTAGGGGCAGACAATAGGGGCCTTAGCCCCTTTAACCTTAGGAAAAGGTTAATTCTTAAAAAATAAAAGATATATATCTTAATGAGCATATTTTTATATAATATTGGGCATGATTAAGTGATTAAATGTTTGTTTTGTTAAACATGAAATCTTGAATTCAAATCTCATAAGTGTCATTTTACTTTTTTAATATGCATTTATTATTTGAATAACATTCTTCTTTTACTTTTTTTTTTCTTACATTTTTTTTCCACTATGGCTATTAAGTTTAAATTCATTCATTATAAAATCATATTTAATTAAATAAATTCTCCTATATTGGATTTTTTCTTAGAAGTACATTATAAATATAATTATATTATCCACATTATAATTGTTCTAGCTTTATTAAATAAATTATCAAGAAAATAATACCAATCATATGACTTAGTTTTGTAACATTTCTTTTTAAAATTAATATTATGAAATAAATGTTGTTTGTTAAGTGATTAATTAGATAACAATTTATAATCAAAATGATTTTTTTTTTTTTTTTGCATTGCTAATAAAATAAATTTGCAAAATTGTCATGAAAAGAAATTATAGAACACTTATATTTATATCAAATTGCTCTTTTTGATCTACTTATAGTTGAGGTCGTGTGTTGGCCTTAGTTGGGCTTCCTTAACCGTCGCTAAAGTCTCCTTGGCAATCTTGATAGTAGAAAAAGATGGCGCCAATGCCTCTTCTTGGGTCTCAGGTGGTGGCAATTGGACTACAGAAGCAGTAGGAGTGGATGACGTCAACTTCATGACAAGGATGGCCAAAGGGATGGCCTATTCGAATATATTGTGATTTAATTTTTTCAATAAAACTTATAAGATTTTATATATTGATTTTGTTTTACATTTTTTTTATAAATTAATAGTTAGATTTCAATTCATATATATGCTATTAAAAAGTTTATTTTGCACTACGCATCCCTAATCATTTCATGAGGAAATTTTTCTATCTTATAAAGTTTTACAAAACGTTATGAATGCAATCATTAACAAAATTCTTTAATATATATATGATGCAATAATTGTAATAAGAAATGGGTATTCTCATATGGGTCATTCCAATATTGATTTAATCAATAGAAATCCAGCCCCTCCACTCATATGATTCTGCATCCATCTCTAGGTACATGTTAGATTTTCTTAAATTATTGAGGGTTCTAAATTGACAATTGAATCCAAAAGCAAGAATGTACTTCCTTAACATAGATACATAGGATCATCATTTATACCAACTAAAGTAGGTAACAAAGTTGTTTTATAAACCACATTATTAACACTTTCCATAACTTTAAAAGATCTAATATACCTTGGTCCTAACTTTCCTTCCATCTTAAACTATGCTATGCCCTTAGTGGGAGAGATCCTCTAAAGCAATATAAAAAAAAAAAATGATTTTTGGCAAGTGAAATGGTGAGCCCATTACCTTGATTTATCTCTAAGAGCATTTTCAAAAGGTATAATTGCAAATTCAACTAAAAGCAACATATTTTTTGTGAATGTGCAACAAGAAGTTAAGGATAACATTCTAAGAATTACAAACTTTTAAGAAAGATCTTTATTAATCCACTATTTAGGACTACTCTAAGCAAAATTAAAAAAAAAAAAAAGAGGATTCTAATATCTTACAAGAGAAAATCCTTACTCGCGTCAAGTCATGGACCTCTAAGTTCTTTTCTTATGTGGGATCGTTGCAACTTGTCAAATCAGTTCTCTTCTCTATGGAAGTCTACTATTTAGTGTTTATGTTGTCAAGATTTGTTGTTTTAAGGATAAAACAATTGTTAAGAAAATTCCTTTTAGAGTGGGAGACCCAACATATCTACAAAACCTAAAGTAAAGTAGGATATA
This sequence comes from Lumnitzera racemosa, assembly GCA_024138005.1. NCBI lineage: Eukaryota > Viridiplantae > Streptophyta > Magnoliopsida > Myrtales > Combretaceae > Lumnitzera > Lumnitzera racemosa. The sequence goes on from JAMXBC010000011.1 coordinate 66,607,587, forward strand.
GTTTGCAAACTAAGGAAGAATAGTGGTCCAGGGATTCCTATTCTCCATTTGTGGAATAAAGCTGCTCAAATTAAGCATGTTTGGCATCTTTGTAAGAGTGGTTAGAAAGGTTTGTGGGTAGAATGGATACGTTTTACTATCCTGAAAGGACATTGTTTTTTATCAGTAAGAATACCAACAACCTGTGCTTGGACATGGAAGAAAGTCTTGAAGCTTAGGAGTGCAATTCAAACTAGCTTCCATTAGCAAGTTAATGATGGTTTGTCTATATCTTCATCGTCTGATATTGGCTACCGATTGGATAATTTTATTTGATACATAATACTCAAGTAATAGCTGGATTGAGTTTACTAAAAGATGCTAGAATATGTTCTTTGATTAAAGGGAGTGAGTGAAGTTTACCTAATGGAGTGTTCTGGTCAAACTTTCAAATCCTTACCATAATCTATCCAAAATCCTCTTAAGTGGATCAATTGAGATGGATTCACTCTCATACAGGTAAATATACTACTAGAACTGGCTATGACTTCCTTGCTGTGCTAGGACCTAATGTTTATTGGCATAAAGTTGTATGGAACAAGAATGCTATTCCTTGACATTCCTTCATTTTATGGCTAGCTTGGTTAAAAAATTATTGACACTTGATCGATTGCATGCCTAGGAAGTTACAAATTTAAGTAGTTGCTATCTTTGGTTTCAAGACATAAAGAACCACTCTCATCTCTTCTCTAATTGTAGCTTTTTAGTCTAGATTTGGTTTATGGTTTGTAAATATTTTTTGCCCCTTGTCTTTCTTAGATTGTCAAGGAGCAACCTTAGGTATAATCTTAATAGCGGGCTCTACTCTTCCTTTAATACATACATAAAAACCCTCCTTAGTAGCTATGATTTATTATATTTGGAGAGTTTGCAACATAGTGTAGCTTGGAATAATCTCCCTCTTTTGAGCTCTATTGTTAACCAAATCACTACTTATGCTATGCTTAGCCAAGGCATTCAATGAGACTTTTATTTAATATAGTATTTTTGTTTACTCTTTTCCTTTGAGTAGTTATGCTTGTAATCCTTCCCATCTTTGATGGTTGTACATCCTTCTTGATTAATGAAATTACTAATTTATCCTAAAAAATGAAAGAAAAACAATAATGGTAACCCTCTTTCCTGAAGACCTCTTACATAATACAAGGCAAATTTATAAGAGAAAAATTTAGATAATACTTAAGAAAATAATAATAAAAGTGACATCACTTCTTTATACGTTATATGACTTGCTTTATTGATAAGTAAAACGAAAGCATTTTTTTTTTCACATAGTATAAACTTGAGAATTCCTTTGTCCTCTATATGTATTTAGAGTTGGACTTATAAGTCTTTGATGTTCTCATCCAAAAATAGCATAAGTCTTCTCTTTTCTTGAGCTCCCAGTATGTCTTCAAAGAGATTCTTTAAAGTTATTTTACTAAAGTTTTTCTGAAGTTATTATTTTAAGATACTGATTGATATTATAAAAAAAAATATAATATCATGATGATTTTGCATGATGTTTTAAAACTTAATATAGTCTTAACCATTAAATTCATAACTTTATAGAGGCCGTTTTTGTTGTAAAAATTTTCAACAAATCCGATGTAATATCTAAAATAACTTTTAAATAAATTTGGGCACAAAATCCTCATAGAAAAGTCTTATCATGAATCTAAAGATATATTCAAACTTGCATATCTTAGTTAATCTCAATCATCCCTAGTGATTTTAAGATATATATATATATATGTATATATATGCATTTTTTATAATGGGTTTCGTTATTTGAATTCATCTAGATGTCGCTAACTTTGGATCTCCAAGATTGATAGCTTTCAAAACATCCTTCTTGAAAATTTAAATATGCATTTACACCACCATTGTTATCTTCTAAATAAGTTAATCATTATCTTGTTCATGATTAAGTTAAAACTTGAAATCAGCAAATTTTGGTTCATTAGACTAATCAATTCATTGGAGTCCAATATTTATGCAAAATTCAAGTGCTTGAATAATCTTTCACAATATTTTTTCAATAAAATTGATGCAAAATAAGATTAGATACTGGAAGAAAGTTTTGTCTAACAGCGAAACCGGGTTTTTGCATGACTTTAGATCAAAGAAATATGTTTTCATGAACTATGTCAATTCCAATAAAATATAAGCAAAATTTCCCAAAAATTTTTCTATAGGATTTGTCATGCTTCTATGGCCTAATTTGGAAATCTTCCATGACCTAAACAAAACTTGCTTCTATAACTTGTTCTAGAAGTCTTCTATCACCCATTCACTTTTAGTTTAGACTACACACATAATAAAACTAATTAGTAACTAAAATCTGTTTTATTATCGTCTTAATGTCAGGAATGTTCAGCAAATGAGCTGAATGCAAGACATGATGTTTTAAGGTTTTCGACATTATCACATTATCGTCTCGTCCTTGGATGAACCCATATTGACCAGTAGGCTAGTTAATTTCGAGCTGATTTTAGAACAAAATATTATGACTCATTTTTGGTTCTATGTTAACACAAGTCCGTGTGATTCTTTTTCCCTTCAAATACATTAATAATTACAAGAGGAATTGTTGATGACTAATGTTTAAGATCACAATACAATTTAAAGAGCTTCAAGAAATGTAGCAATATTGCAAAAAAGCATAACTATGGTATTCTAAAAGTAAATAAAAAAAAAAGATTTTATCTTCTCATTGGACGAATTCTTTTTCTCCTAGAATGTTCATTGACAAAAGAAAAAGCAATTTTTTGCTCCTCCTTCCACAATCGTGATATTTATCATGATTGAAGGTCACTTTTACACGAGATATGATACGACCAATCATTAAAATATCTTAGTTTAAGCATAATATAATAGGTATTGAAAAAATAAATAAATAATGTCAGTTACAAGCAGACATAAACATTAACCCATTAAAAAACCAAAGTCTGCCATTTTTCTTTCTTTCGTTTCTTTTGGCCCATAGCCATTTTTCTTTCTTAGAAATAGGAAAAAAGAGACCTACAAAATTGGAATGTTTAATTGCATAGACATATTTTTAAGAGTATACAGTTAAAGGAAGCATAAAAGGTACAACAACGACACCGTATTGTTCCCGGGCCGGGAAAAGACGGAAAAAAAAAAAAAATCCAACACCGTATTAGTTCATTTTTTCCAAGATTTATTATCAGTCAGTTGGTTTAAGTTGCGATGTGTGACAAACTAACAAAGGAAGTTGGCGGTGAACCGGTAACTATAACCCATGAAGGAGATCGTGCGTCCCATAAAAACATAATATGTATATGACTGGTCTATTTTTAGCATACTGGCAATTTAGTAACCTAAACAAAGAAGGCTTTCAACCATGTAAGAACGATTATAACTCTTTCGAAAATATCTAAAAAAAATATTATTATTATTATTATTACAAGTGCCCAAGAGTGAGTCTGCCCTTAATCATTTTTTGTGGTTGAATTTTATAGCAGCTCAAAACTAAGTTAGAAGAAGATTATTTACATGTGGAAGTTACTTAGATTTAACTAAGAGCTTCTAAATGGTATGATTACTGATTTTTTAAGTAAATAGGCCAATTTCATTTTATTTCTATCATTAATTGCAATAGAAGTTTAAAAAGGAAAAAAGGAAAGAAAAAAAAAAGGAAAAAGAAAAAACTGGTGTTTTAATTTTGTTGCTGGACTTAAGTTGTGGCTTCGGTGCTTTATTGCTAATTTTGGTACCTCTTTTAATAAGATATAATTTATGAGTTCTACTGCTACTCAAAAGTAATAATAATAGTATACAACGACTCTCTCTCAATATTAATAATAATTTATAGATGTTATTTGTTTTTTTTATTTATTTATTTATCTTTTTATATAAAGCATATATAAACTCATATATCAATAAAGTATATTAATCAATAAATATTAATAAAATTTTAATACATCAAAACTTATTATTATATCGAAATATTATTTATACTCGTTCATAACTTATTAACACATGTAAGTTGTTTTTTAATTTTGTCTGGTACGTGCGTGTACGCATAGACAGCTTTGAATCCGATGGCCATTCTTCCGCGTGCAGCAGATAAGAGATTACGTCATTCATCCACTTGCGTTGCGCGTGACCATCGTCGTCTACGACAATGACTGTCACAATATTCTGCTCGCCAACCGCCGTAACTAACGACATTTCTCCAATGGCTCATGTTTCATCCGACACGTAAAAATCTTCCTCCACGCGCAGGCACCTAATCTACTCCAAATTCTATTGTTGGTTTCGTTTACGTATCTAACTGTCACATCTGAAAATCATAATATTTTCTGGTTGCAATGTACCGTCTCATGTCATGTCATGTGAATTTATTTGATGCCTTAGTTTGATTAGTGTTCTATAATAGATGTAAATTAAAAAAAGAAAAGAAAAGAACATTTTTAATTAGAGGTTATAGTAAAGTATATAAGGGGTCTATTATTCCAAGAAAAAGATATTTGCTTTAGTTTATTAAATATATACTGTCGCAATTCAGTGAGGCAATGGAGAGGGAGGATCCTAGTGTTTATAATTTATAGATATTGTTCATAATTTTTTAATAACTCTTATATGATAAAATCTCCATAATTAGTGGATTTCTCCACTAGAAAAATATGTTTGCCTCGAGTAGATAGACATAGCCACTAAAATTTTCATGCACTACCTACCTTTTATTTTTCTAAGGTTGAAATTTAGTTTATTTTATTAAAAAATCAGTATACATACCACTAAATTATAAAAATTTTAACCATTGCCTATACTTTACTAACATTAACTCACCATTTTTTTATTTCCTTTGTAAAATACAAGATTTAAGGTTTCTATGATTGCAACTAAAAACTAAATTAATTACTCAAACATGAATATGAAATCTTTAATAACCACATGTCCTATGTGCCAATACCCATGGTTCAAACTAATCTAATTACTTTTAACACATACAAAACATTGAATTACAACACAAATCTATAATAATACGAGATAACCAACAAGTGAGAAGGAGAGTACTTGATAAGATGTTCTTTTGTGATGAGTAGAAATAAAATTGTCAAATATAACTTTGATGAGGTTAAAGACATAGAGAGTTAAAAGGATTACGTAAAATATCTCCGTTGCTTTTTACTGTTATTTGTCTATGTTAAGGGTGAAGCTATAAGGGATTAGATAAGTATGAACTTTGAATAAGTATGGATTTTGTTGATGTAGTGTAATCAATTAGGTTTAAAGAGTGTAGATGGACTTAGATGCTGAATGTACTTCTTACTCTCGATCACCTATTAGAAGCTCCTAAAGGGTTTATCCCCAAGAGCCCTTCGATGTTTAAGTTAGTAAAGAGGGGGGGGGGGGGGGGGGGGGGGGGGGGGGGGGGGGGATTTTTTAGAACTCCTCGTAGGAGGGTGGGCGTTTTTGGTGTGGTTGGAAGTAGGAAGGATCCATATCTGTGGCTCCTTTGTATATGTGGTGGTTCAGGAAGTAATGGAAGGATCCCATATCTGTGGCTCCTAATGCCATTTACTACATAAGGAGCTTACTTGGCAAGGACTCATGTTAGCTCGAAGTTTGTTTGTACTCGCTATCCGTAGGAGACATGCATTGTAAGGGTGACAATATGGCTTTGTAGGCTAGTCAGCCATAAATATGCTACCAGTTATGTTTAAAACTTAAGGTTGTCGACGTTCTTAGGGTTGTCAGGTGTATTAACAGTACTATGGATGCCAGGAAGACAATTAATGAGGAGAGAAGAAGGAGGAAAAAGTAAGGAAACCTTGGAGGGTGAACATCCATCGATCTCTAAGCCATATGTTGATCTTTTGTAGTGCGCTCATTAAGGAGAAGGCATTCCTAGCCAAGCAAACAAGCCTAGTGATTGGAGGAAGGCCATGGAACTCGAGGTGACTAAGCAAGTGGCGAGCAAATTGCAGGGTAACTTAAGTAGAGGCAAGTAGGCCAATGAGTGGCTCAAGCAAAGGTTAGGTACTGGGGGTCGTAGGGTACTTGAGCGACTTGATATTAGAAGAGATCGCTAGGAAAAGTAATAAATTGCTTAGGTCTTTGCATTGCTGATGGGCCTCGATTTTCACTTGAACTAGGCTTTGGGGACCGAACCTAAAATAGCCTATCAACATATTTATAGTAATTTATATTAATCATCGAGAGATGGTCACCAAAGCTTATAGGGATTTTGATGGGATATATATGACTTCATATCTTGGTAAAATAATGCAAATATACTTGGGAAAATATTACATACCATTTAATACTTGAGATGATTTAATTTCTAAAAAAAAAGGAATTTTAGAAATATTAAGGGAAGTATCTACCTTCTCTCACCATTTTTTAGTTTTCAACCATTATTAAAATAAGTGATAATTTTAGTCTTAATATACTATATCCAAATTTATCATAACATAACTTTTGTTTAGATTAATGAACTATTGGCTAGGGATGTTGATATTCAATTTTTCATATTGTCATAGGAAATTCATTATGTCTAGAGTATATTTCTTCAATTCACTTTATGGAATTTCATTTAGAAATAAAAAAAAAATCTTCTCTCGATTTTAAAATTGGGTGTGCTTTATATATATATATATATTTGTTGTTTTATTGTTAAAAAAGTGGTAGAAAGTGCCAAAAAAAAAAGAAAAGATTTTAATCTTTATGTGAAATTGGAGATTAGTTTAAAAAAAAAAGTGGATGTAGAAAAAATGAACTTTTTTAAGATATTGTCCTATTTATAATATTTATTATCATAAATTGGTTCTTTAACAATTTTTTATTCTTTTGAAGAAAAATTTTTATCATTCATATTTCTAATTAATAATACTTTTATTATGTTTATTTTTCATACCTTCCCATTTTTCAAGAGACTTATTCTTTATATATAGTACGGTATCTGTGAAAAAATTGTAACCTTTATAACTCTTGTCATATGGTGTTATATTCTCATAAGTTAAAAGATTGTAATTTTTTCTAAATTGTATGATATTTCATATGACTATCAATGACTACATAAATTAAAATGTGTAATATATGTTCATATAATTAAATAAATGCGTTCATGCAATCTTTTAAATTTGAATTTATTAAAATATTAATTATGATCATTTTTTCAGTCGGTATTTTATTTTTATTTATGTAAATATATTTTAAAGCAAAACCCACACATTGTGTCGGATATTAACTAGTTTTTCTTAATTTTATTCAAAATTGGGTTGGGATTTCGTAATTTTTAGGTTTAAAGTAAATATTTATAATATAAGAATACAATTTAAGTTAGTTCAACAATTTAAAAATCGTAAACAAGCCTTCCATAGGTCAGCTATGGTTATGCTTAAGGGGCTATGACGTAGTGAATATTGGTCTCATTTATGTTGAAAATGGAAATTTTTCTATCTTGTAAACATGCATTTTGTAACTGTAATTTATGTGTCATATTTGATATAATTTTGATAATAGATTTAATAGCTCAAAGTGCATAGAAGACAAATTATCATCAATTCATACAGTGAGGAAGCAACAATATTAAATTCAATCAATAAGCCCGAGCAAACGCATCCATTTCTTCTCTCTAGATCTTCCAAGTAAGTTTGTTAAAATTCACACACAAGACTTATTAGAAATGTAAATAGCATGCCTTTTATACACATACATTAATGGGTTTACATAGGTCTATACCATTTCATACCTCATCATTTTAGTTAAGAATATATAGCCTACTAGATAGAGTAAATTTAGTGTCACCTTATACAATCAACTGACGCTATCTCAACAAACATCATTTCCTCTCTTAACATAACAAAATTTTAATTTTGCTAAGATCTCTCTCTATAGCTTTTACATAGAGAATTTCCTCTCATTTTGAGAGTGGTCCTACACATGTTGTAGAGGAGGAGTTAATTAGAATATTTTAGCTATACATGTTTCATTACCTACATTTTTTCACATACTTTTCATGATCTGACACAGATTCATTACTTTGATTCACCCGTTTCATTAATACTCTCAATCATTTACATCACTCTAATCATAGTTTCCATTACTTTTAATTGTTGTGCTTTACAATTGAAGTCTATATCACACTATCGATTTTGCACTTGGTATCAGGTATGATCTCAGAATTCTTGTTGTTGTGTCGATCCAGTAAGCTTAATCTCTTAGATCTCTTGGGTTATGTCTGCTTATAGTCATTTTATCTTGTTAAGTCCATTGCCCTCCGTTATCAATTACTTCGATGTTGGAGTTCTTTTTCTTATGTCCATTGTCTTCCTTTCTCATTTTCCATTGTCCTCCATTGAAATATATCTTAATGTTGCTATTAGTGTCTAGTCTTATTTGTTTTTTTGTTACGTTTTGTATGTCTCATTGAGTTTTCTTTGTTGGTTCCTCAAATCGGTGATGGTGGCATCTAATTCCAGTAAGCTCCTACCGTGCTCTACTAATACTGATGACTCTAAACCTACAATTGATTTGGAAGATTTTATAGAGTTGATTAATGAAAAGGAGTATTTGATGGTAAGTAAAATTTTTGTAGAAAAGGCTCCTAATAAGGGAGGTTTTATAAATATTTAAAACGTGCTTAGAAAGAATATGGAAAAGTGAAGATCTTTGTTATGGGGGTGGACCTTTTCTATTGTGCCTTTGCTAGTTATGAAATTGCACAAAAAATTATTTGTGAAGGTCCTTGGGTGGTTATGGGACATTATCTTATTTTGGAAGAGTGGAAATATAGATCACAAATTGAAGATATGAGGTTAGATTGTATTGTGTTTTGGCTCTAGATTCATAAATTGTCACTAGAGCACTTTTCATTGAATAATGCTAATAAGTTAGGTGCATTGGTTGGAATAGTGATTGGAGTTGATCTAGTCAGGATGGAGAAGGGCTTTAGAAGAAGTTTTTTGAAGGTTAAAGTGAGAGCGGATTGTAATCATCCATTACGTGCTGGTGCTTAGGTAAATTGTAAGGAAGGATGGAAGTATTGGGTTAGTTTCAAATATGAGATACTTTCTGAGTTTTGTTTTGATTGCGGGAGGTTGGGTTATGGTGTAAAATAGTGTTCCTACCTTAAATTTTAAACTGTAATTTTTAGACCTAACTTAAGAGCTTTTCTTGCGCGTAATATTGGTGTGTTGATTGAAAGGAGAATTAACGAAGTTAGGAAGGATTATGATAAGAAAGAAAATTTAAACACATATCCTATTGAGAACTTTGAGCCTATACTTGAACTGTTCCCTTCACACGGAAACCCCAAGCCTTCGTATGGAAAAAATACCTCCATGGTGCAAGCATTTCCTTCTTTGAAAGACCCGATGAGGAATATTTTAGTCCAATCCGCGATTTCTAACTTCATTGATAGAACCCTAAGCACCTACTATAATTTCAAACTCATGGCCCATTCAAATAGCCCTCGTAACCGATCCCTGGGCTAAAACAACTAAGACAGTTTCTATCTAGCCCACCATAGAGTTTTTAACCACAAAACTAACTAATACTTTTTCCCAGCTCAATAATAGAGGTACTCATCAAGAATGTTTTGTAGATTTTCCCTCTGAAGAAGAGGAGAAGAGTGAGCTAGAATTGGAAACTAAGAATGAGGAGTCACTACCTCTTATATAGCATGTTGAAGTCAATGAGAATCTATCAAGAGCTTTAGCTTATTTGCATTTGAAGTGACCTTTATTTGAGAGGGAAGAACCTATTTTGAAAAAAATATAAAACCAGAAATGAAAATAAAGGAGAAGGAAGATAAGTTAAAGAAAGTTTCAATGAAAAATAAAAAAGGAAAGGGAGGTCCAAAAATAATTAGGAAGTGTAAAGTTAGAAAAGGAATGAAAGGTATGATAGTTGAAAAAACATTAAAGTTGATCGATGTTCCAGTTGAGTTCTCTAATTTGTGTGGCGATGGTAGTTGGCCCTTAATAGCCACAGGGTAGCCATGATGTTTTTATCTTGGAATTGTCAAGGATTGGGGTATTTCTTGACAATTCAACATTTGAAAGACCTAATCAATAAACATAACCTTAGTCTTGTCTTTTTAATGGAAACAAAAAATGTAGCAAATAAAGTGGAGAGAATCCGAAACAGATTGTAGTATCTAAGAAGCTTTTTTGTGGATCTAAGGGGATTGGGTAAGGGTCTATCATTATGGTGGAATGCAGATTTAATTGTCTCTATTTTAGAGAATGATCAATTTCTTATCCACTTTAAAATCTATTTTTGAGGATGGGTCTCATGTTGGATACTTTACTTGGTGTCGTGCTCCTTGTGATTTTCAAGGAAAGAAATATTTGCGAAAGATTATGGAAGAAATCTCTCATACGGTTGATGGACCTTGGTTATGTGGTAGGGACTTTAATGATATTGTAGATGATTTGAAATAATGAAGGGGGGGAGGGGGGGGGGGGGGGGGGGAGGGGGGAGGGTGGCTTTGAGGGAAGAAATATAGATAGAAGGAATATGAAAGAGTTTCAACATATGATTTCTAATTCAGGGTTGCATGATTTAGGATTTGTAGGGTCTCCTATTACCTGGGAAAATAAAAGACATGGTGGTGTTTTTGTAAAAGAAAGGATTGATAGGTATTTAGGTTTGAGTGAATGGCTTTTGAGATATCTAACGACCCAAGTGCTACACGAAGCAATTATCGAATCAAACGATGCTGCATTATTAATCAACAGTGCTTTTTCTAATATTAAGGTAAGGAGAAAGTTTGAGTGTGAGAATCTATGGAGAGTATTGAAGGAATTGTTACGCCTTGAAGTAACGAAATTATAACAGTCCTACCATGTAAACTAACTTATAATAGTAACTGATCTCACTATCCCTATCATATATACGATTTACACAAGGCATTTATGACTCCTTACTTTAAATCATATTTACATTAAGATACTTATACTATCCTATATTCCTAGGAAATATCTACATGCTAAGGTAATTTGATAAGTATCATATTACATAATCAATTTAAAAACTTAAGAGTTAGTCACAAGCCTTACAACCGCTATTCTAGACCTGATCTATACAAAGTGTCTACGACTAATCCGCTTTAAAGTAAATAGTTAAATTGTTTACCTAAGAAAATGAGAAAATATATATATACACTGAAATTCAGTTATTTTAAGTAACGTTTACAATATTTCATCGTAATATGTTTCCTAGTTATTAAATTATTCAGAAATAAAAAATTCTAAAATAAAAGCTTAAACCTTAAAAATATATGTTTGTTCTTCAAATGTTTTTCCTCACTTCCTAGGATTTAGCAGTTGCTAGCTTCAGAGTAGTTGTATGCCGCTTTTTAGCCAGCACCTGCACAACGCCTATAGGGATGTGAACAATCACAGCTTAATAAGTTACGATGGAGGACTTAAAACTATACCATAAACATAATAAGGTTATCAATTAACTTATTAAGTGCAATACATGTTCAAGTAAATGCCATCGCACGACATTGTCCGACCCATCGTGAGATTAGAAAAATTTTGCCCTCTCTAATCCGAGTTAAGGAGTTGCTATTAATGCAATAGTTCGTGACCAAACCCAGGCTTGTGCAATGGAGACACCACTCCTCTTGCGACTACCTTCGAACCATTGACTTCACCCTCGCTGCAACCTCCTCTCCTGTCACTTAGTTCAATTAAGGATGAAGAAGAGACTATTATGCAATTTTGCGTTATCCCTTTCGAAGGGGTCGGTATTTGGCCGGAGAATCCTAGGTTTCCCTTAATGGGTTGCCATGTAGGTCCAATTATGATTACCGGCCATATATTTGATTAAGTCCAATTTAGGATGATCAATCATTTCATACAAATTATACGATACAAGCTAGAACAATAAATAGAATCATAGTATCACTCATAATTAAGCACATGCACACAACCAACTATCTAACAAGCATAACCAAGCATAATCTCAAGCCTTCAAAATATAGTAACGTATTAATCCCAACTTACCTGGACTCTTCACTCACTCACTCGAGGTCTAACTCGCTCAGGCCATTGCCGATTATCCCTATAACACAAACATGGTTTCAGTTTTTCTTATAACTATTATAGGTTCTTTTTATCCTATAACGCTTATTATTATCTTTTGTTTAGGGTTTATTATATCTAGTTATCTAGGTTCTCAAATCTTTTACAATTATTCTAGGTTTAGGGTTAAGTTCAGGTTTAAGTTCAGTTTTCGCATTGATTTCTAAATTAGGTTCTAGTTCCATTTCAAAGTACTGTTTTATACTTGAACCTTACAAATTTGTTTTAACTCATAATATGAAATTAATCACATTATTTCCAGATATCCTAAATATCATCATTACCCTTAGTCAGTATTTTATTCCACTCGGTATACTTAAATCCATATTAGTATACCGAATTTACTTTTGATGTAAGAAATTTTTACATTTTTTATATAATTACATAAATTTAAGTTTTCTATCAGATTTATTATGTATCCCTATTATTTATGTAATATCAATTTTTATCTTAATATTTTTCATTTATTATATTTCTAATAATTACATATTATGTATTATCACCTATTATTATAGAATACATATCTAATATTTCTAACACTTTAATTACTATCTCCTAACATCAATAATCATTTCAAAATATCTAAATTCATTCTAAATCATATTTTACACCTAATGACCCTAAATTACCAAATTAACTTAAAATGTACTATTTTTTCCTATTACTTATTTATTATATAATTAGCCTAATAATTATATCTAACACCTTAAATGCTACAAGTATCATACTTCATTAGATTTCAACATCCTAAAATATATAAATATTCACTAAATCAGTAATTAACTATTTAATTACTTAATTAACCCTAAATTACTTATTTTATGCCTCATTTTAAGGCCTAAAAATTATCTAAAACATTCCAAAAATAATTTTTGAAAACGGGTTTCATAACACCATTCTATATCATCTAATTAGTCTACAAAAAAATTTTAGACTTAAAACTACACTCCTAAGGTCATTTATTTCTAAACTGAAACATGTTCGGTTTTGCGTGATTTCTTAGGGATCATATATCACGGAACATATTTTCATCAAAATAATATTTTTTTTACAAAATACATACAAAAATATTTTAAAATAAAAAATTCATAATTTTCTAAGAATATTTACTATTTTTACAAAATTACACAAAATCGGGTTGGAAATCGAATTCACCGATTTGGGTAGCTTCGATCGCTATCGATGGCAATGGGTATGTCAAGCCACCTAGGCATTGCCACCACCGTATGGTGGTGGTAGCCGTCCACTCCTAACTGTCACGCCTCGAAGCGACAGAATCGTAACAGACCCGCCGTGTAAACCATTCTAAGATAGAAGTTGGCCTTACAACCGCTATTTTAAACCTGATCTACACAAGGCGTCCACGACTAATCCGCTTTGAAGTAAACAGTTTGTAATTTAAATAAATCATTTACCTAAGAAAGTAAGGAAATATATATATACACTATAAGTCAATTATTGAAATTAAAGTTTATAATAATTCTCCGTAACATATTTCTTAGTTATACATTATTCAGATGAAAAGTAATAAAATATGTGTTGATTCTTCAATATTTTTCTTCACTCCCCGGGATCTAGCAGTTGCTAGCTTCAGAGTAGTTATTGCCGCTTCTTAGCCAGCATTTGCACGACGTCTATAGGAATGTGAGCAACCACAGTTCAATAAGTTAGGATGGAAGACTTAAAACTATACCATAAACACAACAAGGCTTTCAATCAACTTATTAGGTGCAATGCAAGCAAATGCCATCGCACGACATTGTCCGGCCCGTCGTGAGATTAGAGAAATTGCGTTCGTTCTAATCCGGGTTGAGGAGTTGCCATTAATGCAATAGCTCACGACACCAAACCCAGGCTTGTGTAATGGAGACCTTGCTCCTCCCGCGACTACCTTCGAACCATTATCTTCACCCTCGCCGTAACCTCCTCTCCTGTCACTTAGTTCGACTAAGGATGAAGAGGGGACCATTTTGCAATCCTGCGCTATCCCTTTCGAAAGGGTCGGTATTTGGCCGGAAAGTCCTAAGTTCTCCTAACGGGTTGCCATGCATGTCCAATTATGATTACTGGTCGTATATTTGATTAAGTCCAGTTTAGAGTGATCAATCATTTCATACAAATCATACAATACTTGCTAGAGCAACAAACATAATCATAGTACCACTCATAATCAAGCACATGCATACATCCAACTATCTAACAAGCATAACTAAGCATAATCTCAAGCCTCTCAAAATACAGCATTGTATTAATCCCAACTTACCTCGACTCTTCGCTCACTTACTGGAGGTTCGACTTGCTCAAGCTATCGTCGATCATCCCTATAATACAAACGTGGTTTCAATTTTCATGTAATGATTATAGGTTCATTTTCTCCTACAATGCTTATTGTTATGTTTTATTTAGGGTTTAATATACTTAATTATCTAGGTCTTAAGTCTTTTACAATTATTCTAGGTTTAGGGTTAGGTTCGGGTTCGGTTTCCGCATTAATTTTTTTAAATTAGGTTCGAGTTCGATTTCTAAGTCCTAAATATGTTTGAATCCTAATGTGAAATTAATCACATTAAACTCGAGTATTCAAATATCCTATTGAGTCTTGATTTAGTATTCTAAACTATTCAGTACACGCTAGTCCTAATTAGGGTATCGGATTTACCCCCGATGTGAGAAAATTTTACTTTTTTATATAATTACCTAAAATTCAATCTTAATTCAGATTTAATATTATTCTGATTTTTACTCTAATATTATCTAAATAACCCTAATTTTTTTAGATTTATTAATTTATAATTTCACATATTACTAATTTCTTATATTAATTACCTAATTTCCTAAATTAACCATACTTAATACTCCAAAGGCTAGGATTAGGGTTCCACATCAGAGATTAACATCCCTAAACATCTAATTACTATCTAAATCAGTAATTAATATCTTAATCACCTAATTAACCCAAAATCACCTAATTTTTCCATCATTTTAGGGTTAAAAATTAACTTAAAAATTTCAAAAATTAATTAAAAAAAAATAGCTTCATAGCACTGTTCTATATCACATGAGCATCCTATAGAAAAAAATTGAGCTCCAAACTATACTCCTAAGCCTATTTATTTTCCGTTCTAATCATACTCGGTTTTTAATAATTTGTTAATAACCCTATATTTTCAGACGTAATTAAACTAAATCACTATTTTTCCCTAAATCTACATACAATGAAACCTCAAAATAACAAGTTTCATAATTTTTAGGGGAAAATAACTAATTTTACAAAATTATTCAAAATCGGGAAATTTAAGGGACTAACTGGTTCGAAGCTTTCTGACCGTCCAAACCTGATCCAAGGCTGTCAGCCGGCCTAGACGGTGGGGCTAGAGTGGTGTGGTGGTGGCGACTCGGTCCCAGGTGATGGTGAGGTATGGGTTTCTCTCACTACTCGAATTTGCACAGTTTCCTTTTCTTTTCTTTTTTCTAGATTTTCTCTCGATTTTTTTAGGTTTCCTATTTTTCTCTAATATTAAACTATCCAAATGAGTTCTGAAAAAATTTTCCCTATTTATAGACGATTTTTTGTACTTATTATGCATTAATTAGACATGATTTTGCTTAATTTCCTTGATTTTTGGCTTTTGTGTTGTCTAATTTTAATTGGTTAATTTTTCTTTTGTAGATCCTGACCTGCCACAACTTGATTTGGATTATTCCTGATTTTTTATTAATTAATTAAGAATTTTCCTTAATTATTTAATATGATTTTAGCACATTACGCGTATTTTAAGTAATTACGAGTATTTTAAGTAATTACGCGTATTTCTATATACATGTAAATTCATATATAGTACAAATAAATATTCCTAAATATTATTTAGGTTATTTTATAATTTTTAATATACGTATAATTTATCTCGAGCGATTCGTTAAGTACTGGAATGCATTTTACGCATTTTCGATAAATAACAAGTTATATACTTAAAATTTGAAAATTTTGTAGTCTCCTATTTTATCACTTATTTTCTTAAATTCAAGTTTACGGAGTCATTTTTACTAATATTTATAGTTTTACTTTATAATTTAGGTTCGATCAAGTCTTTCAACTGATCGAAACCTCGAATGGTTAGTTGTGGGGCTTACACTAACTACTCGTTAGGTCTGGGTTCTCCTTATAAGCCTTAACTGTCCAGTTTTTTTTTTTTTTTCTAACCCTAATTTTTCTCTCAATTTCGCCTCTCTTTATTTTTCTCACTCTCCAAACTAACTAAATGAGCTTTTGAAAAATTTGGAGTATTTATAGAGCTTTAGGTAAATTATTGTGCATTAATGAAACTAGACAATTGTGTTATCTCTTCTTTTTTTCACTTTCTATTTGTTGTATTTTAATTGGTTGTTTTTTTTTTCTTCAATATCAGATTGCTATGCCCCACTTCTGGACTTTTCCTCATTATTCTATATTTTTCTTGATTTTTCCTTAATTAGTTATGAATTTGCTTTAATTATTTATTATTATTTTAGCACATTTTGCATATTTTAAGTAATTACGCGTATTTCTACATATATGTAAATTCATATATAGTATAAATAAATATTCCTAAATATTATTTAGGTTATTTTATGATTTTTAGTATACATATAATTTATCTCTAGCAATTGTTAATTATTGAAATATATTTTACGTATTTTTTATAAATAACGAGTTATATACTTAAAATTTGGAATTTTTATATTCTTTTATTTTATTACTTATTTTCTTAAATTTAAACTTACGGAATCATTTTACTAATATTTTAAGTTTTACTTATAATTTAGGTTCGATCGGATTTTTCAGCCGATCGAAATCCTGAATGATTGGTTTTGGGGCTTACAATAAATCTAGAACACTCAATTACATCATTAACTAGCTTGATTCTCACTCCTCCATAACTTAGCACTTAAAAAAAAATACTGACCTTAGGATAATATAATACAACATATCAATTAGTGCTTGCAAGAAAATTTATAAAGGTATGGATAACCAACAGCTTAGTAAGTTGGGATGGAGACTTAAGAATGAATAACAAACACATGAAAAATTTTTAAACAATTAATTATACGCAATGTAATAAATAAATACCATCACACAATGTGGTCTAGTCTATTGTGAAATCCGAGTAATTTCACCTATTTTAATCTAAGTTGATAAGTTTCTATATTTATGCAATAACTCACAACTAAACTCAGGTTTGTGCAATGAAAATACTGTTCCCCTCATAATTATCCTTTGAACCATTGCGCTTATTCTTACCACGACCTCCTTTCCTATCATTTAGTTTAACTAAGGATAAAGAAAAGACCATTATATTATCTAGCATTATTTTTTTCGAAGGTATTAGTATTTGGTTGGAGAATCTTAATAGTCCTGTAAATGGTTGCAATGCATGTCTAATTAAGGTATTTAAGTCAATTATAATTAAGTTCAGTTTATGGTGATTAAACAATTTTACACCACTCAATCCATAACAATCACTAAAATACAATACAAATTTTCAATATGAAGTTAGATACACATAAGCACATGTACATATAACTACCTACAATCCTAATCACATACAATCTTGAGCCTTTAAGTACCTAAAATAACACTCCAACATATAGCGAAGTATTGAACCCAACTCATCTGAAGTCCTTGGTTAGCTCACTTGACTTACAGCAGGTCACTTATCTTTGTATGTCTTATAATATAAATACTTTTTTAGTATTTATATTCTTATAATATATAAACTTTAGGTTATGACTTGACTCAATTTTCCATATATATATATTATTTATTTCTAATCTATTATAGGCTAGTTTCAGGATCGGTTTCTAAATTCAATTTCAATTAATCCAGTTTCAACTACGGGTATTATATGTAAATCTTAACATCTCGTTCCAAACCATAATGTGAAATTAATCACATTTTACTCGAGCATTCTAAATACCACTTTTAGTCTCTCACCAATGTTCTAGTTCTTGTGTTACATTATAATCCTAAATTAACTATCGAATTTACTCTTAATATGAAAAAAAATTAAGTTTTTCATATAATTACCCTAATTTAAGTTTCCTACTATATTTATTATGTATTACTATTATTATTATATTATCAATTTTAACTTAATATTTTTTATTTATTATATTTTCAATTTGACATATTATTAATTTACATATATTTACTACATAATATACATAATAATTAAATTTAACACCCTAAATACTACAAGTATTATACTGCACCAGATTTTAACATCCTTAAACAATTAATTACACACTAAATCAATAATTATTTATTTAATTACATAATTAGCCCAAAATCACCCATTTTATACATCATTTTAAGGCTTAAAAATCATCTAAAATTTCAAAAATTCAATTCTAAAAAAATCTCTTCATAGCATTATTCTACATACTTTAAATAGCTTATACAAAAAAAAAAAAAATTAAGCTAAAAACTATACTTGTAAGGCTATTTATTTCTAAAGCGAAGTAAACTTGGGTTTATGAGATTTCTTAAGCATTATACATTTTCAGACATAATTTTATTAAACCAATATTTTTTCCTAAATTTGCATATATAAAAATCTCATAATATCAAATTTTATAATTTTTGAAGTATATTTAATATTTTTATAAAATTAAATAAAATCGGGTTAGAAGTTGACTCACCCATCTAATGGACTTCCAGCCACCAATGGTGGTCTTAAGGGTGTTGGCAAGGCTAGGCGGTGGGGATAGCATGTGGTGGTGGCTACGATGGTTTATCCCAAGTGGTCATTGGTCATAGGTTTCTTCTCTAGGTCTTAATTACACACTAACTTTGATTTTTAGCTTACATTTAGCCTTTATCCTCTTCTATCTTAATTTCTATTTGCCTTAACATAATTGGTTAATTTTTTTCTTTCTATTCCCAGCTTACTATGACTTCAATCTGAATAATTCTACACTTTTTCAGATTTTTTCTTGATTTTTTTTTCTAGTTTCCTTTAATTATTTAGCATTAATTTAGTATATTTCGAGTATTTTAAAAAATTTCATGTATTTTTACCTATACGTAAATACATATAAAGTACAAGTAAATACTTCTAAATATTATTATGTTATTAAATGATTTTTAATGTGTATATAATTTACCTTTAGTAATTTGTTAGTTTTCAAAACTTATTTTTACACATTTTCGATAAATAATGGGTAATATGCTTATTATTTTATATTATGATATTTAATTATTTTGTTACTTATTTTCCTAAATTCAAACTTATGGGATCATTTTTACTAATATTTCTAGTTTCGTTGTATAATTTAAACTCGATTGGATACTTTATCTAGTCGCCCTAAATTTTACATTTTGAATCCAAACTTCTAGTGTAAGGACTTATAGGAATGTGGTCTGATAGTGGAGAAAGCTTGGAATGTTGTACTTGATTGTAACGATTTAGGAAATATTATGAGGAAATTGAAAGTTTGCAGCAAGGAATTGATAGAATGGAGTAAAGTTGTATTTCCAAATAATAGGAAGTTAATTGATACGCTTAAGAGAAGGCTAGCACAAATCTAGTCGTGTTACAGTATGTTAGATCATGAAGAAGAAGAGGAAATATAAGCTTAAATAGAGGAAATTTGGGAGAGAGAAGAAGCATATTGGCATTAACAGGCGAGAGTTAATTGGTTAATATATGGGGATAAGAATACGCCTTTCTTTCATCATACTAACATTGAGAGACATTAGAAGAATAAAATCTTTCATCTTGAGTTAGACAATGGGTAGGTTATTGATTTAGAAGAAAGTATTGGAAAGATGTTTATTGAGTATTTTGATAATCTGTTTCAATCTAGAGGTGGTAGATAGTAAGAGCGCTATCTAAATTGGGTAGAGAAGGTTATAATAAGAGAAATGAATGAAATGTTATGTGAACCAATTAATAACGAGGAAGTGCAAGAAGTTGTATTCCAACTAGGGACTCTTAAAGCCCCAAGACCTAATGGTTTCCCTAAGGTGTTTTATCAGTCTTATTAAAGGACAGTGGGACCTTCGGTAATTGATGTTGCACAATACTTCTTTTCTACAAGTAAGTTTCCTCCTTCTTTTAACCATACTAAGCTTATTCTTATTCCTAAACTTCAAAATGCTACTAATGTGTCTTAATTCAGGCCTATTGGTTTGTGCAATAATCTATATAAAATCGTGTTTAAAGTCCTGGTTAATAGGATCAAACCTTTCCTAAATGAGATCATCTTTGAGAATCAAAGTGCTTTTGTGTCAGGACGTTTAATTTAAGACAAGATTGTAATTGCACATGAACTTTTTCATCACTTGAAGATTAAGAAATTAAGAAAATGTAGTTTGTGTGCAGTTAAATTGGATACTTATAAGGCAAATGATGGGGTTGAGTAAGATTTTCTTTGTAAGCTATTACATAAGTTGGGCTTTGCTAGGAAATGGATTAGTTCGATTATGGCGTGTGTTTTCAGTATGACCTTTAATGTAGTTATGAATGATAAAATAACTGGTGAAGTAGTGCCTATAGGAGGGATTAGTCAAGGGGATTTGTTATCCCCCTACCTATTTATACTAATGTTAGGATGTTTTATCAAAGGGAATTAAGAAGCAACTAAAAGAAGGGATATTAGAGGAATGCAAGTTAATAGTCATTGTTTGGTATTAACTCATCTTTTATTTGCATATGACTCTCTGTTTTTTCTTCAAGCTCAAGATGTTGTAATATTAGACTACTGTATGGTAATTGGGTAAGAAGAGAACTTTCACAAATTTGCCCTATTTTTCAATAATAATACACTGGAGCAAGTCAGGAACAATATTAGTAGAATTTTACATATCCCACTCACGAAGAATCCAGGAAAGTATCCGGGGTTGCCTACAATTTGGGGTAGATCTAAATGTGAAGCATTAAAGTTTGTGAAGGAGAAAATTGAGACGAAGTTACAAGGTTAGAAGCAAAAACTTTTGATAGAAGCAGGATGAGAAATTCTAATCAAGGTAGTAGCATGTGTTATACTAACTTATTCTATAGGGATTTTCAAGTTTCCTTTGCATTGGTGTAGATGGGTGAAATATAATATAGCTAAATTCTAGTAGGGTCAAAGGAAGGATGGCAAGAAGATCCCTTGGTTGAGCTGGGAGAAGTTGACTAACTAAGGAGTTGGGAGGAATATGGTTTAAAGATTTACACCTTTTCAACTTGAGTCTCCTTGCAAAACTTGCATGGAGGGTACAGTAGAATGAGCATGCTTTGTGAGTAAGGCTTCTAAAAGGAGTTTACTTCAATGATTATAGGTTTAGGTTCGCAAGGAAGGGAGGAAGAGCTTCGTGGGTGTGGAACGACATCTTAGAGGGAAGGAAGGTTATGCTAGATGATGTTATATGGTAAACAAACAATGGCAGAAGTGTGTATATAGGAAGGGATAAGTAGTTACCTAAGATTTCTAATGGACAAGTTGTTAGAGGCAGTCAGTTGGACCCAACCTTGAAGGTGTGTGATTTGTTAAGCTTGATTTTTTCTTGGTTTTATAAAAATAGCTTTCTTTAAATTGATTTGTATTAAACCCTACCCGTTAAATACTAACCCTCGACTAAAGTTTTAAAAAAACCGGTTCTTTTATTTCTAAGAAACGTTTTGGAGTCACCACTTGATTGGAGTCGAGAAAAAGAGTTATATTATAATCAATGTGAATTGGTTATAACTTAGGTACTGATATTTTGATAAAATTAATTTTATTAAACAGTTTTGAAAACCATAAAATCGAGTTAAGGGGTTAAGATTTTAAACCCTTGTGAGTACCACAATTTCCCAAATTTAGATCTAATCTCTTAAAATCACCTTTTAAAACTACCATATAAAACGAACTTCAATAATTAATTTAACGAATTAAGAGAATTTGAATAATTTAAACTAAAATGGAAAAATAATTTTTTTTTCTTTTTATGTTGTCTTGGAGATGCTTATGTACTTGTTAAGATCATACATACATAGTTTTTTTTTTTTAAATTTAAATGTGTTGGTTAATTTTAATTTGATAAAACTCTCGATTTTAAGTTTTTAACTTGATTCGAGATTAATTAAGGAAAATTCTGAGGGTTCTAATTGATCAAATTTTTTATTGATTTGAAAAATTTTAAAGAAATCTTATTTTTGGAAAAAATGGTTAATTTATTTCATTTATTTGGAAAATGAATTTTTTCTACGTTATAAAATGATTTTTTATTTTTATTATTTTATTTTTTTAATGATTTTTTCTTGTTTTAGTTTTAATAAAAAAAAAATAAACAAACTAACTAAGTTACTCTATTCTTTTCTTTCCTTTCTCTCTCTTTTTTTTTTCTTTTTTAGGTTTACAAGTACAAACAGCATTACACAACATATATATATATAACACAAAACAAACTAAAAGAAAAAGAGGCCGAACCAAAGTTAAGGTTACAATCAGATCCTAAAGCAACGGGTCAAGTTGCGGGTTGGAGGCTAAAGTGGGTCGGATCAATATAACGGTTGCGGTGGCCCATTTGGGCTGTTGTAGAGGTCATTTTGAGCGGATAAGATGTCAAACCTAAGGTTTTCAAAGGTGGGAAGAGCATTGGCAATGTTATTTTTGCAAAAGGAAGTGGTTTTGGTGATGTTTTGTGGCATTTGTCGATGGATGACGAATTTGAGGTGGTGGTGGAGCTCTTTTAGTGATTGCTGGAAGCAAGTGAGATGTGGTTTCTAGGGTTTTTGGGGCTAATGAAGCTAATGGTAGTGATTGTTTGCTTCGAAAACCATAAAAAATGAAGCTTTCTAGAGAGAGAAAGCGCTTCGTGCTAGAGTGAGAGACTATGAACTAAAGAATGTGTGGTAATTCTTGAGTGAAAGTTGGTAACGAAATGAAAAGTAGAGACCTCTATTTATACTTGAGGAGCTCGAAACACACTTGGAAAGACCATTAATGGCCAAATTGAAAATCACACGGATGTGGGTTGTATAAGCTTGATTAGACTTCGTTTTGAAGGAAATAATTGATTTTAATTGATGATTCCGGTTAATTAGACGCCTATAATCAATAATCAAGTCATGAAAGCTCTCGTTTTTTGCCTAAAAAGCTCGGATACACAAGTTTATGAAATCGCATTTATGATTTTTCCAAATTTCTCGACCCGATTTAATTAGAAAAATGGATGAATTTGTATAATATTTGAGTCTTAAATCAAAGGATGCTATATGTAGTACATGGATTCACCAATTAAATGTGTAGAATTATGTGAAAATCGCATAAAAAAGGACCTGAAACAGAGACCATAGAGCTATATTTTTCTAGAAAAAACTGGGAAATAAATGGAGAAGAAGTTGGAATGGGTGTTAGTCACGTGCGAGGTACATGCCACACGCCCCAAGCATATGTGCATTGCACGCGTATGATTAAAAAAGTAAGGCATGCATTTGTGTGCCTGATTCGGTCCTTCATATATATATATATGTATATATATATATATATATAAACAAGATAAAAACAATAGATAAATAATCAAATCACATGATGCTAACTTAAAACACTATGCTAATTTACGGCTTCTGACCCAATAAAATTGAATTTTAGCTTAACTAATATTTAATGGTTTCATCTAAAAATTCTAAGTGATATCGAAACCACTATGCCCGCTAAGTCAAAAAATTCATTGCTCTTAGAAATTTTGTATTTTCCACTTTATTTTTTGAGGTACTTTTTGTTTTTATTATTATTTTTTATATTTTTTAATATTTTCTTACTTTTTATGATTTTTTCAAAATTTTCCATTTTTTATATTTTTCTTAAATTAGGACCCTTTTATCTATCCTTAAAATTCTAAAAAAATAAAACATCAAAGATAAAAAAAAGGGGGAGGGGGGCAAAAATAGGGTGTCCACATCATTTAAGGGGATGTAGATTTGCAAAGATGGAAACTTCAGGATATTTAACAATTTTTAAGTAATGAGGAGTCTACTGCTATAAATAGATTACTTGTTTTTCCTTCAAGTAGAGAAGATAAACTTGTATGGCCCTTTGGTCAACATAGTTTATTAACAGTGAAATCTACCTATTTCTTTATCCAAACCAAGGGACTTGAGCAAAATCAAGGAAGAGCCTCATCTTCGGAAACTATGAAAAGAGAAGATTAAAAAGGTTTCTTCACTATTAACTTGGTGGAGAGATATGGTTCAGAATCTTTTAAGAGGGATACATATAGAGGAGGAGGCTAAATTAATTGAAGTTGGCTGGTTTATATGGAAAGGAAGATGTAACGGGGTGTTTAACAATCGCATACTCGATTCTTTTTATACTGTTAATAGAGTGTTTTGATGGTTCAAAGAGAAGGGGGAGGCAGCTAAAGTTTTCTTGATGGTAAAACAAGTAGTAGATCAGAGAAGCCTATATATAAAGAGACAGTAAGATCGGTTCGATATAGCTAATGAAAGTTTAAAGATTGAATCTTGTAAAAGAAAAGTTTTGATAGAGGTAAAGGGCAATGAGAATACTGGCAGGGCCTTTTTTTGTGAAAGCAGATGGATGGAGTGTTGCTGAAGAATGGCAGATGTGTAGATTAGAACGGTCCTTTGAAGAAAGTGACTTATCACTTATTTTTGTGTAGGAAAATGCTATGGCTAATGTTCGATCTATTCTTTGGTCCACAAAATAGAGTGATGGGCATATTCTTTCACTATATTATAATGATCATAGGTTGGGCCAGATGTTTAAGTTGGGCTTGGGATCATTGTGAAGGACTTATAAGGTAATTTGTTAGAATGTGGTACTAAGTGTATGTTTTCTCCTAACCTTAAAGCAATGAAAATTTTGGCTCTTGTGGTGATGTTAGGGCGGTTATTAAAGGCTAGTGGATGAGAACTTTAATTATCATGGATTGTTGGAACTTATTTTTGGCTTTATCAGGAGTGGCTTCAAGTCTTCATTAGAGTTCCATTCCCTATTTTTTTGGGAAGTCCAATGATTGTTGGGTTCAATTCAATTTGGATTGCTTGCTTTTAGTTTCTTGAATAGATTGGCAAGTATGGCTGCTAACCAAATTGCTTCATTGTGTAGGACGGGAATGTGCTCATTGAGTGGTGTTCAGTCACCCCATTATCCCTCTAAAAACAACTTTTTTTCAGATTCTAAATGTTTTCCTTTTTCCCTATTTAGTGCTTCATCTTGTATTCAATTTGAGGTTGGTTGATTAATAAAAGTTCATCTCTTTTGTGCCAAAAAAAAAGGACAAAATTTTGCGTAAGACGTAAGCAACTAATCATATTGTATCCTGCAACTAATCATGTTGTATCCTATATCTAGTAACACCTTTATTGATTAAGTAGGTTTCAAGTAAATATTAAAATTATGAGATATGTTTGAAATACTATATTTAAAATTTGCTTCTAGAGGTTAAGATGCAAGTTTGGTGTCCTAATCCTGTATACTCATCTAAGAACTTCTACTCTATAGTATGTAGAATACTATAAATTTTATTAAATAATGATAATAAAAATGGTTATAAAAAATTATCATACTTCTACCTTATAAGTTTTACCCAAAAAATAAAAAAAAAAGAAAAAAAATAAACATATAGGCTATCATCCAAACCTTTCATATATAAGAAACTCTATAGAATTTCTTATTCCATTTCTTTCTTATCTTATTTTTATTTTACTATTTCTGCACTCTTGTATATCATTTCTTTTCGGTTATCAACCCTACATTTACTATTATTTTTTTCATCAAACGTCATATTTATAAATTTATTGTTATATTAATTTTAAACAGGTAAATTAAATTTTCTTATTTTTCTTATAGATGTAAGGTGTGTACAGGTGGAAAGTGTCTTCCTTATTGCTGTGTTACGTGTCGTTTTTGGTTTTTAATGTCACTTGTGGATTTTGCCACCGTAAAGGTAAATTAGTAAATATCACTTTTCAAAATCGATGAGAGTGTCACTTTGTGCAATTTGGATGAATTAAGATTTAGCTCAATATGTAAATATTATAAAAATATGATAGCAAAAATTTATAGCTTCTAATTTTACACAATATAAATGACAAGATAATTATAGGATACGATTATGTCCTAACCAATATTTACTTGCTCGCTGCCACTTTTACATTCCATGAAAACTCGCAGTCGGCGTCTTGTAGAAGAATAAGGCATCCCTTTTCAATTTTCGCGAATCGGAGAATAATAAAAAGATTACCTTTTTATTGCTTTGAATAATCATCTTTTGAAATCTAGGCTTAGAAAAGATTCCCCCAATTTAGAATAGAGCTATGTAGACTTTTCTGGATGTGGGGTTGTTTCTCCATGCATGTGGCCGTATGTAGATAAAAGGAAAAAAAAAAACAGAAGACAAAATAAGATTACATGAATTAATCATACACTTAATCGCATGTTAAATGGTGGGATATGAACGTAATATAAAATTACCAACACCGTTTTAGTTAATTGATATTAACACTGATCTTCGGAATAAGATGAATTATGTTTGATTCCTTTTATTTTTTAAAATTATATATATAATAATTGGCTTAAAAAAAACGTAATATAAAATTCGAATATAGAACTTTATCTAATAATAATAATAATAATATCTTTCTGTTTACATTTGTTTCCGATGTACTTTTGACTTCATAGAATTTTCGTTCATAATTATTTGTTTGAAATGGTCAAGCCTCCTCAGGAGAAAGGCGGAAAAAATTCCTGGCGGTTTGATGGATTCCTCGCAAAAGGAAATGGTGCTTCTGCGTTCCTCCTTTTTGAAATTTTGTAGGTCTCGTTAGAAATATGCATAGGGTTTATTTCGTAATTGCTTGGTATAAGTTTATGTTTTGTACTTGTTTTTGGATTTGTGGTAGATTCAAGAGGATTAAGCTCATTTATTAAGAATGGATAGAGAGATTTAGCTTGATAAATTTACAACATGAATTATTATTACAGTACCTATCTTTGACCTTTTCTAATTAGCATGTGTGATCAACATATTTACCTGGCTTGGGCTTCCATATGGTTTAAAAACTAAGAAGTATATCTATATCTATACCTATAACTACATGTATATTTATCTTTCTATAAATATAAAGGAGGTTGCATTTTGTCCTTGATTGATAAAAAGCAATCCATTTATGTCATCGAACTTTACATCATCTATCAATCTTTAAAGTCATATGATGGATTAGGGTAAGCCCTAAAATCTATAAATAGGCATTTTTCTCTCTTTATTTGGCACAACTCAAAGAGATGACACAAACATCATTATATCTCTAAAACTCTACGCTTAAGGATTGAACATCATATTTGATAGAAGATCTAACTCATATCATTTGTTGATATCTGAAATCATTTGATGGACGAAAGCTAGCCTTAGAATCTATAAATAAGTGTTTTCCCTCCTTACTTGGCACAACTCAAGGAGATCACACAAACATAATTGTTAAAACTCTGCTATCGAGGTTCAAAAACTTGATTTGAGTAAAAACATCCAGCTTCTACTTAAGAATAATGAAGTTGATGATCGAAATTTCTTCACTTATCACAAGTTCCTACTGTTATTAAAATTATCTATCCTTTTCCTATGCCTTTCTCTAATCACATCTCGCTACATGTTATTAGGTCTAAAATTTCTAAGATCATCAGGAATGCAAGATTTTGCCATGTATATGTGATTAGTATCACCCATCATAGAGAAAACAATAGCAATATCTTATCAATCAATCTTAGTTAAAAAATAGATAGAGAGATAATAATGATTTTTGATATGACTGATGGATTACTTAATAAAAAAAAGAAGGGTTATGCCCTCTTTCTTAATCTTTACCATACAGTGCCCTCATTAAAATGGCTTGGTAAACATGGCTTCTTGTGTGAAGTTATATTTTGGTCATGTTGAGGCAAGGTAATACCTTATTGAGTTTCAAAATCTGAATTTAATCATTGTTTACAATGTTGAACTTAAACCCAATGCGAAAATGTATTTGATATGCTCAAACTTAATTGGATTAAACTCATTTAGCTCATTTTTTAAAATTATCTATTTGTATTAATTAAAATAATATCAAAGCTCAAACAGAATTCATACTTATGTTATCATACCTTGAATCTGTAAGTTATGACCAATCAATTACATATCCTTATAATCCAGTGAGATTATGAAAGGCTCAATCTTATACTATAAATCTTTAGTTTTATTTAAACTGTTTCACTTGAAAAATGAAAACAAAAATAAAAATAAATTCCCAAGAAAGTTTTACGCTCAATAGAGTTAACTACACTGCATACAATCACTAGCATATGATAATTCATACTCCATATGTAAGCTTTATATAGCATATGATAATAGTCTTAAGTTGTAATTTAAGGTAAATCAAGTAAGCTAATCTCAGCATATTGAGTTTTGGAATAACTCAAATTTCATCAAAATACACGTATATATAATATATAATATATTGTCAGGGCCATCTAATCCCGACATTAACATCAATAACGTGACGGACCATGTATTCCAAACACTACTACTAAAAGTTTTCTTATCCTAAATTTACTGTTGCTATCAGTGACTGAGCCCTTAGTCGCTTATCCTTTCATAAAAATCCTATTTTCGCAAGAAATGGAATCAGGAAAACTATTAAATTGATTATCCCATTCGGGCTTTTTTTCTTTTTTGTTTTCCCATCTCCATAGTTATTAGACCGATAAGGAGTTGGGAGCGTTGAAATTATATAATATATATACGTATAGAGAGAGAGCGTGTGTGTTTATTTATTTATTTTTTTGGCCAATGAGGGTGTTAAATCTATACTAAATCCCGTCCAAGGTCTTCCAGAAAACAACAAAACGGTGCATTAAATATGTTCGACAAAGATCCGACAGAACTACTCCGTAACTTTTATTTTAAGTTGAACGGGGTTACGGTATGTGAACTACCAAAACAACTTGGTCCTAGTGGTGCTAAATCGATGCGTATAATATTAGTTAGTGTTACCATTTTTCATTAGAGCAATTCAAAGGGCCGAATTGATTGAGCTCTCCTGTTCAACGCAATATAAGGTTTTGAAAAAAAAAAATACCAATAATATATTTTAAAAGAATAATTATTGAATATATCACTATGACGTCTTTTTTTTTTTTCTTGGCCAACACATTATGACGTCTTAAAAAATCAACTAATTGAAACTTCCATTTATAAGAAGTCAAAGTTTATAAAAAAAAAAAAACCTATCTTAGAATACTTATTAAAATATTAAATTGAAGTGCTTTTTATATTTTTATATACTTAATTGAAATATCCAATTAATGTTAGAAAGTATGCCATATTTTTTTAATGTTTTTAACTAGTTTTCATATTTGCGAGTCCAAATAAAAATAGGTTCACAAAATTCATCTCACTCTAGAAAATTATTAAATTTATGAGTCAACTGAATTATTAGAAATAAGATAGGATTTATTGTTTAAGACCAATTTGTATGGGTTGCATCTAGATTGTCATTAGTAGGATTCTATTCATAAAGAATGATGTGATTTGAGCTTTATGCAAATATTCAATAGGCTTGCAAAAGAGAATACCGTAAAAGATGTTAAGATATTATTTAATGTGATTATTTCGATACTTAAATTAATAAGTGCACGAAAAAAGACAAATAAGGAAGCTAAAAAGTTTTAGGTAAGTTAGGTGTGCAAAGAGTCAAACTAGTTGACCGTTAGAGTGATTAGAGCTATTTAAAGAGGAGGATCGCTATGAATTTTGAAGAACGTTTGGCATATTGATATGTTCGCACGATTTAAGTAGTGAGAACATAGAGTCCAACGTGTTTCGGAATTGTAGGGTGATGACGTTTGACCAAGTTTCCAAGCTTTATCTATATGTCAAGTAATCATTGTAAAACTCCCAAAGATCGAGCAGATCATATGGAGGAGTTGGTTTATCTAGAGACTTTTTAAGGAGGTAGGCTAGTGAGGTAATCAGGTTAGGCCTTAGTAGATTATGTTGGCCATGGTCCCATCAGGTTAGCCCAAAGTCCGAATCAGTTAGTATAAACTTAAGAGACCTATATACGTAATACTTTATTAATATAAATAAAAGAGGGATAAATGTCTTTAATACTTAACTTTTGCTCTTTTTTATAATTAAATACCTAAGAATTAAAAAGTATTAACTTGGTACATAAACTTTTCTCATTTTTGCAATTAGCTATCATAGAGAATCTCAATTTTTCAATTAATTACTTCAACTTTACTTATTGCAATTAATCACTCCTGATATTATAAATGACATTGAGAAATTTATAAATAATACATTAGTACTTTAAATTTTAGATAAGTAATTATAAAATTGTATAAAATTTAGATATTGAATGTAACATTTTCTATAAAAAGAAAGAGGGTTGTACATCGATTTCACAAGTGCATTTATCTTAGGTTAACAATATATACTAGCACATTGGAATTGTTTGTTAAACCAAAACAATAAGTATTACTGGATAATATATGCATTTTTATTTTATATTAAATTCGTCTCAATATAAAGTACATGAAATCAAATAAATTTCACAAATCATTAACTTATAAAGTAATTGCTTCAATTCATATCTTAATCTTTTATCCTTTTATATCACTTATATATATATATTTTTGGATTACAAATATGTTTTTGATTGTGTTATCTATATAATTAAAATCTTTCGAGGTTTAAGTAACTGCTATAATTAAAATTACTATTTTGATCAACATAAAATATTATTTAACAGAAAAATCAATATTAAAATAATGTTATAAAATTATATATAAATTATATTATGGGTAAAATTATTTTCTCTTATAATATCCACATCTAATTTCTCTTTTTCACTCTCAAAAACTACACTCGACTCTTTTCTCTCCCACTTTCTTATTTCTTTTCTTTTACAATCTTCAATAAAGTTCCTTTTTATTTCAAAATTTTTATAATTTGTTTTATTAATATAATTTTTTTGAAAAAAATCATTATAAATTATAAAAGTACATTAGAAGTAAAATTTATAATGGTTAATATAAAATATTTTATTATAAACTTGAAATAAATGAAAAAAAAACTTTACATACACGATACAGATATACCAACAGTTAATATTTGTGTGTGTATATATATATATATATATATATGTGTGTGTGTGTTAGTATTATCGTGCAACATGCGGCCCAGTCTTTTGCTGGCGAAATTATTAGATCTACGGCCGGGACAGTAAATGAATAGGGATGAGAGATGAAAAGGAAAAGCATAGGGCTCACTGCCCAGAGGCGAAAAAGGGTTAAAAAAAAAAAAAAATAGAGAAAAGGTAAAAGAGGAATAGCTATAGCCACTAGCCATAATGAAATGACCAGTGTCCGAACGCTACCGATGGAGGCCGAGTCTCTTCTTTTCCTTCCCCTTCTTCTGTCTTTCTCTCTCCTTCTTCACACCTTCTCTCCTCTCTACTCTTCTCTCTGTCTCTCTCTCTCACACTCTCTCTCTCTCTCTGCTCCGGGAGAGATTCGGAAGTAGAGAGATAAAGTATTTAATGAACTAATTTAATACAAGAAAATAGCACTTCTGCTTCTAGTTCCTCTTCTTCCTACAAACCAACAAATTACATTGCACATCCCCATAAAATCTCCAATCTCCATACCTTCTCTGTTTCCCACTATAAATAAATCATAATCACTATTTCATTTATATTTTTTATTCACAAAGAGGAGCCTTCTCCTCTTCCTCTTCTTCCAACGAAATCTCAGAGTCATTTCACACACATTGTACTTACAAATACAATTTTCTGTCCTCAATTTTCAACGCCCATTGTCAGTCTTGTCTCCACTCTAAACCCCTTCCTCATTAATCCCGCCCATTCTCTCTCTCTCTGTTTGCTCTTTCACTTTCCATAGCTAGGGTTTCGGTTTCGGTTTTATTTTTTTGTGCCTGAACTTTCGATCTGATGCTTCTTACTACGCTATGATTTGCGGATCATCACTTCCTGATGAACAAAATCCGTCTAGCTTAGGTTTTCGATTTCGATGGGCTGTGGAGGATCCAAAATCGATGATTTGCCTTTAGTTACGTTCTGTAGAGAGCGAAAGGAACTCATTAAAGCCGCTTCCGACCACCGTTACGCCCTTGCTGCCGCCCATTTCTCCTACTTCGAGTCTCTCTCCACCGTAGGAGAGGCACTCCGTAAGTTCGTTGACGAAGAGCTCGTCGCAGGCCACGATATAAGAAGCTCTTCTTCTTCACCACCTGGTTCTCCGGTACTCACACTGCCATCTGACGAGAGGAAAGGGAGAAAATCTTCGGCGGGGAGTAACATAAAGAATAAGAAAGGTAAGAGTGTGCAGTTCTCTTCCTCTACTTCGATTTCACATTCTGTTTCGAACGATGATTGGGATCATAGGCATGGCGATGAGGAAATGGGTGAATTTGAGGGCTCTCATTTACATTTATCTGAATCCGAATCAGAGTTGAGTGACGGTTCAGGGCATATACATTTACATAATGATAGTCCTCAAGAGGAGGGACCGGTTCCTGGTATATATACTAGCCCTGGTAATGGAATGAATGGCCCGTCTTATGGTAATAACTATCCGTATGCTAATTCGTATCCATATACAGATATGCATCCATATGGGGGTTATGGTAATTATTCGACTGGGGAATATAGTAATTATCCACCTGGTGATTGGAGTAATCTAAACATGGGAGTAGATGGGGGTAATTTTCAGACTCGGGCATATTATATGAAGAAATCTGCTACTCCTATGAAATCGATGGTTTTTGAGGAGCCGGAGAGACATACAATGAGGGAAGGGGGGCAGTGGTTGAATTCCGGGCATGGTTATAACCCTTATCCGCAGTATGGGAATCCTGGGCTTTTTGGGTTCCCAATTATGGGTGGACAGGAAAATGGTGGTGGTATGGATAGGGAAAAGAGGCAGGAGCAGCCATCTCCTCCGCCTCCCTCACCTCCAAGGGTTTCAACTTGGGATTTTTTGAACATTTTTGAGACATATGAGAATTATCATCCTGGTAATGTTGCCCAGGGTAGTCATGGTATTCGGTCAGCAATGAGCAGTCCCGATTCCAATGAAGTGAGGGAGCGGGAGGGGATTCCAGACTTGGAGGATGAAACTGAGAATGAGATGGTTAAAGATGTGCACAAGGAGAGGAAAAAACTTGGTGAGGAATTTAATGGAAAGAAGTATTCTGGTGAAGGTACTACATCAAGATCTGTGCCATCACAGAAGAGTGAAGGAAGTTCGAGAGGGTTGAAATCAAATGGTGAAGGAATATCAAAGGCAGTGCCTTTAGCTGGTAATGAGTTTACACAATTTAGTTCTGGCAAGGAGACAAAGAGCAGTAGTCCTGACACAATTGTGTCAACGAGCTCTGGGGAGGACTCTAAGAAGAAAGGGGTTAGTTTTGAGGTTGAGGAGGACGCAACATTAGGTATGAAATCATCAGAGCCAAGTAGCTTGACCACATTACCAGCCCATGGCACAAGGGATCTTCGGGAAGTTGTCAGAGAAATCAAGAATGAATTTGAGGCTGCCTCTGATCATGGAAAAGAGGTTGCTGTCTTACTTGAAGTGGGCAAGCTACCTTATCGGTCTAAAAGAACCATATTGAAAGGTATTTTTCTTTTGTCCAGTTCTCTGCACAATTTTATTCATGTGAAAGCTGCTCATTAATTTAGCTTTCTTGAGAGGAAGTCTCTAGGATTTGCTTTCTTTATTCTTTCATAGACTTTATGGATTTTGGTTATGGACCATGGATCGTGTGAGTATGGATTTTTACATGTCTTTTGGGGCTATAGCTATGGTAATTGTATATGTCTTCAAACAAATGCTGCATATGGGGCGTATTTCTTTCAATTACTTTTCTAGTATATGAACCACGAAGAAAATTTCATTAAACAAAGACATCTTTGAATTAATAGGAAACATGCAGTTATTGAAATAGTCTATAAAGTAGATAAGCAAATTGTCTTCCAGATAAGGAAGGGGGAGGGGGGGCATACCATTTAGCGATTTTTTTGGTACTTAATAGCTGCCATCTTGCACTGGCCGACGCCACTACTTCTGGTCATTACTAACTGCTGGCTAGCAAGACCTACACTGGCTGCCATGGTGATCTCCGACCATAGAGATTATGACTGCTTCCAAGTAGTCGAAAAAGCCTTTCTCATGAAAAATTTTATTATACTAAAAACAATGCACATGAACAAGGTATGTCCTTTCTTGAAGTCCAGTTAATTAAAAAAAAAAAAAAGAAAAAAAATTAACTTATCCCAGTATTATCAGAGCTGGCTTCATGGACTTGAATTGACTTTTAATGTGGTAATTCACTGTCGCACAAGACATTTTTTAATGAATCAAACTGCTTATGCCCCAGATATGCTTATAGGAAAAAATGCCAATCTGATCAATTATTATTGCATTCTTAGTATTTTCAGTTCACTTTCTCCCCTGGTTATATTAAGTTTTTGTGGCATAATGGTGCTATTGGGTGCCTGAGATTGTAGAATGCTGAGATTTTTTTTAAATGCTAAACCTGCTTTTTACATCCTATGATAAATACACTATTGGTTAAGGGGATTCTAAGCAAAATTTTTTATCTGTTTCCTTTTCATTTGGAGAATCAAATCTTGTTCCTTTTATCATGCATTATATATATATATATGAACTTCCTCCATGCAATATGTTATTTTTTCAATAAACTGGTGTGTTTAGTTCTTATACTGTAATCTGCAATTATATTTTATTTCATTCTGATGAATGTACTCTATCTGATCTACACAATAAACCATATACTTTTCACTCTTCAGTTTTCTCTAGGATTATGTATCTGGTCGCACCATCTATGCTGTCATCAGATGGTACAACTAGGCCAGCGGTCCATATAAGTTCGAGGAGAATGAAGATGGCAGGTGTGTATCTTGAAGATGCAAGGAGGCAGTACAACATGAAGTCTGGGAATATTTCTTCGACATTGGAAAAACTCTATGTGTGGGAGAAAAAACTTTACAAAGAAGTTAAGGTATGGCTTAGTTCTTGTCATGTCAGATTTTTACAAGCTTGGAATGCCATTGATCTTACTTGAAGCAGTGTTATTAATTTTCATCCCAAGCCAAAATTTGAGATACACCTGCTTATTCGATTATCAGGTTAAGTGCAATGAAAGAAACTTTCACTTTCTGGGTAAAAACATGTCAGAATTTGTCTGGTCTAGCATATCACATGCCTTGGTAAAACCATCATTTCTTTATGATCTGTCATTGGTTAGTAGAAAGTGAATTTGTACATGTAGAAAAACCATCAACCCTCTTACAGTATTATTCGCTTAATAAATGTAGCCTAAAGGGTCATGGACACTATAACTGCAATCCATCTAAATGTCCTTTTTGCAAAAATTTCCCTCCTCCCCTCCTTGGTGTGACTGCATTATTGCCTGTCTGATGTAGGGAACTCTTATGTTTCCTGTGTGTTATTTTTGTATGAAAGTTTCTAGTGCTGTCTTGTAAGTGAATGTTTTACTTTATCACCTTGATATTGCTTTGGCTTCTCTATAGCTTTCTTATCACATGTAGGGCCTTGAACTGGTTTTAGGATGAAGAGAAGTTGCGTGTTGTTTATCAAGAGAAGTGCAAGAAGTTGAAAGAGTTGGATGACCGGGGAGCTGACTCCAGTAAGATTGATGCTACTCAGGCCTCAATAAGAAAGTTGCATACCAAAATTGATGTCTGTATTAGAACAGTTGATGCAATTTCAAGTAGGATCCACAAGTTGAGGGATGAAGAATTGCAGCCCCAACTGACTGAATTGATTCATGGGTATGTTGTTTTCAGAAAATGGAGTGTATATTTGAGTCAGTAATTTTGAATGTTTTAACATAATAACTTATATTTGAAAGTATGGAAAGGCTGCCGTTGTTGATGATTATTCTGTGTCAACTAGACTTTGAAGGCACTGTCTTTCTATTGCCTTATTTAGTATCTTCTCTCTTAATCTGCAATGAGCTATAGGGATTGTGGAAATATGCTTAAGACACAATAATTGCTCTATAATATGTTTAAACAATAGAATTCAAACAGTGATGGCAATTATGATGAGAGTCCTCTACCATGCATATATGTAAAACTGAATTCCCCCTACTTAAGCTATAAAATCTGGTAAAACAACTCTGATTTTTCTCATTTGTTTGTTGGATCTCTATTATTTTTCCCTCACATATTTGCATCATTGCACATTCTTATCTATAAAATACTAATTTATAAGGATCTAGTATGCTGGTACAATGCAAATAAAGACAGATCCCAAATTTGAGGATAAAACGGTTGCTGGAGAAAAGTTTATGGCATAATTCATAAGAAGATCTCCTCAAGTTGAAACAGTTAAATGATTTTTTTTTTTAATTTTTTTATTTTTAGTGTATATATATATTGGCCTAAGGGTATATCATATTGGTTCTTTCTTTCATTTGCAATTTTTTTTTTTTTTTCTTTTGGGTTATGGTTTCAGTTATCACTCTATGGATAAGGGTGAGAGGGGCTGTCATTGTTTTTCAGAACAAATTAAAGTAAAATAATTGGTATTGATACTGCACGCTATCCTTTTCTTTTCCTTCGTTTTCTGTATAGTGGTTTTCCGAGTTTACGATACATTAATCAGTGTGATTGGATAAATTTGGTATACCTTTTATCTCTCCTCTTGACATGATTTTCACATACTTCTCCTCATTATTAAATGAGGGCTAGCAAGAGAGAAATAGTTCATAGTTAACTGCTTCTGCCATATTTAACTTTGGTTTTTAGACATTAAATAGCAAGTTTACTAGTTTTTAGATGAATTTGTGGAAACTTTGCCATGTTTTGTGTGCATCTCCTCTGATTTTTCTGGTGAATTTCATGGAAAAATTTAATTTCAAGGTTTAATGTATTGATGCAATATTTCTTTTATGAGCAGTTCTGAGACTTATGGATATGTTTATTAACTTTTATGGTTTGTCTCTATTTAACAGATTGATTAGTATGTGGAGGTCCATGTTCAGGTGCCACCAGAAACAGTTCCAAGCTATAATGGAGAGCAAAGTTCATTCTTTCAAAGCCAACACTGGCTTCCGGCAAGAAGCAAATTTTAAAGCTATTGTTGACCTCGAATTTGAGCTTCTAAAATGGTGTAACAGCTTCAATCAGTGGGTAAATGCTCAGAAATTATATATTGGGTCCTTGAATGGCTGGCTTCTGAGATGCATTAGCCATGAACCTGAGCAAACTGCTGATGGAATTGCCCCTTTCTCACCAAGCAGGATAGGTGCTCCACCTATTTTTGTTATTTGCAATGATTGGAATGACGCAATGGAAAACATCTCAGAGAAAAAGGTCTCTCATGCCATGAGTGACTTTGCATTGAGGTTACACCAGTTATGGGAAAGACAAGATGAACAGCAACGACAGAGGGCTAAAGCAGAACACATGTCCAAGGATTTTGAGAAACAGCTCAGAATCCTACGCATGGAGAGGGGGAAGCTGCAGCATGATCTGGAGACATCTTCTGACAAATCTGCTGCATTGAAATATACTTCTGAAAGCGGAGTCTCAAGGCTAGACGATTTAAAGGTTGATTTGGATTCCATGAGAAGAAAGTTGGAAGAAGAGAGAAAGAGGCATAAAGAAGCAATGAAATTAGTTCAGGATGCAGCCTCCGGTAGCCTGCAAGTGGGTCTGGTACCAATTTTTGAAACTCTTGGGACCTTTACTTCAGAGGTTTTGAAAGGCTATGAACAGGTGCGGCTTCCCAGTTAGTGTTGGAATTCATGTTGTAACTGGAATTATATCAAACATACGCCAGGAGGAAGAATTTTTTTGGCGTGTACTATGGTAAGCTTGTTTCTTTGCAAGGAGGACGAGATGTGAGGTTAAGAAGGGTTAATGGATGGGGTAAAGCAAAAGACCGGACTGCTTGTAAGTAGACATGCAGGCATATAGCAGAGTAATCATGAGCTTCATGGTAAGAAATATTGCAGAATAGCCGGGAAAGCTTTGGATTGGTAATTTGTTGGTATTAAAGAGTCTAACGTAGAATTTGGGTTGGGATATGTATTATAGAATGTAAATTGGTGGTTAGGAGCTTGTATGTAGATTCATTTATTTGTTGATTGGTTGTCGGTGGATGTTATTATTCCGGGTGGAATGGTGGATAGCGATTAGGAGGTAGATGCACGCTGCGCGGTGCAGAAATTTTGGCACTTATGTAATTAACAATTTTGCGTTGTTAATGGAAAATCCTGTGTCCATTTTCACTGGCAGCATAGTTTTCTTTCACCTTGTTGGGTTGATAACGTACAGGACAGTACAGTAGCTCTGTATCCGCTTTCATTTTCCAGATCATTGAAGTTGCTAAACTCAAAATACACAAACAAACCCTTGGATTGTTTTCTTTTTCTCTTCTTCTTCTTCTTCTTCTTCATTATTATTATTATTATTTTTGCAATTAAGTACATTCCTATACAGACAGGTTCCTAAATTCGGAATAAATGACAAAAAACCCAATTTCAAGTTCCAGGAGTCAATACAGGCCATGCCATGGCTCCAGCTCCAGTTGAAGTCAGGAACACCACACCACACAAGATCACGGATGGAATTCATCGGTAAAAATGGACCTGTGGCCCTTTAAAAGGCTATATATATGTTCCATTTTCACCGCAGTAAATACCATAAGCGATTTTTCACTGAATAGAAACTATCACCGGTGTATTTATTATGTAAAATCATTTCTAAACTTCTTGTGAATGCTGAGAATAGTTATAGCAATTAGATGACGATTAAGGCTCATAATTTATGTTAATAGATTGTGTTTCACGTCCAAATCTTAACGTGATTGTGTCTAAAAATCTCAACTTCTAAAATAATCTATTTATTAATTGTTTTTGGAACCTGATGCATTAAATGAATGTATTTCTTTGGCCAAAAAAAAAAAAAAAAAAGAATGTGTTTCATTGGACTTGTTTATCAATAAAATAATAAATCTTGACGTAGTTGTAAAATCTATTAAAATAATTATTATGGAATAAAGGCCTTCATAAAATTAAAGTTTAAAAGGACGTTATGCTTTGAGCACTCCAATATATCAAACTATGCGGCAAAGAAAGGTTTTAACCAAAATCTAATTAAACGCAACAGAGTAGATCATTTGTTTGCTGTATCACATCATTGCGTTAAATTAAGCCATGGCCTATTTAATGACAAGTGAGATTGCTAAAAATTCTTAAAAAAAAAAAAAAAAAAAAGAAGCTGTCAGTATGGCTCTCATTTTCTTCTTGTGTTTCTATATTATCAAAGTGAAATGAGTCTCCCGAAGGTTCATCCCGATCTGAGAAACGCATGCAAATCATATATATCCATATCTATTACTAAGGAAAAGTAGGTTTATTTAGATACCATATACTTGAACAATTCAAATACTGAAGTTGGTGAATGTGTAAGAAAACATGATCTTATAATGTGAACTTGTTGAAAGAGATTGACATAGCTTTATATGAAAGAGAAGAACATTTCTTATATGACTATTAGAGATATAAAATTTCTAAAAGTGAGATTCATATATTATATCAAATGCGAGAATATAAACGAAACTTATGGTACAAGAAAGTCCATACTATACAAGATATGATCGTGACATTCTATAAGTAAACTCAACTTCCTACCACAAGCAAAACTACCAAAGCCCTTGAATTTCTACATTGAGACATCATATGTCTAACTATAAAATTAAACAAAGATACAAGATAAGATACCTAACTACCATTAGTCACAAAAGATTCCCATTATAATCGGTTTATAAAATAAGCTAAGAACTTAGGAATGAAAAAAAAGGCTTAAAAATTAGTCTTAAGCAAATTCGGTTTGCAAAACGAGTTTAGATGCTGGATCCGAACTCAAGCATGTCCACAAAGGGTTCTAGATAGGTGTAACTCTTTTACTAATTGTGTTATATTTTTTGAATACATTGCTTTTCGA
This sequence comes from Lumnitzera racemosa, assembly GCA_024138005.1. Taxonomy (NCBI): domain Eukaryota; kingdom Viridiplantae; phylum Streptophyta; class Magnoliopsida; order Myrtales; family Combretaceae; genus Lumnitzera; species Lumnitzera racemosa. Next base: position 66,647,707 of record JAMXBC010000011.1, read on the forward strand.
GTCTTTACTTATGTCTATCGGGTCCTTTGTACTTAGGATGTGGTATGGTTATACCAACTCGAATTCAAGGATTGAGCTTGCAACTAAAACCATAAGTATAAACTTATTTGAACTTTTTACATAATGACCACAAAGTACAATAGCAGAAGCTCTAATATCAATTTTTCCTTCATTTGAATATGTAGAGCTTGTGCGAGATCTCCCTTTGTGGATTTTGTCTTAACACCTCTACTTGTAGACATTGATGAGAAGATAGGCAGCTCGGATCACCATTAATTATCCAAACAAAGGAGAAGGATCAGGTGGATTATGATTTGTAGGAATTTGTGCAGGTTATTGAATTGTGTAGATGTACTTAAATTATGTAAAATTAAAAGTTTTTGTGAATGAAAATTTATTTTCCCAATTCAGTTGCTTATAATTAGATTGTTTCATTAGGGCAAAAAAAATTTAACTCTCCAATTTGTTAAAAAATTAACAATTAAAATAAGTTAGTTTTTTTTTAACACATATTTATTTAATTTTATAAATAATATTAACGTTCTTATTTATAAATTTATTTAATATATTTAAAAATAATAAAGCTTTCATTAAAAAATTAACTTGGTATTGCATTTTCTTAAGAAATAAAAAAGATTTACTTTGAAAATTAATTAATTATTTAACTTATATTAAATTCTTCATTAAAAAAATTAATCTCAGTCTCCCATTTATTAAGAAATTAACAAATAAAGAGAATTTGAAGTTTTAATTATAATGTTATTTAATTATTTAAATAATATTAAAATAATTACATTTTAAGGTATATTTGCTAATATACAACCAATCATAGTAATGAAATAATTTGTCAACAAAATAAAACTAATTAAATATTACTCTATATTACAATAAACTACATGCTAATATGTTCATGCTTAGGTAGCTTAAAAACTTTGTGTGCCTTGATGTGCCCAAGCTCATATGCCTAAGGTTAAGCTTATGCATGTACGTACTTCCAAAAATTTCCATGTGTTTATACATGAATGACTAAGGTTAGGATTGAACCTACATATGCTTGTGCTTGCATGCCTAACTCGTACCTTTAATCTTAGTTGTTGGAATGCTCTAGAGATCAACATATGAGATTCAACGTTGACGAATGGTGGTCTCCCACAAGTAATCAAGGTGTATTAATTGCTCAAAAAAGTTTAAACTTTTTCTAAATAAAGAATACATTTTGATTACTTATATAAATGCCCTATAGTTTAAACAGATATGCGTAAATAATTAAATAAACAGATAAATCAAAGAGAGAGATTTTAAGAAGATCAAGCACATGATTTATAGAGGTTCTTCCTTATAAGTCAATCTTCTCTTCCAACTCTGCTCATTAAGGATATGGTCTTCTATGGCGGTTGTTCCACTAATTTCAATAATTAAAAGAAGATTACAAATGCAACCTTTTTTTGCTATGATCAACATAGCTTTATCTTAAAACTTGTCTCTAATTATAACAAAACTATTGTAGTCTACTCTCTCTTAACTACAACACAAATTAATTTAAATAGGCCTTGATGAGAAAATAAATACAAGTCCTTATTATATTTTACATAAAGAACTTGTAAAACAATCGAAATGTGTAAATTTTGCTTAGAAATAATCATTCAAATGCTTGCTGCAGTGAGTATTAGACTGTTATCTTTATTCTCTATTATGTAATTTCTCTTTCATCTTCGTGACCTCCTTCCTTTTAAAATTTTTTAAGAGAGCGGCTAGTGATTCCCTTGAAAATTGGATAAACCTTTTCTTCTTTGATTAAACTTGAACAAATTGCATGTTAATGGATCTTTATCTCTTTAAAAAATATCGCTTTTGTTATTATTGTGGTAGTTCCACAAAATTTGCAAAAAATTCAAAATGCTTAGATATTATTACCTTCTATTCTCTATCTTCAAATAAATTCTAATCAACTTTGGATCTTCGAGTAGTTTGGCTTCTTTTCTATGCATATATCATGAATTTGAAATATTTTAGCTCCACATGCTAACCAACTTAACCATAATACTGAGTCTAATAAAAACTTATAGAAAATTCTCCTTAAATAGTGGAACGTGTCAAATATATTACCTAAATATACTTGATTGGTAGAGTTGGGTCTTAACCTACAAAACAAATAATGTTAGATGAAAATAAGTTCTTTTAGTTTGCTTCTCTTCTAAGTCTTCTGATTTATTTTGAACAACTTTTGAATTTCTCGAGATTCCTTTCAAGTTTGCTTCTAAGTCTTCAAAAATTTTCTGATCAGCTTCTATACTTCTCGAAATTTCTTGTAAATTTTCTTCTAAGTTTGTTCAATCCCTCTTTTCTTTAGACTTCAAATATATTCAGTAAAACTTCTAAGTATGTTTTTAAGTCTTTATTTGCCAAAATTTTTCTAGCTCATCTTTTGATGATTAGAAGCTTCTAACTGTGCTTTTAAATTTTCGAACTTTAAACTTCATTTATAAGTCATATTTTCTAATCTTACTTCTATCTTAGCTTCTAAGTTTTTGTTATTACTGTTAAGACTTAACACATTCATTGATGAATCTTTGGTGTTTGTTAACATCAAAACATACAACTAAGGGATCCAATAATGATGTTTGTTGGATCGTTTTTAATAATCAATAAATGAGATGAAACCTCCTTAGTTCTTTTGTAACCTCCATGGAACATTAATGGAAAATGAGCCTAACCAAATCCATATAAGCCTAGTAGTTTATTTAGATGCCTAATGGTTTATAAAACAAGCTTGGTAGAATTTATAAAAATAAAAAATGCCTATTGAAGGCTTCCTTTGCATGCGAGAGATAAGAAAAGGCCAAGAGAAGATTGAATGGTTTGATACTTCCTATTTTGAGTCCACTAATCTAAATATCTCTAAGATAACCTTAATATTAGGTAAGACTCCTTATGCCTTGTTGTAAGTTAATGAAATCAGCTTGTAACATTAAATTGATTGAAAATTCAATCACTCTATTAGCCTTAAGTAGATACGAATTAGAAATTTGAAAACATCATTGTTGATACTAGCCACTAGATACAACTTAATAGCTCAAAGCCCAAGACTAGAACAATCCAAGACCTTCTCTACAACAAGCCAATATCATGTATGTAAGCCACACAACTAGTCATTCAGGGTTTCGATTGGCTGAAAGATTCGATCGAGCCTAAATTATAAGTAAAACTATAAATATTAGTAAAATGATACCGTAAGTTTGAATTTAAGAAAATAAGCAACAAAATAAAATAATATAAAAATTTCAAATTTTAAGTATATAACTCGTTATTTATTGAAAATACGTAAAATGCATTTTAATAATTAACGAATTGTTAAAGATAAATTATATGTATACTAAAAATCATAGAATGACCTAAATAATATTTAGGAATATTTATCTGTACTATATATAAATTTACATATAGGTAGAAATACGCATAATTACTTAAAATATGTAAAACATGTTAAAATAATACTAAGTAATTAAATAAAATTCATATTAATTAAGAAAAAATAAAGAAAAATCAGAAAAAATAAGGGATGATCCAGAATTAGGTCATGGCAGCTGGGGGAAATAAGAAAAAAAATTAGCGAATTAAATTAGAACAACACAAAAGTCAAATTGGAAGAAGATAGGACAATTGTCTAATCAAATTAATGCACAATAATTTCTCTAAAGCTCTATAAATACTTTCAATTTTTCAGAAGCTCATTTGGTCAGTTTGGAGAGTGAGAAAAATGGAGAGAGGCGAAATTGAGAGAAAGATTAGGGTTAGGAAAAGAAAATAAGAAAACCGTGTAGTTGGGGCTTATAAGGAGAACCTAGACCCGACAAGTAGCTAAGAGTAGACGGCCATCACTACCACACGGTGGTGGTAGCGCTCAGGTGGGCCGACATATCCATGGCCACCGACAGTAGCTGGAGCCACCCAAATCGGTGAGTTAGATTTCTAGCCTGATTTTGTGTAATTTTGTAAAAATAGTAAATATTCTTAGAAAATTATGAATTTTGTTATTCTGAAATATTTTTGTATGTCATTTTTAGAAAAAAATATTATTTTCATGAAAATATATCCTGTGATATATAGTTCTTAAAAAATCATACAAAATTGAGCATGTTTCGGTTTAGAAATAAATGACCTTAGGAATATAGTTTTGAGCAAAAAAATTTTGTGTAGACTACTTAGATGATATAGAATAGTGCTAAGAAGTTCGTTTTCAAAAATTAATTTTTGAAATTTTTAGATAATTTTTAAGCCTTAAAATGAGGCATAAAATGGGTAATTTAGGGTTAATTAAGTAATTAAATAGTTAATTACTAATTTAGTGAATAATTATTTGTTTTAGGATATTGAAATCTGATGAAGTATGATACTTATACCATTTAGGGTGTTATTTGTAATTATTAGGTTAATTATGTAGTAAATAAGTAATAGGGAAAAATAGTAAATTTTAAGTTAAATTTTTAAATTAGGGTAATTAGGTGTAAAATCTAATTTAGGATGAATTTAGACATTTTGAAATGATAATTGGTGTTAGGAGATGGTAATTAGAATGATAAAAATATTAGATGTGTATTACGTATATAATAAGTAATAGTATATAATACAAAATTATTAGAAATATAATAAATAGAAGATATTAGAATAAAAATTAATATTATAAAAATAATAGGGATGTATAATAAATTTGATAGAAAACTTAAATTTATGTAATTATATGAAAAATGTAAAAATTTCTCACATTAGGAGTAAATTCTGTACATTAATAAGGATTTAAGTGTACCGAGTGGAATAAAATACTAACTAGGGGTAATGATGGTATTTAGGATATTTGGAAGTAATGTGATTAATTTTACATCATGAGTTGAAACGAATTTGTAGGGTTCGAGTATAAAACAATATTTAAAAATTGAACTAGAATCTAATTTAGAAATCGATACGGAAATTGAACCCATACCTAACCCAAACCTAGAATAATTATAAAAAATTTGAGAACTTAGATAACTGAATATATTAAACCCTAAACAAAATAAAACAATAAGCGTTATAAGATAAAACTAACTTATAATAGTTATATGAAAAATTGAAACCACGTTTATATTATAGGGATGATCAGAGATGGCTTGAATGAGTTGGACCTCAAGCGAGCGAGCGAGAAGTCCAGGTAAGTTGGGATTAATGCGATGCTGTATTTTGGAGGTTTGAGATTATACTTGGTTGTACTTGTTAGATAGTTGGTTGTATACATGTGCTTGATTATGAGTGATGCTATGATTCTATTTGTTGTTCTGGCTTGTATTGTATAATTTATATAAAATGATTAATCACCCTAAATTGGACCTAATCAAATATACGACTTGTAATCATAATTAGACCTGCATGACAATCTATTAGGGGAAACCTAGGATTCTCTGACCAAATACCGACCCCTTCGAAAGGGATTGCATAATGGTTCATTCTTTATCCTTAGTCGAACTAAGTGATAGGAGAGGAGGTCGCGGCGAGTGTGAAATCAATGGTTCGACAGTAGTCGCGGGAGGAGCGGTGTCTCCATTGCATAAGCTTGGGTTTGGTCATGAGCTGTTGCATTAACAGCAACTCTTCAACTCGGATTAGAGTGGGCGCAATTTCTCTAATCTCACGACTGGGCGAACAACGTCGTACGATGGCATTCGGTTGAATATACATTGTACCTAATAAGTTGATTGATAACCTTGTTATGTTTATGGTTAGTTTTAAGTCTTCTATTCTAACTTACTGAGTTGTGGTTGCTCATATCCCTATAGACGTCATGTAGGTACTGGCTAAGAAGTGGCATACAATTATTTTAAAGCTAGCAACTGTTGGATTTTGAGGAGTGAGGAAAAACGTTTGAAAAACAAATATATATTTTTAAGGTCTAAGCTTTTATTTTAGAATTTTTCATTTTTGAATAATATAATAACTAGAAAATATATTACGGTGAAATATTATAAACATTAATTATAATAACTGAATTTCAGTATATATATTTTTTCTTACTTTCTTAGATAAATGATTTATTTAAATTACAAACTATTTATTTCAAAATAGGTTAGTCGTGGACGCCTTGTATAGATCAGGTCTATGATAGCGGTTATAAGGCCAATTTCTATCCTAGAATGGTTTATACAGCAAGGCTGTTACGATTCTACCGCTTTGGAGCATGACAATGTATAATTCCAACTTACATAACTAAGTAGTAATCACTTGAATAATAGACCGATGACCTGGCCAAGATAGTCGAGACATTGGCCTATCTCGAGACCTCCATCGTGTCACCATCCCGACCAAGCCCTTCCTTATTAGGTTGCCTTGTTCTTGACCTAGCTTGGGACCAACAAACCACAAGCCACCTTGACGAAAAAGCTAGCATGGTGACAAGCCCTAGATGGGAGCACGAACTTTGGAACACAACTCCCTAGCAAGCTAATCTTTATCTATCTATATAACACTCACATTGCATTTAATGCCATGTGACAACGAGTCACTTACCTCATATAGATTAATATGGCGTAATTATACGGCACTGCACAATAGTAAGAAGGATGAGACAGTCACAAAGATTAAAAATAATCATTTTCTACTCTAGTGTCAAGAAAGCTTCTCCACTCATTAAAATCTTAAGGTTGCACAAATATATGAGTATCCTATCAATACCCCTTTCTCAGTCCCTAATAGGTAAGTCTACGATCTATGCCTACAAAGAGAGAAAACTCCTTACACTCATATGCTCTGTATTTTAAGTCAAACTCTTTTCTCTCTCTTATTAACTTAAGTATTAGGATGGTTGCATTAGATAACCTCCTAGCATGATAACTCACCCCCTATCTTTCTTGTAGGATGCCCTTCTACGAATCGAACTACCCCAATTAGACCCCTTATACCCCATAGGGCCTAAAATCTCCACAAGCAAAAGATCTAAGGTGATGATTATGTTTATTTAAAATGTTGGAATCTCGTTCTTAATTGAAGTCTATTATCAAGAGTTCATATGATTTGTCTTTTCCAATCCTATTTAGAATTCCAAACTACAAATCAAATAATTAAACAAAATAATATCATTTCATCTTTATTCTTTCGAGTTTACAAACCAATGGATTTTTCATCAAATTCTAAAGAATTGAATTCACGAATAGAATTTAATGCAAATTTTGCGAGCGAGATTGCCATCCTCTGAGTCTTTTATCTTTATATAAATTGTTACCGGATATCGTGCTTTTAACTTGTCGTTGTGTCACCTCCAGGGATTTATAAGAACCTCATACGTTACACCAATGCATTAAAAGTTCATACGGCGGGTTTTGCCTCACGTGAAACATTATATTCAACTCGTGAGTACAGTTGATGGACATATCGCATTTTCACAACAACTTTTATTATACAACCGCCAATCCTTTTATTTTGGTTCGTCTCTCAGAGTGCTCGGATGACACCGCCCTTCTCTTACTAATACTACCATTACTACACTTGTTGCCGCTGTCGTTTTCACCAACGTTAGCACTGTCGTCTTTCACTAAATCACCTGTAAAATCCCTACACGGCCCATCATTAAGTGATTTTAAAAGGTATGGTTGAAGCTTTTCTAAATCTGATAGTTGCAAGGGTTTCAATAAGAATTCATCTGCTCCACCTTCCAAGCACCTGCCATTTTTAAAGATTTTATCAATTTCAATCATAACAACTTGATATTTTAAAATTAAGGATAAGGAAAGGAAAAGATATCATGGGCGGGAAGAAAAAATACGAGCCATGTTTGTTACTACTTACATGTTTATTCTGGAGGGGACATTCTCTGATGACATGACCACAACAGGTACGTCCTTCCATGACGAACCCTAAAGTAGTGGGTAAAAAAGAAGGTAAGTCTTTGTTTAGTATTTGTGAAATTAATACGATATCTGAAAATAATTCAACATGACTTATTACTTAATACATATTACTTTCCATATCATGCGGCATAAAAGAAAATAAATAATTCTTCCTTTGATATTATTTATGGCATATAAAACTTAAATTGTTATATATAATATTAGGCACGGTTTATAATATGAAATATCTAGCATATTAAATTTTCCCTAAATTAGGCATCTATCAATGCATTTTGATATTCATTTTTTTTTCTCTATTTGGATGTTTTTAGTTATATATTACTGGTAGAACACATACCCACAAAGTATTTGTCCAAATAAAAAAATTAATCAATCACTGGGATGATTAAAGTACAAAATAATAATTTGCAAGATGAAAACATTTAAAGTTTTATTAGCATTTAATATTTAATTATTAGAGCTAGTGATCTAGTGAGGTTTGAAGTATTCTTCTAGTGAGACAGTGGAGAATATTAATGAGTAAAAAGGAAAAAAAAAGTTTTAAGAACCCTAGAAAAAGAGTTCTTGCACTTTAATAATATTAATTATCAAATCTAAAATAATCTCTACCTACTTGATAGCTATTCTCCAACTTTTGTTTCATAAAGTTAAAACCTTTACTTACTATGTGGAAAATTATAAATCCATTCCCGGTAAATTTCAATATCATGAATTAATTGTTAGGAAATAATAAATCAATTCAATTCATTTCATCATATTTTCGAGAGAATTATTCCAAGGACATCCTCCGTGTATATGCAAAATGCACGAATCATGACAAGTTCTAAGTTCTAACCTAGGAAGAAAGAAATTTAATATATTTTTGACAAGAAAATATATAGAATATATATATATTGTTTACGGAAAGTTGTGATATAGTCGTTGACCTTGACTCGTTTGAGCAGATCATAGCCGCTCATTCCAGGCATACAGTAGTCCGTCATGATCAAGTTGACTTTTGACCCCTGCAAATGTATTTAATATGCATAAGAGATAATAATTACTGCATTTAAAATGATTAATTTCACGCACCAATATAAATTCAATGATCATTTCATTTCCCAGAAAATGAAAATTGAAAAATGAATATTCAACAGAATTAGTTTTTATTGTTTTCACACAAGATTATATATGCAAAATATGCGGATTTCAAGACAATGATACCGATTGGCTATTTAATTGCTCGTGTCTACTAGAATGAGTCACATTCCCTTTTGTATTTTGATTTTTTTTTTCTTTATATAAATATTTCGCTAGGAAAAAGAGTTGTTTATTTTTTAACTTTTAAATGCAAGACCAGCAGTATTTGTGTGTGTCGTGCGCAACTGGTGAATAGTATAAACGGCTTCACCACCACAAAAAAAATAAAATAAAATAAATAAAAATAATAAAAATAAAAAGAAAATACTGGTTTAAAAATTCAAGTATCATATCCAAAACTTATTTTCTTGAAAAAATAAGATGAACTAAGAAATCATTCCACCGCATATAGGCTTCGATCAAGAAGTCGATTGAGAAAGAGAGAGGTTGGTTCGTTCCACTCGCAAAAATTAAAGAGAACGGTAGCCAATATCTTACTCTATTTTATTTTTATTTTTATAATTTTGAGATTTCCTGAAATAAAAGAGAAATTGAATCTTTAAAGTTTGGACCAAATATAGTCTTACATGATGTGGGCAAGAGGGGGATGAATTATCAGGAGGCGAAGGAGCAACTTCGGCTGGATCTGCATCTTTAGAAGTAGGAGAAATGTTATCATCCTTGTCAACATTATCCACCAGTCCTAGGTATTCCAGGGCCTTATCACCGGAGTCCACACATGTCACTGCAGCAGATACATTTATTATTTAAATGGCACAAACTAAAAAAAAAAAAAAAAAAAAATCTTAGGAAAGACTGATAATTCCAACAACAACAACAATAATAATAATAATAATAATAATAATAATAATGAATTTCCATCAATGACCACGAACTAATCTTTCTTACGAAATAAATTTAGAAATCTAAAGTTTTTCAAAGAGTTTCTTATAAAATGGAGAATGTGCCTATTTTTGTAGCTCAATTTTAGCCTACTGATCACAAGTAAGGTATCATTCTGGCCAAAAAAAAAAAAAAAAAAGAAAGAAAGAAAAGAAAAGAAAAGGAAAAAGATAAGTGCTGTATCGGTAATTAAATTTATGAAGAAAACTATAATTCGATGTTGGAAAGGAAAAAGAAAGAAAAAATTATTAACGACCTCGATAAGATGATACTCTTAGAAGCCTTTCGAGGAGTTTTCGATCAACGAGGCTGTCATCAACTGCTAAGACATGAAAACGTTGCTGGACATCTTGTCTTTCATGTTGTTGCTGTTGGGCATTTTCTGAAGAAACATCATGAGCCGAATTCAGCTCCATGTAAATTCTCTCTATAGCTAGGAATGCCAAAATTATTCGATGACCAATATAACAACCTTCAGGAAAAAAAAAAAAAAAAGGTTGATGCTTCAGGCGATGTTGATGATCATTCGGTTCTTCGAGTGTGTGTATGTTGTGAGAGAGAGAGAGAGAGAGAGAGAGAGAGAGAGAGAGACAGTGGGAAGGATGGTGTATGATGCGGTTTCCGTAGGTTTTATTAAGTAGTTGAGACGCAACTGTACTGCAGGGGAGAGAGAGAAGGAGAGAGAGATGCTGTGTTCTTTTCCGCTATGATCTCCTGTTAGATTCTCTAGTCCCCGTTGGTACAACTACTTATCTCTCTCTCTCTCTTAATGACTTTTTCTTCACTTTAGATTTTGTTTGATTGCTAAGAAAATCCCAAGATCTTTGCTCCCATTTTTTCCATCTCTCATCAGCATCATGATGTTTCCCTCACTAAAAAGAAATTTTGATTTTGAGTGGATTGGATGCAAGCCCCTTTGAAAAAGTAATTTTATCTAATTGTCCTATTATTTAGTGTTTAATTATAATTAACTGTATTATATAAATATAAGGGACAATGATAAATATATAATTTGTTATTTTTTACTCTTACAAACTCATGACCTGTATTTTTCTTTTTGACAAATATAAAACATATATCGGTAAAAAAAAAAAAGGCAATTACATAACATGTATTTATTATTGTTTATTGATGTTATATAATGAACATATATTGGTTTCTAATTATCCATAATAATTAATCTAATAAAATAATAATACTAATATATTTGATTATTAATTTTACAAGAAAATAATAATAGTTCATTAAAATTGAAAATGGGAAATAAATATAAAATAAAAATGAATAATTTGAGTTAAAACCTTAACTTTCTTGTCTAACCATCCCAAGCCTCAAAGATGGTTAGCCACCATCTTAAATTGATCATACCTTAAGGTGGTTGGTGATCAGTGAAATAGCATGATAGGTTGCAACCACTTTTTGGGCATGGTATGACACATACCTCGCCACAACCCCCCACCCCAATACACATGGTAAGTAGTTATCTATGAAAAAAACTACCCCTTAAGTCTCGTTCTTAATCTATAATTTACAGTGTCATAACAACCTATTTACTTTAAAATAATAGAGAGGAAATAAGATAGTAGTTATTGAGATAACATCTATTCCCTTATTTACTTTTAATTTAATCAATGAATGAATATTCTAAGAAATTTTCTTGTTTATTCATTCTCCATAAAAAGTAATTATTACCTTCTATTAGGTGGTGGCATTTGAAATTTCTTTTATGTTACGTATTGAAACAATAGAATCGTAATAGTTTCGTTGTATAAATCATTCTAAGATAGAAAATGATCTTATAGATGCTATTTCAGACCTAATTTATATAAGGCAACCATGATAAACCTGCTTTAAAGTAAACAGTTTACAAATTAAATAAGTTATTTACTTAAAAAAGTACAGAAATATGTATATACACTAGATTTCAAAAATTACAATTAATATTTGTAGGGTTTTGTTGTCCTATATTTCATAATTAATACATTAATTGAAAATGAAAGATTCTAAATAAAAGTTAACACCTTAAAGATATAATTGTTTTTTAGATATTTTTTCTCACTCTTCAGAATCTAGCAATTACTAGTTTTAGGGTAAATATAAGCCGCTTCTGTGTTAGCACCTGCAACCATGGCCATAGGGATGTGAACAACCACAACTCAATAAGTTAGAATAGAGACTTAAAACTATACTACAAACATAAATAAGGTTATCAACTAAATTATTAGATGCAAAGCATACTTAAGTAAATGCTATTACACGATGTTGTCCAGCTTATTGTGAGATTAGAGAAATTAGGCCTGTTCTAATTTGGGTTGAAGAGTTCCTGTTAATGCAGCAATTTATGGCTAAACCCAAGCTTGTGTAATGGAGATATTGCTCATCCTGCAATTACCTTTGAACCATTGACTCTACTCTTATCACGACCTCTTCACCTATCACTTAGTTCGACTATCTAGCACTATCCCTTTTGAAGGGATCAATATTTGACCGGAGAATCCTAGATTTTTCCTAATGGGTTGCTATGCAGGTCCGATGTATGGTTACAAATCATATATTTGTTAAGTCCAGTTTAGGGTGATCAATCATTTCATACAATACAAACCAGAACAACAATAAAATCATAACATCACTCATAATCAAGCATATGCATACAACCGACTATCTAGCAAGTATAACCAAATATAATCTCAAGCTTCCAAAATATAGCAACATACAAATCCTAACTTACCTCAACTCCTCGCTTGCTCACTTGAGGTGGGACTCGTTTAGTTCATCACCAATGATCCCTATAATACCAACGTTGTTTTGGTTTTCATATAATTGTTATAGGTTTGTTTTATCTTATAACACTTATTGTTATCTTTGGTTTAAGGTTTAATACGTCTAATTATCTAAGTTCTCAAATCTTTTACCATTATTCTCGGTTTAGGACTAGGTTCTGGTTCAATTTGCGTATCGATTTCTAAATTAGGTTATAGTTCAATTTGTAAATATAATTTTATATACGAATCCTAAAAATTTGTTTCAACCCAGAATGTGAAATTAATCACAGTATTTTATTTTACTTGGTATACTTAAATCCTTATTAGTGTACTGAATTTACTCTTAAAGTGAGAAATTTTTGCATTTTTTATATAATTACCTAAATTTAAGTTTTCTATCAGATTTATTATATATTCCTATTATTTATATAATATCAATTTTTATTTTAATATCTTCTATTTATTATATTTCCAATAATTGTATATTATGTATTATCACCTATTATATACATAATACACATATAGTATTTTTATCACTCTAATTACCATCTCTCAATATTAATTAACATTTTAAAATATCTAAATTTATCCCAAATCAGATTTTACACCTAATTATCCAAATTTATAAAATTAACTTAAAATTTACTATTTTTTCCTATTACTTATTTACTATATAATTACCTTAATAATTACATCTAACCCCTTAAATACTACAAGTATCATACTTAATCATATTTCAATGTCCTAAAACATATAATTATGTACTAAATAAGTAATTAACTATTTAATTACTTAATTAATAAAAAATAACCTATTTATGTATCATTTTAAGGTCTAAAAATTTCAAAAATTCATTTTTGAAAAAGGGTTTCATGACACTATTTTATACACCTAAATAATCTACACAAAAATTTTGAGTCCAAAACTACACTTTTAAGTTTATTTATTTCTAATTCTAAACATGTTTGGTTTTGTTCAATTTCTTAAGGACCATGTATCACGGGACATATTTTTATCAAAATAATATTTTTCCTAAAAACTAAATATAAAAATATTCTAAAATAACAAGTTTCATAATTTTCCAACTAATTTTGATATTTTTAACAATTTAAGAAAAATCAGATAAAAATTGAAACTCACTAAAACTGGTGGTTTTAGGTGTGTCGTTCCATCTGGGTGCTGCTGCTACCATGTGGTGGTGGTGACCGTTTATTCCTAACTGCTCGTCAGGTCTGAGTTCTCCTTAGAAGCCCCAACTATGTATTTTTTAAAATTTTTTGTAAAATCCTAATTTCCTCTCAATTTTGCTCTTCTCTAATTTTTTACAATTTCAGACATTCAAAATGAGCTTATGAAAAATTTGGAGTATTTATAGAGGTCTTAGGGAATTATTGTGTATTAATTTAATTAGACAATTGTCTTATCTTCTTCCAATTTGTCTTTTTTTTTTTGTTATTTTAATTTGATTGGCTAAATTTTTTTCTTCTTTTCCTCAACTACCACGACCTAAATCTATATCATTCCTTATTTTTTTCTAATTTTTTTATTTTTTCTTAATTAATTATGAATTTTCTTTAATTATTTAGCATTATTTTAGTACATTTTACGTATTTGAAGTAATTACACATATTTCTACCTACATGTAAATTCATATATAGTATAAATAAATACTCTTAAATATCATTTAGGTCATTCTATGATTTTTAGTATATATGTAATTTATCTTTAGCGATTCGTTAGTTATCAAAATGTATTTTATGCATTTTCAATAAATAATGAATAATATACTTAAAATTTGAAAATTTTATATTCTTTTATTTTATTACTTATTTTCCTAAATTCAAACTTACGAAATCATTTTTACTAATATTTTTAGTTTTATTTTATAATTTAGGCTCGACCGAATCTTTTAACCAATCGAAATTCTGAGTAACTGGTTGTAGAACTTACATTATAGATAAAAAACCAAATTGTTATAATCATGTAGCAACCTTACTTTGATCAAAATTACACCATTACTACACCATTATTGTAACTACCTCCTTCTTACACCATTAAGACCATTGCCCTTAGAACTATTGCTACCATTGCATCACTATCATTATCATATGCCTTACCCTTTCCCTACTATCATACTACTATAATAGCCACATCTATACCATTTCTAACACCCGTGCACCATCCATACCACTACCATTATTGTTATTGTTACCATCGATATCACCATTGCCATCATACAATAATAACTATAAACTATACAATTGTTGTTATTACAACTTGCCACCTTCTACAACCATTATCATCCCCTAAATACCTCCACCAACATCACTATGATTGCTATCACTATCAACGTTGCTACATTATCACCCATTACGATAAACTTACTCCCTTATACCATTATATAGAATAATCAATATAACGTTGTTACAACCGGCATTATTTTTATATCGCTATTATACTACTATAACTATTGCACCGCTACCTTCACCTCCAAAATTGTTGTCACCACCTTCTTTGTCCATACAATAAATACTATAGCCTTGCTGCTATGCCACCAAGATATTACTACCATCTTGTACCATTAGTTACCTTGCATCTAGTAATACCACCATGACCACCACTAACGCTTATGCTAATACCATAACATAACCATCACTATAATTGTGGTGCCGATAGTGTTAGTGATACTAATTTGATTGGTGGTGGTTTAAGTCCTGCAATAAGAAGTTCGGGATCGATACGTAAGATTTAGGATAATTGGGTAAATTGTTTAATCGAACTTATATTTATGATGAAATTAGGAATATTAGTAAAAATGATTCTGTGAGTTTGAATTTAAAAAAATAAATAGCAAAATAATTAAATATTATCATATTGAATTATAAGCATATTACTCATTATTTATTGAAAAAGCGTAAAATAAGTTACGATAACTAATAAATCGATAAATATAAATTATATGTATACTAAAATAATAAGATAACATAAATATTATTTAAAAATATTTACTTATACTATA
Organism: Lumnitzera racemosa; assembly: GCA_024138005.1. Classification (NCBI taxonomy): domain Eukaryota; kingdom Viridiplantae; phylum Streptophyta; class Magnoliopsida; order Myrtales; family Combretaceae; genus Lumnitzera; species Lumnitzera racemosa. The sequence goes on from JAMXBC010000011.1 coordinate 66,663,381, forward strand.
TATGTAATTACGTATAAGTGAAAATATCTAAAATTAATTAAAATATCTAAAATATGCTAAAATAATACTAAATAATAAATGAAAAATGAAAAAAAATTATAAAATATATAGAATTATCTAGAATCAAGTCTTGGCATACTAGGATAACACAATTAGCCAATTAAATTTACCTAACAAGAAAGTAAAAAGAAGAGGAGATAAGGGACACTTGGCTACCTAAAAATCAAAAGGAACTCTAAACCCTTCTATAAAAAAAAAAAAAATCACTCGCCACAATTCATTTTGGTCAATTAGTTATCCAGGAAAAATAGAGAGAAACCAGAAAGAGAGAGTAAAGTATTATTATAAAAAAATAGCAAAATTATAATGTAAATAAGGCTATAGGAGAGAACTCATGACCACCTAAGGAAGGATGGCCATCGCCACCACCACTACACCTTGCCACCACCTCCGCCCTCTGTTGATACATCTGGAGCCACCACTAGTGGGCGAAAGTAGATCTAACATATGAGTCCAATTTGTAATCCGATTTTGTTAAATTTATTAAAAATAGTTAATATGTTTAGAAAATTATGAAATTTGATTTTCTATGGTTTTTATTTATGCAGATTTAGGGAAAAATATCATTTGATGAATTTATATTTGGAAATGTATAGTGCTTAAGAAATCCTGAAACTTGAGCTTGTTTTCTATTTAGAAATAAATGAGTTTAATAGTGAAGTTTTGAGTTTAAAATTTTTGTGTAAACTATTTAGAGTATTTAAAATAGTGCTATGAAGAAACTTTTTAGAAATTAATTTTTGAAAAGTTTAGTGAATTTTTACAGCTTTAAATCATATATAAAGAATAATTTTTAGGCTTAATTTAGTAATTAAATGTATAAATACTAATTTAGTATGTAATTAGATGTTTTAAAATATTAATTTCTGATGGTATGATATTTGTAGTATTTAGAGTGTTAGATATAATTAATATGTGTATTATATAGTGATTATGTGTAAATTAATAATATGTGAAATTGGAAATGTAATAAGTAGCAAATATTAAGTTAAAATTGATGATGATAATAATAATAATAATAATAATTTTGATATGAAACTTAAATATAGGTAATTATGTGGAAAATAGAAAATTTTCTTACATTGGGAAGAAATTTGGTAGATAAATTAGGAATTGGGTATACCGTACTGATTAGAATATTGATTGGGAGTTAATTATGAGATTTAGCATACTCAAATGTAATGTGATTAATTTCACATAATGATTTGAAAATAAGTTCTTAGGATACACGTATAAAACTTATATAAAAAACTGAGTTAGAACCTAAATCAAAAATTGATTTAGGAACCAAATTCAAAATGTGCCTAGAATAGATCAGTAATAATAATAATAATATATATATTTATTTCTTAGATAATTGAGTAAAATTATAATTTAAGACTGTATGTTATAGAGGTATAAATATTAAAAGAGTATTTATATTATAGGACATACAAAGAAGAGTTGACCTACAGCAAGTTGAGTGAGTAAATCGAAGATTTCAAGTAAGTTGGGTTTAATACATCGTTGTATTTTTGAGTATTATATTAAAGTACTTAGAGGCTTATGATTATATGTGATTGTGATTGTAATTGTGCTTGTACTTGTAGTTGTAGGCGGCCATATGTACATGTGTTTATGTGTCTCTATTTACTTACTGAATACTGATGTCGTATTATGGTGGTTTGTCGTGAATTGAGTGGTGTGAGATTGTTTGGCTACCCTAAACTAAACCTACATATAATCGACTTAAATACCCTAATTAGACATGCATTGCAATCCTTTAGAAAACAGTTATAATTCTCCAACCAAATACTACACCTTCAAAAAAGATAGCACCAGATAGAATAATGGTTTTTTCTTCATCTTTAGTCGAATTAAGTGATAGAAAATAAGATCGCAATAAGGATGAGGGCAATGGTTTGAAGGATAGTCATGGGGAGAGCGGTGACTCTATTACACAAATTTGAGTTTGCTTGTGAGCGGATCACATTGTGTTATGGCATTTACATGTTTCATTACATCTAATTAATTGTTTAAAAACCTTGTATATATTTATTATGTATTCTTAAATCTCCATCCCAACTTATTGAGCTGTTGGTTACTTATATCTTTATAAATTTTCTCATAGGTACTAATTGAGATACCATGCTATAACTATCCCGATGTTAGGTTTATGTAATGGTCTTGTAATATTTTACTTACTAGACTACTATGGCATCTAAATATTTTGTAGAATCATAAGATAATATAGACATATCTATATAAATATGACTTAAAGTTTCTAATTATATATATAAATTTTATTAGTAATCTTAAATGAGTTGTTTCTTTTAAAATAAGGAGTCATGGACGCCTTACATAAACTGTATCTACAATGGTGATTGTGAGATTAGTTATTATAATAGGTTGGTTTATACAGCAGGATTATTGCGACTCTGTTGCTTTAGGACATAACAAGTTATAACAATAGAGATAGCGATAGTGGTTGTGGTTTAGGGTTGATCTAATGATAGCAGTGGTCTAATGATTGTATTTATGGTGGTGGTTGTGTAGTGAGCACAATGATAGTATTAGTGTGAGGTTATAGTAATGGTGTTGGTGTTAGTGAAGAAGTAATGGTAATGGTAATGGTGGTAATTAGATGGGGGAGATCTTATGATGGTGGTGTAATAAGATGATAGATATAGTGATAGTGGTAGTAATAGTAGTAGTGGTAGTAGCAGTGATGGTGTTATTTCATCTATAAATGACATATTAGTATCATTATTCTGTTCTCATTTTAATAGTGCAATATAATAATATGATGTAAACATTATAATAGTTATTCTATGCAATGGAGATTCATAGGAAATACATAATGGAATATATATTCTTTGGCTACTCTAAATAATAGTTACTTTTAAGGAATAGTTTTTTTTTTTTTTTTTTATTCCTTGTCAATTCCATTTCAAAAAGTAAATTGGGTCTTAAGAGTAAATTCAAAGTATGATTGTTACTATCTTCATGTAATTTAACAACATTGCTTTAAAATTAAAATGGAAAGATTATGCTTTTTCTTTGACTAATGATTTTGAGTGTATAGGAAAAAAAGGGTTCCTCTTTAACACTTTTCTTCCAAAACTTGAAAATTAAAAAGGATAGTGAAATTGATTAATTTTAAGTCCATTTTGTATTCTTTTATATCTTATTGTATTTGATTATTAAAAACTATCAATAGCTAAACCTATGCCCAACTCTGTCCATTAGGCCTTTACATCAAGACTTCTAACCTCAATTGCTTTTACTTAACTTTCCACTCACTTTAAAGGCCATTTGTGGTCCATCTACGATCAAATTACCCTACCTTATATTATGTGATAGATGTCCCATGACTATTTTCTAACATCTCCTTACTACTTTATTCCCAACATTTATGACCAATAAACATCCTAGATTAATCTATAGTTCACATGCTTGGCTTGCATTACAAATAGGCATCGCATGATAAGTAGTTCAACCATCAAATAACAATTTACACATATTACTTAGTTTAAGCCTAGTTTAGGTTCATTAACATTTCCAACAGTTATAGTAACAATTTAGTTAGGATAATGCAAACAAACAAGTATTTGGATAAGCCATGAGTTTCAATTATTTATCTTGATTCTCTAAATAGTTTGCTTTATACTTGAAATGTGAACAATCTTAAGTTACTAGTTGAGTTGCACTTGGTTATTGTAAACCTTAACCACACTTGATCAAGTACAAAATAAAATTCCAATTGAACTATAAGTCCGATAGATCATTTCACTAAAATAGGCTAATTAACCAAAAGTGACCTAACTGAGATCAATTGGCTACTCTGGGAAACTGTTTGTGATAAAATAATTTGAGGTTGTTGGATAAACAAGTTTCCAACTCTTGGATTTTTTATTTTTTATTTTTTATTTTTTTGTGGTGGGAGGGTATGGGGTAGGGTATTGTGGTTGTGTGGGAGGGATAGCAAAATTTTTAGAGTTCTTAAAACCTATATAACAATAAATCTAATCTTAGGAAATATCATATTTACTTTGGAATGTTATTAAGAATTTAATAATGGAACTTCATGCTTTTTTTTTTTTTTTGCACATTGGCATTTTTGTTATTCGTTAGTGCTTGTTGAGTGAAATTTGGGTATGTGGATACTATGCATGATGGATGTGTTTACTAAGTTAGAAAATTAAATGAATCTAATTATACTAAAAAAAGAAAACTAAAATAATTCACTAATTTTGTTTGGTTGAGGACAAATGATCTAAAGCTACCAGTAATTTTGTAAGTGCCTACTAATTGTAAGCTTCTTAGATGTTTCACGTAGACTAATTTACAAAAATGATATAATTATTACACGTTGACTTGTTCAATGAGTTATTAACATGGGTAGTTATTAAGATTATTATATGGACAGTTGTAAAGGACTAATATTACTAATGGTTAGTCAGTAATTATCTTGGGATGATGTGCCTAATCAATGGATCATAGGTGTTTGGGGGAGTACTCAATACTAAATATATATATGTATGCATGTGTTGTGAAGTTATGAGTTACTTTAGGTCCTAAAACACAATAACTTATTGTATAGAGCCATTGAATTAAAGATAATTACTTGTTTTATCTTGCATTAGTATTAAGTTATATACATAAGATTACTTTATGTGGCATTCACATGTTTTTGTAGTAACTATACGCTAGGCTTCACTCACCCATTTTATAGGATATATATATTTTTTTAAGTTAAACAAATAAAGGATTGTTAAAAATTTTAACTATGGACAAAGGGACTATGGACAAAATGACTTATTAATAATATATTTATATCATATAATATATAGTTCAAATAGTTCAAAATTTGAGTTATTTTTTATTTATGGAGTTGTAAATTGCTGTGAACAGATGTTGTTAGAGAATTTGAAGTATGTATTTTTGCATACTTTATGGATTTTTAGTTAAGTTTAGGCCATGTAGACTCATGATTTTGTAAGATGCAATACATGTTTGCCAATATTTTTTATAAAAAATTATATAATTATAAATTATACAAAAAATATTACCAAAATACTAATATTATGTCACATTAAGAGATACGATATTATCTTATATATATATATATGTATGTATATATATCAAAAGTAATGTTACATATTGAAGATGCGATATAGGTTTAAATGTACTTTTAAAAATATCGCATCTTTAAGATGCGATATATATATAAATATTAATGTCGCATTTTGAAGATGCAATAAAATATTAATATTTTGATAATATTTTTTGTACAATTTGTAATTATTTAATTTAAAAAAAATTGATGACAAGCCTGCAATTTTCTCTGATTTTGTATGAGTATGCACTGGTTTGTTCACATCCCTTGGTTTTCTCTTTGATAAACACATGCATTATTTACATAATCATTTGCTATTTCTTAAGGAACCTTGAAGGAGCGATGTCTACTAATCTGTCAACTAAATGATATGATAGTACTCACAGCTTATAGTACATGACAATAAATTTACATCTTAATAATATGTTAAAGCCAATTACATTTGAGTCCTTAATTAATCATAGTTTCAAATAATTCTCTTTGAAGGTTAGTTTTTACTTAATTATAGATATTTTAAACTCTCATTTGCACAAAATAGGCAAAGTTTTATCTAATTTGATATGCAAAACAAAGTTAGCTAAAGTTAAGGAAATGATTTCATACTAAAGAAATTATGTTCTTGGTTTTATGCATTAAAAAGTTTTTACAGGTGAAAAATTTCTGTTAGTGCTATTTGACATAAAATCCCTTGCAATATATATGAAAATACTCCTAAAAGTAGATTAAAATCAATGGCAAGAAGGTAACTTACCCTAGGGTTTTTATCCTATAAATAATCTTCCTAGCCCTGTTCTTCATTTAATTGTAGAAGTTATAGAACTCCTAACAAGTTAAATTTGATAAACCCCAAAGCTCAAATCCTTCTCTTTCATGTCATTTGATTGTCTAAGAACTTTAGTTAGCATAAGATTATCACTGTTTAAGCAGGGATATAAGAGATCGATCTAAGATTATGATTTAAACAATGTAAGAAGGAATCTTGAGAGAATTCGAGTTTTTGGTAAAGTCCTAATTGTGGTCATATCAATTTGAAGGTACAAAGTGAGTAGGAGTTTGAGAACCACTGTTTATGGCAAATCAAGAAATGCTAAACAATTCTGTGGTAATCGCTAGCTGTTGTTGTCTAAGTTGGTTAAACTATGATCGTGGAAAGATTTTAAATTGAATCTTACGATAGAATTATGTTAAGGAAGATGATGTTGATAGAATGTCCAAGGAACCAATATCATAAAGATGGATCGATCAATAAAATATAAAATAATTATGTGATTTTCGTTATTCAGATCAATAATACGATCAAAAGAGGAACTTGAGGTAGAAGGTCGTATTTTAAACCTAAAGTAATTAAGAAAATGGAGTTAGGATAGAGCCATGCCGATCTAAAGCTTAAAGCCAAATTAATCTTGGAAAAAAACTTCAAAGAAGAAAAAAGATTGCCACCAGGTCAATCGACTGCCTTAGGCCAATTAACCACCTCATTGACCCTATCTCTTTGACATTAGATCAATCGAGCAACCTGTAATAAACCCCTTTTGTCTCTCCTTTAAGCTTGTCGTCCAAAATTAATCCTTTTAAGTAACCTAGAACTGAGTTTAGAAGTTGTATTCTTTGACCTGTAAGTAATTACTTGATGTTATTTGTAATGAAATAAAAGCTTATTTGGAACTTACAAAAGCTAAGGGGAGACTGGGTATGCGATTACTGTTTTGTTGGATGTGCATGTTAGGTCTAATACGTAAATTGAATGACAACGGATTGATAATAATCTATCATTTGATGACTGTTCTTCGGTAAAGAATATCTCATTTTGTGAAAACCTTTGAACTGCTATAGACAAATACTTTCAAAATGCTCCTGGAACCCACCCCCATACTCTAAGAAATGGTCTCCTAGGATTTGCATGACACTTTCAAAAGCTGGTCTCTAAGGATCCAACACAATTCGCATTGTCAAAAAAGTGGTCCATGAGTGCAATATGGGTTCACACTTTCAAGACTGATATCCTAATAGTATCATGAATCCATACTTTTAAAATCTAGTCTCCGTGAGGGCACTCAAGGGTTTGTACTTTTAAACCGACTCCAAGGGATGTTTGTTTCCAAATGGCTTGTGTTTTTGAGTTCACGTCAATTACATATTAACTTAACCTACAACTATGCTGTGTGTTTGTATACTGCATTAGGCTACTCCGTCCGCATGCACGTGTGAAGTGACATCGGTATGTAGCTCGCGCTTAGTAATTATTGCACATGGCTGTATTACTTTATCCATTTGAAATTTTCAATTCAAGTGATTTAGAGAATTATGAATACTATGGCTGTCTTGGATATGATTTATATACTGGTTGAGGGTATAACATTAGAGTTGATGATGATATCATGGATTACTTAGGGTAGAGGAATTTATACAAAGACTTATTACTTCCGATCACCAAGCAATAGATGACGGAGCTTTATGCTTTGAGAATTTCCTTCCTGAGTTTCCTCCTACGAATTGTGATGTTAAATTAAAACTTCATTGAGATATTAATAGAATTTTGGAGATTTTATATGATCTTAGTCTACTTACATCTTGTGCCTAGCTACGATTATGTTGCGGGTAATCTCAACGCGTGTCCATATATTTATATATAGATATATATATATTTTAGCCTTGTTACTGAAAATTTATTATTTAGTTGCTATATTAAAGTCAAAATGGTCCCTTTATTTTTTAATTTCATATGCTGAATATGGGTTGGAGTAGTCTGTTCCAACTAAAAGATACGATGAGTATTTCGTCCATATATGGAAGATGATCAAACGGTGGACCGATTCAACAGTATATGTACCATGTATATATATTATATCGAGGAAATCTATGTTCTCATAATGTTAGGAATTTGGACCTTGGGAAGTCGCTCCCTAATCTATTGATAAAATATACATGTTGTTTTTTAATTATTCATTTATTTGAATTTTTTTTAGTTTACATATATATATATATATGTGTGTGTGTTTGTTTGTATGTATTTATATATGTACTCTGTTGTTATTTCTTTTAGCAATAAAACGGAAGCAAAACATAAATGAGGAACTCGAAAATCCATCATGAGACAAGTTTAATCTTTCAACTAGTCAAATTATCATTCGCTACAAGTTCTAATCTTTTAACAATATCACATTCAATTACTCCTATGTTACATAAATCTTATCAATATCCTAATTCTTGGATCAAAGTTATGAAGAATTTGCTTCATGGTAAACGAATGATATAACTTCATATCATTTAAATAATAGCTTGCCGTTTATAGATTGTGTAATCTATTCACATCTATGGTTAAGTTTCTTGGATGGTATCCAAGTTTTTAGAACTTATAGTCACATGGTAGGATGCACGGTAACAGCTCTTAATCACCTTGAAACTTGCTCATGAACTTTATTTTGTATATGATAAGTTCAAAGATTTAGGATACTCCTTAATTTATCAACATAGGTAGCATACCATGAACCTCACATGTACAATGTTGCTAATGCATAAAATATAACTTGACAAATATGATGGAAATTTGACTATATTGGCTTGACTTATGACTCATTATTTTATGTCGATGCTTTGTTATATAGTCAAAATTTGTCTCATACTAATGATCTAAGTCAATATTGTGGTTTATGTGTGCTTTATTTATTTATTTATGTTTTTTGTAATTTTATATTTCCATTTAATTTCTTTATATTTATATTTTTATAATGCTAATTTTCATTAATTATATTTGTATGGATGAGTGTGTCAAGGATGGAGGTAGCGGTGGTTTTGGTGTTAACAATGGTGGTTTCTTTCATTTTATATTATTCTCATCTTCTCTAAAAGAAAATAAATTGTTTAGCTCTGATATCATAGTAGTTTGTTCGACCCATTACATGAGATCTAACTATTGAGAACAAGAAGAACTTATAATATCCATAACCATTGCTAGTTATACAAAATAATTTTTTCTATGCCTTTAATGACCTCCTTATCTAAGATGGCGATTTACTTAAAATCATTTGTAGGAATAGATTATGGCTCCATTTAGATTATACACTATTTGTTCTTTTAACATATTCATTTCCGATATAAAGGTTTTTCATATGAGGTAAGTATAGAGTATATTTTGAATTTTGGAAGATAAGTTAGTCATCTAGAAAATTTCTTTCTAATAAGAGTTAGTGAGAAATATAATATTTTTAGAAAGCCATGGATAGAGAATATACAATAGTTTATTTTTCAGAAGGCTTAGTCTACCTTGCGTTTACATCTTTGTTCCCTTTTGTAGGGAAGATTGATACACAATTAGACAAATATAAGATACATAAAAAATGTGTCGCTAGTACGTACGACTGTTAAGACTTAATAATTTAACACATAAAGTCTACTTAACCCAAATATAAGATTTCAACCTTGACATAAGGTTGTTACATGTATAGTGTGGACATAAAACTGTAACATACACAGTGACTTACAGGATTCTTGATACATAGTAGTGTTGTAATACCAAAAGCTTTATTTAAGGCTGAAATATTAAAGCTACATAGATTCCATAAGTCTTTGTGCAGTAGTCTTCACCTTATGCCTTATTTGCATATTGGCTCATATGAGGGTGATAAATTACTCTTTGTAAAGTAATCAAATCATCATCATCATAAGGATCTTGACTATAATCAATGAGATATTCTATCTCCATATTGTTAACTTTCTATTTGTGTTGCAATAGTGCCTGCATTATTTGAGGCATGGTCTCTTGATAATCTTCACTGTAATCCCATGATACTTTTGTAACAAAGGGTCTTGGTCAAATTTCCTTAAGAATAGTGAGATTTGAAATGCATAACTTTTTTTGAAGTTATTTGTATCGAATATTATTTTCTCGTACATCATGAACATATACATCAAGAAAAATATAAGAAGAAATTAAATGGTATTGGAGTCTTTCGATATCCACCCATTTTTGACAGAACCGTACTAGGATTTTTGCATTTGAAACATTTAATCCTGGATTTTTTCTGGACACCGTGTCTATCCATTTAGATATGATTTGTTCCCAAATAAACAAGGTCCTAAACTACCCAAACATTTTTGTTAAGTAAGAGAGATGATGTAGATCAAGATTTTTTCTAATTTTTTGTAAAATGCTGGGATTTGGATAACTATAGTATAATGATACATCAAATACCAATAAAACCACTAAAGTTATTTTGGAAATCATGCTTTGTCATTAAAGTTGAAAATATGAGGATGAATGAATAGGTATTTTGGCTGTAACCTAAAAGGTCTTAAATTCAAACCTCAATATAATCGAAACTAACAATTGATAATTTCGGATTTTGCTCTTTGACTCCTCATTCAACATGCTTCTTGTTGTTATTTTTCTAAACTCGGGAGGTGCTATCTCTTAATGCCTTTTTGGTCTGTAGGATGGTCTAAGGTGGTTGTACATTGCAACTTAGAGAGTTTGGAGATGTCCCTGGCTTGTTGAGGTACGAAAAGGAAGTCTGCAACAGAATTCTTTTCTCCTTTGATATGCTTCACTTTATATGAGTATTTTGAGAACCATTCTTGCCACCTCAGTAATTGTAAATGTGGAACAGTTTTCTACTTAAACTACAACTTCGAGGGGGAAAGAACTCGTATCCATTTCTATCTTAAAGTGTATTCCCATAAAATGATATTCAAATTTCTAGATGGCATACTTTATTGGAAGTACCTCTTTAAATGTTGAGTGATAGTGGATTTCTAAATCTTTAAACCCACTACTTCTATATCTACAAATCTATCTTCCTCTTTCTCTTTTTTCTAATAGAATGACTCCCTAATACTTATCACTTGCATCTGTATGCAAAATCAGTTCTCCTCTAGCTAGTATCTTTAAGGGTGCAACCTTTTGAAGTTTTTCCTTAAGAAGTTTTACCACCTTAGTTTGCTGGTCACCCCATAGAGGATGATCCTTTTTCTACATTTTTAATAGAGTGGTAGTATATCATGATATTTTTGGAGTGAAATCATGAAGATAGTTGACTATTCCCAAGAATTGCTAAATTTGCTTAGTGTTAAACTCCTTTTCAGGAAACTTTAGTAATTCTTCTACAATGGATAGCTCAAGTTAATAGCATTCGTCTTTAATCTTCATGCCAAGAAACTCCATTTCACTATTGGCAATATTTATCTTTTTTTCTAATAACATGATCCCGTATGATATCACTATTTTATAAAACTTCTATAGCAACTCAGCATGGGATTCTTCATCTAAGCTGAAAAGCAAAATATCATTCATATAGATGATAGCACTATTTATGATGGGCTAGAATATCCTTATCATGGCCTTTAGGAATAGTGACGGTACTGTCTTGGGTCCAAAAGGTAGTACTTTCCATTAGTAATAGGGATTAGGTATGCAAAACCCTATTTTAGGCCTATCTTCAGGATGGATGTCCAACGGTCAAAAGCCTACCTTTAGATCAAATTCCGAAAAGATTCTTGCTTGGGCTATATTTTGAAATAGTGTATTTCTATTAGGTATAGCAAATTTATCATCCTAAAGAAAATGGTTAAGAGGCTGGTAGTTGATAACAAGCCTTTACTTCCCCTAGGCTTGTTCTGCTTGCTTACTCATACAAAAGGCTTTATAGGCCCATTGTTAGTCTAATGCTTCTATCAATCCCTATTGAAGAATTTCTTGATACTCCTGCTATGTAAGCTTTGCATGTTCATGATTCATCGAATTACTTGCTTTAGTTGGATTCATATCTTCATCTTTTTAAAATTGATCTTTAGGAAAAAAAAAATCATTCTTCCACAATGGGTGATTACACTATTGTAAAAATTCTATGTGATTTTCAGTACATACCTCCGTCTTCAGCTTCTCTGTGATTTCTGGAATAGACATTCCAATAATTGCATAGAGCCATGGGATGTCTATATAAGGTTTGTGATATTTCTTATACCTTATCCCCTTTAGGTGTATCTTCAAGTATGGTAACCTGCATAGGATATCTCATCCGGTTACAATGTCCTTATTAGGGAGAGGTAAACTTAAGACTTAAGTTATGATACAACATATTGGAAACAATTGGATCTTGATTGGCTTGCTCTTCAAATAGACTTTAAATTCTTAATTAGGTGCTGTAACAAAGGTTCTCGTGAATGGACTCTACGATTCTTTAGGTAATATATCAGGGTTCAAAATGCTCTTAATAGCCCTAGTATCAATGAATGAGATCACATGAATTAGCTTGGCATATTTGCTTATAAGAATACTCATCACCTCTCCTTTCTAGAATGAATTTTGAATGGTGTAAGACTCATCTCCAATGTCTATCCAATCAGGGCTAGAGGTTTTAAAGTAGACTTGAAGAGAAAATAACGCATTTTTTCTAAGATTTCCTCATTTACTGAGAATAATGACTCAAGGTCATCTTCTTCATCAATTTGAATGCCATTTTTCATGGAATCTATCGAATCATCTTTTGGGATCGTTTGTTTGGACATTGTCTGGCATAATGCCCTAACTTATTACCTATGAAGCATCGATAAGGCTCTTTCCATCTTTTACTCTTTTTTTTTTTTTTTTTTTTTTTTCTGAAATGCTTCCATTTAGTTGGCTTTCTCTTAAATTTTGACTTGAACTGTTTTGGCATTACAACCCATCTAAAATGTTTTCTTTCTTAGAAGAGCATGTACATTCCTTGTTAGAGTATTTTCATTTGATAAACAAATCTAATCTCTTAAATTTTTTGTTAAGGACCTTACTTCCATGAATAAGATCTTTAACGATTTGTCTCTTATTGCACATATCTTCTATCGAGAAGGCTTCTTCCCTCTTCTACTCTTTTTTCTAAAATGCTTCCATTTAGTTGGCTTTCTCTTGGGATTTAACTTAAATTGTTTTAGCATCACAACTCTTCTAAATTCTTTTCTCTTGTTAGAAAAGCAGTACATTTCTTGTTAGAGTATTTACATTTGATAAACAAATCTGATCTCTTAAACATTTCGTTAAGTATCTTACTTCCATGAATAAGATTTTTTACGATTTGTCTTTTATTGCACATATCTTCTATGACAACGTATAGGGATCTCTATATCTCCACAACAGGAACATTAATGGGGTCTTAGTTCCTAGATTTGAAAATCATTAATATTCCTTTAACCACAGGTTTTGGAATAGAAGATAAAAACACCTATTTGAGAGAGTGATTTGCTCCAAGCTGGTAAAATAACTTAACCATTCTCTTGTAATGCAGGTCCAGATCTTTTCTTTGGTAAGAACGGCATTTTCTCTCAAAGAAATCCTTCCTTTTGATTTCCTTGCAATCCCTAGGATAACCTATAAAAAATAAATGTAAAGTCCTAATAGTTTGATTGAAATCAGTTTAGTTTAGGAAGGCGAGCTGATCTCTCTCAAGTACTGTATTCTACTAATCCTTTAAGATTACAATAAATCTTGAGACAAATTCCATTAAGACTTCAGTATGGTTAGGTTGAGATAAAGACCTTATAGTCAACCATGCATGAAATTCCTGATGTCAGTCAGGCCATCTAGAATATGGGATATCATTGATAGTGAACATTACAATTCCTTTTGATGGCTTTCTTTCTAAGGTTGTTGGCTTGGGATAAGATATTTATAACCTTATATCTTCACCATCGTTACTTCTTACCATGAGTATTAGTAGATTCTCAGTAGATCCTTGGGAACTCTCTAGGTCAGACAAGTGTTGGCTTTCTTGACTTGAATCTGATTTAGATTTAACCGTTGAGAGATAATTAATTGACTCCTATTCATTAGTGGAATCTTTCTCTTATGAGGAAGTGTTGAGTGTAACCTTTCTTATATTTTGTTCATTGTTTGAGTGAGCTAATGCAATTTTAGGAATTGTCTTTCTTTGATATTTATTAAGGAAGGTTTTGATAGGATCACTTTCTTCTTTTTTTTAAGACCATATAAAACCTTGGTTTTATATCTGGATCGTGCATATCATCATTGCTTCTTAAGTTTTGGTATCATATTGTTCCCTTATTGGTGAAGAATGGTTTTGATTTCTGTTTCGAACTAAAATTGTCCTTGACTTTTCCTTTTCTTCTCTTTGTTGCTTCCATTTCCCTAATCCGATTTCTTAATTCTACAATACTTTTCTTAGAAGATCCTTGGCCACCTTTTGATATTGAGATGGAGGTCTTTTGAGGTTTTTATATTCCAATATTAATAAAAGGATCAAACTCAAAAGGTAATCCTTTCTGCTCAAGTTCCAAAATCTCAATCCAAGCTTCCAACTTTTTTATTTCCATTTCTTTTTACTTTACAAACTCATTTAGAGTAAGGCTAACACTAGGGACAACTTTTCTTACTTTGTTAAATTGTTTTTAGAAGACTACAATCAATTTTAGACAGTCATCTACTTTTCTTTCAACAGCACACAATCTTTGTTGGATATTTTCAACATTTGATCCTAGCTTACTTAGCATTCTATTTTAGGCTAAGGCATTGTCAGTTTGCCAATTCAGTATAGCTTCTACTGTACTACTCTTCTTCTGGTTCCCTTAAGCATCCCTTTTAGTAGGTACTTTGATCTTAGGGACTTGACGATAATCTTCTATCTAGTACTCTTATAAAGGAGGGAAATTCTTATTTTTATTAGTAGACTTCATCATAAGCTTCTACTATACAATCTTTCTTATACTTGTCATATCCAATTCTTTTTATCTTATTCAATTCTTATAACTAAATGCTTCCTAAATTTCATTGTTAATTCCCTGGCGGCATGTAACCAGTTAAGCGGCTTTATGTTAATTTTTTAAGTGTTAGATGAACTTTTTTATTCAGATAGACACTTTTTAGCCTGCGCTGATCAATTTTATGCTTATTGCTAGTCTAGTATGGTAAGCAAAGCTTGTTTAATTCAACAAAAAATGTACATTTTAATGAATCGGTTGTGAATTGCAATTAAAGGTTTAAACCCTTAAATTTTGAGAAATTTACTTTAAGATCCCTACATGAGTATTTGACCTTAATGAAAATACTAAAAAGTTAAAAATCAAATATGAGATTAAGTATAATAAAAAAAATTCAAAAACTAGAAAAGATAAGAATATAAGTTCTTTCTCTCTCTCTCTAGTTTTTTTAATGTAATTATTTATTTTAGTACCTTTTATATATATTTTTTATTTTATCAATTAAAATATGATCATATAAGGCTTGAAAATGTGCTTTAAAAACGTAAAGATCTAAATATTGATTTTAAAAATTAAAAAAAAAATTTAAGAAATAAATTTAGCTCAATGTGAATATTTTACGGTTTAGTAATCTATTTTGATATGATTGGTTCCATTTTTATCTTATCATTTATGTACTTATTTTTAAATTTAAATAATTATATTTATAATTTATTCAATCGTTTAAATTTATAATAATAGTATTGATTCCATAAAAAATGAGAAAGAACGGTAAAAAAAAATCCAATCTTATTTATCAAATACAGCGGGATATTTCGAGTAACTACAGCATTCGTAGCTCGCACGTTGGTCCAAACACCAACAGGGCCCTGCTCAGTTTCACGACTCGGCCAATCTGTGATGATGTGATGTGATCAGACGGCTCATGCGTACCCATGCCTAGGAATCACTGTTCTCTCTCTCGTAGTAAAATACACGTGGCAGACAGCAACTGGGACCACATGGAAATGTGAAAAATTTGAACACAGAGAAAGGAAAGTTTCCACTTTAGACGTCCTCGCTGGGGACAGATTCGAAATATGGCAAGATTTTAGACAGAAAGTGAGACTGGCCCCACAAAAGATTTTCAATATTTTCTTTCATGGCCTACCTTGGACCTTTAAGTTTTCATTTTTATCATGTATGTCTCCTTCACCGTTACATGAGAAAAGATTTGGATTTAATGGATTGTGTCTGTTACGTATATGTATTTTGATGTGTAATTATAGTTATATTTGAATACGTTATAGTGATAGTAGGTAGTTTTAAAAAAATTATCATTCGTATTATTATATATTTAAATATAATTGATAATTATATATCAAATATATATACATATTTTATATATATATATATATTTGTACGCATATATATTCTCATGACTAATACTGGAATTTCATGTATCTTTTGTGGTCCCAGATTCTTTTTTTTTTTTTTTTTCCATTTCTGTACTAAAATATCTAATAATTATGCCGGTATGGTGTACGTTGGTTCACCCAAATTTAGGGCTCCTGTTCAGTCTTCTCTATTTTATTCTCAAACGGACCGAAAGGAAATTGTTGTTTACCTTATCCCTTTTCTCTCTGATTTTTCTTTTTAACCTTGGAGTTGGGATCAAGTATGTGCTTGTCCTGCTTCCATCCATTTGTGAAATGTCATTCGGTCCCCTTGTCTTTCTTATATTTGGATTTGGTCTCTTCTGCAGCTTTAATTTTTGCCTTGCCCAATATCATGAAAGAGTTTGGGAGAATAGTCTGAGGAAGTGAATTGGTAATTTGTACTTGTGCGTCGTGTTTTGTATACGAAGTTAAATTGATTTATATCTAAAATCCTTATCCCGTAATTCAACTCATTTCTAATTATCTTCAAATATCTAAATAGGTAACAAGGGTATTTCATACGAGTTGAATCCATTTATGAATTAAAAAATTTTAAAAATAAATAAGTTGTAACGATCGAATCTTAATATGAAAATCTTGTTTACCGTATATTCATTTAATTTAGGGAAAGTATAAATTTAGTTATAATTTTTTTAATATTTTTCAATTTTAGTCCTCAACCTTTAACTTTTTATAATTAAGTTTCAATATTTGCAAATGTTTACAAATGAATAATTTTATTGATGGTATTAATTTTTTATTAATGGAAGATGGATAACATTTGTCCATGTATTTATCTTAACTAAATGATATAATGAAATATTAACAACTAAATAAAGTAATAAAATAATTAAAAAATTGAGAAAATATAAAAAAAATTACAAAAGGAAGAAATATATAAAATTATAACTATTCACCCAATTATGCTTAGCAGCTACATTTTGGGGTGGAAGATGGGTTTGGGCATAACCCTTTCAATGTGACCACCCCCACCCCCACCCCCACCCCTTATTGGTAAGGGTGGTATGCCCTCCTGGATCTCCTTAAATACCCTTTTTGTAAACTAACCACACCATAATTGCTATTTTTTTTAATAAAAATGAAAATGCACAAAAATCGATTGCATCAAGACCCTATATTCCTTAGGTATGTATTAATGAAAGGCTCATGTGGTCATTTATTAATATATATCATATTAAAGCAGTGATTGATGTCATGAAAACATCCTAATGAATTGCATTCTATAACAATTAAATAATGTGGATTTATATAAGACAATACACATGTAGGATGATGAGTCATTAAAGCAATATCATTCGCCAATCAAATTGATTTAGAACACTTTCGACTTTTACTTTTTCATATTGCCAAGTATTTTCCATTATATTATTTAATAAATTTTATAGATTAGATATCATAAAATTAGTACTCTATATATCTTATAGTAAAAGTTTTAGGGTGTTTGAAGAGTATAAAGACATCATACTTGTAATGATCAACCTTTTAAGTGTCTACTTATACCTGTTTAATAATCTGTGACATATCAAAATTGGTACTTGAACGATGAATCCTTATGTTATCCTTTAAGTAAGGATAAGGCTAAGTAAGGTTTCAACTCATATTTTCTTTTCAAACAAAAACAGTTAGCTCGCATAAATATAACACTGGCACTTGAATCTATAACAAACACTAACAAAACTTCACAACTCATGAATAACATCTCAAATACTTTGTTGATATCAACCATTAACTCTAAAACAAAGTTAATTAAAATCTTTAGTATAACGACTAGTTTAACCTAAATCTATACCAATTTCTCTTCTTATAAGAGTATTTTGTAGCTTAAAAGGGCTCTATTGATACAATTACTTGTAACATCATCAGAGGACACCTATTATTTACCATAACTTGTGGCATATTTTTCAACATATATTAGTTGTGCCTAGCATATCAATACCTGATTTACTACCATGCAGTTTACATATTTGAAAAAAGATAGCGACATCCCATTCTACCTCTACATCTTTGACAAACATTTTAGGAATAAAGCTTAATAAACTATATAATATAAAGATACATACACTAAATTTTAGGCAACAGCTTGTACTTCAATAGTGGCCTTGTAATGCTCTTCAAATCATCCCCAAGTTTTAAGTAAGCCTCTTAAATAATCTACATATACTTGCTCCTAAGGTCAATAAATACTAATCCTTTAACTCTTTAGAGTTAAGTGAGCACCAAATATAAAACAAGCAAATAAAATCAAAGCTTTTGCATTCTGGTATACAAACTTAAACATTAGCAAAGTGAGAACGAAACTAACAAATAGCTACATTTACTAATCGATATATTTATACCTAAAAGTATAAGTTAAATAGAGTTTATATTTGTTACACTGCAAGGGGTAGAGTTGTAATATTTCTATTTTTTTTACCACCTTATGGGAAAAGCTGATCTCAAAGCAACTACTGTAGACCTGTCACATAAGTCATACTCAATTAAGCTGCTTTGAAATATCCAATTTGACACTAATTCTTATGTAAACTTGTATTATAATTCTTCAATTGTTTAGGTTAGATTTTTAAAGTAATGCTTCTACATACTTTCTTTATGTATAGCTTATACTTATAAGAGAGTTTACAAATTTCAAAGGTTTACTTTTCCATGTTACATCTTAGACAAATAACTGAAACTATTAGATCACCTAAGGTGGCCCAATTAGTTTCTCAAAAGATGAATAAAATCCCATAAAAGGAGACCAAGTATAGTTGTCTCTTCATTTATCTTCACTCCCTAGCCTATTAAATAGTACCTTGAAGATGTAGGTAATGTGGTGTCTCTACTTTGAACCTACAAAAGAGAGAGAGAGAGAGAGAGAGAGAGAGAGAGAGAGAGAGGAAAATCTATAGGAAATTGAGTAACCATTACTACATAAGTGAGATAAAGACAAGAAAGTATACAACCAGCATGAGCAAGGTTATTAAACAATTAATCAAATGCAATACAACAAAACAAATACCATTGCACTACACTGTTTGATATTTCATGAGATATAAAATTATTACACTAGCTTTAATGGATGTAGGAGTTTTAGCATGACCTTGAGCTTAGGTTAAAGGTTCAATTGTTTGATTCCTATCATTGGTGCTAAAAAGGACACTCACTAGTGGATGTCCTTCTAGTGGCCAATGGCTGTAAGGTGGGTGTCAATGGAGCCTGGCAATAGGTCTAATGTTGGGTGGTGGTAATGGTTTGCTTTTAGGTTAGCTTGTACCCCCGATCTCACATATATTCAGATTTTCTCTAAGTTTTAAATTTTTTTTCCTAAATCTCTCATCAAGTTTTCTCAATCCTTTCCTAGTTTTCCCTAACTCATTAATTTCTAAAGTAAGAAATGAAAGTGTCCTTAGTATTTATATAGGTAAATAAGAGGTAGATGAATTTCCTTTCGGCAAGAATGTATATATCCTACATTTCCCCCTTAATAATTTGGAAGACTCTAAGTGTGTTTTGCCTAATCCATTGTTTCCATTACTAGTCTTGGTGCTTGCCATGCTACAATCTTCACAAGTAAGTTGTCACTAATTATCATATTAATTTTCTCAGTAATTTTACTTAGTTAGCTTGATATATTACATATATTGAGATTTTTAATTGAGTGTGAGTGCATATTTTATATGCTAAGTGTATTTAGCATGTATACATATTTTTAAACATTATTTTATGCCATTTTATTTACTTTTTTGTTCATATAATTTATCTCTAAAAACTTGTTAATTATTGTAACTCCATTTGTATGTTTTCCATAAATAACAAATAATATATTTATAAGTAATCTCTTAGCTATACTATTATTTTGTTATTACTTTTTTCCTAAAACCCAAGCTTATAGGGTTACATTTTGTTACCATTTTTTGCTCTTTAACCATACTATTTTATTATTCCATGAAATGTAAGCTTACAAGGTCACTTTAACTAATTTATATAGCCTTATCATGGAACCTTGAGCTTAATCGTAAAGCTCTCATTGACGTTGTAGTTTAGGTGATAAGTATCTTATTTATTGAATTGTAGATCTCACAATATCCATGGATAGTAATTAGTACTCATCTAATAACTATGTACACCGTATTTCTCATGGAACATGTAGATGTTATGCTAATGCATGTGGTATCCTTTATAACTTAGAAATTTGCGAGATATTCTAAGAGTTTAAATTTGAGAGTTAAGACTTTAATAGTTTAAACTGGAGAGTTTTGAAAGACTAAAGACCTGGAGAGTCATGGAAGACTCATGCAATCTATATGCTAAAATCAAGATTATAAACTATACTTAATAAATTAGGACCCTTAGGTCTACTATATAAGGGTAAATTTCCAAAATGATCATGCCATGCAATTGATGAAATTTACCAAGTACCAAGAACTCAACCACAATAAACTAAATAAAATTTTGCACATATACAAAACATGCACACATGCTATAGTTTAATCATTCTTGTTTTAGAAAACATTCCATGTAGCAATCAAGGTGTTAAGTCACTAATACTTGTTCACAATAACCGAAAAGCACATACATATCCAAGCATTTCAAAAACCATATTACAAAATAACACATTCATAATGTAACATAAAGACATTTAATTCATTTTCCATACCCTACTCTACATATTAGTAATACTAGTATGTTTTCATATTTAGATTGTTCAGAATAATCAAACAATGTCACAACCACATAATATAACATAACTAGTCTACAACAAGCTCTAGGTCATGAATCTAATCTTAATCTTCTTGTGATAGTTACACTAACTAATTATACAAGTTTCAATAGTCAACAAGCAAGTAGTCTACAATATTTCAATCGGCGATTTGGCGAATGAAAGGGCTAGTTCTGTAACTAAGTTTACTCAGCTTATCACCTGATTGCTTTTTCTTTTTTATCCTTTGCTAGGTACCTTCCCTTGTCCATTTTGCTTCCAGTATTTTGGGTGACCCTAGGGCAGAATGAAGGGTTCTTACTTGCTTGTGGTCTGCCATGTTGATGAGCCTAAAGCAAACAAGCCAGTTCAATCACTGCTCGCAAAATTTATACATATAGCATGCCTTTAAATTTTTTTTTTTATTTTAAATAAAAGAACTTATTAAGGTAAAGAGTCGGCAATAAAAGGAAAGGTCAGGAGAATTAGAACTAAAACCTGGAGTAGGGCACTCCATACACTTCAGTAAAAAACCTTAGGAGAGATTCCTTACTACCTTAGGCTTACCCAGTTTCCCTTAGAGGGCCCTATTCATAGGGGAATCACTAATAGATCTCAAGGCAGAGTTTGAACCACATTCCTTTTGCATACTAATGTAGCTGCAATAGTATAACATAAAGTAACTCAGTGAATTAGTCTTAGTCTCACATAGTATTCATCTATCCACCATCGTTCTTCCTCAAACCCAAACTAGTCAATAACTAAATCACATAGAAAGTGCTTAGATAAATTCATGTAAATATCACAATTATTATTAAATCAATTATAATTAATCAGTTAGATAATATGTAACCAAATACTACTTATTTACATAATAAAAAGCATACCAACAAGGATAATTCCATAAAAAAATTTATAAACCCACAAAACTACACGTTCTTAATATTGCTCTTTGAAAAACAATAAACTCGCTCATCACATTAGCATTGGAAATTTATTATTTTAACCTTAAAATTACTATAAATCATACTAATAATAGAATTTAAGCCTAAAGTGAGTGTTAATACTTGTAATAACGTGATTAGGTTCCCAGAGTCATCTTAACTAGGTTTAGTAGAAGATTTCATGAAAACTAGTTATTTTAGATATCTCAAAGATAGAAAAAATTGGCTTAATAATTTTAATAATCATCAAAAGTGCTATAGTTTTGAAGTTCTTGTTACGTATATTCTAGTAACATTTTAAGAGCTTATAAATAAAAAATCAAGTCAAAACTACATCGTTAAAGGATTGAACGATTCCAAAATGGGATTGAATTATGTTCCAAACATGGTGATTTATTAAGCATAACTATAATCCTCAATAATTAAAAAAAAGGAAAATTAATGCAGCTAAATATTTGCCCTAAATAAATTTTCTTAGAATTAATTATCAATATTTCCAAGAAAATATGCGAAATAAAATGAAATAAGTTACCTACTGTATCTAGAGCTCGAGCCATTGTTAGCCAAAGTGATTTTGTTAGCTAGCATTAGTATTGATCTAATCCATTACCCCTTAAGCCATACACCAACAGAATACCCTTAGCACCTTGAATCAACTAAATTAGTGATGAACCACTACATATATTTTTTTCTTTGATAATTTCACCAAAATTCTTCTTAAGCTCCTCTTCATCCTCGCTCTTAATGATTTTTCTATGATTGCATGTTATAAATTTTGAAGAATTTGAGATGAATGAGGGCTGGTTAGGGTTTTATAAGAAAAGAGAAACATAGATGTTGATTGAAAGAGAGAAACATGTAAATGTTCATTGAGTTAAAACTATTTGAACCTTTATTTGTTTTTTTATGCTATGTTTATGTCTCATATAAGATGTTCTTGTATCTTAAATTCATAGTAACTGATTTGATGTTATTATTTAGGGTTAATGTTGCCGTTGGTATCCTAACTTTACCAATTTTTTTCAATTTACTACCTAAACTTCTAATTAGTTGATTTAATACTTAATTTAATTTTTAATTGTCATATTTAGTACTTAGCTTAACTTTGTTAAATGCTGTTAGCCTAGATGGATAAACAAACAAATGGTGGCTTAATACTTTTTGTTAATTGCTATGTATGACTCCAGCTAGAATCGAAACAAAAATAAAGAACTCCTCATAAAAAAAAAGGAATATCAATGTAAGAATTAAGAACCAAAGAAAGTCGACCCATTAAACCCTAAAACATCATCTTATCTATCCAACTATGTTGAAATTTAAACCTTAATTGAATATTACGAGGATAAAGTCTTAATTGAAACCAAAATCGTAAAATACAAAGAAAAATCAAAGTAAGCGAAAAACCCTAATTTGTTTACTTTGAAAAGGGCAAGAAGGAAGGGGAATCAAGTCTTGGGGATGTCATCTAATTAATCCATGGCTTCGATGCAGTGTTCAACATCCAATGGAGGTAGATTCATGTTTTGTAACTATAGGTTGAAGGAAAGGGTTTCAATTGCAATGACATGGCAGGCGTTGAATAGAGAGGATGATGTGGTGAGGTTTTCAATGCAGCATGGGTCATTATAACAAGATGACAGTAATTTTGGGGAAATATTAGGGTTTCAATCGCTTGAAAAGAATAGTACTTTGGTTTGCCTTTTTCTATCCAAAGAAATTTGATGGACTTTTGGCTAGGTTTATCTCCTACGCATCTAACTTTGTTTTTCCTTTTGTTCTTCTTCTCTGTTTCCAATTAGATGTTTAGGTGGCTCCTAAGGTCTTCTTTTCATATGTTATGACATGTATCATGGTTATATTAGTTAAAGAATCCACTTAGACTAACGGCGTCTAACAGAGTTTAGCCAGATACTAAATATGACAATTAAAAGTTAAATTAGGTATTAAATTAACAAATTAGAAATTTAGGTAGTAAATTGAAAAAATTAGTAAAGTTAAGGTACTAATCGCGACATTAACCCTATTATTTATTTTAAGCAAGTGGATGTAAATTTTATAATAGATTATAATTTTATAATAATATCGCATTAAAAATTTAATATTGTAAAAAATGTAAAAGAAAAATTTTGAAGTTCTGCAGAATACACAAAAACTTCTAGGTTCTATAGTATACAAATTCTATGATGGTTTTTAGTTATTATGTATAGGTTATAGTTCCAAAACATGGAAGCCAATAAGAAGTTTTTATGACAACAAATGTGACATGATAAGAGTACATAGAAGATATTCAACCAATATAACCACGACATGTGGTAAAAAAATATAACAAGAAGAATTTATATTTTGAATATGTGGTCAATAAGAAGTTTATTGATAATTTTACTTAGTGGTCAATAAGAATGTGTATATCTCTTTGACATATGAAGTTTTTATAACTACAAATCATTATAATAAGTGTTTATTGATAATTTTACTTAGTGGTAAATAAGAATGTATATTTTGAACTTGAAAGTTTAGTAAAATATAAGTTGGAAGATATCAAGACGTGCGTATAAGAATGCATGGAAGATATTCATGTACATAAAAAAACCTTTGAAATTTAGTTCTTAAATAGAGCTCAGAAGTTCTTATCGGCTATAGAAGAAGATTTGTCGTAGAAAGTTCTATTAGCAAAGGCAAAAGATCGTGTGGAGACAAGTCCTAAATACAAATGTGGAATATAGTTTGAACAACACAAAAAATCATTAGGGAAGAAAATTTGACATAAATAGAAGTGGCTAGATTTTTATTAATGTTAAGGACCTAACTCCATGAGTTAGACTAATTTGGGTAATGTATTTAGCTAATCTTTTTGTAGCAAAATTAATTAAGAGAATTATTTGTAGAGTGTCTAAAAAGGTTGCTAAGAAGATATGAACATCATCAATTCAGGAAGAATCTTAATAGATAAGCATGTAGCGGATCACACGATTTTAGATTTGAATTTCATAAAGATATCAAGCGATTGATTTTTAACTAAAGAATATTGGATTGGATAAACTCAAAACTACTTGAATATAGAGATATTTATTTTGAAATGAAGATACATATGATTGAGCTAAGATTGTTATCACCTTATGGTATGAACAATGGTATTTTAATAGGATTTATTGAGTTTAGATCCTCCCACTTTTAAGTTATAATATGTAAAGTTGTTGGAGGAAAAGGAAAAAAATTGATTAAGCAAATATTTTTTCTTATCACTTTACCTTATGTTGACGTCCAATCCACCGCTTGTAAGGAAAAAAACAAATGGAATAGGAATTTTTTTTTTTTCCCCTGAAACCATATCATCTGGAAAATTAAAGGAGGAGAAATTAGAAAAAGGCTTAGAGTAGACATGGTAAGATGTTATGAAGCGAGATAGGAAGCAAACTCCAAAAAGAAATAGACCAAAGCTTGCCGAATATCAACTCAGCCAGAGAGACACATGGGCATCTTAGTTTTGTCATTCATTTCATGCGCACTCATACTTTGAGAAAAACTTCAAAACAAATGGCCAAACCCTTGGAATCTAACTGACTTTTCATTCAAAAGCAAAGCGTGTTGGCTTAGACCTTGAAATGTGTACCCATCCTATTCCTAACTATGATGAACATGAAAAAAAAGAAAAAAAAATTAAAATTAATTAATAAAAAAAAGAAAGGGATAATTTCCATCTATTTTCAGTTGCCCCTTGACTTGAGGAGCTATGTGGGACCCTTTACTACCAATTATTTTAGGAATTGCCTTGACCGATTATACCTTAATCACCTCATTACGAATCACTCAAAGATTTCATTTGGGACCCATCAATATTTTCCGTCCTTTTGACGATCTTACTTTGTAATGTCTACCAAGAAAAGAAATTTCATGGATCAGTCTGCTCTGATATGTCTACTTTTTTTTTTTCTTTCCAACTACATCAAATTTTAATTTTATAAAAAAAATAAAACATAAGTCATCTTATTAAAAAATCAATATTCATTCAATATTAAACTACATTACTCTTGACTTATATAATACAATTTCAAAACTAGGTAATTTCACTTTCCTTTACTTTCTTCTATTTTTTTTCCCTAACTATACGCTTTTTCACTGTATATGGTCTTATCACTGTATATTGTCTTATCGATAGAAGTCTTTACATACTTTTCCTAAACATAAAGATAAAAGATGGATTTGTATCGTCTTAATATTTCTTCATATAACATATCGATTTCTGGGTTGGAAAATTCCAACTTAATTGGCTAAAGGGTTCGAGGAATAAGCCCATTGATTTGGAATAATATCAATCTCGGCTAACGTCGAGCTTTGAAATTAATGAAGAAGGGGCCACACGATGTTTCACATCACTATGGAAAGGTTTTTAATTTATTACCTAATTAAATAAGCACGAGCATCATCAAAGATTTTCTGGTTGACGAAGCACCGTACCAGGTAGGTTATAGTGTTACTTTCAATGCATGGTCGCCTCAAAAACCAGTCTTAAAATAGGTCCTGTACACCTTTATATGAGATTATGTGTTTTTTGCTAGGTTTTGGAAATATGGTTAGGGTTTACGGATCGTAGTAATTAATTCCTTGTCTTTATTTTCGATTCCAAATCAGCCTATTGTCTTGTTGGATGAACAGTGTACACTTGACAAATCTAGGTTCTCATCTTTTTATCTATATCTTCAACACTAGGCTTCAATTTGCATGTTAATATATTCGTTGTTTCCTTGAATAGGAATTATTCTAGTTGCCTCCCACATGGGCAGTGTCCCATGCTTACTAACCAAATTAATTAATTCCTACATTTTAAACAAGATTTGGGGTATCCTTAGGGCAATCATCGCATCATTTTCCTTCACACAGATACATAACTGAAATTAGTTTCATTAAAAAAATTGGAGGACGTGATAAAAACGATTTTTATATAAATAAGAGTTTAAACTTCGATAGCGATTGTATGTCTTTTTGTACGCACACTCAACGGGTGTTGGTTATTATAAAAATAAAAAATAAAAGAAAAATACTGGTCCAAATTTCACTATGAATCCCCTTTCAAATTTATTAACAAAAACATTTTATAAGTATTGTATGCTTAGATATGCAAATGAAAGCATGCAATAAACAAGCACAAAAATAAATGAAGAGTAAGAGAGAGACAGAGAAAATTAAGTCCTGATATACATTAAGTCTCTTGTCGAAAACGTCATCTCTCAAAATCATAAGTAGAAACCTCTTCAGTTGTTGTGCCCTTTGTGCTCCTCACGGGTGCTTCAAGAATCTTTTTTTATCAAACACTTACCCATTCCTATTTCTTTATGCACATGACAAGAATAAAATATTACGCTTACAATTACTGGACCTTAGTATGAACAAAAACTCTCAATGAGTCACTCAATATTCAAACGATATAATAAACACTTAACTAAAAATTCCCAACACACATGAGCTTTACTAGTCTAATCTCAAAAAACTTAATATTCTTGCTCTCGTACTTAGCCTTAATCTAGACCCAAATTAGTACTCAAAGTTGTAAGCTTCTTTCTCGGCTAACATTCAAGAGTCATTCTTTGCAAATTTGGAAAAATAAATTTAATTTATGGGTAAAAGTATATTGATTAAATAAATACTTGAGGCATTAATTCAAGATTTCTTTCAAAAACTCTTTTAAGTAAATTTTGAAATCCATCAACTGACGCATATATAACACCAAGTGGCAAGAGTACTCATATCCTTATGGTTGTTGTAATAGTGTTGGGCTTCTAGATGCAATTGTAAGCCCAAGCCCAACATACACGTAACCCTAGCAAAGATAGCGATCCTCCTGTCTTTCGTACGAAACGTCTAACGCCTCTCAAATCCCTGTGGGAGCTACTTCAGTGGAGATTGGAGAAAGATAAAAAAAAAAAAAAAAAAAAAAAAAGGGAAGGATAAAGGGCTTCTTCGAGTGAGCCTCCAACTCCACAAAGATTTATTTCTCAGAAAGATCTTGATGATCCTTTCTGTTTATTGATTTTTCTTCTTTATATCTTCCGTTTGGTACAAACTGTTATTGATGTGTTATTTTTTGTGCTACAACTATCTGTAAACTATTTGTACTAATTTTGAAATTACGGTCGTACCACTATTCTTTAGAGTAATCTTAAAGCCAAATGGAAACTTTTCTTGAATAGTATCTTCCCAAAGGAAAAAAATCTGTAAACCATCTAAAAAAGGAAAGGCCGTAATAGATTATAACAAAGATATCCTCTATTAAAGATGATTCGACAAACTCATGCGGAATTAATAGAAGATCTCTCCAATTTGAAAACTTGTAATATTTAAACTTCATGAAAACTAGCAATTTATCTTAAATTTGCTGAGAAAGAAATTCCTTCTGCCCACTAAAAATATTTTGGCTTAAATGTAAAGGTTCAGCAGCAATTTATAAAGCATTTGACAGTAATAATAATAATAATAATAATAATAATAATAACCGCAAGAGTATTGAGGAAAGAACTCACTTCCATTGTAATTGTTAAAGAAATATTCTTTTTTCCCTTAAAGGAGAAACTCTCTTTACCAGTTAAATATGAATAAATAGCTCATCGATTCTTTTATTTAAACAACTCTCTTAAAATTTAATAAACTGACATTATAAAGGACACTTCCATTTTAATTCAAAAGGGAAAAAAAAAAAAATACATAAACCGTCCATTCACTTCAAATGTATGAAATAAGGGAGAAACTTCATTGTGATTCAATAAGAGTAGAATAAAAATAATAATACTTATAACATAATAATTACATTGTTTAATTAACATAAACTAATGTAAAGAATTAAATTAAAATAAAATCGAAATATCCATTATACCCATTAGATGGAGTGGTCAAATAATGTTTATATAAGTTTATTGGCATTTATGGAAAAAATAATAAAGACCATTCAATAGTAATTCTTGGATATTTTGTGTAATAACAATTCATGCCAAATACTTATTTAATGGTTAAAGTTCAGCAACACCATAAAAGTAATTCATTCGCTTTCTTCCTTCCCATATTTCCACGAAATGGGAACCCCTTTTTTTAGTTTTTTTAGGGATTAGGAAGTATTACAACAAACGAAGTATTCCACAATTGATATGAAATTCCGTCCCGGATCTAATAAGTCCTATTCTTATTAGGAATTTCTTATTGAAAAAAAAAATCCATTTCGAAATCAACTATTTTTTTGGTTTCGAAAAGAAAAAAAAAAGGTAAATTAAGATAAGGAAACAAAATAAATAAGAATATTATATAAAAAAAAATAGATAGAAAGAAATAGAAAAAATGGGAATCCATATGTAAACATAGTATCTATTTAGATACGCTCGAATGGCCCCTTCTCATAATGAGAATGTATAGAACCCTAAATAGCTATTCATGTATATTATGCATACATGGCATATAGATATATAAAAAATGTTGATAGGTATAATAATTACATGGATAATTTTCAATCAATTATTACTTATAATTTGTACCCATTATATATGGTAATATCTTATAGGAATTTGCACACCATATGAAGTGTAATACCATTGAATCTTTTCTCTATCTTAATAAATTCGAGAGTTATTTCTAAACTAAGTTAGAATTTAATGGAGTTATTTGCCAATATCTTAAAATTTAGGAAAGTTTTATCATAGAAAATTAGGAAAATTATTTACAACATTTGAAAATTTAAGGGATTAAATCCATACCTAGATTTAAATTTAGGGGATTAATTAGTATTCAAGTTAATTGTTTCATTTATCAAAATCAATGTTTAAGATTTTGCAATATGTTTAGAGATGCGATCAGGTAGGTACTTATAAATACCTATCTTATAGGTTTAGGATCAGATTTAAAATTTTAATGGTTAAGTTTTGAAATTACATAAAATTCCGATGTGGACCTTGACCAAACTAATATATTAATTAAAATATGAGTAAATTACATTGACCACCCCTATAAACTTTCTAAATGGCACAAAAACTCTATATTTTCTAAATACAATACTTATCCGTTTACTTTTACTTACTTTGATGCTAATGTAACACAAAAAGCTTATTTGTTATTGTTATAATATCACTACGTAAGTATTATTCATTATTTTATTTAAATGGTATAACCTTGTATATATAATAATTAACTAAAAGAATTAAAATTTTGAAATAAATTCAAAAACTAAAAAAAATGCAAATTTTTTTTTTTTTATCTCAAATAGTAAACTCCAACATATATTATAATATTTATATGCACACATATCATCCATCTATCCATCCTGCTTCCATTTTACGACCCCATCTTGTACCAAGTCTTTTCTCTTATTTTAATATTGTAAGTTTTCTCCCGTCTTATGAATCTTTCTTTGGCTTTTTATTGAGTAATCATCAAATGAATTCATTGGATCACCCCTTTCAATTACCAATCGGGAAAAGTAACTTCAATTTTCTATGCCTCTTAAAAACCTAACAGTAACAAAATTCAGGAAATTGTTCAATAACTCAAGATTTCATCGGCTCTTGACGTACTTCTACTGCTTAGAATCATATAAACGCAGGTTCCATACCTTCGGTTGTGGTTTTCCATATATTTTTTATTTTTGCAACCGTTGTATTATTTACTTAGATCTTCTAGGAGATATTTAGTCAATTATTGAAGAAACGGCGTGGCAAAATTAATATGCGTATATTTATGTATAATAGTATATATCGGTAGGTACTATTTGTTGAAAAAAAAAATGGTTGCGTTTTTCTGTTTTTTTTTTTCTAAATTTGTTTTAGTTAATTATTATATATATGGTATTATTTTAATAAAATAACGTATAATGCTTACATAGCAATATCTTGTCAGCTTTTCTGCCACGTCATTGTTCAAGTAATCGAAAGTATTACGTAAGTGTTGTTTTTTTTGAAAAAAATGTTGTATTGGTATAATTTAGAAAGTTTGTAAGGTTGGATAATGTAATTTATCCTAAAATTATTTACTTTTAACATAAACATCATATATACTTTACACAAGTTTTATATTATATAATATATTTGATTTTTAATTTTCATTACTATATAAGTTAGTAATTGTAGTTCATACTTTACACAAGTTTTATATTATATAATATATTTGATTTTTAATTTTCATTACTATATAATTTAGTAATTGTAGTTCTAATCATACTCAGCTGTTTTTACTCTACTTTCTTTTATATCTTATTTAAATCTCATGAAAATTTACTTCTATAGGATCATTTAAATTATATAAAAACTTATCTTTATGAGATCAAAAATCCTATAAGAGATGTAAGTTTCAAAAATAAAGTAAAAAACTTTATAAGACTTTTATAAAGTTTTAGAAAAAACCTAACTCTATAATAAGAGGTTCCAATTCTATAAAATTTGTATTAAATCCATTTCGGTTCCATTCCTAATATATTATGGAGGTTGGTTCTTATCTCATACGTATAGCAGGACCTTCATTCAATAATTCATGCTTATCCCCTTCGAAGAACATTTGATGCGACACTTGAATTTCCTTGTGTGCGTCCGACAACTACGCATCGCCGTCAGCTGTTGTTTGTTGCTCACACTTGCACAATTCAAACTTCACATGGCTGCATATTGAATTTAGCTCTATCTTGATACGAGCTTATCCAATTTGATATATCTGCGTATACTTTGTTGATGGACATTTTTAATGTTATTATATACAAATGGATCAAGCAATATTGTGGAATAATATCTCTCCTCTAGTCATAAATCATTAAAGCATATTTTCGTAATGATTAAGGAAAGGAAACACCTTACAAATTGTCATGCAATCAGATATGAAGATTTTTGTTCTAAGATATATGAATTATTTTGAATATCTCAATATATTGATTTCTAAAAATTAAAATAAATATTAATATTTTAATAGAATGGATCGAATTTTATTATTTAGAATTGTATTATGATAATACTTGATAAAAATATTTAAAATAAACTTAGATTTAATTTTATCCCTTCTATAAATTTCCTTTGCCATTTGAAGTTTTTCTAAATGCACATTTATTTTTGTTGTTTACAGATCATAATATCAATAGGATATCTGTATTTCGTCATATGTCAATAGGAAATTGATAGGACACTAAAACTAACGGTCGATTTTTCGTTGGGTATTGAATTACTTAAGTATCCTTGCTTGTGCTTACGGATATAATCTCATGATAGCATCGTGAAAATGGCTTGTAACGCTACTATACAACGTACCAACGCCTTGACTTTCTGAATAAAAAATATTATGAATCCTTCTACCGTGGTTGAATGAGTAACTTTATTGCATAGGGACTTATCTATACCCTATAAAAAGAAATTTTTTTCTAACTGAAAATGCTTTCAAAAAAATATTTTCTTTAAAATAAAATGTTTTCATGTAAGTAGTTATCTTTATAAGAACATGGTTGTTGAACCCGGAATTTTCACTTTCTTTTTTCATAATTTTGATTCATATTAAGCCACAACTACAAAATACAGATTACTCTGCAAAAATTAAGAAAAAGATCACGTTCTAGAAAACATTTTTGTAAAATGCTTTTGGAGTCATCATTGACTAGAGTTGGAAAAATAAAAGAAATAAAATTAAATGGATGGATTAATTCTAACCAAGATACTAGGTTTAATAAAAAATCCGAATTCTAGGTTTGGGATGTTGAAATCTAAAGTTATTAGCTACTAATTAAAAAACTTTAAATAAAAGGGATTATTTTATTTTACATGAAAATTTAACTAACCAAAAGAAAATGATTATTTGCAAAAAAATTAAAAATGGGGAATCTTTTTTTATTTTCTATAAAAGGGAAAAGAAAATAGGAAAAGAAATGTGGGGGGGGGAATACTGTTGTGGTTAGCGTGTGGGGGAAAGGGTTCTTCTATTCTTTTATTAAGGTTGCTTCATATTTTGATGCCTATGTACCCATTTTAAGGGATTAGGCTATCATGGTTTTTTTTTGGAATGTCTATCGTTTTTACTTTCGCAACTTCGCAACTTTCCAATTTTTATAGCTTTTTCAATTTCTTGTTCTACTTTTCCTTTATTATTGGAAAGCAAATTCTACCAAAAAAAACCCATTATTTATGGAAACCCCATTGTCTTATTGAAAACCCAATCCTATTCTATTCCAAAGACCTTAATTCTACCTTAACAAACATTAATTTTATTCAAAAACCATAACACCATTCAAAAACTATTAATCTTAATTTTATTAAAAAAATATTAATTTATAAAAAAGCGATTCTATCCAAATCTATGAAATAGTTTTTTTTTTAAAATAAAATTCTAGCATTTAAAACAAGTTCTAAAACATGTAGTTTTATCTTTCTTTATTATTAAAACATCCTAAAGGGACAAAATTGCCTAAACTCCTAAAACTACATAGGTCACTCTTTTTCATTTTTTTTTTAAAATCATTTCTATTAAATATTGATTAACGAAGTAATTATATATAATATAAAAAAAGAAGTAGACGCGCATGGAGAAAGAAGGGCTTCGTTGGACGGCTTCTATGTTGCCAAAATCTAGACGTCAGTGCAGTCGGTAAAATCTAGACATATGAATCCAAGAGATACCTATGGTATAAGCCTCACGCTTCACGTCATCACGAAGATGTTATGTGGAGACAGAGCAACTGTAAGCTGGGATGATTTGTGCAAAAATCCTGGAGGAGGAAGTAGGCAGTCTTAGCAAGTATATACCCTTGTAATAGATGAAGCAGCTTTGGAGCGCTGAATTTATTGTCCTTAAGATTTGAGCAGAGCAGTGTGAAGTCTAATATTCAAGACTTTCTTTGATTCTTAAGCATAGTTATTATCTAAAATCTGAATGTAACATATATTTACTTATCCTAAATACATTCTTTTCGTATAATTAAAAATCACATCTAAAACATTTGATTTTTAGTTGCTCTAAAAGTATATCACATGTCATAATTGTAATATACATATACTATCGTAATACCATCATATTTAAAACATATGATTTTGCAATATGTTCAATTTTCTTGGTCATCAACAGGTGACATAAAATCACCTCTTTCATGGTCTTCTAAAAGTTTGATCCCAATAGCTTAGTCCTACTCAATGCATCAAATTGCTAAGACTTTCAAAACTAGTGTAGCTAGTTTCCCCATTCTTACCACACATCTCTAAATCTTCTAAATCATCCTAAGTTTTTGGTTTAATTACCTAAACCTTATCGCTAAATCTAAATAATCAGTTTACTTTGTCTATTAAGTCTATGCGAGTTTATTGTTAGACCAAATCAGTCTTCTACATTTGCATATCATGCAGTGGTGTCAAATGTTCCATAATGCTTCATTAAAAGTTATGTAAAGTGCTCGCATTATAAGTGGGCTTTTAAAATGAGCCTGAGTTTCTAATACCATAGGCAAGAAAGTTCAGTGGATTGTTCTAAATCTCAACTAATCTATATTACAAGCTAATTGTAAGATACTTAAGCTAATTGCAAGATACTCAAGAAAGTTTAATGAATCCTCATTAACTACTAATTTACTTACATTAATCATGGCTCAACCTTCCACAAGTGGATTTCATATTGGGATAATAATTTGAGTAAGATGTTTTTTATTTAGAGGAATAATTAGGGTTTAGGTTGTTTCAACTTTGAAGTAAGGGTAATTGAGTTGTAGATAGAGGTATTCATAGGGTTGACTTCGAACCATCAGTTTATGGATTAGGAAGGGACTTAATTGAGCTCTGATTCGCTTGAATTAGCAATTCAAAGGTAGATTTAGTGGCTTTTGAATTATAGGTTTTTTTTTTCTTTTTATCGAATTTTCTTAATTATTATAAATAATTTGCATGATATTCATTGTTTTTTCAAACTAAATATACAACTTCATGTCATTGCTTATGAATAAAAAAAATTATTTTTAGTTCAATTTTTTTCGATTCCAAAATAATTTATTGAGACCACATAAGCATAAATACATGATGTTATATTATATATAGTATATATGTATATTATAATATATATATAGTATGCTAATTATTATATATTACAAATACTATATATTTGTTTGTATTATATAGTATATTATATATTATTGATATATTTTTTTAATTTTTAGGGTTAGCTTGGCTTTAAACAGTCAGGCCAATCTATTAGTTTAAGGGTAGTTTAACATACCGGTTCGATGGCCTGCTAACTCAACGAGGTGCGATGGTTGAACCGCTTAAGCGTTTAGAACTTGGCAATTTAACAGGTAGTTCGAGTTTACTCAAAGCAAGCTCGTACTGATTTATGATTCAAAAACAACTATCGTACAAATTTAGTTGCAGATGAGATTAAAAGTAAAGGTGTTCAAACGGGTTGTAATCCTCAGACCAACCCGTTTAACTTATTTTTAAAGTAGGTTTGGGCTAGGTTTTTTTAGCTCATATAAAAATAGGCCATTTTAGCCTAACCTGTTTAACGCATAGGTTTTAATAGACTAACCCATAATGGGTCGGGTTGGCTTGCTTTTATTTTTTTTTAAAAAATCGAATTTGAAATGGAAATTGCATCTAATTAGAAGTACGCTACGTATAACACAGACGACTCAAATATAATAAAAGCTAAAAGGTCAATTTCTTTTCTTTTCCTCAAACCTTAACCCTGTGTCACTCAGTCAATTACTCTTCCTTTCCTCTATCAATTTGCAAACTCCTTCACAATTTTCACGTAATAAAAAGAATTTTTTTATATATTTTAATATATATGGTTGTCTTTCTCATGTGTGTGTGTGGTAATTGTTTTAGTGATTTGAAAAATTAGGTGGCAATGATGTTCGATTAGAGGATGATCGTGCATTGATTGTGTGTGCCTGTGGGTAGATTTGTATGTGTACTGTTGTGCGTGTATATACTGTCGTTAGGGTTGAGTGGTTGGTTGAGTTTGTTGTAGTGAAGCGTTGAGTTGGTGTGTGTGAATTGCTATGGGGTAGTCGTACGATGGGGTTGTGTAGCTAGAGGGAATCAAATGAGGAGTGGACTAGGTATTAGGTCAAGAGAAAGTTGATATTATTGAGTCATGAGTCAATGTTTGCTACATATGGTCGCGGATTGGTAGTAAGCGTGGTTCAAGGGGTTGGGGTATCATGCATATGCTATGGATGGGTTGTAGGTTGTGCTTTGCGTAAGAGAGAGGGTTAGCGATGAGTGACTATTGGCTTTAGGTTTAAGTCAAGAGGACTATGGTGTGTAGGGGTGGTCAAAGGAAACAAATTAAATTTTTATAATTTATTTTTAATTTGTTAATTCCATTAAAAAGTTAATGAGTTAATTTATTTTACCCAAAAATCAAAGTAGGTTGGGTTGAATTAATAAAATTCTAACTCGTTTATATAGTAAGTTAGAATTGATTAATCTATTTAATTCGTGAGTTAAAATCGATCGAACTGAGTTAACTCATCTAATATGTTTGGATACCTCAAATTATAAGTTAGGGGCTATGACTGGCAAGAGGAGGAGTTAACTTGAAGAACTATAATACGAAGTCAAATATGGAGGATAAATCGATACATGCCAGTTTTTAACGAAATGGAAAAGAGTTAAAACTCGAGTTGTTGCAATATTTTAACAAAATGACAGGGTAAGACAATATGCTCAAAAGACGTACACTGCACCTATCTTTTTATTTAAGCTTATGTTTTATTTTTTATTTTTTTTTAGTGATTACAATAGAAAGAAATGATTCAAATTTAATCAATTCCAATAAAAAACTAACACTTTATATTATACACATATTTGAAAAGGTTAACAACAAATTTTCAAAAGATATGGACGAAAAGTCTATATTTATTAATTCCAATAAAAAACTAACACTTTATTTATTAGTTTTCACTTTATAGTTGATCAAAATTGTACAATTAAAAATCCTACGGGTCTTATTGTTATTAGTTTATAATGATGACCGAGTTAACAATTGATATAAAAAAAGGAAAAAATGATAATAATTAAATTTATAACTGAATATATACTTAAATATAAACTTTTAAAACCCAACGGCATAAAATATAAAAAAGAAAAAGATGAAAATCATTTGCCAACATTATATTATAAATTGGAAAGGGATATTTAAACTTAATTCATCCATTTATTAAATATACGCCATTCAAGTAAACTTTAAAATTAGTTATAATAACTAACAAACTGCTTCCGTTGTCGTGTCGACTAATCGTAATTAACCAGTAAAGACCAAATAAAGATTTACGGAGGAGTTGCTCCGCTGTGCTGGCACTGGCGGACTGCGAGAACGTGTCCAAATCTCAACCTTCTGTAACTATGGAGTGTGGTAGTTATGGAGCGTTAATCATCCGCATTCATCTTCCCTACACATACCATGTAAATTGTCCTTCGTCTTCTAGCTGCGTGTGTCACTTAAAATCGTAGGTTAATGAACCAAAGTTCGTTAATGGCGAATCTAACAAATTTCAGAGCAATATTTCAACGTAAGGCTTATTATTCCGCTTCTGCTTTGAAATGGGAAGGTGGGGTTTCCTTGGTCCAAGGAGCTTCTAGAGGAATTGGCCTTGAATTTGTGAGCAAATTCTCTCTATTCCCTTCGTTCAAATTGAAACTCCTCTCGCATTTAGGTTTGCATCATGTACAGAGCATATACAACTCTTTTGGGTTCTTTCAGATTAATGATTGTCAAAATATGCAATTTGCCCGTCGTACTCTTTACCTGCATCGTGGTGTAATGTACTTTCAATGAATATGCAGACATATCACATAAATTAATAAATAAGATAAAAATATTAATAAAATTTTAATATGTAAAAATATAATGGATAGTTTTTTAATAAATCATGTATGTAAATTTGTTAGTTACATGAACTCTTATTTAATCTATGCCTCGTATGCCAAACCTTGCGACATCACATCTTCCTGCTTTTTCATCAGTTTCTGAAATTAGCATTATTTAACTGGTATAAAGTATAAATGTCATAACCTGCTTAGAAAATGCCAACATACTGTGGCAGGTTCGGGACTTTGCACGGGGTGGGCCCACAAAGTTTTAGTTTTAAGTATAAAATAGAATAGACAAGTGAAAGCATAAGTTAGCATGCTTTTAAACTTTTAGATGAATTAGTTGTGTTCTCCCTCCAGTAGTTGTTGCCTCAAACTTGGGTCTTACTTTATTGGTTATGACAGATGCTGCAGATGAAATAATAGTGCTTAAGATCAGAATTGAGCGTACTCAATGGTCTATGGCTAGCTCTCCCTTGTGAACGCATTTTTAAACATCATAATGCAGGAGTCTTTTATGTGTAGCATGGTTTTTCTGCGATACAAGTTTTGCCAAAATTGATTGCATTGAGTCCTTGCATGTCTAAATTCTTTTGACTTACATCAGCGGTGATGGTTTTTGTGTCGTTGGTTTGACATGATGTCCAGCAGGTTTTCCTTGTTACTCAACATCATCTAATGTTGCTAACCCGCATAACTTCTTGTGGCAATAGTGAAAACAACGAAGCAAAATGCATTACATCAGTCCTTTACTTTAGGTGCTCTTTTCATTGGCGGTTAATCTCTAACTAAATGAAGTCAGATGCTAGCTGTCGCAGTAGCTAGAAGCTGATTCTTTCATCACATCCTCTTTTCATATCATTTGAAACTGAACTATATTACTAAGTTTCACTAGTAAACGAATCAATTACAACTAGTGGTTTATGTTATAGCAGATATACTCATTTTCTTTTCCTATTTTAAACAGGTCAAACAGCTGCTGGAAAAAAGTGATAATGGTCGTGTTATTGCAACATGCCGTAATCCTGATTCATCTAGAGGTCTTCTGGATTTGAAAAATGTGTTTGCTGAGCGTCTTAACATTCTTCCACTGGATGTGACCAATGAAAGGACCATTGAGGTCCATGCTCTTTAAAGTATTCAAGTTTTATTTGATGTAACAGAAAAAATATAGCATTAATCCAAATTTTATTTCATCTTTCCTGTTATATATGCATGTGTGTGTTCTTAAATTCAGAAATGAGCATATTGCAATCGAGGTAACGCTTTTTCAGCTGATTTAGGTCTGGATAAGGACCTTACGTGTTTGTGAAAATATCTGAAATCTTTTGCAAATGTTTGGTTTTCTGTCTTCTTTCTTGATTTATCAAGGATCTTTGTCTGATAGAAACTTGTGACGATTTCATTTGCTTTTTCCCCATTTTGTGCCACATGCAAATTGATATTTTAAAACGAACTTGCTTTCTTTTTTTTTGGCCACGACACTTTTTTGTTTCAGTCTTGTGCGAAGTCCATTAAAGAGAAATATGGCTCTTTAAACCTTCTGATTAATGCATCAGGAATTCTTTCGATAACTGATGTGCTACAACCAGGTAAAGGTTTTTGTCGATTTACATGCTTTTGTACAACCTCATTCCTTCTCCAGGTTAGTTATGTGATATAATGCCTGTTCACCAGTACAGAGACAACATTGAGTAAAGTAGAGAAGTCATCCTTGATGCTCGCTTATGAGGTCAACGCTGTAGGTCCTATACTAGTGGTTAAGGTATGTGATTTGATTTCCTGGTTTTTTTTTTTTTTTTCAATATTCTATTTTTAGTCTCTACCCTCTGAATCAAAATTTGCAAGAATTTTTACTTGGTCATACATAAAGGCATCATTGAGAAATTGGCATTCACAAAAAATTAGTCGGTCAGTCATCCTTTTCATAATAGAAAGCCAGCAACTAATGCTATACCATAAGTCTGTAATTGCTTGATAAGGAGTTATAAATCTTGCATAAGTAAAGAAGCCTTTATGTTGGTTTTGTCAATGAAAAATACTTTCACTTTAATGTATCGAAGGTGCATATCACATACAAAATCTAATGGTACAAGTAACCTCTATTTTGTTACATTCAAACTCAATTCGCTATTTGTAAATGCTTTGTTCAACATGATGGAGGAATTCTGTACTTGAGCATTAAACTTTGGTTGTGTTGAAGCCCATAATTTAGAGAAAAAGTTTTTATTGCAAAAACGATGAAAGTCTATAAGAGGATGATGCAATCAATATGGGAAAACTTGAGCAAGAGACAGACTGGAGAATGTTGAATGGATTAGTCCTTTATCTTCTTATTTGTGCCTTGCTACTCGTATAAGATCCTGTTTGATTGTGGAGCTATCTTATTTCACCTGCTTTTGCCGAGGGGTTGCCACCCCAGCCTTGGCATGCACAAAGAGAAAATAAGCCAAGACCAAGGACACAAAAGATTTGCATTTCTTTAGGGAATTAACTAGAAAGGAGAAAATGAATTTTTGTTTTGCTGGTTTTGTGATCTAGCAATCTCAACCAATATTTGTTGTAGATGGGCTTAGAGTATTTATTTGATCTTTCAATGCATCGTTTTTATTTTCATAGAAGCATCTATACATCTGAATCACATCTGCTTATCCACTACCCCAGTAATACTCCTGTCATGTATACATGTCTGTAAAATACATGTTTTGAATAAGTTCAAGTAGTAAAATTTTTTGGTGTTGGTTGGCTTTTTTGTACTCATATGGTCACTGAATTTCACAATTTCTCCTACCAGCACATGTGGCCTCTTCTAAAAGCTGGGAGTGGCAATAAGATGGGAAGAGAGGTTTCAGTTGTGGCAAACTTAAGTGCAAGAGTGGGATCAATTGGGGACAATTACCTTGGAGGCTGGCACTCCTATCGATCTTCAAAGGCTGCGCTTAATCAATGTATGTTTTTCTCTGCTACAAGGTCCATGCATGAAACAGGAATGCCAAAAACGTGTATCTTGTAGGAATAATGGTCACGTAGAATTATGAGAATGCGTTTGTCATTAAACTGAATCGTGGTGCTAAAATTGTCAAAATCTAGGATACACATGAGGTGGTTTCAATATAAGCATAGAAAACTTATCCTGATTTTCAACATCTACTTTCACTGAAAAAGATCTTTGGTCAGGAAGAGATATACGGATATAGAACACATGTTGTCTCAAATGCAATAAGTCTGCAGGCTTGAGCTAAAAGTAAAGTTTGTATCTGGAAGGATGAATCATGTTTGGATAAGCCGACTTGCTCTTATACATAAGAGTATATCAATTGACTTATAGTCAACTGCTGTAATCCTTCTTTTCTTAAGGAATTGGATTTTTCATTTTGATGTCACATACATTATTAACTCATAGAAGCTTAGTCACAACTAGGTACAGGTTTTACAAACAAGAGCAGTTTCAAGAAGATGGTTTTCTGTGGGCAATTATATTTTTATTAGTCATAATAAATGGGATGAACTTGATATCTAATTGGAATAGCCTCACAATGGGTTGATCATATAATATCTTTATATTTATGTGGAATGACCTTCAAATGCTGATGTGACCAGTTCTGCAAATGCATATCCATTTTCACCGGAGCAATTTGATAAAACTTCTTGATGAATTAGATACAACACATGAGATTTTTTCAGCATACTCTCAGTATAATGACATATCACACTCTTTATTAGAGAGATTATAATTTAAAAAGTATGGTTCTTAGTCAGAATTCTGGAGTAATTTATTCAAATAACTTTCTGCATGGGCTTTGTTATGTCTGAAAAAAATGAAAAGATCATCCATAGTCCTGGTTTCGTGTGTTTACTAATTAATCAAATCTTGTGATCATTATTGCAGTGACAAAAACAGTATCCGTAGAGTTTGCTCGAAAGAAAGATCCTGTAATATGCATTTTACTGCACCCAGGCACGGTGGATACAGATCTCTCAAAGCCATTTCAGAGAAATGTTCCTGAAGGCAATCTTTTCACAAAAGAGTTTTCAGTTCAGAAATTACTGGGTATCATCAGCCGTGCAACAAGGCAGGACAATGGCAAATTCTTTGCTTGGGATGGTCAAGAAATTCCCTGGTAGCTTTTAATGTATGCAATTTGTGTTAACAGGATACACTAAACTTGTTGATTCATTATCCCATTTACTTAACAAAACAAGATCTATTCCACCTTCACATTCTTCTTTTTTTTCTTTTCCCTACTTTGGACTGCTTCAAGCCATTGATAGTAATACAAATCCATTTATTTCATCATTATTTTAGGTACAATGTGGCTGTTATTATTTTCTTTAATTTTGGAATGCTGCTACATGCAAATCGCATTTTTGGTTACGGTAGATTGGTATCTCTTGACATTTCTTGTCTTGTTTAAGCTGGATAGTGGGATGTTCAAATGCTTGTGACCAGGCATGTATTGGAGGGGATAATTGAAGAAAAAACAAAGAAAGATTATGATAATGGTCTCACAGGTGTTGTTCGATTTGCCATTACTAACTTACACTTCAGTTGAAACCTACAAAATTAGAACAACATAAATTACTTGGATATGAATTGAATCGTTATCACTGGCATACTGATGGTGATGGTCTACAGGATCTGCACAGTTTCAGGTTTTAAGCTGGCCTTAAAGATCTTGCTGCTTCCTGGTATGATGTAAGAATGAAGAGTAAGTTTGACTGAGAAACTTTATGGTTGCTTCATATTTTGATGAGGTTGAGTTTTCTCACAGATGAAAAGCATAGACAGCTATAATGGGAACTTGAAATGGTGATTTCTCCTTACCAGTGTTTTGAGTCATGCGCATAAAAATCCTCTAGCCTAGATATTCCATAGCCATGAGTAGCCAACTGATTCCTAGACACTCGCAGTTCCTCTCAATCAAATAAGGAAGGCATAAGTGGATTGCTACTCTTAAACCTCTCTGCATTTTATTGGTTGGATCCTAGAACTTTCAGGTTTCAATTCAGTCATGATCATTATAAAATAGTGATTACATTTATCTTGCTTTTATCCCAATCCTTTCGAGCATTGAATTAATCATAATCACTTGCCAAATATGTTCAGTTTTATAGTGTGACCGATAGGAGCTTTAACTGGCAACTGAATTAAGAAAACTACGTTATTGCTTCCTATGACTGATTCTACACGTGTTCAGTTGAGATTATTAATCCTTATGCTAAGTGTTTACTTGCTCAAGGAGCCGTTTGTTAGCGCAGCTTTGCGATCATCGGTGTTAATTATGTTTCTAGCCCATTACTGAGCTGCGAATGAATAATCCCACATTTAAGCAAATAGAGGAAAAGTGATGATGATATCGTCCATTGGAGCAGAGTGATGATTAAGTGATCAGTACAGGAGATGACATAAGACTAGCACAAAATTTCCCCTATTTTATTCCATTCCCTCTTTTCCTACTTGTGGATGACAGGCAGGATACCCTAGTTGCTGCATCAACTCCATTTAAACTCAGCGAATGCTGCAAGAAGAGAGAATTTCATTTTAAAGGATGGTAGCTGGATAAAAAAGAAAAAAATTAACATAATCACATGGAAGATGTTATCCACTCACCTTTCGCAGTTGGTTTTCATGGAGACTGGAAAGCTGACTTTGATCTTGCAAGCTACTGGAATTCGGCTCAGGTATCTGTCTTGCAACCCTTTGATGGGAGCAGCACCAGCTTTCAAGCACCGGCAAATAGCTTTCTTATCATCCAATGATTTTACACTGCTAGCAAGAGCTTGGATACCGGCACAGCAAGCGGCAGGGGGTGAAATCGAATTTGCTTTTCCCATGGCAAACATCAAGCATGGAGCTGCCTTGGCCTCCACAGTGTTGCATTGAATTATGGCCTCTCTTGTTTTGGCAAGGAAGAAGAGGAAAGATACAAGGAATAGTACAGAAAATGAGGGAATCTTCATGGTTATGTTTATTGCTTGGTCACTTCCTACGGTTTGCTGTTGAGGTGTATGTTCTATGGATGAGTTGAGGGAGTTGATATGAGATTAAATTGGGGCCGTTGGCTCGTTGGGAATTCAAACAACGTTTCCCGAAAAGATAATGCGAATTTACTGCGTTTTTCCCACGGAAGTTGATGAATGAATTTATTTCCCCATTAGACCAATCGCAGTCACATGAACACATGGCAAATTCATTAGATTCTTTCTTTCCATCTTTTGGATGATTAATCAGGAGGAAAATATTAACTTCTAAAACCTTTACGAAAACAGATTTCGGAAATTTAATAGTGATCATATAGTATTGTGACTTTTCAATTCAGTAAATCACTTTCAATTTATAGTTAATGCTCATCAAATGTTAAAAAAAAAAAAAGACTGAATTATCTCATGAAAGCTATCAACAACTTTTTTCATCAAAAATTGTTGACAACCTCATTTTCACTAATAGTTTCATTAGTTTCATGTTTACTTTTAATGAGCATGATTTATTGTAAATCTTGAGTGATTTTCTAAACTCAAAAGTAATAATACTATATGGTCACTTTTGAATAACCAAACCATCAAAAAGTCTCGAGAACATAATAGATTCAACAGCTAAAATCATTTGTCTATGATGGACTAAATATAGGTGAAATGAAATACATATTGATGGTTTGGCAAAAAAAAAAAAAAAAAAGATATCCATGTTGGAGCTATGTCATCACTAACACATGAATTTTGAGCTCGTATGGTATATAGAAAGAAACCCAAACAGGTAACATGTAACAACTATGTGATATCTTAAAAATTAGTAATAAAATTATGAATATCTGAGTATTAGATTAAAACCATATTCTTGTATGCTTATGGTCAACAGTTAATATAGGGCATTCCAAAAAATAAATCGATTATATTAGAAACTTACGAAAAATATAATAATCCTAATTGAGGAATTTTCCTATGCCTAGAAGTAAAAAATATAATAAGATATTAAGAATACAACAAAAATAATGAGGATATACTTTATATGAGCTCTTAAAATTGCATTTGGAGTAACTGTACTCAGATTTAGGGTCTCTAGGAAAAATTGATCTGATTGAGTTTAAACTTTATGACTAGGATAGAAAAGTTAGTGACTTGGTAAAGTTAGATTTAAAAAATAATAACAAAAAATCCCAATTTTAGCCTTATAAGTATGATTATTCAATATAATGTAAAAATGATCAAAATCCTTAAAATCGAGCTCAAAGT
The DNA here is from genome assembly GCA_024138005.1 of Lumnitzera racemosa. Lineage (NCBI taxonomy): Eukaryota > Viridiplantae > Streptophyta > Magnoliopsida > Myrtales > Combretaceae > Lumnitzera > Lumnitzera racemosa. The sequence continues at coordinate 66,708,311 of JAMXBC010000011.1, forward strand.
ATGGTAAGGATTTAGAAATAAGTTAATTAAGTTATAAAAGGAAATAATATGGCATAATATACTATACGAGTATATAAGTATTTTTATAAATATATCTGATATATATAATAATTATACCCATAAATTAACTTAAAATTATATAATTATCATAATAAGCAATAAACTCAAAAAATTAAATAGGAAAAATATCTTAAAAATAAAAGACATGCTAAAAACATGATTACATGTATGTAATTATACATTACATGTATGATATACATAAGATATATACTTATATATTAATAAAATCATTAAATACTAAGATAAAATACCAAAATACTCTAAAATATCATCTAAAAATTATAAAAAAGAAAAGAAAAGAAAAGAAATGATCTAGAATATCATTGGATTAATGTGGAGTAGCTTAAAAAAGGTAAGCAGCTGCATCAAAAGTAAGTTTATGAAAATTTGACACTTCATACTTGACTTTTACAGTTGTAATTAAAGAAAAAATTCTAGCTGACCTAAAACACTATAAATAAGATACCATGACTTAGATTTCACATTTTGGTAACCAATAACACTTAAGAAAAATTCAAAAATATTAAAAAAAATTGACATAAAAATAGGAAAAATAGTGTAAGAACCGAGCTAGGTCAGTTTCTAGGCCAAACCTTGATCTACTATTGCATCCTTCCACCACTGTGTAGAGCCACCACTACTTGGTTGTTCTGATAACCACCCACCACCCCACAGTCACTACAATTCCAATGAATAGGTAAGTCAAACTTTTTCCTAATTTTCTAAAAATATTTAATTAATCCATAAAATTTTGGAAAAAATTATATTTAGATTATTTTAGATATGCTTTTGTGTGATATTTTTATTTTTATAAAATTTAGAATATTTATGTATTTACTTAAGAAAGTCAATATTCATCTAAATTTTGATTTTCAAAATAAATATACTAAATGATATAGTTTCTAGCTCAAAATTTTTATGTATAATAGACATGATATATATTTGATTGTTATGTAGTTAGATTTTTAATTTATGTATTTTTAATATTTAACGTAATTTTTAGCTCTAAAAATAGCTAGAAATAGAGTGAAATGATGACATAAATAGGCTTTTAAGAAATTAATTGATGAAAATGGTAGATACTGACTTCTTGTGATTTGTAATGATGTTAAGATATATTGAAAATAAGTTTATATAAAAAGAATAATATTTGGTTAATTAAATGCAATTTAAGGATAAAATTGTAATTACAAGCATTTAAGCAATAAACCTGATAGTATGCAACGATATACTTACAGAGTTTCCCATATTTTTAGGAGTATATAGAAATTTTTAAGGAATTATTTGGTGATCTGAATTATTTATTGTGAATTTTTTATGAATCGATGTTTGTTTTTAGTAATAATAGGCTAAAATGTAATAAATATTGAAATAAAACTTATATATGTACATGCTAGTTAGGTTTGGTGAAAATGAATTTTAAACCTATTAGTGATAGTTTTACAACTAGATTAAGATATATATATATTAGGGTTAGATAATACTTATATGTTAAGTTATATTAGCAAATTATATAAAATATAGTCCAAATATAAAAAATGAGTATAATATAATAAAACTTATTATAGGCATGTGTGGGTATATCATAAACTTGAAATATGTTTTAAAAGTTATCTCTCAAAATAAAACCTATAATATATATCGTTGGATATATACGAACCCAATGATACTATTTCTATTAAAATTAGATAATTTTAAGTAATATAACCTATATTTCTATACTATTATGAGAATTTATGAACTATAATAACCTTACCGTAATTGAAACGTAATTTAACTAATTAAAGTACGTTTTGATACGATCGAAACGACATATTATAGGTAATATTATAACTACGTATATTATCGATGCTTAATAACTTAACTTATATAATAAAACTACATTTCATTATATAAGGAAAATAATAATATACTTTAGATATATATTTATATATATAACTATTTAGCGAAATACAAATAAATAAAAACCTAACGTTTTCATAACTTTTACGAAAACTAAATCTGGACTTTATATATAGAGAGAGTCTCTAAGTGAATAAGGTGTTGACGGTATGAGTTTTCTATAATGAGCGTCATGATAGGTAAGTGGGATCAATGCTTCATAGCATTTTAGGGTATTATTATAAAATGTCTAGAGACTTTGGTATGTATTTACTTATATTTATAGTTAGTTGCTTATACATGCGTGGCGTTTGTGCGTGTATAGTGCTTATGTCTGAATTCGATTTGTTGTGAAAAGAGTTGAGCTTCATGTTATGATTGCTTTGTGAACATTATTATTCTTAAATTGTCTAAGCTCGGTTGATCACCATAAAAATGACCTAATTTAAACTTAGCTTAGCATATTATCTGACTTATATCATAACCCACTAAAAATAAAGGCTAGGATTCTTGGGCTACACATGAACTTCCTTCGATGAGGATGGTTTAAATGATCCTTTCCCTACTCTTAATTGAACTAAGTAATAGGAGAGAAGATCGCAGTAAGGTTGGGGGTCGTGATTTGAAAGTAGTTATGAGAAGAGGGTGTTCTCCATTGCATAAGTCTTAGTTTAGTTCCAATCAGTGATTGCACGATGTCAACCTCCTCAAATTAAATTAGAGCAGATGCAATTTCTCTAATCTCATGACGAATTAGATAATGTCATACAATAGTATTTGATTATACATGCATTACATCTAATTAACTTAGTTAAAAACCCTATTTATGATGTGTTGAATGCATACTTTTATCTCCACTCTACTTACTGAGCAAGTTGTCGCTCATTCCATTATAGTTTGTTTTACAAGTTCTGAATTGATTATAAGTACCTATTAAAAACTAAAGCACTAGTAGATTAGGATAGGGAGTGAGGTGTAATAAGAAATGATTGGTTATTATTCTTAGTATTGACTTTCTTAATTTTTAAAGAAAACTACACAAGATTCCTTAAGAGATTTGGTAGTTTTTAGTATTCTAGTTTGTATATAAAATGATAGATATTTATGGGATGTAATATTACTTTTTATAAAGTTAAATTACAAGTTTATTTCAAAGAATTACTCTATGAGTTTGTAACAAACATGTATTGAATTGGATACTTCAAATGAATAGAGTTGAGTATGCATGGTATGAAATAGGTTTAAGATAAAAACTATCTTTACAGTTATTATCTTAGATTTAGTTTACATTAAACATAAGAATAGTTTAGGATAGTAACTGTAAGGATAGTTTCTATCTTAAGATAGCTCATATAGTGAGATTGTTACGATTTCACTTTTTCGGGACGTGACAAACTATACTTAGCAAACCCCAGCACAAGAATGACTAAAACTAAATATGGATCTACCTTTTAATCCTTCAATCTATTATGCTGGTGGTGGTGGGGTGATGTGATGGCCATTGGATTATGGGATATATTAAAAAGCTGGGAAGAATTAATATGTTGTTAGCTGAATTATGGAGCCTATATTATGGACTCGATTTGTGCATAAAGCCAAAGAATAAAAAATCTGAAAGTACAGAACTTGCAAGTGGCTGTAAACTTGCTACTATCCCCTTCTTTACAATGTGGCCAATATTCTAATAATGTATTTGCTTGTAGGGACTTATCAAGGCAGTTTGATGGCTTCAAGATGTATTATCAGCCGCGGGAAACCAACAGTGTTGATGACCTTTTGGCACAAGAAGTATTGGAAGCTAATTATAATGAAGCATATATCTTGATCCCCTCCTAGTAAAGTCTGCAAGCTATTATATTTCGATATGTACTCGATGGTATCTGTAAGGAAGACAAGAACTAAAGTAGCCTGTAAGCTGTATAAGCCAAATATGGCATGTGTGCTGAAATCTAGAATGTTTCTAAGTGGTAATTATGCTGCTATTAGCTGAGTAGTAATCTCAGCATTTGTACGGTGTGTTTATTATGAATGAAAACCAATATATTACCCGAATATATATATATATATATATATATATATATATCTTGATTCATGGCTTTCTTTTAATCTTTTATACCATGTCAAGGTCATCTTGTTGAGATCTTTTGATGAGAAGGGATGCAGAATCGTTACATTAAGACGTCAATCTTATTTTTTATTAGGTTTATGTTGGGATGATATTATGAAAATATAAAAAGCAAGGCATATAATACTAGACAATGCCTCGTGAATGTAGAAAGCAATCACTAGATGCTTCCTAATTAAAAGAAAAAAAAAAAACGAAAAGAAGATTTCTCACTGGTGCTTCCTCCCCTATTTTATTTCCTTTTATTAGGGATGAGCAAATTAACGAAATGTTAACTGAACTGAACTGAACAGAGCCAAAAATTCCCTTTTTTTATTTTATTTTATTTTATTTTTTTTCATGCTGTTCGGTTAGTTTTCGTTCAAATGGTCCGCCATTCTGTTTGGTGCCGTACCGTTAGACTTAAAAAAAGAAATTTCCGTGCTTTCATTAACATGTGATGTGGCTTACAGCTTTTGGCTAATAATGCTAGGAAGAGTTATAGGTTTGGGTGTTCGTTCGTATAAGAACCACCATGACTATCTATTTAAGTTGTTCTAATCACTCAGGCTTATATTTTCTCAGTACTAAAATCAGGTTCATGTGTTCATCTGCTAATAGATCAAAAAGTGGCTGGAGAGCTGAGTCAGGGTTTGATTCGCTTTGACACTCGGAACTGGGTCTAGTAAGATAATAGTGAAAAAGAAGACTCCATTGTAATTTTTTTTTTTTTTTTTTTTAATTTAATGTAGCATTGGTAAATTTATTTTAGGTGTCTTGCGACTACATGTTTTGATTTGCTTCTCCGGAAAATACATCCTTCATCTACAATATCCTATATCAGCTTCATTTGTTTCTGGTTCGTTCCCCTTGTATTGCATCTGTAACTCATCCGAGGTTTTGAGGCTCTATTGGAAGATTAGTCATGGTCCCCATCGGAATATACATGCGTTTGGATTTTGAGGATCTACATGCTTTTGGATTTTTAATATTCTCAAAGTTAGCAGTGCATTTTACGCTTGACTAAAGAAGAAGTGCAAAAGTAGTTAGCAGTGCATTAAAAAAAAGAAGAAGAAGAAGCTCGAATCGCGAATTGATTCGTTAATTTTAAGTTTAATTTCATAAAAGAGAACAAACCATATACATCTTTATCTTTTATTTTCTCTTCATCATCTCAAATTGTGGAATCCAAGGGAAATCATTCCTCCATAAATCCTTTCTTCTTTTTCTTTCATGCTTTTCTAAATAAGGGAATGAAACCCTTTTCCTCCTCCAATTTTCCCTCATTTTCTTTCCTTCAACCCAAACATAGTTTATATGTTGCATAATGCAGGGCTTCGCAACTTATCCACGTTTGGGATTAATATTTTCTTTTTTCGACTGTTGAAGGGTGGACGAAAATTAGTTCCAGAGAAAGAGAGGTTTTGTGCTTTAAGTGTCATTGCGAGCGCAAAATGGACATATTGGATGTTATTATGTCCTTTATGTCCGAGGTATAACAAATATGATAAAGATTACAAAAAATATAAATTATCCTTTGCATCGGACTTGAAATTGAGACATATTAACAATTAGGATTTTTATACGATCTCATTTCTTTTTTTGTTTTTATTACATTTTTTTTATTTTTGATTTAATTACCTTTAAATACGAACTATTAAATAATATGTTAATTTAATAGCTCCAATTTAAAACATGAAAATGAATAGTAAGATAATATACTAAATCGCTATAAACATAAAAGATCGAAAAGCATTAGAATTTAGATAATTAAAGATGAGATAAATAACAAATATATATAAGATACAAATTATATACATATAAATAAAAAAATAATCGAAAACGATTCAATAAACTATTAAGGAACTGCATTTTTACTTTTTTCAGAAAGCCATTTTTATAAGGAAAATATTGATGATTATCTCCAACATCTCCTTAGAATTAAGATGCTAAGTAAAGAAATTCTCACCTTTTTTATACACGTAGTTTTAGTAAAGCGTACAAAACCCTGCTGATCTTTTTATTTTTCTTTCTTTTACCTTTTAGACTTTTGCATTGTTTTAGCATTGTTTTTAGTAATGTAACAAAGATGAAAATATAAATATATACAATATTTTATAAGATTATATCCCTAATGAATTATAACAAAATGGAATTTATCAACCCGTTACTACATATGTATTACATATACATTTTAAAAACAAATAAAGATTTTCTTTCTCTAAATTATATACTTCTCAAACTTTTATTTATTTATTTTTTTTTAGAGAATGTGAACTTTAACCCTACGTATGACGAATCGGAAACTTATCCAGTTGAAGACCCCATTTTTTATGAGAGTAGTGTGGATAAAGAGGTCATTAATACAGAAATAAGATCAATCTTACAATATGACTTGGGCTATGATCTTGATGAAGATATGATTCCAATAGGACTTAAAATTGAGGTTAAAAGAGAGTATGTAGGGGTTGAATATGAAGTAGATGAAGAAATTGTGAAGGTTAAAAACATTGTAGATTATGTAACTACGTCAAATTATATATCGAGCAGCATTCCATCCGTACCTCAGTTTATTGCTAGTTAGAGGATTGAGATGGCTCCCCAATATAATCAGTTTAGGATGCCGACGTCTCAGGTTAGAGATTCAATTTTGTATTTGAGCATTGGTGGTGATAGTGGTTACGTGGAATTCGAGGAGGAGATGAAAACGAAAGTAGTAATTAGGTTGACGGTGTCGATTTATTTATCGGGCAACACTTTAATATGAAGGATGAGCTTATTGACACCGTCAAAAGATATCACATTAATAACCATTATGACTACTACATCAATCAATCAAAATTGAACCTATGGACCATTTGTCATAGAGAAAAGAATAGTGGATGCAAGTAGAGATTACAAGCATCGTAATGAGGCTATTCGTCATAACAATTCTTGAGAGTCCACATACTTGTGTCAACCCCAATGTGATGCATAATCACAAATAGATCGATAACAAACTTATGGCCAATTGCTTCATCGCTAATGTTAAAGAGAATCCTGATATAAAGATTGTACACTTGCAATGAAACATTTTAAACATGTTTGACTATAATGTGACTCGAAAAGAGTTTGGGATGCAAAGAGAAGGGTTGTGGAAATGGTATATGGCAATTGGGAGAAAGCATACAATGAGCTTTCTATTTTGTTAAACGCAATCAAGATATCAAATCTTCGAACTAATGTAATGTGGGGATAGATGAGATCTCTTGAGCCTGGTGTTTTAATAATGAAGTGGGTCTTTTAGACATTTGGTTACACGCATTCAGATATTGTCGACCAATGATTTGTATTGATGGCACATTTCTGTATAGGAAGTATGATCATGTACTATTGATCACTTATTCTATGGTTGAAAATAACTATATTGTCCCTTTAGCGTTTGTGCTTATTGACAAGGAGTTCGTAAAGACTTGGGGTTGGTTTCTCAAAAGATTGAAACAATTTGTTATGAATGATTGGGAGGAAACAATTTGCCTAATTACGAAGGCACTTAGGTAATGAGAATGCATTCAACAAAGCAGAAGTTGATTGAAAGGAACCATTTGCGGTTTGGAAATGGTGTATATGACATATCACTAGAAATTTCAATAAGGCATAGAAGAACTAATTGTGCAAGAAGCTTGCTACTGTTGCTATCATGTAAGTACAAGCTAGGAAATTTAAATACTTGATAGATTAGATTGTGCAAGTTAAGGAGGACGCCTCATTGTGGTTTTCACCGTTTGATAAGAGTAAATGAACGTTGTCTTATGATTGTTTTTATCGATTTGGATATATGACTCTAATATCGTTGAAAGCTATAATACTATTTTAAAAGATTGTAAAAGATTTCGTTTGTGAAGAAAATTTTTTATAATTGTGTTAATTATTGGGAAAGAAGAGTTAAACAAGCGAGGAAAGGAATGGATGTCGAGTAAGTGAATACAAAATATGCTGCGAAAAAAGTACAAACATGACAACGGGAAATGAGAGATAAAGACAAGCTAGAGTCGTGAAGTAAATGGAGTGATGAAATGAGATAAACGAATACATATCCTAAATTCGAATAGCTTGATTAGTTAAATAAAAAAAATTTAAAAATAAATATATTAATACCTAAGACACATCTTTTTAGTATAATAGTTTTTTTAATTAAATAAAGAAAGAAAAAATAAATAAACTAAATGTACACATATGGAGCGTGCTTTCTTTAGATACTAAAAGTATATATTATTTTTGCGCTTTTCCTTATAGAAGGTGTGTATTCTTTTAAGTACGTTTTCAATTAAAAAAAATGATAAATAGTAAATGCATTTGATTCGTATACTCTTTTACTATATTGGTTTTGGAATACGTTATTTTAAGATATTTTTTTCGAAATTTGTATCATAAAAAGTACAAAACTCTTTGACTTTCACCGCTCACCAGCCAGTACTTATTATTCCAGTTTTTATTAAAGATTAGAAGCTTTCCCACTTACTTTACCAATCACGATTGCTAAACTGATTACTTGCAGGGATGGGTATATGGAATTACATTTCTTCAACCACCGATGCCGTGAAACGTAACTTGCCGGATCTAACCCCGGTGAAGGACTTATGCCGGACTTCTTATGTTTACGGCAACACCCTCGGGACCAAGACTGTTGAGATGGCGACAAACTTATGGTCGAGTGAGGTTTTCAGGGCTGATGCCGTTGAGAAAATGAAAGGGCTTTTGCCTGATGCTGAGGCCCGATCATGTATCAACCAGTTCAGTACTGTCTTTGCTAGAAATGCTGCCATCTATGCAATGGAAGAAACCCTAAAAACCGTTCCATGTACGTTTCAGTTCTCTATAAAACTCTTCCCCTTCTTCCTGTGTTAAATTTCAATTAGAATATTATAAAATATAGATTGTTATTTCATTATGGATTATATACTATAGAATTATATTCATTTTTACACTAATCTTGTTATTCCCTGTTTTGAAATTTTCTAATTTTCCTGCTTGGAAATATGATATGTTTCCATGCTAATACCGACGCTACACAGTAAAACCGTGTAAATCGGTGAAATTGTAAGTACGTAGACTTAAACTCATAATTCTTATAAAAGTTTACACTTGTACGATTTTGTATCTATTTAACTGCGAAAAACCTAGGGTAACTCGTATATTTAACTTGCGATTTTAATCACTATCGCTAAATATGTTTACATTAGCGATTGTGTCCAGTATTTAACGTTTTGGTTGCATCTGTAGTTGGATCAGCAGCTTATAAGGTTGCAAAACAGTCTCTGATCGAGGCCAAGAAGATCAAATCCAGGGAGGAATCGTCTGAAGCAAATGTCGAGAAGAAGGAAGCGAATAGATCAGACGGATATTTTGTTGACAAGAGAAAGGAAGGATCACACTTTGACTTGAATCCGCAACATCAGAAACCCGAAGATGTGATCAAGCTCTTTATGATGAAAGGAGTTTTTATGGAACAACATATGTTTGATGATTTAATGGTTCCTGTGGCTCCACCACGAAAAGAGAAATCGAGTTGGAGTCCTTGAAAATCTGTGATGGCATTACTTTGCACGTTTGTCGTAAGGCCTAACATAACAGATTCCTAAAACGATAATGTCCAAGTTTATGGCCTTTTGTAGTACTTATGGGCACCATCAGTATTGTGGATGGAATCTGATTTGTGTTTTTGGTGTCATTGTTGGATGAATAAGAAGGGACCTGCCTTATTTTCAAGCTAATGTCCGTGCGGCATTGCTATAATCGTTTTCTTCATTTTTCATTTGTATCAGTGTGGTGAGGTTGTTTGTGAACATGCTTTGCTTGGTGATGCTTGTGGTGGAGCAATGGAAGAGTTGTCATTAATATCGTGGATGGTTTTAGTGATTTAAGTCTTCTCTTCTCTCCATCAAAACTACCCGTTTTACTATATAAAGATGCATGTTTTTCTTTAGGTACCGCATCTTAGGAATTGGAGCATTAACCCCTTCACAGATTGCGGTTAATATGATAGATGATATTCATGCCTTGATGAATCTACATGATATATACTTATGCATGCCAAATTTCACTATACATGAGCATGGCTCCAGGGAATGGAGGTGATGGAAGATGATAGAGAAGTTAATTGTTATTGTTATATTTTTTTTCCTTAAATATATATATGTATATATTTATAATTATAAAAGTAATACCGTTTATGCTTCCTATCTATTTACATAAAATAGGGGAAAGATATACATAAATGAATCAATTTTTTTATGTTAGTTCAAATAAAAAAACAAAAACATATTAGAAAGTTTTAATAAGATAACAATATTTCAAAAAGTAATTATAATTAGGGGTTATTATTATAATACCATTAACTTTAGTTAACTTGACTATTACCTATCATGTGGCGCTTATGTGCTAGGTATAAGGTGTTTATATGTATAATTAAATAATAAATAAATAAAAATTGAAAATTATAAAAGCTTAAAAAATAAAGCAGGAAAAGATAAAAATTGAAAAATATATGTATGAAAATAACTAGTAATAAAATTTAAAAAATCAGAAAAAGAAAAAAAAAGAAAAATTAAAAAAGGAAGAACATAAAAAAATAGTTTTTTACCCTTTTTTATATAACTTTTATTTTTTTCAAATTTTTTCTCTTTTTCTTTTTCCATTTCTATTTTTTTAAATAAGTTTATGGTTAATTATATCATTAATTACCATGTCACTAAAGTATTAGTTAATTATATTATGATAAAAATCCTTAATTTTAATAATTTTTTAAAATATTAATCTTTTATTTAAACTTTCTTTTCTTATATAATTTTACCTGCTTTAGTTAATTAAGCGCTTAGATCAATCAAGCTATTTATTGATGAAGAGGAAAAGCAATCCAAGCTTGAATTACCTTATGCAATATGAGTATAAATCCTCTATTTCTATATGCATTTTGCTCGATTATGTACTCCGAAAAGATCTATTTTCACAGATGTTGGTTGGAAAGTCTCGGACCTACAAAATCTTGACTATTCTAGTTAAATTTTCCGTAGAAACCAAAATAAGTGAATAGATTGCAATATCAAACTTATAAAAACGATCCCAAGTGTTAGCTTATAACCCGTCATGCATTTGTATCCTATATATCATAAAGTTTTAAATACCTTGTATTTTATTACTATAGGTAGGATATATAATGAAAATCAACCAATGGAAGTATCTTGGTAAATATAATTTATTTTTGTATGTAACAAAATTTTAAGTAACTAAACTCATGCTTAATTGTTTAGTCTGTAATAATTTAGTGACACCAATACTGTTTTCTCTTAATGAAATAAATTAGATTTGAAAACATGATGCAGTTAAAAAAAAATTGTTCGCGGTAAAAATGGTTAGCCTATTTTAGCAATTTAGACGGACAAATAAGCCCTAATTTTTATTTTTTCGAAAAGGCGCTAAATGGTTGATCGTGGATCCAGCCCAAAATCTATAACCCGAACCCATCATTATTAAGTTTAGAAGGGTTTATATTCGAGTTCGACGGGCTTCGAACAAAAATCTACGATCTACTGCGATATTCAATTTGTGGTATCCTCGTCCTCCAATTTCGAGTTCATTCCTTCATTGTCACCGTTCCTCTTAAAGCTAATGGCGAAAATCCTCGAAGTCGACGGAATCAACACTAGTACGCTAAAGAACGTTGAATTTAAGAACAAAATTACTCGGATTCTGGGTTCCATTGGAAAATTCGCCGTAGATTACACCTTCATCCAGAGTCTCAAGGGCGTCAATCCCAATGGTTTCTCTCTGTCTCTCTGTCTCTCTCTCTCTGAATTCTAACAATAAACTTACTCATCTGTAACTTATGTGAAATGTTTTGTGTTTGAACTTTTTCTATATTAGTTTTAAGATATTCGTGAAGATTGGAATTAGCCTAAAATTCATATTGGTGGTTAGATATTTTGCTAAGTATGAAGTAAAATATAAATTGTTTCTGAACTGTTGGTGTTTGCGTTCGACGGAGAATGTTTTCCTTTTTTTTTTTTTTAAGCATTTGACATGATCTAATTTGTGCAATGGCTGCCTATTACCGGGTGAAGACAAAATAACAGATTCTAGTGGTAAGCGGTGATGGAAGTTGATGGTAGCGGCTGACTGCCCCTTGACGATTGTTGATTAAGCTGAACATTTTATATTAAAGATAAGTAATTTCTAAAGAGAAAAGGTTGTTCTCATTTGGAGGCTGCGATTGTCCGCCTACTGCTATTGTGACCCATCACTACCTCTTCTTATTAAAAACGACAATTTAACGCCTTGCCTTTGATTATCGTCTAAAAGCTAGATTATGACAAACACTTTAGGGATGTTTGGATAATGTGTTTTGCCAAAAAAACGTATATATTTAAGAATGTTACAGATTTGCAATGTTTCTGGACAAATCGACCTCTTATCGGTCTTTGGTTCAATCTCTTGCAAGTAGTGTTAAGTAGCTCATCTGAAAATCATTTGGTAGAAGCCAGTTTGTGCCCCAGTCCAGAATGCGTGTGGCTGGGATGTATTTAATTAGAAGGACTTGGTAGCGTTGAATCTGCACTTGAAATTGGGATTGTACTCTGCTTCTAGACCATACTCTTCAAGTAACCAAAAAATGATCATGCCCACTTGCTCTATATTAGCTGGACTCCTCTCAATCTCACGATTTCTTCTTTTTGATTAGAATCAAATCATGCTTAGTTATGTTTGAAAATCAAGCTACTCTTTAAGTTGAATGACTTGAATTTGCAATCTTTTCTTTTGGCCACAGTAAACTATTTGACTGCATTATGCATTGGGTAAACCATAACTGAGGTTGTGAATATATAGAATATATGGCTTGTTATGGGAATTGATGCGGTTTCTCATTCTTGATAACCATAATTGCATATTACAGGAAGGAAAGAGATACATAAGATAATAGAGGAAGAACTCAAGGAGCGGAATTCCAAACATTGTTCAAACAACAAGGCAAGGCTTGGAGAACACCAACTAGCAGAGGATGTAAAAGATGTGATGGAGAAAGGTGAAGAAAATCTAGCAGAGATAAAGAATGAATATACCAGTTCAGTTGTATCTGTCAAAGGATCTGGAGCTTTCGAGAAAACACCAAACAGAGGCTTCAAGGAATTTGAAGACAAAAGAAATAAAGAGAAACGGATTTTTATTCGCTCCCGGTTGTAAGGTGATTTTTAAGTTACAAGTTTGTTGCTGAAAGTGGGGTAGAAGAGGGAGCAAAGAATGGTGGGAGAATGATGATGCTAAATGTAGAATGTCATGGTTAGCATTTTTTTGTTGCCCAGATTCTATAGTTCGTTTAAATTTCCTTGCAGGTTTAAATGCACGATATAGTGATGATCACAGGGAGAGATCATATGTTTGTTTTCAGTAACAAGTTGACAATGTAAAATAAATGTTACAAGGTCAACATGTAGTGTGTAGAAAAACTGTATAATTGCCTCTTAGTTGTTATGTTTCTTTCTTTCTTTTTCTTTTTCTTTTTTTCCCTCCCTCCTTTGTGCCAGTTATTGACTCTTAAAGCTTAAAAAGGTAATAAAGGTTATAACACATGGTACAAACAAGCACGTACGTTAACCAACAGGTGCAAATGAATGTTGATTTACACCATTGCAAATGCAAATCAAACTTGGAGTTAGACATCTTTTGAATGTTCCAAGAGTTAATATGTAACATTTATTTTCAGTATGTAAAAAATGCTTAAAAAAAAAAAGGAACATTCATTTTCTTTTTGGGCTTAGTAGCAAGTGTAGATCCTCTCTGCTCAAATTATTCTTATTTATATATATATATATATATATATATGTGTGTGTGTGTGTGTGTGTGCACTCTAATTATGTGATTGTTGTACAACGAGAGAAGGCACAGTGTCCTAATCAACAAGTTCAATCTATGGAATCTCTAATATTTGTCCTTGTAAAGGTTCGACGTGCCCTGAGTTAGGATGTCTTTTAATATAAGGCTTACCCGCATAAATTGTAATTTGGCCCATTGGACAATTGCACGGGGTCAAAGAAAATGATTTGGGCCGGATCAGTATCCCTTTGGATTGAATCACTTTAAATAAGTTAGGATGTTGAACTGCATTAAGATGGATTACCATGGTTTTGGTCTCTGTTTGAATCATACTTACTCACTTTTTTGTTTTCTCTTACCGTCTGATTTACAATTCTATTTTGCAATATTATCTTTATTATCGTTTAAATTAAATTAATATTTCTCATTTATCCTCTATTATATACCAACACAATTGCCTTTTCAACATAAGGGTCAAGACGTATAAACATCGGAGATTCCGGAGTTATAATAATTTATTTAATAAGAATGATATGAGATCCTAAGCAACTGGTTAAGATTCATAACATCCTATCCCAATCATGGAATATAGAAGGCCATAGCTAGAAGTAAAAAGATTAAGCCGCTAACGGTAACTCGAATAACCAGTCGTGATATATAAGGAGATTATTAGAAGTATATTATTTAAGTATTAAAGTTTAAAAAAATAATATAACTAATATTTAAAGATAAGGGAATGCTCGTTATATGTATGTACCTACGTATGTATATACTATATCTAACTTAACTTAATATTTAACAGTTGAGTAAGTTTGATATATGCAATGGACCATAAAAATTAGTCAGTATGACCAACGAGTGTGGGTTTCAAAAGCAGAATAATAAAAATATTCATGTAGCTAAAAAAAAAAAAAAACCTATATTAATATAGAATTGCAAAATTTGAGTTGCAATAATTAATGAGCTCTTAGAGATAATTATTTGGTTGATAAACATTACAAAAAGACATTTAAGTAATATTTAAAGGATATGTATATTTATCAAATATATTTAATATGTAAAATTATACACTTGTAAGCTAATAAAAACCCTATATACACACACACTCTTAAATTAGCTAACTAATTAAGAAATAAATAATAAATTTTATCCAAGAATAAAGGATACAATAAGATGTAGTCATGGTTGGCTTTAAGGGATTTAATAGATATAATGCAATAGGAATTAGACACATAATATCATTATAAAATTAAGGAAATTGCTAAGTTAACATTTGTAACCCACCAAAGTGGTAAGGGGCCTTAAAAAAGTGGTAAGGGGGGAAATTTAGGGAATTTAAGAGAAACTATAGTAAAAAGCTGGTTGTATGCAATTCGCAATTCAACCTACAACTCGATATCCAACCACCATCATACCTGGATAGAGTGCTACCTCAAAGTTGTTACTTACACATGCTCCACTATCGCCAGTCATTCATTAGAAAAGCTTAAGTTAGTGAGTATCTAAATCTACTTTTATTTTTAATAATTTCTTAAAAAAAAAAAAAACTAAATCATGTGGGGAAGTTCTAAACTTACCCTTTTGGTTGTTGTCTAGTTCTATAAAAAAAATATCATTTTGATTGAATTTGTTAGTTTCAGATATCGTTTTTAATTAATTGCTTCATTTGGGCAAACTTTAAATTGATTTTCAAAAAACTAAATGATATTGTTTCCACTTTAAAATTTTTCTATAAACTTAGTACAATATCTAGGCCAATGCCATGTAAAATGTTTTCCTATAAAAAGTCATCAAATTTTTGTTAATTTTTTGTTTATAGAAAATTAGTAAACTGAAATTTTGGGAAAGGACTGATTTTTCAATTAATTAATGCTAATTTTGATCTGAAATCAATTTGTGGAGTATTTCGATAGTATGCAATGAAGTTGGATTAAATATTGTGAATAAAAAGAGTAAGAAACAAGTTTCTAAGGTTGAAACCACTAATTTTCAATTACACACACAAACTATTTTCACTAATATTAATGATTTAAATAAGTTTCTTATACAATTTTGAATTATTAGGATTTAACTTATATGCTTTGATTATTGTCATGATTAGAATTAGTAAGAAGTTATTCAATAATTGGTTAAAATGGTCTAGCTAAAATAATTATATAGTCAAGAGTTCAAATCGTAGTTTGATCATGATAATTTAAATGAAGAATAAGTATTTAGGGTTATGTACTAAGCTTGTAGAGAAGTGATGGCATATGGGTCAAAATGTAGAAGATCTAGTAAGATTATGAAGTATATAGTCGAGTCGGAAGGTGAGTCAAAAGTTCTATTGGATAAGAACTCTGAACATGAACCCATTCAGATGAACATGAAAAGGTAATTAGATAGGAAATCTAAACCTAAACTAACTCAGAGGGCAAGTTAAGGGATTCTTTAGTTAATAACTCTAAATCTAAACTAACTCTGAAGATAAGTTAGAGGGTACCTAAAATAAGAACTTCTCTAAGAAAATGATCTAATTCTTAAGCACCTAATAGCAAGTAACTTACCAATTTAGGAGTAATAAACTAAATTAAAAGTATAAAAAGTAAATAATTACTCTTTTCATAGCTTATATAAAACTAAAGATATTAATTGGACCTTCGACGAAGTAAAACCTAATGTTTGCAACTAGCTTGACCAATAAGGATTCTAAGTAAGTGGGATCAATATTTTATAACTTTTTAGAACATATTTTAGTGTACTTAGAGGTGGAAGTGTATGCTTGTTTATAGTTATAAATAGTTAGTTGTGCGCATGTAATGAGTGTCTTTGGATATTGTTGGGTTATATGGTGGTGTCTGTTTTTCTTGTTGCGAATTCTCTTGTAATGTTATGCTCTCTAATTGAGTACATTGCACCTATCAGGGGAATTGTTAGCATTCGTTGGCCAAATAGTGATCCCTTTAAAAGAGATAATTGAAAGGATCCTTTTCCTATCTTTAGTTAAATTAAGTAATAGAAGAGAAGGCTGTGATAAGGTTAAGGCTGTTTGTTTAAAGTTAGTCATAAGAAGAGCTAGGTCTCTATTACATAAGCTTAAGTTTAGCTGTGAGTCGTTGCATTGAGATGATAACTCCTTGACTTGGATTACAGTAAGCAATAATTTCTCTAATTTTATGATAGACCTAATAATATCATGTGGATGGCATATGTGTTGTACATTACATCTAACTAAATTGATTAACAACCTTGCTTGTTTTGCTATGCTATATATGCTTTTGTCTTTGTCTCTTTACTGATTGGTGATTACTCATATTTCGAAATACTTCTTTTGCAGGTTTTAGTAGATATATCATGAACAATTAACCCTTAAGTAAAGAAGTGGGCATAAGGGTTTGGAGTTATGATTAATTAGAGTTGAAGTTTTACTCTCATGTCTATGCTTTGGAGTTAATTGTGCCATTCAGGCAACTTAGTCTAATTCACTGTTTTAGTCTCTAATTAAATCTTAGTTTTATTCATATGTGTCATATATATCAAGTCAATGGTAGTAACTAAGCAGTTAGCTTCTACCATAGGTTGGTATATACAATGGGACTATTATGATTCTATTGCTTTCGATGCATAACAAATGGTGTAAAACAAAGGTTTCAACAAAAAAAAAAAAAAGAAGAGAGAACAAGAAATTATGTCATGCTAAACTTTTTGTTGATTCTAACTACTCCCCAGTTTCTTTAATTTTAACTTACGTTAAACCTTCCTATTTCATAAAAGCCACTTGATGAAAAATCAAGGAATTTATTACTTTAGAAAACCTTTAAAAAACATTTTATTTTAAGATAAATTAGCCTCACCAACTATTGAAGTTGGAAGAAAAGGACAATATTAGGGTGAAATTAATGTAAATGACCCTGAATTAGCCATTGTTGTAAAAAGTATTTTAAATAAACCTTTTAGAGAACCCAAGGATTAAGGTTTGAAGGTTACTTAGTTAAGACCTTATTAAGGGTACCATTAGATTTCCTATAGAAAAATGTATATAATTTTTTTAATTAATTCTTTTTCTTTTTTTTAGGGGTTACTTCAAAGATGCCTATATATTTCTAATTGAGATAAAATAGTCGTAACTTTCTCTCTTTCTTAGAAAATTTTAGTTTATAAGTTTATTTTACATTTCAAAATAATCTACTATATGTTTATTACTTTTTAATATTTTTCATAAAGACTTAAAAACCCTAATTTGGGCTTTTAAAAAGAAAAAAAAATCTAGAATGATGTGGAATGAAAAACATAGATATGTTATTTTTATTTCTTTAAAAAATGCTAATTGACAAATATTTGATTTAACAAGAGAGAGAGAGAGAGAGAGAGAGAGAGAGAGAGAGAGAGAGAGAGAGAGAGAGAGAGAGAGAGAGAGAGAGAGAGAGAGAGAGAGAGAGAGAGAGAGAGAGAGAGAGAGAGAGAGAGAGAGAGAGAGAGAGAGAGAGAGAGAATCTTGCTAGATGGTTAAAAAAAAAACCATCATTATTAAAAATGATATGTAAAATGATAAAAATCTATTTTTAACATAAAAACACATGAACAAGTAGTAAAGGCATAGTCACATGCATCAAGATTCCTAAAAATCGCACACATTAGAAAAATATTAATCAAATAACAATTAATCAAAACACTAAATCTTATGAATTCAAAGTCATATCAATTTCTCCATAAGCTCAATCATGGCAATGGATTCATTCCAAATACCTAAACATCAATCATGCTAAAAGATTAATTAGTGACATTAAACACATCAAACATGGCAATATAAGCAAGCAAATCACGATATGATATTTTAAACATAACAAAAACTTTTGTCTTTTTTTTTAAATTTCTTTGAATATTTGTGGGTTTTCAAAAACATTATAAAAGCATAAATAATAGCTAATTAATCACAAACTAGCATAAAATAATAATTAAGCAGGCTTAGCATATATAAACTAAGAAAAAAACACATTCTTTTTTTTTTTTTTGAAAATTCAGTTATTTTTAATTAATTTTTTTAAATAAAAAAAAAAGTAACAATGAACAACTTGACTAGATTCTTCCCAAAAGTAATTTGATTGACCCAATTTACAAAGGGCCACCTCGCTCCTACACATCCCAACTCAATTGACCCAAATTCTAATTGGCATTTTTTTTTTTTGTTTTTCTCCAACTTATTTAACGTGCTCCTTAACGCATTTGTTGAAGTTTCCCATGTGGTACTTCCGATTTGATTAGCTGCTTTTACTTAGTCCATATCTATTTTTAACTTAGATTCTCAACCCAGTGAAATATTAAACTAAACTCTTAACCCTTAAGCCCTTTCTTTAATCCTTGTTAATCCTAAATCCATCAAACTTATCATTAGCTATGCTAAATCAATAAGTTCCAATATTATAATTTTCATATTTATTACAAGATCCTTCGATTTATCTTAATTTCCTAATCTCAACCAGTTTAACATTAAAATCATGAATTCAACGTTCACATGATTTAATCTCCCAACTTTTATGGTTTTACATCTCTTATTTGTGATCTAAATATTAAGGGTTATTTACATAGTTTCCTAGAGCAAAGCAAATCAATTCGGGTTTATATCACTACCTTACCATAAGTACATGTACATTAGTAGTGTTTAATCAGTGTTTCAACTTATATCACAATCGCTTCTCCATACTTCTTTGATTATTGTGAATCAAACATCAAGAAGGGTAAAATGGATAATCAAATCGTTATTATCATGAAAATTAATGTCTTCAAGTCATAGTTTTTTTACCTTTTCTTGAATCGTCACGATCTATGGAAATTTTCTACTTGCCATCATTCAAATATTCTTTTCTCAATCTTTTTGAACAATTTACTATGTTGATTATTATCCTTTTGCTAGAATTGAATCATAATAAATTACACTTATTCTGCAAATTAAATTTCTTACCTCAGAAATCCAGGAGAAATTTTACACAGCATAGTAACGACAGAAGAAGGGGGTGTTCAGTACTAATAAGGTAAGGAGAGAAAGTAAGAGTTACAGTTTCCTTTGAGGTTAGCCGTAGAGTTACCATCTCACTATTAGAATTGAATTACTTTTTGGGATCTTTAATTAATTTTTTTTTAATTTATCAGACAAAATTCTTACAAAATTAGAGTAGATATCAAGTAAAATATAGTTTGACATGATATTCTGAAAAAGTTGTTTACACATTATGCTTCACATAGAAGACCTAAAGCGATAATATTAATATTATTTCATAGTCTCTCTTTTATAGTGGCAGGACATTAGAAGAGAAAAAACAA
Source organism: Lumnitzera racemosa (assembly GCA_024138005.1). NCBI lineage: Eukaryota > Viridiplantae > Streptophyta > Magnoliopsida > Myrtales > Combretaceae > Lumnitzera > Lumnitzera racemosa. The sequence goes on from JAMXBC010000011.1 coordinate 66,728,499, forward strand.
AACATCAATATGCATTGAAACTAACGAGATATTTTCTTGTCACGGACATCTCTTTAAATTAACTTAAATTTGCTATAGTATTGATATTTGGGTTAAAAAAGAAAATTGAGAGAAAGCTTAACGCTTAGCATTCTTTAAGATCGTTTTAAGGGAGTGACCATTTTGTGGAAAACACTTTTCTGATTTTATTTTTATGTTTGCTATTATAAGAATTTTTCAATTGCTAAATGTTATTGCTGTAGTTTTAATAGGTTGCATGTATTAGTGACTTGAAGTAGTAGTAAGCGATAATAGAAAGTGAATGTGATGACCGTTTATTAGTGATGGTGGTTATTGACATGGAAAATGCTAATGGACAATGAGTAAAGTGTTTTTATTTTTTTTTTCAAAATGGAAATCATTTCCACTTGAAAATCCCAATGTATGCAATCAAGGAAGGAATGAATTGGTGTCTGAACATTTTTAGCTACATTTCACCCTTTCTAATTACGTTTGGTAAGATTTAATAATGAAAAAGATAAAGAAGAAGCGAATAAAATTACTGACAGTAAAAGGAAGGGAAAATAGAAAAAAATATTCAAAATTATAGGGATTCATCCTTATAAATTAGTCATGTCTTCTGTTCAATTGAAGCATCCACTTGTATCGTAGATAAATATCAACACTTAAATAACTTGGGTCTACACTTAGCTGAGAATTTGTAAGTGTTGCATGTTCAGCTATATTGTTTAAAAATTAGGCATCTTGCTCCTTGCTCTTGGCTTCTATTTAATAATGGTTGAGCATGGATAAAAATAATCAAGTTTTCTTCTCATATGTTTAGTCAAATAACCGTAAATGTTTTAATTAATTAAATGTAAATGATTCAAAAAGTTATTAAGAGAGAGAAGAATTTTGGGAACATATTTAGATCATAATATCTCCCTTGCATGGAATCATAACGCAGCAAAAAGGCACAAAAGGCTTGCGGAGAATAATAATAAACAAAAAAATTAAGAAGAAGAAGTAAATTTCCAGAATAAGAGAGAAAGAAATGAAAAAACGCAAATTGAATAAAAATGATTTCATTAAATTCCTGGGAAAGTAGGCCGGGGTGGTGGGGGGGATAACAAATGAGAGGAAGAGACAAAATCTCCTCTTTAGAGCATCTAAAAGGACTTTTCCTAAACATGTCCAACGAAATTAAAAGAAAGGAAATCGGAGCTAATTAAACGTCAAAGAAGATTATGGAAAACGAAAAGCTTCAGAATTTTAAAGCCCCGATACAACGGAAAATTTTCAACAACAAAGTTGAATTTTTCATTCCTGAGGAGGGGGGGAAACAAAATCAAAAGAGGTGAGATAGTTAATGCTTGAGCTGCAATACGTGTATATATAAATATTTTCTTATCCAAATGTATTATCCATACTTGGCTGGTAAAATTGGAAGTATATCTGGTTGTATTGGATTCTTCGTACTTTTCTTGTACTAACTCAACATACATCTAAATACACGTGGCGTTAGCTAGAAATTAGAAATTAGGTGTATTTACAACTTAGATTTGCATTAACATTTTTTATGGTGGTTGACTACTGATATCTTTTACTTTTCTTTAAAGTTAACTGTCGCAAAAAGTTAACTTATTTAGAATACTGCAATAATATTTGATGATCATATTATATTTTGACTACAGTAAATATCGAAAAAAAAAAATCCAAAAAGGAACATTTTTCGTAACATCAACACAGTTTTAGTTCTTCGTCTCCTTTTTTTTTTTTTTTCCATCTTGTGAAAGTTTAGGAGTACTTATGCATGTGTGAATATAGGAATACATGAACCACGTCTATGTTCGATTGATAGTTGTTGAGCTTGTTTCACCCATACTAAGGCGATTGTTTCAAGGAAAAGCACTTATTAACAGAAAATCTTTCCCTCTATAAATATTTTCATGTAAATGACTTATTTTAATGTGTTTTGCTGTGTTTATAAAGATTTACTAAAAAGATTTATGTAGTATTTTACATGAATTTTTCATAAAATATAGACGTATCTAGCTAAAGTATTATCAATATTTAATGTTATGCCAAAAACTTATAGTAAAAGGACAAAATGTAATCATATTTTGATATTTATGATTACAACCACTTTAGTTTATATATATATATATATTAACAAGTATTTTGAAATTTTTTGCACTAAAATCTTTTCATTTTTAAAATATGAATTATTGGCCGATTCTAATAAAAAAATCGGATAGGAATTATTTTCCTAGGGTTAGAAAGACTTTGTATACACCACTATGGAAAACGACCTAACGAAAGGCATAATTTGTTTTTCTGGAATTTGTTAGGATTTTTCCTTTTAACGAGAAGATATCTTTCCATGCAAAAAAAGAAAAAAAAAAAGGATTTTTTACCTAAAAAGTTGTTTCAATAAAGAAAAATCGGAAAATAAGAAGATATTTTTCTTTAAACAAACCGAGCTAAAAAGTTGACCAGCACCATAAATCGTAGGACGAAAGTTAAACCTAAAAATGAATATGAGCACGTAACTCATGAGAATTATTAAGTTTGATTATGTTACTGATTCTAGGTGAATTAAAAGTTAGCATGCAAAAACCATACGATGACCTCTGATGATGTAGATTCTCGAGGCCATATATATATATATATGCATTAACTTTCCACAAATCAAATCGTGACATAAAAATGACATAATCAGAACTGTTCAAATGTAGCCATTAGTGCGAAATTGAAAACCGCGATTCAAGTTTTTAATCGACAGCCATCTAATCAACCTTTCTGCGCATGGTTATAAGTGATTCACGGGAATCTATTAAATCTAAAAAAAAAAATTAAGTATATTTTTATGTATTTATTTATTTATTTTAGGTAATATAGTATATACAATGTATATTGAAAAGATTAAAAAATTAAGCTTATTATTCATTATTTCGTGCTGCTTGATAATAGGTGAATTGAACAACTAGTTGAAACCTTTATAGTGTTGAATGATGGTTTTTTAATTCAATATATTAGATTTAAATTTTTATTTTTATTATTATAAAAAAGAAAAAGAATAACCACCATAAGTTTTATATTACACACGTTTTTTTTTTTCTCTTTTTTGGGGCCACAATCTACCCATATCTTCCGTTTCTTTTGCAAATGCTAATCATTATTGAATTACTGGCAAATAGTAATGCCTCGTTCTTTTGAAAATCAAAGATATAATAGTGTATTACTAATGATCATGCGATGAATTTATGCGTATGATTAATATTTGACCAATGATGGACTAGGATATACGAGAAATGATGTTTCATGCGCATGACTTAAGACCTAAAGACAAAACGCACACTATGAAGCAACCAAGTAGTTCCCAAAGGGTAAGAAAGTAATGAAACTTTATGTGGTGCCAACATGTAAAAGCCCTTCCTTTCTTTTCAAAATCATGGCTACAGTAACACCCAATAACCCAAAAGCACTGCATTATCTTTCAAGAATACATTATGACCCTAACCCATCAATCAATTTTATTTATTTATTTTTAATGTCCTCTATGGAAATGGCCCGGTGAATTTTGAATTCATTGAAGTTGATGGATTTGACAGAACTTTAATGTTACTGTTTCCCCATGAAATGATATTAGAAAAAGCTTGCGTGTGGCTTTGCCACACAGATCGAGATGGGCTTCCAATGAATTCTTAGTGTATAATCTGCAGTTTCCATGATAACGTGCATCTATACTTGGCTTGATTAAGAGTACAATTACATAAACATAAATATTGACTCGACAAGAAATGTGAGGCTTTTTTTCAAAAAAATATTATGAAAACGAACTTGCTTAAAAAAAATTATAATATAAAGTCTAATTCATACGGCGAAAGCTCATTTTTATTTATATCAGTTTTTAAAATTTTTAAAACACTACCAAAAATCAAAGAAAACTATATTTAAGATACTGAATCATTTCCTAATGCAAGAATACATCATTAACAGATAACGATCTATAATTTATATGGATTTTATTTATTTAATTTTTTTTGTTATCTTAATAATAATCGACATTATTCAATATTTCTTTATAAAAAAAATTATTAGTTAATGATGTAAATTTCATAATTATAGATATACCGTAAATTGTGTAAATTATTAACATTTAATGAAAATATATTTTATATTATCTAAATTTAGGAATTTTTTGTATTACAGTACATAAGTTATATAAATATAAATTTTGTAATTATAAATATATCGTAAATTATATAAATTATTAATAATTGATAAATATATATTTTATGTTATATAAAAGTAGGAATTTTTTTGTATTGCAGTATATATATTTAGTGCTTTTATTATATTGGATTGAATTAAAAAGTCAATGTTAGGTATATGTGTTGGCGATACAACTTAACAAGATAACTAAGTGTATTTTGTAAAATTGTCGCTCGGTGTGTAGACAACTTTTTTTTTTATTTCATTTAAATATTCTGTTCATCATGGCATTACTATGTGCAAATGATAGATTACGTAAAAGTAATTGTCTATACGAACGGAAATATAGTGATGGGTAGTTCGTGTACTGAACTTATTTATACGTGATTGTAGGATAGATGGAGTCGAAACTGATTATTCATGTTTACTTGTGAGGCAGGCCAATCACCATTCACAGGCCGTTTGGGAGGGTAGGGTAAGTAATGTCATTATCATTTACAACCAATTTCCTTATTAACGACGTGTTACTTGCTAACTTAACTAAATATTTATTTAGAAAGCGACATATGCATTACTAGTGCAACGTAGTGAGATGTCATTACAAAAAGATGAGCAGAACATCCCTATTCATCCTAAGATAAAGCTGTATATATGATAAGCTAGGTTTAGGGGAGTTACACAACTCCCATTTATTATGTTAGATTGTCATTTGATTACAAAACTTGTCGAGAGATAGAGGCTCGAGACACATATGTTCTACTTACCCACTGGAGAGGCAACAATCACATTATAGGATGTTGAGGTTCAACTTAGACTTCTAGTTGAGGGGTTCCTAGTGGCGGGGCGAACAAAGACGGATAATGAAGAGAGATGGGTTGATGTAGGAGAGAAGTTGCTGAGCGTAAGGCCTGCTTAGATAAGGGGTGCTCGCTTATCTCTAATGTGGTTATGGGAGCACTTCCGGATACTTCCCCGTGAGGCTGATGATGAGACGGTCCGATAATATGCGCGTGCGTACATACTCAGCTTGATGGGAGGATTTATATTTGTGGATAAATTCTCCATCCTTATCCTCCTAATGTTTTTGATATGATAAGTTATTCTCTTTATTGTCCTTTTCTTGACCGTAAGTGATAACTATCGTTGTTTGACTAGTTATTTAATTTTTTTCTTTGTTTTCTACCCTTTAGGTTGTTTGGGAGTCTTATGCAAAAGAATTGCTATAATGGTTGCCTCAGGATTGTATTGCTGGGCGACACATTTAGACTACTCGAGCACCACTCATATGTTTTCACATCATTGAGTGGTGCTTTCCTAACCGTGTCGTCCAACAGTATGGAGGATATTAGTACGTTCCATAGGAGGTCGATACCTTAGAGCAACTCCACCAGCTGGACCTCCGGGGTAAGACGGATGTTAACTGGATTAACATACACCCTTTTCTATATTTAGGCTTGAAGACAGAGATATAGATTCTTAATACACATCTAAGGCCCTCGAAGGGTCGATAAGACCTATTGGCTGTGGTATAGATAGATCATCCGACGTTATATTATACACAATGGAGTTGTCATTAGTCAATTGTTACGTACATTTAAAATTGTATATTATTTTATTTTTCACTCGTTCATACTTACTATCATATATACCATCATCTGTTTTCTTTACTTATTTCAGGTGGACTCGCTCAAGAGTGTTAAACTAGCACCTGACTATCCTACAGTATTAGCTATTGCAGATGGGGCACTTGACTTTGTTGAACAACACAACGGCCTTATCCTCTACCAATAGCTAAGGGGCCTACATGAGTCACCCTATAGGGACCACGGTGGGGATCAGGGACCACTTGCTGACGAGGAGATGCTAGCTCCTTGTACACTACCTAGGGGTAGAGCTAGAGTTCAAGGAGATAAGGCTCGAGCGGTATGTTATCGAGCGGACCTCGGTGATAATATCTCACCACATGCCTGTCATTCCATAGACTTAGGTGTTGCTTCCACTTCAGGAGTTGCTTCCATTCCATATTAGTAGGGGATATAGCACATACCCTGGGTCAGGTGTTGCTTCTACTTCAAGAGTCGAATCTAGCTCTAGGCTTAGATCTAGCGCATATATGACTCCCGAGTTCTAGTAACATCTTGACCTTATTACTCTACCAAATCCTCAAAAGCGACGTTATTCCCCTGCATAGTCATCCATAGGTAAAGGCATCACCCAACTATATTCGAGCCATCTAGCCGACTCAATTCCTCCTAGTAAACTTGAGCTCAACGATCCACTACCTGAGCTTACTTAGACACACGTTAGACGAGGACGTTTACTTCTTTCCCATGCCGTGAGGACTTTCATACGGCATAGGCATAAGTAGATATGTTTAGTCTATTGTTTTTGTTTTCTTCTTTTATTTTTCTATTGTATCGATTTTGTTATTGACTCATTACAACTTTTTTGTGTATACTGATTATTCAAAATATATTTCACTTTTCATCGTATGTTACATTCAATGTATTATTTATTTATCCTAATTTTACAATTTACAATTACTTTTTCTTCTATTCTACTCAAATGGTCATTGGATGATCATCCCATTTGATTATTTCTTCCCCACTTGCCATATTTGTTGAGGTGTTCCACCAATTGTGATTTTATGTAATTAATTACAATATCAAACTTTCCATTTAGTTTGCAAGTTAAGAGTTGGAAGAACATTACTTTATTGTTTCGGATGAGAGGAAATTAGCAGGGTTAGTAGAAAGTGATACCGAAGGTATATCAAATTTTCCATTCAGTTTGCAATTTAAGGGTTGGAAGAACATTACTTTATCATTTTGGACGGGAGGGTAGTAGAAAGTGATACCGAAGGCGCATGCATGGGATGCACCTTCAGTTCAAAATATGATATTGAAGGCGCATCCACTACATGCGCCTTCAGGTGGATGCGCCTTCAATGTAAAAATCATAAGATATTGAAGGTGCATCTACTTGATGTGCCTTTAATATATTATATTCGTACTTTCTTTTAAATGAGCTTTTTTTCGTAATATTTTTCAGAAAAAAGCCTGTATTCATATAAAAATCAGGAATGTGAGCTCGATATGAAAGAAGAAAAATAGTTATGACTACCAATATGAATTTTTTCTCATATTAAGCATGCAAAGACTTAGATTAATTAATGGTGTTGTTAAACTATAGAATAAATCATATTATACAATATATGAGTTTATCTAAACTCAATTTAAAGAGAAATAGAATAATATGCATGTTAGGGATGATTTTAACCTTCATATATTAGCAATTTAATAAGAATATATTGATACCTCCAATTTCAACTATATTAACTATTAAATCTTGTCTTTTTGGATATGGTTGATTATAAGTCAAACTGAATATTTTATTCCATCTAATTAAGGTAAGTGTGTAAACTCGTGTTGCCAATGTATATAACTAGAAGAACACTAACTGTTTAGTTGGCAATGTATGGGGATAGTTTGGGTTAAAGATATGATTGGAGATTAGTAGATAGGGTTTGAGGCACTAAATCTAGTGACATGATAATGGGGTTGGTAAAAATGGAGCTTGAGCTTGAAGAAGATGAATAGTGTAGATAATGTGGAGGTAGTTAGGGGCTGATCATAGTTGGTTAAGAGGATGATACCATGATGTTAGCGTCATACATAGATTAGGTTAGGGTCATTAAAAATAGGTTAGTTTTGTAGATAATAGGTGTACATTGCATTTGAGATAAGTTACTTAGTTTGTTTTGTGTTATGAGTGAGGTGTGATCGGTCATCTCTAATTTGAGAAGCCATGACTTTAGGTAGAATTTCATTGATGTTAGCATTGATAGGGACGCTAGTTTGATGTAGAAGAGCATCCATGCCTCCTAGCTCTTGATCGACCACGACCACATCCTTAATCTCCAGTGGTAGAGATTACTGTCTAGGTGTTAAGGGTAATAAGGGGAGAGTCAATGAGATCACTTGATCTATTCTTCTTAGTTAATGAGTTTGGCTCAAACTTGCTTGAAATGAGAGTAAAAGGAAAGTGAGTGATCATGGTAACAATGGCTCATATTCCCCTCAAAAGCCATAGAAAGCATAAGTGATAAAAGCTAAGGAGTTGAGTGTAGGGGTAAGCTAATAAAGATTAACTAGTCTTGTTATGGATTTTAGCTAATTTGTGTAATAGGTCACGGAGTTGTTTTTTAGCCTAAGGGAAGGGAGATACTATTTAAGTTTTATTTTTCGTGCCATGAAATTCTCGAGGAATTATTAGTGAGGAATAATCTAAATATGACAGACTATGAGGATATCATGTATTTAAATAAGATATTAGTGACCTTGTCACGATTAGGATGCTCAAACTTGGTGATTAACGTAGAGCTAAGTAGCATAAGTTGGGTTAAGAAGCAGAATACTTCTAAGGGTAAAAGTGATATTATAAGGTCGGGTAAGTATGGTACCATCAACATGGCAATAAAGGTCTTTGGATGAGAAAAGAGGTCATGAGGAAGAGCTATAGTTGATAGTTATCAACTGAGAATTTCTTAGGGACGATATTAACTACATTAATGGGTGAGAAATTGGGTAATGGTATGGGTTTACGAATATGTTCTGAGAGTTTAGGATCAAACATATTTTACAAATAGCTTATAAAGGAAAAGCTGGTTGATTAAAAGTTGATCAAGCTTCAACAAACAATCATAAAAAGTAACGATTGAATAAACTATATCCTAACCTTCAACTTGTACTCTTTGATATGAGATGTACTTTTGTCAAAGTTGTTACTACTCTTTTTGAGGGATCGTATTATAACTCTTATCTTATATTCCCATTCATTTTCCACGTGAAGTTATCTTCTTTCTTTGAAGAGTTTTTTGCTCCTCTATTGATGTTCTTTCCTTCGTAAATCTTGTTACACTTTCTTGTTCTCAATATGATAGTTATTATTCATGATGCAATTTTGCTAGTTTATGGCACTTTGATGTAAAAAAGAGCTAATTTTCAGAGAGACAATGCATCTCTCAATTAGAGTTAGCAATTAAGCTTATGTATGCAAATGCTTACGCTTTAGGTGTATTATCAAGGCAAAAAATTGAGAGAAATTCTATGTGATTATCTTTGCAAGTACGACATTAACTAAGGCTAAGATGAGTTATCTTACCTTAGAGAAACAATAAATTGTAGTAAGTAATGCTACCTTAGAGAAGTAATAAATTGCAGTAGGTATATGAAGTTAACAAAATATAATTATATCTTGTAGGATCTACGCTTGTTCTTTACACTAATCACTTGTCATTAAGTACTTACTAAAAAAGAAATGTGTAATATCCCATGTGAATGAATTCCATATGGATTTTGGGAAAAGTTCAATAGTGGTCCATAAGGTTAAGGTAGAAAATACTAAGATAACACCAAATAAAAACTTTTAGGTTAAGTGGTAAAAAAATATCATTATGTTCATTACTTGACTATTGGCTACTTTCAACTTAGGGTATTATAAAGGATATTAAAGGTAACCACCTCCTCATAGGTGGACGATTTAGGGACAAACCATAATGAAAGCTGGTGGATTTGTTTCAACCTAATATAGAGAAGATGGCTGAGAGTGTCACCAAAGTGTTGCTCCTAACATGCTTCTAAGATGATGTATAGGTTGAGGGTGATAAGAATAAACTAAATCATATACAAAGTAGGAGGGAGAGAATCAGGCTTGATTGTAATGTTTCACAACAAGGACGTTGCTTATTTAGGGTGGGGTAGGGTTAGGGGGGAAGGTATTGTAGTATACCATGTGAATGAAATCCCACATGACTTATGAGCAGGGTTAAGTAGTTATGTATAAGGCTAAGATGAAGAATGTTAAGATAGCACTAGCTAAAAACTTGTTAAGATAACATTAGTTAAAAACTTTTGAGTTAACTGGTTAAAAAAAGACCCATTAGTATTTGTTGCTTGATTATTGGCTAGTTTTAACTTAAAATGTTAAAAAATATGTGATAATGAGATTGATTTGTTAGATTCTTATTGTATAACAGTAGACCTTGAGATAAAGACTAGAGAGGCACCAATAATATAGTCGACAATTACAATTAAATTGAATCCCATCCTCTTGATCATGATTACAAAATGATATGATAGAGAATATGGATGCACCAATTATTGATAAATTATATGATGAATTATTTGCCATGTTTATTGTGAATTTCTTAGTACATGCACTTATAAATTATCAAGAATGCAAAATCAATCTACTTGAGTCGAACTAAAATGGAAGAAAAAGTTTTAGTATTGTGAAATATTAGTTTTGGATGGATTGACTACCATTTACACAATTTGTTGAAGAAATGATTATGATCGACATACTTGAGAGTGAGGAGAGGATCATTCTATGAAATTCGCTCTTTAGCTTGTAGAGGACATTTTGAAGTCGATAAGACCATATGACATTTGTGGTTGTGTTTGATAGACAACCATGAATTCTTTTCTTGTAAATTAACATTTTAGAATCATGTTATCTAATGTATGGGGAAGAAACTTCATATGCCCTTTTCGCCAAATCTTATGGAAATCAATATATACTTGTCATGCTCAATTATGTTTAGAAGTGTATGTAGGCTACTAGTTGTCTTAAAAATAATGCTAATGTAGTGAAGTAGATTTTAAGAAAGAACATTTTTACATCGTTTAGAATTAGGAAAGCTATTATTAGTGGTAGGGTTATACAATAATGCAATAAATTTTTTTAAGACTTCGTTTAGGTTTGAAGTGAAGGCACAAGCTACTAATTGTTATCATATAAATGAGTAGGGAAACCACTATTTCCAATTGAGTGTGAATGAAAGGGGAAAAAAGAGAATTCTAGAGAGAATATAGAGAACTAGAGATAAGATTGGTTGCTTAAATTTGATAATCTTTGTAGGCTTCTAAGATGGTATATGTACTCTCTTAAGTATGCTTCCTTTTACCATAAACTTTTAAGAAATCTTCTTATCTTTTAGTAAAGTTAGAGAAGGAACTATTGTAAGGTTACTAATGATGAATTTAAATTTGAAAGCAACTAATGAAAAACTATTAAGTAACTTTTAATTTGAAAATATACATGCAAGTGCAAATCTATGAAGAAAGAGAGAAGATGCCATGATATGTGCATCATGAAGTGAGCATTTGATTGAAACATATGTTTTATTATACATTTTTTTATTTATATTATTATTAAGAAAACTAAAATTAAGGTAATTATACTGCTTTACCTACATAATGCTTTTTGTTGATGGACAATTGTGAGATTCGATAAAGGAGAAGTGATAGGAATCAGATCATCGAAACCTTGGCCTACGCCTGAGCCTAAGGGATGGAAAGCATGGCCAGGCAAATTCTTTCCTTAAGACCCATCATCGAGGAGTCCGAGTTATTGCAATTTGCCGACCTGATGCCCTGACTAAACCAAACCCTCTTGCACTCATTATTCATCTCTGATTGCCAACTAGAATTGCACTTGAACATCAGCTTGGTTCATCCAACCACCAGCTTAGCTGACTTGAATCCAAGCTATACTAAAAGTGCTTTAGGTGAATTCACCTCAAAAGAATTATTTACTCAGCTTAGCATAACTGACCTACCACTCTTGCTTAGCACCTTGGGTTGGCAAAAACCAAATTGATTGTACATAATTATCTTTTCTGCCAGAAAGCCATCCACCCACAACGAGTCACGTATCCAAGAAACCGTGTGACAAAATCCTCCATACAAGATGCTCATTCGTGGTATTTTCAATTGTATCCTTATTATTCTTTGTACATTATTACTTTTAGGTAATACCTTTTTTAGTCTTTTCCATTTTTAGATAGGTTGCCCTAATTTTTTGGGTATAAATTACTACTGTACATGTAGTTGCAATGATCTTATCATCATCATCAACATACTAAATATACTTCTTTGTGAATATTGCTCTCGTTAGCTTGTTTACTTACCTCACTCTTATCCTAACTCTTAAGTAAGGTTAGGTGGTAAGTAACCTCACTGAACTACCCTATGTGTTATATCGAATTATGTCGTGAGTCATCGAAAGTTCCATTGGTGTGTCATATCATGTGGAATTATTTGTTGGTTTGCTTGTGTTTTACTTTTCTTGTTGTTTTTGCAACTTTTCATTACCTTTTTTAGGCTTTTTGCAAGTTTGGACCCACCCTAGTAACTGGCTTTATCTGTTCTTGGCTACGATTCTACATCATCTTACTATCAAAGTGGAGGTTTTGTTTGAGTAAATTGTATTTGAGTTTTAATGAAATAGTATTTGCTGTGATAATGTGTTGAGGTGGAGTGAAGAGTCATTAAAGTGTTCGCATAAGTTAAAGGGTATAGTAGTTGCTTTCGTGTATACTTTATTTTGCACTATTTTGAACACCTAAAAATAGAGTAAGTTCCAGTTGGATTTATTGTTCTTTGGAGGAGTTTATGTGTTCATAAATCAATTGAACCTTCATAAGGGACAACTATATGTATGTTTGTATGGCGTGAGGAACCGTATTTATTATTTCTTGGAAGCTGAGTTGTTACTAAGTTTATGGAAGAAAATAACTTATCCAAGTGTTAACGCTAGAATTGGGAATGACAATAATGGTGTTGTCCACCATAGCCGATAAGCCTAGGGTACCCTTAGGAGTACAGACAAAAGACTTAATGAAGTGGCCAATCTCTTAGTTGATTTAACTAGAGCTGTTCGTACAATAGCTTATCTATTTATTGAGGCCATACGGAACACTCTACAAGATGCTTAACCTATTAGGGGATAGAACCTAGCTTGATAAGTTCGAGGTGGAGGAGTGGGAGGACAAGTACGATAATGGATTGACTTGGGAGATATAGACGATGATGAAGAAGAAGAGCATAATGAGGAAGAAGAGCAAGTTCGAGTACCCGAGCTGCCAACCATATGAAGCTTCAGATTCCGAGCTTCAATAATTCTGGTAATGCAGATGATTATTTGGATTGGGATGAGAAAGTTGAGCGTATCTTTAATTATTATCAGTACAAGGATCGAAAGAAGGTGAAGACTGTTGCTATTGAGTTCTCAAGGTAATCCTAATGTGGTAGAAGAACTTCTAAATTATGAGGAGACAAGAAGGATTTAAGGAAGTTAATACTTGGCCTAAGATGAAGAGGATCCTTAGAAATAGGTTCGTATTAGACACCTATTTACAAGACACTTTTGTTCAGCTTCAATAGCTGAGGTAAAGAGGCCGAACTATTGATGAGTATATTCAAGAGTTCCAAATGCTTATGATTCGATGCAAAGTAGATGAGCCAGCAACTCGAACAGTATCGAGATTTCTTGTTGGATTAAGAAATGACATTCGAGATATTGTGAAACTTTAGCAATTCACTACAGTAGATGAGGTCATATGAATAGCTCAATGAGTGGAGAGGTAGAGAAGGAGCAAAATACCGACTCAGAAATGCTTGAACGTGGAGCATGAATCCTCTTCTAATAAGGATTATTATAAGAAAGGTAACCATAATCTTTTATTGACCAAGGACTTAAGAGTGGCAGCAGTAGGCATTATCAATTCATGCCCTTGTTAACAAAAGTCTTGGTATATTATTATTCTTAAGAAGGATGTATTCACCTTCTTGAAGTTATAGATGATGTCAAGTAATATGTAAGGCTATATTAAGGAAATGAAGGAATATAATTGAAAATGTAGCAAAATGAAATCATCTGCTACTTGAAATATACAAGTTGTTTGGATAACGTGTAGCCGATCTAGTGGAGATTTCTAAGGATGAATTTTTGAATGGATGCTTATGGTATGTTGGATGGAGAATGTAGAGTTAAGCTAGTACGAATTCGTTGATGAACACATGGACCAAATATCATGCATAACTAAGGGGTAGTCGAGGATAAGCAGGGGTTCACGTGTACTGACGATGGATATGATGCACCAACACCTTGCACGAGCTTAAGTTACACTTAATATGATGCATAAGTATGGTTGGAGTTCACTCGCCACTAGCCCATTCTAGTCCATGTTCAATGGGTTAGTCCATGCATAAGTTTGGTGTATTCTCCGTATATTCATTGTATAGCTATTACAATATGCAAGTATTTATGGCACTCGATTATGGTACATCCTAAATTAAAGAAAATTGCAGAAATAAAGCCTTACTTACTAAGAAAAAGGAGAATAATTTACATGGGAAGCATGTAATTATGCAAAAAGAATATCCTTTATCAAAAAGGATAGTGAATGCATAATTTTACTCATTCTGTAGTCCTAATAACATTAAGGGCTGAGCAAGGGTAGGTCTTGATTGGGTCTAGTCGATAGTTTGACAACTTTGATTTTAGGGATTGGATAAGGGTTAGCTCAGGGATGACTTACATTGGGGTCATCTTCAGATGATTGGCTCTTAACAATTGTTAGCTTGACATCAGCACTGTGGAGATGGCTATATTCTGATTTAGTGCTTGGACTAATGTGTTGTGGAAGGGTTAGCTCGGCAGATCGATTGATCATCTTGGTAGTTTCCTAGATGGTGTAGAGAGCAAAGTAGCCCCGTAAGTCAAATTAGGGTAAACACTACTTCTCGATTCTTAACTCACTTTGGATAGCTCAATGAACCATTTGAGAAAGCCCTCTAGTTCGGGAATGTATGATCGGTCCTTGATCCCTATCATCCCCTTTAGGTTATTTAAGATTTGGGATCAAATCTGGTTCAGCTCCAGGTTGCTCGTCCTTGGGAGTGTAAGGTTGTAGATCGACAATGTTAAAGGAGTCCAAGACTCTATATCCTTCAAGTAATTCAATCTTATAGGCATTAAGATTAATCTTTTCAAGCACATTGAAAGGTTCGTCGGCTTTGGGAGACAACTTACTCTTCTTTAAGTTTAGGAATCATTCCTTGATAAGATGTATTTAGATCAGATCACCTGGTTGAAACTCTCTTCCTACGTCTTTAGCTTTGCTTCTTAAGCTTAGTATTAGCTCAGCTTAATTGCTCTACAACTTTCTAGTGCGTGGCTCTAATGGCCTCAACTCATTTTACAGTTGGTTGGTCATCATTAAGTTTTAGCTGGGGTGCTTGGTCCATTAGAAGCTTAGGGCTAAACCTATGGGCAACCTCGAATGGAGACATGTTTGTTACGTTGTGGACGGTTCTATTGTAGGTGAATTCAATGATTGGTAGACACAGCTCCCAATCAACCATGTTTTGTTTAACAACAACATGCAGCAAGGTTCCCATGGTTCTATTAACGACCTCATTCTGTCCATCGATTTGTGGATAATAGGATGTGTTATACAATAGCTTGGTTTTCATTCACCTCCATAACATCCTCTAGAAGTGGCTCATGAACTTTGGGTCTGGGTTTGATACAATGGTTTTAGGAACTTTGTAAAGTTTGATTGCTTCCTGCAAGAAAAGAAAAAAGATAGCTGGATCGTCGTTAGTTTTGGAACAAGGCATGAAATGTGCTATCTTCCTAAATTGATTTATGACCACCATGATGGAGTCCTTCCCTCGGGACATCCTAGGTAACCCCAACATGAAATCCATACTTAGCTCGAACCATGGTTTGGTCAGGATAGGTAAGGGTAGACAGTGTTCATGCTCAGCTCAGCTCTTTGCATTTTCGCAGGTTTCACACCTTTCTAGCATAGATTGCACATCTCTCATCATTCTTGGCCAAAAGAATCTTGCAGATAGTATTTCAAGGGTTCGACACCAGCCAAAGTGTCTTATCAATCCTCCATGCGCCTTGCGTATAAGTAATTCTCTCATGGAACAGGTTGAGGTACATAACTTCATCTTCTTGAATAAGTATCTACCCTCCCTGTAATAATCATCTAGTGTTCGTCCTTCCTCACATTGTGCATAGATAGGACCAAAATGTAGATCCATAGCATACATATTCTTTATTGTTGAAAAACCAAGTAGCCTTGTTTATAGCTTAGTCAAGAGAGAATGTCATTTCGATAGGGCATCGGCCATTACATTGTTCCTTTTATTCTTGTATTTCATGACATAAGAAAAACCCTTCATGAACTTGACCCATTTGGCTTATCACTGAGATAACTTGGGTTAGCTCTTCAAATATCTCAAGGATTCATGATCTATGTAAACCACAAATGCCTTAGGTAGTAGATAGTGTTGCTGTACCGTTAGGGCTCGGATTGAGGAGTAGAACTCCTTATCATAGATAAAATAGTTAAGTTTAGCTCATCAAAGTTTATCATGGAAGTAAATAATAGGTCAACCTTCTTGGATCAACATAGTACCTATGCTTAGTTCAGACGTATCATACTCTACTTCAAATAATTTTTCAAAGTTTGGTAGAGGTAAGACAAGGGGCTTTAGTTAACCTATCTTTTACTCCTCAAAACTTCTCTTCTCTTTTTCTCCCCATTTGAACTCAACGCTCTTCTTTGACAATTCGATGAGTGGGGTCGCAATCGTACCGAAATTCTTTATAAATCTATGATAGATTGATGCTAGGTAGTGGAAGCTTCTCATGTCTGTAGAACAAGTCGACATAGGCTATTCTATGATCACTCATATTTTCCCATCATTGACTCGGATGCCACCTTTACTTACAACAAACCCCAAGAAGGCCACCCTAGATTAGCAAAAGTCGCATTTCTTCAGATTGGTGTAGAGCTGTTCAGCTTAGAGTTTCATAAAGACTCTTTGAAGATGCACTTAGTGAGTCTCTAAGTCAGGGCTGTATACCAGAATATTGTCAAAATAAACTACGACAAACTTCCCTATTAATTCCTAGAGCGCATGATTCATCAGGTGCATAAATGTGCTTGGTGTGTTAGATAATCCAAATGGCATTAGAAGCTATTCATATAATCCATGGCGTGTTTTAAATGCGGTCTTCCACTCATTACCTTTACGTATTTGGATCCGATGGTATCTAGATTTGAGGTCAATCTTGGAAAACACTCTTTCTCTGCTTAGTTTATCTAGCATGTCATCAAGCCTAGGTATAGGGTACTCGTACTTGATAGTGATTTGATTGATCGTTTGGCTATCTACACACATTCTTTAAGAGCCATATTTCTTTGGCACTAATAAGGTTGGTACTATGAAGGGACTATAGGACTCGAGTACATACCCCATCCTCATCAGCTCATCTACTTGCTTCTACAACTTGGTGGCTTATTCGGGATTTAGCTTATAGGCAACTTATTCAGCAATGTGGCTTTGGGCTACAAGTCAATTGCATGTTCAATGTCTCGGATAAGAGGTAGACCCTCCAATAACTCTTTTGGGAACGAGTTGGTGAACTCTTCTAGTAATGTTTTCACTTCGAGGGAATGCTCCATCTCTTCAGACCTCATCTCTAGTATCCTTTGAACTAGCAGATAGGTTGGTCCTTCAAGCTCCAATTCTTTATTTAGTTCAGCTTGGGTCATCACCAAAGTCTTTTTCTTTAAGGTTCAACTAAGTTAGGGCTACATGATCTTCACTTGCACAGCAATCATAAGACTTAATTTCATCATCTAGCCTTTATGCTCCATAGAACATGTATTCCTTCTTTCATCATATATAACTGCTTAATCAAACATCCATGGTTGTCCAAGTAGAATGTGGGACACACTCATCGACAACATAACATAAAGCACTTCATCTCCATATTTGCCAATGTAGATCGATACAAACACTTGTTTGTTTACTTGTGGGGCTCCTTTATCATTAAGCCAATGAAGCTTATAAGGTTTTGGATGGGGCTTGGTCAACAATTTTAATTCTTGAACCATAAATGAAGAGGTTGCATTGGTGTAACTCCCACTATCAACGATTGACGTGTACAGAGACTCATTCACCTTACATTCGATATGGAAGAGGTTTTCCCTCCATTCATCTTCAGGCATAAGACTGACACTCATCGTCCTCTTTAACACTAGAGTGGATGGCATAAAGTTACCTTCCTCACTATAAATAACTTCCTCCTCAAACAGTTCGGTTTATTTATCCTCTTTCAACTCTTCTACTTCCTCATCAATACTGTCGACCTCAACAGTTGGCACCTTGCCTCGGATTACCATTGTTTGCTTGTTCGAACATTAAGCGGCCATGTTTCCAAATCCTTAGCATTTGAAACACTCGATCTCATTAGTCTTCCTACCTGAACTTTGGCCTTTCTCAAACTTCCTCGGGGGTTCCTTTTCCTCTAGTCAGTTAGTTGGAGCAGGTTAGGTCTTAGTAACCTTATTTGGTTCCGTTCACGCAGGTTTTCTTGGTACACATTTGCTATTGCTAGGTTGGTTGATAGGTGGTTAGAACCTTTTTGTTCACCACCTTTCTATCCTCTTGGCAGCTCAAATTACGTCATGAATCGTTCCAATATCTAAGGTTTCCAAGATATCGCCAATCTTATGCTTCAATTCACCAATAAACCAAAATACAGTTCGATCCTTTAGCTCCATGACTTCGCATTGAATCATTAAGATTTGGAATTCTTTAACATAAGTGTCTACACTCGATCCTCCTTGCCTTAGCTCCTACAGTCTTTTAAAGGCATCTTGTAAATAATAGCTCGGTACAAACCTTCTCTGCATAACCCTTTTCATTTCACCCCAACTCTTAATCTCTCATTCTCCTTCCCTTCTTTGGGTGGCTTGTAAGTTCTTCCGCCATAGGGTGGTATAGCTAGTGAATTCCAATACATCAAGTCTAACCTTTGCATTGTCAGGTACGTCATGGTATTCAAACTCCTTTTCAGTCCCATCCACCCAATCTAAGTATCCTTACCATCACTATATCTAGAAAAACTTGGAATTTGCATCCTTAACCCTTCAACTTATAGGCTCGTATAGTTTTTTCTTCAGGCTCGTAGTACTCTTCTGCTTCATCGCTTCCTTCCTCTTCCTCTTCCTCCTCAATTTCTTTAAGGCTAGCATTCGTCTGGCATCCCTACTCATTCATTTAGCTTGAAGTAGTCGAGTTGGGGCATTAATTTGGCCAAAATGACCATTACCTCACTCTTGTTGCTTACGTCCTCTAATGGAGTTGTTTCTAGCTGCTTGTCTATCTTCTTAGATAACAAAAACAAAATTGGCTACAAAGTTGGTAAGCCTATCAAAATGGTTACCCACCAATTGAGGTGTAAAGCTTCCTACTTGCCCTTAGCTATGTCAAGTACCATTTTCTTGGTTTCCAAGAGTTCCTTGAACACTTGAATTTGACATTATTGGTCCTTATAAAATTGATGTCTAAAAATACTACTTAAAGTTTCGTCCATGTATAACGACAGTACATCAATAAGAAATACTTCCAACACCACGACAACTATACAGTAAATAGATAATCAACCACACTCTATTTTTACATATCGAAAACAGGGAAAAACAGAGCATAGAACACCTCTCAACTTCCAAAATTCGATGTTAAAACATGAGAATAATAACAAACCACTCAAAGAACACAGTAACAGAATTCAACTTCGAATGGAGCCTGGCTTTTATACCAAGATAATACAAATTCATGGATGAAAACACAAACCCAATATCACGCGTAATCAAGGGGTGGGTATGGGCTACGAGATGGCTCAAAAAATAAATAATAGTTGAGAATGAGCAGGAGTTCCCGTACATCAACAATGGATATGACGTACTAATGCCTCACATGAGCTCGAGTCACATTTGATATGATGTACAAGTATGGTTGGAGGTCATTTGCCACTAGTCCACGCTCAATGAACTAGATAAGAGTAGCTCAAGAAGAAGCACAAGGGCACTTAGTACAAGAAAGAATAAAAGTTTAGTATATTCTCCTTATATTCATTGTGTGGTTATTAAAATATGCAAGTATTTATAGTACCCAATTAGGGTAATTTCTAAATTACAGAAATAGATCCCTACTTGCTAAGCAAAAGGAGAATAATTTACAAAGGAAGCATGTAATCATGCAAAAAGAATATCCTTTGTTAGAAGGGACAACGCGTGCGTAATTTTACTCATTTTATGGTCCTAATAACACTGAGGGCTGAGAAGGAGTAGATCTTGATTGGGTTTGGTTGGCATTGGCAGTTCGATAGCTTTGATTTCGGAAATTGGACAAAAGTTGGCTTAGGGATGACTCACATTCAGGTTGGCTTCGAATGATCGGCTCCTAACAATTATTAGCTTGGCTTCGGTACTATAGGGATGGCTGTATCTTGATTTGGTGCTTGGACTGGTGTGTTACGAAGGGGTCGACTCAGCATGTCGGCTGATCACTTCAGCAGTTTTTTGGATTGTATGAAGAGTGAAGTAGCTCGATAGGTCGAACTGGGGTAAAACTGCTCTTTGACGCTTAACTTACCTCGGATAGCTCAGCGAACTATTTGAGAAAGCCTTCGGGTTTAGGAACACGTAATCAATCCTCGATCTTTATCATAAGCCATTTGGATAGACGTACTTGTACCGGTTAAATGATATCTTTCATGTTAAATGTTGATTAGATGCCTCTTTCTCTCTATTCAAATGCCTCGTTACCTACTTTATAAACTACCTCTAACTAATGACAATGATGAGGAACTAAAATTCAACTAATACAAGGTTCTTCATGTTCTTAAGTAAAAACAAGACAAATGGGGTATTAACATAAGCAAGAGGAAAATTACAAGAAATAAGGAAGACTAAAATATAAATGAATCAAAATCATTCTTTTTTTTTTAAATTCTTATTCATTATTGAAAAAGAAAAAGCTTTACACTTTGTATGCTTTTGAGCATCTTTTGACTCTTAGAACCTGCAAACCATCTCGATTCTTCTAAGTTACTAGTATGAGGAAATTTATCTGAAGTGTTGGAAGAAAATGAATTTATAGGTAGTAGAGAATAAGGAAGTGGACGTTATGATCCTTAATGATTGTTAAAAGTAATGGAAAAGAATTCTAGGAAGAAAAAAAATATATTTCTAATGGCTTTAGAAGGCATTAACTTGAAGAAAATGAATACCTTTGACTAAAATTGAAGGAGAAAAGAAAAAAAAAAAAGAAGGAAGAGAAATGGCTCAAAAATGCTATTAAAGTTCAAATTTTAAATGGTTTTAAGGAAGGTTAATAAGGTATGAAGAGTCATTTGGATGGTAAGGTCATGTTAATGTGATTCCTATAAAGAAGAAGCCAAAACATGTCAAAGGAAGGTTAAAAATAAGGGAAGGGGTGATCTTTTCTAGAAAAATGTTAGAGAAGAGGGAGAAAAAAAAAGGAAGGAATCATTAACAAAAAATTACTCAAGAAAAATTCACTTAAAGACATAAAAAAAATTTAATGGAGAAAATTTATTTCCCATATGAAGATGGAATCATTGAAAAATTCAAATTACAAGAGACATAACATATGTACTTAGTTTTTCTTTTGGGTGTGAAGAGTATTGCAAAGAAGATGATATATATGGTGAGCTATATAAACACATGAAGCAACAAAATAACAAATCAACAAAGTATACATGTGAAGTAATGATAAAAGAATTAATATATCTACCATATGCCTAAAATCGCTAAACCTCTTTAGTAGAGCTTTTGGCTAAGGGCAAAATATAAAGGGTCTATTTGGTAATAGGTTAGATCAAAGTTTACTTTATGAGTTAACCTTTTGAATTAATGACAAAGTTTAGGCATTTAAGCCCATTTATTAGGGATGTATTAAAGAGATTTGGCTTACTTTGTTTAAAATAGAGGATGTCAAATTTATTAATTTGTTTTTTGGCCTTTCTTAGTAAGCTCACATAAGGATAGATTTGTCCATAGGCTAGGGTCATGAGAGGCTTAATGAGAAATTACTTATATTAAAGCCTAAAGAGAAGTTATATATATGTATATATATATATTTAAATTATGGCTATATCTCATCCACTGATCATTAGAATGATTTAACCTATGTTATGAAAAATTTATGCAGTCTATTAAGTCATATAATGGTGGGGAGTAGGCACCAAAACTACATATAGATTTTTCATTCTCCTTATTTATTACTTAAGAAGCTTTACACAAATTCCATTGTATGAACAATTGGACAAAGAACATCCAACTCCAACTCCTTATTTGTTACTTATATTAAAGTTAAGACTTAAAACACTTTCACCTAACACATGTGTGAGAGAGCTACTAATATTAACTATTCCACCTATCATATCTTATCCTAATCATATCCTTCCACATATCATCAAATTAAAACTTTTCTAAAGTTATTTGAAGTGTAAAATCATAAGAGATGCAAGAGACCATCAATAACCCCATATAGTAACCAACTTCCATATAGGATATATATATATTTGATGTAAGATAGCTGTTTTTTTAACATTGCCTAAGCACTAACTTGAATTTCTAGGAAGCATGAGATACAATATGAAAACAAATTGAAACTTAACATCTAAGATGCCTTTAATTTAGTTTATAGAATGCATTTTTCTAGTGGCCCAAGATAACATATTAATTGATATAGTTGAAATGGAATGGATCAAGCAAATGAAATGTAAATGCTTTATACCCATAACAATAATTGCAACAATTTGAATTCAAAGTTAGAGATTTTATTTGATCCTTTTTTTTTTTAATCATCTAACAAGAGTTTTGTCCTTCAATTTAGGTTTAGAGATATTTATGAATTTTTTATTCCCATAAACCATGATATTTCTAAGAGATATTAGTATTGGATACCAAGTGGGTTTTAGATCAAGCATGGAAATTTAGGCAAATAATTCAATTAGAGATTTGATATGTCAACAATTTAAATTATATTAACAATTTTTGCATCCTACAATATTTCTATGCTTATACAATGCATACATCAACTACTACTTAATTAATAACTATGGTCCTATACAACTATTTTGGGGTTTAAAATGCTCAATTCCAAAATTAGAAGATACTCATACAATCACAAAAACTTTAAGAGGTGGACTATGCCATTTACTCCAAAGAAAAAGTAATAAACATATAAAAACCAATTATAATAAGTATCATTGACAAACCAATATTACTCCACTTCTATAATCTTTAGACTAACCTTATCTATGGAATTTGACTTGTGATAGTGAGAATGTAGCATCGATTGTTTGATCAATGATGAGACTGAGATGAGAATCATAATCTTAACTGATTCCTACTTAAGAATTAATCATATATTTCTGTAGCTTGAAGTCTTAAATTATGATGAGCTGTCACTTTTGCATGGCTTCTCACCAATATGAAGAATAAAAGACTTGCCAACTTTTATGAAAATTTATTGATTTGCATGACCATGGATTAGACATTAGTTGTTTATTGGTAGAGATGATTATGAGGGTGTTGGTGTTGCAGATTTTGATCTATCAAGTTAATGCTATAAGTACCTATTGGAAAGTATCTGCTTGTTATTGCAATTATATTGTATTTTTTATATGTAAAAAGATTTCATTAATGATTGTACCAACAACACTTTTTAAATTTTATAAGATAGAAAAAATTCTTTTATCAAATGAGTAGGATTACTTAGTGTGAAATAAACTTTTCAATTGTATATGTACTAAGTGAATTTAATTGTTAACCTATAAAAAAATAAAAAGAAATTAATATATTAAGCTCATGAGAGTTATATTTTCAAATAAATCATAAAAGATATTTAAACAAAAAAATTGCAAGTAAAGTAGAAAGAGCTATTGGAAGTTGAAGAGGGAAGTTGTTTTGTGTAAAATTCTCATTAACCATTAACTAATATAGTTACAAATATAACTGCGTGGGGTAGAGGGCTGTGTAATAGAATAACTAACTTATGCACATGTATATGTAATGATTAAAACACATTAGCTATTTACAGAATAAATAAACTACATTATACAAAGAAATTGCAGTTGTGATTTAGTGACCAGCTTAGAAAGTAGGTTAGCTAGTTGAAATCGAGAAGGGACATAAAGTGTATGGAAGAATCCTTGATGAATTTGATCTCTAGTGTAGTGGACATTAACTCTAATGTGTTATATTCGACCATGTTGGCAAGGATTGTTAGTGATGGAAGTAGTTGCTTCATTGTTACAACATAGAGTAAAAGGCAACTGTAAAGGAACGTGTAGATCTTGAACATGATGATAAATCCACTTTAACGCACCCGTAGTTACTACCATGGCACGACACTCAGTCTCCAACAAATTTTCAATCCATAGGACAAATAGACCAATCCGAATCAGTATATCTAAGCAAATTAAGAGAGTTATTAGTAGAATAAAACAAGCAATAGGAAATAGTTTCCTTTATATAGCACAAAAGATGTAGGGCAACTCTTATATGCAAAGTGCATGGCTTAGATAGAAATTGACTTAGATAATGCAATGGAAAAGACAAATCTGTTTTGGTCAATGTCAAATACAACAAGTGACCAAGTAAACGTCGATAAGATGATGGATCAGGAAGAGGATCTTTACTATTTAAATCCAACTGAGTTCCTAAAGGCAATGGAAGTCTTGTTAGCTTGGCATTGAGCATACCCATATCAAATAACAAATCAGTAACAAATTTATATCTACTAAGATAAAGTCTAGCAATAGTAGAACACAACTTGATCCTAATAAAATAATGAGCTAAACCAAGATCCTTAATGGTAAACGCCTGATGTAGTTGATCCTTCAACTTAGTAATAGAAATGGCACAAGTGCTTGTGATGAGCATATCATCCATGTATAAAAGAACAACGACAAAATGATTATTATCAGTCTTAATAAAGAGAAAGTAATCATTTTTGGACTGTAAAAAACCTTTCCCAATGAAAAATTTTGGAATTTCCACATTCTATTGTCTCGATGCTTGTTTGAGGCCGTATAAAGAATGAACTAATCAACAAACTTCACTTGGTTTAGCTTTAGTGTATCCTTATAGAGGATGGATATAGATCTCTTCATTAAGAAACCTATGCAAAAATGCATTGTTGATATCTAATTGGTGTATGCACCAACATTTGGCTATAGTTACTGCTAGAAAAATGCGAACAATATATAAGTGAACAATAAGAGAAAAAAAGTTTTAATGTAATCTTCCCCTTCAGTTTATGTATAACCTTTTGCCACTAGATGTGCTTTATCTCACTTAATAGATCCATCAGCCATATACTTAATTTTATGTACCCATTTGATCCAATTGCACACTTTCCTTGTAGTAAAATAGTAAGTTCCTAAGTATGATTATTTTATAAAGCATCCAACTTCGTATTCATTGACTCTACCCAGTTGTCATCTTGAGAGGCTTGTAAATAGGAAGTTGTTTCCTTAGTAGTTAAAACTTAAGCTAAAGAGGCCACAAAAGGTTGAGGATAGGAGCTAAAAGTATGAGAAGTAAACAGGGGAAAAGAGATCGATGTATCAGGCAAAGAAAAGGAACTAGGATGATGAAGAATAGAAGAAAGAACAAGATGAACATTATGTGTATAATTGGCTAGCCATTGAGGACGACACCTAGGCTTAGTAGACTTTCATAACATAGGACCTAGTACTGATGAGTTAGGGTTTTAGGGTGGTGAAGAAGAAGGTACTGGATTAATGAAGGACTAATAGCAATAGATCCAACAACATGAAAATATTTGAAAGAATTATCTGGTAACGGAACTTTTATTGGTGTAGACAAAACTTGTTTGTTGAGAAGTAAGTGGTCATGAGGAGTCATGTGGTCCATAGCTCTTGTATCAACTATCTAAGGAATCATACTACCATTTAATCCCCTAAGTGAATCAATTGTAGTAGTAAAGGATGAATAGGTACTTGCAAAATGCACTCTACTGGCAGCATCTTTTTCTCCAAATTGTTTCATATACTTCATAAATTCCTGGCAAAAACCTTAAAACAACTGGTGAGAATCAAAATTAGTAGTAGGGACATCATTAGATTCAACATTATAGTCTAATGGAGGACACTCAATTTTTGAAAAATGTGTTGCAATTTTCCCTTTCGTTCAGTTCCTCTTTCCTTTAAACCATTCAAGATAACCTATGATCTTGAAACAATTTTTTATTGTATGACCAACGCTTTTAGAATACTTACACCTAAGATTAGCCTTTCTCACATCTCTCTTTCTTGCATTAGACTGAAAATAATTCGATTTAGTTACTTGAAAAGCTATAGAATCTCCTTCCATAGTTGATGTAACCTACCTCAGTTTCTCTATCTATTGAATGATATAGAAAGCCTTACTAACAGTTGGAAGAGAATCACGTGACAAAACATGATTTCATGTAACTTCATACACATTAGATAAACCCATAAGAAAATATATAAGTTTATGCTTATTCTCAAAATCAACTATTTTATCTTTCAGTCCATAAGAGCATACACTTACTGCACTATAATCACACTTATGATATAGATTAAGAGTGTATAGTACATCCCATTACTTCTTTAGCTTATTATAATATGCAACGATACTTAAATTCCCTTGCTTAGTATTACTTATCTCAAATTCTAGTTGAAAAATGAGAGGACCATTCGCTTGACCAAATTTCTTAACTATTTCATTCCACAATTTAATAGCAGATTGAGCATATAAGAAACTTTGTGACAAGTCACTCACCATTGAATTCAAAATCCAGAATCCAACTAACATATTCATTAGATTTCTAATTAGGCTTTTTGATTTTACCATCAACAAAACCAAGTTTTAATTTCATTACTAAGGCTAACCGAATAGATCAACTCCACGTCAAGTAGTTACTACCATTAAAGACGATGTTTACAAGAATCATACTTGGATTATCCGAACCAAATATGTAGTAAGGATCTGAATTTAAATTTGAAGCCTCACCAGACTTGGTTTTTCCTAACTTTTCCATGAGTCATCTTAATTAGCTCTACCAATTAATTACTAATTAGAAGAAAACTTGAACAAATCAAGAAAAAAAATAATTGTTGCTAGAAACCTTAATGTTCCCGCTTTGATACCATATTGGAAGTTAAAGAAGGAAGTTTTTTTGTGTGGAATTCTCATTAACCATTAACTAATACAGTTATAGACATATTATATTGCATGAGTTAAAGGGTTATATAACAGAATAACTAACTTACGCACATGTATATGTAATGACTAAAACACATCAGCTATTTACAAAATAAATAAACTATACTATACTAAAGCTATATTATTCCTATAAGAGCAATTTAACATAAGTATAAGTAATGACAATTTGATAGGGATTAAGGACCAACAGGTCCGAGGGCTCTCTTAGGTGGTTTGCTGAGCTGCTCGAGGTGAGTTAAGTGTTAAGGAGCAATGCTTACCCCAATCTAATCTGCTGGCTACTTTACTCTCCATGCCATACAAGATGTTGCCGAGGTGATCAACCAGCATGCTAAGTCGAATCCTCTATTAAACTATAGTCCAACCGCCAAAACTGAATGTAGCAATCTCCATTGTGTCGAAGTCGAGCAAAACTATCAGGAGTCGACCATCTGAGGTTAACCCTAATGTAAGCCATCCCTGAAACAACCACTATCTAACCCATTCTGATGAGAACAGGCTTAAACCGAGGTCCACCCCTGCCCAAACCATAATATTGTCAAAATCACAGTAAAAACACTCGCGCTTTATCCTTTATTGACATTCTTACTGTCCTTTTTGATAGAGGACATCTACATTCCTTCTTTTGCACTATTTCATATTTTCCTTGTCAACTATTCTTTTTGTTTTTAGCAAATAAGGACTATTTTTTTGTAGTTTCTGTAACTTAGAATTTGCCCTAACGGGATGATATAAATACTGCCATATTATAAAAGTTAAGGACACCAGAATACAGAGAATACACTAAACTTTTTCACTCTTGAGCTAAGTGTCCCTCTTACTTTTGAGTTACTCTTATCTAACCCATTTGAGCGTGGGCTAGTGGCGAGTGACCTTCGGCCATAGTTGTTGGTCATATCAAGTGTAACCTGAGCTCATGTAAGGCGTTGGTGTATCATATCTTTTGTCGGTCCATGGGAACGTCTTGCTCAACCTTTAACTATCATTTACTTTTTAAGCCATCTCACTACTTGGACCTACCCCTTTGGTTACGCGTGATATTGGGTTCGTATGTTCATCCATGAGTTCGTATCATCTTGGTATCGGAGCTTGGCCATGTTTGAAGCTGGATTTTGCTACTGTATTTTTTTAATAGTCTATTACTGCTCTCGTGTGATAGTGATTCTATTGTTAACTTCGAAGTTTAGTAATGAGAAATTTTCATTGTGAAGTAAACATCAATGTCAGATTTAAGTGTAAAAAGGACTTTAGGAAACCAAGAAAGTGGTACTCGACATGGCCAAGGGCAAGGAAGAAGCTTTTCACCTCAATTAGTGGGTGACGACTTGGATAGGCGTATCAACTTACTAGCTAGCTTGGTGACTATTATCTAAGAAAATAGACAATAAGCTAAAAATAGCTCGACTAGAGAATGTGAGTAGCAACAGCAAGGTAATGGTTAGTCTGGCCGAGTTAATATCCCAACTTGCCCACCCTGAGTTGAAGGATTTGGTAGGGATGCTAGACAAAGGTTACTGCTTAAAGAGATTGAGGACGAAGCAAAAGGAGTTGACGAGATAGAGGAGTACTATAAGCCTGAGGAAAGAAATGTACGAGCCTCTAAAGTCGAATGACTCAGGATGTGTATCCTAAGTTTTTCTGAAAGTGGTGATGCTGAAGACTACTTAGATTGGGTAGACAAGATTAAAAAGCAATTTAAATGCCATGAAGTGCCCGACAATGTAAAGTTAGACTTATCGTATTGGAGTTCACTGGTTATGCCGCTTATGATGGAAGAACTTGTAAGCCTCTAGAAGAAGGGAAGGAAAACAAGAGATTAAGAGTTAGGATGATATGAAGAGAGTTATGTAATGAAGGTTCGTGCTTAGCTATTATCTGCAGGATGCCTTTAAGAGACTGTAAGAACTAAGACAAGGAGCATCTAGTATGGAGGCGTATATTAAAGAGTTCCAAATGCTAATGATCCAATACAAAGTTGTAGAGCTAGAAGACTGAACTGTGTCTTGATTCATTGGTGGATTGAAGTATGAAATTGGAGATGTCTTAGAAACTCTGGACATTAGGATACTCGATGATGCAATTCAAGCCGCCCAAAAGATAGAAAGGCATAGAACAAGAAGATTCTAACCAAGCTTTAACTGTACTGGCAATAACTGAATTGTTCTGTACAGACCTGTGCGAACAGAACCGAGCAAGGTCATTAAGACCTGACTTTCCCAAACTACTTAAGCAGAAGAGAAGGAACTTCTGAGGAAGTTTGAGAAGGGCTAGAGTTTAGGGAAGAAGACAAGTGAGATCAAGTGTTTTAAATGCCAAGGATTTGGACATATAGCTGCTCAATAACGAACAGGCAAATGATGGTCATCAGAGGAGAAGCGTTGACCATAGAGGTCGACAGTACAAATGAAGAAGTAGAGGAGATGAAACAGGATAGACAAGCTAAGCTGTCCAATGAGGAAGTCATCTATAGCAAAGAAAGCAACTTCATGCCAACCGCTTTAATATTGAGGAGGGCGATGAGTGTCAGTCCTATACCTAAGGATGAATAGGGAGAAAATCTCTTCCATATTGGGTACCAGGTGAATGAATCACTATATGCACTAATTGTAGATAGTAAGAGCTGCACCAATTCCGCATTTATGGTCTAACAGCTGAAAATACCAACCATTCCCTAACCCAAACCTTACAAGCGTCATTGGCTTAGTAATAAGAGCCTTACAAGTGAATCAATAGGTGTCTGTGTTGATCTGCATTGGCAAGTATTGAGATGAAGTGCTCTGTGATGTACTCCCCATGAATACGTCTCACATTTTACTTGGACGACCATGGATGTTTGATTGAGCAGTTATGTCTGACGGTAGAAGGAACACATGTTCTATCCAGCATGAAGGAAGAAGGGTGAAATTGAGTCCCATGACTACCGAGCAGGTAAAAATCATACAGTTTCAACTTAACTGAACCTTGAAGAAGGAGGCTTTGGTACTGACCTGAGCCAAACTGAAATGAGAAATGGAGCTGGAGGGACTTACCTATCTGCTTATCAAGAGGCTTCTAGAGATGAGACCTAGGCGGGGACGAGTTGTCGATTGAGGTAAAAACCCTATTGGAGGACTTTGCTGATCTGTTTCTGATGAAGCTACTTGAGGGTCTACCTCCAATCCAAGGCTTTGAGCATGTGATCAACTTGTAGCTAGGGGCTACCCTGCCAATAAGCCTGCCTATAAGCTAAACCCTAAACAGGCTGCCGAGCTATAGAGGCAAGTATACGACCTCTTGAAGAAAGGGTATGTGTACAAGTCACTGAGCCTCTATGCTGTGCAAGCCTTGTTTGTATCAAAGAAGGATGGTTCTTGAAGGGTATATATGGATAACCAAGCCATCAATCAAATCACCATTAGGTACAAGTATCCCATACCTAGGATTGAAGATATGTTGGATGAGTTAAGTAGAACAAGAGTGTTCTCCAGGATTGATCTCAAATCTAGATACCATCAGATCCGAATGCATGAAGGAGATAAGTAGAATACTGCATTCAAGACATGACATGGTTTATATGAGTGGCTTGTAATGCCATTTGGGCTATCTAATGCACCAAGCACATCCATGCGACTTATAAATCACGTGCTTCAAGAGTTGCTAGAAAGGTTTGTTGTGGTTTATTTTGACGACACGCTAGTATACAGCCTTGACTTAGAGACATACTGATAGTATCTTCGATAAGTGCTTGCAAAACTCCGAGCTGAACCACTCTATGCCAGTTTGAAGAGATCCGATTTTTACTAATTCAAGGTGATCTTCTTAGGATTTGTTGTAAGTGGAGGTGGCATTTGAGTTGATGAGGAGAAGATAAGAGCGATTATAGAATGGCTCGAGCTGACCTGTATTACCGACGTGAGGATTTCCTATGGCTTGGCATCATTCTATCGTCAATTCATAAAGAACTTTAGTACGATTGTGGCCCCACTTACCAAATTCTCGAAGAAGAATGTTGAATTCAGTTTGGGTGAGAAAGAGAGGAGGAGTTTTGAGGAAGTGAAAGAGAGGCTAACTAAAGCCTTTGCCTTAGCACTATCGAGCTTTGACAAGATATTTGAAGCAGAGTATGATGCATCCGAACTAGGCATAGGCGCTGTACTGATGCAAGAAGGCTGACCTATTGCTTACTTCAGCAAGAAATTTCGAGGAGTCACACTCAACTATTTCATCTACGACAAGGAGTTCTATTCCTTTATCCAAGCCCTAATAGTGTGGCAACACTAACTGCTGCCAAAGGAATTCGTGATCTACACCGATCATGAATCTTTAAGATATCTAAAGAGCCAACCGAAGTTATCCTAGAGATAGGCTAAGTAGGTTGAGTTCATGGAGGGTTTTTCTTATGTCAAAAAATACAAGAACGGAAAGAACAATGTAATTGCAGACGTCCTATCGAGATGACATACCCTCCTGATCAAATTGCAGGTGAAGCCACTTGGTTTTTCAACCATCAAGAATTTGTATGCTAAGGACCTATATTTTGGTCCCATCTACGCCCGTTGTGAGGAAGGACAAACGTTAGATGACTATCATAGGGAGGATGAATATTTATTCAGGAAGAGGAGGCTATGCATCCCAATCTGTTCCATACGAGAACTGCTAATGTGTGAGGCGCATGGATGGGGATTAACAGGACACTTTGGCTAGTGCCGAACTTATAGGGTATTATCCTCTAGATTCTTTTAGCTAAGGATGAAGAGAGATGTCCAATCCATGTTGGAAAACTATGCGACCTACCGAAAGGCGAAGAGTCGAACTGAACAAGGATACTACCAGCCTTTGTCGATCCCGACTAAACTATGGTCCAAACTGAATATGGACTTCATGTTAAGATTATCGATGACATCTCGAGGGAAGGACTCCATCATGGTGGTTGTGGATTGATTTAGCAAGATGACACATTTCGTGTCCTATTCCAAGACTAACAATGCTTCGGTTATCTCTTTTTTTTTTTTGTAGGAGGTGATTAAGCTTCATGGTGTACCTAAAACCATAATTTTGGATCTAGACCCTAAGTTCATGAGCCACTTTTGGAGGACACTTTAGAGGAAATTGGGAACCAAGTTATTGTATAGCACGTCCTGCCATCTACAAAACAAAGTTGTTAACTGAACTGTGGGAACTTTGTTATGGGTTGTTGTCGGACGAAACATGGCAGGTTGGGATCTGTGTTTGCCAATCATCGAATTTACTTACAATCGGACCGCCTATAGTGTCACAAGCATGTCTCTAATGGAAGTCGCTTACGGGTTCTTCCTCGAGCTCCCATTGGACTAAGCACCACAATCGAAGATTGATGATGATGACCAGTTGGCTATCGAGAAAGTTGAAGCCATCAAAACCATGTACCAGAAGGTGGTAGAGCAACTAGGTTGAGTTGCTATTAAGCTTAAGAAGCGAAGTCGAAGGCAGAAGAAGAGAGAATTTCGACTAGGCGATTTAGTTTGGATACACCTTAGTAAGGAATGATTCCCGAATTTGAGGAAGAACAAGTTATCTCCCCGAGTTAACGGACCTTTCAAAGTACTTGAAAAGATTAACCCTAATGCTTATAGGATTGAATTACCTGAAGGATATTGAGTCTCAGATTCTTTCAACATTACTGATCTCTAACCTTACACTCTCAAAGACGAGCAAACTGGACCTAAACCAAATTTGATCCCAAATCTCAAACAACCCAGAAGGGATGATAGGGATCAAGGACTGATTACACACTTTCGAGCCCAAAGGCTCTCTTAAGTGGTCCGCTAAGCTGTCCAAGGTGAGTTAAGTGCTGAGGAGTAGTGCTTGCTTTAGTCCGATCTACCGAGCTACTTTACTCTCCATGACATCCAAGATGTTATTGAGGTGATCAACTAGAATGCTAAGCCGAACCCTCTACTAGACCGTAGTCCAAGCACCAAAATTGAATGTAGCAATCTCCATTATACCGAAGCCAAGCAGAATTGTCAAGAGTCGACCATCTGAGGTCAACCCCAATGTGAGCTATCCTTGAAACAACTATTATCCAGCCCATTCTGATGTCGAATAGGCCTGAATCGACTATCCTTTTTGACAAAAGATGTCAACGTTCCTTCTTTTGCACGATTTCATATTTTCCTTATTAACTATTCTTTTTGTTTTTAGCAAATAAGGACCATTTTTTTTTTAATTTTTGTAACTTAGCATTTGCCCTAACGGAATTATATAAATACCGTCATATTGTAAAAGTCAAGGACGTCAGAATATGGAGAATACACTGAGTTTTTTCATTCTTGAGCTAATTGTCCCTCTTACTCTTAAGCTACTTTTATCTAGTCCATTCGAGTATAGACTAGTGACGAGTGGCCTCTAGCTATACTTGTGCGTCATATCAAGTATGACCTAAGATTGTGTGAGGTGTTGGTGTATCGTATCCTTCGTCGATGCGCAAGAACCCCTTGCTCAACCTTTGATTATCATTTACTTTTCAAGTTATTTTGCGACTTGGATCCACCCCTTTGGTTATACATGATATTAAGTTCATATGTTTATCCACAATTCCGTATCACAATCTTTATTCATAACTTTGTAAATTTATTTTATTAGCAATACGAAAAAAGTATTGTTTTGAATATAAGTTATTATACTATTAATCATTAAATAAACCATATTTATTTTCATAATATTAATTATACAAAGAAATCTCACAAAACCAAGTCATATAATAGGTACTTTTTTGCTAATAACTTATGCGATAAAACATTTTTAATATGAATAATGTAATTATTATTTACAATATACTACTAATAAAGGTACCAATGTATGAGAATTTATTCAATTAAATATGATTTTGTAAATAATGAATGTTATATTATTAGTTATAATAAGAAAAAAGTTAGAAAGAAAACAATCAAAATAGAATGTTATTGAAGCAGTAGATGTATCTTTAAAGAGTGAAATGACACTTATGAGATTTAAATCTAAGACTTCATGTTTAGTAAAATAAATATCTAACCACTTAATCATGCCTAATATTATGTTAGAACTTGCTCTTTATAATATATAATAATATATATCTTTTTATTTTAGAAAATTCATCCTTGTTTATTAGTTATTAGTATTTTCTTAGCCAACTTAGAAATTTGTTCTATTTCATCACTAAGAAATTAGTCTTACTGATAAAAATAAATATGATATGTCTAGGAGGATAATCACTAGGCAATCATAGAAAATAGAAAAACTAAATTTATGAGTGCTTTTGCTTATGCAATTTTTAGGTTTTTAATAGGGAGTTCGTGATATGAACACCCTTATAGATATAACTGAATGAAAGAATAGTCAAACTAAGAACTTCACTCTATGTGATATTACACATAAATAAAAATTAGGATTAATCCTCATAGTCCATATGATTGATAAGAGCTAACTGGGAGAAAAGTTACAACTATACTTTTTTATAATACATAATGTCTATTACATAAAAAATATATAAGAAAACATCTCCTTTATTGACAAAAGGGCATAAAAAATATTAACATGACTAAAATAAAAGACCTAAAAGTAAGAACATAAATAAGCTAATAGAAATTAACTCTATTAGCTAATAAAACTAAATTCCTAGTCAATAAAACTAATTCTTACTGGTTAATATTGCTAGTTTTTTTATTAACTAATACAAGATTAATAACCAACAAACTAATAATAGGTAATTAGCTAAAATAATATTTAACTAATTTGACAACAACCAAATAACATAAAATAAACAAAATAACAAGAAGTTCATCTTCATCAGATAATAAATAACTGGCGTCTAATCCATGGTTATCATGCGAGTTGATAGATGATCTTCATAATAGTTGACAAATCTTCTCATTCTTCACATAATGATAGTGAAAGTTCATAAAAAAGTAATAGCTTCTCATAATCTAATCTTTATGCTAGAGAGATAAAATTGATTTCTTGAGCTAGATTTGGTCCAATTTTGATTTACATCATCTTATCAATCAAATAGATCATGGTGAGCAATCTTATTTTCTATTTCTACATAATATTAAAAAGAGTTAGGCTCTTAATTTGATTATTCTTTAATGGATTGTTTACTTGGGGAGAATGACAATTTTGTTCCCCCCTTTATTCCTAACATAGCTTCTATTACCATGTTCAATAATTTTGTTCCCCCTTTATTCCTAACATAGCTTCTATTACCATGTTCAGTTGGTTTTTGGCCTACATAATAGCAATTCCTAATGAATTTTGATTCTTTTAATTTCTGCATAAGCATTCCCACATCCAACCCATGAATTGCAATTACTAAGCCATTTGTCTCTCTTTCTTTGTAAAATAGCCCCATTAAAACAAAGATCCCTACCCTCCTTTATCATCTTGTTTGTCATCAAATCCTTCCTCTCTCTATCTCCTCTATCATCTTCTTCATCAAATCTTCCCTCTCCCTCCATCCCCTCTATCATCAATCTTGCTCTACCATTCTCTCAATTGATCTCTCTCTTTTATAATATCTCTCCTTTTCCCTCTATCTCCATCTAAGTCTCCCTCTCCGACCATCTCTCATCAATTAACTCAATTAGGGCAGACAAAAGTTTGTAAGTCACTATGGTCAGAAGTATGAGAATGTGGAGAAGAGAAAGTTTAAGAGAGTCACTCGAGAGGAGTGAGAATGTAGAGAAGCGACACAAAGTTTACAATTGGTTAAAGAAGAAAGCTCTTGTGTTCTATGTGATTAAGTTGAAGTTAGCGGAGAAAGTTCTTATATTCCATGTCATTGTTTGGGAAATTAATTATTCATCAAATTTCGATTTCTAATTTGAAATTAAGGTTTGGTTGGGGATTTAATTTAAGGCTTAGGGTTCTTAATTAATCTGATGTAAAGGGGTGGAATAAATTGGGTTTCAATTTCAGTGAAGTAAATGGTAAGTGAGTCATCTTTATACAAGTATCATTCATATTCCAAATTTCCTATTAAAAATCCTAAAATTCAAATAACATAAAAACACTTAAAAACTTAATTTTCTATTTTGCTTAGTGTAGTGATCATCCCCTTAAGCATATCAAATTATTAAAAAATAACTAATTGAGCTACAAATATAGAGATTAATAGTGGTGGGTTTCCAGGTAAGATGCTAAAGTAATGCAATAAGAGTTTCTAATGAAAAAAAAATTAATGGAATATGATTATTCAATAATGCTAAAAATTGTAACATTCTAAACTAAAATTAGTGAATAACTAAGTTAACATATACTAATGAATTCATTTCAATTATTTAGTCCAAAAGTTATAATCTTGTATTGACAATGTAGTTACTACCGCGATCGTATAAATTAATACCAATTCATCCTATAATTTATGTGGAGCTTTATTTAACCACAAGGTC
Source organism: Lumnitzera racemosa (assembly GCA_024138005.1). Taxonomy (NCBI): domain Eukaryota; kingdom Viridiplantae; phylum Streptophyta; class Magnoliopsida; order Myrtales; family Combretaceae; genus Lumnitzera; species Lumnitzera racemosa. The sequence continues at coordinate 66,765,048 of JAMXBC010000011.1, forward strand.
TCACAATTTCTTCCAATTAAATATCTGACATTCTTGTCATCAGACAATACAATTGTATTTAGTTCTTTTTCTTTTTTAGTGCATTATTCAAGTCATCTACTATTTATAGGTCATCTTGAAAGTATTTCAATAGTCATAACCCTAATGACACTTATTATCATCCTCGGATGTTTTCTCTAAATCGGAGTTAGACTCGAATTATTCACCTACTCGAAAGGAGTCAGTTTTGATATAATTTGTAATATCTTAAGTCAAAAGTAATGAATAATTAAACTAATAAATACTAATGGACTCATTTTAACTATTTGATCCGAAAATTATAACCTAATATTATAACCTAATGTTGATAAGGTATTCGCCATAATGATCTTATAAATTAATAGCAATTCCTCTCATAATACATATAAAACTTTGCTTAATGATGTGATATCATAAAAATAATTTATATGAAGGACTAATTCACTAGTAAATGTTTTTAAGATTACTATTCTAAGAAACTTAGGCTCTCTTTTCCCTATTAAAATTCTTTATATCTCTTATTTTATTTGCAAGTTTATCGCATATAAGATCTTCGTTTGATAAGCTTGTGTTGGATTTGTTCTTGTATTTGAATATAAAATAAATAAACAAACAAATAAACTAATAGATTTCATCGGTAGAGGTTCTAAAGAGGTAAACTGTATTTTGCTCTCAAAATTTGAAAAGTAAGAGGACATCGTATTCTACTAACCTTAATTTCCTTCATCTCTAATTAATCTATATTATCAATGCTGTGACCAGTTTTTAACTGATACTGTATATAAGAGGTATTATTTTGTTTCTATAATACCATTACTACGGCTATAAATTCCTATGTTCCTATTCACCTTCCATAATCATATTTCCATTAACTTTCATATCCACATCTAAGCTTCATCCAAACACCACATAATCCTCATTATCTTTAAACTATATTTGAAAGACGGACCATCACAGATTTTCTGATTTCAACTTTCCATATTTTATGTGAATAAGCGTTATATATTCATTTTTTTTTTTTTTAACATCTGCATCGCAAGCGATCTACTATTATTTTTTCTTAGAAAAAAAAAAAAAAATTGTCTAAACGGTTAATAAATAAAATATCACAAGTGGAGACAAACTTGGCCGTAGTACGCAGAAAGGAATGCTCCATTGCCTAATTAAGGATAATGACGGCACGCTTTCTTTGTATGTTTTCTCTAATCTACCCAAAGGTACACTAAAAAAAAATCCTTTTTAACAATATTGTTTAATGACGATTTATATGTCCTCTATCTTTTAAATCTTTCTCACGCTTAACTAAACTAGTTTGTTTTCTTTCTTTCTTTTTTTCTTTCAATTGTATTATAATAAGAGATGAGAGATTAAAAATCTAATTTATCTTAATAAAATATCAATATCTACACTAATAAGTTATAAAGATCTTAGTAATTTAACTATTAAAATACATATTAACTTATTAAAGATCATGAATTAGCTTTTAAGGTTGGACATTCACTAAAAGATTATATAATAAAAGAATTTTAATATTTTGTAAAAATATATATTTAATATTAAAAAAAATGAAAAAAGATTAATTACATTAATTGCTAACAAATGCAATGGGTACGATCCTTTCCTCAAGACCTTAAATTAAGTAACAAGACAGACTCGCTATTAGTCACCCACGCTATGAAAAGGGTTGACGAATAATATGATACGTCCAATTGAAAAAGATAATGAAACGATAATAGTAATAATAATAATAATAAAAATAAAAATAAAGACAACAACATATCGAGTCCCATCTCATGATTTATTATCATCAGTTAAATCTCTCCCTGTTATCTCCCTGAGCTTTCCTGTCATGTCGGATTGATGTACCCGTTGCAACTGTTCAAACCTTCTGTTCCGCAACTTTCTGTCCCATCATCTTATTACCAAAAGAGAATGCGGGCCTCAGTCCTCTGCTCCCAATCAACGAACCACCAGCACACTCTCTCACTCTAAAACTCTCTCTCTCTCTCTCTCTCTCTCTCTCTCTCTCTCTCTTTCTTTCATCCCCTCTTCACGCTTTTATCCTATTCTCCCACCTGACTGTAAAATTTTTGTTCCGATCCTCAGAAAAAGTAAAATTCTAAACCAAACACCCGTTTCATTCCAAAACTTAAAAAAAGAGAAAAAAAAAAAAAAATCTCGACAGACTTATACAAGACATAGTTTCTTTTGTTGCCTGAAAGCTGAAACTCGGTACATGGAATTGGGATGTGCTGTAAAATCAACTGTCGTATACTCCAAACCACATATGTTCTAGCTACATGATTTTAGGATCTTGGGGAGTGTATTAATCACACCCTTTTTTGGTCTTCAGATGACAACCATTCCAATATATTGTTGAAGGGATCGGGATCTGAACCCTTTGATTCTACATTATTACGTTGATCCGCAGGGTCAAGCAATATATCACTCAAAGAATCAGCATCAAGTTCACCCAACTCCGCAAAGAAATCCTCGGATGACTGGTCGTTTGAACACTGATCAGCAAGATTAAAATGACGGTCTTGATCTTCCATTTGGCCATTATTACTAAGACTACTAACCTTCCTTTCACTATCATGATCAGTCTCTTCCTTAACAGTGGAAGAAGATGGTGTGTTATTATTCGGGGGAGAAAGAGAAGGTTGGGTTTTGGAAGTATGTTTGGATGGGTGAGACCTAGTGGAACCGGCAAGAGCATTACGTTGAGTGGGCCAAGGATGGTTGTGCTCAGAAGTGTAGGTGATAACGAGCATGTTAGGGTCTGTGCGGCTTCTCTCCACTTGTTTCCTTGCTGAGCAGCCCTTTGAGCTGCTGCATCTGTAGTAACCCCTGCAAGCACAATTATCGATTACACCATTAGTGGGTTCATAAAATTTTTCACATGCAAAAGATGCGGCTTATTTTATCGCTATTCTTCTTGCTTCTTAAGACCAATTTACTCATTTGCATACGTGTGAACGAAAATTCTAGAGTGAACTCATTGCCACTTGTTGCTTAGAAAGGATAATTGTAAAAGAAAAATAAAATTCAAAAAATTTTATTTAAAATGATGATTGTTTTGTTAACTTTTCTAATAGCATTACTGGAAATTACAATTATTATTGGAATTTGGAAAAAGTTACTAAATAATCATACAATTACCACTTTTATAAAGGTACTATTGGGAAGTTAATACTATACTAATAAAAAGTCAACCGCAACTTAATATTAAGTCGCTTTCGAGTGCCTTATGCAATTACTTTCCCTTATATTACCTCAAACTTTAAGTTGAAAAAGTAATATTAAATTAAAATTACACTCTATTGAAATATATTAAAGTAAGAAAACCATTTTGCATTGCTTAGAAAATATCGATACTCGAAACGTTTTCCGTTAATGTAATATTAAACCAAACTTTTACCAAAATAAAATCTATAATTACTTATAAGTCTATTCTTACTTACAAGTCGATCCTATCTGATTCAAGGGTTAGTTAATAATATTTCATCGATCAACAAGATTCAAATTGAGTAGTAAGTGATCTTTAAAAAAATTTGTCCTATAATATAAATATCAACTCAACGTTATATTAGATGTAAAATTTTCTATTGTTGATGTTATTTAAATACTATGTGTTATTCCATGTGGGGGTTTTTCATATATAACTACACGCCATTTTTATTTATTTATTTTATTCACTTGCTTGAATCAATTTACATCCATCATACTCAGGTCGGGAATTCGCATATAGAATTCTACTACCAAACACACCGAAAAAAGGAATCCAAAAGAATTACTTTGCAGCATTAAATAAATTCTCTTTGTCAATGGATATTTTAATTTGGAAATTCAATATTCAACATTGTGCCTAAGAAACTCTCATAATTTTGGGGTATATAAGTACCTTGGTTTATTTGACGTTGTCTAATTACGAGTGGTAATTTTGCATGTAGGGAATTTACAAACCAAAGGATGAAAGTTTTGGCATAAAAACTGAAACACTTAAGTAGTCCAAATAGAAGATGAGTATTATTAGAGTATTATAAATGAGGGATACTCATAGTGTAAATAGAGGATGAGAATTACATATGGGAGAATAAATATTTTGTGTATTTAAGGGACAACAAAGATCACAAAATCTAATATCGTTATTCTAAAGCTGTAATATCATCACATGTTTACACCACTTCATATAATGCTTATTGTCCATTTGAACTACTAAAAGTTTTTCTCTCTCTTTAAAATTGACTCAAAATATTTATCTCCTGCTATATAATTTTTTTTCCATATAATATATATGTTTTGTGTCTGTATGGAGAGTAGGATTGGTTGTTCATCTTCAAACCTTAAAATAATATGATCATTATCAATTAAACAACTGCATTCAAAAGTTATGATATTGTTATTACAAAAGCACATATGATTATTTGTCTACTTCTATTCCACAAACAATATGATTCATACTAGATAATGAGAAGAGGAACCAAACTGTTCTATCTTTGTTGACTTTGCTTACCCATTAGGCTAGAAACTATCAGCATGTTTGGTAAGAATGAAATTGAAAACTTATTATTCACTTGTAAAACTATCATTGCCATTGATTTCAGAATTGTTTTTTTTTTTTTTTTTGTGGAATTTCTTTTACTTCCGGAAAAAGAAAAAAAATACAATTGTAAATCCTTCTCAGAATTAATGACATAGTTATTATTTTTATTATTATTTTTTTTTCATTTTATCGAATATATCCATCCTCCATCTTTGAGACCCTCGTCCAACCATTAAGCAATAAACTAGGATAAGGTTATATTACTAGTATTTTTAGATTTTTTTATTAATGTATCACTGCGACCTAATGATACTTCTCTATTCAGTTCCTACTAGACCTCATTTTGCCAAACTATACGTGATACAAACAATCCTCGTATTAAACGTCGTTGGCAATTAATGAACTTACTAAGTAGTAAATATAGATGCATGCTTTCCCAAATTGATTGCCAACACGTTGGCGCGTATATTAATAGTACATATTAATATGTCAATAATCCAAAGTAGCAGCTTTGCCGTTCATTCATTGTGATTCTCTCACATATATATTGCTACTACTCAGACCACTAACGGCCAACTCTCCCCTCTCCTGGCTATGTCTTTCCGAATTAGAAAGAGAAGACAAAATTACGGGGGCATGGTGCTGGTTGCAATACCATCACCCAGCATTTCTTTTTTGTAGGAGCAAATCCTCATCTTTTATGAGAAAGGATTAATCGGGTCATATATAGGATATGTATGTATATATGATATATAATAACCAATTGTATTTGAGCACGTAAATATGACAGTGAATAGTTTTTAAAAAACTATCATTTATATCGGTATATGTTCCAATATAATTATTAGTTAATTAAAACATACACTACCCACCTTCCTCAACCAACCCTCCCACCACCACCATCATCACCACACACACAAATATGATGCCGATGCAAAGAAGGAAAAAGGAGAAGAAGAAGAAGAAAACAGCAAGAAGCACATAGGAAAATTACTCCAAAATTCATCAATCAACAAAAAATGTATTATTCAATTTGTATCTTGCAACCTAAGTTGCAGTATTTGCAGAAAATTGGGAGTAAAAATAATGGCAACAAAGTATTTGTGCTGCATAGTACTCTCAAATAGATGGAGTTTAACTAATAATTTTTCCTGATTGGTTCTGCTTAGTGCTAACCATGCATAGGTTAGATCCATGATTTATTTTGAAGTAAATAGGACAGCGAATATATGGGTGATATATCTTAGGAATTGGCTAACAACAGATGTAGTTGTCATTTATTGTAGAAATGTTAGAAGTTGTGATGCATTTTGGGTATGCAACCTCTGTGTGTGTGTCGCTTTCTTCAGCAGGTAATATATATATATATATATATATATGTATATGTATGTATGTGTACACATACAAGTAAATAGAAAAAAAAAAGAAAGAAAGAAAAATGGAGTTCCCAAAAGCAAGATATGGATCAAAAAGCATCTAATAACGAGGTCACATAACTATTTTTTGTTTTTATAATTAGTCTGCAGCAGTAGATTTATCTCTTTTATGGACCAAAGTATATAAACTATCACGAATTTGTTTAGCCACCAAAGATAATACACAAGAAACCTCTGAATTGAGCTTGCCTATCCGGCATAGGGGTTGCAATATATATTCGTGACAATGTGTCGGGTCTGTATTTTATTTTGCATAAACTCGTATTAATAAGAAAAAAGGTAAAAATATTAAATAGAGATCATAAATAATTAATTTATATTGCGGTAATATTTCTTTGTTTTGATGCCATACAATTTCGATTTAGTATTTTACTTTCATAGTCATGTTACTAATCCTCTCGAATTCATTTACCTAGCAACCCACCGTATGCCCACATTATTTTGCTAACAAAGAAAGTCCCATAGATGGCACAATGGCGTTGAAATCCGTCTGAAAGTCAACTTTACTTTGTTTAGAAGCAAGATTTTTAGTACATTCGTGCCTTTTTTCTTGTACCTAATGTTACCATAAATAATTATAAAACAAATCTATAGCGAAATTATTTAAAAGAGCCAGGTTGTCGTGATCTCGCAGTAATTGTTCAAAATATATCAGACAAATTTTATTATTTGTAAGGAAAAAAAAAAAAAAAAAGGAGAGAAACTTGCCTGGGATAGGGAGAACCTTTAATAGGTTTTTGACCGTACTTTCTCCATGCCCACAGATCTGATGGAACCACTTCTCCTGTTGCCCTACTATTTGCTGCTGCTGGTGCAGGAATGCAAACAACCTTCTTCGTCTGATTCTTCCTGAAAATTACCATGTCAATATAATTATATTACAACCTTCATTTCGATTTGTACTTGAAAAAAAAGAGAAAATAAAAGGATGTTGATGAAGAAAATGTAACATATAATAGAAGCCCATTTGCATTAAACCTAGGTGTAATTGGTCATGTAAGATATTCTACTTTAGATGTAATAAATACTGATTCGCACAAATTTTATTTTCTCTTAAATTTGGTCCGATTTCTTGCCAAAAATTCTAGTAATGATTTAGTAAACAGTTGAACGATAGATTGGACGATTCTGTCTAGGGAATTGTAGATAATAGATGGACAAGCATATTCATAAACTACTTAATTTAACTAAAACCTAGGTTACTTAACAGTCAATTAAATAGGTGCAGTTATGTCCATAATAATCGATCTTACCTTCTTTTTATACCAATATTGCGTGGAGAAGAGATCTGCATCATTCCAGTGTTCTCTACCAAGCAATTCTTCGAGATATACTGGCTATTCCGATCCACACCCTGAAAATTATTCTTAATTGCACAGCAAGACACCGCCATGGCAGTCGAATCACACGGTGGTGCAGACAACTTATCCTCTGGAGAAATACCAAGCACATGACTATACATATCTCCGGGGCCCATTGAATCTTGCTCTACAGCCGTCCGTGTAAATGAAGTGCTGATATCATTGCTGAAAGAACCAGTACTGTCTTCAACGCCCGCATACATGATATTCGATGAATTTGCGCTGTTGAAGTTCCCCGAATTCGGAGCTTGTATTGCATCAAGTAGTGGATCCTTCATCTTGCAAAAGGGATCGCCGACATTATAGGTGCGATCATCCATCGCTGGAGTAAAGAAGGGATGGTCATGAGACGGAAAGGACTGATGGTGCCATAATCCGGCGAGAGTTTCCGGAGCCATCCCGGAACTATAAGCCTTGGCTCCTTTATTACTAGCTAGAATTATATCATTTAAATCACCTTGATAATTCTCCATGACTTCTTGATCACAACTCGCAAAAAATTGCACATTAATTCCCCTACTGATGCGAAGAAACTCAAGTAAGGATCAAGACTGGGATCACTTGACCTTAGTTTTAGTGGTGCTAGCTAGATCTTCACACAACAAAACGTAAAGCGCACATGGACGGCTTTAATTTAGTCATTTATTATATGGAGAAAAGAGAGAAGAATTCTGGCAAGTTTGGGCTTTAACTAGCTCGGAGGAATCAAAGAGAGGAAGAGAGAAGATTTTTCAAATCTCAATCTCTTGTAAGGTATTGTTTTAATTGGTTAGGGGGAGAGGGAGAGGGGGGAGGGGAGAGAGAGGCGCTGACTTTTCACACAAAACGGCTCTTCTCCATACGCAACTAGAAGGAGAGGGGTTATGCTGGGAACTATTTATCAAGTGCTAGTATTGCCCATAATCTTTTTCAAATGTGACTTCATCTTGCGATAATTTTTTTATTTTTTATTTTTAACGGGCCGTAACTAAAGCTGAAACAACCGCAATTTATGAGTCTGTTAAGTGTAGTTTCGAAGTTTTAGTAGTATTTTGGGATTTTTTTTTTTCAAAAATTACACTTAAAAATTTAATAGATTTAGAAATCTATCTAGTTTGAAATTTTGTTTAATATATATGATTTTATTTCAAAACCTATTATAATTTAATAGTATAAACATTGAATTTTCAATATAACGGAAGTTTGATTTTTTTTTTTTAATATTTATAATATGTGTAGTAGCTAGAGAGGAAAAAAAAAAGGATGAAATGGCTTTGAAGAGGTGAGCTGGGTCCTTGATGAAGTGTGGTAGGTATGATATATCAAGGGTCAAACATAATAGACTGGTTTTTGTTTTAGTACGGATGGTTCTATTTTAGAGTTAGTTACACATCATCTAATTATCTTATCATTTTCTTTCCAATTCTTCTAGTCAAACACTGTACCCCCTCCCCGACCTTAAAAGATTATTATTAGGCACCCACGGCCCTTTATTAAAAAAAAAAAGTTCAAATTGGAAAACAAGTGATGGGGAAGCAAAGAAGGTGGCAAGTAACCGCATTTCTCGGGAACGTTTCGCTGTTAAGCCTCCAGTCGTTTTAATCGTGTAGGAATAATAATAATAATAATAATAATAATAATAATAATAATAATAATAATAATAATAATAATAATAGCAACAATAATGACAATAAAATAATTATTTATTAAATTAAAGAAAAAGTCTTTTTTTAATTATTTGTAATTAACAATTTAATATCTTATAATTTTAATAATTGAATATATTTATACGATAATTACTAAAAGAAATTAAACTCATCTCATAAAATTTTTAAGCATCGCATTAAATTATATAGTTATCATTTTCAATCAGACTTATTTCTATAATTGTTATTCTTTTATTTTCCTATTATTTTAATTGTTCAATATTATTAATATTTCGAAAATTTATTATACTTTTCATTTGATCAACAAGTACTTTTATTTAGAAAGTTTATTACAATTTTTATTTTACTAATATATATTATCAATATTCTTTTATATATTTTAGTCCAAGTTCTTTTTTCTTTTCTTTTTTTTAATATTTTTTGTATATATAACATAAGTGTGTCATCTATTAGTTTATATTATTTAAAAGAAAAGAGTGAAATAACTACTATTTAACTCTACAAATTTTAATATAAGATGTTATTATATTTCTCTCTCTCTCTCATCTTACTTTCTTTCTATCATTCTAATTACTCCTTTAATTGCTCTTTTCTCTTTTCCACTTTTCAAACTCACCTTCCGCATCTCTCTCTTCCTACCCCTAGTATACCTCCACCCACTACCTTAGGGCATATATTATTATTTTCTCAAATATCATATTTTCGTTTTAATTTGGAAATGAAAAGAAAATAAATAAGCCATATTATGTGATATATACCAAAAATATAAGCAAGTCAAACTACTCATGAATTATTCGAGTTAAGCTCAATATTTACTTATGTTTCACTTGAAAAAAAATGGACTTAAGCAAGAGCTTGAGCTCAAACTCAAGCTACTTAATAGTTAATTAAGTTGAATTTGAGCTTCATAATATTTAGCCTGACAAGTACACGAGCCTAATTAAGTTTCAGTCAAGTATAAACGCCAGTTGAATTCAAGTTAAGTTTGAACACTAATACTAATATAATGCAAAAATGTGTTTTTAAATAAGTCAAACTCAAATGAGCTTAATCAAATTGGGCTTAGGATTATTTAGTGCCACTTTTATTCACACTCTTATGTCCTTATTCAAACATCCTAGAGGTTAGCATGCTTATAGACCAGCTTAAGTAATGCTAATGGAAGGCTTAGCTCTTAGCTCCCAAGCTGTTTAAGTGAAGCTCAAGCTCTTAAAGGGGGGAATCAACATGACTTTGCTTGAACAAAATTTAGTTCTTAGAAAGAGGTTAGAACTAGGTTAGATAGCTTAGAGTGCATCTCTAAGGGGTTGTGTTGGACCTCCGTGGGCTTTGGTGAAAATTCTTAGTCAACAACAAGTGTGACCTGACATGATTGATTCATACATAATTCGGGCTTAATACAAATGAATCAATGGATTAAAATAAATAACTTAGTAAATATCTAGATATGAAATGTAAAAATAAATTTATTATTTGGAGTATCCAAATATTGCGTAATTTCTACGGTGTAGTCTGATTAGATAATATTTCCCAATTTTAAAAAATGGTTTAGGGATATGAAAGTTGGCGTGGACTTAATTAAGATAATACTATCGATTCCACACATGATAGATATAAGCAATGGATTAAGACGCTGATTCAATAACCGGTTATTAGTGTATGTAAATAATTTTATCGACATTTTGATATATAAATTTTAAAACGAAATGCAATCAAAAGTTGACATGATATATTATATTTTAAGTAATTTTAACAATTTGAATCATAAAAATTTTAATAATTTGTATTATTTCAAACATTAGTTAGTTATTAATTTAATAACAAGTATAATCCAGTTAATATTGTGTCCCGATATGAGAATGTGGTTCATAAAGATGAATTTTGTTATGAACTTAACGTAAAACTGCTATTAAATTAGTTATAGATTAATGTTTAGTTGATCTATCTATCAGATTCTGATTGCATTGAACGTCGAATTTCTTTTGTTCAAAACATTTCAATAAAACGAGAAAATTAAACACTGTATCAACGGGTTAATCAATTATTTTATCAATTCATGCCTTATTTCTCTCTTGTATGGATTGATGGTGTTAACATAATTCTTTGTAAATTTTCGTTTTTATAGACCATATTCTTAAATTAGAACATATTATTTCGTGGGATTAATATAGCACTATGAAGTTTACATCGTACGGATACTCTAAATAGCAAATTAATTTTATTATCTTGTCATAGTTGAATCAAATACGGAATAGTCATGCCACGTTACCATCTTAAATTTTCTATTTATGTAATAATTAAAGAATGTTTAGTTCTATCCTTTTATTTTGCCACACTTGAGTTACATAATAGTCATAAGGCCTGGCCTAGCTTAAATAGGTTTGGAATTAGGAACAGGATTTTACCATTGAGTTAGTTCTTAAAATTGAACCAATATCTAAAACCCTTGATCAGTTGTCATTAATAGAGTTATAGGAATTGAAACAACAATTACAAGAACTTTTAGATAAGGTATTTATTAGGCTAAGTGTGTTGCCTTAGAGAGCCCTTATATTGTGAAGAAAAAGAATGGAACAATGAGACTAGGTATTGATTATAGGAAACTCAATAAATTGACAATTAACAATAAATACACATTGCCAAGAATTGATGATTTGTTTGATTAGTTACATGGAGCTACGATATTCTCAAGGATTAACTTAAGGTTAGGATACCATAAACTAAAGATTAAATTGGAAGATTTACCTAAAACAGCGTTATGTACACGATATGGACATTATGAATTTGTGCGAACGCCATTTGGATTAATGAATGCACCAACCGTTTTTATAGACTTAATGAATTGAATTTATCAGTCTTGGATAAATTTGTAGTGGTGTTTATTGATGATATTTGAATTTATTCAAAAACAAAAAAGAAATATGTTGATCATTTGAGACTAATATCACAAAAGTTGAGGGACAGTAAGTTATATGGAAAACAAAGATAACATTCTTAGGTAATATAATTTGTAGTGAAGGAATTTTGGTTGATTTAGAAAAGGTTAATGCTGTAGTTGATTGGAAACAACCTACTATACTTACTGAAGTAAGAAGTTTTGTAGGAATTGTAAGATATTATAGCAAATTTATCAAGGATTTTTCAAAAATAGCATAACCTTTAACTCGGTTAACTCAAAAAGATGTTAAGTATGAATGGATTGAGGAATGTAAGCGAAGTCTTCAAAAGTTAAAAGAACATTTGATCTAAACTCTAATACTTACTCTACCTTATCTAAGTAAGTCTTACTGTATGGATAATGATGCCACTCAAAACGAGTTAGGATGTGTTTTGATATAAGACAACAAAGTGATTGCCTATGCTCTTAGACAGTTAAGGCTTAATGAGAGAAATTGTTTAACACATGATCTGGAATTGGCAACTGTTATGTTTTCTTTAAATATATGGAGACATTACTTGTATGGTCAACACTGTGAGGTTTACACAGATCACAAGAGTTTAAAATATTTCTTTACTTAAAAGGAATCAAATCTAAGACAGAGGCAATGGTTGGAATTAATTATAGACTAGGATTTAACTATTAACTAGCATCCCGACAAAGCAAATGTGGTGGTTGATGCTTTAAGTCATAGAAACCATGAGTAAGTAGCTCCCTTATTAACTGCTCAAAAGGATTTAATTTGGGAATTTGAGAAACTGAGAATTGAGTTTAAGTGACATAATGATGAGGTGCAATTGATGAATTTAATTGCTTAATCGACCTTACTAGAGGAAATTAAGATACAATAAGAGTGAGATCCAAGTTTGAAGTTGGTGAAAGCAAAGTTAAATTTGGAGGAAGTAATAGATTTTCATATGGATGAAAAAGGATTACTAAGATTTAAAAATCGAGTTTGTGTGTCCAATAATGCAGAATTGAAACAAGATATCATAGATGAAGCACATGTGACTAGATATATACTATATCTCGAAGGAAATAAGATGTATAGAGATTTGAAAACCATGTATTGGTGGAAGGGGATGAAAAAGGATGTAATTTAATCTGTTGTAGGTTGTAATGCAAGTCAACAAGTAAAAGTTGAACATCAAAGACCTAATGGATTCTTGCAACCACTAGATAAATTTTATGGTAGGGCTTTCTAGAACCAGAGTTGGACATGATTTCATTTGGATAGTTGTTGATAGATTAACAAAAAGTGTACGTTTCTTAGCTTATTGAACTAGTGACTCAATGGAGAAATTGGCTAAGTTATATGTGCGGGAAATTGTTTGGTTATTTGGTATACTAGAGGGTAATGTTTTCGATAGAGATAATCGGTTTGTGTCAAAATTGTAAGAGAGATTACATCGATCTTTGGGAACAAAGTGACATTTTAATATAACTTATCATTCACAAATAGATGGTCAATTTGAGAGGACGATTCAAATATTAGAAGATATGTTTAGAGGATGTATACTGGACTTTGTTAGAGATTGGCATCAATATTTCCCATTAGAGAGTTTGCTTAAACTAAGAGTTATCAAGCAACCATACAAATGGCACCATTTGAAGCTTTGTACAAAAGGAAATGCCGATTACCATTATATTGGCATAGTGGGGAACGTACAATGATAAAACCTGAACTAATTTAACAAACTAATGACAAAGTGAAAATTATTAGACAAATAATGAAAGTAGCTCAAGATCGTTATAAGAGCTAAGAGGATATGAAGTGAAGACCGTTAAAATTTTATGTTAGAGACCATGTGTATGTGAAGATAAGTTCATTTCAATAATTTAAGCGATTTGGTACAATTGGAAAAATAAGTCCATGATATATCAGGCCCTTTGAAGTACTAGAAAGAGTTAGAATTGTAGTATATAGACTTGCATTACCCCTGAGTTCATTGGGATATCATGATGTGTTTCATGTATCTATGCTAAGAAAGTTTATGAAAAATTTAAACTCAATAGTGGAAATAAAAGCAGTAGATTTACAAAAGGATTATAGAGTGGAAAAGCAACCTATTTAGATACTTGACAGGAGAATTTAGAGACTACGAAATCGAGATATAGAATATGTAAAGATTCGTTGGGGAAGTAACCTTTAAGTAGAAGTGGCTTGAGAACCAAAGATGGCAATGCAGAAGAAATACCTACGGTCATTCTAGAAATTGGGTTAATAAATTTTTCTTATTTTGATTAATGATAGTTGGATAAATGTTATAGTATTAGATTGTGTAGTAGGTATAATGCATAATCAAAATTTTGAGGACAAAACTTTTCTAAAGGAGAGTAGAAATGTGAACCTCGTAAAATTACGTATAGGATTTCTCTAGTCTTAGGTGTTAGCTTTTAAGAATTTGTAGTCTTACGTATTAGATTCTGAGCTAATAATTTAAGGCGCACATGGGAGTTAACCAATTAGGAAAATGCTTTACGTGTAGATCTTAGAAATTAGACAACGACACATTGTTCAAAATGTTGAAATTCAATAAAATAATAGAATTATAGTTAAAAATAGATAGTTTTATTAAATTGCATTATATTGTAATTTACTCACATAAGCACGTTAATTGGTTAACAAAAAATAATAAAACATTATAGATAACTTAATTGGACACAAAAATTATAAAGTGACTTAAAATAATATTTAAATATAGTACATGTATCTTAGGTATAATTATTATACATATTTATATTCCAAAAAATGCATAAAATACCCTAAATTACTCATAATTAGCTAAATAACTATAGGAAAAAAAATTAGGACAAATTGATAAAACAACCAGATTATAGATGGAAATAGTGTAGGAAGGATGTTGAACAGTTGTGGACTTATGAAATTAAAATTAAGACACCTAGCATACATGATTTTAGGGATACTTAAGCTTCTAAGAGAGGGACGATACCATATTTTATTCTAATAACATAGGAATTATCACCAATACTCTCCAAGCGATCTATAAGATTCTTAATAACTTAGGAAAATTACTAGATTAGGAAAAACAAGTAGGAGTAAATTCTAGAAAAAATTGGAAAACAATATTGCGCAAATCAAGTGAATCGATGGAACCCAAGTATGGAGATACTTAGGAGTGAACCACCACCACCCCATAATAGTGGAAGCAATAGCTGGTGGCATTGACAGGGTGGCCAACGTGGATGGCCGGTAGCCAATTTTCCAGTAAGTCTAGTTTTTTCTCTGATTTTACTTAAATTGATAAAAAATACTAAATTACTTTTGAAAATTATAGAAAATTTTAGTTACACATATTTTTATATATAATTTTATAAAAAAAAAATTAGATTGAAAAATTTTTAAGTGGATATAGTATTTCCTTAAGAAATCGTGCAAAATTGATCAATTTTTGAAATCGATTTGAATAACTCTATTGATGTAGTTTCTAAGCTATTTTTTTTTTTTTTGGAGAATACTTATACTTCATGTAAACATTGTATGAAGAAATTATAGATAAAAATAATTTCCATAATTTTTAGAAATTTTTTAGCCTTTAAATTAGATTAAAATTGCCATTTTTTTTTTAAGATTTAGTGTATGGAGTTTAATGGAACCCTTGGTATCAGGTTTTGAGGTGTATTTAGATCATATCCTACTATGAAGATCAATTTGGAGTTGTGTGGTTTGAATTGAAGATGAAATTTGGACAAATAGGTAGTTATGGGATTAATACATTAATAGGTAAGTACATAAATTTGAAAAATTTGGTAATATGACGTTACTTAGTATGATAAACTTGATCTATGAACATGATATACAATGTCTTAATATGGAATATGATGTTGGATAAGTTATTTCAAGTAAACTTATGAAATAACCCTACTCAAACGATTGTTCTACTAAGTTAGTGAGTTAATTCCAGTCCAAAAAGTTAATCGGAGAGTTATGTAATATGAAATACTTAGCTAATATAGTATTCACAAGTTAATTAGAGAATTTTTAAGTTAGTAAGATTCTTTTTAGATACTTTTTCAAAGAGTTCCTAATTAATAAATAAATTTTCATATACTTTTTTAGAGAGTTTTTTATTAACAAAACTGTTTCCATATACTTTCACAAAGAGTTCTAAAATAAAAAAAAAATTACAATAACATTATTGATTAGATACTTATTCAGAAGGTTCCAAGACTCAAAAACTATACTAAGATTAATGTTCAAAACCTTATTCAAAGACTTCATTCATAAGTTAAAACACAATCCAAGAATTAATAAATTTATCTAAACTATATGTAAGACATTAAAAAGTAATCACATACTTTCTATTTAAGCAAAAACTAAAATAATTATATTGATTGTTTAGGGACTTTCGAAAAGATTGAGCACGGGAAGCAAGATTAATTCACATTGACATCAAGTAAATTGGGATTGATACTTAAATAAAATATTAGAGTATTATATCAAGATACTTAGAGAATTAAAAGTGTTTATCTGTGGTTATAGCTAGATTGTTTGTGTGTATGCTATGTATGTACTTGTGTTACTGATTGATGGTTAGGAGCAAACTCCGAGTGCTATTTTCTACTTAAACATAGTGTGTATTGTGTGTTGGAACTTAGTTGTTCATTTTATAATCTAAACTAATCTTAAGATGACTAAGGCCTAACCTGATATTCATGAAATCCTAATAGGGGTAATGATTAGGTAGTTAGATTAAATACTGACACATTCATTAAGGATAATAGCAATGATCATTTTTCCACCTTTAGTCAAACTAAGTAACCGGAAAGGAGGTTGTAACAAGGTTGGGATCAATAGTTCGAATGTTATTTAGAGAGGAAGGTATTTTTCATTGCATAAGGCTAGATTTAGTCTAATAGTATCACATTGAAACTCCTTGAAATCTAGGTTAGAGTGGATGAAATTATTTTAACTTCATAATGAACCTGTTAAACATTATGGGATACTCCATCATTTATCTATTGCATTTGCATTTAAATATTTATTAAAAAACTATGTTTATTAGTTGAGCTCATTTCTTAATAGATTGTTTTGTAGGTACAGAATAATACCCGAGAATACCTCATTACAGTAATCCAGAAGTTAGTTTCAATGGGTTGGGAAATGAAGAGTTGAAGATTAATGAATGGATTAATGTTCAGGATGTTTTGTTTTTCTTTTGTGACTATAAGGTCTTTTTGAGAGGCTTTATAGTTTTAATTAGCTAGCTGATGTATCTATGTTTTACAGTAAGTCTTCCTATGGAATGGTAAATTACTTTTAAATGTATTAAAACTTATGATGTATATAAAAACCAATGTAAGGACTTGAATTACCTGTATGTATGGAAAATTATATTTTGTAAAATATTACTGCAGAGGTATTATGCATTACAGGTACCTATATGACTACTTTAAAGCTGGTTGAATCATCGTTTATCTTGTGTAAACTATACCTACTTTTGTAGCTAAGTAAGATAGTTTCTAGCTTAAATTAGTTTATACGGCGGGACTGTTATGATTCTTTTAATTTGGAACGTGACATTGACTAAGTCAACCATCTTACTTGTAGTTTATATGAACTTCTAAATAAATAATAAAATTCACAATGACTTACTAATTGAAGTAAATAAAATAAAACTGATATATATGCATGAATAAGCTAAAATGAATTTAGAATTTAATTGTAAATTTATTGTTATAGAAAATTATGATAATAAGGATCAAGGAACAACATTCTATAAAAACAAAGGCAAATAGCTTATGTTTATTTGCTTGTTATGCATGCTAGAATTGTTATTTTGCATTTATATTTATATGTTTAGCTATCAAGTATGTGGATGTAACCTATGATATAAACAAAAGCTTAGATTGATTGAGATGTGTGAACATATATTTATATTGGTTGCCACTTTCCGAACCCAACTCTAACAATCTGTTCTATTTCTTATAATACCTAACTCAAGACCTTATGTTATGCTTTTGAAACTGAGTATAGAGACTTGCTTCACCTTTTTAAAACTAATTCCTAGAATATGCTCTACACTTTCAAAACTGACTTTATTGATCTACTTACTACTTTCAAAACCAACTTTGGTTATATGAGGATCTATCTTTTTCAACCCTAAGGAGCACTATGAATTCATACTTTTAAACTAATTATAGGGAGCTTTTGTTATAGAAAAATGATCGCAAAGAGCATTATGAATTTGCATTTTAGAAATCGAGTGGAGGAATTATGATGGATTCAAACTTTTAAGTTTATTATAGGGATCCTTAAGAGTCACACTTTCAAAAATTATTAAAAGGGCATATAAGTCTATTTTCCAAATTGAGTCTAGGAGTCTAATTCTGTTTGATCACTGAATAGTCCCCCACAACCAAATTTTAATTAATTTAAATTATGTCATATGTGTATTTGTTGAAATTTTAGTTATTGTAAGTAGCATGTGGATTGGCATATGCATTAAATCTATTCGCATAGCGGATAGACACTCGGCTGTTTGCTAACCCTATTTGGGGATTTTTTTTTTTTTGTTTTTTATTTTCCTTTTACCCTCTCTATGTAATCATAAAAGAAGACATAAGGAACTGAAGAGTACAGAATAGAACCTTACTTGCCCAATGTGGGCACGAGCTTGAATATGGCATCTCTTAAATTTGAGATGTAAAGGTGAATGAAGTACCGATTTTTTATTTACTTTTATCTAGCATCGATTATTACACATGATATCTCATTCCTAATACTTCTTCATTTTTGCTTTCCAAATCAAGAATACATTATTACTTACGGCGTAATGAGCTCGGAATGTTAATGCGGACATGGAGAAAGAGGAATTTCATCAATATTCTGAAAAGTCCAATGAATGTTAAATATGGGTTGACTTTAATACACCAAAAGCAATGGCTTGGCGTTGCAGGCGGAATATAACATCATAACTAACACATTGTCCTCTATATTATCATTAAAAGTAATCTACTACTTTATAATTCACCAAAAGCTGGAAAAGTTACCACGCAGCTTCAGGCCAGCACTGCAAATCTATATATATAAATATTGATAAATAATTCGTTATCATTTGATTGTAGTAAAATAATTATGGGGTCGATTACAAATATATTTCTTATATTGCTTTACCTGCGATGAGTTTTCCTAGATTTAGGTCTCAAAATTTCAAAGAAAAATGAAAAAGGGTACTTTTAATCTCAAAATAACTGCTTTACCCTTAATAAAAATCACAAACTATATGCTATAGGATCAGAGTTTCAGGATGCTTCAAATAAGTCAAGAGGATGGAATTTCAAATCTGGATCCTTTAAATTTACATTTCTCAATTTTTCTACCATTTATCCTTTAAGATTCTAGTATATTCAATTAATAATTGAGATTATATAGAAATAAATACCATAACAGTGATTTCATAAAATTATTTAAATTTTCTCAATATCTTAACCATTAATTTATATTGAGGAAAATCGATGAGATATAAAAGATCTATTTCCTAAGAGTTCAAATCCCTTGAATAGATCATAAGTGAAAATCTATGTTTTGTATGCCTTAACTTATATATTACAAGCATCGAAACACATCTAATAGAGCCGTTGCTGCTTGTACAACCATAAGACCTAACTACCTATACTTAATGGGTAAATCACGTTAAAATAAGACTTGTTCTAATCCATGATGACTCATTTTAGATTCTTAAATGCTACATTACTATATTAAGCAATTTTATTCTAAGAAAATCAACAATTTTATCCATATATTACTTTACAAAACTTCTTTAACAATTTTTTATAAGTTTTTGCAGACCCTAATATATATTTTCAACCAATCAAAATTAAAAAAAAAAAAAAAAAAAACTTAACTTTTTAAAGTTGCTGCTAAGAGCAACATGAGTAGGTGAAGCAACGGCATTGCATTTATCGTTGGAGAAACCTTTAGCTCGTCAATTTACCTAGGAATATGTGCAAGGAAATGGGGATAGTCTAATAAGTGTTAGCTTGTTTATATACATCGCATTGAAGAAATGATAAAATAAGTATTAGAGTAGAATCGATTGTAGATTAATGTATATTTCGTGGTTTGAAGTATGTGCTTAACAGACCCATGATGCAGAGGTCAAACACACTTACGGCGATTCAGGTGCTTTAGGGACAGGAGATAAGGGAAGTCTTCTCTACTTATATATCCTTTAGGCAAATATGGATCCACTACTGTCTTTAACGATCTTTAAGCTACATGACAGCCATAAAGAAAATTTCATTATGAATGCATTCTTATCAACTTGTGTTAGAAAAAATTTTGGGACTCAAAAGTGTGTTAGAAAACCTTTAATTGATCGGATCTTTGCTATAAAGGATATAGATTAAAAACATTTCCATAGAAGTTCTTACTGAACCTTTTATTTATTTTTTATTTTTAATATGTTTTGTTCGACAATTTGTCATACTCAACATTGCTTCCACTGAAACAAACTTGTTTCCTAGTCGTTGTTTTCCCATGGCACAATCGATTATTCTTTTCTATGTTTATAATATTGTCGCAAGAATAATATAAAATTATAACTCCTTCTGTGAAGTTCAGGATAGAAAAAAAATATTTTAAAGGGAAAATGTTTTAAGATTTTAATATGTCATCATAAACATTAATCCAGGATTTGAAGATAAAAAGATGGTATTAGTAGTGATAATAAAGGTGTTTTTGTTTGTTTTTTTTTTTTTTTGGGTATTTGGAAACACTGAAAATATGTCAATGGGCCAATTATTATTGGAGGAACCACCGACCTTTTCGGTATGATAAGACATTTTCAGAATCTACTGTTTGATGACTGTGCAAAAGCCATGTCGTTCACTCGGATTCTCCCTTGCGTGAACTTAGTGCATGATTGTTATGACCCGATAGACAAGAGAGTGCGCGAGAGCACCAACTTGGCATCGAATAATTATCACAATTTTATGTTGTGTCAACTCAAAAACAATGACGTTTATCCGAAGAACGGGCACTTTAGGTAAGAAATAATAGTTAGCAACGGAAAAAACATATTATATATATACATGATTTATAAATATTAATAAAATATTTATATAAATAATAATAAAATGATACTTTTTAAATTAATTATCACCTATAATTTATATATATCAATATTTTATTAAGTGTAATTTAACAATCCATGCAACCAATTTATGTAAATACGGAGAGTTGCAATGAAACTCGTAAAAATGGGAAAATTATAAAAGTATGAAAAGAAGGAAAAGAAAAAGGCTTGGTCTTATTTACCTTAGAAATTTCTCTTTCTGAATACGTCGTTTTGTGTTTTTATGAAAAGATATGTTGTTTTGTTAATTTACAAAAACTGTACCAATAGAAAGGGATGAAATTGATTCATCTCCACATGTATACTCAAATTTTGTATAGAGACGAACTTAATGTTTAACATAATTTAGTACGGACTTCCGCTCATCTGGATGATGTAAAAGTGGCACCAGGACTGCATGCATTCTAACAAAATTAATTATTCTATCACATTTACAGTTTTATTTAAGCGGTTACCTTTAGTACTTTCAGATTATATTCAAATAACTGAATGTATTGATCAGTAATTTTGCCATCCTCCGATGAGATTTCTTATATTATATTTCTATAATAAGGCGATTAGGAATTAATGAGGGTTCGTTGTTGTAAATTATAAAGCATATGGAAGAGATAAAAATAGAAAAGAAAATATAACATGTAAGATATAGCGTGAAAAACCCTAAAACAATTAAGAAAAATTTTAGTAATATTAACAAGCCATGTGTTTAGATAATAGATTATGATATAACCCTAAAGAGTGCATGTAGATGTTACACATTTACTATTCTCAAGAAATTCTAAAATAGAATATAGTCAAATCAACCATATTATCATAATAAAACATGAAATTATTAAAATTTTACGAGTAGTGTTTAAGTGTTACTTAATAGGGTTTCTGTAGACAATCAAACACATAGAGGATGTATGACAATCAACTCGAAGAAGTCTTAAGCTAGTGATACATAAAGGGATGTTAAATAGAAGTGTAGAAGGAGAAACAAGCAAATCTAGTTTCTTAGAGAGCATATGTTACAGCAAATCAAATATGAAGTGTTAATGCATTTTTAATTTGTTCTTGATCAATCCATTAGCTTGATCTTTTATGTAGTCATTCTAACAAACTAACAATGTTTTTCTAAAGCTTGCTTTAGCTTTGAATGATCAAATGAAGAGGAAAAGGCACTATTTATAGAGTTTAAGTTTAATCTTGAATTTTAGATGATTCCAAGAAGGACATATTATTTGAGGTATTGATAATAGTAATTGGATTGTTTCTTAAGGATTGGTGGTTTGGACCAAAGCCTTTATTTTTTTTTTTTTTTTATCAATCAATAAGTTTTTAGAGTGGATCTAGGCTAGGCTTAAGCCTAAATCTTCATAAGGCTTAAAAGAAGAATGCCTAGCTTCTTTTATAGTATAAACTTAAGTCCTATAATCAAGCTCAAGATGAATTTTATAAATAAATGACCTCATGTAGAGCCTATCTTTGTGCATGAGAAAACTAAGCTATGTCACAAGCGAACAAATTGTTCGAACAGTTCATATTCAAAGCTTACTAAATTAAATCCCTTTATAATGAGAAACGATTTAATGAATAATACATGTCATATGTTATATATATATAGTGTATAAATTCTAATAAAATAATAATATATAGGACATGTATAAATAAAGTGTGAAAAATGATTTGGAAAGCATTAATTTCATTATAATTCGTCTCAATATTTTATTAGTATTTACACATCATGTATACTAATAAGTGGCATTACATGATTTGTAAAATCTATTGAATAACTTTTCCTCCATGACATTAGCCCCAAAAATCCAATCCATGACATTAAGTTGGACAAGAAGTCCAATTACTAAAATAGCCTCTACAAGTACTTAACATGCTATAATTCCTCAAGCGTAAGCCAGGAAAGAACAGGAGAAAAACTCCGATTAATTCTCCATGGCTTGAGGAGAGGTAGCAATCAATAGAAGATAATCGTCACTGACTCAAGAGAATATGAAAGTAGAATGTTTTTAATCCAAGGGACAGACAGAGAAAACAATGGATCCTTTCTAGACTATTATAGGCATTTGTCATTTCTTATCCATTTTGTTACATCTATTATTAATCCGACATTTCACCTTCCGGTGTTCAATATTCATCTTGCGACATGATGTATCCCCATAGTCTCAACATATGTTTATTTTAGTGTCAGGCCTCAAGCTTATTTTGTTTACTTAGGCAGTTTATTTTGATTGTCTTTACTAATTAAATTTAACATTAGGAGTACGAAAAGGGTAGCCTGAGTGTATTTCAGTAAATATAACACTGAAATGTCCTCTCTCCTCCCGAATACGCAGTCGAGGTCATAGGACGAAAACCCTGGCTTTGCTTTCTAGTTTCTATGTTTTACTTTTGTATCTTGTCGAGAAAATGACTAAACCAATTTTTATGGATTACTGCAAGGTAAATGATGGAAGTAAACAAAAGTTAAAAACCTTTTCAAGTAGATCTCGCTCGGAGAAAGAGAAGGAGGAGCACATAGCGTCTAAGGTGACCTCTCTTGATTTTCTTGTTTTTCTTATACATGTGTTCCATAAATAACGTTTCTAAATAGATTACGTGTTTAAATAAATAGCCTACAAATTGAAATTATAATATATAATTTTTTAAAATATTATTATATATTATAATTTTATTGATATTTATATATACAATAAAATTTTTCTCGTAAACTTTTATGAAGTAATAAAGTAATGAGTTTTTCTACTCAGACATGGAATCCAATACATAAAAAGTTGCAATATATGCTGATGCTATTTAACAGGGTTTCTATGCGCTGGAAAATGCAAAATATCTCATGTACGCACGAACATGTTAATTTTGTAGTCCTTGTGCGATAGAGGCGCTTCCGTTTGACGTTTGATTATGTTCTTAACAATATCCCATCATGTCCCCTACTTTTATTTCGCCTTTTTTTTTTCTTTTTTCATCTTTGTTCTAAAGTTTAGGTTTACTCACAAACAATTAAAATATTATAAGCAATTTTTAAAAGGTTTTCGATAAAGTTATTTTTTTCTCCACATTAATTTAATGGAGCATTATTTCAGTAGTGTCATCTATGTATCAATTTGAGCGATTGAGAAAACATGGTATATCAAGGAGATGGAAATATACTCTTGTCTTGTAAGCTTCCATTCCAATAGTTAGAATCGGATAGGTCATGTCTCATTGACTTTCCACTTTTAGAAAAATTACGAGTAATAATAGAACATTCAAAAACTGAAAAAAAAAAGAAATTAAAGAATTAGAGTACCCTTCTTTTCTTATTATGTTGAATATTTTTCTTTTAAATATTAGTGTTTTTAACTATTTTAGCTAGGGTTGTAAATGAGCCAAGCCAAGCCGACCCGACCCGAGTTTTTGAAAGCTCAAGCTCAACTCATTTAAAAATGATAATGCTTTAACCAAATCGAGCTTTTATCGAACCTAAAAATTAGAGATTCGAACTTGAGCTTGTTAAGGCTTATTTAAGTAAATAAACTTGAGCTCGTATATCTAAATAAACCTGAACTCAAGCTTATTTATCTAAATAAGCTTGAGTTTAAATTTAATTAGATAAACGAGCCTAAATTAGAACTTGAACTCATTTAGTAAATGAGCTTAAATTAAAGCTTGAATGTATAGAAAATTTAAAAATATACTTTTTTAAATCTTTTTTCCTTTATGGTAAAATTAGTCAAAATTTCATGATTTCAAGCACGAATTTGTAAGTTAACAATAACGTTGCATCTATAGAAAACCATGCAATATCTAAGAACAATATGTTTAAATGTCTACTAAAAATAAGATTAAAAACATATGAATTAGAAAAATATACACCATAGAATAAAACAAAAAAACATTAAAATATAATTGGTGTAACTAAAAAAAAAATTATTACATCAATATAATATAGGCCTACGAGCCTATTAACAAGCTTACTTGGGAGCTTCTTATGAGCTTGTGTATGAAATGGTTCATTAATAATATAAACGAGCTTGTTTATGGGTATATTTACAAGCTCACTCATTAACAATATAAATGAGTCCGCTTAGGAGCCTATACTTACAAGCCAGCTCAATAATAACATAAATAAACCTACTCGTTAATAATCACATACTAGCTTGCTCACGAGCCAATTTACAAGTATAAATTTAGAATTCAAACTTGACTCGATTAATTAAACGAACTTTATTTTGAACTCAAACTCGATTTTTTTACTAATTAAGTGAATAGCTCGCAAGCAGCTTATTTATAACCCTAATGTTATCTAGTTATGAAATTGTTAAAAAGATTCTAAGGGCAATATATCCTTAAATTAGATATATACATACGTATATATAGCAATCTAGAGTAGACACTTAATTGGCCAAGCCAAAAAAAGAAAGAAAGAGTAGACACTTAATTACAATGAACCAAATGCTAAACATTCATGGAGTAAATATAAAGGATTACATATACATATATATATATGCATACACGCATATAAGATATACCAAAGCAATTAATTTATAGAAATAATTATATCCTCAACAAAGTGAATTTTAATTTTGTGATAAGCTTATGACCATGTTCGTTTATTTAGGAGAAAAGATTTATTAAGTATTATAAACTATATATATATATATATAAATCAGTGCTAATAGAATTTTTATAGATATTGGAATAGAATCAATAGTTTTTAAAATCACTACTGTATATATTTTGAACACTTTATATACATAAAAATTCATTAATATTAATATCATATACATGTGACAGGTAAATCGTTTCTCGTGGGAGATGAAGAGGATGAAACTTTATCAGCTGCCAGTGATGGTCCACACGTATTATCCTTTTCCAGTTTGTCTCACATACTGAGTTGAGCTTGTCATGAACTGAACCCGCCCCTTGCGGGGCATTTTAATAGTTGCAAATTATTAAACGAGACCCCTGAGATAGCGGAAGGTCCATTTCCTTCTAATAAATTTATTTTATCTCTTTGATATTTAAACCCTAGTCTAGTCCTCAATTCTTTTGATTGGCCATCGACGTCAGTTGCCCCACGTCCCTTCATGCCACTCCACAAAATAACAAGGTGTGTACTGGGATTCTCTGATCAAAATAATGCATGACTCAATTGTTCACGAATTTTTTAATACGTGATGGAAAAAAAAAAATGGGAAAATGGACTTCATCCAAAATCTATAATTTGGGAATTCTACATTGTAATTCAAATGTGATTATATATTGTAATCACTTTTTATTTATAGTAAATCATCTCGAATTACAATATATTAACTCATTAATAATAAAAATGAGACCATGATAGTTTTTTCGAAACTTATCAACAATTTTCATGAAAATTATTGATAATTTCTTTTATTGTTAATTGATCTTATTTACAATAATTTAAAATGATTTATTATAATTAAAAAATGATTACATATCACTTTTTGAGTTATTGCGAATCCTCCAATTTATACATGCATTTATGCCTTCCCTACCAGCATTAAAGTTGAGGCTCGATAGAGGAAATTCCGATAAGACCACGGTAAACCGTTACTTGCGATGAATTATTTTCCAAGTGAGATTTCGTTTTCTTTTTCCCTAATCTCTAATGGCTAATAGTAGTGATTTTATTGCTTCTTAGAGTAAAACCCTAAAACAGGTTTTTTTTTTTCACTAGTAGCATACTCATTTTTTCTTTATGTTTGCAATGATAATTCTATTTTTTTTATTACAATTTTAATATTTTCACATCTATTTCGTCGTATAGTCTATCCCGTTCTTGGGTTTCCAAGTCCATGCTCGGCCCTCTAAGCCCAACACCTATTGATCTAGGAAGTTCAAGCAAACGAAATCATGAGACAACATGCTGAGTATGGTAGTTACTTCATCTCCCATGATTTTCTCCAAGATATGCCCAATGATAATTGGATATTTACAGAATCGTGAGATAGTGATCTATTTACAATATCCAACCATCTTTTCATGCTTATGATATAATATGTATTTTATATTTAAGTAATTTATTTATATAAAATACATAAAGTAATTACATAAGGTCAAAACCCATTATCTTATTGTGGTCTATATATATTTTTTTAAGAACTAAGTCAATTTAGGGTTTTTTTTTTTAGTTTTTGACGAGAGAATTATATATATGAATGAAAACCACTTAGATTTCTAACCTCTACATACTCAAAACCTTAAAGAAATAATTCACCATCAAGAGAGTTGATCGAGAAGCTAGAGGTATCTAAGTTCCAAAAACAAGATAATCTAGAGAGAAAATCGAATAATTAATGGTTAGAGTATGTCAATCTTATTTCGCTACACTAATTTTGTGCATGATTTGGTATATAAATTGAGATAGTTAAGCTAATAGTTAGTATTAGAGAAATTTTTATCAGTGCCTTGATTAATATTTTCTCTTGTTAGATGGGCTTAAATCTTAAATAAGCCATCATGTATGAATTAAGGTTTTGATTACAAAATATAATAATTTGTATAAGGAGTTATTTTCCCTAATTTTAAAGGTTAGGGTTTAAAGAACTATAGAAATCACATGGAATATTTTTATGATGTAAAATCAAGGTTTATTGTCAATTAACATATGAAATAGATATACATATGAAACACTTGACAATTACGATCTAATCTTAATGAAAACCTACAAGCAACCTTCACAACATTGTACCTTGTCTTTATTTGACTTTGTCTTCATCTAATATCTTGCCATATCGTCTTCATACATATTTCTATGAGTGAATTCATGTTCAACAAAAGGAATCTTGTCATAATTCATCCAATTGTAAAATCATGTCAATTGAATTCCTAAGGTCGAAATTTAGGAACGTTGACTTCAACTTTCAATGCTATCATTATCATATTTGCGACTTCATTCTCGTAAGAGGTATACTTTATTCCATTGAGATTCCAATTGTGGTTTCTCATCCAAAACAAAAGTTGATCTATTAGAATATTATAGACACCTATTTTTGTCCCCTCCCTTTTTATTTTAAAAAAATTTTAGAATAGGTTAAAAGGTGCTAATTTAGAAAAAAATAAGAAAACCAAACAATATTAAATTCAGGGAAATACAAAATATAGGAAAATAGGAAAAAGTACCAAAAAATAAGAAATTTAGAAAAAAAATTAAAAAATCATAAAAAAAGGAAAAAAATAATGAATTTAGAAAATAATAAATTTTTAAGTAATTTAATAGAATATATTTTTAATTTAAATAAATTTAAGTAAATGACCATTGGATTTGAGCTAGATTTGAATCTAACCCAAGGTAACCTAATTCATATTTGCAATTTAATTGCATATATGGATAAGGTACAAGTCAATAGCTTAACGGATAAACTCTTGAACATTACGTTGGGGTTAGGTTTGAGGTCTTAGGTTTGAAACTTACTAAAGGCATAAAAATGACTTTTATCCTTTTTTTTCTACGCTCCACATGTTTCCACATGTCAAGGCAACATTAGGCTATGTGTCTGATTGTGATGCATAGCACTTTATGATTTGCCGTGATAACAAATTTTCTTTCCCCTTTTTCTTCCCCTTACTTTCTTATTTTAAAAAGAAAAAAAAACAAGACACGCAAAGAGGTTCCATTTTTCTAAACACACATACGTAAAGTGTGTTCTACTCTTAATAGGTACAAACACACACAACATACCCTTTCTCTTTGGCTAAACGCGCATACAACTCACATACACATAACCCTCTCTCTCTCTCTCTCGATTGTTACCAACCCGAACACCAGACCATCCTCATCTTCACATCTCCTACATTATGGACCAAAGCCTAATCACACACACCCAGTGACCATCACACTTAATTCGACCAACACGAAACACTACCAAACACTTCTCTCTTTCTCTCACGACAACACAGACAATCGAACATATAACAGCCTACTTGTTGTTGCCACTTCACCACACTACTGTCTCTCTCTTTCGCACAATAGCAACAACCCAAAACCTTTGATCTCCCTCTCTCTCTCTCTAGCAGCATAAGCCTAGCCAACACAGACCTTCATCCTCTTATGCATAGTCTAAGCCATGGCGCAGTACTCCAAACACTCTGTCCACCACGCTTAATCCCAATCTCATACAATACTTAATTATGACCATTCGGTAATGCGGGGGAACTAATTAGGATCACCATCCATGCATGTAACCATACCCCAATAGCCACCTAATCGCATGGTCAAGAAAAACACCAGCTACTTATACACTGAACCATGTTCACTCAGCTACCTTCATGCCACTTGTACCCCACCAACACTGGCGGCTTACCATCAAGAGTCATCTAAACACTGCTGCACTTGAACTAACCCTTTAATCTCTACTAAAGTATCCACAAAAGCGGCATTTCCCATTTGTTTTAGCTACTAAAACGGCCTCCAAAGCACCTCCTTTGACTGGTTGTATGTGACATGCTTCGAACTCTCCATCTGACCCACTCCGACACAACCTAACCCATGACTTGCATCTGATTTGCGCCCCAAATTCAACCCAATCCAAACCCAAGTGCGACTTAACCCTTAAAACTTTAGTTGAATCTAATTCGGCCCGCGAAGCTTGTTCAAATTCTAACCTTTTCTTTTTATTTATTTATGTTGTTGTTTGTTATGTAATGCTTTGTAATTGTAAATTAAAGAAAAAAAAAAGAAAAGGTTTAGTTTAGTTTTATTTATTTATTTATTTGTGCTGAGTAAAACAATAAATAAAAAGTTGGGAAATAAAAAGTAAAATAAGAAAAAGATGAAATAAATAAAATAAACAAATCATCTTATCACTTAGAAAAATGATGTTTTAAATGAAAATAAAATAAAAATAAATCAGTCATTCTTTCCAAATTAAGACTACTTTAGAGTTTCTAAAAATAAATCTTGATTTAGGACCCTTTAAGAAATTTTCTTTAAATAAATTAAAAACGAGTAAATAATGTAAGTAAGATCTTCTTTCAAAAATTAAAATCAAATCACCCACTAAAATTTTCATA
The DNA here is from genome assembly GCA_024138005.1 of Lumnitzera racemosa. Taxonomy (NCBI): domain Eukaryota; kingdom Viridiplantae; phylum Streptophyta; class Magnoliopsida; order Myrtales; family Combretaceae; genus Lumnitzera; species Lumnitzera racemosa. Next base: position 66,795,109 of record JAMXBC010000011.1, read on the forward strand.
AAACGAATTACAAAAGTCTGATATTGAATAGCGAGTATGTAAACACTCATACATAAGTACAAAGCAACTTAAAATATAAAAGGTTTTATTTTTTCCATCTTTGTAGATATTTGAGTAAATTAATCAAATTAGTTGCATGTAATATGATTAGGCGTTTAGAAACTGGAAAAGGGCATTATTTGAAAGGCAAAGTTAAATTCAAAAAGTAAAAAGAAGTAGTGCTCGTTTAAGATTTAATAGGATAGTTCTTAGATCCAGATCTCACATTTTACAAGAACATTTTGAAAGTCGGTTTTAGCGATAGACTTGTAGCTAAGTTATAATAAATCTACCCAATTAGTTATAACTCAACTGTTTTTCTTGATTCTAGTTGAGTGGCGATTTTAAGGTATTTTTCAAAATACAAAATATTTAATTTTCTTTAAACTTTAATTGAGTAAGGTTTAGTAGTGATCAGTTTAAAGAAGATGTAATTGATAAAAACTGGGAGGAAAAAACCAGACTCGACAGATAAAAAAAAAATCAAATGTTACACCTCGAAGTCACAGAGTCGCAACAGTCTCGCCGTGTAAACCATTCTATAATAGTAACTGACCTCATAGTACCTACCATAGTCACAATCTACACAAGGCGTATACAATTTTTTACTTTAAAGTAAACCGTTCAATTAAAAGTTTAGCTAAAGTTACAGTAATTATCAAGAATTTTATATCAACATATATAATTATATGTACGTTCCATAGAATTTCTCAAGAAACTCGACATTAACATAATAGTTCATTAATTTACATAATGACTATCGGTCTTTCATTCTTAAGCTATAATAGATATTCTAGCTATACATCCACTACTAAGCGAATTGATCCTCACACCCTAAGTTTCGAAAGAACTAAGCTCTGGATAGTTGTAGGGCGGCATAATACTCAAAGTATTCAGAAATCAGGACCTGCAAAAGGATCTATACGGGTATGAGTAACTACAGCTTAGTAAGTTGAATTGAAGACTCATGAATGTATACAAATACAAATAAGATTATTAAGCAATTGTTTCCATGCAATGCAACAACCAAGTGTCATCACACAATGTAGTTCAGTCCGTTACGAAATTAGAGAAATTTCACCCATTTTAATCTGGGTTGAGGAGTTTTTATGTTATGCAATAGCTTACAACCAAACCCAAGTTTGTGTAATGGAGATACTGCTCCTCCTAAGACTATCCTTCAAACCAATACCCTCATCCTCGCCGTGACCTCCTCTCTTATCACTTAGTTCGGCTAAGGATGAGGAAAAGACCAATTGCTATCCAACGCTATCTTTAACAAAGGTGTCAATGATTGGTTGGAGAATCCTAATGATCCCCTAAAGGGTTGTAATGTATGATAATTTAGGTCATTATAGTCGAATAAGATTAAATTCTGTTTAGGGTGTTCAAACAATTTCATACTAATCCAGTCATAACACAAAATCAATCATGTTACAAATTTTAACACGAATTTAGATACTCAAACACATGCATAAACTACTTACAATCACAATCATATACAATCCTAAGTCTCTAAGTACCATAAAATAATACTCCAATACAATAAGTAATAACCTAACTTACTTGGAATTCTCAGTTGCCTGATTATTTAATTACAAGTCGGTTCTTCTCTGGGTATCCTATAATACAAATAGGTTTTTCTCATTTCTAATTAATACTAAACCCTAACCCATTTAATATTAATCCTCGACTAAAGAAATTGAGAAATTCCGGTTTTTTATTAAAAATAATTTTTGGAGTCGCCACCCGACCGAAGTTGGGAAAAGAAAAAGAAACCGTAACCAATTGGGTGGATTGGTTACGATTTGGCTACCAGTCTTTGATTTCAAATTTAATAAAAAACCAGAGCGTTCCGAATTCGGGGGCTAACCTATTAAACCCTTAACGGGTACCACTATCTATTTACCGAAATTAGGATTATTTTTCTAATCATAATATTTAAAATAAATAAATAACTAAAATCAAAAGAAAAAAAAAACCAAAGTTTCTACAAATTTTATCGTCGCTCCGAAGGTGCCTACATACCCGCTAGCCGGGATCAGGCGATCGTAATTCTTTCCAAAAAAAATTTTAGTGGGTTGGTTCTTTTTATAAAAAATGATTGGTTGAATTTGCGTTTTTATTAACCATTTTATTTTTATTAAGAAAAATCTCTAGAAGCCTAATTCTTATTCCTAATTATAAAAAAAAAAACCTAATTTTTGAAAAGTGCCAAATTAAAATTTTTATTTAAAAATAACTAAGTGATAATTTTTTTATTTTCAAGAAAAACCCTAAATATTCTACATGATGATGCTTTTTATAGAAAAGACGCTTAAAACATAAAAAAGAAAGAAAGAAAGAAAGAAAGAAAGAAAAAAAAATTTCTTAATCATAGAAAAGATGCCTTAATCATAGAAAAGATATCTAAATCATAGAAAAGATATCTAAATCATAGAAAAGATATCTAAATCATAGAAAAGATGTCTGAATCATAAAAAAGAAACCTAAACTATGAAAAAGACATCTAAACTATGAAAAAGACATTTAAACTATGGAAAAGATGTCTAACCTATGGAAAAGATGTCTAACCTATGAAAAAGACATCTAAAGATTTTTTTATTTTATCAACATCGAAATGATTTTTTAATTTAGAAAAATTACATATTTTATCGTCACCCCGAAGGTGCCTACGTACCCGCTAGCCGGATCAGACAATTGTAGTTCTTTTCAAAAAATTTACCGTGTTGATTGATTTTTATTTTGAAAACCGTCCAAGTTTACATTTTAATTTATTCGATTTATTTAAAAAAAATTTAAAGGATCCTAACTTGTAAGTGAAAAAAAAAAACTCTCTAAAAGTCTTAAATTTTTTTTTAAAAGGGTTTTTCATTATTATTTTTATTAAAAAAATTTCCTATGTGAAGATTTCTAAAAAAACTACAAGAAAAATCCTAGGCTAACATATAAATATATATTTATTTTTATCTACGCTACTACTATCAAACAGCTATTTACTTAAATCAATATAACATATTTAACTTATAAAGAAAAATCATGCTAAAAGAAATACACTAAACTAATATATACATGCATATGCTATATCTAATAATAATAACATAATATAATAACTAAAAAAAAAAAAACTGAACTAAACCGAACTTGAATTGTTGTTTATAGCAGTGGTGATAGACAAAGCTCGTTGGGCGTATGTGCAAATTTCCAGGTGAAGGAACACGTGTTTGGTCGCGGATTGGGTCGTGGAACTTCAACTTGTCATTGATTATTCCTGCTGAGCGAACCCATGACTCCAACTAAATCCACCAAAGTGCTCCACTACTTATCCGTTAGACCGTTAGTCAATATCTTGACATTCATTACAATTAAATTATATTTAAATTATCTAAATCCCTAAATTAAAATTTTTAACTAAAATTAACATTAACATTAAACTAATTATTCCTAATATAAATTACTTCGAAATTTTTATAATTTTTTCCTTTTCTTATTTTTTTTTTGTATTTTCATTATTTGTTAATTTTTATTATTTTCTTTTATTTTTTTGAATTAGGACCTTTTTTGTAAAAATAAAAACTAAGACTATGGAAGGGCAAAAATTAGGTGTCTACACTTATACTTTAATGATTCATATTTTAAGTTATAATTTAATTCATTTCTTTATGTATACCTATTATTTATTAACGATTCATTCTACCTTATTTCAGGGTTTGGTTTCTAAATTAGATTCTAGTTTTGATTTTGGAATCTTAAATATGCTTAAATCCTAATGTGAAATTAATCACATTAATCTCGAGTATTTTAATATCATATTGGGTTTTAATTTAGTATTTTAAACTTTTCGGTACACGTTAATCTTAATTAGGGTATTAGATTTATTCTTAATGTGAAAAAATCTTACATTTTTTATACAATTACCTAAAATTATATTTTGTTTCAGATTTATTATATACTGATTTTCATTATTATATTATCTAAATAAACCTAATTTTTCATATTTATTAAATTTCTAATTCCACATATTCCTAATTTTCTACAATTACTACATAATTCCTATATTAATTATACTTAACAATCTAAAAGCTAGGATTAGGTTTCCACATCAGAGATTAATATCCCTAAACATCTGCTTACTATCTAAATCAGTAATTAATCACTTAATCAACTAATTAACTCAAAATTACCCAATTTTCCCATCATTTTAGGGATAAAAATTTACTTAAAAATTAAAAAAATTAAATTTAAAACAATGGCTTCATAGCATTATTTTATATCACTTAAGCATTCTATAGAAAAAATTTGAGCTCCAAACTACACTCCTAAGCCTATTTATTTCTAATTCTAATCATGCTCGGTTTTGCTTAATTTCTTAAGAACCCTATATTTTAGACGTGATTAAAATTAATCACTATTTTTTCCTAAATTTACATACAATAAAACCTTAGAATAATAAATTTCATAATTTTTTGGGCAAAATAAATAATTTTAAGAAATTACACAAAATTTGAGCAAATGGGAGACTCACTCGGTCTGATGACTTTTGGGCTTCCAACACTGGTTTAGGTGTGTCGGCCGGTCTAGGAGGTAGGTTTGGAGTGGGGTGGTAGTGGTGGCACAGCCCCAAGTGGTGGTGGTGTGTGGGTTCGGTTCACTAGCCCCTACAACATAGATTTCCTTAATATTTTTCTAAACCCTAATTTTCTTCTTCAATTGTCAGTGCTCTCAATTTTTTCTAAATTTTAACTATCTAAATGAGCTCTGTAATGTTTCTCCTTATTTATAGAGCTTTGTAGTAATTATTATGCATTTAATTGAACAAGACATTACTCAAATCCCTTAATTTTTGCTTTTTGTGTTGCTTGATTTTGATTAGTTAATTTTCTTCTTCACTTCTTGACTTTCCACGACCAAATCCACATCATTCCTTATTCCTCTTTTTTTGTGATTTTTTCTTAATTAATTAATAATTTTATTTAATTATTTAATAAGTTTTTAGCTAATTTAAGTAATTTCATGTATTTTTATCTACATATAAATACATGTAGGGTACATGTGAACATTCTTAATTATTATTTAGGTCATTCTATGATTTTTGTTATATATATATATAATTTATCTCTAGTAATTTATTAGTTATTAGATTACACTTTTCGCTTTTTCGATAATTAACAATTATTATAATTGAAATTTGAAAATTTTATAATCTTCTGTTTTATTAATTATTTTCTTAAATTCAAGTTTATAAAATTAGTTTTACTAATATTTCTATCTATAGTTTATAATTTAGGTTTGATCTGATCTTTTAACCAATCATCTTAAATTTTATGTATTAAATTCAATTTTATGGTTATTTGGCATAACTTTAGGGCTTATATCAAAGGCTAGATTACTTTATTTTTCTTTCATCTTAATTTCTAGGATTGGTAATAAAAGGAATAATATAGATCCTCAACATTACTATGAAAATGTCATGTGATCATTTGATATAATTTTTGTTAATTAAAGAGTAGCAACAACATCTTTAGTTATAAAAAATTATATATCAGGTATATTTGATTACATATAATAAATGATATCAATTGTGATTAGTTATGTTAAATATAATAAATTTTATTTTACATGAATTTTTATTATATTTTTATAATTAATCAGGGATGGAATAACGAATTATTTTTCTTAATTTTGCCAAAGGGATTAGGAAAAGGAACATAGTTTGTTAGTTTCATCATAAAGTATATTTACAAATCTTTAAATATAACTTAGCATACAGATAGTTTTATTTATTACATCATTCATAAATTTAAATAATTTTTTGCATGTTTTTACATTGGCAAAACAAATGATTTTTGTTTATTTGCCTCAACTAAAGTAAAATAAGTATGTTTGTTATTTTATGCAATATTGCAACATGTGAATTTTTCTAACATCAATATGGAAGGAGAGAATTCTTCTCCGATTAGGGTACATGGATATTGATTATGCTATAAGAAAAGATGAACCACCTACTCCTACTGATGCTAGCACTCTAACTAAAATTACTTTATTTGAACGTTGGGAGCGATCTAATCACCTTAGTATGATGGTCATAAAGACAAAAATTAACACTAGTATTATTGGTTTAATTAGGGAGTATAACAATGTTAAGAATTTGTTGAAGGCTATTGATGAACAATCTGAGTCTTCAAATAAGGCCCTTGCTAACATCTTAATGGCCAAGTTATCATCAATGAAGCTTACCAATGTAAGAAGTGTACATAAGCACATTATGTAGATGAGGGGCATTGCAACTCAATTAAAGTCTCTTGAAGTTGAAATATATGAATCTTTCCTTATGCACTTCATTCTAAATTCTCTTCCACCTCAATATGGTCTTTTTAAAATTTCTTATAACATACATAAAGTTAAATCGTCGATTAATGAACTTTTGACCATGTATGTATAAGAGGAAGGAACGAAGGTTACTTATGGAAATGGGAGAAAGTGAACATTTGGTAATATAAGAAAAGAATAAGATGCAAGCCAAACCAAAAAGGAAGGCTAAAATACCTGCTCAAGATGGCATCAAGAAATAATTTACTTGTTTCTTCTGTAAAAAGAAAGGGCACATAAAGAAGGATTATGCTAAATATAAGGCTTGGCTTGAGAAGAAAGGTACTTTTATCTCACTTGTTTGTTATTAATCTAATATGGTTAATGTTTGTCATAACAGTTGGTGGATTAATTCTTGTCCTATAATCGATGTTGCAAATACCTTGTAAGGCTTTCTAAACAAAAAGAAGCCAATAGGAAGTGAGCAGTACATTTATTCAGGAAATAAGATGTCTTCACATGTGGAAGTAGTTGGAGCATACCGTTTAATTTTAAGTTTTGGTTTTGTTTTAGATTTGAAAAGGACATTTTATGTACCAAGTTTTTCTAGAAACTTGATTTCAATTGTAAGACTTGTATTTTGGGTTTTTCTTTTACAATGGATACTTCTTTAAAGATATTTCTCAAATCAAAACTTGTTGGAGATGGCATAATTGCTAATGGCCTTTACTAAATTAATTTGCAAAATGTTATGAATATTTAAGCTGGTATTAAAAAATATGTTATGAATGAAAATTCCTCTATGTTGTAGCATCGTCGATTCTACCATATATCTATTGAAATGATTAAAAGATTAGTAAATGATGGAGTACTCGACACTCTAGATTATAGTGATTTTCATACTTGTATAGACTACATAAAGGGAAAGCAAACTAATAAGGCAAAGAAAGGTGCTAAGAGGAGTTTAAATCTATAAGAGATCATACATATAGATATTTATTGTCTAGACATGGACATGTATGGTTAGAAGTACTTCATCTTTTATATAGATGACTATTCACAATTTATGTATCTTTACTTGCTTCATAACAAAAATGAGGCATTAGATGCCTTTAAAATGTTCAAAGCAAAAGTTAAGAAATAATGCGAAAAGCAAATTAAGATCATAAGATTAGATAAAGGTGGAGAATATTATGGTAGATATATTGAGGATGGATAAGCACTTAGTCCTTTTGCAAGATTTTTTCAAGAGCATGGGATAGTTGCCCAATATACCATGTCTGGGTCTCCAGACCAAAATGGTATAGCAGAAAGAAGAAATTGGATGTTAATGGACATAGTGCGAAGTGCACTTAATAGTTCTAAGCTACCCAAATCCTTATGGATTGAAGCCTTGAAAACGGTAGTGAATATATTGAATCGAGTTCCAACTAAGGCTATACCTAAAATACCATTTAAGTTATTCAAGGGTTGGAAATCGAGTTTGCAACATATACGCATTTAGGGACGCTTATCTAAAGTAAGAGTTTACAACCCGCAAGAAAAGAAATTAGACTCAAGGATGATAAGTGGGTTTTTTATTAGGTGTGCTGAAAAGTCCAAAGGATACAGATTTTATTATCCATGTCATAGTACTAGGATTGTGGAATCAAGAAATGCAAAATTTCTTAAGATTGACTTAATTAGTGGGGGTGATTAATCTCATGATTTAATTTCAGAGAATGATCATTTTGACACACAAACTTCTACTTTGAGTGAAAGATTGGTTGTTATACACAACACCCCTTAGGTCTATCTTAATGTTGAATAACCAGCTATTGAAGTTCCATAAGTAGCTAATGATTTAGTTGATCAAACTATTCAACAAGTTCTTGACAACCAGATGAACAATCTACTCCTCAACAAGATGTTAGTATAAAATTAAGAAGATCAACTAGAGAAAGGAAATCAGTAATACCTAATGTTTATATTATGTATCTACAAGAATCTAATTATAATGTTAGAGCCAAAAATGATCATGAAACGTTTTCATATGCCATGAGTTGTAGTAAATTTGATTTGTGGTATAATGCCATGAAGGATGAGATGAATTCTATGGCATCCAATGGAGTCTAGGATCTTATCAAGTTACCTAATGATGTAAAGGCCATTAGATGTAAGTGGGAATTTAAAACTAAAAAAAAAGTCTTAAATGGTAACATTAAGAGATATAAAGCAAGACTCGTTGCCAAGGGATTCACTTAACAAAAAGGAATTGATTACATGGAGACTTTTTCTCCTATATTTAAGAAAGATTCCCTTTGTGTGATTTTAGCACTAGTTGTGCATGTTGATTTAGAACTGCATCAAATGGATGTGAAAACAACATTTCTCAATGGAGAGCTAGAGGAAGTCATTTATGTGAAACAACCCAATGGATTCTCTTCTAGTAATGGTGAGTATTTAGTATGCAAGCTCAGGAAATGCATATATAGATTGAAACAAGCCTCCTGCCAATGGTACTTAAAGTTTCATGATGTAATCTCTTCCTTTGGTTTTGAAGAGAATATCGTGGATCAATATAGATACCAAAAGGTTAGTGAGAGTAAAATTTATTTCCTTATTCTATATGTGGATGACATTTTGTTAGCAATAAATGATAAGGGGTTGCTATATGAGGTGAAATGGTTTCTCTTTAAGAGTTTTGATATGAAGGATATAGGTGAGGCATCGTATGTCATTGGCATTAAGATCTATAGAGATAGATCTAAACAAGTTTCAGGTCTCTCTTAAGAAACCTATATCAATAAGGTTTTAAAGAGATTTAGAATGAAAGATTGTTCACCAAGTGTAGTGCCCATTATGAAGGGTAATAGATTTAATTTGAAACAATGCTTGCAAAATGAGCTTGAAAGGGAACAAATGAAAAACATTCCATATGTTGCCGCTGTTGAAAGTTTAATGTATGCTCAGGTTTTTATAAGACCTAACATTGCTTTTGCTATTGCAATGTTGGGAAAATATCAAAGTAATCCAGGTATGGACCATTGGAGAGCAGCCAAAACGGTGATGAGGTAGTACAAAAGACTACATGCTTATGTACAAGAGAACTGACAGTTTGGAGGTAGTTAGTTATTCAGATTCAAACTTCACCAAATGTGTCAATTCACGAAAATCAACATCAAGATATGTATTTATGCTTGCTAACGAAGCCATTTCTTGGAAGAGTGCAAAATAGACATTAACAGCCACTTTTACCATCAAGGCTAAGTTTATTTGTTGTTTTAAGGCAACTTCACATGGTATATGGTTGAAGAGTTTTATATTTAGGCTTAGAATGGTAGATTCTATCTCTAAGCCATTGAAGATGTACCATGACAATTCAACTGCAGTTTTCCTGGCTAAGAATAACAAAAGCAGAAGTCAAAGTAAACACATCAACATAAAGTATTTAGCCATAAGATAATGCATAAAGGAATATAAAGTGGCCATTGAGCATATAAGCACTTGTAGAGACACAATTTTTGTCTCCTTTATTTTTATTTTTTATTTTATTTCTTTAATAGGTCTTAAATTAGTAAAAACACAAAAAAAATAAGCAATTAAAGAAAACTAAAAAAATAAAGAAATTTAGGAAAATAAAAAAAATTCAAAAATAAGAAAAAAAAAGAACTTTGGATAAGAAACACAAAAAATTGAGAAATTTAGAAAATAAGAAAATTTTTAGAAATTTGAAAAATTACAAAAAAAAATATAAAATTTGAAATATAATAAAAGATTTTAAAAAATAACATTTTATTAAGGTAGATTTTTAATTCAGAAATAAGTTTTGAAGTTGGGCCGTTGAACCTAAGCTTAGATTTGAAGTTAGGCCAAGCCGACCTGCTCCATATGTGTAATTTAGTTGCAAAGATGGACAGGCATAGGCCAATGGCTTAACGGATAAATATATGGACTTGGTTTGGGTATTGAGTGTGAAGTTAGGGGTTTGAATCTTAAAGAAGGCATGAATAAGTATTTTATTTTTCTCATATTAGGAGCTATCACGTGTCAGGATCTTATTGCACCACGGGTCCCGATACATGGCAATGCCGAGTTAGACAACTTATGCCAACATTGATTGGATTGGCTGACGTAGCACTACATCAGCCTTTCCCTTAGTTTCCCCCCATTTTCTCTTGATTTTTCTCCTTTTCCTTCTCAAGAACAACCTACTCCCTCTACTTTGGCTTTAATTTTCGCATAGATTTCACACACTTGTACCTAATTTCTTGCTTTGATTTTGTTTATCGCGTAGCCTACTGTGAATCGAATCCATTAATATGTCTAAATACAGTAAAATGAGTAATCAATTTGAGCTGCAAAATTTGGAAAAAAAAAACTAATCTTCTAGACATCTTCAATAACTCTAATCCGAGCTTTCCTTTGTTTCTAGGCTAATTACGAATATAAATTAAGTGTCTCAAGATGTTCATAAGCACACATAACCACTTACGAACTTTAGAATCAACTCCTAAGTTCTCTTTCTCTTTTACGACTCTCTTTCTCTCTCTAACCCGCACTCTCTCTCTTTGAATCTCTTTCTACTGAGCTCTCTACCACCAACCACCATACTCACTAGCTTCCCACCACCATTAGCTCCCTAACCCAACTCCTCTCAACCTCTGTCGTGCCCTTTAACAATGCTACTAAGCTCATCGCCACCTAACCTTAACCACCAAACCCTCTCTCCTCAAACCACCACCTCCAGCCACTTTTACCCCAAACGGATCATACGACTAAACTCTTAGCCGCCCTAAACCCTCAACTCAACTACTCGTTCACACCCAGCCATCAACTATGACAGCTACCTAAGACCACCATCAGCCACCACTTTACAGTACCCCCCAAACCGCTTCAGACCACTACGGTACTTTGCCTACCCCCCCCCCCCCTCCCCGGCGCCCCCGCCGCCTTCTACTTTTCGTTCTTAAGAACAACCTACTCCCTCTACTTTGGCTTCAATTTTCGCATAGATTTCATACACTTGTACCTAATTTCTTGCTTTGATTTTGTTTATCGCGTGGCCTACTGTGAATCGAATCCATTAATACATCTAAATATAGTCAAAAGAGTAATCAATTTGAGCTACAAAATTTGGAAAAAAAAAAAAACTAATCTTCTAGACATCTTCAATAACTCCAATATGAGCTTTCCTTTGTTTCTAGGCTAATTGCGAGTATAAATTGAGTGTCTTAAGATGTTCAGAAGCACACACAACCACTCATGAGCTTCAGAATCAACTTTTAAGTTCTCTTTCTCTTTTGCGACTCTCTTTCTCTCTCTAACCCGCACTTTCTCTCTTTGAATCTCTTTCTACTGAGCTCTCTACCACCAACCACCATAGTCACTAGCTTCTCCATACCATCAGCTCCCTAACCCAACTCCTCTCAACCTCCATTGTGCCCCTTAACAATGCCATTAAGCTCATCGCCACCTAACCTTAACAACCGAACCCTCTCTCCTCAAAACACTACCTCCAGCTACTTTTACCCTAAACCGATCACACGGCTAAACTCTTAGACGTCCTAAACCTTCAACTCAACCACTCGTTCACACCCAGCCATCAACTATGACCGCCACCTAAGACCATCGTCGGCCACCACTTTACAGTACCCCCCAAACCGCTTTAGACCACTACGGCACTTTGCCTAACACACCCCAGCCTTCCCCCCCCCCCCCCCCCCCCGGACCCTTCTATCCCTAATAAAAAACATATGAAACACCCTTCTCTCCCTCGATTTGGCTACAAAATCGAATAGAACCGATCTATGCAGCCACTGCTTCTTCTCCTTCAACTACAACCAAACCAACCCAACCCGATCCAGGCTCTAACTTGACTCTTCGACTTGTGGACCGACCTAACCAACCCACACCTCTTTCCGGGTCCGAACCAAATCTAATCTAAGTAGAATTTATTTTTTATTTATTTTTTTAATTGTTTTGTTCATTTATCCATGTAATTGTAATCCAATTAAAAAAAAAAAGAAGAAGAGGAAAAGAAAAAGGAAAAGAAAGAAAAAAGAAAAAAAAGAAAAGAGTAAATTTATTTTACTTTATTTCTTTATTTTTACTTTAATAAAAATAGATAAAATATAATAAGTAGTAAATAAATAGGATTAAAATAAAATAAATATGATAGGGAATAAAATTATTTTATCACTTAGAAAAATTGATTTTCAAATAATAAAATAAAATAAATCAACCATTTTTCAATTTAGGATCATTTAGAATTTCTAAAAGTAAAATCTAATTTAAGACCTTTTTTTAGAAATTTTCTTAAACAAACCAAATTAAACTAAAAACTTAAACTTTGATCATTTTTAAGGATTAAAACTAACAATCCACGAAAGTTTTTATTCAACAAACTATATGCATCTGATTTCGAATAACGGGTACATAGGTATTTACGGGGGCAACGATAAAAATTTAAATAATTAATTTCCCTTTTTTTAGTTTAGATTACTTTATTTATCCAATTAGAGTAATCAATAATTAAGTTTTGTATTTCAAAATTGAAAAAGGTGATTTTTAGGTTTAATTCTAATTTTGAAAAGTTAACGGTACTTGTAAAGGTTTAAAATTCCTAACCCCCGGACCTAAATTTCTAGTTTTCAAAAATTGTTTTCACAAAATTGGTTTTAATCATTAGATTAGTAGGTATGTTATAACCAATCCACCTAATTGGTTATAACTTAACTATTTTTTCCAACTCTAGTCAGGTGGCAACTCTAAAGTTGTTTTCAAAATAAAAAGAAATGGTTTTTTTTTTAAACTTTAGAAAGTCAATATTAAACGGGTAGGGTTTAATACTGATCGGTTTTTAAAAAAATTTATTTTATAAAAAGAATTGGGAAGGTAAAAAATCAAGTTCAACAATACTAAATGGATGTTAGCTGATCCTTTAACAAAAGACATGCTACCAAAGACTTTTAAGGATCACGTAGTATGATTAGGACTTAATCCTAACATATGATGTGTGTTCCGGTCATTTATGTTGAAACTCACTTCAGTTGGTTGTTTTTATTTTTGGTGTACACATTATGGTTTCAAAACGACTGTCATGCCCCGAAGCGGTAGAGTCGTAACAGCCCTGCCGTGTAAACCATCCTAAGATAGAAGTTGGCCATACAACCACTATCTTAGACCTAATCTACACAAGGCGTCCACGACTAATCCGCTTTGAAGTAAACAGTTTGTAATTTAGATAAAGCATTTATCTAAGAAAGTGAGAAAATTTATATATATATATATATATATACTATAATTCAGTTATTACATCCTTCAAAAATGAAAAAAAAAATAATTCTAAAATAAAACTTAGACCTTAAGAATATATATTTTTTCTTCAAATATTTTTCCTCACTTCCTAGGATCCAGCAGTTGCTAGCTTCAGAGTAGTTGTTTGCCGCTTCTTAGCCAGCACCTGCACGACGTCTATAGGGATGTGAGCAACCACAGTTCAGTAAGTTAGGATGGATGACTTAAAACTATACTATACACACAACAAGATTTTCAATCACTTATTAGGTGCAATGCATGTGCAAGCAAATACCATTGCATGACGTTGTCCTGCCCGTCGTAAGATTAGAGAAATTGCGCCTACTTTAATCCGGGTTGAGGAGTTGCCGTTATATGTTTACTACATAATTAACCTAATAATTACATCTAACACCCTAAATGCTACAATTATCATACTCCATCAGATTTCAACATCCTAAAATATATAATTATTTACTAAATCAGTAATTAATCATTTAATTACTTAATTAACCCTAAATTACCCATTTTATGCCTCATTTTAAAGCCTAAAAATTATCTAAAAATTTCAAAAATTAATTTTTGAAAACGGGCTTCATAGCATTATTCTATATCATCTAAGTAATCTACACAAAAATTTTGGGTTCAAAACTACACTCTTAAAATCATTTATTTTTAAACCGAAACATGCTCGGTTTTGCACTATTTCTTAAGAACCCTATATCATGAGACATATTTTCATCAAAATAATATTTTTTCTAAAAAATACATACAAAAATATTCCAGAACAACAAGTTTCATAATTTTCTAAGAATATTTACTATTTTTATAAAATTATACAAGAATCGGGCTGGAAATCGGACTCACCAATCTGGGTGTCTCCGGCCACCACCGGTGGCCATGGGTATGTCGACCCACCTGGGCGTTTCCACCACCGTATAGTGGTGGTGGCCGTCTACCCCCAGCTACCCGTCGGATCTGGGTTCTCCTTTGTGGCCCTAATTGCACAATTTTCCTTTTCTTTTTTTTTTTCTTTGGTTTTTCTCTCAATTTTCGACTCTCCCTAATTTTCTATGATTTCTAACTGTCCAAATGAGTTTCTGAATTTTCTTGCTATTTATAGAGCTTTAGTGTAATTATTATGCATTAATTAGATATGACTTTGCCCAATTTCCTTAATTTTTGGCTTTTGTGTTGTCTAATTTTAATTGGTTAATTTTTATTTTGTGGATTCTGACCTGCCACAACCTGATTTAGATCATTATTGATTTTTCTTGATTTTTATTAATTAATTATGAATTTTCTTTAATTATTTAGTATAATTTTAGCACATTTCGCGTATTTTAAGTAATTACGCATATTTATACCTATATATACATTCATATATAATACAAATAAATATTCCTAAATATTATTTAGGTTATTTTATAATTTTTAATATACATATAATTTATCTTTAGCGATTTGTTAAGTACCGGAATGCATTTTATGCATTTTCGATAAATAACGAGTTATATACTTAAAATTTGAAAATTTTGTAGTCTCCTATTTTATTACTTATTTTCTTAAATTCAAACTTATGGGATCGGTTTACTAATAGTTTTAGCTTTACTTTATAATTTAGGCTCGATCGGGTCTTTCAACCGATCGAAACCTCAGATTGCTTAGTTGTGGGGCTTACAACGACTATACTCATTTAGACCTTGAAATAAACATGAGGTTTATTTATAAAGTTCACTAACATTAAAGAAATAAAATGCATTGCAACACATAGAAGACAATGCTCCTTTTAAGATGACCTATCGCCATGATCTATGTATTTCGTTTCTTGTTTAAAGATAAGGAATTTATAGAATTTAGTATAAAAATATGCAAGTTAAGTGAGAGAATGTAATACATATTTTATATTTAAGTAATTTATTTATATAAAATACATAAAGTAGTTACATAAGGCCCAAACCCATTATCTTACTATGGCCCATATATTTTTCTATAAATCAAGTCAGTTTGGGGTTTTTTTATAGTCCTTGATGGGAGGATTATATATATGAATGAAAACCACTTTTTCGTAGCCTCTACAGACTCAAAACCCTAAAAAAACAATACACCATCAAGAGAGTTGATTGAGGGGCTAAAAGTATCTAAATTCCAAAACTAAGACTATCTAGAGAGAAATTTGAATAATTAATAGCTAGAGGTATGTCGATCCTACTTTGCTGCACTAATTTTCGGTATAATTTGGTATACAAATTGAGATAATTAATCTAACATATAAATTTCCTTGGACACCATTTAGCTAGAAATCTAAAACCCAAAACACTTGAAGCTTTATTATTGTTGTTGTTGTTTCTCTCCTCTATCCCTTATGCTTTTAAGCATCAAAGGGTCTATGCCAGAGTTGTCTTTTGTGCATTATAGCTTATAGATCCCTTATAGCACTTACAGACCCTCTCTCTTGAGTTCCAGCTAGCAAAAGTGAAGAAATAGTGATAACACATTTTTATAATCAATAATATTTTACATAGTTAAGCTTAATCACAAATTACTTAATCGAATAAAGAAGTAAGGATAATATTTTAACACTAAGCTTGGTAGGCCTAGTTTAAGTACTTATCTAGTGAGTTATCTCATTGTACTAATTAGACCTCTATCGTAAAGTTTTCTCACTGCAAAGGCCAGTATTTGGTGAAAAAATGGTCTCGTCTAACAAAACCAGCTTATTCTAATGAAAAATTGCCTATTTTGACTATTTAGATAGGTTACTCTTGATTAGTAACTTTATGATGTACCTTCAAACCGCAGGTAATTATCAATTATTTTAATGATACTTTTCAATCTTTCACACCAATTTGAAAAGGTAAACAAATGTTTTCGAAGTTGTAGGAGGTAATGTAATGTTAATTAGGAGTTCAAAGGATATATCATATATGACCAATAGTTTTAGACAATACTTTTAATTAGCTTAAAGTGATATTTTCTAATTGAAAACTAATAGTCAACGCTTTATCCTATCCTTCTAGCAAATGATTTCATTATTTGAAATGTCATGAAGAGCAAGGATATATTGGCTATCATACGATAAAGCCCCCTTTTTTCTTGCAATATGTAAAATGTGATAATTTTATTACACCAGATATTAGGTCTACCTCTTTTATACAAGAAGAAGAAATTCTATTAACCTAATATTCATTTTTTTTTATAATAAATAATTTTATTTAAAGGAAATAAAATAAAATGTGCAGAAACACATACAAGGGGACTAGCAATGAAGTCGAGTGTTCCCCTTTTTCATTTCTTAAAGTTCCTTTTGCTTTCATTCCGATTAATCCCCTTTTACTAATCTCATCATAGTTCAGTTTGATCTATTCATTCTTCGGTGGTATTAAGTTCATCTCTTTAAAGAGTTTGACAAATGTTCCGTTCCTTTGGAATTTAGATGCCTAACGTTTAATAGCTCCTACTATTTAGACATCTAACCAATTTCGATTGATCTACATAGATGTAGGGGTTTGTGTTGGGATATAAGTATGAGTAGGTAAGAAAAGGAAATTCAACATTGGAAAAATAAAAGTAAATGAAGGATATATAAGTGGAAAAAACCCATAACCTAACATTTTAAGGTTTTGGGTTGAATAAGGTGTTAAGTCTATGGGGTTATTCCTTCATAGGTTTTCCCCCCTTATTAAAGGCTCCCTCGATACTAGAGTTGATGGTTTAGTTAAGATGAAATGGAATGAATCGATAGTTTTCCTATGCGAAAAAAAAAGCTTAGTGATGGTGATTCTGGTAAAAACCTATGATATAAGGTAAGTGAGGTAGATTATAAGCCACTCATAGGGCAGGGTCAAGTCAATCGATGAGCTCTTAATGAAGTCACAAGAAGTTTTCACTTAAGGGGGGGAGCAAAATGTATAATTTGATATAAAGGAAACTCAAACTTAAGATATTGTAAAGGGGTCGGCTCAGCATCAAGTTAGTCACTTAGGGATTCTCTTTAGTGAGATGGAGAGTAGAGTAACTTAGTAGGATAAATTGGAGAAAGGATCATTCTTCAAAGTTTAACTCTTTTTGGATAGCTTGACGAACCATATGGATGAGTCCTTGGGCTCGAGAGAGAGTAATTAGTTCATGATCTCTATCTTCACTTTCAGGTTGTTTAAAATTTGGGAGTAAATCTAGCTCAACCCCATGTTACTTATCTTTAGGAGTATACAAACAAAGGTTAGCAAAGTTAAAGGAGTCTAAGGCTCCTTAATCTTCAGATAATTCAATCCTATAAGCATTAAGATCAATCTTTTCAAGCACTTTAAATGATCTATCGGCTTTAAGAGATAACTTATTCTTCCTCAAACTTGGGAATCGTTCTTTACTGATGTAGATCAATACTAAATCATCGAGCTAAAATTCCTTATTCTTTTATCCTTTGCCTCTCCTCTTAAGCTTGGTGGTAACTCGGTTCAATTGCTTTACGACCTTCTGGTACATTGTCTTGATGGCCTTAGATCTCTCTACAGTCGGTTGATCTTCGTCTTGGCTCAAAAGCGGTATCTAGTCCAATGGGAGCTTAAGGTTGAATCCATACACAATCTTAAATGGTGATATGCTTGTAGCACTGTAGGTAGTCTTATTTTAGGAGAACTCAATTATGGGCAGGCATTGATCCCAATCAATCATGTTCTAACCAACAGCAACCCGGAGTAAAGTTCTCACAGTTCTGTCGATAGCCTTGGCTTGTCTATTCATTTGTAGATGGCAAGACATATTGAATAACAGTTTGGTTCACATTCATTTTCATAATCTCCTCTAGAAGTGGCTCATGAATTTTGGATTATGGTTTGAAACAATAGTCTTAGGCACTCCTTAGAGTTTGACAATCTCTTACAAGAAAGAAAAGAGATAATCGAAACCTCGTTAGTTTCGGAATAAGGTACAAAGTGTGCCATTTTGCTAAACCCATCTATGACCATCATGATGGAGTCCTTCCTTCGAGATTTCTTCAATAATCCTAACATAAGATCCATACTTAGCTCAGATCATGGTATGCTCAAGATCAAGCAAAGGTAAATATTTTCCTTAGCTCAACTTGTCTCTTTGCCCTTCTAAAGGTAGCATACCTTTGTAGTATGACTTCGAAATCTCTCATCATCTTTAGCCAAAAGAATCTAGAGACTAGTACCTCATAAATTTGGTGCTTACCAAAATGTCCAGATAGTCCATCACTATGCACTTCGAGCACTAGCAACTCTTACATAGAATACGTTAAGATATATAATCTCTTCTTCCCGAAGAAGTATCTGTCCTCCCTATGATAATCATCAAGTGTTTAGCCTTCTTCACATCTGGTGTAAATCGAACCAAAATGTGAATCCTCAGCATACAAATCCTTAATCATAGATAAACCAAGTAATCTTGTCTACAACTCGTTCTTGTACTTTACGGCATAAGAAATCCCTCCATAAATTTTACCTACTTAGCTTATCTTCGAGACAACTTAGGTTGGCTTTTTAGATATCTCAAAGATTCATGATCAGTGTAAATCACAAATTCTTAGGGTAACAAGTAATGTTGTTACATAGTTAAGGCTGGGATCAAAGAGTCAAATTCCTTATCATAAATAGAATAGTTAAGTGCAACTATTCTAAGCTTTTCACTAAAGTAGGCAATAGATTAGCCCCCTACATCAACATAGCACCTATGCCCAGTATGGATGCATCACACTTCACTTTAAACACTTTGTCAAAGCTCAGTAGAACTTAGACAAGGGTAGTGGTTAATTTCTCCTTTACTTCTTCAAAACTCTTTTGTTTCTTCTTTCTTCACCTGAAGTCAACATTTTTCTTTGACAGCTCGGTGAATGGACCTACAATGCAATTGAAATTCCTTATAAATTAGAGATAAAATGATGCTAGGTTATGTAAGCTTTGTATGTCAATTAAATAGGTTAATACATTTGGTAATTGCTCTTACCTTTTCATCATTGTAGACATCTCATTTTTGCCCTCTATAGTTTTATTTAATTTTTTAGAATAGGAAAAAGGAGTCCTAATTTAGAAAAAAAAATATAAAAAAAATAAATAAAAATTTATAAAAATACAAAAAAAAAATTTAGAAAAATAAAAAATAGAAAATTTACTTTAAAAAAAAGAAAGATTTTTTTTCTTTTTTATTATAAAGTAGATGTTTAATCTAATAAGTTTGGGTCTTTCGGTAGATTAATTTAATATAGTAAGTTTTTATAAAATAGTTTAAGTAGTTTTATAAGTTAAGTACTATTTACTTGCATAATTTAACAGGGAACAAGCCATCATTGCATATGGTTAAGTAACTGGTCTTAGAAGGAAAAGGAGTTAAGGATCCTAATTCGAATCCCCCATACACATGCTTGTGCATTTTATTTTCCAGCCCAATTAAGGCTACTTATCATGTTACCATTGGACCACATTTCAAGCTCGATATGTAGAGATACGTATTGATTTGTGGTAGCCTACAACGAATCCATGTAGCTAACATGGTGCCCATGTGGTGCCACATCAGCATCTTTCTTATCCTTTCCATCCTTTTCCCTCATTTTCCTATACAAAGACAGTTTGGACCCTTCACTTTGGCTTCAATTTTCATATAGCTTTCACATGAGATAAACAGATTAAGGGTTGATTTTTTTATCTCCACATGGTACTTTTTTAATTCATACTAAGAATATGACTAGGTTTACTCATTTGACCATTCAAATTGGCAATGAAAAATAGGAAAATCAAGGATTTGGCATTCATGGTGAATCAACCATTAATGGTTATTTCCTTGTATGTCCGAGCTTGAAACGATATAAAAAGAGTTCCTCATTTACGTTTTTGTCATCAGTGGTCACTCGAAACCACTCAAATCCATTACCCAATCTTAAACTCTCTCTTTAGTTCATGATGTCTTTCTCTCTCTAAAAGTCAAAGCTTCTAAGCCATCATTAGAGGAAAATAACACACCTATAAGCTTCCCTATGGCTTATACGCTCAAACCCAACCATCCACAAGAGATATTGTGGCTCCACTAAAGCTCTACCACTAAAACCCTTATCACCACCATGCGACTACCTCACAAAACACCAACATAAGCAGCGTTTTAGAGAAATCAGACACCATAGTTGAGTTCATATTGTTTGAAAACCTAAGAATCTACTTTCATTTGAATGGAAACAACCCACATGTGAACCTTGTGTAACCATCGTCACCGTATAAACCATAAAACCACTAGAACAACCACCATTAGTTGAGGCACAATTTCTAAGACCACATTCTCTAATCGGATACATATGAATCCGCCATTTCCCATCCAAATTACCCCCTAGAATTGCCTCTTGAGCACCCTTAGCCACCATTGTCTTCTTCCTCACTCCAATCACATGTAATGTACGTGGGATGATACAGACTATTAGATGAGCACACAAACCTAATATCACACATAACTAAAAGGATAGGTCTAACCCGTAAGATGGCTTGAAAAAGTAAATGATAGTCAAGGGTAAGCAAGGAGTTTCTGTGCACTGACGATAGATATGATGTAACAACGCCTCGTACGAGCTTAGATCACACTTGATATAATAAACAAGTATAATAGGGGGTCACTTGTCACTAATCTAAGCTCGAATGTGTTAGATAATAGTAGCTCAAGAGTAAGCATGATGACACTTAGCTCAAAAGAGGGTAAAAATTCAGTATATTCTTCTATATGTTCTGGCGGCTATTATATTATGTGATTATTTATAATACTCTGTTAAGGTAAGTTCTACGTTACAGATAATTACAAAAATGAATCCCTATTTACTAAATAAAAGGAAAATAATTTATAGTGAAAATACAAAATCTTGTGCAACAAACATCATTTGTGAGAAAGGACAGTATGGTTGTTAGAAAGGACAGTACATATACATTTTTACTCTACGATAGTGTGATTTGAGCAAACGTAGGCTTCTGTTCAAGTTTATTCGGCGTAAGAAGTTTGGTTCCTTGATTATCGGAGTTAGATTAGGGTTAGCCCAGGGATGACTTACAGTGGGGTTAGCCTCGGATAGTTAGCTCTTGATAGTTATTAGCTCGGCTTCAATACCATAGAGATTACTATATTCAGATTTAGCGCTTGGACTAATACATAGTGAAGGATTTGGTTCAGCACGTTGGTTGGTCAATTCGGTAATGGCTTAGATAGCATAGAGAGTGAAGTAGCTCTCGAACTAGGGCAAGCACTGCTCCTCGACGCTTAACTCACTTCTGACAACTCAGTAGATCACCTAAGAGAGCCCTCGGGCTTGGGAGTGTGTACTCGGTCCTTGATCCCTATCATCCCCTGTGGGTTGTTTGAAATTTGGGATAAAATCTAGTTCAGGTCTAGGTTGTTCATCTTCAGGAGTGTAATGTTGGAGGTCGACAACGTTGAAAGAGTCTGAGACTCCATGTCCTTCAAGTAATTCAATCCTATAGGCGTTAGGGTTGATCTTTTTAAGCACTTTCAAAGGTCTATTGACTCTAGGAGATAACTTACTCTTCTTCAAGTTTAGGAATCGTTCCTCGCTAAGGTGTATCCAGACTAAATTGCTCGGTTGAAATTCTCTCTTCCTTCGCCTTCGGCTTCGCTTCTAAAGCTTATTATTAGCTCGACCCAATTGCTCTACAACCTTTTGGTGCATAGCTTTTATGGCCTCAACTCTCTTGATGGTTGGCCTGTCATCATCAAGCATTGGTTGGGGTGGTTGGTCTAATAGCAGTTCGGGGTTGAACCCATAAGCAACCTCAAATGAATACATGCTTGTTACACTGTAGGTGGTCTTGTTATAGGTGAACTCAATGATCGGTAAACACAGATCTCAGTTGGCTGTGTTTCATTCAATAGCAACTCGTAGCAAAGTTCCCATGGTTCTGTTGACAACTTCAGTCTATCCATCGGTCTATAGGTGGAAGGACGTACTGTACAACAACTTGGTTCCCATTCACCTCTACAACGTCCTCCGAAAGTGGCTCATGAACTTGGGGTCTTAGTTTGAAACAATGGTCATGGGAATTCCGTGCAGCTTAATTACTTCCTATTAAAGAAAAGAAAAGAAAAGAGATAGTTGAAGCATCATTAGTTTTGGAATAGGGCATGAAATGTGCCATCTTACTAAATTGATCCACAACCACCATGATAGAGTCCTTCCCTCGGGACATCTTTGGCAATCCTAACATGAAGCCTATACTTATCTTGGACTAAGTTGGGTTGGGATTGGTAAGGGTTGGTAGTATCCTTACTTAGCTCAACTCTTCGCTTTTGGGTAAGTTGCATACTTTTCTAGCATGAATTGGACATCTCTCTTCATCCTTACCCAAAAAAATCTAGAGGATAGTACCACATAAGTTCGATACTGACCAAAGTGTCCTGTTAATCCTCCTTCTTGTGTCTCGTGCACTAGCAGTTCTCACGTGAAATAAGTCGGGATACATAGCCTTCTCTTCCTCAATAAGTATCCATCTTTCCTGTGATAGTCTTCTAATGTCCGTCCTTCCTCGCAACGGGCGTAGATAGGACCAAAGTATGGGTCCTCAACATATAAATTGTTGATGGTTGAAAAACCAAGTAACCTCATTTGCAGCTCGGCCAAGAGGGTATGTCGTCTCGATAGGGTATCGGCCACTACATTGTTATTTTTGTTCTTATATTTTATAACATAAGAAAACCCCTCTATGAATTTAACCCACTTAGCTTATCTCTATGATAATTTTGGTTGGCTCTTTAGATATCTCAAGGATTTTTTATCGGTATAAATTACAAATTCCTTAGGCGATAGATAGTGTTGCCATACCGTTAGGGCTCGGATTAAGGAGTAGAACTCTTTGTTGTAGACGGAATAGTTAAGTGTGGCTCCTTGAAGTTTTTCACTGAAGTAAGAAATAGGTTGGCCTTCTTGCATCAGTACAACACCTATGCTTAGTCCAGACGCATCACACTCTACCTCAAACACCTTATGGAAACTCAACAGAGCGAAGACAAAGGCTGTAGTTAGCTTCTCCTTCACATCTTCAAAACTCCTCCTCTCTTTCTCACCCTATCTGAATTCAACATTCTTCTTTGAGAGTTCGGTAAGTGGGGTCACAATCATACTGAAATTCTTTATGAATCAGCAATAGAATGATGCCAGGATATGAAAATTTCTCACATCGACATAATAAGTCGACTCGAGCCATTTTATGATTGCTCTTATCTTCTCTTCATCAACTCAGATACCATCTCCACTCACAACAAAACCTAAGAAGATTACCTCGGAATGGCAACAGTCGCACTTCTTCAAATTGGCATAGAGTTGTTCAGCTTAGAGTTTTGCAAACACTTATCAGAGATGCTTTTGGTGAGTCTCCAGGATAGGATTGTACACTAGAAAGTCATCAAAATAAACTACGACAAACTTTCCTAGTAATTCTCAGAGCATATGATTCATAAGTCACATAAATGTGTTCGGCGCATTGGATAGTTCAAATGGCATTACAAGCCATTCATATAAACCATATTGTGTCTTAAATGTGGTCTTCCACTCATTATCTTTACACATTCGAATATGATGGTACCCAGCTTTAAGGTTGATCTTGGAGAACACTTTTGTTCTGCTCAATTCATCTAGCATGACATTAAGCACTTAATGGAGATTTGATTTATTATTCGGCTATCCACATACATTTTTTTAGAACCATCCGTCTTGGGCATTGACAAGGCTGGTACAGTATAAGGGCTCAAGGACTCGCGTACATACCCCTTCTTCATCAGCTCATCCACTTGCCTCTGCAGTTCGGCAACCTGTTTAGGTTTCAGCCTGTAAGTAGGCTTCTTTGGTAGTATAGCTCCTATCTATAGTTCAATTGCATGCTCAACGCCTCGGTTTGGGGGAAGACCATTTAGCAGCTATTCCGGAAATAGATCAACAAATTCATCTAGTAGGGTTTTTACTTTGGTTGACCATTCTTCCTCCTTAGGCCTTATCTTTAGAAGCTTCCTAATAAGTAGATAAGTCAGTCCCTCCAGCTCCATTTCTCTTTTTAGTTTAGCTTGGGTTAATGCCAAAGCCTCTTTCCTCAAGGTTTGGCTAAGCTGGGATTGCATGACTTTTACCTGCTCAGCAATCATGGGACTCAATTTCAACCTTCTTCCTTCATGCTCCACAAAACATGTATTCCTCCTGTTGTCATAAATAATTGCTCGATCAAACATCCATGGTCATCCAAGTAAAATGTGGGGCGTACTCATGGGCAGTACATTACAGAGCACTTCATCTCGATACTCACCAATACAGATCGGCACAAATACCTGTTTGCTCACTTATAGGGCTTCCTTATCATTATGCCAATGAAGCTTGTAAGGTTTTAGGTGGGGTATGGTCGACAATTTCAGCTACTGGACCATAAATGTTGGGGCTATATTGTTATAGCTCCCATTGTCTACAGTTAGCATGCACAGTGACTTATTCACCATGGATCTAATATGAAAGAGATTTTCTCTTTGTTTATCTTCGAGTACAGGACCGACATTCATTGTCCTCCTCAATACTAGAGCGATTGATATGAAGTTACCTTCTTTACTGTAGATGACTTCCTCATTAGACAGCTCATCCTGTCTATCCTCTTTTAGCTCTTCCACTTCTTTATTAGTACTGTCAACCTCAATGGTCGGCGCCTTGCCTTGGATCACCATCATTTGCTTGTTTGAACACTAAGTGGCTATATGTCCAAATCCTTGGCATTTAAGATGCTTAATCTCACTCGTCTTCCTCCCTAAACCTTGGCCTTTCTCAAACTTCCTCGGAGGTTCCTTCTCCTCGGCTTAGGTGGTCGGAATGGATTGAGTCTTGACAACCTTACTCAGTTCCATTTGCATTGGTCTACTTAGGACAATTGGGCTACTTCCTAGTCGGCTAATAGGGGGTCGGAATCTTTTCGTTCAGCACCTTTCTATCCTCTAGGTGGCTTAAATTGCATCATCAAGTGTTCTAACGTCCAGGGTTTTCAGGACATCTCCATTTTCATACTTTAACCCGCTAATGAATCAAGATACAATTCAGTCTTTAGGCTCTACAACTTCACATCTGATCGTTAGCATTTAGAATTGTTTAATACAAGAATTTACACTCAATCTTCCTTGTCTTAGTTCTTATGGTCTCTTGAAGGCATCTTGTAAATAATAGCTCAGTACAAACTTTCTCCGCATAACTCTCTTTATATCATCCCAACTCCTAATCTCTTGTTCTCCTTCCCTTCTTCTAGTAGCTTGCAAGTTCTTCTACCATAATGCAACATCACTAGTGAACTCTGATACAATAAGTTTAACTTTCACATTATCAAGCACTTCATGGCATTTAAACTACTTTTCAATCTTATCTACCTAATACAGGTAATTCTCGGCATCATTACTACTAGAGAAACTTAGAATATGTATCCTCAATTCTTTAACTCTAGGGGTTGGTGCATTTCTTTCCACAAGCTAGTAGTACTCCTTTACTTCGTCATCTCCTTCCACTTCCTCCTTAATCTCTTTAAGTGTTAACCTTCATCTAGCATCCCTACCAAATCCTTCAACTCGAAGTAGTCGAGTTGGGGCATTAACTTAGCCAAAGTGTCCATTGCTTCACTGTTGCTGTTCGCATTCCCTAGTGGGGCTATTTTTGTTTCATTGCATGTCTTCTTGGATAATAGTCACTAGACTAGCTATCAAGTCGGTAAGCCTATCCAAGTAGTCACCCACTGACTGAGGTGAGAAGCTTCCTTCTTACTTTTGGCCATGTAGTATCACTTTTTTGGTTTCCCAAAGTTCCTTGTATACTTGAATCCAACATTGATGGTTATTTCATAATGATAATTTCACAATAAGCACACAGTCGACCATACTCTGTTTTGGCGTATCGTGAACAGGGGAAAACGAAGTATAGAACACTTCTCAACTACTAAACTTTAAAGCTAACAATAGAACCATTATTACACAAGAGCAGTGACAAACTATTAAAAGAATACAATAGCAGAATCTAGCTTTGAATGTAGTTAGGCTTTGATACCAAGATGATATGAACTTGTGGATGAACATACAAACCCAATATCATAGGTAACAAAGAAGATGGGTCTAAGCTGTAAGATGCTTTGAAAAAGTAAATGATAATTGAGGGTAAGTAGAGGGTTCCTGTGCACCAAATGATGGATGTGATGTACTAACGTCTCGTACGAGCTCAGGTCACACTTGATATAATATATAAGTATGACCAGAGGTCACTCGCCGTTAGTCTACACTCGAATGGACTAGATAAGAGTAGCTCAAAAGTAAGCGGAATAACACTTAGCTCAAGAGAGGGTAAAAGTTCAGTATAATCTTTTATATGTTCTGGTAGCTATTTTATCATGTGATTATTTATAATACCTTGTTAGGGCAAGTTCTACGTTATAGATAATTACAAAAATGAATTCCTATATGCTAAATAAAAGGAAAATAATTTATAACAAAGACATGAAATCATAGGTAGCGAACGTCATTTGTTAAAAAGGATAGTACGGTTATCAAAAAAGACAGTTGGCATGTGTTTTTACTCTACGATAGTATGATCCGAGCAGGGGTAGCCCTTTGTTCAGGTCTATTCGGCATTAGAAGTTCGGCACCCTGACTATCAGGGCTGGCTTGGGGTTAGCTTAAGGACAGCTCACAATAGGGTTAGCCTCATTGTGAAGGGTTTAGTTTGGCACATCAGTTGGTCACCTCGGCAATGCCTTGGATAGCGTGAAGAGCGAAGTAACTCGGCAGATTGGACTAGGACAAGCACTACTCCTCGGCACTAAACTCA
The DNA here is from genome assembly GCA_024138005.1 of Lumnitzera racemosa. NCBI lineage: Eukaryota > Viridiplantae > Streptophyta > Magnoliopsida > Myrtales > Combretaceae > Lumnitzera > Lumnitzera racemosa. The sequence goes on from JAMXBC010000011.1 coordinate 66,822,563, forward strand.
CCTTTGACAGCTTAATGGATCACCCGACAGAGCCCTCGAGCTCGGGAGTGTATAATTAGTCCTTGATCCCTATCATAGGATTTAACCCAAACCTGATTCGCACGACCCAAATCTAACTCGTACAAGCTCCAACTAGTTTAGCCATATTATATTATTGTTGTGTTGTTTTATTGTTTTATTTATTTTTCTTTTCTTTTGTTGTTTTTATTTCATGAACATATTGTAATTCATAATAAAAAAAAGAAGAAATAAAAAGAAAAAAGAAGGGAAAAGAGAAAAAAAAAAAGAAAGAAAGGAAGGAAGGCCTAATGTTGTTTTATTTGTTTATTTATTTATTTTTTGGTTAAAAAATAAATAAAATTAAGGGAAAAAGGAATAAAAATATATATAAGTTTTTATTGCTTAGAAAATTTTATTTCCAAAAATATAAATGGATAAACTCTTCACAAAATAGGGCTTCTTTAAAATCCTTCCAAAATAAGACGGTTAAAATTAGGACCTTTAAAATTTTTCTTAAACAAAACTAAACTAATAAAAAAAATAAACACAACTGTTTTCCAAATTTGAAAGAAATCAACACACTTAAGTTTTCTTGAATGAATTACAAAATGTTTGATCCTTATTAAAGAGTGCATGAACACCTACGAAGTGACTTAAAATAGGGAAATCTTTTTATTTTCCCTTTTATAAATAATTTTGATATATCATTTTCATGCAAATAGAATTAGTTTTTATGTATGTATAATTAGCTAGATGGGTATTTTAAAAGATAAATTTAATTTTGAAAAGTTGAAAGTAGTACCCATTAAGAATTTAATAGGTTAGCCTCCGGACATAAATCTCTTATTTTCAAAAATCATTTTTAAAATTGGATTTCATGTAATCTAGTGACTAAGTTAAAATCAATCAATCTAATTGGATTTAACCTAACCCATTTTTTTACTACTTCAGTCATGTGATAACTCCAATCTCTTAAATACTTACAAATTATAAATACTTTTCTTTATTAACCATAAATTGTTAAAATGTTTCTTACTCTAAGTTTTTTTTTTCTAAGTCTATCAACTAACTCTATAAACCTAAGTTTTACCCATATCTTACCTATATATTTTTTGTGTAAACCGTCTTCTCCTTCTTATCGTCCCTTATAAAATTATTTGTAAATTTTCTTTTGTTTTCTCCATTTTTTAAAAAAATTCTCCTAATAAGAAGTTAAGTTGTTCCTTTTTTCTCTTTCAAAAAAAGAAAAGGAAAGAAAAAAAGGAAGGGTTGCAAATGGGTAACTATTCTTCCAATCAAATTCAAATGGCTGATAATAAGATCACCTCCATGGAAAAAACAGTGTGTCAAATGGCCTAACAATTATAGATCTTGTTTCTCATAATCACCAATCTCCAAGTGTAACAAGATTCAAGCCTAGAAAAAAAAACTTTCAAATTTATAAGGAAAAGTAGCAACACTACAAAAGAGCATTACAGACTTAGAAATGGCAATGGGCCTAATGCTTAAAAGAGTTCAACACCTGACATCCAATACTAATCAAATGTCGATAAGCCCAAATAAAGAAAGTAGCTAAAAAGAAAAGAGCCAAGGATGAGTGAGAAAAGACAAGCCTAAGGGACTTGGAAGAGACAATTCACTAAGCTAAAGATCTTAATAACCCAAATCTTTCATCATCTAAAAGAGGCAAAGATCTTAGCCTATGAAGCCCCTAATCCAAATTATGAGCCATTTAGCTTTAACCTCGAAGCTCAATTTGACTATCATATGGATCAGAAGGGGTACTCTACTAAAAAATGCTAGAGGTTAGGGAACAAAATTCAAGACTTGATTGATGCTAAGGCCATTTAGCAATAGCTTCAAGAAGTTGGTCCTTCTTTAAGTCATAAGGGGAGTTCACTTGAATCACCTAAAGCTCCAATTCTTTTAAGTCTACTAATACCTTTTAACAAGCTCACATGTTATCTTAAGTAGTTGAGCGCTTAAATGGAGTAAGTTAAAGCAAAGGCAAAGAAGAATCAAGTTCTTTTCAATAATGTCTATGACAAACTTGTAAGAGAATGTTTTGCATGGCTTTATAACAACTAGAATAAAATTATCTTATTGGCTGCCTTTTAAATTGAGTGATTGTAGTTCAATTAATATTGAGGTGAATAAATATGGATTCCTTCCTAAGGAATTGATAACTCACTTTTAAAAGGTTTAGGATGAAAAAAAGCAAATTAACTCCCAAACACCAACCCTAAAATACATACAGTTTAAGAGTTGAGTAACATGATAGTGATGATGCTTTAGACTTATTTCCTTAAAGGAGATCGATTTTGAATTTGATACGCAGATTAAATGAAATTAGGTGTTCATTTTCAAATCTTAAGACACAATTATCTTTTGTTAACCTCATTGGATTGACTTAGAGTATTTTCAAATTTAAACCCTGTTAAGAACCACCTCATATTGGGGTAATTTGGAGGATATGGTCATTGATTAGGAGAAAATGATAAAAACTGATTTATGCTTGCTTTAGAGGCATCGATTGAAGGATAATTTTTATTTCTAATAATTTTTTTTCTTTGAAGTGAAGAAGAGCCACTACCTTTCAAATACCTTAAGCTTATACATACCTTGCTCGAGCCCATATGTGAAAGAATGTGGCAATAAAAAATAAGAACAAAAAAAGAGGAGGAAAAAAAGAAGAAAGAAAAGAGGCCTAAAAATTGGTCCTAAGTGTGAAACGAAATCCCTAAAAGGTATATCACATCCCAGTAAAGGCAACAAAACTGAATTAGAAGGCCCATAATCAAAGCCTAAATAGCCTTGAAAACGCAAGGCTTTGAATCACATTTCAAGACTAAAAACACAAAACATCCATATCCACTCTGAATCATACTTTAAAATCACAAACAGAAAAATTTCTTACCCATATTGAATCACACAAGGCTTCTTCACCCACAATGTCTCCTACACTCGATAAAAACTCTTTTGATCTTAAAGGATAATTTATCTTTAATAAAAGTTATTTTTGAAACTAGGACAAGTACACTTTTAGTTCTTTCTTTTTTTCCCTAAAGGTTCTTGATTTGTACACCTAGGTTAGATAAGTAAATCTTTCAAAATAAGCCTTATCATATCCTCTTGAAACTATTTGTCCAAAAGCTTAATTTACAATATTGGACCAAAAAAGACCTAACAGATTAATCAAAACGTATCATTTACAAAATGGACTGTAATTTTTGGAAAAGTAGTTAAGAGTAAAATCTAGACTAAGAGCACACAAAGAAGTCTTCTTCAACTAGATTAATCATGAGTTACTTTTTTTTTTTTAAAAAAGAAATGTTTGAAATCAAAAGGCCCCACTAAGAAGCTTAGCATTAAGGTCAGGGGACATTTTCAAAGACCAAGAAGAATATGAAATACCCCACATAGTTATCAAGAAAGGGGATGGTTATAGTACTTGCTCTTGTAGAAGAATTGATACCCTTAGCAAATTTTCATTAAAAAAAAAAGACCAGAGAGAGAGAGAGAGAGAGAAATCGTAAAGGCTTGTTATAAGTTTTTTTTTTATTTGTTTTTAAGTCTATGTTGACACAAGTGGCCAAGCTTTCAATTCATGTCACCTGCTTCTTTCCAATGTAGTCTCATCTTTTAAGTTGACCATAATAGTCTAGGTCATTCTCATTGTAGAAGTTTTTGATGTCCATTAACTCTTTCTTAGATTAAGAGACCTAATCCTTAATAACTTTTTTTTTTATCATAAATAATTTTCACCAAATTCTTTGTTTGTAAATATTTTTTAAGTCAAGAAGCTTTTCAGATTGGTTACATTCCTCACTTTGCATCTTCAAATTGTTTGTAAGGCTTTAGCTAGCTCTTAGAACACCGTCCCATTTTCAATCCATTTTTAGGGTTCTAGCCAACTCTTAGAGCGCCATCCCATCTTCAATCCATTTTTAGGGTTTTAACCAGCTCTTAGAGCATTGTCCCATCATTCATCATTTTTTAAGGTTCTAGCAAGCTTTTAGAGCATTGTCTCATCTTCAATCCATTTTTAGGGATCTAGGTAGTCTTAAAGCATATCTCATCTTCAATCCATTTTTAGGGTTCTAGTCAGCTCTTAGAGTACTATCCTATCTTCAATCCATTTTTATGAATCCCGTCAACTCTTAAAGTGTTATTTCATCTTCAATCCATTTTTAGGGCTCTAGCCAACTCTTAGAGTGTTATCCTATCTTCAATCCATTTTTAGGGTTCTAGCCCACTCTTAGAGTGTTATCCCATCTTTAATCCATTTTTAGGGTTTTAGCCAGCTCTTAGAGTATTGTCATATCTTTTATCCTTTTTTAGAGTTCTAGCTAGCTTTTAAAGAACTACCTTATCTTTAATCCATTTTTAGGGTTTTAGCTAACTCTTAATGCATTGTCCCATCTTCAATCAAGTTTTAAGGTTATAACTAGCTCATAGAACACTGTTCCATTTGTCCCAACTCCTTTAAGGTTTTTACATAACCTTATAAGGTGCTTCCCCTTTTGTCATCTCTCTTTCAAGTTTTAATGATCCTGTAGAGCACTTCCCTTCACTAATCTCTTTTTAGTGTTTAAGTAAGCCCATAGGACGTTTCCCTTCACCAATCTCTTTTTAGTGTTGCAACGAGCTCATAGGCCGCTTCTTCTCTTTGGGTTTTAATGAGCCCATAAGGTGCTTCCCATCATTAATTTCTCTTTAGGTTTTAGTGTGCCCATAAGGCGCTCCTTTTCATAAATTTCTCTTAAGGTTTCAGTGAACTCATAGGACATTTCCCTTTGTCAATTTCTCTTAAGGTCTTTGTGAGCCCATAAGGCACTTCCCTTCATCAAAATCTCTCTTTAATGTTTTAACGAGCTCGTAGGGCACTTCTCTTTACCAATTTCTCTTAAGGTTTTCTCAAATCGATTCTCATTTAAGGTTACTAGTCCCCTAGAAACGTTCCCACCTAGGTTAGTTAGCTTAGAAGAGTACTTCTAAGTTTTCTCAAATCAATTCTCATGTAGGGTTACTAGTCCCCTAAAGACACTCCTGCTTACGTTAGTAGGGTTAAAGAATCACTTTCTAGTTTTCTCAAATCAATTTCTCATTTAAGGTTGCTAGTCCCTTGAGATACTCCTGCCTAGGTTAGCTTGCTTAGAGGAGCATGATCAAGTTTTTAAATCAATTCCAATTTAGGGTTACTAGTCCCTTAAAGACACTCCTACCTAAGTTAGTCAGCTCAAATGAACATGCTTATGTTTTCTCCAAATCAATTCCAATTTAAGGTTACTAATCTCCTAGAGACACTCTCGCCTAGGTTAGTAAGCTTAAAGAATCACGACCAAGTTTTCTCAAATCAAATCTCATATAAGGTTACTAGTCCCTTAAAGATGTTCCCACCTAGGTTAATGAGCTAAAAGGAGCACGATTAGGTTTTTCAAATTGATTTTCATTTATGGTTGCTAGTCCCCTATGGACGCTCCTGCTTAGGTTGGTTAACTTTAAAGAGGACTTCCAGGTTTTCTCAAATTGATTCTCATCTAAGGTTACTAATCCCTAAAAAATGCTCCCATCTATGTTAGTTAACTCAGAAGAGCATGACCAGATTTTCTAAATTGATTCTAATTTAGGGTTATTAGTCCTCTAGAGACGCTTTCGCCTTGGTTAGTGAGTTTAAAGGAGTACAACTAAGCTTTCTATAAATCGATTCTCATTTAAGGTTGCTAGTCTCCTACAAACAATCCCACTTAGGTTAGTCATCTCAAAAGGACATGACTAAGTTTCAAACCAATATTTCTAACCAGCTCATAAGGCGCTAGACATTTCTAAAACTCACTCTAAGGTCTTAATCAGCTCTTAAGGCGCCATCTTACCTCTTTCAATAAATCCTTAATGGATTAGACTTATGACAGCTTACTAGTTGTAGTGCTTTCTAAGGTAAATTCAACTTTGGGGTTAAAATGTATCTTTTTTTTTATGGTAAAGTTTTATTCAAACTTCACTACAAAAAGAGGTAGTTGTAGACACCCTATTCCCCCCTCCCCCCCCAATAGTTTTAGTTTTTTTTTTTTAATAATAGAAAAAAGGGGTCCTAATTTAGAAAAAAAAAATTACAAAAAGTAGGAAATTTATTTAAAAAAAAACACAAAAAATGGAAAATTGAAAAAAAAATAAAATATTTCCTAAATAAAAGAAATTTTTTTTTTATAGTAAAGTAAATGTTTATGCAAATAAAATATCTTTAGGAAAGTAATTTCTTAAGAAAAATAAGTTTACGTCTTTTGGTAGATTAGTTTAATCTAGTAAGTTTTTATAGAATAGCTTAAGTTGTCTTATAGGTTAAAAACTATTAAGTTGTATAGTTTAACAAGGCACAAGCCAACAACCTATATGGTTAAGTCATTAGTCTTGGAAGGAAAAAGAGTTAAGGATCATAGTTTTGAATCTCTTATGTACATGCTTGTGCATTTTCTTTTTTAGCCCAATCAAGGCTACGTGTCGTGCTGTTATTGGACCACATGTCGAATTTGACATGTAGAGACATGTATGGACACATGGTAGCCTACGACTTATCCATGTGGCTGACGTAGCGCCACATTAACATCTTTCTCATCCTTTCCATCCTTTTCCCTCGTTTCCCCATACAAATACAGTTCACGTCCCTTACTTTAGTTTCAATTTTCACATAGCTTTCACATGTAAACACACAAATTAAGGGTTGTTTTTTGTTCTCTACATGGCATTGTTCAATCCATATTAAGAATATGACCATGTTCACTCATTTGACCATTCAATTGGCAATGAAAAATAGGAAAAAAAAAAAGAAAAAAATCGAGGATTTGGCAATCATGGTGAATTGGCCATTAATGGTTGGTTCCTTGCATATCTAAGCTTGAAACAATATAAGAGGAGTTCCTCATTCATGTTTTTGTCATCAATGTTCACTTAAATCCATTACCTAATCTCAAACTCTCTCTCTAGCTTGTGATGTCTTTATCTCTCTAAAAGCTAAAGCTTCTCAACCATCATTGGAGGAAAATAACACACCTAGAAGCTTCCTTACAACTTGCACACTCAAACCTAACCATCCAGATATGCAAAACCCTTATCACCACTATGTAACTACCTCGCAAAACACCAACATAAGTGATGTTTTAGAGAAATTAGACACCACAACTAAGTTCGTAGTGTCTAAAACCTAAGAATCCATTTTTATTCAAATGGATACAACCCACATGTGAACTTCACAAACCATTACCGTCATCCGAAGCATAAAACCACCAGAACAACCACCATTGACTAAGGCACAATTTTTAACCCCGTATTCTCCAATCAGATATGTATGAATCTAACATTTCCCGTCCAAATTACCCCTTAGAATTGCCTTTCAAGCACCCCTAGCCACCATTGTCTTCTTCCTTACTTTAGTCACATGCATGCACATAGCATCCAACTCGAACCCAATCCGTGTGCTCTAGATCCAACTTGCGTAAGCTCTACTTGGTTTGGCCTTATTATATTGTTGTTATGTTATTTATTGTTTTATTTATTTATTTTATTTTCTTTTGTTGTTTTTGTTTCGTGCACATATTGTAATTCATTAAAAAAAAGAAGAAGAAGAAAGAAAAATAAAAAACAAAGGAAAAGAAAAATCCAAAAAAAAAAGAAAGGAAGGCTTAGTGTTGTTTTATTTGTTTATTTATTTTTTGGTTAAAAATAAAATTAGGGAAAAAAATATAATAAATAAAAAAATTTTATTGCTTATAAAAATTTACTTTGCAAAAATAAAAATGAATAAACCCTTTACAAAATAGGGTTTCTTTAGAATCTTTTCTAAACTAAGACAGTTAAAATTAAGACCCTTTAAATTTTTTTTTAAACAAAACAGAATCGATAAGAAACATAAATACGGTTATTTTCCTAATTTAAAAAAAAAATCAACACACTTGATGAACTACATAAAGTCTGATCCCTATTAGAAGGTACTTAGACACTTATGGGATAACTTAAAATAGGGAAATCTTTTTATTTTCCCTTTTGTAAATAATTTTCATTTATTATTTTTGTGCAAATAGAATTAGTTTTTATGAATGTATAATTAGCTAAACGAGTATTTTAAAAGATTAATTTAAATTAAAAAGTTAAAAACAATACCCATTAAGGTTTAATGAGTTAGCCCCTAGACTCAAATCACTGGTTTTCAGAAACCATTTTTAAAATCGATTTTCATGAAATCTAGTGTTTTGGTTAAAATCAATCTACCTAATTAGTTTCTACCTAACCCTTTTATTTTTTTACTCCGGTCGAGTGGTGATTTAGAGTAAAAAAAACTAAGTTTTCCTTGACTCTTAATCGAGAGTTAGTATTAAATGGGTTAGGGTTTGATACTAATCAAGTTAAGAAAAATAAATAAAAACTAGGAAAAATCCAGGCTTAATAATCATCAACTCAAATGCCTCCACCGCTCACAACAAATCTAAGAAAGATTACTTCAGGTTAGCGGAAGTCACATTTCTTTATATTAGCATAAAGCTTCTTAGCTTAAAGTTTTGAAAAGACAGCTTAGATGTGCTCACAATGAGTCTCCTAGTTAGGTTTATAGACTAGAATGTTATCAAAATACACCACCACAAATTTCCTTATGAATTCTCAAAACACATGGTTCATGAGTCCCATGAATATGCTGGGGCATTTGATAGGCCAAATTGCATTACAAGGCATTCATACAATCCTTAGTGGGTTTTAAACGCGGTTTTTCACTTATCTCCTTTTCACATTTGGATCAATGGTATATAGATTTGAGATCAATATTAGAGAATACTTTTGCTCCTTTCAATTCCTTGAGCATGTCATCAACCGTTGGTATAAGGTACTTATACTTCATGGTAATGCGATTAATGGCTTGGCTATCCATACACATCTTCTACGTTCCATCCTTCTTGGGTATTAGTAGAGTTAGTACAGTATATGGGCTTAAGGATTCTCGTACATACCTTCTCTTCAACAATTTATTTACTTGTCTCTACAATTTAGCGGCTTGTTTAAGGTTCAACTTATTGGAAAGCTTGTTTAATAAGGTGGCTCTTAACTGCAAGTCTATCACATGTTCAATGCCTTGGATGGGAAGCAAATCTTTTGGTAGTTCACACAGGAACAAGTCAGTAAACTCTCCTAATAAGGTCCTCACCTCAGCAGGCAGCAGTTCTTCTTCTAATCCTCTCATCTTAAGCAACCTTTTAACCAATAAATAGGTTGGCTCTTCAAGCTTCCTCTCTCTTTTCATCTCGGCTCAAGTTATTACCAAAGTCTCTTTCTTCAAAAATCGACTCAGTTAATTCTGCATATTTTTAACTTGTTCGGTAGTCATTGGGCTTAACTTTACTTTCCTGCCCTTATGCTTTAAGGAACATGTGTTCTTCTATCGATCATATACCACATTCCGATGAAACATCCATGGTTTTCTAAGAAAGATATGAAATGCACTCATGGATAACACATCACAAAACACTTTATCTCGATAGTTTCTAATACTAATCAGTACAGTCACCTATTTATTTACTTATAAGGCTCCCTTGTCATTGAGCCATTGTAGTTTATAAGGCTTAAGGTGGGGCTTGATCGACAACTTTAGCTGCTGGACCATAAATGCGAATGTTGCATTGGTGCAGCTGCCACTATTAACAAACAATGTACACAATGACCCATTCATCTTATAGCCAATTTGGAACAAATTCTTTCATTGCTCGTCCTCGAGTACAAGAGTCATACTTATAGCTCTCTTCAATACCGTGGTTGCGTGCATAAAATTACTTTCCTCACTACAAATGATCTCCCCTTTGGACAACTTAGTTGTCTGGTCTTTCTTAGCTCTTTCACTTTCTCATCAATATTATCTACCTCAATAGTCGGTGCTTCTCCTCGGATTACCATGGTTCTTTTATTTAGACACTAAGCAACCATATATCCAAACCCTTAACACTTGAAGCACTTGCTCTTAATTGGCTTTCTTCTTAAGCCTGGCCTTTCTTAAACTTCCTTGAAATCTCTTTCTCCTCTACTCGAGTAGTTTATGCAAGTCAGACCTCAGCAAATTTACTTAGTTTTGATCGCATAAGTTTGCTCAAAATAGGTCAATTAGGGGTAAGTCGACTGATAAGAGCTCAAAATCTTCCTACTCAGCACCTGTTGATTCTCTAAGCAGCTTAGATAGGTTTATCAAGCGAACAAATATCCATAGTCTCCAAAATATCTCCAATCTCGTGCTTTAGCCTGCTAATGAATTGGGATACAGTTTCATCCTCAAGCTCAACAATTTTGCATTGGATCATTAACATTTGAAACTCCTTCACGTATACATCTACACTCGATCCTCCTTACTTCAACTTCTATAATCTCTTGAAGGCTTCCTGCAAATAATAGCTTAAAACAAACCTTCTCATCATTACTCTTTTCATTTGTATCCTAATTCCTAACTTCATGTTCTACTTCCCTTCTATAGGTTCCATGTAGATTCTTTCACCATAGGGCGGCATAGCTAGTAAACTTCAATATAGCAAGTTTGACCTTCGTGTTATCAGGAACCTTATGACATTCAAACTACTTCTTGATTTTATTGATCCAGTCCAGGTGTCCTCAGCATCACCACTCCTAAAAAAACTAGGGATATGCATTCTCAATCCTTCTACTTTATGGGCTCAAACATTCCTTTCCTTGGGTTCATAATATTCTTTCACTTCATGACCTACTTCCTTATCCTCTTCTTCAATCTTATCTAACGCTAGTCTGCGTCTAACAACTGTATTTACTCCTCCAACTCAAAGTAGTAGAACTAGGGCATTAGCTCAATCATATCGGCCATTGCCTCTCTTAGGCTGTTCATTAGCTTGTCCTTTGTAGGGATCATTTTTGGCTTATTGTCTATCTTCATTTATGGTAGTCACCAAACTAGCCAATAGGTCAGTAAGTTTATCTAGTTGGTCATCCACAAACTGGGGAGTGAAACTTCTTTGTTGACTTTGGCTATTTCGAACGCGATTCTCTTGGTTACCTAGGGTTCCTTAAACACTAGACTTAAACATTGTTGCTTATTTCAATAGATTAACAACTAAAAACACCACTCAAAGTTCTTCCCACGAATGACAACAAAAGAATAACACTTAACACTCCTACCACTATGACAGCCACACACGATAAACCAATCAAACACATGCTCTATTTCGCAAACAAGAAATAAGGGGACAATAGAGCACAAAAATTCCCTAGTACTAAACACTCTGCAAACATTCACAACAACTACGAACAGCTTCTAAAACACACCTACAGCAGTAGTAAGCCATTCAAAACACTAAGTAACATAAATTTGCTTAAGCATAGCCTAATCTCTAATACTAAGATGATATTGATTCGTGGATGAACATACAGAGACCAATATCACGTAACGATAGGATGGGTTCGAACTACAAGATGGTTTAGAGAATAAATCATAGTCGAAGGCTGAGCAAGGGTTCTCATGTACTGATAGTGGACATAACGTACCAATACCTCACACAAGCTCAAGTTACACTTGATATTACGTACTAGTACAGAAGAAGTATATTTGCCACTAATCTATGCTCATAATGGACTAGATAAGAGTAAGCAAGAGTAAGTAGATGATACTTAGCTCATGAAAGAAAATATTTTTGAAAGTTTGATGTCACTATTTTGATTATGCAGCTATTACTTATTACAAGTATTTATATGACCCAATTAGGGTAAGTCCTACTTTAACATAAATTACAAAAAGATTCCTAATAGAAAAGGAAAAAAGAATAAATTACAAGGGTAGAGTTGTAATCAGACAAAAAAGGATATTTGGGTACAAATAGGACATTACGGATGTTAGAAAATGGGGTTGTATCAACTGTCCATTTTGTAGTCCCAATGATGTTGTTTACTGAGTAGATTAGGTTGGGGTTAGGTGCTCAGCAACTCGGTGGCTTAGATGTTCTAGGATGAGGAAAGGTTGGTCCAATGGGTAGCTTAATGTCTGGTCAGCCTTGGTTAGTCAACTTGGGATCGAGACAACTCGACCTTGGTGATGTATCGGGTCTACAATAGGTAGGTTCAATGCTTAACCTTGGATTGATGTTGTAAAGGGGTCAACTTAGCATCAGGTTGGTCTTCTTAAGAGTTCCTTAATGAGATGGAAAGCAGAGTAACTTGGTAGGTAGGATTGGAGAAAAGATCATTCTTCAAAGTTTAACTCTCTTTAGATTGCTCAATGAACCATATGAACTAGTCCTCAAGCTCAAGAATGAGTAATCGGTCCGTAATCCCTATTAGTAAATGGCAATAAAGTTAAAGTTCAAGCCATTGGTGTTTTTAGATTGTCTTTAAAGTCTAGTTTTGTTTTAGTATTAAGTGAGACTTTTGTTGTACCATCTTGTAGGTGGAATTAGGTTTCTATGTCTGTTGTAAGCAAAAAAGGTTATGTTTTGTCATTTGGTAACAAACAACGTCGTCTCTTTCATAATTCTGATTTATTGGTACCAGTTGTTTATCTTATATGGATAATCTTTACATGCTTGAAACTATTAATTTAACATATGAAGCCTTGCATGTCAATTCAAGAGGCATTAAATTAAAATTAATTGGTGAAAATTCCTATACATGATGGCACAAGTGACTAGGACATATCTCTGAAGAGAGAATCTATAGAATTGTGACTAGGGAAATACTTAATACCCTTAACTATTTGGACAATAATCAAATTTGTATTAAGTGTATAAAAGGTAAAACAACAAACAAGAAAAATATGGGAGCCAAGAAAGCTAAGACAGTCTTAGAACTAGTGCATACGAATATATGTAGGTCATTCCTTATGGCTTCATGGAATGGTCAACAACACTTCATTATGTTCATAAAAGATTACTTTTCGTTATGGCTACTTATACTTAATACATGAAAAGTCCCAAGCCTTGGATATGTTCAAAATAAGCTAAGATAGTCTTAGAACTAGTGCATACGGATAGATGTAGGTCATTCCCTATGGCTTCATGGAATGGTCAACAACACTTCATTATGTTCATAAAAGATTACTTTCGTTATGGCTACTTATATTTAATACATGAAAAGTCACAAGCCTTGGACATGTTCAAAATATTTAAGGCTAAAGTTGAAATTCAACTAGGTAAAACAATTAAATTCATTAGATAAGGACATAGAGGTGCATATTATGGTAAATATGACAGTTCGGGGCCATTTGCAAAATTCCTAAAGGAGTACAGGATCATTCCTTAGTATGCCATGCCGGGTTCGCTTAATGTGAATGGGGTAGCTAAGAGATGAAATAAAACCCTTAAGGACATGCTAAGAAGTATGAGTAGTCATACGAAATTACCACACTCACTCTAAGGTGAAGCATTAAAAATTGCAACCTATATTCTTAATAGAGTACCAATTAAAGCAACAACTAAAGCCCCATATAAGTTATGGATAGGTGAGAAACTTGTTCTTAAAATCCTAAGGGTTTAAGGATGTCTAGCTAAGACTAAGCCTTATAGGCCTAATGAGAAGAAACTAGACTCAAGGCTTATTAGTTGTCATTTCATTAGTTACGCCAAGAGATCACGAGGCTATAATTTTATAATCCTCTCAAATAGAACAATTTTTGAGACAGGGAAATGCTTAATTCTTTGAGGATGTTGAGGTTAAGAGGGAGGATAAGGTTAAAAATTTTATCTTTGAAGAGGAAGATGCTACGTTACCTTTTGTTTAGGTTCTAAGTTAAGAGCATAATTATGATGAAGTCTTGGAACAACATTACGTTCCTCTTCCCTTGGTTATTTTGACGCCAAGTTAAGAGTGTAATCCTAGTGAGGTTTCAAGAATATTTTGGAGACAATGTTCCTAACCTTTGGCTTATTTACATTAGTAGGTAGTTGCTCCTCTACCAGTAATTCATGAGCAGTAACCTCAACAACCTCAAGAATTAATGCCTCTAATGAGGTCCATTAGAGAGCTGAGTAGTGTAATATCAGATGATTATATTGTATTTCTCAATGAACAATAGGAAATATTTGACTAATTGAGAGGTAACCTAATCAACTTCCATGAAGCCATTGAAGGTTTGAATACTCATAAATGGATCAATGTCATAAATGAAGAGTTGAAAACCATGAAGGAAAAATGAAGTTTGGGATCTTGTCCCATTGCTAGAAGATGTGAGGCCCAACGAGTGCAAATGGGTTTTCAAAACCAAAAGGGGAGTCATAAGGCAATGTGGAAAGATAAAATGCATGTCTTGTCGCAGAGGGTTATACTTAACGTGAAGGCATCGATTATAAAGATACTTTCTCTCCAATTTCTACGAAAGACTCTTTAAGAACCATTTTAGCACTTATAGCACATTTTTTATTTAAAGCTTCATCAAATGGATGTCAAGACAGCGTTTCTAAATAGAAATCTTGATGAAACAATTTATATGGTGCAACCTGAGGGATTAAGTTCCAATGACTCCAAGAAAATGGTTTGCAAATTAAGGAAATCTATTTATGGGCTTAAATAGGCTTCTCATCGATGCTACCACAAATTTCATCAAGTTGTCTTATCATTTTGTTTTGAGGGTAATGCAATTGATGATTGTGTGTATCACAAGTTTTGTGGAAGCAAATTTATTTTCTTACTTTTATATGTGGATGATATTTTACTTACCAGTAGCGATGCATGTTTGTTGCAAGAAACTAAAATTTTTCTCTCTAAAAACTTTGAAATGAAGAAGCTTGGTGAGACTTCTTTTATATTAGGAATCTAAATCCATTGAGATCATTCTCATGGAATCTTAGGGTAATCACAAAAGGCTTATTTTGAGAAGATCTTACAAAGATTTAATATGCAAAATTGTAAATCAAATAATACCGATGTGAGCAAAGGCAATAAATTTGTTTTAAATCAATATCTTAATAGTGCTTTTGAGTTTATAGCTATGGAAAAAATCCCATATGTGTCAGTAGTAGGGAATTGGATGTACCTACAAGTTTGTACTTATCTAGATCTTACATTTATTTGTAGGATATTAGGAAAATACCAAAGCAATCCAAGTAAGGACGATTAGATCACAACCAAGAGGGTTATGTAGTATCTTGAAAAGACAATGGATTACATGCTCACATACAGAAAGTTGGATAAGGCTGAGGTCATTGGCTATTCATATTCTAACTTTGCAAGATGCCATGATAGTAGGAAGTCTACCTTGAGCTATATTTTTCCACTAGTAGGAGGAGCTATTCCATGAAAGAGTACTAAATAATCACTTGTTTCTTCCTCTACTATGGATGTAGAATTTATAGCCTATTATGAAGCAACTAATCAAGTTGTTTGGCTTTATAATTTTAATATGAGACTATGTGTGGTTGACGAGATTGAGATATTACTCAAACTATTTTGTGATAGAAGGGCAACAGTCCTTTACTTGAATAACAATAGGATTTCATTAAAGTCAAAACATATTGACAGTAAGTTTCTTGTTGTAAAAGAAAGGTTTCAGAGTGGTTCAAAACATATTAAGCTTTTTGTTGTTGACATTAATTTTTTTTTTATTTATTTTTTTTTTTGTAAAAGAAAGGTTTCGGAGTAGTTTAGTTAGCATAGAACATATAGATACAAACTCTATGATAATGGATACCAAGGCATTAGCACCAAAGGTTTTTATTAAGCATGTTGCTTGTATAGGTATAGTTTCATTAGGTAATGCCTAGGTTTAGTAGAAGTTTGTATTATTGTTTAGCTAACTTATTACATTATTGTATCGAGACACTTGTCTTTGGTTGATTCAGTATTTTGTTTATTTTTCACTCTAAATGATATTTGATTTATGACCACATTTGGAAAGACCAATTGTAAGTAGACATGTACAAATCACAATTGATATGTAACTTCTATTCTACACATCTACACTCAATCCAAGTCGTTTAGTTGATTTGGTATATGTGAACATTGTTGGGTCTAGTTAAGGATTAGTTTTGACAATTGCGCCCTTTGATCCATGTATTAACAAAGCTAATGGATAGGATTGGTTAAGATGGCATTCTTTTCAATAACTAACTACTTTATATGAGTTGTGTTTCTCATACAACATTGGGATAAACACTTGAGCACATGAATATATAATCCGAGCGGGAGATTGTTAGAATTTGGACTTAATTCATAGGTATACGTGGGCTTGATGCATTTGGACATGTGGATGCATATGCAATTCTAAAAAAGTGGTTATATGCTTATCACAAATAAATTAAGTTATTAAGCTTAGACTAGTGATCAATTTATTATATTAATAATGGGTCTTATCATCTTTTAATAGTATGGGTTATACATCTATGTGTATACATGTGTGTGGATACCCTAGGTTGCTACACACACACACACTAAAGCCTTCATCTAATTCACTTTGATGAGTTTTCCCATTGCTCAAAGAGAGAGTTTATGTATACAACAACTAAAAGACTATCTACCTACGTAGTCGTTGCGAATAAATGGAGCAAGGTATACTTCCATTTCATCTTGAATAGAATAATTTTCTATATGTGGTGATTTGTTTTAGGATATTCGGATTTGAAGATTTTCTTCAATATTTCTAACATTTAAGACATTCCCTATAGAAGAAATGGAATAAAAATATTCACGCACTTTTCTAGTTACTAAGGTTACCCATTCTCTTCTACTCAATTAGTAGCCCAAAGTAATGGTACCTAGTTGTTACTCCTTATGGTTATACTAAACTAATTTAATAGTGCACAATAGTCAATCAAAAGTGCTAATATATGTTATTTATAAAAAACTATAAAAAAATTCTATTGCAATTATGATCATAGAGAGGGACATATGAGGATTAATTTGAATAGGAGACTGCTAATATATATTATTTATAAAAAAATTATAATGCAATTATGACCATGGAGAAGGACATACAAGGATTAATCTTAATAAGAGACTAATGAACCTATGGATACCTTTGTTGAATCCTACCCTATGTCTTTAGCATATATGATGATTGAACTTTTCCATCAACCAAGTAATAGGTACACCATATAAGTAAGCATAAAGTGTAAGGACGACCATCATACAAATGATAGTTGTAAGCCCTATAACTATAGGATTAAATTTAGGACGTAAAGTTTGGAGCGATTGATTAAAAGATCCGATCGAGTCTAAATTATAAAACTAAATTAAAAATATTAGTAAAAATAATTCTGCAAGTTTGAATTTAGGAAAATAAGTAATAAAATAATAAGATATTATAATATTAAATTTTAAGTATATTACCCATTATTTATTGAAAATGTGTAAAATAAGTTCTGATAACTAATAAGTTACTGAAGATAAATTATATACACACTAAAAATAATTAAATAACATAAATAATATTTAGATATATTTTCTTGTACTCTATATGTATTTATGCATAGGTGAAAATGCGTGAAATTACCTAAAATACGTGAAAAATGCTAGAAAAATGCCAAATAATTAAAGAAAATTACAAAAAATATCAAGGAAAAATAAAAAAGTTAGGGAATTTTCCAGATTTAGGTTGTAGTAAGTCAAGGAGGAAAGAAAAAAATTAAACCAATTAAATTAACTCAACTAAAAAGTTAAAATGGAAGAAGATAAACCCAATTGTCAACTCAAATTAATGTAATAAAATCCTTTAGAGCTTTATAAATACCCAAACATTTTTAGAAGTTCATTTGGCCAGTTTGTAGTGTGAGAAAAATAGAGTAAACCAAAAAGAGAGAGTTGGGGTTTGTTTTTCAAAAATTACAAAAAATTTGTATAATTAGGGCAATTGGATTAAACCCACTACTCACTGCCAACTGGAATCAAACCGCTACCACCACTATACCCCACACCTACCACCTGGATCGGCTAACACCTTTAGGACTACAACAGGTAGTTGGAAGCTCAATAGCTAGGTGAGTCTAATTCTAACCCGATTTTATGTAAGTTATTAAAATTATTAATTTTATCCAAAAAATCATGAATTTTATTATTATGATGTTTTCTTGTATATATATTTAGGGAAAATTATTGATATAATTTAATTATATTTGAAAATATACTATCCTTAAAAAATCGCGTTAACCCTAGCATGTTTCAATTTAAAATGAAATAACCTTAAGAGTGTAGGTTTTGATTCAAAATTTTTGCGTATACTACTTAAGGGATATAGAACAATGCTATGAAGCCTTTCTTTAGAAATGAATTTCAAAATTTTTAGGTAATTTTTAGGCCTTTAATATATATATATATATAATTAGGGATTTTAGGGTTAATTAATGATTAACTGAATAATTACTGCTTTAGTGTATAATGAAGTATTTTAAGATGTTTATATTTGATGTGGTATGATAGTTGTAGTATCTAGGGTGTTAAATGTAATTATTAGGAATATTATGTAGTAATATATGTAATTTTAATAGTATGTGTAATTGGAATTATAATAAGTATGAAATAATAAGTCAAAATGGACAATATAATAATAATACTAATTTATAATAAATTTGATAGGAAAAATAAATTTAGGTAATTATAGAAAAAATGTAAAAGATTCTCACATCGAGAGTAAATTCGATACATAAATAAGGATTAGAGTATACTATGTAAACTAGAATATTAATTAATGAATAAAAGTAAAACTTACGAGACTTGAGCCTAATGTGATTAATTTTACATCAGGGTTTATATCATATTTTTAGAATTTACATATAATACTCGTAATTGGAACTTATTTAGAACTTAAATAGGAACTAGATTCGAAAACCAAATCCTAAACTAACCTAGAATGAATCGGTAATAAATAATATATACATATATATATATATATATTAAGAATTGAGTTAAATTATAACTTAGAATATTTATATATATATATCATCAAGATATAAATACTAAAATCGTATTTATATTATGAGACATACAGAGATAAGTTTACCTGTGATAAGTGAATGAGCGAACCAAGAATTTCAAGTGAGTTAGGTTTAATACTTTATCGTATTTTGGAATGCTATTTTAAAGTACTCGGAAGTTTAAGATTATTTATATGACTTTGTTTGTAAGTAGTTATATATGCATGTGTTTGCATATCTAATTTTGTACTGAAATTTGTATTGTGTTTAGTGATTGATGTGAATTGAATGGTGTAAAATTATTTGATCACCCTAAACTGTATCTAATTATAATTGACCTAAATACGCTAATTAGACATGCATTGCAACCTTTTAAAGGATTGTTAGGATTCTCTAATCAAACATCGACACCTTAAAAAAAATAGCACTAGATAGCATAATAGTTTTTTCATTATTCTTAGCCGAACTAAGCGATAGGAGAAAAGGTCGCTATGAAAATGAAGGCAATGGTTTGAAGGATATTTATGGGGGAAAGTGATGTTTTCATTATACAAACTTGGGTTTAGTTATGAGTTGTTGCATATATATGAAAACTACTCAACCCAGATTAAAGCAAGTAAAATTACTTTGACTTCAAAACGGATGAACTACGTTATATGATGGCGTTTACTTATTACATTTCATATAATTAATTACTTGATAATCTTATTTGTGTTCATTATATATTCATAAGTCTATGATCTAACTTATTGGGCTATAGTTGCTCATACCCATATAGATTTTCTTGTAGGTTTTGACTGACATGCTGTAATACAATTATCTAGAGGTTGATTTCTTTTTGAAACTATAGGGGAGTGAGAATCAATAAGTTATACAATTGAGTCTTGAAAAAGTCCTAATAGTATTTTTAAGTTTATGAAATGATATGTTATATGTAAGTTAGTTGACTACTATAGTATGTGTAAATTCTTGGGATTTGAAGACAATATGGATATAATTATGTATATATATGACTTGCGGATTTAGCATTTTATGTAAATTTTAGCTTAAATTGTAATTGAGTTATTTACTTCAAAGTGAAAAGTTATAGACGCTTTGTGTAATGATAGAAACTATGAGGTTAGTTATTATTATAGGTTGGTTTACACAGTGGGAATGTTATAACTCTGCGGTTTTGGAGCATAACAATAGCATAGTATACGTCCATAGCATATTGTTACATTGAACAAATAATCTAATAATCTGATCAATGATCTGCAATACTCCAATCTTATGGGGATGTAATAATCTAATTGGCTTAATCATTATCCTCTAATTTTATAAGGATATTATAGACTTGAATTTCCCTATGTTGAGCTTAGTTTTCCAGTTTTCTTTTCTTTTCTTTTTCTTATTTTTATTAATATTAAACTCTAACCCATTTAATATTAGTCATTGACTAAAGACTAAGGAAAATTCCAATTTTATTTTTAAAATGAAAATTGTTTAGAGTTCTCACCCAACTATAATCAGGAAAAGAAATAAGTTGTAATCAATTAGGTGAATTGTTTATAACTCAGCTATTGATCTTCAATAAAATTGATTAAAGAAAAAACAAGAACATAGATTTTCATACTCAAAGGCTACCTTTATTAAACCTTAACAAGTACTACTTTTAATTTTCCGAAGTTAGGTTTAATTTTCAAAAACTAACTTATTCACAAATAACACATGGACAATTGTGTTTATTTTTCAAAAAAAATAAGGGTTTGTGATATAATTTACAGATTTTATGTCACTCTGAAAATGTTTACGTACTTGCTAGTTTGGATTGGATATTTGTAGTTCATTTTTTGTAGAACTTTAATTTGTTGATTTTTTATTTTATTTTTGAAAACGATCCGGTGTACATATTTACCTATTTAATTTTATTAAGAAATTCCCAAAGGGGTACTAGTTTGGTGGGTTTATTTTGAAAATCCTAAGAATTCATCAATAGAATTTAATTTTTTGAAAGTATTTTTCTAAGTGATACACATTTTTTTTTCAAAGTAAATATGCAAATGTAATATCTAAAAATGCTAAAAGTAAAATCTATTTATCTAATAATAAAAAAAAAAACATTTATCTAAAACAAATGGAAACTTTTTCCTTTTTTAATATTTATTTATTTTTTCTTTTTTTTTTCCTTTTTATGATAAAGAAATGAAAAAAATATATAAATAAAATAAAACAAAAAAGAAAGACGGAAAATAGAGAAAGGGGGTCGAACCCAGGTTCAAAGTGCATGGGTCGAACTTGTTAATGGGTTGGGTTGAATCTGGGTCGTGGATATGGATTCTTGTCTCTAAGAAGAGCTAACTCCAACAGTTGCACAATTCGATTTCGACCAACCTAGGCACCAAAATTAGTGGAGAAAGGAACTTTCGTGTATTTCTTATTGGACTTAAGGGGGTAGACTTGACGCCATCGCCAACGTAGCCGTTTGTGATGTTTCTCAAAATCAACCGTGGCAAAGGTTTGCATGTGTGCGAACGGGTGGTTGTTGGGCACGATAGAGCTCGTTGGTCTTGGGTTTCTCCGAATGGTTAGGTCAGTTATGAGGTTGGTTTTGGGTGTGGGTTAGAGTGTATGCGGATGGTGGAGTAGTATGATGTGCTCGCATGGGTTTGCATGCTGCTGTTGGTTAGTGTCAATGGTAGGAGATGGGTCGCCTGGGAGAGGGACGTTAACAGTGTTGCGCATGTGAGGGTGTTAGTAGGGGTTTGGGTTAGTTGCAAGTGAGCGTCGAGTGTAGGACTTGCACTGTGTTAGGGTCAAGAGAGAGTGCCTGACTGCGGATGAGAGTTGGTCTGAGAAAGTAGGTCGTGGTGAGTGTTTAGTCGAGAGAGAAAGGTCGAGTGGCATCCGATTGTGTGTTTAGGGGTGCAATGTTCATTGCGCTGCTGCAAAATATGGCAATGATGATCAGTTGTGCAGTGGTCGTTGGCTGTGCAGTTCGGTAAAGATTGTCGGTAATAGGGATGGGAGGTTAGTTGGCGTGAATGAATAAGGATGAAGATGGAGATGGTTGCGCTAGTTGCTTTTGTATTTGCTATGGTCGAGTGTAGATGTTGCTGTAGTGGAAGTCAAGGATGATGGGTCGTGTATGGTGGAGCGGCCATGGACGTACCATGAATGTTGGGCGTGCGGTGTAGAGTCGTGGCCGATGTTCAATAGGGGGTGGTGTCGAGAGCGAGAGTATTTGCTGTCGAGAAAAGTGTGTGGGTTCAACAATTATCTATAGAGGTAGTGCAACTCTGTGTTCTCTTTTTCGAAGACCAATGAAGATCCTTTTATAAACTGGCACTCCTGAATCTGTTTTGAAGCTTTTAATTTGTTCAAATCTAGCAAGGATCAAGTTTTTACAGATTTGAGTTTACGAAATCCTTCATTTCATAAGATTCAGTATCATTCTTATCAGATTTGTTATTATTTTTCTAAAAAATCCCAAGATTTGTTTTAATTCACTATTAATGTAGACACCCTAGCATTTTCCCACCCTTTCTGCTTATTTCTCGGAAGAATTTGGTGAAGAAGATGATGCTGATATGGTGCCACATGGGCATTACGTCAGCCATGTGTCCCAGCAAAATATTGCCACATGTCCTAATATGACACGTGGCTCCCAGTAATGTTAAAAAACAAAAGAAAAAGAAAAAGAAAAAAAAAATTCTCACTTATTTTTAATTCTAAATTTAAATGTTTAACTATATAGGTTACTGACCCATATCCTATTTAATAATATTACAACCAAAATTATATGTTAGCAATAAATTTATCTAAAACCCACACCAACCATAAATTAAAATAAAAAGCAAACTAAATCAGGATTTTATTGTTTCTAAAAACTATCTTAAATTATTTATTATCCCTATTTTAACTAGCCTTTGACTCTAAATTTTTTTAAATATTTATTTTTTGAAACTTTTTTTTTAAATTAGGACTTTTTTTTATTCTTAAAAAAAATTACAGTGAGTAAAAATAGAGTTTCTACATCCTTCCAATTATAAATAAGAAAAGAAAAAGAAAAAAAAAAAAAAAAGCATTCAAATGCACTCTTCTCCTGGAGAATTGCAAAATCATCCCCTTTACATGTGATCGAGGCAACTTAGTATAAAACTAATGAACCAGCAGCGGAACAGCGGAGTGTAATGTCTACGTTGTTTCGTCTCCCACGTGCAACGTATTAATGACTTGGACTTCCAGACTAAAACAACCAGCCAAATGTACTTTTATATGACCCGCAATTATGTGGAAAAGAATCATTCTCGATTGTTTTTATATAAGCCGAGAGGTTTATTTTATATCGTTCATGTCCCATGCGATGATTAATTACTTCGTTTAGATCTATGAATTAAGGTTGACGATCACCATTAGTCATGGGTCGGGTCATGGAAGAACTTTTCGATCAGTTGCATGTATACTTTCCGGTATGCACTAACTGTCTATTTTTCAAATTAAACGTTTAAATCCCAATTCTTTGAAAACGTATTTTAAATCATCGTCTTTTTACCATTTTATTTTTGGATCCCATTATGGTAAATTAATTTTTCTTTCAAATTTTTATTATTTTTGTTGGACAAAATAGTCATTTAGTGTTTTTCGGCCAGTTAGAGATTTAAATTTTAAAAGCGCTTATTTTGGAGATTTAAGGTGGAAACCCTCCGTTTCAAAGGGGGAAAGATTAAGTACATATGTAGCAAGTATAAATGGAAGTATTTGCAATTTTTGTAAGAATTTTTTTGTCTACAGCGATGCTCTAGGGAAAAAAAAATGCCTTCCCGGTGCTCTTCTTTTGAGACGTTTCTTTGTGCTTTGAACAAAATTAGGTTTTTCTTACTTATAGGTGCGTTTATTTTAATAAAAATGTTTCCAAACTTTTTCTGTTTTTTTTTTTTAAATTAAAGTCTTCTTGTTACTAAATGTTATCATATTAATCTCAATAGACTATAAATAGTATTGTCACATAGAAGGCAGCTACAACAGTCGACCACTATTTCTGATGATTAAAAAAAAAAAGTAAATGATTTCCTCTTTTTAGAAAAGGAAATCTTTTTTTTTTTTTGTTTTTCATTTTAATAGATTATATTTTCCTTAATAGCTATGGATTATAATTTTCACTTCCCACCATTCACTGTCATTAAAAGCTTCTCGTATTGTTATGTTTTATATGAAATAATAGTTAGGTATAGAATAAAATAAAATGGAATTAAGATCGAGAATAATAAATTCATTTCTATATTTGAAAATATTTATAAAATTATTGATTCTATTTTAATATTATATTTAGTTGTAACATATTGGAATGTATATATATTAATCTTTGTAAAAGACGATCTTAATTCTTAGATTTTATAATTATATACAAGGTTTAAAAAAATAATTTTTAATTAATGATACTCAATGAATGGAATGAAGTGGTGGCTCCATTTCATTGTGAAAGTATAACCTATTTAGATTACTACATAATATTTGATAATTCTAAACTTTCGACTACTAAAAAATCGAAAATTTTTTGAGATGATCATTTCAGCAAAAAAAAAATACACCCCAGATTTGACTCTATTGCCTTGTAAATCATTCCATCATAACCAAAGTTTTAGTTACATAAAAAATAAGAGAACACTATTGCGAAAGATGCATGTCTATGATCATATAAGGTCAATCAATATTGATCAATTGCCGTGGCAACGTTCAACGCATAATTCATAAGACCAATATGATATAATGAGAAAAAACCTATGAAATTATGTTACCATTTGTTGATATTTGAAATATAATAGATAGGCAATGAGTTTATTAACATCTGCATATAAGCATTATTCTACTGATCAATATAATCTGAAATTGTAAACTCTTATGTAAGCGCCAGTGGCTGACCCTCTATCCTCAAGCCGCACGAGTTGAGTAGGATTCACCGTTCTTTTGACAATTTGTAATTTCATAGGAAACATTTTGTTGTTCTTCCTTATTTAAATAAACACACAGTACCATCTAGGAAATGCCCAATAAAACGGGACAAAATGCCAAATTTACATTAATATGAGCAGCATCTCCAATAGAATTTATATATATATATATATATATATATAATATGACTTTGTCGAGCTATGTTGTCTTTGGTTCCAAATATAATATATAAGAAGATATGAAAATGGTTGTAATTTAATGTATAAATGAGATTGGAGAACAATAAACACACTTTTGCAGAATTGTGGGATGGACTATATCCCATCCAGTCTATTTATCCAAGGGAGTAACAGTTTTTAAAATTATACTTTTCTAGCTTCAGCCACAGAAATCATGAGCAATTATTTATAATTATTTTTTTTTTATTTTGCTTTATTTATTTATTCTTTCCTGGATTGTCCTTCTTGCCGCATTATAAGATGTAAGCCAGACGAGAAGGGGGAAAACAAAATTACAAGGACGACATTGGCGGTCTTTACTAGTCGTTACTGCCTTCCGAAGCACTAAAGAAGCTAATGATTTCATGATACAAAATCAAACGATGGTCGAACTTGGAATGCTAAACAGAAATTTATGGCGAGCTTAGAGTAGGAATCATTGAACTAGTTCGTCTATTCTCAATTTTTCTCAAGAAAATTTATGCATTTAAGAAGACTCTTTATGGATCTAAACATAAGAGGAGCCTATAAAGAGATCTAACAATATGAGGGCTCATAGGAATGCCATCGGGACAAGTTTGAAATGGGTTTTACAAAATTCAAACCCAACCTTGTGTGCTTCTCAAAACTCTATAGGGTTTTTAGTCTATTTTCATAACATGCTTTTATAGGGTTTTGGAAAATCTAATTAAAACCTAATCCGACCTGCTCATGCTAAAAAATTATAAAAAGATATATTTAATAAAAATAAGTATTCTTGTTCATAAAATAAGATACTCAAGAACATAAGCATGCCAAAGTGTCTATGCATCACATCACCATAAAATTTAATTTTCAAATAAGCCATTATTATAAATCTTTATTACAAACCTAAAAATTAAACATAAAAACAATATCCATATAAGTATTATGCAGCTTAGGGTTGTTTCAAAGGAAAAAAAAAGAAAGATATTATTCTATTATTTATATTTTATCAACATTTATATTCTATTATTAAATTATTTATAAATATTACTATATTAGTAACTCATGCTTCATGAAGTACCAATTTCCTATAATGTAGACGTAATGATATGGGCTTTAAGGACAAGATTAATGGTTCTTGTGTGTATACATATTATTATTTTAAAACGTATTCAGATTTTCCATTAGGTTTTTTCTAAATTCCAAAACTCAACTAGTAACTCTATAGGATTTAAGAATTAATTTTAAAACACACCCTAAAATTGACCTCATAAGGCTTTTAATAGTTCAGATGAGTCGAAAACTCTATAATGACTTGCCTAATGGTATCTCTACAGGCTCATTTGCTTTACAATTGTTAGCATTGCCTGATGAACGTTGTTGATGGTCAAAGTTTATGAATATTTAAGAGCTCTTCCTCTTTTAGAAATTGAGAGAAAACAATGTTGTGTTGTTAAGCTGTTACTACAAAAGATCAAATTGAGTTTAGAGTAAAATACATTTTAACTCTCTTAAAAAATTGTAGCATTAATGCTCTAACTCTTCCTCCTACCATTAGTTTGTTCAAGCTCCCAAAAATTGCTTATTCCTCTCTCCCTCTCACTCTTAGTCATTGCTTATGTGTCATTCTATATCACTTCTTTGAAACCATTAATAATATGAGATAAACACTGCATGAATATAACCACTGCAATAAAATCTCTATATCTATAGTTTGGCTACTTGACTAAGACAAAGTGAGATGAAACCTACATGATTATACTCATAAGGAAGAGGTCAAGTGGCCTTATTGATAGCACTACCCAAGAGTAAGAAGTGAATTTTGAAGTTATTGAATAAACCTTACCAACAGTAAAAGTTGCAAACCAGATTGACAACACATAAGAAGATGCATCTAAGAGTACGTAGACGATGTACGCAATACAAGAGAAGATTATGTTCATGAATCAAATTATGGTGATGTTCTTGAATTCATACTTAGCATGGTTGCTTTTGTTACTAGGATGTGGTTGTGCTTAATCCTACTGTTATCGCATAGTAGCATACTACTTAGGTAATTTAACCATATAATCCTCCGCTTGTTAATGAGGATGCCATTTCAAGGGGGGCAAGCAAGCTCCTATGCTAGAGCTTGCAATTGTAAAGCACTCGACATGCAAGGTAAGGGATATAAGAGTTTAAACCAAAGGTTCCTTGCCTTCAGACACTATTATAAACATTGTTACTAGTGGATGTGATATCTCTCCTAATATTACACTGGTCATGTGATTAGAACCTACGACATCTACCTTAATGGGCCTATTTGTTATTGAAGAAGATCTGGATCTATATGGAAAAGAGATTCATGTGAGGTCTACAATGGAGTTCACCTGGTGTAATGAACATTTTAAAGGGGTGTTTGTCAAGGAAAGATTGGATAGAGCGTTGTTTTCTGGAAGTTTGCTAGAATCATTTCCTAATACTCAAGTGGCACACAAACTGGGTTATGGATTCAATCATGCAGCACTCTTCATTGATCAATATTTTTTAGATATCAAAGGTAATAGAACTTTTCAGTTTAAAGCATCTTGGACTTCTTGTACAAATTATAGGAGCTTAATTAGCAATATATTGAGCAATGATTTTACAAGTGGAGTAAGAGGAGTTGATTAGAAATTGAACGAGTGTAGAAAAGCTTTATTTGAAGGGAAAACGAGATAGCAAATTACAGTAAGAGAATTTCCATACTAATGGATAAGATGGGTTCGCTACAAGGATTAGAAGTTAATAATTCTATAGAGGAAATACATGTGGGAAGGGAGCTGGACAAGCTATATAGTAAGGAAGAAATGTATTCGAAGCAGCATGATTGAATTAAATGGTTAAGTGAAAGAGATCAGAACACATTGTTCTTTCACAAAACCATAATTTAGAGGAGGCAAAGGAATAAGATTCTATGTATAAAGGATGGCAATGTGTAGACGCCCCATTTCCTTCACACACACAAAACTATACATACACCCTCCCCCCCCCACAATCCTCTTCTTTTTCAAAATTTTTAGAATAAGGTAAATAGTCCTAAGTTAGAAAAAAGTACAAAAAATAAGAAAATTGCAAAAAAAAAAAAATAGAAAATTTATAAAAAAAAATTAGAAAAATACAAAAAGATAGAAGATTTAGAAAAATCACAAAAAAAAAATAGAAAATACAAAAAAATCACAAAAAAGTAGAAAATTCATAAAGATAGAATTTTTAAGTAAAATAGGTTTTAGGAAAATATATATTTTTAAAATAAAAATAGGCATTTAGAATTGTGTTAGGGTCATTAGGTTTAATTTAATTAATTTTGGTAGTTTTTATTTAAGTTGGTTTATAGTTTAAATGCATTTTGTTTACAAAAGGAGATAAGGCACCAGCCAACAATCTATATGGTTAAGTCTTTAGTCTTGCATTTGGAATCAACAAGGAAATATTGGGTTTGATTCATGGGTAAGGTACTTTGTACCTTATATTTTTTTCTTAGCCAAGACAGGAGATGTGTCAACCCATGATTGGCTGACTGTATTTTCTTTCTTTTTCCTTTCTATTGCCCTCCTTTCTTACGTTTTCCCTTTTGAGGAGCTTGTTTCATGACCAATTTTCATCAATTCTTCTTCACAATTTCACCATTAATTTGGTAAAATTGTGAAGACCATACGGCCTACTTTGAATTGGGATTGAAAACATATTGATGTTCATCCATTTGAGCTTCTGAATCAACAATTGAAATAAGGAAAATGTCACATTTGAAATCTTAGCTCTTACTTGATTTTTTTGAATTTAATTCGATTTGATACTTTCCAAGCTTAATATTTGTTCGGGTAGTACAAATTAAGGGTGTTAGAATCAATCTAGGCATCCGTTCTTCTCTTCGTGCCTACAATCACAACTTCCAAGCTCTCTCTCTCTCTCCCTCTCTCTCCTTTATGCAACTCTCTCTCTCTAAAAGTTTTAGCCACTACAGTCACTGGCAAAGCTGCAAGACCATTATGGGGAGCTTCCTTGAACTCCAAACATTCGATGATACTCATCCCAAACTTAGCCTGCCCTTTGACTTACCAATCGCAACCACTGCCTACAAACCTTAACTAAGCTACAACCATCACTTTGAAACGACTACCATTGAGCAATTATAACCTAAAATAAGACTACAGCTAAGCTTAGCATCTCCAAAAACCTAAAACCCAAGCATCCTTTAACACCTAGTAGCCATCACCAACATTGTACACTACTACCACTAACGGCCAATGCTCGAGCATCGCCCAAACGAGCATTACAGGCCAAGGCACTTAGCTTCTCCCCCCCCCATTCATCAATAAAAAAAAAAAAACCACAAAGTTGACCTTTCCCATTCGTTTAGTTGCCCAGAACCCTACGCTGCTACTACTGCTTCTTAACCTCCTATGTGTAGTACATGTACTCGAGTCGAGGACCTAAGTTTCGACATGATTCGACCTGACTTGACGGAAGATCTATGCCCCAACCTAGCTTCAAACTTATGTTTGGTCCATTTATGTTGTTTTGTGTGTGCATGTTTTTTTTTTTTAATTTTTTTTTCTTGTGAAATTGTAATTGTAAATGTAAAAAAAAAAAAGAGAGAGAGAAAGAGAAAAGAAAGAAAAGAAAAAGAAAGAAAAAGGATATAGTAGCTTAGTTCGTTTTTATTTATTTTCTCTGTTAAAACTTAAATAATAATAATAATAATAATAATAATAATAATAATAATAATAATAATAATAATAATAATAATAATAATAATAATAATAATAATAATAATAGAAATGAAATCAAGTAAAGAAAATAATAAAAAATTGTTTTATCACTTAGAAAGGTTAAATTTCTAAATAAACGAAAATAAATCAACCTATTTTCAAAATTAAGGCACTTTAGAATTTTAAAAAAGTAAAACCCTAATTAGCTCCATTTAGAAAATTTCCTTAGTTAATATCAAACTAAGTAAAAAACGTAAACCTAATCTTTTTTTTTTTAATAAAATTAATTAATCTGCTAAAGTTTTTGTCGAAAGAACTGTGTATATCTGATTCTGACTATAGACACCATTGGGGTGACATAAAAAAAGAAAAACCTATTTTTTCATTTTAGTTTAAATTAGTCAACTTGTTAACCAATGATTGAAGTTTATTTTATAGGATAGTTTTGAAAGGTGATTTTAAGGGACTAAGATTAAATTTAAAAAGTTGATGGTATTCATAAGTTTGAAAAGCTTAACCCCCAAACTTAATTTTCTAGTTGTCAAAACCGTTTATAAAATTTAAGTTTTATTAAAAGATCAGTAGCTAAATTATAACAAATCTACTTAATTGGTTATAAGTTAACTCTTTTTTCTCGACTCTGGTCGGATGAGACTTTAAAATGTTAAAAAAATAAAATAAAAGAACTGGTTTTCTTTAAATCTTAATTGATGGTCAACATTAAATGGGTAGGGTTTCATATTAATCAGTTTAAAAAAGATTTATTTTACAAAATCAGGAAAAAATCAGGCTCAATACATTGGAAAGTGGTTTACAAATGAATATAGCATTATGAAGGAATTTAAGGCCTTCTATGAGAACTTATTTTGTTCAAAGGGCAGAAGAGCCTTGGGGCTAGATTGTTTTTCTAGAACCTTTTATCAATCATACTAGCCATCTATAGGTGTAGGTTTGACTAAAGCAATGCAAGATGTTTTCTCATCAAGTACTTTTCCATCATCATTCAATTTGATCAACATTGTACTAATTCCCAAAGTCCTTAATCTCGAGTCTATGTCTTACTTTCGACAAATAAGCTAATGTAACTTTGTATACAAAATTATTTCTAAAATATTAGTCAATCAGCTTAAGCCTTATTTGAACTCCCTGGTTTCTAAGAATCAGAGTGCCTCATATCAAGTAGACCGATTGATGATAATATTTTAATTATGCATGAGGCTTTTCATTTTCTAAAGAATAAAAAGACAGGTAGGAGGTGTGAAGGTGCTATAAAGTTAGACAGGAACAAAGCATATTATAGAGTCGAGTGGGACTTCCTTGAGAAATTCCTTGGAAAGTTGCGATTTTGTGAGCAATGGATTAGATGGGTGATGTTATGTGTCATTACAGTAAGCTACAAAGTTATTAGTGAATGGGAAAGTTGCTGGTTCTATTATTCCTTCCAGGGGTTTACACCAGGGTGATCCACCATCGACATATATATATATATATTTATTTTGGTTCATGATGTTTTATCTAGGAGTATGCTTTAAGTTGTTGCCAATAGAAATCTACATGGTATTAAAATTGGTAAATTTTGCTTACCTTTATCCTATTTGTTGTTCACTAATGATTCTTTATTTTTCATGGAAGCTATTGAAGGGAATTTTGTAGAATTGACAAAGAAGTTGACGAAGTACTATAAAGCTTCAGGTTAAGAAGTTAATTTCAGTAAGTCAATGATTTCTTTAGTGGAAACACTCTAAGTTTTAAAAAAAAAAGAAAGAATGTGTGATCTTCTCCATATCAAGGCTACTCTTAAGCTAGGTAAATATTTGGAGCCGATCAAAAATTGAAGCTTTGAATTTTGTGATGGATAAAATTTAGAATTTACTCTAGATATGGAAGCAATAATGCCTGTTGCAGGTAAGTAAGGAAGTCCTCATTAAAGCTATGGCAAATGCAATATTTGTATACTCAATGATTATCTTCCAGTTTCCTAAGAAGTGGTGTAATGAAGTGAACACACTTATTGTGAAGTTTTGGCGGGGCCAAAGGAGGAAGGATAGGAAGGATTAGAAGGAGGGGAAGATTCATTAGGCAAGATTGATAGGGATCATGGACCAATCACACACTCTCGAGCTCAAGGACTTACTCATTTGGTTTGCCAAGCTGTTTGAAGAGAGTTAAACTTAGAAGAGCAGTGCATTTCTTCAGTTTAACCTATCAAGTTACTTTACCCTCTACATCATTTGAGAATTTATTGAGGTGATCGACCTGTGTACTAAACTAACTCCTTCACAATACATCTGTCCAAGGCTAAGTATCAAATCATTATACTACCAACCTGATACATGTTGAAGCTGAGTTGACACCTATCTAGAGTCGACCATCGGAGGCCGACTCAAAAATGAGCTACCTTCTAAACTAACCATTTCTCAACACTAATCATCCAAGCTGTCAAATTGCTTACCTCGACCTGATCTATTTAGAATCTGCTTTACTCGACTAGCAGTGTTATTAAGACTATAGAATGGACAGCTGACATGCGCTTTGATTTTCTTAACATCTATACTACCCTTTTCTGTCACCAGATATTCTTTATGCTTATTTACAACATTACTCTTGTAAATTAATCCTTTTCCTTTACTAATAGGAGTCCTTTTTTATAATTTACACTAACCTAGGACTTACACTAATTGGATCATATAAATACTTATATATATTGTAATAGCCACAATAGTCAATATAATTAACATTCAAACATTTTCTTTCTTGCATGAGCTAAGTGTATCTTATTTACTCTTTTCTAGCCCATTGAATATGGACTAGTGGCAAGTGACCTCTAGTTACACTTGAGTATAATATTAAGTGCGACTAGAGCTCATGTGAGGCGTTGGTACATCATATCTACCGTCGGTGTACGAAGACCCCACTAAACCTCTGACTATCATTTATCCTTTAGATCGTCTCAAGTTTCGGACCTATCCGCTTAGTTCATGAGATATCAAACATCATGTGTTCATCCATACCGGACCATATCAAAGATGGGGTAAGATGGCTGTTTCCAAATTCCACAGAGGTCTTGGCTTTAAAGATTTATATTGGTTCAAGCTAGCCTTATCAGCAAAGTAGGCTTGGAGATTGTTGAAGAATCCTAATGCATTGTAGGTGAGAATGTTGAAGGGTAGATATTTCCTTACAATTTCAGCTTTTGAAGCAAAAAGAGGGTCAAGAAACTCATAGGGCTGGTGGAGTCTACTTGAAGGCTTAAAGTTGATCAAGAAAGGGGCCATATGGTGAGTGGGTAATGGTAGAAGAATAAGAGTTTGGCACAATAAGTGAATGCCATCCAGTACAAATAATATGTTACACCCTTATAGAGAAATTGAAAATTCAAATATGATATTAGAAGAGATTATTGATAAAGATATAAATAATTGGAATTTAGTTGCAATATCACATGAGATTTCAATGGAAGAGTAGGTAGAAATCATGAAGTTGAGGCCAATTGGTGGAGAAGTTGAACATGAGTTAATTTGGCTACATTCTAAGGACTGTTTCTATATCGTAAAATTTGCTTACAAGTTTATTAATATTTGTTGTGATTTGCAAGGAAACTCAAATAAAGCATCCTCATCTTATTATATTTTGAAGTCTTTTGAGAAGTTTATTTGGAATAGCAAATGTTTTCCTTAGGTAAAACACTTTGTTTAGATAACATGCTGTAATTTTATCTCAACTTTCTTAAACCTTGCAAAAAGAGGAGTGACTCATGATGATAAATGTAAACTTTGTGGAAGTAGTGAGACTATAGAGCATTTGCTACTCATTTGTGAGTGGACTAGACAAGTATGGAGTCGATGTCTGGGCTTGGTGATTAATGTGAGGAGCTTGAGATCTTTAGACAGATGGATGACTGGAATTTTGAATTAGGCAACAACTGGTGATGTAAGAAGTTTTTGTATGGATGTGATAATTTGCCTACGGAACATTTAGAAGAGACAGTGTATGGTAGTTTTTAAGCAAGAGCTACTGGATCTGTGGCTTGCAATTAAGAAGTACTATGTTGCTAAAGAGACAAAGATAGCTAAGGTATCTTAAAGGAAAAAACTAAGAGGATCAAATTTAAGGAATCCTGCAAAAATGAATTAATGAGATTGTATATAGATTGATGTCTTAGTGGAAGGGAGAAAGGATTTGCCTAGAAATTTTGTCGACAAAGTAGCAAGTTACATAGTAAGAGAAATATGTGCTAACTCTGTTGGAAGAATACCAATTGAGGATGAGATTGGTTTAAATGTATCAATAGGGTATGGAGCTCGTTATGAGCAACAATACATGGAGGATGTAGGGTATGATGTTGCAGTAGCAAGTGGAATCTTCATAGAGCATCTAACTATGAAGAAAGTAAGTCAGCTTGTAGCAGTAGCATCTAAAGTGGATAGTGAGTTGCTAAATGAAGCATTGGATGGTTTGGGCACTGTAGATAGGCATGATGATGGGTGCTAGTGATAACTCGATTTTTTTATTCCTTTGTTTGCTAAGTGTGTAAGGGTTGAATAGGTTATGAGAATGGGACTAATGCTAACCTTATTCAATCCATTATTTAAGGAGCTTGATAGGCCTACAGAAGGGGAGTTTGGGAGCAGCAATATTTCTACTCTTCCTTCTAATTTTCCTTTAGTTTTGGCTTATTGTGTCCTAGATTAGATATTTTATTAATAAGTATTCATTCATTGATTTTTCATTTATAAAGAGAGATGCAAATAAGGTTGTTGATTGGGTAGCAGTTTACGATAGAAAGGGGTTGAATCCTAATGATTGGGTTAGTAAAGCCCCAACCCTTCTTTTAGATTTAATAACTGTTGAATCTATTTCTTTGTAAGTTGTAATTTTACCTAAGTTTTAGGCTTTCATTGAATGAAGTATAAGTTGTTTACATAGAAAAAAAAAAAAGTTTATAATGGAAATATTAGATCTTATACTCTCATAGCACTAATGCATGGTTGCTAACTATACCTAAACAATTAACTAAGTTAATAATATGATTAAAAATATAATAAATTAACCAAATTAATAGAAACTTTTAAAAATGAAAAAAGGAGAGAAAAAAAGAACAACTAAAGTATAAGAAAGATAATTTTTCATTACTCCAAGATAAGGAGTGATCTAAATAGATATATAGTATCAAGTGGGTCACAAACTACATATGAAAATGGTTCATTTAACCTGCATATGGTGATGGGTAGCTACTTACCATTGCATGTACCTTGGAGTGATGGAATATTATCAATTAACACTAAATTTCAAATTTAAATAGAAAAAAAGTATCCTAATTAAAGTTATGCAACTTAATATGGTCCTTCAAATTTTTTTTTTTTTTTTAAGTTTAATGGTGATAGGTGGTATCTACCACCTTAAGAGATTGCTCCACCCGAAGATGAATGAGTGGGTTGAATAATTTATTTTTAAATATGAATTATGAGCCAGTTATTCTAAATGACTTTTTAAGTCATCTCATTATTAAAAGGTTGTTGATCACTACTTGTGAGAGGTTCTGTAACGTTATAAATCCATCACTTCTGGCATTAGGCTAGTTGAATTTTTATATTTAAAAAAAAAAGTTTCTATTTTTAAGATATTTTTATTATTTTGTTTAACTTATAGTTATTTAATTATTAATTATTAATAATTTGTATGAATCAAGTTGTGTCACCTGTTAGTTAGATGTGGGGGAAAAAAAAATTATAAATATGCATACAAATCAAGGATTTAAAGGGGAAAAAATTGAAGATTCAAGTGAAAAATATCCAAGTTAAAGCATCGCAGATACTACTTTGAGTCGCCGGAAATCCAAGTGAATTGAGCGGCGAGACCGACATTTTAGTTTTCTCCACGATCATGCTCAATCAAACATGTGCTCTCCAGAGTAAAACACTTGATTTCACTCTTCATGATCATGAACTCCAAAATCATATTCCAACACTTCAAACGTTTTGCTACATCTATTTCCTTCAACCTCAGCCCTCCAACAAACGAGGAGTCTTTAGTTAACCATTTGTCGTCATTCTTACACTCCTGTAACGACCGTCTTGATCTCCAAAGAGGCAAACAAGTTCATGCTCAATCCATCGTCAGTGGTGTCAGTAAAAACAACTATCTTGGTCCAAAGCTTTTGGGCATGTACGTACTTTGCGATAGTTTCATAAATGCTAAGAAAATGTTTTACCAAACTGAGCTCTTATCTTGTTGTGAACACTGGAATTGGATGATCAGAGGGTTAACCATGATGGGCTGTTTTGATTTTGCACTTTTGTTTTATTTCAAGATGTTGGATTTTGGTGTTTATCCTGATAAGTATACTTTTACTTATGTTATTAAGTCCTGTACTGGTTTAGGTTGTGTTTCTAGTGTTAAGTTGGTTCACGATATGGTAAGATTATTGGGACTTGAGGAAGATATGTTCATAGGTAGTTCATTGATTAAGCTGTATGCAGAGAGTGGTCGTATTACTGATGCAAAGTTACTGTTTGATAAAATGCCGCAAAGAGATTGTGTATTATGGAATGTAATGTTGAATGGTCACGTGAAGAATGGGGATT
This sequence comes from Lumnitzera racemosa, assembly GCA_024138005.1. Classification (NCBI taxonomy): domain Eukaryota; kingdom Viridiplantae; phylum Streptophyta; class Magnoliopsida; order Myrtales; family Combretaceae; genus Lumnitzera; species Lumnitzera racemosa. The sequence goes on from JAMXBC010000011.1 coordinate 66,858,871, forward strand.
ATGCAAATGCTGGTAGAGTGTTTTTAGATATGAGGAGATTTGGGGTTGCGCCCAATTCGGTTACATTTGCAGGAATTTTGTCGGTGTGCGCCTTGCAGGGGAAGATTGTTTTAGGCACTGAGCTACACAGTCTTGTCATTTGTTTGGGGTTGGATTTTGATTCTTTAGTAAGTAACACTTTGTTGGCTATGTATTCTAAATGCTGCTGTTTGTACGAGGCTCGTCAGCTATTTGGCACAATGCCTCAGACTGAAGCAGTGACCTGGAATGCAATCATTTCTGGTTATGTACAAAATGGCTTTGTGAATGAGCCTCTGCATTTGTTTAAGGAAATGGTAAATCGTGGAGTGAGACCAGATTCAGTAACTTTTTCTAGTCTCCTCCCTTTGCTCGCTGAATCAACTAGCGTGAAGAAAGGAAAGGAATTTCATGGTTACATTATACGGCATGGGATCTTGCTGGATTTGTTCTTGAAAGGTGCACTTATTGATGTGTACTTCAAGTGCAGGGATGTGAAAATGGCAGAAAAATTATTCAAGCAAAGTACTGTAGCTGACATAGTGATGTATTCAGCTATGATATCTGGATATGTGCTCAATGGGATGAATCATGGTGCTGTAGAAATTTTCAGGCAGTTACTTAGCAAGAAAATTACTCCAAATTCTGTAACCCTGGCTAGTATTTTTCCATCTTTTGCTGGTTTGACGTCTCTCAAATTAGGAAAGGAATTGCATGGATTCATCATCAGGAATACACTACAATGGACTTGTTACCTAGGGAGTGCTGCAACAGACATGTATGCGAAGTGTGGTAGATTGGATCTTGCTCATAAAATTTTCCAGAGAATGTCTGAAAAAGATGCCATTTGCTGGAACACCATGATCACAAGCTGTTCCCAGAATGGAAGAGCTGCAGAAGCCATCAATCTCTTCCGACAAATGGGAATGGCAGGAATAAAATATGATCGTGTCAGTATATCATCTGTTCTTTCAGCCTGTGCAAGCTTACCTGCAATCTATCATGGGATGGAGGTCCATGGTTATATGATCAGATCTTCCTCTTGCTATGATGTTTATGGAGAGTGTGCATTAATAGACATGTATGCAAAATGTGGAAATCTTGACACTGCTAAGCAGGTATTTGAGACAGCAGAAGAGAAAAATGAAGTTTCTTGGAATACTCTGATTGCTGCTTATGGTTCCCATGGTCTTCTTAAAGAGTCTATCAGTTTGTTTAATCAAATGATGGATGCTTCCCTTCAGCCTGATCATGTGACCTTTCTAGCTATAATATCTGCTTGTGCCCATTCCGGTCAAGTTGATGATGGAACTCATTACTTCCACATTATGACTGAAGAGTATGGAATTCCAGCAAGAATGGAGCATTATGCATGCATGGTTGATCTGTTTGGGCGAGCTGGTCATTTGGACAAAGCTTTTGATGCTATAAAGAGCATGCCCTTTTCTGCAGATGCTGGTGTGTGGGGAACATTACTGGGAGCCTGTAAGATGCATGGCAATGTTGATATTGCTGAAGTAGCATCAAGAAATCTTCTTCATTTGGACCCCCACAATTCTGGTTACTATGTGTTGCTAGCTAATGTACATGCAGGCGCGGGCCATTGGGCTGATGCCCTAAAGGTATGGAGCATGATGAAAGAACAAGGAGTTCATAAAGTACCTGGTCAAAGCTGGATTGAGGTTGATAACACAACTCACGTTTTTGTTGCAGCAGATGAAACACATCCTCAGTCTGCTATAATTTATTCGATACTGAAAGTTCTTCTGATGGAGCTCAAAAGAGAGGGATACAGATCTCATCCTTATGTTCCAGCACATCCATAGTACAAAAGGAATGTGTGTACTTGATAATATTTGACCTTGTTGGATCCATAAACTGAATACTGAAGCTGAAGTAAATGGCCATCCTTACATCATTGAAAAGGGAAGCATTTTATTTCAATGGAAAGATCATAATCTGCAAAGGTATACATTTTCTGAGATAAACTCAATACCCAAGGAAAAGAGATACCACTAAACACTCCTTTAGACCAATTAAGCACTTGAGAGAAGGGCTGACCACAGGAGGTGGAAAGGCACAGTATTTGGCTCTAGCTTTTGTCTAGCAGATGTAGAAGCTAATGAAAATGATGAGAAACAAATTTTCTTTTGTTTACTTAATGCCTTTCTACCATCTAACTCAAGTTTCCTTGATATCAGCACTGATGGAATGTTTACGTGCAATATAACCTATGAATGTCTTCAAATTTTAGATGTATTATTTAAAATGCCCATCAGTGAGGGAACTTCAGAAGATGACAGCTCATAAGAAAAGAGCCTGTTTGGACAACGGGAAAAGTTACCATAAAAGAGTCCCAAATGCCCTAGCTATTTCTTCGTTGACTTGGGTACTTGGGACATTCTTTGCTATACTCATTCCCTTTAGGCAAAATGCAGATGTATTTTTCTGCTTGTCGTTTTCTTAAATGCATATGCGTAATATGTCTTAATATGACACTAGGCATTCAGCCAAATATAGGTGGAATACCCTTCTCACTATCTTATTCATTACTACCTTCCGAACAATTATGATCATAAAATGATCAGTGTCTGCAAGATTCTGGTTTCTTTTGTTTCAGTTAATCCTTTTAATCTAAACTTTGCAGGAGGTGAGCTTACTAACTGGAAAATTTGGATCATTGCCGAAGATTCAAATACATATTATTTTGTGCCGTATCTGCAATAACAGGGTCATATTGCATTCACAACTGGCCTTAGATTGACCATGGTGCTAAATTCTTGCTATTGAGGACTGCTGAACTCTCCTTCGTGGTTTCTATGAGTAAATATTGTTATATTAACTTTCAGATCTTGATGAGTTTCAGATATCTTAGAAGTTAATTGCCACAAAAGCAACTTGGAATTTGATTATTCTTCCCTTCTGCAGCAGAAGTCTGCAAGAATGATCTTGGACTCACCAATGTTGATAAAGAAGATGTCCATGTAAAGGCAATTCCAACTATAAAGGGGTTATGATGCCTAACAAGATTCAATGTAGAGGTGCTTCTGAAGTTAAGGATCTTTCTTTTACCAAGTTCAAGTTCTAATGGAGATATTCTTGGGGATTGTTTCTGAAGGCTGTTATCACTTTCATATACATGAAGATTATCTACCTTATTATTCTTAGTCTTAAGGCTGCTGCTGCTACTTTAATTAAGAACTCTAGGCTGTTGACTACATTTTTATTTGATTATCCTGGCTATATGGAAAACCTTTTATGAAAAATCCTCTGCAAAGCCCTGAATGTCTTTCCTGGTGGAACTGAATTGAATTATAGACAGTTACACCACTGAATGTCTTGATAGTTTTATGAGACCTGAGGTTTTATATGGTTTGAAAGGTAGGATAGTACCCATGCAATGCCCTTCAGAGGTATTAGAATTTTTGGCATGGTGATAAAGGATAGGTCATGACATGTAGTTTATTTTCATAAATATCATGAAAGAATCCTGGTAAAAATAGCGAGCCGCTGTGTTTTTCCCATATGTTTACGCAGCATTTGCCAAGCTGCTCATTAATATCCATTATTTTTTTCTTTGTTTAGGAGGCCTGATCATAATTATCTTGCAAAATGACTAAAGATATTGTTTCAATAGGTGCCTATCCAATCTGCTTTGCGTGAGCTTCAATTATGGGAAGAAGTGCAACTATGCCAGCTAGGGAATTGAATGCTACTGTGTTAGTTGCAAGGCAAGTCCCCTTTGCCTCCCTTTGAACTCTTCTTTTATGGATACTTGTATCCAGAATCAAATTGTTTGGCTCCTGGAGTGTATCTAGCTAGATGAAACATCACCTTAATTAAGGCAACTAGAGTTTGCCAGCTTTATTTGCAATCCCTGGTCAACACATCCAACACACAGGCACTGGGAGGATTGGTAACTCAAAGAAATTTCCTCCTAATTGTGAACTCATTTACTCAGTGTTTGGAGGAGGATAGGGCTAGATAAATTTGGTGGCTTTATGATTGAATGGGCTACCGAAGATCACTATACCAGGAGATAATTGTGTCGTGCTTTGAAAAGAAGTTATCAAGTATAATCTTTGAAGTAGACTGATGGAGGGAACTCAACAGCAGTTGCTTATTTGTAGAGCCCAGAGGATTAATAACCATTGCTACCATATTGTCCTGCAGATGGTACGCTATATCCCCTGTATCCTGACTCTTCCAAGAATATGAATATTGTTGAAAGGATTTTGGCACAATTTCTTTAAGAAATGCGTTCAAAGGTAGTCCTCACGGTGAACAAAAAAACTGAAATTCTGTTGTTGAATATGGGGGTAAGTTCTCCTCTTGGGGTGGAGCTTCAGGTATTTTCTATCTGATTGAAGGTTATTGACTGCATTAAATTCATCAAAATACAAAATAATTTTCTATTTTCAAATAACAGGAAATTGTTCTTTATATGGGCCTTGTCCACCCTTTTTTCTTTCTATGGCATACTTCCAAGTTTTTACTCTCTTTATGGGCTGTTTCTGCCATTCCTGATGTAAATGTATGGAGACGCACATCACTCATAAGGACGACCTTTTCTGTTTCTTTTAATTTCATGCTGCTTATGAATGTGGGAGATTTTCGTCTATTCATGATGATGAAATAAACTTCTGATATGGACCTCTCTCCTTGGCAATATAATAACTTTAAATTTTAAGTGTAAAGTTTAATTGGATTTTAATATTGAGCAATTTTAAATTTTAAGTGTAAAATTGAAAAAACACACAGGATGTTTTCAACATTACCCTTTTTCAAAATGAAGTTGGGATGTCTAAGTAGGATGCAACAATAATGCCATTAAGGCCTTAATCCAATTGAATAGGATAGGTTATATGGATTGATAAATACTTATATCCATTCTAGAATCATTTCATTTTTTTTTTTTGGGTAAGTTAGAATTATTTCATTTTAATTGTTGAGATCAATTACTTTTTATATTCTTTCGGCTAGTATTTGTTTTATGATATAGTTGACTTTATTTATTGACATTATTTAAGATGGAAGCAGGAGTTTTGATATAACATATTAACTTACCAAATATTCTTATTACAGGATGGACTCGTTAGGGCACGACAAGGATGGCGAGAACGACCGATCACGGTGAAATAGAAAACGTATGGCAATTGGTGAGGAACCTAATGATATCGGATATCAATCTGCGAATGAGGAAATCCAGCGTCCTTCTGGCTTTCTAGCAAAATTATCATTTCGAGACACTCTGCTAAACAATGTTCCTGGTGTGTGTGAAAAATTCTGCTTCCGTAAAAAGGAACGCAAATTTGGATATGAAACATGATGCTGAGACGGATAGTGCTAAAGAAGAGGAAGAGAGATTGAATCAAGAGGTAGCGGATGGAATCTGCTACGTCAATTTCTTCAAGATTGAGAAAGATGTGATATATGCACCTTGGAAAAATGCCTTTATTGCTAAGTTAATGGGACTAAACCTTGGATTCAAGATCCTATATAATCGGTTATCGAAATTGTGGGAAGCACTCTCTAATTTCAAATTAAATTCATTCAGGTGCGGAATACTTTCTAATATCGTTAAATTGTGTAGAAGATTTTCAGTGGGTTATTCATAATGGACCTTGGTTCATAAACATATATTATCTAGTGGTAAAGCAATGGGAGCTTAATTTTAGGCCATAGGTATCATAATTCAAATCCATGGTGGTTTAGGTTAGAATAGAAAGATTGCCTATTGAACTCTACTCACCTATGGCTATACGTAGGATAAGAGAAAATTGGACCGGTGTTAAGATTTGACTCTATAACAATTAATATTGAAAGAGGGAGGTTTGCAAGGATCTATATACAAGCGAATATTGATAAATCTCTAAAACATACGATCTTTGTAAACCAAATTGCTTACAAAGTCGTTTATGAAGGTCTTTTGAAGGTTTGTGGCATGTGTGGATGTCGCCATTCCCTCATTAGTTTCCCTAAAAATATTCTGAGTCAGTGATCAAGATAAAAATAAATATTATGAACAAGATCAATGTAAAGGTGATAAGACATGAATTAATGATGAATCGAGAAGAGAGATTCCTATGGAAGAACGTGTGATGGAGGATGGGTGGGTGGTAACTCCTATTGAAGAAAATAGGGACAACATTTATTTCAAAGAGAAAAGTAATGAATGGATTGAAGTGAGAATAAAAAAACAAAACTAGAGAATGATAAGTGGTAAAAAAGGGAATGGGACTAGGAACCATGAAAAGAAAGAAGCCGCAAACCCTAATGTATATCAAACAACGAATTCGAGAAATAAAGCTGAATTAATGAGAAAAGGAATTAGGGAAGTGGAGTCATTTAAAGAAAAGGTGGAAATGTAAGTGAGAAATCCTCTAATGGGTAAGAATAAGAGTATGGATAAGATATACAATAATCCCTCTTCTGCAAGTGTTTCTATTTAAACAAAGTAAAAATATCCTTTCAAGGATATCACGAACCAAAATAGAGCATCTACCATAATAGGTACTAAACAATCCTTTGTTTTTGGTCAAGAGAGAAATAATAGCAAGCCAAAATCTTTGAAAAAACTTGGGCGGCAAAATGGATCCAGTAGTAGATACAAACCTGATATTGCTCATCATTCATGAGAACACCCCCCTTTTGGAGACTCAGGAAGATTCAAGGGTATAGCAATTCCAAGTTGGGGGAAGAATAACCAAGGTGTATGTACAGACAGTCTAAATAGAACTAACTCTATTGATTTAGAAAGAACTCAAAGCGCCAGAAGTGATACTCTGGCCTTTACTCGAAAATCATCTAAACTACATGATGAATCAAGGAGTGGTAGAAGGACAGATGGAGGCAACAGTCATAGTTAGAATGATAACACCTAATCAGGAAATCTCCAATGTGGAAGGCTTAGCACGAGTGGAAGCAACTTGTAAAGTTATAGCAAAAGCCCTTTTGATGATGCCTCAAGAGGACCTCAACATTTAGAGAGCACCGTTTGCATTCATGGCAATGGAAGAAGTGAGAAGTCACTTGTAGATCTTAGTATTGGAAACATTAGTGGTTTTAGTTAGGACAACATGTCAACCATGTAAGTTGAACATTCAAATCTCAAGGGAAGGGAATGATCAACCAGAAAGTAACTGGTTTAAACCTAGTTACTATCTTTATACCTTTGATCTTATGGACACGTTAGATTCAAATATGAGACCATACCCCTTCAAAATCTTTGCATGGAATGCACGTAGAGCCTCTTCTTGTGATAGACAATAGGTCATCAAGGACTTCATTGTAAGGTATGACCCATAAGTGATAGTCCCGATTGAGACAAAGCTAAATTTTGGAGGAGCAGATGAGCTTCGATAATTCTTGGGGTTTAATGAAATCTTATGTGTTGACTCTAATGGCTAGAGTGGAGGAATCATTATACTTTGGTAAAGTTAAGTGGAATGAGTTAGAAGTTATTGGATAGGATAATAGCAAATTACTGCTTGGATTGAGGTAATCCCTTCTAACTCTTCTTGGTTCATTTCTAAAGTATATGCGCATCTTAATAGTAATATTAGGAACCTCCTTTGATAAGACCTTATTAACATGTAATCGTCTATAAATGGCCCATGGATCATAATTGGCGATTATAATGATATTTTGTCAAATGATAAAAAATGGGGAGGTAGAACAATTGTTTAATCTAGAGTGAGAATGTATCAGAATCGCATGGATATTTGTGAAATGTAGGATCTTGACAAAGTTGGTAAGAGACATATGTAATCAAAGTACTTGAAGCTACTAAAGGATCTCATCCAATCAACATTAGATAGGGCATGGGCTAATTACCAATAGCATAGCCTTTACCTAGAAACCAAAGTTTTCCACTTGTTTACCCCTTGCTTTGATCACTAACCTCTTCTTTTGAATACAACCCCATCTTTTATGGGGCTACAAAAGAGTAGACAGTTTCACTTTCAGCCCATGTAGCTTGACCACCCTGAATTTAAGGACTTTGTTGCATCATATTAACACCTGTTAATTGAAAACTATAGCAAGGGCACAGATGTTTTCACCAACAAACTTAGACTTTAGAAGAGGGAAGTCTTTGGATTAATCCCTAAAAAAAAGAGAAGCCTATAAAAAAAAAAAATTGAAGAATTGAGGGAAAGGTTAGATATTGATCTGAGTGAAGAGGTTCTAAATAGGGAAAAGTTTTTGCAAGAAGCTTTGAAAGAGGTTTTGAATTAAGAAGAAAAGCTGTGGGCTGCCAAGGCAAGGGCCTCTTGGATAATAGATAGAGAATGAAATATTAGATAGTTCTACGCATCTATTATTTCGAGACGTGTTAAAGGGCACATGTTTGGCTTATTTGATAACTACAGCAACTGAATAACAAATCACGAAAATCTAGAAAACCTCATTAATAAACATTATGTTTAGTTGTTTAAGACAGATAGATGTCTAGTTGAATCCTCCTCTCTACCTTAGCAAGATAAATGGCAGACCTTGAATGAAGATGAAAGAACTCTCCTCTCTACAAGCATTACTAAGGAAGAGATTAAGAAAGCCTATGGAGCATCTCAAACCATAAAACATTGTGTACGAATGGTTTACACTCTCTATTCTTTAAAAGATGCTAGCATTCTATGGAAGAATCAATTGTTAATCTTGTCCAAGTTATTTGGCATAATGGAAAAATCCCAAAAGACATAAACTAGACCTTCATTATCTTAATCCTGAAAAAGGATGGTGCTAATTGGTTAAATGATTTTCGACCAATTAGTCTATGTATGACGCTTCATAAAATGGTTAGGAAGATTTTTAGTTAACAAACTTTGACCAATCATCATGGACATCATTAGCCCTAAACAGTCTAGCTTTGTCCCAAGTAGATCAACTACTGATAATGTCCTTATGTTCTCAGAGGTCCTTCATTTGCTTAAGAATAAGAAAGAGAACAAGGCATGGATGTTAGTTAAAATTGATCTGGAAAAAGCATATGATAGAATGGAATGGGATTTCATCAAACATGGTCTTTAAGGTTTTAATTTCCTAGAAAAATGGAAAAAGCTAATCGAATCATGTCTTGCTAGTTGCTCCTTTAGGATTCTTCTAAATGGGGCAATGTTAAAGGAATTTCACCATTCTCATGGTTTGAGGCAAAGGGATTCTATGTCCCCTATGTCCCCATATTTGTTTATTATTACCATGGAGGTTCTCAGTTGAAGTATCAATGAGCTTGTTTCTATTGGAGAATAGAAACCCATCAGATTTAGAGGATCGAGTCTATCCTTATCTCATATTTTCTTTATTGATGACCTCATACTTATGGGGGAAGTGATGGTGCAGAATGCAAATTTAATGCATAGTATCATGAATACCTTTGGTGCAATGTTTGGATAAAAAGTGAATTAGTCCAAATCCTGTACCCTTTTCTTAGAAAATATACATCTATCCTTAAGAGATCAAATCTGTTGGGTAGATACCTTAGTATTCTAGTGAAGATTAGTGGTCAATTAAAGTCCTCTAACTCTTCGTTCCTTATTGAAAAAACCAAGAGAAAGTTATTTGGCTATAAGTCAAAACTTCTAAGTGCTACTGCTAAAAAACTCTTAGTCACTTCCATGCTAGAAAGCATAATCAACTATTACTCATATGATCCCCCTAAAAAAAAAAAAAATCTACAAAAGCTTAGAAAAATCTTTTCATGATTTCTTGTGCGGAGATCATGAAGGAAATAGAAAGATACATTGGATCTCATAAGAAAAATGTAAAATGTCTAAAGAAGATGAAAGACTTGGACTTCTAGACCTCTCTAAAAGGAAAAAATCCAACTTTACAAAACTGGCATGGACCATATGAAAAAAAGAGCTTCTTTGGATAAAGGTTTTCAAGGCTAAATATAAATGGCAATAGGGAATGTTTGCAAGGAAGAGAGGATTAAGTGCCTTTAAAGCTATTTGGAAACAATTTGATTGGTTAAAGGATAAGCTCATCACTTCGCCATCACGAGTCGTTACATCAAGATTTTTGTTAGATAGGTGGACAAGGTTTGGAAGGTTCTATGACTTGGTACAAGGGCTTCTTATGAATGGGGTAGAATGGCTAACTATAGCAAAAGCTTGGGAGGAACCAAATGGTTGGAATGAGAGTAAGATTGGTTTTCCCATTGATGAAATGATTGCAACTAAGTTGGGGACTTTTGACCCTTATCTATAAGTTAATTTAGTTTGGGATGGAGAACTAGATGATTACTAGATCAACGATCTAGATGGAGATGTTAGAAGCAAAAAAATATATCAAATTTTGGAGCAAGAGCAAACGGGTATTGCTTTAATCTATAATGGTGAATGGATTTGGAAAACTCCTTCAATCTTATGTATACAACATCTGATATGGTGTATTATTTATGAAGGTCTACCAACTATGGATCAACTGATTAAAAAAGGAGTTGAGGTGAATGACCATTATGTGTTTTGTAATGTGGAAAAAGAAAATCTAAGACACATTTTTTGTTCTTGCCTAAAGATCAAACAAGTGTGGAATACATTCGATTAACACTCTCTTCTAGATTTCAACACACATGATGACATGGTAGAGTGGATTAGATCAAACTCCTTTTCAAGGAAGATTAAATGTAACTCTCCATCTTGTCTAAGACAAAGATCTTCTTATTTATTTTAAGAGTAATGGAGAGAGAGAAATGATCGGATCTTATAAGAAAATAATAGAGACAAGAACTGGATACAAAGAGTATGCAAAGAAGCACAAGAATGGTAGGTAATAAACAAGAAAAAGAAATTATTAGATGATATGGGAAAAAGGAATTGGGTTTGGACTAAACCTCTACCTAGATGAATTAAGATAAACACTAATGCAGCGGTTGATTGTAGAGGATTTAAAGTGGCTACAGTAGTTGTGGCTAGAGATGAAACAGGAAAAGTTGTCGGTAAAGAATGGAAAAAACTTGCCAAAATCTCTCCCTTAAAAGCTAAATTGAGCGCCATTAATCTTAGCTTGCGAATAGCCAACAATAGAAAGTGGAAAAATATCATTATAGAATTCAATAGCTCCCTTGCCATGACATGGTCGAGAAAGGATGCACAAAAAGAGAGTCAAATTTTGTTATTATCCAGCATTGTCTTCATTTATTTAACCAATGTGATAATGTTCTATTTTGTAGAGTTAGACGTAAAGCAAATAAGGTGGCAAATTAGGTGGCAAATTGTTTAGGTAAAGAAGGCTTAGATGCAGCTTCGTCTTATGTTTTTCTTTCTTTAGTTCCTTCTTTTATTTTGGATTATGTCTTATGTGATTTTGGCTATGACTAGAATGTATCTTTTTGAGGAGTAGAGTATGCTAGTTGTTTTTTTCTTTTAGTTTTAGTTTGCTTTACTGAAAAAAAAATAAATTACCAGATCAACCTCATCTCTTCTAAAAGAAAGTAAGTTAGTAATGGGTGATTATGCAAATTTAATAGTTTTTATGTAATTTCATTATGTACAATTTGAAGGAGATTTTTTATTCACGTAATAAGGAACTATTTAATAAGCCATTTGTCATAGGATTATTTCATAACTTTTAGACAAATCATATCATAGATACCACTAGTATATAATTAAAGCAATTATCTCTTTTATTTACTATCTCATTATGATTCCTCCCACAAGCCAACATTTCCTAAATAAAATTGTCGTAATAAAATGATTTTTTAGCTGATCTTTAGGTCCTTGTTTTAGAACCTTCTTATAGAAGGCCATAGCGAATAAAACTGTGTTCTTAAATAAGTATGTTTATTAGCTTCGGATAGGTGCTTGTTTTGGCATTTATCACTTGTTTGGCAATAGTTAAACTTGGCTATTTACATAAGAAACTAGCTATTACTTATAAAATTTCTGTAAAAACCTTATAAATTAATTGAAGATGTTTTTATAAATGAAAAATTCCTTAAGTTGCTAATGTATCTAGACGCTAAAAGGGTTTTCAAAAATAAAAATTAACTTAAAAGTCTCTTTTTTTATTCAATTATAGTGATATGTATAATTTATCGAGAGATCAATATTTACATTATAAAGTTATAATGATTTTGAAGGATTTTTTTTTTTTGTTTATTTCGTATGAGAATTTACAAAATAACAGTTATAACATGTCTTCCCGCACTTGAAATTTCAATTTTCAACCTTATCATCAAGGTTGAATGTAAAAGCAGAGCCTTAATACGTACCGGTGCCATGTCAGTATGACTTCCCGTATCGCGTCATCCCGAGTCGAGCAATCCTACCTGACCAAAAATCTATCTTACTACATGTGCCTGTCTTGTAATTTCACGAAAACCCAAAATATCTTTTGGTATGAGTAGGGATGATGTCCACGTGATGTTTCGGCAATGAACAAACTTGACCGTACACCACCCGACTTCTAAAGTAAAGAGAGATGAAAAATTGGATGAAATCGGTAATACTTTGGTAAATTTAACTTTGCAAGCTACCTTCCCAATCCTTTTCTTATTTATTTTTATTTTTTTCTTTTTGGTCTGAAAAGGGCCCTAGAAGCTTCTAATTAGTTTCTACGACACATACCCAGCTAGAGATTGCTGCCTTTAGGGTTGGAATTTAAAATAAATCTAGTCTCCGGCTTGAAATTCTACCTCCCTTTGTAATAAATAAGTGGATAATTTCATTCGTTCCTAAGCTATGATTAAATTGTCCGTTAAAGTCGTCAGTATCTCATCACGAGACCAAGCTCCAAACATACAGCTCTACCTTAGTTCTACTAGGAAAATAAGATGGAAGTTATGGCACACGTCTACCATACACATCCTCATACGAAGTTTTGTTTAGCAACGGAAAGAAGTATTGAAGAAGAATTATGTCGTAAATTTTAAACAACATAATGCCGCTAATAAGCATTTATCTATTACTTTAGAGTGGCAACTGTTTAAAGATGATAGGTACTGAAAAATTTTATTAGCACCTTCTTGAACCAAAACAATTAGTAGAAAAAAATAACTCAAGAATTTTGATTAAAAATTATACTTTTAGGAGACCCTTGATATTTCTATAGAATCTTTGAAGATATTAAAGCGGTTTTAAATATAAAATCAATAATACATAGAGAAAAATAATAATATTTGAAAAATCTATTCATAATTATTAATCTTAATTATTACTATATACCTATGAGAAGGGATAAATTCATAATAAAATCCATAATTAATTCCTTCCAAATAACATATAATAATTGCAAATGAATGAGAATCTTCTCTCTCAACCACTATGCAACCTATCGGTGAATTTTATAATTCAATGAGTAATAGACCCACTAGAGTTAAATGTGTGAACCTGATCAACCTTTCCTATGTTATAAATTAACCCATCAAGAATGGATCACACAACCCATCATTTTCACCTGATTCAATCGCTACATAATCATGTTAATATTACATTGCTGATGTAGCTGAGATTTCAAGTGCAAAACTAGCATGGATAAACCAAATAAGTTCCATCTTCATCAAATTTCCTTAGAAAATCGTCAACGACCGCATTCTAAAAGCATGGCTTACATGTGATCTCAAAGTCATATCCTGAGCTGAGAGTTCAACCAATATGTTTGCTGCTATGGGGTTTGCATAAATTCTAAAAGTAACCTCTTCCAAGCTTGTCTGATCGAATCTAATCACTAGATGCCTACCCAGCAAATTCTAATGCGTGGCATATAATTGTTTAACATAGGCAGATTGTTCTACGTAGGAAACCCTATTTCTTGCTTAAAAATTGTATTACATACGTGTTTTGATGCAAAACGGCTCCAATTCTTGTCCTCCAAAGCATAGGTTTTCACGACAAAAGTGTTCTTCAAAGTGAGATGATGCTAGAACTGATCTATAAGTCGGTGTAAGCATTTCAACTGATCGAAAGCTATTGCAGCACTGTCATTCCACTCAAAACCGTCTTTTCTTCGACAAGGCATGGCATAGGATAGCAGCTGCAACGATGGCACAGTTTCATTCAAAGTACCTATACCTATAATACCTAACAAGGTGGCATCCATTTTGACTTTAGCCAGCCGACCGACCAACGTCTCCTGCTGCTCGACCGAACTCCGTTTCATTCCTTCCCCGCTTATTTAGTTTGATCCCTAAAACCGTTTATTTCTTTCTTTCTTTCTTTCTTTTTTTTTTATCAAAAAACCGAGTTAAAAATAGCTTACTACATCTTCTTAAATTTTAATTATGTACTTCTATACTTTGTGAAATTTTAGATACTACTGGACAAAAGATCACAAGAGATTAATTTTTCGGAAAGCAAGTGCAAGTTAGTGACTTTTCTTCCCTGTTTGATATTATTTTCTATGGAGACATAGTAAATGAAGTTATTTATTATTCATTGTTGTTATAAAGGATTGCGGCGTTGCTACCTTTTGACGTATTCTAGATAGGTGAACATTGGATAATCCATTCGTCACCTATTGAGGTCGAGTATTTGAAATAAAATATTTACCCGTGGTAGGCACAGTACTTGACCCGTGGATAAGTAGGTTGTTGGTAGGGGGATCAAATCACCTAGCCGATCTATCCTTGAATCCTTAGTTTATACATCAGTTTAAGGTTGAATCGAGTTTGGCTCTTATGGTCATCAGCTTGAGTTGATTTGGTCTAACTAGTATGATTATCGTTTTTTGAATCGTTTTCTCTCTTTTTTTTATGAAAAATTTTATAATTAATTCCTTTTATATTTTTCTCATGTCCTAGTAAATAATTTTCTATCTTTTTTGTACTTCTATTTTTTTTTCATATTATTATAACACTTTATGTGTATATATATATATATTACATGCATTGATGCTTAAATGATTCACTGTTACTTTTGATTCAAATTTTATTTTGTTTTGAAATAATTGATTTGAACCTTGTAAGCTTAATGCTAGTTTAATATTAAAATTTTAAGTAATGTTAAGTAAAATAGGAGAAGTTGTAAAGGATGAAGAATTCTCATTCGAATAGTAGAAATAAGATTATGTATTATGTGGAAAAGAGGTGATGATGATTGATGGGAAAAATATGTATGTAATAATATAAAGGAGAGAATATATTGGGGAAGGGAAAAGTGGAAGAAGATACAAGAAAAGAGAGAACTTTTTTGTTTTTTTTTTTTTGTTTTTAAATATTGCTAAGTCGAAATTGGCTTGGCAACCCATCGTTCAACAACCCACCAATTCAACAGGTTTGATCGATCGAATTGCTTTTTAGGCCAATTTAGACCTGCCACTTCCTAAGTTGAGTCGGTTCATAATTCAAAATTGGTTTTTACACAAGTTTAGGAGAGATTATTAACTATGACTCATATGGGTTTACATAGATATAACGAAATTTTTTATGAGCATGTGGTATAAGACACAACTGTGAATGAAGGAAGTAGGTTAAACTAGTGAAGGTTGTTTCAGATAATAAACTTTTTATGAGATGATATTTCGTTTTGAAATGATTTGGTTCCGTCACATTAGAGATTTGTCATTTTTTCCAAATTATCTATGCTGCCCCACGCCTTAATACCATTAATCGGGAACGTGTTAAACTGATGCTTGTATGGTTGCAATTAGATGTCATTACGATCATATGCGTCGTTGCAGTGTTGTTTTTTGGTAGCACTCTTATTTGTTAGACTTTCATGGTTCACTCAATTGTAGAAGTTGCTTCAAATTTTCAAGTTTTAAAAGACGGTAGATAAGGAAAATATAAAACAACGTGGTTTTCTAGCTATCTTACAAGTACTTATAAATGACTAAGACATGTAACATGATGTATGCCTTTGAGCATCGGGGTGTTACAACAAGTTTTCTTGCTATTTCAAAGTGTGTTCTAACCAATTATATGTGTTGTTTATGAGGATTTGCTAGTAGTTATTGAACTCTACATTCAATAAGCTTGCACAACAAGATATTATGAGGGGACGCCAGAGTATTGTCCAGTGTTATTATTTCGATGCTTAAATCAACAGTAAATACTTGAGAAAATAGAGGGTGCTTTATGTAATAGCTAAGTGATCGCCTCTATACAGAGCTTCCGGGTATTACAATTTATAAACCTATATCTTATCCTTAACTCAGTTTAATAGGAAAATATATCCATCACTTTATAACACAAATGAGTATAGGGTCGTCTCCACTAAACAAAAGGTTCAACCACTAAACAAAAGGTTCAAACACTAGTACTTAATAATTTTCCTATTGTCTAGCAGTCGAATTTATTAAGTGATTGATTATTATGACTCTAAATGTTAACTAAATTACGCTAATCTACAAATTAAAACGATTGAAACAATGATTATGAGAACAACTGCGAAAATATACTTAACACGCAGACTTCCTTCATCAATTAGCATTATCTTACCAAAATACCTTTAATCCTAATACTTGTTAATTGTAGAGAATTACAGTATACAAATATTCTTCTCAGAACTACTTATGTCAAATCTTAATTGTGTCTATTGAAATCTCTTCTTAATTAATAGCCAACTAAGATTGTATTAATGTCATGTTAATATATCAATTCTCATAAGGATGCGGCAACTTTCCTAATAATATCTCTATTATTAGGAGTAAGTTATTCCAATAAACTAAATCTATCCAATAGAATTGTCTCTTGACATTATCTATTAAAATCTGTCCTAAGTCGATGTCGTGTACTACATCATACGTAGATTCATTAAGTGCAATTCATCGGAATTAATAAATGTTAGGAAATTACTTTTTTAAACACTTGATTATGCTAATGACATAGCGAGTCCTAACAGATTACTCACACATGATGAGACGATAATATAAACTAATATGAAACATAATTATACATGAATGAATCATGGAATAAGTGAAAAGTAAAAATTCCCTTTTATTCCAATGAAGAACTCTGATGAATACTCGAACAAAGAACTCCCATCATCTCTCTCTCGTAATTTTGGGAACAGTACACGATACAACACTTAGAATTATACAACAGAGAACTTGATACAAAAATGGTGAATGGATATGTGTCTCTGCAGATGGTGTTTTATCCACTTGATGTTTATTATCTTAAAATTTGATCTCTCCCAAGAAAAAAAACATCTCCCTTTTTTTTTTCACCAATTGTGGTAGCTTTTTATATTTTCCTCATCAAGAGACTCAAATTTACCTCTTCACGGCAACACTTAACGTTTCTCATGTACTGGTTCGCATGAAAAGGATAAAAAGAATAGTTGTGCCCCTTCCTATTACGCATGTGACTCGGGATGTGATAATCTCGAAAAGAATTATTCTTCACCAATCATGTTGGTTATTGAGGCTGTGAACTCCTTGTCACATTAAGAAATATCATCATGCCTGTGACTATGTTTGCGATCGTCCTTCTGCTATTCAATCACGGTCGTGATGGATAAGGGGATTGACAAAACTTCCTTTAATCACGGCCATGATTGAGGGCGTGACCAAGGTGTATTCTTCATTGCTTTGCTATTACACCTGTGATTGATGCTGCTACACTTATTTCTTCTCCTTCACGGTTGTGACTAACTTGAAAGTTGTTATTTAAGTGCATATTTCCTCCCTTTGCTCATGATTTACCTAAAATCATTATTTTATTTAATTAAGTACCCAATCTACAGAATTAAATTACATTCATAATCAATTTTATGCCTAAATATGCTTTAAAAGTGTGAAGTAATTTACACTTGTCATTAAGCTTATCGTGAAGGGTGTAGAGAGATTTAGAGCTAGGTAGTGGAGTGGTGTCGGCGGTTGGAGGTCAGTTAGTAGAGAGAGATCTTTTTTTAGAAGTATGGGAGAGTGGGATTATGATATCAAACATGTCCCACTTATTCTAAATGTGGTAGTTAACTCCATTTTATCCTTATCTTATGTGTTATAGTCGTTACATGACTTATTGGGCTTGATCAATCCAAGCGTAGGGCTTGAGCTTACGGGGATGAGCCCTAGGTGATAAGATGTGTCAGAACCAGCTGGGCATGAGGGACCCATTTCTAAAAAGCCTTATCAACACTTACCCCACTTCCCTACCACCACCACCTTTCCCTTCCCTTTTCATGCAGTCTCATTGTCGAAGGAAGGTAGGGAGAAGGGATATATGGGTTGCTCAAGCATGACTAATCTAACTCAAAGGGGCCCGACCTAGCATTATGGTATCAACGTGATAAGGGTGTAGGTTTGAGTTGGAAGTCAGCCAAGGTGGAGATGTCCAAGGTGGGATAGACTAAGGTAGTCAACAATTTTTCCAAAGTGGAGTGCCGAAGACCCGAGTAAGATAGCCTTGATTGGGGTGTCAGAGCAGGACACCTTCGTATCTTACTGGGCAAGCGCTTCAAGGCTATGAATTAGTCTGGCCAAACAATACTCATCATGGACTAAGTAAATGTGACTGCATCGTGTCGTTATCAAGTCGATTAGGTGGAAGTTGGATGGGCCTTAAGGAAACTTCTTGTTGAAGAAACTTTTTCAAATTGTGACTTTTGCATGGCTATTTTCCGTGCATTTAATGTAACGTGACAAGTTTCACGTTATAGTAGACTAGCATACAGCTACATGCACTTTGCCTTTTAAGGATGATCGTTTGATCTAGGCTCCTTCCATGTATTTGTTGCATAACATTCTAAGGGATACACGCTTATACGGATCCCTATAACTACCTATACGGTTTCCCCGATACTTTGCATATAAATAGTAAGGTCAAAATGAGAGACTACTTTTCTGTAATCTCTTTATTCTACCATTGCAAATTTTATATCTACATCAAACTTTTTCAAAAGTTTTTCAAGCTTCTTTCTTCTTCACATATTATGACCATATCAACTAATAGAGGTGAGATTGGCTCATCTTCATTGCTACATGTCTCTAACTTCGAATCTACAAGAAGTGACCCCCCCTAGATAGGGGAGGACTAAGTCTCGTTGCTAGCACAACTTGATGAACCTACATGGATGGCCATTGAGGTACTGGAGAGGGCTCGGATTATCAATACCATTTCAAGGGATGTATATGTGTATGCCCATTACCCCTTCCAAAGGATTTATTTGATGCTCTCGAGATAGGTAAGGGGCTTAGCGGCCAAGTGAGCAAGAGTAAACAATCCTCCCCTAGTTAGATTATAAGTAACTTTGTTGTCAAGGCAATACTTAGGTGGCAAATAAGGCTGTTAAGCAAGAACGAACACGTGGCCTTGCTATCAGGGAGGCACTTCACGGTGTTTAAGAAGTGCTTGGAGTTTGGGTAGTGCCTTCCTTCGAGTTGCTTCGAAAAGGAATTCTTTAAATACCACCGGTATGGTCTATCATAGGTCCCCTTCAATGGGTAGAAGGAGTTAAAGGCTTTTTAGGCTCTCTACAAGTATCTAGTGGTAAGGGATATTCTTGAGCTATTCAGTCATTTTTACATGTGGAAGAGCGTCGGGGGTAGCCATACCTCTAGTCGCGCTTGGGAAAGAAGCCGTTCTACGGCCTTATAGATTCAATGAAGGGCTTGCAAGACGAGTACCTGGTGGTTGAGCCACTTGAGGAAGTAGGCTTTTGGATATAGTAGACCGGGATGGTCCGAATCGATGGTGAGAAGGGGCTTGGTCTTAGTGATATAAAGGCTGTCCAAGAGATCCTAACCTTTATGGCTTTGAGACACAGTTAGGAGATAAATGCTGTGAAGACTGTAAAGATATATTTCTAGTATTCGATCTTTGAGCTTTTCCCCAGCATGAGAGGGTTGTGGTGAAGAAATGGGCTAAAGGTACAGGTTCGTTCTACACACGCACCTATGTTTGTTGTGCTAGTGTTGAGGTGCTTCGTCTAGTGCTTGTAGGATGAGGGACTTCCTTGGCCATGCTGGTTACGGTAGAGTTTAATGAATGGTAAATGGTATGGATTCGAAGGAAGAACATATGGGCTCAATATCACGCGTAACAAAAAAGGGTGGGTTTAGGCTATGAGATGGCTTGAAGAGTAAATGATAGTCGAAGGTTGAGCAAGGGTTCTCATTCACCAATGATGAATATGACACACCAGTGTAGCTGGAGGTCACTCGCTACTAGTCCATACTTAAATGTGTTAGATCAAAATAGCTCAAGAGTAAGGATACTTAGCTCAAGAGGGAGTAAAAGATTAATGTATTCTCTATATAATGATGCGGCTATTACATTATGCGAATATTTATAGCACCTAATTAGGGTAAGTCCTAAGTTACAGAAAATTACATAAATGGATCTTTAGTTGCTAAGAAAAGGAGAATAATTTACAGGGAAAGTACGTAATTGTATAAAAAGAGTATTCAGTACGAATGTTAAAAAGGATAGTACGTGCATGTTTTACTTTGCGGTCTCAATAACACTACGAGCTGAGCAAGGGCGGATCTCGATCAACTCAGTTTAATGTTGGTAGTTTAATAGCTTAGACAATTGGGACTGGATTAGGGTTGGTTCAAGGGCAACACATTTTCGAGTCAGCTTTGGATGGTCGACTCCTAATCACTATCAACTTGGCTTTGGTACTATGGAGATGGCTGTATTCAGATTTGGCACTTAGATTAGTGATTAGTGGAGGGGTCGGTTCAGCATGTTAACTAGTCACCTCAGTAGTTTCCTGGATGGTGTTGAGAGTAAAGTAGCTCGATAGATCGGACTGGGATAAACACTACTCCTCAATGCTTAACTTACCTTAGACAGTTCGATGAACCACTTGAGAAAACCTTCGGGCTCGACAGCGTGTGATCAGTCCTTGATCCCTATGAGTAGTAGTAATAATTTCTTTTGGTTTTGTCTTCTTTTCCTTTTATTACTTTGAATTGAAATTCTTGTGGGCAAAAATTTGGCTAAGAGGATTCCTCGTCTTTCTACGGATGAGCTAATGAGTCATCGCCAAACCAGAGTTAGGATAAACCAACCGAAGGGCAAAGTAGTATGGCCAAAGCTAGGGCCTAGGGAGACCAGTAAGGCACGACTGATGGCTATTCCTCGGGGGATCCCTATTGGTATCTGGGATAAACTACTAGATGTAGAACCCTTGGGCATGGCTCTGCTTACCCTTGCCCTTGTCCCCTCCATCGAGCCTATTCTTGTGAGGGATGAAGGCCTTAATGTGGAGGAGCCTAATTTTCAGATGCTTTTCCCTCTGTAGGTGAAGGAAGAGGGGATGGCCGAAGGGGTTGTCCTTCCTTACGTGGCTAGCCAAAAGAGGAAGGTTCCTAAAACAACTGAGGAGCTATGGCCTAGAGTTAAGAAATAGAGACTACTGAAAAGAGTGCCTTTGAGCAGGGGGAAATGGAATGAGTGGCCGATGGCTCATCCCTACCAGTGTGTCAATGACTTGGGGGACGGATTTTTTGATTTCCTGAATAACTTCAGATTAATAGGGATCGGGTTGGACTTATTCTAAGAAGTGCTGTACTCCTCTCGAGATGAGGAGTTCCTAAGGGGAGCTCCCGAGATGAGGATGAAGAAGGCCAAGGGGAAGTTCCTGAGCTTGAAGTGGGAGGTTCGAGCCAATGATCTCACGATGCGATACTGGACACTCAGCTACTAAGCTCCAATGGGGTCTTATACCCCTAGCGACTAGGCTGTCTTTAAGGGGCTCTCTAAGGAAGGTAAGGACGACCCCATGGAGATAGTGGGCCACTTGAGCATGCTTATGCAATGGGTAAGTCTTTATTACTCCAGTATTTAAGTGCTTCACTTGTCGTTATGTTAATGGTGGCTTCTATTTTTGATTTGCAGTACCATAACTAGGTGCTGCTTCAACTGAATAAGTTTGATCCTTCCTAGAAAGAGGTAATGGGCTTTAGGGAGGCATTGCACTGGAGTGAGAAGTATTGGTAAGAGGTAGAGACTTTTACTAATAAGTAATTGAAAAAGTTCTCCAAGGCTAATCAATGCCTATATCGCTCTTATGTACAAGTGGCAAAGCTTTAGGCAAGGCTGACAGAGGTGAAGAGGGAGAGGGATAAGGTTGAGAAGGTAGTATAGAAGGCAAAAGACTTGAAGGCTCTGCTAGCATACGAGTAGAAGACTAAAGCTTAACTCTCTCAATGGCTAAACGAAGAGAGGGAGGCCAAGGCTTAGGTAAAAAAAGAGAATGCTGAGCTGAAGGTGTCGATTGTAAGGCTATAAATCGAGTTGGCGATGAAGGCGTTAGACTACAAAAGAGGTAAAGCCACTTCGCTGGAGTTGGCCGGTTTGACGGTTGAGCTGGAGTAGCAATTCTAAGAGCTATGAGGGAAGGTTTCATAGATGGAGGAGATCATCTTCAAAATGGAGAGTAGGAAGATCCTTAACAATGCTGCTGCTAAAAATGCAATTGTCGACTATCAAAAGACTGAGGAGTGGTTGGATGAGTTAGAAGATCTAACCATTGGCTTAGTGCACTACATAAGGAAGGAGGTTCTCTTCCATTATCTGAACCTTAATCTAAGCTTTTTTAACTTCCTGGATTCTCCGACTTTCAACGAGAAGAGGGAAGACCTAGCATACGAGAGAGAGGCCACTCAAGCGGCCTTCAATGTTCCATGCACTCCCTCTGTTGTTGGGGTTGGCCAAGGCACTTCCATATCCACTTTTGCCCCAGCAGGAGGCCGTTCCTGAAGCGATTTCTCAAGACAATTAACCTCTAGGCGATTCTCCTGCTGCCCTTTATTTATACTCTTCACCCTCACTCTAAGTCAAGGTCAGTTGCTTGAAGCACCGAGGGATCAGCGCTCTGAGCAGATTGAGGCTTTAGATTTTTCTAAGTTATTGGAGTTAGCTAATCAAAGGAGATAGCGTATTTTTTTCTTTTTCTAAAACATGTATATGTTAGGTCGAGATGCCAGCCTTCATTATGTAATTCGTCAATGAATGAATGAATTTTTTGAAACATGTCCTCTTATACACTTGCTTTTCCTTTGAACACATTTGCATAGGAATTCCTTTACGTAAGGGGAGTCTACCTTTACTAAAGTTAACCGAGTGGGGGAGTCAGGTCAATGGGTTGGTGGCTTTCCGACCTACCTAGTAGATAAGAGTTCCTTTGTGTAAAAGGTGTTTCCCCTTGCCAAGGTTATTTGAAGGGGGTCAGGTCGGTAGTATTTCAACTTGTCCAGTAGATGGGGGTTCTTCTATGTGAGGGGTGTTTCCCCTTATTGAGGTTACCCAAGAGAAGTCAGGTCAGTAGCGGTCTGACCAGTTTGGTAGGTGGGAATTCCTCTACGAGAGAAGTGTTTACCCTTACTGAGGTTACCTAAGGGAGGTTAAGTCGGTGGCATTCCGATTTGCTTGGTATATGGGAGTTCTTCTATGCGAGGGGTGTTTCCCCTTGCTAAGGTTATCTAAGGGGGGTCAGGTCGATGGTGTTCCGACCTGCCTGGTTTGTAAGAGTTCCCCTATGTGAGAGATGTTTCCCCTTCTCGAAGTTACCCAAAGAGGGTAAGGTTGGTGGTATTTCGACCTGCTCGATATATGGGAGTTCCTCTATGCGAGGGGTATTTCCTCTTGCCAAGGTTACCTAAAGGGGGTTAAGTTAATGGTATTCTAACCTGCCCAGTTGGTGGGAGTTCCCCTATACGAAGGGTGTTTCCCCTTACCGAGGTTACCCTAGGGGGTTAGGTTAGTTGCGTTTTGACTTGTCCAACACACGATCCGTTTGCCCTTTTAAGGACTAGGATGGCAATAGAAAGGGGAGAGAGAGAGAGATAAACAACTGATTAGGAAGTAAATTGTTCCCTTACATAATTTTGGAAAGATGTACATAAGAATATACTAGTTAAAGTAAAGATGAAGATTATTGGCATTCCATGTACACGGGATTAGCTCACCATCTAGTCTTTCCAGCCTATATGCTCCCTTGCCTAAGCTTTGATGAGGTATTCCCAATTGGGGGCTAGCTTATTGTGTCCCTTACGTAAACTGATGGCTTTTAGCTTTCAACACACTAAGTCGTCGACCTTGAACTCCTTTTGTTTGACCTTCTTGTCATAGTACTGGGTGGTTTGATGTTGATTTGATGTTACTCGTGCAATAGTAAGATGTCTGATTTCCTCCATTATATTGATGTTGGCTTGTAATAGTGACTTACTGAGGGCAGCATCAAAACTTCGAGTCTGGATATTAGGAAGCTTAAGTTAGATGGGGATGATTGCTTCCAACCTGAATGCTAAGCGAAAGGGGGTCTTGTCTGTAGAAGTGTGGTGGGTAATCCTATACCCCCATAAGATATTGGGCAGTTCGTTGGCCTAAGTACCCTGAAATCGGCTTACAGGCTTCTTCAGGCTATCCAGGATAATTTGATTGGTTGCCTTCACCTGTCCATTCGATTGGGGGTGGGTAACCAAGGTAAAGTGCAGGGTGATGTAGTGCTTGGCATAGAATTCCATGAACTTAGGGTTATCAAATTGTTACCCATTGTCCATAATGAGAGCATATGGGACCTCAAACTGAGAGAGAATGTTGTCTCTGATGAAAGACTTGATGCTTCTCTCAGTGATCCTTACCACTACATCGGCTTCCACTTAGTTTGTAAAGTAGTTGATGGCGACAATTATAAACTGTTGTCTTCTCGATGTTTTCGGGAAGGCATCGAGAATATCAATACCCCATTGTACAAATGGCTATTGGCAGGTTAAGGGTTGGAGGCTGGTGTTAGGTGTATGGCTCAATGGCGATTGCTTTTAGCATCATAGGCACTTTTAGGTTGCGGCTTTTGTGTCTTGCTTTATGGTAGGCCAATAATACCCAAGCCATAGCAGTTTGAGGTAAAGGGCTTGGGACTGAATATGATTGCTGCACATTTCAACTTGCAGCTCTTCCATGACATACTGCCCTTTACCTTCTCGAAGGCATAGAAGTAGGGGAAGGATGACTCCCTCGCGATACAAGACGCCGTTGACCAACACATAGTTAGTGGCGTGATATTAGAGCTTCTTTACTTCCCTCCTGTTGTATGGGAGTATACCTTGCTCCACATAACTTCAGATAGGATCCATCCAGCTTGGCTTTAGTGCTATGGCGGTTAGTTTAAGAACTTTAGTTGAGCTCGAAGTTATGGTTTTTTCTAGCAGGTATTTTATGAAGATTTTGCTATCCTTTACATTGAGCTTCTGTATACCGGTAAAGGCGAGCTTGGATAACCAATCTGTTGCCGAATTCTTAAGTTAGGGGATCCTTGTGATGTCTTCCAAAGGGAATTCAATTAGAAAGCACTTCACCTTCTCTGGGTACCTAGCCATAACATTGTCCCAAGCCTAGTATTCGCCTTAGACTTGTTGGACAACAGGCATGGAGTCCGAAAAGATTTGTAAATGCTCGATGCTAATCTCCTTGGCCAACTTCAGACCAACAATAGGGGCCTCATATTTAGATTTGTTGCTGTTGGAATCAAACCTGAACTTGAGGGCATAGTAGATTGTGGCCTTGTACAGGCTAGTAAGAATGAGACTTGCTCCTCTACCTCCTAAGGTGGAAAAGTAGTTGACATGGAGAGTCAACACCAGTTTTTCATTACCTAGTGGTGCTTCCTCCTCTTCTATATGTTTTACCACAAAGTTGGCCAGCACTTATGCCTTATAGGCCATTCATAGCTGATATTAGATTCTATATGTGCTCAAATCCATCAAGTCCTTCATCATCTATCCAGATGCATTGGGCTTCTGCAATATAGTGTGCAACAGTTGATTCATGAGTACGATTATATAGTGTGCTTGGAAGTAGGGCCTTAGCCATTGTGTCATGGTAATGACAACTAGGGAAAACTTTTCTGCCTGGTTATATTTGACCTCAGGTTCGTGGAGTATATGGATGACATAGTATATGGGCCTATGATCCCTTCCCTTTACTCTGACCAGCACAGAGGAGAGCACTTAGTCGCTCACGACCAGGTATAGAAATAGGTCCTTCCCATGGATAGGCTTAGAGAGGACTGGTGGGTGCACGAGGAAAGTCCTAGATTTGTTGAAAGGCAATGGCGTACTTCGGAGTCCATTCAAAACCCTTTGGGTCTTTTCAAGATTTTAAAGAACTTAGTGCATCTATTAGCACTCTTCGAGATAAATTTGCTCAAAGTAACTACCATGCCATTGAGCTTTTGTACATCTCGGATTGAGGTTGGAGGCTTCAATCCCTTGATGATTGTAATCTTTTCGGGGTTAGCCTCGATACCTCTTTGTGTTACTAGAAAGCTGAGGAACTTGCCAAATCCGACGTCGAAGACGCACTTCTAAGGATTCGGCTTCATGTCGTGTGTATGCATCTAATCGAAGGCTTCCTAGAGATCTTTGACATGATTATCTAGCTTTTGTCTTTCGATGATCATGTCGTCAATGTACACCTCCATATTTTGCCCAATCTGGGGCTTAAATAGTTTTGTCACCATTCATTGGTACGTGGCCCTAGCATTTTTCAAGCCAAATGGCATATGGTGTAGCAATACGTGTTGTAATTAGCAACAAAGGAGGTATGGACTTTATCCTTCTTATCCATTTTAATCTAGTTATACAATGAGAAAACGTCCATAAAACTTAGCAGGGTATGTCTCGAGGTGGAATCAATGAGCTGATTGATCCTTGGTAAGGGGAAATAGTCTTTAAGGCAGGCTTTATTAAGGTTGGTATAATCGACACACATTCGCTACTTCCTATTCTTCTTCTTGACTAGCACCACATTTGCTAGCCAAGTGGGGTACTTTTCCTCCCTTACGAAGCTAGCTTTAAGTAGCTTTTGTACTTCTTTCTCGATTGTAGTTTACCTCCCTAGAGCGAAATGCCTCTTTTCTACTTGACAGACTATGTTGTAGTGTTGATATTGAGGTTATGGGTCGCTAAGTTGGGCAAGATTCCGGGCATGTCTGACATCGACCAAGTAAACAAATCCGAATTTACCTGTAGGAGAGCAATGATTTTGTCCTTCACTTCGGGGGGGGGGGGGGGGGGGGGTCTTGATCTCAACTTTAGTAGTCTGCTCGGGTGAGGGTCCGATTTGGACTTCCTTTATTTTTTCCCCGGACTCGCCCTTCTTAGACGACTTCTCTCACGTGCTGGTTTCTAGAGTAAACACGCTATCTCCTCTAGCGGCCTTAATATATAACTCTTACAAGAGCCTTTAATCATACTTGCATCCTCCTATACTGATCGGGGTTGAAAATTTGGCCTTCAAATGAAGGGAGGATATAATCACCCCGAACACATCCACGCTCGGTCTTTCCTAAAAGCAAGTTACAGGGGGAAAGGCAATCAATCACGATGAATTCTATAAGTCATCCCGCTATGTAGTCGTCATCACTAAGCTCCATGTCTAATGTGTTGATCCCCTTGGCTCGAACCGTACTACCATTGAAGCCGATCAAATTACGGTGGTACGGCTTCATTTTCATTAGCAACTTCTTCTTCATCCTTTTGTAAGTATAGAGGAAAAGTATATCGGTGGAACTGTTAGTGTCTAACATAATCTTTAGGACCTTAAAACCTGAGATCCTCGCCCCTATTACCATGGCATCTTGATGGGGTGTATCAACCCCTTTAAGGTCTTCATCTAAGAAAGAGATGGAAGTATCAAATGTCTATCTCCTCTCTCTTATGGCCAATACCTTCGATGGGGCATTAACTAAGCTATTAGTGCTTGGTTGGCTCTTTGGTGCAGCTCCCCCATAATTACATTAATAACACCATTGGTCATCGTTTGATAGGGGCGTTCTTGGTTCGTCGCCTTTGAGGTACCTTATCTCTATCATCATCAGAATGGTCGTTGTTATTCGGATAGGCCACATATTCATTGAAGAAGTCACGTTGAATAGAGTATTCAATGGCATTCTTCAACTAGAAGTATTCTTCTATGGTGTGGCTGTAGTCATCATGGAATCGACAATACTTATTGGAGTTCTGATGAATGGGGTTTCTTCGCATTTTCTACGGTCTTTAGAGCAAATTGTGGTGCTTCACCTTGGAGTAGACCCGAGCAATGGGTCTATTTAAGGGTGTATGATGTGTGTAAATAGGAAGGGGGAGCAATTTGCGCTCGGATCGCCGCTTCTTCTTCCCAGAGTTCTCTCCCTTTGATCTGCCCGGTAACCTACCATGGAGGTGATCCTTTATGGACAATTTTTCTTTGTTTTGCTTTCTGCCCCACCTTTCTTGCTCGGCATCACATCTGGCATGAATGTTGTCTTCCTAGTTGATGTACTTCTGGGCTTTATTCCAAAAGTCAGCTAAGGTCTTTAGATTGCTCTTCATAAGTGATCGAAAGAAGTCTCCCAAAGGTTGAATGCTAAGCTAAGCGGCATGGACAACGACTCTCTCTTCTAGATGAGGGATCTTAACCATGGCATTGTTAAACTGGGCCACGTAGTTGTATAGGGACTCACCTTTACCCTACCTTACTAGGTATAAGAATGGTATGTGCTTAGATGGGGCCTTATTAGCCCTAAAGTAGAGAATGAATCTTTGCATTAGCTTATCAAAGAAACTGATAGAGTTGTCGGGGGGAAGGGGGGGGGGGTGATTAAATCATGTTTGAGCTGCCTTCCTCAAGATGCTTAGGAAGGCTTTGCACATTATAGCATCCTTATGACCACGTAGGTTTATGAGGATATGAAAGTAGAGAAGGTGATCAACAGGGTTGCCTGTGCCATCGTACTAGTCTAAGGATAGAAGTTTTCCACTAGGAGGCAACACTTTATCTTGGACA
Organism: Lumnitzera racemosa; assembly: GCA_024138005.1. Classification (NCBI taxonomy): domain Eukaryota; kingdom Viridiplantae; phylum Streptophyta; class Magnoliopsida; order Myrtales; family Combretaceae; genus Lumnitzera; species Lumnitzera racemosa. The sequence continues at coordinate 66,887,549 of JAMXBC010000011.1, forward strand.
CCCTTGGTCACCCTTGGTGAAGGGGGTCTTATTGTTGGCGACTAGTTGGTGTTGCTAGTAACCTTGCTCCCTTATTGCTTGGAGAGCCACCTTACCATGGTGCAGAGCTCATTTAGGTTGGAATTGTCTGTCGAGTAAGCTCGGTATGCAACTGAGTGAGCTTGTACTCCCTATAGGTCGGCTTCTTACTTATTCCCTACCAAAGCTTGGTCGTGGGCGACCGCAAACCTTACTAGTGACTGCTATAAGGGTGGATCTAGTTGCTGATCCCTACCATTCTACTACTAGTGAAGCGAGTTGTTTTGCTTGGTGCGAGCATTTGAGGCTTCAGAGGGGTAGGTTTAGATGCTGTGCCCCTCTGCTTCTTCAAGGCGAGTGCAGAGTAGCTTATTTTGTGAGCATACTCCTTGACCAAGCGCTCCATAGGCTCCATGCACTCTAAGCACTCCTTAATCACAGTTCTTAGGAGGGGTTGGTTGCCTACAGATTAGTTGTTTACCAACTGATGGTTCTCTTGCTCATCACGATGAGACATGGTGTTAAGGAAATTGATTGCTGGAAATGTGTTTAGTGTGTTTGAGGTTCTAGGTGTAGGAATTTTGCTTCCCATAAGCGGTGCCAAATGTCATCTCTGAGGATTTGCTAGTAGTTATTAAACTCCGCATGCAATAAGCCTACAAAACAAGATACTATGAGGGGATGTTAGGGTGTTATCTGATGTAGCTACTCCGATACTTAAGTTAGTAGTGAATACTTTAGAGAATAGAGGATGCTTTAAGTAATAGCTAAGTTTATCATGCAGGGTGTAAAGAGATTTACTGCTAAGTAATAGACTGGTATTTATAGCAAAATGATACCAATAGTTGGAGGTCGATTAGTGGGGAGAGATTTTCTCCCGCAGGTATGAGAGAGTGGGGTCATGGTATCAAATGTGTCTTACTTATTCCAGATATGGAATAACTCTATTTTACCCTTATCTTATGCGTTCTAACTGTTGCATGACTTACAAGGCTTGATCAATCTAGGCTTAAGGCTTGGGCTCATGGGGACAAATCCTAGGCGACAAGATGTGTTAGAATTGGTTGGGCCTGAAGGGTTTATGTATAAAAAACCCTATCAATAATATATATATACTTGTATAAAGAATTAAATTATAATTATTAATATTTATTCTACCTATTCATTTGTATACACGTGATCGATTGGAAGACGTTGAAAATACAAAGGTTAGGAATAGTCAATTTTGGACCCCCCACCGTCCATTTGACATCATTAACTAGCTAATTATGTTAGCAGTTCACTTGGCTAACTCTTCATGAAGAAGGATATTCAACTACTAATAAAATATTGGCATTTGGGTATAGAAACTAAATTATTTCATCTTCGTCGAAAAGGCTGACGAGTTGACAATAAGCACTTAGTATATACTGTGCGTCGAAAATTGAAAATGGAATAAAAAAGAAGAAGAAGAAGAGGAGGAGGAAGAAAACAAAGTAAAGAAAAAAGATGTGGATGGAAGCAATTCCATGCACGAATGATGAGGTTTAAGATTTGGAAGAAGTATCCTTATAAAACACACCTGTCTTCTACCACTACTTTTCATCTGTCATAAAAAAAGAGATTTGTGAGGGATCTCATCAATATGATACCTTGCGCGATCCTCCTAATTTAAAATGTGCGGTCATTAAAAGATGTCGCGGAAACTGAGTACAATACTGCAATATGCATTTGCGATCCTTATCCGCATTTTCAAATTTTCTTCTCGAACTCTTTAAAGAATTAGGAATTTGATTTTTTCTTTTTTCCTCTTATCAAGAGACCGAACTTTGGTAGGCATGCTATAATAGGATTAATAGTTTTTGATACAATATAATAATAACATGAATATAAGCACGATACAATTAGAAGTGCCATTATGATTAAAATAAATATAATTTATAACGATAAGTAATTATTTGATATCTCCAATTAATTTTATCTATCATTGATACAAATATAGCATAAAACAAAATACAAGCTCAATCACTAAATAAAAATTATATCCTTAACTAGAATTACAGGGGGAGGGAAAAGATTTTTCCTTTTTTTTTTTTTTCTTTTCCGGCTGTTAAGGAGGGGAATAAAAAAAAAAAAACTCCTGTCGGAATTTATGGAGGTCGGAGGCCTCAATGTATTACAACGAGCAGGTAAATTGCTCCTTTGTTGGTCGTTGTTGTCTATAAATTGAATATGCTTATGAAAAGAAGAAAATAAAAAAGTTGAATCAGGATATATAGGACAGAAATAACACTCTATATATTACGATACAAGAGCGGAACAAATTAGGAATGGAAGTAAATAAAGAGGAGCTTTCAATGGGAAATTTCATTTCCTCCTCTTTCCATCAAAGCTCAAATCAAGTTTAATCCACCTTCTTTCTTTAATTTTTGTTTTTTATTTTTATTTATTTTTTATGTTTCAATATGAAAAGAAGAATCACGTAGTTCAAGGAGAGACGGGCTTACAAATTCCTTTCGCTCGATTACGTTTGGGCATTCACTTTGCCCTTTCCATCCAATTCTTTCCAGTCATGCCAATCAATAATTCTGAAAAGAATGCAAAAGAAAAGTTCTGGCCAAAAAGGAACAAAGAAATATATATATATATATATATATACACACACATATATATACATTATATATAATATATATGTGTATATATCAAAGTCAAAAGATTCTTTGAACATTTTGACGTAAATCACCTTTTTCCATCATCAAATGTGTTCGTTATATGCTCCGACTGTTGTTGGTGTCACTAATATTCCTTGGACATTTGATTTTATCTTTGATAAGATGGCTGTTTTCCTAAATTGCACCGATCAGCTACCAATTTGAGAATTGCGTATTCATTATCTTGAGATATTAATTCATAGCCCAAAATTGTCGCAAAACGTTAAAAGAATTTAAATGTCTATACAAAGTCTGCTTCCGATGCATACTAGCTAGCGTCTTGCCCCACCTCCCCGTCCCGGTTTTATCGGCAACCCTAAGAGTTCAGCTGGTTCTGATCCACCCATCTATGTATCTACGCCAATAGGCAGCTGTCGTCTAAACATAAACACAAGGGAGATTCTTAAAGTCAGTTGCTTTAGGCGATTTTTAAGTTGGTATTTTTAAAAAAAAAATTATGGTAATATTGTGCTTTTTTTTTTAAAAAAAAAAAATTTACTATAAATGTGCTTTTTTTTTTTATGGTAATTACGATAAAAAGTTGGTATACCAACTTTCTAGCAATTTTTTCTTTTTTTGTAAGGGTGTATTTTTTGTTTTTGTTTTTATGATAACTATGATAAAAAAAAAGGTAATAGAAAAAATTGATACTCACCATTTTTTTTTTCAGTTTTATTATAACATGTTGATTTTCTGATAACTTTATGGGAAAATCAACTTATTGTGTGGCTGAAAAATCTAACTATTGATCATATGTATCATCCTAAATATAAACACTACCTTACAATAAGGAATATAGCGTATAAAAGCGTATCTCATCATCTTTTACTATAGATTGTCACAAAATACTTCCGTTATCAGTGTGTAAACTTACACAATTGAGGCATTTCGACAGCTATACCATTATACTCGTTATTAGCTTATATGCCTTATCTCGCCTGCAAACTCATACTAGACCTTTTTCGACCGCGGATTCGAAAACTGCAAACTCATTACCAGGTCCGAGAATTACAAACTTATACCTCGTCCAAAGATTACGAACTCACACCGGATAGCTTATAATTTTTCCTTGTTCTTTTTATATAAGTTAGCATCGATGTTTAGAACTCTCACTCTCATGTTTTCAACTTGATTGTTAGGTCTTATTCGTGATATATCATGCATAAACTCTTATGTAACCTCTAATCCTTCACTTCTACTGTGATACAAACGAGTTAGGATTGTAAGTCATGAACCATTTTCATCCTTAGAAGTAGGAAAGGAAAAAATCAGAAGCTAGTCAAGATTGTCAAAAGGTAAGTGCAAAAATAATTAGACACATAATTAGTTAAAGGTTGATAAAAAAGCAATAAACCATAAATGCAATTCTAACTTTTGAGTTGAATATCGGTTTGACTTTGAAAGGTTATAACTTTTCACATATGAAATCTATGGTATATTAATAAAAACTCATTTAAGTCTATTGTTGCCTCGCAGTATAGTAATATTTTAAGAGTTAAATTTACAAGTTTTCATAATATACTGAGTTGATGAAAGTTTCTTTATTACTTTACAAAGTTTATCTTATCCAATTTTATTTATTGATTTTGTAAGATTTAGATTATTTCATTCAACTTCGTTATCTATTTTAGGTTATTAGACTACAAATACTCCATGAATAGTTGTATTAATAATCTCTTTATCGATAAAAAGTTTTTACTCCATATATTTGTGTTTATTTCATTATACGTTGTATTAGAGATAAAGGATGTCAATGTTAAACGTAGGGTTTACTATTTGATTTTAATAAGAACAAAACTAAAAATGTATAATTAAACATGTTATTATTTGCTTATATTGAGTTAATTGATAAAAAAAAAGCTATCTTGTAAAATAATTATAAATGTCAATTAACTCCTCAAAATATTTAGATTTGAAAGATATGATAATTCTCTTTAAAGTTGAACTCTATAGCTATGTTTGTGTATGTTGTGTTTGTAAATTAGAAATAGGTGATGTATGTTGCAAAATGCACCTATCGGCTTAACGGTTATAGTAGGTTACTATCTTAATAGTGTGAAGCCCTAGTTTGAAAAGAGGTTTACATTATGTTCAATAAGCTAGCATGATGATGGAGTTACTAGAGTTCGTGTTGGTAGTTATGTAGCTTATTGGCTTGATGGTAAGCTAGGGTACAGTCATGATGGTAGGCTTGTTTCAACTAGTTATTGGAGTATTTAATGCATAGTAACAAGAAGAATTAAATAACAAACTCGACTAAGGACAAGAAGAATTGAATATGTACTGCAATCTAAAGACATTTTGTTACATTCATTGCCCCTATTACTTACATTTTGTCTCTTGTACTTCTTGCCATCAATCAAGGAAGACTTAATGTGTAGTCTTTGAGAGCTTTAATCTTTGTAATCTTTAGAGAGAAAAAGCACTATTCTTATATAATCATTGTGCGTAATTGTAGTTAAGGTAAGCTTTGTAACTCTTTAAGTATTAGAGAGAAAAGGCACTACTCTTGTATAATCATTGTGGTTAAGATAACTTATGTAGCTCTTTGAGTATTAATTTGTGAGATTAATAAAGAGTTGTGAAGTTTTCAATTGGAGACAATTGTGGGTTTGTGAAGACTAGGGGGTAGTCTAAACTTTACTTTATATCTGAGCTTAATTTCTCTATTCCTCTCTCTTTTATTTTCCTTACTTTCATTGTCTCATTATTATCTTAAGTTGTATTAATTATTTAAATTTGAAAAGAATTTGAAATTTGTCTTTACTACTCAATTTACTCTCGTCTTGAGCATTAGCCTAGTTTTCTTCATTGGATTGGTGACAACAGCAATGTTCTTCGTAATGGTGTTCAAGAAGATGCAATCTCATTTTAAGGGGCAAAATTGAAATCTTGTTACAACATTTGGAGCAACATCCAAAGAAGTGGATAAACTACATAATTCAACATTTCCAAAGGTACCTTAAGGAGATTGCAAATCGTCTCGATGGTCTAGAAATTTACACCTATGGGAGTCAACATGATAATAGAAGGCGAAGGGTAGATATGGCTAGTAACGACCCTATTGACAAGTCTGTTTCTATTAATTAATAAGTATTATACCTATTATAATGATGACGATTTAGAAGACTCGGATAAAGTAGTCATTGATAGCCTAATCAAGGTAATAGAAGGAGATAAGCTTATGGTGGTGATGATAGAGATTCATGTTATTTTTTTTTTAAGATGGATATTTTTTACTTTAAGGGAAGTTTGAGAATAAAAGAGTTCATATATTGGATTAGATTAAAGAGATTAACAGGTTCTTTGTCTATTTAGAGATTTCACCAATGAAGAGACTCATCGATGGCTTTTAGATTAGAAAGAAGAGCTTCAATATAGTGGGAACGAATTCAAATAAGAGAAAGCAAGATGGAAAGGATCTTGTACATACTTGGTATAGGATGATGTATTTGTTGATGAGGGAATTCCTACATCCTAATTACTAACAAATCTTATTCCAATAGTGTCAGTGTCTTCAACTAGAGAATAATAGATCTGTGCATAGGTATAGTGTAGGCTTCATAGGGTAGACAACGAGGAAGAACATTCATGAATCATAAGGCCAACAAATTGATAAGTATTTAAAAGAGTCAAAGCTAACCTTAAGGGATAGAATTGGGGTTCAAGTTATCAAAACCTTATCAAAAGTTAAAAACATGGTGCATAATTAATGAATAAGAGTATAGTAGAAGGCATTATGACAGTAATAAAGTTGTTGGGCCAAATGAGAGGTCTAATCTAATATTGAAAGAAACTATGAGGGGTAGCAATAGTAGAAGCATCCTAAAAGATAAGAAGGTAAGCAAATGCCAAATGTTAGAAGCTAAAGGAAAATAGGAGAAGAAAGTTAAAAACCCTTATGCAAAGCCTACTATAGGTAAGTGCTTTAAATCGGATGGATGTCCTATTAAGGAAAAGAGTGAATATCATGGAAAAAGAAGATGATGATGAAGAGATTTGTTATGAATTGGATAGAGATGAAGAGGAGTTTGATGATGAAGGGAAAAATTATATAATTAGGAGATTAATATTATCTCTAAAGCAAGAAGATCAAACTCAATACTATCAATTATTTAGAAGCAAGTGTACCGTTAATGATAAGGTGTTTGGTGTTACATTGATAGTAGTAACTATGAGAATGTTGTTAGAAAAGAAGCTATGAAGAAGTTAAAGTTATTAGTAAAGAAACATCCTAAACCTTACACATTAGGGTAGATTAAAGCTATAGTAGAAAAAGTGGAGGTGATAAAAAGATGCAAGGTGTAAAGGGGTGCAAGTGAGTTAAATCGGCCAATCTAACTTAACCTGATCCACTTTAACCTACGAGTAAAACAGGTTAGATTTATTTGACCTACTTTTAAACCAATACAAAAATCTCAACTTTAACTTGTTTAAAAAGTAGGTTAAATAGGTTGGCCCTATAAGATAAATGGATAAATGTGTTATATGAGGCAACCTAAATCGATCCACTTTGGCTTGTAAGTTCAATGGCTAGGTTCACTTCACTTACTTTTTAAATAGGCTAAAAAAAATCAATCCAAACCCATTTAAGGAGCAGGTTAAATTGGTTGACCCATGGGTTAAACCCATTTAGGCATCTCTAGCAAGGTGCCATTAAGTACCATGATAAAATTTATTGTAATGTTATTGATATATATGTATGTCATATATTATTTAGTAGACGATGGCAATATGATGTAGATATCCAATATTCAAATAAGAGTAATGTGTATAAGTTAAAGAAGAATGTTGTGAAGAATGCTTAATTACCCTTAAAGGTTAAGTCAGAAGCTTCAAAAAAGACTACTTTATCATCCATTGCTAGTAAGTTTGATTCTAAAATCCAAGAGACAAGAGAAGTCGATGTGATAGTAGTAAAGCATGTGATGATAAATGGGGTTGTATTGCAAGTGGAGGAGCACTTACAAGTAATATATTCTTTACTATAAGATTTTAACAAGTTGATGCTAGAGGAGATACCTAATGAACTACCCCTTAAGAAAGACATATAATATCAAATTGACCTTATTCTTAGAGCAACTTCACCGAACCTCCCACATTATAGGAAATCTAAGAGAAAGTGTGATTCTAAAAGAGTAGGTGAAAGAATTACTTTGGGAGGGTCTTATATAGGAAAGCATAAGTCCATGTATTGTTATTATACTTCCAATCACAAAGAAATATGGGAGTTAGAGGATGTATATTGATAGCAAGGCTATCAATAAAATTACAATAGAGTATAAATTTCCAATTCCAAGGTTGTATAGCATGTTGAATAGTTTGCATGGTGCTAAATGGTTCTTAGAAATTGACTTGAATAATGGATACCTTCATATTCGAATTTGATGTGGAGATGGGTAGAAGATGATATTCAAAACTCTTATTCCTATCTTGAGTAGTATCTATGAAGAGAAGTTTTATTCTATAGAACGAGCTCTTAAAACTTGGGAAAGCTATCTAATTGCTAAGGAGTCTATGTTGTATTAACCATGAAGCTTTAAAGTATTTAAGTAATTAGTAGTGAATTAGCAGCAACATGCATGCAAGGTTGATGTATCTAGGAGCTCGGTAATCATTAAGGTTTACCATGTCTGATAGTAACTAGATGAGTCCTTTGAGATATCGAAGAAAAGGGAATAGAAGGGTTGGTAAACACAATAACTTTTGTAGAATTACTCGAAGGATATGATGCACCAACAAACACAACACGATTTAATACTTCGCTCGATATGACTTATAAGCTAATGTTAAGGTCTACTCATTACTAATCCTGAGCTATTCAATAAGATTAGATAAGAGTATAAAGAAATTGTACTCAAAGATAGATATCTCATAGGTATAAGTATATTCAATATTTGAAAGGGATGAAAGATACCTTGCGGTTACAATAAAAGAACTATTTATAATAAGTCCTTTAAGGTAACAATACAAATAAAGAAAAATTACATAAAAGACAATGAAGAAAGAAATTCTTAGAACATACGAAAAAGGTAAATAGGACAAATGATGAAAAAGGATTAAAGTATAAATGTCAGAAAAGTAAGGATAGGTGGTAGCTTGCTAATGGGTTCTCATTAGTGATTCTTAGGACGTGGTAGCTAGCCGTGATGAAGTTGTGGTTGCTACAAATGGGGGGTATTTGGAAATGTCAAGACAAAATAGGGATGTTATTTTGTGGGTTAAATAAGTAGAGCTTGACTTGTTGAGGCATCGGCCTCAGCACTTGTCATGTCTATAGATTCGAGTTAGGATCAATGTGTAGTTACCTTAGCTTCGTCATTTGGTAGGTCGACTTCGGCAGTAGGCAAGTTGGTGATTGGGTAAGGATCTATGCAGAGAAGAATGCGTTTGAGCTGAGACTTTAGGGAATTTGTCAACTATCCTTTCATAAATTGGTGCTCGTTTTCGGTAAGTTAATGTAAAAGTATCCTTCGTACGAGGGATTGTAGGGTTTAGAGGCATGTAAAAGTGAAGGGGCCAGATGCCAACGGTCCATGAAAGGTGGTATCAATTTCTACAAAAATTTCCTTTTAGATCGAAACATAAATGTAGCTTTTAGCATTGTGTTGCCGATACTTTAAGTAGAGCATCCTTATTGCTTATTTTAAGTAATGAAATCATTAGTTTTGAGCAACTCAAGGGAGAGTATGAGCAAGATGAGGATTTATTTTCATATTTGAGCAGTCTCTCAAAACTAACCTTTTAATGGATTTTAGGTGCATGATGTGTTTCTAATGCAAGAGAATTAAGTATGCCTACTTGGAACTTCACTTCAGGAGTAAGTGCTTCAAAAGTTACATAGAAGAGGATTAACAGGTTACTTGGGGAGAGACAAGACACTTGCTATAGTGAGTTAGACATTCATTTGCCACATTTGCAAAAGGATGTGTATAAGATTGTTGGGAGGCATATTCTATGTTAAAGGGCTAAAGGATAGTCAAATAACTCTAGAATTTACATGCCTTTTCCAGTACTAAAAAACACTTAGGAAGACTTATCCATGAACTTTGTATTAGGTTTACTAAGAACTTGGAGAGAAGTTGATTCTATGTTTGTAGTAGTTGACAAATTCTCAAAAATAGCTCATTTTATTCCATGTAAGAAGACTTATGATATAGTTAAAGTTGCTCGGCAACCTTCTGATGCAATTTCTAGAACTCCTGAGCACATTGCAAGTCGATTGACTTTCTCCTTATGAGGTTATGATCGACTATTGACCTTTGGCCCCCTCATTCATACACTCTTCCAAGGCCTATAGCCTCTTGTAGGGAGGATACTCTCACATCAGCCTACTGAAGACAAGCGCCAGTACATGGAAGGATAGTGGGTAAATTCCTTAAGGTCTTAGCTTGAACACATTCTTCTTTGCATGCATGGACTCTTGCCTAGTCATCGACTTGCTTAATGTTGAGGCTAAGGTAACTGCCCATCGAGCCCAACTCTAATCTACAGATAAGACAAGTGTTAAGGCCGAGGCTTCAACATGTCGAGCTCTATTTCTCAGCCTATAAAATAGTAGCATCCCACTTTCGTCTCGATAGTTCCAAATACCATTCATCTGTAGCAACTACAACTTCATCACAACTCAACTATTACCAAGAATCACTAATATGAGCCTATTAATAGGCCATCACTTGTACTTACTTTTCTAACATTTGCATTATATTCCCTTTTTGTCATTTGTCCTATTTCCTCTTTTCACACGTTCTAGGAATCTTTTTCTTCATTTTTTTGTGTAATTTTCTTTATTTGTATTGTTACCCTAAAGGACTTACTAGTTGCTATAAATAATCCATTTACTGTAGCCGCAAGGCATCTTTCATCCCTTTCAAATATTGAATATAATTGTACTTATGAGATATTTTTCTTTAAGTATAATTTCCTTACACTCTTATCTAATCTTATTAAATAGCTCGAGATAAGTGGTGAGTAGACCTTAACATTAGCTTGTGAGTCATATCAAGCGAAGTATTAACTCATGTTGTATTCGTTGGTGCATCATATCCTTTGAGCAACTCCACGAAAGTTACTGTGTTTTTCAACTCTTTCACTCCCTTTTCTTCAATATCTCAAGGGACCTATCTGGTTACTTTCACCTACAGTAAGTCTAGTAATTATTGAGCTCTTAGGTACATCATATAATCTTGGTATTAGAGCTTAAGGTTGCGACCGAGAGCTAAGTTTCGAAATAGTTGATCTCGTTATAGTATATGTTAGTGTGTTTTGTTTTACTCTATTTTCTTACGGAAAAACAGAGCAAGTTTCGAATCATTGTAAGAAGTTGTATTGTCAAGTTGTGTGAGGATTTTCTGTTAGAGTAGCTGATTTTCTATAGTTTTATATTGAAAATGTTGAATTATAGTATCCAAGGAGATAGTAATGATATTGAAAGTGATGCTTATAGTCATGGCCGTATCCTACAGCAAACCCCATGAACTACAAAAGAGCAAATATAAGACCTTGTTTCCATTGTAGTTAATCCAGCTATTACTATATAAAGGGTTGTTGAGACTAGGCTGCAAGAGAGAGTTGTTGTTGAGCAGGGCTATGAAGTTAAAGGTAGGCCAAGAGGACAAATGAGTGAGAACTAAGAACTTGGAGTTTTTAACATAAACCCAACTCTTCCCCGATATGCTGGCAAAGTTGCTAGAAGAATACTCGAGTTGGGCGAAGTTGAAGAGTATGAGAAGGAGGAGGAGAACTATGATGGAGTTAAGGAGTGTGAGCTTAGGGCTCCTAAGGGAGCCCAACATCTTAAGGTATAGATTCTGAGTTTTAATGGGTTTAATAATGCTGATGACTACTTAGACTGGGAGGAGAAGATTGAAAAGATATTCAACTTTTATAATTATAAGGATGTTGTTTGTATTCGAGTGGCTGCATTAGAATTTTTTGGGTATGCAATAATGTGGTGGAAAAAAGTTATAGAATGTGCACTAGAGAGCCTGACATGAAGTTCAAACATGGACTAAGATGAAAAGAGTCCTGAGAAGGAGATTCGTTCTCGAACACTCTGAGTAAGACATTTTCCAATGTCTCTAAGACTTGAGACAAGGTAACAAATCAGTAGACAAATATGTCCGAGAGTTCTAGTTGTTGATAATCAAATGTGATGTTGATGAGCCCAAGACATGAACTATAGTATGGTTCTTTTCTAGGCTAAGGACTGAAATTGGTAACATAGTGGAGATACAAAGGCTAATAACTCTAGATGAAACCATTCGAGTAATAAAAAGGGTCAAGAGGCAGAAGAGGAATCAAATTAGCTTAGTGTTGAGCAGTCAACCTAGCTTACCGAGTAAAACTAGCATGCTAAGCCAACTTGATATGACCGAGTTCAATTCGATTCTAAGGTGGACCATCGATGTTAGATGCTGAGTTGGCTTAATGATGTCTAAGGCAAAAGCAAAGCCGAAGAGTCTAAGGTTAGGAAGGATTAAGGTTAGAGTTCAAGGAAGAAGACCTAAGAGATCAAGTGTTTCAAGTACCTTGGTTTTGGGCACGTACCTAGTCAGTACCTAAATAAATATGTCATGACCATCAAAGGAGACAAGCCCCAATTTGTAATGGAGAGTGCTAGTAAAGGAGAAGATGAAGTGAGAGTTAATCAACTGTTGGAAGAATTCCAAAAAGATTATAATGCTATGACCCCACCTAAAATAGGACCTAAATATCATTTTATCGTATGACAATCTCTCAGTGCCTTTTTGTTTGATAAGAATGAGCAAATGGAGAACCTCTTCCATACAAACTGCCAAATGGTTGTCAAGCTTTGTGCATCAATCATTGACAGAGGGAGTTATACCAATGTAATAGCACAAGGAGTAGATAAAACCCTAAAATTACCAACTTACCTACACCCTATGCTGTGGAAGATTCATTGGCTAAATGAGAAGGGCGATCTACCTATTACCAAGCTAAAAGTATCGATTATTGTTGGTGACAGATACAAGGACGGGATGCTATGTGACATCTTACCTATGTATGCCTCACATATCTTACTTGGCTAACCATGGCTATTTGATTTAAGAGTATTGCATGATGGATATAGGAATACTTATATGTTCCAAAAGGATGGGAAGAAGGATATATTAACCCCAATGAGCTTTAAGGAAGTGCAAGAGTCATAAGAGAAGATTATCCGATCATTGCAATGGAAGTCCTTAGTGTTTTTTCGAGGCTAATTTTCTAGAGATGCCAAGATGGAAGAATGTGTGCTCTTGTTAGTCAAGAAACTTCTAGAATTAAGAGAGGCCGGAGCTTTACTTGCTAAGGTACAAACTTTACTATAGGAATATACCGACCCGTTTCCTGTAAAGATGCCAAAAGTTTTACTACTAATTAAAGGTATAGAGAATTGTATTGACCTTCAACCTGTAGTTGCTTTACCTAACTGACCTACTTATAGGCTCAATCCCAAGCAAGCTATCGTGCTAAAGAAACAAGTTAATGAGTTGATTGACTGTGGATATGTTCAAGAAAGCATAAGTCCCTATGCCGAAAAAGGATGGCTCGTGGAGAATGTATATCGATAGCTGAGAAATCAACAAAATCATTGTCAAGTACCAATATTCGATTCTACGGTTAGATGAGTTGCATGGTGCTTGAGTCTTTTCAAAGATTGATCTTAAGAGCGTTTACCATCAAATACAAATGAGACCTAGAGATTAATGGAAGACTACTTTCAAAACAAAGGATAATCTATTCGAATAGATGGTGATGCTATTTGGTTTAACAAACGCGTCGAGCACTTTTATGCAAACTCATGAATCATGTCTTGAGACCATTGATTGGCAAATGTGTTGTTATGTACTTCGATTGTATTTTAGTATATAACGTTGACCTCATGTCCTATGTCGTGCACTTGAGATTTGTAGTTGATATCCTCTATACCGAGCACTTATTTGGCAATTTGAAGAAATGTGTGTTTTGTTAGAGTAAAGTAGTATTCCTCAGATATGTTGTTTCTGAAGGAAATACTAGAGTTAATGATGAGAAAGTTTGAGCTATTCTCCAATGGTCGATGTTGACTAGTGCTATCGAAGCAAGGAGTTTTCATTATCTAGCTTCGTTTTATCAAAGATTCATTTAGAACTTTAGTTCTGTAGTTACCCCATTGATAGAACTAACTAAGAAAAACCTTGAAATCAAATGGTTTAAGAAAGCTGAAAGAAGCTTTGATGAGATTAAGTTCAAGTTGACTTCTATTCCAATGCTCGTCCTGCCTAACTTTGAGAAACTTTTTGAACTAGAACGTGATACATCTAGAGTCAGCACTGGAGTTGTTCTTATGTAGGAACGCTAATAAGTTGCTTATTTTAACAAGAAGCTTAGAGGAGCCACACCAAATTACTCGACATATGATAAGGAGTTTTATACCCTTGTTTGAGCACTTTATAATTGACTAACATTACTTACTGCTGAAAGAGTTCATCATCTACGTAAACCATGAATATCTGAAGCATCTTAAAGGGTAGCACAATCTTTCTTGACGTCATTCTAAGTGAGTTGAGTTTCTAGAAGCTTTTTGCTATGTCATCTGATAAAAGAAGGGAATTACCAATACTATGACTTTATAGGCTAAGGTATTGGGTTTGACACCCTACCTAATCAGTATGAGCATGATTTGTGTTTTGGGCCCTTAGTGGTCAAATGCAACATAAGAGGAGTAGTGGAAGGGTTTTATTTGAGTTAAGGGTTTTTCATGAAGGATGAACAAATTTGTGTGCTGAGTGGTTCTACTAAGGAATTGATTATCCGAGAAGCCTATGTTAAAGACTTAATTGGCTACTTTTGTGAGAAGAAAATGGCCAAGTTGTTGAAAGACTATTTCTATTGGCTTAGGATGACGAAGGATGTGCTCTAAATACTTGAAAGATGCAAGGTGTGCAAACTTTCTAATGGAAGGAAGGAGCCATGTAGAGAGTACACACCTTTGCCTATACTTAAATAGCCATGGACCTATCTGAGCACGGATTTCTTGCTTGGCCTACTTAGAATATTAAGAAGACATGATTCTATTATGGTAGTGATTGATTGGTTTAACAGGATGAGCTACTTAATTCCCTACCACAAAACCAACAATGCTTTATTTGTTGCTAGCCTTTTTTGGAGGAGATTGTACAGCTGCATGGAGTAGTAAGGAGTATTGTGTCTTATTGTAATTTAAAGTTCATGAGCTTCTTCTAGAGAGCCCTATGGAAGAAGCTTAGCATTAAGATCTTGTTTAGTTCTTCTTACCACCTACAAACAGATAGTGAGACAGAAGTTGTGAATAGAACAATTGGCAACCTCCTTCGAGTTACTGTTGGGAAGAATCTACATGATTGGGATATATGCCTAACTATTCATTGAGTTCACTTACAACTGAACCACTCATAGCTTGACAAGAAGGTCATCTTTTGAGATTGTCTATGGACTTAACCCGAACTTACCCTTAAACATGGTTATCAGCCTGACCTGATGTGCTTAGGAGCTTAATAATCATTAAGGTTTACTGTAGGTGACAGTAACTGAATGGGTCCTTCAAGATATTAAAAAAAAGGGAATGGAAGGGTTAGCAAATATAGTAGTTTTCGTGGAGTTGATCTAACGTACCAATAAACACAACATGACTTAACACAACATGACTTAACACTTCGCTTAATGTGACTCATAAGCTAATGTTAAGGTTTACTCACCAGTAATCCCGAACTACTCGATAAGATTAGATAAGAGTATAAGGAAATTCTATTCGGAGATAGATATCTCATAAGTATAAGTATATTCAATATTTGAAAGGGATGAAAAATGCCTTGCGGCTACAGTAAAAGGACTATTTATGGTAAGTCCTTTAAGGCAACAATACAAATAAAGAAAATTACATAAAATGTCAATGAAGAAAGAGGAGCCTAGAATATACGAAAAGGGTAAATAGGACAAATGACGAAAAGGGAATAAAGTATAAATGTTAGAAAAGTAATAACAAGTGGCGGCTTATCAATGGGTTCACAATGGTGATTCTTAGGACATAGTATCTGAGCTACAATGAAGTTATGGTTGCTATAGATGGATGGTGTTTGGAATTGTCAAGACGAAAGGGGGATGTTGATATTCAATAGGTTGAATAAGTAAAGCTCGGCATGTTGAGGCCTTAGCACCTAGTAACTCAGCCTTGGCACTTATCATGTTTATAGATCGGAGTTGGGCTCGATGCATAGTCACCTTAGCCTCAACATTAAGCAAGTTGGTGATTGGGTAGGGGTCCATATAGAGAAGAATAAGTCCGAGCTGAGACCTCAGGGAATTTGCCTACTGTCCTTCTGTGTACTAGCACTTGCCTTTAGCAAGCTAACATAAGAGTATCCTTTGAGTGAGAGACTATAGGCTTTGGAAGCATATACGAGTGAGAGGGCCAAAGGTCAATAGTTTATGAAAGGTAGTATCAGTTTCTACAAAAGTTTCCTTTCAAATTGAAACATAAATGTGGCATTTAGCATTACGTTGTTGATACTTTGAGTAAAAGAGCATCCTTATTGCTTACTTGGAGTAATGAGATCATTAGTTTTGAGCAACTTAAGGGAGAGAATGAGTAGAATAAGGATTTTGTTGATATTTGAGCAATCTCTCAAAACCAACCTTTTGATGGATTTCAAGTGCATGATTGGTTTCTAATGCACGAGAATCAAGTGTTCCTACTCGGAACTTCACTTCAAGAGTAAGCACTTCAAAAGTTGCATAAAGGAGCATTAACAGGTTACTTAGGGAGAGATAAGATGCCTGCTATAGTAAATGAGACATTTATTGGCCACATTTGCAAAAGGATGTATATAAGATTGTTAGGAGACGTATTCTATCTCAAAGGGCTACAAGACAATCAAAAAATGCTAGAATTTATATGCCTTTGCCTATACCAAAAAACACTTGGGAAGACCTATCCATGAATTTTGTATTAAGTTTACCAAGAACTCTAAGAGGAGTTGATTCTGTATTTGTAGTGGTCGAAAATTCTAGAATAAAAGATGGCTCATTTTATTCCATGTAAGAAGACTTCTAATATGGTTAAAATTGTTGGATTGTTCTTTAAAGAGGTGGTTAGACTTCTTAGTGTTCCAAAACCTATCACTCCTAACTATGATACATAGTTTGTAAGTATCTTATAGAAGACATTATGGAAGATGTTTGATTGTTCCTTAAATTTCAACAACAATGCTCAATCACAGATTGATGGGCAAAAAAAAAGCTGTAAATGATAATTTGATCCATGGTACTTTTGGAGATAAGCCAAGTGATTAGATGTTGAATTAGCACAAGAAAAATTTACATACAAAAATCGTATTTATAGCATCACTAAAAGATCAACATTTTTTATTATGTATATGAGAGTGCCGCAACATATGCTTGATATGATTTTGTTGCTTAAATGTGAGAGTAAGAATATTCAGGCTAAGTATATGGCTTAGCAGACTGTTGAAATACATAAGGAAGTAAAGCAAAAGCTTAAATCTACAAATAACAAGTATAAGGTAGGTCTTGAGAAGCACAAAATAAGTGAGACATTTAATGTAGTAGATCAAGTTATAGCATATTTTTAGAAGGAAGGATTTCTAGTAGGTACTTATGGTAACTTACAATAGAAGAAATACAATGATTGTAAAGTACTTAAGTAGATAAATGACAATGCTTTAGTCATTAATCTATGTAAAAATATGGGTATTTCTAGAATTTTTAAAATTGTAGATTTATCTTTGTTCCATCAATATGATATTCTTTAATATCCGAACTCAAGGTCATGCTTTTCCCAAGAGGAGGAGACTAAAGTGAACGAGTTAGAATTATAAGTCATGAACCATTTAGATCATTAGAGTAAGGAAGAAGAAATCAACATTTAGTTAAGACCTAAAAGTGCATCAAAGAATGATCACAAGCATAATTGAATAGAAACTAAAAACAACATAAGCTAATTAGATGCTAATGAACAAAAAGGAAATTTTGACTTTTGAGTTCAAGATCAATTAACTTTGAGAGGTTATAAGTTTTTACATATAGAGAATTATAGAGCCTAAATATGTTAATAAAGATTTATTTAAGTTTACTATTCCCTAATGTAGACTGCTTCGCCATTTGGAGATATTTTGAGAGTCAAATTTATAGTTTTGGCGAGATACTGAGCTAAAGAAGATTTCATTATTTGTTTATGAAAGTTTATCTTATCCTGTTTTATTTCCTAATTATTTGGAGTTTGGATTTTATTTTATTTTATTTTTGTTTATTTTAAGATTATTAGACTGTAAATACCTTATGAAATAGATATATTAACAATCTTTTCATCAATACAAAGTTCACACTCCAAATATTTACATTTATTACGTTATATCTAATGATCATAAACCTGCAACAAGATGTACATAGTATTTATAAACATCTACAACATATCGATACTCGTTAAACTATTGCAACAAACAAGTATACATATTTTTTCACATTTATTGATAAAATAATATAAAAAAAAAGAAAGTAAGAAAGACAAATTATGTCAAATTAGAGGCAAAATTATTCATGATTATATGAAATAAAGCAAGCAATTTTTATTTTCATTAAAATATGTGACAAAATTAAAAAAAAAAACTCATGATGGTTGAAAGGGGCAACATGTGTAGGAAAAAGGATGCTTGAGGACATTGCTCCTTTCATCGTCGGCCAATAAGGGGGTGTTAACGGCTCTCTAAGATGGCACTCTACCTAGGATTAGTGGTGGCATGTTAACAAGTAGCATATGGTGGTTATGTTTAAGGAAAGAGAAAACTCATGGGTTTTGAATTCTTTGATTTTAGAATTGAAGTTTAAGTCATTTCTCTTTTTTTTTTTTGGAAATTTCCAAAAGCTTCTACCATTTTAAATGTCTAGAATTGATTTCTAATTTCAATCCCAATTGATCATTATTATGAAGACCTAAAATCTACAAAGATAAAGTTAGATTTTTGGGTTTTAACAAGAGAAAGAGAAAGTTTGGATTTAACCTACGAGTTCATTTTTTTATTGTAGATATAGTCACAATCAACTCCTTGTAACCTAGCAAATTCCATGGTGAGGAAGGCATAAGGTCTAAAAACTCGACCATTAGTTTCATAAGCATAAGTTAGGGTTTGACAATTTGATTCTTTTTATTATTGAAGCAAATTGATGATATATTCTTATCCTTTGACATTTTAGTTGCTTCGATTGCCCTTTGATATAAATAAGAAATACAGAAAAATGGCAATTGAGCTTCCATTCTGTCTATTCTTTCATTGCAAGGAGGAAGAAGAAGTGCCCAGTTGTGTGGGACATGCATTTGATATATAATTTTCTTCTGAATAAAAAGAGAAGACAAAAGAAGGAAAAACGAACAAAAATTTTAAACCTACTATACTTAAGTAAGATTCAAACCTAAGACCTTAAAAGAAAAATGCAAAACAAATTAAACTCCATTAGAATAAGTAATTAAAATTTAGTTAACCTATTAAAAGCCCTTAAGCCTTAATGCATTACAGTAGGCCTTAGGCTAACATAAGCCTAATATGTCTTTAACATTCAAGTGGTTCCAATAATCATAAAATAGACAATGGATTTAAGTTTGAGCTTGTTTAAGATTCTTCTTACATGTGATCTTATAAGTTATAATCCTAATATTTTCAATTTGCAAAAATAAGATATTAAAACTTAATATATTAATTATTATTTAAGCAAATCTAAATAGGGATATTTAAATAGCAAATGAAAATGAGCTTTAAACTTCAAATATGACATGTATATACTCGAGCTCATCAAAATGATCCTTAACTAAAAAGACCTAAAATTTTTATTTTTTTTATTTCTTATATTTTATGGATTTTTTAAATTTTTTAGTTTCTAGGGTTTTCTCTAATTTTCATTTTTTTGGCTTTCCCCCTTTTTTTTTATTTTTAGTTCTTTCCTTACTTTTCCTTTTTCTTGGGACTCTTGGAGTTTTCTCTTATTTTATTTTTTTGTCACTAATAAAAAGAAAAAGAAAAATCATTTTGGACCAAAAAAAAAAAAGAAACTAAGGCAAGGGACTAAAAATCCTTTATCCTTAGATTTCATGTAGAGGTAAAAGGCTTGTGGTCTGTTTTCTATCTTTTTTATTTAAAAAATATTTTCAACTTTTGCAAAAAAGGGAATAAAAATGGAATGTCTTCAACTATCTCTTTTGTTGTAAAATTTAATAAGAACTTTACCACAAAAATAAAAAGACTTCCCATTGGTACCTAATTTGAGCCTTATCTTAGGTGCTAAGACAACTAATAGTTTTAGGTTTATAAGGTGCCAATAGTTAACAAGTTTGGGCTTAAAAGGAGTCAACCACTAACAAGTCTTAACTTAAAAGGGTGTTGGTCACTGTCTAGTATTGGGTTTAAGGAGATGTTAACCACTAATGAGTCAGCCAAGAACAAGTCTTAACTACTAAAAGGGTATAAGGTTAATGAGGCGCTAATCGCTAAGAGGTATGAGCTTAAGACTCCTAATTTCTTCTTTTCTTGTTTACCTATTTGGAAAGGTAGACTAATTAGTAAAGAGACCTTACATCTACTTTGTGTTCTATATGTATCAGTTTTAAATAAAACATTTGAAAAACTATTTAATATATATATATATATAATCCTTTGGTTTCAAATATGATGTTTGCATAAATTGTCCTTTTCCTTTTTCATCTTATCATAAATATGATGAAGAAGATGACAAGTCAATGCAAGTTGAAAAGTAAAAAGGATAGATCACATATATCTAACCTTATGTTTCCTTTATATTCGCTTGATATATAGACCCTAAATTTAAAAGTATCTTTTGAATCCCTTGCATGGTCATTTTACCCTTTGTTAAATAATGAAAAGATATTTTTTAATATTTAAAATTATTGTATTTAATGACAAATCAATAAAATAGGACTTAAAGGCATGTTTGGTTTGAATGCCCATTTACAAAGATAAGTGTTCTAAGTACACATAGAGCAAACATAAAATGTCTATTTACTGTGTAGCCAAGTAAATTTTCATATATATATCTAGACAACATTTTAAAATATATAATTTATCAAATAAATAAAAAGTGAATTTCATTTAATTTTCTTTTTAATTTAATGAAGTAAAGAACACGTAACTTTACTTTTATAAGATTTTGATATGCATAGTCGTCTTTTTCTTTTTTATCTTATTTTGACTAACACTTGATTTGAAAGTAGTGAAAAAATAATATAAAACTAAAAAAATGGAAAAGAAAAATAAACTAAAAAAAAAAGGACTCCCGTTTGGTAGCCATGCTAGTAGCCAACGATGACGATGTTAAAGTCGGAATTCCCGGTTTGAAATACCTAACCGGCCCACGTGCAGTCATAGACCGATAAAGTAGGGCCTTCATGTGGTCTGTCTGGAAACTGGAGGGATGTGACGGGTGCTGAAGCAAACACCACAATACAAATACAAATTACAAGGTCAGGGGGATCAGGGCAGTACGTTTCCGGCAAGTAACCCTCTTCGATGTTGCTCGTCAGACCTCCACACTCACACACTAAAAATACCTCCTTTATCGACTTGCTAATGGAATGCAGGTGGTGGGTGGGTGGGCCTGGAAGGACAAAGACATTTGAAGTTCTTGAAAATTATTATATCAGTTGCATAAATATTATCAAGATTTTACTGAAATCATACAATAATTATTTGTGCCAATTAGCATGATCACGAATACTGGGGCAGATCTCAAGAAAGATTTTTTTTTTTCCTAATACACTCACGGCTTATCATATAATATACATATATGCACTATATATATTATATATATATATATATGTGAGAGCCCGCAATATAATTTTTTGGATGAAAATTGATATCGACATTTGGGTTAAACAGTGAAGATAGTGAAAGAGAGGAGAAAAAGAAAAAAAAAAAAAAGAGAGAGAAGGAAATAGAGTAAAGAAAGTTAGTACTGATGGTTAGAAAGGAAGGATTGATAAAAAAGGAAAAGTTTTGATGGAGATGGTCTAACAATACTGATAGATAATAAATTTTTATTGAAAAAATACAAATAACTTTTTAAACTATAAACTCTGTGTATATATATATTAATGAATTTTAAAATATATTTTAATGCTGTTAAACTTTATTAAATTGGTATACTACTCTAGGGATGATAAATAATTTTTTTAAACTCTGACTTTACTTTAAAAGCAGTTCTTTCGGTTTATGGAAGTGTAATTTAACTCTTTCTAAATTTTGAACTAGGTTTTTTTCCTCCCTTAATAAAAAAAAGTAAATATCCTTTATATTACTATTTATTAAAACTTAAAAGATTTTATAGTACATTTTATATGTTTAAGGGTATATACCAATACAAATTAAAATTTAAACAGATTATTTACAATTTCCTTTAATTTTCTCATGGCTCATTAGGAAATTACTCAACCTTTGATGCTCCATTCTGAATGATTCTTATGTGATCCAAACATGAGAATAAACAAAATTATTCGTTTTTCAACTCCTCTATGTTGTGTCCTCTAAAGTTCTGCATTCCAAAATACGAACTTAAAGATCCATTTGTTTCATGAATAAGGGTCTTGGCACATTTTGGAATTTTTTTATTATTTTTCGGTAGAACATTTTGGAATTTTTATCAATAGGATTTTTGTCATTGTATATTCTTAGTAGCAACTTCAAGGGAAATGGTAGCCATTGGATTGTGGATTAAATTTTTCATGCGTTTGATTCGAGATGCTTTTGAAATGGCACATTTTAGCTATTAGATTCTTTGAGTGTTTAGGGTCGTATATGAGCATATAGACGACAAGCTAATCCACAAGAGTTAAAGGACGAATGTAGAACCATGCAATTGAAATCTAGACTTAATGTATTTAATTAGATATTAGATTAATCATATGCATCTTACACATATGAATGATTTTGTAAGCAAGTGCACCCATGACACTTTCTAAAATTTAATTGGAAAGAAATTTGAAATTTTTGTTAGTAAATGATTAATGATAATCGGTGTACTTTGTAAAAAGTTAAAAAAAAAAACAAAATTTAGATTTTCATCATATTATATACGTTAACATTGAAATTTACCCATTGATTATTAAAGAAATAAATTAATACATAAAACTTATATAGATTTTGGTATCAATAAATATATAGCACAATGAATATTTGAATAGGAAATTAGAAGTATAGTTAAAAGAGCAAAATATAGATATAAGTATTCTCTAACTTTTCTAATGATGACTCTATGAAATTGTATCATCAGCAAAGTTATAAAAATTATCAATTTCAATATATGCGATGAGGTAACTAATCGTTAGAGGATCCACATTCATGTGTATAATATTAATTGTAAGAAGAGTATATGCTAATATTTACTTATACTTTTTGTGATAAGACCTAAACATTTGTAGTATTGGTAGTATAATTATTATTTGCGGTATACTATTAATAAATAGATAGCAAATAAAGACAAAGGCCCTACCCCTCCCTTAAGCTCTTCCTTAATTAGAATGTTGATTGGGAAGGTTATAGCAAACCGTCGCAGTTAAAATGTAGTCCCTTTGATGATTAATTAGTGGCAATAGTTGGTTACTAAGATCTTTTGATATACTATTTTATTATATATTTTTTTTCCCTTAACATGTGCATCTTTTGTTTTTATCATTTATGCATATAAATAGAAAGTGTTTAAGATTAACATACTTGAATCAAATTTTTGTTAGTTTGTAAGTGCTCTTTGGAAGAGATTTCTGTATGTAATTTTATTTTGCACTCATTTTTCATAGAGCATTTTTTCTTATTTATTATGGTTTCTCCCATATAAAATCTTAGTAAACTTCATTTTCCCATTATATTATTCACTCCCCATATTTGATTGTTTACTATTATGTAGTTTCCATTCTTCTTGTTTGTCATGCTTTTGCATAAAAAAATGGTATTGGAACCATATTAGTGAATTCTTGATCTAGGGTTCATTTTGACTTTAGATTTGAAGCTTTACTGGTTTTTTTTTTTTCCTTATGATTTATTCGTAGAAGAATATATTTTGTAGCGTTTGATTATAGTGACTTCAATGAGTTTAACATTGAGAATATATGAATTTCCATCTACAATAAGTTCTTCAGTAAAGAGAAAATCTACAATGAATACACATATTGGCAATTTTAGTGTAGAATGATTTAGATTTTTTTTTTTCTCAAAAGCTAAGATCCATGAGCAAGAGCAATTGGAGAAAGTTATATATTAGTGTTTTATCAATGATTCAGTCATACCTGACATGAGCAAGAGTAATTAGAGAAAGTTATATATTAGTGTTTTATCATTGATTCAATTGTACCTGACAAACAATACTTAACAGGAGGCATATAATGATATTTTGGTAATAAACCTAGTTAAAGCTAAAATTATTCAACATGACAAAGTTTCTTGCCAATCATCTGATGTTAAAAATAGTAGTAATATAACCTTCAACTGTTAGAGGATGCATGGGTTAAGGGAACACATTGGTGAGTTTATTTTATTTACAAAACTCCTTATAGAATGCTAGTATCTAAGTGCATAGTAAGGATCAAATTTTACTATTATTATGTTCTTCACTAAACTCATATGTGGGAGACTATTATTCATGGTGGGATGACTATTGTTGTTTGATTATGTAATGATTAATATGATGAGCAAAGATAAATTAGGCAGTGGTGAGTTAAGTGCTAATAATGGTAAGCTTATTTATTTAGATTTTCTTATATCTAATGGAAGATGATAATTTAAAGTTTGTTCTTATAGCAAATATAGATATAGGTCCAAGTATAGGAATGAGTGAGTGGCTTGCAATTTTCATATAAAGAAAGGAAATATTTCTAAAGTGCTACAAACTAAATAGCAAAGAGAAGAGATAAAATAAGGGCATAGGGAAGATGCTAGAAATTAGTATTGCTAATGCAGCAAAATAGTGTTAGGTTTTGTAGATCCAAAAACATAATGAAAATTTAAATAATTTTCTACAAAACTTATCATAAGATCCATATATAACATATAAAATAAAACCCAATTCAATAGTTTATAAGAAAAATACCTTTTCTTATAGCAAAAACCGTCTCTTTCTAAGAATAGAGTTTAAGTAATCCAAATATCGATATGTTATTTTGTCAAAAATGTTCCCTACAAGGACTTTAAATATAATCTCTCTAGTGGTATCCACACATACGATAAAACAAATATCTAATCCATAGATTGCTAGATTGGTTGAATTAGAAAAATAAAAATTATCAAAAACAAGATAACTATATAGCCAATTAGTCTCTTGATGGAATTCTTAACTATCCTTTTGTTTTTGAAGAAGGTAGATAAATACTTTTAAGACTCGAGCCTTTTTCTCTTTGTCAAACTAAAAACTAAATGGACCTTTTCCTTTTAAAAAAATGTCAGTCACCAGTAATATTGAAGCCATTACAATACTCGACTACGTAAGCTGTTTCCAAAATAATCCTTTCATTTTCTTGAAACAAATAAATAAATTCTAATCCCAAAAAATAAACTTAATGAATTTTAGTATTCATTAAAATTGTAGACAATCAATTAAGTCTCATTAACTGTGTTATTACATGTGACCCTTTAAGTTTCAATACACAAAAGTAATGTATATCTTGATACAAGTCAAGGTAACTATTTAATAACAGTTATTAATCATCCAACATAATAGAAAAGTTGTGAACTAGAAACTATTGTGAACTGATTTTTATGTAATAAAATCTCTTCATCAAATGATATCTTGATTAAACAATTACATATAATATTATTAATGTTTAATCATTTTACTTAGTTTTGGTTTATAAGTCACAATTATCTCAACAAAACAGTTGTAGATATTAACTCCCTAATCTAAGAGAAATGAATTTTATCTTAAATCATCACTATCATATATATATTTCATGTCATATCCAATAACCGTATTATCTATAATCTAATCTAAATAAAGATTGTGTTTAATAGCACTAAAGTACAACATTCTATATATAGGATATATGAAAGTCTCAAGCTTAGGAATTATTTACGCTCATTCATATAAAGGAAGGTTTAACAACATTAAACATATGATGTCCTCTATTTGTGGGTCGTGTCTAGTGTATTCACTTAACTTTAGGTACTTACTTATATAATTTAGCTATGTTTCCCTAGTCTAATGAGAATAACTTTAATTATACAACGTATTGATCTAAATATATATATATATATCTCATTTAGATATTTATCCAACCAAGAATAGTTTTTAAATAATATGATATTATGGAATCCTACTAATGATACACCTTTATTATTATTTCGTACATTTCCTAATTATTTATGAGACTTTATTGTAAAAAATATACGAGCAGAAAAATATATACTTATAATAAATACTTACCTTTTATTAATAATATACGTAAGTACACCAAAAGTTGTCTCAACATATTGTGCACAATTTCATCAAATAGAAAGAAGGTGAGTTATTGTTGATCAGTGATGATAAGCAATAGTATATGTATGAACAAATCTTTTATCCATTGTTGTCCATAATTTAAAGCTCAAAGCAATTAGACATCAAAACTGCATTCATTCAAAAGAGTAATTTGTAATGTTATAAAGGATCTTGGGGTTTAACAAAAGGGGAATCATGTGGCTAATAAAAGAAGTCTTATATAGACTTAAGCACTTAGGGAAGCAATAATATATGCAGTTTGAAAGTTTTATGGTGAACATTGGTTTTGAGCAAAGAAAATATTATACTTGTCTAAAGATTTAAAGGATCAATAGTGCTATATACTTATTTGCTGCTATTCACTAATGATAAGCTGATGAACAAAGAATTTGTTTAATATAAAGAGTTTGAAGACTATACTTAATGCAGAGATTGAATTGGAAAATTTGGGTGCAACAAAGAAAAATTTGCACAAATGCATGGATATAGTTTGGTTGTCTTAATAGAGGTGCATTAAAAATGTACTTCGGCATTGTAACATGTTGTATGCTAAGCCAATATTCAAGCTGTTAGCTACCTATCTCATGTTGTTGAACATTCGTCATCATAGTCCAAGGATGGGACTTGGTATATTTATGCTTAGAGTATACGTATCATGAGTGTGGCTAATCATTACATGGCAATAGTAAATCTTGTTATACTTGAAGGGAACTCCAATGGCTTTTTGGAGTTCCACAAAGCCTCCTATGATTTGGATGGATATATAGTTTCTAATTTTGTAAGGGACGTGAATGAAAGAAGATCTTTGATAGGGTTTTTATTCAATTATGGAGTTTAAGCAATTAGTTAGAAAGCCTCCATTTAGCCTACAATGGTAACTATAATGTTAATATAAATAACGATGTTATATCTTCAAAATAAAATATAAGTATTATATTAATATCACATTTTAAAGATGTGATATTAATATAAATAATTATATCATATCTTCAAAATATAATATAACAATAGTATTTTAATAATATTTTTTTTATCTAATTTATTTTTACATAATATTTATTAATTTTAATGATAAATACATAAATTTCTCCTGTTTTTGATGAATTCTTTGAATAACTCAATCAAAGGCAGAGAATCGTCAGATTATGGTCCTAATTGTGCATTTTATTGGAGATTCCTACAAGTGATTAGGCTATATATGGTCTTTTGAGAGCGATCACTCCATGTAACTAAATTTTAATGCTCTTTTCTTTAATACAATGATACCACCCTGTCTACTGGTGGATTTTCACCTTTATGGAGGCTTTTTCCCTGATAAAAATCTTGATATGGTCCCTTTTTCCTATTCTCAATTATTTGCTATAATTGATTGTTTGTTATTGTTCATATTTTTCTATCTTACTTGTTCATTGCACATCCCGACAACGGTTGCTAATGATTTTTTATGTAGTTAACACGGTGGAAGAACATTAATAGAAACTTCCTTTCCTTAGTTTATATATATATATATATATATGTGTGTATATGTTTGCCGGGTTTATAACCAGCATTACGGTCACCACTTAGAGTACAGCCTCCTATAATTAACTCTTGAAGATTAGTTCATTATAAATATTATAAGACAATCGAAACACGTTTTGTAAATCAGAGACACGGCGTTGGTTTGGTTATAGGGCAAAAGTCAGCTGGTCAATCGATTAATATGAACCAATTTTCACACCTTAAGCCATACGCATACGTAATAGTTAAGCCCAAGCTATGCGATGCCATCAACTGCTAGCTGGTTTAACACGTCTACGTGATCTCGTTTTCGGCCAACTCATAGCCTTCAAGGTATTTTGAAATGAATATGAATGAGTAAAAAACGTGTAAATATCAATCTAATATGTGAAATGTAAATAATAATATTTTTAAAACTAAAATATTCTTACTAATATTTATATATTATTCTCCGAACATAGAAATAACAGAACCTTAAAATCCGATAAGCTCCCAAAAACATTAGGACAACGCTGTCAAGTATTGTGATATAAACAGTCTAATGAATGAAGCCCATCCGATCTTATGTCTTCTTTTAGCTGATCAGGTAACGTCCGTATGAAATAATCATATAATTGGGGAGAGGGCGGGAGAGAGAGTTTGCAGTGAAAAATGAACAAGTAAAAGAAAAGCAGGTGAAAGGGAAAGGAAAGATGAAGCGACGTTTGAAATGAAAGGCAAACTGTCATCACTTGCCCGACGTGGGCATAGTCTATGGTTTGGTCCCACTTTTGTCTCCTTTTGTCATCTTCTTTCTCTCTCTCTCTCGTCATTTCATTCACCACCACTGTTCCATCCACCTTATTTATACGCCCTTTTTCCTCGCTCACCACAAAACCCCATATCCATTACACAACTCTACCAAATATTACTTGTTCTTTCAGTCCAGTCAGTCACACATCTTTCTTTACCATCTAAGATCTTGACAGTAATCTAATCAAATCCCAGATTGTATCGAACACCCTATAACCCACAAGTCTCTTCAAAGTTGAACCTTCCCCACTGTTTCACCATTCTAAGTAAATCTCCAACGTATCCCATAAAACCTAATTTTCACTACCCATCATCATCTCCGACCTGTTTTTCACATTTATATGTCCTATCAATACGCCTCAGTTACCAAATAAGTTAAATTGTATCCGTTTTCGCTGCTGCTACTAAGATATATGAGACATGTCTGCCGCTGTTGCTGCTGCTGCCGCTGCTGCCGTATTGGCCAAATCCAATGATCGTAAAGCTGGGGCCAACAATTATGATGAGAGCTATGCGCGAGCGAACGCGATTCCCGAGCAGCAACCACCACCACTAGCCATCAGCCGCTACGAGTCGCAGAAGCGACGTGACTGGAATACTTTCGGGCAGTACCTCCGGAACCACCGACCACCACTGGCTCTGTCTCGGTGTAGCGGAGCCCACGTGCTTGAGTTCCTCAGGTACCAGGACCAGTCCGGGAAGACCAAGGTTCACAACGAGACGTGTCCGTTCTTCGGACATCCGCACCCGCCGTCCCCCTGTGCATGCCCCCTGAGGCAGGCTTGGGGGAGCCTGGACGCGCTGGTGGGGCGGCTGAGGGCGGCTTTTGAGGAGAATGGAGGGAGTCCGGAGGTGAACCCTTTCGGAGCACGCGCGGTGAGGTTGTACCTGCGTGAGGTGAGGGACTCGCAGTCGAAGGCCAGAGGGATTGCCTACGAGAAAAAGAAGAGGAAGAAACCAACAATAGCATCTAATAATTGCAACAGTAGTGAAAGTGAGAATAATAATCATAACAACAATAAGCATCATCATGAGGTGAGTGAAAGTGGTGTGATGAATCATCAGCAGCAGATGATAATGGTGATGGGAAGACAAGTGATGGATCATGGAAGTTCTCCTAATTTATGGTCACGTTGTCTAGTGGATTAGGTTAATTTGTGCCTTTTTGCGATTTGCTAACTTTTTTCTGATATGATCGGTTTGTATTAAAACCTAGATCTATGGTAGTTTTTAGAGATCATATCGACTGTGTGCATCCAGATCAATTACTATGGGTCGTGTTAAAACCTAGATTTGCTAGTTTATGATGCTTAAATTAGGAACATCGTAGTAAGGTAGTTATTATTTAATGTTCGATTTTTTTTCCCCAACTTTAGTTGTCTTTATCCTTCTTGAAATTTCATCATGTGGTTAATTTCTTTAGATGATTTCTGTTGTGTTGCCTGTTGGTTTAGTTATTATTATATAATTGGATCCCTATATCATTTTTCAACCTAAGACGAGCCATTCATATATGCAACGACCATTTAAGCGTTTGATCCGTGGAAAACATTATATCTTTCGAACTTCTTTATCTCGATAATTGTTATTATTGATTTCTACAGGAAGAAAATGTGGAAATGTTTCACACAAGAAGAAAACCAAGTGATGGACTTTTAACACCGGTTATCAATAAAAAAGAATGCCAAAATGATATAGCCTATTATAGCTAACTCTCTAACTGACTAGTAACAAAATGATTTACATCCAACTAATAAACACATGAATTAAATATAACTATTGTATAATTGGCTTTGCCTTGGATAACCATATCAGCAATTCTCCTTAGCCTTAGATAGCTACAGCAGTTATACTCTATATTAGCATACTTGTAGTAACTATTTGGCATTGAGAGCTTTAGTCATGAAATCAACCAATCGAGCATGAGAAGATACATAAACTAGTTTAAGAAATTTCGAAGCAACTAAACCTCGAAGAAAATGAACATTTATATTAAGATGATTTGTACGACCATGTAAGTAAGGATTAGCCGCAATTAAAATAGTAGAGTGATTATCACATAACATAGGAAATGGCAAAGAGATAGGAATGCCCAAATCTCACAAAATGTAGGAAATTCACTTGACTTCTTTAGCCACAAAAGCAGCACTTATGTACTTCGCCTCAATAGTTGAAATAGAGACAGTAGGTTGCTTTATAGTTTTCCATGAAACTAAGGTAGAATCAAGTTGGATACAAAATCCACTAAGAAATTTTTTATCCAATGCATACGACCCCTAATCAGCATTAACATAAACTTATAGCATAAGATCATTTTGAATCGGAAAGAAAAGTCTAAGTCCAACTGAACCTATAAGATATCGCAACAAGTGATGCAACGCATAATAGTGAGGCATATGAGGCTGAGCAACAAATTAATTGAGCCAATGAATAGCAAAGGAAATGTTTGGCCGAGTCATTGTAATATAAAGTAAGCGCCCCACTATCCATCTATAACTAGTGGGATCCAATAAAAGATCCTTAAAAACATTATCTAATAGAAGATTTGTTTGCATAAGAAATTTGGAAGGTTTGCAACCTGAAAGACCAACATCTGTAAGTGATCCATGATAAACTTGTGTTGATTAAGAAGTATACTTACTGGGGGCACAACAAAGTTCTAACCCAAGAAAGAATATGGCATAGTCGAGATCCTTTATAGTAAAGGCAATATTAAGTTTAGCTTTGATATTAGACATGAAAGTGGGATATGATCTAGTAATGATCATATTATCAACATATAAAAGAATTGCAACAAAACCATGTAAAGTGCATTGAGTAAAAAGTGAGTAATCATATGATGATTGGATAAAACCATAGCTCAACAGAAGCTTAGAAAGTTCCAAATTCCATTGTCAGAAGCTTATATGAGGCCATATAAGGACTTGGTCAATTTGCAAACTTGATTTGGAAGAGCTTTAGCATGGCCCTCTAGAGGGACCATGTAGATTTCTTCATCTAAATATTCATGTAAGAAAGTATTATTTATGTCTATCTAATGCATGGCCCACTTATAAGTAGTAGCAATTGCTATGAGTATTCAAATGCTACTTAATTTAGCTATCGAGGAAAAGGTGTCACAATAATCCTCACCTTCCTTTTGAGTAACCCCCTTAGCTACAAGTCTACCCTCGTATCGCTCTATGGTTCCATTAGGCTGATACTTGACTTTGTATACCCATTTGCAACTAATAGCCTTTTTCCCCCTAGGTAAACTAATCGATTCCCAAGTGTGGTTACACTCCAATGCATCAAGTTCTTTCAACATAGCATCTTTCGATTCTTGACTTTTAATAGCTTATTTATAAGAATGTAGTTCATGTATAGTTAAGAGGAAAAGAATGAAAAGAAGTAGAATCAAATAAAGGGTACGGTATAGAAGATGCTAATGATGTGGAAGAAGAACTAGCTACAGGTGTCACATTGTTATATTAGACTGTATGAACAAAGTCAAGCAACCACTGTAGTTTCTTAAGGATTGTAAAGGATCGTTAAAGCATTTGTTTAAGTGCTACTGACGGACCATAGTCTATCAAATTATTATATATAACATGATCAGAATTAACAGATGAATTTGGTGTGGAAAAAGAAACATGGGGTAATACAATATCAGTTGGGGAAACTTCCTGATGTGCACTTGAATCCTCTTTAAAAGGAAAAACATTTTCAAAGAAAACATTACATGAGACAATTTCTTTATTCTGCACCAAATCCAACACTTTGTAACCCTTTTATCCACAAGCATAACTAAGAAATACACATTTTGACCCTCTTGGTTCAAACTTATCAGTAGGCTTAGGTTGAACACTACATAGCACAAACAACCCATAGTTTGAAGAGTAGAGTAATCTGGAATCTTATCAAACAAATATTCATAAAGAGTTTTCTAAGCTAATCTTTCCATTAGCATGCGATTGATTAAGTGTGTGGCTATTAATATGCATTCACTCCATAACTCCTTAGGTAAATTAGCTTGCAACTTAAGAGCTCTAGTTACTTCCAAAAGATGACGGTGTTTCCTTTCAATATGTTCATTTTACTATGGCGTATATACAACAGTCCATTGATGTTCTATGCGTAAGTCCTCTAGCAATGTTGTGCAAAGACTAGATAGAAACTTGGTTCCATTACCTATTCGCACTATTTTGGGAAGAGTATCAAATTGATTTCAAACATAAGAAATGAAGGATAACATGATATAAGGTGTTTATCCTTTAGTTCGCATCAAATAGGTCTAAGTCATACGAGTTCAATCATCTACAATGGTTAAAAAATAGTATGCTTTCGTAACTGATTTCTATCCATGTGGTCCCCATACATCAAAGTGTTGCAATTGAAAAGGAGCAGATGATTCACTCTTACTTCTTGGAAACGTAAGTCTGTGAAACTTTGATAATTGACAAACATCACAAAGCTACACCTTCACATCCAAACTTTTGTTAGGTAACAAATGTTGCAATTGAGCAACATAAATATGTCCCATATGTTCATGTAACAACCAACTGTTTATGGATGAAATATTGAAAGTGGAATCAGTAGAAACAATAGCTTGACTATCTTGCATGGTAACAGCTTTATTAGTACAACTTGACCTAAACACATACAATCCTCCCAAAAATTGCACAATAGCTAGAACTTCTTCAATTCTCTAGTCTTGGAAAGAACATGAAGTATGATCAAAGATAGCACTAAGATTTTGATTTTGAACAAGTCTATGGATAGAAATTAAGCTATATTTAAGATATGACATAAATAGAACATTATGGAGGACAAAGGATGGAGTTAAAATGACATTTCTTGATTTGGTTGCAAGTAAATGTTTGCCATCAGGTAGTTGAACAGTAATTGGTTTAGGTAAAGCAGTTAATGAAACAAAGGATGCATAGTTGGATGACATATGATCAATAGCGCTTGTATCAATTATCTAACAATCCGCATTATTATAAACCACATTAATGTTGCAAAGAATAGAAATAGGATGCATACTTGCACAACTCATCAAGTTTACCATGGATTGATCTTTGAGTATCATTTGCTTCATGAACTCTAAACAAATCAACTCAATCAATTCCTTATAAACCTATCCTTTTGAAGTACCAGTTTGCTGGACCTCATCACATTCATTTAGATGATCAAATGGAGTATCAATTATACCATAATTTACCTTTGATACTACAAAATTAATCTTCTTCACCACTTGTTTTCCCTTAATACCAGTCGAGATATTCAACTAATTGAAAACAATTTTTAACCTAATGCCCTTCGTTTTTACAATACTTACAGATCATTCTCTATTAGTTCCGTTTCCTATCAACTCCTTGATCATTTCTTGCTTGAGTTTTACTGATGAATGAAGTCGAATTGTCCATATCTGTTATCATCATTAAAGAAACTTGTCTTTGTTTTTCTTTTTGCTGTACTAAATAGAAAGCTCGATTTACACTTGGTAGTGGTTCCATAGAAAGAATTTGATTACGAACTGCATGATCAGACACTTCATTCAGTCCAATCAAAAACCACATTAGGCAAGTTTTCGATTCAAATTCTACAATTCTTTCTTGCAATACATACGTATAATACTCAATTTGACTACAAGTGTAAGAAGGACACAAATATAATTGTTAAAGCTCGTCCCAACATCATTTAAGTTTATTAAAATAGACATTGACACTTTGATTATACTGCCTCATGTTACTTGTCTCATGTTGCAGATGAAATATGAGTGGTCCATTCGCCATATCATATTGTTCCAAGACCTTTGTCCATAACTCCTTAGTAGATTGTGTGTACATGAAGCATTGAGAGATATCTAGTTATACCGATTGATTATTTAGCATTTGATCACGTAGTTGCATCTCATCTACTTGATCAGATTAGGTGATTCATTTTCCAACTTCGCAATTATGGCTTCATCGACTTCGTAATTGTGTCATTGATGAAGCTAAGCTTCAATTTCACCCTTAATGCACTTTACTGCCCTATTCCAAGCTAGAAAATTGTTTTCATTAAAAATAATGGATCCTATAGTCACACTAAGGCTATCTAATCTTGATGTGTAGTATGGATCGAAAATTAACACATCAACATTAGCTCTAGGCAAATCTATGTTTTGATTCATTTTTTTGTAAGAAGAAACTATTCTATATTGGACATGAATGAAGAAACAGAAAAACTAATAATCCTACTCTAATACCATATTGATTTCTCAAAGAAGAAAATGTGGAATTGTTTCAAATAAGACAAAAACTAAGTGATGAAATTTTTACTCCAATTGTCAATAAAAAAGAATGCCAAAAGGAAATATAAGAGTTTTTCATATTCCTACTATAACTAACTAGTAACAAAGTGATTTACATCGAGTTAATAAACACATGAATTAAATATAGCTATTGTACAATTGGCTTTGCTTCGGATAGCTACATCAACAATTTTCCTTAGCCTCAAATAGCCACATCACCTACACTCTATATTGGCATACTTACAATATCCTTTATAGTTATAACTAAAACTTTATAGTACTTCAATACTATTATAGTGGTTTCAAAATGTTGGTTCGATTGGTAAATTTAGGCAATAAATAGTTATGGAAAGCATTAGTATTTATAGTGATAATAATTAATGACTAGAGAGATATGGAATGAGAATAGTTATTTTTTTTTTTTTTAATTTTTTTACATTGTTTTCGTTAATGTGTTTGTGATATTTGTTTGATTAAAAAAGAAAAAAAAAATCTATTCTCGATTGGAAACTCATGATATTAGTTTGATAATATTCAAAGATCCTAGAGCTGATGTTGGAAATGGGAGGAAAAAATTCATTGGGCTTGTCAATGATTGAAGCAATTTAAATTATTGTGCTAGTTGCGGATGATACGGACGGAGCATATGGTCAAAAATTTAGGACAAGTACGCCCAACCCTAGTCTATGGCTAAGATGACTCGGCAGTAAGGTACGACATGGATAATTACGGTATTAAGTTCTAAAGCACGATGTGATTTGTCAATTTCCTTAGCTGTCTTGTTGGTTATCAATTCGCAATGACGTGGGGATATTACGTTAATAGAATCAAATTTTAGCGTCGTTTCAACGAATACATATTAACATATATGGGGTCCGCCATATAGGCACGGTTAGGTGTCGTCATAAGTTAGTCTATAACCGGAAGATATCAATCGGTGTTAAGAATATCTCAATATCTTAAATAAACTGTTGCCTTTTTGTCTAAGTAATTGGTTGAGACTCACGGTTAGTCAAGTAGGAACATTTTTCTTCGTACGCAAGCCTTTAATGATTCTAACATGCCCTGAATATATCTATAATAACTTATTAATATTAATAAAATTTTAATATATATATATAAATATAAATAATAGTTTTTAAAGATTATATACTATACGTTAAAACAAGTAACTTATTAGAATTATTGGATCATTTTCATCTTAAAAAAAAAAAAAGCTTTTAACATTAGACTGTATACAGTTTATATCTTTTGGTACTTTATATAATATTAAATGCTATCACCACAATTATAATTAAAATACAGTATTAAGAGATGTTAACTTCTTACAAATATATTGTCTTAGACGGTACATTAAGCTTTACCAGGTTTCGACTTGTTTCATAGTTGTTGACCATTCCCCGTATCTTCCTGAATTACCTGCAGCCTGCCATTGATGCTAGTTGTATCTAGTTCCATCAAAACTCTCCTAGAATAATCGATGGTAGCCTCCATATCCAGGTGTTTAGAGCCAATTAGACCACTACATCGTCGTTTCCAGAAACACCATAAAACAATTGTAAGTTTTGCAAACAACTCTCTTGACTCAACATTTGTTACAGCATGGTCCTCTAAGCTCTTCGATAACCACTCATCAGGTGTTGAAACTGACCTTATCAATCTTCATTCTCAACATAATAAGCAACATTAACTTCGCCGATGGGTAGCATAGCAACGAATGTTTTATGTTTGATCAACATTACAAAGGGCCGTTTGGCAAATTTTTAAACATGTCTTTTTCAGAGATTATGATTTCAAGCATAAACATTATGTGAAGCACGCCATATGAAATTTCTCATCTTTGGTAAACAAGGACCATTCTGTAAGAACTTTCCTACTGAGTTGTCTATTTGATGGGGGAAATGCAAATCTACTAAAAGGCGTGCAAACGCTATCATTAAAATGCTTTCCATGTCTCACTTGTTGTTCGCTAAGGTTTTAATGACTATATGTTTGGGAGAAAAAAAAAATAGCAGTAATATGTAGATAATTCATGCTAAATTTGGGGTTTTGATTACTAGCTAAACTTAGGGCATTTGGGTAGAATGCATGCATTATGTTTCTAACTAAATCTAAGAGTATGCTTGGTTAGTAGAAAAATTATCAAAATATCTTTAGTATTTGCAATAATGTAATGCTATGCTACAAAAGTAAATTATCAAGAAGTTGTGTATTGATCAACATTGCAAAATAAATAAACATCTAGCACTTAATATGTCTAACTCATGACCATTGACTTGCTTCTTCAACACTTCATCAATTGGCATGAGATTTTGGAACTAGTGCTTGCGATAATATGACCTTTATTTGGTTTCTCTTTGCTTCTTAATAACATAGCAAGGTTATTTGTAGGTTAAGTTATATGTAATGCTTTATGCTAGACTTCTAAGTTGATTATGTGCTTTATTTTAATTATGGTTGAGCAATCATAGGTCTATATTACTTGTTAAATCAATGCAACTACCTTCCTCATCTCAAAATTTTGGTTACTAATGTTAAGGGAGGAGAAATGTATTTTATCATGGAAATCTCATATAAAGGGTTGGCTCTTTTACATTCTTCGAGAAACAAGGTAACCAAAACATGATTAATTCTCTTACTCCATTAGATATATTTCATAAACATGTGTATCATACATTACTATGTATACTTAAGTTTTATATGAGTTAGTAAAGATTTTAGTGAAGTTATCATAAGATTCAATATAAAAGTGTTTAAAAGTACCACATAGTGCAGATAATTTGTGACATATATCAGATAATTTATATGACATTCATGTTGAGTTTGTGAAAAGTTTTATGTTGTTTTAACCATTTTTTAAGATAACTTATAGCAAATAGTGAATAAGTAGTAAACTATTTTTAATTGAATTGTTGTAATAGGTATTATCCTATTTGCAGTCTCAAAGTTCTTGCTGGTAATCGTTTGGATTTTGCACGTATAGGGTCTACAAAATAAGGCATAGTAAGGGGATGCCGATGGATTGTCTGATATGGCCACTCCGATATTTAAGTTAACAGTGAACTCTTGAGAGTATAGAATACTTGAGGCTAATACGTAGGCTAAGAATACAAAGTGTAGAGAGCTTTACCGTTAGAGTTAGCAGATGGAGATCAATTAGCAAGAGAAATCTTCTCCCACAAGTGTAAGAACGTGGAGTGGTTATACCTAATGTATCTCATTTATTCAGGATGTGGCTATTTCATCCTTATCTTACACATTATTGCTGCTACGGGGTTTATTAAGCTAGGTCCATTTAGGCCTAAGGCTTAGGCCTATAGGGGTAACCCCTAGTCTACAAGGCGCATTAAATCCGATCGAACTTGAGGGGCCTATGTCTAAATTACCATGTTAATACTAACCCCTGCCATTATAGTCTCATTGCCAAGGCAAAGGTAAAGAAAAGGGATATATAGGCTGCTCAGGCATAACCAATCTGACTCAAAGGAATTTAACCTGACGCTGTGGAGCCGACGTGGTGAATGCATATGTTTGGACTGAAAGGCAACCAAGGTGCAGGTGTCTGAGGCAATGGATACTTAGGCAAAAAATATCCGAAGCGAGATGAACAGGAGTAGTCAAGAGTTTTGAAGATGAGAGTTGGAGCCCCAAGCGAGGTTTAGGTTAGGGTATGAAAGCGGGACACCCTCATAACTTTCAGGGTAAGCACTTCTAGGTTATGAGCCGATCTGTTTGAGCAGTACTCAATGAGGACTGAGTAGACGCAATTGTGTCATGCCTTTATCATGCCGACCAAGTGGAAGTTGGATGGGCCCTGAAGAGGCTTCTTGTCAAATGAACTTTTTTCAAAATATAATATTTGTCCACAAATTCAATATGATAGGTGTCATACCATAGTAGACTAGTGTACAGCTACATGCCCTTTTTCTTTTAAAGGTGATCATCTGATCAAAATGCTTTCAATGTATTTGCTACGTAGCATTCTAAGGAATTCGTGCTTATACAGATCCCTTTAACTGTTTGTACGGCTTCTTAGGTGGCTTTCCTATCAATAGGAGGATCTTAAAGAGAAATCACTTTCCTGCAATCTCTTTATTCTGCCATTACCAGACTCAAAAACTTTCTTCAAAACTGTTCAAACTTTCTCAATGCTTTTCTTCCTTTTTTGGGTATTATAGCCATGTCAACCAACAGAGGTGAAACTAGGTCTTCTTTGTCACCAAATCTCTCTAGTTTAAAGTCTACAAGAAGTGATCCCCTTCAGGTATGGGAAGATGAGGTATGGTCACTAACATAGCTCAACAAACTTATGAGGATAGCCATAGAGGCATTGAACTGGGCCAAAATCATCAATGCTATCTTAGGGATGTATATGCAGACATTCTCTTGCCTTTCCCCCTGAATGATTTGTTCGATGCTTTTAAGATGAGTAAGGGGCTTAGCAGTTGTGTGAGTAAAAGCAAGCAATCTGCCCCCAATTGGATCATAAGCAACTTTCATGCGGAGGTGATCCCTGGATGGTAGATTAGGTTGCTAGGTAAGGATGAACGGGTAGCCTTACTATTAGGGAGGCGTTTCATAGTGTTCAAGAAGTGCCTAGAGTTTAGGCAGCACCTCCCTCTGAGTCACTTTGAGAAGGAGTTCTTCAACTACCATTGCTGCA
Organism: Lumnitzera racemosa; assembly: GCA_024138005.1. Classification (NCBI taxonomy): domain Eukaryota; kingdom Viridiplantae; phylum Streptophyta; class Magnoliopsida; order Myrtales; family Combretaceae; genus Lumnitzera; species Lumnitzera racemosa. The sequence goes on from JAMXBC010000011.1 coordinate 66,926,994, forward strand.
GTTTGTTACAAGTCCCTCCCAATGGGTAGAGGGATTTGAAGGCTTTTTAGGCACTTTGTGAATACCTAGTGGTAATGGTTACTCTTAAGCTCTTTTGTTACTTTTACATGTGGAAGAGCATTAGAGGGTAGCCTTACCTCTAGCCACGCCTAGGGAAAAAGCTGTTCTATGGCCTTGTAAATTGGGTCAAAAGCTGGCAGGATGAGTATGTGGTGGTTGAACTACTTGAAGAGGCAGACTTCTAGACTCGATTGGTCTATATCGAAGGTGAGAAGGGGCTTAGTCCCAGCGATGTTGAGGCCGTCCTAGTGATCCTAGCCTTTATGGCATTGAGACATGACCAGGAGATCAATGCTGTGAGGACCATAGAGAGGTATTTTCAATACTCGATCTCTGAGCTCTTCCCCAGCATAAAGAAAGCTATGGTAGAGAAATAGGCTGAAGGTATAGGTATTTTCAGTACTTGATCAAGTTATGCTAGTGTCGAGGTGCTTTCCTCAATGTTTGTAGGATGGGAGATCTCCCTTAGCCTCACCGGCCATGGTGGTGTTTTGTGAATGATATTTGTTGCTTCTTTTGGTTTGTTCTTGTTTTCCATTGTTAAATTTTGATTGGGTGGCCTCGAGGATGCCTCGTCCATCTATGAACGACCAGATGAATAGGCGCCAAGGATAAACTAAGGTAGACCAACTAAAGGCAAAGGCAATAAGGCTGAAGACGGAGCCTAGTGAGACCAACAAGGTACAACTGAGGTTTGTTCCTCAAGGGATTCCCCTCCACATCTGGGACGAACTCGTAGATGTAGAGCCCTTGGGTGTAGTTTTGTTCCCTATTGCCTTCGCCCCTTCTACTGAGCCCATTGTCTTGGGTGATGAAGGTGCCAAAGCGGAGGGGCCCAATGTGGTGATGCTTTCCCCTCTGAAGGCAAGGGAGGAAGAGATTGAGCAAGTAGTTGCCCTTCCTCAAGTTGTTAGCCAGAAGTGCAAGACTCCCGATATAGCCAAAGAGCCTAGTCTTGGAGCGAAGAAGCAAAGGCCCTTGGTGGGGGTGCCTTTGAACAAGGGAAAGTGAAATAAGTGGCTTATGGCTCATCCCTATCAAAGCGTCGATGACATAGGGGATGCATTTTTTGAAGTCCTCAACAATTTGAGGCTGATGGAGATAGGGCTAGACTCATTCCAGGAGGTGTTATACACTTCACGGGACAAGGAGCTCTTAAGGGGAGCCCTCGAGTTGGAGAGGAAGATGATCCAGGAGAAGCTCCTCAAGCCAAAGTGGGAGGTTTGTTCCAATGATTTGATGCTGCAGGCATTGCACGTTTAGTTACCAAGCTTCGATAAGGTTTTATACCCTCCAGCAACTAGGCTATCCTCGAAGGACTTTCCTAAGAGGGTGGAGATGACCCCATATAGATAGCAGGCCACTTAAGCACGTTAATAAGGCAGGTAAGTTTTCATTGCTCTTGTGTTGTCATGCTTTTATGTGTCAATTATATTAACAGTAGGCTTTGTTTTCAATTTGCAGTACCATGACCAAGTGCTGCTTCAACTGAACAAGTCTGATGTCGCCTAAAAAAAGGTAAAAGGCTTTCGAGAGGCATTGCATCGACATGAGAGGTAACTGCTGAAGGTAAAGACTTCTAGTAAGAGATACTTGAGAAAATTCACTAAGGCTAACAAGCGCTTGCATCGCTCTATTGTGTAAGTGGTGGAGCTTAAGGTGAGGCTCAAGGACGTAGAGCGAGAGAGGGACAAAGTTAAGAAGGTCGATGACTTGAAGGCATAGTTGGAAAACGAGCAAAAGATGAAGGTTCGTATCTCCCAAAGGCTGGGTAAGGAAGGTGAGGCTCGGGCTTAACTTGAGAAAGAAAATGCTAAGCTGAAGGTATCCATGGCCAAGCTACAAACTGAGCTTGCGAAGAAGGCGTCTGAATGCGAGGGCATTCGGGCCACTTCATTGGAGCTGGCTGGTTTAAAGGTCGGTTTGGAGTAGCAGGTTAAGGAGTTACGAGACAGGGTTTCAAAGATGGAAGAGATCATCTCCAAGTTGGAGAGTACGGAGGTCCTTAGTGACACTGCCGTAAAGAAGGCGGTCACCAACTACAAAAAGACTAGGGAGTGGTTAGATAAGCTGGAGGACCTAACCACTAACTCCACCCACTACACTCGAAGAGAGGTTCTTTCCCATTATACGGACCTAAATATGAGCTTCCTTGACTTCTTGGACTCCCCAACGTTCAATGAGAAGAGGGAAGCCCTAGCGCCAGAAAGGGAGTCCGTCCAAACAGCTGTCAATGAAGCTGACGCTACCTCTGCTACTGGGGCAAAGCAAAGCACATCTACTTCCGCTTCTACCCTAGTAGCCTACCAGGAACTCACCCCTGAAGAAGCTCCTCAAGACAATCCATTTAGGGATGATGCTCCGACTGCTCCCGGTTCGCATCCCTCAAGCCCCATTCCAAGATAAGGCCTGTAGCCTGAAGTGTCAGTAGATCAACACTCCAAATAGATCAATGCCCTAAACTTTTCTGAATTATTGGAGTTAGTTGATCCTAGGAGATAACAGATTTCTCTCTCTCTTTTTATTTTGAAATCAATGTAAGTTGGGTTAGGATGCGAACCTTTACTGTATAATTAAACAGTCCATGAATAAATAGATGAATGTTTTTGAAACATACCTTTTTGGTTCTTAATTTGTATTTGAATATATTTGCTAAAGAATTCCTTTAGGAAAGGGGAGTTGACCTTTACCAAAGTAATTGTTGGGGGAGTTCCTCTATGTAAGGGGTTCCCTTGCCAAGGTTACCTTAGCGGAGGTCAAGTCAGGAGCGTTCCGACTTATCTAGTGTAGGGGAGTTCCTCCGTATAAGGGTGTTTTCCCTTACTAAGATTATCTTAAGGGGTTAGGTTGGTAGCATTTTGACCTATCCAGTGTAAGGGAGTTCCTTTGTGTAAGGGGTGTTTCCCCTTACCGAGGTTACCCTAAGGAGGCCAGGTCGGTGGCGTTTCAACCTATCCAGCATAAGAGAGTTCCTCTGTATAAGGGGTGTTTCCCCTTACTAAGGTCACTCTAAGGGCCTAGGTCAGTGGTATTCTGACTTGCCTTGTATAGGGGAGATCCTCTATTTAAGGGGTATTTTCCTTTGCAAAGGCTTCTTGAGGAGGTTCAGGTCGGTGGCGTTCCGACTTGTCCAGTTGATCATCCGCATGCCTCTTCAAAGGCTTGGATGGCAACAAAAAGGAATGGAGTGAGAGAGAGAAGTAGACAATCAATTGTGAAACATCTTTTATTTGATCACAATGGAAAGAATAATCGTACATAATGGAATTCTTAATCAAAATAAAGTTAGAGATTATCAGCATTCCATATGCACGGGATAAGCTTGCCATCTAATCTTTCCAACCTGTATGCTTTGTTGCCTAATCTCTCCCTAACTCTAACCGAGTCTTCCTAATTGAGGGCTAGTTTGCCTTGCCCTTTACGTAAACCTATGGCTTTTAGTTTTCGGCACATTAGGTCATCGAACTTAAACTCCTTGCGTCTGACCTTTTGATCATAATACTAGGCAACCCAATGTTGGTATGCAGTTAACCAAGCAGCAATAAGGTCTCTGATTTCCTCGATGGTGTCAACGATCGCTTGCAACATAAGTCGTTAAGGGTGGCATCGAAACTTTAAGTCCGAATATTAGGGAGTTCAAGTTTGATTAGGAAGACCACTTTCGACTTAAAAGCAAGGTGGAAGGGGGTCCACTCATAGAAGTATGGTGGGTGGTCCTATACCCCCATAGCATATTAGGCAGCTCGTCGGCGCAAGCACCCTAAGATCAATCTACATGTTTCTTGATGCTATCCAAAATGACCAGATTGGTTGCCTCGTCTTGTCCGTTTGATTAGAGGTAGGCTACCGAGGTGAAGTGCAGGGTGATGTGGTGCTTGGCATAGAACTCCTTGAACTTGGGGTTATTAAACTGTTGACCGTTATCCGTGATGAGAGCATAAGGGACTTCGAAATGGGAGAGAATGTTGTTTCTAACGAAAGATTCAACACTTTTCTCCATGATTCTTTCCACTGCTTCGGCCTCCACCCACTTTGTGAAGTAAATGATGGCGACAATTATGAACTGCCATCTACCTAAAGCTTTTGGGAAGGCACCGAGGATATCAATCCCCCATTGTGCGAACAACCATGGGTTCGTCAAGGGTTAGAGGGCGGTGTTGGGCGCATGACTAATTGGGGCGAACTTCTAACACTATGGGCATTTCTAGGCTATAGCCTTTGAGTTTTGCTTCATGGTGGACTAGTAATACCCGAGCCATAGCGCCCGTATGTAAAGGGCTTGAGATTGATTGTGATTGCTACACACTCCGGCATACAACTCTTCTAAGATACACAGCCCTTCCCTTCTTAGAGGCATCGGAATAGGGGGGGGTTGACTCCCTTGTGATATAAGACACTGTCGATCAGCCTATAATTGGTAGCGTGGTACCAGAGCTTCTTCGCCTTCCTCCTGTCTTCTGACAGCATATCCTACTCCAAATAACTTTAGAAAAGATCCATTTAACTTGGCTTTGGTGCTGCTGCAATTAGTTCCAAAACCTTAACTAAACTCGAGGTTATGCTTTTTTTTTCAGTAGGTACTTAATAAAGATCTTGCTGTCCTCCACCTTGAGCTTCTACATACCTATAGAGGTAAGCTTAGATAGCCAGTCAACTGCAAAATTTTCTATTCAAGGGATTTTCTTGATGTCCTAAGAAGGGAATTCCACTTTGAAACCTCTTACTTTTTCAAGGTACCTAGCCATAGTGTTGTCCTTAGCCTCATATTCACCTTGGACCTACTAGACGACAAGCTGGAGTCTAAGAATATCCGCAACTGCTTGGCATCGATCTCCTTGGCTAGCTTGAGATCAGTGATAAACATCTCATATTTGGATTCGTTGTTGTTGAAATTAAACCCAAACTTAAGGGCTTAGCAGATGGTGACCTTATGTGAGCTAATTAGAACAAAGCACGCACCTCCGCCCCTAAAGGTGGATGATCCATCAATGTGGAGAGTACATCGACTTGTCATCACCCAGTGGTGCTTCCTCCTCTCCTGTATTCTCTACCATGAAGTCAGCTAGTACCTGAGCCTTATAGGCCGTTTGTAGTCGATACTAAATTCCATATATACTCAATTCCATTGTGTACTTCATCATCCATCCAGACGCGTTAGGTTTCTACAGTATGGTACGCAGTGGTTGATCTATAAGTATGGTAACTTGGTGCACCTGAAAGTAAGGCCTCAGCTGTCAGGTTGTAATAAGGACGACCAAGGCAAATTTTCCTGCCTGGTTGTGCCTGACTTTAGGCCCATGCAATATATCATTCACATAATATACTGGCCTGAGTTCTTTTCTCTTTACTCTAACCAGTACAGAGGAGAGTGCTTGGTCGCTTATGGCTAGTTACAAGAATAGGTCTTCCCCTTGGATAGACTTAGAGAGGATCGATGGATGAGTAATGAAGTCTTGGAGCTATTGAAAGGAAGTGGTACACTCCGAAATCCATTCAAAACCATTTGATTTTTTGAGAATTTTGAAGAACTCAATGTATCTATCAGCACTCTTCGAGATAAATCTACTCAAAGCAGCCACCATACCAATGAGTTTTTGCACGTCTCGGACTAAGGTTAGATGCTTCATCCCTTTGATGGCTATGATCTTCTTGCGGTTGGCTTCAATACCTCTCTATATTACCAGGAATCCAAGGAACTTGCCAAAGCCGACGTTAAAGACACACTTTTGGAGGTTCATCTTCATGTCGTACGTACGTATTCGATTGGAGGCTTCCTAGAGATCCTTGATATGATTGACTGGCTTTTGGCTCTTAATGATCATGTTGTTAACATACACCTCCATATTATACCGGATTTAGGGCTTAAAGAGCTTCACCACCATTTGCTAATACACGGTCCCAACGTTTTTTAGTTTAAATGGCATCATGATGTAGCAATATATACAGTAATCAGTGATGAAAGAGGTATGAACTTCGTCCTTCGAGTTAATTTTATCTGGTTGTACCTTTAGAAGGCATTCATAATGCTTAGCAGAGCGTATCTTGAAGTAGAGTTGATAAGTCAGTCGATCCTAGAGAAGGGGAAACAATCTTTATAGTAGGCTTTGTTGAGGTCAGTATAATCGACACACATGCGCCATTTCCCATTCTTCTTCTTAACTAGTACCACATTCACTAACCACATTAGGTACTTTTCTTCCCTTACGAAGCCGGCTTTAAGCAACTTCTGCACTTCCTCCTCGATTGCGTCCTACTACTTTAGAGCAAAATGCCTCTTTTTCTGTTTGATAAGCCATACTATAGTGTCAATGTTGAGGCTATAGGTCGCTAAGTAGAGGGAGATTTCAGGCATGTCCGATGCCCACCAAGTGAACCTATCTGAATTTGCTCGCAGGAGGGCGATGATTTCATCCTTCACTTTGGCTAGAGTCTCAACCCCAACTTTTTTTGTCTACTTGGGAGAGGTTTCGATCTGGACATCTTCAATCTTTTCTCTAGGCTCACCTCTTTCAGCCTACCTCTCCTGTGGGCCTGTTTCCAAGGTGAAGATGTCATCTCCTTTGGTTGCCTCGACGTAAAGCTCTCATGAGAGCTTCTGGTTACATTTGCATACTCCCACCCCAGTTGAGATCTGGAATTTACCCTTCAAGTGAAGGGAAGATATGATTACCCTAAATGCGATTAAGCTTGGTCTTCCTAAGAGCATACCGTAAGGAGAGGGGCAATCAATCATAATGAACTTGACAGGTCGTACCATGTGGTCGTCATCGCCAAGTTCTATATCCAGTGTGATGATACCCTTGTCTTGGACCGTACTTCCATTGAAGCTGATAAGATTATGGTGGTACGGTTCATTTTTATCGGTAGCTTCTTCCTTATCCTCTCATATATATGGAAGAAGAGTATAACGGTAGAACTACCAGTACCCAACATAATCTTCAGGACCTCAAATTTTGAGATCTTCGCCCTAATCACCAGGGTGTTTTGATAGGGTATGTCAACCCATTTAAGGTCTTCTTCAAAGAAGAAGATGGAAGTGTCTAACTTCTATCTCTTCTCCCTTACTGCCAACACCTCTAATGAGGCGTTAACTGATCTACTAATGCTGGGCCGACTCCTAAGTTGCACCCTCTCCCCAATGATCACGTTTATGACGCCATTGGGGGTACAATCGTTGTAACGATCGTCATTTTTCTTTGCATAGGCATCCCGATCCATCACCTCTAAGGTACCCTATCTCCCTCATCATTTGAACGGTCGTCGTTCCTTTGATGGGCAACATACTCGTTGAAGGAACTACACTAAATGGCGTATTCAGCTAGAAACACTCTTCAGTGGTATGCTCGTAGTTATCATAGAATTGACAATATTTGTCAGAGTTCCAACCACTAGAGGTCCCCCGCATTTTTTGTGGCCTCTAAAGTAAGTTTTGACACTTCACTTCGAAATAGACTTGGGCAATGGGCCTATTTAAGGGTGGACATTGGGTATAAATGGGAGGGAGGAGTAGGTCGCACTTAGCTCAGCTCTTCTTCTTCCTAGAGCTCTCCCCCTTTGGTCTGTTCAGCACCTTACCGTTGAAGCGATCTTTTACGGACAATTTCTCCTTATCCTGTTTTCTACTCAATTTTTCTTAGTTGGCATTGTGCTTAGCACGAATGTCATTTTCTTAGTCGATGTTCTTTTGGGCTTTATTCTAGAAGTCCACCAAGGTCTTTGGCTTGCTCTTTGCAAGCAATTAGAAGAAATCTCCCGAGGGTCTGATGCCAAGTTGAGTGGCATGAATAGCAACTCCCTCATCCAGTTGACGGATCTCAACTACGGCATTGTTGAACTAGGTTACGTAGCCGTACAAGGACTTACCTTAGCCCTGCTTTACTAAGTACAAGGAAGATATGTCCTTGGATAAGGGCTTGCTACCCCTAAAATAAAGGTTGAACCTTCTAACTAGCTCATTAAAAGAGTTGATGGAGTTATCAAGGAGGTGGTTAAACCACGTCTAAGCTGCCTTCCTCAAGGTACTTGGGAAGGCCTTATACATTATAGTATCCCCATGACGGTGAAGATTCATGAGGGTACGAAAGTGGAGAAAATGGTCGTTAAGGTTGCTTGTGCCATCATACTAGTCTAAGAACAGGAGTTTGCCATTAAGGTGCAGCACTTCATCTTGGATGCCCCTGGTGAAAGGGGTCTTATTGTTGGTGACTAGCTCAGCATCGCCAATAGGCTTACTCTCCAATTGCTTAGAGAGCTATCTTACCGTAGTACGGAGCTCGTTTAGGTCGACATCATCTACTAAGTGAGCTCATTGTATAGTCGAATGAGCCTACACTCCCTGTGAGTTGGCTTCTTGCTCGTTGTTAGCTAAAGCTCGATTGCGACTGATTGGTTGCTGATGTAATGGCAGATCAGGTTGTTGATCCTTGCCATTTTGCTGCTACTGTTGTTGGATGTTTTTTTTGCCTAATTTAGCCATATGAAGCTTTGGGGTAGTGAGTTTGCGCTCTGTATCGCTTCGCTTTTTCTAGGTGAGTACGGAACACCTTGTTCTGTACAGCATACTCTTCAACTAGGCAATCTAAGTGCTCTAGACGCTCCTTTAACACTGCCCTTGGGAGGGGCTGATTGCCCCCAAGTTAGTTGTTTACCAATTATTGATTTTATTACTCATTGCATTGAGACATGATGTCAAAAAGATTACTCGTAGGGTATGTGTTTAAAGTGGTTAAGGTTTTAAGTGTAGGAATTCAGCTTCCTATAGATGGCGTCAAATGTTGTCTCAAAGTTTTTGCCAGTACTCATTTAGATTATGTACGTATATGGCCTATAAAACAACATACAATGAGGGGATGCCGAGGGGTTGTCCAACATGGTAACTTTGATGCTTAAGTTAGTAATAGGCTCTTGAAAGTATAAAATACTTGAAGGTAATGTGCAGGCTTAGTATACATAGTATAGAGAGCTTTACCATTAGGTAGTGACCTAATATTTATAGTAGAGTAGAGCCAACAATTGGCGAGAGAGATCTTCTCCTGCAAGTGTAAGAGAGTAGAGACGTTACATCTGACGTGTCCTACTTATTTAGAACGTAGTTGTTTCATCTTTATCCTACGCATTATAGATGTTGCAAGGCTTAGTAGGCTTGATCCATTCAGGCTTAGGGTTTAGGCCCACAGGGGTGAGCCCGAGGCTACGAAATGCGTCGAATCTAGTCAGGCCTAAGGGGTACATGTCTAAATTGCCCTATCAACACTATTGATGTTCATATTTCCCATTCTCCTTGTTGCTTTGTTAAGCCGTGTGTTCTCCATTTAGGCATCAAAATATATAATAGCAAATTTCAAAGGTACATATGTAATTCTTTGGAGTTACTTGATAAGATTAGTATTGTTTGTTTGTTTTTTTTTTCATGCTTAAATGTGAATATTAAGACTATAAATCTTAAAATATATATTTTTATTTTTATCGGTAGAAAAATGAAAACTAGTTAATATGAACAATGAAATTTTTCTTGTTGAATTATTGAATTTGTTCTAACAAACTTTACTTTGCTTTTTTTTTTTTTTCCTTTTTCTTTTAAACTTCTAATGATTAACCGCTGCATGTAGTAATGGGCAAAAGAAGAATGATGCCAAGGCATTTTATGAGCAACAAATCTTTGTGGAAGTTCCTTGAGGAATAGCGTGAAGCACTAAGTTAACCTTCTTTCTCATGTTCATTGCACTTTTGATTTAGTCTTTGTGCACTTACCTCCAAAATGTCAATGCCGTCTCCAAAAACAAATTCAATTATAAGTTCACTAAGCCAATTGAGAAAGTATAAGATTATTGAACATCCCATCTTTCTTCATTACTTAAACAATTGGTGTATGCTTCCATTTTCTTTTCTTTTATTCTGTTAAGTTTAAGCTTCTAAGTGGGCCTACTTGTTTTAATTCTACTTTTACTATAAGATGTCTATGAAATATATATCTTTCAATGAAAAATGAAGTAAAATGTCATACATAGGGATAAATTTGCCATTTTATTGGGAGCTTCGGAAAAAGTACTAATTATAATACATGGCATTTGATTTGTAAGTGGCAATTTAAGGTAGAAATTGCTAATATCTTTTTAGGAGTAGTAGGCAACATAGGTTTAACATTACTATTTTTTGTGGTATGCTGCAATTCATTGATATTACCACTCTTTAGACTAACAATGGAAGCTAAGTATCAAGTATCATATATATGGGTTGGACACATGGTCATTACTTACTTTACAGCGGCTTGGATTGGCACTCATTGTTGGTTTGAGGTTACTTTCTAAAATTCATTTTCTTAAATATTTATTGTTCAAAGGGTGAACATTGCAATTGCTATACCTTTATAGAGGTATCAACTAATCAAAATTCATAATAGCATCATAATTAGTGTAGTTAAATCACATGATCATATATACACCTAAGATTAAATGAAACTTAGAATTCATCGATGATATAAATTGTAGTGTTGTATTCTTTTCCCTCTAGTAATAGTAGTGTGGTATTTGCATGAATATAACATACATATGACTATGTATGTTTGTATATACATATCATTCAAGTATTTTTCTTTTACACTTTCTTCATTATCATGAGGTATTCCCTCTCCAAGGGCTTCATTAATGCTAAATCACAATTATTTTGGTTAAGAAGCTAAACTTTTTATAAGTTAGCTTTTAAATCTCAAGAGATCAAGGAGGAGTTTTACCTTTAGGGGGATTGCCAACCTACTTATTAGAACCAATACAATTTCATTATTCAGTATTGCTATTGGACTGCCAATTATTGTTTAATCTCAGTAAGATTCAATCCTTTTTCTCATTATCTTGCTTCCTTTATTTAATGAGTTGTTTTCTCAAGATTGCTATACAAGGAATGTTGGTGCCCACTTTGAGATATGGAGTACAGTATAGGAATCCAAAGACTAGTAATGTTGGATGGTCTATATGGAGTTCATTGCAATTATGTGAACTTGGTAGGCTTATTTCGATGAGCCCGGAGGAGATGACCCTCTAGCCTTAGACCTAAGAACTGTTAGAAAGGTTAGATATGGATCAAAGGCTAAAGTATAGAATGTTCTACAAGGTTACGTTCTTCACAAATACACAACCTGTTGCAAGAAGTTGTAAATTCCTGCTTATATTAAACAGGAATGTAGTTGTTGCAATTTGTCAAAGTTGAGAAGCTTATTTCGTGAAACCCGTTGTATGAATCTAAATTGCCACAATAGATTTATTGTGATAATTTTTTTTATATTTAAGTGGAAAAATATTTCTCACTATTTATGATAATTCGTGAAGTGATTAATAGAGTCTAGAATTTTGGACTTCATCCAGATCTCACAACACTTTGTCTAGACTAAGTCTCTATTACAGATACTTTGAGCCCTTGGCATAACTTCCTTCGAATCATACTCAGAGATGATCTAAAGGAATTCTTCCCTATCAATAACTAAATTATGGAGAAACGATTTAATGGATATTATATGCTACATGTTATATATATATGTAATATATAGATATTAATAAAATATTGATATGTATAATATATAAAAATTACTCGTAGTAATTAATTTGAAAATTACTCTTCTATTATCATTTGTATAAATATTTTACTTATATTTACGAGTCACATGTATATAATACATCGCATTTAATACTTAATGAATCTTTTTTCCTAAATTATGATAGTATCAAGTTGATTTTAGAGGTATGTACGTGGAAAAGTTAAAGTTACCATAATTAATTATTATATTTAATTTTTGAGTGCATTGTATAATAAAAGGGGAAATCAACCATCCTACCCGAACCGAAAACTCTAATCTAAACCTTGTACTGTCCTGAATATTCAACGATAATATTCAATGATCACAACCTATTGAAATTATTCGTTGAAACAAATACATCATTTAGTAATTATGCTACCTGAAAATCATGAATGGAGCATTGGTGAAAAATTTTGGATAAGTACTCAAGACCTCTAATCTATGGGCTAAGATGACTCAGTAATTAGTCACTACTTAGATGGATAAGGGTCATAGGTGATGTGGTTTGTCAATTTCCTTAGCTGTCAAGGTGATTATCAATTCACCAGCCGCAATCACTCTGCAATGTCCACAATGACGTGGTCAAATTATGTATTGATTAATGTAATCGAATTTTCCAAACCTCTCATTTGAACTTATCCGTGGAGTCATATAAGCACGATTACTTGTCGTAATAAGTTAAGTCAATACTAGGTCGGAAGATATCAATTGGTGATAAGAATACCTAAATATCTTAATTAATTAATGTCCTTTTAAGAAATTGTGTTTTATAGCCGCAATAAATTAAGCGGCAGTATTTTATTTGGACACTATATTACTATTCAAGTGAAAAAGGGCCCAGAGAGATGTAAACATGTGGAGCTTTTTGAAAGCTCAGGTTCAGCCATGTTTCAACATCACTAAGTTTGAGTCCATCCAAGTTTTATCAAGCTTAAAAATTACAAGTTTGTACACGAGTTCATTAAAAAACTTAAAGTTTGACTAATTCAAATAAACGAACCTAAACTCAAGCTTATTTAAACAAAAAATTCTAAATAATCTCAAGGTTAAGTTCACATTGGAGCTCAAATCAAAACTTTGACATTTGAAATTTCAAAATTAGCCTTTCTTGTCCTTTTTTAAGTTAAATTAATTCAATATGTTATGATTTTTAGTTGTATTAATGATTTTTAAAGATTTTGACTTTAGCACGGAGTGTTTGTTTTTCCCGATCTTATTCTTATACTTTTTTAATGAATTTTTAATTATATTAATCATGTTCTTATATTCTTGCTCTATATTTTTTTATATAATATCATATATAAGGCCACTATCAAGTGTGCTTAACGAGCTAATTTATCAAAAATATAAATGAGCAAGCTCTCTACATACGTCATTATTCTTGCCACATGCCATTCACTGCTTTCTACTAGATATGTTAGGGCTTTGCATATATGTGGTAGGCTGGAAACAAAATTGGTAGTCACGTTTCAAGTGGATATGAAGAATAGAAAGTAAAATTGGGATTTTGACAGTGAATAAGTATGGATATCACGCACTAAAACACAAATACAATCATGGATTAAGCTTAAAATAGGGTTCAATATGATTCATGAACACTAAATATCACTCGAGATTCAAATGAGAGGTCAGATGTGACTCACTAACTCACTCAAATGAAGGGTTCACCATAACCTTAAGAACAAGATTAATAAGAACACGAAAAAGATTAAAGAATTTAATCAATACTTAATAATCTGGTAACCGTAAGCTCTAAGAGCTCAAGAATAACCATGCATAAAAGAGGAAAGTTCTAAGTATATGTATATCTTTCACTATCTGATGGTCTATCTGATGTATGCAAATTACAAATGTTGCTATTTAAAACAAGTCCTAAAACCCTTGTAGCAAAATTGTAATTAATGTACAAAGTCTTAAACCCTAAAGAATGTGCTCATAATTAAAATAAAAAAGGAAATATATACAAGAATACAAAATTGTGCATTTAACAAAAGAAGTTGGCATACAATCATTTAGCCTATCTTAGAAAAAGTAGGATTTGAACTAAGCGGGGTTCGTAGTTGGATGTCTAGGTTTGAGAAGAAGTCCCTGAAGTCTCGCAGTGGTTAGCTGAGATGCCTAAAAGGTCGACCCATAACTGCCGAGTTCTATAGTTAGTCAACACTAGTTTCCCCATGCCGTGCCGAATGGATCTTTAACCTTGAGTCCTCGACTGTATGGTCTCTCAACTTCTTGGTAGACAATAGAATTGATGCCGAGTAGCTCCTTTTCTTCCTCTCAGTTTTTTGGTATTAGCTTGGCCTTGGCAAAAGCTAATTAACCTCGAATTTGAATAATTCAGCCTTGGGTTAAAACTGGTCGACTTCAACTTTAAGCAGGTTAGCCTCGGCTTGGAGATAATTACATGCTAATTCTTATCATTATCGTAGGGCCGAAAAGAAGTTATCCTCAATGCTAAATAATGAGCATGGGCCAGGATGCCAAACAAACATCTCTTCCCTTTCTCTTCACCATAGGTACCGAGTTGTTTTGAATTTCCTCAAAACTCATGGGGGGTTAAGTAATAACTTTTCCTATCCTTCCGAACCGTACACGTATTAAGGAAGCCATCATGGATCATCTTTCGGTCATACTCCTATGGTTAGCTACGAAGTAAATTTGTGGCATTCATAGGGACCATGTAGAAGTCAATCTCATCCTCATACTATCCTACCCTGAATACCTATTTGAGTTCTCTTATGCGCATAGACCATACCCTTGTCATTAAACCACTTCAATCTATAAAGTCAGGAATATACATAGGTTAGCATCTTTATCTTCTCTATTAGCTTAGCTGAAATGATGTTGGTACAGCTTATTCCATCAACAACTAAGGAACAGGTCTTCCCATTTACTAAACATCGAATATGAAATAAATTTTCCCTTTGTTCGAAATCAACTTTCAAGTCTGCTCATCAGCTCATCATGGCTAAGAGTTCATCCGGATTTTCAGCATAAACATCTTCTTCTATCAACTCGTCTCCTAAACTCTTATCACTTTGACTTTCTACTTAAGCTTAGGGTTTTTCACCCTTTAAGATCATGACCCTTTTATTTGAACATTAAGAAGCAATATGCTCGTAGCCTAAGCACTTGAAGCATTTAACTTCTCAGGCCTTAATGTCGGGTACCTTTTCCTTCTCTACCCTTTTTATCTCAACCCGATCAGGTCAGCTAGACTCACCTCTCTAGCCTTCTAGACATCCTTCTTAGGTTTAAGGCTAACTTGTTGAGGTCGGTTAGTCAACCTCTAATGCCTTCTCCTCTTCTACCTGTCTACTCTTAATGCCAGATTAATCAACTAATCCAATGAGTTAAACGGCTGCAATTTAACTATGTTGGCAATATCATCTCAAAGTCCACTTAGAATCCTAGCAATGGTACAGTCTTATGACTCAACAATCTCACATCTTGTCATTAAGGTCTTAAACTCTTGTAAGTACTCCTCAACAATGTTTCAACCCTATCTCAAGTGCTGGAAAGCATAGAGCATCTCTTGCTTAAAGTAAGTTAACACAAAGTGTTGGCTCATCAACTTCTTCAAAAGCCTCTAAGTTCTAATCGACTCTTCTCCTTAGACATCTCACTTAGCAATTAGCTTATCCCACCAAAGGCTTGCATATTCAACAAGGGATAATAAAGCCAGCTTAACTTTTGTTCAGTTACCACAATCATAGCACTCAAATAACTTCTTAACTTTAGTTGAGGAATTCTTCAAGTCAGCTACTTCTACTGAAGGTCGGCAGTTTAAGCTTAATGTTGTCAAGTCCTAGGCTATATGCTCGGGGTTCATCCCTTGCATTCCTAGTTGGTCAGTTCACCTCAAATTGGTTACTTTTATTAGAGCTTTGCTTAGCCATAGTTCTTCTTAGCTTCAACTCTCTTCTTTGAGCTCTTTGATTTGCCTTGTAAACAACACTCCTGTCAATACTTCTTCTTAGCACATGTTAGTTTTCTCTTCTTTTTGGCTCAATAGCCCTTTATAGTTATCATTCATCATCATTAAGCTCGTTAGAGTCACTTCTACTGATGGGTATTTGTTCCCTTCTTCCATCTTAGCCAATATGTCTATGGCCTCTAACTAAACCAGTTGGCTCTTGGGTCAAATTAGTGAGATTCTAAATCTGATATTCTAAGTTATCAATGTACTTCCTTAAGCTTCCACTAAGACTATCTCCACTATTATTGACACTATCTTCAAACATTCTTGCTCGTACAACGATATTTAGAGGGAATTTGAACAACATGATTTATATAAGCCCCAAAACTAGCAATCCGAGGTTTCGATCGGTTGAAAGACCCGATCGAGCCTAAATTATAAAGTAAAGTTAGAAATATTAGTAAACTGATCCCGTAAGTTTGAGTTTAAGAAAATAAGTAATAAAATAGGAAACTACAAAATTTTCAAATTTTAAGTATATAACTCGTTATTTATCAAAAATGCGTAAAATGCATTCCGGTACTAAACGAATCGCTCGAGATAAATTATATGTATACTAAAAATCATAAAATAACCTAAATAATATTTAAGAATATTTATTTGTACTATATATGAATTTACATATATGTAGAAATACGCTTAATTACTTAAAATACGCTTAATGTGCTAAAATCATACTAAATAATTAAAGAAAATTCATAATTAATTAAGGAAAAATAAAGAAAAATAAGGAATGAACCAGATACAGGTCATGGTGGTTGGGAAAAATAAGAAAAAAATCAGTCAATTAAATTAAGACAACACAAAAGCCAAAAATTAAGGGATAAGGCAATTGTCTTGTCCAATTTAATGCACAATAATTACACTAAAGCTCTATAAATAGCAAGAAAAATTCAGAAGCTCATTTGGACAGTTAGAAATCAAGGAAAATTAGGGAGAGGTCAAAATTGAGAGAAAAACCAAAGAAAAATAAAAGAAAAGAAAAACTGTACAGTTAATGCCACAAAGGAAAACCCAGATCCGATGGGAAGATGGGAGTGGACGGCCACCACCACCACATGGTGGTGGCAACGTCCAGGTGGGGCGATACACCCATGGCCACCGACGGTGGCCGGAGCTACCCAAATCTGTAAGTTAAATTTCCAGCCTGATTTTGTGTAATTTTGTAAAAATAGCAAATATTATTATAAAATTATGAATTTTGTTATTATAGAATATTTTTGTATATAGTTTTTAGGAAAAATATTATTTTGATGAAAATATGTCTCGTGATATAGGGTCCTTAAGAAATCGTATAAAACCGAGCATGTTTCGGTTTAGAAATAAATAACCTTAGGAGTGTGATTTCGAGCCCAAAATTTTTGTGTAGACCACTTAGCTAATATAGAATAGTGCTATGAAGCCCGTTTTCAAAAATTAATTTTCGAAATTTTTAGATAATTTTTAGGCCTTAAAATAAGGCATAAAATGGGTAATTTAGGGTTAATAAAGTAATTAGATGGTTAATTACTGATTTAGTGAATAAGTACATGTTTTAGGATTTTGAAATCTAGTGGAGTATGATACTTGTAGCATTTAAGGTGTTAGATGTAATTATTAGGTTAATTATGTAGTAAATGAGTAATAGAAAAAAATAGTAAATTTTAAGTTAATTTTGAAAATTAGGGTAATTAGGAGAAAAATCTGATTTAGGATGAATTTAGACATTTTGAAATGATAATTGATGTTTAGAGATGATAATTAGAGTGATAGAAATATTAGAAGTGTATGATATACATAAAGGGTAATAATACATAATATGTAATTATTAGAATATAATAAATAGAAAATATTATAATAAAAATTGATATTTTAATCATAATAAAAATGTACAATAAATCTGATACGAAACTTGAATTTATGTAATTATATGAAAAATATAAAAATTTCTCACATTAGGAGTGAATTTGGTACACTAATACGGATTTAAGTATACCGGGTAAAATAAATACTGACTAGGGGTAATGATGATATTTAGGAGATCGGGAAGTAATGTGATTAATTTCATATTATGGGTTAAAACAAATTTTTAAGGTTAGAATATAAAACACTACTTAAAAATCAAACTAAAACCTAATTTAAAAATCGATGTGGAAACCGAACCCGAACCTAACCCCAAACCTAGAATAATTATAAAAGACTTAAGACCTAGGTAATTAAGCATATTAAACCCTAAACAAAACAAAACATAACAATAAGCGTTATAGGATAAAATGAACCTATAATAGTTATATGAAAAACTGAAACCACGTTTGTGTTATAGGGATGATTGGCGATGGCCTGAGCACGTCGGACCTCAAGTGAGTAAGCGAAGAGTCAAGGTAAGTTGGGATTAATACAATGCTGTATTTTGGAAGCTTAAGATTATGCTTGTTTGTGCTTGCTAGATAGTTGAATATGTGCTTGTACTTGATTATGGGTGATGCTATGATTTCGTTTGTTGCTCTGGTATGTATTGTATGATTTGTATGAAATGATTGATCACCCTAAACTGGACTTAATCAAATATATGACCAGTAATCATAATCAGACATGCATGGCAACCCATTAAGGGAACTTAGACTATCCGACCAAATACCAACACTTTCGAAAGGGATAGCGCAGAATTGCATAATGGTCCCTTCTTCATCCTCAGTCGAACTAAGTGACAGGAGAGGAGGTCGCAGCGAGGGTGAAGTCAGTGGTTAGAAGGTTGTTGCGGGAGGAGCAAGGTCTCCATTGCACAAGCTTGGGTTTGGTCGTGAGCTATTACATTAATGGCAACTCCTTAACCTGGATTAGAGTAAGCGCAATTTCTCTAATCTCACGACGGGCCGGACAACGTCTTGCAATGGCATTTGCTTGCACATGCATTGCACCTAATAAGTTAATTAAAAACCCTGTTGTGTTTGTGGTATAGTTTTAAGTCCTCCATCCTAACTTACTGAGCTGTGGTTGTTCACATCCTTATAAACGTCGTACAGGTGCTGGCTAAAAAGCGGCAAACAACTACTCTGAAGCTAACAACTGCTGGATCCTGGGGAATGAGGAAAAACATTGAAGAATCAACACATATGTTATTACTTTTTATTTCTGAATAATGTAATAACTGAATTATAGTGAATATATATAAATTTCCTCACCTTCTTAGGTAAATGATTTATTTAAATTACAAAATGTTTACTTCAAAGCGGGTTAGTCGTAGACGCCTTGTGTAGATCAGGTCTAAGATAGCGGTTGTAAGGCTAATTTCTATCTTAGGATGGTTTACACGGCAGGGCTGTTACGACTCTACCCCTTCGGGGCGTGAGAATTTATATCAAAACATAATTATAGTAACCTAGAAACAACCACTACTCGGCTTCTGTAGCTACCACTATTAATAGATACTTCCATAACAACTAGAATAAACTATTGAAATTACTGTTACTTGACTCAACAACAGCATAGTACTATGATTACTAAAGACACAAACAACATACTACACTATAGAATGACAACTAAGAGATGCTTAAACGACAAAGAAGTCTTTGAAGAACACTGTACACGTATATCTCCAAAGCTTTGATACCAAGATGTTATGGCTCAACATGTACGTAGTAGGCTAGAAACAGAATGGGTAGTCGAGGTTCAAGTGGTAATGAAGAATAGGAAGTAAAATAGAGGTTTTAACGATAAATGTATATGAATATTACACATCAAGACATAATCACAATTAAGGGTTACGCTCAAAATAGGGTTCAATACAATTTACGAACACTAAATGTCCCTCGAGATTCAAATAAGAGGTCAGATGTAACTCATTGACTCACTCAAATGAATGGTTCACCACAATCTTAAGGACAAGATTAATAAGAACACAAGAAAGATTAAAGAATTTAGTCAATACTTAATAATCTGGTAACTGCAAGCTTTAAGAGCTTAAGAATAACCATGCGTAAAAGAGGAAAGTTCCAAGTGTATGTATATCTTTTACTATCTGATGGTCTATCTGATGTTTGCAAATTATAAATGTTACTATTTCTAGCAAATCTTAAAACCCTAGTGGCAAAACTATAAATAATGTATAAAGACTTAAATCCTAAAGAAGATGCCCATAATTAAAAATAAAGGAAATATGTACAAAAATACAAAATTGTATGTTTAACAAAAGAAGTCAGCATGTAGTCATTTGGCCTATCCTAGAAGAAGCAGGATTCGAATTGGGCAAGGTTAGTTGTTGAATGTCTAGGTTCGAGAAGGAGTCCCTAAAGTCTCACAGTGCTTGGTTGAGATGCTTGAAAGGTTAGCCCACAATTGTCGAGTTCTATCTTTAGTGAATACTAGTTCCCTCATGTTGTGCCGAGTAGATCTTTGACCTTAAGTCCTCAGCTGTATGGTCTCTTAGCTTCTTGGAAAACGATAAACTAGATGCTAAGTGGCTCCTTTTCTTTTTCTCGGTCTTCTAATATTAGCTCAACCTTGGTTTTGAACAATTCGGCCTTAGGTTAAAACTGGTTGGCTTCAACTTCAGGCAGGTCTAACTTGGCTTAGGGCAGGTTAGCCTTAGCTTGGGGATAATCACGAGTTGATTCCTATCAAGATATGTATCTATTGACTATAGATTTTCATCCAGTCAAGTAATGGGCTTCGGATAAACCTACAAAAATAACAAACAACTAAAATAGGCATCGGAGTTTACTCTAGCTTGCTCACTCCAATACTTAAGTCAATCATAAGTGGTAATAAAAGAGAGAATATGTACATAAAATGTACGAGAGCATAGTAGTTGTTACGCCGTAATGTTCTCACTTAGAACACTGAGTTGATCGGGTTATTTATAGATAAATTGCTAAATCCTGATTGGTCAATAACTTGCTAACTAGGATGTCACTTGTCAGTTTTTAGGAGATAGGGTTGGTGTGATCTTCTAACAAGACTAGGGAATAAGTAACATAATTGCCCTTAGTCTTACACATGTCCCTTCCCATTTAATGTACTATAGTTTCTATAGACCTTAGGCACATGACTTTCTAACATTAAACTTAGCTTAGATGTCACGCAACTTACGAGTTGATCAGGGGATTCAATGAGTGAGGCTTTTGTTCTCTAGGCCATTAAGTTTGACCGTGTTGGACTATTAAGCTCCACCATGTATGGGCTTTAAGGCTCATGTTTGAAATCAACCATCAACACTTACACTTATTCTCTTTGGCAACTAGTCAATGGAGAAAATGAGTTACATCAATTTGATTAGATGGCTAAGGAGCTTTAACTTGGAGAACAGGGGCTTTATGTAACTTCACACTTAACACTGACATAACTTGGCATGGATTGCCTAAAAGATGTGCAAGCCCATGTTACAAGCAATTTCAAGGATAATGGGGCCAAAGAGACCTTAATTGTATGAGAGTGTTGAAATTGTAACATTATAATGCCTCACTTAAAACATGAAATTGATATTGACATTTATAGATAAATCGATCAATCCTGATAAGCTAATCGCTTGCAATCTAGGATGTCATTTATCAAATCTTAGGGGATGGAGTTGGTGTAATCTTTAGATAATACCTAGGGATAAGTAGCATAATTACCACCTGGTCTTATACTTGTCCTTCTTTTTTAATGCATTGTGGATACTGTAGAACCCTAACATGTAACTTTCTAATGTTAGACTCACTCAAAAGCCAAGATCTCCATGGATCAGTTGTGGGATTCAAAGGGTGAGGCTTTTGTTCTCTAAGGTACTGGGCTCAACCGTATTGGATATTAGTCCAAGTTATGTTGGGCCTTAAGGTCCATGTTCAAAATTAAACATCAACACTTGCCCCCACTCTCTTTAGCGATTGGTCAACAAAGAGAACGAGTTACTTGGTTGCATATCCAAGGAGCTTCAACTCAGAGAATCGAGGCTTTATGTAACTTCACACCTATGACTAACATAGCTTGGCATGGATGCTTAAAAGATGTGCGAGCTCACATTATAGGCAGTTTAAAGGATGGTAAGGCTAAGGAGACCTTGATTATATGAGACTGTAAAAGTTGGTACCTATGCAACCTTCTCACTTGGAACATAAAGTTCATCTAGGTATTTATAGACAAATTGTTGAATCCTAATGCACTAATAGCCTAGTACCTAAGATGTCACATATTAACTTTTAGAAGATGGGGCTGGTATAATCTTTTGATAAGACCAAGGAATAACTAGCATAATTACCCTTCAATTTTACACCTATCTCTTCCCATTTCATGCATGATGGGCATTATGGGCCCTAAGTATGTGGCCTTATGACTTAGACTCGCTAAGATGCCAAGTATCATGGTCTGTGTTTTGGAGTGACGAAAGGGTGTTCAACTTGGGGCTTAATGTGAAGCGAGTGGCGTCAGCTAGTGAATTATTCGTGGGGTTAGGTAGTCTCTCAAGATGAGGTTGGCCATCCATAAGCAAACTAATTAGGAGTTAATACCACTCTCCTGATAATGGTCACGACAGGCCAAAACCAATTGAGAAGTTGGACGTTCCTTATCATAAGAAGGATAATGCCAATGCCAGTCGATACTCCTAAAATTAGAGGGTTTTAGAACAATTCTGGGAAGACAAGAAGGGAAAGGTTGGCTCGCTCTCCGTAATAAAAATAATACATGAAGGAAAGGAGGGTCGAGCGTTACACAGGCATTTATGGAAGGATTAAACATCCCGTCCCATGAAACAAGTGTTGTTGATCGTGATCAACTAACGTGATGAATAAAAGTGTCAATCTAGAAACGTACTCACACTCTCGTGCACACACATTATAACCTTATATTACTGTTAGAATTAATAAAAGTATGTTATTCATTTTTTCATTCATGTCTATATCCCTTATATTCTGTTGGTTTTCTTCCTTAGTTGTATCGCTTACAGGTTTGGATCTTATTGCTTATAAGTTAAGTTTGCTTACTACTGCAAAGACAAAATAAAAAGCTTTGCACAATCCATTTGTGTTATAAAGAAAACCCGGAACCATGGTATTGAGCACACTATGCAACAATCATGGGGTTCAATGGATGAGGCTTTTTATTCCATGAACCGTTGAATTCGGCCGTGTTGAGCTATAAGGCCGTACTCGAAGGACCAAGTACGATAATTAAAAATAAACACGAAGGAGCAAAGCATCCATCAACCAAAGAATCGTTTTACAAATGGAAATTAATTGTATAGTAAAAGTGGACATTTCAAATTTCTGAACCATAATAAGAAAACAATTACCGAATCAATTTTCCCCTCCTCCATTATGAATAAAGGAATTTTCTATTTTTTCCCTTCTTTTTTTTTTAACTGTTAGAAACGGTTTCTTCTTTTGTGAAATTAAGGTTTATCTTGGGATTCTTATCGGAATTTTAGAAAAGAGATGGAATGGATAGGGTGAAAAATTCCGGATATTGAGTGACCAAAATAGCGATGAAGCTTTTCTCCTAACAAGCATCTCGGACTCTAATCAACAAGCCGAAGAAAGAAAATTAGAAAACGATCTAATTTCCAAAACTGATTATGTACTTCATAGTTTATAGTGCCATTTAATTGGGTCAAATAGGATGGGTATTTTTCAATTGCAAACTTATTATTGCTTTAGGTTAGCGTTAGGTTGGCAAAATAACTAATTACAAATTTGCTTTTCCTAAATTATAAGGAATTGCAATTCCTTTATAGGATTAACGGTACAGTTACTTTTCATATTTTTACAACTTATTTTTATATTTATTTTTATAATCTAAAAATAACTATACAGAATAACTATTATTCCATTTTCAAAAAATTATAATTTTATTCTTAACTTAGCTCAATCTTTAATCCAAATCTACGTTAAAAAAAATCTTTTCTTTTCTTTTTTTTTTTTTATGTTAACAGGCACCCACAAAAGATTAGAAAATAACGTTTACATTTTCCTCTAGAAAACGTGTTAGATAGCCAAAATGAAGATAGGCGTGATAGAACCGTTCCAGTAACGTGTTGGCACAGCCACGGGACTCAGCAGCTGATTGATTCTGAATTCAGAACCAGGTAGAAGATTGGATCCAGTTTGTTGTGAAGACCGTAGTACATCACTTTCTCCAAATCCATAATTTGACTAGAATTTCTAGTTGTGTGCAAAATGAATGGCTGCAAATGAAGGAGATCGTTGTGCAAGTACATCAAATTAAACGCTGAGATTGTTGGACAGTAACTTTTCCCTATGAAGCTGGAATGGGATGCATATATAAGTCACCAATCAAATCGACGAACTTGTCGTATTTTTATGCTTTTATAATTTCATATATATATATGTGTGTGTGTGTGTGTGTGAAAAGTTCGTTTTTTTAAATCTTTAACACAAATATATGAAAAGAAACAAACGCAAATGAAAAAAAATCTTGTAAAATCACATCGTTTTCTTGCTCAACAAACAAGGAGACCTAAACCATTGAAATCCAGTGGTGCACTATTTTTTCCACTCAAGATGCGGAGATCTCGAAGAAGGGATTCATGATGGTGGTGGGTGGTATTCAAAGTATGGAAGATATAAGAGAAGCAATAGGGAAATGAAGAGGAAATAGAGGCTTCTTAAACAAGCTTTTGAGTTATTAACTTTTCAGTGAATAAATGAATGCATGCCTCTTATACAATAAAACTAAATCGTTATCTCTTATTTTCTATCTAATTTTTGCTAGTTAATTAATTTCTGAACTAATTTCCCGTTGTTGTAATAGATTTCTTTCTTCCATGAAATCAACCTCGTTCTCAATATTCAAGAAAAGGAAAAAGAAAAAAAAAAACCCATCAATGATTTAATTCGAATTAACAAAATAAAAAAATAAAAAAAAAGAATCATTAAAAGGAGATGATATTGTATGTTCTTCCATTCCTCAAAACACACGGAAGCAAAATCATTCCTCATGTTAAGACAAACAAGCATATCGTCCATGGAGATCAAGCCTACCGACTGTTACATCTCATACGAGAAATTTTTGACGAATAACAACCTGTCCTTGTAAATATAAGAAAATTCTTGGAATCTTGTATGGTGCCTTTCACTTCGTCTTTAATTTTCACCATAGCATTTTCTTGGGTTGTGTGTTTGTCACAAATTTTATTATCTTGATCTTGCTGTAGAGTTATTTCTTGAATGTTTTCTAATATATCTTGCTCAGTTGTTGCTTTGTTATCTTATTCTTTCTTACAGAAGCATGGGATGAGAATGTGATATCTTTTTCTTGGTCAACCGAAGTATTTGTTGGGTTGGTTAATGCCTTTGAAGTGTCGTTGTGTGAAATAAAAAGAATGTTTTTTTTTTTTGTTTATATTAATAGTTGTAGATGGAAAAGTATAAAGTATGTGAAGAAAAAATAAAAGGTGCTTATAGTTGATTGAGAGTGTAATACATATCTAGTTATATCGTACCGAAAAGGCCCAAATGGAAGTATGATCGCTTTGACAAAGTTGTCCTATGAAATGAATTGATGATCATGATGCTGTGAATGATATTGAATGAATTGCTCTTTCTCCATTTGATAAAAATCAAAGAAGAATTTGATACTCCAAATAGCTCTCCTGGAAAAGAAATCAACATTTACAGTAGATTAACATACAAGAACATGGTACACATATTTTGGGGGTAAAATTTTTGGGATTTTTTTTACTTATGGATATGAGAATATTTAGTATATTGATATTTATGCCTCCCTTAAGGTTAACTGTATAACAAACTATGAAAGGTTCTAGCATCTACCAACTCATCTATTTTTATATTTTATATTTTTATGTTTTCTGGATATTTTCTTTTTCTGTTGTTATATTACAAAATGTGAAACAAATGTAGAAAGGAAAAATAAAAGTAGTGCAATTCATGTTAGGCCATGCACAAGCCTAAGGCCTATGGCTATAGCCCATGCACTACCCATTCAAATGTTGGCCGATAATTGAGCCACAAGTTACAACATCTTCATCCAGCCATAACACACAATTCAAATGTAAAATCCTTCATTTCATAGCTATAGAATCCCTTAAAACGCTACACGTTTCATCTTGAAAAACCCTAAAATCACCATATGTCTCACTTGCCACTTTTTTCCCTTGCAGCACTACCCTCCTCCTCCTTAAAAACCCTTGACCACAAGGATGAATTGGGATAACAATGATGTAGATTAGAAAAGAATTCCTAAGTGGTAGTTGACTGATTGGAGCCTTACTATAGAACAAGAACTTTGGTGTCCACTATATTGCCTCGTTTAACAAACTCATAAGCCAAAATAGCAATGGGTTTGCGAAGAAGAAAGGTATCTTGTCATAGAAGAGGAATATGGTGGACTGTAGAAGGAGAAAAACACGACTTCAACAAGGAGACATGAACCATGGGATGAATAAAAGATTCATTCGATAGACCTAAGGTATATGCTACTTCCCTAACTCCATTAACAAATTTTAAATGGTTTAAGATATTTAGGAGAAAATTTTGTATATCGTTGTGGCCATATGCATGTTGTATATAGGGTTGTAATTTAACTCGAATGCAAGACTTAACAAAAAATCGTTAGTCACTTCATTTCTTGTCCACCAATTTCTTCATGAAATATCATGCCCTGTTCAAGTGAAACTCTAGGGTATGGATCATTTCCTCTCAATCCTTTAAAATAGAGTCCACCGAAGGGTTAGTGTCATCCTTAAGAACATAAGGAACATGTAGTGGAGTTAGTAATTCGTAAACAACCTCAAAATGTGACCTTTTAATAAATGGATGGAAAGTAGTATTGTACAACCACTTTGCTAAAGAAAAATACTAGAACATGTAGTGGAGTTGTCATACAATATAAGTACGTTTGTAAACGACGATTAACTACCTCCAT
This sequence comes from Lumnitzera racemosa, assembly GCA_024138005.1. Taxonomy (NCBI): domain Eukaryota; kingdom Viridiplantae; phylum Streptophyta; class Magnoliopsida; order Myrtales; family Combretaceae; genus Lumnitzera; species Lumnitzera racemosa. The sequence goes on from JAMXBC010000011.1 coordinate 66,953,456, forward strand.
TTAACTGACGGTTTGAGGGTGGTAAGTTGTAGGCATCCTCAACTCAATACCTTGAAATTCGAAAATATCTTTCTAAAAAGAACTCATAAAAATGGAGTCTCGATCACTTGTGATAAGGTTAAGGAAGCCATCAAGCTTATAGACATGATTTGCATAAGAATGAGCAACCACAACCAATATAAAGGGATGAGTAAGCCCAATAAAGTGAGCATGCTTATTAAACCTATCGGCAATAACCATAATAGTGTCCCGAGCCTGTGACTTAGGCAAACCCTCAATAAAATCTATCATAACATCTACCTACACTTCTTTAGGTACCGATAATGGTTAAAGTAACCTCGGATTTACAATTTTTTCATATTTGAAGCATTGACACACTTTGCACTCTCAAATATAGTAGTGGACATCTTTCTCCATTCCTTTTTAATAAAAAATTGTAACTAATCTCTTATAAGTCGTAGTTGCCTCCGGATGTCCCCCTATCGAATTATCATGATAGCATTTCAAAATCTACCATTTGAGAGTGTGGTCGATAGGAACAACCAAACGACCTTTCCTTTTCAAAACATCATGATCCAAGTTAAAGACACCTACTTGTTTACTATTCCTTAAGCGATCCATAACTCCCTTGTTAAAGGGATCAATGGTGCAACCCATGTTGTACATCCTCTATTAGTTTAGGAGCCAAGGAGAGGTTGGTTATTAAGTAAGTTCAATGTCTCCTTTTTGTAAAAGAGCATCAACAGTGATGTTAGTGTCTCCCTATTTGCATTGAATCTCAAAATTAAGTCCTATCGATTTCCAAGCCATTTATGTTGATAATGATGAAAAACACATTATTGTGAAAGGTATTTGAAACTCTAATAGATAGTCTTAACTCTAAAATGTTTGCCAATAATATAATGTTTTCCATTTTTTTACAGCTATAATAAGACCTAATAATTCTTTCTTGTAAATATATAATGCTTGCTGCTTTAGAGATAAGGACTTACTTAAAAAGGTGATTGCATGATGAACCTGAATGAGGACAGCCTCAATAGCCTTGCTACTCATATTAGTTCCAATCATAAATGGCTTAGAATAATCAAGTAAGCTAAGCATAGGTGAGTGATATCAGGCAAGTGCACCTATCAGTTTTAATATAACGGATGTGAGTCCGAGTCGATCCCTCAGAGACTTTGAGTACTAATATTAACCCAAACTTTATTATCTAATCGGAAAATTATGAAAGTTTAAATTAATTAAAAATATTAAAATTAACAAACTAACTTATTTATAAGACTTAATTAAGCAATTGAAAAAGCGATAAAATTAAGAACGACTTCAAGAATGTAATAACGTATTTAGGAATTATTTCTCCTAGAGTTAATCATATGATCGTTTAAAATATATTCAATTCGGTTTATATTATTCTTGACCAGAGGGATTCACAACTAAAGTTAATACCTTTCTTAAGCATATTAACCCTAATCCTAAATTAGTCATCAAAATCTCTTCACTTAGTAATATAATTTGGAATTGCATTAATGTATAATGAATTCCCATACAATTAATTAACTTTCTAGAAGAAACATGTATCTTATCTCTAAGTATACATGTAATTCTCTCCAATTATGTAAAGATCTAATTATACATGCAATTTCTCAATCAACATGCATAATATCATATATTGATATTCTAGAAATATCAAATAACAATTAAACGACATAATTGAATCAAGCAAAGATAGAAACTTTATTGAAAATTCTAAATCAATCCAAGAATCACATGAAACCCTAGGTTCCATAATCCTAAATACACGAATTCTAAGCTATCATACTGAATCTAAAAACGAGTTCCATCAAAAACGTAAAATAAAACATGGAAAACCCCTTTAATTGATGAACAATCTCTCTAATCTTGAAGTCGGTGTTGTTTTTGCCTTTTCGTTCGCCTTTTCCTTCTCCTTTTCCTCAAGTCTCTTGTCTTCTCTAATGTCTCTTATGTCTTTTGAAACCCTAATATGTCCTTTTATAGTGTATTAAAAGGCTTTCGTTTTCTTTACCAGACACGACCTGGACATGACCATATCCTTTGCCCGTGTAACTTTCTACCCTTAGCCAATTTTTTCTGCATGGACTGTGTAACTTCAAATCTTCATAACTTCTTCGTTTGAACTCCGAATTGAGTGAAATTTGATTCTATTTCTTCGTTTTCAATCCTACAATGCGTTCAAATCTAGAAATCAAAATTTTACTCAATTAAGTATCAATTTCTTTAAAGAAAACCAAAAATATGAGGAAAATACTATAAAATCATCATATGAAATATGTTTAAAATCAGAGTTATTAGTGAGCTGGTAAGTGCTTTCTTAAGATTCTCAAATGCAACATCAGTGTCATAAGCCCAATGAAATTTATCTTTCTTAAGTAATTTAGGTAAGGGTTTACTCAATTCCCATTACCTTCAATAAAACATTGATAATATCCAACACGTCCTAAAAAGCCCATCAATTATTTCAGTCCTAGGCCTTAGCCACTTGATGCTCTGAACAACTCTTACAAAAAAGAAATCAACATTTACATTACAATAACACACAAGAACATAGCACACACATATTTTGGGGTTTATATTTTTAGTATTTTCATTATTTGTGGATATGAGAATATATAATATATAGATACTTATGCCTTCTCTAAGGCTAACTATATAACAAAATATGGAAGGTTCTAATATCTCCCAATTCATTTATATACATATATATATATATATGGATTTTCTCTTTTTCTATTGTTATATTATAAAACATGAAACAAATGATGAAATTAAAATATAAGTTATGCAATTCATGTTAGGCCATGCACTAGCCCAAGGCCCACAACCAATGCATTACAAATCTAAATGTTAGCCCATAATTGAGCTACAACCCGCAACATCTTCATCCAGCTATAACATACAATTCGAATGTAAAATTCTTTGTGTCATGTTGTCTACTACAAAATCTCTCAAAACATAACATGTTTCACCTTGAAAAACCTTAGGATCACCACTTGTCTCACTCGCCTCTTTTTGTATGTTCATCTTGATAATATTAGGTAATGGTGCAAAAAAGTAATGAATAAGATGAATCTTGAGATGGATTAGAATTGCAAATGAGACAAGAAAGATTCTAATTCAATATCATGTAGTCCAAATTAGACTTTACTACAATGGAAAAAATTAAAATAAAATAGAATTTACTTCTTGTAAGGAGAGTGTAACATCACTCACAATTTATGATTGCTTCCATTTTTCTGGCTAAAAATTGAAAGTGCATTCTTGAATACATGGCCATGGCTTTCCTAACATGAGGACAAATATGGCTCTCCTACATAAAATTTCCTTTTTCTTTTTTTCAAGGATTCTAAGTAGCTATATGACCATCCTAGATGGGTTATATGACTACTCAATGAGGTCGGTGGCATGGAAAAACTAAGGAGGCACCCTTAAGTCTAGAAAAAAATTAATTAATTAATTCTTAAAATTTGGTAAAATGGAAAAAATATATTAGGTTTTATATTTAAAGAGCAAGACTTTACATAGTGTTAGATGTGGTTAAGTGGCTTTGTGTTTATTTTAAATATGAGATCATGGTGTTTAATTTTGCTACAAGCATTTAATATTTTCTATCTTACATTTATTATTTGTCTCTTATTAAACAATTTTCACTCCCATCCTTGCTGTTTTCCTCTTTTGAATATCTAATTAAATTAAATTTCAATTATAAAAAGTAATTGTTGACCTAATAAATTTTCATTATATAACATTTACATACCAGTAGTCATACCATAAAAGGTAATTATATTAGGAATTCTACAATAGTTCCAATCTTATTGCATGAAAAATTAGTAAATAATAACTTATTTTCACGTTGGTTGATGTTTTGACTCTCTTTATAATTTTATAGCTAATATCAGGGAAATGAATGGATATTATTAAATAGGGTTAGGTAAAAAAAAAAAAAAAAACACAGGATTCACAAACAACACCAAACCAAACAAAAAATATGTTTTTTTTTTTTTTACAGTTTGGTTTAAAAAATTTTCAAAATGAACCAAACTGTTAATTTTTAATTGATTTAAAAGAATAAACTAAACCAATCTATAAAATTGAACCAAACTAATTTATAAAAAAAACATAGTAATAATTTATTTACAATTAAAGAAGTTTTCTTATTATAGTATAATACTTAAAAGAATTTTAGTTCATATTTATTAGAATGTATATGTATTAAACCTTTATTATTATAATTTATAAATTACATCTGTAGCTTGACTGAAACTTTATATTTATGCTATTTCATAAATAAAATATTTCATAAATAAAATTAAGTATTAATAAAGATGTGAAATTTTTTACTTGTATAAATATTCACTTCATTAATCTCTAATATGATATCAATATTTATTATTATTAAATAAATTCAATATTCTTTATATAAGATTACATATTAAGAAAATATGTTGCTCTCTGTTAAAAAATATAGTCTAATCCGTAAACCAAATTAAAATTCAAATAATACGATTTGATTCAAAATTATAAAAAAACCAAACTGAATTTTTATAATTTGGATTAGCCTAAAGAGAAAACTATATCAATTTAAACTATGCTCACCCTTGCTATCAAACAATTGATGTAATTCCTTATATAAAAAAGTTGTTTTCTGCAGCATTACTCATGGTGAAATTGCGCAACTGTTGCACATTAGTTCCATTTTTCTTATAAACTAATAATTAAATTTCACTTGATATAATATATATATATATATGTTTCAAATGAGAAGGCAAGAGATTTTAATCTTTGTGAAGTGCACTAGGAACCTAAATCATTTTATTAATAACTTTAATCTTCATTCTTATTGAATTTTCAAAAGTATCGCAGTTGCCCTGTTCAACAAAATTCTTTTATGTATATATGATGTAGCATCGCTATAATAACATTTAAAGATTTTTCTAGGACTAATATTTCTTAAAATAATGCAACTTCAGTTATCTTGCGCCTGTCCGCGGTGATTGGGACCTACCAAAAAGAAAGGCTTTTCTTTTGTTCTTTTTACTTTTTTTTTTTTTCCCTTCTTTTAATTTCCCGTTCTTTTGGTCAAGATGAGTGGTGGCCCATGACCACCTTAGGTTGCCACATGGTTCAAGAGGGAAGTTAGTGGCTGTTAGTCGATGGTAGTTGTTTTTATTTAGTTTTCCAAGTTTAAAAATTTTAACTTCCAGGTAGTATGATACGGATGAAAAACACTTAAAAAAGAAAAAAAAAAAACCAACAATTAGATTTTAGGAACCATGGCAGGAATTAGAAAGAAAGTATTAGAACTAGAGAAATATTGCATTATAACTGATGTAACCTCTACAGTTATTCTTCCATTTAACAAAACCTTGATTGTGGGCCCGTGGCCTCTTTATTGTTTCAAAAGTAGCTTCAAAGCTCAACAATATTGATGATGAGAAGCATCAAATGTTAGATGCAATCAAATTGTATTTCCAACTATCCGTCACTCTTTTTATTATTCAATATTATTTTTATATCCATCGAAATCAATTCTAAACTTTTAGAAAAAATATGAAGGTATATATTAATATATGATATAATTTAATAGTAAATCCATGATAATGGATAGGAAAGCATCATCAAAATGAATAGAAGCAAACAAATACGTGAAATATGATTATTATTATTAACCTTTTTACTTGTAATGGGAGAATATATGTAGAACATAATCATGGGTCAAACGTTGGAACTTGATCCGAAGGAGAGTTAAAGGCTTTGTATACAATTCGATCAACAACATTCCTGTAAGGATCCTCCTCTCTCTTTTTAAGCAAATAGGCCATACTAGCCTCAATCACTGATTTTATTTGCAAGAATAATTCTTTTGCACTCTCTTGGTCGTTTAACATTTCTCTTCTTCCCTTTGTGCTTATAGGCTTCCCAAACAAATAGTAAAAGCGTCCAGGTACCTTCGGCAAGAGCGGGGGGAAATAAATCGGTTGATTCGCAACCTCCCCACTCATGCCCTCCCTATCATCAACATCATATCATATTAGCTATACTTGATGAAGTTCAAAAAGATTAAATTAACACCATTTGATACCTGACATTTACAACTTTGCGACCTAGTTCTCTCACCCAATCCTTGACTAAGGGAATTCCCATCATGTCGTTGTAGTCTAGAACCAACTTGCCTCGCCAGCAACGATAAAAATGTTAGACAACAGCATCAATCACAAGTATAGAAATGCATGCAACAATTCCTAACTTAGATGCACATATGACCCCAAGAGGTGGAAATGGTTTACAATGTCGTATGAAGAGATGAAAAAATTAAAACAAAACAAAATTTAAGAGAAGCTTTTTAGAAGACGCAATAATAATATGTTATTAAAAAAAGGTCAGGTGCTTAGTCTTTAGTATGAATGTCCAAAACTTTTCGGATTCAAGTTCAATTAAGAGGCTTGAGAAACTAAGAAAATCCTGCATTCACTACCTTAACTTAAAATTTTAAACAAATGTTACAGTCAATTGATGCAATAGAATAGAAGCCAAATAAGCCAATAACATTTCAGTAGCCGTATATTACTATGGTATATGTACTTGCTAATGTATGTATGTCCATGTATATGGAAATAAGCTTACTTCAACCAAGTCATCTTCTCCTACAGATCCGAAGGGAACTATAGTGGCCCCAAACCTTGCAGCCATTCTTACAAATTCTGGCTCATTAGGCCAGAAGAGTTTATATTGTTCACCCTGCAATTTCCAAATAAGAACTGCCGTGGGATTGTGCTGAATCTAGGCTATCAATATCATGAAGAACATGATTACACCATCATATAGGATTGATAGTTCCTCCTGAATTAAATTACTCGGAAAGGAATAAAGGATCAAGAGCGAAAATATCAAAACTCAATCTGGCAATAACTTTATAGATTGCAACCAAAAGAATCGCTATCGGATTAAGTAGATGATTTTAAGGACAATAAGAGTTTCGCTACAAAGAGAGAAGAGAAAGACAATGAAAAAACACTTGTATGTCAAACATGACAACTCCAATAGGGAACATAAAACCGGGACAACAAGTTTTTACTAACACGGTGCTGAACATTTAGTCTAATATAAGCAAAGATAATCTCTTATCTAATTCATGGATAGGAATCGGGGGCCGCAGTTTACATAACATAAAATAGAGTATGGAAGAGTACCTTGTTATGGAGAGCCTCACGGACTCCTCCAGGATATAAGAGAATGTGTGATTTGGTCGATAGCAATCTGAAGAAATTGGTTGCTGTTACAGGAAGTGCTCCAATTACCTTTAGCCAGTCTACGAAATTAAATTCATAAGTTGACCTTTCCATTGCATCTGAGAATAGTCCTGGGTGAGCCAAACCACGCAGAAGAATGTTCTTCTCCCTCCATAACTCTTCAACAAGTGACCAGATCTCGAATCCCATCAACATGTGATAACCAACATACAGGACAGGCCCTTCAGTCGGAACCCCTGCAATGCCTCTAACTATTGTCCCGTCTTCCAAAGTTGAGAAGAAGACTGAACTGCAAGCTTTCATTAATATTCTGCATGTAATATAATTACGGAATCGGAATAAATCTCGGTGGCACAAGCATATCTTCATCAGCATACCATATGAAGGGGTTTTATCAATAAGTGGTGCAACAATATTAAAAGTATGCATTGCAAGCAGTTAGGACTGAAACTATGAAAAGAGAAAAATATAGAAATCAAGCAAAGAGCCGTATCCCATCCGGTCTTAACAATTATATCAGTCTTGCTTGCCTATAGGAGATAAGCTTGAAGTTGGGATTCACCAATTGAAAGCAAAGAGGACAAATATAAAGCGTTTTTTGCTGCATTACCCGACTTCTTGGTTGAATAAAACTCTGCTTTCTGACATACTGGAAGGCAGGTAATCTGAGATAGGATCATGCCTGTTGGTACGACGATAGGTGCATGTACCTTTTATAACAGTCAGCAAATTGATGCCATCTTCCTAAAATATGAGAAAAATGATATGGGAAGTAATGTACCACAACAGTTGGGAAAATCATTACAGGTTTCTTTTGAGGAAGGAGAGAACATTAAAATATAATTCAGATCTAAAAGAAAGACATTAGAGTTCGCATCAAAGATTCCGACATATATCAGCTGATTGCTTCAGAATCATTGTAGCCATAAACTTATTGTCCATCAAATAGTTATTGAAACCTGAATATTTCAATACCACGACTTCTTGAAAGTTTTCTTCTTTTTTCTTTTTTTTTTTTTTCCTTTAACTTTGAGAGGATGAGATATGAAAAAGCTTTACAGTATATAAAGCGTAGCCAAAGTCATTTCTTGCCTCTATGTATATTCATCTCCTGGGACTTCATATGTGCATCATGATGGGATTTGTTACGTGTTTTTCTTCATCCAACTATTTTTTCTAGTTCAATTTAAATTTCTATTTTTACTAGTTTCATATTTGTAATTAGTGATGTAATAACAAATGATTAGGAATTTCTTTTGAAACTATTGACAGTTTTTTTTTTAATGGAAATAATAACTTTTCTATACTATTATTGACATTATTTTATCGTAAATCAGAACTCATGGAATTTTTCGAAGTTCCCTTATCTAATAGCAAATTGAATAATATCTCCCTCCTTCCATTGATACCCTAGCCTCTAAATTTACATCTAAAGTCTCATAAAAGAATCGGTCTCGGTTGGCCTAAGTTTAAGTTGCTATGTGGAGTGCATCATCAAAAAGCTCGGCGTTTTAATCAAATGATATTAGATTTGACATACCATCAAAAGTGCATGCCCATTATCCTTGAAGTGACGAACACGAACTCTAGAATTCTTGAGCATGGTCTTAAGACGTTCAGCTTCACTTCCACTTGGTAGAATATTATCCTGGTCACTGAAAATAGAATACCAACTCATAAGATTAAGACTAAGAAAAAACTTTCGCATTCTTGTCTTCACATGAGCAAATGTATTAATATGACAAGAAAACTTGTCATAACAAAATGTCACCAATTTCTTGCACGGTCATATAACACCTTATTTTAATCATTTCATAGAGGCAGACTGGACAAAGGACCTCCTGCTCTCTAAGTCTAATTCCACCATCAATACATAGAAATATTAAAAAAAAATTAAATTCTATGATATTATAATTAATAGCCATTATAAAATTCATAAACTGTATATAATACACGAATAAAAAATAATGACATCATATAGCCACAAAGATAGGACACAATAAATGGATTGAAATAAAAAAATTTCACAATATAATAATTATTGCTTTAATATGATATAAAATCCAATGAAAAACGGAACTCGAAACTACAAAGTTTTCAAGCTCAAACAAAAGTACAATAAATAATTGCCCATATCTAGAAATATAATAATTTTTTTCAATCGTTGTATATATTACATAATTAAATCCAACCCAATCAACCCGATCAACCCAAAAAAGTTTAGAAAAAGAATAACCAAATAAATTTCTACACACGAATTTTAAAAAAAAATAAAATAATGAAAGAAAAATAGGAAAAGGAGGATAAAAATGATTTGACCATACAACTCCATCTCCTTCTTAAGCCCTTTCCTTAATGAACACTATGACAAAAAATTAAGTACAATTATTAATCCTAAAGTTCTCCTCATATGCTACCTCTCACCTTCCCAATTCCCATCATCATCAGCATCATCACTCTCTCATCTCTCTCTTAAAAAAAAAAGTTTTAATAATATTAATATATTATATGAATCAATAAGTAATATACAGATATTTATAAAATTTTGATATCTAAAAATATAATTGATACCTTTTAAAAAATACGTTCCTTTACCAATACATATCAAAATTTTATTAATATTTATATACCACTCATCTCATAAACCATGTAGACTATTTAGTTCATATTTACCTTTTTCTACGTGTATTTTACTTTCTGTTCTTTAGTTTTATATTTAATCAGTTAGTTAGTTACATAGCTAATAGGGATTACAAATACTTTGTAACTAATACAGAAGGTAATGAGTCTCATTTTTTTTTTCACAAAGACACTTCTTCTCCACTAGCGGTAATATATTTTGCTATTTGTACTAAATGTGGATGTAGTCACCATTAGTAATTCCAAACTGAAGATTGAGTGAATTAGACTTCCTAAATGGTATCAAAACAAGTTCAGGTATTTCAATTCTTATTATTCGACATTTACTAGAACAATTATGTGAATCAAATTGAAATCAAAGAAATGAATAATGTAGTTGAATTAAGGTTAAATGATCCTTTTTATCTATTCGGATAAGATAATTCTAGGATGTCTATTAGTAATATCATTTTTAATGGTAATAATTATCTTTTATAGAGTAAATTGATGAGATTAGGATTAGGAATAAAAGTTAAAATCGATTTTGTCGATGGCTCGATTCAAAGGCCGATTGAAATAGCTGAAAACTTTAATAAGTGGTTGCGATGTGATTTTACGATTCGAAGCTGGTTGTTAAATTCTATAATCAGTGATTTAGCTCAGAATTTCCTTTATACTCAATCAACCAAGGAGTTGTGGGATGAAACTAAGGAACAATATGGAACAGCGAATGGACCTCTGATTTTTCAGTTAAGACATGAAATCAGTAATATAAGGTAAGGAAATGCGACTGTGAGTGTTTACTATAACAAATTGCATCACTGTTGGGACAAGTTATAAGAACTTCATCCGTTTCCACACTATGAATGTACTCGTTTGCAATTTTGCACTTATGCTTTTAAAGAACGTATTGTGGATTATGAGTCACACATGAAGCTAGTTCAGTTTCTTATGGGATTAAATGAGGTTTACGAAAGAGTACGAAATTAGATTTTGTCGATGGATCCTCTTCCATCAGTTAATAGAGCTTACTAACTAGTTCAGTAGGTAGAAAAGCAGCATCAAGTTACTGGAGGAACCGATTTCAGTACAAATGTTGCTGCTTTTATGGTTGGGAGAACTAGCATCAATGATAAAAGGAAAAACGGGTGAGATCTATTTTGTAAACATTGCAAGTCGCAAGGACCTTTTGTAGATACATACTTTCATCTTATTAGATATCATAAGTGGTATAAGGGTAAGAAGTTGAGTTTGAAAACAAAAATCAATCCTCAAGTTTCCTTTTGTCAATTAGGTAATGATGGAGTAGCTGGCCTACTGATTACTCCTTTTGAGGAAGGTAATTCACTTCGTCCCAGCTCTTTAGGTTCTTACGATAGAGATTTATTACAGAATCTTTGTCAAGAAGTAGTGAAGTCATTGAAGGAGAAAGAAAGATCTTCAAGTGTTTCCAATGCTATTACAACAGCAGATATGACTGTTGTTACTTCTTCTTTTTTAGCAGTTGTTAATAATTCTTTAAGCACTTGGATAGTTGATTTGGGCACAATTGACCATATGACTCCACATCTTAATATACTTGTTGATGTTGAAATTTTACCAAACCAATTTCTATAAAGCTTCCAAATAGAACCTTACTCTCTTCTACAACTTTAGGTTCAGTACTCTTGGAATCACAACTAGTGTTGAAACATGTGTTATATGTGTCCAGTTTTACACATAATTTGCTTTCTATTAGCAAAGTAGTTTCTAATCTTTCACTACGAATAATCATTAATTCCTTTTCTTGTCAATTTTAGGACAAGAGTATTAGTGATATTATCACCACTGTACAGGCTAAAGCTAGACTTACATACTTGATCTTAGTAATCCTTCTGTTATTAGTGATAAAGTTTCTTTACCTATACAGGCAAATCTTGTTGATGTAGATGTAAGCCTTATACATAGTAGATTAGGACATACATTAATTCCAAACTTAGACATTTAGATAGCTATAAACATTTGAGTTTCAAAGACTTTGTCTATGATTCTTATTAAGGGGATAAATTCCATAGGCTTAGTTTTCCTATCAGTTAAAGTAAAACTACTTTTATATTTGAGTTGCTTCACATTGATGTTTAGGGGCCTTATCATGTGACTTCCTTAACATGTGCTCGATATTTCTTAACTATAGTAGATGATTTTTCTCATTCCACTTAAACTTTTTTTCATACATCATAAATCACAAACACTAACACTTTTGGAGGATTTTTTTCATTATCTCTCTAATCATTTCACAGCCACTCTTAAGTTTTTCCACACTAATAATGGAGAGGAGTTTGTTTCTTATTCATGTCAATCACTCTTTCACACACTTAGAATCACTCATCAAAGGACTATTCCTTATACCCCACAGCAAAATGGTCGGGTAGAGCATAAACACCGTCATTTACTAGATACTACTAAAGCTTTACGAATTTATGCCAATCTACGTAAACCATTTTTTGTGTATGTGTGTGTATGTGTGTGTGGGGGGGGGGTAGGGGGAGTGTGTATTGGCTTCTGCATACCCAATCAATTGAATGCTTATGAAATCTTTAAGGTAGAGAACTCTTTTTCACATACTCTTTAAAAAAAATAAATAAATAAATAAAATAAAAAAAAGCCCAGATTACGAGTCTTAGGGTTTTTGGCTATCTTTGCTATGCAGCTGATCTTTCTCCCTCAAAGGATAAGCTTGACCCAAATGATTTATGGTGTGTCTTTCTTGGCTATACTAATGTATCTAAGGCATACAAAGTCTTTGATCTTGTTACTCAAAAGTTGTTTGTTAGTCATGATGTTTTTTTTTTTTTGTAGAAAATGTTTTTCCTTTTAAAACTACAAATCATTCAGAGTCATTTTCCACTTTTCCTCATGTTTCTCTTGAAACTATTTGATCCTATTTGTCCTAATCAACCATAGTTTGATTCTCGCGATCATCCACAGTTTATTTCTACTAACCAGTCACGATCTACTTGTACTTCTTTTCCTTTAGCTACTGTTTGTCAACCGCCTAGGAGATCTACTAGAGTTAAGTGTCCAATAGCCTAGTTACAAGATTGTGTATGTTTTGTCTAGCTTAACAATGTTAATTCTTCTACTGTTTGTTTTGTGCCCAACATTCTTATAAAGTTATTTTCTGATCCTCATCCCATTTCTAGTCCTTTGCCTTCTCGTTATCGTCTGTTTTCTTCTTTAGACTTTAGCAACAATCCTTCTAATAATGTTGCTTCCCTTGCACACGTATTAGCTATTCAAGAGCCTAAAAGTAATTCACGGGCAATTAATCAAGATGAATGGGTTAAAGCTATAGAGCAAGAGTTGTTGGCTTTGGAACGCATTGACATTTTGGATCTTGTGGAGTTACCTCCTAATAAAAAAGCTATAGGATGTTGTTGGGTTTATAAAATTAAATATAAACCAAATGGAAGTGTTGAAACGTATAAAGCTAGGCTTGTTGCTAAGGGATATACTTAAATTGCTGGGGAAGATTATAATGAAACCTTTTCTCTAGTAGCTAAGTGCTCTACTATTAGGATTTTGCTTTCAGTTGCTATTGTTTCTTCTTGGCCTATATATCAGGTTAATGTTAACAATGCATTTCTTCACAGCCATTTACATGAAGAAATTTACATGCTACCACCTTCGGGTTATCTTAAGACATATTCCAATCTCATGTATTGATTAAAGAAGTTACTATATGGGCTTAAACAAGCTTATCAGCAGTGAAACTTAGAGATTTTTGGTTTTCTTATATCTCATGGCTTTTCTTAATCAAAGCATGATCATTCGCTTTTTGTAAGGCATCATGTTGATGGTTGTGTGATTATTTTGCTCTATGTGGATGATAGGTTAGTGACTGGTTCCAATGCATCCTTCATAAATGACATCAAGTAATAGCTTCATGATACTTTTGCTATTAAGGATTTGGGCCTTACATGCTATTTTCTTAGTTTAAAGCTTTGTTGTACTTTTTCAAGTTATTTACTTCATCAAAGGAAGTTTATCCTTGACATACTACTTAAAACTAGTCTATCTGGTACTAAACCTACTCTTACTCCCCTACCTTCTAGTTTTCATGTGCATCATGCTACTGGTTCTCCATTGTCAGATCCAACTTATTTCTGTCGTTTGGTGGACAAACTTTCTTACATTACTAATACACGTCCTGAAATTAGCTATGCTATACATAGTCTCAATCAAGCTATGTCTACTCCATGTGAAGAGCATTTAAAGGTTGTTTTCATGTACTGAAGTACTTGAAGGGTTCCTTGTCTTTAGGCTTATTATATTCCTCTACAACTTCTTTAGATTTTTCTGTGTATTCAAATGTTGATTAGGCATCTAATTCCATTGATAGGCGCTCCATCACTAGATACTCTGTGATCTTAGGTTCGTCTTTGGTTTCTTGAAATACCAAAAAACAATTTACTGTTTGTACTTCTTCCACCGAAGCAGAGTACCGTAGCTTTGCTACAGTTGTCAAAGAAGTTCTATGGGTTTCTTATCTCCTTAGAGATCTTTCTGTTTCATTGGTCTTACGTGTAGTCGTTCATTGTGATAATAATTCCACTGTGCTTGTTGCTTCTAATCCATGTTTACACTCTTGTACAAAACACATTGATATTGATTTGCTTTTTGTACGAAAGCATGTTACTCTAGGATTCATCAAGGTTATACATATTCCCTCTCGATTGCAAATTGTTGATTTGTTTACTAAACCTCTCTCTTCTCAGAAGTTGTCTCACTTTCGCACTAAGTTAGCATTGCAAGGTTCACTAACTTAAAGGGGGAATCATAGACCATTTAGACTATATACTCTATATTTTCCTTTTTCCACATGTATTTTACTTTTTGTTTTTTAGTTTTATATTTAGTTAGTTAGTATGTTAGTTACATAACTAATAAGGATTATAAATACTTTATAACTAATACAGAAGGTAATGAGCCTCATTTTGTTTTTCACAAAGACACTTCTTCTCTAGTAGTGGTAATATATTTTGCTCTTTGTACTAAATGTGGATGCAGTCGCCATCGGTAATTCTAAACTGAAGATTCAGTGAATCGAACTTCCTAAATCATCAATATACGTAGTGTATTCATACCATTCAATCTTTGTTCCTCTCTTATGAAAAAAAATAAATGGTATTAACATTCCATGTGAATCAACGAGTAGTGTACAAATATCAATGACATTTAAACACTTAAAAATTAAAAAATATACTTTTTGAAAAAGTACTAATTATATATTTACGTATCAAAATTTTATTAATACTTACACGCCATTCATCGTTCCACATGACTTGTTAATACAATTAAATCATTTCTCCTCTATTATGACTTATCTCTACTTATTTCTTTCTTTTCCCCAATGAGCTTCAACTTCTTCTCTCCATTTCTCACTCCCCATTCATCTAAGGTTAAATCTAAAGCTATGTTGGTGTACAGCCTCATTTTAACAAACATGCCAATCACTAATATCCTGGCACAACCACATTGCTGGAGAAGTCCTTTAAAGTCAAACCAAACAGGTTGCTATCCAACACTTTGAGAATATGCTCTAGTGTCAAAACTAATCCCACCTAGCTAATCTCCTTGGTTCGACCACCAAGAAAGAAACTACCACCACTACTGTTGTGCTTGCAAAACCAAGCACCACCCCTAGGTTTGTAATGTCTAAACAATGTTAAGAATGTTGTGTGATCTAGGAATGAAGTTAGTTGTACATATATTATGGAGTACAAATGATTGTGCAAGCTTTCTATTCTTCGTCAAAACGCAAAGTTGCAGTTCATGCAGGAGTCTTCAAATGAGTCCTCAAGGTCATTTCAATGACCTCTCTATCATTAGGTCCACTTGATTTCTTTCATGCCTTACAGCTACAGCATGCAGTAGTTAAGACAAAACTTTTTCCATCTTAACAAGGCTTTATTTTATTTTGGGAAATAAAATCAACTTCATTATTAGTTGTTCTACAATAAATGAATTTGTTAAGATTTCTAACTATATAGCCGGTAAGCCTTATAAACATGTTCTATGATCTCTTGCGCTCACCTAAGTGAGCAATAGAGATTTTTTTTCTTAATGATAGATCAAGCTGATGATTGTGCATGATATGATATTACCTAAATAGTGTCTGATATAATGAATTGATAAATGATTGCTCATTAGATTTTGGAATGCCTATGAAAAGTTGGTCGATTACCCTTAAACTTAACTAAATAACTATTCGAAATTTAATTAAAAGCCCAATGTTCATCATTATTAAAGGCCATCGTTTTTATGCAATAACACATGTATGTCCAAGAGTGACCTAGCTCCCCCCATACATGAACTAAATGACTCGGGGGTTAGTACGTGATATGGTGGAGTCATAGACCATATCACTATTTTAGGTCAATTCGTTAGGCTCCATTGGTAGTTCAATCGTACTCTATTGTTGACTATTTGTTAATTGTTTGTGAGCGCTTGAAAACTAATGTATGGTTTTGAATCCCTAACCCGATGTTAAGAGTTATTATACCCTATACTTCATGCTGGTCACAAGAAGAACGTATGTGATGCTTGCAATCATATGATTGCTCATACATCGTCAATTTGTGTGATTTTGCTTGTGCTTATAATGTTCCAATTATATCCCACTTCACTAAGCTGTCTTTGTTCACACTTTTATAGATTTAACCTTATTTCAAGTCCAAAGTATTATAAGATGGCAAGAAGACCACCCTCAGTGAGTTTTTTAAACCTTCATTTTGTGGATTAATGTAAGAAAGGAAGGACCATCTTTTGTAACTCTTGGTTAGACAACTTATTATATTTTGATCAAGGATCCTAGATTATTATAATTACTTATGATACTCATTTCCTACTATCTTTTGGAGATTGGTTGTTTTATGGAAATTGCTATTATGTTTTTAAGTAGATATTCTTCTTTTTTTCACTGGTAATAATCTCTTAAATGCTCTATGAATAGTTGGTGCAATTTAAGATATCATGGATAAAATTCTCTATCCTCTAGCAAGTTGTCACATCCAAGGTACCTTGTGAGATTTGATATTCTATACTTTGATTCTCTCCCATATATATGAGCTAAGACTTTGACTAAGGCTCATCACATGGACATGACTAGATGGGAGTTAATCATAATGTAGGAATTGAATTCAATTACTCCCGTGATTCCATATCAAGTTTAACTTAGAAAACAAGTTTTTAGATCATATAATAGAAGGACTAATTTCAACATACTCCTATGCTTATTGCAGCTTAGAAAGAAAACATAATTCATGGCAAATATAATGGTCCATTATATCCAATAACATGCACGCCTACAGCAGTACATGCTTAATGGTTATAGCTGCATGAATATAATGCATGCATACATAAGTGAAGTCTTGCAATGGTTCTACAAATAAAATAACAAAGAGGGTTCATGAGAGAAGCAATTGTATAAGAAAATGTAGAGATGCCCCCACATGCAAGGAGACTAAAAGAAAAGGGTTCTTAACCATTAGAGCAATGCCTATGCTACTAAGATGTGCAAAATCAAATAACATTGCTTATGCTATCAAAAGAAAACTTATCGAACAAACGTCCTTAAAATGCATTGACAACAGATATGATAACCTTGTTTTGCTAGTTAGAGGACAATAAGAATGAAACTGGAATTCTTGAATATTAGTAAAAGGCTTAGGCATAAAAACATGATAATTTCTAAACTACTGTTCTTTTTTCATGCATAGAACCAAAAAGAAGACCAAATAAACAAAGGAACACAAACCTCGCAACCACAAGTACTTCGGCGCTGACAGCATGAAGCCGAGAATTAGCATAAGAAGCAGCTGATTTCAATAATTTTAGTTTCCAAGCAAAGGTGTCCTTGGGTATTATATCAGCCATCACCTGACAAACAAATTCAAAAATATAAGTTCAGATTATATGTTGTCAAGACCAAACTCCCAAAAGAGAAAAGAAGCAGAAATTATACGAAACCAAGAGGGAAAAACAGAGATCAACTGATTTTGAGTTTTTAAAATCCTTGAGCGATATAATTTAGGTTCAATAACCATTTCAAACTATGAAGAAACTCCAAGAAGCACTGCCAACTAATAATATTTAAAAAAGCCTCGACAGAGAAGGAATTTCTCACAAAGAAGCGGGGTAGCAAACTAGTGAGGTTCCCAGATAATTTTTCTAGTACGAATCTTAGAGGAAGTCTGCTGTCGATGTTAACCATTGCCATCTTCAGAGGATTACCTGGAGTGGAAGTAACACGGTGGCTGCATAAGTATCATCAAAGCAGTGCTGGTTTTTTTTTTAAAAAAAAAAAGAAAAGAAAGAACACATAATGAATTTGATTGTGGAAGGCTTCCTAGAATCTTAAACTTAAGGAGCACTTATCAAAATAGAGCATTCAATTATCCCAGTGTTTCTAGTTACTGAAACAAAACTAGCTCTATGGTGAATTGCAATATATGAAAGCATTAGGACTAGTCACATGGGAAAGAAAGTTTGGCGGAGATTACATAAAAGAATATGATAAAGCACGGGTAGGAATTGGGCTTTCTGATGTAATAAGTAAGGTGAACAAAATACTCCTTTTGTTCTTGAAACAGTTGAGAGAGAGTTGAGGGGCAAGAAGCAAAATAGTTCATCCTCATGACAGCATATTATTAAACGTATGATTTTTCAGAAAATATAATTTATTATACACAATGGCTACCGGCTTATTACAGATAACTTAGCAATTCCGAAAAAGAATGTCAAATAATACCTACAGGTAGCATTTAGCATATACCTGTGACGGCACTGAGCAGGTACGGAACAATTGCATGGAGTTCGTTGGGAAAAGCTTCCAATAAAGAAAATAGGGGCTGCAGCTGTGACCGGCTGAGTGATGTAGCTGAAACAATACCGAGTATCAGAAGAACTAGACACGTATTTATTCATATTATGTGTTTTTGAGCCCATCCATATTTATTTCATTCATATGTAATCTTACTATTTTAAACGCGCATTATGGTTGGGAAAAGTACAGCTATAGACATATGGAAACTCACCAGGATTGACTAATATGACTACCAGGTCGATGGTTGGATTGCGAGCAGCAACAGCAAGTGCCAGGCATCCTCCAAATGAATCACCAAGTAGATAGATGGGCTTTCTGAGGGAGAAAGCATGTTCATGTTTCACACTTTCTTCAACAAATTTCACCAACCCTGAGAATAGAGGCAATAGGAGCTTTGTTAAGCCAAAATTTTCAGTTTCAGTATCATGTAGAAGCATCTAGACAGCAACTCAGCTATGTGTCGAAGGAGAAATACCCCAGATGCATCTCTTTCAAAGAGGGTTTATTCACTTATTTCAAGCGCTTCAAGGAAAAGTAAGGAAAAAGTTCTTTATGCTAATCTCCCAGAAAAAAACCTTTTGCTGGTGGCAACAGGGTATGGTCTTACAAGAAAATGTTTATCTAGTAAGACTTTCTGCCCAAAATCGCAACAGATGCAAGTTTCATGTTTATTATTGTCATTATTATTATTTATCTCATCTACTGTAAAATTGGCCTTACTGACTTGAAGAATTGGTTAAGGAAGAAATGTCACATTAGGTAGAGGAGGTAAGTGGTCCACTAAAAAGTGCTTCTAGAAAAGACCATAACACTCTAAATAATTAGGTAGCCATGTACATATGAGAGACTAATTTTGAGAGAAACAATGACGCAAGGCTTGGAGAAGGACCTTCAAATGGTGTTCGATCGAGAACGGGAATGTGCAAGCAACGAACTTCAAATACCCTGAAGTTAAAATCAACATAAGAATTTTTTTAACAAGTAGATTGAGATAAGTTTCTGCCATTAAAATTAAAACTAACTTTTTAATAAATAAATACAGGAAGTGGAATTTTTAAGTAGTGACCAAAGAGTACTCATATGTAATTTTGAATACCGTTATGGTTCATAATGCAATAGATTCTTGCCTAAAAGAAAAGCTAGAAGAAAGGATAACATACATGTGTATTGGGTTCCTTCCTCCCAGGCAATTACATCATGAACGACAGACATGAAATATCAACTATCAGTATGAATAATTATGTTGACAGAATGTTTGATGATGTGTTACAAGGCTTCTTTAAGATGAGTAGAGAATTGAGCTTAGAGATCAATTGTACAGATCGATGCAATAAGTGACAAGCAACTTAGTTTTCACTTTAGCGATGAAATTTCAGCATAGGATTCAAATTGAATCTATGGAGAGCATGCAAGAACAAGTGAACTTTGGAGTGGAAAATCAAACTTTTGTGCTTGAGACGAATGAATGTAGCCATAAGCAACGACAATTTGGATGCATATATTATTTTCTATCATCCAACTATTTCTTCCTATTTCAGTAGATTGTGAAGCAAATCATGGTACCGGGGTGAAAGATGATAACAAACTTACTTCCCAAGCGCTTTATGATGCAAAAGAAGACCTAGACCAGTGCCTTCAAGCCCTATATGGAACAAACGAAAATTATAAGAACGTCGAGTTAAGCGACACGGAGGAACCTAAATGCTAAAGCAGAAAGTTATATCAACTAAAATAAAACTATTGCTTCCAGACAAGAGAACTAAACTAGCCATCTGTTTATGCCTCTTGACCATAGGCCAAAAATGCTAAAAGGAACTACAAATCCTGGCAAAAATTACCAGGCAAAAAGAAGAGCACGGGAGAATCTTGTAATGGCTGGCCACAATCGAGAGGGCAAAACCACCGTGGAGGACCTCCATCGGGCTTGATAATCTCCTTAGCCTGGTCAAGGTAATCCTTAACTGTAACGGCTCCATAACCATCATCCCAAAGTAAATCTAATTTCTCCGGAAGAACACCATGATTCTCACTCTCTTCATCTTGTTCTTCCTGCTGTTGCACTAGAGAACCCGAAAATCCATCAGCACCTCCTCCAACTCCAACCAAACGTTTAATCAATTGTCTCTCTTCCAGTAGAGGACCACCTGAACTCCTAGCAACCATGGGACATCGCAAAAACTTTCTAACTTGATGGTGAGAATCAAACTTAAGACAAGGTAGCACCCGGAAATTGGCAGCTGACGCCATAAACTATGATGTAGGTAAAGCACACTTATTAGCAACTCAATAGTGTAAATATGTGTGTAAAAAGTCCTCTACGAGTTTGTTAATAGAGCTTGGAAACAGCTCAGAAGAGCGCATCACGAATTCAATGCTCCTAGAAGATGGAAACTTGAACAAGTATCCGTCGGTAAATAAAACAATTGTATATAAAAAATAGATATGCAGTTTTTTTTTTTTTTTTTGGCGGTTCGCAAATGAAAGAGAAGACCTCAACGTCTGAAACTGAAATTAGTAATGCTTCAACTCATTTGTCTCACCAGCGCAAAACTCCACTCAATTTGCATGACTTCTTTCTAGAAATACAAATAAATGCATTGATTAAGTAATGGATTTCATATCAACTGATGGGTTGAGCACAACGTCCTTTGTCCAGCATTTAAATATTAGCCATAATTTAAATTTGCCATGACCTAGCTAGAATTTTACCGTAACATAAGTTTGCTATAACCTAGACATGATACGATTTAACATCTATACTATCATTCTTTTTCCCATACTATCATTTTTTTTCTCCAACTATATTGCTGTTATAATTAGGGAAGAGATTGAAATCCAGTTCATCTCATTAGAAATCAGTATTTATACCTATATATTACAATAGCCTTAACTACACTATCATTATGAGCCATCACAATTTGGTCATTGGATAATAAAATAAATGTATAGGTCTATCAATTAAGAATAGAAGAAATGGCCTATGTTTGCCATGTATCAACATCAACAAAAGAAATTACCCCTTATAGTTTTTCCACGTATGAACGTGATGCATGGCACAAAACTAGCTTAGTTCTATGAAAGGAGGAATGCACTAAAAAGAATTTTTAATAAAGACGAGGGTAAAACACATCACGTGTATAGAGCAGTGAAAGTGTCTTTCTAAAAGGCATCTTCTTCTTGATATGTAGAAAAGAATAAGGCACCTTTCGAAAGAGTGTCCTCTCCAATAATCTAAAATATAAAAAAAGCACTCTTCTAAAGCGAGTCTTTTAAAAAGAAAAAAAAAAAACACCCTGCAACACAACAATCAATAAGTGCAACAAACATCAAGTGCATTTTTGCTAAACATTGCAAATTTCTTGTCAAATGAAAATGAATTCAACGTAAAATACAAAACCCTAATTCAAACTCAGATTACCAACTCCAAAGTTCACCACACATTGCCAATTTCAACACTCCAAGCATTTACAACTCACATATCCAACTTTAAACATGGCTATCAACGATTCAAAGCAAAGAATTAAGTGTAAGGCAATTAGAACACACAATCAAATACTAACAAGTGTACTTATATTAAAATGCACATCAATAGAAATGCTAGGTTCGGTTGTTCATACAAAAAAAAAATGAATACAACTAATCCTATCCTCTCCTAATCCTAGTGAAAACGTGAGTTACTTAACAAGTCAACCCCTACCTAGACCTACTCTCCTCACCAATGGCTAGAGCTTGTGAATTGTGCCAGTATATGCTCCTAGGGTGGTTTGAAGAACTAAAGAGGATTAGTTGTAGGAACCTAGAAAAAACTCTCATCCCAAAAACTCACAAACCTCGTCCCTCTCTTTTGTGGTGCCAGTAGTTAAAAGGGAAGATTATGTTGCATTTTTACGAGCGAAGTCTAGAAGGAGCTTAACGGAGAGCTTAACATGCTCCCTACATCCGAATAGTCGAAAGATGCCGAGGCATGGGATAGCCCTATAGTATTATCATCTAGCCAACCCCATTGCTACTGTTGTTCAAGTCCCCTCATCCTCGTGCATCCATTTCGCTTAGGTGGATATGGAGGGTTCTAATCTAGCTCATTTGAGTCATTCTCCTCTTACATCTTCATCTTAGCCAAATGCAGCAAGTGAAATGTAATTAGGCTATGCTCTTGCAACAGCTACATACCCCACTCAATAAGACCTTAAGCAATGCTGCAGTTGATTTGGTCCATAGGTATTCCAATTTGCTAGAACTCCTTAGCTTACAAGATTAAGTAGGATAAAGGTAAGTATGTATAAGGTACCTAAAGTGAATAATAGGTCAAAATAATGTACTTACCAATCCCCTAAGTAAAGCTCCATCACAACCAATATAACAATACGTAATGTCCTTGTACTACTACTTGTAACCATGCTCCACACCTTTTCGACCATTTATCTACAGGATCTATATGTCGATGTACCCTAACTAGTGATTAACCCAATCTACATTCGTATGACCACATAAGTCAATACATTGCAACCTCTACACCTTATCTATGGCACATGGTGGTGTAACCCTTTAAACTAGTGAACCACATGCTCTATATGGTACCACTCAACGTTATGGAAACAAATCAATAGCACTTGAGCTATCCATATGTCTCTCCCATGACTGCAGTATTCAAGGATGATTTTCAGGAGATAATCAATGTAAGGCTATCAGAAGACCTGTAATTTCATGTGTTACGCCCCGAAGTCGCAAAGTCACAACAGTCCCGCCGTGTAAACCATTCTATGATAGTAATTGGCCTCACAGTACCTACCATAGAGATAATCTACACAAGGCGTCGACGACTCCTCGCTTTGAAGTAAACAGTTCGATTAATGATTATACAAAAATTATGATAATTATCACAAAGTTCTATAAAACATAGATATTTATAATAATGTCTACAGAGCTTCCCAGGAAGTTTTACATAGTAACTACAGTTTACTAATTTACAGAATAACTAACAGTCTTCAACCTTTAACTACAAGGTCAGTCTAGTTACACATTTGCTAAATAACTCGATTCTCACACCCCTGGCTTCAAAAGGACTAACCTCTGGATAATTGTACGGCGGCATAGTACTTGAAGAGATTACAAATCAGAACCTGCAAAAAGATCTATAAAGGTATGAGCAACTACAGCTCAGTAAGTTGAATTGGAGACTCATGAATACATACAAGCACAAACAGGGTTATCAAACAATTATTTTCATGCAATGCAATAATCAAGTGTCATCGCACAACGTAGTCCGGTCCGTTGTGAAATCAGAGAAATTTCACCCGCTCCAATCCAGGTTGAGGAGTTCCATGTTATGCAGCAGCTCACAACCAAACCCAGACTTGTGCAATGGAGACCTCGCTCCTCCCGTGACTACCTTCGAACCATTGGCTTCACCCCCGCCGCGACCTCCTCTCCTGTCACTTAGTTCGATTGAGGATGAAGAAGGGACCATTTTGCAATCCTGCGCTATCCCTTTCGAAGGGGTCGGTATTTGGTTGGAGAGTCCTGTGATCCCCTAACGGGTTGCAATGCATGACGTTTTCGGCTATTAGGGTCGACTAAGATTAAATGCCGGTTAGGGTGTTCAATAAGTTCATACCAATTCAATCAGTCACAAAGTCATTCACAGTACAAATTCCAGCACGAATTCAGATACATCAAGCACATGCGCAAACTATTTACAATCACAATCATATACAAGCCTAAATCTCCGAGTACTACGAAACTAGTACTCTATTACAATAAGCAATAACCCAACTTACTTGAATTTGCTTGATCGCTCGATCCTCTAGTTGCTAGCTGATTTGTTTCTGGGTGTCCTATAATACAAATAGGTTCTTTTAGTACTTATATTTTATGGATTCTTATTATAATTCATAATATAACTCATTTTCCTCATGTATACCTATAACGTAGTAATGATTCGTTGTGTTCTATTTCGGGGTTCGGCTCCTAAACTAGATTCTAGTTTTAATTCCTAAGTCGTAATTAAGCTCGAATCCCAATGTGATATTAATCACATTATGTTCGAGTATTTAAATATCCTATTGGGTCGTAATTTTTGTATTCTAAACTATTCGGTACACGCTAATCCTAATTGAGGTATCGGATTTATTCCCGGTGTGTAAAAATCTTACATTTTGAGATATTTACTTAAAATTAAATGTCATTTTAGATTTATTATTTTTCTGATTTCTATTGTAATATTATCTAAATAACCTTATTTTTTTAAATTTATTAATTTACATTTTCACATATTACTAATTTGTTATATTACTTACCTAATTTCCCTAATTAACCATACTTAGTACCTAAAGGATAGGATTAAGGTTCTACTGCAGAGATTAACTTCCCTAAACCTCTAATTAAGATTCAAGTCAGTAATTAGCATCCTAATCACTTAATTAACCCTTAATCACCCAATTTTACCATCATTTTAGGGCTAAAAATTAACTTAAAAATTTCAAAAATAAATTTAAAAAAATGGCTTCATAGCACTGTTATACATCAAATGAGTATCCTACAGAAAAATTTTGAACTCCAAACTACATCCCTAAGCCTATTTATTTTCCGATTTACTAATGCTCAGTTTTGAACAATTTGTTAGGGACCCTATATTTCCAGATATAATTAAACTAAATAAATATTTTTCCCTAAATATACATACAATAAAACCTCATAATAACAAGTTTCATAATTTTCTGGGCAAAATAAATAATTTTACAAAATTATACAAAAATCGGGTGAATAAATGACTAACCGGTCCGAAGCTTTTAGGCCGTCCAAACCCAGTCCAATATTGTCGGCCGGTCCAGGCGGTGGGTCTACTGTAGGGTGGTGGTGGTGGTTCGGTCCCAGGTGCACAGTTTTCTTTTTTTTTTTATTTTCTGGAATTTCTCTCGAATTTTTTTGTGTTTTGATTTTTCTCAGATCACAAACTAGCCAAATGACTTTTGAGAATTTTTTCCTTATTTATAGACAAATTTAGTAATTAATGTGCATTAATTTGATGGGATTTTGCCCCCATTTCCTTGATTTTAGGCTTTTTGTTTGTCCAATTCCTATTGGTTAATTTTTTCTTTTCAGTCCACGACCTGATCTTGTTGTAGTTATCCTCTTCTGATTTCTTTCTGATTTTTTTATAATTATTTTGTATTTTTCTTTAATTATTTACTTAGTTTTCGGACAATTTTAGTAATTACGCATATTTTTATCTACACATAAATACATGTAAGATACACGTGAACATTCCTAAATATTATTTTGGTCATTCTAAAATTTTTAGTATACATATAATTTATCTCTAATAATTTATTAGTTATTTCATGACACTTTTCGCATTTTCGGTAATTAATACCTATTATACTTAAAATTTGAAAATTTTATAGTCTCCTATTTTATTACTTATTTTCTTAAATTCAAGTTTACGGGGTCAGTTTTACTAATATTTCTCTCAATAGTTTCTAATTTGGGTTTGATCGGATCCTTTAACCGATCGCCCTAAACCTTGGGTTCTAAGTTCAACCCTACGGTTACTTGGCTTGGCTTTAGGGCTTACATCATGTTCATAAATGTCATTTTCTATACAATAGAAAGTCGAAAGTTGTGTTTATGTCGCATGCTCGATTTAGACTCTACCGATCAAAGGTGTCTCGATAAGCCCTAACAACATGGGTAGGGCATTGTGTGGTATCCTAATTTATCCTCCATCGGGTTTCTAAAGGCCTCATACTGTACAGCACCATCCTATACCTACTTTAGAGGAAATATGTGGGATTTGATCTTAAGCCCACACTTAAAGGAGGATCGTTACCCCTCCCATCTCATGAGCTATATCCAGGCATAGTTATCTATATAACCATGCAAGACATTCCAACCCCTAGCTACTACCTAACTCATTTGAAGTCCTTCAATAGTGATAAAAACACGAGGTGAACAAGGTTCCCTAACTAGTATGCAAACACATATCATCCCAGAATCTACAAAATATAGGTTCTTGTATGTCTCCTAACCTACTCATCATTAGCCTTACGTAACCAAAACCAGAAATGGTTAGCCAGGCAACTAAGCTTAATGCATCCTCCCTTACTGTCATTACCCTTGTGATGATACTAAGATATCTCATAGAGATCTCAGGCCATGTGCAATATGTGCTACCAATCACCACCATGCCATTGACCTGGAGACTGAACTATATGTCTACATCTTGGAGGGTAATGGTGAGCTCCCCATGAGTCATGTAGAACATGTGCATCTCCCATCTCCACCACTCAATAAGCATAGTGATCAACGAATGTCTAGCTGGATGTGAAGGAAACGGCTCAACCCCGTAAACCTGACCTCTTCTAAGTAAGGCTCCATGCAAGGGTCCAACTTGATCTCATTTGCATCCTAGTTGTATCTAAGCTCCCGCTCATGATGCCACATAACAAGTGCTTAGGTTAGCTACAAAAGGAACAACAACCAAATGTTACCAACTCCTAATGTGTATACAAATATAAGATCATAAGAAAAACAACCAATTAGTGGCCTTACATGTCCTACCCAAATCCGTTATGACTAGTGCCTATCCTGTTCAGTCGAATGTAACCCGTCCATGGGTCTAGGCTCCATGTAGCCTACAAAAAGAAATACAATAAGGTGAGAAGTTGCTACTGTATGAAATAAAATCATAGCAATATAAAATGAACAATAGTACTAGTATAAGGTAAGTGCAGTTATCGATAATAATATAATTCTCTAAATAATGGATGTTGTTTCCACGAAGACTATGATTATTAATACTAACTACGTCTTTATTATTTAACCAATAAAATTTGAATTCAAGAAACTAAAAGAAATTAATCTAAATTATTGCTAATAACTAATCTAACAATTAATCAAGACTCAACTAAGGAAATAAACAAAAAAGCAATTAATTTGGAAAATTAACCTAAGATTTAACAATGTATCTAGATTTTGCCTCCCCTAAAATTACCCATATGACTTTTACTAAAGATAATCTAACTCAATCTCTAAATTCCTTAACTTAGAGAATTCTCTAATAAAGTTAATAACCTTCTTAAGTTTATTAACTCCAATCTTTAGATCACCTATTAAAATCTCCTCTCAATAACATAACCAAAGATTGTTGACAACCCTTTGCCCCTCTATATTTTTAAAATTTTTAGAATAAGGTAAATTGTCCTAATATAAGAAAAAGCACAAAAAAATAAAAAAAAAATTATTAAATTATAAAAGTAAAAAAAAATAGAAAATTTAGAAAAAAAAATAAAAGAAAAATAGAAAGTTTAGAAAAAAAGTACAAAAAATGAAAATGCTGAAAAAAATTGAAAATTGAAAAATGAAAAACTAAAAAGATAGATTTTTTTAGGAAAATAACATGTTTTAGAAAATAGTCTTTAAAGTTATAAGTAATTTAATTGAGGAGCATTTTATTTTATATAGAATAGCTTAATCTGTATTGATTAAGTACATTTTAGTTGCAAAAGAAAATAAAGCACAAGCCAACAACATAATAGAATGACAACATGTGCATAAGTGTAAGGTTTAGAGTTCGAGTCGCAGTATAGGCACTTAAACATTTTTTTTTTAACCAAATGGACACATGTCAACCTGTAATGGGCTAGTGGTGCCCATTTTCCTCCTCTTTCCCTAGTTTTCCATCCCTTTCTTACAAGATACATGTTTAAGCAACTGCTTCTTAGGCCATTTCTAATCTAATTTCCTTCGTGATTTCACTAAATTAATGATGAAATCGTGAAGTATAGTTGGGATACTTTGAACTCATACCATTTTTCTATCCAAATACAATCATTGAGATGGTTTAAATGTGCATTGAAAATTGAAAAAAGTTCAAAAATGATGATTTTACTTTGACTTGAAAATGCATGATTTGAGGTTTTGCATTGATTTTCTAAAGCTTCCATGGACAATTTGGGTAGGAACGAAGCTTAGGGACATGCATTTGACCAATAATTTACACTATTAGCTTTCTAATTCAAGAATTAAGCTCCAGCCAACCTCCATCTTAACTTCTTTGGATTCATGGCTATTGAGGACTTTCCATGTTTAAATCAAGCTTGGCTATTATAAATTAAACTTCATGGATGACTGCTTAAGGCTAAGCATAACTCAAAATCCCCTCCAAGAGCTCAACTTCAAATTTTCTCTTACTAAGACCCTCACCTGCGAGCTCTCACTCTCTCTCTAGCAGTTTAACTCCTACAATGATTAGTGAAGAAAAACACCATTGTAGGAGTAATCCCCGTGAGATTAGCTCTCTAATCCGACCACCATTTGACGTCACCATACCCTGCAACTTGGAATCCTCCATTAAGGATTTCGAAACCTTAGCTAGCGTTGCAACCACCATTCACATAACCACCTCTACTGGGAAAATCTAGAGGGTTAGCCACTTAAAAACTTTCCAAAATTAAATTTACCTTCCAAAATACCCTTATTATCTATTTATTTCATGTATATACCTTGTTTTAAATTGCTATATTCATTTTTTCATGTATGTACCTTGTTTTAAATTGCTATATTCATTTTTTCATGTAATATACCTAGGACATTAGAGGGGATGATTGCATAAAAAATGTAAGGTAGATATGGTTAGACCCAAGCCTTCTTAGGACCTTAGGAAGGGGGTCATTGTTTAGGCTCCAAGTGTAGTAATGTAACCACTACTCAAGGTTGATTAAGCCTCCTCACTTAAGCTTCAATATGGCCAATGAACCGTTTCTTAAAAATGTATGAGATCATAGAACTTAAAAGACCTTTAAAACCTGCCTTTTTTCATACATCAATCCTTGAACCAATAGATAAGTAGTAATGTGGCATGCCGTTAATCAAAGATCATGACCCTATCAAAATTCCTCTATATCATAAAGATATTGTGATATATTTTCCCTATGCTACCCATATAAATTTTTTCTACTTTAGTAATAAATTTGTGATTTCCTGTACATTACTTTTTGTAAATATAGAATTTCCCTATAAATTATATTTATGTATAACAATTTATAATAATTGTTGTAATAGTGGAATTCCGATAAAGTTATAAACCTAAATTTTTTTCGAATTGTCGTATTACTAGTTTATCACAAGGCTTTTACATTTGCATCCATATGCCATTTTTTCATTATTTGTTAGTCATTACATCTTTTTAAGACTTTGTTTTCCCATGTAATTAAATCCCATTTTAATCCCACTTTCTTTTTTTAAAAAAAATGATTTATTTCTCCAAACATTGTAAAATATTTAGTTTTCAAATAAGTGTCAATATCCCTAGCTTAATCTTAGATTTTCCTCCTCTTATTAACTTAATGACTTCTTATAGAATATTTTATAGATCTTAATGAAATAGTATCCTTCCTTTTTCGTCCTTTTGGGTAGTTACCTCTACCTTCTTGGAAATTTTCATAAGTTTGTCTCCATTTCGAAATGTTTATTAGGATATCTGAGTAAATTATCATGTATATTAATCATATCCCTACCCTTTTCAGTAATTGATAGTTATACTTGTTGTAGATAACCTTTTAAATACCCACAAGTTGAAGTATACTTCTTCAGTTGTCATACCTAATCTTCTTTATGCTCCCTTTCATTTTCAAAATGTTCTCCACACCAAAGGTCATCTTCTTATCTTTCATGTAAATAAACCTCATTCTTATATTTCCACTACTTCATTTTTTTTTTGTAAAAAAATTTATAAATATCAAATACCTTAACAAAGTTTTTACGAATTGCAAACAAGGATGAGTTCTTACTAGGAATTCTTAAGTAATGACCAATAGTGGAAATAATGACAAACTTGATAATTCCAACCTTGCAAAAGTAAGGTTTCATTCATTTGAGCAAAATGTAGGAAAAATAACTAAACCAATGAATTTTTTAGTTGACAACATTGTGGACATTGTTCTACGCAAAGCCACAATGTCATTAAATGAAGAATACTCGAAAGCCCGACATAGGAGGTATAGTGAAGCACCTCTTCCTGAAATAGAAGAGACAATCAATCCAACTTTCTGGCCTCAAGCATATTTCAAAACCGAGTTGTAACTTTCAATAAGGTTTAATGTCATGTAATCGAACCAATAGCCCCCATCATATGCAAATGTCTACTACTATATTGGTAAAGGAGAAAACTAACTTAGGGCATCAACCTTAATGCTCAAAACCTTCTCTATGCATTTCTCAAACTTTCGGAGTTGAGCTTACATAGCGCCAAAAGTAACCCACTTTTTACATTTTTGGTTCTCATGTATCTTATTGAAGTTTCTTGCAAGGTGGCATATGCACCATCGCTATACCACAAAGGGGAGTTTACATTCATTTTCATCCTTGTCCAACATCAATTGAATATCCATCCCTCCGTCCAATATCAAGCATATAATTTCTTGGCATGCTCACTCACTACATACATATTGCCTTAAATTCCTAACAAACCAACCCCAAGCTTCCACCATCTCTTCATCCACTAATATAAAGGCCAATAGGACTATATGGTTCACACCATCCATGCTAATAGCAATCAACAACTTGTGACAGTAATTTCCACATAGGATTGTCCATCAATACTAACTACGAGTCTGCAAAACTTCCGTACCTCTATGCATAGGCCAAAAGATCGCCGATCTCACTTCAACCTTTGTCTCAACAATGGCTCTCTCAAAGGACTCTATCTCTACTTAACCTTTGTCCTAGTATTACTCATCTAGATTGTGTTGGGAAGTCTCGGAAGATCGTCGTATGATCTCTCCTAATTACCAATACAAACGCTCACCTCAACAACAA
This sequence comes from Lumnitzera racemosa, assembly GCA_024138005.1. Classification (NCBI taxonomy): domain Eukaryota; kingdom Viridiplantae; phylum Streptophyta; class Magnoliopsida; order Myrtales; family Combretaceae; genus Lumnitzera; species Lumnitzera racemosa. The sequence continues at coordinate 66,985,043 of JAMXBC010000011.1, forward strand.
GAACAAACACCAATTTCCAATAACATCAGAACAATACCTCAACAACAACTCAAGCTTGTAGCTCTACTCAGAACCTCAAGCCTTGATACCAAGATAATGTGTCTCATAGGAGGTCTTACTCGTACTTGAATGGGTCCTCTAGAGGCAAGCTACTAGAGAAAGGAAATGAATGGGTTCGAATGGAATCAAATTGTAAAAAGAAAGAAAGTTAAGGCCTCGCAAGCTGATTGCGAATGTGTTGCACCACTTAAGTACTTACGAACTACCACTTTGCTCAATGTAACTTATCGATCCGATATGGTAGGTTGCTCTTTGACACAACCTTGCTTAAGAGTTGCTATTAGCTAGGATAAGTAAGTTCTTAATGTTGAGAAGAAAATATGAAATGGGAAATTTTCATTAAACGATGCAACAATTTGATTACAGCTAGAGTTCACAAGAAGTATTTATACCAAGTCCTATTAGGGTTACTTGTACTAGCTAATTCTACTAAAATAGGTAACAAGAAATTGTTAGTAAAAGTATAAATGAAGAAGGACAATTCTATAATCCTTCTAGAAGTGGATAATTCTAGATTGTCAAGCATTATATGTAAGAGAAGAGATACGTATCATCATCGGATTGGATTATGCACCTACAAATAATGAACTCTACTAAGTACCGATGAGGTTGACATGTTAAAGACCTTTTTGTCAGCTTAGACTCCTCATGGCAAGTCTGACTCTCAAGGTTAAATGGTATCGGTCTCTCATGTAGGTCAGGACTAATCACGGTAATGCTCTAAATAGGTAGGAAGGCTAAGATAACATTCCAAAGGACAATGTTTTGCAAGTCGAAAGGGTTGAGGTCAAGTTAGCAGTTAAGTACTTGGACAGCTAGATTAACCATACCTCTTACTCTTGATCGAGTTAAGAGTCTAGAGCTTGATTCTCATTATCCCCTTCGGGTTATTTAAGATTTGGGATCAAATCCTTGGAGTGCTCTTCAAGGTTATTTTCATCTTTAAGGATGTAGGGGTTGAGATTGGCAATATTGAAAACATTAGACTCCATAACCGCTTAGGAGCTCAAGTTTGTAGGCATTCTTGTTAATCCTCTAAAGTACTTAAAGGGTCCTTTAACTTCAAGAAAAAGTTTGCTTTTCTTCTTGGTTGGGAACCTTTCCTTGCTAAGACGTAACTACATAAGGTCTCCCAGTTGGAATTGCACCTATCTACTTCTTCTTTAACTTCCTCAAACAAGCTTTTCAACAGCTCGGGTCAATTTCTCAGTCATTTTGTAAACCCCGCGAATCTAGCTTTGTAAGTATAAAATCAAACGCCCAAACTATAGATGATTTCTTGAAGTCAATAGAGCTAGTGAGATTTAAAACCGATTAAAATCTCGATTAAAGCGAATATGAAAACCTTGTATTATTAATTAAACCTCTAATTGCATACGAAGACCCTAAAACCTCAAGTATATGTAACTACAAAAGTTAACCCCAAACCTCATCAAAACCCTAAGATAACAATCGAAGACTTAATTGCGTATGAATATATTAAACCCTAAATGTGTAAAAACACTAGAGATTGTACTCAGAAGTAATAAAAACCCTGAAACTATAACTTTAAGGATATAAAAGCACTAATTCACCATAATTTACCCTAAAACCTTAATTGATAATATAACCTTAATATTATACTAAATCATTAGTAAAAGATTAAAGATAACCTTCAATCATTCACAAATATTTATAATACTAAAGTAATCCTTTATTAATTAAGATATTGTATCATAGATCACATTCATCTTTTAAGTATATAACTAGGTTAGTATTACACAGAGTTAAGAGTTTAGCTGGTGCTTATATTACACTTAGCAGGTATTAGTACCCTAAATGATATTTGTCATGATAATTACATTAAGTAGCCTACTAAATGATGTGTATAGGATATAAATACCAAAAGGAAGATTTCATTACCTATTTTTATTAATCATTTCACTAAACTCCTTATTTTCTTTTATTTCCTTAATTTTTCTCCTAATTTTTCCTAAATACTTCATTATGTACACTAAATGATATGTAATTTTGAAAAGTTAACCAAAACATATGTTGACCAAGGTCAAAAGGTTGACTAAGTCAACACAGGTTAACTAAAGTCAATATATGGAAAAGTCAACAAAATGTCCTTTTTAATCTAGAATTATTTCTTTTTGCCTAATGATTTCTTTTATTTTCTTTAGATTTTTCTTTTCTCTTTTCTCATCATGTGGTCCATTACTTTCCCACTAAGGACCCCACTTGTTATCATTTATAAAACACAAAATACACAACACAAAACCCCTTTTCTTCTCCCATTTCCAAACTGTGACCTTCTTGTCCCCCATTCTCTCAAACTTTTCAATTTTACTTCTATATCTCAAGCACTTTTCATCCACTAGATAAATTAATACCTCTCTTACATATTATAAGGAGCAAAAGGTATGTTGTTATGTAAATTTTTATCTTATTTAATAATTAGATATATAGGTTAGGTTAGTTTAAGAAGTTTATGTGTTGTGTACATATATGTTGTTGAAGGCTTAAAATTTCAATTTTTATGTTTAGAAGTATAGGAATAGCCTTAGTAAATGGAAGAAGAGCATGTGTACATGTATCTAAGTATGTATATATAAGAGTATACTAGATAAATATAAGTATAAAAACCTTTGTACATAATGTACATAAGAATCCATTATATACATAACCCAACATAAGACATATACCAACTATACATATATATACCATGCCAAATACACCCTTAAAATACAAAGATATAAAAATTATGAAGCGTTCTTAAGGGGGGATTTTAGGCACACGAAAATACATATAAAAATGCGTATGTCATCGTATGTGCATATAGGTATATGTACTAGTATATGTATAAGTATATAAGTATACATATTAGTATGCTAGAAGTATAAGTATATGTATAACATATGTATAAAGTGTATAAATACATAAGGATAATAATAGATGATGATGTAAGCAATGACACAATTGAATAATGATGTAAACAATGATGTAATTAAATGATGACATAAGCGATGACATAAGCATAAGCTTGTAAAATAATAAATTATAAGATTACATAAGAATATAACATATATATGTATACATGTACTTAAGAGTCGAAGATCCTTTAAACCCTAATACATTTCCTAAATTAAATTAAACTTAATTAAGTACGTAAATTAGTAATACCAATGTAAAATTCCCTAAGTGTAAGAATCTAAAGGCTAATTAAATCATTAAATACTAGAATAGGACATAAACATAAGTAATAAGAATAATTAAGCTTCAATGAGTTAAAATTTCAATAAGTTTAGTCCATATCATAAAACATGGGTCTTAACGTCTAAAATGGACGTCACCATGTGAACGTGCGTTCAAAAATGATGAAAAACGACTATAAATTAGTAAATATCGGAATTAGAATGAAAAGCTACTTAATACATAAAGAAAGTCTCATAACTTGCAAATATAAAAAAATAGTTACTATTAATCTCATTGAATATGGTAAACCCTATATACATTATACTTAGATTATATTGGGGAAACTGACTTTTAATTAACTAAGAAGTCTGACTTTTCAAAATACTTATAAGTTTTACTATTTTTTTAGGCGTTCAATATTGAGTTCTAGAAACCCCAAAGCTTGGAGAACAAGCAATAATCCAGGTGAGAAAGTTCTAATGACCTGCTAATTGCTTGTGTGTGTTACTTGTATGAGGTTTTGCTGCTTATTGTTACTTGTATGTCTGAATAACTGCTTTGCTTGTTTGTTATCATCTGTAGATTACCTTTTTAAATTGATAAATATAAGTATCAGACCAAAATAACCAATTATACTCATCGTATGTCTATGACCCAGTAAAGGTATGAATGGAGAGTGCTAGCTTTGCAAAAATCTTGAGACAAGTGTTTTTGAAAAAAGCTTTTCCACTCTATAAGAGCCATAAATAATGTTTTAGTGTTAAGGTAAAGCTAGCATAGGATCTCCAATTGATAACAAGAGGACTCGCTTTATTGTGCCTGTAAGGCCTTGGATAATTTTGGTTGTGAAAAGACTTGCACGTTTGTGCCCAGGGGGCCTTAGATGGCAGATAGTCCTAGTTTGGGATCCATCTATTTGGATTGGAACTCTTTTCTCGACTAGAATAATAGTTGAGTGTTTCTTAAAGGGGTAATGCCCCTAGGTAGCCTCATGTGGATAAGCTGAGATGCCCTATGCGGGTAAGTACAGGGAATAATCGAAGTGTAGACAACATAATTTTACACCGTTCATAGTTCCAAACTCCTATGCATGTGTTGCTTGCATTCATCACTCATGCATTCATCACGCTTGCATTCATCACGCTTGCATTCATTTTATATGTGGATAGCTTGCTTGCATGTATGATAATAATGGGTGATAACTTGCTTGAACAGTAGTGGCAAGAGACAAACTCACTGAGCTATTTTATGCTCATTCCCTCTTAGTTTCTTTTGCAGGTTTACTTACGATAAGATTGGGATAAGTCTTGAGTGTCGAATGCAAGATGAAGATATGTATACTAGTATTAGAAGTAGCTGAGTACTCTTGAAATGATACATAAACATTCTTTATAGAAAATATTTATATGTTAGAACTTACTATAATTTAATTTTTCTTGTATATTTTTTTATAATGTTAGTATTGGTAGGGGATACCGATTCTCTGTAGTTCTAAGGAACTGTGGGATATTGGATATCTATAGTTATTTATATTTATATGTTATGTTATGTTACAATAAATTAATTACTTGAAAATTAGTAATCTTAGTGATTTATTATTTAGAGTCTTGCAATCTCTGACTTGCTAGACGGTTTTCATATCATGGGTGCACACATGTTATGAAAATTTTAGGTAATCCTACTAGGCCCTGTTGAGTCTGATTTTTCGGTTTTCTAATTATTTAAAATTGATTTCTCATTTCTTGATTAATACTAAACCCTAACCCATTTAATATTAATCCTCGAATAAAAAAATTGAGAAATTCTAGTTTTGTATTAAAAATAATTTTTGGAGTCGCCACCCGACCGAAGTCAGGAAAAGAAAAAGAAACCATAACCAATTGGGTGGATTGGTTACGACTTAACTACTAGTCTTTGATATCAAATTTAATAAAGAACCAGAGGGTTCCGAATTCGGGGGCTAACCTATTAAACCCTAACGGGTACCACTATTTATTACCGAAATTAGGATTATTTTTCTAATTATAATATTTAAAAAAATAAATAAATAAATAAAAAGAAAGAACCTAAGTTTCTACATATTTTATCATCGCCCCGAAGGTGCCTACGTACCCGCTAGCCGGGATCAAACGATCGTAGTTCTTTCCGAAAACGTTAATGTGTTGGTTCTTTTTATAAAAAATGATTGGTCGAATTTACGTTTTTATAACCATTTTAAAAAAATCCCTAGAAGCCTAATTTTTATTCCTAATTATAAAAAAAAAAAAAAACTAAAAACCTAATTTTTGAAAAGCACCAAATTAAAATTTTTATTTAAAAATAACTAAGTGATAATTTTTTTTATTTTCAAGAAAAACCCTAAAGATTTTATGAAATGTGCAATGTTCTACATGATGAAACATTTATATAAAAAAGATGCTTAAAACATTAAAAAAGAAAGAAAAAAAAATTCTTAATCATAGAAAAGATGCCTTAATCATAGAAAAAATATCTGAATCATAGAAAAGATGTCGGAATCATAAAAAAAATATCTGAATCATGGAAAAGACATCTAAACTATGGAAAAGACATCTAAACTATGGAAAAGACATCTAAACTATGGAAAATACATCTAAACTATGGAAAAGACATCTAAACTACGGAAAAGATATTTAAACTATGAAAAAGACAGCTAAACTATGAAAAAGACACCTAAACTATGAAAAAGACACCTAAACTATGTAAAAGATGTCTAACCATAGAAAAGATAAACAATTTATTGACTTTTTGTTAATTTTCACTTCTGAAAAAAAAAGTTTTGGTTTTCTAAACGAGAAATCCTAATAAAATCAATCCTAAAAGAAATCTCCTAAGTTAGTATATACATATACTTATTTTTATCATGTTATGAACATAAATAAATAAATAACTAATAATAATAATAATAATAATAATCATAATAATAATTGAATCGAACCTGACGTTATTTGGCTGTGCAATGAAGTCGTGAACTGTTGAAGTTGGAAAATTGGAGTGCAGTGCCTGGATTCGTGGTCGCATGAAAGAGGATGTACGTTCGCCGGAATGGGCTATTTGCGACGTGGATGCTCAGAGTGAGGATGATGGAGGGCCTTGGGGACTAGTCACCGATGCTGACCAAAGTTGCATGGTAGGAGGATTGCCATTCAGAATTTGGTTTGTCAGACGATGGTGAAGAAATCGATAGCACAGGGAGCTTGGCGTTCGGTCAGGATGTGTTCAGCGATGATGTGTGGTGGCGGGGAGCTTGGCGTTCGGTCAGGATGTGTTCAGCGATGATGTGTTGTTTATATAAAGTTTAAACCAAATCTTATCGTATTATAGACATAGGTGCCTGCTGAAACTCGAACCCGTGACCTCCAACTAAATCCACTCAAGTACTTGCTGCTTATCCATTAGGCCGTTGACCTGTTTCTTAACATTCATTACAATTAAATTATATTTAAACTATCTATATCCCTAAACTAAAAATTTTTAACTAAGCTAAAATTAACACCAACATTAAAGTAATTATTCCTAATATAAATTACTTTTCTAAAAATCTACAAAATCTTTATAATTTTTCCTTTTTTTATTATTTTTTTTTTTTGTATTTTCATTATTTGTTAATTTTTATTTTTTTATTTTTTTGAATTAGGACCCTTTTTGTAAAAATAAAAACTAAGACTATGAAAGGGCAAAAATTAGGTGTCTACAGCTGCCCCTCTTTGTGGTGAAGTTTGAGTAAAACTTTGCCACAAAGACAAAAGAGACACCGTTTTTACCTTAAGATGACTCTATCCTAAGGAACGTTAAGTCACTTGATGAGGGTTAGAACTACAATGGGAAGTGCCTTTGTGAAAGAATAACGAGAAACTTGGATCGTGCCCTCAATGAGCTGACTCACCAAGACGGTCAAAGCGCCCCATGAGCTGGCTAAGACCTAAATATATGAAGGAAAACTTGGATCGTTCCCTTAATGAGCTGACTCACCAAGACGGTCAAAGTGCCCCATGAGCTGGCTAAGACCTAAAAATAATGAAGCAAAACTTGGATCGTGCCCTTAATGAGCTGACTCACCAAGCCGGTCAAAGCGCCTCATAAGCTGGCTAAGACCTAAAAATAATGAAGAAAAACTTGGATCGTACCCTTAATAAGCTGACTCTCCAAGGCGGTCAAAGCGCCCCATGAGCTGGCTAAGACCTAAAAACATGAAGGAAAACTTTGATCGTGCCCTTAATGAGCTGACTCACCAAGATGGTCAAAGCGCCCCATGAGCTGGCTAAGACCTAAAAATAATGAAGAAAAACTTGGATCGTGCCCTTAATGAGCTGACTCAGCAAGACGGTCAAAGTACCCCATGAGCTGGCTAAGACCTAAAAAATACGAAGGAAAACTTGGATTGTGCCCTCAATGAGCTAACTCACCAAGACATTCAAAGCGCCCCATGAGCTGGCTAAGACCTAAAAATAATGAAGGACAACTTGGATCGTGCCCTCAATGAGCTGACTCACCAAGACGGTCAAAGCGCCCCATGAGTTGGCTAAGACCTAAAAATATGAAGGAAAACTTGGATCGTGCCCTTAATGAGCTGACTCTCCAAGGCGGTCAAAGCGCCCCACGAGCTGGCTAAGACCTAAAGATTTAAAGGAAAACTTGGATCGTGCCCTTAATGAGCTGACTCTCCAAAGCGATCAAAGTGCACCATGAGCTGGCTAAGACCTAAAAAAAATTGAAGGAAAACTTGGATTGCGCCCTTAATGAGCTGATTCACTAAGACGGTCAAAGCACCCCATGAGCTGGCTAAGACCTAAAAATTTGAAGGAAAACTTGGATCGTGCCCTTAATGAGCTGACTCACCAAGCCGGTTAAAGCGCCCCATGAGCTGGCTAAGACCTAAAAATATTTGAAAGAAAACTTGGATCGTGCCCTTAATGAGCTAACTCTCCAAGGCGGTCGAAGCACCCCATGAGCTGGCTAAGACCTAAAAAATTTGAAGGAAAACTTGGATCGTGCCCTTAATGAGCTGACTCACCAAGACGGTCAAAGGGCCCCATGAGCTGGCTAAGACTTAAAAAATTTGAAGGAAAACTTAGATCGTGCCCTTAATGAGCTGACTCACTAAGACGGTCAAAGCGCCCCATGAGCTGGCTAAGACCTAAAAAATACGAAGGAAAACTTGGATCGTGCCCTTAATGAGCTAACTCACCAAGACGGTCAAAGCGCCCCATGAACTGGCTAAGACCTAAAGATAATGAAGGAAAACTTGGATCATGCCCTTAATGAGCTGACTCACCAAGACGGTCAAAGCGCCCCATGAGCTGGCTAAGACCTAAAAATTTAAAGAAAAACTTAGATCGTGCCCTTAATGAGCTGACTCACCAAGACGGTCAAAGCATCCCATGAGCTGGCTAAAACCTAAAAATTTCAAGAAAAACTTGGATCATGCCCTTAATGAGCTGATTCACCAAGACGATCAAAGCGCCCCATGAGCTGGCTAAGACCTAAAAATTTGAAGGAAAACTTGGATCGTGCCCTCAATGAGCTGACTCTCCAAGGCGGTCAAAGCGCCCCACGAGCTGGCTAAGACCTAAAGAAATATGAAGAAAAACTTGGATCGTGCCCTTAATGAGCTGACTCACTAAGCCGGTCAAAGCGCCCCATGAGCTGGCTAAGACCTAAAAATATTTGAAAGAAAACTTGGATCGTACCCTTAATGAGCTGACTCTCCAATGCGGTCAAAGCGCCCCATAAGCTGGCTAAGACCTAAAAAATTTGAAGGAAAACTTGGATCGTGCCCTTAATGAGCTGACTCACCAAGCCGGTCAAAGCGCCCCATGAGCTGGCTAAGACCTAAAAATATGAAGGAAAACTTGGATCGTGCCCTTAATGAGCTAACTCTCCAAGGCGGTCAAAGCGCCCCATGAGCTGGCTAAGACCTAAAGATTTGAAGGAAAACTTGGATCGTGCCCTTAATGAGCTGATTCACCAAGACGATCAAAGCGCCCCATGAGCTGGCTAAGACCTAAAGATAATGAAGGAAAACTTGAATTAGGATAGCACTTCTTGAGCTTACTAAATCCCTTGATGAAATTTTGAGTCGGGTAACGTTCTATGAGTCATACTATTGGGAGTTTAAGAAACTCTGGATTGGGACTACGCTCTACGGGTTGGCTAGCTCCTTAAGAGATTATAAATTGGAACTGTGTTTTGGGAGCCAGCCTGAAGCTTAAGAAATTTTAGATTAGGACTGGGCTCTATGAACTAGCTAGATCCCTAAATGAAAATATGAACCGGGTAGCGCTCCATAAGTTGACTGAAGTGCTAAAGAAGATATAAATAGGAACAGTACACCATGAGCTAGCTATATCCTTAAGAAAACAGATAAAGGGTAAGCACCCTTCGGATTCGCTTAAGCTTTATTAAGAGTTGAAAGTAAATTGAAGAACATAGCCAACTTAAAAAAAAAAAAAAAAAAAACTCTTGATTTGAGAATTTTACAAATGAGGGATTTGGTGAAAACTGCTTATAACATGAATTGAAAATTTGGCACCATGGACTGGAAAATGAATGGAAAAACTTGCAACAAGCCTCCACTTTCTCTCTCTCCTTTTCATTTTTTTTTTCCTTTTACATTGAAAGTTTGCTAATGGATACAAATTCTTATTTAAAAAGGAAATGCTATAATCATATAGGGTATCTCATGTCCACCCTAGTTTTTAACCTAGACAATGAGGTTCTTAGATAGGCCTTAAACATTCATTTCGTAAGGAAAAGGTAACTCATGATTAGTTTAGTTGAAAAGGACTTCCTTACGCACTCTCGGTCTGGATTTCACTCTTGATTACTATTCCAGAAATTATAATCCAATTTGTAAATGATACGCTATGATCGATCTGTTAGGTCTTTTTGGGTTCAGTATTGTAAATTGGGCTTTTAGTCAAATGGTTTCAAAAGAAGTTAATTGAGAGGGCTTATTTTAAAAAAAGTGCGTTCATCCAACCCAAGGGGTACAAGTCAAGAACCCTTAAGAATGAACTAGATGTGCGCTTGCCCCAGTTTCAAAGATAATTTTATCTTAGATAAATTATTTTTCGAAATTGGAAAAGCTTTGAGTAGGGAGGTATTGTGAGTGGGAAGGTCTTGTGTTTGAGAATTGAGTGGGTAGAAAGGGTTTATGTTTGTGATTTGGAGTGTGATTTTGAACTGAATATGGAGTTTTTGGTTTGCGGTTGAAAACATGATCTTGAATGAATATGAGGTTTTGTGCTTTTGGTTGGGAATGTGATTCAAGGCCTTTTATATGTGTGTGTGTGTGTGTATGTGTGTTTTTTTTTTTTTGAGCAACTTAAGCCTTCTTTGATTGGGGATTTGGTCAAGACAGATATTTGGGTATTTCTTCATTTTTTTTCTTTTTCCTTTTCTTTTTCTTTTTCTTTTCTTTTTCTTTTTTTTCTTTTTTTTTTTATTTCATTTCATTTCACTTCTTTCTTTTCTCTCCCCAAAAATAACTATCTCTTTTGTCAATTTTTTGTCTTTGGATGAATCGAGGCCCTAAATCCATAGGTATAGGTTCAGAGTGCATTGGCTTTGGAAAGGTATGTGTGGCCTTTGCGATATTTGGAAAGAATGTTAGCTCTTCTTCAAAGGGAACAATTTATCAAAAACAAAAATTATCCTTGAATTGTTATTACCGGGATAAGCACAAATCATTTTTATCCTTCTCTCCTAATTAATGACCCTAACCTCTGAATTGCCCCACTGTAGGGTGGTTCTTGACAGGGTTTACATTTGAAATAAACTCTAAATCAGTCCAACGGGGTTATCAAAGGATAATTGTGTTTGGGATTTGAAAATGAATGCCTAACTTCATTTCGATCTGCGTATCAAATTCAAAATGGACTTCCTTTATGGAATAAGTCCAAAATATCCTCGCCATGATGTCTCTTAACTCTCAAAGTGTTTAAGGGTTAGTGTATAGGATATAGCTTGCCTCTTTTCATTCAAAACTTTTTAAAAGTGAGTTACCAATTCCTTACATAGGGATTAATTGACCTTAGGGTGTTGACCTTACTCCCCAATTCCTTGGAACATGCCCCTGTTATGAAATTTCAAAGACTAAATGCCCCATGCCCCAGACTTATAGGTCTTAAAGCCCTTAAACTTCCATATGTGACTTTAGGTTAGGTTCTTTAGAGTTCGAATGGGCTGGAACTGACAACTTTTGAAGTAGAAGGGACTAACGAATTGCCCTTTTTGTTTGTACCGAGGATCAAGCTTAGGATAGTGTTTAATGGCTTTGTGTTTTGGTTCGGTTCATGGTTGGACTTGATGGCTCAGGGGCATTGAGTTGGTTGAATCATCTTGATAGGCTAGGGTTCGGGTTTGGTTGGTTATTTTCTTGGGCCAAGTGGATCTGTTTAGGTTAGCTGCCTTAATGGGCTAAGTAATTGTGTTTGTCCCGAACCCTATAAGGATTTGTAACCGTTAGCAAATTTCTTTGTTTTTCTCTTCTTTCCTTTCCTTTCCTTCTTTTTTCTTTCTTTTCTTTTTCTTTTTTCTTTTTTTTTTGAAAGGGAGAGAGGAAAAGTTAGGGCTTTTGTGTTACAAAGACCGAGTGATGGAATTGTAAATGGATGATTACGGAAGATGGCTTTCATGGAAATATATACAAGTCAAGAACAACATTACTGAGAATCTATTTACAAGAGAGGAATTTTGAAGAATAAAAGACTAAACAAAGAAAATATCTAAATCTTATTTATTCCAAATGAAAAAGGCTATTTGCAAAATGTTAAATTTACCTAAAAGAATGAATGCTTCTGATTGGTAGAATACTAAGTACAATGATAACTACCTATTATTTTACAGGTTTGATTCTTTTCGTTTTGTTTCCTTTATTTATTTTTTGTCTTCTATTTACTCCGTGAGGGTTGGGCTCAATTGATGTAGGCTTAAAGTGATAGATTCGAGCCCTAATAAATGTACTAAAGCCCTTACTATAGTAATATTTATAGGGCTCTTCTATAGAGGCAAGATGAGCCCAATGACTTTTTACTTATTTGGGCTAAAAAGTTATATCCATATCTAGAGTATCTTTTAAGGCCAATGAAGTGGGTAGTCGTGGATTTGTTTGAAAGCCCTTTGACTTGATCTAGCCATGATTGATAAAAATCAAAATTAAAGTTACAATTACGACGTATTCTAAACTTTACATCAAATTATTACAAATTATTTACAATGGAAGATTACAATTACCATCACAACTTCACAACTGTCTTTATCAATTTAGGTTTGCCACATCATAAGTACTTGTGATTTTTTTTTAAATACTTTCACGTAATGCAACAGGTGGGTTCTAAAGGTCCTCAAGTTCTGCAACCACTACGTTTTTCAAAGCAACGATTCTGTGGTCGCATTTGAACTTGAGTTGGGTAGCCTAATCGGCCCCGGAAGGTGGTTACCCCATTACATCCGAAACTTACACAATGGCTCCCCTCTTAAGGTCCTAAGACAGCCTGGTTCTAACCGTATCTACCATGTATTTATGACGTAGAAAACCAAAATAACAGGAAATCCTCTAAAATTCCCCCTTAAATAAACTACCATAACAATAAAAAAAAATGTTAGTAAAAAGCAAATAAATAAAATAAACAAATACATAAAATAACATACCTAAGTTCTTCTTTTTTTATTATTATTTCATCTTCTTCTTTTTTTGAAAAATAATCCTATTTTCGGCAACTTCTAGAGGGTAGCCCTCTACCGGTCCCTAGTGGAGTCGCCAAATTGTCGAGTCTGATTTTTCGGTTTTCTAATTATTTAAAATTGATTTCTCATTTCTTGATTAATACTAAACCCTAACCCATTTAATATTAATCCTCGACTAAAGAAATTGAGAAATTCTAGTTTTGTATTAAAAATAATTTTTGGAGTCGCCACCCGACCGAAGTCGGGAAAAGAAAAAGAAACCGTAACCAATTGGGTGGATTGGTTACGACTTAGCTACTGGTCTTTGATTTCAAATTTAATAAAGAACCAGAGGGTTCCGAATTCGGGGGCTAACCTATTAAACCCTAACGGGTACCACTATTTATTACCAAAATTAGGATTATTTTTCTAATTATAATATTTAAAAAAATAAATAAATAAATAAAAAGAAAGAACCTAAGTTTCTACATATTTTATCGTCGCTCCGAAGGTGCCTACGTACCCGCTAGCCGGGATCAAACGATCGTAATTCTTTCCGAAAACTTTAATGTGTTGGTTCTTTTTATAAAAAATGATTGGTCGAATTTACGTTTTTATTAACCATTTTAAAAAAAAAAATCCCTAGAAATCTAATTTTTATTCCTAATTATAAAAAAAAAAAAAACCTAAAAACCTAATTTTTGAAAAGCACCAAATTAAAATTTTTATTTAAAAATAACTAAGTGATAATTTTTTTTATTTTCAAGAAAAACCCTAAAGATTTTATGAAATATGCAATGTTCTACATGATGAAACTTTTATATAAAAAAGATGCTTAAAACATTAAAAAAGAAAGAAAGAAAGAAAAAAAAATTCCTAATCATAGAAAAGATGCCTTAATCATAGAAAAAATATCTGAATCATAGAAAAGATGTCTGAATCATAAAAAAAATATCTGAATCATGGAAAAGACATCTAAACTATGGAAAAGACATCTAAACTATGGAAAAAAACATCTAAACTATGGAAAAGACATCTAAACTATGGAAAAGACATCTAAACTACGGAAAAGATATTTAAACTATGAAGAAAAAAAATCTAAACTGTGGAAAAGATATCTAAACTATGAAAAAAACATCTAAACTACGGAAAAGATATTTAAACTATGAAAAAGACACCTAAACTATGGAAAAGACACCTAAACTATGAAAAAAAACACCTAAACTATGAAAAAGACACCTAAACTATGTAAAAGATGTCTAACCATAGAAAAGAAGTCAATTAAAGATTTTTTTTATTTTATCAACATCAAAATGATTTTTTAATTTAGAAAAATTACATATTTTATCGTCGCGCAGAAGGTGCCTACGTACCCGTTAACCGGGATCAGACGATCGTAGTTCTTTCAAAAAAAAAAAAATTTAGTGTGTTGATTTATTTTAATTTCTGAAAACCGACCGAGTTTACGTTTTTAATTGATTTAGTTTGTTTTAAAAAAACTAAAGGGTTCTAAGTCGTAAATAAAAAATCTCTAAAACGACTTAAACAATTTATTGACTTTTTGTTAATTTCCACTTCTGAAAAAAAAAGTTTTGGTTTTCTAAACGAGAAATCCTAATAAAATCAATCCTAAAAGAAATCTCCTAAGTTAGTATATACATATACTTATTTTTATCATGTTATGAACATAAATAAATAAATAACTAATAATAATAATAATAATAATAATGATGATGATGATGATGATGATAATAATTGAATCGAGCCTGACGTTATTTGGCTGTGCAATGAAGTCGTGAACTATTGAAGTTGGAAAATTGGAGTGCAGTGCCTGGATTTGTGGTCGCATGAAAGAGGATGTACGTTCGCTGGTTGTTGAAGGCTTTGATTCAATGTTGGATTACGGATGAACTGAAGAATGTTACTGTTGTGTATGAGCGACGAATAAGCTGTAACAAGAGTTGCTGTCCAAGGATGAGATGCGCATTGATTGACTGCTGCGCGGAGTTGCTGTCCAAGGATGAGATGCGCATTGATTGACTGCTGCGCGGTGCTGCTGATAGATGGAGTGGACTGCGTACGTGTCGTGAATCGTAGCCGCGTGGAGCATATGAGTTTGCAGCAATGGGCTATTTGCGAGGGCCTTGGGACTAGTCACCGGTACTGACCAAAGTTGCATGGCAGTAGCACGATGAGTTAACTAATATTCATATGATATAATTAGATATGAATCTTTTGCAAAGATAGAAAAATGAAAAAATAGGTGCTTATTGAGACTCGAACCCATGACTTCCAACTAAATTCACTCAAGTACTTGCTGCTTATCCGTTAGGCCATTGACCTATTTCTTAACATTCATTACAATTAAATTATATTTAAACTATCTATATCCCTAAACTAAAAATTTTTAACTAAGCTAAAATTAACACCAACATTAAAGTAATTATTCATAATATAAATTACTTTTCTAAAAATCTACGAAATCTTTATAATTTTTCCTTTTCTTATTATTTTTTTTTGTATTTTCATTATTTGTTAATTTTTATTTTTTTTATTTTTTTGAATTAGGACCCTTTTTGTAAAAATAAAAACTAAGACTATGGAAGGGCAAAAATTAGGTGTCTACAGGCCCCCTTTAGGGTCCTGACACATTTGGTGGTAGATTTAATGAAAAGCTCATGCTTGGTCTATGGCTTCTTAGTCTTCTTGAGTGGTCCTCGAGGCTAGCATCTGATCTAATGGTAGATCGCGATTAAATCCATACACTACTTCAAAGGGAGTCTTTTTTGTAATGCTATAAATAGAACGATTATAGGCATACTCCACTATAGGTAGGCATGAATCCCAATCAAGTTAATTACATCTAATAAGCTCAAAGAAGAGATCCTAGAGTGCGGTTGACAACCTCTATTTGTTCGTCAATTTGGGGGTGCCAAGATGTACTAAATACTAATTTCATTCTTAGTCAGCGCTATAGAGTCTTCTAGAAATGGCTCAAAAATTTAAGATCTTAATAAGAAACAATACTCCTTGGAACTCTATGCAACTTTACAATCTCCTGCAAAAACATAAAAAATATAGCTTAAGCATTATTAGTTTTGTTGTAGGGTACAAAGTATGCCATCTTACTAAATTAATCTACTATGACCATAACTGAATCCTTCCCTCTTGTCGTCATCAATAAACCAAGCACAAAGTCTACACTCACATTAGTCAAAGGTCATTTAGGTATGGGTAGTAGAATAACTTGCCTTTGTTTAGCTTAGCTCTTGGCCTCTTCACAAGTGGTCCACCACTCGACAACTCGGTGCATAACCCTCATCATTCTTTGCTAATAGAATCCCAACTTCAATAGCTCAGACATTCTCTTCTCATCAAAATGACTAGATAATCCTCCACTATGGACTTTTCTAACAAGCATAACTCATATTGAATAGGTCGGCATATACAGTTTTCCAGATCAAAAGAGATATCCTTCCTCTACAAAGTAATCATCCATTGCCCCCTCCTTCTCTACACTGGGCAAATATAGGTCCAGAGTGGTAGTCTTGAACGCACTACTCCCTCAAGCTCATAAACCCTAACAATCTCATCTAAAGCTCAAATAACAACACTTGTCTTCTAGATAAAGCATCTACAACCACATTAGTCTATCCACACTTTTACTTAATCACAAAAAAGAATCCTTCCAAGAACTTAAAACCCATCTAATATGTTGCTTAGAAAGCTTCAGTTGACTCCTCAATCATTTTAATGTTTAGTGATCAGAGTATACTACGAATTCCTTATCCAATAAGTAATGTTGCAAGTTTGCATAACTAGGACCAAGGCATACAACTCCTTATCATGTAAGTAGTTCAACATGGGTCCTTTAAGCTTTTCGCTGAAATAAGCTATAGATGGGCATTCTTGCATGAGAATTACTCTAATTCTTATATCTAATGCATCACATTCTAGCTTAAAAAACCCTACAGAAATCTAGTAATACAAGTATAGGTATAGAAGTCAATCGTTTCTTTAGTTCATTACAACTTTTTTCTTCTTTGTCTCTCTATTGAAACTCAGTGTTCTTGGTTAGCTTGGTTAGAGGTGCAACAATAGAACTAAAGTTCTAGATAAACCTTCTGTAAAAAGATGCCAACCTATGAAAACTCTTAACATTAGCACAAGAGGTCAACGTAAGCTACTCTACAATTACTCGAATTTTCTCTCCATCTACCCTAAGTCCTCCTTTATAACATACCCAAGGAATAAAACATCTTTTCGGAAAACACAACATTTCTTTAAGTTTTCATACAATCTTTTAACTCAGAGTACCTCAAATACAACTTAAAGGTAACTTACATGACTAGATGATCAAGATTATATACAAGAATATCATAAAAAAAAACACTATTATAAACTTTCCTATCAAGTTTCTCAAACATAGTTCATCAATCTTATGAAATTATTTGGGGCATTAGATAACCCAAATGGCATGACAACCTATTCATGCAGACCATGTTTAGTCTTGAAGGCTGTCTTCTACTCATCGCCTACTCTTATTTAAGTCTGATGATATCCTAGTTTCAAATCTATCTTGGAGAATACAATTGCTCCATGTAGCTCGTCCAACATATCATCTATCTTAGGGATAGGATATTGATATTTAATGATAATCCTATTCGCAACTCGACTATCCACATTTATTCTCCAACTTTTACCCTTCTTAGGTATCAATAATATAGGCACAACATATGGACTCATGCTTTTACGGACATGTCCTCTTTCAACAAGTTTATTAACCTATCGCTGCAGCTTAGCTACTTATTCAAGGTTAATGCGATAGGCTAGTTGATTAGGCAACACAACTCTAGGTTGTAACTCAATGCCATTCTTTGTTCCTCATTTTGGAGGTAATCCCTTCAATAGCTCATGTGGAAATAAATCAGCAAACTCCTTTAACAAACTCTCGATCTCCTCTAGAAGATCATTTTATCTCCTTATATCTAACAATCTTTGCACTAATAGAAAGATCAGCTCATTTTCTTCCACAGTTCTTCTAAGCTTAGATCTACTCATCTCTAGAGTCTTCTTAGTCTTTTGGATGAGTTTAGACTGCATATTGCTAACTTAGCTTGGTGTCATAGGATACAATGTTATAAGTTGGCTATCTTTCTCAAAACTATAGGTGTTATGATACCCATCGTGCATAACTCTCCGATCAAACAATCATAGTCAACCTAGTAATATATGAGATGCACACAAAGGTGGCACATAACACAAGATTTCACCCTTATAACTTCCAATAGAAATGGGCAATGATACTTGCTTGGTAACATGCAATGATCCTTTCTCATTCAACCAATGTAACTTATATGGTCTCAGGTGCATAGGGATTGGTAACTTGAACTACTCTACCATCTTAGCAAATGCAACATTAGTAAAACTACCACTATCTTCAATTAAAGTATAGAGTTATTGATTTATCTTGCAAGTAGTATGAAATAGATTCTCTTACTGCTTTTCTTATTGATTGTACTCCACATTAAGAGCTCGGTGAATCACTAAGGTTAGCATATCTTCCTCTTTAGGACAATCTCTTCACTCATAACTTCTACTGTCACTCCATCTTCTTCTTCTTTCATAGCTTCACTAACTTCCTTATCAATGCTAAGGACCTCCGTTCCTCTAATGACCATAGTTCAGCAATTCGAACATTAAGAAGTTACATGTCCAAAACCCTTACACTTAAAACATTTTATCTCACTCATGTTTCTTCCAATGTCTACGCCTTTTCAAATTCCTTCACTTTCTCTCCTTTTTCCAACCTCAATCCTTCTCCTAAGGAGGTTTATCCTTCTTTTACGTTAGGTACTGGGCCAATAGGCTTCCTATTACTTCCTTAGACAAGTCGGCTAATCTAAATAAGTTGGGAATTGAAGCTTCTATAAGTTCAGTTTCTTCTCTACCTCTCAACTCGTAGGGCGACCTTAATAGCTTCTTCAAAAGTATGGATAGATAACACTTCAACAATTTCCCTCAAATTAGGTCTCAGTCCAGTAACAAATCTAAAGACAGCTTGGGCTTCGACTCTTTCACTTCACATTAAATCATGGGCATTTAAAACTCTTACACGTACTCATCAACAGCTCAACTTCCTTATTTGAGCTCTTGCAATTTGGCAAAAGTATCCTGATAGTATGATTCAAGAATGAAACTTCTATGAATAACTCTCTTCATGTCTCCTCACAACCTCACTCTTTCTCGAAAACATACGCTTGCTCAAGACTATAGGTTAAGTAGTTGACATATGTCCCATTTTTCTGACATCTGTATTGTCCTTCGCTATGATATTCCTTTTTCCTTGTTTTATGGATTTACCCTTGTATAACATTTGCTTTCCATTTCTAATAGGTATCTTTTCTTGTAATTTGAGGAATCTTAGGATTTACCCTAATTAGGTGATATAAATACCCCCATATGTAATAGCTGCAACAAGCTTGAATTCCAATAATATGAATTTTCCTTAGTTTTTCCCTTCTTAAACTAGCATTTATCCTTGCCGAAGAACTTAGTTCCTAAAGCACTCTTATCTAGCCCATTTTGAGTGTAGACTAGTGACGAGTGACCTCTTGTTTACTCTTGTACATTATATTAAGTGTAACTTGAGCTCGTGTGAGGTGTTGGTGCGTCATATCCATTGTCGGTACATGGAAACCTTACTTAACAATCCTCGACTATCATTTAATCTTCGAACCATCTTGAGGTTAAGACTCACCCCTATTCATAAGGTACTACTAGTTATGTATTCGCCCACACTAGTGCATGTACTAAGTCTAATATGATGGGTTACTAGCCAGTACAACCTTACATAAGGGTTGTTATGAGCTGGGATAAGTAAGTTCTTGATGTTGAGAAGAAAACAAAAAATGCGAAAATCTCATTAAATGAGGCAACAATCTGATTACAGCTAAAGTACATAAGAAGTATTTATACCAAGTCTTACTAAGATTACTTATACTAGCTGATTTTAATAAATTGGGTAGGAGGAAATTACAACTAAAAGTACAAATGAAGAAGGACAATTCTATAATCCTTCTAGAAGTGGAATATTCCAAATTGTCAAGCGTTAAGCATAGGAGAAGAGACATGTATCATCATCGAAGTGGATGGCGCACCTACAAATAATAGACTTTGACAAGTACTAATGAGATCGGCATGTTAAAGACCTTCTATCGGCTCGAACTCCTCAAGGTAGATCGAGCTCTTAGGGTTAAATGATACTGGTGTCTCATGCAAGTTGGGACTAATCATGGTAACACTCCAAATAGGTCAAAAGGGTTAAGGTCAAGTTGACAATTGAGTACTCGGATAGTTAGATTAAACAAACCTCTTACTCTTGATCGAGATAAGGGTCTAGGGGCTTGATGCCCATCGTCACTAGCCTATACCTTTTTATTGGTAACCGTTTACCTAAATCGTTTGTTAATAACACTACATAATTGAGAAATTTTGTATCAAGATCTTCTCTAATAACATTCAGAAACTCCCTACCCATCATATTGCAATCAAACTATGAGTAGTCTTAAGTTATAATGGGATTTACATAAGTGTAAGATCCTTCTAACTTGGTTATCGTAAACACACCCTGTAATTTCTTCTTATATGCCTTAAGTCTCTACTTGCAACTGTCCTCAATCTTAAAACATACAACAAAATACTTACTCTTTTTTAATTCATACGATATGAAGTTCGCATGATGCTTAATGTGGTAATGTTTCACATCTTTTACAAGTTCTTTCTTAGTATCGAATCTCATACTTTTACAAAGATCTTCATCTACGTGCAAGTTACTATACTCTACATTAATATCCCTCTCAAAGTGTATGTAACCATCATCTCCACCAGTATTAAGAAAAGAAATCGCATCCCTAACTGTTGAGTCTATCGTATGAACCTCCAGAGGATGTATCTATACTGGTAATGGATCCATTGAGCTTGAACCTATGAGCTCTTAAAATCACATTTAGGGTAACCGTATCCAGATTTAGGGCCTTGAGGAAAAACTTATCCGATTGAACTCAAACTTTACGATTATAATAGAAAAGTTAGTTGAAGTAACCTAGTGAAGTTAAATAGCAAAAATAATGAACCAAAATCTCTATTTTAGCCTTAAAAGTGTGATTATATAATATAGTGTAAAACTCGCCAAAACCCCTAAAACCTAGTTCAGAATATGATGATAACTTAGAGATAAGTTAATCAATCTATAAAAGGAAATAATATAGCATAACATACTATATGAATATATGCATTTTTTATGAGTTTACCTAGTATATATGATAATTATACTCATCAATTAACCCAAAATTATACTATTATATATAATATGTGAGAAGCTCATAAAAATAAACAAGAAATATATCTTAAAAATAAAAAATATGCAAGAAACATAATTATATGAGTATTTTTACACATTATATCTATCAAATATATTAGATAAAAATATGTATGTTAACAAAACAATTAAATATTAATATATTATACGTAAAATATAATAAAAATATTAATTAAATTCATCAAAATCCCTTAGAAATTTCTAGATTTCACCATGGCAATTCAAGAATAGGTAGAATGATGAATCATAAGGCAAATCATCCCAATTAAGCCACATCATGCTTAGGAATTAGAGAGAAAAAGTGAAAGAAAAAAAAAAGAAAGAAAATTTCAACTAGCCAAATTCTTATAAATAGGACTCCTAACATCAGTTACACATTTGGGAACCCAAATTACACAAAGGAAAAATTTAGAAAAAAATCGTAGAAAATATAAAAAAGAAAAAGAAAAACAGAGTAAGGACTAGACCTAGTTTAGTTCCCTAGCCTCTACATAATTTGTTGTTAAACCCTTCTACCACTAAGTAAAGCCACCACCGAGTGGCACTTCCGACAACCACCCATTGCTCAAAAGCTACCAAAGCTCTGATGAACGGGTGCTTTAATAATCTACCATGTTTTTCCTTTGTTTTCTAAAAATATTAAATTATCCAGAAAATCATGAAAAAATATATTCTTAGGTTATTTCAGATAGACATCCATATGGTATTTTTATTTTTGTAAAATTTTGAATATTTTATATACTTGCTTAAATAAGTTTCTATTCATTCGATTTTTGAAATTGAAAATAAATGTATTAAATAATGTTTTTTCTAGCTCAAAATTCTTTTTATATAATACATATGACATGTATCTAATTGCTATGTAGCCAGATTTTTAATTTAGATATGTTTATTATTTAATGTAATTTTTTACCCTAAAATTAGCTAAAATTAGGGTGAAATTATGAAATAAATAGATTTTTATAAAATTAATTGATGAAATTGATGTCTACTAACTTCTGGTGATTCATAATAATGTAATGATATATTGAAAATAATTTTGTATAAAAAGAATAATATTTGTTAAATTAAATGCAATTTAGGGGTAAAAATGTAATTATGACTATATAGGCGATAAACCTGAGAGCATGCAACTATGTAAGTTCCCCATATTTTTAGGAGTTTATAGAAATTTTCAAGAAAT
Source organism: Lumnitzera racemosa (assembly GCA_024138005.1). Classification (NCBI taxonomy): domain Eukaryota; kingdom Viridiplantae; phylum Streptophyta; class Magnoliopsida; order Myrtales; family Combretaceae; genus Lumnitzera; species Lumnitzera racemosa. The sequence goes on from JAMXBC010000011.1 coordinate 67,007,530, forward strand.
TATTTGGCAACCCAAGCTATTTATTAAGAATTTACTTGGTAAAATAGCCTAATTTACCAATTGAGGTGCATCTATAATAATAATAAGCTAAAATGTGATAAATATTGAAATAGAACTTATACATGTACATGCTGGTTAGATTTGGTGAAAATGAATTTTAACTTTTTTAATGATAATTATATGACCTGGTTATGATACATATATACTAAGGTTAGATATTACATATATTATTAAGCTATATCAATAAATTATATAAAATATAGTCCATTTACATAAAATGAATATAATATGATAATACTTATTACAAGAGCATATAGGTATATTAAAAACTAAAAAATACCATTTAGAAGTCATCTCTCGAAATATAACACATAATACGTTTTACCAGGTTCGTATGAACTTAATGACACTGCTTTAACTAAAAGCAAACAATCTTAGGTAATATAACCCATATCTCTATAATATTACGAGAATTTATGTACTATTATAACCTTATCATAATTGAAAAGTAAGTTAATTGATTAAAAGTACGTTTTGATACAATCAAAACGATATATTATAAGCAATGACATAACTATCGATAATTAATAACTTAACATAATTTATATAATAAAACTATATTTCCTTATATAAGGAAATTAATAATATACCTTAGATATATATATATATATATAACTTCAAAATGAAATAAAAGAGTAGATAAAATCCGAACGTTTCCATAACTTATAAGAAAACTACATGGGGGTTTTATATATGTAAGATCTCTAAGTGAGCAAAGCGTTTGCGATACAGATCTTCCACAATCAATGTCAAGAAAGGTAAGTTGGGATCATAGCTTTATCGTTTGTTGAGATACTGTATTAAGGTATCTAGAGGTTTAAGAGTACTTCTACTTATGGTTTTAAATTAGCTGTCTATGCGCATGTCATGTATCTGATTGGTATTTTATTTGTGATAGGAGTTAAACTCTTTAGCGTGCTGTTCTGCATGATTACATCATTTTGTATTGTGTGAATTTGTCTGACCAGCCCTAAATGGAATTAATAGTAATTTAACCTTTAACATAACTAGACATGCATAGCAACTGATGTTAAGTGGTTCTGGGTTAGAACTTTTGTCCTAAAAAGAAAGAAAAAGTTTTGGCACTAGGGCCAGTCCAATATGGCCACTCTGATGTCTAAGTCAAAAAAACAAGTGTAAGAATAGACTAAGTAAGCAATAGAGAGTTATTAGAGCTCTTACAATATTTCTTCTTCCTATTTATAGGCCAATGTTGTATCTAAAACAGCAGTTAACAGAGCGATTATCTGGACATGTGGAGGCCTCTTTATTAAATGTATTCTTGAAATGTAGAGATAGTAAGCAATTATGTAATATAACTGTACTAAGAAATAACAATTCGCGCTACTCTCCTTGAATTCAAATCAGATACGGATTTGTGTTACTCGGCCTATCAGCAACCGAGTGAATGAAATTTAACCATCAACAGCAACCATTAGGGAAATGATTAGGGGTGTCGAACTAAATACGAACTTCTTTCAATGAAGATAGTTGAATCCTTAGTCTAATTAAGTGACAGGCAAAGAGATAGCGGTAAGAGTAGGGGCCGTAGTTCGAAGGTAGTTACAAGAGGAGAGTATTTTCCATTGCAAAAGCCCAGGTTTGGTCTGATTTTTTAATGATAATAAACTCCTCAATACAGGTTAGAGTAGATGTAATTTCTTTGACCTCACAATGAATTAGATAACATTGTGCAATGTTTCAAGCAATTAATTGCATTACATTTCATTTCATTATAATTAATAACCTTGTTTGTGATTGTGTGGTACCCTTCTAACTCCATCTCACTTACTGAGCTAGTTATTCTCACACTCGTATAGACTCTTTTACAGGTGATGAATAAGAGTCGAGATGTTCAAATATCACTACCCCTAAGTTAGTGTACAGTTGGTTAGGAAAGTGAGGAAAAGAGAATCGACTGACTCTAAGCTTTTGACTTTTCTTTTTGGTTTTAAGGAAACCAATTAGGAAATCTTTGAGACACCCACTAGTTTCTTAACTTATTGTAAATAGGCTTTAAGACTTGTAACTTTTGTAAACTCGGAATATAAATTATAACTCTATGTATGGAAACACTTATATAAGTATTATTATATTATCTAACAATAAGACGTCGTAAACAAGTATTTTGAAAAAATATACCGCAAGTTTGATTATATATAGGTATCAAAATGGATGCTTTAAACTGGTTAAGTCATGTTTGCCTTGTATAGACTATATCTATAATAGCAACCATGGAGTCAACTTCTATCTTAAGTTAGTTTACACGACAAGATTGTTATAACTTCTCTTATTTGGGATGTGACAGAACCTAAGGCATATGGATGTGCAATAAATATTTTAAGTATATAAGAGTAATTTACAGTCATTTTAGGAACAATAGGATATGCAAGAGGCATCTCAAGTTCGGTGTCCTCATCACCATCCTTCCCCTCATCGTCATCATCCTCTTCATCTCCCTTAGGCTCATAATCATCATCATCGTCATTGTTGTCGTCATCATCTTCATCATCTAAGTCTCCCATGCATTGAAGCATACAGTCATGTGTTACGTACTTTTGTAGGATCGATCCAACTGCCTAGTCAACTACATTTTCATCATCCTACATAGGCATAGACATGGACAGTGGCTCAAACTCATCAACCATAGGCCGGTCAAACTTAGTAGGTGGCACAAGTGTTGCATGGACATTCCCAACTCTTTTTACTCCTCTGATCCTCACATGCAAGTGTTGAATGTAAGTTTGCCTAAATGCTTTGGCCATTTCAAATAAGTTCTCTACGCCATCATTATCCTTTATGGTAATTGGAGAATACAACACAACTCCTAAATAAGCGCTAAGATGTTTGTATAATAACTCAACACCCCCAACATCAAGATCAATTCCAACAATCTGATAAATTCTTTTTAGTAGTTCAAAGAAGTTTACATTCATCCTCACTTTCAATACCTTGATTAAGTCCCAAACATACTTTAGCCTCAAATTTCTCCTCACGGTATTTTTGTAGGCAAACAACATGAATTTCACCATTCCTACCATTTTCAACCTATTCAAATTATAATTAACATATTGATTAGCACATCATGCATTATGCACCATGCATTTCTATTATGTCCTACTATCCATCATCTTAGCCAAACAACTTCTTCTTAGGCATTTTGTCAAACACTTATAGTGCAAAGTTGAATACAATCAACTAACAATTCTTTTAACACTATGAAATGTGCCAATATATATTTTGCTAACAAATCATGCAACTATGCATTATTATAGTGACATTCAAACACTAAATCCACAATTATATGAGTAAAACAAGTTAACAAATGCGATTTCATAACAATCCTAAGTTTTCTATAATTTAATGAAATGTGCAAAAAAAAATCATGTAAAAATTGATGAAATGCAAGTAGAGAAAGTGTTTAACTTTAATTTATTTCAAGGATTTCGCAAAAAAGGCTTCTAGGATGTTGGATTGGTGGATAGGTCCTCGTCTGTGCATGAGAAAAGGAGAGGAGTGTTTGTTTGTTTAATGTTCGAATGGGTTCTAATCATGAAGTCATGTTTTAAACTTAGTTGCTGTAAAGGCGCTTTCATGTCACTTTTATAACTATAAGAAAGGCACATTTCAAGATAGTGCTTTCCTTACAATTAGAATATTAATTGAAGGTGCTTTTCAGAAAAACACCTTTACTACCTTATATACATAATATATTTCACCACACCCCTTTTTAAGAATCTTTTTTGAGGAACTCACTAGTGATACCTTTACATAATCTTAGAACATGGAAATAATAAATATGGCATGCCTTATGCAATAGTTTCTACAATATTATTCAAAAGGAAGTATGTAAAATTCTTAATATTCAACAAAAGAGATTAGATCACTTCCCTTAAGTAACTAACAAAACTTAATAACAATAAACATAATCGATACCCTATTTATACAATCTTATAGATTAAACCTAGTAAAAATGGTTAATCTATGGAACATGATAGTATAGGTAGCTAATTGCCAAAAAAAAAATAACAAAGTTTAGGTAATTGATTACAAAAATGCTCGAAGTTTACATGCCAAATATAACATTTACGCTTATTTTTCTCCATATTACTTTCCTATTAGAATCTCTCATTGTAAAAATTAAGGCAAGGTATACATTTAGTCCTTAATGCTTAACCTTTCTTTTTTTTAATTTAAGTCTTAACTCGTTTTGCTTCCTTTTTGAGTTCTCACTGTTTTCATATTTTTATGAAAGTAAGACTTCTGTTGGCATTATTAAATTTGCTTCCATCATGCATACATATCAAATAATAATTGGTTCACAATTGATAATTTTAAAAAATAATTGTACTAAACATGTTTAATCACACATAATATAATTTAAAGTAATATTAATTGAATTTAACTACATATATAATAAAAAATATAACAAAATACACAAAACCTAAAATTATAAGGAAAATACATTACAAAAAATTATGTATACACCAGCCACCTTATTTAGCCATTCAAAGGCCACTCAAAAACCTACACATCAAGGATAAATGGATTATTTAATGGAATTGTTAAAATTTTTTTATTAAAGTTTAAAAATGTTGAGGATTCAAAAAAGAAAAAATGGTTTAGGATTCAAGTACAAAAGTAAGTAAATGTTAAGGACTAAATCATTAGTTTTTCCCTAAAATTTATTGCTTATATTTGTTTTGTGATCAATGCTAAGGCAAGTATCAAGTTATGCAAATTCATACTCAAGGAAATATGGTGGAGTGTTTTAACTACAATACATCTTTTGATTAATTGGATTAAGCTTAAATCAATTACAAAATTAACTAAAACATCCACTATGAAAGATCATAAGTCAAAATAGCCATAATATGCACCAATTCAAGCAATAGACACAAAGCTTCATTAGGCATAAAATAGTAGAATGTGAAAATTACAAGTAGATTGGACTACTTCACAAGAGGTTCGAAGCACTTACACGAGTGAGACAAAATTTAACAATTAGTCTCGATCACTTTGCAAGTGGTCTAAATCACTTGTTTAGGTGAGACAAAATTTTATCTTGGAAAGAATTCGTTTAATTACTTCTAAAAGTTTTCCAAATGTATTAAAGCCCATTGTTTTCTATCCTATTTGACTCAAACCCTTTCCAATCATGACTCATAATAGTCAGGATGATTTTAGCAAATTCAACACAATAGAAAATGCAACACTTTAGTTAATTTCTAATAGTTTTAAGCAATTATTTATGCTTTTATTTAAACTCCATTTATAATTGAAATTCTATCCAGAGCCAAAAAAAAAATGGAATTCTATTTGATCATCCCCCATCGTATTACCAACAATGTAAAAATTCCTTTCATATCATAAAAGTGCAATAATGGTATTTGTATATTTGAACCATCCCTTAGTAAGTCCATCAAAGTTGTGATAGGATGTAAGTGACTTATTGCTTAAACCTACATGCTTTGTGCTACAATCAAAATAACTATACAATGTTCCTCTATTTTAACAAACTAAGTGGATTTTCATACATGTATAGTGAGGTAGACATAAATATGTGTTGTAATAGATGATAAAAACTACCAATATAATTGATTCATAGGGTACTTATGACCTCATAACCTTGTAATAAATAAGAAAACTAAATAAAATATGAATACTATCAATTCAAGAAACAAACAAATCAAAGATATAATTTTTCTAAAACAACACTAAATCTTCATTAACCTGGTATCTTTCAAAGCAAGCAAATTTGACTTATCAAATAGCAAAACAATTTGCTTCAAGTTATAATAGACTCAGATCAATCTTTCTTGACATGTTGTAGGATTCATAAGTGATGGAAATTGAACTACTAGACCTTTAACCCAAGCTGCAAAGTCTTAAAGGACTAGTGAAACGTATTCTACTGTTCCAACTAACTCCTACTAAGGTTGAACTGATCTTCACTATCAATCAACTCTATATGCTAAGCCAAGCAACTTTCATCTCTTAATAGTCAAGTGCCAACCTGAAATATGCTCCACCGATAGTCCGACCCCTCATATGTCTACTCAATCATGACCGTATTGATCTTTAGCTCAGCAGTATTGTTGCTAAGAGCCCGAACACACATCTACACCCATGTCTTCTTAGAAAGACTCCAAATTTACTAGGTACCTTTATTCGACAACCTCTATCTTGATAGTGCTAGTTGTCTATTTCTGCTAAAAATGTCTTCAATGACCTATTTCCACATATCCAGTCCTACATAAAAGGATTCTACTGCACTAATCATTGATTTCTTTGATTCTTCATTTGTACCATTTATTATTCCTTATTCATTACTTTTATTGGGCAATACCCTTTTTGTGTTTTCCATTTTAGGTAGGATGCCCTAACATTTCGGGTACAAATACCCTTGTAATATATAGTCACAAGAATCATCATACATGTGATATTGAATATACTTCCTTTCGTGAGCTTAATGGGCTTACTTTCCTCTTCTTACTCTTATACTAACCCTTATGCAAGGCTAGGTAACGAATGAACTCATTAAGTTACTCATGCATCATACCAAGTTAGCTTTGTGAGTCTACAAAGTTTCCTTAGTGTATCATATCCTCAAAATCGTTCATGATTTGCTTATTCATCTGGTTTTCGTATTTCGACACCCTCCATTTCAAACTTTCTGCAAGCTTGGACCCGTCCCGATACTATCACCCTTTTTAGCTCTCGGCACAGCGTATTAATAAGTCTCATATGTGAAAAAGTTATAACCTCCCAAAATTGACTCTGAAATCCAAAAAGAAAATCATAAGTTATGAATTTCTAGCTTCCTCTACTTCTAACTAACAATGCCTCTAATCATTCTCAAACTAGCTTCAGGATGAAACTAGCTTGCTTTTGATTTCTTCTTTCCCTGCTTCTAACAATCTAAATGGTCCTTAACTTATAGTCCTAACCCGTTTACATCACTTTTTAATATCACTTTTGCAACCTTGCACTTACCCATACTTCATGAATATTTACACGAAATATGCCCATTAACTCTTGCTAATAGTGCAACCTCTTCTACATTCAAGTAGAGAAATCTCATTTTAAAAAAATATAAAGTTCCACTACATTATTGATCCACTAAAAGTTACTATATATAATATATCATCCTTTAATTTACTAGATAATAAATTTATTAGTGAACTATAACTTGTTGTTACCCCTTGTAAAAACAAAATATCGATCTACTAAAAAGTAGGTTTCCTATTTCAATCAATTAGTTGGTTCTTATACCCATTTAATTGTTAGTCTCCTTAACATGATCTCTTAACAATGTTTTTGTTAAAGGATCACTAAATTACTCTTAGTCTTAACAAAAGCTATAGTTATAACCCCATTCTCAATTAGTTTCATAGAATGACTAAGGTTTGCCTAAGGAGTTCAGGTTTCCATCATTCATTTTACGATAGGAATGCAACATGGTTGTTTGATCATCATAAAAGATCGAAATAGCAAACATCAATTATGACCACAACTCTAATTATTCCAACCACAAATCATTCAAGTTCTTTCTAAGCTAATGCAAGCTAAAAATTCAACCTCTATCATTAAATTCTTGATGTAAGTATATTTCTTAGAATCTATAACTTACCACTCTACAATCTGATGTATAAATCCATCAAGTTACAAAAAAATTATCACCTATACTACTGATATAATTTAAATATAAAGATCCTTCTTGCATGATAGAAGAATCACTATAGTTAAAACCAATATTCTTTGTTTCCTTAAAGTACCCAAAAGACTTTGGTTATTGTTTCTACTATTATGTACTAGGTTTACAAGAATAGATTGATAATTTGCACACAACAAATACAATATCAAGTCTAATCCAATACAACACATATGTTGAACACTTATGACACTAGTATATTCTAATTACGCTACCACTATATTGTCATACTATGAAACGGTAGAATCGTGACAGTCCTACCTTATAAACCATCCTAAGATTGTTGTCCTTACAACAGCTATCATAGACATGGTTTACACAAGAGGACCATAACCAACTTGCTTTAAAGCAAACAGCTCAATATATGACTGAATAATTAATATGTAAAAGCCTTTAAATTTTATAATTATAGAGTTCACTTATCAGAACATACTTATATAATATATTAATTTTGCTATTAATATTTAATCGTAAACTTGACAAACAGGAGACAAAACTAGCTGAGCCACCTAGGGTGGCTTAGCTGATTTCCCAAATGACTGTATTCGTGCTTATATACACTTGACTCAAAAGAAACAAAAGAAAAGGATTCCAAAAGCTTCATAAATCCAATTGGGTCTTTAGTTCATTCCTCATTCCCCATCCCAGCTACATCTAGCTCATAGGTCATGGTGTAATATTGCATCTATTTTGGATCTACAAAAGGATTTATTAAGATGTGAGCAACTAATCGTTCAGTAAGTGGGACAAAGAGACATAAGCATACACAACAAACATAAACAAAGCTATCAGGAAATTAAATTGATGCAATGCAACAAAACAAATACCATTGCACAATGTTATCTAATTCATCATGAAATTAAAGAAATTACACCCACTTTAATCCAGGTTTTAAGGAGTTCCACAAGCCATGATACCTTACGACTAAACCTAGGCTTGTGTAATAGGGATATCCCTCCTCCTATAATTACATTCGAACCAATGTTCTCAATCTTGCCACGACCACCTCTCTTATCACTTAGTTTAATTAAGAATGAAGAAGAGACAATTTCTACTATCCCTCTCAAAAAGGTCAATATTTGGCTGAAAAATCCTAAGCATCCCCTAATGGGTTGCAATGCATATCCAGATAAGCCTTTAGTCCATTATGAATTAGTTCTAATTAGCGGTGACCAAAACAATTCAAACAATTGATGAGCTCACGTTCTAGTAAAGAAAATCACAATATAGTTCAACTAAGTATCATAGACATAATACAAGCACAAATAAGTATACACTTAGGCCTCCTAATACTATAAAACAATACTTCAAAATGTGATAAAGCATCGATCCAACTTACTTGGGTTACTCGCTAGTCTACTAGATGTAGTTATAGTCCCAATATTATAAATGGAACCTTTAGTACCAATTTTAAAACATCAATATTCTACCTATCACTCTTATTGTCGAGTTCATTATCCTTAGTCTGCAATGTTGTTATATCATATCTAAGCCTTTAAGTCTTAAAATCACTTTTAGACCAATTCTTCCTTAAACTACCCTCTAATCCATCATCTGAAATATCCTCTAAATTCTTTCTACCTTAAAATTCTTAAAATATCCTCTGTCATATTCTCCCAGTTCAACCTAATTGCAAATCACATATAAGTACCCTGTAATTCAACTTCTTAATAAGATTCTCAATGCAACATTTACTTAAAAGTTTCAAATTTATCATTCAATTTTGATATGTTCTACATTTTTAACTAAATTTCCACGACTTCGCCATACTTTTAGCGAAAGATTAACATCCAACGACATTATCGGCTTTAGTCCATCCCATTACTTTCTAGAAACTTCATTCAACTCTTATTTACACAAAATATTATGGTTACATAATTACGAGTTTAGCTATAAAACTCCATATCCTTACAATCAATTACTTATACTAATCAAATCCATGCCCATATTAGTATCCCTCATCAAATAACTCCTCAAGTCAACTAGAAATAAATCGTAAGTGTAATTCTTAAAGAAGTAAGTATTGAAATTCCAATTTAATCAAAATTTAGAAGCTAAAAAATTAACAAAATATAAGGAAATAGTTTTCATCAAACTTTTTTTACATAGGAACCCTTTATATAACATAAAAAGGTTACAAAAATTTTTGGAGTAAAAACTACATTGTTAGAGTATTTGAAAATATCTTCAAGATATGATCGAATTCAGTAATTTCTCAAGGATAACATATGTGGATACTTAATTAAAATAACATTTTTTCCTAGATTCTACATATAAAATAATATAATAATATAGGAATAATTTCTCCTTAAACTTTCTAACATCACATAATATTTTTAGGGTTTAATTAAAAATTGGAGTAATTTCAATGCATAAGGTAGTCCTTTAAGTCAGATTATGGCAGAACCTTTATCCTATAAAATTCCTATATTCCCTTCTATTTTCCTAATTATTTCCTCAAATCTCTCTTTAGCTTTTTTAAGTTACCTTCAATTTTCTTACATCCTGAATTAACTAAAGTGAATTTTTTAATAAGAGAAATGCTCATATGGAAAAGTAAGAATTGGTGGGCAATGTCTAATGTACTTTAAAGGTGTTAGCTTTTATGAACTTCTTCATTTTCATGTCAATATAAGTGTCATTCTGTTAATCTAATGCTCCAACTAGCTAATTTAATCACTACTACGTCTTTTCTAAGCAATGAGGGCATTCTTGAGCCTATTTGTTTAGTTATATATCAATTTATTTAGCTTAGTAGGTATATTACATGTATATCGAAGGAATCTAATGTAATAATATTTCTTTCCGAAAATATGATCAATTTATACACATACATTCTAGATATTATTTCATATTATATATCAACTATTGTACCTAATTAATTTATCTTCTAAGGTTTTTTTTAATATAATTATTCAAACCGGAATCACGCTTTTTCAATATTTATCAACATTTCTATGATTAACTTTTCAACCATACTCTTATTTTATTATTCCATTTTTAAATTTCAAACTCACAAGGTTACTTCAACTAATTTTTATAACCTCATCATAAATTGTGAGCTTGATAGGAAAACTTTTGAGAATGCTTTAAATTTAAGTATTAAGGCTCTAGTTGCTAATTTGCGAGGTTTCACACTCTACTCCCCTTATAATTAGTTTCGTCTTCAAAACTATCACATCTTAGATTTTTCCGAGGGAAAGTGATGGGTACTGGTATGACTATCATTAGTTATATATATATGAATTGTAAAGGTTACTAGCCTATTGTTTAAAAGAACTAGAAACACTATCTTCCCTTCATAAACAACTTTGTTGCCCAAGTTATCTCTACTTCAAAACTTCTATATTATCCTCTACTTAAGCTTCTATTTATCTTCTATATATCTTTCTATGTTAAACTCTACTAATTTCTTATTCGCATTTCACATATTCCATAACTAATACTAACTATATACTAAAATCATCACCAAAACCTTCTATTGTGCTTATATCAATCATATTCATTAAGTTAAGGAAACTTTCCACTTTAATTTCCACAATCTTGAGATCCTAACTTATGAGATCAAAAGAGTATATTTTTATATCAGCTTCTATAATCTGTATTAACAATTAATACATCGACCCCTTTTCTATTTTATATTCCATCTTATGAACTTATCATCATAATGGTTCAAGTATACTCCTTGATTTATCCTCTAACTTATCCCTTATATCATCAATTCCTAATTTCTAATTGAGATCAATAATGGCAGCGTTGTTCCATTCTATGCCATACATGTCTAATCTCTTTTCCTTCTACCTATACCTTCCATCTTACAAGGGCTATGCAATCACCTTAGTTATCGATTTTTTTCTTCATATAAAGTAGCATAGGTATCAACAAGAATAAGTTTGGCAAATCTTGACTCTTCTCCATCCCAAATCCAAATGAGATGGCTAACAACTTGAATTAACTCAACTTAACTCGACTCAGTAGGAATTAAGGTGACTCTTGATTGACAAACTTATAAATACATCGACATGGACTTATTACTTGATTTCACATGACATGACATAACATGCTCTAAGCATCAACAAAGATAAGAAACTCGATAAATAAGAGACTTGATAGTCATAAATTTTCCATTCTCTTTTTGCTTACCTATTGCAAATGTGTACATGAATGATAGTGTTTTTTAGTATCTCAATTATAACCCTTATTACAATTATCAATTTCCTTTCCTAATAGTGGTTGTTGGTTAGGGTTAACGATTTAGCTTCAAGTTTTCTTACTTCAAGGTTAGATATCCATGTAAGAAGTGAAGTGAGCTATATATATTCAATCAAAAAGTTTTACTATTACTACTTATTGAGGTTATCAACATACTTTTAATGTTCCATAGTAGCGTTATTGTACTAGATATTCAAAGCTATAGTGGACTAGTCATATCTTTGGTACTTTAGGTGTGATCCTTGACGGTAATCCAAGGTCGCTAGTTACCTAAATCTCTAGAAAATTGCCTTAAGGTTACCTTAAGATCACCTATTAGTATAGTACGAGTATTACTTTTAAAGTCAAATCTAAGGTCATCTACCTATTACATTTTCCATAATCAAGAGCATTATACGAGGGTATTATGGGGTTTAATTTTAATGTATTTCATGGTACAGCTTAATTGATTGATATAAAGCTCCACAAGAAATAGAGAGTAATCACTTGTAACCAAGTTTTAGATTATCTTCTATTATATCAATTGTTTGTTCTATAATAAATGTTTTATTTGATAATGGCATACTAGTTAGTATAATAATTACCTACAATCAGCAAATGCTACAACACTTATAGTGTTTAATAAACAATTCATATACTCCTCCCATGGTGCAAAATGTACAAGCAGCTATGTTTTTCCTAGTATTAGCTAATTACACATAAAATTTGAGTTTTGTAGTTATAGTTATTTACACACAAGAGATATGAAAGGCACAAATGTAGAATTATTATATTATATTTGTGATGACACATCAAATTTTTAGTTTACTATATCTAATATGATCTATCCTAGTTTTCCTGAAGCTTTTATATGTACATATGTGTATAAGAACATTGGTTTATCATGCATAAATACCACACATACAAGTCAATTAAGTTAATATTTTACTTCTCATCTTATATACAAGCATTTGTTCATATATTCAAGTTTATAAAATTACCAAAGTATAGACACATTTTTGTCACCCAGTGTCCACTAATCATTTGATAAGATTCTACTTCAGAACTCTAGGTAGTTAAATTTAGGAGGAGTCGAATATTTTATGTATATATATATATATATATGAGCAAATATTTAATGCTATATAACTAATATTCTCATGTTATTGTACATATTATACTCTATAGAGTTCATTTCAAGTTCAAACTTATGAAAATACATATATATTAGCATAACAACACAAGCATTCATAAGTAATAATTACACATCCTTGCTTAACCAATAACTAGTTCTATACCAATTTCTATCTCTTCTTTTTTTTTTTTCATTCATGTACACTTTCACGTTCATGGAATTATATGTATAAAACATAAGTCCATCTCAAGTTACAAGGCATCTTGTAGCTTAAGTTCATTTTAGGATTTAATCATGTTAATGTTAAACCTTTCCTTACTACTAAAGGATTCTAAATTCAACCAATAGTATTAAAGCTTTAATTATATATGGGGTTTAGACAAAGTTATAGTGCTACTACAAAGGTATATTACCAACCTAACATTCCTTTTATCCACTTAAATTAGTAGAGATCAACATCTCATATACTTTATTTCTAATCACCGTCATCGTCGATATTTATCACTTATTGACTTTATTATTTTCAATCATTTGATCCTTCATATTACCTTATAATCTTCTACTTGATCCTCTGAATCAGCCTCTATAGGATCCTTTGATTTGGTTATACCTAATTCCTTATCTTTAGCTCTAATAAGTCCATATCCCACAATTCAGCTTTAATGTGTTCAGTACTCCAATTGCACCCTCCATTCATTTCCAAAGTCCCCCTTAGATCCTCCCTCCATTACTATTTGATTCTCCTACCTTCTCAAGTTACCATTCTTTTCGATTCATTAGGTAATGCATTTAGACAATAAAAGGTTTACTGTTAAACTCTTGGCTCATTAAATCCTAATGGTATACCTTTATATCTGTTAGAGATAAGAAGCATAGTAATTAATCAACAAATATAAATGACTCTTTTGGAAAAGACAATGTATACTCGTAAATTTAGAATATATGCTTATTGAATTAGGTTTACCTAAACCTTTCTTTATCACTCCAGTCATTACTTATGTTGGTCCTGTATAAGATATCAAGAGGGGAGGTGAATTGATATCCTTAAAATTTTGAAACTTTTCAATGTAAGTTGAAAATACCATTCTTAGTAACTTAATTTAGTGAACAATGACATTTTAATAATTCAGCATATAACTAAATAACGCAAATTAAAAGAATAAGGAAGGAGAATATCAGGCTCAAGATTTATAGAGATTTGGCCTTCTACCTACTGCTTTCTTCTAGCACTATTACTCACCAGTACCGTTCCACTTGATCCACTAAATCAAAATCACGAGAAGCTTACTAGTTATTACCACAAATATATATCTTGATTTATATCCATTCTTGTATATATCTTGATTTATCCAAAAATAAATTCACTCAAAAATAATCCTCATGGATTCTTAATTTCATCTTAAGTGAAACAGGATTAAGTGTATTTCCCTAATACACCTAATATAGTAGAGTTAAGCCTTGTTCACTTTGAATCTTATATGTATTAATTTTCATCATTACTCTTTCAGACTAACTATTTGAATAACCTTCTGAAGAGTATCAATCTTTTTTTCTTCAAAGTCTTTGAACAAATTTTTAAAGTGTTGTATCAATTCTTCTTATAAAAGCTTCTAAAAAATTCTCTGAAGATTTTCAGAATTGTCTCTTTTTTAATCAATTTAAACCTTCTTAATAAGTTTTTGAAAACAACTCAATTTGCAATTTTAAACTTTCTGAAGAACTTTCTCAATACCTACACACTTGTTAATTCATTAGCATTTGTCTTCTTCTTTTTTTTTTTTTTGTTATTATCAAAATCCATGAAAGATATCTAACAACTTAGTCTATCATCTTCAGCAATAATGTTGGGATTTGCACTCCATATTATATAAGCAGTTTCTATGGTTATAATCAACGTTCAGTCAAAGTATTATGAGTACTTCTCTTTTATTTTATAAGTCAGTTAGAAAAAAGTTAATCATTTTTCATAATCGATATTGCTAATTATGCATCCTACATTTCTTTCATATGTGTGTGCGTATATATATATATATATATATATATGTATGTATATTTATTATAGATATAAACTAATAATCTAAATCTTTTATTACCCACTCTCAGTGTTTCCTATACGTCCAATTGTTTATATTTATTTACGACACTTCAAAGTAAGTCCTTACAACTTATGCTTCAAAGCAAGTTCTTAAGAACAATACTTCAATACCAACTCAGAACTATCACACCCCAAAACAATCGAGTCATAGCAATCCAACCGTCTAAACCATCCTAAAATAGAAGTTGTCCTCACAATTATTATTATAGACATGGTTTACATAAGACAACCACAACCGACCCGTTTTGAAACAAACAGCTCAATACATAATTGAATAATTAACCTATAGAATCCTTTAAATTTTGCAATTATAGAGTTTGCTTATCAAAACCTACTTATATAATATGTTAGTTTTGCTATTAACATATAACCATAAACTTTACAACTAGGACTCAAAACCAACTAAGTTGCCTAGGATAGCTTAGTTGATTCCTAAATGACTCTATTCATACTCTTTTGTATTTGACTCAAAAGAAACAAAAGAAAGGATTCCAAAAGCTGTATAAATTCAACTGAGTCTTTAGTTCATTCCTCACTCCCCGTCCAACCTACATCTAGGTCATAAGTTATGGTATCATACAGCATCTACTCTGGACCTGTAAAAGGATCTACTGGGATGTGAGCAATCAACCACTTAGTAAGTAGGATGCAAACATAAGCATACACAACAAGCACAAATAAAGTTATTAAGCAATCAAATTGTTATAATGCAAAAGAACAAATGTCATCACACAACGTTGCCTAGCCCATCATGAAATTAGAGAATTTACGCCCACATTAATCTAAGTTTCAAGGAGTTCCATAGGCCATGATGCCTTCACGACCAAACCCAAACTTATGCAATAGAGATAACCTTCCTGTAGTGACTACCTTCAAATATACGTACTAAACCTTATCGTGACCTCTACTCCTATCACTTAGTTCAACTAAGGGTAAACAAGGGGCCATTTCTTCTATCCCTTTTGAAGGGATTGGCATCTGGTTAAAGAATCTAAATCGACCCATAATGACTTACAATGCATGTCCAGTTAAGTCTTAGGTCCATTATAAGTTATTTCTGATTAACAGTGACCAAAACAATTAAACCATCCAAAAGCTCACATTCCAGCAAAGCAAATCACAACATAGTTCAATCGAGCATCAAAGAGACATAACCATGCATAGAACAAGCTATCTACAAGTATAAACAAGTATATGCTTAGGCATCCAAGTATTATAAAACAATACTATAAGATGCAATGAAGCATTGATCCCAATTTACCTGATTTACATGCTACTCCACTAGATGTAGTAATAGACTATTCCCTCGCCAGAAATCCCTATATTATAAATGGCACTTTTAGTATAAATTATAAAACAACAATATTCCACCTATCACTCTTATTGTTGAGTTCAGTGGCCTTAGTTTGCAATATTGTTAAATTATATCCAAGCTTTTAGGTTTTAAAATCACTTTTAAATCATTTCTTCCTTAAACTACTCTCTAATACATCCTCAGAAGTATCCTCTAAAAGATCCTTTCAATTCTGTCTACTTAAAATTCTTTAAATATCCTCTATCTTATTCTCTCAATTAAACCTAATTGCAAGTCATATATATATACCCTCTAATTCAGCCTTTGAATAAAATTCTCAATGCAACATTTACCTAAAAGTTTCTAATTTATCCTTTGATTTTGACTTAGTCTACATTTTTTACTAAATTTCCATGACTTTCCCCTACTTTCAACTAAAGATTAACAATCAACAACATTACCAACCTCAATCCATCTCATTACCTACCAAAAACTTCATTCAACTCATATTTACACAAAATATTATGCTTACATAATTAAGAGCTTAGTTATAAAACTCCATATCCTTGTAATGAATCACTTATATTAATGAAATCCAACCCCATATTAGTATCCCTCATCAAATAACTCCTCAAGTCAATTGGAAACAAATTCTAAGTGCAATTCTTAAAGAAGTAAGCATTAAAAATTTTGATTATATCAAAATTTAGAAGCTCAAAAATTAAAAAAAAATTAGGAAATAGTTTTTATTAGACTTTTTTGCATAGAAACCCTTTATATAACATAAATAGGTTACAAAAAATTTTTAGTGTAAAAGCTACATCATTGGAGTGTTTGAAAATATCTTCAAAATACAATCAAATTCAGTAATTTTTTAAGGACAACATATGTGGCTACTTAATTAAAATAACATTTTTCCTTGACTCTATGTACAAAATAATATATGAATAATTTTTCCTTAAACTTTCTAACACAACTTAATATGTTTAGGGTTTTATTGAAAATTGGAGTAACTTTGAATGCTCACTACTGCTAGAGATTCCGATGATCAACGGTGGGCATAATGATGTTGGACCGGCAACGTGTAAGGTGGTCCTTCAAGTGTTGATGGTGGTTCGACATTAGATCTTTACTGAACCTTCGGACTATAAAACTCCTATATTCTGTCATATTTTCCTAAATATTTCCTCAAGTCTCTCTTTAGCTTTTCTAAGTTGGCTCGAATTTTCTTACATCCTGAATTGACTAAAGTAAATTTTAGAAGTAAATAAATGCTTATATTGAAGAGTAAGAATTAGTGGGCAATGTCTAATGTACTTTACAAATGTTAGCTTTTAGGAACTTCTTTCCTGTCAATATAAGCGTCATTCTCCTAATCTAATGCTCTAACAAGCTAATTTAATAGCTACCATGTCTTTTCTAAGCAATGAGGACATCTTTGAGCTTATTTGTTTAGTTATATATCAATTTATTTAGCTTAGTAGCTACATTACATGTATATTGAAGGAATCTAATGTAATAATATTTTCTTATTCCACAAATATGATCAATTTATACACATGCTTTCTAGATATTATTTCATATTATAGGGAAAAGTACAAAAAACTGCTCAACGTTTCAAAATTTTCATTTAAATCTTTAACGTTTGCAAAAGTTTATAAATAAATCATTTGAACTCACTATGTTAGATTTTAAATTGGAAAAGTCCAAAAAAGTTCTCAACATTTGCTTCTTTTTCTATTTTAGTTCTCAAAGTTTCAAAATTTTCATTCAAATCCTCGATATTTATAAAAATTAACACATCAATCCTTTTAACTACTAAAATTAAATTATTAGTTATACATTGACACATAAATATTATATTAGTCTACGTATTTCTTTTATATAACTAATATAATAAAATATTAAAATTAATTAATTAAAAAATTATAGAAATAAATTAATATTTTACATTTTTTTTCATTTTCGAATTTTTTTTATAACATTTCATTATTTCTTAATACTTTTCTATAACTTTTTTGTACCTTAATTGATGTTTGATATTTTATTATATTATTTATTTAAAAGAAATATATGAACCAACATAATATTGTTACCTGTCAATGTATAAATGATAATTTAATGCCATTAGTTAAAAAGATTATTTTGTGAATTTTTGCGAGCGTTGAGGACTTAAAAGAAAATTTCAAAACAGTGAACACTAAAATTGAAAAAGAACTAAATGCTGAGGACATTTTTGTACTATTCTAATTTAAAATCTAACATCGTCAGTTAAAAGGATTTATGTATAAACTTTTGCAAACGTTAAGGATTTAAATAAAAATTTTAAAATGTTAGGAACTGAAATAAAAGATGGAATAAACGTTGAGGGTTTTTTTTTATTTTTCCCTATAATATATATCAACTATTGCACCTAATTAATTTATCTTCTAAGTTTTTTTTTTTAAAATATAATTATCGAAATTGGAATCACACATTTCCAATAATTATCGACTAACATTTCTATGATTAGCTTTTCAACCATACTCTTATTTTATTTTTTCATTTTTAAATTCCAAACTCACAGGTTTACTTCAACTAATTTTTATAGCCTCATCATAAATCATGACCTTGATTGGAAAACTTTCGAAAATGCTTTAAATTCACTAAAGCCCTAGTTGCTAATTTGCAAGGTCTCACATATATCATAATTCTCGATCAATTTCACATATGAATCATATGGGTTAAGGTTACAATATTTTTTAAATCATAAATATTTAAATCTATCTAAAAACTTTTTAATCGTCATTAGATTGACTTAAGATTACTCCTTCACTATATTTTAGGACCTTTATTCCTAATATTATGTCTACTTCACTAAAATATTTCATCTTTGACTAAGAGATAAGATAAACTAAGTCATTACAAGACTTAAAACCCATTAAACTATCTTAGCCCTCTACAGGTACAATATTATACTTACAATTTATGTATAATAATTTATCATGTACATAAACAATTAAAAACATATTAAAATTAAGACTAACAAATATCATTGTAAAAAACCTATTACATATTTAAAACTCTTACTTCAACTTCTTTACGCTACTCTTTTTACATTGCCTAATCAATATTAGTATTGCTCCTCTACATCAACTTCTTTATTGATGTAATAGATATTTGAATGTGATATTTGTTAGTTCTGATTTTAATATATTATTTAATTTGTTACGTACATGATAAATTTTTCAAGTTGTAAACGCAATATTGTACCTATGGGCCTTAAATCTAGTAATGACTTAGGTTTTACTCATCTCTAAGTTCAAGATGAAATATTTAAATGAAGTAGATATAATATTAGGAATAAAGGTACTAAAACATAATGGAGGAATAACCTTAATTAGAGTTTTTTTTTTTTTATTAAGAAATCATGGGTATTTTAGGGTTTTTATTCTCTTACATTTAATCGGGTTTTGGGCTTACTTTAAAAGTTTCCCAATTAGAGTTTCATGCTTAGGGTTTTAGGATTAGGGTTTTCAAGTTAGGATTTTTAAATTGCAAGTATAGAACTTGATTTCAAGTTATTGATTAGGGTTTAGAGTTTGAATTAGGTTTTAAGTTATTTAATATTGTTCATTTTACGGAATATCTATAGGCACTCCGTATCGGCTCCGAATCCTAGTTACGAAAATTGCGAGGTCTACATTCACTCTAAGTTAAGAAGATCTCCCGACAAATGGATCCATGACCGTACATAATTTTTTTTTTTTTTAAATGAAGAAACATGAATGGCTATTAACCATCCTAAATGGTTGTATGACCAACCAATAAAGATGGGTAGTAACTAGAGATTCCTCTTTTATTCTTTGTTTTCCCCTTTTCCTTCTTTCAAATTCCCATTCATTTGATCGGTATTAGCGCTACCTGGGTCGCCACATGGTTCGAGAGGGAAGTTAATGGCGCCCCACGAATTTCTATATTTTGAATGTAGTTGTTATTTATATTTCAAGATTTAGAAATTTGAACCATCGAGTAGTGTAATATAAGAGGAACTGGGGGGGGGAAACAAGGAACCAACAATTGGATTAGGAATTATAGCAAGGATTAGTAGGAAATTATTATAATTAAAGAAATATTGCACTATAACCGATGTAACTCTCATAGGTTTGTTCCTCCATTTAACAAAACCTTAATTGTGGCATCTTTATCCTTTGAAGGATAGCTTTAAGCTCAGCAATATTGCTGATGAGAAGCATGAAATCTTAAATGTAATCAAGCTGTATTACAAAATGCCCATCACTCTCTTCATTATTCAATTAGACTCAATGATTATGAAGGTAAACGTTTAAAAATGAAAATGTAAATAGTAAATCACTACACACTATGACATCATCAAAATAAACAAAATCAGACAAATATATGAAATGTGATTATTATTAATCCTTTGGCTTGTAATGGGGAAGAGATATAAAACGTAATCAAGGGTCAAATGCTGGAACTTGATGCAAAGGAGAGTTTAAGGCTTTATATACAATTCGATCAACAACATTCCTATATGGATCCTCCTCTCTCTTTTTAAGCAAATAGGCCATATTAGCCTCAACCTCTGATTTTATCTGCAAGAATAACTCCTTTGCGCTCTCTCGATCCTTTAGTACTTCTCTTCTTTCCTTTCTACTTATTTGCTTTCCAAACAAATAGTAAAAGCGCCTAAATACCTTTGGCAAGATCCCTGGAATCCAAAATCCTTGATTTGCAACCTCCCCACTCATGCCCTCCCTGTCATCAACATCGTATCATTAGCTATTCTTGATGGTGTTCAAATGATTAAATCAACACCATTTAATACCTGATAATTACAACTTGGCGACCTAGTTGCCTCACCCAATCCTTCGCTAGAGGGATTTCCATCAAGTCATTGTAGTCTAGAACCAACTTGACTCACCAGTGACAATAAAAATATTAGACAAAGCATCGATCACAAGTATAGAAATGCATACAACAATTACTAGCTTACAATACCAAGTGGGGGAAGTGGTTAATAATATCGTATAAAAAAATGAAAAAAAAATATATAAAATAAGACAAATTTAAGAAAGGCTTTTCAAAAAACATTAGTCTTTCGTATGAATGTCCAAAATTATACGAATTCAAATTCAACTAAGAGGTTTGAGAATTAGGAAAAAAAAAAAAAGCTACAAACAAATAACTGATTTGTAGTAGAAGCCAAGTAAGCCAATATTCAACCTCTACACTATCCAGGAACTAAATATTATTATTATGCATTTGCTAATGTATGTATGTCAAAGTAAGCTTACTTCAACCAAATCATCTTCTCCCACGCATCCGAAGGGAACTTTAGTGGCCCCAAACCTTGCAGCCACTTTTACAACCTCTGGTTGATTAGGCCAGAATAGTTTATATTGCTCACCCTGAAATTTTCAAACAAGAACTATCGTGGGATCTTGCTAAATTTTTTACCCAAAAATTGCATCTATTTCAAAAAAAAAAAAATTGTATGAAGAAATTCAATAGGTTTGAGCAATCAAAGACAGGAATCACCCTGTCACACAATCAAGGTATGGAGCTCACCTTGTAATGGAAAGCCTCACGGAATCCTCCAGGATATAAGAGAACACGTGATTTGGATGACAGCAATTTAAATAGATCGCTTGCTGTTGCAGGAATTGCTCCAAGTGCCTTTTGCCAGTCTACAATATTAAAATCAGGATTTAATCTTTCCACGACATTGTTGAAATAGATTTAATTTGGTATAAGAACACTTGAAGAAAAGAAAACTTATTTGTAGCTGGAAGAAAACGAAGCAATATGCAAATGTAGTCCCAATAGCCGTGGAATGAAAAATAACGTTCTAACTAACTCTGTTAGCTTGTTGTATAAATATATATACACTCGTCCAACTCATTGATGCGTGTATAAACATATGGACACAAAAATAACTTATACATGTTAGCACTCCTATCCTAGCTGTACAGATCAAGTATCTTAAGACTTGACCACCATCCCCCCTCCCCCAAGTTGCCCATTGTGTGAAGCCGAACTTGGAAAGGAAAAACAAAAGTCTTAGAGCAGCAACAAATTTTGTCAGAGTCTGCAGTTTAAAGATGAAAAGGAACAAAAGAAACATGTAGAAAGCCAGATGAAATATTATCTCGAATGAAATGAACATCAACCTCAATATGTTTCATACAAGCATGAAAATAGGGGTTTTCAGCTATGACGATAGCAGATTTACTGTCTAAAAGAAGACTGATAGGAAGAGTAACATCCACAGCAAGATCCCATAGCACATAGGAGTCCATAACAGTTCTTTTATAGTGAGTGCCAAACTACAATATTCAACTTCAATAGATAAAGTAGATACTGTGACTTGTTTCTTGGTTTTCCATGAAATTAAGGAAGTTCCAAGAAAGATACAAAACCCTGAAAGAGACTTATGATCCACTGTATTTGACCCCCAATCAGTATCACTATAATCAATCAAGGATAAAGAACTGGATGAAGAATAGAAAAGCCCTTTGTCAATAGTACCCTTGACATAACGAAGAACATGCATAGCAGCACTCAAATGACTTGTCCTAAGCTGAGTAACATATTGAATAAGCTGTTGGACACAATTGGATAAGCCAGGTCATATCATAGTCAAATAAAGCAACCTCCCAACAATTCGTCAAAACAAACCTGGATCGTTTAACAAATTACCAATAGTGTTATCAAGGCACAAACTTGATGGAAAGGGTGTGGACACTGGTTTAGACCCTGTTAAACCAACATCAAATAGAATGTCCATAGCAAACTTGCGTTGATTGAGAATAAAACCAGCGTCCAAGCAGCAGATTTCAATGCTAAGAAAAAAATGAACTTCTCCCATGTCCTTAATGGTGAAAGCACCATCAATACTTGCTTTAACTTGTTTAATATCATCAAGAGAATTCCCAGCAACAAGGACATCATCTACATACACTAGAACAACAATAAAACCAGCTACTGTTGTTCATGTAAAAGGAAATAATCTGCCCATGACTGGATAAAACCGAAACAAATAATGAACTTGGCAAATTCCTTGTTCCATTGTCAAAAGGCTTGCTTAAGTCCATATAGTGACTTAGTAAGCTTACAAACAAGTCCTGGCCTAACATCAAAATAGCCATCAGGAAGCAACATATAAATCTCTTCGTCAGGAGATCCATAAAGAAAAGCATTATCAACATCCAATTGATGAACAAACCATCCTTTAATGGAGGCAATAGCTAATAACATTCACACAAAAGCAAATTTGGCCATAGGGTAAAACGTATGAATATAATCAACACTTTTGACTTGATTATAACCCTTGGCAACTAACCTAGCTTTATATCTCTCAATTGACCCATCAGGTTTATACTTAACCTTATAAACCCATTTTGATCCAATTGGTTACTTACTGAGTGGCAAAGCAATAAGAGACCATGTGTTATTAGATTCTAAAGCCAATAGTTCAGCATTCATGGCTTCAACTCACTTAAGATCATCTTTAGCTTCCTTATAATTGTGTGGCTCTCTAATTGTAAACACATTAGCTAAAGAACTGATATAATCTGATGGTAAAGATGAGAATGAAGATGGATGAAACACAGGGTATAAGCAATTTGTAAAGTCAGTTATTGCTGTACTAAAAGCACTGCTATGAACATGAGAAACAAAATCCTTAAGCCATTCAAGAGAACGCTTAAGACATTCAGATTTGTGCAAAGGTGGATTTATTATGGTGACAAGTATATTAGTGGAATTGTTGGAAGAAACATGAGAGTCAAAAGAAGAAGAAGAAGTGTTACGAGTACAAGAGGTATCACCAACACCACTAGACAACTAAAATCAATGACAAGAAACAAACTTGAATGTGTATAATCAGAATGATTGGAAAGAAGAGGGGAATGTGTATCAATGCAGTAAGGAAACATATGCTCAAAGAAAACTACATCACAACTAACAAAGACACTGTGCATAGATATGTCATAAAGCTTATATCCCTTTTAACCAATTAGGTAACCTACAAATATGCATTTTCTACTTTGTGTGTCAAGATTATCATTAGGTTTAGGATGAATTGCAGCATAATACAAGCACCCAAAAACTTTAAGATGATCATAAGATGGTGTTTTGTGATATAAAAGTTCATATGGTGTGTGCAAATTCAAAATGGATGTTGGCATGAGATTAACAAGATGGGCTGCAGCAAGTAAGCATTCTCCCCAAAAGTATTTAGGAAGATTGGCATGGATACGTAACGATCTAGCAATGTCAAGTAAGTGTCTATGTTTTCGTTCAATTACTCTATTTTGCTATGGAGTATAAACAACACTACGTTAGTGAACAATACCAAGTTTTACAAACAAACGTTGGCATTCTTTGGAAACAAACTCAATACCATTATCAAATCTAACTGTTTTGGGAGTTATGTAGAAGTATGTTTAGATATAAGAAAAAAAGTTTGATAGAAGAAAAGGTACTTCATATTTATGTATCATCAAAAAAGTCCAAGTACAGTATATCATATCATCCAAAATAATAAGGAAAAACTTAGCACCAGAAATAAAACAAGTATTATATGGTCCCCAAACATCTAAACGGAGTAATTCAAAAAGAGGCAATAAAGAAGTAGTGTTGTGTGTAAAAGGCAAACGATGAAACTTTGCTTGCATACAAGTATCACAAAGGAACATGAGCAAATTCTTACCTTGAAACTTTGGCAAATGTTTCATCTTTGAAAGAGATATATGTCCTAAGCGTCTATGAACAAGATCTAAAGACAAATTACAACTGTTACAAGAAACGACAATAATATTAAGTAACATAGCAACATGTTTTGAATTAGAAGAATTAACATAAATTGACTCCAAGTTCAATAAATAGAGGCCACAAATGCAGTTAGCCTTAGCAAAAACTTTCTTAGATCTCGGGTCCTAAACAAGTATTGTTTAGGATCAATACTAAAACAATTTATGAGTTTGTTAACAATTTAGTTACTGACAGAAGGTTGCAATAAAACTTAAGTATAAGAAAAACATTGGTTAAAGTGATTGAATCATTCAATTTCACACATCCAACTATGTGAACAGATTTGAATTGTCCACCCGATAATTTTATCTATAGTGGCTTTGTGAGTATTTGTGTTTGAGTCAAAAGTTGTGAATGAGAATTCATGTAATCTGAAGCTCCCGTGTCAACAATCTAAGAACTCAAGTAATTATTATAAAAAGCTAAGGAATTACCTATGAATACCATAAGAGAACTATACGATTGATCCTCTTCAGATTGTCCCTTAAACACCTTTAAGACTTCTTGACAAATCTTTGACACCAACTGATTTTCATTATGATGATTCATATTTGTCTGATGCATACTACCTACAACACTAAACAAAGCATCAAGTAGATTATCAGTAGAAAGTGTATCATTGGTTGTTACACTTATTGCCATTTTGGCATTTCTTCTTTCTTTCACTCCCTTGTACCATTCTGGAAATCCAATAATTTCGAAACAATTTTCAACTAAACGTCATGCATTTTTACAATGCACACATGCCAACTTATTAAATCCTTTCCCTTTCTTATCTTTCCTATCATCAAAAACAACCCACTTCTATCCTTTAGCTAGAATGCTGTTACTAATTCAAAGTTTGATCTTGAGGTAAGTTGTTTCTATTTCTCAATTTGAAAGAACAAATAGTATACCTTATTAACAGTTGGTAATGGATCCATCAATAAAAGTTAGTTCCTTGTGTTCTCATATGTATCATTCAATCCCATTAAGAATCGCACAAGCTTATTTCGATTGTCAATCTCTAAGTATTTAGCTACTAGATCACAGTTACAATTATCTAAAGCACCACATACATAAGATGGAATTGAAGTCATACTATCAATTTCATCCCAAAACCTTTTCAAGCTATTATAATACATTGTAATGGTTGATGCTCCTTGCTTGAAATTCGCAATCTCTATTTGTAATTGATATAAAAGAGGTCCATTAAGCAATTCAAATCTATTAGATATATTGATCCACAATTCCTTCGCAGATTTAGCATAAATGAAACTTTCGAACAATTCCTTAGACATTAAATTAAGAATCCAACACCTAACCATAAAATCATATCAAATCCATCTATTTTCATCTTTAGAGTTCGGATCTAGTTTGACACAACTTCCATCTATAAATCATGTTTTTGCTTTTGCTCCTAAGGCAAGTTTAATTGATCTATTCCAACTTGCAAAATTTAGGCCATTAAAAATAACATTTGTAATCAAAGTGCCCAAACTATTGGATCCAAAAAGAAACAAAGGATCATTGACAAGATCTTGAAATCTACTCATCTTTCGAAATTAGCATAGCAAATTGAGAACATAACAACAGCAGGAACAAATGAACACATCCTAACCCGAACTAGCCCACTCTGATACCATGTTAAAACAGATTTAATTCGGTGTAAGAACACTTGAAGAAAGAAAAACTTACCTATAGTTAGAAGAAAAACTAAGCAATATGCAAGTGTAGTCCCAATAGTCGTGAAATGAAAAATGACATTCTAGCTAACTCTATTGGCTCGCTGTACAAATATATATACACTCATCCAACTCATTGACACGTTTATAAACACTTAGACACAAAAATAACTTATACATGTTAGCACTCCTATCCTAACTGTAGGAGAATGTTCTTCTCCCTCCATAATTCATCAAAAATTGAGTAAATCTCTAATCCTATCAACATATGATTACCAACATACAAGACAGGCCATTCAGTTGGAACCCTTATAAGGCCTTTGACTATCTTTCCATCTTCTAAAGTTGAAAAGAAGATTGGACTAGAAGCCTTTAATAAAAACCTACATGTATTTCATTACGACATTAGAATTATTCTCAATAGCTTAAGCATACCTTCATTATTATACAGTATGAAGAGACTTCATTAATAAATGGTGTTACAACATTAAACTATGCAAAACAAGAAGTTAGGTAGCATTGCAAATTAACATGGATGCCAATGAGCCCTGAAGCACTTCAATAATGTAAATTTTATACAGTTGTATAATGAAATGCATATTGTATTACTTGAGAAATACTAAATAATACGATCATATATATGTAATGAGATGACTCTATAACCTTAGTGCATAATAAAAAATACTATTCTACCCTTATAAAAAGATATATAGGTAAAACATGCAAATGTATATTGATATGCTCTCCCAATCTGAAGATGCAAAGGTTAACATGAAATTGGTACTATGATCAGTAAAAGTTGTTGTAGATAGATTCTTAGTAAGAATATCTGTGCATTGATGTTGGGTAGGAATATAACGAACAAGAACCTAGCCAAACACAACCATCTCTCACTCAAAATAATAATTAATGTCAACATGTTTAGTATGATCATGTTAAATAAGGTTGAAAGAGAGACATATTGCTTGAAGATTATCATAGAGGATGAGGGGTCGTTGGAGCCCACTTCACTAGCAAGGCAGTATATCCAAGTAAACTCAACAATTGCATAAGTCAAAGCTTTGTGTTAGGTCTTAATGCGGCTGTAAGATACTATAGGCTATTACTTTGACCTCCAAGAGATATGATTATGGCCAAGGTTGTCAACTCACAATTCTACCTTGAATCAATAGAGCGTCTATGGAATCAGAAAGTAAAATCGAGATTTAAAAACGTAAGTTTCTATAACCTATGTAAAATAGTTTTCAAAAAACTATAAGTATGCTTATAATAGTTAAAAAAAAATTGAAATACATTATAGAAATAAAGAAATGAAAAAATTAAGTTCTTTTTCTATAAAAAAAATTTCTTATTCTATAATCTAACATTTACAATAGAAGGATCAGCAAAGTTAAAAAAAAAACAAAAACAAATTCCCCATAATTTTATTTAAAAAAGGCGATGAATTAAAGAAAACCAAATATTTCAACTCATTTTGAATTATTAATAATATAAACTTAAATATATGACTTTTCTCATAAACTTTTCCACTGGACTTAGAACTCAAATAAAGGCTATAAATATAAAACAAAGATTAAAAGGAAGAGAGACAAAAAAAAATTAGAACAGGATAGAAAGCTGATTTAATGCTTTAATAGTAAATGAGATGGTAGAAGCCTAGTTTTATATAGATTGGCCCTTTAACTCATATATGTAGAATTAGTAAACTTGATTAAAAACATAAGTTTCTACCAAAGTTATTAAAAACGTAAGTTTCTACCAGAAAACAATTTTACACATAAGTTAACTCAAAAAAACCTCCTAAAATCATAAACTCATTAAATCATAGGGATAGGATCACAATTTTAAAAACTATGATTACGACCAAGAAACATCGCATATCTAGTGGTGGAGCAACAAACATCGAAGCAACCAGCTCAATCAGTATCAATAAATGTGGTCAAGAGAGGCTACATGTCTTAGTAATGGGAAGGCCAATGGATACAATACTACAAAGATATCTGAGAACTCGTTTTGCTACTTACATGTGATTAGTATTCGATTAATATATATATTGACTTAATTGATTGATCGCAACATTGATATCCAACCAAGTAATGGTAAGATATTACAGTATACCCATTTTACAATAGGTAATAGAACTAGCCAAAAGGGGAAACCTTAGGTAGTAAGGTGACTCCTAGGGAATAAGGGTATTTTTATGAGTTTGGATAGGTGCATGTTATGTCACTTGAGAAGGTCAAGAGTGAATTGGGTTTAACTCAAATGAATCCTTCGTAAAAAACTGTCATGACAAAGTGGAGAATAAGCTGGAGAGGATGTAGAGGTTGTTGCTAGTAAAGATAATATGATTAACATATAACAAAAGGACAATTATATCAGAACCATGAGAATAAACAAACATAAAAGCATTAACCTTACTCTACTAGAACCAAATTTAAAGTATAAAATTGCTAACTCAAGAAAACCAAGCACTAGGTACCTGTTTAAGACCATGGAGGGATTTTTGGAGTTTACAAACAGGATTGGGGAAATGTAGATGAACAAACCTAAGAAGATGTTTTATGAAAATTTTTTTAGTGAAATGACTATAAAGAAAGGTATTCTTGACATCGAGCTAGCGAATGACCCAACGAAAGGAGACAATATGAGAGAATAAAGTGAATGGTGGTAAATTTAACTACAGGACTGAATGTTACGATGTAGTTAAGACCTTCTGATGCAAATTCTTGGAGTGCTCAACAATTGCAGGATTTAGCTTGGATGAAGGCAGGAGAATATTTGAAAACTAGGTCAACCTAATCAACGTCAACTCGAAGCTCAAACATTCTAAAGCCTCTTAAGGTTAGATAGTTCAGTAGCTCGGCTCGAAAAGATGCTTGGTGCTTATTAGCTTGGAAATTGTACCAATCTCAACTACAATTTGGTACTTAAGTTAGCAAAAGTGTAAGAGTCGGAGATCAATAAAGGAATCCTCATCTTATAAAGGTTCTCGAGCTAGTATTCAGTAGGTTAATTCTTGTAATCCTCTAGCTCGGCTTCGTATGATGAGCCCTAAGAGTTGATTCATATCATCTGCCTAGGAGTCATAAGATTTGTCCTCAAATCTAAAGGGGCTTCTTGTGGTTGCACTTCTTTTGCTTCTTTAATGTCTTATGCTAGGCGGTAGGAGATCAAATCGGATATATTGAAGGTAAAGGAGACACCATAGCTCTCAGGTATCTCAAATTGATAGGTATTGCGATTGATCTTCTTTAGGACCTTAAATGGACCATCAACTCATGGGAATAGTTTACTTTGTCTCAGGTGTAAGAATCTTTCTCGACTAAGGTGAATCTATACTAAGCCGCTTGGCTTGAAAGAAACAGTTTGGCAACTATGGTTACCTATCTCTTAGTGTTTTTTTATTAAACTTAGTGATCTTCCTTGCTACAAACTGGTGTAGCTTGTTGAACCTAAGATTCATTATTTGATTTTGATAAAAACAAAACAAAAAGTGTATAATTAAACATGTTTTTGAAGAAAACAAAACAAGTGGATGATTAAACTAAGTATTATTTGATTATATTGAAGTAATTGAATAAGATCAATTAATTTGCTTAATGATTAAATATATCAATTGTCTTTATAATAAATTTAATCTTTTGAGTGGTGATCAAATGATCTTGAAGTTAGATTAGAAAGTGTATTTGTTTGTTATGTATTAAAAGAATTTTCAGGTAATATTTGGCCTACTGAGTTAATCGCTCAATGAAGAATTAGGCTAACGGTATAAAACCTTAAAAAATACTTACTGGCCTGAAGGAGTCGACATGTTAGTTCACTTGCCGGTATTCATGCCGGTAGAGTATTTTATTACCATCTTGCCGATAGTACAAGGAGCCAGCATGCTGGTAAGTTTGATTCAACTAACCGTTGGAGCATTTAATGCTTTGTAATGGGAAGAATTGAATGGAATAATATAAATGCTCAACAACCCAACTAAGGATAACAGAGAACTAATCTTTTGCTACAATATTTCAACATTTTCTTGTATTCTTGTTGTCTATAATTCCCATTATCTCTTTTACCATAAATTGCTTATATTTAGAAAGATTTGAAGTATAGTGCTTGTGAGCTATTGGTTGCGAAGTATTGAGAGTTAAAATCGCTACACTATAATCCTTGAGATTGAGTTTTGTGTTGTGAGTTGAGATTGTGATTTGTGTTGTAAGTTGAGATTGTGATTTGTGTTGTGAGTTGAGATTGTGATTTGTATTGAGAGTTGTGCGTGTGAAACCTATATAATTAAGTTTGTGTTTGTGTAGCTCTTGGAACTTGGATTGAAAAATCAATAAAGTAGTGTAAAGTCCTTGGTTTAAGGCATTGTGTGTTCGTGGAGACTATGAAGCGGTCCAAACTCCACGCTATATCCAAGCTTGATCTTCTTTATCCCTATCTCTTTTAATTTCCACACTTATTATTGTTTTATTGTTGCTTTGATTACTCTTATTATTGAATTTAGTTGTTTATATCAAAAAAGAATTGTAATTTTTCCTTAGAACTCAATTCACCCCCTTCCCCCCTCTTTAGTTTAGCCTAGTGTTCTTCATAGCTCTCATAATTCTTAGGCTCAATCAATTCTAAACTAGCTTTCTTCAGTAGCTATAGGGTTGCCAATCATATCTAGGGGGATAATAAGGTTGAAGCTATAGACAATCTCAAAAAGAGTCTTTCCAATAGTGTTGTAGATGATTTAATTGTAAGCGAACTCTATAGCTGGCAAGCATAAGTCCTAATCTCTCAAATTCTTCCCCACAACAGACCGAAGTAAGGTGTCTAATGTCATGTTCACTACTTCAATTTAACTGTCGGTCTAAGAGAGGCTATTAGAGCTAAACACGAGTTTAGTCCCAAGTCTCTTCCAAAGTGTCTTCCAAAAATAACTTAAAAATTTCGTATCTCAATCTGATACTATGGTCTTCGAGACCCTATGTAGGTGAACAACTTCCTGCAAAAACAAATCAGCAATACGTAAAGTATAGTTAGTTTGGTCACATGGAATGAAGTGTACCATTTTACTTAAGCAATCCACTATTACAAAGATCTAATCCTTCCCTCCAAATATCCGGGCCAACCCTAAGACAAAGTCCATGCTGAAGGCAACCCAAAGTGAGGTCAATATTGGTAAGGGCATGTACTCTATATGTAGCGCTCTCTTCCCTTTTTCTTGTTTGCATGCTTCATAACTTCTAACTATTTTATAGACATCCTTAGTCAAATCAAGCCAGTAGAAGTTTTCTCTCAACAAGTTGACTATTTTGGTCTCTCTAAAATAACTAGATAATGCACCACTATAACTCGCATGTAGAATAGTTTGGTATGCATAACCTCTTCTCCTTGAGTAAATAGCCATCATTTAGGTAATAATCTCCAACAACAACTTCTTCTCTGCACTTTTCAAGAATAGGATGGAACTGTGGGTCTTAAACATATTGCTTAGTAATAAGAGAAAAATCTAGTGTTTTTGTTTATGAGGTTGTCAATAAGATATGTCAATGTGATAAAGCATCAGTGACCACATTAGTACTACCCTTCTTATCCTTA
The DNA here is from genome assembly GCA_024138005.1 of Lumnitzera racemosa. Taxonomy (NCBI): domain Eukaryota; kingdom Viridiplantae; phylum Streptophyta; class Magnoliopsida; order Myrtales; family Combretaceae; genus Lumnitzera; species Lumnitzera racemosa. The sequence continues at coordinate 67,040,086 of JAMXBC010000011.1, forward strand.
ATCACGAAAGAAAACCCTTCCGTAAACTTTAACCATTTTGCTTGCCTCTTCGAAAGTTTGTTCCAACTCCTAATGTTTCAAGGATTCATGGCCTGTATAAATCACAACTTTCAAGGTAAAAGATAATGTTGTTGTATAGTAAGAGCTTGAAAAAGATAATACAACTCTTTTTTATTTAAAAAATAATTCAATGCAGCACCACTAAGCTTCTCACTATTATAAGCAATAAGATGATGCTCTTGCATTAGTACGGCGCCAATACCAATACCTGACGCATCATATTTTAGTTCGAATGGCTTGTCAAAGTCTAGCAAGGCTAAGACAAAGGTAGTAGTAAGCTTCTCCTTGATCTACCTGAAGCTTTGCTCAGCTCAATCATTCTAATGGAATCCTTTACTCTTCTTAGTCAACTCGATCAGTGGGGCAATAATGTTATTGAAGTTATTAATGAACCTCCTGTAGAAAGAAGCTTCATTATACAAGCTTCATACTTCAGCAATGCTTTTCGGCATTAGCCACTCCAAGATAGCTCAGATTTTCTCCTCATCAGCTAGGATTCCATGTCCTAACCTTACATAACCAAGTAAGGCAACTTCACCTTAGAAAATGTGCACTTTTTCAAGTTCCCATACAGTTTCTTAGTTTGTAGAATATTAAAAATAGCTCAAAGATGTTGTAAGTGGCCGGTTAGGTCAACAATATACACCAATATGTCATCAAAGTATACAACTATATACCATCCAATCAAAGGGCGCATCACATAGTTCATGAGCCTCAAAAATATGCTCAGCGCATTAGTAAGTCTGAAAGGCATAACTAACCATTCATAGAGACCATGCCTCATCTTAAATGCAATCTACTACTCATCATCAAGTCTCATGCATATTTGATGGTAGCCACTTCACGAATCAATCTTTGAAAACATTCGAGTACCATGTAGCTCGTTAACATGTCATTGAGCCTCGATATGGGATATTTTGTACTTGACAGTAATGTAGTTGATAGCTTGCCGATCAATTTACATGCACCATAAACCATCCTTTTTTAGGATAAGCAGAGCTGGCATGACATAAGAGCTCATGCTCTCTCTCACTTATCTATGCTTTATTAGCTCGTCCACCTGTCTTTCAACTAAGGAACCTATTCAGGGTTCATTCTGTAAGCAAGTCGGTTTGGCAAAGCTATGCTTGGTTATAAGTCTATGCAATGTTCAATGCCTCGGATCAAGTGTAGTCCTTTAGGTAAATAATATAGAAACAGGTAGGAAAATTCATCTATCAAGCTCCAGATCTATTCTAGTATGTCTTACATATCTCTCAACTCCAATAACCTTCTAACTAATAAGAATATAGGCTCATCAACCTTTTCAACAACTTGGAGCTCTCTCCAGCTCATCATCAAAGCCTTCTTCTTACTAGCTTAAGTAAGATAATTATGTGTCTCGTTTGCTTAGCTTAGTGTCATGGGTTGCAACACGTCTTCCTTCCATCCTTCATAAGGGCATAGGTATTCTTGAATTCGTCATGTAACACATCATTTGAATAACCAAAGTATTTCTAGCAGCAGATATGAAGCTCTTATAGGGACAACATCATACACTACTTCATCTCTATACACGTTTCCCACACAAAAGGACACAGTTACCTGTTTGGTTACGTGCAGAGCGCCCTTGTCACACAACCAATGTAATTTATAAGGTCAAAGGTACTTAGAAGTCGGCAAGCTTAACTTATGTACAAATGATTGGGCAACAACATTAATACAACTACTTCCATCTATAATAATCATGCATAGTTGACCCTTGATAATACACTCATGTGGAACCAATTTTCTCTCTAATCTTCCTCGAAGCTCAACATCGAGTTCAATACTCGTCTCAATACTAAAGTCATAACTTCTCCCTAGTCAACATAGATACAAGTCTCCTCCTCATTCTCTACTTCAGCTCCTCCGACATTCTTCCTTTCCTTCTCAAGCTCACTTCCATCATTGTTGTCTACTTCATTACCTCGGAAGGCCATAACATGGCAGTTAGGACATTCAGTGGCCATATGTCCATAACCTAAGCACTTAAAGCATTTTATTTTACCCATCTTCCATCTTGAGGTCTATCCTTTCTTGTACATCCTCAGGGTTAGCATATCATCAACTCGACTCTTCAAGTTAGCTCGGCTAGTGTCAAGTCAATCAAACTTCTCATTTACTCGACAAGTCTCCTCTACTCATTGTAGGTAGGTCGGCGTAAAATAAGAAGAGCTCGATCCAAGTTAGATTAGGGTATTTCTCCTCTAATTCTCAACACTTTTACGCTATTTTAATAGCTTCCTCCAATATGTGAAATGCACTTCAACAATTTTCCGAATCTTATATTGGAGCCCTGAAATAAACCTTGATATAGTATGAGCTTCAAGCTCATCTACATTAACTCGGATCATCAACATCTAAAATTCTTTAACAGACATCAATAGCTTGACTTCCTCGGTAGAGCTTTTGCAATATTACAAAGGTATCATACAAATAAGTCTCAGGTATAAATCTGTCTCTCAATAACCTCCTCATATCATCCCATGTGCATACTCCACATTGTCCATTCCGTATTCGAGCCACATTTAAGTTTTTCCACCACATAGCGGCATACCCAAAAAAATCAAAAGCAATAAGTTGTACTTTATCAACCTAGGCATATCCATAACAATCAAACACTCTTTCAACATTTTCTTCCCATTACCACTTCCTATAAAGGCCAAAATTTGGACCTTAATATTGTCAAGTTACTTCGTAGTATCCCTTTCCTCTTCTCCTTCTCCATCAGCCTCTATATCTACTTTCTTGTTATCTTCCTTAATTTCCTTTAACTTAAGTTTTCATCGAGTGGGTTGGTTTGCTACTCTTCCAACTCGGTGAGGTCGAGATGGGCGATTACTCAGTCAACATGGCCATACCTTTGTTCTTGCACATTTTCTTCCTCACCACGATTTTGCACACCCTATGATTATTTCCTATTACCTTGCATAGCGTAATGAGACTCTCAACAAGGTTAGGTTAGTGAGTCTATCAACTTTATCATCGACTAACCTTGAGGTATTACTATCATATTAACCACAACCAACATGAGTGCCACTGTCTTGGTTGCCAATAAGTCCATGAACACTAGAATCCAACATAATGCAATACTTTCCTAACAACTTCAAGGGTACAATACTCAACAAAACCCTTTTACTAACTACCCAAAATCACACTAGTATACTTAGACTACTTCAATACCCAACACAACACAACATAATGCAAAAATCAACCTTGGTCTGTTTTCATAGCAAAGAAACAGCGTAGAATAAAGTAACAAAAACTACTACACTTACCTAGTATAACCACTACTTCTCGGCCCACTTCAAACATGCTCAAACACAACTTCAGCACACTCCACATGAATACATTGCAACAACTATAGAATAACATAGTAGCTACTAATAGCAAACACAGGCAAACTCCACTACACTTCACACATTCCCCTGCAGTACCATACTTTGATACCAATGAAGCTAATGCTAATTCTTAGATAGCTCAATAGTTACGAGATTAAGCTTAGATGAGGGCAAGAGAAGATCTGGAAACTAGGTCTATCTAATTTGAGTCGAGTCAAAGCTTAGATATTTTGGAGCCTCTTGAGGACGACAGCTCAGCTTGATTAGATGCTTAGTGCTCGTTAGCTCAGAAGTTGTAATAATCTCAATTACAATTCAATACTTAGGTCAAAAAAAGTGTACGAGTCCAAAATCAATAAATGAATCCTCATCTTATAAAGGTTCTTGATCTAGTATTCATTGAGTTAATCCTTGCAATCCTCTAGCCCAGCTTCATGTGATATGTCTGAGGAGTTGATTCCTATCACCTTCCCTTTAAGAAAATCCCTAGGCAACAAGTCTTGCTTTATACTGTTTAACTTTACCCTCAGCATTATACCTAGTTAGGAATTTTCGTGTACTATTGATAATTTTATGTGATGTGTTTGAGGAGTTGATTCCTATCACCTTCCCTTTGAGAAAATCCTTAGGCAACAAGTCTTGCTTTATACTGTTTAACTTTACCCTCAGCATTATACCTAGTTAGGAATTTTCGTGTACTATTGATAATTTTATGATCAGGATGTGGTGGCACTAGAGTCCAAGTTTTATTTTTAAGAACAGAGTCAAATTCTTATTTCATAGCAGCATACCAAGTAGGGCGACAAAAGGCTTCTAGTGTAGTGTTTAGGTTCTAAGGTAGAGGTTTAGGTATTAAGATCAAGGATCTATTTGGGTTTGGAAATACTAGATTTTTATCATATAAGCATGTAATGAGTAGGTATGGGGATATTAGTTTATGGTGGAAGGGGTGGAAGGAATGAAGATGGCAGTTATTTTAGATGGGCTCGATGATAGACATGTTTAATGGGAAGTTGGGTGATATGTTGAGTAAAGGGAGGTGTAGTGGTTGCAAGGGGTGTAGTTAAGGATGATGACATGGTAGAAAATCTTGTAGTGCTTATGAGGGTTGTAGTTGAGGGTTTTTGTTGGTTGTGGGTAGTAAGATGGTTAAATTGAGAGATAGCGCTATATAAGTTTCTAACCTAGTGTCAACAGGTGATGATATGAGAGAAGTGTATGAAAAATGGATTCATGAAAGAATGTATGTCAACTAATGTGTACACATCCTAAGGAAGGGTCAAGACAATAATATCCTTTTTAGTGAGCTGAGTACCTAAGAAAGATACAAGGGGTTGATCTTAAGGATAATTTGTGAGGTTCTAGAAGGGTGTTATTAGGGTAGCAAAGACCCTAGAAAGCACGTAGGAAGTTATAATTAGTTGAGATGATATGTGGTAACTCAAATGGTGACCCGTGGTCTAATGTTGCAAAAGGTAGTCTATTGATTGTATACACTACGATGAGAGTCATATCAACTCAAAAGTTAGGTGATAGGTAAGCATGAAAGCAAATGGTTCTAGCAAAATATGTAATGTGTCTATGTTTTCGTTCAATAACACCATTTTGTTGTGGTGTGTATGGATATGGAAATTGTAGTTTAATGCTCTTTTGTTTAAGAAATTTAGTGAAAACACAGTTAACATATTCAACACCACCATTACAATGAAAAACAAGTACAATCATCTAAGAAATTTAGTGAAGTAATTTTCAACAAGTGACTTAAAATATTTTAACTAAGAAGGAATTTCAATTTTATTATGCATAGGAAATATCAAAGAAAAACAAGTACAATCATCCACCAAGAGTACATATTACCGAAACCTTAAGTTCAATCTAATTGGTGATTGCTAAACATCTGAGTAAATAAGTTGGAGGGCTTCTATGCTCGATGAGGTAATTGTAGGAAGGGAAGATGTGTAGATTTTCCAATACTGCAAGACTGACATGAATTGGATAATTGAGACTTAGACGTGATAGGAAGACGCTGACTTCAAACGAGTTAATGAAGGACTTTAAGTAAGGGTAATAGAGTCTAGAGTGCCAAATGTCACTTGAAACAATAGTAGCAAGGAAGGACTTAGGACAACTAACAAAGGACAGACAAACGAGATAAAGAGGACACATAGTTTGCTGGTAGAGGAGTAGCTAACCCTAACAATACAATTGTTATCATGACATAGCTTAATGATTGCAAGGAGATTGTATGTAAGAGATAGAACATGGAGGACATTTTTGAGGTCTAGTGGGGGTCCAAATGTATGAGTAGTGAGGCCATCAGTGTGAGCAATAAGAATAAATGTACCGTTACCTACAGTTACTCGATCAAAACCGCTGTATGGGGTCAAATTTGAGAGAATACCTACATCAAGTGTCATACGGTGCACTGTACCAGAATTTAGATAGCAAACAACCTCATTTGATTTCGTAAGGCACAATGCAGCAAATGATTGAATAATGTCACTATAGGCATTGTTGAAGCGATGGTAGCACTAGACAGAAAAGTAGCTTGGTCGCTCACATACCTGATAAGTAAGGGAGGAGCGAGAGTAGGAACTGGATGATGAAGCAATCAAGGCAAGCTAACAATACGGATGAGATGAGATCTAATTTGCAGGAGGGAGTTTGATACAAAATTAGGGTTTTAGCAATTGAAATTCAACAATTGACAGATTAAGATATAAGACTTACTTATTGTGATGAATTCAACCTTGCAAAGCCACACACATACGCATATACATGCACACGCACACACACGTACGCATATGTGCACATACACATACACGTACACATGCATATGCATACACACAAGGGAAAAATTGTCCTTACCCTTAAGGGCAAAATTTGGAAATTGCAATAAGAAGTCTAAAGTATCCAGCTAAGTCGCATCCTCTATTGATTTCCCCTCCCACTGTACTAGGACCCGAAGAACCTCTAAGCCATCTCGAACATCAAAACGATGACCTAAAATTTTGTGTGGGTAATTCCAATCATCTAGGTCATCAATAGTCAACTCCTTGGGAAATGTAGACAAAATAGGGAAAGTACCATGAGATTTCTTGAGAAAAGACGCATAAAACACCAGATGAATTCTACAATGTGAAGGAAGTGCCAAATAATACGCCACATTACACACTCGAAAGAGAATACGAAAAGGGCAATAAAATCGTGGGGTCAACTTTGAAGTATTCTTAACTCCCTAGTTAGAATTAAGGGCTAGCCGTAAGCGAAGGAAAACCCAATAGCCTACCTCATATTATACCTCATGACAATGTCGATTGGCCACATTACAATTGCGTAGTTGTGCTTTCTCCAAATTACTTCTCAAACACTGTAAAATGCCATCACGAGACACCAAAGGAGCTAAAACTATTAGGTTTTGCACTTCACTTTAAAGATAGATAGAAAGTGAAGGAGGGGGACGTCCATAAACTATCTCAAAGGGTATCATCTTTTCTAAAGAGTGATACCTAATGTTGTAAGAAAACTCCGCTTAAGAAACCCAAGTAGCCCAACTATGAGGTTACTTAGAGGTAAAACAACGTAAATAATGCTCTAGACTACGATTAAGGACCTTGGTTTGGCCATCCATTTCCAGATGATACGCCATACTAAAATGTAGATGAGTGCCCTGTAAATTAAATAATTCTTTCCAAAAAGCACTTACGAATAAAGGATCATGATCCAAAACAACGGTGCAAAGGAACCCATGAAGACGCACAACATCTTTCATAAACACTTCAACTACTATTTTAGCATTATATGGGTGCTTCAAAAGAAGGAAATGAGCATACTTCAAAAACTAATCAACCACAACCAAAATAGTATCAAACCTTTTTTATTTAGGCGACCCCGTAATAAAATCTAGAGAAATATGATCCCAAACAATTTAGGGAATGGCCAGCAGATTAAGTAGACCAGCAGGGGACAAGTTTTGAACTTTGTTACATTAGCAAACCACACAAGAAGCAACAAAAGTAACAACATCACGTTTCATGCCCACCCAATACAAATGCTTAACAAGCTAACGATATGTTCAGACATAACTAGCATGTCCCTTAATCACAAAAGCATGAATCTCACGCAAAAATAAGTGAGTCTAAGAAGACTTGGCAAGAATTACCAATCGACCTTTATAATGTAGCCAAGAATGGGTCTTAAAGAACATCTCGCTTTATAGCAGCAATATCTATCCAAATGGGACTTGAAATGGCCATTAGTTTAACCTCTGCATCAATGCACAAAAGAGCATCAGCAACTCTATTGGCATTACCAACTTTATACTAAATGTCGAAATCATATCCCAATAGTTTAGTAAGCCAATACTATTGATTTAGAGTAGTTATGCATTGGTGCAATAGATGACGCAAACTCTTTTGGTCCATTTAGACAATAAACTTTCTACAAAGTAAGTAAAGTTGCCAATGATTAATGGCTAATACCAAAGCCATTAATTCCTTTTCATAAATCGATTTAGATAAAGACTTAGAAGAGAAGGCCTTGCTAAAATATGTAATCAGTCTTACATCTTGCATTAAAATCGTACCAAGGCTAAGACCGAAAGCATCACACTCGACAGCAAGTGGCTTTTGGACATTGGGCATAACAAGCATAAGAGCTTACATCAAAGCTTGTTATAATAGTCTAAAAGCCAAAGTTGCATCCTCATTCCACTCAAAGGAATCCTTTTTTAAGAGATTAGTAAGGCCTAGCTATCCTGCCATAGTCCTTAATAAACTTCCGGTAATACCTAGATAAGTTAAGAAAACCCCTAAGTGCTTTCAAGGAACAAAGAAGAGGCCAACTCAATACACTTTGAACTTTGGTCGAATCCATAGCCATACCATTCGTCGAAATAACATGTCCTAAATATTCCAAATAAGTTTTCCCAAAAACATACTTCTTTTTGTTGGCTAAAAAATGGTTATTTCTCAACAACTTCAAGACAATACGAAGGTGATCTAAATGCTCATTTATATCATGGCTATAAGTGAGAATATCATTAAAGAACAACAAGAACAAATTTGCATAAATATGGACAAAATACTTCATTCGTAGTAAATTAAAAAGTAATTAGTGCATTAGTGAGCCTAGAGGGCATCACCAGAAACTCATAATGACTTTAATGAGTTTTAAAGGCAGTTTTGGAGATATCATCATCATGTACATGAATTTGATAATAACCAAAACGAAGATCAATCTTTGAAAACATAGATGCACTAAACAATTCATCTAAGAGCTCATCAATAATCGATATGGAATATTTATCTAGAATAGTACCACCATTCAAGGTACGATAGTCAACACATAACCACCACGATCCATCCTTCTTTTCACAAGGATTACAAGACTAGAAAATAGGCTTACACCCTGTCTAATAATGCTTACTTTCAACATATCGGAAACCATTCTCTCAATCTCATCCTTTTGTACTTGGACATAACGATACAGCCTCACATTAATAGCACCAACACCTTCTTTTAATGGAATTCTATGATCTGTGACACAAGAGGGGGAAAATCCTTAATTTCTGCAAAAGTATCAACATACTCCTCCAACAACATATTCAATTGCTCTGATTGCCCAATCAACTCAACACCGAAATTCCAATCAACCACTTGCACTAATAAGTTGTAATATTCCCAATCAGCCTCATATCTCAACTCTTGAAAATTAGCCTTCACTTTATATGACAAAGGATCACCCAACAACACATGCTCTTTATTGTTTTGAGAAATCTTCATATACATTTTTCCCCTAATCAATTTTAATTTCCTTAAGAGTTTGAAGCTAAGCTACACCAAGAATGATATCAACAACTCCTAACTCGAAGCTATAACAATCAATCACCACATCGAAAGTCTCCACCATTAATTTTAGATATAAACAAACTCCATAAGAGTACACTATACTACCATCACCAATCTTCACGTCGAACTGCATAGTTGGATCAACAATCAACTGCAACCGATGAACCAAGTCGGAGGAAATAAAACTGTGACTCACACCACTATCAACAAGTATAGATACCAAACGCCCTTCTAAATACCCACAAAGCTTAAGTGTTTTACATCCATTAAATCCGTTAAGAGCTAACGGTGATAATTCCAAATCAGGGGAAGACTTCTTAGAATCCTTATCATTCAGTTGTAGCTCCTGCAACTCCACCCAATGCTCATCCAATTGGTCCACATTTTCTTCAATAATTAACACGCTTAAGGTCTTATTTGGACATTTAGCCCTGGTTGAAATGGCTATTCAGATTTAAAACATAATCCCTTACTTTTCCTTTCCAAATATTCAACATATGTCATTTGTTTTGGTCTCCATTGTTGTGACTAGGGACGCAAACCACTACTACCAACGGTAGTGCTAGAAGATCACACAGATGTACTATCTTTAGTTGACATCGTTGAACACTATAGCCCACCCTGAGGTTGTAAAGTTGTTCCAACATTTACTGCACTCAATGGTGGCTTCCAATTCGAAGTGGAATGTTGGCTTACAACTGGTGGGAGATAAGTAGCGAACCGAAGAGCATATGTGGCGACTGAAGTATTAGTTATGCAACTTTCATTTGACAAAAAAATTCCATAAGCAAACTCTTTTTCAACACTTAATGCCAACTCCACCACATCAGCTAAGGATACCGGTCTCAAAGTTTGTACTCTCAACCGGATGTCCTATCGAAAACCACCCAAAAAATATCCTAACAACTGCATCTCTGTTATGTTGGGAATTTGTGTCGTCACTGACTCAAAAGACTCTAAAAATGCACTCACTGTCAATGTTTACCTAAGAGTAGATATGGTAACAAAAGGATTTCCAACTAATAGTCCAACATAATGTGTTAAGAATTCTTATTGAAACAATTCCTAATCAAGGCATGGAACTCTTTTCTTTCACATTTTATGCCAGTACACAGTTCTACCCCTCAGTCCTAAAGTTGCTACAATAACCTTATGATCCTCCTTGATATTATGAACCTCAAATTATTGTTCCATCAATGTTAATCGATGCATTAGATCCTCACCTTCAAACAATGGTAATGCTATTGTTATAGGTGAACTTAATCGAAATTCCTCATCCAAATCAACTCCAACAACCTCCTCAACAATCTCTCTCTCATGTCGTGATCTAATTCTAATTCCTGAAGCTGATTCAATGTGCTCCTTTCATTTCTCATTCACAATCAAACTCATGCTTAAGTTTATTAAGGTTGATTGAATCAATGCCAATACTGCTTCCATTCCAGAAATTGAAGCCCTTAGCAATGACAGATTAGCTAACAAATTTCTGTCTACCATCGCAATTTGGTGTTGCAATTCGCTAACACTACCTTTCAATTCTTCTCTTACAAAGCTAAAACCTTGCTCTAAATTACTAACTCCTTACTTTAATATTTCGAGATTTTTTTTTCTAAATTCTCAACCCTAGCATCTATCCTAGTCATTTTGATATCATGTGGAGATTTTCCTACAGATTACACCAATTAATACAAACTTAAGGTTCTAGCAATTGAAATTCAACAATTGACAAATTAAGATATAAGACTTACTTGCTGTGATGAATTTAACTTCACAAAGCCATACACCAAAATGGTACTTTGCAAGTCCAACAAGCTCTTAAAGGGGAGATTCTTCCTTCAGCTTAAGTTTTCTAACTTACCACTATTTATTTTCTTAACTAACTTCCAACTAACTCCCTTCAGCTCCTACTTATACTTATCACACATGTAGCACAATTACAATATTACCCTCTACAACACAACAATCACAACACAATACACACACACACTATACCACCACATAATATACTCACACATAGACTACACCACCACACCACCTAATACATACTATACTACACAACACAGACACATAACAATACACACATTATCTTCTCTTATAGACTTGAAGTAAAGGTTTGTGTACCCTTAGAGTTGTATCAGAGTCTCCAAGTATGGAGATGATTAGGGCGGGAGTCATAACTAGAAGAGCAACTATGCCCCTTGTTTTTTAACCTGTTGCAACTACGATCTCAACCCATAAGAGGAGTAGAGGTAATGTATGCATGTATAGGGCTGTTGGAAGAGAGTTAGAGGAATCATCATCGGCTTTATTCTTGAGCCACTATTCTTGGCTAATGAGTTTGGCTCAAGCTTGCTTAAATGTTAGAGTAATGGGCATATGAGTGAAAGTAACAACGAAAGCATCGTAGTCTCATAGGAGACTATGTGAAGCATGAGATGTAAGATCTGTGGAGTTGAGAGGTTTACCAATAGAGGCTAGTTGATCAACAATGGACTTAAGTTCGCGAACATATTCAATCATAGTGCTATTGTTCAATTTTAAGGAAAGGAGCCATGGCTTAAGTTTCATTTGCCTCACTATTGAACTTTTGAAGAATCATTGGTAAAGGGCGATCCAGATGTCGTAAGCTAGCAAGATATCATAAATTTCAATGAGGATGTTAGTCGACATAGTTGTAAGAAGTAAGACACAAACAAAGTGACTTAATCATAAGCTAGTTGGCACATGCAGGATTAGGAATGTATATAGGTCCTAGATTAAGAGTGATGGTAGAAGGGAGGTGCCATGACAATATTATCCATGTAGCAATACAAAATAGAAGAGATCAAGAAGGATGTCATAAACAAAAGCCAAGTTTGATGATTTTCTACCGAGAGTTTGATGGATAAAATAGTTGTAATATTAGTAAAGGAAGAAATAATAAGGAGTATATGGTCAATGGATTGGGTAGGAAGAAGTGAGTGGGGATTAGAGACCTTGGAGATAGCTAAAGGAAGGCCTATTGAAAAATTGTATGAGTCGATAGTGTAAATGGGTGTTGGGCTATGGTACAAAGGATGAGGATTGGTTACTATAGTTAGGAAACAGAAGGGGATCAAAGGGAGGGGAAGGGAAGAGGGAGTTAGAGGGAACAAAGGTGTAGGCAAGGGGCAACAGTAGTTTACGCGATAAGAAGGGAGACTATTGTAGCTAGAGAGAGGTCATAAGGGCAATATGGATATTGATGGTTGCAACAAATGCGAGGGTGATGATGGGTGTGGTTGACATGTAGAGTGTAGCAAAGAGGATGGTAATAGAGGTTTATGTGTCTGATCACATTACGTAGGTAGGCTAAAAGTGATGGCTAGAGACAAAGGAGTGCTTGAAGGTGATGGGGTTCAAGACAATGGGTCAGTTGAAGGTGGAGGAATGTTGAGTCTACATGATCCAATGAGATGATTTTGGCAAAGATGAAAGGGAACAAGAACGTTTGGTAGGATAATGATAGCAACAAAGAAAGAGGAAATAAGAAATTTATTAAGGTTTATTTGTGTATCACTCAACTTTGATACCATATACAGTTGTATAATGAAATGTGTATTATATTGCATACGAAATATAGAGTAATGCAATCATATATAGATAATGAGATGACCTTGTAACCCTAGTGCATAATTTAAAAAAAAAATATTATTCTAACCTTCTACAAAGACAAACAAGCAAAACATGTAAATGTACAATGATAGATTTTGGATACTCTAATGATAGCGTGAGGGAAAAAAAAAAAGTAAAGTCACGAATTACAAGTTAGTTAGAATATTATAACAATAGTTCAAATTTTCATGAACTTCGTATCTGTGTACAATTACCAAACATATTAAAAAAGCATGAACTCCTAAGCTCAAGTATTAATGGATGCTTTAGAAATACTTGTTAAATGAACTTTTCACCCCAATATACACTTCTTCTTTTTGTCCGTAAAGTGTGTACACCATTGCTAGACTACGGAAAATTTTCTGTTTTAGCCTTGTTAACACGACACTTCTAATGCATATGAGTCTTGTTTACTCATAGGAGATCAACTTGAGGTTGGAATTCACTAATAAAAAGCAAAGTAGGATAAATATGAAGTGTTGTTTGTTGCATTACCCAATTACTCGGTTCAATACCATTCTACGTTCTGACATACCGGGAGGTAGGAAATCTGAGACATGAACATGCTTGCTGGTTCGTCGATAGGTACATGTACCTTTTATAACAGTCAGCAAACTGATGCCATCTTCCTGCCGTAAAAAAAAAAAAAAAATGTTCAGAGAGATGATATGGGAAGAGATGTACGACAACAGTTGGGGAAAGCATGGATAAACCATTTCATAGAACTAATTTTTGCCAGTATTTATTAAAATAAATTAAAGGGTTTACGTGTAGAAGAAGAGGGCATTAAAAGGGCACTAAATATAATTTAGATGTACAAGAAAAGCATCAGAGTTTGCATCAAAGATACCGTAAAATCTCATGATAGAGTCGATCGTGCGGTTGGCCTAAGCTTAGGTTGCTACGTAGAGTGCATCATTAGAAAAAGGCTTTCATCAAAAGATAATAGATTGACATACCATTAAAAGTGCATGCCTATTCCTGAGCATGGTCTTAAGTCGTTCAGCTTCATTTCCTCTTGGAAGCATGTCATCTTGGCCACTGAAGATAAAATAATTAAGATTAAAAAATAGAAAGTCAAATCGTTGTAATTTAATTATATAAATATTGATATTTTAACGAAATAAATAAAGTTTAAATTCTCTCTCTCTCAATTTGTTGTTTGTTGCTTTACATCTAAGACCCAGTCGTCAATTGTGCAAGCAAAAGTATGCATAGGACGTCAAAATTGTCACAACAGAATGTCCGAAGTACCAAATTCTTGCTCGGTCATTTAATATAACACCTTACTAAACCTTTTCATCGTAAGGAAGATCAGACAAAGAACCTCCCACTCTGAGTCTAATTCCATCATCAATGTGTCTAAGAGTTCAAGCATTTAGGTTGAGGTGTGAAATTTGATGTGAAGACCCATAATTTGAAGTTCACACAAATATTTAAGTAATTGAATTTAATAATATTAACAATAACGGCAATCATAAAATTGACAAACCGCATATAATATATAAATATAAAATGATAAAACACCATATAGATAGAAAATTAAAGATGGGATACAATAAGTGGCTAAAAATAAAAATACACAACAAATTTCAAAATTATAAATATTTTTTCTCGAATACAAAATAAGAACTCTAACAAAATTAAAAAATATAGAACTCTTAAGCTTAAACAAAAGAGTGATAATAAATAAATACTGGCATTTAGAAATAACTTGATAGCATAAAAATAAATTTTCCAGTGTGCATCCTTGTTTTGTAATTAATCCTAAGCCTACCCATAAAAGTCTATCAAAAAATGTCACAAAATATACCCTTGAATAATTTTTACACGTGCACGTTTTTACTAAGATTTCGGAAATAAAAACTGAAAAGGGAGACCATAAAACTCCAGCACCCTCTCAAGCCCATTCCTTGATAAACACAAATGATCCATTCAATCTACTATATAGAGTAGGCCCAGAAATTGCTTTTCAACTTTTAATAGCCAATTACAACAAAATGAAGCACCTAAGGAATAATAGATGAGCAATAGCAATCAAATGATTGTATTATCCTTATTTTTAAATAAACTCTAAAATCTTATTCAGTGTTATCAATGACTCCATCTTCTTGTTGAAGAAATGGATAGAGAGAATCAATATGAGAGTGGGAAACCTAAAGCATTCATTGCGATAAAGCACGAAAGAAGAAAGGCCATCCATTACTTTTGTTGGACTTCACATACCAAAGACTTGTGATCATTCAAATTAGCTCCTCTAAATTCATATTACCTAGAAAATGCTACCCCAGCTCTACCTATGCTCATGGCTATGATGAACATTGATGGAGGCAATGGACAAAAAAACTTATGTCATTGGTGTTGTTTAGCGAAGGTCATCATGGTTCTACCAAACAGAGGCTATCAAAGTTGTATAGTCTCTGGTGGTTGTGGTGGGCTCCATAAGGTCAACATAACCGGTTGTGTTAGGTTAATGGCATTTTAACTATGGTGGAAGTCGTGGTGATGCAACTACAATGTAATTGTAGTTAGTGAATATGTTATTAAATAAGGCTATAATAGTCATTCAAAGGGTCTAACTTATCAATAGCCATTCATTATTTGATAGAACTTTTCATTCCAACAAATAGCTACTCACATAAAATAAATGTTATAATGGGCCCATTTATGGAATTGCAATCCCCTTCTATTTAGTAAGGGGATTGGGTTATAAGACAAGAAACTAGGTGCAACTATTAACCCTAAAATTCTCTTCACGTGTCACCATCATCACCATCTGTCACCATCATCATCTCACTCTCCTCTTTCTTACGGTTGATCTCTACCTCTTTCTTTCTTTTCCTAAGCCCCTTAAAGTTCTAACTTCTTCGTTCCTCCCTCCATTTCTCACTCCCCATTTACCTGAGGTTAAAACTAAAGTTATCGTGGTGTACTACCTCATGCCTGTCACATAATCATGAGAAACATTAACCTCCTAGGACGACTACGTTGCTAAAAAAGTCCTTCAGAGTCAAACTAATTAGGCTACTATCAAACACTTAAAGAATTTATTCAAGAGTTAGAACTAATTTGATTTGGCTAATTCTTAGAACTAATTTGATTTAGCTAATTCCCAGCCTCATATCTCTTTCTTCTAGCAACCAAGACATTATCCACACTCATCACCATTATGCTTATGATATGGAGCACTACCCATATGAGCAACCATCATCATCAAACAACAATATAGTAGTATGTAAACCTATTCCGAAGTCATAATAATGCCATTTCCTTTCAATTTTAAACCATCAACATATAATTTTATAATAAATCTCGAAACTTCCTTAAAACCTTGATTTTAAACCCTTTTTAAGATTTCTTGATCACTTTAGCATAAATATTGACCAATTTAAATGAATAACTTCTTAGGAGCTAAGAATCACAAGCATAATCTAGAAAATGGTCTAAGAATGAAGTTTTAGGAAGTTGAGAGGTTTAATTCAAAATGGTGATTGTAGCTTGCTCCTTCTGTTTCCAAGGAGCTTTTAACAAATTAAAGTTACCTTAGGGTTAGTATGACAAGTGAATATGCAGCCAAGGTGGGTGGTAAAAACTCAAGATAACTTCCTTGGTTGTTTATATGTATTTATGAATGTTAGGGTGTTGTATTATGGTTTGATTCATGAATTAAATGATGATTTCAACATGAAAACCTTCGTTTTTTTATGCTTAAACAATGTTAAGAATGTTATATGATCTTAGAATAAGGTTAGTTCTTCAAATATAAGGAGTACAAGTGATTTTGCAAGCATTCTGTCCTTCTTAGAACAATAGAGTTTCAATTCGTACAACATGCACTATAATGACTCCTTAGGTTGTCCAAACGACCACTATACCACTAGCTCCACTAGATTTTCTTTCATACATTACAACTACAACGTGCAATACTCCACATAAGTTAGACCCCAAATCATCTACAAGTGAACATTTTCTAACTTAATAAGGTATTAGGGCTTTATATTGGAAATATAATCGGCTTTATTATTAGTTGTTTCACAAAGCATGGATTTGTCAAGATTTCTCACCATATAGTTTATTAAGCCCTATAAACATGTTTTTTAATCCCTTACACTTACCTAAGTGAGTGATAGGGAATGTTTTTTTGTTAATGATAGATTAAGCTTTGTTGACCTTGATGATTATAGGTGATATGAATATTACTTAAACATTATCTAATGTGATGAATTGATAAATGCTTGCTCATTTTATTTTAGAATATCCACAAAAAATTGTGCAATTATTCCCTAAGCTTAACTAAATAATTATTCAAAATTTAATTAAAAGCGCACATGCAGAGCACGATGGCTAGCTTATTAACAGCATAACTTTTACACAATCGTATGTGAGGTTCCGGGAAAGACCTAACTTTCCCATACACAAAATAAGTGGTTTAGGGGATATCACATGCTAAGGTAGAGCCATAAACTACGTGATTATTTTAGGCTTATAAACTCCGTAAATTTAGTAATTTGAAAGTATAATTGAACTTTAGTACTGTAAATAATCTTATAAGTTGATAAGGTTAAGTAAGATAAAAATTTTATTAAATTATGAAATTGAATATATTATACGCAATAAAAAAACCTTAAAAATTCGATTAAAACCTAAATCATATACGAAAACCCTAAACCTAATATACGCGTAAATACCCGAAATTGAACTCGAATTTGACAAAAACTCTAAAACTATAATTTTAAGCATATAAAATAAATAATTATACCCTAATAGTAATAAAACCCTAATTGAATACAATTAATGATTAATACTTATAATCATGTAAAATTATCAATAAACACGTTGAAACAACTCTTAAATATTATAAATATAATGGATAACAATTTAATTAATAAATTTTAACAAGTTTCAAATAATATTTATTAATTATTATTTTGTAATTTGTATTTGGAAATTCCTAATTTTTCTTTCTTATTTTTCTTTCCCTTTTTCTTTTCCTTCTTTTCCCTTTCTTTTTCCTTTTCCTTTTCATCTCCAAATTTCTTTTACTGCCACGTTATCTTCTAGAACATGCTTCAGCTGATGATGTGTGAATTCATTTTCACCATGTGTTAGTTATTTGCATAAAACAAGTCTAATAGATAAGAATTTGGTCTTGTCAATTAATGATAGTATCTTGCCTTGATTTTTTTTTACTTTTTCCTTTTCTTAATCACATCATTTCTCTTCTTTTTTTTTTTTAGTCCAACACGTCTGGAACAAGAAGCAACCATACATATTTTTTTCTCAACATAAAAGTAAAAACATCACTTTTCCCAAACCGTGAAGCATTCTTCATCCTTTGTCCAAATTTTTTTTTCCTTTACTTCAAAGGCAACAATTAAATAAAAAAGAAGAAGGAACATTGTCATCTTATATTCATCAAGTCATTAAGAGAATAGATAAATAGTACGTGTATTAAGCTTATTTTGTAATAAGTATTTAAATGTATTCTTTCATTTATATATATTTCATAGAATTTCATATGTATTGTAATGTCATGTAATAGAAAAATATGTAAGGTTTGTATTTCCTTATGTATATATGTTTATACATGTACAAATACTAAAGTATGTTCATATATACATACAAGTTATATTTAATTATACAATATGTAGTATAAAAGACTACGTATATATATATATGTGTGTGTGTATGTATAATATATGTATATTTTTGTTTGTATAATTTTCATTACATATGTATATGTACAAACATGTCAGCGAAAATATATATATATAAATTTATGTATGTATAAAGTACAAAAACACTAATATAATATAGTATATGTAAATAAGGTATATGTTCGATACATATATATATATATATATGTGTGTGTGTGTATGTACTATATTATACTATTAATATGCATATTTTATATGTATATGTATACTTATGTAATGTAATCATACGATCCTAAATATACTACAGATGCTATATGTATGTACATATATACGATATATACTTGTATAATATACCATAATAACAAATTAATAAATAAAGTAAGGTAATATATATACATAAACATAAGTCATTGGTTTCAAGAAAAATAGAATAATTAATTTGCAAAATTTAATAAAATATGGTAATAAATATAATTATATACATATTACATAAAAATACAAAATAGGGAAAATGTTGAAAATATACAAATTTTTGAAATGACACGTGGCACTTTCTTAAATTAGTAAAAATAACTATTCGACTAAAATAACTAGTTATATCTGTCACATGTCTATGACTCAATTGGTATATTAACAAAAAGTGTTAACTTTGCAGATTTTTGAGAAAAGTATTTTTGAAAAACTTTTTTTAAATCTTAAATATATTTTGTATGATTTCTATGAGGGCTCATAGTACCCGTGAATAATATTTTTATCATTAAGGCAAAACTAATATAATATATCTGAGTAATTGTAAAAAGACTCACATAATTGTGCCTGATGAGCCTTTGATATATTTTTATGGCGAGAGGACTCGCTTTATATGCCCAAGAGGCCTTGGATATGTTTGGTCCTAGTTAGGATCTACCTATCTTAATTATTGTTTCTCGACTAGAGCAATAGTCAAGTGTCCTCTAGAGAAGTAATGCCCCCAGGCAACCCCCTGCGATTAAGGTGAGGTGCTCTATATAAGTAAGTAAATCTATATCTTCCATAGTTCTAGACTCCTATGGATGTGTTGTTTACATTCATTACATATGCATTCATTTCGTATATAAATAGATTATATGTATGCTAATAATATTTGATAACTTAATTGAACGGTAGTTATGAGGAACGAACTCACTAAGTTGTAGTTCGCTCATTCCCTTATAATTCTTTTATAGGTTTTTTTAAGTAAGGATTGAGATAATCTTAAGAGCATAATACAAACCCGAAATAGGTTTAATAATGTTAGAGCTAATTGAAATGTGTTTTAGTTGGTACATAAATAATTTGTAGAAAATAATTATATGATAAGACTGTGTATAATTTAGTATTTCTTATAAATTACCAGATTGTTTTACCTTATCTTAGTATTTGGAAGGAGATATCGATTCTCTGCGATTCTAATAAATTGTAGAATATCGGATATCCATAATCACTTATATTTTATAGTAAATTAATTAATTAATTAAAAATCGAAAACCTTAGTGACTAATTGTTTAAAATTTTACAATCTCTAACTTGTAAGGTAATTTTCGTATCACGATGCATACATGATATGAAAGTTTTAGACCATCTTATTAAACCCTCCCCTAAGGGTCATGACAAGGCTAGCTTGCTAGGCTCCAAAGGGAGTTCTACTATACATCGTTGGTGGCTATTGTTGATTGAGGTAAATCGTTGTAGACTATGGTAGGTTGTTGTGGACTATTTACTGACTACTCATGAGCAACCTAAGAATTAATGTGTAGTTTTGAATCCCCAACCCAATGTTAAGGGGATTTTATCCTAAACTTCATACTAGTTAACAAAAAAACGAATGCAATGCTTGTATTTATATGGGTACTTATGCATAGTGTCACGAGACGAGAGGTTTACCGCCTTTCAAAGTGCCCGTACGACACTCAATCCTTTTTTTTCCCATGTATTTTCTTTGATTATAGAGAGCAAGCCAGCTTTTCACTTCCTATCTTCGTAGGACTGTTTCAAGCCCCTCTTGCTTTAAAAGTACCAACCGACATTGTTACCATCCTTTCTAAGATTGGGGACATTCCAACTTTCCAACTAGTTTTAGCTTACCATGACCATCATTAGAAAAGTAGCATTAACTCCCGACCAGTTTACTCACAAGAGATCAATCCTGTCTTGAGAGAGACTACCCAACCCTACGAACAAACTACCAACTGACATCATTCACTTCATATTAAACCTCAAGTTAAATACCCTCACTTCCCTCTAAAGCATGAACTGTAACACATAGCATATGCTTAGACAATTTGAGTGATTTTGCTTAGGTTTATATCCCACTTAACTGAATTGTGGTTTACTTACACCTCTATGGCTCTATGGATTTGACCATAATTCTAAGTCCAAATTATTATAGCACAGCATGAAGACTACTTCGGTGAGGTTTTTTAAACTTTTTTTTGGGGATTGGGTTTGGCCTATGATCTGAGGAAAGGAAGGATCACCATTTGTAACTTTTGTTTAGACACTTCCTTATATTTTGATCGAGGATCCTGGATGACTACAATTATTTATAATACTCATTTCTACTATCTTTTGAAGATTGATTCTTCCATGTAAATATATAATATGCTATAATGTTTTTAAGTAGGTATATTTTATTGATAGTATCATGAATGGCTGATGGATTTTAGAAGACCGTGGACAGAATTTTTTATCCTTAATTTTATTTATGGTGAGTTATCACGACTAGGGTATTCTGCATGACATTTGATTTTATATATTTTAATTCTCCCTCTTATATGTTCGCTAAGATTTTGACTAAGACTCATCAGATAGACATAGATAGGAGTCTATCATAATGCAGGAATTGGACTCAGTTACTCTCGTGATTCCATGCTAAATTTAACATAAAAACCGAGCCTTTAGATTATATAGTAGTGAGGGTCTATGCCAAATTGCAGCTTAGAAAGAAAACATAATTCATGGCATGCAAGCATAATGGTGCATAACATTTGATAACATGCATGCCCACAACGGTACATTTTTAACGGTTAAAGCTTCATGAGTATAATGCATACATAAGTGAAGTATTGCAGTGGTTCTCTAATATAATTGAAAAAAAAAAAAAAGAAAGAGTGGGTTGATGAGAAAAGAGATTGTGTAAGAAAGTGTAGAGAGGCAGATGCCCCTACTTGCAAGGAGATTAAAAGAAAGTGTTCTGAATTGTTAATGCAATACGTAGACTACTAAGATGTGCAAAATCAAATCAACATTGCTTATGCTATCAAAAGAAAACTTAATCGAGTAAACATCCTCAAAATGCATCGACAACAGACGTTATAATCTTGCTCTGCTAGTTAGGGAAGAGTAAGAGCGAAACTGGGATTCTTGAATAATACGAAATGGTTTCGGCTATGATTTTATAGAAAGTAAAAGCCTCCTAGTATACATTAAGCACAAAAACCGAATAATTGCTAAGCTACTGTTCTTTTCATGCATATAACCAAAAAGAAGACCAAAATTTAAAAAGAAAAAGAAAGAAAGAAAAAAGAAAAAAGGAGGAACACAAACCTAGCAAGCACAAGTACTTCAGCTTTGACAGCATGAAGCCGGGAATTACCATAAGAAGCAGCTGATTTCGATAACTTCAGTTTCCAAACAAGGGTGTCCTTGGGCATTATATCTGCTAACACCTGACGAACAAGTTCACCAATATGAGTTTGGATTATATGTTATAAAGACCGAACTCTCGAAAAAAAGAAAAGAAGAAACTATTCAGAGATCAAACTGATTTTGAGTTCTAAAATCCTTGAGTGATATTAAAACAGAGATCTAACACCATGTCAAATTATGAAGAAACTATAAGCAGCGCTATCGGATGACAATATTAAAGTTTCCAAATCTAAAAAAGCCTCAGCAGAGAAAGAATTTCTCACAAAGAGACGGAGGAGCAGACTACTGAGATTCCCAGATAATTTTTCCAGTACGAATTTCGGAGGAAGTGTATCATCGATGTTAACCATTGCCATCTTTAGGGGATTACCTAGAGCGGAAAAAAAATGGTAGCCAGATAAGCATCTAAACATTGTAATTTATACAAAAACACATAATGAATTTATTTAAGTATGGAAGACTTCCTTGAACGAGAAACTTAACGAGCACTTATCGAAATAGGGCATTCAATCATCCCAGTGTTTCTGGTTACTGAAACGAAACTAACACTATGGTGAATTGCAATATATGAAAGCATAAAAACTTTTCACATGGGAAAGCAAGTTCGGCTGAGATTACATAAAAGACTAACGGGTTAAATAAAGGCAAAAGCAATATATTGTTACTCGGATTAACTCATTGTTGTCTTTTCCGATGTAAAGAGCATCTGGTCTATTTCACTTATAACATCCGGAATAAGAGAGAGCTTAACATTATGAAGAGCATTAGAGATCTATGGATCTTGAAAATCCCTATTCTGAATAACTTACCAACCGGGCCAGCAACTCTGAAGCATAAATAAAATCGCAACCTCTACTATAATGTCATGAATGCCAACCATAAGTTGACGTCAATATGATAAAACACATATAGGAATCGTACTTTCTGACGGTAATAAAAAAGATGAACAAAATA
This sequence comes from Lumnitzera racemosa, assembly GCA_024138005.1. Lineage (NCBI taxonomy): Eukaryota > Viridiplantae > Streptophyta > Magnoliopsida > Myrtales > Combretaceae > Lumnitzera > Lumnitzera racemosa. Next base: position 67,063,267 of record JAMXBC010000011.1, read on the forward strand.
CTCTTTTGTTCATGAAAACTGCTGAGAGAGATTTGAGGGACGAGAAGCAAAATGGTTCATGCTCAAGACAGCGTATTGATAAATCTGTGATTTTTCAGACGATATAAACAAGTATACATAATGGCTATAGGCATATTACAAATAACTCAGCAATTTCGATAAAAGAATGTCAAAGAAAGCTCGCAGGTAGCATTTAGCATTTACCTACGATGGTACCAAGCAGATACAGGACAGTGGGATGAAGTCGATCGGGAAAAGCTTCCAATAAAGAATATAGGGGCTGCAGCGGGGACCGGCCAAATGATGTAGCCGAAACAATACCAAGCATCAAACAAATTAAACAAATATTTATCCCTTTTATGTGCTGGGCTATCTATATTTATTTCATTTATATATATAATCTTACTATTTTAAAAGCACGTTATGATTGGGAAAAGGACGGCTCTAGACTTGTGGAAACTCACCAGGATTGACTAATATGACTACCAGGTCGATGGTAGGATTACGAGAAGCAACAGCAAGTACCAGACATCCTCCAAAGGAATCCCCAACCAGATAGATGGGCTTTCCAGGGGAGAAAGCATGTTCATGTTTCAGACTTTCTTCGATGAATTTCACCAACCCTGAGAACAGAGGTAACAGGAGCATTGATAAGCCAAAATTTACAGTCTTAGTATCCATCATCTCTATGCAGAAGCATCTAGGCAGCAACTCAGCCATGCATCGAAGGGAAAATACCCAGATGCAGCTCATTTAATGGGGGGGTTATAGACAAGGTTGTTCGCTTATTTCAAGAGCTTCAAGGACAAGCAAGGAAAAAGTTTCGTATGCTAATCGCCCTGGAAAGACCTTTTGCTGGTGGCAGTAGGGTATAGAGTCTTACAAGAAAAAGTTTATCTGGCAAGATATTTTTCTCTAGAAGGCAACAAACACAAGTTTCTTGTTCATTTTTATTTATCTCATCTACTGTAAAATTTGATTTACTAACTTAAAGAATTGGTTGGGGGAGGAAATGTAACATTAGGAAGTGAAGATATAAGTGGTCCACTAAAAAGTAGTTTTAGGAAAGGCTAAAAGACTCTAAATAATCAGTTAGCCATGGACACATGACAAACTAATTTTAAGAGAAACAATAACGCAAAGTTTGGAGAAGGACCTTCAAATGGTGTTCGATCAAGAAAAGAAATGTGCAAACATCGAACTTCAAATACCCTGCAATTAAAATGAGTAAGAATTTTTATAACAAGTAACGTTGAGATAAATGTTTGCCGTTAAAATTGATGCTAACTCTGTAATGATTAAATACAGGTAGTGGAATACTTTTTTATTAATTTTGAATAACTCAATAATTCATAACGGAGCAGAATCTTGTCTAAAATAAAAGTTAGAAGGAAGATTATCATACATGTATGTTGGGTTCCTTCCTCAAACGCAATTATATCATGAATGACATCCATGAAATATCAACTATCTAGTTGCTTTACAAGCTATAATCACAAAATTTCATTGACACCCATTTGAATATGGTAGTGTGAATAATTATGCTGAGAGAATGTTGGATGATGGTACAAGGCTGCTTTAAGATGAGCAGGGAATTGAGCTTGAAGTTTGATCATCCGGATTTGATGCAATGACTGACAAGTAACTTAGTTTCTACTTGGTGACGAAATTTTAGCATAGGGATCAAACTAAATCAATGAACAAAATGCAAGCTTATTAAGTGAACTTTGGAGTGGAAAATCAAACTTTAATGCTTGAGACAGATGGATGTATCCCACAAGGAACCACGATTTGAATGCATACATTATTTTCCATTATCCAACTATTTCTTCCTGTTTCAGTAGATAGTAAGTCAAATCATGAAACCATAATGAAAGAAGATAACAAACTTACGTCCCAAGTGCTTTATGATGTAAAAGAAGAACTAGACCGGTGCCATCAATACCTATATGGAACAAAAGCGTATTACAATTTACAAGTATCAACATACAATTTTAAGTGTCGAGTTAAGCAACATAGAGGAACCTATTCACCAAAGGCCACAATGCCACTAGAAACTACCACTGGCAAAAATTACCAGGCAAAAAGAAGAGCACGGGAGAATCTTTTAAAGGCTGGCCACACTCGAGAGGGCAAAACCACCGTGGAGGACCTCCATCAGGCTTGATAATCTCCTTAGCCTGGTCAAGGTAATCCTTAACTGTAACAGTTCTATAACCATCATCCCACGATAAATCTAATTTCTCCGGAAGAACACCATGACTGTCATTCTCTTCATCTTGCTTTTCCTGATGTTGTACTAAAGAACCCGAAAATCCATCAGTACCTCCTCCGACTCCAACTCCAACCAAAGGCTTGATCCTGTCTCTCTTCCAGCAAAGGACCACCTGAACTCCTAGCAACCATGGGATGTCGCAAAGGATGATGAGAACTAAAATTAAGACAAGGTAGCATCCGAAAAATGGCAACTGATGCCATGAACTTGATATAAGTAATACACTTAATGGCAACTCGATAATGTAAAATTGTAAGTAACAAGTCCTCTAGGAACTTTTTAATACAGCTTGAAAACAGCTTAACAGAGTGTATCACGCATTCAGTGCTCCACAGAAGATGGCAACTTGAACAAGTATCTGCCATTAAATGAAACAATCACATACAAGATATAAATGGGTTTAGTTTGAAAAATCAGTAAGTACAAAGCAATGCTGAATTTATAACTATGTGGTGGGTGAAAAAAAAAAAGCTAAAATTTGCAATAAGGAAGAGTTTCTTTAAATAGAGATGTGATCAATACGACGAAGAATCAGCGTTACTTTTAGAAGTAAAGAATCAGCGTCTGAAAGTGAAGTTCACAATGTTTCAACACAAGTTTAGTACGTTGTTTGGGTACTTAAAAAAAATAGCACAAAAATAAGTTCCCAGTAAAAGTTAATATGAGCATATGCAACTTCACATTCGGTCGAAAATTGCACTGAAGTCACATGGAGGGCAGCGACTTTAGTGTTAAAGTATTTAAACTAAACTTACATTCTCCCATGAGACTTCAATGTAGTATTTTCACATCTAAAATCACATGCAACACATGCAAATACATCAATAAAGTTACATGGGGGCATGCAACTTCAATGCAATTTTATTACATCTAAACACAGTTTAAGAATGTGACTGTAGTAGAAAATCAAATAAACACAAATTTTCAAAATGCAATGAATCTGCAATTAAGTTTTCATTCAAATATGAATATCAAACTCTTATAATGTAGATGAGCCATATATTCATATGTCGATACCATAGATACATCCGATCATAATATAATAAAAAAATAAAATTTAATCATGATTTAAGTACATCAGTTGTTATTACAATCAGAATGTAAAAATAATGAAATTAAATAAAATCTAACATCAACTCTTACGCCAACCTAAGAATGCGTCATATCTAGATAATAGAGACAGTTGTCTCTTAAATAGACCAGCAAAAGGCTCAACCAGTGAGTCTAAAAAGTCTCTAGGTAAGACAGAACTAACATGTAAAGGTGACTGGTGTTAAGTGACCCCCTTACCCATAGTGGAACTCTAAGAGTTTGGGATACGCCTTTTTCGAGGCATCATTGGTGTACCATGAACCCCTGAAGGTTAATGAAAGGGTGATGTGACATGGGAAGCTGCTAAGCTAGATCCAATTTTGCCTAAGTCAATGGAATGTTACCTGATAGATGGAATATTCAAATCCTGACCCTTTCCTCATCTCACTCCAACCCTACCTCCCCAATATGAACTCTGTCACGCAGCAGCTAAGGTGTAAGTAGCTCAAGTTTGGCGCCTTCATTAGGTGGTGGATTTTGTAGAAGGGGATGGTGCAATACAATATTGCCGTGATCCTCCTAGAATTGTAGGCCTCTTGCAATAATCTAGTGAGCCATTCCTATGTCATCAATCAACTAAACTAACCATAGGGTATCGACCTAGCAACTAAAAAACAATTAGCAATCATACAACACGATAAATAAGGTTAGACAAAAATAGTTGTGTTGAATGTGCTTACTAGATGACTCATCACCACACTCGAGTGCATGATGTATCGGCGGGTGTACTACTTATACTAATGTAAATACTTAGGGTCAACACCAAAAACCGAATATGGATAAACGACCTATGAGTGTCGGTTTGCCTAATGTCGGATGTATCCATCATGTACTACTCTCCAGTCGATCTCCATGCAACCTTTGAGATTGTATCGGTGCAACTACTTACTAGTCTATACAGTTTGAGGCTCTGTTTGGAAGCCCCTAAACTATCAGATGACACAATCCATGCAGAACTCAATGATGTAAAAGCAGATAAGGGGTACCTTAGCTGTCCATACCTTCCGATCAATCATACATATAAGAGGCAAGAGTTAAAGTAAGTCATCGAAGTAAGGTCGCCATACAACCTGCAATGAATTATTTATGAGTTAGAGGAGCAAAAATTAACACGTTTGATATGAAAGTTTTGAAAAAGGGGAAAGAGTGTACCTAATGACTCGTCTACAAGTCAAATACCTCACGATACAACTGGACTATGTGAGTCAATCCCTACGTAATGTTCCTCTCTACTCGCCATCTACCAACCGGAAGGAGACCATCCATGATCATGATGCCAGACCTAATGAAGGGTACAATATGTAAGAAATGGTCCAACGCCTAAACCTAAAGTCGAATCATCGACCCCCCAATCTCATATATACTCAGTCGTACAGTGTTGCATAGTTATCAATAGAACTACATAAGACAAATCGATTCCCAACTGTACGCCCCAACCATCTAAAACTCCTCCAACAATAGAAGGTACATGAGATGAATGTAGCTAGAAAATTTATCCACGAATAAGAATCCCCCAATCAACTAAAGGATATACGCACGATTGTGACCCTTCACCGTCTCCTCATTCGCATTGCTCGTTATAATCCTAAATCTTCTAGCTAGTCACAATAGTCATATACAACGACCTTTAACATCATCGGACAATCAAACGTCACCCAACAAGTTTCTCACCACTTTTACCTAAGTCATGCTAATACTACTAGTGACTACAGCACCATCAACCCAAGTCCCAACTATACCTCAATATCCTGTAACGTCACAGTCATCTCACCATGCACCATGTGAAATGTATGAGTCTCTGGCCTCCACCTCTTTACTAGGATGGTAATCAAGTGTCAGTCCATTTGGATGAATAAAAGTCAACTAACAACCATAAATCCAGCCTCCTCTAATTACAACATCATGCATCAATCCAATAGGATGCACTCTTCCTTCTTCTTCATGGCCAACTCACGCCGTCTAACTGTGAGAGCATCTGATGCCTACATTAAGTCAAATGGACATAAGTATTAGCATATTAGCATTTAAACGACATATTGAATTAATGACAAAAGTTGTAAATTATGTAACCATCCCTCCCATTGTCCTAAGAGGGATGAGACGCCTGCTCGCCCAAAACTATGGTGTCAATGGGTTTTGGATCCATTTAATCTACAAAAGTGTTTAACATTCATTAGCAACACTGCAAGTAAAATGAAACGGCTAGATAATGTGAACGGACAATAAATTTATGTATATACATATGGAAATTATAACAATATGATTTATCGGACCTATTGAGATCCAAACATCTACGCTTGTTGTGTCCTTTCCTTTGACAATAACTACAATTAGGCGCTTCGTGTACATCCATCTCCATATGGTAACGTTTCATCCTAGGCATACCTTTCTCTCTCTTTAGCTTGGACCATAGTTTGAGCATTGGAAAGTTTACTTTTGGCTAATTAATCTCGTTACCCAGTATGTAAAAATGTCTCCAATATACATTAAGTTGGTGTGTCTACTCTTACTAAGGATCAATACAGTTTATGGCATTTATCCTAAACTTCACTACAGCTGCGAATGCGTAAGAGCAAGGCATTTTATACATTTTCCATTTCTGGCACGTCCAATGTTAATTATCCATATCTAGGGTATGAACCAAGTTACCACCCTTTATCACACCATTTGGCTCTCTTTGGCTACCAGTTTTCACCTCAAACAGTCCATTACGCCTACTGTAACTGGTAATCTTGTGTACACTTGCTCGCTCTAGCCATTTCTCTATCAGTCATTGTACCTATGTAGTGTAAACCTTACCCCCTGCCAAAACTTCTAAAATTTCTTCGTCCTTCTTCTCCCACAGCACAACACATTTATAGAAAATCCTTCTTACTAAAGCTACAACCGGTAAGCCACAAAAACCTTTAAGAACCGCATTATAACTTTCAACAATATTAGACGTTATGTATCTAAACCTGTAATTACTGTCTACATATAACACTTACCTATTGATGTCAAGTTTTGCAAACCAACACGGAACATCATCCTTCACTCTCGACATCTCTTCCATCAAAGCAATAAATTTCCAATGCTGAATCTGTATGCCTACAACAATTGTTAATTTCTTACAGGCCTAGCTTTTATGTTTGTGGTTTATATTACTAGCTATGTACCTTATGCAGAATCTCCATACCATAAAGGTTGGTTGCCAACCATTATTCACATTGTCAAAAGCCTTCTTGACACTGATATGTCTATCTAAAATCTAGCATATAATCCCCTCCCATCCACCAACTACATACTTCTTCAAATTCCAAAGGAACCAAGACTACATATTCTCGAATTCCGTGTTGATGAACGCAAAAGCCAATGGCACAATGCAATTATTTCCATCTATTGTGCATACAATAAGCAACTTATGGTCGTACTTGCCATACAAAAAGGTACCATCTATGCAAACGACGGGACAACAATATTTGAATGCATGTATATAAGATCCGAATGTTTAGAGCACCTACTTCATCTTAGATACACCTAGCTTCATGAAACCTTTCTACCCCCATTTCACCTCCGATCTCGGGTTTATTATTTTGATTGCATTTAAAAGTTTTAAAAGTTCATTGTACAACTTCTCCCAATTACCACATACCATCTCAATTGCTTTTCTTTTCTCTTCAAACACTTGCCTTCTCATCACTATGATCCAAACTCATTATAAATATTCTATTCCAAGTCTACAATAGTAATATGAAGATTTGTGCTAACATTTCCCATGAAGCGCCTAGCCATTAAATTACTATCTATCTAAGGATGATCCTATCTTATTGCCAGGTTAACACATGTGTGTAGTCCTTCTAGAATTATTATGACAAAAATACCATACACTTACTTCTTACGTGCTCTTAGCCTCTAGTTGCATCCATTGGCCCTTTCTGTACAGTAAATGTGCCATAATGTTGAGTCTAATTTATGTACTCGATGGTTGCAATGCTACTTTATGTTATAATTCTTCACCACATCCTATAGCTCTTTCTCAATATTGAATCTCATACCGACGTTCAATTCCTCACTGTCAGTTGTATTGCTGCACTATGCATTCTGTTCATCTTCAAAATTAGCATATCCACTTTCACTACCTATATTCAGGAATAAGATTAGATCTCTTACAACAGACCGATTGTGTTAAGTTATAGGAGATTGAACAAGGATTAGCATAGGCACAAATGAATTAGCCATAAACACATGGCTTACTAAGACATCAAAAGCCATCCTATTTGTACCACCATCTTCTTCATCATCATCATTGCCTTTACCTTCCTCTTCACTTTCATCTTCATCATGTTCATTGTCACTTCTCTCAAAACCCATAGCAATCCTTTTCACATAAAGATCGTAAGTCGAATCTTCTTGCCAAATTTCTCCATATTCTGCATCAAGTGCACTTGATGTGATGCACTACATCTTGCACTATAGTATTAAACTAACTCTCATCGATTATGGGAAAATCAATTTCAAAAGAGTGCACTTGATGTGATGCACTATTAGTAAGGTTATTACTGGGGCCCATACTACTATGCCCATCGGTCCGAACATAAATGTGTCGTATACCTTGTTCACCAAACGTTTCAGCCATCTTAATAAAGTTTTCCACATCTTCATCATTCTCGATGGGCATCAACTCATAGTGCACATCACCTTTGTAATATGTTAGATGCCTATAAACAATTTTTATCCCAGCAATGCCAATCTCAATACTATTGCAAATTTTATGTAAAAAATAAGCATAGTTTGACCCCTTATTCATATACAGCTTTTTCACTGACTCCTTATCATATTCTACTCCCATGCTGTCCCTCACAATATTTCTATATGTATAGACAATAATTTTCACATAATCCATCATTTTGCCGATAGTTATTACATGGGTAACCATCAAGTTAACAAAAACTCCCTAAAATAATCACATTCCACTCTCTAAAATTGTCACTTCTGAGCAACATAACATCATTACACAACACCTATCTTCAAGGGGACCTTTATCGACTACGTTACTCGCATTAATTAGCCACTCTCTAAAATTGTCATTTCTGAGCAACATAACATCATTACACAACACCTATCTTCAAAAGAACCTTTATTGACTACGTTACTTGCATTAATTAGCCAATATTTCTACCACTATCATCAACAACTAACTACAAATGACTTAGAAAACACTAATGCAAGAGATCTAAATCTACGTGAAGACATATTGCAGCACTATAAGTATAATATGTCTACCACTATAAGTGTAAATTTTCCTACAAAACATAAATAACTAAATCTACTAAAATTTCATAAGAAAAAATAATTATACAATAACAAAAAAATAATAATTACTTCAAAACTAGAGTTAAAAACACTAACCAATTCTTAAAAAAAAAATGAGTATCTGAACACTAATATGATAGTGAGATAGAGAATTTCACACTTAAAAAAATATTGGGGAAAGATTTTGTGAGTGAGAAAATAAGACAAGCGGCTGAATTTGAGGATATATAGTTATACTGAAGTCACGTGAGGGGCAGTGCAAATTTTCAACCCAAAATGAAGTCGCATGTGGACGTAGTAACTTTTACCCAGGACATATTTTCATGTTATGTTTTTTGTAAGTGTCCTAATGACATACTAAACTCGTTTCAACACATTGTCTCACCAACGAACAACTCCACTCAATTTGCATGACATCTCTAGGGTGAAATTATAGTACAAGATTTTAATAAATTATATCCTAAATAATAAAGTGGAAGATGTGGAGAGTTTTATTTAAAATGTTAATAAGTATGATTTTTTAAAATTATGAATAATTTATCATGAATCAAGACTGTCGTTAAATACAGTAAAATACTATTACGATTACATAACATTAGCAAGCCCCATCTTTATAATTCTATTGATGAATGCATTAATTTAGTAATGAATTTCATATACCTCCTTTACCCCACGATTAAATTAGATCGTGTTCAACGTCGCAAGTAGATTTTGATTCTAGAGAGCAAAGGTAGACTTTGATTTTAATTTTTCGAAACTGCAGGAGCAATTACAACATCTCATTCCCCTATATTGATTGATCTTGAATATTTTACCAAAAAAATAAATAACCTTGAATACTATAATATTTTTAATACAAGTTCATGGCCTATTTGCCCATTGCAGTGATTTAACACCGTTGAGCATATGGCATGTAATGAAGCTCTTATTTACTTTTCAAAACACTATTATTAATCTTATTCTCATTTACCTTACTGCTCTTGTTTTTATTCCTTTGCTGCTTAACTTTTCTTGTTTCTAAGTAATCTCCTCATTTTTCTTGATAATCTCTCATTATAAAAATTAGGGCAAAGTATACGTTTGGTAGATAATTTTCACCAACTTTTCTATTTGAGTGTTCAACAATTTTTCCCTTCTATTTGAGTCGTCACCATTTTAAACTTTTACAAAAGTAAAACTTCTTTTCATATTGTTAAGTATTTCTCTCCATCCATGACACTATATAATTCTAATTGGTTTACAATAATTAATTTAAAAATAATAATACTAGATATATTTAATCACATAATATAATAAATAAATATTATATTAATTTGAATATTATTAAATATATACAATAAAATATATAACAAAAACACAAAAATAAAATATAAAATATAAGGAAAAACAGTTATAAAAAATTGTGCTAACTCTAGCCATATTAGTCAACTGTTCAAAGATCAAAAACCAATACATGCCAAAATAAATGGAAAATTTAACGAAATTAATAGAAATTTTATTTTTGTTGAAGTTAGAAAATATTAAGAACTCAAATAAAAAAGAAAATGGATTAATGATTCAAATATAATGGTAACTAAATATAGAGGACTAAATATGTATCGTTGTCTAAAATTTATGACGGGAGCAACAACCTATGTAAATAGCAAAGCAGTACAAGGACCTAACCTACCGGTTTAATCCATATAGACTTTAATTAAAGCCCATGTAAACTTAAGATAGGATCGGTTGAAAATAGTAAACTAGTCTAAAACCAATCCATCGATTTATTGAACTAGATAGGATTTGGTCTATATGATTAAGTCGATTTAACCGTGCAAACCTCTTGAATCGATAGGTTTTAGAACAAATGAGTCAATCCACCAATTTAACCCATCCTATTTAATATATATATATGTATAGTATTTTTTTTATTGATAATTTTTCTTTATAAATTTATCCATACCAATGCATATGTCATCTATCAATATATGTATTTATCTAAGAAGCTAAGATATATTAATATATATATAAATATATATATATGCACGTATGTAAATATCTATGTTAATATGTATATATACCTTATACATAAATATATATATATGTATGTTAAATAAACATATGTTAATATGTATACATAAATATATATAATCACAGAAAAAAAATTAAAATAAAATTTTGAAGTACCAATTCATAAGCCTTTGAATCAATTCAAAACCGACCTTTCTCAAACTAATTGCAATTCAAGACTTTAGTAACCTGTGAACCAACAAGCCTAAACTAATTAGACTCATATCCCGAATCTAATCCATGGATGATATTACATAATATTGGTAAATGGTATACATAATATATGTATAAAAAATATTACGGAAAGAAAATTTTAAATTATTGAAAATCCGATTTATGGCCCTAGACAGGCCTGTTACAGTTGAGCCATAGGTTCCAAACTGATTTAGGGCCTTATCCTGATTTATATGTATTTATCGCTCTCACACGGAATCCCCCTTCTCGTAATTTAACACGCAAATAAACCCCAAAACTTAGGAAGAAAATGCAATGAGGCTCTCCCAGTCCTTAATTTTTTAAGATGACCGGTCCGGGTTGGACACTTAGGTCCATATCCGAACGGGATGCTCATACGCATGGCTAAGTTCAAGTAACTAGAAAAACATAATAATGAAAATAAGAGAAGATGAGGTCCTGGTCCTAGGCTTAGCTAATAGATAGCTGAAGGGCACAATTTTGTAAAGAAACAATAGCCCACTTGTTTCTTGAGTGGAGATGGAAAAACTCCTTGAGGCTGTCCTGTTTCATCACTGCACCTTGAACTAAAACTTTTCTCCAATATATCTAGATGATATATGCATTATACTGAGTGGTTGATAACCACTCTGATAAAATTCCTCATCCAATACAAATTTCTTAAGCTAAACTTCTGTTGCTGCTAGTATCCCAGGGAACCAAAACCACCCTAAAAAAGGAGAAACACCCCATCCAAGCCAAAAAAATTTACTCAATATACAGCTTACTGAGAAGGGTAAGCATCTGTAATCATCCAAAAGACCATGTTGCACAAATTTTTTTTTATCACTTCTTACTAAGATGGAAAGCAAGATTCCGGAGCTCCTCGAATGCCTGCATTGTCTCTGAATCAAATCCCCCTGCAAACTGCATTGTCAAAATGGTCATTTATCGATTAGTGTCATGATCAAATCTTAAAATATGTGATGAACAAGGTAAACACTACACAATGCATAAAGATGTGCATTTCAGATTGACAACACAGCAGGGTACCTGGTGAATCCTGAAAGCAAATCTCACTCCTTGAAGTAGCATGTAGTCCATGGAAGGATCTTTATCTAGAGCTGCCTTGGATTGAAGCTCCACAGCCACACGTTTCATGTACTTCTGCGCCAACTTCACCGACCCAATTTTTATCTGCAACATGAATTAGGGGTATCTACTGATTTGCAAATGGAATACTTCTTACTCGAGACAAAGCCAATAAGTACTTAGAAGAATCCAATTAGAGATTTCAAAGTAGGTTTGCTCATGAGAATCCGAGTATGCCCCTAGTGCATAAGACAGCTCAATGAAGCACCTATATGAATTGTGAAAGGGTAGGCATTCAAGTACAAAGTGCACATTTTGCTCCAACTTGGTGGCAAATGACTTTTCTACATATATAACTTATTTCTAAGCTTAAACCCGTGGATTGAGATGGGCTTCCAAAAACGCTCCCCTGTTGAGCATGATTCACTTTAATTCTGTTCATCATCCAAATGGAATCAAATAATGAACAATACACATCTAATCGAGAACCAAACTAAAAGCAAACAAGCCGAATATTGGGTTTTTCGCCTTTTCATTCACTTTTTGCGTAAAACTTCTGATTTGGTTCATGATCTAAATCGAAAAGAATATTACCGATTGGTTCAACCATGAACCATGAATCTATGAATCTATTTCCTCTAACAAACCTAACCGCATGAATCAAACCAAATGCAACCAAAAAAATTACTGCTCCAATTTTATTCATGTTTTATTTTGGTTTTGCATCTATCCATATCCTCCTCAAGTATAGGATGATGTAAGAAATTGAACTCAAGTTTTGATACCATTGTAAGTTTAGTTTTATGACCGTTTATGTACAAATTTATGTCCTTATTATAAGTAGGTTGTTAATCTTAAAGACGGTTAAGAGCCAGGCTATCAAGAGTTTGAATCCCGGCGCTATCGTTTGACCCCCATTTGATTAAGTCCTGTATTACACAGGGGGTATTCAAGAGCCCACTCCACAAGGTATTGACCAATAAATACAAAAACCACCTCATATCTACAAGATTAAGCTTAATCTGGCAGCTTTGCTTCTCAATTATCTCTTCTACTTTCGTTGAACCAAGATGGATGGAGTCTTACATTAAGCAACTGATCCAAGAACGACTTCATAAAAATGAGAAAGTGAAACCATAGAAAAATAGTAGCTTTGTCTTACAATGATTTCTGTTGTTATGAATGATGGTGATGTGGGACAAATGAAATCAATAACAAAATTGCCTTACCTTGCTGATGATTCCGTTATCCATCATCCAATCTACAGGAATTTGAAACTCTCTGCAATGACGCGTCAAAGACTCTCTTGTTCGGAGAAGGTTGTAAACAGTGCGTTCCATCCTGGAAGATATTCACGAAGAAGCATTCAAAGATTCAGCTCAGCAGAACACTCTATTTACTTTTTAGGCCAGTGAAAATATGAAGGGCACATGTTCATAGTTTTCTTACTTCTCAGACAAAGCTACAATCTTCTTTAGAGCTATTTCACTAGGCAGCTGGGGATCATCTCTGAAATAACAGACTTCAGACTCCAACTTCTTGAGATCTCTATAGCCAAATACAGCTTCTCTTAATGTATCAGCTTTCTTTTCAGGCCAATCGAAATGCTTTAGGACAGCCCTCTCATCCACCTGTGGTAGCATTAAGGACCACGTAAAGGATTATATCTCCTTGCTAAACATGTCTATGCTAGAATGATGGATAGTAGGACTTCTGCACTTCCACTAGTTTCTAAGTATTCATATATGAAAAAATTTGTACTTCTATGAAAATACATAACATTGCAATAAACTCACAAGAAAACACAGCTCATCATCAAGCCACTTGATGAAGGCAACAACATCTTCAATGTTCTGATAGACGGCATCATTCACCACTCTTATCAGATAGTTAACAAATTCCCCTTGAGTCTCGACATCTGCCTTTATCTGCGTAGAGAACACAAGGCAATGTATCTCATTGTTTTAATAACAAGTAGTGATAAACCTAATTTCCTCCAAAAATTCAAAACTCTGAGAAGAGGCTAGCCTAAGTGAAAATATGGGTTCCATGCTTGCACATCTAATTTTAATTGAAAACCTTCTCCATTTGTATATTCAATGTTTCTAACCGGAAAGAAAGATTAGACTAAAAAGAAACAGAAAACATCATATAAATACACGAGTATATGAATGAATATGTACTCACAGCAAGCAAATGTGATGATCTGGTTTCAATCTCTCCGATCATACTGCTGCGAGCATTTCCTGCACTAGCAGCATCGCATACTCCACCTAAGGAATCTTTTCTAGAATCCCTCTTCATGAGTGAATGATAAAACTCAACTACTTGTGGTGCTCGCTTCACAATCCCAGTGTTACCCTTCACTGATGATTTGGAAGGGATTGGTGGAGGGGGTGGAGGAGGAGGAGGAGGAGGAGGTGCAGGAGTTGGGGCTAAGGTATCCTTTTTAGTTTCAATAGAAACTGAACATGAAGGCCTAGGAGGTGGATTCGGAATTCGCAAAGTCCTTTTCTCAACTTCTATAGGAAATGTTAGTTTACTTATTTCTGGGCTGCTTACATAGGATTCTAAATTCTGAGGCACGGTCCAGTTAAATTTCTTTGGAAACGCGTTGCTTCCATTCTCGATTTCCTTGGCGCACATAAATCCATCAGACTGTCTTCTCTTACTCAATGTCATCTCTTCTGCACTGCACTTAATCCCGCTTATGGAATGTCTTCTAGGACTTCTTTCTTGATCTAAGTTAACCCAATTTTTGTCAACAGCACTATCAGGTTCTTCTATGCTTGATAAATCTTCACTAGTAAGAGGCCATTTCTTCAACTTCTTAATCAAGTTTAATCTTCTTGAACTCCTGTATTCGATGGATTCATTACTTCGACAGGACAAAGAGCCAATGGAATCCTCTCCTCTTTCAACCGAACTGGGACTTGATGCTCTATCAGAACTTGAATCTGAACCACAGTTGCGCAACTCGTTTCTTAAGCAGGAATTTACCCATCTCAGATAAGCTAGCTCCTCCACTTCATTCAACCGGCTCATCTGTAGGCCTTCAACTTGTTTGCACAAGTCCTCGTTCGTATGTCTAAGCAATGATGCTTCAGCTTTGATCTTTGAAACGACATCACTCTATAATTACAGGAAGAAAATAAAGAATTTATCTGCACCTATCTGATAAAAATTGATAGCAGTGCAATTTCTATCATGGAAAAGAAAAATGACTAATGGCTACCAACCCCACAATCAACACTAGGATCATTTTCCGCACAGTACATATACACTGGCCTAGCATTTGTAGAGGCAAAATTAGACAGGAATTCGCTCATGAGATCATCAGGTTATAGTAGATAAATTTGATACACAAACATCTCATAGAATGAATTTTACGCATATTTCAATGTCCTCGCCGAAAGTGAGCTTCGAGGGGCATTGAGTAACATCACTTGAAATGAAGGACTTGAACACGAGATGTCCGTTTGATACATGCTAAGATTGATATCATAACTAGTCCATCTATTACTGATTTCAACATTTACATGAAGCGATTTTATTCTCTTAAGAGTTTTCTATGATTATCGTTTATTCAAAATTTTCAATATGCCAATTTCAAGAATTTTTACTAGAATTAGTTAAAAATATATTCACTTTATGCAACAATTGACTACGAAACTAAAATTACAAAATTCTACCTCAGAACACTTTGTAAGGCTAGCCACTTGAGACTCCATAGAGGAGAGCCTGAAAGCCAAATTCCTCTTCTGAAGCTGCAGCTCCTTATTCAGCCTCCTCAACTCTACAACTTCTATTTCCAAATCCCTCGGACACGGCTTCACAGCCGAATCCTCTCTTTTCGTCACTTCTTCAGCAGCATGCAATGCTGCTAATTGCTCAGACAAATTCCCCTTCTCGCACTCCAAAACAGAAACTTTCCTCTTAAGCTCATTAATTTGACTCTTCTTCAATTCAACCTCCCTCTCGAGCTCGAAAACTTTAGGGTTCCTCTTATACTCGGCCAACTCTGCCTGAAGTTTAAATTCCCTTTGTTTAGACTCTTGAAGCAAACTTCTCAAATGGTCTAGCTCTATGAACAAATCCCTCGACCCTTGTCTCCGGTGAGTTTGGCAACTCTGAGGATGGACTTGTGCATTATTTACAGAACAAGATAGGTCACCGATAAGTGACCGCTTGACTCGAGGATGGGATGGGGCTAACGAGGCCTTCTGATTCGCGGTATCGGAATTTGAAAGCAAGTGCTTTTTAGGCTGTACAGTGGTGGTTAAGACCTTGGTTTTCTTCTCTCCTGCAAGGCCTTTCACAATGTTGGAACCCCATGAAGAAGCAGACCTTAGTCTGGAAGCATTGCTGTTGTTTCTACCATTTTGAGGCTTTGGAACTTGATTTTGATCGGCGAAACGGAGAGCCTTCGGTCGGTTCTCCAGTGGGATTTCTTCTCTCATTTTGAAATGAAAATGGTAATCACACAACACTAGTCTCTCACTATTACCCCCGAAACAAGGAATAAAATCCTGACCAAGACAAGTGATCCAAAAACCTAAGACAGACAATAAACAAAAGTCTCTATCTATAATATTTCGATTACATGGTCAACGCCAAACATGTGCAGGAGGGTATTGTTGTTAATATGAACAGTGAGAGTGATGTTCCAGTATGTTTGATTAAAACGATGGGGTCCCAAAAGGATCGTTTGAAAACGAAAGGCTAGTTTTAGTATTGGTCCTGCATTCATTGGGTGCTTGAAAAGGAAAGAGCTTTAGTATCGAGAAGGGAAGATGGAAAAAGTTAGGGGCACTACGCAGTAGTAGCTTTCTTTACTACGAACGTTGTGTTTGAAATTTCGAATTTGAATGGCATGGGGCGTCGAGTCCGAGCAGGGTTTGCACAGTACGAGGGAGGGTGGAAATACAACGGTCGACTCCTGTGCAGCGGGCCCCACATGCAAATTTCAAGAGATTCACTGCTCTGATTTGATAAGTAGTGAATTGCTCTGATTTAATCCACAAATTGTGTTTCACTAAAAAAGAAGCATTCTCATAGCATTTTTTGTTCTATTGTTTAATTAAAATTTTTTATAATATTATTTTATTAAATTAATTATTGTAAACTGATCATATGATAACAAAACACGTGTCAAAAGTTAATTAATGAATAGTTATAAAATAAAAGTCATATGTTTGCTAAGATGAAAAATATAGATTATCTATTTATGAAAATCTCAAAACACTAATAGTGTTTGACACACACAAATAAGTTCATAAAAGAATCACAATTTCAAGTCCGATCCCATATCCCTTGTTTAAAAGCATTTTTAGAGATTAAAATCACAATTCCTTAAAATAACATTCAACTATAAAAGTAAAATCTATTACATATTTGAAGAGATGGAATCCGTATCATTTCATCCTTAATAATAGGAATTTCTTGATAATAGGAATTTACCAAGAAAAACTTTAATATATACTACTCATCACCTTCCTTGGTAAGGGTGTAAACAACTTAAAGTACTTATGAGCTACTCGAGCTTAGCTTGATCTTTGGTTCAATTTGACTTAAGCCTAATCAAGCTTGAGTCAAACATATATACCAACCAAGTTTCGATATTAAAATTATCACAATTAGAAGAAAGTAATTTTTAGATAGATCAAGTTAAACTCGAGCTTATTGGGTGTCATTTCAAGTCAAGTCAAGTGAAGCTGAAGCTTAAAAGTCGAAGCTCAACAAATCTCAAGTCAAGCTCAAGTTTTAAAATTTCAAGTTAAGTTCAAGATTGAGCTAGCACTATATCATCTCAACTCTATCCATTTACAACCCTATTCCTTGGCATCTAGATTGTAATAACAAAAACTAGCAATTGAAAAGCATATTTTCCATTAAATAAAGAGAGATGGAGGGAATAATAGATGAATTAAGCTATAAGCTTATACATGCTTCGCCAAAATTATAGATTAAACTCACTTGATAGAGTTTCATTTACAGCATTAACTCTTATCTTCTTATTTGTCATCCTCATACGTTTATTCTAAAATTTGCAATATCTTATTGAAAACTTACAGTCAATTTGGTAAGAGTGAAAATCAACGAAAATGTATAGAAAGGAAAACAGAGAATGGAAAGAAAGGAAAGGAGAGGAAATATATTATTGATTTCTTGTTTGGATTTATAGAGATGAAATAGAAGGAAATTCAAGAAAATAAAATTAGTGATCGACTAAAACATGCTTGCTTTTTTATGTTTAATATTTCTTCTAAGGACATTTTTGTAATCCTAATTAATTTCTATTGATTTCCACTCATTTCTCTCCAAAAGTGGAGAGAAAATAAGTAGCTATAAAAGTGGAAATATTTTTGCTTATTTCTCCCCATTTTTAATCATTTCTACCCGTGCTTTTGATACCCAAACATCATATTTCCACAGACTTTATTCCGTTTCCATAGGTTTCCTTCTATTTCATTCATGTCAAACACAATGTTAGTATAGTGCTAAGTGTATCTTACTTATGAGTTACATTTAAAGAGTGCACTATACTATGATTGAGTATGTAAAACATTGTTAGAGGCTCTTCATCCATTATTTTAGTTATTTAATAAAAGTAGTGTGAAGTTTCCGGTTAAAAAGTATTGTATGATTCTGGAATAGTAGATTGTTTAAACTCCTGGTTAAAATTCTAAATTTGATTTCTCTATCCCTGTGTTTTTTATTTACAGCATTTTTATACATTATATTTACTCATTCCTTTATTAACTAATAAAAATTAATTAAATTCAAAAATTTGTGATGAAACTTGATTCATCACCCCTTTTAAATTCCTATGTTCCTACTACATGTAAAAATATACAATGAAATGTTAGCCTGATGGTTTCGAGGTATGTTAGTTAAGTGGTAGTAAAGCATATGTTAAGATCTTTAGAGAAGATATGAATTTAACTTGTTCAACGACGCAATTGAGCGTGATAATTCTAAGAAAACATATATTTATATGCAAGAATTGTTAAGGACACAAACATTTGCAGACTGTTTGGATATATTGTTTAAATTATATTATACTAAAGATTCAGCCACTTATTTAATATTAATAATCATAAAAGAATTCAAATGTTTACAATGTTTATATATCCCCACTGCCTACGTGTAGAAAATGCCTTCGAATGCAAGGAAGATAACTGACTGTATAGTTAAGGGGAGGTTATAACTAAGGCTATAAATAAATTAAATCGGTTCGCAAGCTACTCAAGTTGGCTCCAGTTTTACTCGAATTCAATTTGAGGATAGTCAAGTTGAGTTTAAGTCAAGCTCGAGCTACTTGAGTAGTGAATTAAGCCAAACTCAAGCTCTAAAATATTAGGCTTGTAAATTTAATCTAATTTAATATAATTTCAATTTATTTAAATATCAACGAATATGATATTAGTTAAGGAAAATTTTTTTAAAAGTTCAAACTTAATTAAACTAAACTTAAGCTTAGAATTTAAACCTCGATCTAACTCGAGTTCCAAGTTTTTAAGTCATGCTCGAGTTCAAGTTCGAGCCTAATACTGTTCAACTCGACTCGATTCAATTACACCTATAGTTATGGCTAGAACCTCTTAAACCGTAGCAAGGCAATGCTTAGAACTTTGAAATGGAGTGCTTAGTGAATTGAATAGTTTGATGTGGATGGTTTAGGTTAACAGCAACTAACAAAACAAGATATACAATTGATGTAAAAGAATCTTACATCGATGTATTAGAATTGTCATAATGATCATGTAAGATAGAAAAGAGATCGTAAGTAAGGAAAGATGTTTAAGCTGAATAGATTTGTGAGATAGATGGAACCCTTCAAGATTGCTTTTTTAATCCCCTAAGAGAAGAAGAGTGGATTGATTGATGAAAACAAAGGGCCTTTGCAAATTTTAAGGTGTTAGATAATGAAAAGACCTCTTATGTAGTAATTAATTTGAGAAGAGCTACTTTGGACTAACGGAAGGTAACATAAAGATTGATGGTGCATCATAATACTTAAGTACTTCCTTAGTAGCTTGAGATAGAAAATGTTTGCAAAATTCTTTAACATGAAACAAGTAAAAAAAAAAATCAATTAGAGAATATGAGATGGAATTGAACAGATTGATAAGTTCACACCTAAGGCATTATAGCCTAATGAAGGGTTCAAAGTGCAAAGATTCTTGACATCATTAGATCCCTTGATATAAGATAGATCCATTCAAAGTAGCATAAATATCAAGATTTGATCTGTTATGGATTTTAAGGGTTTTTTATGTATGTAGATAAAGAAAAACTAAAAAAGATATGAACAACCTCATGTACGATACGCATACCAATGAGATCTACCTATACTTACCTCACTTAATACGACTCACAAGATCAACAGATGATTTCTATTTGACTCTAATTGATATGATGCGAAACTAGAATAACCAGAAGTTGTTTATCATAATTTAAAAGAATTGATAAGAACAAGGATTGAGAGCTATTCCCAAGAACACAATTAATGTATTTTTAGAATTGTCAAATAATAGTCTTTACAACCAATATATAATCTACTAGGGCTAACTAAAAGGATATAATTGGAAACTAAGAAAATAAACTCAAAATTCGTAACAAGTAATGCAATGTAAGATTACATGCCAAAGTGCACACCTATGCATATGGGGTACACAACCTTACACACCTAACATTACCATTTTACACGTCCATGAAGACTAAAAGCTTCATATCCACCTGAGAGATGCATGGATAGGTGTACAGCCGTGCACATCTAAGCTATGCCCGTGCACCTTTCTCTCCATCTTCAAGATATCCTTTTCTAGCTCATGCTCACTTCCTTTGCTCCATAGTAACTCTATAGGCTCTTCATAAGCTATAAGATGCAACTAAAATGAGTTAGTTAATGAAAGTTCTTCACTAAGTGGCTCTCATACAAAATCCTTGCAACTAAGCTTTGAAGTTCCTCAGCTTGAGCTCAAGTAATACATTCGATAAGAAGCTAATCTCTATCAATTGTATACTACAATATGAAGTGCAATCTTTTAGGATACTTAATTTTATCAAAGCAATCAACAAGATTCTAGCTGTTGGAGCAAGAAATAAGGGACTTTGATCACTTAAGGCCACAAGTGGTTAATAGGAATCCGGTTCATGGGCTCCTCATTCAAGCAAGAGAAAGAGGCCTAAACAACTTAGCCTTTCAGATCTTCAACCTCCAGGTTATTTCTATTAACACCAAATTGAAGGACCAAGCCGATTTGCAAGATCTTCTGAGCTACCGAGCTATTTAGTGCATAACTCTTATTGATTTCAACCTCTCTAAGCTAACTTAAGAGCGAACCCTTCTGACTAATTCTAAGGATCACCCCTCGTCACTAACTCCCCCTACCAAGTTACACAAATGTCCAACCAATGTCGACCAAATCTTCGAGTGTCAAAATCCATTAGTGGAATGTGCCAAGGAACACGTTCTAACAACAGCACATTTCCTCTCTAGAAGGATTATATAATTGTCATTCTATAATTGCAGTTGTACTTTTAAATTTTCTTGCCCTTTTTAGTAATTTTGTCATGGTATTATAACCCTAGCACATTAGATAGTTGTAGTAATGAGATTTTAATCTAATTTTACTAATGGATTTTCTCTAAGTTTGCTTCTCCTTTCCTCATGAAGTTGATAACTTTAATTGCCTAACTCTTATCAATCCCTTTAGCAAAGATTATGGCAGGTAATCCTATAACATGGACCACTGCGTCACATTCGGCGAGTTATAGACCGTATTACGCTTAAGTAGTATATCACATTTATAAGCAACTCACGGATTTACTAAAACCCTCACAAAACCCATATACATATGGTTAATTTGAAAGAGTTGAGTGACCCATTAACCAAAGGTTCGACCTAATAAAAGAAGATAAAAGTGATGTGGAAGAGCTTTATGAGGATGAGGAAAGAATGATCGAAGCTCCCAAAGCTACACAGTATGAGAATCAACCTAATACCTAACCCTGCTCGACACTTTCAAAGAAGAGTCAAATGACTAGTTCGCTAAGGGATGAACTATGAAGACAATATGGAAGAAAGAGAGCTCGAGGAAGAATATTTTGAGGAGGAGCAAAATGTAAGAGCTCCTAGAGGTTTAGAAAATGTGAAAATCTAAATTCCAAGCTTTGAAGAAGTAGAAACACTAACAAATATTTAGATTGCGAAGAGTGAGTTGAGAAGCTATTTAAGTGTTATCACTATACTGAAGGTGATAAGGTTAAACTTGTTGCCCTAATGTTCATTGGTTATGCTCACATGCAATGGAAGAAGCGACATATAATGAGAAAGAGAGAAAGATTACAAGGAGTACGAACCTAAGAAGAGATGAAAAGAGTCTTGCGCAGCAAATTTATTCCTAAATCATACTTTCAAGATACCTTCACAAAATTGTAGAAGCTTAGATAAGGGAATCAAACTGTTGACAAATACATGCAAGAATTCCAAATGATGATGATTAGATGCAAAGTAAAAGAACCTAAAGCCATAACTGTTTCCTGGTTTGTCACAGGATTAAGAGACGAGCTTAAAGAAGTTATTGAAGAGTTGTCTATTGATACCTTGTGTAAGCCTTAAAGTTAAATCAAATGACTGTAAGATTGAATTTAGAACACAAGATTTAGGACGATCGGTTAAATAATCCGATCAAACCCAAATTATAAACTATTGATAGAAAAATTAGTAAAAACGATTCCGTAAACTTGAATTTAAAAAAATAAGTAATAAAATAGAAGACTATAAAATTTTCAAATTTTAAGTATAATAATTGTTAATCATCGAAAAGACAAAAAGTGTAATCTATTAACTAATAAATTACTAGAGATAGATTATATATATACTAAAAATCATATAATAACCTAAATAATAATTAGGAATGTTCACATGTACCCCACGTGTATTTATGTGTAGGTAAAAATACGGGAAATTACTTAAATTGGCCAAAAACTTAGTAAATAATTAAAGAAAATTATTAATTAATTTAGAAAAAATCAGAGGGATAGGGAATGATGAAAATCTGATCGTGGCAAGTCAGGAGCTAAAGAAGAAAAATTAACCAATTAGAATTAAGCAATACAAAAGCCAAAAATCAAGGGAATTGGGCAATGTCATGTCTAATTTAATGCATATTAATTACCAAAAACTTCTATAAATAGGAAAAAATTTCATAGAATTCCTTTGGACAATTAGGAATTAGAGAAAAATAGAGAGCTTCGAAAATTCAAGAGAAAAACCAAAGAAAAAAAAAAGAAAAGGAAAATTGTACAGTTAGGGTTAGTGAGCTAAAACCACACACCACCACCATCTGGGACTGAGCCACCACCACCACCCCACTCCAAACCCACCGCTTGGATCGGCCGATACACCTAGACCGGTGTTGGAAGGCCAAAAGCCATCAGATCGGGTAAGTCTCTAATCTACCCCAATTTTGTATAATTTCTTAAAATTAATTATTTTACCTAGAAAATTATGAAACTTGTTATTCTAAAATTTTATTGTATGTAGATTTAGGAAAAAATAGTGATTTAGTTTAATTATGTCTGAAAAAATAGGGTTCTTAACAAATTAAGCAAAACCGAGCATAATTAGAATTAGAAATAAACAGGCTTAGGAGTGTAGTTTGGAGCTTAAAATTTTTTTGTAGAATGCTTAAGGGATATAAAACAGTGCTATGAAGCCATTTTTCTTTAAATTTATTTTCTAAATTTTTAAGTTAATTTTTAGCCCTAAAATGATGGAAAAATTGGGTAATTTTAGGTTAATTAGGTGATTAAGATACTGATTACTGAATTAGATAATAATTAGATGTTAATCTCTTATGTGGAAACTTAATTTTAACCTTTAGAGTGTTAAGTATAAATAATGAAGGCATTATATGCTAATTATAGAAAATTAGGAATATTATAAAAAAATTAAGTTTAATTAGATAATATAATAATAGAAATCAGAATATAATAAATTTGAAATAAAATTTAATTTTAAGTAATTGTATAAAAAGTGTAAGATTTTCTCACATTGGGAATAAATCCGGTACCTCAATTAGAATTAGCGTATACCGAATAGTTTAGAATACTAAATTTAGACCCAATAGGATATTAGAATACTCGAGTTTAATGTGATTAATTTCACATTAAGATTCGAGCATATTTAAGATTTCAGAATCAAAACTAGAATCTAATTTAGGAACCGAACCCCGAATAGGGTAGAATGAATCATTAGTAAATAATAGTTATACATGGAAAAGATAAGCTAAATCATAACTTAGAATGTGAATTATTAAAGTATAAGAACTAAAAAAGACCTATGTGTATTATAAGATATTCAGAGACGAATTGGCTTGTAATCGAGTGATCGGGCAACTGAGAAACTCCAAGTAAGTTGAATTATTACTTACTGCATTAGAGTGCTATTTTATGGTACTCGGAGACTTAGGATTGTATATGTTTGTGATTATAAGCAATCTACGCATGTGTTTGATGTATCTGAATGCGTGCTGAATTTAAATGTGAGTGATTTTGTGATTGATTAACCCTAAATGAAATTTAATCTTATTTGACTCTAATAACCAAAAATGTCATAAATTGCAACCCGTTAGGGGATCATAGGATTCTCCAACCAAATACCGACCCCTTCGAAAGGGATATAGTAGGATTGCAAAATGGTCCCTTCTTCATTCTTAGTCGAACTAAGTGACAAGAGAGGAGATCACGGCAAGGATGAAGTCAATAGTTCGAAAGTAGTCGCGGGAAGAGCGAGGTCTCCATTGCACAAGCCTGAGTTTGGTTGCGAGCTGCTGCATAACATGGAAACTTCTCAACTCGGATTAGAGTGGGTGAAATTTCTATGATTTCGCAATGGACCGGATTACGTTGTGCGATGACACTTGATTGTTGCATTACATTAAAATAATTGATCGATAATCTTGTTTGTATTTGTATGCTCTCATGAGTCTCCAATTCAACTTACTGAGCTGTAGTTGCTCATACCCCTATAGATCCTTTTGCAGATCTTGATCTCTGAATACTTCAAGTATTATGCCGCCTTACAATTATCCAGAGGTTAGTTCTTTTAAAACCAGGGATGTGAGGATTAATTTACTTAGTAGTGATGTGTAGCGAGAATGTCCCTTGTAGTTTAAGAATGAAAGACTGATAATTATTATGTAAATTAGTAAACTGTTGTGTATATGTAAAATTTCCTAGGAAGTTCTGTAGACTTTACATATAATTATATAGGTTTATTACAAATTTGTGAAATTTACCATAATTGTAGTTAAACATTTAATTAGACTGTTTACTTCAAAACGAGAAGTCGTCGACGCCTTGTATAAATTATGTCTATGGTAAGTACTGTAAGGCCAGTTACTATCATAGAATGGTTTACACGGTGGGACTGTTGCGACTCTGTGACTTCAAGGCGTAACACCCCGGAGGAAACTATTAAGGTTGCCCAACAAGTTGAAAGGCAAAAGAGGAACCAACCTTTACCGTACTTCCCAACTTGTTCAAGTAAACTAACCTATACATGGAAGTAGTAAGAAGACTGTTACCTCAATACTGAGCAAGAAGGAAGGACAGTCGTCACATGGTGAAGGAGTGAGGTTAGAACAATGAGGAAACGGGAAGGAACTTAAAAAACGATAAACTTTTAGAAGGAAAATGAGCAAGATATAGTGCTTCAAATGCAAAGATTTTAGACATATAGCCTGCTAATGCCCTAATTGTCGAACTATGGTAATTAAAGGGGAAGTGCCGACCTTTAAAGTATACGGCATGGATGAGGAAGCTAATGAAGTTGCAAAAGACAAAGATGACGAAGTGAAAGTGGAAGTTACAAGAGATTACATCTATCCTAAAGAAGGAGACATGCTAACATTGGTTATTTGCCGAACTCTTAGTGTAAAATATGATCAACAAGAAGAGCAACATGAGAATTTGTTCCATACTACTTGCAAGGTAAATCATCAACTTTGTGCTTTAATTATTGATAATGGGAGTTACACAAATGTTGCTTCAACTAAGATTGTAGAATAATTACAATTACCTACCTTTACACATCCCAAACCATATAAACTACATTGGTTAAATAAGAAGAGTTCAATGCGTATCATGCAATAAGCATTATTACCAATCACTATCAAGAGTTATAAGGACAAGATCATGTATGATGTATTGCTAATGTATGCATCACATATCTTATTAGGCCGACATTAGTTATCTGATTGGAGAGTCATGCATGATGGCTATCTAAACACCTACAATTTTGAGAAGCATGGCCACCCTATTACACTTTTCCTGATGGCACAAAGTCAAGTTAATAACATGTGGTCCAAACTAAACCAAAAGAATAAGAAGGCCGTAGAGATGAGTCAATTTGAGTTGAGAAGAACTATAAAAGACAATGAACCAACCTTTTTGACAGTACAAAGACTACTGGAACTGTAGAAACATAATGATCTACCTAAAGAAGTTAAGAGTTTGCTCAGAGAATTTACCGATCAATTTCCTAGTGAGTTACTGAAGAGATTACCCTCGCAGTGAGGATAAAGCATGACATTAAGTTATTGCTTGGAGCTGCGATGAAAAACCCACCAACCTATCGCATGAATCCTGAGCAAGCTACCAAGCTATAAAAGTAGGTGAATGAACTCATTGATAAAGAATTTGTTTCAGAAAGCACGAGCTCATATGCTATGCCCGCATTACTAGTTTCTAAGAAGGACAAAACTTAGAGAATATATGTAGATAACTAAGTTATTAATGGGATTACCATTAAATATTGGTATCCTATTCCTCAACTAGATGATATGTTAGACAAATTACATGGAGAGTGTGTTTTTTAAGATAAATCTAAAATCAAGATATCACCAAATTCAAATGCAAAAAGGTGATGAATGG
Organism: Lumnitzera racemosa; assembly: GCA_024138005.1. Taxonomy (NCBI): domain Eukaryota; kingdom Viridiplantae; phylum Streptophyta; class Magnoliopsida; order Myrtales; family Combretaceae; genus Lumnitzera; species Lumnitzera racemosa. The sequence continues at coordinate 67,090,187 of JAMXBC010000011.1, forward strand.
AAGGCTACTTTCAAAATGAGACATGGATTGTATCAGTGGCTTATATGCCATTTGGACTATCTAATGCCTCGAGTACATTCATGAGATTGCTAAATTATGTGTTGAGAAATTGAATAAGGAAGTTTATCATGGTGTATTTCAATAATATTCTTGTATATAGTCTTGATCTTCCCAAACATGTAAGTTAACACCGAATACCTTGAAAATGCTTTGAAATAAGTAACTATTTGGCAATCTAAAGAAATATTATATCTGCTAAGAAGAAGTTGTGTTCCTTAGTCACGTAGTGACTAAAGAAGCCTTAAGACCGATGAGGAAAATGTTTAAGCTGTTGTTGAATGGCTTATGTTGACCTCCTCTCTATACTTAAGAAATTTCCATGGATTAGTTTCTCTCTATCGCGAGTTTATTCATAACAATAAAATCCTATTTTTGCCCACAAAAAATTTTAGAAAGTTTTCTTAATTTTTGGGAAACCCAAAAATCCAATAGTTTTTAAATAAACACAAAAAAGGGAAGGAAAGGGAGGACAAAAAAGAGAAAAGAAAAAGAATAATATAAAAAATTTAAAAAGGAAAATATTAAAATTTAGAAAAATATTCTTAACGTAGCATGCCACGTGTGAGTACCTCTCCTCCCCCCTCCCCCTTCCCATCCCTTCTCTCTTTCCCTTCTTCTTTCTTTTATTTTTTTCTTGATTCATTATCATAAACAAAAAAAAAAAAAGGATATTTCTACCTTAAAATATGAACCTAATTTGATTCGATTTTTTGCACCTTAAAATTAGGAAAAAACATGAATTTAAAAGGGAAATACGTATGTAATATTTTGAGGCTAAACTCTTGGAAAATAATAAAGGGAAAGTGTATCAGCAAAAAATATTAAAAACTATGTCTTTTAGGAAGCTTAGTATATATATCTTCAAACAAATGGAAAATTGAATATTGTAACACAGTCCCACCATGTTATTAGTTTTTGTAATTAGTAATAAAATGTAGTAGGTTGATTTTATCTAATTAATTGACAGAAATAACACCTAAAATGCATCAAAACTGGACAAAAAAATGAAGAAAAATAAAAACGAACCAAACCCATAAGATGCAAGTTGATTTGATTCCCTAATTCAAAAGGAAAGTCTCTTGACCAAGAATCCCAAGTCTACAATACAAATAAGGCTTCCTTTGTCACCTTGAAACATACAATTGTATGAAAAGATATCTTAGATTTAGAGAATTATTAAGCCATATTCTAATTTTAGGGTTCTCTTGAAAAATTGATTTTCTTTGAGCAAATCATAGGTAAGAAGCATGATTTTATTACAAATTGGTGGAGGGGTTTTGAAGTTTGGGAAGTTGAGAGTCAAAAACCATCATTGCCTTACCGGTAACCGCCCAAAAGGTCCATAAACTGACTGTCGATTTGTTACTACTCGAGATAAGTTCCTAGAACCATTATGTGTTCTTCGTTGTTCTTGTTTACTTTGTAATTTTGATCCATGATGTATATTGAATAATTATGAAATTATGTTTTTATGTACATAAGAATCTTGTTTGATGCAATTATTGTAGTAGGGTTGATAGGTTTTTTTGATGCAATTATTGTAGTAAGGTTAATAAGATTTTCTATTTCTATGATATAATGATCATGTAAGTTTATATACTTAATTCTTGATTATTTTGATAAATTAGATGTTTTGATTGATGAATTGTAATATATTTATTATGATTCATGTTTGTATAATATAGAATTGATATTTGAACATGAGATTATTATGGAATTAGATGTTTTGATTCAAAATTTTATTAAATTGTTATAATAAAGTAGTTTTTTGTTAATAATTGTAAATTGTTAATATATAAATAATAATTATCTCATGTAGAATATATTTATGATTCTATGAATGTTGTATTTTTTTTTATACTTTATGTGATTTGTTTACCATGTATATCTTTAATGGGTTTCTTTTATAAAAAGGATTTTTTTTTTCTTTTCATTTTTTTAAATGGACCTTTTTTTCAAATTAAGCATTTCTAGTCTTTTTCAAAAATTTTGGACAAAAAAATATTTTTTTATAAACTAATTAATATGTAAATACTTAAAGTAAAATATTTTTTAATAAAACAAACCAACCCACTAAATTTTTATAAAATTACTTTAAAACTACATGGGTTTAACCCTAGTTAGCAAGTATGTAGGTACTTTGGATGACCTTAAAAAAATACAAAAGAAATTTTTCCTTTTAGTCTAATGTTAGGCCCATTTAGTTATGGACTTCTTTTATGAAACATCTTAGGTTTTAAACTCATCAGCCTCTCAATCCACTATATCTTTGGTTTCTTTTTCTAAATTTTTTTTAAAAGAAAAATCGTAAGCAAGTAATTGAAATTAAGATCCATCAACCCACAAGCCCCAATTTCACTTTTTCCCATAGCAACTCTACTTTTCAAAAACCCTTTTTAAAACATTTTCTTAGTTTAGTCAAGAGATTTATGTTAAGTGATGTAGGCTTAATGTAAATTAGGTTAGGGAAAGAGAGAAACCAATTTTTCAACTCAACAATTTGGTGACTTCATTAACCGTTGTGGGCTAACCATAAAAAAGGTCTATAAATTATTGGGCCTTTATACATAAATAATAAAATAATTATTGGGCTTTGTTTTTTTTTTAATGTTTAATTTTTTTATGTACATATTTGTACTAATGTGAGCTTGAGTGATGCAAAAGAAAACAAGAAAGAAGGAAAAAAGGGGTGGCCAATTGGGCCTTAAGGGGAAAATTTTTCCTTATGATGTACATTTAGAAATGGTCAAACCCGAATTGTTTTAAGACCTAAGAGGAGAGCTATTGTGTAAGTCTTAGGTAATACAATGTAATAGCAACTAGGGGCCGAGTTGGCTAATCCCACTCAAGTTTCAAATAGGCCAATGATTTATCTAAGACATTTTGAAACTTGGGGATCTTTTAGAACCCATCCAATTGCATTCAAGAGCCTACACAAGTCGACAAGTAAATCATATGTGACAAGTTCGTTAAAATTGAAAGGCACAACATGATGGAATTTAAAGATGTGTATATTTTATTTTTGAAAGCTTCTCAAAGTTTTGTACTTTGTAATTTACTTTGTGTAATTTCTTGTATTTTTGTAAAAGAAAAATATGTAAATTTAGTTTTTCTTTTATTTTTAGAAATTTTTAGAATAATGAAGAATAAGATTCATGTGAACAAACTCAAGAACCCTAAAGATGTGCTCAAGAGATGGTTCCATCTTTTTAGGCCTAAGCAATAGGACTACATCAAGGAAAAGGTTGAGCCCATTATGTTTGTAATGGAGATTTCTATCAACTTCACCTTCATAAGGGCCCTGGTTTACTTTGAAAACCCAAAACTCTTGGCTTTCTGTTTGGGCCTTACCAGTTATGCTCAATAATTGAATCATATACCCAATTATTAAAGGCTTATACTAATATGAATGAGATTTACCTCTCGAATCTCGAAAAAGATACCCATAGCATCTTTAGTGACATATTAAGGGTAAAGAAGAATGAAATAAACATGTCCTTAAAGGATAATAATGGGAGATATCTCAAGTTATCTGATTTGCTGGATTAGTTCATAGGAAATTCCGGATTCTAAGAGAAGCACAATGTCCTTTGTAGGGGCTACCAAGGATGGCAACGTAACCGCTGTAATGCATATATTTTAACAACATTCGAGACTGTTTTGTTTCTAGAAGGAGTATTTAATAATCGCTTCCAGGTTGCAAAAATAGTAGCCCAATTTCTAAAGGGAAATCATATGTCCAGCCCTTTTAGCTATGCAAATCAAATCATTGAATCATCTCAAAACCAAGAGACATTTAGACATGAAGACTTCTTCGGGCCTACTTATGATTTAGTTTATCAACCACATGACGATCCACCAACTCAAGTTCCGTATAGTCGAGTTCGTTGTAAGGATCGATATAATCCCAACCATTATGAAGGTTGAGTTAGCAAAAGCTCCTACTCACTATTAGGTTGATATTTGTCAAAATTTCAATACTAAAGACTTAATCTAGGTTCCTAAATCGTATGCTATTAAAGAGATGATAAGGGGTTGCAGAGATTATGAAGCAGTTCCACCCATTAGGATGAATTGGTGCACATGATAGCATTCGGTTGCTATAATCCAACAGGCTAAGCCCATTCGGACTATAGTCTACAGGCCCTGATTAAGTAAGGTAATTATGGGCTATTATGACCAACAACTTATGATAGATGAAAAGGTGTCCCGCCTACTCACCATTAGGACCATATGGAGTGAACGAGTTATGGTCCCAACACTTCAGCAAGAAAATTTAGTAGGGAATGTCAACAAGTATCGAGCAACTAAAGATTATATCTACCAATATATCTACCAACACCTTAAGGAAGCAAACCAAAAATAGTTTAAGGCCCCTGATGTGCTATAGCCAGCTCTAAACAATCCTACTCCTGAGATGGAAACTCACATGAAGCAAGTCTAGGCCCAAGTGGAAGTTATCTACTAAGATGCAAACAAGTCGAGAAGAATCTAGAAGGCTCTATACAAGATAGCAAAGTCGTGGGTTGAGTCATTGAAGGATTGGTTGATAATAGCCCATGAAAGGATCCAAAAGTTAAGGTAACAGTAAAGCCCAGCCTATCTAGGAAAAGGAGAAGCAGTAAAGCAAGATCCAGCTAGCCAGCCAGCCAAGAGAAGATCTAACAAATAAGATTCTCCACTTAGAAACTTTGTTTTGGTTTCAGGAATAAAGAGTTGTAATCAAATTCCATCATTTATAGTCTTAATAAAAGTAATGTTTTTTCCACATTATGAATTACTTACCAACTCCAATATTAGCATCCATATGTTCTTATGAGCTTTCTTTATTTTATATTCACTTGTTTACTTTTTTATTCCTTGTTACTATCTCATGCATGCAAAAAAAAAAAAAAAGAAAAGAAAACAAAAAAATTAAAGAAAAGAAAATAAAATAGAGAAAAAAGAAAAAGGAAAGGGAGTTTTTTCTTAAAAAAAAAAAGAAAAAGGAAAAAGTAAAAAGGAAATTTATCAAACTAAAAGGAATTATACAAGATTTTCTCTAATAGGTTTTGAGTGTTTTCCTTTACGCAGGTTTCTCAAAAATAGCTTACAAGTAGGATATTTTGGAACAAAGTCTCATAGTCACATAGCTAAAATCTAAAATGATAACTAACATAAGCAACATAGGCAACACCAGCAATGTTAGCAACACCAACACTGAAGTCCCGATTAAAGTAAGGGTTGGACTTTTGGAACAATTAATGAAAAGCATGGGTGACAAGATAGACTTTTTTATCTACATTTTTAGCCTTTTACGTGTACCTTAACTCGTGATTGTAGAAAACTCCTGTAAATAACTCATTTTTACTCCTTTTCTAATATTTTTTTTAATTTTAGAATAGGCTAAGGGCTCTTAATTTAGAAAAAAGTACAAAAAGTAGAAAATTTAGAAAAATGCAAAAAAAAAAAAAGAAAAGAAAATTTGCAAAAAGGTAAGAAAAGTAGAAAATTGAGAGAAAACTCAAAAAAAAAATCAATAATTTGAAATAGAATAGAAAATTTCACTAGTTTTAATACTTTTTAAGTCTTAGATAATAAAAATAATAAAGACGATTTTAGGCTTGAGTTTAGATTTAAATCTAACTCTAGCAGAACTACTCCATATGTGCAATTTATAAGACATAAGCTAATGGCCTAACAGTATTACATATAGACTTAGACTTACACTTGGGTTTGGCTTGGAAATCAAGGATTTAAATCTCACTAAAGGCACAAAGTGCATTTTATTTTTACTTTCACAACACACACCGTCACATGTCAAAAAATCACTAAGCAACATGTTTGGCCATGATACGTAGCACTTCATGATTAGACCACATCAACCATTGATACGCACACTATGGATACGTGTCGGCTACATGACATGACACATGTTGAGATACGTATTGCCACTCCAGCATTTACGTCATCAACCGTGTGTCGTTTCAAGATACGTGGCACATTCCTACTGGATCATACGGCTGACGTGGCAAAACTTCAGCTCATCTTTCCTTCTCCTTCTCGTCCTTTCCCTTTATTTCCTTCTCCTTCTCATACGAGAACAAGCTTTACAGAATTCATTGTTAGTCAAACTTACGAAATTTGAGCAATTTTCATTAAATGAATTTAATTCCTAGATTTTCTATGATTGGATAAGGACTCATGAAGATCAATTTTAGGGGTAGAGGGGGAAGAAATTAAAAAAACAAAAAAACACAACATATACCGATCAGATCTATCCCTGAAACCTCTCTCTCTCACCGCTACTCATCTATAACTCAACCCCCGACTCTACACACACCACAACTAAGCTCACCACCACGCTCCACCCTCATCCTTACGACATATACCACATTATACAGGTCTACTCCACTCCTTAGCACAACTCAACCGAACCCTCTTCTTCGTTCTGCACAATACCCCCACTTTGATTGCACTCCATCCGATCTACTAAACACAACACTAAACCGACCCTCTCACTTAATTGTACACAACCATACATAGCCACCCTAACCTAATTTCAACCCCAACTTCACCAACGAATTTCTGAGCCAGCATCGTCTCCACCAATTGCAACCCCTACACATCTGACTCTCTCATTCATTGTGTGTTCGAGCGCCCAATCTACACATCATCGAACTCCATAGCAACACACACATACATGATATTCACACTTGACACCACCCTTTAAATCCAATTGTCTCTCCCATACTTACCCAAACACCTGACCGAAGCCTAACCACCATAAACCGGACCTTAACTAGCAGTAGCCTAAACTCCAAACACTACACCTTAATCTTTATTGAGCGAATACACCACCACATAAGAGCTCACCATACTCCAAAACCCTCGACCCAACCATTTTTCAAAACCTATGAAACCCTTAACTACCGTGTCTCACAATCGCTGCAACCATGAAATCATAAACCATCACCAACGGCCAAGTTAGGCCATGACACTTCTTCTACCCCCCATTAACTAATACAAAACACATAAAATCACTTTTACCCCCTCAAAATTTCCCGTAGAACTGCTAGAAGCACCCCTTCGTCTACTATTGAAGGAGTTTTTGCAACCTGATCCGACCCAACCCATCCGACCCGAATCTAGTACTAAGATCCATATATATATATATAAACTGAAATAGGATATAAAGGAGGACTAGACTTAGGATTGTCAATTCTTGTAATTGTAAACAAAAAGAAAAAAGAAAGAAAAGGAAAAGCCGAAAAAATAAAGAAAAAGAAAAGAGCAAAAAAAAGAAGGAGAGACAATGGCAAGCATTGCTTTATTTTTATTTTTTATAATTTTTTTCTTCTTCGGTCAATACATAAACAAAAAAAATAAAATAATATATATAATAATAAAAAAATGTAAATTTCACCAGTTAAAGAAACCTTTTCTTTAATAAAAATAAAATAAAATGGATCTTTTTTGAAGATTAGGACCTTTAACTGAGCTATTATTTTTGCAGATTGTGAGCAGGGGTCCTAAAGTTTTGCCTATTCCTGCCACATGTAAAAATGTATAGCAAAGTGGTTTCATCGTTCCAATCGTCTCGGACGCTAAATAAAAGGAAATAAAGTGGATTGTGAGAGCTGAACATGTATTATTCCATGACAATTTAGAGAATTTTTTAAATCAAATTAATGACACCTTCTAATAGGTAAGCGATTCGGACAATGGGGGAATGGTATGATCTTATAAAGTTTCGTGGTTTGCGAGTACGAATCTCGCGAGTTTCGGCTCTGACGTTGGTGATTTGAACTTTTAAGCTGTTTCCGCTTAAATAAAAAGGGTAAATTATCCGATGAATGTAAGACCATGAATTTAGTAGGAATTAAAATCTTGCCCACGTGAGTCGAAGTGCTAGCCTGAACAGCTTGGCTATATATGACATCATAATTTTTATTACTCATTAATATATATATATATATATATATATAACATGTTTTTTCTTATTTCATAAACAAATTGGAGAATTATTTTTTTCTCAAAACTTCTAACGTGGATTTCCTTCGCCCTCCTCACTTAAACTTTTGCTTTCTTAGAAGGAAAAGAGTGAATGTCTCATTAGAATTGATAATAAGCCCAAATGTATATTCTAAAAGAGATCATAATAAGCAAATAAAATTAAAATAATCAAAAGTTGATAGAAAATGAGAAATTAGTACAGCTCAATGAACCGTTTGTTCCACTTCGATTCAAATTATACGAAATGCACACGATCGCTTCAACTAACTAAAAACCCTTCAGGTAGATCGAAACGGTTTATGCTTTACACTAGGCTCTTTCTCCCATCCTAACCTTTCTTGCTCTCGCATCTACTGTAAACCTTTGGCTTGCTGCCTCTTGTAGAGTTGTAATGAGGTAAGTCAAATTGGACCGAAATCAACCTTTGAAAGTTCAAATTCAATTCATTTAATAATTGTAGAACTTGAATTGAGTCATGTTTTTATCAAACCTAAAAATTATAGATTTGAACTCAACCTAAAACATAAGTTTGGAGTTTAAGTTTAACCTATTTAGATAAATAATTTTAAACTCATTTACCTAAATGAGCTTAATCTTAAACTCATTTAGATAAACAAGTCGAAACTCGAGTTAAAGTTTGAATTAGAATTCACAATTAATTTAAAATTTTCAAAAACATACTTCTTATAGTTTTTAATTATATTATTCTCATTCCTATATTTTTATATTGCACTTTTCAAGTAATATAATTTTAAATATAATATGTTATCTTGCTAGCTTATTCATGAGCTTATTTGCAACCTAACTCGTCAGTGATATAAACCAGTCTATTGCAACTTGTTTATATCTATGAGATATATTTTGAGATCAAGCTTGAGGAATTTATAAGTTGAATTCAAGATAAACCAAACTTAAAGCGAATTGTGAGTAACTTAGGCTATTTATAACTAGGGGTATGAGTAGGCAGATTGTTAAAAGGCACCAAATTCGTTAAACCTGATAAAAATCCTATAGCATTTAGAGTCGAGTATTGGAATCACAAGATAACCCGATGGAAAACCTCATCCGATAAAAAATATATATACATTAGTAAAAATATTTATTACTAATTTACACACCGTGTAAACTTTATACTAGTTCTACAGTATACAACAAATTTGATTCTTAATTTTTATTATTGTATAAGTTAGTAGATATAATTATACTTCTACTTAATTTCTTAAGTTAATAATGCATTTGATACCTAAACTTTGCTAAAATATGTAATTTTACTACTCAAAGTTTGAAAAGATTAGTTTAATACCTAATTTAAGTTTTTGTGATTATTTATACTACTTGACTAAGGCAATAGATTAACCTAATATGTAATATCTTTTTTTCCATATTAATTTAGATTTGATAATGTAGCTTTAATTGACACGTTGCATTATTTTACATTTGTTGTTGTAGCATTGGATTGGCTGACACATGGCGATATATCCAACTACTACGTATCACTACCTAGCACTATGTGTCAACTAACACAATGTGGCACAAACTTTTTTTATAAGAGATTTTCTTTTAATTTAAAAGAAAAACACATAACAAAGATTTAAACATAACATATACTATACAAAGCTCATAAGTTCTATTCTTCGCACAATAATTTAAGATAACCCATATATATATATAAGACTTTTTTTTCATAAAACATTCCAAGTGGGAGTTATGAAAGAGGAAAGGGGGTTTTAAAGTGCAAAATGCAAATTTTCACTAAAGAAAAAGTTAACTTTGATTCAATTGTTCTCATTTAATTTAATTTTTAATTTAAAATAAAAATACTAAATTCTTAATATACTCGATGGTTATTTTTGACTCATAAAAAGATTCGACAAAAAAAATTTCTAAAATGTGTTTAAAATTTATATCAAAATGGGCCCTTAAATACTTTTTATAATTGAAGGGCCCATTTTAACATGAATTTTAAGCATATTTAACAAGTATTTTTCTAAAAAAATTTATTATATGATTTAAAAGTAATCATAAACTATATTAAAAACTAATTATTTTTTTTAAATTAAAAGTTGAATTAAGTAAAAAAAATTAAGTCAACGTTGACTCTTTGCTTAGAGAAAAATTGCAAGTTATACTTCAAACCCTTCTTCCTTTTTTCATAAATTCCATATGAATTATTTCATAAGAAAAGCTTTCGATATATATATGGGTTGTCTTAAGTTATTGTACAAAGAACGGTACTCACAAATATATAGTGTATGCTACACCTAGATCTTTGTTGTGTTTGGTTGAAATTAAAAAAAAAAATAAAATTAGCCGGTGACACAAATAATCACAAAAACCTATTCCTATGATCCTATAAAAATGAGTTCTTAACCTTATAGGATGTTGAAAATAAAATATATATATATAAAAAAATTTTGTAGTATTTTAAAAAATACCAAACCTTATATAAGCCTATATAGATTTTATAAAACTCGGTTCGGATCTACCATGTAGCGTTCCCGTTTAGAACACTAGCTCCATGTCATCTTCGTCCTTTTCCCTCGATTAAAAATAAAATCTGCCATGTAAATTAAAAATATCATTAAAGTGAAAAAATAAAATAATTTGAAGACCGAAAAGAAAATATCGGGTCGAAAAAGCAAAAGCCGAAAAAGGCGTTAATCTGTTGGGTCGTTAATCTACGGCTCTCGGCGCCTTGGGTTCTATCTGGGGTTTTGGATTTTGGACAGACATTTTCTCACTAATTTGCACTGCCTTCTCCAAACTCCACCCTGTAAATCGTATCTCATCCCATGCCCGAGTTCGCACGGCACAAGCCCCTTCATTTCTTTACGTGTGAGCTCCTTTTAATTCATGATTATTTGCTTTTTCCGCTTTAAGAATAGTTCCGGCTCCATAACTGAGGCATAGTGCTGATGGTTTGTGACATTGAATTCTGAAGTTGTTTTGGCGGTTTACGATGTTCAGTGTAACTTTTGTTAATGAACAAATGGGCACGTCCCTTTTGGATAAAAATGCAACTTTTAGTTCCAGTGGCACTAAAAATTTGTTTTTGCCTTGTGGGTTTTCAAGAGCTCCGTGTTTTGTATTGAATGTGAAGAGAATGCGTGCTTTTGATTCAAGTATAGTTAGGTGTAGAAGAATTAATTCATTATTGAAGGAAGGGAGTGATGTTCTTCAGAAGGAGTTGGAGTTTAAGCCGTCTTTCGATGAGTATTTGAAGGCAATGGAGTCTGTTAGTAGTGGTAGGGATCGAAAAAGAGGATTTGGCGTGAGTAAAGACGAATCCGCTGATGATTCGAGTAAGAAGAGTGTCTTGAGGGAGCCATTTTCAGATGAGGAGACAAAGTATGTGGAAGATAAGGGAGACGTAAAGGCTGTAAAAGTTCGAAAGGATATAAAGTTACGGCGTATGTATGAGGAAAGAAAAATAGAAGTTAATGATGAGGAGACTCGGGTTTTCAACAAGGAAAAGATGAAGGTAAAGGTGAAGACAGAGGAGGAAAGGGCTACTGGTCAGAAAGGGGAGTTGGTGAGGGGATCAAAATCCCAATATGCACCAGAAAGCAATGCAATACAAAGAGAAGGGACGACATTCCGTGGCCGCTTTGAGGAGGACCAGAAACCTAAGGATCAGAAGAGATTTTCTAGAGCTACACAAGGGTATGGACGAAGTTGTTATAAGCAAGGAGATGGTGTTGAAAGCAAGAAAATGCTATATGACTTGCAGAGAAAAACTATCCAGCAAGAGGAAGTTGTTGGAGATGGGAATGAAAGCAAGGATGAGCGTCTTTGGTTAGATAGAGCAGCTTTTAAGAATTTTGATGAATTCAGTGATATTGTGGATAAGCCACAGGTTTCACGAAAGGAAATGGAGGAAAGAATTGAGAAGCTAGCAAAGGCGTAAGTTGTTGTCCTTAAAGTATGCTAATAATTTCCATGGCTTCTAAATCATGTTTTTGGAGAGATTTCAGTAAATCATCTATTTCTGGTAAAATTTCTGAGGATTCTAACCGATGACAGTTCTTTTTATTTTTAATCTCTTTTTTATTATATCTATAATTTTTTAGACCTTACATAGAGCTTCCTAATATTTTAGGCAAATTATATATGGGCTCAAAAGATTTGCAAGATTTCTCTTACCAAGCTGATGTTAAGAAAAGAGATGAAGAGAAGCATTGCATGGTTAAACGTTGACTAATAATTGAATTGGATATTACTCTGATAGGAAAATTAAGATGAGATATTGCTATGCATATGATGCATGGTTAAGTTATTTCCTATCTAGCTAACAGGCAATGGCAATCAGGTGCAGCTTTTCTCCTTCCTTTTATACTATTTGCAAGACGGTGTGCTCAGCTGGAATTTGGTACTTATTTTGAAGTTACAAAGAATTTGCCTGCTGACTCTGCAATCACTTGCTTCCTTAGGGGGTAGGAAACAAATATAGTGCCCACCAACAAGATTACTTGATAAAACTATAGAAGCGACTGTTTCCCTAACAAAAATCTGGGCATGTGCTGATTGGTGCTAGCACTGACACTTCCAAATCCTGAAAATATTGATATAATTGCTTGTTTGGTATCTTTTCTTTTGTTGGTGGAGTATGGGTTAAACAGCTTTCTGACAGAAAATGGAGTCATCTTTTGCTTGAAACTTTTTCTGAGAAACTTCAAGGTCTGAATATTGCCTAATGTATTTTTTTCGAATGGTCTAATTTGGATTGAAGTACTTAATCTCAACAGGTTAAATGGTGCAGACATAGACATTCCAGAATGGATGTTCTCTAAGATGATGCGGAATGCAAGAATAAAATTTTCCGATTATACAATTCTGAGAGTTATCCAGATACTTGGAAAACTAGGAAACTGGAGGCGGGTGCTGCAGGTTATTGATTGGCTTCAAGTTCGGGAGCGTTATAAATCTCACAAGCTCAGGTGACCATCTTGTTCTTTGACATTTTGGCATCTTGATAACGGTACATTTGTTACATATAGCTCATGTTCTTATTGTTTCTTGTCTTTAATAGCTGTTGTCTTTCTTTTGCAACTTTTGGTGATAACTTGAGAGCGTTGATGTTGTTTTAATAATTTTGTTGGTACTGCTCCTATTTCTATTGCAGTTTTTCTGGTAGTGAAGTTGCAATATTTCCAGATCATGCTTTGTAATTATATTACAGCAGGGCCACTGACAATAACAAAAATTTCAAACATGGAAAGAGATGTGTTTGTGATGCTTTTGGGGAAACTCATTTGGCAATGTAGTTACTTATTAGATGATGGACAAGGCCATAAAATGATGCTCATCATGAGTCGGATTCTTTTGTGCTTGAAAGTCTTGTTATACCTTTACTATTTTGGTTATTAGAATCTCTTCTCAGTGGATATTGATTGCTGTATATTCCATTTAGATTTATTTACACTGCTGCTCTGGATGTACTTCGCAAAGCAGGAAGGCCTGTGGAAGCGCTAAATGTATTTAATGCTATGCAGGTAAGATGAATAATGTTTCTTGAGGAACACCTTTCTCATTTATGGACCATTTTACATCACCATACTTTCTTATGCTTAGCTGGGACGATACATTGATTCACCCCCTCTATCAATGTTTTTCAGCAACAAATGTCCTCCTATCCTGATTTAGTTGCCTATCGTTCTATCGCTGTTACCCTTGGGCAAGCAGGGCATATGAAAGAACTTTTTGATGTGATTGATATTATGCGATCCCCCCCAAAGAAAAAGTTCAAAGTAAGTGCAATAATAAAGTGGGACCCTCATCTGGAGCCTGATATTGTTGTTTACCATGCGGTAAGTGATGTTCCTCCTAACCCTGTATGACATTTTCTGCTAATTTAATTTGTGCTCAGTAACTCACAGATCATACCTGAATAACCATTCGATGGAATAGCTATTGGTGTGTAAGCAGAAAAAAATTGAACATATTATCGAGAAATTTGTTGGTTTTATATAACTTCAAATCTTGGTTGGAAACCCATTCTTGCTGTGAGCACCATGGTATACAGTAACAAGGACAAGTTCAATTAGCAAGTTCTCCAGCTCATGGGTTTATAAGATGATACATGGTTTGTTGTTTGTATGTAGTAGTGGATTTTAGAGAAGGATTCTGTATGGAGTGTTAGATCATGTTGGCACGATGGAGTGCTAGGAGGAGAATTTAGTATAGTTCTTTATAATTTCTGGTGATCTGGGATATCCTCCAATGAAGCAAGTTTATTGTTGAGGCAGATAGTTTCGTAAATTGATAAATTAGATTCTCTAACAGGATGCCATGGTTCTTTGCCGACACGATAGTCTGTTGAGACAGTAGCATTGCCTTTCAAGTCAATGCACACATACATCAAAGTCAGTCCATCCCACATCTGACATGTTAATAGTGTTCAGTATTCGTGGCTCCTTGAGAATACTTCAAGATTCTTCCAAGTGTCTCTTCAAGTATATGTTTTTTTTGCAGGGTAGCTAAAAATCATCTTTTTTCTTCTACAAGGGAGTTAGTGCCAAGGGATAACTCCTCTATAGAAGAAAAAAGATGATCATAAAAAATCTCAATCCTCCTTTTTCTTTTTCCCTATTTTTTCGTATAAAGGTTGTTTTGCTTTTCAAATTGCTATTCTTACATTGTTATCTGAATGCATTTTGCACTGCTTGGATTTTGTCTTTGAATTGTATAATTTAAATTAATCAGTTTTCTTCCCCTTTCTCTTGGTTTCACTAATTTACTCTGATTATAGTGCACATTTTTTCTTTTCCTTCCCCCCCACCCTGAAATGAAGAATATATTAGATGTGCATGATCTAACACTACTGTGTGAATCCTGCTTCCAGGTGCTTAATGCATGTGTCAAGAGGAAACAATGGGAAGGGGCGTTTTGGGTTTTACAGCAGTTAAAGCAACAAAACCAGCAGCCTTCTCCGACTACATATGGACTTGCTATGGAGGTAATCCTTCTCTATTAAAAAAATAGTTTTTTCTGCAAAGGATTAGCAAGGAGGTGAGACATATATTAAAAAATTTGTTCACCTCGTGATTAAAATTTTCTCTTGGGCTTTCCTACTGCTCAGTGCTTTTTTTTATCTCAAGACCCTAATTTAGGTGTTTTTACTTAAATGTGGTTGATCCTCTACCATACTTGTTGACTTCATAGTGCCAAGAAAAGTTAAAAGTGAGGTATCAAACATATATCTTGGGGAAATTTTACATTTATTATTTCTATGACATGCTGTCCCAGTTGAAGCATGTTTGTAGCTCTCTTGGTTTTGATAGCACAATTGCCATGGCAAGTAAAGAACTGCTTGACTGCTTGTTATAATGTCCGCTTCAAGCAGTTCGTTCTGCATCATCTGTTTGACAGTTCATTGTCCAAGGAAAAATTTAGTGCAAGAGAAGAACCTATGCTGTATTTGGCATGGCTAAGAAAATGATGTAAGTAGATTTAGTCAGTTTTCTTCTTAGAGATGGGAGAAGAAAGGAAAAAGAAAGAAAAATTGAAACCCCAGCCATGTCCCTATTAATGCTTAGTAGCAGCTGCAAACGGTGTTGTATTCTTTGTTGTATGCAAATTATTCATCGGTGTTTTCGTCTGGTAAACTATTTTTTATTGCTTAAATACAATTGCATAGCCCCAACAACAATTGAGGAATGGAATAGTAGGAAGGAAATAAAGCCTTGAGGTCTTGTTTGGTGGATTCCGTTAAATACAATCTGCTTATGTTTTCAGTAGGAGCTTGGGTAGAATATAGGTTTCGCAGCAAAAAATGATAACGATAGCTTTCAATTTGTTTGAATTTGATTCCTTACTCCCACTGCTTTAGCAGTTTAAGGAACTTGGAGCTATAATTTTATTATCTTTATGCCAGCATTCTCCAAAGACCTTATAAAAAACAATAGGTAACTGGATTCTGTGTGACCCTATTTCGAGAAATAAACCAAACAAGTCCTAAATGCTATTACCGTTAACTGAGATATGAAAGGAAGTTAATAGTGGAGTAGCTTGGAAGACCATCTAAGTGAGAAAATCCGACTCCATATTTGTTTCAAAGAGAAAATACAAGCCAACACCATTAAGATTTCCCATAAGACGATGTTCAGAACAGACTTATAGATGACCTTTAAGCTGCACTGGCTAATTCATTTGGGCTAGATTATGCTTTGGTCATAGAATCTTACAAAATGTGAAATAAGATCCTTGACATGGTTATGTGAATATATTGGTGAGGCATGACATCTTTCTTTGAAGATGCCTGATAAATTTATTGCACTTTGCATCACCCCTTTCTTTGAAGATGCCTGATAAGTTTTATTGCATTAGATAATGCAATAGAGCAGTATGAATAACAGGTATGAGCATGTAAGATTTTCTTTTTCTTCTTTTTTTTTTTAATAATTAGCTTGGTTAAATGTGCATACTTAGGAGCGACCACTATTGATCAACTAAGCAGCAGCAGTTTTCCTGTCCTCCAGAGCCTCTACTCTGTAACTATAGTTATATCTTTTTCTGATGACCATGCTTCTTTTAAATTTTTTTAATCCAAGGTGATGAATGCCATGCATTATACGTCTGTTCTTTGCTAGTCAAATTCCTGTTGGGATTTAGTGGTTGGTGTCTGTTTCCTCAACTGCATAACTCATACTTGGTCTTATTAGCAGGTGATGTATTCATGTGGCAAATACAACTTGGTCCATGAATTTTTTAGGAAAGTGCAGAAATTGGGTAGTCCAAATGCCTTGACATACAAAGGTAGTACACACAATTTGTGTTGATGCTACTTTTCAAAATTTGGGTCTAACTGCGGTGTGTTGTCACATACAGTTCTTGTTAATACCTTGTGGAAAGAAGGGAAGATAGATGAGGCTGTCACAATTGTTAAAGAGATGGAAAGTCGAGGTATAGTAGGTTCAGCTGGTCTGTACTATGACCTTGCTCGCTGCCTTTGCAGTGTGGGAAGATGTCAAGAAGCATTAATGCAGGTATTCACCAAATGATTGATCTTTCTTTATAATCAATTGGCTATTTTTCTGTAATCACGATGCACTCTGCTTGTTCATAAGTATCATTGCTGGAAGTCTTATCAGGATATTGACTCTGAAGTGTGCTGAAAAAATAAGGGGTAATCAGATAGGAAAACGTAATCAATCAGTGTGCTCTCTCCACATGTAATTACCCCGGAAAAGAAAAATCTTAATCCTATTGCATATAGTCCATATACTTATACATTGAGAAAATGGAATACTAAAATCTTTGCCTGGTGTTGCAGTACTGCTGATTGATTCTTTCATCATCAGCTTTTTGATTAGAAAACACAAATTCAAGTTCAGAAACTATAAGTATACATCAAACAGCTGGACATGTCAGTGTAGTTCAAAATATATGAGAAATATTACCTGAATTCATCTGTGTCTTGTGAAACTAATTAACAGTAAACATATTCTTCTCATTCTCTCTGGAAAATATAACACGAAGAAGCCCTTGAGGGTGAAAGATGGTTCTCTAATTCTGATATATCTGCCCTTTTTGCTGTCAATGTCTTATTAGCCTAAGATCTAGCCACACTCAAAGTCTATAATAATTATGATTGTCTTTGCATGTGAACAGTTGTTGTACTAGTACCATATACGCAAATAATTATTGTTAAAACATAAGATATAAATCCTAAATTGATTTATAGTGTTAATTTTTAAAATCAGTTGATTGTATCATTGTAGAATATTCTGGGTTCACTTCCCTTGAACCCCATTTTAAATATTTTCATGTGGACCTTGTTCAATGTTGCCATCCACACATGAGGGGGGATTAAAGTGTAGATAAATAACGCTTTTATATCTCTCAATTTTCATGTATATGTACATGCACTCCTTAACTTTCAAAAAGTGCACTTAAGACTCCCTAACCACTGTTAATTGTCCTTTTTAGAAGCCTTTAGTTTAGGGAGGAAATTCATTTTCTGGGAAAGTTATGGGGTGTAAGTAATTTTTTTACAAGTTAGGGGGGAAAGTGCACAAATATACAAGGGGTCAAAGGTAATTTACAAGTAGCATGATAATGGTATTTAAATAATTTTTTCTTTCTTATCAAGCTTATTGTCAGCCAATTGATGATTCGCTATCATGATCCCCATGTAATGTCCCATTCTTCTAGTTGGTCTACCAGCTTCATCCTTGTGTCATTAGCTTGATGCATCTTTTCAGAGTCCTTATTAATAAGACGAATTGACAAATATCTCTTGTGGCATGTATTTTGAGAGGGATCTATTGTGGTTCTATTTATACAATGCATGGGTGCTTTAGCATGGATGAGTAGAGTGGAACATGGAAATGAAATGAATTACAGCTAAATCTACTGGCTTAAATTTGTGGAAAGTACACCATTTGATCCTCAATGTTTACTTAATTTTCTATCAGAATCTCCGTTCTTTTCTTTCTTCTATTTAAATCTTCAATGTCTTATAACTTTAACAAAAATAGGGTGTTTGTCGACTCTGTCAAATTTTTTTGTCTATCTTTAACTTGTATTAGCTACTTATTGGCCTTAAGGAGGCTGACCAGAGTGACTAGGGTTGGCACAATTTTGCAACCTTTTCTGTTTCTTTTTTATTTTTTGTTTACATTACCTAATTGAATACTGTCAATACTATTTTTTATCTATATTATGTAATTAGATATATTTGTATTTTTATTTTGTTCAATTAATTATTGTGGACCAATTAGAAGCTAATATTTATAAAGGACGGGATGAAAATTTAACAGTTGAAGGAAGCCCTACTTTTATAAAAGTTCAAAAACGCTAAGAAGTCAAATAGAAGTGGAAAAAAAAAGAAGAAAAAATAAGTAAACAATGAGTACTAAATGTGTATTTTTCCTCTTAAATTTCTGTAACGATTGGTTCCATTATTAAATTTAACTGAAAGATCATCGCAAATATTGATAAAGAGATTAAGTACATAATATGCTGCATACCTGAATGTAGGACCTTATGTAGTACACATCTCCCCATGGTAGATCTGTGGAAATCCACCTTTCAA
Organism: Lumnitzera racemosa; assembly: GCA_024138005.1. Classification (NCBI taxonomy): domain Eukaryota; kingdom Viridiplantae; phylum Streptophyta; class Magnoliopsida; order Myrtales; family Combretaceae; genus Lumnitzera; species Lumnitzera racemosa. The sequence continues at coordinate 67,109,277 of JAMXBC010000011.1, forward strand.
GCTGCATTTCTTTCCTTTCTTCTTTCTATTTTTGCTGCTTCTGTTCAGATTAGGTATCTTCTTGACAGTTTTCAATTCTTTTAAGAATTCTTCTTGTTATTTTTGTATATAAGATAGAGGTTAATGTTACCGGTTTGCACCTTTAGCTTTTACATTTTCTCAAATTGTTGCTTTTTTTTTTTTTTAATAGATAAATGTTACCTGCACTCGGTAGTTTCTGTCATCATAGTGTTCAGGGAGTGTTTTTTCATTATCATGACGATTACGTACTTGAATTTGGTAGTTTCTGTGATCTCTAGTGCTTCACGGATATTATTTGTCCATTATAGCAATTCAAGGTTCCAAATTAAGCGGGGAAGAGAGAAATTTCTTTCTTTTCTTTATCCTTTTTTTTGGGATAAGTAAAAGGAAAAAGAAGGGAGGAAAAAAAAAAATTCAATCCTGACATTAACCAAAAGGAATAGGACCAATTCAGGTTGAGATTATGCTGTAAGGATTGCGTCCATACCTTACCCTCCAACTCAAAGTTAAACTGATGGTAGAACAATTATAGCAAAAACATCCAACCGGTGACTTATTGTATAAACTTTATGTCTACAGATTGAGAAGATATGCAAGGTTGCCAACAAACCTCTAGTTGTCACCTACACCGGTTTAATACAAGCTTGTTTGAATTCCAGAGATATACAAAATGGAAGGTTTATCTTTCAGCAGATGGAGAAGTATTGTTCTCCAAATCTTGTTACATGCAACATAATGCTAAAAGCTTACCTCGAAAATGGGATATTTGAGGAGGCAAAAGAGCTGTTCAACAAACTGTTAGAAGATAGTAATCGTATCAGCAATCAGTCTGATCACAAAGTCCGGGTTGTACCAGATGCATATACATTCAACACAATGTTAGATGGATGTCTTGCAGAGAAAAGATGGGATGAGTTGGAACATACCTACAAAACAATGTTGCTTCATGGATACCACTTCAATGCTAAACGTCATCTTCAGATGATACTGGATGCTTCAAGAGCTGGGAAGGTAAAGTAATCTAATCACATATGAAAGCACGTTTTATGTGAATTATGGTTTGTATTATTATTATTAGTAGTAGTAGTAGTAGCACTAGTACTAGTAACACTACCATTATTAATTTATTTATTTTTGTGCAAATGAAAGCCAAAAAGGCAATTAATTCCTTGTGAGCCATCTTATCTAGAATGAGTAGGCTGCTAAAAGAATTTCTTGAGTAACCCAGTGTATTTGTAGGGATGAAGCTGTTAAGGTCCACCTCTGCTCTATTTCAGTTGCAAACCGTGAGCTGCACTTTTTCATCACCTTTTTAATATCCTACATCCAGTCAAAGATGACAATCCTTTCTCACATTTGCTTAACCAAGGAAAAGGAAAAAACTAATGATGATAAAAGAATTCAAGACTATGTTCCTTTCCTTCACAGATTAGTTGGAATAGATAAAGTACATACTTTGAAGGATATAGTTATTTCATTTGTGATCATAATCATAACTTTCCATCTTCATGTGTTAGATATATGATTCTATGGACGATATCTATCTTCATTATCTTGTTCGAAGTTATGAAGCCTGTACTCTTGTTATATGATAACCACTTTGAAGTGACTCAAACATACAAGGATGAGTTTACTGGTCTAACTGTCCTGTTTCATTAATTACAAAGATTACTGCTGAAATAGCAACCCCCTTATCTAGAGTCGTGCACAAAAGGATAGTAGGTGCAAGCTCCAGCTATATTGTTTTTTCATATCGGCTAGTTTCAGGGAATCTTTATACTATCATTTTTGGGTTATTGTTAGCAATGTGACTGAACCACGCCATTTTGGTCAATTTTTGGTATCTCTAATAAACACAGAAAGAAATTATGGAAAGATAATGTACAAAATTTGTGTGCAGATAATTTGTTCTCTTTATCATTGTCACTCATTCCATTTTTCCTTTGCTTTAGTTGTCTTTCCCTTTCATGGAGGAATCCTTTTAAACTGACAATATGATGAATCATGGATGGCTGATTGACAGTTTGAGCTCCTGGAGATGACATGGGATCACTTGGGCCGAGCAGACCGATTGCCACCACCTCAACTTGTGAAAGAACGGTTTATCGTGTTGCTCGAGAAAAATGATTTCTCTGCCTGTCTTTCCAGCATCATCAACAATGCAACAGATGATTTGCATGCTTTTTCAAAGATGGCTTGGTTGAAGCTCTTCCGATACAATGCGCAGCGGTTTCAGAGTGAAACCATTTCACGCTTGATGAATGAAGTCAAATTCTATATGAGCACAAGCGACACTGTAAATTTGCAATTACAAAATTTAGTTATGTCTTGTGAAGAGTTCTTGAGGATCAAGGTGGTGTAGTTGAAGACAGGATGAAATGTAATTTTATTTTGCAAAGGATACTTTCCTTCTGCAAAGTTAGCCGCATGTTTATGTGCAAAATCCTCTGGCTAAACATTTTTCAAACATATTGGGCCAGGAAAAAAAAAAAGAAAAAAGAAAAAAAAAGGGTTTTGAAACATAATGTAAGATAAAAATTCTTAACCTATACTTACGAGATAAAAATGAAACATGTACTGGAAAATGCTTTTCCAAATACGAGATTCCGATTGAACGAAAATAAGCAACAAACATTAGATTTCATTGCTCGTACACTCCATCTCGGTTGCCTATAAAAATTGAAGTGTCATAATCTGGAAGTTAATTTTAGTCCTCATAGATACCCCTGGTTCGGCCTGGTTCTCACGAGTTTATACTGCATGGCGCAAACAGGTTACTTCCAAATTGTTTTCGCTTGCTAGAAGTATGATTTTTAAAGTAAAAACTCGTGTAATTAAGCCTGTAATGACACATATGTTCAAGAGTTAAAGGTCACCCTTCCTAAATTTACTGCCTTAAGAAACGGATTTATCACAAAATTGACAGGAACAAACTCTAAGCCTATATGGTTAGCAAACGTGTAAAATGAGCTTGATTGGCCAAGTAATCCACTCGAGTTTACTTCCCCATAAATGTGCTCCATTGAAATGCCCATCTCCAAGGAATGAAACATGGTGTCTTGTACTGTACCTCATATGCCGAATGCAAAAATGTAAACTATTGTGTTTGAGCAAAAGCTAAGAGTCAGATTTTATTTCCACACCAAATGTAATGCTCTAGAATTTAAGACATTACAACCTACCAACTGCCATTTCAAGATAATAACACATTTAAGGCTCATAACCTGCTTAACAACCACTAATACTTGTAGCTCCGCAAAAACTCACATAAACCAAAACTAACAAGTTTAAGTGGGGTAACCAACCAACTCTACAAACATCAAGATCATGAAAGTAAAGTATCCAACATCATCAAGAGTCTAACACACTCCAACACTAACAACCTCTAATATTATACCAAAGACAAATAGGAGTCCATCTCTTCAACAACAACTAATAGAAACATAATGATTCTATAGAGTCTCGGCTCAACCATAAACACCAACATCGAATAATAAATATCAGTAGAAATCTCTATCATCATAACCAAACCACTAATTGTCATAAAAATAGAGATACTCTACACCATCCTCTCCCCACTCAACGTCTATATAGGGTTCCTTATAAATCACATGATCCTTTAAACCTACGTCTGAATTAGAAAAGATATGGGACAAATCCTAGTATATAATTCCATAACTACATGCATGTGCCGTTCAATGTTATACATACATGATTAATGCAAAGGAATACCAAGCACTCAAATTTATTATTTTTTATTTAAGCTAGCAAGCAACAAAGGTTTCTCAAGACCTTATTACACCTAGTTTACATATATATATATATAGTTATGTTTATACTTATAATACATACTATGGTAATGGGAACTGTCACTACTAGTCCCAATTTCTACCTAGTTGGAGCTTTCCGTTGCCTTGCATCTTTGGATTCATAAAATTAGCAGCAAGAAGATCCACGAAGGACATTGCAGAAGTAGCATTTAAAATCCTTTTATTGGGACCTAAATCTAACCTAAATTTCTCTCAATATATAAGTCTATTGGAGGCCACATCACATATAGATCAATGAGTTACCCCTTAAAATTCTACCACTATGGGTTCCTAAGTCGAACCACTCACAAACAATATTTAATTTAACAACTAGCTATGAAATTAGTTTAGTTATGCCTTGTTAACTTATTAGGCACGATCAACATACAAGCATCACATACTTAAAAAGTCAATTGAATTAATTACAAAAATTGAATCTCATAACCTAACATTTAGAACAATATACACAACTCAATCTTTTATTGAAATTAATCCCATTCAAGCATTTAAGCATGCCCCTAACTTGTCTCTACCTAACACTCCCTAATAGCATCTTAAGTTCCAACTTATTCTAGGCTTCTAAAGCCTTAAAGGTAATGTAAAGATTAGAGTTTTGGCAAGGAAGGATGAATAAAACACTTAGGTGAAGGATAAGGGCTAAAGGAAACAAGTTTGACCCAAAACAATGCTTGGTGTCGAGATGGTAAGTTCATTAATGTTTGAACCCCATAAGGGTTTCACTCTCTAACATAGAAATATAACTAACATTTTGATGTACTGTCAGTTAGCGGTCCCATTACTCAGTCGCGCCTCTAAGGCCTCCAATCCCTTTCCTGAAGAATTTTTCTCTCGATAACCTACTGATGACGAGAAACTATACATCAAAAAAAGGTAGTTGAATTCTCTGAGCTCCCTACATTATCATACATTGATCTATACACTCGGTGGTGATGATGCCGACCATTCCCTTGCCGAGGACCCTATGCCGAATACTTCGACCAACTGCTGCTGAGAATCACTTGTTGAGTGATGAGAGACTTACTTAAATGACCAAATAATTTTCTCCCGGCATACTACCATCTATCTCGTCTCAGCCCCTTTAGTGTCGCAACATTTTGATCCTTCTCACTTGCTGTGCTCAAAGAATATTCGTACGGGATCAATGCTATACTACCAACTGTCTACCTTATCTAATATTTAACTACTTTGTTCATTTTTGGTTTGTTTTCCTTTTTACCCTTTTCGTATGTATTAGGAATCTCTTTTTTGTAAATACTTTCTTTTAATTTCTTTATTTATAATACTACCCTAAGGACTTACTATAAATAATCCTTTTTCTCTTATAAACTGAAAATAACTTACATTTTAATATTGAATACTCTATTCTTGTGAGACAATCCTCTCTAAATCCATACCCCTTACACTCTTATCTAATCTTGTTAAGTAACTCAAGATTAGTGGCGGGTGGGCCTTGACATCAACTTGTATGTCATATTAAGTGAGGTGTCAAGTCATGTTGTGTTTGTTAGTGAGTCACATCCTCCGAGCAGCTTCACATCAGTTGCTCTTGTTCAATTGTCGACCGTTTCCCTCTAATTTTCTTCTCTATCTCGAAAGACTTATTTCAATTCAATTCTGCTCCAATAAGTCTTAGTGATAATTGAGCTCCTAGGTACACCACATTTGGATGTTACTAATCAGACCACTAGGATAAACTTCAGTTTAACCCTAAGTTTCTAAACTCAAAATCTTAGTTCTCTTCAATACGAATTCACTCATACATAGAACTACTTTAATACTCAAAATACTCTACTCACATTACAACTAGCTAGGTGAAAACTTAATAACCAATGCTCTACTTCATCTAAAACCCATTTAAAACAAGAAATATAAGTGAAAAGAGGGAAGAGCTTACTTGTTTTGATAGGAATACTCTTAGAATTCGAGATGGTGAACTAACTTAAGATGAAGAGCTAGAAAAGAATAAAGTTTCAGATTCACTTTCAACCCAAAAACTCATGAAAACTCAATGAAGCAAAGAAACTCACTAAGATACAAAGTAGTAATGGTTTTTCCTTTCACCCCTTATCTTTATTCTTACAAATGAAAGGGTTTCCTTAAGCTAGAATGAGTGGGTTGAGGTGAGAGTGTCTAGGGAATGAAGAGAGATAAAGGAAAAGAGAAAAAGAGAAGGGATTAGTAGGGTTTTAGGTTAAAATAAGGGTTTAAGGAGGCCAAAAGACATTTCTACCCCTCTTTTTAAAATGGATTTTGTTTCCAAATTTTTTTGAGGCATTATACCAAAATAACATAACTATCTACAAAGTCCTAAACCAAACTGAATTGCTTATAACTTAACCTCATCAATGTTGATATCCTTTATGATTTGCTAAAAGCAAACACCATTATGCCTACATTGTTCCTTTAAACACCACCAATAGCCACTTATCTATTAAAAGAATGGGTACATGTATTTGAATTTCATTCAACTAGACACAGGAGTAACCATCTAATGGCAATTATTTCTTTTATTTGCTCTTTGTCATTGGTAAATTGACTAAGATTAAGCTACACCTTCTCTTTTATTCATTATTTAAGCTAAATCTAAAGGGGTATCCCTTGTTAAATTCCTCAGATGCATCGGTGCCTTCCAAAAGATTGAATTAGAAGAAATTTTATATCCATTATCTCTTAATGGTCTAAAGTTATGAAATCGGTTTACAACTTTTATTTGATGCCATGCCCCTATTTTGTAGTCTCTAAGGTTAAAGTGAGAGTTTGATTTTTTAAACATTATTTATATGTATTGGCAAGTGTATTAAGCAATGTACGAGAAAGTAAAAAATCATAGAAACTTGTTACAGGAAACTAGTTTTCTAAGATTTCAAGTGTTGATGGTAATTCTTCAGTGGTATTTGAGAGCTTAAAGGCAACCTACACTATTGAACAAAGAAAAACTAAGAGGGCTATCACAAGTGGTTTTAGCATGATTGCTTTAATGCTTAAATTAGCAAAAGCTCACGAGAATGTACAGATTAAGAGTAATATGAGCAAGAGTAAGGGTTTCAGATCCCTTTACCTATGGAATTACCAAACATTTACACGAGAGGTTGATAATCTATTCAAGGTAGGTGCATTGTTTCTTTAAGATACGCTTATCATGTCCTGAAGATGTATACTCCAAATATATTAGAGGGGGTCTTAATTCTATTATACAATAGTAGTGGACTTTTTTAATCTAGCCAAAATGTCTTACCTTATCTTTTCACGATCTTGTGAACTTAACCTGGAGTAAACCCTACAAGCTTACTAGCCTAAACCCTATTGGCTTACTGGGGTGGATCACAATAGGAGATAAACACAAGTCTTCCGATCAGGTCATCCGAGCTACTTGAAGCTAGACTGATGCCCCAAGATGGTCATTTACTATGTAGCTACTTAACTTTGGTCATTAGGTTGTTAGGCGAACTATAAGGAGCCCCAATCAAGCTATGGCTAAATTGGCCAAAGGCTTTTACATATGTTCGAAATGGTTTATCAATAATGAGAAAATTATTACGTAATTGTTGTCATACCATTGTAGACTCATGCAGCCTTCCCTAGATTTTTCACTTAGTTCTTATAGGTTTTCCACAAAAATACAATATCATTTTTTCCCTCTTGTTAGCTTGTGCTTTATTATTTATAGCTTAAAAATCTAGACCCATTCATAGAAAAATTGTATCAAAGTGACATTAAGAGATAAAAAGATTTTGCTAGATGGATATCCATACATTCAAGAGATGGCACTTTAAAATGATATCGTGAAGTTTGATTTTGCACAAATTTCAAGTCATAACAAGTGCACGTATGATGGCCTAAGTGTAATGAGGCTTGAAAAAGAACTTTAGGTAGGCAACTCTAATCTATGAAGGATGATGATAATGGATAACTCAACGAGAAAGTTGTAATGATGTTCAAGCTAACTTAGACAAACATTGTAGTATAGGAGGTATTAATAGAGTGGTGTTCAATGCCCTAGTCAAAAGTAGTTAATAGCTAAACCAACAGATACTAACGGGACCATTTCAATTACTTAGGCCTAAAGTTTTACACTAACATTAACATGTTATCTATTACTTGGCTTTATATGTCATTGCTTAACACCTCTTACAATCTATGTAACACTCCATTCATATGGAGTATTACATATCTTTTACTTAAACATGTGACATCCTTATTACGAGACCTTACAATTTGGATTAGATTTTCCCCCTTTTTGGTCATCCCTACATCGAGCACCTACTAATAGGGAGTTGGTTTTCATTTGATTTATGGCACTTTAGGCCAAAAGTAGTTAGTAACTATGTTAATAAACACTAGTAAACCCATTTTAATTACTTGGCCTAAAAGTTTCTAACTAGTGTTGATATATTATTTACTACTTGACCCCATACAACATTGTTTAATATTTTCTACAATTCATGTAAGACTCCGTTCAGATGGGGTATCACAAGACGATTGTGATACTTTAAAAAAAAACTAAAAGGTTGTGCATGACTAAGTCTCTTACAAATCAGTCAGTGATAAATATGGGAAATAACATATTTAACCCCACTTGATTATTATACATTCATGTAATTCATTGTCTTTTATTGTGAAATTTTACATAAAAATGATGAGATGCACTCTTTTGGATTAGTTGCATGAATAACAAAATGGATAGATTGGAGCTTAAACTACTTATATATTTGCATGTTTTTATTTCTATAAGATTTCATTTTTACAAGTGTATATTTATCATTTTTATGACTGTATTTTTATACTTATAATAAGAAAAATAAACTAAGTTAGGAAATATAAATGCAATTCATTACAATTTAAAAAAAAAAACACAACAAAAGGAAACTAGCTCTAAGGATTAGAGATGGTTACATGTGCTAACTTAAGAGCACGGAGTTTTCTTTTTCATTTTCATTGTTGTCGACAGGATAAGGAGTATATGAGAGGGATTTTATCCATCCCTTTGCATCTTTATCAATGGATTATTTGGAGAGTTGCTTAAAATATCACATTAGCATTTTAAATCACCCTTATTCTTAAGGAACTCTCTACTTTGTCAATGGTTACTTTAAAAGAGCAACTTAGCAATTTTCTAAAACTTTTGTGGGTCCCATATCAAACCCTTATTAAAAAGTTGATGGGGCCAAGAGTACATAAGGACTTTATATCCCTTCACATCTTCATCAATGGGTTACTTAGAGAGTTGCTTAAGGTATCATGTTAGCATCTTAAGCGTCTCCCTCTTAAGGAGCTCTTCACTTTATCAATGATTACTTTAAAAGAGTTACTCAACAATTTTCTAAAAGTTTTGTCGATCCTATATCAAACTTTTATAATAAAAAAAAAATACTTAAGCGAGTCACTTGTTGAGTTGCTTGTAGTTAAGAACTTGAGCAACTCAAGTTTCTTGCACTTTATTGATGGAAGAGGATTGCTTAGCATGAGAAAGTGCTAAATACCATTGATAAAGATATTTACAAGCAGCTCACCCTAGTGAATAAAGGAGGAGTGGACCATATTTCATTTCTATTTTAATTTTGGGTAAAGGGAGTGAAGAAATGAAGAGAAGTAGAAAAATACAATAAATCTTTGTCTGCAAATATTTTCATTTTGGTGAAAATAAAAAGAGCCAACATCAAATATCTAAGAAAGATATGCAAGAATATAGTATAAATTTTTCCATTTTGTTTCCATCATGTGTAGAGTTAAAGAGAACAGAGCTTAGCTTATTTTATGTCTCTTTCATTCTTTGGAAATTTAATACACATCCGCATGCAAGACAAAACCATAAGAGAAGCGTCAGCATGGTAATTGTACTAAGTAAGCATGACAATTTAGTGGGATTGCTTATGCTATAACTAGAGTTTTTGTAATTTAAGAGCAAGGTAAATTCTCATGAATATTATTAAATCTTGATTAGTCCAATTCATCATCAATTCGAAGCATCTTTATAGAATATTATTCACAATCCCGTGCTTGATTTTTGCATGTGTTGGTTCTGGGACTGTTTGGTGTTGTTAGGGCATTTAGTTTGGTCTTCATTTAATTTTATTTTTTAAGCTCTCAATAACCCAAAATTTAATTTGCTTAACTTAGAATAGAACCTCTATAGTCCAGTATTTAAGTCGAGCTCCCTATAGATAAAAAGCATATCAATTGTGATAAATTGCAAAAGGAGAGTAATTACAACTAGCTAGTGATTGATTACGAGAGTAAGAACAAGCATATCAATTGGTATTGAAGTAAAGGTTGTATTTGCTTTGGTTGAAAGTGAAATCATTGATAAGACAACATATTTTGGATTTCAACATATTTTTAATTTTATACAACAATTTGAAAAATACTGATCAAGGTTAAGGTTGAAGACTAGACAGTGATCCAGTTATGCTTTATATCATCTTCCTGTCCAAGTTTTAAGGATATATAGTTTGTAGTTGGGATAATTTATCAATAGAAGAGGTAAAGAGCTACCCATTGAGTAAGGAGCAATTAGACCATAAGATGGTATCTACATGCAATAAGGTTGCAAACAATCTAATTTTCAAAATCAAGAGTTTAGTGGCATTTGATAGTTTTAAAAGTAAATCGATAGGTGAGGTTATCATTTGTTGTTGCTAAAATGAAAAGAATCTTGGAAGGCATAATGTCTTAATAGGTAGTACGGAGGCTAAATGGGGATGTAGATGTAACACTCTAGATATCTAAGATAAGGGAATTTAATTAAGGATCCATCTAAATAATATAATCGAGTTAATAATATCAAACCTCAAATTTGTATACTTAAGGCAAGTTAGGAATCATAATCAAAATAAGAAAATGGTTAGAGAACTAAAGTATGGATAGGTTAATAGAACTTAGAAGGATGAAGATGTAGAAAGTTTAAGCTTATGAAAGTCTACTAATGGAATAATGTGCTTTAAAGAACCTAAAGGAATTAAGATGAGCTTATAACACCAAGATGATCCAAAAGCCATACTATAATAGACCTAAGAATCTTATTCCTTACGCTGTTCAATACCATTCTAACTAAGCAACCTATTGGTTAAGTATAAATGATATCAAGATGTATACAAATGCAAATAAGTATTGCTTTAAAATGAGTTAAGGTATGGTATACTGAACTTTTTATTTTCCTTTCTTTAGATGCAACTAAGAGTTCCTTCCCTTTACCTCACTTTATTACTTAAACTCTACTTAAGGAAGTAAGAAGTACATAAGGGCTAGCTCTCTCTCCCTCTTCTACGCTACCTTTAAAGGTTTCCTTACAACTATCACTCTCTCTTCTCTTAGATTTTCTTGCAACACTCTCTCATGACCCACCCTGTGAAGCTTCTCTTCAACCCTTCATGATGAAGAAGCTACTGTGATTATGTATCTATAACTACAAAGGATACATTTCCAGTGATACAAGAAGAAGAAACTATCATCATTTACTCAACTTTATTGGAGATGTAGAGGATCATTACGATTGAGTCCTATTCTTGTGATTTTGTTTCTCATTCCATAAAGAACAAATTCTAAATCTAATTTCAATATATTATCGTTATTGAGCCTAATTTTTTTGTTTCATTTTTCTTAATACGATTAGTAGTAAAATCTAACCCATTTAATGTCAACTATCAACCAAAGATTGAGGAAAACCTACTTTTTTTGTTTCAAAATTTTGGAGTTGCTATTTGACAATAGTTAGGAAAGGGTAATGTTAAGATCGATTGAGCAAATTGATTCTCATCTAGTTAATGATTAACGAGAAAACCCTTTTGAAGATGATTTTAGGGAACAAAAAAACCTAAAGATTTTAATTTACGGGTTAACCTATTAAAACCTAAATGATTACCAACTTAACCTTTTAAATTTAGAGATTATTCCTTGAAATAACCTTTTCATTTGGAAAATAATTCTAAGTAAAAATAAAGTTTATTTATTTTCTTATAGTGGAAAATTTTTTCTATATTTTAAGTCATCTCATAAATGCTTATATACCCTCTAGTAGAGACCACACTTTCTATACTTTGGTTTTTCGTGAAAATTTTAATAGATTGGTTTATTTTAATTTTGAAAGTAGTCAGGCTTACTTTTCTTTATCCATTTATTTTGATTAAGAAAAATTTAGGGAAAATACCTTAATTTTTTTTTTAGGGGAAAATTTATCAATTTGCCCTAATATTTGGAAAAGCATTCATTTATTTTTAATTTTCATAAAATCATTTTTCTAAATGAGAAAACATTTATATATTTGTAATACCCCTTAACTACTATGTGACAAAACTTTAATTATCAAGGCATCTTTTAGTTTAATGGCAGATAATTCGTTGGAACTCCGAAGTTAAGCATACTCGACCTTAGTAAATCTTAAGATAATGATCTCTTGGGAAGCTACTGTACCAAAAGACAAAACTATGCAATAATGTAACCAAAAGAGATAATACCTCGATAGAAGAAGTTCTTGTCAAGTTGTTGTAGGTACTATCAAAATAGTCCACTAGCCAAAATGGTGAAGTCCCAAAGTCCTTACCTGGTGGTAGTATTGGACTTGTGTAACAGAATTAATGAACACATTTGTATGGTAAGGGGGTAAATTGTAATACCCCTTAAATACTAAACGAAGGAATAACCTTAGTTATCAAGTCACCTTTTGATATAGTGGCTTAGAGTTCATTGGAACTTCAAAGTTAAGCATGCTTAAGCTAAGTCGATACCAGGATGGGTAGTTTCCTAGAAGCCGTTGCCTTAAGGGACAAAACGTACGACGTTTCTTATCAAAGTGTATAATACCTTGATGGGAGAAGTTTCAGTTGGGTTATTACAATATATTTATTGTTTTTTTGAAAAAAATTTAAACTATTTGTATAAAAATGATCTTTTATTATATTTATTTTTATTTTAAAAACTATTTTCTTAAATGATAAAACTTTTTTTTTAATATGCTCTCCTTTTTCTTTTCTTTGAAAAATAAAAATCTAGAAAGAGATAAGAAAAATGACTAAGAAGGAAAACAAATTTTTATTATGAAAACTTATTTGTTATTGTTGTCGTCATCATTTAGACTAATTAATAAACAAAATCGTTGAGCCTAATTTTTTTGTTTTCATTATCTTTAATTAGATTAGTATTAAACCTTAACTCATTCGATACTAATCCTCGACTATAAATTAAGAAAAACCTAGTTTTTCTAATAAGTTTAAAGATTCTAAGTCGGCACCCGATTGAGCTTAGGAAAAAAAAAAAAAAGAGTTCATTTAGAACCACTAGGGTTGATTGATTTCAATATAGCTATTAATATTTGAGAAAATCATTTTTGAAAATTATTTTTTTTTTTAGACCAAAGATTTTAGATTCAAGGGCTATCTTATTAAACCTTAAATAGGTATTACTTTAACGTTTTAAATTTAGCTTTATTTTTCGAAATACTCTTTTAACTTGAAAGAATAATTCTAAAAAAATGAAATTAATTTTATTTACAAAAAAGAGGAGAAACTAAGAAATTAAAATTATTTACAAAAGGGAAAGTAAAAAAATTCCTCATTGTAAGCACATTTTAGGTGCTTACATATACTCTAATATGGATCAAACTTCTCATAGTTCGGTTTTATAAAATTTTAATGTGCTAATTTATTTTAACTTTGAGAACTAACCTAATTTGTGTTTTTATCCATTTGGTTTTATTTAAGAAAATTTCTAAGAGGATCTTAATTTGATATATTTATTTTTAAATTCTAAGGTAAGTCAAAATTTTAAAAGAAAATTTATTAATAGATTTTTTTTTAATTTTTCAAAATACTTTTCTAAGTGATAAAAAAATTTTTATAGAGTTTTTTTCTTTTTTTTTTTCCTTTTTTTTTAAGTATCAAAGATGCATTTATTATACATATATATTTTAGTTTTTAGGAAAAAAAAAACTTTGCAAAAGTAAAAGGAAAAGACAAAAAGGAAAATATTTAAATAAAAGTTCTCTTTTTTTTTGTGTTTTTTTTTTTAAACTTGTGTAAAGAAGCAAAATAAAATAATAAAATAAGGGTTGAACCTAAGGGTTAGTTACATGAGTTGGTAGCTAGGTCGAGCGTGGATTCAAGTTGAATTTAGAGTAAGTATCTAAGTCACTAAGCGAGTCATGGTTATAAAAGTGCATAGCGATTATGGCGAGTTACTTCGAGGAGCTCTGGCTACTATTTTAAGTAAGGGAAATTGCTTTCATGTGGTTTTTATTGATGATAGGCTAACTGGCATCAGCGCTTTGGCTTAAGGTGGTGGTTTATGGGGTGTTGCAAAGTGGTTGGCAATGGTAGGTTTCTAGTAGCTTATATTAGTATATTTCGAAGCAAAGGAAGGGTTTGGTCAAGGTTTTCTAAGAGTAGCGAATGTTATGGTGGAGTTGGTTTTGCTTTAGAGAGGTAGTGTAGCTAGGTTTTTCGAGGAGGTGGTGACGGTATTTGAGCCCTAGGTAGCTTGTGATGTAGCTATTGACTGCGGTGAACATCATAGGTAGTTGATGTCGATAGCTTAAGACTTGGGGGAACTAGGTGTAAGGTTAGCTTTGTTTGAAACTTCGAACGGGGCAATTTTTTAGAAAGAGAGAGTGGCACAACCAACCTAAGAAGAGAGAGAGAGAGAGAGAGAGCTCGATCAATTATTTTTAAGAGCTTGCGAATAAGAATTTATGATTAAAATGGATTATTAGGTCCTTATTTATACTTGTTGAAGCTTAGATTGGGATCAAAAGTCAATATTTAAATTAAAATTGAAAATTTGAATTCATGAGTATATTATTCTATTGATTCAAAATTAGCACAATTCAAATGTTAAAATGTGCTCTTAATGTCTTGTTCTTGCCTAACTCATTAGGAAGCTTCGAAATTCAGTAACAAGGTAAGAATCAGTTTAGTTTACTTGGAGCAAAAACCTATGCATTAAAATGTTTTCCCAGATTTTCAAATCCATTTTGACCTTCTGGCAAATTAAACTTAGGCATGTTTTTTGTTATAATGCAGTATGTCCTAAGTACTTTACACTTTCATCATTAATTTGATCAAAATCTGAAGAAACAGGGATGAGAAAGAGCTCAAAAGTGAGTTATCCAAGTAAGTTAAATGGGAGAAAATAAGGGAAGAGTGGGAAAGGGATCGAAAAGATGATGTAGTGCCACATCATCCACTAAACTTCAACCATGTGTCCTAGAGCATCACATAGTATAGTAACATTTTGAAATGTATCCATTCGCAGGTGAAAAAGAAATAAAAGGTATACAATGCCTAGTAGGATTTGAATTCCTGATCTTCTCCTCTTTCTAATTCTAAGTCTAAGTGTTATACCAATGAGCCAATTGGTCTATGCCCTATTCTTTGTAGATGGGTGGAGGAGTTATACTAGAAGCGGTTGTCTTAGGCATATGCATATTTAAAGGGACATTTTTGGGCTTTTATGCTTAGTACCCAGAGATGTAAAGGAATTTGTTTGTTTATAGAGGGAAACAGATTTGTGTAATTCTCATAAATTTAGCTTTTTGAGTATTGAATTGACTTAAGTATTATCTGTAATTTCCCGAAGTTAATAGAGTCGATAAATTTAAAACTAATTAAAATTTTAAATTCGAAAACTAAAACGAATATGAAAAACTTAATTTATTAATCAAAACACTAATCGCGTATACAAACCCTAAACTTCATATATGTGTAAACACTAGAGATTGAACCTGAATGTGCTAAAAATCCTAATGTTTCCTTAATGAGTCGTTATGCAAGTCCAGTGTAGATTCCATAACCCAGGAGTATACTTTTCTATCTATTTTCGTATATTGATATCTATATCTGATGTTTACAGATGTTGTTATTTATAGTAAGTCCTAAATCCTAATGGTAAAAATTGTAAATAATGTATAAAGTCTTAAACCCTAAAGAATTGGGCTCATGAATAAAATAAAGGAAAACATGTATAAGAACACAAAATTGTGTGTTTTACAAGGGAAGTCGGCTTGCAATTACTTGGCATGTCCTGGAAAGAGTAATATCCAAACCAGATGGGGTCGACAGTTAGATGTACGGATTCAGGAAGGAGTCCTTGAAGTTTTCTGTGGCTTGGCCGAGGCACCAGAAAAGTTGGCCCATAATTGCTAAGTTCTAAAGTTAGTCAGCAATAATCTCTCTGTGTTATGCCAAGTAGATCTTACTTTTAGCAACGTGGTCTCTTGGCTATTTGGTCAATGATAGACTTATTGTCGAGTGGTTATTTTTCTTCCTTTTGTCCTTCAGGCTTCAGCTCGGCCTTGGCAAGCATTTGTTAGCCTCGGTTTTGGACGTAGCTATCTCGACTTGGATGTAGTCGGAGGCCGATTCCCATCACGTAACAGTCTCGCCGTGCAAACCATTCTAAAATAAAAATTGACCATACAGCTACTATCTTATACCAGGTTTACATAAGGCGTCAACAACTAACCCGCTTTGAAGTAAATAATTTATAAATTAAATAAGTTATTTACTTATAAAATTATAAGGAATACATATTTATTCTAAAATAATTTGAGTATATTACAAGATTTTGTAGCCTATACATAATCTACTTGAGAAATACATACAAACTTTAAAGATAAAATTCAAACTTGTGAGTGTATCATATCCTCAATTTTATGTCATCACTCTTCAAGATCCTGCAGTTGCTAGCTTCAAGGTAAATGTAAGCCGCTTTTTAATTAGTACCTGTGATAATGTTTATAGGGATACGAGTAACCATAGCTCAGTAAGTTGGGACAGAGACTTAAAACTATACAGTAAACACAAACAGGGTTGTCAACCAAAATTAATTAGATTTAAGCCATGTTCAAATAAATGCCTTCATATGACGTTGTCCAGCCTATTATGAGAATAGAGAAATTACACCTACTCTAATTCAGGTTAAAGAGTTATCATTAATGTAACAGCTATCGACCAAACCCAGTCTTGTGCAATGGAAACACCGTTTCTCCCGTGACTACCTTGGAACCATTACCTTCACCTTTATTGTGAGCTCCTCACTTGTTATTTAGTTCGATTAAAGATGAAGAAGGGACCAATTATGTCATCCAATGCTATCCTTTTCAAAGAGGTCAATATTTGGCTAGAGAATCTCAATGTTCCCCTAATGGGTTATTATGCAAGTTCAATTTAGATTTATGAGTCAAATAGGTGGTTAAATACTATTTAATATGTTCAATCATCTTAAACTTATTACGTAAAATCCAGAACAGCAAATCGGAATCATATTATCATCTTAAAAGAAGCACAAATGCATAACTAACTATCTAACAAACACAATCAAGTACAATTTGAATCCTCTAAGTACTACAAATTAGCACTCCGAAATACAGTAACATATTAATCCCAACTTATTTACACTTTTCACTTACTCACTCGAGATATGACTTATACTGGCCATCGCTAAAGATCCCTATAGTACAAATGTTGGTTTAGTTTCCCATAACTACCATATATATGTTTTGTTATAAAATTTAGATTATGAGTACTTTTGGTTTGTGATCTTCTTACATTTAGTGATTTAGGTCTAAGTTTTTTAAAATTATTTCCCTTGTTTGGCTAGGTTTTAAATTTGTTTCTTGTTTCGATTATGGTTTCAGCTTCTGAATTAGATTTTGATCTAGGAATAATTTTCATTTAACGTGATTGTTTACACATATGTATATATACATATAAGCTTTAAATCTTAGGCTTTAAGTTTAGGATTATAGTTTAACATATTTATCCAATTTCTATATTTCCTAAAATCGAATTAGTTCCAAATTAATTTCTAAATCAATTTATGAATGCAGTTTTGTTTTAGCTTTTGTTTATTGTTTTTATTTATGAATCCTAGGAATTCTTCCTGAACTAAAATGTGATATTCAACCAACTATGCTTAAGTATCTTAAATCTATATTTTAGCTCCTAATTAGTATTTCAATTAATGCAGTACACTATATTCCTAATTTAACTACCAAATTAGCTCTCAATATAAAAAAAAAATTACATTTTTCATATAAACGCCTAAATTTTAGCTTTCAACCAGATTTATTACATATTTCTATTATTCTTATAATATCAATTTTAACATAATATTTTTTTACTCATTAATCTCTTATACTTACACATTACATATTATCACCTAATATGTACATAATATATACATATACATTTAATACTCCCATCACTTCAAATATCATTCCTTAACATCAACTAACATTTTAAAATATCTAAATTCATCCCAAATCATAATGTACACTTAATTATCCTAAATTACAAAATTAACTTAAAATTTTCCATTTTTACCTATTACATATATATTACATGATACCCTAATAATTATATCTAACACCCTAATTACCAAAAAGATCATACTACATCAGATTTCAATATTTTCTCATTTTATGTATTTTTTTAAAGCCTAAAAATTATCTAAAATTTTCAAAAATTCATTTTTAAAAAAGGGCTTTATAACATTGCTCTATAACCCTGAAGTAGTCTACACAAAAGTTTTGAGCCTAAAACTATATTCTTAAGGTTATTTATTTCTGACTTGAAATATGCTTAAGTTTACGAGATTTCTTAAGAATAGTATATTTATAGACATAATTTCATCAAAATAAAATTTTTTCCTCAATCTACATACTTAAAAACCTCAGAGTACCAAATTTTATAATTTTTTAAGCATATTTAGTATTTTAACAAAATATGAAAATTTGTAAGAAAAATTGAACTCACCGGAATTGGTGGTTACGGCCACTAGCAATGGCTCCAGGTATGTCGGTCGGTCTAGGTGCTGCTACCACCATGTGGTGGTGGTGGCCATCCACTCTCAAGTTGCCGTTGGGTTGGAGATCTTCTTATATGCCCTATTTTTACTATAATTTTCCAAATTTTTGTAAATTTGATTTCTCTTCTTTTTTCTCTTCTCTCCATTTTTTTTTTTCTAATTTCTAACTGCCTAAAATGAGGAGTGAGAGTGATTTTCAGAATTTATAGGACTGGTTTGATTTTTTTTTTTTTTCAATTTTCACTTACTATTTGTCCCCTATCCTCTTCCAATTTACTTTTTGTTTGTCTAAATTTAATCGGTTGATTTTATTTATTCAATTCCAAGCTGTTATGCCTTAATTCTAGACAATTCCATATTTTTCCATAAATTTTTTATTTTTATTTAATTATTCATGAATTTTATTTAATTAATTAACATTATTTTGGTATATTTTGTGTATTTTAAATAATTTCGCTTATTTTTACCTATATGTAAATATATATATGGTATAAATAAATACTCTTAAATATTATTTAAATTATTTTATGATTTTTAGTGTGCACATAATTTATCCCCATCGTTCATTAGTTATCAGAACTCGTTTTAAATAAACAACAAGAATTTTACATATAATTAGATATTATATTAATTAATTATTTTATTCTTTATTTTCCTAAATTCACACTCACAAGATCACTTTCACTGATATTCCTAACTTCGTCGTAAAATTTGGGTTGGATGTACGATTTGCTTAATTGCCCTAAATTTTACGAACTGAACCCTGAATACCTAATTATGGGTCTTATAGATAGATGGTACCATAAGGCAACCTCATACCGTTAATGTGAGGTATCTTATGTGAGTAAGTATGGGGGATAATTGACATGTAAACGATATAAATCTATACCTTCCATAGTTCTGAACTCCTATTGATGTCTAGCTTCCATTCGCTGTGTGTACATCATTTTCATATGTTGCATGTATGCTAATAATGTTTGATAACTTACTTAAATGATAGTGGTAAAAAACAAACTCACTAAGCTGTGATTTGCTCATTCCCCTATAATCTCTTTTATAGGTTTATTTAAGTTAGGATTGGGATTAATTTCAAGCATTGAGTGCAATAAAAGATAGGTTTGATAATTTTAAATTTAATTGAGAAGGGTATAGTTAATATAGAAACATTTTATGTAGAAAATATTTATATGTCAGGATAATGCATAATTTAGTATTTATTGTAATTTATAAAGTTGTCCTAACCTATCTTATTATTTGCTAGGAGATACCGATTCTCTACGATTATAAGGGACTGTAGAATATAGGATATCTATAGTTATTTGTATTTTATAATAAGTTAATATATCAAAAATCGGAAACCTTAGTAATTAATTACTTAAAATCTCACAATCTCTAACTTGTAAGGGTTTTCGTATTATGGGTGTACACACGATATGAAAATTTTAAACAATTCTTTTAGGTCCCACTTAGGGTTATTGCAATTTGTATCCAGGAGGTATTAGATGTATCATTGTTCAATACTTTGAGAAGTTATTAACTAATTTGAGACATGCAGAACTAGAGGTTGACTACGAGAACGTATACATAAAACCAGTTATGTATACTATGTTGAAGTGTTTTGAAGACTACGTAGCCTCCATATATACAAGGCATCCTTCGAAAGAGCAAGGCTAAAGATTAAACAAGAGGCCTTATAAATTCCTTACCTTTGTGATGATAGCTAACTTAAGGTGACTGTCTATATTTTATGCCATTATTAGTACACTTAACTTGTAATGGTAACATTGAAAAATTTAAACCAGTCCATTATTTGTGACTGTCAACACTTTGAGAATATTGGATTTTCATATCACCAATGTTTACCCCAAAACCTCATATCACCAATGTTATGCCCCAAAATCATAGAGTCGCAATAGTCCCGCCGTGTAAAATATCTTATGATAGTAATTGACCTCACGGTACCTACTATAGACATGATCTATGTAAGACGTCGACGACTTCTCGCTTTGAAGTAAACAGTTCAATTAAGTATTTAGCTAAAATTATAGTAATTATCAAGAATTTTTATATCAACATACATAATTACATGTACATTCCACAGAACTTCCCAAGAAATTCTACATTAACATAACAGTCCACTAATTTACATAACAACTATTAGTTTTTCATTCTTAAGCTATTAAGGAGACTCTAGCTATACATCCACTACTAGGCGAATTGATCCTCACACCCCAGGCTTCAAAAGAACTAACCTTTGGATAGTTGTAAGGCTACATAATATCACGTCCCGAAGCGGTAAAGTCATAATAGCCCCGCCCTGTAAACCATTCTAAGATAGAAGTTGGTCTTACAACCGCCATCTTAGACCCTATCTACACAAGGCTTTTACGATTAACCCGCTTTGAAGTAAATAGTTTGTAATTTAAATAAATCATTTACCTCAGAAAATGAGAATATATATATATATACTGAAATTCGGTTATTATAATTAAAATTTACAATATTTCACCGTAATATATTTCCTAGTTATTACATTATTCAGAAATGAAAAATTCTAAAATAAAAGCTTAGACCTTAAAAATTTATGTTTGTTCTTTAAATGTTTTTCCTTACTCCCTAGGATCCAGTAGTTGCTAACTTCAGAGTAGTTATATGTCGCTTTTTAACCAGCACCTGCACGACGTCTATAGGGATATGAGCAACCATAGCTCAGTAAGTTAGAATGGAGGACTTAAAATTATACTATAAATATAAAAAGGTTATCAATCAACTTATTAGGTGCAATGTATGTTCAAGCAAATGCTATCGCACGACGTTGTCTAGCCGGTCGTGAGATTAAAGAAATTGCGCCTGCTCTAATTTGGGTTGAGGAGTTGCCGTTAATGCAACAGCTCACGACTAAACCCAGGCTTGTGCAATGGAGACACCGCTCCTCCCACGACTACTTTCGAACTATTGACTTCACCCTCATCGCGACCTCCTCTCCTATCACTTAGTTCGATTAAGGATGAAGAAAGAACCATTATGCAATCCTACGCTATCCCTTTCAAAGGGGTTAGTATTTAGTCGGAGAATCCTAGGTTTCCCCTAATGGGTTGCCATACAGGTCTGATTATGATTACAAGTCGTATATTTAATTAGGTCCAGTTTAGGGTGATCAATCATTTCATACAAATCATACAATATAAGCCAGAACAACAAACAGAATCATAGCGTCACTTATAATCAAGCATATGTACATAACTAACTATCTAACAATCTCAAGCCTCCAAAATACAGTAACGTATTAATCCCAACTTACCTGGACTCCTCACTTACTCATTCGAGGTCCAACTCGCTCAGGCCATCGCTAATCATCTCTATAACACAAATATAGTTTCAGTTTTTCATATAACTATTATAAGTTGGTTTTATCCTATAACACTTATTGTTATGTTTTGTTTAGCATTTAATATATCCAGTTATCTAGGTTCTCAAATCTTTTACAATTATTCTAGGTTTAGGGTTAGGTTCGAGTTCAGTTTCCGTATCGATTTCTAAATAAGGTTCTAGTTTGATTTTTAAGTACTATTTTATATCCGAACCCTAGAAATTCGTTTCAACTCATGATGTGAAATTAATCACATTATTTCCAGATGTCCTAAATACCATCATTACCCCTAATTAGTATTTTATTCTACCCGGTACACTTAAATCCTTATTAGCGCACCCAATTTACTCCTGATGTGAAATTTTTTTACATTTTTTATATAATGACATAAATTTAAGTTTTCTATCAGATTTATTATATATCTCTATTATTTTTATAATATCAATTTTTATTCTAATATCTTCTATTTATTATATTTCTAATATTGTGTATTATATACTATTACTTATTATGTACATAATATAAATCTAATATTTTTATCATTCTAATTACCATCTCCTAACATCATTTATCATTTCAAAATGTCTAGATTCATCTTAAATCAGATTTTACACCTAATTACTCTAATTTACAAAATTAACCTAAAATTTATTATTTTCCCTATTACTTATTTACTACATAATTAACCTAATAATTACATCTAACACCCTAAATGCTACAAGTATCATACTCCATCAGATTTCAACATCCTAAAACATATAATTATTCACTAAATCAGTAATTAATTATTTAATTACTTAATTAACTCTAAATGACCCATTTTATGCCTCATTTTAAGGCCTAAAATTTATCTAAAAATTTTGAAAATTAACTTTTGAAAACGGGCTTCATAGCACTATTTTATATCATCTAAGTAGTCTAAAAAAAATTTGAGCTCAAAATTACACTCCTAAGTTCATTTATTTCTAAACCGAAACATGCTTAGTTTTGCATAATTTCTTAATAATCATATATCACGGGACATATTTTCATAAAAATAATATTTTTCTTAAAAACTAAATATAAAAATATTATATAATAATAAAATTCATAATTTTATAAGAATATTTACTATTTTTACAAAATTACACAAAATCGGGATGGAAATCAAACTCACTAATTTGGGTGACTCCGGCCACCAGGTGTGTCAGCCCACCTGGGTGCTGCTACCATTGTATGGTGGTGGTGGTGGTTGTCCACTCCCAACAACTCGTCGGGTCTGGGTTCTCCTTACAAGCCTCAACTATATAGGTTTTTGCTAAATTTTTGTAAAACCCTAATTTTCTCTCAATTTTGCCTCTCTCTATTTTTCTAAACTTCCTAACATCCAAAATGAGCTTTTGAAAATTTTGGAGTATTTATAGAGCTTTAGGGAAATTATTATGCATTAATTTGATTAGACAATTGCCTTATCTTCTTCTAATTTGACTTTTGTGTTGTTTTAATTTAATTGGTTAATTTTTTTCTTATTTTCCCCAGCTGCCATGACCCAATTCTGGATTATTCCTTATTTTTTCTGATTTTTATTTATTTTTACTTAATTAATTATGAATTTTTTTAATTATTTAGTATTATTTTAGCACATTTCATGTATTTTAAGTACTTACGCGTATTTCTATCTACATGTAAATTCATATATAGTACAAATAAATTTTCATAAATATTGTTTAGGTAGTATACATATAATTTATCTCTAGCGATTCGTTAATTATCGAAATGCATTTTACGTATTTTCAATAAATAACGAGTTGTATACTTAAAATTTGAAATTTTTATAATTTTTTATTTTATTGCTTATTTTCTTAAATTTGAACTTACGGAATCATTTTTACTAATATTTCTGATTTTACTTATAATTTAGGTTTAATCGGATCTTTTAGCCGATCGAAACCTTGAGTGACTGATTATGAGATTTACACATAATACTCGAAGTATTCAGAAATTAATACTTGCAAAAGGATCTATACAGGTATGAGTAACTACAGCTCATTAAGTTGAATTGGAGACTCATGAATATATACAAATACAAAAAAGATTATTAAGAAATTATTTCCATACAATGCAACAAGCAAGTGTCATCACACGATGTAGTTCGGTCCGTTGCGAAATCAGAGAAATTTCACTTGCTTTTAATCTAGGTTAAGGAGTTTTCATGTTATGCAACAGCTCACAACCAAACCCAAGTTTATGCAATAGAGACATTGTTCCTCTTAAGACTATCCTTCGAACCAATGCCTTTATCCTCACCGCGACTTCCTCTCCTATTACTTAGTTCAGTTAAGGATGAGGAAAAGACCAATTTGCTATCCAGCGCTATCTTTATCAAAGATGTCGGTGTTTGGTTAAAGAATTCTAATGATCCCTTAAAGGGTTACAATGCATGACAATTTAGGTCATTAGAGTCGAATAAAATTAAATTCTATTTAGGGTGTTCAAACAATTTCATACCAATTCAATCATAACACAAATTTCAATACAAATTCAGATAGTTAAACACATGCATAAACTACTTGCAATCATAATTATACACAATTCTAAGTCTCTGAGTACCATAAAACAATACTCTGATACAGTAAGTAATAACTTAACTTACTTAGAATTCTTGGTCGCTTAATCATTTAAGGGCAAGTCGGTTCATCTTCGAGTATCCTATAATCTAAATACGTCTTTTTAGTACTTATACTTTGATGATTTATATTCTAAATTATAATTTAACTCATTTCTCCATGTATACCTATTATTTACTAATGATTCATTCTACCTTATTTCGGGGTTTGATTTCTAAATTAGATTCCAGTTTTGATTCTATATTTTCTCTGACTACAAGGAATCCTAAATATACTCGAATCCTAATGTAAAATTAATCACATTGAGCTCTAATATTCTCATATCACATTGGGTCTTAATTTAGTGTTCTAAACTATTCGGTACACTTTAATCCTAATTGGGGTACCGGATTTACTCTCGATATAAGCAAATCTTACATTTTTTATACAATTACCTAAAATTAAATTTTGTTTCAGATTTATTATGTATTGATTTTTATTATTATATTATCCAAATAAATCTTTTCATATTTATTAAATTTCCAATTCCATATATTCCTAATTTCCTATATTAATTACACTCAACACTCCAAAGACTAGGATTAGGTTTTCACATCAGAGATTAACATCCTTAAATATCTAATTATCATCTAAATCAGCAATTAATCACTTAATTACCTAATCAACCCAAAATTAACTAAATTTTCTATCATTTTAAGGATAAAAATTTCAAAAATTAAATTTAAAAAAAATCCTTCATAACATCGTTCTATATCACTTAAGCATCCTACAAAAAAAAATTTGAGCTCCAAACTACACTCCTAAACCTATTTATTTACAGTTTTAATCGTATTCGATTTTGCTTAATTTCTTAAGAATCCTATATTTGTAGATGTGATTAAACTTAATCACTATTTTCCTCTTAATCTACATACAATAAAACCTTATAATAATAAATTTCATAATTTTCTAGGTAAAATAAATAATTTTAAAAAATTGTATAAAATCGAAGCAGATATAAGACTCACCTGATCTAATGGCTTTTGGGCCTCCAACAATGGTTCAGTTGTGTCGGCCGGTCCAGGTGATGGGTCTAGAGTGGGTTGGTGGTGGTGGTTCGGTTCCAGGTGGTGGTTGTGTGGGTTCAGTTCATTAGCCCCTTCTGCACAGATTTGCTTAATAATTTCCTAAATCCTAATTTTCTACCCTAATTTTCTTCTCTAAATTTCGATGCTCTCAATTTTTTCTAACTTCTAACTATCCAAATGAGTTCTATAATTTTTCATGCTATTTATAGAGTTTTGTAATAATTATTATGCATTTAATTGAATAAGACATTGCCAAAATCTCTTTAATTTTGCCTTTTGTGTTGCTTGTTTTTTATTGGTTAATTTTTTTTCTTCACTTCCTAACCTACCATGACCAAATCCAAGTGATTCCCTATTCCTCTTATTTTTTCTTTTTTATTTAATTATTTAATAAGTTTCTAGCTAATTTAAGTAATTCGCATATTTTTATCTACACGTAAATATATGTAATGTACATGTGAACATTCCTAATTATTATTTAAGTCATTTTATTATTTTTAATATACATATAATTTATCTCTAGTAATTTATTAGTTATTATATTACACTTTTCGCCTTTTTGATAATTAATAAGTATTATACTTAAAATTTAAAAATTTTATAGTCTCTTATTTTATTATTTATTTTCTTAAATTCAAGTTTACGGAGGCATTTTTACTAATATTTCTATTTATAGTTTATAATTTAGGTTTGCTTGGATCATTTAACTAATCGCCCTAAACTTTGTGTACTAAATTCAATTCTACGGTCATTTGGCTTAACTTTAGGACTTACAACCAAGGCGATCAATATTGGCAAATAGCATGACATGGCTATACAAGTCATTAAAGATGCAAGGCAAAGAGCATATCGACAGTTTATTTATACAATCGACAGAGTAGTGAGTTTATTGTAATGGACATCATTTCACTACACCGATGGTGGTTTTACTGTATTAGAGTTAAAACATATTGTGATGGAACCTTTACTGTGGACAATTTAATGGGAATTTTTGGTAGTTGAATCGACAGTTGGTAAAAAAGAAAATAGAAAGAAAATACAATAACAGTAGAGGATATAAACCCCAGCTTGTTTCATTTCATCTTGAAACCCCTACTCCAAAAAAAAAAAAGACAGTTTCTTCTCTAAACCTTAACACACCCAACAATCAATTTGAAACCTTTACCCTAACAACTCAGCACTGAATTGAGCAAACATTCATAAATGGCATAGTTATCTTAATTGGTCCTTATTAGTTTTCTAGTCTTCTTTTGGTCAAAAGCGGAGGGTTCAAAATGTCATATAAAGGGTCATTTAATGTTATTGGTATTTGTAGATTGTTATATGGGAATCTAGATATAATTATTAAGGAAAACTGGATGAGGATGATTCAAGTTATGGGAACGAAGTATTTAACTTCCCCATGGAAATTTTATTTTATCATTTCCTATCATGTTAATTGTTGATCTAGAGATCATGTCGATATGTATATTGAGGATTTATGGTTAATGGGATAAATTTTAAATGGTCAAAAGATTGATATAAGATACTAGATGATCTACAAGATTAAAAAGGTGTCACATTGTAAGAAGCAGACATTGCCTTATGCAAGATTGATTTCATTTTTTTTTCTTTTGGAAAATGAAGGTGTTGTCCTTGATGGTAAGGCCACCCTTAAACCAAGAAGTCATGAGAAAATAAATAGATCAATTATTGTAAGAGGCCTTTTTGGGAAAGATTAACAAAGTGAGTAGGACAAACCCGAAGGCATGGGCATTGCTTTACCTCAAAAGCAAGAGGAAAAGGAAGATGAGGAGAGTGACATTGCATTGCTAACTCAACAAGTAGGTGACCTAATTTGGCAAGTTAATGGCCTTGAGACACCTATAAGAGAAATGAAGGAAGAAGTTAGATAAGTTAAGGAAAATCGAGATACATATTTTGTCAGTAAATGCCAACATTTTGGACTCAATTGGCCACCATAATCTACATCATCAAATACACCAATTGGGTAAGACAATTAGGAGTGATTATAGTTGTGTTAAAAAGTACAATCTTGAATATTAATTTTTATATGGTCATTAATGTAATATTATTGCCCTTACATTATTTGGTTCGTTTTACCGAGTTGACCATTTTATTTTTTGATGGATTCAAGTAGATTGAAGGATGGTGCCTCTATATCTATGGAAGTCCAAGTATCTTTTTGCTTGACGGTCAAATTTGTTTTTTCTTGTTTATTTTGTAGTAATGAATAGAGCATTTAATTTTTC
Organism: Lumnitzera racemosa; assembly: GCA_024138005.1. Lineage (NCBI taxonomy): Eukaryota > Viridiplantae > Streptophyta > Magnoliopsida > Myrtales > Combretaceae > Lumnitzera > Lumnitzera racemosa. The sequence goes on from JAMXBC010000011.1 coordinate 67,137,219, forward strand.
CTTTTCCTTTTTGTTGGATTTTTTTTAAGGACCATTGTAAGCATTTGACATGGTATGGAAAGAAGATAGTTTGTAAGTGTATTTAATGCAAACTCTCCCTGATATCTTAGGATATACCATGCGTTTAGTGTTAAGTTTTAATTCCTCAATCTAAATCCTAAAAATTTATGATATAAATATTTTAGATGGTTTGCCTTGTAGTTTCTATGCTTCTTGTATTGCTTGTTCTTGTTATCATTATTGTGTTTACTATTTAAATTTCAGTATCATTAGCAAAAGAAGCATTTAAACTCTTAATTTTGATTTATCAGTGTGAGCAAGAATAGTCTAAGAATGGAAAGAAGGGAAGATATAATTAATGCATGATATTAAGAAGATGTCCACATAATTTTAAGAATCTATGATATTGATGATCTATGACTCAAAGATCCATTAATTGCCTATCTAAACTATATGTACGAAAATTTTGTAGTTTTGTTACTATGATGTGATCAACAGTTGTTGATAGATGTTGTTCAAACTATTGACAATCGATTACAGATAGTAACACATAATCATAAATTGTTGACAGTTACAAATTATACTATTGATAGTATATATGTAGAATAATTTATATAATTAGAACCTACTATTGAAAGTATAGGGACACTATTAATAGTTATACAACAGTTCAACGATACTTCATTCAAGTAATGTAAGGTGGACAATAGTATAGTGTATTTTTTATTACAGTAAAGCGAGAACACATTATAATAAATTTCAATTCCATGATAGCATGGTAAAGTTTGATAATAGTAAAGTGTGTTTTTTTTATCATGATAAAGTTTCGATTCCATGAGAATAAAATAGGGTTCAAAAACAGTAAAGTGTATTTTTTATCATAGTAAATTAGGGTTCCATTGTAGTAAAATTCAATTCCATGATAGTATAGTAGGGTTCCTAATAGTAAAGTGTATTTTTTATCATAATGATTTGGGGCTCCATTATAGTAAATTTCAATTCCATAAAGTAAGGTTCCACAATAGTAAAACGTGTTTTTTATTACAGTAAAGTGGGACTCCTTTATGGTAAATTTTAATTCCATGATAGTAAAGTGGGGTTTGATGACAGTAAAGTGTGATTCCATTATGGTAAATTTCAATTTCATGATAATATAGTAGAGTGTCACAACAATAAAGTGTGTTTTTGGTTATAGTAAATTGAAATTCCATTACAATAAATTCCAATTTCATGACAATAAAGTAGTTATACAAGAGTAAATTACGTTTTTTACATGCTAAAGTGGGGTTTATTTGCAATAAATTTCAATTTATGATAGTAAAGTGAGTTTTGTTTTTTATCATAGTAAACTAGTGTTCTTTTATATTAACTTTCAGTTCCATTATAGTAAAATAGGGTTCCACAACAGTAAAGTGAAGTTCTATTATGATAAATTTCAATTTCATCACAACCAAATAGGGTCCCACAAAAGTGTGTTTTTATCACAATAAAGTGTAGGTCTATGATGGAACATCGTAATTTGGGAACTTTCTTCACTCTTTTTAGTGTTCTCCCTAGTGAACTGAAGTCCATGTAAATCTACAAATAAATTTTAGAATGATTCATATTATACATATATTGAAAACTATATGTTAAGCACTAATTGGTGCTTCGGATGGTATGATTTTTTTCTTTTTGTTTATTATTAACATGTTTAGGTAAGGAGACACTTGGTATTAGGATAACCTCCTTTCTTCTCTAAATTATTTAGGCTGTGCAAAATAGTGTTGTTAACTTAGAATTTCAGATGACATGATAATGATATCTTTTTGTCGACCTTACATCACACTATATTTGTCTCCATCAAAAAATAAAAAGAACAAAAAATTGCAACAGATGAAAAGATATATAAACTACCATTTGTGGTTATTTGATATCATTCTCATCATAGTGAGGCGCTATCTGTTACAAAGTTCTACATCAAAACATCCATTATCATTGAAATTTGAGTCATGGCCAAGATAAGAATCTTTACCTAAGTCTTCATTTTTTTCTTCTATATTGCTTGGCACTTTGCATGCCTTTTTAGATGGACCAACTAAAATCATTACTTTTGTCAACTGCTTTTGTATGGGTACCTAAAATGGGGTGTCTCCTCTTGCAATTTTTCCAACTTCTTCTTTCAATTCTTGTTCCTACTTCATAATAAGATATATCTTTCTGCCCAACACCTACAAAAGCCATACTAGCATGATACATCATCGAACAATATATAATTGAGTTGAGAGTTACAATATGAAGAGTGAAGTGCGACATTAAGCTTCAGTTTCCCTTAGGTAGATGTTGTTTATTCATTGACTGTTTTAGAGGACTCTATATAACAACCTATTCAATAAAAGAAAGATTAACATGATATGGATAATTGTAAAACCATCAACATATGGAGCTTGGTCATAAAATCAAAATAGCTTACCTTTTTTTTGAGGAGCTTATTAAACTATTATATTACTTTCTTTATTCCATCTTCTGTCCATGTTTTTAATTGAGGTAGTTCTTGCATCGAGCCATCCACCATCACATGGCCTAGTGAACAATTGTATGTAAAATATCGCTAAAGGAGAATGGAGTAGAGAAAAATATAATGAGAACCATAAAGTGGGTGATATGATAAATTAAATAACAATATTAGTAATGAATTATATGCTGCTAAATGTGAAAAAAGGGTTTTTAGGACAAAACCTTACTTGAGGAACAATTGACATATGACTTCTATCACTTATTTTGTGCTTCTGGATACCATCTTACATTTTGTAAAGAATATTTAGCCTAATTAAATTATGGTAGTTTACTTAGATTTGCTACAATTGCTAGATATTTCCTTACAATGAATAGATTGGATTGGGGAGCGATTAGTCTACTAAAGATCCATATAATAAACAATTGTTTGAATTTATCGTTTGAGATTTCTACTTTTTTCAAATCTTCCTCAATGACATTGAGTTTATTGTCTTCCTTCAACCGATTCTACTCTTGATACGACCTACACCCTCATTTACAATGTCTATAGGAACATCTTCTCTATTACTACTTAATTCAAGAACATGTTCCACATTGTGGAGTTATTTGAAGCCTCGTTCCATTTATTTCCAAATGAAATTATCAAGTTCAAAATTCTCGAGCAATCACAAATAAAGGTCTCTATCCATTTTACTATATCTTAAGTGGAAAAGGCTACCAAGCCCCATCTCATTTACAACTTACCTTTTCACATCATCGAAACTTAATATACATTTGTCACATGCTTAGGTTGACATCTTCTCTCGTATTATAAAGAATAAGCAATCTAATTAAAATATTCAAAAATATAGAATTTCAAATCATTTATTTCCAAGAATTGTCTAATCTTATCATCCTTAAATCACCCATAGATTATGCTTTATGACTATTATATTTTATATAATTCGTTTTTGCTTTTCTAGGTAATTTTTCTTTACTTTTAAAGGAAGATCATACTACTTTTTAACTCTTCTCGTAAGTGTTTGCAAAAAAAGAAAAATCATCATTTATAAATTACCACACAAACAATCTTAAATTTTACATAATCTATATAACATAACTTCCTTAACCTCTCCTTTAAGTGATTGTTTATCTAAATTTAACTTCTTGCTCTTATCCTTATTGTATAAGGAAAAACCAAAACAACAAAAGTATTAAGTTCCAATTGCTATTGAAACATAGAAAAATAGTTAAAAACAATAAAAACATTTGTCGGGTTGTATAAATAGTGCAAGTATGATGTGATGCTTCATTTTGCTCCAAAAAATTATGAACCTATAGGATGTAATAAGACAATTAGTAAGATCAAGTATGAAAGGAATGATAGAAACCATTGTACTAGATTTATAGGAACAAGAAAATACAAAACAATTATTCTATAGTAATAGCTGTCGACAAAAATGAAACATCTGTTCATACATAAGTGAATACTCCAAAAGAGAATTTACAAGTCTGTTGATAGATAATCCCCGATCATCTATATTTTTACAATAGATTGAAGCCTCTTTATAGCTCCTGTCAATAGATGGATTTCATTGTCAATTGGAACTCAAATTGTCAAATTCCCTCTCATAAAACTATTAATAATTCTCTACAATTGTTGATAGTATTTTCGACAACACCCTCCTTCAATTCAAAACAACATAAACCTTAATTTTCTGCACGCCTAGCTTAACAAACAAACCTGATCCAAGCCCGACTAATGCATTAGATTAATAAGATGCCAAAAACCTTAACTACCATAAGTAGATGAATCATTATTACTAAAACCTTAAATCACACGCAACGATATTGAAATTTTAAGAAAAATTTAGGAAAAAGAAGTTCAAACAAAAAAATAAATACATATACAGATGAAGTATTGAGTGATTTTATTGGTGAGAAATGCAAAAAAACAAGTATACTTTGATGGAATCCTATTTTTTGTAAAAGAGCTTTGTTTTTACCAAGAGAGAGGGTGAAGAGTGAAAATGGCTTAGATTGTGTTTTAATTTTTTTATTCAATTTTTTTTTTAAATTCAATATTAAGTCTTTATTAGTTTTTATATTTTTGTTATTTAGAAAACACTTTAACTTGTTGTGGAGGTTTCAAGTTAAAGTGTTTCAAAATAATCAATGTTTGCATTTGTTTTTATTAAGTAGATTTTTTTTTTTGGCTAAGGGTTAAGGTTTTTACTAAGTACATGATTTGGATTTATTAGCGTTGAGGTAATGTTAATTTACTAACATATGAAAGTATTGCTATCATATTAAATATTAGTGAAGTTAATATTTCATGCGATTAAGAAATTTATTAATATTTAATTTTATTTATGACATAGTATATATTATAAATATTCAATCAAGTTATATATATATATATGTAATTCATAAATTATGATAATAAAAGTTCAATACATATGTATTTTACTAAACGTAAACTAAAATCTTTTAAGTATTATATTATAATAAAAGAAGTTGCTATAAGTAAAATATTATTATATATTTTATAAAAATATTTGATTTAGTTTGCATATTAATTCAGTTTAATTATTTTTTTTTTCTTTCATTTTCTTCCCCTCACCCACCCGACACTTCACTGTATTTAATTATTAGTTTTAATTGTTTTGATTTTATTTTTAATACTTGGTATTATTTTTCTTGTAGTTTATTCTTAAGCGGACACAGACGTAACACAAGAACTCATTAAGAACTGGACTCAGCTCCGCCTCCCCTCCATCGATTGCCTCCCCAGGGAGAATAGCAGGCAAAAAGAGCAGAGAGTAAAAACAACAATCCTTCCTCCTCCTATTCCCTCCACCTCCTCTTTCTAGGAATAAGAAAATAATCACTATAACCAAAACCCTAATTTATCACTTCCTACAATTAGGTTTCATTCCAATTCGAAGCATGTCTCTACCACCGGTGGAATGTACATACCTAACCCAGGACATACTTCGAGAATGGAAAACATGCACTGGAAACCCTGGCCTCAGGCCTGCACATCCTGTTTCTACGCTTCGTTTCCTTTACGAGCTTTGCTGGAGCTTAGTACGTGCTAAATCAGAAAACTCATTCGCTTTTTCTTTTTCCTTTTTTTTTTTTTATTGGTTTTTGATTTTCGTGTGATTGTTGTGTGTAGGTTCGAGGAGATTTGCCATTTCTCAAGTGTAAGTTTGCTTTAGAAGCGGTTGAGTTTGCGGATAAACCAACGAAGCAGGAGCTTGGTTCGGCTTTCGCAGATGTTGTCAGTCAAATGGCTCTTGATGTGAGTTTTCATACTTAATTGCTCAATGGTTTTAGTTCATTTTTGTGGTGTTTTACAGCTAGCTTCATTATTCCTCTCCCATAAGTAAACGATGTGAATTGGCACTTCAAGTCTGACGCACTAGGCAATGCTGGAATTTTGTTGTCCTTCAATCATGGATGGATTGGACCTTTAATTTGAGCCTCACCATACTCACGCCCTTGTACTTGAGCACCTGTTCATTATTAGCAATTAATTTATACGTATGGACCCCAAGAATAACCGATTTTATGATAAAAAAGCAACTTGTTGCACAATTGATTTTCTGATCAAGAACTCTTGAGTTCTTGGCTACCGTGAGCTTGGGCACAGACTTACTGTCTAGGGAGGGAGTATCTATTAGGAATACCTTTTATATTAATAATAAATAGGAAATAAAGATGTATCTTGTTATATTTGGATTTATGCATCTTTAAGAGATTTTGTTAGATTTACATTTGTTTTTTGATTTAGAGAAAGTTAAGAAGTAAAAGCTTGGATTAACCCCAATAAAATAGAAGAAAAAATGAAAAGTTTGTACTAATAACTGTTTTGGGACGACTCATTGCAATAGTCTTAAGTGGTTGGAAGTTCTTTGTGATGAGCACTCAAATCCCAGTTGCTATAAGTTTCATCGTAAAGGAAAGACACTTCTTGGAGCTATTTATACAATGTTAGCTATATTTAATTGGTCAAGAGTCTTACTTATACAAAAAAAGAAAAGGTCATGTGTCTTGTAGGGTGGTTTATGTGTCTAGTGCCAAAGAGCCTTCAAAGTTAGGTACTTTTTTGACATGACACTAACAAGCTTCCTCGACAGTTTTGAGATCTTTGGCCATGTCTCTCAAAAGCTGAAATTTGGAATATCATGGGCTAAGAAGAAGAAAAAAGAGTAGACATTGGCATATATGACTTAATGTGTAGGCCGTATATGTGCTCTTTATGTTTTGCCTAGGAATAATTTCTTTAGGTTGTTTTTTTGTTTTTGTTTGTGACCTTGTTTAGGTGGCCAACTTTTTGTTCGATACATTTTGCATCCTTTTGTATTTTTTCCTTTATTAAATGAAAAAAAAAAAAAATTGAACTTACCCAAAAAATATTCTCAAGTTGCCTTTGGCATATGGATTTTAAATTTGGGCCCAAATGGAAAACCTTTTGTGCGTCAAGAACGTGTGACTTTCTTTCTGGTGTGTATGGCTGGTTGCATTGGGGGTAATGATATTCCTTTTGTAGGTTATTATGCGATAATTTTCTTGTTGATGGCTATTATTTAACCATTTGCTTTTTGGTGGAATATGAGATATGATGGGAAAGTGCTATTTGCAGCTTACGTTGCCCGGAGAGTCTCGCACGCGTCTCATTAAATTGGTTAGTAATTCATCTTGACCAGCTTTTCTACATGCAATTTAATATGGATTTATATCTTCTCGGGTTTTTCGAAATTATTAGTAATACCTGTTGAAAATATGTGATTAGCTGAAACTTTTGGTGCTTCCATATCATATTGTTGCATCTAGTCTCTTGCTGTGTGTTGGAATATCACTATTCTCAAGGGGAATCCATTGGTTGATTGAGTAGTACACTAAAAAAGCATGCGAGTTGATGAGGATGAAGTAAAATGGGATGAGATCTATCTGATGGAGAGCTTAGTTTTGGCATAAGGCTTCAGGGTTACTGGTGCTATCGAAGATTAATTCAAGATAGACTGATTGCTACACTTATGACTTTGGAATGTATTCAAAATAGAGTGTCACTTTGGTTTGATCAATGACATCTAGATGAAAAGATATGGGAAAAAAGGCTATCTGTACATGGGAATTATCCTGAAGAATTATTCAGGGAAATGAATGCGATTGGTCTGATTCTAATTTAATATCCATGGGGTTTAGATCCATCTTTGCTTCTTGAAAGTGTATCACTAACAGCAACATATCTCCGAGTTTTGAATAGGGAGATGAAAAATCAAATAAGCTTGCATGCAATGAGGGACTAACAATAGTGAGTAAACAGAAAGTAGTATAGTTTGGCAGTGCTGTGGCTTATGTTGGATACTTAGGCACCCAAAATTAAGGAAGGGTGTATTGACAAGATGTGTCTGGGAGTTGTAAATAAGCATAGATCTGGAGATTCCTAATAGGTCAACCTTTTGATATGCTGCTGATTTCATGGTAGGCAAGAACTGTACGTTGCTGCTTTGGTTACTATTGAAAGAGAATTTTACATGCCTGATAATTTGGCCCTTTGGCTTCACTATATATGTGAACTTGAATGCTGATAGCGTTGTTAAGACTATTCTCTACTGTGTAAGTGCAGTGAGATTTGAAGGGTTGACTTAATTATTGTGGTTTGGATGTGGGTTGTTTCTTTCCCCTCTCTCCTCCACCCCCCTTTTCCCTTTCTTTTACTCTATGTAATTGTCAGATTTTGGTTTGATTAGCTTGTTTACGCTGATTTGCTGTGTTTTAGGCTTGTTGACTTTTGCTTTTATTCTATTGCATTTTTAGTGATGGGACCATGTCATCGGGTGTATCCTCATCATGAACCCTTTGATTTTCCAATACAATTACCTACCTAACCCACCCCCAACCTCAACCACACCCCCTCAGGTTCCCCCCAGCCGTGCCCACCCACCCCCCCCCCCCCCCCCCCCCCCCCCCCAAAAAAAAAAAAAAAAAATTGCTATTTTTGTGTCATTTATAAAATATTTAGGTAAGGCTGGTAGTCTATGGTACTTTTCTTACTTGAAAGATAATTGTGGGCTTGCATCTTTGAAATCCTCTTCATAAGTTTATCTTTTCAATGGCATCCGTAGCAATTGATATTTGTAATCTAACCCCATAAAAAATTCATATTCATAATCCATAATCCCAAGCTTTGTTCCCAATAGTAATAGAAGCAATTGAGAGCATATACGTTTTTGAGTTATGAGAGATGAGATGGTCTAGGAAGCAGTATCAATATGAGACAGTAGATATGAATCAGAGAATGTCTTCAACAGTTGAGAAAGGACCTAGGTTAAAGTGAGGGGAGGAAGGATATAATTTTACTGTCTGCATTACTTTGGTCTTTTCAGTAAAATAGTGCTCTAGTGATTTTAATGGGGGCAGCACACTTAGCTTTTATGGCAGGGCACTCTACTTTTCAAGCTCAAGATGAAATACTAGTTTGTCGTATGCCATTTGCATGGTGCTGTTGTTTTACATGCTGTAAATTCTAGATCATCACATTTGAATGCAATCTAGGGGACATGGTCATAGACTCTGGGCATACTAGTCCAATTTCATTGCCTCAAGCCCTTATTTGCAGCCAGTGTTTTGAAGAATGAAGCTGCATAAAGGGATGTGTGGTTTAGATAAGAAGGCTTCTGGTACTAAATACTAATAACCATTGTAATTTTCCTTCTGGATGCCAGGTTCAAGTGGTGTTTAGGTAGAAGAAATCTTTATTTTACATCCTCCTTGGGCCTTTGGCTGTGAATGAAAAAGGACCTTGGACATAGAAACTGAAGGGGCACAATATATAAAAATAGAATTAACAACTATGATGGTCGAGGTTCTTGGAGACCTATTAGGCATTGGAATAAGCTGAAATTTTGCTTAGTGTAGTTGTTTAAGTTGTGCTAGGCATCAGCCTTGTTTTCCATGGACTTTCCTGTTGGCTAATACAACTTTCCTTCCCATGACATTTATAGGGCATGTTTTCTTGCAGTTCAGCATGTACTTGTCTAGAAGCGAGTGCCTATGAGTGTTATTGCAATGCAATGTTGTTGTTTTATTTTATTTTATTTTGTATATATTTTTTGGGTGGAATTCAGAAGGTGGAGCTTTTAGGTTATCTGTTAATATGATCAGCTTGCTCCTGAGTTTTTGTTGCTCATTCTTCTCCTCTTGCTCTTTAAGGCTAAGTGGCTTGTAGATTCTGCATTGGTTCCATTGAGGCTTTTCCAGGAGCGTTGTGAGGTAAATATTTATAGTTTGTGCTTTTAGTGACTACTTATAAATTATCATTCCTATGTCTTGGTTGGTGTAATAAATCACATGTATGGACTGTAGGAAGAATTCTTGTGGGAAGCAGAATTGATCAAGATAAAAGCTCAGGAACTAAAGAATAAAGAGGTAGGTGACTCTAATTTGGTGTCTCTCTGAAGTGTGGGATAGTGCAGAGATTTTCCAAGCTGCAATTTGTTGGTATAATTATTTCTGCTTATTATGTTATTATGCCATTCTGTTTACTTCTGCAGGCATAATCTCTAATATACTTTAATTTGTTAATTGGGTGAATTATAAACCTTCTGTTATATTGAACTGCAAACCTTGTGAAGGCTTTATTTGTCCACTACTAGCCTGCAGCATCTAAAAACGTCCTGAGTGACCAATTTGCTACAATGTGACATTGGTAGGTCCAAGGTAGTAGAGGAAAATGTGAGGTTGGGTTGACCCACTACTGGGCCACTGTTAATGTGTGCTTGGTAGGAATTGTCTGTTCTGAACTTGAAGATGATTGTTGATTTGGAAGGAAACTGTTGACAGTTGGAGTCTAAGAATCACCTGTCAATTACTCATTAAGGTGACAATTGACATGATGAAAGTGATTTGAGAAATTAGAACAAAAACAGCGTTGAATGTTGACACCTCAAAGTCTAGAGTCTGAAGAGCAACTCAAGTGTCTATTGACACTCTCTAAAGATCATTAAGTCCAAATTATGGTGTTCAACTTGAGAATTTTTGCTTTAATATTTATATTTGTTCATGAGCCAGCACAAGTTAAGGGCATGCATGAAGCGTACTATGACTTGCTCAGTACTGCAAAGCATGATGCTGTGGTGGGTATGACTCCATGGTCTTTGTTGTGGGGATGCAGCTGGTTGGCACTTAAAGTAGAGTCAAACTCTTATCTCCATCACGTGATAAGATTAATATGTATATACATGTGGATGGTCAAGAAAGTGAAAAACATATGTAAAAGGCAAATGGATCTCTGCAGGATACCATGACCATGTTGGTAGCTAATTCTGATAAATGATGCAACAGAGGCAATAGGGGCTTCTCATCAACTTATCCGATCCCTTGGAGGGGCATTCTTTTTTCTTTTATCCTTTATTTCTTAATCCACACATATGCCATGTCAGACAAACTAGAAATTGTAATATTATTTGCTTTGGCATTACTTAATGCAGGTTAGTCTGTTACAAAGTCGAGAATGTAATGCCCATCTAGTAGAGTCATGATAGAAAGGATTTCTAGCTTCCTTGAAGTGTAATTTCAATGATAAAATGGCATAAGAATTCATACTTGATAATCACCTGCAAAGATTGGATTCCTTGTTTATGGATTCACCATTCTTAAGCTACTTTTTCTCACTTCTTCTTTTTCTTTGTTTATTCTTCCTGGAAGAACACCCACGATCATCTGTCATTAACTGAATACAACTGTCAGTAGTTTGTACTCACAAAATGGCTGATCTGTGTTTTGGGGGGTGGGGGGTGGGTGGCTTTATCTTTTGGCAGATGTATTTGACGAATGAGGCTTGAGAAAGCCTTCAGCAAGTATTGAGGCTCTTCTGTTGACAGATGCCTTAGTGTCTATAGATAAAAAATGGAGCCTTGACGTGCAAATACTGCAGGACCTTGTCTTGTGTCTCAATTCATCCTTTGATTTACGATGAACTTTCAATTGAACAATAACTGCTTTACCCTTGCATTTTGCAAAGAGGCAATCTCATCTTGAACCTGTGACCTTTTTGCTCAGAGGGGCAATTTAACCAATGGAGTCAAGATTTATGCTTGGGCTCTAAAATGACACGTGACCCCTTTTTATAAATTATGCCTTCAGCCCCCACAAACTTATTCTGTCATTTAGCTCTATTCATTTTTTCCTGTTTTTATTTCTGTCTCTGATCTCATTCCTTTTCTCAGTTCAGTAAACGAGCCCTTTAGTAATAAATTTATGATGATAAAGGTAGGAATTTTCAGAAATCTCAGTTTTCCTATGGGTTCTTTTTTTCTGTACAGTGAGTCCTATTACTATTAATTAAAACGTGGTTACTAAACTTAGCTGGATGAATGTCTCCTCAAAAGAAGTTCTCCGTTCAACTTCACCAGTTGATTGTCACCTATACTACAAGGCTTTTGCTGAATATGTGTGCAAATGGAGAATAAAATATTTTAAAAAATGCTTGGAGAGGGAGGACCGCAAATAGAAGAGAAAATTTCCTGCTACGAGCTACCTAATATTTTGTCAATCATTTCCTGTGAATCTGAACTGTAGCTGTTCAGTTTTCTAATTTTGAAATGTTCTGTCCTTGTAGAAGTAGTTATTTATTGCCCCATTAGGTACTTCGCCGTTTAGTAAGGGTGCCTGATTCTATTTGTGGATGGGGAGTCCTGATATTTCTCTATCCCTCCTCCTGAACTTGTACCATTGTATTCATTATTACATAGCCCCAAAAGGGTTTTGATTGTCATTAGTTGTGACAGAAAATTCCATAATGACAATAGCATAATACTTTTTAGTTTTATATGATATAATGGGCTTCAATCATGTTGAATTAACATGGTGCTGAAAGTAGTTATTTGCTGTTACCTATTGGAAGCTGTTGTGTTGTATTTCTTTAACATCACTCTAAGCTAGATGGATAATCGATGAGCGTAATTTTGGGATATGGTTTATACAAGAGTTCCAGTACACTTCAGTGTGTACTGCACAGTTACAGTTAAAATTAACTGCCTTTTTGGTGGTACTTTTCTATCATGGTTGCAGGTCAGAGTAAATACACGTCTACTTTACCAGCAGACGAAGTTTAACCTTCTTCGAGAAGAAAGCGAGGGTTATGCCAAACTGGTATGATCTACATTGTTAGATGTTTCATTTCATATTTCTTTTATCTCAGAAAAGTTTGTCAATTGTGAAAATTGTTATAGCTTAGAATATTTGCTGAGAAACTTATATTTGTTTAAATAAGACAAGTTGCAATATGATATCTTGCATCCCCCTCCCTCCCTCTCTTTTCCTTCTCGTGTAGGACATACTTATGAGTAATAATTTGTGCAATACCAATCTGTTTGTCTTCTGGAAAAAATGTAAATTTTATTCATAAAGGTTTTGTTATAATTAGAATATGTTCTATGAAATTTTTGGTACATATTTCTTTACATTTGGCTTACACGTGTGTCTGTTTATTTATTTTTTGTATGAGAGTGTGTCTGTTTATGTTTGATCTATAAAGATTTTTCATCTCATAATATATATTTCCTGATGGTACTATATATCCTGTGTAACAGTCACTAACTTATAAGCAAGCAAGTTAAAAGATTCTTTTTATTTTTTTAATTTAGTTTATTACAATCAAAATATTTTCAATGAAGTTATTTTAAAAGGTAAGTTAGAGTGGCATTCTTGAAAACTATCAAAATGACACAGGTTTGAATTTCTATGATATTATACTTACATGGCTGGAAAAATGTCAACATTGAAAGATTTTTCCCTAAATACAATTTAGAGTCAATCCTTTATATTAGTATTCAATTGCAGTCGATTTTTGCTGTTGTCTTAGTATCTGACTTAAAGCGTATTAACCAATGAAATATTAACTAAGTAATGAAAACCCTTATATCATATGATGAATAGGTCAAAAAAGTAATTATAAATCTATATCTTTGTTAAAAAAAAAAGGTTAATTATAAATATATATCTATGTAAAAAACTGATTTGGCATTGCATTGGAAAAAAAATTGTCCACTTTCAATATTTTTCAAGGGGTATAAGTGTATTATTTTAGAAATTTAGGTCTTGAAAAAGTTATGATAGTTTTGAGTGGTGGTGTTATAATTTACCCTATTTTGAATGTGCCTGTATATGTATGTACATATATGTCTGATTATGTATGATCTATATAGATTTTTTATCACATAAATTCTTTTATTTTTTTTCAATTATATACTGTGGAATGCTGCTGCTTCACTAATTTATAAACAAGCAGGCTAAAAGATTTCCTTTTTTAATAGGACATTTGACTATATTTAGTCATAAAGCTGTATTAGCTTCTGGGCTAAGGCCCATCACGAATTGGCATGTGCTTGCCACTCACCACTTTCATCATGCCTTAAAGGATTTTTTAGTTGGCAAATGTTTATTTGTAGCTCCATTTCATTTTCTGCCATTCTATCTGCTTCACATATTTTCTTTTATTCTCTTTCATTTTGTATTTTTCTGCTGGGCTAAGTAGAAGAACTCCTTGTATTTTTTGTGTATTGTGTCTTCTTGCTTGGATTTAGATGTTTTGATTTATATGTTTGAGTAAAAGATCTATGTTACTGTAGAAACCTAGCTAGTTGCCTTGCAACATCCAGTTGTGCACTCTAACTCATTAATCTGCACACTAAGAGATGAAGAATTGTTTGTGGTGTGTATTTGACAACCATGTATTGGCTTTCTGTTATGTGAAATTTTAGGTTACCTTGCTTTGTCAAAGCTATGAAGCTTCCTCTCAGAATTCAAGGGCAGCCACAATTGGCATTATCAAGGTCTGTATCTGACTTTAAATCTTGATTTCTCTCTTTATGAGTTTCAATGATCTCATGGTTTTTGGTTAAAATGTACTATGCAGTCACTAATTGGGCACTTTGATCTTGATCCGAACCGGGTTTTTGATATTGTAAGTCTCCTTTCTTGATCATCTAAGGAAGCCAATATATATAGCTTTGTTGCTGAATTTTTTTTTGGTTTGGTTGATGGAGGTCTTGGAATGCTTTGAACTTCAGCCAGATGTTAATATATTTCTGGAACTGATCCCTAGTTTTCCAAAGGTAAAAAAAAAAAAAAAATTATATTATTAGAGAGGTGACACCCATTTTATTTATTATCACACATGAACTGAAAAATTTCCTTTTCTTTCCCCATCTTTCCCTATCTTTCCCTTATTTGCAGTCACACGCATCACAGATCCTTGGTTTTAAGTTTCAATTTTATCAGAGGGCAGAAGTAAATAGTCCAGTGCCATTTGGGCTCTACAAGCTTACTGCTTTACTGGTGAAGAAAGACTTTATTCATCTCGATAGTGTGTGAGTTTCTTTCTTGGACTTTTCTTTTGGTGATTATTACATCATTTCTTTTGCTGTTAAACTTCTGGTGCACTGAATTTCTGTAAAATATAAGAGCCAATTTCCCCAAAACATAAGTGTGAAATTTTTTCTTTTTTGATAATTGGTAAGACCAAAATTTTAGAAGGAAGCATTGAGAACTTGCTTTGTTATGGATGTTTATTTGGGTAAAGACGATATTATGTTTTTTTATTTTTTATTTTTTGGGTAAAGTGAGATTTTCTATTGATTTTCAATGTTGAAGGATCGATACACAAAGAAGGAAGCACACTAGAAACCTACAAAATTGACAAAGGCATCAAAAGAAACAAGAGTATACCCAGGTTGATAAAATGGCCCTATAGCTGAAACGTGCTTTTGGAGAAACAAAATTAAAGTAAAGAAAACACGACCAACTACAAAAGAAGGGTGCTGTTAGATAACTTTTCATGTACATCAACATAGAATGACAGTACGAACAGTTTTTAGGGGCTCTATGAGAAAAGGAGGAGCAGAAGAAAGAAAATTTATGTACCGCTGAAAGAAGAATTTTTTTCCACTAACTGTTTACCTCTTTTCACTCCCAAATATGTTGATCTGGTTGATTCTTTTGCTTTGTTTAGAAGGGCCCAATTTCCACACGAATGCTTCGCTTGTATTGACTGGTGCTTATGTGTAACAGGTATGCCCACTTACTTCCAAAGGATGATGATGCCTTCGAGGAATATTCTACCTTTTCTGCAAAACGACTTGATGAGGTATGTTCAACCTTTATCGATTTTTTCTATCCTACTCTTTTAGCTGATAATGCCAGATTTTATCTACCAAATTTCCATCTATTTGAATGTGGAACCTTCATCTTTTAATGGTGCTACTGCTAACTGCTATCATCTTGATTATGTTTTCAAATAAGCTCCTTCCAGGATGAGCTTTCTTTCTTTTTTTTTTTTGGAAGTAAATAATTTCTTTGATATAAGAGGAAACAATTACAAACTTATAGAAGGTACAACAGGGGAAAAAAAAAATGCAAAGCTCTTGTCACAAGGAAAAGACCCCTATAGATAAAACAAAGCATATCCTAGGAAATACAAAGAGACTATACCAGAGATACCTGAAACTAGGCTAGCCAACAAAAATGAACTACGATGAGTTATACAAAATCCTTCTGTTAAGGGAATCAAGGTGAGGAGCACTCCATCTCACTTGAATGGAGTTTCTCATACACCAAATGTGGATGCTGCTAGACCTGCTTGTCAAGTTAAGTTAGATGGCAAACAAGATGATGTGGAAGCTATAAGGCTCGAAGTAGCTTTAGACTAGATGGAAAATAAGGAGGGCAACCAATTTTTATACATACAATAGTCCATACAAATGATGAGAATGAGCCATTAAAAAAGAGATGGCTATGGATATAGATTATAGAATGAGAAAATGATCTCTCCTCTCTAAGATTTCCTCCTGAAGAGACCACTTCTCTTAGGTCAAACTAGATGCTCTAAGCACCTTTTCTGTTTCCTGTTCGTTTTGTTTCTTCCATCTCCTTTCTTTGTTTAGTTTATTGCTTCAAGTTCTTGGTTCTTTGTTTCTCTGATTGGCCAGTTCTTAGTGTTAGTTCTTCCTTTTGTTTCAAGGCCAGCGTTTCTCTGCTGTTTCGCTTTTGTGTCTTTATTAAGGGTTTGGTTCTGCAGCTCTCAGCCTTTCCCATCCTCCCTCTTTTCTCCTGTCATTACTCTAAAAGTATTCCTTCATAGACCTTGTTGTGCTGCTCCACCATCCAAACTTCCGGAATCTTCTGGGAAGTCCTCTAAAAACCGCCTTCCATATTGAAAAACTACCTACCACTAACCTTCTTCTTATTTTCCATTTTGGCACTGCTCCTTTAGAGGCATTAAATGCCTAAGGAAAAGTCAAACCCTGTTGTGGATGCAACCAACTCTTTGCCTTGTGATGTGACTGACCTTGCCTTGTAAATAAAAGCTAACCCTTAGCTTTGGAACTAAGCTTGATGAAAAAATTGCTCCTCTTTTTCTCGATGGGTGATCCTTCCGAGTGATTCCATTGCCCTAGCTATGGTAAAAGCGATTTAAGAAATTAGAAAAACTTATTCAGTTTGGAAATTTCATGCCCAAGATAGAGCCACCATGAAAAGGTCTGTCCTTTGCTTAAGGGGTTCTTATTCTTCTCTTTAAATGCTTAAGATTGATGTTAGCCTTGACTATTTCCTCCTCAAGTAGGGTATTGAATATGCATTATGCCCCTAAAGTTGTGTCCTCTAGAGGTGGGCACATTAGGAGTAGTACTTGTAGTTGAGTACTTCTTCTAGAAGGAACTGCCCTTTCTTATGATGCACAAAATATTAAGAAGTTTTTGGGGGTGGACAAGGGATTTTGAGGCCTTTTCTTTTCCTTTGCCTTGTTTAGGTAGTCTTACTTGACCACTTTAGTGACCTAAATTGAAATAGAAGGTGTTATTTTTACATTGACTAAAGATAAAGCCTTTAGCCTCAATGGGTCTAACTTTAACTGTTTTGTGGAAAATTGGGAAGTAGTTGCACTTGAAGTTTCCCTTGCTCTTTAGGATTTCTTTATTTGGGGAGACTCTTTATGTCCTCGAATTACACTTTTTTGACATTGGTGCTGAAGCGTTCTAGTCGTGGCTGAGTTTAAGCCAATTACTTGGTAATATTCACTACATGGACATTTCAATACTTCTTTTTAATAATTTACCCGAAAAGAGACTTATTTTAATTGGCTTAAACCACTCATCTCTTCTTTGGTGGGATTTGAGCAAACTGCCTTTATAGATGGATGAAGAATTGTTGATACTATCCTTATATCCCAAGAACTTGTCAAGGGCTACCGTTATTGTAAGGAGTGAGAAGCTCCTTATAAGTAAATATCATGAAGGGTTACAATATGGTTAGTTGGTCCTTTCTTAAGCAGCTTCTTATTGCTCTAAACTTCCCATGTATGTTCATTGGTTGGATCATGGAATGCATGTCTTCCCTAAGATTTTCCATCAATCTCAATGTGAAGTTGTGGGGTTTTTCTCGAGCTCTAGGGGTTAAAATATGGGGACGAATTTCCCCTCATCTCTTTGTTCTAGTGATGAAGCCTACTCATGCAATATCAACAAAAAAAAAAAAAAAGAAAAAAGAAAAAAAGGAAAAATTTAGGCATGAGAAGCTCAAATATCATTGGAAAAGAGAAAAGGAAATGCCGACTCACCTTTGTTTTGCATATGATTTAGTTATTTATTTTTTTGATGTGAAGCCTGTTTCCTTAGTTATGGAAGCACTTGTGTGGAGTCGTAAGAAATTTTGGGACTAAAATCCAATGCTCAAAGGAGCTAACTTATTATGAATAGAAATCTAGAGGTCGAGAAGCCACTCATTCAAGGTATCTTGAGGTTCTCAATTGGATCACTTCTTATCAAGTATCTTAAATGTCTACTTAATTCTTCTAGACTTCTGAATGTCTTGTGTGAGGACTTGGTGAACAGAACGACAATATGAATTTAGACCAACAAATTTGTTTCATTTGCTAGGAGAACCTAGTTGATCAAGAGTGATTCATTCTGCTTCAAAGTTTATTGGTTCTCAATATTCTTGCTCCCTAAAGACCGTACTGGAGGAAAGAAAGACAATCATGATGTGCTTCTTATGGAATGGCGAAGTGGAGAATAGGGCTAAACCTAAGTCGCTTGGGAAACAATTTATAAGTCTTGAAAGGAAGGGGTTACGGTTTCTTGGACATTCTTCTTTATAACATATATGGATGCTTTATTGTGGAAATGATCACTTCCTTTGGCCAAGCTGGGCAAACAATGAGATCTTGAAGGCAAGCATTTCTGGCAAGCGAAGGTTCCTTTAGATTCCTCTTAGTGTTGGTGCATAATTCTTTGTTTTAGAGAAAAAGTGCAGGAGTTATTGAGAAAGGAATTTGGTAATGGAAATAAGGTATCTCTTTGGTGTGACCTATGCCACTGCAAGGGCCCCCTAGTTGTGTGGTTAAGCGAAAGAATTATTTATGAATAGGGTTGGCTAAAGACACGTCTTGAGTGTGTCATCTTTGATCTTTGATGGGATTGGTGCCCTTGGACCCTTTAAGATCCTATTAAGTAGGGGTTGGAAAGTTTTCAACAGCCTAATCAAGAGTTGAGGATAATTTGGAGTGGATTTCTAGACCTAACAAGCCTTAGTCCATAAAGGAGGCCTACCAAGGTTTCTCCCTTAAAATCGCTTAGTCTCCTGGCAAAACTTGGTCTAACATTAGGATAATATCCTATGTCATTTCTCATCCGTTGGATTATTGCTCTCGAATGTCATTATACTTTGGAAAGGCTCTTAAAGTTGGCAAGTGGTTTCACATAATGTTCGTTTTCTTATGCAATTTTGAGGAGGAAAACTGTAATGGTCTTTTCTCCATTGCTTCTTTGCTGGATAGCTGGGGGAGAGACTGGCATAGTCCTTATGGCTGTAATGAAGTTTGCCACCTCAGTCTAAGATTCGCAGATTTTTTAAAGGCCCTAACCCCCCTTGAAGACTCAATGGCATCTTGCTTTAGTAGCCATGAGATATTAGTTTTGGAAAGAAAGTAATGAAAGGAGAATGAGTAATCAAGAGCAAATATTGGAGAATTTTGGTCTCAACTGTGATCTTGTAATCTTTGTCTAATGGAAGAGTTGTAGTCATTACGAGTATTACATTTGGAATGAAAGTAATGAAAGGAGGATGAGTAGTCAAGAACAAAATGGAGAATTTTGGCCTCTACTGTGATCTTGTAAGCTTTGTTCTAGTGCAAGAAAGAGTGTTTATGCACTATTATTGTTTTTGCATTGTGCATTTACAATTAGTCTTTGTATAGTGCCTTTCTGTTTGTTTTGACTCTATTCTTGTACATTCTCCTTGATCCCACATGAAGAGCCTGTCAAGGTGCAGAGTTTTGCCATGACATGCCAGGAAATAACAAAAATTTGATGAGGAATAAATTTCTGACACAACTCCTTCCCATGAATCCCTTGGACCCATAGATGTGAACTTGTCCCAAGCATAAGAAGTCACCCATGGAATGCTCAAAGCTGTTATGGATCTGGGGTGTTATTTCTTCCCTAGACTATCTAGTAGTAGCACTTCTTTTATTCAATATTTGATGGTAAAGTTGATGCCTGATTAATCCTCTATGTTGATTTCTCCACTTTTGTTTTTTCCTATTTGATCTTCTCGAATATAAGAATTAAATGTTTTTCTTTTGCTGCTTATGGCATTTATTATTCTTTCTGTCTATTCTCATGCTATTATGAACTGCAGGGACAACCAAGGCAGAGCTGTTTTAGTATTTATTTTCATGCTGCATGAATACAAATATTTTTCCTTGTACTTTGAAGATTCTAATATTAATTCTTCTTTTCTTAATTTATACTTAGTCATATAAATGCTTTGCTAATATCTGCAGGCTAACAAAATTGGGAGAATAAATCTTGCTGCCACTGGTAAGGATCTCATGGAGGACGAGAAACAAGGAGATGTGACAATAGACCTTTTTGCTGCACTAGACATGGAATCTGAAGCTGTAGCTGAGCGCTCTAACGAGTTAGAGAACAATCAGTGCTTGGGCTTGCTTAATGGTTTCCTCTCTGTAGATGATTGGTGAGTATATTAAACCAATGGATATGGCAGGAAATCAGTGTCACATTTAAGTCTAATGACCATCGACCATTGATATCTAACACATGCTTTTAACCAGATCTTGTTGCTTATCAAAGGGAACTGTCAATAAATCGCTGTAACATCTTTCAAGTTTTCACTATTGCGACTTGAATGGTTAACCATATTGTTA
This sequence comes from Lumnitzera racemosa, assembly GCA_024138005.1. Classification (NCBI taxonomy): domain Eukaryota; kingdom Viridiplantae; phylum Streptophyta; class Magnoliopsida; order Myrtales; family Combretaceae; genus Lumnitzera; species Lumnitzera racemosa. The sequence continues at coordinate 67,157,932 of JAMXBC010000011.1, forward strand.
CAGCTATATAAAGATTTTGTTACGATACAAATGTGGTACGATGGTTTCTCAGAATCAGGCTACAATTTGGCTATGATGCCATGTTCAAAGATCACATAGAGATGCATGCCACCTAGTTTAAATAAGTTGATTGTTTTGCATCTTGTCTTGTGCAGTGTAGTGGCTTATTAGTTCATTATGCTTTTGCTGATGGATTTTACTTTGTTGCCCTTGGTCCCAAGTTTAGATTCCATCTTTGGTGGCTGGCATAAAAATTGGTCCAAGCACAATGGCATGGTTGTCATATTCTTTTTATTTGGAAGAATTAATTAATAATGGCTTCAATATTTTGATACATTTCTCAGTTGCCACTGCCATTATGTCATACATTGGTGGGTTAAGCAAGATATATGACTTAGGCATTGACTTTAATATTCCTATAAAATGTCAATTCTTCAAAATCAATACACTGCCAGAAATATTCGGATGCATCCATTTCTGTGACCTGAATTGGCAATTCCATCAATGTTTTGAAGATATAAACATGAATATGATGATTCAGAGACATTTTATATTTTCATGCATAAAAAGCAGGCTTCAATTATTTTTCATTTTTTGGATTAGGTATCATGCCTATGTACTATTTGATCGTCTGTCACCTCTTAATCCAGTGGCACATGTTCAGATATCTGATGGCTTGTTCAGGTAAATAATTTGGTCAAGTTGTTTCATTCCATTTTCTGTTATTGACAAGAATCCTACTACATGTCCATTTGACTATAATAGAGAAGAAAGTTGTTGCTGAGATTATTCCCACTCTGTCTGATGGTAGGCATGCACCTTGAACTTATCAATTGAGAATTTTTTGCAGGCTTATCGAGAAAACAATTTCCCTGGCTTATGCTATTGTACATCAAACTGGTTTTGGATCTGGCACAAGTCATGGTGGGGATCCAATGGATTCAACAGATTTGTTGGGCAGTGGTTCTTTTGTTGATCTTCCAAAAGACCTTTTTCAGATGCTTACCTGTGCAGGACCCTATCTTTATCGTGATACTATCCTACTTCAGAAGGTCCGTTTGTCTGTTTATGATTCTATGATCACTGAAGTTTAAGATGAAAGATCTTTTAAGAATAACATTCTGTTGGTCATGAGCAGGTATGTAGGGTTCTTAGAGGCTATTACATCTCAGCACTTGAGTTAGTGAGCCGTGGGGATGAAATATTGAATCCGGAATTTGTCAATGGTGAAAAGAAAGCTCCTCGCCTGCACCTTAAGGGGGCCAGGCTGAGGGTGGAGGAAGCTTTAGGGGCATGTTTACTCCCTTCCTTGCAATTGGTACCTGCCAATCCAGCAGTTGGGCAAGAAATCTGGGAAGTCATGAATCTCCTTCCATATGAGGTCAATTTGATATCTCAATTCATCAAGAGCAAAACATTTCTCATTGATTGCTTTAACTATTTTTGCGGCTGTTCAACGTCTTGGCTTATCTATTTAGGCACGATATCGTTTGTATGGTGAATGGGAAAAGGAAGATGAAAAGATACCTATGATCTTGGCTGCAAGACAAACAGCTAAGGTGTGTAAACATTGATGATACTTCTCTTTCACCCGTTTATGTTTTGTTTTTATTTTCTAAACTTGTTCGATATTTTTACTATGAATTTGCAGTTGGATACTAGAAGGATCTTAAAAAGGCTTGCAAAGGAAAATCTGAAGCAGCTAGGTCGGATGGTTGCCAAACTAGCTCATGCTAATCCAATGACTGTACTCCGGACAATTGTTCATCAGGTATTCTCCATGTACAAAGCATTTTTTCCTTAGTGTATTTTTTGGCTCAGCTGGTTTAAAAAGTTATGTTTCCAATGCTTGTCCAGATTGAGGCATACAAGGATATGATTACGCCTGTTGTTGATGCATTCAAGTATCTTACTCAGGTCTGCGTACTCATCATCACAATTCTTTGGCTACATCCCTGCCCTTCTTGTTATACGATTTAATCACCTCCCATATGATCAGTATTTCATGGTCTTTCTGGCAACCTTAGATAAGATATTGATTGGCTTCTCTTCTCACTTAACTTTTTTATACGAAAGAACTGCTGAAAACCTTTTATAATGGGAGAATTGTGTGAATATAGTACTAAGCTTCTGTATGCTCTGTAATGTAGGCATTGTATTGCAACCAAACATTCAACAAGAATGAAAAGTGATGACCTTCTTGACATGTCCTGTAGGTTCCCATACATTTATCATGTATGCAACAATTTAGTCAAAGGTGAAATGCGTGCTTCAGGTGCTAGGCCTAAAAATCTCCAGAGGTGTGAGGTGGGAAAAATGCACATGCCTCAGCAATGGAGGCGAATATAATGAACATACATTCTTCTGCATTTTCATATCTAATGGTTGAAGATAACCAAAATTTACAGCATTTCAAAGTATGTTAAAATATATATTACTCTTAAAAGTCGATAGTTGATGTCATGTCTCACACTAGGGCATCTCTATAAATTAACATGTCATGACTGAAGCAAAGAACATACAAATTTTTCTATTTAAAGGCACAAACAATTGTAATCATTTTAGTCCATAGGCCATAGGTTAGATGTGCACCTCAGGTGCTTAAGTGTCCCTACAAAAAACCACATGGGGGTGAGTGCACATGAGATTGCCTTGCCTCAAGGGTTGTGATGCACAGTAGCTGTGCTTCGCCTAGGCATGAACTTTGACTGCACTGCTATATGACTTGGGCACTTGTTGCATGATGGTCATTATAAATCTTTCAGACAGCTTCTTGTAAAATCGATGAAAATAAATCACAGCATCATGGATTGAAGTATGCTTGTTTGATGTTTTTCATCTTCTTTTTAAAATCGGTGCTTTTCATGCAGCTGGAGTATGATATTCTAGAATATGTGGTGATTGAGCGTCTGGCACAAGGGGGGCGTGAGAAGCTCAAAGATGATGGCCTTAATTTGTCTGATTGGTTACAGTCGCTAGCTTCATTTTGGGGTCACTTGTATGTATCAATTTCTTCAATTTTGGGATCACTTTACGTGTAGACCTCCTATTCTTCATGTAGTAATGAACAATTGATTGCTTGTCTTGCTTGATCGATGTTCATTATAGTAAGGAATCTTTTTTTTACTCAATGAACTGATGTTTGTGAGTAGGACAATTATTTTAGCAGTGGGTTTCACTGAGAAGTAGCTGTTCCATGGCATGGTTTATCACATGATTTTCATGTGATTGAAGCTCTGTGATGGTTGTTTGCCTGTTGCACTCCTTATTCACCATCTCTGCTTTTTATTATAACTCTTTCCTCCAATTTTACTATCTCAAAGGGGGAAGAAAAGGAAATTGTACCATAAAAAAGAATCTTGTCCTCAATTTTTGATTAATGTGATGTCATCATTATCTGCCCTTCTTAAAGTAAGGGCTGATTCTATGCTTTTTGGGAATACAAACTAGCAAAGATACTTCATACATGTCCTCCATTGGTGAAGGTGTCATCTAAATTTCTTCGTTGTGGATTGACCTCAGATTGTCCATATTAGTGGAGGTTGAGTTTTGCGGATCCAGCGGTACTTTCCATCCTTGATGGCTTAGATCATATTCATCCTGTCTGTACGTAGGAAGGCCAGTCCTCCTTAACTTGTCTGGGAATTCTTAATGTATGAAGAGATCATCTGACTGGCATATATAAATTTTCATGAAGAATGATGGGCCATTATACACTATCATTGGTCGTTCCCAGCTCCAGCTTCATTAAAAAGACACACGTGGGGAGTTCATGATAAAATTAGATGGTTGAAATAAGATTCTAGCGGCTGGCATTTGGTATGAAACGGTGACATGGTGCAGTGCTGTTGCTTTACTTGATTTACATGGTTATTGACGTCAAAGGTATTGTCATCGGATATTATACATGGAAGAGATTGGTTAAATGAGATAAGAATGCTTTGAAGGATGTTAATAAGTATCTTCGCAATCTTCGTGCCGGAGATTGTTGCCACGACCTTAATTATCTCCTTTTTTTAAGGAACCATAAAGCATATAATTGAAGTCGGAGATAAGAGAATTGAAGATTTGGTGGTTTTTTTCTAGAAAACAAATTGATGCGGCTTTTGCTTATGCTGATATTTCAACAGCTGGAGCACTCTACAACTGGATAGTTTAACTAGCATTCCAATTTTTATGGATTCTCTGTTTTCATTCCCACAAAATGAAACTGCTTTGCCATTTGGTTCCTAATCAAGTTGCATCTTATCTCAAGAAAGAGCTCTTCCTGGATTTGGGGTTCCTACTTGGTGTTCAATTCCTTTAATCCATTCCTACACGTCTTCTAGCTTATAGTGTCTTATCTGCCAATTGTTGCTGGGGAATAATCAAGAGGGAGTTATGTCCATTGGTTGGCCAACTGTTCATGAAGCTTTAAGAAAGCATATCTTGCATAATGGATGTTGACCCCCCCCTGAATAAAAAAACAAAATAAAAAAAAAAAAAGACAAAAGACTGCAGTATGGAGGGGTTTGATGGTATCTACCTGAAATACCACTTCAATTGGGCTGTTATGTTTCAAGAGAAATTACAGTCTTCATGTCATTGGGGGATCATATGATGAATAGAACTAGTTTTCTACATTTGGATCAAAAAAGAAGCGACATCAATTCTCCATCTACTTTCTGAGCTATAGAAAGGGAAGATCCTGCAACTTTCCTGTAAGTTCAGATATGTTTTGAATCAACAATCAATGAGCCTGAGCCATGTTCTATAAATTAAGTTGACTGGTTAACTTCTAAACTCTCCAAGTTTTACTGATGAATAAAATGATCTTAGAACTCTATGTTCCCCCTCCCTCCCTCCGTCACCTCTCTCTGTGTCTGTCTCTCTCTCATGCACTGTATTTACTGAGATGGTGTGTGGTTGACTATATTATCTGAATATACTGAGAGCTCTGCACAGGAATGCATATATTTTGTATGGTATTTTCTGTGTGTGTGTGCATGAGTGTGTGCATGGGTTTGTGTTTGTGTGATTTATTGTTGATTTGTTTTGTGAAATATACAAGAGGTGCAATCCCTTCAGCATGCATGCTTGGGCTACATATCACCCATACCATTTCATTTAAGTTATGAATAATATAGACCTGTAGTTCTAGCTTGCTTGCAAAATTTCATGTAGTATAGGCGTATATTTGATTTAATACCAGTACAAGAAAGATTAATTTGTACACCAAATGCTTTTCAAACTTACTTCACTTATCTTACAGAGTTATCAATTCTTGGCCAGGTCCAAGCATTTATGGCCTCTAAGAGTCAGTCCTGGCTGTTTCAGTGGCTGCCCTTTGGACCTTTTAAATAGAGATAGTAATACATATGACTGTGGAAATGCCAAAATGCATCTCTTTTAGCCTGGATGAGCACCGTGATTTTTCCCCCTTTCTGGTTAAAGCATCATCATTTTTTCACATTTTGTTTGACGTGGTAGTTATTGTCCTAGCCACTGAAATGTTAGCATTGCCCATCTGTGCTTTGATCTTTCTGTTTATACTTGTACGTGTTGAGCTAGCATAATGTAAGTTAAGTTTTTAAGTGTTTCCAGACTTCACAATGATGTTATTTGGTAGATTAATCTGGTAAAATGGATTACTGGTGGAAAGTGAAGATTTAGTTGTAATGATCATTGGAGCCTTCCATTGTGATTCGTTTCATTAGTAATTGAATCTTGAGAACTGCTTCAAGTTCATTTCTGTGTGGACTGGTTTCCTTGAGACAGTCATGTCACCTCATCTCTCTTCCTTTTTGTGTCTACTTCCCTCTTTTGGGATAATGTCTGTAATATTAATGAGATGGGTTAAATCTCAATGTCTACTTCTTGTTAGTTATGATGTGAGTTTTATTTACTTTCTTCTTATTTCTTAGGTGGCTTTTTAAATATTTTAGCCTGCTTATTGCCACTTTATTGTGTCCATTTTCTGGAAAGAAAGTAGTTTCTATGACCTAACCTGGATACTTTCTTGCTCTTCTGTTTAATTCTCTTTCGTTATGTTTATTGTTTTTCGTTGAGCTAAGAAATTTCCTACGGGATCTAGGGTTGCCATTTTTCATTTGGGGGATTCGATTTACTATCAAATGCAGGTGCAAGAAATATCCTTCGATGGAATTGAGGGGTCTATTCCAATACCTTGTCAACCAATTGAAAAGGGGCCAGGGAATCGAGCTTGTTCTCTTGCAGGTAATTTGTAAAGCTGAATACCGTGCTATTCATTGCCGATGACATTGTGTTTTATACATGACAATCAGTAACAGGATTTCTAATGGCTATCAGGAGCTCATTCAGCAAATGGCTAATGTGCAATACACAGAAAACCTGACTGAGGAGCAATTGGATGCCATGGCAGGAAGTGAAACTCTACGTTATCAAGCGACATCTTTTGGAGTTACTCGGAACAATAAGGTATCTAAGAATGTATTTAGCGTCGTCACTTTTGTTTGCTGAATTAGGATCTATTCTGTTGGTTATTGCTAGACCTCTAGTAGTATAAAGTTTGAAAAATCATATTTGCTTCCTTTTTCAAAGGTTGAGTTATTTGAGCAAGGGTAGTGGCATCAATACTTAATTACAGGCAAAGGACAAACAACATAAAACAAAAGAAGAAGAGGAAGAAAGAAAATTTTTTTTTAGCCTTGTGTTTCGTTAGCTTTATACTTTCCATGCTTTCTCTTCACTGAGAATAGCTGCTTGAAGCCAAAACAGTTCAAAAGCCAGTAACTGTATGTTTTGAGTTTCTTGTCCAAAGAATTGGACTCTTTTTCACATTTCCTTCCAAAGTGGAATTTTGTGCCCCTCTTTATTTGATTTTTCAAAGGTAAGATTCTCAAAGGCTTCTTTTTTTTTTTCACTGGCATATGAACATTACATGAGCCATTTCCGGAACCTTTGAGTTATGAGATGGCAATAGAAAAAGTTTTAACTGTGCACTCTTATCCCGAGCTTTCAAGTAGCCCTATTGGTCTAAATATTATATATTAGGACACTGTTAACCATAGAATTGACTTCTGCTATTTCATATTTGTAAAAGATCAAGGGTGTATTTTCTTTATGAACGAGATATCCATGAAATTGATTTGGCTAATTCAATTCCCATTAGGTATCTATAATTTTTCAGGTTTGTTGTGGACTCATGATGAGGTATCAATTTATATATACCTTTCTGGTTCCACAATTCTAATTTCGTTTCAACCTATAACAATATAATTGGTATAAGTCGATAAACTATGAAGTAAGTCATGTCTTGTTCCAAACTTGTCAAGCCAAATTTTTGGAAACTGCTTACCCAAAAAAAAAAAAAAAGAAAAAATCTTTCGAAACTGTGTTGTCCCTGACCTAATCAAACTGACAAATTTTGTGTTTCTAGTGGTGATTGCTAATAGAACATAGCAATTAGATTTCTTGTTATGTATCCTTTATTTTATGCATTGTCTTAGCAGAAATTTGCAGAGAAAGTAAAATGGATGATTACCAGATATTTTCCTTCTGCAATTGTAATATTTTCAGTTTCTAATGTTTGATGCAGGCATTGGTTAAATCCACCAATAGATTGCGAGATTCATTGCTTCCAAAAGATGAACCCAAATTGGCTATCCCTCTTCTATTACTTATTGCTCAGCACCGATCTGTGTAAGTGTAGACTTTATGGATGCTCTTTAGTTATCTTTTCTTCACCCTATCATGACTGTTGTGGCATGTTAGCTAAGGTTAAATTCATCGCATTCCAAAGCATGTAATGGTATATTGGTTGAAGGAAGAATGCTCATTCCTCTCCATTTTAAATCAAACCACCATTCTTGAAATAGAAACAAATGTTCCACTTTTCTAGAATGGAAGTGCATAATCCCTCCCTTCCATGATTTTTATTTTACATCAAATATTGTCATGCCCCCCGTGAGGCCTGGTGGGGGTGGAGTTTGTGTTCATATACTAGTTGTAACAGCACCATATGATACCAACTAACAATCTCAGTTATTACTATATGAGATACACAAGGCGTCTATTAGCTAGACTATCCTAAGTGAATCAGTTAGTGAAAACAATCATTTAAGCATAATAATTATCTATATACACAAACATGTGCCTTGTCACCACATCAATTTATAATGGAATGGTGGTGTGTCTAGCACAGGTTTGGGGATTGGTAAGGTATACCATTGTTGTAACAGCCTGCCTTGTATACCACTGACCCCTTTCCTTTTTGGGGATTATTTGAAGTGAGAGAAAATAGGAATTTTAGGTGTAAAATTTTCTACTATTAAACTGTTATGTATAACTTGTACCTAAGACAAGCTTTTATGAACTTTTGGGTTATCGTGGACACATTTGATGGGTTTAGCTGTAAATAATTGTATTTCCACATGTGGTTATTAACATTGTTCTAAAAAATAATATTATGTAACTAGCATGTCTTTTATGATGATTTTAGAAATGCCATCTTAAAAGAAAAAAATATGAGCATTTTGCAACATACATACACACACACACACACACACATATATATGTATATGAGTTTGCAAGCTCTCATATGGTCCAATGACAATATATCAAACAGTAGTATTCAATGTTAAGTCGTTTTGCTTTTTCTGTTCCGCCTTTTCTCTTAGATTGTAGTTAGGCCATGACTGGATTCTTTCATGAGCATGGAGAGGATAAAATTATACTATCCATTTAGTTGTGCCTTTGTAGATTGAAAATATACAGATGCAAAATTGAATTTATTGCTATATTCAGTTTGACTTGTGAAGCAGCCTAATTACTGAAGCTGTTATCTGTGTTTTGTTTTAGGGTTGTCATTAATGCAGGAGCACCATATATTAAGATGGTCAGTGAACAGTTTGATAGATGTCATGGAACGCTTCTACAATATGTGGAATTTCTTTACAGTTCTGTCACGCCAGCAACAGCTTATGCCCAGCTGATTCCTTCTCTTGATGATCTTGTTCACATGTATCATCTAGATCCTGAGGTCTCTGTTGCTCTTTCCCCTCTGTTTATGTGTACACATTCATGCCCCCATGCACGAGCATTCTCATCAATGATAATACTCAAGCTTTATTCTCAGTAGATGGGGTTGGTTAATAATAGAACTTTCATGTAAATAAATTTTTTATTCTTTTTCTATACAGGTTGCTTTCTTGATTTATCGTCCAGTGATGCGGTTATTCAAGTGTTGTGGGGACTCTGAAGTATTTTGGCCTTTAAATGACGATGAAGCCATTAACTCAGATAATGAGCATGCAGATGATTCGAGGGCGTTGGTTCTCGATCTTAGCTTGCCTAGGAAGCCAATAATGTAGAATAAAGTTCTAATATTTGTCATTTTTCTATGCAAGCATTGTCATCTTCAGAATTTCATAGGCTATATCTAGCAGAGAGTACCGTTTTTCTCTAAATTTGTGTTTCCAAAGTCCAACCCTGTCTTAGTTACCAACCTACCTTGTCCTCATTATCTGACATGTTTAAGCAATTCTCTGCAGGTGGTTTGATCTTCTTGATACAGTTAAAACCATGTTACCTGCAAAAGCTTGGAATAGCCTCTCACCAGATCTCTATGCTACGTTTTGGGGGCTCACATTGTATGATCTATATGTTCCTAAAAGTCGCTATGAATCTGAAATTGCTAAGCAACATGCCGCACTCAAAGCTCTAGAAGAACTTCCTGATAATTCAAGTTCAGCAATTACTAAAAGGAAGAAAGAGAAGGAGAGAATTCAAGAGTCTCTTGACCGTCTAACTAGTGAGCTTCAGAAGCATGAAGAAAATGTTGCTTCTGTGAGGAGACGTCTTTCATGTGAAAAGGACAAATGGCTAAGTTCCTGCCCTGATACTTTGAAGATAAACATGGAGTTCCTTCAACGCTGTATATTTCCACGTTGCACTTTTAGCATGCCTGATGCTGTTTACTGTGCTATGTTTGTAAATACTCTTCATTCTTTGGGAACTCCCTTTTTCAACACTGTGAATCACATTGATGTTCTGATATGTAAAACCTTACAACCTATGATATGCTGCTGCACTGAGTATGAAGTGGGAAGGCTTGGAAGGTTTCTGTATGAGACTCTAAAGACAGCCTACTATTGGAAGGTAGTTGCAAGTTTGGGTTCTTGCAGATCCAAGTTTACTTTTCTCTCTTTTATAGAAGTCCATCTCCATTCACTTTCTAATTTTTTTTTTAAAATCAATATCTTTCTTTTTGTCTTTCCCTGTTGATGAAACATATATTGTTCTCAATGAAATTGATTCTGAGAGTACTTTTTAATAACTTTCATTTCTTTTCCCAGAGCGATGAATCCATATATGAACGTGAATGTGGTAACATGCCTGGCTTTGCTGTGTACTATAGATATCCAAACAGTCAGCGGGTTACATATGGCCAATTTATAAAGGTAAGTCTCCAAATTGTTAAAGGTAAATTAAAAAAAATTATGGATTGATAGGTAATTTAGTAAATGTTTGTTATGGTAAAACATGGCCAAAAATCTGAACTTTGTGGGTGCCGCTATTCAACTTTCCCCCTGCACCCACCCCCACCCCAACCCACAACCCCCCTCCTGTCTTACCCCCAAAACAACAATAATCATTAATTTTTATTGATATATAGAGGAAAATGTTAATGATTGCCCTTAGGATACTTGCTAAGGGGCTAGATAGTGACCCTTTGGCAACCTTTTATAAATTAGCTCTTTTTTTTTTTTTAATGTTTAATCAATCTTTTAATGTGTAATTAATTTCTATTTTGGGCCTTAGCACCAAGGCACCCATTGATGGGAACTTATTGTTTTTGTTGGGTTGGGGGGAGGGAGAGCTCTGCTATAATGGCTAGTACCCTTAAAACATGAAGACACTTAAAGGAATAAGCATGTTGAGAGAGAGTTTGCAAGAATCTTCGTCACTAATTTGGGTATAATGGGTGGTTTTGCAGGGTGGTTGCTGGGATTAGGGAACAACTGGAAACTATAATAAACTAAACTAGCTATAGTTATGTACTAGAATATTTCTATGTAACATTGATGACTGGTGACTTCTATATCTTAAGAGGTTGAAATTTGAACTTTGTAGATAAAATAGACAAATGTCACCCGGGCTGCATGCTAGGAATGGGAAATTGAAGAACTGAAGCTTGAAATAAACCTCCCTCAATCTTTTAAGAGGTTGATCTAGTGGTTAAGACACAAAAGTTTTCCTGATAATCTCATTAGCTTGTGCCTCCACTAAGTACATATTTAGGGTTTCTACATAGTGCATGTTATACTTGATCAGTTTATGGGTTTAGTAGGGGGATTCATGTGCTTGAAATTGGACATGACTATGATGATATCCATCTATTAACACCTCTCCAAAAGAAGTTTAAGCCTCTTCATATGCACAACTAATGGTTGTAGAATTAACATATCGACTGTGGAATTGGGTGAGGTGAGGTAAATTGCTCCAAATCTCTCGGAGGAATTTCAATTTGATGTGAAGATGTTATGAGAGATTAAAACCGGGTGGGTTTGATGCTTGAATTTGGGTTATCGAGGGGTTTGTCAACAAATGCGAGTTGGTTGCCATACGTCTCGTTCCATCTTTTAGCCACGGGATCAAAAGGAGCAAGGTTAACTATTGTGGTTCCATGATATGTTCATAGTTAGATATTTGGCATTGGAAGCTATGTTCATTGCTAGGGAGGCAATAAGTCCTATCCTTGGAAGGTCTTTTGGAAAATATGATCCAATATGTAAGAATCAACAGAATAGGCAAATCCATAATGATACACAAGATCCAGCTCAGTCCCCCCCTCCCCTCTTACCCCTCATGCATACCTTGCCTGTGGGGGAGGCTTTGTGTCTGACCATTGACAATTTGAATACAAGCAAGCATGTTTCACCAAATGGATATTATTTGTGACTTCTGTAGGGGATTTACCCTTATGTAAATATTTTCTAGATTAATATATTGACTATTGAATTCTTTGCAATGCAGATGAAGCATCCATTTTCTATTACATAATTCGGGACTAGTTCTTTTAGGTATCTGTCTATATCATTTCTCATGTATGAGGAGGATCCTTTGTTACTTGGACTGATAACGAGAAGGATCTAATTTTTCAGATTGTCATTTTGTACAAGAAGGATATACAGACTCCAAACAGTTCCATACAGGGATATGATTAGAGTATAAATATTTTGAAATCATTTGCAAGTATAAAATCCCAAGTTGTCGTTTGTTTGTTTGCAATTTGAATTGTCTGTAAAAGTAATTAAGTACCTAGCACGAAGCCCATAACCATGCATAAAAACCCGGATTAAACCTCTAAATTTGAAAGAGAAGATGCTTAACGTGCTTCCCAATAGATTATCTACTCCATCTACTTCCATGATCAAGGGAAGCAAATTATCTTGTGCCTTCATGACCACCCCACCTAATTTTGGCGCCTTGAACATTAGCTTCATTAACCTACACAGAACCCTTGGACATTCATTACTGACTCATATCAAGATTGTACATTGGTTACTGAGGTGTCCATTTTCATTTTGGGTTGTTGGACTTGTATCCCATACCTAATTTTGTTGGAAATTGAGATGAGTGGACAGATGTATAGGTAGGGAAGGTTGTCTTGATTATTCACCTGTGTCCTATAGGTTGTATGTTTGGGGACAAACATGAGCGCCTTTGATGCTACAAAGTATGGTTTGTCAGTTAGCAAAGTCTCTTGCATTATCTTTTAGTTGTTGGGGAACAGTTCAGGAATGGCTAGTATTTTGTCCTTGCTATTCCTTTCTTAATTGCCATTTCCTTCAAGAGCAGCGTGTCAAAATGTGTTTTTGTTTGCATGGTGTGCTAGTCCTTTTTTTAACTACTTTAGATGCTTCTTGCTTGGCTACAATTACTCAATCTTTATTCGAAGGGTTAACATTGATTGATTTGTAGATTGTTTTCTGCCCACATTGTTTACTTGTTAGGTTGATGGATTATGGTTGGAAACTGTAAAGCAGGTATTAGTTACCTACAATTGTTTTGAAGATGAGTATATGAGAATAGAAATGATTTAGATGTTGAGAGCATGGTGAATATTTTGGTTGAAAATTTTACTAAGTAGATCATTGTATGCTAGTTGTCTATAAGTTACAATGGACAAAATTGGTTTTGGTTGCCAAGTCTATTCCATGACATGCCTTCATTGAATAGATGACCATGACATTGCCAGGTCTATTCCATGAGTTGTGAGTTGCCTCACAATGGACAAACTGATGGTCTGGGGTACTATCAACTCCAACTATAGCCATCTATGCCAAAGTCAACCTATGACTAGCAGCACCTCTTTTTTTCATGCACTCATTCCAATCAGATGTGAAATAATCTGATTGCAGAGGTTGGACATCATCTCAGTTTCTCCAATTGGGATACCACTGTTTTGGTTATCAATGAAAGCTCACACTTAGCTCAGTGGCGAGAAAGTGATGCTAGCCACTTGTGAAAACAGAGCTTTACTTATAATAGTATTGTCTGGACTATTTTCTACACAATCTGTGCTGCATTGGCAGATATGCATGACTTGGATTTCTTTGCTTCTGTTAAATCCTGGATCATATAGTTATGCACATTTCTGTACAGTTCACAGCTTAGAAGTCAAGAAATAGTGCCAATTGAGGGCATTCCAGAAATATATTATGCTTTATGTAATTGGAATCTAGTGGTTACCTTTTGTAGATAACTGATTTCGTTCTGTCAACACTCACACACACATACAATTTAGAAAAGAAAAGGTTTACCTTCAGAATTGTGAACCTATTAATTATTGTATATAAGGTGCACTGGAAATGGAGTCAAAGGATCACCAGATTGTTGATACAATGCTTAGAATCAGCAGAGTATATGGAAATTCGTAATGCACTTATCATGCTGACTAAAATTTCCAGCGTATTCCCTGTTACTAGAAAGAGTGGGATCAACCTTGAGAAACGGGTAAGATTTGTCCAGTCTTGTTAATTATTTTATGCTATTATCAATCTTTTTGACAGTTGGAAATTGCTTGTTCCATTTTTTTCCAGGTTGCTAAAATCAAAGGTGATGAAAGAGAGGATCTGAAGGTCTTGGCAACAGGTGTTGCAGCTGCTTTGGCTGCTAGAAAGGTTTGTTCTAGAATTGTGTAGTTATGTATACAAGCCCCAGCTGACAATTATAACCGTGCATAACAATTTGCAGCCCTCGTGGGTAACGGATGAAGAATTTGGCATGGGCTATTTAGAACTTAAGACTGCTCCCTCCATTGCTTCCAAGTCTATAGCCAGTAACATATCAACTACGCAAAATGGCTCTGGAATTGCTGTTCCTCAAGTTGAGTCTGTTGGGGGAAGAGTAGGAGCGACTAGCCAACAGACTGATTCTGTGAACTTAGTGAAGGACCAGACATTAAGGACAAAACCTGCAGATGGGAGATTGGAGAGAGCTGATAATGTGTCACTTTCCAAAACTGACCAGGGACATCAGAAGGGTAAAGGTGGGCAATTGGTAAATGGCTCTGAGGCTCAAACCGCCATGCTTCTTCAGTCTACCCAAGCTGCAGCATCAGATCAGAGGCATGGAGAAGAATCTTCTACCAGAGTGTTTGATGAAAATGTGGCAAAAGCTACTCCAAAGGAGTCTGTAGAATCTGAGGTATAATTGTTTTTGCTTTTGCCTTCATATGCTTGTGTGTACTCATTGGACAAAGCTTCTTGGTCTCTTATTCGGACTTTCAGCTGAATGATGAATGCTCATCTCTATTTGTTTGGCTTCTTACATTGAGTGCAAGGACATATATTGTTGATTTTTTTTTCCCTTCTTTTGTGGGTGTTTTTATATGTTGGTTATCAGATGACACGATCTTGCCCACAGCCTCCTACCTATGGATAGAACTCATGCCATGTTACTTCTGTATATGCCTATTGTGTTTTCGACTACATTCTCTTATTTATGTTTTCATTGGATATTACTTACACGTGTCACCTTTCATTTTCTTGAATTTGGCACATTTCTTTGCTAATTACATGCTAGATAGTGATCTATTATATTATTGTAGCTCCTATAGGAATAGCTTTTGAGCTTATGCTATGAATATATACTTAAAATTATTGTGATTATTTGTCCTTGAGTATGATGAAAAATACATAATTGGCCAACTTGTATGTTAATAGTTATCGTCGCAGGTTGATGTTATGTTTACCATCCATTCCTATTGTCTGTTTGATTGTGGTTGACTATTTTGGCTTAAGAACCTTCTGTTTTCATGCATATTTGAATCTGCGAAGAAGCTGGAGAGATTTTTTCAATAGTTGTTTATGTGGAATGTATTTTCGGTTGAGTGGTATTAATGTAGTTCTTTTAACATGAAAATCAAGTTTCTGTTGCTAAAATGAAATTACAGTCACCATTTGGCATTTAACCTTCTTGCTACAATGGTCAGAAAATTTAAAAGAAAAAGGATATTGCTCTGTATATTGTTCTGTCCCACTTTTCTTATTATTCCTTAACGACAGCCAAAGCCTTCTGGAAAACGGGCAGCATCTTCTGGATTGCTCACTAAGCCACCAAAGCAGGATCTTTCTAAAGATGATGGGAAATCTGGAAAGGTAGTCAGCAAAACCGCTGCTTTAGCCAATGACAGAAATTTGTCCACACATTCAACAGATGGCAGGCAAGTTGGGGCCCCTGGTGTTTCTTCTACTAATGGTGCTTCTGCTAAAGGTTCAAGTCTTTCAACTGGTCTGGAATCTAAGCCAGAGAGTGGAACTGCCAAGTCATATGATGTTAGGGTTTCTGGTGTTAAAGATGATGGGGGTGATAATTTTGATGGCACAAGGAACTCTACTTCTCGGCTTGCTCATTCCCCCAGGCATGATACTGCTGCATCTGCTCCTAAATCTAGTGACAAGTTGCAGAAGAGAAGCAGCCCATCTGATGAGCCTGACAAGCTAAATAAACGCCGGAAAGGAGATGTTGAATTGAGAGATATAGATGGTGACCTTCGAGTCTCTGATAGAGAGAGGTCCATGGATGGCCGACAGATGGATGTAGAAAGAATACGAACCGATGAGCAAAGTTTCTATCGAGCTACAGATAGGGCTATGGATAGATCAAAGGATAGAGGAAATGATAGATTTGACCGTGACTACAGGGAAAGAATGGAGAGAACCCATGGGGATGATATGTTGCCTGAGAAGTCGAGAGATAGATCCTTGGAAAGATATGGGAGGGAGCGTTCTGTTGAAAGAGTGCAGGAGAGAGGCAGTGATAGGAGTTTTGATAGACCTGGAGAGAAAGGCAGGGACGAAAGGAGCAAAGATGACCGAGGCAAACTGCGATATAGTGACACAGTGGGAGAAAAATCTCATGTGGATGACAGGGACCGGTTCCATGGGCAAAACCTGCCCCCTCCTCCACCTTTACCACCTCACGTGGTACCACAGTCTCTTAATGCAGGAAGGAGGGAAGAAGAGGTGGACAGAAGGTTTGGGGCAACTAGACATTCTCAAAGGCTGTCACCAAGACATGAAGATAGAGAGCGAAGACGATCTGAAGAGGCTATAGTTTCACAGGAGGATGCAAAACGTAGAAGAGAGGACGATTTTCGTGAGAGAAAGAGAGAAGAACGAGAAGGTCTTCCTTTGAAGGTATATGAGCATCTAAATTTCATCAAATCTAGTTGGATGGATTCTTTTCTGGATGTGTTGATTTTTCATTAGGCATGAGAATGTTATATTTACATGTTTCAGGAAGCCATAGCTTAAATAGCAGAGTTTGCCTCTGACTCACAAAGCTATTGCCGTTTAGTATATAAAAAGAAAATTAGTCCATTGCTGTTAGTTCCTGTTATACAGCCATTCAAATGAGCTACCGTCTTGTACATATCTCTAGTATAGTACCTGGAAAGATTGTTATCCCAGGTCATCCTCAGATTTCTCTTTACATGATGGAATCACATTAGTGGATATAATTCATTGAATTAATATCATTAGGTAATACTTACCCAAAAAAAAATATTATTAGGTAATACGTGTTAAGTGACATCTAAGATTTCTGGTGGCTTTGATTAATGAGTCCTTATCTAATCATGTGGAAGGATTTTTGCTAATTCAATGACTTTCTACATGAAGATAGATGACAGGGATAGGGAAAGGGAGAAAACAACCCTTTTGAAAGATGACATGGACCCAAACGCAGCTAAAAGGAGGAAATTGAAAAGGGAGCATCTGCCTTCTTCAGAACCGGGTGAGTACTCACCAGTAGCCCCACCTCCTCCCCTGACTATCAGTATGTCACAATCCTATGATGGGAGGGAGAGAGTAGAACGGAAGGGAGGTATGAGCCAGCGTCCAGGTTATATGGAGGAACCAGGTCCCAGGATGCATGGGAAAGATTTAGCAGGCAAGCTGACTCGACGGGATGCTGATCCGTATCCTCAAAGTTAAATTTTAAGTCAACTTCCATTAATATCTTGCATAATTATATCTACACACAGATACCACTACATACATACATACATATATATACATTACATATATATTTATACATGTATGTGTGCGTGCGCATGTGTTTACATATCTACACACAAATACCGCTATTTACATATACATGTATGTCTGTGTGTTTGTATGTATGCATTGTATACATACATGGTATACATGCACATTATGGTCAATGGTAAAGGTACACTGCTTATAGATTCTTTCTCCTGTTCGTTGGTTTTACAACCGTGCATGTTAACCCATTTTGAAAGGCGCTTGTGGTCATGCATAACTGAATTATAATATAACTAGTGCACTATTTCTTCACATCTGCTTGTAGCCTCTATATGTATCTCACTTAATGCATGATGAAGCACGTTGTTCTTTTTTGTCTCTTAATCTGTCATGTCATCTTTGAACTTTTCATATGTAATTTATTTTACTTAACCTGAGAAGTATATACGACCGAGATTGGGATGATGAAAAGAGGCAAAGAGCGGAACAGAAACGGAGACATCGCAAGTAGACAAGACATGAGAAATTTACTTAAGAAATTTTGAAGAACGTGAAGCGGTGATAGACTTTAGTTTCATATATTGATGCTAGAGAAGGTCAGAATGTTTGACTTTGGGGGGAATTTTGCTTGATTATGGCATGCATCCCTGCCGCATTTTTTGGCAGGTGGATTCTTGTTGCTGCTTTAAAATTATGATAATAGGTTAATGTCTTCAGAGGACAGGGTAACCGACCTCTTTCTTGTTATCAACATGTTGTATTGCACTTGTATATAATTTCTGATGTATAATTATTTAGTCTTTGCTCACGCATTGCGTTTTCTTGTTTAGTGTGATGTGTAATTTATCATGGTGTTAATTAGCAAACTCAATTAATCTCCGTGCCGACTGGAAAAAGGAAAATAAAGAATTAGTATCCTTTTCATGCTTACTCCTCTTCTTTTTTTTTTTTTTTTCCCCGGTCGTAAAAGTTTGACAGGACAAGGTGTTGATTTTGTTGGATCGATCAACTTAGAGGGCAGAATGCACGTAAAAGATCAAACTTGCGAATGCGATTGTACTACTGGAGCAACTTGTGCTAGCAGAAGGATTCGGGTACGGGCTGTTTGAAGCAATGGATGTACAGGGGCCTCCAACAATGTCCAATTTTATTTCATTACTGGAGTAATGCCTATTAACTGGGAAAAGGTTATCAATATCGCTTCAACTTTTCAGGAGAAAAAAGAAAAAATCCTAAATATGGCTGCTCTGAAAGAAATTGTAATAAAATTGTGTTTCGAAGGCATGATTTAAAGCACTTTGACACTGTTGAAGGCATGATTTTATGTGCTCGCTCCAAATCCTGTCTTTATGACACGGTTTTAGAGCAAATGTTAAAATTGCGGATTTGATTTGGTCCACCAATATTTAGCACCAAGAGTTGTTTTTCTATCTCTCTTCTATTTTTTGTGTTTTATTTTTATTTTTTGGCCAGCCTCGACGCTATTCTTTCATTGGTATGGATCATACAGCACCTGCAAGAAAGAATTTCCGGAGGACAACAGAACCTTCTTAACCGTATGCCAAACATTCAATATATTGAAATCATTGGAACAAATAAAACAGACAATATTGAGCTGGAGTTAAGCTCTGAATTTGGGGTTAGGGTTTATCAATTGGGTTAAAGTTGGAGTTAGGGTTTGAATAAAAAGCACCTTCTGGTTTACATAAAAGTAAGAAGAAGGTGACATTTAGAAAAAAGAAGGCACCCTTTGCAAAAGTGCTTTTTTTTTGAAAAGTATTCAGAAAGGCACCTTTCTACAAAGCGCTTTCTTTGTAACAACTTGCAAAACCAAATTCAATAAGTGTACGTAACCATGAAAAATACGTTACAAAAAACACTATAACATTACATTTAAATCAACATGAATCTAGTGAAAAAATTGAAGCCCCATCTTAAACTCATATTGCCAACTCGAAAATTCACCTCATATTACCAATTAAAACAAAACATTTCCAGCTATATCCCAACTTCAAACTTTACCTCATATCTCCAATTTGAACAAAACCTTTAAGTATAAGATAGCTACGACAACCAAATGAATATCAACAAAGTAATATTAAAATATACATCAATACAAATGGTCGATCTAATTGTTCATAGAAAAGACATAAATGAATACATCCAGTTCTTTTTTCTCCAACTCCTAGTAAAGATATGAGATATTTTTTATGCCAAACCCCCTTTCCTTGGAAATGATTAGAGCCTGTGATTCTTATGTTTGTATTTTCTCATTAGATGGCTTAAAGAATTGCAAAGGATTGATTGTAGGTATTTGGGAAGAATTGCTACCTTGAGAGCTCATAGACCTTCTCTCCTCTTATGTGGAGTTGGTGGTGTAAAGAAAGGATTATGTTGCATCTCTATGGTTGGAGTTTCAAATGAGCTAAAATGGAGGCCTAACATGTTGCTTACATCTGGATAGTTGGAAGATATCGGGGCATGGGATGGTCTTATAGTGTCGTCATCAGGCTGGCCCTATTGCTATTGTAGTCCAAGTCTCCTCATCTTGGTGCATCAATCGTGCTTGGGTGGATCTAGAGCGTCGTAACTTGCCTTGCTCGAATCCTCCTCCTCCCATATGTACTCCCAAGCCAAATGCGGAGGGTACAAAGTAATTGGAGTGTGGTATTGTAGAAACTACATACCTTAATCAACATGGGCTTGAGCCGTGTTATAATTGCCTTGGTTCATGAATATTTTGATTTACCGGAACCCTTGAGCTTGCAAAAGGAAGGAGATTAATGTAATTCTTTGCAAAGCAATTCAACTAAATAGTAGATCTTGATAGTGTACTTAACAGCTTGTTAAGCAAATCTCCATCATGATCGATATACCGGTGCGTAATGCCCCTGTACCACTACTAGTACCTACGCTCAACTCCTCTGGGGCTGTTTATTTCCAAGATTTGGTCATATCTACCATTCCATGTGGCATTGTATTTGAATGATGGTTAACCCAATCCAATTCCATGCTACCTTGTAGGTTTATACAATGCAACAACGCCGCCTCTTTTATGCCATTGGTGGTGAAACCATTTGCAAACCTCTAAACTGGCGGACCATGTGCTCTAGATGGTGCTACTCAACTATATAGAAGCAAATAAGTGGCACTTGAGTGGTCCAAATGTCTCTCCTAAGGTTGCAGAACTTTAGGAGGATATGCAGGAGATCACCAGTATAAGGTTGCCATACAACTTGTAACTTCATGTTCTCAAAGTTAGTATCTATACAAAAGATATTAAATGAAAAGTTTTAAAGCGTATATACAGTACATGCTTCGGACTCTATTGGTCAAATGCATCTCAATGGGCTTTGACAACATGGGTTGGGTGCTGTGTAATATTTCGATCCATCCTTCACTTGGTTGCTAGAGGTCTTATGCTGTTGTCCACCATCCTACGTCTAATTAAGGGGACGATGTATGGGAACCTATCTTAAACCCACACCTAAAGGAGGATAGCTGCCCCTCCAATCTCATGAGCTAAGTCCCTGGCAGCTAAGCATAGCTGTCTATACGATCATATGAGATATGCGGACCCCATTTGTACCATCCTGCTCGGTTGAAGCCATTTAGTAATGGTAGGAACATAAGGTGCACAAGGTTCCTAGATTTATTGGTAAACACATATCCCCCTAAAAATCTGTAGTTTGTAGGCTTTAGTATGTTGCCTAATCTGCTCATCATTAGCCTTACATGGTAAGAACTAGAAGCGCTTAATTAGCTGGCTTAGCTTTACATGTCTTTCCCTACCCTTTTTACCCTTGGTAATGACACTAAGATATCTTGTGGAAATCTTAAGCCATGTGCTATGGGTACTAATAGTCATTGGCATACCATCAACCCCGAGGTTGAACTGTATCTCTACCCTCTGGAGGGTGATGCTAAGCTCCTCATGAGCCATGTGGAACATATGTCTCTCCCACCTTCATCTCTTAACTAGAGTAGTGCTCAAATGATAGTTTAGCTATAATAAGTGGGTTTTACAAAATTGGACCTAATGGATGGACCTATACTAATCTCCAATTGATGACATAACATCCACCTTCTAGAAACTAGCCCTAGCAAGCAAGGAATCTTGTATACTTGCCACTTATTATAGGTACACATATGATCGTTGAAGTTGACTATATGCACATGCCCACCTCCTTACATTTCATCGTTGACATGCTTATTAATCGCTTCAATCTCACATAGCTTATTATACTTGTTGAAATGCACCCCACGAAGAGAACTTGCTTGTTTACTTGATTCCTCTAACATTTCTGTAGCATTTACTATAGTATTAACAGAGTATATATCATGCTAATTAGGCAAGTGCACCTAGTTAAGTGCACCTATCAAGTTATAGTATAGATAAAACAAATTATGAGTATGAAAGTTGATTACATGAGAAATCATATATGGGAGTATATCTAATTATTTTTCAGCATTATACCTTAGGATTATTCAATTACCTAACTTATATGATAAAAGATTTAATGGAATAAATTAAGAGTAGAAATTGAGGATTGCACTAATAACATAAAATGACTAATTAAAGATAAAAATAAGAAAACTAAATAAAACAACTAACGAGGAAAAAAAAAATTATTTAAACAAAGTAATTAAATTAATAGAAAAAATATATTCCTTAGTAAATCTTTAATATTGTTTACTATCTAGTCCCAAGTAATATATTTAATCTCAATTGCTATATTGAACTATGGAGATTCTTATTATAAACTAATTGGACTTGTATCTCTAGCTAATTCATAACCTTGAAATCCTCTCTATTAATTGCTTCTGAATAGAGCGTCGCATGATCTCATTTACTCTTGAATCCCATTATTAGGTTTTCTTAATCTAGAAAAACCAAACTACTAAACGTTTTAGTGGCTAGTTTTACCTAATTGTGTCAATTGGTCATACTATATGCTTTCGCGAGCTTTACAATAGACTCTACCAATAACTCAATTATTAGTATATTGAATTAAAACAAATAATATAAACAACACAATTAGATCACAATATGCAAAATCATAGATTGAGTTTCATTAAAAAAATCACCCTAGAACATGTTCAATAACGATTTACTAAGAAATCAAAATAGAAACATGACAATAATAGAAAAGAAAAGAAGAGAGAAGCCCCTTTTTAATTCTATATTTTACTAACTTGTGTTTAAACGGTTCTCTCTATACCCCAAGTCTAAGCACCTATTTATAAGAACTAGATCTAGAATTATAAAGAAAACCTAACAAAAATGGAAGATTTACGAATAATTACAAGTCCATAGTTAAGGTACACAAGCACAAAGTTTAGGTGTGTACTTGCACTTTATTCGAAATCTTGAAATTTTAATGGAATCAGATGATGAAGGGATCACAGGTGGGAACCATAATTGTGGTCTTCAACCATGATCTTTTTTGAACTTTAATTCTTACTTTAAATCTCTTCGCTTCATTCCTTAATTACTACTTTTACTTCAATTAAGCTCAAAACTTTATAAAGACCTTCTAAACTTCATGAAATGCTCCCAAGATCCTTGAAAATGATTATTAAAAAAATTAAGCTAAAAAAAATATAGAATTGACTAAAATAATATGTAAAACAACACAATTTAACCATAGAAAATGTATACTAAATTTATGTTATCAAATGTCCCTATACTTAAGTTTTTACTTGTCCTTAAGTAAGATAATAAAAAGCAAATTAAAGAATATCTAAAGGACAAGATAATTATAACTAGTCTTAGAGAAGTGCACCCTTAAATTTGAACAGCTTAGCAAAATCTTTCTGACTCATTCTTTCCTTTAACTTTACAACGCTTTTAGAAAACTTAAAAAAATAACACTAAAGAACTACTGAATTTTAACGATTAATCCAAATAACTTAAATTGAGTAATATTACTTGAACAAAAACTAAAGTAGAGATTGAAATAAACATAAATCAATTAGGAAAAAGTTATAGAGATCTCCCTGCTCTAACTTAAGAGGATATAAATCTTTCCTAATTATTTTTAACTTAAAAAACTATACTGCATGTATATTACATCAATTCAACCTTTGATTGTCTCTCTACTTTTGTCAATTTTTATTAGAAGGGTTTTTAACTCAAATAGATTTTCTTTATTAAAGCTTGATTAGTATTGGGTAAGTACCTCGCTCTTTTAAGAGACCAAGGTCGATCTTTACTAAATTAGCCCATTTAATTACTTTAGCAGTTGTCAATGGAAAGGTACCTTGTACTTTTGAGAGGCTGAGGTCAATTCTTAACAACTTTAATTGGTTTTACTTTGGTGCTTGGCTGTAGGAGAGAATCTTACTCTTTTGAGGGGCTAAGATTGATTTTTACTAATATTTAGTGATTATTTTAATTCAACTTATTCAATTAGTACCTCCAACTACTTTGATTTTTTTTTTTTCCAAGTAACTTTTAAAGGAAAAGTCTCCTTTGTTCATCTAATCTAAAAATTTCTTTTGAAAAAGAGGAATAGATAACTATACTTTAGAATCAAGCTTAGAAATTAAAATAACTAGTATTTAATTCACTCATATCTTATCCAAACCCCAAGTCTAAGTCTAAGCTTAAGTAATAGGGCACTTTGAATCATAAAGATTTAATCACTTAAATTCAATAAGTGTTCTAAATTCATAAATAATTTGGGTAAATTTGAAAATAAATAAATTATGCTTGCTTAATATATATAGGGGCTGCAAATTTATAAGATTTTTAAGATTAGTTGTTAAAAGCTTAAGTGAGTAAATATTAACATATAAAATTTATCATTCTTCTCCACACTTAAGTTGTACATTATCCTTAATGTACATAATACAATGTAAATCAAAATTCAAGTAGGAGAAAAAATTGCAATAAAAAAAATAAAGGAAAAAGAACTAATATTTCCCTGGTTTTAGCATTGATCCTTGTGAAAAAAAAAAATTAAAGTCATCAGGAAGTTAAGCTAAACAAGAGAACTAAATAAAACTATTGTTGTTAATTCAAGTATCTGAATGTAGTCTCCTGCAAACTTAAAAATCATCAAAAGATAAAGTAGCTAAAGGACAATAAAGAGTTAGTTAAGAGTACAGTTATCCAAAATAAAAAAAAATAAATCGAATATTTAAAAAAAATGAAAGAGGAAAGATTACACTTCATTTTCTTCTTCTTCCTCATCCTCCTAGATTTCATTTCCATCTGACTCCTTAATTGAGTCAAGCTTAGGCATGGGTAGTGAAGGTGGTGGCTAAGTCCTCAAATGGGTTATGATTGCGTCTTGCCTCACCAATGCATGATCCATTTATGCGTTAAGTTTCGCTACTTTTTTAATATTTTCCTCATGAACTTCTTAAATATGTCAATCACTAAGAAAGATGATGAGTCTAATCGCGGTCGTGATGTTGAGGATGTGACCTCACCAGTTGACTTAGGAAGTAGACCTTTAGGTGCTAGAGGGTGTCTCATGGCTTTGATGGCATCATAAGTTAAGGGAGTAAGAGGGTCTAGTGCTAGCATGCGAGGTACATTATGATACCATGGGAAGTTTCTCACCAGGCAAGTGATAAAAGAACCTGCAAAAATATACTTTGAATGACCCTTAGTAGCTTAGTTGTTAAGGAACCAAGCTATCCTGACTCTTATATTAAGGGGTTGTTGGTTAGCAATATCGAGCAAATACAATATATTTCTTTCATTAACAACACTTTAGCTATTCCCTCTACTAGTAAAGCCCTTAGCTAATATGTAGTGCACTAGCCTAAGAGCAGGATTGATCAAGTTAGAAGCTTTTCACCTCCCTAGGTCATAAGCTCCTCCCTCTCCTTCAGTTAAATTCCTCTAACCAAATGACTAATATACTCCCCAAGGTAATTTATATGGTAACTCTATATATTCCTATGTCATTATATAATAAGCTAAATATAGACCTATATGCATAGTTAAATCATCAAACGGTATGGTTACTTCAATGCCATCATGCCTAACATGGATAGTATTTTGCCTACCTCATGAGATACTATCAAAGCCTAACTTGAGTTTATTGAGCACCTCCAAAGTTAACTCTTTGTGCACTAGCTCATTGATGGATAAAATTTAGTCCTAACTTGCAAACTCGATCAATTGCTTGACTTTAGCCTGATGGCTAGCTTGGGCAAGTGCGTCCTAGTTTAGGTATGTAATTTGGCTAAACTCTTTCTTGGATAAGCAGGCACATCTCTTCTATTACCATAAGTGGTGGAATGTTAAGAGAGGATTTTGGTAGATGGCCCCTAAGATTTTTTCACATAGCATGTTTAACCCTCAATATGATTTGAAATTAAAATGGAAAAGAGAAGTATAAATTTGATAAAAGAAACAATCCATGTTATCTAGACAATGGCTAATTTAACAATTGAACTTAAAGATCATTCATGATTCATTGCTAGTTTATTATACAAAGCAACTAAGGTAATGCTTGAATTAAAAAGATTGTATAGTATAAAGCTACTGTTGTTAAAATCATGCATCATTGCAATTATAGGATTGTTTTAAAAATTGAATCCTAGTTTTATGCATAATCTTTATAAGTATTAGCATTAGCATTGAATATACAAATTCTTTGAGCTTTGTTTAATATTTGAACTAACAAAATTTATTATATTAAAATACTAGTTTCTTAAGGAATTGATTAATAAAATTATAGATTAATAAGATACTAAATTTTGATCTTGAGTTGAACCTATAATTTCATAATCTTAGTTAGAGTGAACATTAGTATTCAATATACACTTGATCGAAAACTTATTTTCTACATAATTCAATTCATGTGCAACTATTAATAATAATTCCCCTAATTCTAAATGAGATTAGGATGTATTATATGATTCTATATTAGTAATTCTAATTAATATGAAAGAATTTATGGAATTTATCTAATTACACATGAATGTCAATTACGACAAGTTTTTTAGATTTAAATATGAATCGCGTTCATCACAATACAAGAACAACATCAATTTGATAGTTTCCATCACTTTTTCCCACTATATTTCACTTTCTCTCACTTTCTCACTCTTTCCTTCACTTTCCTTTATCATGGAAAATCATCCTCACATTCAATCCTTAATAAGCATATATTTTTCATGCGATTTTCAGTGGATAATGAATAGATAACATATTTCATTATACTATCTATATTAAACCACTCCTAGAAACTCAAATTTCCACACATACATAATAAAGTGTTCTCATGAAAACCTATGCAAAAATTGAATTTTTACACAATCTAACAATGAATCTAAGAAAATAAGGAGATAAAGATGATGTAAGTACCTTAGATTTTAGTGTATGTACTTGGATCATGGAGTTTCATGAGTTTTTAAGGCAAGCATAAAGAGAGAGTGGAGAGGAATTGTGTTCTAGAGAGAGACAGTAAGTATAGAATGAAGAAGAAGATAAAATACCAGTGATATTTGAATTTGAAAGCAACCAGGGATGAGGATCACAACGTTGGAGTGTGGTTGTGTTCCTTCCCTTTGTGTTTGATTCTAAAACTACTATTTGTCCTTAGGAAAGGACTACGGGTGTGGTCTTAGCTATGGACCTCTCATTTAAAATTTCTCTCTAAATTAATTTTGAGAGGAACATGGCTTAGGTTTACAACGTGTAGACTTTAGTTGTGTTCTTCTTGTAATTTTGGAAATTCAATGCTAGTTTGATTCCTTTGACTTAGTCCTTGAAATTACTTGAAAAACTAAAAATTAGTACAAATTGACACACAAATATCAAGGTAAATAACTATTGGATTGGATCACGACTTCAATAACTAATATTTCCTAAACTTAATCGAAAAACTGAATTAAATGATAAAATGTTAATGTAAGATAACAACTAGAATAAAATTATGATACTTGAATTAAATTATTGCATGACATAAAATAAGCAACGTAAACCAAAATACTAAATTGATTGTGCTTGAGATGCCTCTTAAGGAGTGCTTTTGTTTTCTGTTGTTATCTCGATGGTTGACGTTTCTTTCCTTTGTTTCCTTCTAAATCTGTTGCTTTGGGATTTTGTTATGTATTTTTAGGCAAATTCTTTGTGGTCATTTAGTGATATTTCTCGCCAACTGCCCCAATTGGTTCTCCAAATTCCTTAATCAAGCTTCCGTATTCCTTAGTGTAGCTTCATTGGCTTATAATCGTGCATCTGAACTTTGGATAAATTTGTTTAGCATTTCTTTGACATTAAGGGCCTTGTTCTGTTGTTGCACATTTCGATTTGCTGTTGTTGCTGGCTTCCCCAAGAAAGTTTGGATGATTTCTCTAACTTGAGTTATGAGTATTGCTTTGTTCATAGAACGGTTAACAATAAAATTCACATATTTGGTTTCAGTTAAAATTTCATCCTACACTAAATTAACGGGTTTGATCAGTCTATTAATCTTTTTACTAAATTTTCAACTTGAGCAATTAATGTAGTTATAGAATTAGCTTCATATTCCCTAAATGTTTGCACCTTTACTCTATATTATCCCACTACAAATTATTTATTGCTATGCCTTCAATCAGTTTTTGGGCCTTATCTAGTGTCTTAACACTTAAGGTACCTCCAGTTACGGTATCTATCATTTGACGCATGGAATAATTAAGTCCATTATAGAATGTCTGAATTTGCATCCATTGAGGTAGTTTATGGTGCAGCCACCTTCTCAACAATTCCTTAAATCTCTCGCAAGTGTCATAAAGAGTCTCATCATTGAATTGGACAAAAGTAGAAATATTACTTCTAATTTTCGCCATCCTAGCGAGCAAGAAATATTTTCTTAGAAATTTTTCTACTAAAGATTCCCAAGTTGTAACTAAGCCTCTAGGTAAAAAATTAAGCCATTTCTTAGCCTTACCTTGTAGGGAGAATGAAAATAACTGATAAGTGTAAATTACCTTATACTTCTAAGGGATGTTTGGGTATAGAATTGATCATAAATGTGATTTAATTCTTAAGTTTTGGGTACTTAATTGTATAAAATATTGATTTCAAGTAAATCACGAGTAAGGGGAGGAATTATATACAAGAACAATAACTTTCTAGTTAGACACAACCGTGAGGAGAAAAAACTAGTGAAGTAGCATTAATTACAGGCGTAATAATAAAGTAATGAAGAATCTGAACTTGATCATACCCTTCATCATGACTGTGATAGAGGAAGTATTGAAGATTCCCCTGTCAATTATTGTCGTGATTGAATACCAGTAGGATGATCGCGGCCATTGTTACAAGTGTGGTGAGATATAATAAGGCAATGAGGAGTTAATGGCATTTATCATGGCCGTGATTGACTAAAAATAATTCTTTTCAAGACTATTATGCCTCGACTTACTGGTGTAATGAAAGGGGCACAACTATTTTTTTCAACCTTTTCACGGGAACTAGTATATGGAAAACGTCAGGTTATGCCTTGAAAAGGTATATTCGAGTCATTTGACGCGTGGGTATGGGGTGGGGGGTTGAATATAAAAATATAGCAACTAAGACAAGAGGATCTTTTAGAGAACATCATCAAGAACAACACATCACCAACCCACATATATCTATTCACCCTTCCTTATACTTAGTTGTATTTTTCTGTTGTCTTCTATATAGTTATCTCTGTGTTGTACAGTACTTTCCCGAAATTACTTGAGAGAGACAATGGGAATTCGTTGTTTGTGTATTTATCAGACTTCTTCAGTGGAATAAAAATGAGTTTTTACATTTAACTTATTTCATGTTTTATTTTTGTTTAATTATGTTTTCTATTAGTTTGTGTTGTTGTTTTATCATATGTGAGTAATTTGTTAGGGCTTACTACATCATTTAGTATGATTGAGTGCTTGAAGAAGTAATCTCCTAATGTTTGTTAATTTCGATGAATGGCATTTAATGAATCTAAGTACAATGTAGTGCACAACATTGACTTAGGATGAATTTCAATAGAATATGTTGAGAGACAATTTTATTGAATAGATCTAGTTCATTGGAATAACTTACTCCTGATAGTAGAGAAATTATTAGGAAAGTTGCTGCATGCTTAGGGGAATCAATACACTAACACGACATTAATGCGATCTTAGTAGGCTGTTAATTAGAAAGATATTCTAATAGACATAATTAGGATTAGAAGTAAGTAGTTCTGAGAAGAATGCTTATATGCTGTAATTCTCGTGGTTAATAAGTATTAAGATAAAAAGTATTTTAGTAAGATTATGCTAAGTGATGAAGCAAGTTTGTACGTTAAGTGTATTTTTCATAATTTTCTTGTAATCATTGTATTAATCACTCTAGGTTGTGGATTAATGTAGTTTAGTTAACAATTAGAGTTTTAATAATCGATCACTTAGTAAATTTGACTGCTAGATAATAGGAAAATTAAGTACTAGTCTGAGTCATTTTCCCAGTAGAGACGACCTTATACTCATCCGTGCTAAAAAAACAATAGGTACACTTGCCTGTCGAACTGAGTTAAGGATAGAATATAGGTTTATAAATTGTAAAACTTGGAAGCTCTAAAAAGAGGTGATCAATAACCTTAATCTTACGACATCATCTAGGACACCATTGATCTTGAATGTGTCGTAGATCTTGAGGAAATTCCAGATGTGGTTGTTGGGGTCCTTGTTAGTCAATCTATCAAACTGGACAAATTGTTGGACCATCTGGATGACATTAGGTTGAATCTGAAAATTTGTTTGAATTGAAAACCTTACAATATTGGACTCAACTCCAATCACCATGGTTTTGACAAACTCCATGAGAGTTTTTTTAGCTTCATCGTTGTTGTTTTCGTTGTTTAATGCCATGTTTTTAATCTTAACTTCCTACTTACTATCTGAATTTTCTAACACTTCCTTTAATTTGAGTGGCAAGCCTCGATACACAGTTTCAAGGTTTCGTCTATGGAGACACCATGATGTTCTTTCAATTTTTGGATCAAATTCCACCAGATTATTGTTGCTACTCTTAGTCATAAATTGGAAAGATTTAGAAATTAATGATAATATGAGAGAGAATAATTTCAACATAACTAAGGAAAGAAATGTTAAAAATATGTTATACTAATTAAAGAATTTAGGATTTTTGCTAATTTCCTAACTAGAAAGTCTATTTACTCCTCGCTAATGGCGTTAAAAACTTTATGAAGAGTATATCCTGTTAGTGAAGCAAGTGCATCGAGTTAAGTAATAGTATAGATATTTAGGCAAGTGCACCGAGTCAAGTAATAGTATAGATAAAACATATTATGAGTTTAAGTGTCAATCTTATGAGGAATCATACATGGAACGAATCTAATTATTTTTTAGCAGTTACACCCTAAGATTATTCAATTACCTAACTTATATGATAAAAGATTTAATGGCATAAATTAAGAGTTGAAATTGAAGATTGCATTGATAACATAAAAATAAATAATTAAAGATAAAAATAAGAGAACTAAATAAAAAAATTAACTAAGAATAAAAATAAATATTAATTAAACCAAACAATTAAATTAATAAAAAAAATAATCCTCAATAAATTTTTAATATTGTTTACTACCTAATCTTGAGTAATGGATTCAATCTCAAGTGCTATATTGGACCATGAAGATTCTTATTACGAACTAACTGGACTTGTGTCTCTCTGGCTAATTCCTAACCTTGTAACCCTCTCTACTTAAATTTCTTCCAAATGGAGAGTTACATGATCTCATGACAATCTTTAATTCCACTATTAGGTTGTCCTAATCTTAAAAAACAAAACTACTAAACGTTTTAACAAGTCAGTTTTACCTAATTGTGTTAGTTAAACATACTGCATACTTTCTCGAACTTTAGAATAAACTTTACCAATAACTCAATCACTGGTATATTGAATTAAAGGAAACAATATAAACAACACAATTAGATCATAATATACAAAATCATAGATTAAATTTCATTAAAAAAACTTACCTTAGAATATAGAGTTCAACAACGATTTATTAAGCAATCAAAATAGAAGCATCAAAATAATAGAAAAGAAAAGAAGAGAGAAGTCCCCTTTTAATTTTATATCCTACTAACTTGTGTTCAAGGGGCTCTTTCTGTAACTTTAGACCTAAGCATCTATTATAAGAAGTAGACTTACAATTATAAAGAAAACCTAACAAAAATGGAGGATTTACAAATCATTGCAAGTCTTTGGTTGATGTATACAATGATGAAGCTTGGGCATGTATTCACACTTTATTTAAAATCTTGAAATTTCAATGGAATTAAATGATGAGGGGATCATGAGTAGGGACCACAATCATGGTCTTCAACAGTGATCTTTTCTAAACTTTAATTCTTGCTCGAATTCTCTCAGCTTCATTCCTCAATCACTACTTTTACTTCAACTAAGTTAAAAAACTTTACAAAAGCCTTCTAAACTTCTTAAAATGCTTTCGAGGTTCCTGAAAATGATAATTAAATAAATTAAGCTCAAAATAATATAGAATTAACTAAAATAATATCTACCATAGCATAATTTAAACATAGAAAATGTGTGCTCAATTTATATTATCAAGTGTCAATTCCTTGCCACCACCTCAAGCGCTTTCTTGTGTCTTTTTTCCTAGTTCAACACACAATTGTGGAAGATCTTCCAAACAAAGGATGTCGCTAGTAGTCCTCGAGCATGTTTCAAGACTAGGTTATAACTTTCTACAAGGTTTGATGTCATGCAATCGAAGCAATAACTTGCATTGTATGCAAGCGCTTATTGTTAAAGTGATAATCTAGCAAACCAATCCAAGGCATCTACCTTAATGCTTAGAACCTTCTCTATGCATATTTCGAAGTTTTAGACTATACCTGCATGGTGCCAAATATAACCCATTTCTTGCATTGTTGGCTTTTATGCACCGTATTGAAGTTGTTAGTAAGGTGACATATGCATAACCACCATACTACAAAGGGGGGTTTCTACCCATTTTCATCCTTGTCGAGTATTGTCTAAATACACATCCCTTTATCTAATATTAATCATATGGTTTCTTAGCCTTTGCCGTTCTCAACAAATATATTGATTCAAGTTCCTGAAAAGCTAACCCCATTCCTTAGTCATCTCCTCATCTACTAGGACAAAGGCTAGCGAGACTATAAGGTTTATGCCATCCACATTACAAGTAATCAACAACTTATGGCAATACTTTCCATAAAGGAAGATGCCATCAATATTAACCATGGTTGTATAAAACTTCTAAGCCTTTATGCATGGGCCAAATGACTACCAAAGCCACTTCAATTGTGATATGCCCTATTCTCTTAAACTACTCCATCCTCAATCAATCTTTTTCTTGAGGTTACTCATCTAGATTGCATTAAGAAGTTTCGAAAAATCATTGTATGATTTCTCATAATTATTGAACTCGATTTCAATAACCTTTATCTTATAAGCCCATACCCCTTTATTGGTAACTATTTACCCAAATTATTTGCTAATAATATTGTGTAATTGAGAAACTTTTGTGTTAGGATCATCTCTAATAACATTCAGGAAATCCTGGCCATCGTGTTGCAATCCAACTGTAGGTGATTGTGATTTACGAAGAGATTTGCACATGTTTAGGGTCCCTCTAACTTGGTTATCATAAATGCACCGCTCAATTTCTTCTTATAAGCCTAACGTCTGCAGTTACATCCATCCTCATTCTTAGAACATACAATGGGATACTTGCTCCTTTGGGATACTTGCTCCTTTTGGATTTATTGATTTCAAAGTTCACATGATGCCTGATATGGTAGTGCTTAACAACTCTTACAAGTTTTTCCTTAGTATTGAATCTCATATCTCCGCAGAGATCTTCACTAATGTATAAGTTATTGAACTTGACATTAACAATTCTCCCAAATTATATGTAGTCATCGTCTCAACAAGTATTGAAAAAGGAAATATCATCCTTGATTGCTGATCCAATCATATGCACCTCTGGTGGATGTATTGGAATTGGAATTGGCTCTATCGAGCTTAAGCCCGAGCTATAAGGATGTGTAGTAGGCATGTTAGGTGTATAAGAATATGAAGTAGGTATTTCAAGTATAGTGTTCTCATCACCATCCTCCTCCTTATCTTCATCGTCTTCTTCATCACCTTTGGGCTCATAATCATTATTATCCTCATCATCAATATCTCTCATACATTTAAGCATACGATTATGTGATACCTCCTTTTGTAAGGCTAGTCCAACTACTTCATTGATGGAATTATCATCATCTCATGCAGGCACAAACATAGGTAGTGAATCGAACTCTTTCACTACAGGTAGGTGTTCCATCATTGGTTGCACAATAGTTGCATGGGCAGATGTATTTGCCTGAAATATGTAGTGTCGATTAGTTTCAACTCTTTCTTCTACTCTTATTCACACATATAGTTGGTGAATGTGAGTTTGCCCAAAAGCTTCAATCATCTTAAACAAGTTCTTAACATCATCATCATTACTTACAAGAATTAGGGAGTATGAAATAGCTTCTAGAAAAGCATTGGGATGCCTATATAGTATCTCTATAGTTTTGTACTAGGATCAATTCCAACATTCTAGCAAACCCTTTGCAATATTTCAACAAAATTCATGTTGGTTCTCAATTTCAACATTTTAACTAGGTACTTATCGTACTTCGATCCCGAATTTTCCTTTACAATATTTCCATGAGTATAAATCATGAATTTAGTTGAATTTATCGTTTCAACCTATCTACAACACAAAGTAACATATGGTCAGCCTAGTGTGCATCATGCATTTTTTCTTCATGCCATTGCTTATGCCTTTATCGCAAACAAACTCTCACACTCATTTTTGTGAAATATGCAAGTAAATCTAGGGATTGAATGAGATAAATGACATGTACCTTTAATTTTTAGCAAGATTTGCTACAAAAAGTTGAAGGAAGACTTGTTAGATGAAGCTTCTTTTTGAATACTCAATGTTAGAGGAGAGTGTTTTATGTTTCTATTGATGTGTGAAGTGTTTGCAGTCTGTTCATAATTTTTTTTTTTTATTATAATACATAAGTTATAGGGAAGACACTTTTTAGATGTGTGCCTTCCCTTTTGTATCTAATTAAAGGCATTTTCATGAGAAGCACCTTTCGTTTAGTTTTTTTAACTGCTAAAGAAGGCACCACCCAGAAAAAGCGCTTTCTTCTTTGTAAAAAAAAAAAAAAATAAATAAAAAAGGAGAAGGCACATTTGGGAAAGGTGTCTTCATACTCCCATAAATGAAATAAGTTTTCAGTCTGTCCTCTTTTAAGAATTCTTTTTGAGGAATGTACGAGTACGTTCCTCTAAAATGTAGGATTCATGCTTATTATAAGGATATAAGCACTCAATTTAAAAAAATCGGATGTAGCTGTATACAGGGTGGTTCATATAATTTATCCTTATTATAATTGTCGTAAGTTTGAAAAAAAAAAAAGAAAAGAAAAAATAAAGTTTATAAATCTATTAAAAATCCTAAAGGATTTGATTTTAAGTCTCATAATCATAATTTTTAAGAATCTCAATTCATAAAAATTTTGGAATGGGTTCTCCTTCCATTAACCTAAGAATCATGATTCTAATCTTGTAATTTTTTTTTTTCTCATAATAACCTTCATTTCATTTACTCTCTCTCTCTCTCTCTTTCTCACTGCATCTACGTTCATCATAACACCAGACACCACCACATCGACACCAACATGCATTGTTACTACCAGCATTTACTGCTCACCATGCGCCACGACCATACATCTGCATTGGATAACCACCAACATGCACCACCACTACCACCATGCACCTCACAATCACCACTATGCACCTCACAATCACCACCTAACACAACCAACCACCCCTACATACCACTACCATGAACTACCTTCATACACTATCACCAAACACCACTACAACACACCTCCTTAGTAGCTTACCACCAATTTAGTTAAGACGAGAGAGAGAGAGACCAATGAGATTACCAAAAGAAAAGAAAAAAAATTAAAAGAAAAAGACAAAAAGGAGGAAGATGAGGGTAGATATGCCTTATTACTTTCTATTATGTGTTTACTTGTTACTTTTTTTCAACTGAACAAAATAATATTCATTCATAATAAATCTCCATTCCATTTGCCCTTTATTCTATTTGACGAATTAAATAAGCCAATAATATTTCATTGTATTATATGAAAATTTTATTTTTAGCTAATACCGTTGTAGCATAATAGTATTACTACTATTTCTCATTAGGATATATTATAGTTTGAATACCTTTTTCTCGTGATTTCTAAAAAAAAATCTATTTTTGGCCCTTGCGTATTCTTGTAAATATCCACTATTATGGGAGTCGGAAGGACCACTCGAAGGTCCACATCATCTAGATATTTGCTCTTGCACGATATCGATTGCATTGCTGACTGCTCCGGGGACAAAGCCGAAGAAGATCTTTTCGTTGAATTTGAGTAGGCAAAATGTGATAGGTCTTTATGCATTTGTTAATGGTTGAAAAAATATTTTTCGTTTTCTTTTCTTTTCTTTTTTTTCTTTTTGTTACATCAACTAAGAAACATTTAAGGATAATGCAAATATCCCACTATATATTAACTTAGATACCAAAATATTCCAAAAATACAAATTGTACTTTAAAACTTCATAACTATTATAATAGGTAAGATTAAAAGACCCTTTTTTTTTTTTAATTGGAAAAAAATATACTGAAATCAAAATTTAAATGGTATTAAAATTTCTTCTCATAAATTTGGAAATATCTTCCCACCAAAAGAAAGTTAGATGAATATTCATAATCTCCTTAGATTATTTACTAATTTATAAGAGTTTAGGAGCGATAAAGAAATTTTGTAAGTTTGAGAATATACTCATATTGAGAATTTTCTTTTTATTTTTTCAACCAAGATAACGTATTGAGATTGAAGTTTTGAAATTTTCGTCCTGAATAGTTAACACTGCATTGAAATACATAGGGTATACTTTTTTCTATGGCTAGATTTCAAAGTCACTTTTCTAAGTTTTGTAGGTTATTAAATGTTAATTTAATAAAGGGACCACTTGATTGGCTGGGATGAAAGAGTGAGTACAAGTCCGGAATGGACTTAGGATCATATGGTTTGAGGGGTTGAACCTATTTTAATTTAAGTTAATATTAAAATTATTGGTAGGAAAATAAATATTTATTATCATAATTATATTACATTTTATATATATAAAATGAATTTATTAATAATTTGACTTATAATAATTTCTATAACTTAATAGGACGGAAAAATTTATTTAAAAAATGATTAAGAATGATTGATACACTTCGTAAAAAGTTAAAAAAAACTAACGCTTTACCTTTTTATTTTGCATATATATATATTAAATAAAAAATAATTATTAATTTATAATAAATTACATCAATATATAAAACTTGCATAAGTTTTGTTATTAACAAAAAATAGATAAAAAAAAATTGAATATGAAATTATAAGTAAAGCAAAGTGATCAACTTAGTACAGGTGTAAGTATTAGACTATTTCTTTTCATGTCAGCTCTCTATTATTGTTATATTAGCAATGTTAAAAAAAAAAATCATTTTGAATGTAAATTATTAGGAAATCAATTATTCAATAATTCATATTCATTTTCATAAACTTGATTATAAAAAAATTAATAAATTAATTTATATAATTGATATTATTTATCAATACTTTATGTGATAGAAACCATATATTTGTAATATGGATAATATAATTATTTTTTATGGTCTTTCTTATAAAAATTAGTAATTTAAGAAAATTTATTTAGTTAGATATGATTTATAATTAATGAATTTAATTTTATTGATTGTTTTGAAAAAAAGGATTTAATATATATGAAAAAAAAAATGTCATTCAAGTAATATATACATCTTAAAAAAAGTAAATTTCAAATATAAAATTTAAATCTAAGACCTCATGTCATGTAACCACTAAGTTATACTTTGTTTTATATTATATTTTACTCATTAAAATATATAGTTAGTATATACATATATATATTTTTATTTTCTATTCTAAAAATTTTTTAAGTTGATTTTTCTTGTACTTGGGGTGGCGCTTCTATTAGCCCCGGGCCCACCCCTGACAATAGGCCATGCACGACATGAGGACACCTGTAAGATATGATACGCCCGCATTTTTTAAAAGCAGCATATCAATAAAAGAAATTTAGAAATTGATGCAAAAATATATGCACAATCTTAAATATGTCAAAGTAAAACAAGTGAACTGTATAATGCAATGATGCATTGAGTATCGTAGCATTAACTAAAACAAAAATGGAACCATGTTATAGATAAAAGTCAAAATGAAACCAAAAAATTTAAATGTTTAAGGTAAAAGTAAAAATCCAATGAGCCAATATCATCTTTATATTTTAAACCCGTAACCTGATCTATTTATTAATCATATATAAAAATATTAACCTACAACTTGAATTGCTTACGAAATTTTTTTTTACTCGAATTGAACTAGTTTATTGATTAAAAAGTTGTAGTTAAATTTATAAGATTTCATAAGGAAAATGACGATCATAAAATTAACATTTTGTAAATAAAAATGATATAGTCTTAATACTTATACATGAAATTATAACTCAAAAAAAGTTAAATAAAGTAAAATTCAATCAAATATATAACAAATCTAAATATTGATTGACTATATAACATCTTTATATTAAGTTGAACCATGTTTTAATGGTATATTACTATAATGGTAGTTTGCCTAGATAGATGATCAAAGGATTTGTATATAAAAGAATTACATTAATAAAAAAATAAATGATGTTAACATATTTATAAAAATAATATTAGTTTATTACATTCTCCATAAAGGCAATTTATAAATAAAAAGAGTTTTCACAGTTTTTGACCTCAATGAACCATTATGCTAATCAAGAATTTGACCATGTTCAAATAGTATTCTAAAGCTATTGTTGATATTAATAAGCTTAAGATATCATGTGTTATTTTTATAACTTGAAGACATTGAGATTCATTTGTATTGTAATAACTCAAAGTAGTTGATTCAACCATCATATGCCATTCTTTAGTTTTGTGTAAGAGTTGGTATTGAATAAGGAAGCGACCTTACGGGCCCTTGAATCGACTTGACCTGGTTGCAAATGAGTCTGAATCAACTTTGCTCAGCTCAGTTGCATATGAACATAAAATGGTCGATGAACTGCTAGGTCCTAAGGGCCTAGGCGATTTGTTCCTTGAGACTTGTCGAATCGGTAAGCCTATGAACCAGTAGGTCGACTTGTAAAAAGAAAAGAAAAGAAAAGAAAAGAAAAGAAAAGAACAAAACCAAACCAAAATATATTTTTTCTTTTTAATATCTATATAATATTATTTTTCACTATAGTAATGAGACTCCCATTTGGTAATAGATACTAGATTAATATATATTAGAGTGAATTAACAACATATTTATTTATTTTTATCTATGCAGTATTATTATTCACTAACTAATATATAGTTCTTGCTTTGTTAATTGCTTTTTTGTATTTTAGCTTTTTCTAAAATCCAATTTTAATCATTAACTTTAATTTAAAAATTCATTTACTTCGCTATAGATATTATATTAACTTATGTAGAAAAATTACTATTCCTTAGGGGTTGTAGCAAAATCAGGAGCTAATTTACTATTGTTGGGCTTCTTTCATTGTGACGGGATTAGATTGTCGTTCGATTGTATTATAAAGTAAAACATTAACTTATTTTGGTATATTATGTTTAACTTTACTTAATATTTTAATATTAAAATAATATCATATTAGCGTGGTTTAAATTAATTCTTTTGGAATGAAATAAAATTTGATGTTTCTCTCGCTTTACTTTATATAATACAAAGGGTTACAATCATTTTGAGAAAAAAAAATAGAAAATTGAAGGAGGTAAAAAATTATTTATAGTAATTTATGAGAATGTAGGAATAAAATTAAAGGAAGTTAAAAAAAAAAAAAAAAAAAAATCCAAAAACAGGTTCAAGGTTCGATCTTGAACTAGGGGTTAGGCTGAACTAGCTAGGGCTCATGCCCTTAAGGACCGAGCTAGATTCAACCTTGCACCTACCCGTGAATCAATAGTTTAAGGTCAGTTTGACTTGGCACTCGTGTGTATCATTCCCTATACAAATATAGCTTTAATTTAAATTTATTATCACCTTTAAGTGTTTGTATACTTTTAAAAGATTGGAATTTTGAGATAAAGTAAAAATTATAAGTATTGTAACAAATGAAATAAATTTAAATTTAGTATATATATTCATAAAAGGTAAAGTTACTTGTAAGCTATTTGCCCACTCATTATTAATAAAATCTAAGTTCTTGATTTATTACTACTAATATTTGAACTTTTACTTGTGCCATTATTCTTCACATATTTATAGAAAAGAAAAAAATAATACTTTTTTAATATTCAAAATATTGGTTATTTCAAAATTAAATGGGTTCATAGGGTGAACCCATGATATATTTGTGGGACTTGTTTAATAAACAAATTCATGAGTAGATTTACCGGTGAAACTTAAACTTAAAGATAAATTTTGTCATTTTTAAACTGATCTAATTTGTTTGTGCCTTATGTTGACTTTTTGGGTATACAAATAAATTTTAATCTTATTGTGTTATGTTTAAGTTAAGCGATTATATCCCAAATAACCAGCCTACCAATGGTTTAGAGGATACATTTATAATAATCCTTAAAATGAAATAAGAGACACTTCATTCACTGGTTGAATACATGACCTTAATCTGTGCGTCCTACAAACAAGGGTGTCAACAATATGTCGGACACCGTATATCCCTCGTCGGAAGAGTACTCGTGCAACTTAGGAAGTGGAGGAATTTTGAAAAGGAAAAAGTTATCTTTTTCCTCTTGTTTGGAGATAGCACGAAAAATGAATGGAATTAATGCTCGCAAATATTATGCTCTCTAACTGTAGACTGATCGATGGAGTAAATTGATAAATTACGTAGATATCTAGATTTTGATTTAATAATATAAATAAGATTACTCTTAATTCCTTATTTTATAAAAGGTTTTAAATACGTGAATTTGGTATTGCGATAAATAAACTTATTAATATGTTTAGCAAAAAAAAAAAAACTTATTTAATATGGTTATTAGTTAAATTTATTATAATTTAGTGGTATAAATATTAGTTTTTTTAAGGAATATATTAGGTTCGGTTTTGCTCCTCTCCCAAGTTATATGTGTGATGGTTTATTAAAAAAAAAAAAAATTGGCTATTAATATGGTTCTTTTTGTCTGTGGAGATGTTATTATTTACAGGAATAAGCTGTTGAAGTATGAATTCACGTCTGTAATCTATACCCTATTAGTTTGATTTATAGGAAAGAACACGCTATAACTATAATCCAGATAAAAACTAAACCAAAGTAACACGAATAAGAAAGGCGTACATGCGTTTACGTTGTTTAGCGTGATCTAGGTGAAGAAATCGACATGGAATTTGCTTGCCGATCTATCTCAAGGACCAAAATCTCTGGCTTCCACGTATCATTTCATGTTTTGCTTGGAAATTCCCTTCCTTCAATTTCTAGGCTAAATATGATCCCGTATCCACCCTTCATCAAAAGCAGAAAGTTTACTACGATTATATATCGCTGTCCTCGATTCTTTTTATTTTTCCTTATTTAGGAAATATTAATAGATATCTTGTGATACTTATTAAAACTTTAAATAAGAAAAATTTTACACTTTTATTTTTTTCATTTACATTCATCTTTTCATAAAATGTTTAATGTAAAAACATTCTTTCAAAGATTTGGTTCCTCAGTCGCGTTAATTGTAGCCTTCATTTGTATCAACTGTCATGATTTGTTTGCAGCTTGCAATAACGTCAAACATGAAACTATTCATATTGAATTGGATTTAAATTAATTACACAACCAATTCTCATAAAAATGTCATGGTTTAGAAAAAGATAATTTAATAACCCATTTGTTGATACTTGATTCTCACATGGACCAAGGTTCAACTAGCGAGGCCCATCATGAAAGATACTGAAGGGTGCTTAAATGAACGGCAAGCTTGTCTGTTACACCACAATCTTATTGTGAGGCCATGTGCTTGTGCCAAGGAAGATGCGAGCTGTTGGCGAGCCCCTCCTCTACATCGTGATTCACTTGACGAGCCAAATAACACTTGTTTGAGTAGCTCACCTTTGATCGTCGAGCTAGCATACATCAATTGTCTGGCGTAAGCTTAAAGCTCAACTTGACCTTGATCAGGCATCAATTGATCCCTTCTTCAGCATCCTGAGTCGGTTGTCTTTAGCTCCTACTCTCTACCATAACTCATTAATGAGCATTTGATATTCATAGTATGGTCAGCATATTCGGCAAACCTTGCAATCATTAGATCTCTGAGTTGCAGATTTGGTGGTTTGGCTGATCACAACATTACTATTTGCAGTGAAGCTCAGTCTTCACCATCGAGCACATTGTCTACTGACGGCTAGTACGAATGAACCCCTAATCGCCATGTGTTTAAGTGACTCACACAAAAGGCGCCATGCGCCATGGAGTAAGATAGAATACTCTCACTCCCAGATTTCTCTCCTTGATTCCTCCCTCTTCTTCTTTGATTTAAACTTAACATATTACATACATTGCATTACACATACATTAAGTGAGCATAGTCCCTTTGTTCCTTAGTGCTTGTCTATCCTTTTTCTCTTGATCCTCCTTATTAACTTGAGTGTCGAAGGACCCCCGTAGCCATGGCTATCGAGGGATTTTTGTGGGTATTAAGGAGTAGGACACTGAGCCCAAGTCCATACCAACCAAACTCCACATGAGCTCGTTCATCCTAGTTGATTCATCCATGATCAACATTTTGGGGCCTACTGTTTTAGGCTACCATGATGATGATGGCTAAAAACAAAAATAAGAACTTGTAAGCTTTCCACATGGAGGATACCAATACCTCCTAATAAGGTAGAGGTGATCCAACACTCCCACCGCCTTAAAACAAAAATACCTAAGTCCAATAGCTTAGGTCACTTATCTAGCAAATGTTCAAAGAAAATATAAAATATCTTGAATCCATTGCAGCCTTGCATAAAGACACTGCATTGCTTAAAAAACACATCTAAAAAATGCCCAAATGAGGAGGCAACCATCGACTCCTCCTCATAGTTAACCAGGATCGACAATATATGCACCACATACCTTATGCGCTTGTGTGAGTAGATGCACTAGGATCACTAACCACACGAAGAGCTGTGTGTAAGGCTGAACCTCAACCGCAGTAAAATGTATGCCAAAGGCAAATGAATAGCGACAAGTCAATTAGTAGACAACTTATCACCAAGGCAATCGCTAAAAGAGTATGAAGACATGAACATGGATGAGCTTAATGAACATATTCACTGTGCCTCTAATGTATGTGATTAGAAGAAAGTTGAATTGTTCGCACGGTCGTTGTGCTCTACATTGACAAAAAGCCCATTCATCCCTTTAACCCTTGGAGAAACACTCTCCATACGTATAAGTTTGCTACATCTAAACACTTATGATGGAACTACTGATCCAGATGACCGCGTCATCTACTTTTGAATAATGATGAGCCTCCTTAACTTCTCATATGCCATCATATGTGAAGCCTTCCTCAACATGCAAGTAAAAGCTACTTTTCTTTGGTTTAACGCCTTCCCCGAGGCATTTATCACTTCGTTTGACGATCTAGCAAGCAGATTCCAACAACACTTCTACAATTGTTGAGTTCTACAAAGAGACTCACCCAGTCTCTATAATGTCAGGCAATGTCCCAATGAAACTCTATAAGCATACCTTGAGTGCTTCAACCGAACAAAGTTGTAAGTTTCTAAGCTGGATACGAGAATAGCCTTGTAGGTGCTCTTAATTGGCATAGACCTTAATGGAAGGCATTTCAATATAGTGTCATTAGATAAGCCTGAATCCTTGGATGAATTCATGAAAGTTGTTGAGAAATATATAGCTCAAGAAGATGCCATCAT
This sequence comes from Lumnitzera racemosa, assembly GCA_024138005.1. Classification (NCBI taxonomy): domain Eukaryota; kingdom Viridiplantae; phylum Streptophyta; class Magnoliopsida; order Myrtales; family Combretaceae; genus Lumnitzera; species Lumnitzera racemosa. The sequence goes on from JAMXBC010000011.1 coordinate 67,201,500, forward strand.
AACTCATTTCGAAGTGGAAAATAGCATGTACATTTTAGCAAAGGATTGCTTGGGACCTTGCAATCCTAAAGCATAACCCTCAGCACGAGAAAAGCGTGACAAGCAAAGGAAAAAATTTCAAGACTATACCTCATACATACTTCTTACTAGACCTGTTGGCAAAATCATGTATGAGGTTTGTGAGCAACTTCCGCGACCATCTAGCATTCACGAAGCACCAAAAGCAGCAAACTTAGGAAAATACTATAACTACCACAGGGAACACAGATACAACATAATGAATGCCACCAAATTAAGAATGTAGTTGAAGGACTTGTTCGCAAAGGCCGCACTGACCACTTGGCTTTAGACGAGAAGAACCAAATCCAATGTCCAACCTAGGACTACCAAGTAGATCACCAACAACAATACCACAATCAGCAAGCCAATGCCCCTATAAACGAACAAAAATATAAGGGGAGAAAGGCTAGATCAACACCATATTCAGCAGACCTGGTCTCCTCTTAAGCAGTACAACTCTAATAGCTAAACATGAGGTACATATCATAAGAAATAAGAAGCAAAATACTGAGGCATCGATAACTTTTATTGACGTAGATGAATAGGGAATTGGCCTACCCCATAGAGATGCACTAATCATAAACATGAAATTGGGTACTTTGATGTCTCTAAAACATTTGTTAACAATGAGAGTTTAGCAAATGTACTCTTCTATAGTGCTTTTGAGGAAATGAAAGAACAACTCAATGAGCCCCTTCAATTGTACAAAAACAGTCTCACAGGGTTTGGAAGCAATAGACTGGTGCTCGCTAAGGGAATTATCACCCTATCGGTTCGACTAGGTGATGACGAACATGTTGCCACACAATCCATAGACTTCGTCGTCGTTGACATAGGGTCACTATATAGTGCCATCCTCGGTAAACTAAGAATCATGAAATTCAACATGCTTATTGGCTAAAAATGCCTTAAAGTGAAGTTCATGACACCTACTGGTATAGGCGAAGCCAACGGTGATCAAGTTTCATCCATGATGCTCTACCTTATTGCTCAATCCAAAAACAATGTCATGAACATTGAATCAACTAACTCCTCTACTTCCATAATATGGGTAGAGCCTGTAGAAAAAAACCCTAGAAATCAAGATATCTGATGACCCTAGCATGATAACCAAAACAGGGGTTAAATTAATAGACAACAACAAGGTCGAAACCATAGATTTCCTTAAGCAAAACTCAAATGTCTTTGCATTTGCCCCAGAAGACATGCCAGGAATTATCAACATATGGGAGGCTACTCATCACTTAAACATCAATCTCATTGTTTGACTTGTCAAGTAAAAGAAACAACATGTTACCCTAGAACGTCAGGCTACGATCAAGGAAGAGGTGCGAAAGTTGCATTTAGTAGGGTTCATTCACCAAGAGAAATGCCCTACTTGGCTTGCCAACACAGTGCTCATCAAGAAAGCAAATGGAAAGTGGTACGTGTATGTCAACTACACCAACCTTAACAAGGCATGCCTTAAGGATTACTTCTCCTTACAACTTTTAGACTAGCTCGTCGACTCTATGTTTGGTCACGCACTTCTCAGTTTCATGGACGATTGTTTCAAATACGACCAAATTTGGATGGCTCCCCAAGACAGAATCCATACATCGTTTGTTACAGACTTTGGGATCTATTGCTAAAAAGTAATGCCCTTTGGTCTAAAAACCATTGGACCTACATATCAAAAGCTGGTCACTCACATCTTCAAGCTACAAATAAATAGAAACATTGAAGTCTATGTTAATGACATGATTGCAAAGAGTAAAACTAGAAAAAACCATATCGATGACCTACACGAGACCTTCCAAACCTTTCGTTAGTTTCAAATGAAACTCAACCTTTAAAAGTGTGTCTTTGGAGTTGCATCATGGAAATTTTTTAGTTTCATGGTCATAGAATGTGGGATAGAAGCTAACCTTGACAAAATTAAAGTAGTTTATTAGATGCAAGTCTCGACCAAAATTAAAGAGGTCCAATGATTAACAAGAAGGATAGCTGCCCTTAATCACTTCATATCCCAAAATGTTGACAAATGTGCAAAATTTTTTAATCTGCTCAAACACCTCATTGAGTTCAAGTAGACACTAGAGTGTCAATGAGCTTTCCAAGAGTTGAGGAACTTCTTGGCAACCCCACTCATACTCTTTAAACCAATATCTGGAGAAGAATTACACTTATACCTCGTAGTCAATGATAAGGCATTATCCTTAGTCCTCCTTCGAGCTAATAGCTAGACCATTGACCGGTCTGCTACGTTAGTCACATCCTCTAAGCATTAGAGCTTAGATACACCAAAATAGAAAAGTTCACTCTTGTAGTGGTCATTGCAGCTCAAAAGCTTAGGTGTTACTTCTAGTCACATCCAATTGTCATTGTAATAGACATCCTACTCAAAACTGCTTTACAGAGGCCTGACACTTCGAGTTGAATGATGAAGTACTCTCTTAAACTTAGTGCTCATGGAGTCTAGTTCCTCCTAAGACAGGTAATTAAGGCACAAGTCCTAGCGTACTTCATAACATAATACATTGGAGTGGATGAGCCTTGACTTGTGCTTACCATACCTTTCTGGACACTCCATGTTGTTGGCTCCTCTACTAATGGGGGGAATGGGGCTAGTATCATATTACAAGGTCTATATGGAATAAAGATCCTTTATGCCTTAAAATTTAGTTCCTTAGCAAGTAACAATGGAGTCGAATATGAGATGCTCATCACTGGCCTGAAAATTGCTAAAGACATCAGAGTAGAAAAGCTTAGCATATACTCAGATTCCATACTAGTTATATAACAAGTTAAGGGAGAATATGAGACCAAGGGCGAAACAATGGCCAAATACCTACATTTAGTGTGGCGCTTCCTAGTAGAGTTCACTTCTTGGGAAGTCTACAAGATGCCCTGAGTAGAAAATGTAGAGGCGGACAAACTATCTAGAATAGCTTCATTCACCATTCTTACATCATACAATTGCGGCAAGTTGCTCTTCATTCAGTTTCTCCCTGAATGGAGCATAGAAGCACAACAGCAAGAAGTCGTTGAAATAATAGAGGTAACTTCCAAGGCCTTTTGGATAGACCCCCCTCACCCAGTACTACAAAACAGGGATATTGCCCAAAGACCGAGTTGAGGTAAAGAAGTTAGCTTATGCTACAGCCAATTATACATTGATTAATGTACTTTACCGATGAGGACATAGCATTCCATTCCTTAAATGCCTTTAGACAGAAGAAGGTGCTTGTGTCCTCTAGGAGCTCCATGCAGGGATTTATAGCAATTACATCCAGTCTCAAGCACTATACCTTCAAGAGCTCAAGTTAAGTTATTATTAGCTGACAATGAAGGAAGAAACCAAGAACATGGTCTAGAAATGCCATTCCCGCCAAAAGCATGTGTTGATTACTTATCCTTAGCTCGGAGTTTTACCCCTTGACAAGCTTATGGCCATTTGCACAATGGGGATTAAATGTCTTCAGCCCTTTCTCGAAAGCTTTGTTAGGTTGACAATTTATTTTGGTGGCAGTAGGTTACTTCACCAAGTGGGTAGAAGCGTTGGCTATGGCTACCATTATGGCTCAAGCTGTCGAAGGATTTGTGCTCACCTACATATTGTCCTACTTCAAAGTACCATATAGGTTGATTATCGACAAAGGGAGGTAATTCAACAGTGATTGGTTTAGGGAATTTTGTAATAAGCACAACATTGGGCTACATTACACTACGATAGCCTACCTTTAGACCAATGGCCAAGTCGAGGCTATCAATAAGATAATCTTCAACAGCTTGAAGAAGAGGGTGGAACGAGCAGGAGGTAGGAGGGTCGATGAGCTTCTGAATGTACTTTAGGGATATCGCACAATGTATAGGACCTCAATTGGAGAAATCCCATTCCGTCTCGCATTCGGAACAGAGGCTGTCCTCCTAATTAAGTTAGAATTACCCACTAACAGGACTTAGCACTTGAATGTGAATGCTAATTACATAGCCCTACAGGTAAGCCTTAGTACCATTGATGAAGTATGCGACACTGTGCGAGTACATACGATGTCCTATCAACAGTAAGCCACCCAGTACTATAATTGCAGCATTTGACATTGGGTTTTTCTCTTTGGAGATTTAGTATATAGAAAGTTAGAGGCTATTGGTTTAGAGGTAGGTCGGGGCAAGCTTACCCTCCAACTAAGAAGACCCCATACAAGTAGTTGGCGGTATAGGAAAAGGTGCTTATAAGCTTGAGACATTAGAAGGGTGACCCATCCTCAGGGCATGGAATGCTTAGAATCTAAGACCTTACTTCCCTTAAGTACAATGATGAGAATCAAAAGCACTTGTAACCATGGTTGAATGAAATGAATTGATGAGGTTTCCTACATGTGTCTCTCTTCTTCTCCCACTCCTTATACATTTGTGCAATGCTTGATTGCCCTACATTGTAACCTTGGGTTGATTTCTATCCTTAAAATACACCATTCTCCATTAATCTTTACACTGACGTGGTTGAAACATTCCAAGGAATCAATCTACATTGAGCCCTTAACCTTGGGTTCATTTTTATCCTTAAGCTTTACCTAAGTTAGTCCCTACACTAATGTCTCAAGCACCTCTTTAGGGCATTGATCTACATTGAACACTCAACCTTGGGTTGATTTTCATCTTTAAGCTTTGCCAAGTTAGTCCTTACATTGATGGTGCGGGCACCTTTCTTGGGCATTAGTTTATATCGAGCCCTCAATGTTGATTTGATTCTTATCCCTAAGCTTTGCTTAAGTTAGTTTCTATACTAATACCATGGGCACCTCTTTCGGCCATTGGTTTACATCGAGCCCCCAACCTTAGGTCGATCTTCATTCCTGAAGACTTACCTAAGTTAGACATTATTATAATAGGTATAAAACACAATGACTGGTTAAACTAGTGGGCGAGAAACGAGGGTCATAGGGAAATGAAATAAGCAAACGACTAGCAATTAGTGAAAAGGAAGAACTTTATTTCATTAATGTAGTGAAGTATAAGGCTTAATGGATCGACATATCGACCTCAATTACATCAAGAAAGAAAACCAAAACAATACAAAGGCATGTGGTTGCTTTCTACGCTATGGCTATATGCTTGACTTAATCGATTGCTCTTGACTTTGACTTAACTTCTTGCTCTGAAGACTCTTCTCCAAGAACAATTGCTCTTAACTTTGACTTAGCCCGTGACCTCCAAAGGGATAGCTATGACTACATCCTTAGATCCTTGCATGGCCGAGCTTTGAACTCCAAGGTTCCTAGTGACACTCGACCTCCAAGTGAAGGTCCCCACTTAACCTTCCAAAGCCTTTCTTCTATAGAAGTGGTAATGGGGATAGCTGATCTAATTATTCTACTTGGAGCATCGAGCTCCAGGGCCCTATTAGCGACAAAGGAAGGTTGATGCTTCACTTACAATGAACTAGAGGGCTTACAAAGTAGAGGATTCCTTGTGAGTACTTCGTTTAATAGGTTAAAGTGGAGAAAAGATCCCCTCTATTCCTGTAGTCACTACGACTACCCTTGCTTGCTCAATGTCATTTGTGACAATGCGTATAAGAGCCACCCAGAACCTCCTTTAGACGAATACCCCCATGGTGAGGCTGTTATGGACAAGTGATGGATAGCACCAGGGCCTCCGCCACCACACTCCCGCTCCCTCTTTTGCTTTGCTATTATTAGGGTAGAAAGAGGGGAAGACCCAAAGGCCATGTACACTTCTTGGCCATAGCTAGGGAGCCAACTGTCGCTGTTAAGCAGCTTGCCATGCCTCGTGATCACAACTTGAAAGAAGAGGTTAAGGAAGAGCCTTCCCTAACTCAAACACTATGTCCCTCAACAAGATTACCTTAGATGTGCTCTTCCAACTCTCATCTATACCCCATTACGTTGTTTGGGTGTTTGGTGTGGCAAAGTAATGACTTATGCACCCTTTATATAGTAGCCATGGGATGTCCCCAATCGTATATATGTCGGCTGATAACTCTTTTTTTAAATACATTATACATGGTGATTTTATAGTATTTCCCTTACATCTTTGGTTTTTTTTTTTTAAAATAAATTGATACTTAATTATGTAAAATTTTGATTTCAAGGTTTGAACGCGTTCTTGGATTGAAAACGAAGAAAAGGAATCAAGTTTCACTCAATTTGGAGTTCAAATGAATGAGTTATGAAGTTACATAAATAATAGGAATTTTGATCAGAAAGTTACACAGTCTGGGACACAACTGTGTTCCCAGGCTGTGTCCATCTAGGAAGATTTGCTAAGGTCAGAAAGTTATACGACCTGGGGACACAAATGTGTCCTAGGCTATGTCTGGTGACGAAAAAAGAAATTTTATAATATATTATAAAAGGATATACTAGGGTTTCGCATAAAAAGTTTGGACATTTAAAAGAGAAGAGACTTGAAGAGAAGGAGAAGAAAAAGGCGAAAATAACACTCAACTTTAAGATTGAAGAGATTTTTCATCAACAAAAGGAGTTTTTCATGTTTTATTTATTGATTTTGTTGCAATTCATTTTTAGTTTTATTATGATAGCTTAAGATTCTTGTATTTAAGATTGTGGAACCTAGGGTTTCATGTGACTATTATCATTGATTGATAATTTTCAATAAAGTTTCTATCTTTTCTTGATTCAATTATGTTATTTAATTGTTAATTGATATTTCTAGAGTATCAATCTATGATTTTATGCATGATGATTGAGAAATCACATGAATAATGAGATCTTGATATAATTGGAGAGAATTACATGTGTACTTAGAGATAAGATACATGTTTCTTCCGAAAAGTTGTTCTTTTGTGTGGGAATTCATTATACATTAATAAAATTCTAAATTATATTACTAAGTGAAGAGATTCCGGTAAATAATGTAGGATTAGGGTTAATATGTTTAAGAAAGGTGTTAACTTTAATTGTGAATCATTCCGGTCAAGAATAATAGAGATTGAATTGGATATATTTTAAGCGGTCACATGTTAAATACTAGAGGAAATAATTCCTAAATACGTTATTTGCATTCTTGAAGTCGTTCTTAATTTTATCGCTTTCTAAATTACTTAATCAAGTCTCATAATTGGGGTAATTTTTTAATTTTAGTATTTTTAATTCATTTAACTCATTACAATTTTCCGATTAGATAATAAAGCTAAGGTTAATATTAGTACTCAAAGTCTCTGAAGGATCGACTCGAACTCACATCCGCTATATTAAAACTAATAAGTATACTTGCCTTGTATCATTGGCCATTGCATTACCTCGACATGTTAGGAACCTAAGTGACGCTTAAGGAATTTATGATGTACCTTACGCATATTAAATTTCTTCCAGAAGGTACCTTACTTGAGGCTTTCTACTTACTAGAAACGCACGCTACTTGAAATAAACTCTTTTGAGAAGATAGCTTATGTCAGTAAGGATCCACCTAGTCAAAATTACCATGCTAAGGAGATCTTGTGATGTTACCATAAGATTTACTTTGGCAAGCTCATTGCTTCATGATGATGAACCTTTACTAGAACCTAGATAAGCATAATTTGTTCGGGAGGTAGGATAGGTCAACCTATGAGAAAACATCATTGTAAGTACAAAACACTTGGAAAAAAATAAGGGAGTAACAGCGAATAGGTGCAAACCCCCTACTCGAGGTAAGGAATTTAGGTAACTTGGTAAAGAAAGAGGATGCACTAGCTTGTTCGGTAAACCTCATCCTTGATACAAAAGACTTAGATAGAAAATGAATAGAGTTTAAGTACACCACAATAGTAGAAACACAAGAAGCAGCGACTAAGGGAAAAGAAATATGAAATCATAGACAATTACAAAAGATCTCATTCATTCAAGTTTTTGACAATTACATAAAGGGCCGACCCCCACCAAAATGAGAATACAAAAAATGAAATAAGCAATTGGTATACATCACCCATACTACTTAGAGTCAAAAAGGAAAAAAGTTCAAAGTTGTTTTAGCATCCTCAACTTGCTGTTACTCTTGCTCTTATTGTTGCTATTGTTGCTGCTCTTACTTCTATTGCTGTTGCTCTTGCTTACCCTCCCCATCACTACCTCTTATCATGAAGCTCTGATTTGAGCTACTATTAGAAGCTCCTAACTAGTCACTAGACGACTTGCCACTTGACCCACCTCCAATAGTAACCTTAGGTTCATCCAACTAATTTAACAAGGATGAATTAGCATTGGGCATATTCTGTTGAACTTGTTTTTGCATTTCCTTCGTCATTGCATATCTAGCCATGTAGATGGCCTTTTCAATCAAGGGGTTATCCAAGGTTTGAAGGAAAATATCTTGCTTGACCTCGGGTGCTAACCCTCACCTTTCAAGAGCTTAGCTTCCTTCTTAGCAAACTAAGCTTATACCTTGTCTAGTTCTTCCCCCCTAGCTTTTAGCTCTGTAGTTAGCTTACCTTCAGTAACTTTGTTGGATTCCTTGACCTTCTTTAGTTCATCCTTCAACTGATCCACTTGCCTAAGGAGCTCGCTTTGCTGGAGTTCTAGATTGCTAATGTGATGGCTAAGTCACTGAGCACCATTTTCTCCCCCTTTAGCACCTTTTGGTTTCTCTTAACCTCAACCTTTACTTGGCCCCTCTAATTGAAGAAATGATTGTTTGTAAGCAAGGATAAAATCCAATAGATCATATAACTGTGAGCACAACATACAGTTAGTAATCAAATTAAAGCCAGGCACTTTAATAGAAACATATGAGTAGCTCACCTCATGATGTCGCCTTAACAATTTTGTTGAGGCCTCTAAGTCGTTCCTACCTACAACCAATCATTCGAACCGTACTTAGAGTTGCTCAAACCTCTAGGCAGGCCAATTTGCAGGCTGAATAGGGGTTACCTGATGTCTTTAGAGGTTCGCTTTGAGCTCTCTTACTTCGTGTCTACTCAAGTACCTTTTTTTAGGGGCCCTTGTATGGAAATTGCAACTAGGCTTGAACCTCCTAAACTGGACCTCCACTGGATGCCCTTTGGCTTGGCCCCGAAGTCCCTAATAGTACGCCCATTAGTACACCATTACCATCTTACTGTACAACCTTGGGAAGTGTCTGCTATCTCCTACTTTTCTTTGACTTTTTGGAAAGGCAATATGAGGTCTCTCCTTCCCCCTCCAACATGGGTTACTTTCTCTTCTTAGGCCTTGCAGCACTTGTGAGCCACTTGCTTTGCAAAACAAAAAGCTTTACCTTCACCCTCTTCATAGCTAGTTTCAAAGTTGCAAAAGAACTAGCAAACTCAATAAGAAAACAAACTAAAACAAAGATAATGCACTTACTAAGTCAAGGACAAGTAGCTTAATGTCCCCTACTCTAAGGATGAGGCAATGTAGCGTAGTAGACAACTAACCACCCCTCCTTGACCAAATACAACAAATACTTGTCTCCATCCTAAACAATGGTACGCCGTTCTTGTACTTCTGCAATATCGACAAAGGATTGAGTTTTTTCTAACCTGCTAGACTCAAGAACTTAATGCTGGTCATTACATCCTCATCTCCTAAAGCCTTCAACTTCCTACTTTGAATAGGCCATCTCCATTTGGTTGGGAAATCAAGTGCCTTGGGAACGCGAACACGATAAAAAAAATCCTCCCATCCTTTAACCTTGTTTGGTTGTTTATCAAAAATACCTAGAGCCTTGCCTTTTGTAACCACAAATACCTATCCATTGGCTGCCTTCTTTATAAGGAAGAAGTGCTTAAATAGTTACATAGTTGGCCAATGCAATTCCTAAATGTACAGTGCATCAAACATGAGCATTTGAATCTACGCATTTGCATTAAGACTTCCCAGAGCAACTTTGAAGTACCTAAAGAACTCCATAAAGAACTTTGAAAAATGGAGGTGTAAACTAAGCTCAAATAGCTTTGCATGAATACTGAATGATTGATTGTCCCCTATATCATATGCCTGTTGCCCACCCATGGGTACCTCTACTTGCCACCTTAGCACTTCTCCCACTGCTCGACTAATCGGCCTTAACTTCTCTTTGCTCTCTATGTAAGGAATATGGGCACATGCATGCTTGTTTGTATTAGTTAACAATAGCAATTGCCCAACTTTATCCTCCTCGTCATTTGAAGGGTACACATCATGGGGGCATCGCTGTACGTACTTTCTCCTCTCCTCTCCTCTTAGGATAGTATCACTCTATCTTCCTCTCTTATCACTGTTGCCGTTGCAGCCACCATTTTGAGGGGAATAGGGCTATTATCCTCTGTTTGAGATGAGGCCTTGTAACCTTCATCTACTTCCTTCGAAATAGAAGGATAGGAAAACTCACTATGGTTGTTAGTTGTGCTCTGATCAGCCATCGTGAATGATTAACAAGGAATGGAAATATATGAGAAAAAGTAACTAACTTGTGAGTGGAAATTTTGGCAGAATCTCTTTTAAGTGAGTAGAGCAAAGTGAAAAATGAGGACCCACGCCTCCATTTATATAGAAAAATAAGGGGAGAAGGAGAATGGTTTCACCCACTTTTAGAGCACTAACCCACGCCCTACTACTCAACTAAAGGCCCCGATTGATCCTTGCACATGGATCCATGACGTGGCCTGACAACGGAACATCCTACGCGTAGAGCCGCTCTTTACAAACCATCAATGCATGTTACATTTTTTAAGGACAACCATCATGATACATTGAGCAGCTCATCAGTCACATCGATTATGTAATGACCTAGTATATGGGGAAATGAGCCTAACCAGAGGTACTGTTCGTCACAACTCCAAGCAGTAGAATTGATCCCCTACTCGGAAGGATAAATAGCCTAGCCTTAGCTTAGTTGCCTTACATGGATCACTCTCTTTGTGCTTTGGATGCTGAAGAGTGTAGGGGTATAAGTGTTGACACCTAACTCTTGACCGGACCAAGGACCAAAGAGTGAAGCCCATCATGTGTGATATTGAATTGTGCCCAAACGAACGGTGAGCTCATCCATTACATCATGACCTTATTGAGAGGCCATGTGCTCCTATGAAGGAAGAAGCGAGCTGTTTGCAAGCCCTTCCTCTGTACTGTGACCCGCTTGACAAGCCAAAGAACACTCGTCTAAGTAGGTCACCCCTCAATCGTTGAGCCGGTATACATTGATTGTCTAGCGTAAGCTTAAAGCTCAACTCACCTTCGATTTGGCATCAACCGATCCCTTCCTCAGCATCTCGGTTAGGCTTTTTTCTTTTGTTCCTACTCTCCATTGTAGCTCATTAATGAGTGTCTAACATTCATAGTACGATTAACACACCTAATACCCTTGCAATTTTCAGATCTCTGAGTTGCAGATTTGGTGGTTTGACTAACCACAACATACCACCCACAGTGAAGCTTAGTTTCTACCGTAGAGTGCATTGTTTACCGACGGCCAATACGAATGAACCCCGGATTGCCACTTGTCCAGGTAACTCACATAAAAGGCACTAAGTGCCATGGAGTAAGACAAAACACTCTCCCTCCTAGATTTCTCTCCTTAATTCCTCCTCCTTCTTCCCCAATTTAAACTTGACATATTACATACATTGCATTACACGCACATTAGGCGAGTACGGTCCCTTTAGCCCTTAGTACTTGTCTCTCCTTTTTTTCTTGGTCTTCCTTGCTAACTTAAGCATTGTAGGGCCCCTGTAATCACACTTATTAGGGGCTTTTTTCAGGTATCAAGAAGTAGGAGATGAAGCCCAAGTCCATTCTAAGTAGACTTCACGCGAGCCTATTTATCCTAGTTGATTCATCCATAATCAATACAATGTATAATTGATAAGATTTTTGATTGTCAATAATTGAAATATTTGGGATACGATTGAGAGCTCTAAAATTGATTCAAGCTTAAAAGATAGAACAAGACACAAAAACTATTACTAAAAGGGATAGAATATTTTTTCTATCTCAATAGCGGTCAATAAACTCATAATATATTCAAAATATGTTTGGTTGGCTCTATTGTGAAAAAAATAAAGAAATAATAATTATTATTTTATTTAATTACACTTAAAATGACACAAGTAATGGTGTATGAATATATTTGAGAGTCATTATCATGTGATTTGGTTAGGATTACATCTAACTTGTTGTAGTCGGGTCTAGGTGGTATTATTCATAACCTTACTAGTGGGGTTATTATGTATTGTGGTTCAGATTTATCAATTATATGATATTGATTAATATTGAGCTGTAGTTCAAGAATTTCTATTGGGCCATGGTCTTATGATTAATTATGTTGATACTAGGTTGCAAACCTATGATTGATTCTATTGACAGATGTTTAGGGTTGTGGTTTTATGTTTTATTTTGTTTGAGAACAAAATCTTAGTTAATCCTTATTCTAGTCGTTAGAATTGTATTGATTTGGCAAATCCATTATATTGAGATGACTAAATTGTTATATGCTCAATTAGTAATCATATGCTTGTGTGTTTGTGTTGAATTTGATTGTGAATGTGTGATGTAGGTTCTCATTGAACCACTAGCTTAACCAATTCGATAAAATTATTATTTTTTTTTAAATGATTGATGAATGGAGACGAAAACTTGGAGAGTGTAGAAAATGGGCCTTATTTTCATATTCTGTTAGGAATATGGGGCGATTGACCATACTTTTGAGTTTGAAACATGACATATATATTAGTTGAAAATATTGAATTAGGGTTACCATAGCTTATAAAATTTAGAAGGTCAACATGTTTCAGAAGTATGATTATCCATTTTTAAAATTTGGGACGTTGATTAAATTTTAGCATTTTTCAGGAGTTTCCATATAATTTCTCTGTGGTAAGATTGCTTCTTAATAAGGTAACACCTGAAAATAATAACAATAAAAATATAAGTTATGCTTACTACTTTTGAAGTCTTGATATTTATATTATCAACAAATTTTATTAATTTTATTCATTACTTTTATTATTATCTTTATTGTTATTATTATTATTGTTGCTGTTGTTGCTCTTATTGTTATTATTATAAAATGAATATTTACAAATATAATTGTAGTTTATTTTATATTATTCCATGCTGGCTGATTGGATATTGAGAGGAGAAAAAAAAGGAGGATGCAAATAGCCTCTCTAAATTTTAACCTAAGTAGTAATTTATTTCTAAATTTTCAAATGCTGTAAATCACCTTCTTAAAGTTTAATAAATTAGTAAATAACTTTCATAGGTTCTAAACTTTGATCTTAACGTTGAATTATCCTTTAAACTTATTAATGTGTACCTTTAACACTCTTAAACTTTAATTATAATATGATTTTTTTTAACTAAAACTGAAAATATCTTTTATATTACTAATTTATCAAAGTTTATAAACACTGATAGTCTAAACGAGATGGATCATATTTGATTTCCCTATTTTCCAATGTTTTATGTGTAATAGTTTTTTTCTAAAAAAAATTCTTATTAAATATATATATATATATATATATATTTGGGCCGTGGATATGTTTGAAGAAGCTATTGAAGTATGGATCGATTTACAGGAAAAGAACATGCTTTTAATTTTCCTCGTTTAAAAATATTAATAAATATCTCGTGATACTTATTAAAACATTAAATAAGAAAACTTTTACTCTTTTCTTTATTTAAATTCGCCTTTTCATAAAATGTTTTATGTGAAAACTTTCTTTCAGAGATCTTGTTCCTCAGTCACGTCGTCGGAACCTTTATTTGTATCAACTGGCATTATTTGTTAGGAGCTTGCAATAATTTCAAACATGAAACTATTCAGCTTGAATATATTGGATTCCAATTTATTACATAACCAATTCATCATAAATATGTCAGGGTCTAGAAAAAGATAGTATGATACATAAGAGTTTTGATTGTCAATAATTGAAATATTATGGATTCGGTCAAAGAGTTCTAGACTTTGATTCAAGCCTGAAACACAGAACTAAACACAAAAACTACCACCACAAGTGACACATTATTTTTTTGGGAAAATGACAAAAAAAATCTCTCTACATTTTAATGTAGGTGTGGATTAACTTCCTAAATTTTTAAAGTGAGATTTTTAACTTTCTAAACTTTCATAAATTAGTAAATAATCCCTATAATTTTTTAAATTTTTAATTTTAGTGTGTAAACACTTCCTAAATTTTGATTTTGATACGTAAATACCTCCAACCATCTCATAGTTTAGGGTGGCGTTTACACATTAAAATTAAAGTTTAAGGAGTATTTATTTATCAAAATCAAAGTTTAAAAGTTATGAGGATTATTTTATTAATTTATCAAAATTTAAGGGCTCAAAAGTTTCACTTTGAAAATTTAAGGAAAAATCAATACTTAAATCAAAATTTAAGGAAGTTTTTTGTATTTTTCTCTCTCTCTCTCTTTTTTTTTCATCTCAAAAGTGGCCAATAAACTCACAACACATGCTATATATTTAGTTAGCAGAATAGAACAATATTATTGTGATTAAAATAAAGAAATAGTAATTATTGCTTTACTTAATTGTACTTAAAATAACACAAATAATGGAGTAAGAACATTTCCCAAAATCACTATCATGTGATTCCGTTGGGGTTGGGTCTAGGTGGCATTATTCATAACCTGACTAGTGGGGTTATTATGGACCATCGCTTAGGTTTATTAATTATTTGATATTAGGCTGTGATCCTATAATTAATTCTATTAACAGATGTTTAGGGTTGCAGGTTCTATGATTTATTCCGTTTGAAAATAGAACCTAAGTTATTCGTAATTTTGTTTGTTAGAATCGTGTTGCTTTAGCAAATCTATTATATTATAATAATTAAATTATTGTACGTTGCATTGGCAATCATGTGCATGTGTGCGTGTTTTGTATTTGCTTGGGAGTGTGAGATATAGGATCTTGTTGTTGCTCAGTACTCACCCTATTTGTTTTAATTATTATTTTTTACATAATTAACAAATGGAGATAAAGACTTGCAGCGTGTAGGAGATCGGTCTTACATTACATTCTTTTTTAGTTAAGAATATGGGGGCGGACCGACCATGCTTTTGGATTTGGAGCACGACATGTATATTAGTATAAAATATTGAATTGGAATTACCTCAGCTTATAAATTTTAAAACGTCAAAATGTTTCAGAAAGTATAGCTATTCATTTTTAAAATGTGAGACATGGATTAAATTTTATCATTTTTCAGGAGCTTCAATGTAATTTTACTAGTAATAATATGATACCCATTGCCAAATAGCCGAACACATCATTCATAGACAAGTGCCACATCCTATACACCAACCTGAAACACTTTGAGAGTTGAATGATATAATTGTGAGGATATTTTGGACTCATTCTTTAAAGGAGATTCATTTTGAATGTGACACGTAGATTAAAGTAAAGTTAGGCATTCATTTCTAAATCCTAAACACAATCATCTATTCTATTGTTTACCTCATTGGACTTATTTGGAGAATTTCTAAATTCAAGCCCTATCAAGAACCACCCCACAGTGGGGCAATTTGGAGGTTAGGGTCATTAAGTAGAAGATAGGGGTAAGATTGGTTTATACTTGTTTAAGTAACAATAATTCAAAAACAACTTTTATTTTTGATAAATCATTTTTTTTTAAATGAAGAAGAGCCAATTTCCTTTTTCAATCACCTCAAGCCCATATACTTGAAATCCATGGAATTAGGGCCTTAAATCTTTTAAAAAGAAAAAAAAAAAAAACTCAGCAATGGAAAACAATCACTCTTGGGGCCAAAACAAAAGAGAGAATAGTAAGAGATAAAGGTGTGAAGCAATTAAAAAAAAAAGGAAAAATAAAAGAGGCAAAAGAATTGGACCCGAAAGTGTAGGACAGAAAGCCCCAAGAAATATTTTACATCCCAGCAAGGGTAACCAAACCAAATCAAAAGGCCAAGAGTTGATGCCTAAATAGGCTAAAAAACACAAGGCCTTAAATCACACTCTTAAGCTCTGAAACCCAAATTTCCATATCTATATTGACACTTTAAAACCTCTCTTACCTGTACTGAATCACATAAGGTCTCCCTACCCATAAAATTGCCCTTACACATGTAAAAGCTTTTTCGATCTTGAAAGATAATTTATAAAATTTGTTTTTGAAACTGGGATGAGCGTACTCCTAATTTTACCCTAAGGTTCTTAATTTGTATACCTGAGATTAATAAAGGCAATTTTGTCAAAATAAGCCTTTTCATTAATCATTTTTGAAACCCTTGGACCAAAAGCCTAAATTCATAAGGTTAAACCAAAAAAGACCTAACAGATTGATCAAGGAGTATCACTTACAAAATGGACTATAATTTTTTGAACTGTAGTTAAGAGTATAATCTAGACCGAGAGCTAGTAAGGAAGACTTCTTTGACTAAACTAATTTTGAGTTACCTTCTCTTGAAGAAAAGGAGTGTCTTGAAATCACAAACACCCTAAGAGAAGCCCTAGGGTTAGGGGCATTAAGAAATTCCACATGATTACCAAGGATAGGGGTGGTTATAAGATTGTTCCTTTATAAGAATTTATACTTGTTGGCAAAACTTTGAAAAAAAAAGAGAAAAAAAGAGAGAGAGAGAGAAAGTAAAGGGTTGTTACAAAATTTTTGTCCAAATCCATCTCGGTTCGAATAGCCAAGTTTTTAATCCATGTCGGCTTGAATAGCTAAGCTTTTAATCCATGTCATTTGGTTACTTTCCAAGGTCGTCATTCTTCAGTTTAAGTCATTCTTCCCTAATTACGGTTTTTAAACATCCTTCATACTCTTTCTTCAAATCAAGGGGCCTATCCTTACTCTTTTCCTTGTTCATAAATGGTTTTTCAACAATCTCTTTGTAAATATTTTTCCAAGTCAAAGAGTCTTTTGAAACTAGTTGCTTGCCTTACTTTAGTTTTACATTCCTTCATCTTTTCCTCTTAGGGATCAAGCTAACTCTTAAGGCGTTGTCCCCTTTTCTTTTCCTTTTATGGTTCTAACTAGCCGTTAAGGTGTTGTCCCATTTTTCTAGGGTCTTAGCTAGCTCTTAAAGTGTTGACATCTCTTTTATTCTTTTTACAGTTCCAACCAACCTTTAGGGCATTGTCTCGTCTTTCTAAGGTATTAGCTAGCTCTTAGAGCACTAACCCTTCCTTTATTTCTTTTTAAGGCTTTAGCTAGCCTTTAGGGCACTGTCTCATATTTCTAAGGTGTTAGCTGGCTTTTAGAGCACTAACCCTTCCTTTTCTTTTTAAGGCTCCAGCCATCTTTTAGGGCATGGTCCTATCTTTCTAGGATTCTAGTTAGCTCTTAGAGCGTTGTCTCCTTTTCTACTCTTTTTAGGGTTTTAGCTAACCTTTAGGGCGCTGTCACCTCTTTTTAGGATGTTACCAAGCTCTTAGAGCACTAACTCCTCTATTCTTCTTAGGGATTTAGCTAGCCTTTAGGGCGTTATCCTATCTTTCATTTTAGGGATCTCGTTAGCCTTTAGGGCGTCATCTTATCTTTCTTTCTAGGTTGCTACCCAACTTTCAACCCCTTTAACGTCAACTCCATATAGGGTCATTAGCGAGCCCGTAGGGCGCTTCCTTCACCAACTTTCCCGTAGCAAGCCCACGGGGCACTTCTCTTTCACCTGTCTCTTAGTGGGCCAATGGGGCGCTTCTCTCTATCAAATTCTCTTAGCGAATCCATTGGGTGCTTCTATTCCTTTAGCAAGCCTATAGGGCGCCTCTCTCATCAATTCATCTTAAGCGAGCCCATAGGGTAAGTCTCTTCATCAACTTTTTCTTAACGAACATGTAGGACGCTTTCTATCGCTAATTCACTTAGTTGGCCCGTGGGGCACTTCTATTCCTTTAGCAAACCCATAGGGTTCTTTCTTTCACCAGGATCTCTTGTAGCAGGCCTATTGGGCGCTTTCTTTTCAACCATCTCTTAGTGAGCCCATTAGGAGCTTTCTTTTCAACCATCTCTTAGCAAGCCCATAGGGCACTTCTCCTCATTAGTTTTCTCTTAAAGAGTCCATAGGGTACTTCTCTTCATCAAATTCTCTTAGTGAACCCATTGGGCGCTTCTTTTCATCTAGTTTCAATTTAGGGTCTTAGCCAGCTTTAGGAGCACTTCGCCATTCCTACCTAGGATAGTTAGCTCAATGGAGCACTACTATGTTTCAAATCGATCAAATTTTAAGGTTGCTAGACCTCGAGAGACACTTCCACCTAGGTTAGTAAGCCTAGTAAGGCATAACTAGGTTTCAGATTGATCTAATTTTAGGGTTGCTAGTCCTTGAGAGATGCTCCCACCTAGGATAGTCAACTTAAAGGGGGTATTACCAGGTTCCAGATTGATCAAATTTCAGGGTTGTTAGTCTCCGAGAGATGCTCCCTCCTAGGTTAGTTAGCTCAAGGGAGTACTATTAGGTTCCAGATCGATCTAATTTTAAGGTTGCTAGTCCTTGAGAGATGCTCTTACTTAGGTTAGTTAGCTCAAAGGAGCACTACTAGGTTTCAGATTGATTATAATTTTAGGATTGGTAGTCCTTGAGAGACACTCCCTCCTAAGATAGTCAGCTTAAAGGAGCACTACTAGGTCTTTCAAATTGATCAAATTTTAGGGTTGCTAGTTCCCGAGAGATGCTCCCGCTTAGGTTAGTGAGCTTTGTAAGGTATTACCAAGTTTTCGATTGATCAAATTTTAGGGTTGCTAGTCCCCGAGAGATGCTCCCGCCTAGGATAGTCAGCTCAAAGGAGCACTATTAGGTTTTAGATCGATCAAATTTTAGGGTTGCTAGTCCTTAAGAGATGCTCCCAACTAAGATAATCAACTCAAAGGAGCATTACCAGGCTCCGGATCGATTAAGTTTTAGGGTAGCTAGTTTCCGAGAGATGCACTCGCATAGTTTAGTTAGCATAGTGGAGCATTACTAGGTTTTAGTTTAAGGTCTTAGTTTGCTCTAGGAGTGTTTTGCTTTCTTTGGTTAGTTAACTCATTGGGGTACGACCAAGTTTCCTCTATCATTTTAGGGTTTTAGCTAGCTATAAAAGCGCTTTACCTGTCTTGGTTAGTCAACTTATTGGGGCATGACCAAGTTTCCTCTATCATTTTACGGTCTTAGCCAACTCTAAGAGCGCTTTGCTTGCCTTGGTTAGTTCATTAGGGCACGACTAATTTTTCTTAACTCAGTTTAGGGTCTTAGTTAACTCTAGAAGTGCTTTGCCCGTTTTACCTTGGTTCGTTAGAGTACGATCAAACTTCAATTCTTCATTCCACCTTTCCCTTTTATTACATCCCCAAATGGATTGGACCTAAAATAGCTAGCTAGTTGTAGCACTTCTTTGGGTAAAATATACTCTTGGGGCAAAAATAATGTCTGTTTCATTTTTGTGGCAAAGTTTTGCTCGAATTTAAATTAGGTTATAGGATCTTAAATTAGAAAAAATTGAAAAATTAGAAAATTAAAGAAACCCCCCCCCCCCAAATGAAGAAATTTAGAAAAAAAAAGGAATTTTAGAAAAAAAATACAAAAAAATGGAAAAATTTAGGAAAAAATATAAGAAATTTGAAAAGTCACAGATAAATTTAATAAATAAGTTATTTAGAAAATAATAATTTTTTAAGTTGTTTGGATAGAGTAGATTTTTAATTTAATTAGACTTTGAATGAAAGGCTATTGGAGTTGGGTTTAGATTTAAATTTAACTTAGGCTGACCTGGTTCATATGTGCAATTTTCATTAAACTTGGGTTTAGATTTAAATTTAGCATATGCTGACTTGGTCCATATGTGCATAATTGCACATATAGATAAGGTACAGGCTAATGACTCATTGATAAAACACATTGGACCAAGTGCGTGGATTAAGCTAAAGGATGTTTGAAACTCATTGGAGGCATAAGGATGGTTTTTTTTTTTTATCTTTTTCTTTTTAAAATCCACATATTGCAACTCAAAGCTCATAGGCATTACACTATTTTTCTTTCTTTAAATGTTTGCAAATAACAAGTTTAAGAGATAAAGTGCAAAGTAGTAAGAGAATGTAAGGGATTGTTGTAAAATTGCACTGGAATATCAATTCTCTTATCTTTGATGAGGGTAGTTGTAGCATTTATAGCTGTAGACACCTAATTTTTTTTCTCTTTTTTATTTTTCAAATTAGGTTACAGGGTCTTATTTTATAAAAAGTTCAAAAAATTAGAAAATTAAAGAAAACCCCAGAAAATGAAGAAATTTAGAAAAAAATAGGAATTTTAGAGACAAATACAAAAAAGTGGAAAAATTTATAAGAAATGTGAAAAGTTACAGAAAAATTTAAAAAATAAGGAATTTAGAAAATAACAAAATTTTAACTTGCTTGATAGAGTAGATTTTTAATTTAATTAGACTTTAAATAAAAAGCTAGTGGACTTGGGCTTAGATTTAAATCTAATTTAGGTTGATCTAGTTTATATGTGCAAATAAGGTATAGGCTAACAGCCTATTAGTAAAACACATTGGACTAAGCGCATGGATTAAGCTAAAGGACAGAGGTTGGAAACTCACTAGAGGTATAAGGATGTTTTTTTTTTTTTTTTTTTTTTTTATCTTTATCTTTTTTAAATCCACATATTGCTACATGTCAAAATATCACCACAAAATTACTTTCCCCCTTTTTCTTTCTTCCCTTTCCTTTTTAACTCCTCATTTTCCGGGGGGTTGGGTTGGGGGTTAAGAGAAACACAGCACACACTAAAATAGTAAAGGGGGAATTTTTTAAAATCCAAATACGTACATAGGCCAAGGGGTTCCACCACCGTCTGGCCCCTCTCTCTCTCTCTCCAAACCCTCTCTCTTAGCATCTGTCTCTCTCCACAAATTCCTTTATCTGTTTCTCTCTCTCTCTCCACCATTAGACTCATCCTCCTCATATACCTACTCTTGATCCTCACGCTTTCGCACAGCTACCCAATGCCATCCGTAAGCACTACGCTCCCATCACCACCGAACCCTCTTATACGAACTTACTTTCGGCTTCCTTTATCTCGCGCAGTCACTCTCGACCACCCTTACCCCCTGACCACTCTCTTTCTTAGCCATCATCTACAAACCTACATATACACACAAGGACCTTCTCTTAGTCGAACCACCCATACACTCTCGACCTCTTCTCTCTTATATGACACATACCACCCCATACACACACAACACTTTTAGCCAACAAACACCGCATTCGACCCATGATACCCTCACTCTCTCATTCACAAACACCACCAACCCATACGCTAATCGAACTAAACCACATTTTCTCCCTTGCTCGACTCACATACTCTTTCTCAATTATAGGGCCAAGCATATGATACCACCCAAAACCCACGCTTACCAACCATAGTAGCTAACCCAACTCCTTCACCGTTACATAACCCAAACCTGTCGTGGCATAATTCAGCCTGAACCATCCTTATCTAACCCTTTCTCTACCACACAGCCACCATGACGGTATATAGAACATGATCCGCACCACGCTCAACTTCTCTTCATCGACCATCCAATCTCTGACCACGCTGCGTGATTGAACCATACTCCACTACCATCGGCTGCTGCATCAACCACTGCTGTTGGCTGTAACATTGGACTAACCCCCCAATCCCCAATAAAGTAGCCATGAAAGCGGCCTTTCTCGATCGTTTTGGCCATTGGAACGGCCTCTGAAATGCCTCCTTTGACTTATTGTGTGCGACCTAACCCAAACGCGCTATTTGCACCAGCAAATTTGAACCTCATCTAAACCCCCGCCCAAATTTGACCTAACTTTGACTCGAGGTTCCAACTTGTGTTGCTTTGGGTCCAACTCTATTTTTTTTGTTTTTATTAATTTATTGTATTTTAATTCATTATTATAGTTTGTTGTAATAAAAAAAAAAAGAAAAAGACGAAAAAAGTAAAAAAAAAAAGAGGAAGTATTTTATTTGTGTTTTGTTTTATGTTATTTTCAGATTTAAACAAAAGAAAAACCATACAGAAAAAACTAACAATAAAAACTAAAAATAGTAAAGTTACTTTTAACCCTTAGAAAGTTAGTTTTTCAATAAATAAAAATAAACAAATCCTTTCAAAATTAGTTAGATTTTCCAAAAATAAACTAATTTAGGACTTTTAGGAAATTTTCTTTATATGAACTCAAAACGGGTAAAACACGTAAACCCAGCCATTTTTCCAAAATTAAAATTAAATCAACTCGCTATGTTTTTGGTGAATGAACTATGAAAATCTGATCCCGAATAGCGGGTACGTAAGTACTCTTACGTTAGTGTAGGGTGACTTAAAATATGGCAAGTTTTATTTTTTCCATTTTTAGATATTTATGTACAACGATCAATTTAGTAGCGTGTATTATAATTAGCTGTTTTAGAAATTAAAAAGGGTATATTTGAAAAGCAAAGTTAAATTCAGATAGTTAAAAAGTAATATCCATTTAGGTTTAATAAATTAGCCCCCCCTGACCTAAATCTCTTATTTTCAAAAATACCGTTTTATTAATTGTTTTTTAATTGATAGATCGGTAGCTAAGTTATAACTAATCCACCTAATTTGTTATAACTTAACTCTTTTTCCTGACTTCGATAAGGTGATAACTCCAAATCTTTTCAAGTTGAAAACATAGTCTTTTTTAAACCTTTGTCGAGGATCAATATTAAACGGGTAGGGTTTAGTACTAATCAGATTAGGGAAAGCCTAATCTTATAAAAGAACCTGGAGAGTGAAAATCAAGCTTGACAATAGCCTTCTTTAATTTCTTCCCATTATGGTACAATAAATGAGCTCGAACAACGACTTGTAATAATGGCATCTGGACGTTAGCGCTTAGGGTTTGCCAATAGCACATGGCGTGCAGATGCTAGCACCCATAGCATCTGCACGTTAGGCCTCTGTTCTAACATCTCTTATCAAAGATAAACTGAATACACAAAAGCTCCATACCATCAGGCCGATAGGCTTTACCACCATCAAGTCAGTAATACAAACAACAATACAACAAAAAAATGAATATAGTTTCTTATATAAATTCAATATTGCAAATTATATCCAATAGAGTTGAATACATGAAGAGTTAATTGATACTTGAATGTTTTGCAAGTTAAATCTTAATTCCTAATTAACTTAATATTAATGCATCATTGATAAACTAATATTCATTTTAGCTTTGTTCTCACCAAGATCAAATAATAAACCCTAAGTTTAACAGTAAACACTGGCATAAGTATTCCCTATAATAAAAAATTGCACAAAATAAACACCAAAATGGAAATTTCTATTCTATTTTAAAAACTTTCTGAGCAATAGTGTCAATCGCTTCCTCTGTGAATGTGGTTGGTTCATCTTCATCTTTAGTTTCTTCAACCAACATATAGTCTTCTATACTTTAGTTTTAATGATAAGAGCTCCACTAGCATCCCAATAATGTCAAGGGCTCTTTGTCTCATATCTAGCATTAAGGCTATTCTTCTTAATACTTATCCTTCTAGTAAACTCAATGTCGAGATAGTTTGAATGACTATTAGCAAATGGATGGTTTTATGCATACACTAACTTTGGTTCTTACCCTATGAGAAAATTTATTGTGAGGTATACATGGACATGGAACTAAACATTAGTAAGCTTCATTACATAAAAGCCAGTAGGGTTCTCATTTAATGCCATTGTTCTCCATTAGGTTTTCCTTGTTGATCGTAGATAAATCAACTATGTATAGATTGGGTTAGAATGAGCTTCAGCTCCCTTAACTTGATGATCAATGGTCTTTGATCTTAGTTCAGATCTTTATTCCATGTGACTTTCAAAAAGCCTCATATGGAAATATCCATAAGGGCTCTCTGATGCTCAAGTTAGCAAGAAGGAAAAGGGGAGAGAAAGAGGGATACCTGAGCACTCTCGACCTTTGGAAAGGATGCTCAAGAGGTGAGAGGTGAAGGGTGATAAGGGTCTAGAGTTTTGAGTCCTTTTACATGTGGCATGTCACACCATTTATAATGTGACAAGTACGACAGCTTGGGAAACGTATTAGCTTAGCGTTTGTTCATACTAGCAACTTGTAGAGGATGTGCGATGTGAAACTAATAAGGTAGCTTTGGGGGTTGGTCAGCCATGACCAAGCTAGCAGCCACGTCTATGTATTGGGCCCTAACAACTTCAAAGTGTGTCAGGTATGCTAGCTATACTATGAATTTTAAGCCATAGTTAATGAGTTGGGTAGGGCATTGGCATTAGAGACAAAAAGAGGGGATGAGGAGACAGGAGAGATAGCGTAAGTACACTGTGAGTGGCAAGCTGTACCTTAGAGCAGTTGTCGGGGTGAGGAGTATCCTTGCTCGTTGTGTTTGGGCCAAAAGGGGAGGGGGTAACTTATTGTGCTTCGAGCTCCGCAGCCCTATTGGAGGAGTCGTTATGTGTGGGGCAAGGCCTTCAACTTTGGGTTTGTTGGAGTGGTCACTTAGGTACTCAAGGCCAGGTGCTCAATGGCCAAGTCTTTGCAAGAATCAAAGAGCTTCAAGTAAGTTGCGACACTTGAAGGAAGTAGAGGGCTTGCTTCTTTAAGAGTTAATATGCCTTTAAGGACCTTCATTCATGTTAGGCTTCAGGCCGAATGAGAATTAGGCATCAACACATATCCCCCCCTTTCCACTTTCCATAGTGTTGATGAAGTGAGGAGGCTGGCTTAAGGTAGGTAGCACTTAGCTTCGGGTAAGGGGTTCGCTTCCATTGCTTGGTGATGTGATGACTTACATGTTTGATTGGACCTACGTACTATGCAATGATGTCCAGCACAAATGAAATGACCTTTAGGCTACTTGAGGCATCATGATGGTTTTTAAAAAGTGTAGTGCATTAATGATTTCCTAGAAACAGCTGCGCGCATGGTACACTAGCTTGCATGTTTATGTTAGCAATTTGCATGCGTAGGTTAATCTAAGACATTGGTTGGTAGAGTAGGACACATGGACGATTAAGATTTAGCACATGTCGTTGTAGTTGGTACCTACTTCAGTAGTGGAGAAAACTGTTTGTCTCCTTCCTTAGTTTGCCTATATAAAAGATGCTTGGAGGCTCATTTTTCACTTTGCACTCTTAATTAAGAGGAAACTCTGCCAAAATTTTCATTCATGAGTTAACTTTCTAAATCTCTCTTTCCATTCTTGAACCAATCTTAGCTGATCAGAGTATGTCTGATTCTCTCGATGAGTACTTGGGTGCATCAATTTCTAAGGAGATTAATGAAAATCACGAGGAGATGATCCTCAAGGGGGGTAGTAACCCTACTCTCCCCCTAAATAACAGTAATAGTTAGCAAGAGGCTTAAGGTCATGTTTACTTGGCCGTAAAGGAGGGACTGGGTTGCGAGGAGGCTTTGGGATATGTATGCCCTTAATGGCGAAGATAATGAAGTGGAGGAGCCCTTACACACCACAAATTCAAATGAAAATGTATATACTCGGATGTTTTTTGTTTCAAGTGATGAGAAGCTAAGATTGGTGAATCGGACAATGAGGGATGTACCTCGTTGGTGAGTAAAGTTGCCTCTGGAGGGGAAGAGGGCCATTTAGATAGGTGACGAGCGGTCCTTCTATATGTATGTGAAACCATTCAATTTGGGTTTTTGGCTACTATTCTTGTACTTTCTTATGGATGTCACTTAGTGGTTGGACATTAGGAATATGATACAATATAGATAGAAGCAGGAATGCGTTACAGTCAGGGGTTGACTTGATTTGGATTAGGTCAAGAGCTAATTAGCTTAGTAAAAAAAAAAAAAAGGTCAACTATCTTGAAGTCAGACGCCAGTGGATTAGGTCAGGAGTTCGGCTTAGCTAGTTCTAGGCTGTCTTTTGGATGAGGGCTTTGTTGTTGGGTAGGAGCATGTTTAACATGCATGAGGATATGATAGATAGGTTGGTAGGAGTCAGCTTGGGATGGGAATCCCTTTTCGGTTATGGCTTAGAGCTAGTATTCATTGTGCGAGCTCTTGGAGTCCTCTAGCTTGGTTACATGTGATCATTCTAGGGGGTTGATTCCTATCATTTGCCAAGGACTTGGAAAGATTTGCCTTCAAATCTAAAGTGGTTTCTACCTCCTCTCTTGGGGTACATACGAGGTTATCTTCTATTGGTTGGTGATGATATGGACTTATGGGTGAATACGTAAACCCAGTATCATACGAAGAACTAAGGGGTGGGTCCAGATTGCAAGATGGCTCGAAACGTAAATAAAAGTTGATGGTTTAGCAAATCCATGAGCTACCTAATTGAATATGATGCACCAGCTAGACTCTATACGGCTTAAGACTCGCCAGATGTGACGTATCGGTCCAAGTGATAGGGTTGCTCATGTAGAGCTCATGAACAAGCCTCCCATATAGTCCGAAGCTTGGCATGTCATTGGGTTAGTGCCTGGAATCCTATTAGGTGAGGGATCAGATTAGATACATTGAAGGTGGAAGAAACTCTACAGTCATCAGGCAACTTGATTTGGTAAGCGTTATGGTTGATTTTCTTTAGGACTTTGAACGGACCATCAGTTTGAAGAGATAGTTTGTTTTGTCTCAAGTGTAGGAATCGTTCTTAGTTGAGATGTATCCATACCAAGTCTCATGGATGGAAAGAAATAGTTCGGTAGCCTTGGCTACCAATTTCATGTTGCTTCTGATTGAACTTAGCGGTTTTCCTAGTTACAGACTGTTGTAGCTCATGCAATGCTTAGGCTCAGTCTACTCCGAATTGACTCTCTTTAGTAGCTACTGGGATGCCGATTATATCTAGGGGAATGGTAAGGTTAAGGCCATAAACGACCTCGAATGGGGTCTTTTCAATAGTGCTATGGACAATTCGATTGTATGTAAACTCTACAATTGGTAGTTATAGATCCCATTCCCAAAAGTTCTTTCCCATTACAACCTTGAGCAGATTGTGTAGCATCCTGTTTACTACTTTAGTCTACCCATTAATTTGAGGGTGGCTATTGGAGTTAAATACAAGTTTGGTTCTAAGTCTTCTCCAAAGAGTCTTCCAAAAATAGTTTAAGAATTTTGTGTCCTGATCTGAGACAATAGTCTTCGGTATCCCATATAGTTGGACAATCTCTTGTAAAAACAAATAAGTGATATATAGAGTATTGTTTGTTCGATGGCATGGAATAAAGTGCGTCATTTTGCTGAAATGGTCCACTACAACAAAAATAGAATCTTTGCCTTTGGATGTCCAGGGCAATCTTAATATAAAGTCCATGCCTAGGTTGGCCTAAGGTAAGGTTGGTGTTGTTAACAACAGATATTTTCCATAGGGCTCTCTCTTCCCCTTTATATGTTTGCACACTAACCACCTTATGGACATCCTTGGCTAAACCTAGCTAGTAAAAGTTCTCCCTCAATGGATTGCCTGTCTTAGTCTCCCTGAAATGACTAGATAACCTTTCGCTATGAGCTTCCTTGACCAATAACTCACGCGTAGAGTAGTTGGGAATACATAACCT
This sequence comes from Lumnitzera racemosa, assembly GCA_024138005.1. Taxonomy (NCBI): domain Eukaryota; kingdom Viridiplantae; phylum Streptophyta; class Magnoliopsida; order Myrtales; family Combretaceae; genus Lumnitzera; species Lumnitzera racemosa. Next base: position 67,229,004 of record JAMXBC010000011.1, read on the forward strand.
ATGGTCTTTGAGCAGATAGCTTTCCTTGAGATAATATCCCTTGACAACAATTCCATCCTTACATTGTTCCAGGATAGGGCCGAAATGGGAATCATGAGCATATTGCTCAGTACTTAGTGAGAATCTTAATAATTTTGTTTGCAAAGTGGTCAATAAGGTTTACCGTCATGACAGAGCATTAGCGACCACATTTGCACTTCCCTTCTTATGTTGGATGACATACTAGAAACTCTCTATGAACTCTAACCACTTAGTTGGCCTCTTTGAAAGCTTGTTCTAACTCCCTAGATACTTCAGTGACTCATGGTCTATATAAAATAAAAAAATCTAATGGTCGCAAATACTGTTGCTAAGCAATAAGGGCTTGGTAAAGAGAATATAACTCTTTCTTGTAGACAAAATAGTTCAGGGTAGGAGTTTCTAACTATGGTAGATGATGGGCTGTCACTCTTGCATCAGGACAGCATTAATTCCAACTGCTAATGCATCGCATTCTAACATAAGGGTTTATCAAAATCTGGTAGTGATAGGACAGGGGCTGAGGTGAGCCTTTCTTTGATCTCTTTAAAGCTCTATTTAACTCGGTTATTCCACCTAAACCTTTTAATCTTTTTGGTTAGCTCGGTTAATGGGGTGGCTATTGTACTAAAGTCTTTAATAATTTGCCTATAGAAAGAAGTTAGGCCATGAAAACTTCGGACTTTAGTGGCATTCCTTAGCATTGACTATTCTAGAATAACCCGAATCTTTCCCTCATCTGCTTGGATCCCTTCCTTTGATACTATAAACCCTAGGAAAATCACCGTTTTCTAGCAAAACATACACTTCTTCAATTCCCATACAACTTCTTAGCTTATAAAATGTCAAATATTTTGCAAAGATATTGAACATGGTCATTTTGGCCAGCACTGAATACCAATATATTATCAAAGTATTTGACCACACATTTCCCAATTAGGGACTACATTACATAGTTCATCAACCTCATGAATGTGCTTGGCACATTAGTAAGTTTGAATGGCATAACCAACAATTCGTAGAGTTTATGTCTAATCTTGAAGGCAGTCTTCCATTCATTACTCAGCCTCATGCAAATTTGGTGGTAGCTATTTCGCAGGTCAATCTTCAAAAATATCTTTGCTTTGCTCTATGAAGCTCATCTAACATGTCATCGAGCCTTGGTATCGAGTATTTGTACTTAACAGTAATTCGATTGATTGCTCTACTGTTGATACACATGGGCCATGAACCATCCTTCTTCAGAACAAGTAGAGTTAGTATAGTACAAGGACTCATCCTTTCCTTCACATATCTTTGCTTAATGAGTTCGTCCACCTATCTTTTCAACTTGGTAGCCTGCACAAGGTTTATCTTGTATGTAGGTTGGTTTGGTAGGGCATTACTTAGTTGTAAATCAATACAGTGCTCTATGCCTTGGATTGGTGGTAGTCCTTTAGGGAGTTCTTCTGGAAATAGGTCAAAAAACACATTTAGTAAGCTTCAGATCTCTTTTGGAACATTCTATAACTCCTTTATCTCCATTAGTCTCCTAACCAATAGGAACATCGGTTCATCAACCTTCTCAGTATATCGAAGCTCTCTATGGCTCATCACTAGGGCTTTCTTCTTACTAGCTCGGGTGAACTAATTATGGGTTTCATTTACTTAGAATGGGGTTAGGGGTTACAATACTATCTTCCTTCTATCCTTAACAAAGGCATAGGTGTTCTTATACCTGTTGTGCGTAATACGTTGGTCGAATAACTAAGGTTATTTAAGCAGCAGGTGTGAAGCTCCTATGGGGACGACATCTCATACTACTTCATCCTCGTATACATTTTTGACATTGAACGGTACGATCACTTGTTTGGTCACATATTCAGTCACATGTAAAGCATCCATATTTTGAAGCCAATGTAGCTTGTAAGGTCGGGGATGCCTTAAGGTCGGAAGACCCAGCCTGTACACAAAGGATTGCGCAACTACATTAGTGCAACTTCCTCCATTCACTATGATTGTACATAATTAGCCTTTGACGATACATTTGGCATGGAACAAATTATCATTTTGGTCTTCCTTAAGGTTTAGTAAGGAACTCAGGACTCGTGTCAAGACTAGGATCATCATTTCTTCTTGATCGGCATAGACACAGGTCTTCTCTTTCTCCTTGGCTTTTGACTTTTGAACATCCTCCTCTTCCTCAAGCTTACTCTTGTCGGTGCTGTCCACTACATTTGCTCAAAGCACCATGACACGTCGGTTCGAACACTCAGCAGCCATGTGTCTAAAGCCTAAGCGTTTAAAGCATTTCACCTTACTAGACTTTCATCTAGAGGTCTACGCTTTCTCATACATTCTTGGAGGCGCCTTAGCCTCGGCTTGGCCTGGCTATCTTACTCGGCCATGCTGACCTACTTAGCTATCGTTAGGGCAGTCATTCTTTTCCTCAGCTTAGTATGGTCTCCTTAGCTTGGCTTGAATAGGTCGGTGGGCACCAAGGCTCAGGAAAATGTTGGCCTAGGTCAGCTCGGAATATTTCTCCTCTATTTTTCCACCCTCTACACTATCTTGATGTCCTTTTCCAAATCATAAAACCCTTGTACTTTCACGATATTGCGAATCTCATACTTGAGCCTAAAAATGAACCTCGATACTATACGAGCCTCTATCTCTTCTATGTCGGCTTCGATCATTAACATTTGGAACTCTCTTACATAGTCATCAATAAACTGGCTTCTTTGGCCAAGCTCTTGTAACTTTGTAAACGCATCTTGTAAATAAGTCTTGGGCATAAATATACCTCTTATCAACCTTTTTCATCTCATCCTAAGTTCTAACACCTTATCTTCCATCTCTTGCCTTGGTTGCATTCAGATTCTTCCACCACATGATGGTACACCCAATAAACTCTAATGCAGCAAGTTGGACTTTGACTGCATCCTTATACCTATAACATTTAAATACATTCTTGACCTTCTCTTCCTACTCCAAGTATACATTTGCATCTCTACTTCCATCGAAGGGCGAGATTTGCACCTTGACATTGTCTAGCCCTCGAGGGACTTGGCGTCCTCGTCCCTATGCTTAGTAATAACTAACTTCTTCTTCTTCACTAAACGCTTTAACACCCAGCTCCTCATCATCTTCCCCAATCTCCTCTAACTCTAATCTTAGTCTAGCAGCTTGGTTTGTTACTCCCTTTGCTTGTGGCAATCAAATTGGGCGCTTGGTTCAATTATCTTGGCCATAGTGTCTCTTAGAGGTGCCTTCTTGTGGGTTTTGCTGTTATACATCTTGGGGTTGTTGTCTGTTAACTTGTATTGAGGTAACTAGACTCTTAACAAGGTTTGTGAATCTGTTAAGCTTATCGTCAATTGACCTTAAGGTTTTACTACTATTAAGACCATGACCAGGTTGAACACCACTACTCTAGTTACTAGTAACACCTTAAGCACTTCAATTAGACATGGTACAGTACTTCTCAAACAGATTAGCAACATACTAACAACTTCAACACCTGATAGTCACTCAAATAAGATAGAAACAAACTTGCTCTATTTTCACAATGAAAAACAGAGTAAAATTGACTAATAATAAAACTACTCTTGTTGTCTCATCAACACACTATAGTAGCTATGGAAGAAATACAGTGGCTACTAACAGTAAAGCAAACAAAAACTTCATTGCAACTTTACACAGTCCCTTGCGGAACCTGGTTCTGATACTAGTAAAGCTGATGCGTCTCCGGGGTCAGACATATAGAGAGATACTACAAAGAAGCAAACCAGAAAGAAACAAAGAAAAAAGCTAGCAAAGTTTGAGTAGTTACTGAATGGATATGACATATCACTTGATCTTTCTCAACCAACAATCTATCGGATATGATATACCGGTCTGAATTGAAGGGTCATTTACCACTACTCCTTACTAAAGGGAATAGATAAGAGTAGAATAATAACGAGAACACTAAGTTTGATCAAAGTGAATAATTCTATATTGAAAGTTAAATGATCCTCGTATATAAGAAAGTGGGGGTTCATATACTTGTCCATTAGGGTTATTTACGTGTATGAAAAGACAAAATGGTATTCTACACTAGGTTATATAAAACATACTAAAAGGGGTAAAAGAGACAAAGATAATTCAGTATCGAAAAGAAAGAATTGTTTTAGAATATTGTGTCAAGAGACATGTGTCGCTTGGTGGCTGGACATCAAGAATATGATACAACGTAAGTGGAAGTAGGAATGCGTTACAGTTAGGGGCTGACTTGATTTAGATTAGGTCGAGAGCCAATCAGCCTAGCAAAAAAAAAAAAAAAAAAAAAGGTCAGCTGTCTTAAAGTTAGATGATAATGGATCAAGTCGGGAGCTCGACTCAGTTAGTTTTAGGTTATTTTCTGGATTAAGACTTCGCTGTTGGGTAGGAGCATGTTTAACATACGTGAGGACATGATAGACTGGTTTGTAGGAGGTTAGCTTAGGATAAGAATCCCTATCTCAATTATGGCTTAGAGCTAGTATTCTTCATACGTGCCTTTAGAATCCTTTAGCTTGGCTTCTTGTGATTGGTCCAAGGGGTTGATTCTTATTACGGGGTCCACCAGTGAACTACTTTAGGTCTAAGGACGATGAGGCGAGGGAGGAGGTATTAGACCTTGCTAAGTGGACGTAACTCAGCCCCATACTTGTTATCTAGATATATATTTACAATGAGCCCTCTATGGGGTGGAGACAGGTATACCTTAATCCTTGCTGAGGAAGGGTGGCTGGGTGCCTATTGTGCTACGTCATTGCAATATTGGAGGATGTTAGGCCTGCTTATCCTCGTTTTAATGACTGTAAGTTCCTTACTTGTTACTTGTTGTACTAAGTCTTTGATTGTGATCGTAGCTCTATAGGTGGCTGTAGAGGAAATGAAGTAGAAGTTCCTCATTATTTGAGCCAAGTAGATGGAGGAGGTAACATTTGCTGGGAAGAAGAGGAGGCAAGGAGTTGTGGAATGGGAGGGGGAGAACTCACAGTCTCACTCCCAGAAGAGTAAGAAGAAGAAAGGGAGTAGGCAATTGACCATTCTTAAGGTAGTGCATAATGTGGTTAGAGATATCCCTATGTATGTTACGATTGCCCTAAGTGTAGCGGGAGCTTAGGGTACGCAGTGGTTACGTCAAGAGGTGAAGTTAGTCAGGCCATATAAGTTACAAAGGCCTGGGGGGCTGAAGAGTTTAAGGGTGCTAGTTTGGGTGGCAACCTAGTTAAGCATCATAGGTCGGCTCAATAAAGGGATATGCATTTTGAGGAGCAGTATGGGGATTTTAATGTAACCCCTCAAAATGTCGAAGAACAAGCCATCAACATCCCAGATGATGAGGACCCCCTTCCTTTGGCGCTTCAGGACAAATAACTAATTATGTAGTGCACGTTTGAGCCTTTTATGGAGCTAGCAACGATGCTAGTGTAGTGGATGGGCCAGCTTAAGGCTAGGTTTGGTTGCTTCTTTGTCGAAAAGAGTAATATTGAAACTTCTGCAGAGTTGCTTCAGAGATACAAGTAGGTGAGTCGTTATTGTTTATTTTCCAAGTGTTATATGCTACTTGCTTAACAAAGATTGTATATTTTTGTTATTATTACAACTATATGAAATGCTCGACTAGGTGCTCGTGTACAACCATGATTATCAGTGGTTGAAGAGGTGTTGTATGAAGGATGAAGTAGGGAGACTCTACGAGGTGCTAGAGGAAGAGAAGAGGCTGTATGGTGACTTGTTAGCAATGTATGGAGATTTTGTGCGCTAGCATTAAGGGTTAAAGGAGTGGGCTAGTAAGCTAAAGGTAGAGTTAAAGGAGCCTTAAGCTTTTGGGGAGGAAATGGTGAAGCTATAGAAGGAACTTGAGGCTAAAGATAAGGAATTGGAGGGAACTCGGGCCAACATCTCTTAGAGGGAGGTTGAGTTACTAAATAGGAGGGGTTTTTTTGCCAAGGTGAAGCGATGGTTGATCTTTAAGACCATGAATGAGCATTTCATGGAGAAGGCCTTGAGCATTGCTAGATTCACCCTGGCAGATGAGACTCGGAAGCTGGCTTACGAGCACTTTCTAGAGGCAAACTTATCCTTCTTGAACTAGCTTGATTACCCTAAGGCTGCTGGTGATGGGTTAGAAGATGTATCTTCCAAGGGTTCCATTGGAGATTATGTATAAGAGGTTACTAAGGATATTGAGGGTAGGGATGGTGACTAGCATGGTGGGGGATATGAAGATGTCATTGTCGATTAGGTAAAGATGGCCTTGTTTTGTTTTTTACTGTTTTCATGTATTCGTTAGGTGAAGGTTACCAGTTTTCTTTTCTCCTTTTCTTAGCAAGGGGATGGGGATTGGGATGCCAATCTTCCTACTCCACAATGTAAACATGATTTTTGATGAATGGAATCTTTGTTATTCTCTAGCTTACTCTTGTTGTGCTCTTTTATTCCTCTAAACCTTGTTATTTTACTTTTGTATCATCTTGTTTGATTCTAAGTCCCTTGAGCAATTCGTTGATAGCGTAAATCAAGCATGGGGGGCAAGAATTTGGTCCACTTTACTTGTTTGAAGTCTTAGTATTGCTTGATCCTGATGTGGTTCGAGTGTAGGGAGTGCTAACCTCGACTAATCCTTGGCTTTTTCATGCATAAGAGTGGTCCGAGTAAGAAGGATGACTTCTTGGCTTGCTTCATCTCTCTTAAGTTTTATAGCTTATTCGTAGTTGAGCTTTGTTGAGTATTGCGAGCTCAGGCCTTGTACAGTTTGCTCTTGTGAAGTGTAGGATCTGTTTATCAACTTAAGTGGATCATTACTAACATCATACGATCTCTTAGGAAAAGTGCACACATGGTAGTCGTACCACCTTAGATTATGTGCCTTCTAGAAGGCATTTAATGTGAGTACAATGCATTTATGTTTCCCAAGGGGTCAGTTGGACTACTATTTTTCATGAGGTGTAACTATTCATTTTAAAATTTAAGACATCCATATAATTTTAGCAAATTTTTAGCATTTCAATATTATTTTTTCAATATAAGATTGTAGCATAATAGTTTCGGATAAGATATCACTTGAAAGTAGTAACAAATAGAATTGTACGTATACAGAGGTGTACGTCTAACCTAACCTAAAATTAAGACCAAATATACTGGTTAAGGGTAAGTAGATACAAGGTCTATACGATATACAACTCTACTTGTATCATACTTTATGGATATAGGTTCCAAATATTGTTACCTATATGCTACTTTGTGACATCCTAGAATCACCTTGTATCATGTACTTTATATATTGTATAAGGTACATACTACAAGGTACATACTACAAGGTACTTTATAAAATCTATAATTTTTTTTCTTAATAAATTTTAATATAATTTTTTTTTTTTCAAAACGTAAAACAAACCTGATCCCTTTTTTTTTTCTTCAAAATAATTGCTCAATTTAGTCAATTTTTCAATTGATGGCAATAAATGGACTACATTGAGATTTATGGTTCTTTAACCATTATTATTATGGATGGATTTTTATGCAAGCATTGTATAAAACATTCTCTATGTAAATGAAATATTTATTTTATAATGATCACATTGCATAAATACTTAAGGGACTAAGCATGCCTTTTAAAAAAAATGGAAAAGATAAATATCATACTTAACGCAAGATTTATAAAGTTTATTAAAATGTAAATAAAGGATTCATAAGATTATATAATTTAATAATTTTAGATTTGATGATAATATAGAATTAAACAATTAACTATGGAAAAATAAAGACATAATATGGAAAACGGAATAAAACATAAATTCAAACTAAAACACTTTTTTTTTTCTTAAGGTACATACATCAGTAAAATAATCTCTCTATATTCTAAGAAAATTAAACTTCTCTCTAGTAATAATAATAAATCTTTTGTCAAATATAAAATAAAGAAATTATTCCATGATAAAAAACGAGTTTTACTAGATGATAGATTTAGTAAAGGGAGAATGAGTAGATAGAAAATGATGATGGAGTAAACATCGAATACGTAAGATGGAAATGAAAGGACTAATAAACATTTAGTTTAGGGTTTCCAATAGGTTGGGTTTTGCTTTGTTTTGATAAGATAGTATCATTTATTTGTTAATTTTGTTTAATTACTATTATAGGGTAGGGACTTTTAAACTCGTTTTAAAGTATAGGTTTTAGGTTGGGTATAGGACATCCTGATTTCTTATCCGTACCTTACCTTATGAGAATAAATTCCTAAAAATTACTACTTGAAATTTATTCTATAATATTAATTACTCACTTAAAACCTACTTGGCTGAATAGAGTTTAAGTAGGTATCCTATACAAAAAAGTTACTTGCTTACCCTTACTATAAGGTCAAGGTTCTTTAAATAAAGAATTATCACCAACACAACAGGTCTAGGTATTAAGCAAAGGCAGGGCTTACCGACATATGGTTTTAATTCTTGGACTCCTAAACCATGACATTACCATTTTTTTTTAAAGTAAACTACAAAATAAAAAATTAAAATATTTAAACAGAAAGAATTGTGCCCAATAGCCATATAGCTTTTGGTCCATTTTATAAAGAAATTGTTAAGAATGTGTATTTATTTATGTACAACTGTATCCAATTTTACCTATAACGATAATAATATGGGACAAAAATCTAGTGGCTAAAAAAAAATTAAAAAAACTCAAGATAGTTTTATATTGTTAAAAATGAGATTTTTCTTTTAGTAAAAATTTATATATACTAAACTAGATACACTCTTAATATATATTTATTACTTTTATTGCAAATAGGAACACATCAAATGCTCTGAATGGAAAATATTTTTTCTATATATACACGGAATTAATTTAAATTTTCAAAATTATTTAACATTTTAATTTTTTAAATTTAAATTTTAATTTGATTTTTTATTTTTTATTCTTTTTTTTTTTAAATTTTGCACGGATGGGTCTAGACGAACTGGGACCCATAGATCCACATCCCTGAACCTCTTTCGACTTGTGACTTCGACGAGTCATCTCGTGATCAGACACATAGAGGTGGGGTTGCCTAGGTCTACTTCTATGATTCATTAAAAGAAAAAAAAATAAAAATAAAAATAGAATTGTATGCTATTAACTAATTGGTTAGGTATGGGGGGGAAAATAACAAAAAAATTTTAGTTTAAATGTGTAGAGACATGGCTCTAGGATTGCTTCAATGTTATTGCCACTCTTATTGCTTGTATATTTCCCTTTTTGTGTATAAGCCAACCTAAACCCTATAGAGCCACTTTAATTTACATAAAAAATACGCAAATAAAAAATGAAATTGCAAGACAGGTTTGGGTGTGAGAGAGAGGGGATGGGGACAAAAAGCGTATAACAAACTTGGGTTGAATAACAGAACTATGGAAGCAACATAGTAACTCTATTTTTGTACATATGCACTCTACTTTCATTATATAATGGAAGGTAATGTATGATGTATCAATTTGTTCATACGTATCAACATCGTTTTAATCCTTCGCCTGCTTCTTGCACCATAAATAATAAGACCACATCCTATATGCATAACGTAGGCAACAAAGGTACGATGGGCAAAGAGAAATCTTCAGTTATGTCGTTATTTCTCTGCCTTCTGTTTTCACTTCCCTTGGTGACGTTATCGTATCAAGCTCACCAAGATTTTCTTCAATGCCTTTCTCTCTTTTCAAAGAACTCAAGTCCAATAGCAAAAGTAATACACACTACTTCGAACTCATCCTATTCCTCTGTCTTATACACTTCTCTCCAAAACCTTAGATTCTTAAATGCTCCAAAACCTGCTGTCATCGTCACGCCGCTGCAAGTCTCTCACATTCAGGCATCCATAATCTGTTCCCGAAAATATGGATTGCAAGTAAGAATGCGCAGCGGTGGTCATGACTACGAGGGCATATCCTACGTTTCTGAAATTCCCTTTATCATTATTGACATGGTAAATCTTCGGTCTATTGATGTAAGTGTTGAAAATAGGAGCGCATGGGTTCAATCAGGTGCACTTCTTGGGGAACTTTACTACAGAATTGCTGAAAAAAGCCAAACTCTTGGCTTCCCAGCCGGGACCTGCCCAACGGTTGGTGTTGGTGGCCTACTAAGCGGTGGAGGATTTGGCATGATGATGAGAAAATACGGCCTGGCGGCCGACCATATAATTGATGCCAAGCTGATTGATTCCAATGGTGGACTACTTGACAGAAAATCAATGGGTGAGGATCTGTTTTGGGCGATTCGAGGTGGTGGTGGAGGTTGTTTTGGCATAGTTGTTGCATGGAAAATTGAGTTGGTTGTCGTTCCTACTAGAGTCACGGTTTTTACACCACTCAGAATCCTGGAGCAGAATGCAGCAGAACTAGTTTATAAGTGGCAACTAGTGGCAGCAAACAACCTTCCTGAAGATTTATTCATCAGGATAATCTTGCAAAGTTATAAGGGACCGAGCGGAAACCGAACTATTCAGGCTCTCTTCAATTCTCTCTACCTTGGGGGTGTTGATAGTCTCCTCCAAATCATGAACGAGAGCTTTCCCGAGCTCCGCTTGACGCGAGAAGATTGTACTGAAATGAATTGGATCGAATCAGTCCTCTACTTCGCAGGGTTTCCTAGTGGAACATCCTTGGAAACATTGCTTAACAGGACATCCTACACCAAAATTTACATGAAGAGCAAATCTGATTCTGTTAAAAAGCCGATTCCTAGAAGTGGACTGGGAGAAATATGGAAGTGGATTTTGGAAGAAGAACAAGGTAGTGGACAAATGATTTGGATCCCCTACGGAGGTAAAATGAATGAGATTTCCGAGTCTGCAATTCCTTTTCCTTATAGAGGAGGATATCTATACATAATCCAGTACACAAGTTCATGGACTCGAGAAGGAGAGGAAGTTTCGGAGAGGCATATAAGTTGGATTCGAAGGTTTTATGCGTACATGGCTCAGTATGTTTCTAGCTCTCCAAGACAAGCATATGTTAATTACAGGGATCTTGATATAGGAGTGAATAATATTGGAAACACCAACTATACACAAGCAAGTATTTGGGGAAAAAAGTATTTTAAGAATAACTTTGACAGGTTGGTACGTGTTAAGACTATGGTTGATCCTACGAATTTCTTTAGACATGAACAAAGTATTCCATCACTTTCCTTTGGGTAGAAGAAAGCGGATTCCGGATGGAGCTTAGTAAGGGATATATTTAGAAAGAACAATAAGTTGATGATGCACTCATGTGCATTCATATAGATTATTTCTTTTCTGCTTTTGGTTATTACTATTAATCATTACAATCAATATTTCTATTAAGATAAAAACTTTGCTACATTTCAAGTGTTCAAAGTTATCAATGATGATCTCTTGTTTAACATTTTTGAATAATTTTCAACAGATCATTTGCTTTGGCTCAGAATTTTTTTTTCAAGAAAGTTGTTGTAACTTATTACACTATTGGGATAGTCTTTGTTGTTTGTACTAAAACATTTGTTGCACAATGTAAGTTTCACTAGGAGTCTCATAGATGAAAAAGGACTCAATTTATTAGCTTTTAAAACAGTGAAGAGACTCAATTGAATCATTTGAAAAAGCAAAATTAAGTTGAACGGAATGATGTAAATACAATATCTTGATTGATAGGCTTTGTCACGCTACGAACCTAATAGAGTGCACCACGCGAGGCTTCTAGGTCTTTTGGTCATATCCTCACACAATATCATACCACATGCAAATAGATACATATATAATGTAGCAAAACAATCATCCATTATATTCAATCCGTAGTTATTTGGTTTCGGGATGGGGGAAAGATGGTAGGCATTCGCAAGCAAATAAAATTATCCCAAAATCAATACCAATATCCACATTCGATATCCAAAATTTTATTAATTGTCTCGTATGAGGTTCATTGCTTTTATCAATTATCCACAGTTCACTAACCTTTGTATATAGTTATAGTTGCATTCCATACTGTAGTTGTGTCTTTGTTACAACTTCTCTCTAGTTCTTTCAACTAGTATTCAACTATGATTTTATAATTACGAACGACTTGTTTAAGGGTAAGTATAAATAATTAAATTAAAGAAATGGAAATTAAATAAAAGAAAGGTAAATCAAACAGGGGAAAGGGGTTACCGAAAGATAAATAGACGGTCAAATGGTCTTGACGGCTGGTCTTGCTTTGCTTTCCTTTTTCCACCTATGGTTGACTTAAATCTGAATTTAGGGTCTTAGTTATGTTCCTAGAGTATTTCTATAACAAAACCTAGGGATTTGCTACATTGAAATGCCGGTTTTATTTATCACCTTTAAGCCTGGGTTAATATAGTCAATATTGTTGTCCTTCAAAAGTTCTCCGTCATAACTTTTAACCTAAAGTGTGTATTTAATGTCATATTATATTAAAATTACGAGTTTCAAATTGTCTCTCAAGCTTCGAATTGATTTTGTCAAGATTTCCGAACAACCAAAATGTGCTTTTCAATTTTCTTCACATGTGGTTTTATTATGAAATCATCACTTGGTTGATTTTAATTAAATGAAAACTTTATCAGATATGAAATTATAGATGCAGAGCTTAAGATTTGATTTAGATTTTGGATCCGTTTTTATGAGAATTCTTTTTTGAACTTAAGAAAATTATAATGTAAAAAAGAAATTAGAAATTTGTTTTTTTTAACCTAGAATTCCACACGGCATAGAGGTGACGTTGCTCTCTCGATTTGCAATAAGTGAATTCTCGCTAAAGTAAGTTTGAGAGAAGACCTAAAATCCTCCTTATGAAAAAAGATTCAATAGAGTTTTAAGATAATGATTCAGTACTTTGTTTGTACCATCTTATTGTCACCAATTTCCATATTAACTCGTTTCACCTAGTTTCAACTAGTTTTAAGGTAATGATTCCACTTCATCGTCCGAGTAGATTGTACTTGGTTTATTTTCTTAACTTCCTATTGGCATGATTCAGTACTTGATGACTCATGTTTGCTGTTGGACTGCATATTTATACTAGCATTGGTTTCATTTTGCAATATATTATTGTTTTCTTTGTTGCATTAAATATCACATGTATATTCAGGCACTATAAATTATCATTATTATTATTATATTGTTTAGTAATATTGATATTAACAATTAAAATGTTATTGGAAAGAAAATTAAGACATTAGCATGGACTGAAATAGTGCTCGCTCATCATGTGGCTAAAATATGGGTTTGGTTATTGCTTAGCAATACACCGGTAAAATTAAGCGTCGGCGGCCTATGTTGAGTTATGTAAACTAATTCGTTTAACTCGCAAGAAAATGTGAGTTTATTTAAAAAAATTTTACATGCTTAAATGTGGGTTTTTTTTTTTTTTTTTAATATATTTTGTTTAACGTATAGTTAAAATGAGCATGTTAAACTATTAATATGCAAGAAAAAGACACAAGCTAGACGACACAGGCAGACATCGACAAATTGCTGCAGATTCAAGGATCCAAATACGTTAGGCTCCACTTTGCGATGGCATTGCAATCTACAGACGAATTAGCTAAAAACTCCAGTGGCTTAAATTCGTCTTATGTAGCACTTTCACTAACTAGCGACGGATCACATCACAAATGTTGTATAGTCTTCAAATAAATTTGTCTTATTGGTACATGTAGCTTTTATTACTATTATTTAGATAGTCTCATATTTTGTCAGCTGTTCTGTTAGTTATTAGCTTACCTTGTTGTGAGAAGCTCTTTTCTTTTATCCTTTTAGTAGTCATAATTGAATGTAATCTTTTATAACTGAAATATGACAAAATAAGTGTTACTTGCAGGGTTCAATTACTAGGGAAAAGATGGGAACTTTTATTAGGATGAATGAAAAGGATAAAAATTGTCAACAATGACAACTCCAATTGCAAAATTGCACTGTCAACTTTAGTGTTTGCTTGAGATGGATAGCTTACACTTTTTACTAACCCGCAATCTTTTGCTATGACCGAAACATAGGAAAGTCTAAAAATAATTATAAAGGATACACGGTTATAGTTGAAGGAAAAAGGATTGGAAGAAAATATTATAATATCAAATGTCATGGGTCGATGGATTGGTTTGTTTAACATACCAATCTACGGTGGGGTGGATTAGACCAAAAATTCTAGCCTACATATTAAGTAGGACAACGAGCCAACCTATTTAAGCCATGAGTCAATGCTAGATGGGGCAGGTTAGCCCACTTGCATAGCTTTAGGTGCATGTATCATAGTAAGGCTACTTTAAGGAAAGATTTAGGTGAATCACATCATAGGTTAGTCCAAAACTAGTCCGCTTGCATAACTTCATTGCAACTTCACACATTCCCTTACGGAACCTAGTTTTGATAACAGTGTACCCGTGATGCTAATCCGTCTTCAGAGTCGAACATATGGAGAGACACCACAACGAAACGAACCGAAAAGAAATAAAGAAAAAAGTTAGCAAAGTTTGAGTAGCTACCGAATGAATATGATATACCACTTGATCTTACTCAACCAACAATCTATCAAATATGATACATTGGTCTGAATTGAAGGGTCATTCGCTATTATTCTTTGCTAAAGGGAATAGATAAGAGTTGAATAATAACAAGAACACTAAGGTTGCTTAAAGTGAATAATTCTGTATTGAAAGTTGAATGATCTTTGTATATAAGAAAGTGGGGGGTTTGTATACTTGTCCACTAGGGTTATTTACGTGTATGAAAAGACAAAATGGTATTCTACACTAGGTTATATAAAACATACTAAAAGGGGTAAAAGAGACAGATAATTCAGTACGGCAAAAGAAATAATCGTTCTAGAATATTGTGTTAAGAGACATGTGTTGCTTGGTGGTTGGACATCAAGAATATGATACAACGTAAGTGGAAGTAGGAATGCATTACAGTTAGGGGCCAACTTGATTTAGATTAGGTCGAGAGCCATTCAACCTAGCAAAAAAAAAAAAAAAAGGTTAGCTATCTTGAAGTCAGACGATAGTAGATCAGGTCGGGAGCTCCACTCAGCTAGTTTTAGGCTATCTTCTGGATTAAGACTTTGCTGTTGGGTAGGAGCATGTCTAACACACATGAGGACATGATAGACTGGTTAACAGGAGGTTAGCTCGGGATAAGAATCCCCATCTTGGTTATGGCTTAGAGCTAGTATTCTTCATACGAGCCTTTGGAGTCCTTTAGCTCGGCTTCTTGTGATTGGTCCAAGGGGCTGATTCCTATTACGGGGTCTACCAGTGAACTACTTTAGGTCTAAGGACGATGAGGCAAGCGAGGAGGTGTTAGACCTTGCTAAGTGGATGTAACTCAGCCCCATACCTGCTATCTAGATACATATCCATAACAAGCCTCTTTATGGGGTGGAGACAGGTACACCCTAATCCTTGCTGAGGAAGGGTGGCTAGGTGTCTATTGTGCCACGTCATTGCAATATCGGAGGATGTTAGGCCTGCTTATCCTCGTCTTAATGACTGTAAATTCTTTACCTGTTACTTGTAGTACTAAGTCTTTGATTGTGATCGTAGCTTTGTAGGTGGCTTTAGAGGAAATGAAGCAGAAGTTGCTCGTTGTCTGAGCCAAGTAGATGGAGGAGGTAACATTAGCTGGGAAGAAGAGGAGGTAAGGATTTGTGGAAGGGGAAGGAGAGACCTCACAGTCTCATTCCCAGAAGAGCAAGAAGAAGAAAGGGAGTAGGCAATTGACCATTCTTGAGGTGGAGCATAATGTAGTTAGAGATATCCCTTTGTGTGTTGCAATTATCCTAAGGGTAGCGGGAGCTTAAGGCATGCAGTGGCCGTGTTAGGAGGTGAGGCTAGTCAGGCCACATAAGTTACAAAGGCCTGGGGGGCTAAAGAGTTTGAGGGTGCTAGTTTGGGTGGCAACCTAGTCAAGCATCATAGGTCAGCTTAATAAAGGGATATGCATTTTGAGGAGCAGTATGGGGATTTTAACGTAACCCCTCAAAATGCCGAAGAACAAGCCGTCAAGATCCCAGATGATGAGGACCCCCTTCCTTTGGCGCTTTAGGATAAATAGCTAATTGTGTAGTGAAAATTTGAGCCTTCTTTAGACTTAGCAATGATGCCAGTGTAGTGGATGGGCCAAATTAAGGCTAGGTTTGATTGCTTCTTTGCTAAAAAGAGTGATATTGAAACTTTTATAGAGTTGCTTTAGAGATACAATAAGGTGAGTTGATATTGTTTATTTTCCAAGTGTTATATGCTACTCACTTAACAAAGATTGTATATTTTTGTTATTGTTACAACTATATGACATGCTCGACTATGTGCTTGCGTACAACCATGATTACCTGTGGTTGAAGAGGTGTTGTATGAGGGATGAAGTAGGGAGACTTTGCGAGGTGCTAAAGGAAGAGAAGAGGCTACGTGGTGACTTATTGGAAATGTATGGAGATTTTGAGTGCTAGCATTAGGGGTTGAAGGAGCAGGCTAATAAGCTAGAGGTAGACTTGAAGGAGCCATAAGCTTTTGGGGAGGAAATGGTTTAGCTATAGAAGGAACTTGAGGCTAAAGATAAGGAATTAGAGGGAACTCGGGCCAACATCTCTTAGAAGGAGGTTGATTTGCTAAATAGGAGGGGTTTATCTGCTTAGGTGAAGTGATGGTTGATCTTTAAGACCTTGAATGACCGTTTCATGGAGAAGGCCTTGAGCATTGCTGGCTTCACCCTAGCTGATGAGACTCAAAAGTTGGCTTACGAGCACTTTCTAGAGGTGAACTTATCCTTCTTGAACTAGCTTGATTACCTTAAGGCTATTGGTGATGGGGAAGAGGATGTATCTTCCAAGGGTTCCACAGTAGATTCTGTATAAGAGGCTACTAAGGATGTTGAGGGTAGGGATGGTGACTAGAGTGGTAGGGGATATGAAGATGTCATTGTCAATTAGGTAGAGATGGCTTTGTTTTGTTTTGTTTTTTTTTTTTTTATTGTTTTCATGTATTTGTTGGGTAAAGGTCACCCATTTTCTTTTCTTCTTTTCTTAGCAAGGGGTGGGGATTAGGATGCCAATCTTCCTACTCGATAATGTAAACATGATTTTTGATGAATGGAATCTTTGTTATTCTCTAGCTTACTCTTGTTATGCTCTTCTATTCTTCTGAACCTTATTATTTTACTTTTGTATCATCTTGTTCGTGTTGTTTGGTTTTTTTAAGTCCCTTGCGCAATTCGTTGATAGTGTGAATCAAGCATGAGGGGTAAGAATTTGGTTCACTTTGCTTGTTTAAAGTCTTAGGTATTGCTCGATCCTGATCTGGTCCGAGCATAGGGAGTGCCAACCTCGGCTAATCCTTGGCTTTTTTACGCATAAGAGTGGTCTAAGCAAGAAGGATAACTTCTTGGCTTGCTTCATCTCTCTTAAGTTTTATGGCCTATTCGTCGTTGAGCTTTGTTGAGTATTGCGAGCTCAGGCCTTGTATAGTTCGCTCTTGTGAAGTGTAGGATTTGTTTATCAGCTTAAGTGGATCTTTACTGACATCATACGATCTCTTGGGCAAAGTGCCCATATGGTAGTCATACCACCTTAGATAACGTGCCTTCTAGAAGGCATTTAATGTGAGTACAATGTATTTATGTTTCCTAAGGGATCGGTTGGACTACTATGCCCTCTTAGCCATTAGATGGGTGCTATGTTGACGATTAGGGTCATCTTGGGGCCCCCATATAAAAGGTATGTGGGTCCTTTGTTCCCTACTTCAAAACACAATCCAGCATCTCCTCGTTGAGAAGTAATATAAGAGTTATTGTTCCCCCTTCTATCTTAACATGAGTATATCAAAGGTCATCAGACTGAGAGGGAGAGTACATAAGCTTGAGAGGAGGGCCTTAGGCCTTCTAGGGTCCTCATTTGAGTAGTGATTGTAAGGTATAGAAAGTCACCCGATAATAGGGGAGTAAACACTAAGTAGTGAGTAGGAGGTATATGTGGGCCTCTTGCTCTCATCCCCTTTTACCCCAACATAGTCTAAATAGTAGGGGAGCTCATGCACACATCCACCACTTGTTATGGTAACTTCACTATAGAGGTGCTCATCTAATGAGGCTGTAGGTGGAACCTTTAGGCATTGCCTCTCAAGTTCTTGTGTAGGCAAAGGTATCTATGGTGATTATAGCAATAGAGAAGGCCTCTTTCTTTACCCAAATTTTTCAACCAAGATAGCCAGAGGGGCTTGGTAGGATAGTCTCGAGACCTTTGAGGTGTTTTGTGGGTAAGACAGGGGGGGTTGGCAAATCATACCCCTTCCCCCCTAACCCAATGTCGTTTTTATGGAAGGTCGGCTCTTTTAGGTAAAGTGGAGGCCTACTTTTAAGGTTGCCAAGGCTATGAAGACATAACCATCAGATTAGCTGAAACTTAGGGATATAGTTACGTTTCTTCCGATGGAGGCAATAAGCTGAGTTGAAGTTGAAAGTTTACAGGTAGCTGAGTCGAAGTTGAGAGTAGGCGTTAAGATCCGGTATTAAGTAATAGAATATGAATTAGCTTCGTGCCTCTTATAATTTATTTTTGGTTTCTCCTTGTACTTAGGGTTGGGATGCTGACTTTTAAGGCCTTGTAACATCTGTTTATCAATAAATTTTTCATGTTCTCTTTACGTTTGATCATTTGTTCTTCTATTTGATATGCTTTTCTCCTTTATCTCATTTCTTTTGACTTCAATGGCTATGTAGTGATAGGGTAAGAACTTGGAACATGTACTTGAGGATAAAAATTGACCTAAGCGAAGAAGCACGGAGAGGTCCTGGTTATGGCATTAATGTAAGTACTAATTAAGGGCTTTCACTTGAGGATGAGAATTGACTCGAAGGAAGAAGGGCTTGGTGTAGACTAATACTTGAAGTTTGATATGCGAGGTCGCCATGTCAATGTAAGTACTAACTCGGAGCATGTATTCAGGGATGAATATTGACCTTGGGATAGGGAGTATGATGTAGACTGGCACTAGATGGTTAGTGCACGGTCCCATCATTAGGGTATGTATTAACTTGGGACGTCTTCTCGGGGGATCAACTTAAGGGTAAGGAGTAAGTGGTGTAAGCCAATAGTATGGAAAAACAGTATAGATGAGTGCATAGAACTCATCATTTCATTAATCAAAACGGTGGTTATAGCTTTCTTAAGTACAATTAGGGGTGAGTGATACAAGGCAACTACACTTGTCAGTTTTAATATAGCGGATGTGAGTCCGAGTTGATCCCTTAGAGATTTCGAGTACTAATATTAACCTTAGCTCTATTATCTAATCGAAAAATTGTGATGAGTTGAATGAATTAAAAATACTAAAATTAACAAACTAATCTAATTATGAGATTTGATTAAGCAATTTAGAAAGCGACAAAACTAAGAACGACTTCAAGAATGCAAATAATATATTTAGGAATTATTTCCCCTAGTATTTAACATGTGACCACTTAAAATGTATCTAATTCAATCTCTATTATTCTTGACCGGAAGGATTCACAATTAAAGTTAACACCTTTCTTAAGCATATTAACCCTAATCCTAAATATTTACCAGAATATCTTCATTTAGTAATATAATTTAGAATCACATTAATGTATAATGAATTCCCACACAAAAGAACGACTTTTTGGAAGAAACGTATATCTTATCTCTAAGTACACATGTAATTCTCTCCAATTATGTTAAGATCTCATTACATATGTGATTTCTCAATCATCATGCATAATATCATAGATTGATACTCTAGAAATATCAATTAACAATTAAATAACATAATTGAATTAAGAAAAGATAGAAACTTTATTGAAAATTATCAATCAATCTAATAATCACATGAAACCCTAGGTTCCATAATCCTAAATACAAGAATCTTAAGCTATCATAATGAAACTAAAAACAAATTACAACAAAATCAATAAATAAAACATGAAAACCCCCTTTTGTTGATGATAAATCTTTTCAATTTTGAAGTTGAGTGTTGTTTTTGCCTTTTTTTTCTTCTTCTCTTTAAGTCTCTTCTCTTTTGAATGTCTAATGTTATGTGCGAAACCCTAGTAAGTCCTTTTATAATGTATTGTAAGGTTTCCGTTTTCATCACTAGACACGGCTTGGGATACAGTTGTATCCCTAGGTCGTGTAACTTTCTGACCTTGGCATATCTTCCTGGATGGACACAGCTTGGGGATATAGTTGTGTCACAGACTGTGTAACTTTCTGACCACAATTCCTATTATTTATGTAACTTCAAAACTTCATAACTCATTCATTTGAACTCCAAATTGAGTGAAACTTGATTCCTTTTCTTCATTTTTAATCCAAAAACGCGTTCAAACATTAAAATCAAAATTTTACTCAATTAAGTATCAATTTCTTTAAAGAAAATCAAAGATGTAAGGGAAATACTATAAAATCACCATGTGAAATGTATTTAAAATAAGAGTTATCAAACTTTCCCGTACTTGAGTATTTGCTTGTCCTCAAGCAAATAAATCAAAACAAAAATTTTGGGATAAGAAACACTAAATAAAATTTCTCACTACTAAGGAAATCGGTAAACAAATATACTTGACCCGAAGAAAGGTAAGAAACTCATTTTCAATTAACTTGCAATAATAAAGTCAAGCAATTTCACCCTTAACAATGTCATAATTTCACTTGACCATATTCGAATGCTCCAACAATACTTAATACTAGAGTTCATTAGTTAATTTATGGAAGTCAAAGTTTACCTAAGTCATTTAATTAAGGATTCTTAAACTAGAAATTAGATTTAACATCTCGCTAACTGGGAAAGAGTCATAAAAATTTTGTCTATTTGACTAAAGTGTATACAATTCTCTCTTCCATCTTACCAAGTGCCATAATCCAAAACAAACACATTTTACATCCACTCATCCTCTAATCACCCCCCTTAATTCATGCTTTTGATGGCAGGTTTTTTAAATTTACTTTATTTAAGCACAATTATGTTGGTAGAGGGAAATAATCTCGCTCTTCTAACGGACCAAGACCGATCCATACCAGCTTATCCCTTATATTGATAATGAGAAAGAACTTTACTCTTCTGACGGACCAAGGCCGATCCATACCAATTTTTTTTCTCATTGGTATTGGCATTGGGACTCAATCACGCTCTTCTGATGGACCAAGATAAATCCTTACCAATTTTTTTAACTATTCATACACTTGTTATTACTTTTTACCTTCAATCATTATGATTTTTCAAGGATTTCTTAAAAGAAGAATTTCATTTGTTTGTTTGCTAAAAATTATAAGGCTCTAAAAATTTCTAAGGGAAAGGTATACATAAAAGTAAATTTAAAAATAACCATGACTAACTCTCAACTAATGATGTTGTTTCAATCTCAAGTCTTAGATTCCCAAGCTAAATGACTCGTAACTTTGCCCTCCAAAGATTTGACTAATCAATTTTAATAAAGTATAATAAGATAAATAATGATTAAGATGATATAGTTAATTTGGCTTAATACTTGTTAATTACCTATTGCAAGTTAACTTAAAAATTAATTGGGTTAAATGTGAATAATTGGTCTCCTAAACAGTAACAAATTCATATATATCCTTTCCCTACACTTAATAACGTACATTGTCCTCAATGTACGACTAAGAAAGCACAGTAACAAGATATGACACAATTAAAAAACATCATAAGGAAAAAGGAAATACATGTATTGAAAAAGAAACTAATACTTCCCTACCTTGAAGCATAAGATATTCTAGTGGAGAAAAGGTGGCTAGTAGCTTGACAATAGTGCCTTCATGAGTGGAAGATGATGTAACAGATTTGGACCTCCTTTGAATGATCTACTTTTCACGATTTTCCATTGATTACCTAATAAGAAACACCATACCAAATAAAAAATGCTAATCTTTGCCATACTTAGTTCAAACTAAGGCAGATTTATAAAGGAGTAGAAGTGATGGATATTAAAAGAAATCTCATTGGGACATTTGAATAAACATGTAGAGTGCATCTACAAAACTAGTTGGTGTAAAAGAAATGGCCAGCAAATTCATCCAATTAATTATACATTAGACTCATTACATTACAATCTTCTTGAAAAGAAGGCATCCCAATACGTCAAAAACTCTAAATGTACCAAAATCACTCTCACAATTCTAACCTTAACTATTGTAATTGAATAGTTAGCATTGAATTTGCAAATAGAATTCATGTTTGATGGATCATAAAATAATATCTAGCCATAAGAGGCATCATAAAGGCATGTAAATCTATCAACACAAGGCAAATGTATATGTCTATCATAAAGAATAAAAATCAAGTAAATTCTCAGATAAAATACATGTACCAAATCACAAAAGACCTAAATTACAGTCACCTAAACATGCCTAAATAATGATGAAAACAAAGCATGAACAAGAGAGAGCATAAAAAAATGAGATGAACTTACTAGGATCGGGTTGGATTTGATGAAGAAATATGCTGATGAAAAGTAAAACGTGAGGAGAGGGTGGAAAGAAAAAATGAAATGTAAAATGAAGTTGTGTGTGTTGATGCTGCGACAATGTTGTGTAGGACGTCTATTAAGGTCGTGTAGATGCTGGGCAAACACAGGCTGGGATACGACCGTGTCCTACATCCGTGTAACTTTCTGTTTTGGGTGTCTTACTTGGGCGAATACGGGCTGGGACACAACCGTATGCCACGGCCGTGTAACTTTCTGCAGCGGATGCATGTTGCTGGGCGCACATGGGCTGAGACACAACCGTGTCCCACGCTTGTGTAACTTTCTATGGTGACTGTCCATTGAAGGGGCTGGATGGACATGGGTTGGGATACAACTGTATTCTATGTCCGTGTAATTTTCTGTTTTTTTTTTTCCTAGCCTAAATTCATGAATTTAAAAATAAAAGAAACTTAAAGAAATAAAAGTACTTAAACTAGAAAAATAAGACAAAGAAAACTAAAGAAAGAAGGAAAAAAAATTTTTAACTAAAAAGAAAAGCTTATGAGTAAAATTGAAGCAAATTAAAAGAAGCAAAGCAAAGTTAGATAAAAGAAAAATAAAATGAAATAAACTAAAAGAACTAAAGTGAGAGCAAAGTTAGACATGGGTTGCCTCCCAAGAAGCGCTATAGTTAACATCAACAGCTCGTTGGGATACGTCTTCTCATTCATGATTCTTCATCCAGGTGGAGATAGGACTCTTCCTGTATCTCGCTTTCGAACTCTCCATACGAGTGTAAATTTACCCTTTGGCCATCGACCTTACCAACTCCATTTCATTGGTGCATGAATTCCATTGTTTCTCTCCTTATCATGCCACTTATCAAATTCATGTAGCCTAAACTTCTTTATTGTGTTCACTTTTAGCTTAGATCCGGTTATCATTGGGAGTTTTGAACTTTTCACCACAAAGACACGTTCTAAATGATTTTTTTGGTTCCAAAATTGGTGGCTTCTCTTTGAAAGATTTTAACCTAAGATCCTTTGGCTTGTGGAGGGGATCGGTCCCCTTCTTGTCCACAATGGATTCATGAACTTCTATTTGAGCTTCCACTTTTGCATAATTGGGGTTGGTCACCAAATTTTCATCTCCCTTTTGCAAGAAATAGCTTGAGGAATTTTTGGCAAGCGTTTCTTGTACACATGTAGATATAACAACATTAGTGGCATTAACATTGTGACATGTGTCTTCTGAGTTAAGAAATTTATTCGTTGCCTCTGGAGTTTTAAAAACTATTTCATCATCCCCAACCCGTAATATTAACTTATGCTCACTAACATAAAAAACAGCCCTAGCAGTGGCTAGGAAGGGTTGACCTAAAATGATTGGCACCTCAATATCTTCATCTATATCAAGTATAACAAAATTTACGGGAAAGATAAATTTGTCTACTTGCACTAAAACATTCTCTATGATGCTTCTAGGGTATGTGATAGACCTATCGGCTAATTGAAGACTCATGTGCATTAATTTAGGTTCTCTTGACCCTAGCTTTTTAAACAATTTATATGGCATCAAATTTATACTAGCTCCTAAGTCTGCCAAAACATTATTTACTTACAAATTGCTAAGCATACAAAGATTAATGAAACTCCCTGGATCGTTTAATTTTTGTGGCAGCATTTTCTGGAGAAGTGCCAAGCATTCTTCGTTCAATGTGACGATTGTAAGCTCCTCCAACTTCCTCTTGTTCAATAGAAGATCTTTTAGAAATTTTGCATACTTTGACATCTGCAAGATGACGTCAATAAGAGGTAAGTTAATGTGTAATTGTTTGAAAACATCAAGCAATTTACGGAATTCCTTATTCTGATCAGTGTAACTTTGCTTAAGGTGCTGAGGGTAAGGGATGGGAGGCTTGTACTCCTTCACTTTCAGTAATTCCATACTTTCTTTTGATTTTAGTGGCTTTGCATCTTCCTTACGGTTGACTTCCACTTCTTTCTTAACTACTTCCTTACCATCCTTCTTCTCCACTTGCAGTTTTCTACCACTTCTCAAGGTCATTGCATTAACATGTTCCTTAGGATTGACCTCGGTATTCCTTGGGAGTATCCCTTGTTGCCTCTTAGAGATCATTTTTGCAAGTCGACCAATTTGATTCTCAAGATTGCGATTGGAAGCCTCTTGATTTCTCAACGATGATTCAATGTTGGATAGCCGAGCTTCATTGCCTTGAATATATTTAGTGAGAAGTTCTTCCAAACTAGACTTCTTTTCTTGAGGAAGAGGAGGTGGTAATGGTCTTTGAAATCCAGGTGGGCTAAAGTTAGTCTTCTACTGGCCTTGGTTTTGATTTCCCCATGAGAAATTAGGATGATTCCTCCATTTAGGATTATAAGTGTTGCTGTAGGGGTTATTTTGTTGCATGGGTAGATTTCCTACATAATCTACTTGTTCCAGTTGTTCTTGTACTCCATAACCCTGCATGCCAAAGTCACTTATATCCGATTGTACTTGTTGAGGGCCAACAGAGAGTACATTAATCTTTTTACTCAATAGATCCACCTTAGCTGCCAGAGCAGTAGTCAAGTCTACATCATAAATTCCTATAACCTTTTTCTTGGCTCTAGTGCTTTTCCACTGATAATTGTTCATTGCTATTCCTTCAATCAGGTATTGTGCTTGCTCGGGTGTCTTTGTGTTCAAAGTACCTCCTGCGGATGCATTAATCATCTATCTTGTAGATAAATTGAGACCTTTATAGAAGGTCTGAATCTGCATCCATAGTGGGAGGCTATGATGTGGGTACCTCCTAAGCAAGTCCTTGAACCGCTTCCAAGTATCATATAGAGTTTCCGCTTCTAATTAGGCGAAACAAGAAATGTCGTTCCGAAGTTTAGCATTCTTCGTAGGTGGGAAATACTTCTCCAAAAAATTCTCTACCAATTCATTCCAAGTTATGATTGAATTTCGTGGTAGGGAGTTCAACCACTACTTTGCTTTACCCCTTAAGGAAAAAGGAAATAGTTACAGTCAGATGGCATCATCCGTGGCTCCGTTGATTTTAAATATATCACAAATCTCTAAAAAGCTAGAGATATGAGCATTAGGATCTTCATTTTCGAGACTGTTGAATTGAACATATTGTTGCACCATTTGTATGATGTTGGGTGTAATTTGGAAGTTATTAGCCGCGACAGTTGGCCTTGTGATACTGGAGTCAACTCTAATAAGTATAGGCCTTAAATAGTTGGACATAGTCTGATTGGCTTCATTACCTTTGTTAGCCATGTATGATAATCTTCTTGATTGATGAATTTAGTGTTGGCTTCTTCACCCTTTTCCTTAATCTCAATTATTGACTTGTCTTCTATGGTAACCACAGTTTGTCTAGGTCGCAATCTCAAATTTTGAAGGATAGTTCTCTCAATTTCAAGATCAAGTTCTACCAAATCTTCCAAGTTGCTTCGAGTCATGCACTATAAGGGTAAGAAATATAGAATCAATTACAGCTCTAAGTAATAAAAATAAACAATGAAAACAAAAGAAAGAAAAAAAAATGGTCAAAGTAATAAAGCAACTAGTGTTCTTAATATCGAAAGTCCCTGGCAGCAGCATCAAAAACTTGATACAAGGCAAGTGCACCTATCAATTTTAATATAGCGGATGTGAGTTCGAGTTGATCCCTCAGAGACTTCGAGTACTAATATTAACCTTAGCTCTATTATCTAACCGGAAAATTGTGATGAGTTGAATGAATTAAAAATACTAAAATTAACAAATTAACCTAATTATGAGACTTGATTAAGCAATTTAGAAGGCGACAAAACTAAGAACGACTTCAAGAATACAAATAATGTATTTAGGAATTATTTCCCCTAGTATTTAACATATGACCGCTTAAAATGTATCTAATTCAATCTCTATTATTCTTGACTGGAGGGATTCACAATTAAAGTTAACACCTTTCTCAAGTATATTAACCTTAATCCTAAATTATTTACCGGAATTTCTTCACTTAGTAATATAATTTAGAATCACATTAATGTATAATCAATTCCCACACAAAAGAACAACTTTCTTGAAGAAATGTATATCTTATCTCTAAGTACACATGTAATTATCTCTAAGTACACATGTAATTCTCTCCAATTATGTCAAGATCTCATTACATATGTGATTTTTCAATCATCATGCATAATATCATAGATTGATACTCTAGAAATATCAAT
Organism: Lumnitzera racemosa; assembly: GCA_024138005.1. Taxonomy (NCBI): domain Eukaryota; kingdom Viridiplantae; phylum Streptophyta; class Magnoliopsida; order Myrtales; family Combretaceae; genus Lumnitzera; species Lumnitzera racemosa. The sequence continues at coordinate 67,255,695 of JAMXBC010000011.1, forward strand.
TAACAATTAAATAACATAATTGAATCAAGAAAAGATAGAAACTTTATTGAAAATTATCAATCAATCTAGTAGTCACATGAAACCTTAGGTTCCATAATTCTAAATACAAGAATCTTAAGCTATCATAATGAAACTAAAAACGAGTTGCAACAAAATCAATAAATAAAACATGAAAAACTCTTTTTGTTGATGAAAAATCTCTTCAATCTTGAAGTTGAGTGTTGTTTTCGCCTTTTTCTTCTCCTTCTCTTCAAGTCTCTTCTCTTTTGAGTGTCCAAACTTTTTGTGCGAAACCCTAGTATATCCTTTTATAATGTATTGCAAGGTTTCCGTTTTCGTCACCAGATATAGCCTGGGATACAGTCGTGTCTCCAGGTCGTGTAACTTTCTGACCTTGGCATATCTTCCTGGATGGATACAGTTGTGTCCTAGACTGTGTAACTTTCTGACCACAATTCCTATTGTTTATGTAACTTTAAAACTTCATAACTCATTCATTTAAACTCCAAATTGAGTGAAACTTGATTCCTTTTCTTCATTTTTAATCCGAGAACGCGTTTAAACCTTGAAATCAAAATTTTACTCAATTAAGTATCAATTTCTTTAAAGAAAACCAATGATATAAGGGAAATACTATAAAATCACCATGTGAAATGTATTTAAAATAAGAGTTATTAGTGAGCTTACCTTGTTCTTCACGGGAGGCGGTGGCCTTTAACCTTCCATATACTAGGTCTCTAGGATGGAAGACTTTGTTTTTAACTTTCTTGTTATAGTACTAAGCTACTCATTGCTGATAGGCTGCCACTTGGGTACGTATGATGTTGCATACCTCCTCCATGGTGTTAAAGCTTGCTTGAAGGACCATGTGGTTAGCATTTACATTGAAGTTCTAGACCCTACTTATGGGCAGTTTAAGCTTAATGGGAAGAACAACCTTTGACCTAAAGTTAATGTGAAAAGGGGTCTCTCTAATGGAAGTCTTGTGAGTTGTATGATACCTCTACAATATGTTAGGGAGTTTGTCGGCCTAACTACCTCTGCTTACTCTACATTTTTTTTAAACTATTAAGGACGATCTTATTGACCACTTCGACTTGGTTGATGGTCTAAAGGTAGGCAACCGAGGTGTTTTGAAGCCTCATATGTTGCTTCTCGCAGAACTTTCAGAAACTGTTGCTATTAAATTGCCTACCATTATCAGTGATTAGCATAAGGCACCTCGAAGTGAGAGTGGATGTGTGTAAGCATAAAGCTTGCATAGCTTAGGTTGTAATGGTTGCTATTACTTATGCTTCTACCCATTTAGCGAAGTAATCGACCGCTATTAAGATGAATTGTTGACCTCTAGATGCTTTTAGGAAGGGACCAAGCATTTTGAGTCTTCATTAGGTAAACGGCTAAAGGTTGGTCATGGGATATAGGTTGGAGCTCGGTGCATAGGAGATCGGGGTATGATTTTGGCATTGGTAGCATTTTTGAACTAAGGTTTTGGCATCTTCCTTCATCTTTGGCCAGTAATAGCCCAGTTATAAGGCTTGAATATACAAAGCTTAAGTTGTATGTAGTTGCTGCATACTCCTACATCTAACTCTTCTAAGGCCTGGGTACCTTCCTCTTGCATGAGGCATCTGAGGAGCAACATGGTCTGACCTTGACTGTACAACACATCGTTGATGAGTGTGTAGTTGGCAAAGGCATATATTAATCTCTTGACTATTGCTTGGTCCTTAAGTAGGGTTTCAATCTTTGGGTGATATATGATTGGATCCATCTAACTTAGTTGAGTACTCATTGGTCAAATTTCAAGGACTTCTTGCCCTTATGACTCTCTGCTACAATCGAGGAGGTATGATATGAAGAGCGGTTTGTCACCGTCGTATTACATGGGAGCAATAGATGAGGTTAGCTTTGAAAGCTTGTTCGCTTTTGAATTTTTTGCTTAGGGGATCATATTGATCTTCCAAGAGATGAATTTCATGAGGAAGCTATATATTGCTTGTAGATATTTGATCATCGTTTCCCCCTTAGTCTCATACTCCTCCCTTACTTGTTGGACCACCAACATAGAGTTTGAGTGTATATTTAGCTTTTTTGCTCCAATGTCTTTGGCTATCTTTAGCCTTACAATGAGTTCCTTCTATTCGGCCTTATTATTGCTCGTTGTAAATCTGAACTTTAAGGCATAGAGAACTTTTGTATTGTATGAGCCTTGTAGCGTTATGTTGGCTTTACTCCCCCGAGTAGAGGAGCCATCTACATGGAGAGTCCATATTGGCAATTCAATATTTGTTTGTGGTTCCTCTTCTCCTATACATTTTGCGATAAAGTCAACGAGGACTTGCGCCTTGATCACTTGTCTTCATCGAAATTATACATCGTAGGCACTTAGTTCAAGGGCATGCTTGGCCATTCTTTTCGAGGCATCGGGAGTCTAGAGGATAGTTTTGAGTGGTTCGTCAGTTAGCACAACGATTGGATGGGCTTCAAAATATGGCTTGAGTTTACATGTAGCAATAACCAATGCGAGGGTAAACTTCTTGATTTTACTTTATTTTACTTCTAGCATTTACAGGATGCAGCTGACGTAATATGCAGGTTTATGTTCTTGTCCTTCTACTCAAATAAGGATTAAAAATAATGCTCTATTACTGACAGTGAGATAGAGGTATAGCTCTTCATTGGAAATGGGTTCGAGAGCATTGGTGAACTCTTGAGGAATTCTTTTAAATCATCAAATGCTTTTTGATACTAGAGTGTCCATTGAAACTTGGAAGAATTCTTTAGGAGTTTGAAGAATTTGGAGCAGTTATTGGCATTTCTAAATACGAAGTGGTTCAAGGCACGACTTCACTTGTGAGGCACTAGACTTCCTTTACCGTTTTGGGGGTTGTCATGTTATAGGCTACTTTGATCATGTATAAATTAGCTTTGATTCCTCATTCCATGACCATGAAGCTAAGGAACTTTCTTGATGTGACCCCGAATACATTTTTTTGGGGGTTAAGCTTTATGCGGTAGTGTTGGAGAGTATTGAATGTCTTAGGGAGGTCCTCGATATGACATCTTCTTTCCTTACTCTTTATGATCATGTTATTTACATAGACTACAATGTTTCTTCCAATTTGTAGCTTGAATATTGTTGTGATGAGTCACTGGTATGTTATGCCTGTATTCTTCAGGCTAAAGGGCATCGCTTTATAGCAATAGGTGTTGTAGTCTCTAACAAATGAGATATAGATCTCATCCTCTAGTGCCATTGAGATTTGGTTATATTTCGAGTAAGCAACCATGAAACATAAGAGGGTATGATCTGACATCGAGTCTACAAGCTAAAGATGTGAGGAAGAAGGAAACAATTTTTAGGGTAGGCTTTGTTAAGGTCAGCGTAGTCAACACATATTCTCTGTTTCCCATTGGCCTTCATAATGAGGACTATGTTCATGTGCCATGTAGGTTATTTCTCTAGCTTAATGAATCTAACTTACAACAACTTATAGACTTCTTGCTTGATTGTCACCTGACATTTGGGGGCAAAGTGTCACTTCTTTTGTTTGATTGGTTAGGTGGTAGGATCGATTTTAAGATGGTGAGTTGCTTTGGGGATGTTGATTATCCCCGCATTTTTGGGAGTTTAGTTTTTCATCATTAGGTAATATTATCCCATTTCTAGTGGTCATTGTTGGAGTGCTCATGAGTTGGATTTCTCTTTGCGTGTTCTCCTATGAGTGTTGGCGACTATATGGTCGTTGACTCAATGTTCATGATATTGTCTTTGGCCTTGGCCTTATGGTAAAGCTTTTTAGACAACTTTTGCTCTCTTCAGGCTTCGCCTACTCTAATGGATGTCATGAACTTAGCCTTCAAGCATTTTCAATTGATTATCATGTTGAATTTGGTGATGTTCGGTCTTCCTAATATGGCATTGTATGGAGAATAGTGATCGACTATGACAAAGTCGATGGACTGTGTAGCGATGTCGGTGGCATCATCTCTTTACGGGTTTGGCTATTACTGTTGGGGTTATTATTATTGTTCGACTTGGCAACATTGGTTAGTCGCTAGAGTTGATTCCATTTGTTAGCTATTGGGTAGTTGATGCAGCCTTTGCAAATAATGCCTTCGATCACATTCTTCGGGTGATGGTATTGGTTGGTTTTAGGGCTACTAACTTGATGGTAATCACAGTATTTGCCTATGTTGGCTACTTTGGGGGTCTCTTTAACGCCCAGTGGTTGAGGGAGTTGTTGACCTCATACATGACCCTTCTAAGGGGTTGGTTGAGGAGTGTATATGAAAGATAGTCTTAAAACTTTTGCTTATGCCTATCTCACCTGTCTTTGGAGGAGGTACAGCTTGGGGTCTCTTGGTCCTAGTTGGTCTTTTACTGACCTACTATTGTTGTTGTTTACCTCAAATCTTGCTTTGCTGGCATCTTCTTAGGCCATGTATTTTTCGGTCACCTATGTAAACTTATCTAAAGAGTTTAGTTCGTTGAGGGAGACTGCATAAAAAAGTCTTATGGTAGGGGCTATCCCTATGATTAGGGCTTGTAAGGTCATGTTTGTATCAAGTTTAAAGACTTGAAGTTTTACGTGATTAAAACACTCGAGGCAGGTGTGTAGGATCTTGTTTGAGTGTTGCCTAACATTGTAAAGTATCATTGAGTCTCTCCATAGGACCTTAGAGCTTAGGAAGTCTGTTGGAACTTGCTCACTAAATCATTGAAAGATGTGATGAAATTGTTAAGGAAGGTGTTGAACCATAGCAAAGTCGCTTTTGCTAGTGTACTAGGGAAAGCCTTGCATATAATAATGTCTGCGAAATTTTGTCGTTTCACTGTGGTACGTAAGTAAGTGAGGTGGTTATCTGGGTTGATGGTTCCATCATAAGTGTTAAGGGAGCCTCACTCCTTAGGGTAAGGTTTTTTCGAGGCTTAGTGGAGTAAATGAACTCTTTGTTGCTGTTGAGTGTGAAGTATAGGCAAATGACTCCACCTTCTTACAATCACATAAGCTAGATGCATGACAGATGTGTTTGTCTAGCTTTTAGACGTTCATTTCCTTGAATGCTTTTAAGGATTGCCTTAAGGATAAGTCTTTAATGGGTCTACTTGTTACTGTATGTTTGCCTATGTGTATGTTTTGCCATAATTGCTGTTCATTCGGTTGTATAGGTCTTCGAAGGCCTACTAGTTAAGCTAGACCTGGTCCAGTGAATGCACTAGGCATGTGGTAGGTCGCTCATTATTTTTTGTTGGCAATGAAGATGAGCTAACTATTACTTCCTTGTTAGGTCACTTTTGGGACGCATTTTTAAATAGAGCGACATCCTGATGAAAGATAGTATTAGATTCTTGAGTTTTTTGATTGTCATCTAGGACTTGTTGAGTAAGGAGTCTGAGTTGTTGAATTTCGTAGGCTTAAATGCTTAGTGGTGGGAATGTTGTTAAGCATTGTGGTAGAGGTGACCTATTTCCTTTACTTAACTATGATGTGTTGGTGGTACCTAGTTGCAAGGCATGTGGATTGTTATTTTTTCTCTTAGCCATCATGTATGGAGTGGCCTACCATGGTGTGCACCAAAATGTTTATTATAGATAAATCAACTATGTATAGATTGGGTTGGATTAGGCTTCAGCTCCTTTAACTTAATCATCAATTGTCTTTGGTCTTGGTTGAGATCCTTGCTCATTGTGACCTGTAAAAAGCCCCTTATGAGAATGTTCATGAAGACCCTTCGACGCTGAAGTTAGCAAGGAGGATAAGGGGAGAAAGAAAGAGGGACACTTAAGCACTCTTAGAATTTGAAAGGGTTGCTCAAGCTGTGAGAGGTGAAGGGTGATAAGGGTCTAGAGTTCTTAATCCTTCTACTTGTAGCATGTTACAATATTTATAGTATAATGGAAATGACTACTTAGGTTACGCGTTGGCTTAGGGTTCATCCGTACTGGCAAAGGATGTATGTTGTAGAGCTGATAGGGTGGCTCTAGGGATTGGTTAGCCATGACCAAGCTGACAACCACGTCTATATACTGAGGCCTTGACAGCTTCGTAGTATGTTGGGTGTGCTAACTATACCATGATGCCAGGTCGTGATTAATGAGTCTAGGCAGGGTGCTAACCTTTGAGATAAAAGAAGGGACAAGGAGGCGGAAGAGACGGTATAAGTGCATTATGAGTGGCAAGCTAAATCCTTAAGGAGCTTGTAGGGTAAGGAGCATCCTTGTTTGTTGTGTTCAGGCTGAAAGGGGGAGAGGCAACCTAGTGTGCTCCGAGCTCGGTTGTCTTGTTGGGGGAGTGCTCTTATGCTAGGCAAGGCCTTTAACTCTGGGTTTGCTGGAGTGGTCACCAAGGTACTTAGGGCTAAGCGCTTGGTGGCCAGGTCAAGACACTTGAAGAAAGTAGAGGGTTTGTGATAGGAATTAGTCTACAACCATCTTTAAGCTATAGCTGACCTGTTTTACATTTAGCCGACTTGCTCCACTCAAGGCTGAGCTGATGCTAGAAGGTTAAGAATGGAAAGAAAGATAGCTTAGCAATGACTCTATGGGCTGCTAAGTAGATTAGGGATTGAATAGTCGAGGTTCCTAAGTCTAAAGACCAGTTCAATACGGCATGAGGAATTTAGTGTCAAGTAATCCATGAGTTCGACAATTGTAGGCTGACTTCACTGGGAGCTTGACTGAGCACATTATAAATTTAAGGGATCCAACTTTAGCTCAGACAACCAGTTGTCGACTTCATCTAGCTAGGACCCAAGCTACCCCAAAATAGCTCGGATACTTATATACTAACCTTCCTATTAAATGCACTGTTTAACACTGTTTTATATACTTGTAAATATTTTCATTACTTTTAATTTGTAGGCTTTGTTTCTAAGGTTTTAAGGCCTTATATATTATTACTATTTTGTCACTAGGGTTTAAGATTTACAATATATAGTAAAATCTTGTAAGTAGCCAAATAATTACCCTTGATATTAAGACTAGAAGTGAGTATTTTGAAGAGCCTAGTCTTTCTCATAAGCTTAATTAAGCCAAGCCTGATTATTGAGTGTTATTTGCTCTTTAATCCGTAATACGTTCTTATCAATCCTCTTCGTGCGATGGTGGTGAACCCTTTCACTTGAGTAAGTTAATGAGTCGAATCTAGCCCTCATTTGAAACCTAAGCCTTGGTGTGGTTTTCATAAGTCGTATCGAAATCCATTTGGAGTTCAATCCTTAAGTGTGTTTGTGTCTTGGTGCTTAATATCCATATACGTTCACATCTCGAAAACCCCATTCTACTTATTGATTTCTCATTTCCATTAAACTTTGAATACCCATTCGTACTTCAAGACTATTGTATGCTGCAAATCGTATCATCTCAGTATCAGAGCTTTAGGGAGATATGCATGTTAGTGTTCTTTAAAGTTTGATTCGTGCTTTGAGCATTTATGTTAATCATCATTCTGTGATGTAATGTATTGTTCATGTTTTGTAGTGTAGTGGTATTGTACTATTTACATTGGGTTGTAGAGTTGAGTAACAGTAATTTTAGTAGTTTCTAGTTGTAGAAGTGGTTATCAATTGTGGGTAGCTTTAGAAATGGACTAGTAGTAATTTGTAGGTTGCTGTTAGTTGTATTTTGTTAGCAATAGTGTTTTACGAATTGTTTTAGTGGTGGTTCTGAGTTGAGTTGAGTGTATTACGTATTTGTTGAATTTTCTTTGTTGAAATCACAATACGAACAAGAATGTCTGAACATAGTGCGAACATCAGTGGTGATGGTCCCTGTGGAAGTTTGAGGAGACATACTGACAATTTGGAGTAGCAAATTTAGAATCTCATTAATTCTATCTAGGAACTTATTGGCTTCGTTAGAGGCCATATACGTGTTAGCTAAGGTGATAGAAGAGATTGAGCACCGACTAGTGGAAGTGACTCTAACGAACTTGTTAATGATGAATGATAGCCAAGATAAGTTGCCAAGCCAAGGAGAAGCAATGATAGGAGTATATACTTTGAGGTGAACCAAAGAGCCTAAAAAAGAGAGTTAGGGTCAAGAAGAGATTTAGTTGAGTAGAGCTCCAACAGAAGTGGTTGATCTGAGGTGAATCGACTTGTTCGGAACGTAAGGGATGAGCCTTGAACACATAACTAAGGACTTAACAACATTAAACTTAAGCTGCCGACCTTCAGTAGTAGTAGCCCACCTAATGAGTTCCTTGATTGGGTTCCCTAAGTAGAGAAGTTATTTAAGTGTTATGAATGTGATGACCAAGCAAAAGTTAAGTTAGCCTCACTATCCCTTATTAAATATGCAAGTCTTTGGTGGGACAAGTTAATTGCTAAGCGAAATGTTGAAGGAGAAGAGTAGATCAGAATTTAAAGACTTATGAAGAGGTTGATGAATCAATGCTTTATGCTGACCTATTTCAAGCAAGAGATGCTCTATGCTTTCCAACACTTGAGGTAAGGTTGAAACAACATTGAGGAGTACTTACAAGAGTTTGAGACCTTGATGTCGAGATGTGAGATTGCCCAGCCATAGGACTACACTATTGCTAAGTTCCGGAGTGGACTCCAAGATGACATTGTCGTTGTGGTCAAACTACAGTGTTCAACTCATTGGATGAGTTGATCAATTTTGCATTAAGGGTGGAGAGAGAGAGAGAGGAGAAGAAGGCACTAGAGGCCAACTAACTAACCTTAACATGGAATCCTTGAGCTTGAGAGGTATGACAGGAAGAGAAGGTCAAAGAAGAAGTTGGAGAAAGGAGAATCCAGTTGACCTGACTAGGTTGAGACAAAGAAAGTAAAGAAGGAGAAAGTGCCCAACAACAACGGCCAAGAAGTTAAGTGCTTTAAGTGTTTGGGTTCTGGACATATTACCACTCAATGTCTAGATAAGAGGGTTATGATCTTGAAAGACGAAGGGCCCAATGCTTAAGAAGAGAGTCATAGCAACAAGTGCTCGGAAGGAGAGTTAGAAGAAGAGAATGTCTATGTGGATCTGGATAGACGCATATCCATGATGAGCTAACTTGAAAGAAGATCTAGGTTAAAGGGAGAACTTATTCCAGATTTGATGTTTGGTGAATGGGAAGACTTGTTCCTTGGTTGTTAATAGTAGCAGTTGCACCAACATTGTTTCTACCGAGTATTTATAAGGATGAAACTGCCGACCTACTCACATCCTTAACCTTATGGCCCATGTACATAAGAGAGCTCGGATAGCATTCAATGCAAGGTAGTATGAGTATGAATTAGATTTTAACATGGTGCCTATGAAAGCCGCCAATCTAATTCTTTGCCGACCTTGGGAGTACGACTGGAGGGTAATCCATGGTAGCTTCCTTAACACTTACAAAGTTTAGAAGGACTGACATAGCTACTACTTGAATCCTATGAGTGTTGAGGAGGTTTAGAGTAGCTTGGCACCCATAGTTAAAAGAAAACGAAAGAGGAGCCTATTTGGCATCGGAGCCTATTCAGCGTCCAAGCCCGTACTCAACACTCAAAGTCTAGGTCGACTTCTTTTTAGCCCTACAGTGATGATAGGAATCAGCTTATAACTATCTTTAAGCTGTAGCAAACCTATTCTACACTAAGGCCGACTTGCTTTACTCAAGGCCGAGCTGATGCCAAAAAGCTAAGAATGGAAAGAAGGACAGCTGAGCAATGGCTTTGTAGGCTGCTTAGCAAACTAAGGATCAAATAGCCGAGGTCTTGAGTCCAAAGACCAGCTTGGTATGGCATGAGAAATCTAGTGTCAAGCAATTCATGAGTTTAGCAACTATAGGTCGACCCCACTAGGAGCTCGGCTGAGCACATTATAACTTCAAGGAATCCAACTTTAGTTCGGACAACCAATTGTCGACCTGATCCTACTCGGACTCGAGCTACCTTAGAACAACTCGGATACCTGTACGCTAACCTTCTTATTAAACTCACCATTTAACACTATTTTATATACTTGTAAATATTTTCATTACTTTTAATTCATGGACCCAGTCACTAGGGTTTTAAGGCCTTGTATATTATTACAGTTTTGCCACTAAGATTTAAGATTTATAATAAATAGCAAAATCTTGTAAGTAGCTGAATAATTACCATTGATATTAAGATTGGAAGTGAGTATTTTGAAGAGTCTTGTCTCTCTCGTAAGCTTAATTAAGCCGAGCTTGATTATTGTGTTATTTGCTCTTTACCTTAGTGCGTTCTTATCAATCTTATATCATGTAGTGACATTGTAGTGAGTATAAGGTGGAAGTTGCTTATAATTTGCTAAAACTGCGACAATTATTAATAAATCATATCTACTGTATTTTCATATGGTGGAAAATGTATGGGATAAGCAAAAAACATTTGAAAAGTACATGATATGCAATTATTCAACAATTGGACCGAAGCCCATTTCGTGGAACGGCATTAAGAAAAAAGGATTAAATGTATTAAAAATTTAATCCTTGAATAAATCGAGAAACAAATGTCACAAATACGGTCATTGCACGCCATTTTCTGAAAATTCAACGATTACAGTTGTATTCTTATCGTCAGCTTTCTTGCAGCAGGAGTCTATCTTCGTTCCAGAAAGGCACACCACAAGAAAAATCATCAACTTTGTTCAATATGAATATGTGGAAAAATATTTGATGTATTAGCTATTACGTGTACGTGTGTATAAGATGTGTAGTTGTTAATTATATTTAGAGACGTGATAATATAAATAATGGTTTTTTAAAAAATCATTTATTATTATCAGTAGTTTTTTAAAAAATTATTATTATTATTATTATTATTATTATTATTATGTGTCTAAATATGATTGTAGCTACACATGATGAACTATTTAATGAGTATATGTTTTTAATGATTATTCATAAAAGATTGATTTATATAATGTGTGTAAATCGTAATTGATTTAGAAATCACTCTTTTATTATTATTTGTATTAATATTTTATTAATAAACTTGTGATTGTACGCTATATACGCATATAATATCTCCTGTATTACTCAATAAATCTTTACTGCGATTGTCGACGTTGCTTTTATCTTTCTCACCTGCTTCTTGCCCTATAAATAATACATGCACTCAGTGCAACGTAACTAAAAGGTGGGGGAACAAAAACAAAACATAGGCAACGATGAACATAGGAAAATCTTCGTTTATGTCGTTATTTTTCTGCCTTGTACTTTCACTTCCATTGGTGGCATTCTCTGATCATGCTCACCGAGATTTTCTTCAATGTCTTTCTCTCCATTCAGAGAACTCAAGTTCAATAACAAAAGTAATATACACTCCTTCCAACTCATCCTATTCCTCTGTCTTAGACGTTTCCCTCCAAAACCTCAGATTCTTAAACGCCCCAAAACCTGCAGTCATCGTAACCCCACTACAAGTCTCCCACATTCAGGCATCCGTATATTGTTCCCAGAAATGCGGATTGCAGATAAGAATACGTAGTGGTGGTCATGACTACGAGGGTCTATCTTATGTTTCTGAGATCCCCTTTGTCATTGTCGACATGGTAAACCTGCGGTCTATTGATGTAAATGCTGAAAATAGGACTGCATGGGTTCAATCCGGTGCTCTTATTGGAGAACTTTACTACAGAATTGCTGAGAAAAGTCAGGAGCTTGGCTTTCCAGCCGGAACATGCCCGACAGTTGGTGTTGGTGGTCAATTAAGTGGTGGAGGATATGGCATGATGATGAGAAAACACGGCATCGCAGCCGACCACATAATTGATGCCCAGCTGATAGATGTCAATGGCACACTCTTCGACAGAAGATCAATGGGTGAGAATCTATTTTGGGCGATTCGGGGTGGTGGTGGAGGCAGTTTTGGCATAGTCGTTGCTTGGAAAGTTGAGTTGGTTGTGGTTCCATCCACCGTCACCGTTTTTTCACCACTTAGAATCTTGGAGCAAGATGCAACGGAACTAGTTTATAAGTGGCAACTGGTGGCAGCAAGCAAACTTCCTGAGGATTTATTAATCAGGATAATCTTGCAAAGCTATAACGGACCGAGCGGAAACCGAACCATTCAAGCCATCTTCAATTCTCTCTATCTTGGGGGCGTTGATGATCTCCTCCAAATCATGAGTGAAAGCTTTCCCGAACTCAACTTGACTCGAGATGACTGTACTGAAATGAGTTGGATCGAATCGGTCCTCTACTTCGCGGGGTTCTCTAGTGGAACTTCCCTGGAAATTTTGCTCAATAGAACATCCAACACCAAGAACTACTTTAAAAACAAATCGGACTACGCTCAAAACCCGATTCCTAAGAGTGGACTGGAAGAAATATGGGAGTGGTTTTTCGAAGAAGACCAAGGCGCTGCACAAATGATCTGGAGCCCATATGGAGGTATAATGAATGAGATTTCCGAGTCCGCCACTCCTTTCCCTCACAGGGCCGGATATCTATACATAATTCAGCACATAACCTCATGGGCTCAGGAAGGAGAGGAAGTTGCTGAGAGGCATATAAGTTGGATTCGAAGATTTTATGCATATATGGCTCGGTATGTTTCTAGGTCTCCAAGGCAAGCATATATTAATTATAGGGATCTTGATATTGGAGTAAATAATATAGGAAATACGAGCTATACACAAGCAAGCATTTGGGGGAAAAAATATTTCAAGAATAATTTTGACAGGTTGGTACGTGTTAAGACCATGGTCGATCCTTTGAACTTCTTTAGACATGAGCAAAGCATTCCATCTCTCTCCTCGTGGTAAGATAAGGCAGATTATGGTGGAGGTTTGTAATAGAGGCATGGTGAAAGAATAATAATTTTCCTTTTTTCTTTTTTCGGGTGAAGAAAGAATAATAAGTTGACGTCACATGTTCATGTATACTATAATAAGTTGATGTCACAGGGACGTAGAATGCAAAATTTTAGAGGTTGCCTCCGAGTTTGTATCAATATTCAAATCCACCATTGATGGTCTTTCTCGTCACATCATCTAGTCATTATGTTTATTTCAAAATTATATTTACAAAACAATTAAATTTTTTTGGGTAATGCTTCTTTAGTTGTTTTACTTCTAAATCAATGGTTAGAGCATATGTTTGGCTAGTCTTGACCTACGCATAAAGAGATTGGATGGCCTAATAATAAAAAATTGAAAATTCATCCTATCTATGTAATTTTTCTCAATTCTTCACATTTTATCAATTTAAGATGTTATCTATATTTATGTCTCGTTTACTTGAAAAGAATTGGAATTCAATTCTTTTCTTATTTTTTATTGTAGCGTTCACTTATTTTTTTTAATCTTCTAATCGCATTTAATTAGGAATCCCTATTACGTGATCTTTATTACGTGAAATTAAGTAATAGGGATTTCTTAATTCAACTAAAAAATTATAATTCCTTATAAATTTTTATATTTTTTCCAAAAGTAACCTCATATCATTACCACAAGTGTCATTACCATCATCGTTATCGACTACTAATCGACCACTAATATCGCCACCGCTGCTACTGCAACCATCTCCGCCACTGCAACCATCGCTATCCCTATCACCATTATCGCCACCAACACCATTACTATCACCCTATTACCACCATCATCACCCATTATTATCGCTGTTATCGTTGCCGCCACTACCTTTGACCATCGCCATCGTTGTTGTCATTGCTGCCACAACTACCCTTATCCTTCTCAAAACCGCCGCTATTGCCACCACCATCAACCATCGCCGTTGCCATAGCTATCATCGTTACCATCATCACTACCACCACCATTACTATCGCTCATAACCGCAGTTAACCATTACCATCGCTGTCGATCATTACTATTGCATCTGGCCCTACAGTCAATTTTCATCACCATCACTAGCTATTACTTAAGAAAGAAAATAGATCGAGGGAAATTTAGTTATTAAAATTTTATTATGTGTCTATTTTTAACTTGTTTATTAATCTAACTAAACAAAGTAATAAGTATTATACTCTTATTACATTTTTTAAGAATTCTAATTACATTACTTCTTCATTTCATTTAGTAAAATGAATAGACTATATATGGTTGATATTAAAAGAAAAATGATGATATTATGATTGTATTGTAGATATTTTAAAAATCAAGATAATTTTAATTATTGATTTGTAAATTGAAAAAAATAGAAAGAAAGTAAATGTAGATAATTCAAATAAAAAAAAACCTACCTCAAATGAATTTTTTTGAAAAGGCTTTTGCTAGATTAAATAATTACTAATGGATTTAGCACTATGGTTGTTTTTATTTCAAATTTAGTCATCCAATAGGCCTATATATATAGTTCCCCTCTACCATTGATTTTTCAGGTTTTTTTATTTTTGCACTTATAACGGATGATGAATTCCTTTTTCTCACTGAGCCGGATATCTATACATAATCCAGTATACATCTTCATGGGCCCAAGAAAAAGAAGAAGAATTTTCAGAGGGGCATATAAGTATTTTACGCACATGTGGCTCCTCTAGTTCTCCAAGGGAGGCATATATATTAATTAAAATGGGTTATTTGGATAGTGCATTTCATATGTATACAAACATGTGATATATAACTATATATTGTGGTTTTCAAACATATAATGGTGGTGGTAAATAATTTCCTAAAAATCTACTACTAACTGTTATTATACCATATATACATAAAAATGATATGTACTAATAAAAACAAACAAGATTGATTTCTTTCTTTCTTACTTTTTTTTAATTTCCGGGAGGGTAATACTTAAAGAATAATTTCGACATCAGATTGGTACATGTTAAAATCAGGGTTGGTCCTAGAAACGTCTTTGAAAATAAACAAACTATTCCATCACTTTTTCTCCTGGTAGAAGAAAACAATTTATAGATAAAGTTTGTAAGGGATACATAAATAAGTTTATCTCGTGTGTTTGTTTCGATACTCAAATTTACCACGACCTCCGTTGTCACATCGCTTGCTTCGAATAGGTCATCAACTTCGTGTCAAAATTATACTTGGAAATAATACTCAAAACTCTTTGATAATGCTTATTTTAATTCTAAGTCATTGGTTTAGTAACGTATTCCTCTAGGCTTGTTCGCTTGAGAAAGGAGACTGAATTACCTAACAATAAAAATAGTTTAATTGAAAATCTCGAGAAGGCTTACGTTTTTCTACCACTAATGTTGTACTTGTTCCAGATTTTAGTCGTCCCATAAACCTAATATTGTTTCCCCTATATCATCATTTTTCCGTATTTAGACAAAACCTGAAATTTAGGATGGAATTAAAGATTGGCACTCCCAAACTCCCAAATTTATTAATTGTTAGTTTAATTCCTCCAACGCCTATTAAACATAAATATTGGGAATACTGCATTTAAGTAGGTACGAACATGCCTAACCCCTAGCTTTAGTTGCCACATCGTGAATTACTGTTTTACTTAGGCTTAGGAATTCGCACTTAATCCATTTTATTGAAAGATCCTCATTTTTCTTTTTCTTTTTTAATTAAGAAAACTTTATTTAAAGATGGATAGCTTACACAAACTGGCCTATCTTGGCCTCAAGATATCAAGAAACAATATTTGTAAAACTCGTAATTAAGCTAAAACACAAATAAAAGGAATAATCATAAAAGAGGTGGCAATGAAATAATTATATGATAAGCTATGGGGGCAAAGTGGTTATCCTATTCTTGATATTCAAAACCCTTCATATCTTAGTACCCTCAACTTTTACCATTCTCTTTAACTGAACCTTCTTCTAAAGAAACAAGAAGCACAAAGTACAGGTGAGTTCTTTTTGTTTAAGCCTATTGATCTATGGGCTATGCAATTAGGGATTTTCTTTGTCTAACAAGTACTTTATCCATATAGCGGAGGAAAAGGACAACTCAAGAGTATGAGTTTGAGGGTTTTGTTGCGAGAACAATAGGAGGTAAGTAAAGATTCATAAGAAAATAGAGAGATTCAACAGGGATTTCTGATTCTATATTAGTGTTTCGATTGAAGGTATTGGTTTGCAATAAAGCCCAATCAATGAAGTTAACATGAGATATGTATAATCTTGTTATGTTAATCCTTTTGTTAAATTATATTTAGGTTGAAAAGAAACATATAGGTGTCTCATTTGTCAATATAAGACTTAGAGTTGAGAAGAATTTCAAGCTTTTGGAATCTTGGATCAAGTTATTAGAGTTTAGGAGAGAAGAAGAGCGTTTAGGTATGAACCCTCGGAGGAACAGAGCATATGAGTAAGGTATATAGCCATGTACATTCCCGTGCATCTCTTGGACTATAGTATCAAAAGTTACACTACAATGTTGTTTTGTTATGAATGTATAATTAGGAACGCAATTGGAGTACATAGTTGTGTACCCCTTGGATCCCTTCTTTTCCTCTATTTTATCTAATCATTAAATATTTTATTACTTTGTTAATTCTTTAATCA
Source organism: Lumnitzera racemosa (assembly GCA_024138005.1). Classification (NCBI taxonomy): domain Eukaryota; kingdom Viridiplantae; phylum Streptophyta; class Magnoliopsida; order Myrtales; family Combretaceae; genus Lumnitzera; species Lumnitzera racemosa. Next base: position 67,272,102 of record JAMXBC010000011.1, read on the forward strand.
CTAATTTAACAACTTACGCACCTTATAAACTAGGAATTAGATCTTACGATAAACTTTAGCAAGGTTAGGATACTATCACAAGTTAGTAGATAGAAATCATTGATACTTAATTTTGGCTTGGCTTGAGGCCTAGCTTTGATAGAGATCTTTGAAGGCCCATTGGCACTTGAAGAACTAAACTCCCTACCTTCTTCAAGTGTTTCGACTTGCTCAAATGTCTCCGCTACCTCTAAGCCCTATAAAGATCTATCCTTTGGGCACCTGATCTGGAGAACTTGGACGAGCACCCTAGTGAGCACCATCCCTAAGGCTTACCCTCATTCAAGGACTTTAACAATTTGGCTGAGCTTTGGATGCAAGGAATCACTCCACTACCTAGTTCGACTATAGGGAGTAAGGACGCTCCTTACTCTACGAGCTGCTTCTATGGCCCAACTCATTGCTCGTGATGTGCTCATGCCATCTTTCTCCTATCTCCTCCCCCCTTTTTGTGTCTAGCGCCAATGTCCTGCCCTAGCTCATTAATTAAGTCCTAACATCTATAGTACTGCTAGCATATCCGACATGTCCTAAAGATGTTAGATCCTCATATTACAAACATGGCTATCAGTGTGGTCACGATCAACCAACTCCTAAAGCTACTCTGTCACCTTCGCAGCGCATATCCCTTACCTACTACCAAGTACGAATGAGTCCTGAGTCAACATGGGTCTAGGTAGTTGTACTTACTTCCATTATAAATAGTGTAAGAGGCCAACAAATAAAAGGATCTTTAGTTTTAGAGCCTTTACACATTCAACATTCCTTCTAGCACTCGAAGCCCACCTCTCAAGCACCATCCTTAAGTATTTGCTAGTGCTTAACTAACACCTAATCTCTATCTCCCTATTTTCTTTACTGACTTGAGTATTAGAGGGCCCTCAAGGACACATCCACATAGGCCATTTTACAGGTGACAAGAAGTAAGGAGCTTACCCGAATTGAAGCCTATTTGGACCTTCTAAGCCTAATCCATCCTATCTCTTCTAGTTGATTCAACCATTATCAACATTTGGGTGCTAACCATTTTAGGCCACTTAATACAAGATGGCTAAGAGAAAAAATAACAATTCATGAGCTTCATAGTTAAGTGACTTCAACATGTCACAATTAGGTGATGGCAATAGGTCATCGCCACCGCAGTGTTCATTAAATCCTTTCGTTCCAGGTACTTAAGCCTATGGAATGTAGTAACTCAAATTGCTTGTCCAACAACTACTTGAAGACAATCGTAAGACCAAGTAATCTAATGTAGCCCTTTAGATGGATGTAGCCTTGCTAAAAAAATGCATCTAAGAAAAAAGCCAAACGAGGAAACAATAGTTAGGTCATCATCACAGCTGAATAGAACCAATGAACCACGAGCTTCACGCCTAATAGGCACCCGTAGACTTATACAATCAACTTACTTGTAATTGCAGAAAAATGCAAATGTAAGTTGAACACTTTGCAATAAGTAAACTTGGTAGAGACTTATCCTTGAGACGATCTCCAAAGGCACTCGAGGACATGAATGCTAAGGAAGAGAATGAACACATCCATTGTGCATCTAGTGTGCAAAAACAAAAGAATGTCAATTCATCGTCTTGAGCATTGCATCAATCAATAGCAAAATGCACGTTCACGCCACTTATTCTTGAGGAGATTTTACCTCCAAGTGTCAGGCTCCCCCACCTTAACACATACAATGGAATTAGTCGTCCTAATATGGCATTGTATGGAGAATAGTGATCGACTATGACAAAGTCGATGGACTGTGTAGTAATGTCGGCGGCATAATCTCTTTATAGGTTTGGCTATTACTGTTGGGGTTATTATTGTTGTTCAACTCGGAAACATTGGGTTAGTCACTAGAGTTGATTCCATTTGTTAGCTATCAGGTAGTTAATGTAGCCTTTGCAAACAATGCCTTTGACTACATTCTTGTGGTGATGCTATTGGTTGGTTTTGGGGCCACTGACTTGATGGCAATCACAGTATTTGCTTAAGTTGGCTACTTTGGGGGTCTCTTTGATGCTTAGCGGTTGAGGGAGTTATTGTTGACCTCATACATGACCCTTTTAAGGGTGTGGTTAAGGGGTGTATATGAAAGATAGTCTTAAAACTTTTGCTTATGCCTATCTCACCTGTCTTTAGAGGAGGTACAGTTTGGGGTCTCTTGGTCCCAGTCGATCTTTTACTGAGCTACTATTGTTGTTGTCTACCTCAAATCTTGCTTTGCTGGCATCTTCTTAGGCTATGTATTTTTCGGTCACCTGTATAAACTTATCCAAAGAGTCTAGTGCATTGAGGGAGACTGCATCAAAAAGTCTTATGGTAGGGGCTATCCCTATGATTAGGGCTTGTAAGGTCATGTTTGTGTCAAGTTTAAAGACTTGAAGTTTCACGTGATTAAAACACTCGAGGTAGGTGTGCAGGATCTTGTTTGAGTGTTGCCTAACATTGTAAAGAATCAATGAGTCTCTCCATAGGACCTTAGAGCTTAGGAAGTCTGTTGGAACTTGCTCACTAAATCATTGAAAGATGTGATGAAATTGTTAAGGAAGGTGTTGAACCATAGCAAAGTCGCTTTTGCTAGTGTACTAGGGAAAGCCTTGCATATAATAATGTTTGTGAAAATTTGTCATTTCATTGTGGTACAAAAGTAGGTAGGGTGGTCATCTAAGTCGATGGTTCTATCATAAGTGTTAAGGGAGCCTCACTCCTTAGGGTAAAGTTTTTTCGAGGATTAGTGGAGTAAATGGACTCTTTGTTGCTGTTGAGTGTGAAGTATAGGCAAATAACTATACGTTCTTATAATCACATAAGCTAGATGCATGACAGATGTGTTCGTTTAGCTTTTAGACGTTCATTTCCTTGAATGCTTTTAAGGATCGCCTTAGGGATAAGTCTTTAATGGGTCTACTTGTTACTATATGTTTGCCTATGTGTACGTTTTGCCACAATTGCAGGTTATTCGATTGTATAGGTCCTCGAAGACCTACTAGTTAAGCTAGACCTGGTCAAGTGAATGCACTGGGCATGTGGTAGGTCGCTCATTATTTTTTGTTGGCAATGAGGATGAGCTAACTGTTACTTCCTTATTAGGTCACTTTTGGGATGCATTTTTAAATAGAGCAACATCCTAATGAAAGATAGTAGTAGATTCCTGAGTTTTTCGATTGTCATCTAGGACTTGTTGAGCAGGGAGTTTGAGTGTTTGAATTTCATAGGCTTCAATGCTTGGTGGTGGGAACGTTGTCAAATGTTGCGATAGAGGTAACCTATTGCCTTTGCTTAACTTTGGTGTATTGGTGGGACCTAGTTACAAGGTGTGTAGATTGTTCTTTTTTCTTTTAGCTATTATGTATGGAATGGCCTACCATGGTGTGCACCAAAATATTTATTATAGATAAATCAACTATGTATAGGTTGGGTTGGAATAGGCCTCAGCTCCTTTAACTTAATCATCAATTGTCTTTGGTCTTGGTTGAGATCCTTGCTCATAGTGACTTGTAAAAAGCCCTTTGTAGGAATGTTCATGAAGGCCCTTTGACGCTCAAGTTAGTTAGGAGGAAAAGGAGAGAAAGAAAGAGGGACACCTAAGCACTCTTAGACTTTGAAAGGGTTGCTTAAGTGGTGAGAGGTGAAGGGTGATAAGGGTCTAAAGTTCTTAATCCTTTTACCTATGGCATTTTACATTATTTATAGTGTGATGGAAACGACTACGTAGGTCACGTGTTGGCTTAGGCTTCATTCGTATTGGCAGAGGATATATGTTGTAGAGTTGATAAGGTGGCTATAAGCTCCCAAAAATTGAGTTTAGGACAACTAAGCCTAAATTTAGGACTTTTGGGGAAACTTACCCAATTGAACCTAAATTTTACGACTAGAATAAAAAAGTTAGTCGAGATATCACAGTGAAGTTAAATTTTAGAAATAATGACCCAAAATCTCAATTTTGCCCATAGAAATAGGATTATTTAATATAGCATTAAAATGTTCGGAACTCTTAAAATCAAACTTAGATTGTGACGAGAACTTAGAGATAAGTTAATTGAGCTATAAAAAGAGATAATATAATATAATTTACTGTATAAAAATACCTGTAAATTTATGAGTATACTCGGCATAAATAATAATTATACCCGTAAATTAACCCTATATTATGTAATTATATATATATTGTTGAAATCATAAAATTAACTTTAGAACATATCTTAAAAATAAAAGATATGTTGGAAACTTAATTATATGAGTAAAGTTATATAATACATGTGATATTTACATAGGTTATATACCTATACACTAAGTAAATAACTAATTTGGACATAAAATATATATTATCATTATTTAATTAAACTATATTAAAGTTAACTTAAATCAACTCCAAGGCGCCTGAAATTGTTGGATGTTACCGTGGCTGCTGCAGAAGAAAAGAAATTGATGAATCAAAAGTGGAAGTGGGGAAAATGGAAGCCTACTACTTCATTAAATGGAGAAAACAAAAGAAAAAAAAGAAAGAAAAATTCATAAGCAGTGAAAAAAATTCTATAAATACTATACTATCAGCATATTAGCAACATTTTAGCAATTAGGAACCAAGAATAGAGAAAAAGAAAAAAACTGGAAAATAGAACAATTTAGGAAAATTAAACGAAAAATAGGAGAAAACTCATGCTAGACTAGAAACCAAGCCTACCCTAAATTTGCTGTGAAACCTAGCCAACCCCACACGGTCCACCCATCGCATAGGCCATCCAACAACCACCCAACCGCCGCTGGTTACCGGAGCACCCAAGAATACCAAGGTTGATTTCCTACCCTGTTTTTCAATAATTTTTTAAAATTAGTAAATCCGCCCATAAAATTATGAAAAAAATTTCACTTAGGTTATCTTAAACATGCTCTCAAGTGATATTTTTATTTTTGAAAAATTCGTAATATTTAATATACTTTATTAAGAAATATAGTGTTCACCCGAATTATTATTTGTGAAATAAATGTATTAAATGATATTGTTTCTAGCTGAAAATTTTTGTGTAGGATCTGTATGATATATAGATAATTTCTATATAGCCCAAATTTTGATTTGAATATTTTAAATATTTATTGCATTTTTAGGCTTGAAAATAGCTTGAAAATAAGCTGAAATTATGAATTTAATAGGAAATTATGAAATTAATTGATGAAATGGGCATGTATTGATCTATAATAAATAATAATAGTATTGAGTCAGATTGAAATTAATTTGATGCTAAAAGAATTATAATTGGGTAATTTATGATAATTTAGGGGTAAAATCGTTAATACGAATATATAGGCATTAGGTCGAAAACTTGAAACTAAGTGATAACTGAATTCTCTATATTTTTAGGAGTCTATATAAATTTTCGAGGAATTATTTGGTAATCCGAACTATTTATTAGGAATTTACTAAGTAAAATAGCTGAATTTACTAAGTAAAATAGCTTAATTTACAAGTCGGGGTGTATTTGTAATATTAATAAGCTAAAATGGATTAAATGGTTAAATAAAAACTATATATAGGATTGCTGATCAGATTGGATTAAATGGAGATTTTTATTATATTTATTAATATTTTCTAATTGGGATACACTTTGGGTATATTAAAATTGGATAATACTTATATTGTAATAATATATGGACCAATTAGATAAAATACAATTTAATAACGTAAATTATGTATAATACGATCATATTTATATAATTATGCATAATTTTATTAAAAACTTAAACTACTCGTTAAAAGTCGTCTCTAGAAATAGGACTCGTAAAACGTGTCATTAGGTCTATACGAATCCAATGACACTAATTTTATTAAAATCGGAGAAACTTAAGTAATTTAACTTATAACTCTATCATATTCAAGAATATACATATTTCGATAACCTTACTAGAATTAAAGCATGAATTAATAAATTAAAAGTATATTTCGATACGATCGAAACGATATATAATACGTAATAGTATATATGATGTACGATATCAACAATTAATAACTTAATTCGATATATAGTGATAACATGACTGTATATTATGGAAATAATATATATATATATATATAACCATTTTAGATTAAACCTTAATGTTTTCGTAATTATTACGAAAACTGAATTTGGGTTGTTTCTGTAATTAAGATCTTCCGATACAAAGACTGTTGACGATTCGAGTCAGCAATAGCGAACATCTAAATAAGTAAGTTGGGATTATGGCTTCACCGCTTGTTTGGATACTATTTAAAGTATTTGAAGACCCAAGAGTACTTTTAGTTGTGTTTATAGTTAGATGATTATGCATATGCTGTGTGTGTAGATGATACTCGATTGTGACAGGAGTTCAACTCTTTGGTGTGCTATTCTGCATATTTGCATAGATTCCGTATTGTGTGAACTTGTTGGTTACCCCTGATTAAAACTAACGGTTATTCAACTAAAATGAAACTGGACATGCATAACACCCATTAGGAGAAACGATATAGAGTGTTAGGCCAAATACCGACTTCCTTCAATGAGGATAGCTGAAATTGTTCTTTCCCCATCTTTAGTCAAACTAAGTGATAGGCGAGGATGTCGCGGCAAGGTTGGAGGCCGTGGTTCAAAGGCGGTCATAGGAGGAAGGTGTTCTCCGTTGTACAAGCCCTGGTTTGGTTTGACTTGAGTCGTGATGAAACTCCTCAATCCGAGTTGGAGCGGATCTAATTTCTCTAACCTCACAGTGGACCGGATAATACTATACGATGTTTCATTTGAGTGATTGCATTGCATTGTATTATCATTATTAACCTTATTTGTGATTGTACAGTACTTTTTTGACTTCATCCCACTTACTAAGCTAGTTGTGCTCACATTCCTATAGACTCTTTTGTAAGTATTGAGTAAAGACAGGATATTCAGGTACTACCGTTCTCAGGTTAGTATACTGCTATTTGGGAAAGTGAGGATCGAGGAGTCAACTGAACCTGAGATTTTGACTTTATCTTTAAGTTTTGAGGAAACTAATTAGGAATTTCCTGGGAGCCCACTAGTTTCCTAACTTACTGTATAAGACTGCAAAACCTGTGGTTTTTAATAAACTCTGATTGTAAACTTTACCTTTAGACGTAAAACGTTTATATAAATACTATTGTGGTACTAAACAGTAGGTTGTATAGAACAAGTATTTTGTAAAAGCTCTACCACAGGTTTGGTTTTTAACAGGTGTCAGAGTAGACGTTTTAAGCTGGTTGAGTTGTGCGCCTTGTGTGAACTGTATCTACGATAATAACCGTGAGGTCAGCTTCTATCTTAGATTAGTTTACACGGCGGGATTGTTATGACTCTTCTTGTTCGGGACATGACAGTGGCTCTAGGGATTTATTGGCTATGACTAAGTTGATAGCTACGTCTATATACTGAGGCCCTGACAGCTTCGTAGTGTATCGGCTGTGCTAGCTATACCATGATGCCAAGACGTGATTAACGAGTCTGGGCAGGGTGCCAATGCTAGAGATAAAAAGAAGGGACGGGGAGGCTGGAGAGACAGTGTTAGTGCATTATGAGTGGTAAGCTAAATCTTTAAGAAGCTCGTGGGGTAAGGAGTGTCCTTATTTGTTGTGTTCAGGCTAAAAGGGCAGAGGTAACCTAGTATACTCTAAGCTTAGTCGTCTTGTTGGGGGAGTCCTCTCGTGCTAGGTAAGGCCTTTAACTCTAGGTTTGTTGGAGTAGTCACCAAGGTACTTAAGGCCAAGCTCTTGGTGGCCAGGTCTTTATAAGGCTTAGAGAGACTCAAGTAGGTCGAGACACTTGAAGAAAGTAGAGGGTTTGTGATAGGAATTAGTCTACAACTATCTTTAAGCTATGGTTGACCTATTCCACATCAAGGCTAACATGCTCCACTCAAGGCTAAGCTGATACTAGAAGGCCAAGAATGGAAAGAAAGACAGCTTAACAACGACTCTATGGGTTGCCAAGTAGATTAGGGACCAAACAGTTGAGGTTCCTAAGTCTAAAGACCAGTTCAACACGACATGACGAATTTAGTGTCGATCAATCATGAGTTCGACAATTGTGAGCCAACTTCACTAGGAGCTTGGCCGAGCATATTATAACTTCAAGGAATCCAACTTTAGCTCGAACAACAAGCTGCCGACTTGATCCAACTTGGACCCAAGCTATCCCAATATAGCTCAGATACTTGTACACTGACCTTCTTATTAAATGCACTATTTAACATTGTTTTATATACTTGTAAATATTTTCATTACTTGTAAGTCAGAGGCCTAGTTTCTAGGGTTTTAAGGCCTCATATATTATTACAATTTTGTCACTAGGGTTTAAGATTTACAATAAATAGCAAAATCTTGTAAGTAGCCAAATAATTACCTTTGATATTAAGACTGGAATTGAGTATTCTAAAGAGCCTTGTCTTTCTCATAAGCCTAATTAAGCCAAGCCTGATTATTAAGTGTTATTTGGTCTTTAATTCTTAATACGTTCTTATCAATCCTCTTCATTCGATGGTGGTGAACACTTTCACTTGAGTAAGTTAGTGAGTCGCATTTAGCCCTCATTTGAAACCTAAGCCTTGGTGTGGTTTTCGTGAGTCGTCTCGAAATCCATTTGGAGCTTAATCCTTGAGTGTGTTTGTGTCTTGGTGCCTAATATCCATACACGTTCATATCCCACAAACCGCATTCCACTTATTGATTTCTCGTTTCCATCGAACTTTAAATACCCATTCGTAGTTCATGACTATTGGTGCTGCAAATTGTATCAGAGCTTTAAGGAGATATACGTATTAGTGTTCTTTAAAGTTTGATTAGTGGTTTGGATATTTATGTTAATAATCATTCTGTTATGTAGTGTGTTGTTCATGTTTTGTAGTGTAGTGTTATTGTACTATTTGCACTGGGTTATAGAGTCGAGTAACAGTAATTTTAGTAGTTGTTTCTAGTTGTAGAAGTGTTTATCAATTGTAGGTAGCTTTAGAAATCAAGTAGTAGTAATTCTAGGTTGCTATTAGTTGTATTTTGTTAGCAGTAGTGTTTTAGGAATTGTTTTAGTGGTGGTTCTGATTTGAGTTGAGTGTATTACGTATTTGTTAAATTTTCTTTGTAGAAATCACTATATGAAACAAGAATGTCTAAAGATAGTGTGAACATTAGTGGTGATGGTCCCTATAGAAGTTTGAGGAGATGTGTTGACAATTTGGAATAGCAAATTCAAAATCTTATTATTCTATCTATTAACTTATTGGCTTAGTTAGAGGCCGTAGATGTGTTAGCTAAGGTGAAAGAAGAGACCTAGTACTAACCAATGGAAGTGACTCCAACAAACTTGTTAATGATGAACGACAGCCAAGATAAGCTGCTAAGCCAAAGAGAGGAGAAAACCAACCTGAATTGAGGAGAACCAATGATAAGAGTATATACTTTGAGGGGAACCAAAGAGCCCAAAAAAGAGAGTTGGGGTCGAGAAGAGATTTGGTTGAGTAGAGCTCCAACCGAAGTGGCTGATCTGAGGTGAACTAACTTGTTCGGAACGTAAGGGATGAGCCTCGAACATGTAGATAAGACTTAATAACATTAAACTTAAGCTGCCGATCTTCAGTAGTAGTAGCCCACGTAAAGAATTCCTTGACTGGGTTCCCGAGTAGACAAGTTATTTGAATGTTATGAATGTGAAGACTAGGAAATGGTTAACTTAGCCTCATTATCCCTTATTGAATATGCAAGTCTTTGGTGGGACAAGTTAATTGCTAAGTGAGATGTTGAAGGAGAAGAGTCGATCAGAACTTGGAGACTTATGAAGAGGTTGATGAATCAACGCTTTGTGCCGACCTATTTCAAGCAAGAGACGCTTTATGCTTTCCAACACTTGAGGTAAGGTTGAAACAACATTGAGGAGTATTTACAAGAGTTTGAGACCTTGATGACAAGATGCGAGATTATCGAGCCATAGGACTACACTATTGCCAAGTTCCAGAGTAGACTTCGAGATGACATTGTCGATGCGGTTGAACTACAGCATTCAACTCATTGGATGAGCTAATTAATTTTGCATTAAGGGTGGAGAGATAGAGGAGAAGAAGGTACCAGGGGCCGACTAATTAACCTTAACATGGAAGCCTTGAGCATGAGAGGTATGATAGAAAGAGAAGGTCAGCAAAGAAGATAGAGAAAGGAGAATCTAGCTGACCTAACTAGGCTAAGACAAAGAAGGTAAAGAAGGAGAAAGTGCCCAGCACCAAGGCCCAACAAGTTAAGTGCTTTAAGTGTTTGGGCTATGAACATATTGCCTCTCGATGTCTAGATAAGAGGGTCATGATCTTGAAATGTGAGGGACCCAATACTTAAGAAGAGAGTCAGAGTGACAAGAGCTCGAAAGGAGAGTTAGAAGAAGAGAATGTCTATGAGGATCTGGATGGACTCTTATCCATGATGAGCTAACTTGAAAGAAGATCTAGGTCAAAGGGAGAACTTATTCTAAATTTGATGTTTGGTGAATGGGAAGATTTATTCCCTGGTTGTTGATAGAGGCAGTTGCACTAACATTGTTTCTACCGAGCTGATTATAAGGATGAAATTGCTGACCTACCCACGTACTTGACCTTATGGCCCATGTACATAAGAAAGCTCGGATAACATTCAAGGCAAGGTAGTATGAGTACGAATTAGATTTTGATGTGGTGCCTATGAAAGTCGCTAATCTAATTCTTGGCCAACCTTAGGAGTATGACTGGAGAGTGATCCATGATAGCTTCATCAACACTTACACAGTTCAGAAGGACTGACAAAACTACTACTTGACTCTCACGAGTGTTGAGGAGATTTAGAGCAGTTCGACAACCCTAGTTAAAAGAAAAGGGAAAAGGAACCTAATCGGCATGCAAGCCCGTACTCAATACTTAAAGTCTAGGTTGACTTCTTTTCTGCCTTACAGTGATGATAGGAATTGGCCTATAACTATCTTCAAGCCGTGGCCGACTTGTTCTATGCCAAGGTCGACTTGCTCCACTTAAGGCTGAGCTGATGCGAAAAAGCTAGGAATGGAAAGAAGGACAACTGAGCAATGGCTCTGTGGGTTGCTAAGCAGACTATGGAGAATAGTTGAGGTCTCGAGTGCAAAGACCAGCTTGGTATGGCATGAGAAATCTAATGCCGAGCAATGCACGAGTTTAGCAACTACGGGCCTACCTCACTAGGAGCTCAACTGAGCACATTATAACTTCAAGGAATCCAACTCTAGTTCGAACAACCAGTTGTCGACCTGATTCTACTCGGACCCAAGCTACCATAGAACAACTCGGATACATGTACGCTAACCTTCTTATTAAACGCACCATTTAACACTATTTTATATACTTGTAAATATTTTCATTACTTTTAAGTCATGGACCCAGTCTATGGTTTTAAGGCCTTGTATATTATTACAATTTTGCCACCAGAATTTAAGATTTACAATAAATAGCAAAATCTTATAAGTAGCTGAATAATTACCTTTGATATTAAGACTAGAAGTGAGTATTTTAAAGAGCCATGTCTCTCTTGTAAGCTTAATTAAGCCGAGCCTGACTATTGTGTTATTTGCTCTTTAATCTTTAGTGCATTCTTATCAATCTTATTCATGCAATTGTAGTGAAACCCTTTACTTGAGTGAGTTAGCAAGTTGCATTTAACCCTTATTTGAAACCTGAGCCTTGGTTTGCTTTTCGTGAGTTGTATTGAAAATCCATTTCGAGCTCAATCCTTAAGTATGTTTGTGTCTCGGTGCGTAATATCCATACACATTCATATCTTGAAAACCCCATTCCACTTACTGATTTCTTGTTTCCATCGAACTTTGAATACTCATTCGTAGTTCATAAGTGTTGCGTGCTCCGAGTCATATTAGTTTTCTTCTTTAAGTGTTAATGGGCCTTCTAGGACTTTCATCTATGTTGAGCTAGGTGAGAATTAGGCATCAATAGTCCTAAAAGAAAAAAAAAACCTTTATAAATAAGTCCTAATTGATGAATTAAAATACTATGCAGATTTAGACTTTTTTTTTTCCAACATTACAATTTAGAGGATGGGAGATTCAAGTCTAGTCCATTCCAGTAGGAGACTAGACTTCATGCAACTGAACTAGATTACTATGGTCTTAATAAATATATACTTGTTAAATCACATTTTAATCTATATATGAATATATTAAGATAAATTATGTCTTTTTTCTTTTTTTCTTTTTGCCAACCATATATTATATAATTGATAGAAGGGGTAATTCATACCCTAAAATAAGTATAATATTTATGCCAACTAACCTACAAGGCATTGGCAATGATAATTATGTCTACTCGTCTATAATGTACAATGGTCGAACATAAATTAATAAAATTGTTAATTTAATCTCCTATATAAATTAATACAATATTTACTGTCATATATATAAATTTTAACGGTACAAAAGATAATTAAATTGGGTTCGATATAAATAATTAATAAAAAAAAAAGAAAATTAACGAGAAATAAAAGTAACAAAAAGAATCCAAGGGAAAAAGAAAGAGGTTAGAAAAGGGAGTCTAAATTGTTGCCGGCCTGGAAGAGAAAAAGAGGGAAAAGAAATAGTTTGGATTACCAACAAAACCTGCAATTTTTGATCGAATAACGATGGTATCATGTAGTGACATTCTAGTTACTATAAGGTGAAACTTGCTTATAATTTGCTAAAACTGCGACAATTATTAATAAATTGTAAACATTTAAAAAGTACATAATAACAATTATTACTGTTGGACCGAAGCCAATTTCTGTGGAACGGCATTAAGAAAAAAGGATTAAATGTATTAAAAATTCAATCCTCGGATAAATCGAGAAACCAATGTCACCAATATGGTCAATGCACGTCATTTTCTGAAAATTCAATGATTACAGTTGTATTCTTATCGTCGGCTTCTTGCAGCAGGAGTCTGTCCTCGTTCCAGATAGGCACACCACAAGAAAAATCATCAACTTTGTTCAATACGAATACGTGGAAAAATATTTGATGTATTAGCCATTATGTATATGTGTATATAATTGTTAATTATATTTAGAGACATGATAATATAAACAGTAGTTTTCTAAAAAATTATTTATTATTATTATTATGTATTTCAATATAATTATAGTTATATATAATAAACTATTTAATGAGTATATGGTTTTTATGATTATTAATAAAAGATTGATAATTGATTTAAAAATTATTCTTTTATTATTATTTATTTTAATATTTTATTAATATTTATATATTATATATACATAATATATTACATGTGATAATACGTTATATACGCATACAATATCTCAATAAATCTTTACTCCGATTGTCAACGTTGCTTTTATCTTTCTCACCTGCTTCTTGCCCTATAAATAATACATGCACTCAGTGCAACGTAACTAAAAGGTGGGGGAACAAAAACAAAACATAGGCAACGATGAACATAGGAAAATCTTCGTTTATGTCGTTATTTTTCTGCCTTGTACTTTCACTTCCATTGGTGGCATTCTCTGATCATGCTCACCGAGATTTTCTTCAATGTCTTTCTCTCCATTCAGAGAACTCAAGTTCAATAACAAAAGTAATATACACTCCTTCCAACTCATCCTATTCCTCTGTCTTAGACGTTTCCCTCCAAAACCTCAGATTCTTAAACGCCCCAAAACCTGCAGTCATCGTAACCCCACTACAAGTCTCCCACATTCAGGCATCCGTATATTGTTCCCAGAAATGCGGATTGCAGATAAGAATACGTAGTGGTGGTCATGACTACGAGGGTCTATCTTATGTTTCTGAGATCCCCTTTGTCATTGTCGACATGGTAAACCTTCGGTCTATTGATGTAGATGTTGAGAATAGGACTGCATGGGTTCAATCGGGTGCAATTATTGGAGAACTTTACTACAGAATTGCTGAGAAAAGCCAGGCGCTTGGCTTTCCAGCCGGAATATGCCCGACAGTTGGTGTTGGTGGTCATTTAAGTGGTGGAGGATATGGCATGATGATGAGAAAACACGGCATCGCAGCCGACCACATAATTGATGCCCAGCTGATAGATGTCAATGGCACACTCTTCGACAGAAAATCAATGGGTGAGGATCTATTTTGGGCGATTCGGGGTGGTGGTGGAGGCAGTTTTGGCATAGTCGTTGCTTGGAAAGTTGAGTTGGTTGTGGTTCCATCCACCGTCACCGTTTTTTCACCACTTAGAATCTTGGAGCAAGATGCAACGGAACTAGTTTATAAGTGGCAACTGGTGGCAGCAAGCAAACTTCCTGAGGATTTATTAATCAGGATAATCTTGCAAAGCTATAACGGACCGAGCGGAAACCGAACCATTCAAGCTATCTTCAATTCTCTCTATCTTGGGGGCGTTGATGATCTCCTCCAAATCATGAGTGAAAGCTTTCCCGAACTCAACTTGACTCGAGATGACTGTACTGAAATGAGTTGGATCGAATCGGTCCTCTACTTCGCGGGGTTCTCTAGTGGAACTTCCCTGGAAATTTTGCTCGATAGAACATCCAACACCAAGAACTACTTTAAAATCAAATCGGACTACGCTCAAAACCCGATTCCTAAGAGTGGACTGGAAGAAATATGGGAGTGGTTTTTCGAAGAAGACCAAGGCGCTGCACAAATGATCTGGAGCCCATATGGAGGTATAATGAATGAGATTTCCGAGTCCGCCACTCCTTTCCCTCACAGGGCCGGATATCTATACATAATCCAGCACATAACCTCATGGGCTCAGGAAGGAGAGGAAGTTGCAGAGAGGCATATAAGTTGGATTCGAAGATTTTATGCATATATGGCTCGGTATGTTTCTAGGTCTCCAAGGCAAGCATATATTAATTATAGGGATCTTGATATTGGAGTAAATAATATAGGAAATACGAGCTATACACAAGCAAGCATTTGGGGGAAAAAATATTTCCAGAATAATTTTGACAGGTTGGTACGTGTTAAGACCATGGTCGATCCTTTGAACTTCTTTAGACATGAGCAAAGTATTCCATCTCTCTCCCCGTGGTAAGATAAAGCAGATTATGGTGAAGGTTTGTAATAGAGGCATGGTGAAAGAATAATAATTTTCCTTTTTTTTTTTTTTGGCTTTCGGGTGAAGAAAGAATAATAAGTTGACGTCACATGTTCATGTACACTATGATAAGTTGATGTCACAGGGACGTAGAATGCAAAATTTTAGAGGTTACCTCCGAGTTTGTATCAATTTTCAAATCCACCGTTGATGGTCTCCCTGGTCACATCATCTAATCATTATGTTTATTTCAAAATTATATTTACAAAACAGTTAAATTTTTCTGAGCGATGCTTCTTTAGTTGTTTTTCTTCTAAATCAATGGTTGGAGGACATGTTTGGCTAGTCTTGGCCTATGCGTAAAGAGATTGAATTGCTTAATAATAAAAGATTGAAAATTCATCTTATCTATGTAATTTTTCTCAATTCTTCACATTTTATCATTTTAAGATGTTATTTATATTTGTCTTGTTCACTTGAAGGAAATTTGAATTTAATTCCTCACTTATTTTTTTATTGTAGTGTTCACTTATTTTTTTTTATCTTCTAATCACAATTAATTAGGAATTCCTATTACATAATTCTTATTATGTGAAATTAAGTAATAGGAATTTCTTAAATCAACTAAAAAATTATAATTCCTCATAAAATTTCATATTTTTTTAAAAAGTAACCCCATATCATTACTATAATTGTCATTACTATCATCATTATTGACTACTGATCGACCACCAATATCGTCACCGCCGCCACTGCAACCATCACTGCTACTGCAACCATCGCCACTCTCACTACCCCTATCACCATTATCTCCACCAACACCATTACTATCACTTTATTGCCATCGTCATCACCCATTATTACCGTTGTCATCGTTGTCGCCACTACCTTTGACCACTACCATCGTTGTTGTCACTGCTGCCACAACTACCCCCATCCCCTTCAAAGTCGCCGCTATTGCCATCACCATCAACCATTGCCGTTGCCGCCATTGTCATAGCCATCATCGTTACCATCACCGCTACCACTACCACTACCACTATCACTACCACTACCATCGCTCATAACCGCCGTTAATCATTACCATCGCTGTTGACCATTACCATCGTATTTGGCTCTGCAGTTGATTTTCACCACCACCACCACTATCTATTACTTTAGAATTACTTAAAAAAGAGAGTAGATTGAGGAAAATTTAGTTATTAAAATTTTATTACGTGTCTATTTTTAACTTGTTTATTAATCTCACTAAACAAAGTAATAAGTATTATACTTTTATTACATTTTTTAAAAATTCTAATAACATTCCTCTTTCGTTTCATTTAGTAAAGTAAATGGACTGTATATAGTTGATATCAAAAGAAAAATGGTGATATTATAATGATATTAAAAATATTTCAAAAATTACGATGATTTTAATTATTGATTTGTAAATTGAAAAAAATAAAAAAAAAGTAAATGTAGATAATTCAAATAAAAAAAATACCTCAAATGAATTTTTTTGAAAAGGCTTTTGCTAGATTAAATAATTACTAATAGGTTTAGCACTATGGTTGTTTTTATTTCAAATTTAGTCATCCAATAGGCCTATATATATAGTTCCCCTAAACCATTGATTTTTCAGGTTTTTTTATTTTTGCGCTTATAATGGATGATGAATTCCTTTTTCTCACTGAGCCGGATATCAATACATAATCCAGTATACATCTTCATGGGCCCAAGAAAAAGAAGAAGAATTTTCAGAGGGGCATATAAGTATTTTACGCACATGTGGCTCCATACGTTTCTAGCTCTCCAAGGGACGCATATATATTAATTAAAATGGGTTCTTTGGACAGTACATTTCATATGTATACAAACATGTGATATATAACTATATATTGTGGTTTTCAAACATATAATGGTGGTTTTCAAACATATAATGGTGGTGGTAAATAATTTCCTAAAAATCTATTACTAACGTTATTATACCATATATACATAAAAATGATATGTACTGACAAAAACAAACAAGACTGATTTCTTTCTTTTTTTAATTTCCGGGAGGGTAATATTTAAAGAATAATTTCGACATCAGATTGGTACATGTTAAAATCAGGGTTGGTCCTAGAAACGTCTTTGAAAATAAACAAACTATTCCATCACTTTATCTCCTGGTAGAAGAAAACAATTTATAGATGAAATTTGTAAGGGATACATAAATAAGTTTATCTCGTGTGTTTGTATCGATACTCAAATTTACCACGACCTCCGTTGTCACATCACTTGCTTCGAATAAGTCATCAACTTCGTGTCAAAATTATAATTGGAAATAATACTCAAAACTCTTTGATAATGCTTATTTTAATTCTAAGTCATTGGTTTAGTAACGTATTCCTCTAGGCTTGTTCGAATGAGAAAGGAGACTGAATTACCTAACAATAAAAATAAGTTTAATTGAAAATCTCGAGAAGGCTTACGTTTTTCTACCACTAATGTTGTACTTGTTCCAGATTTTAGTCGTCCTATAAACCTAATATTGTTTCCCCTATATCATCATTTTTCCCTATTTAGACAAAACCTGAAATTTAGGATGGAATTAAAGATTAGCACTCCCAAATTTATTAATTGTTAGTTTAATTCCTCCAACGCCTATTAAACATAAATATTGGGAATACTGCATTTAAGTACGTGCCAACATGCCTAACCCCTAGCTTTAGTTGCCACATTATGAATTAACTGTTTTACTTAGATTTAGTACTTCGAACTTAATCCATTTTATTGGGAGATCCTTTTTTTTTTTTTAATCAAGTAAACTTTATTCAAAGATGGATAGCTTATACAAACTGGCCTATATTGGCCTCAAGATGGCAAGAAACAATATTTGTAAAACTCGTAATTAAGCTAAAACACAAATAAAAGGAATAATTATAAGAGAGTTGGCAATGAAATAATTATATGATAAGCTACGGGGGCAAAGTGGTTATCCTATCCTTGATATTCAAAACCCTTCATATCTTAGCACCCTCAACTTTTACCATTTTCTTTGTTTTTTTAACCGGACCTTATTCTAAAGAAATAAGAAGCACAAAGTACAGGTGAGTTCTTTTTGTTTAAGCCTATTGATCTATGGGTTATGCAATTAGGGATTTTCTTTGTCTAACAAGTACTTTATCCATATAGAGGAGGAAAAGGACAACTTAAGAGTATGAGTTTGAGGGTTTTGTTGCGAGAATAATAAGAGGTAAGTAAAGATTCGTAAGAAAACAGAGAGATTCAACATGGATTTATGATTCTATATTAGTATTTCGATTGAAGGTATTGGTTAAAGTCCAATCAATGAAGTTAACATGAGGTATGTGTAATCTTGTTATGTTAATCCTTTTGTTAAATTATATTTAGGTTGAAAAGAAACATATAGGTGTCCCATTTGTCAATATAAGAGTTAGAGTTGAGAAGAATTTCAAGCTTTTGGAATCTTGGATCAAGTTATTAGAGTTTAGGAGAGAAGAAGAGCGTTTAGGCATAACCCTTGGAGGAACAGAGCACACGAGTAAGGTATATAGCCATGTACATTCCCGTGCATCTCTTGGACTAAAGTATCAAAAGTTACATTATGAATGTATAATTAAGAACACAATTGGAGTACATAGTTGTGTACCCCTTGGATCCCTTCTTTTCCTCTATTTTATCTAATCATTAAATATTTTATTACTTTGTTAGTTCTTTAATCACTAATTTAACAACTTAAGGACCTTATAAACTATGGAATTAGATCTTACGATTAACTTTAGCAAGGTTAGGATACTATCATAAGTTGGTAGATAGATATCGTTGATACTTAATTTTGGCTTGGCCTGAAGCTTAACTTTGATAGAGATCTTTAAAGGCCCATTGGCACTTGAAGAACTAAACCCCCTACCTTCTTCAAGTGTTTCGACTTGCTTAGATGTCTCCGCTATCTTCAAGCCCTGCAAAGTCTATACTTCGAGCACCTGATCTGGGGAACTTAGACAACCACCTTAGCGAGCACCAACCCTAAGGCTTACCCCTCATTCAAGGACTCTAACAATTTGGCTGAGCTTTGGATGCAAGGAATCACTCCACTACCTAATCTGACTATAGGGAGCAAGGATGCTCCTTACTCTACGAGCTCCTTATATGGCCCAACTCATTGCTTGTGATGTGCTCATGCCATCTTTCTCCTATCTCCTCGCCCCTTTTTGTCTCTAGCGCCAATGTCCTGCCTTAGCTCATTAATTAAGTCCTAACATCTATAGTACTGCTAGCATATATGACATGTCCCAAAGATGTTAGATCCTCATATTACAAACATGGCTATCAGCATAGTCACAATTAACCAACTCCTGGAGCTAGTCTGTCACCTTTGCAGTGCATATCCCTTACCTACTACCAAGTACAAATAAGTCCTGAGTCAACATAGGTCCAGGTAGTTGTACTTACTTCCATTATAAATAGTGTAAGAGGCCAACAAGTAAAAGGATCTTTAGTTTTAGAGCCTTTACACACTCAACATTCCTTTTAGCACTTAAAGCCTACCTCTCGAGCACTATCCTTAAGTATTTGCTAGTGCTTAACTAACTCCTAATCTCTATCTCCTTGATTTCTTTATTGACTTGAGCATTAGAAGGCCCTCAAGGACACATCCACATAGGGCTTTTTATAGGTGACAAGAAGTAAGGAGCTTACCCGAATAGAAGCCTATTTGGACCTTTTCTAAGGAGTTAAAGCCTAATCTATTCCTATCTCTTTTATTTGATTCAACCATTATCAACATTTAGGCGGTAACCATTTTAGGCCATTTCATACAAGATGGCTAAGAGAAAAAATAACAATTCATGAGCTTCATAGTTAAGTGACTTCAACATGTCACAATTGGGTGATGGCAACAGGTTACCGCCACTACAGTATCCACCAAATCCTTCCATTCCAGGTACTCAAGCCTACAGAATGTAGTAACTTAAATTGCTTATCTAGCAACTACTTGAAGACAATCGTAAGACTTAGTAATCTAATGTAGCCCTTTAGATGGATGTAGCCTTGCTAAAAATGCATATAAAAAAAAGCTAAACGAGGAAACAATAGTTAGGTCATCATCACAACTGAATAGAGCCAATGACCTAAGAGCTTTACGCCTAGCACGTTTACACGACTAATAGGCACCCGAAGACTTGTACAATCAACTTAATTGTAATTGCAGAAAAATTGCAAATGTAAGTTGAACACTCTGCAATAAGTAAACCTAGTAGATACTTATCCTTAAGATGATCTCTAAAAGCATTTGAGGACATGAATGTCAAAGAAGAGAATGAACACATCCATTATACATCTAGTGTGCATAACCAAAAGAATGTCATGTCATCAGCTTGAGCATTGCATTAATCAACAACGAAATGCCTATTTACACCACTCATTCTTGAGGAAACTTTACCTTAAAGTGCAAGGCTCCCCTACCTTAACACATGCAATAGAATGGGTGACCTAGATATTCACTTAGTCCACTTCTAAGCCATGATCAGTCTTTACAATTTCTCCGACACCATCATATGTAAAGCTTTCCCCAAGACATTGGCAAAGGCAGCCTTGTTATGGTACAATACCCTTATCGGTAGCTCCATCACATCCTTTAATGATTTAACAAGCAAATTCTAACAACACTTCCTCAACTTGAAAGTCCTATGTAAGGACTCCTGCACACTTTATAATGTGAGATAGCGACCTAATGAGTCTTTATGTACATACTTAAAATGTTTTGATTCTTGATTTAGTTGTATTAATTGCTTAGGAGCCAAGTACGTGACACATGTTTCTAATATGTGCTTGTTAGGCTAGAAACTAAAAATAAACTAAATATATATTTGACAATTCAAAATTGTTGTGCTGCTTGTGTTTGGCTACCGGAGCTAGCAAATCCCCAAGGGACATTTCAATGATCCCCGTATAGCGTTATCCCTTATGGAGTTACACTTAGAAACAATTAAGGGTAGATTTACGAATATAGGGTTCAACGGTGGTAGTTCTGATACTATTTATATGGGACCTAAAGTAGTAATTTCCAATTAGGATTACATACATACACTATTATATATACTATTGTGTGAGTAAGGTCATGTGCACTAATGTGTTGATTAAAGGACTAAATTAAAGACATGCACATTTACATGGCATGCCATACACATATACATAATTTTATATGCAAAGCTTAGGTTCATTCCTCTATTTTTACAACTATAGGTATATTTGATGAGTTTGCATATTATAATGAATCAAGAGACATTTATTAATATTATCAGGATTGGGAAAGCAGTGACTACTAATACTATTAAGATGATGATCACTAGGGCTAGACGATTGATATCTATTAGACTTTTTGATAGATGTTTAGGTTAAATGTTTATATTTAATTACAAGGATAATGGAGAATATAAAGTAGTAATTAGAGCTTTAGCATACTAATAGCTAGTATTGACATGTGGCCGGTTATGACATTTTGAGTCTAAGGTGTTACAAGATTTGCTAAAAGAAATTTTAACAAAGGATATGGGACATTTCTATCCCAACGATGAAGACACTTATTCTTTTTGCCTTAGAGCATCACCCGATTGGCATACGTACTAACTTTGTGAGATAATCATTTATATCATAAGGCTACAAAGAACTTGACGCTTAATTAGGATATAAACGTACTCTTTAATCCTCACCAATCCTTACTTGCTCTAGGTAATACCTTATGATATCATTTCATTACTACAACTAGATAGGATAAGGAAAATTAGACAGTACAAATATAAAATGTATAGGACAATACAACTCTATTTGCTATAATTATTTTGCACAATATTAGACACAAATTATTGTAATGTCCCTTATTTGATATATTAAGTAATGAACTTTATATTATATTTTTATATTTATACATTCAATATTATCTAATTACATTATAATATTATTTAAAAAGTACAAAATTTCAATATTGTCTAATATTTATTTGATTACATTTACACCCTCAACACTTATGTTTTTGTCCAATAAAGTTAACTTCTATATCTTATTTTAGATGGGACAAATTTTGAATATTTTGTTTAGTCTTTTAAACTCTTTTTGGTTATATAACCAAGATAAAATTGCAAACCAAATATTAAATGAAATATTTTATATAATCCAATTATATAAGTTTTGCACAACTGAAAATACCTATATCTGTTTTATGCATTTGCTAGTGCCAAAGCATGAGATTCTTATACTAAGCAGATATGGTGAACTTTGGCTATAGTCATGCTTGGTTACGAATAAAGTTATCAATGATATTAATGACAGTAAGCGGTATTCTCTTAAGGGGGTCATGTCTAATCACTATGATTTAAGCCGATATCTATTTTCTGAATCTAATGTCTTTTAACATATACAGACTTATCACATTGATGGTGCCTCTCATGAAAAACCCTAGCTTGAAACCCATCCCTTCCCCCTCCAACATCTTCCAAAGACCAAGATGGAGACTTTCTTCATCGATGAAAAAAACGTTTGGCTAGTGTGGATTCATTACATAAGATGATCTGGTGAAGATGGACTCATCCCCATATACCCCTAACCCCCTTGTGATAAAATTATCTTTCCAAGATATAGTTCTCTCTAATATCCTTAAAGTATACGAGAAATTTTGTTTCTCAGGACAGAAGGATAAGGAATTCATAGATTACGATTCTGATATGATTGAAGAGGAAGAAAGAATGTTAAATGATATTGTGGATGATGGTGTTTGTTATGTGAATTTTTCAAAAGCTGAAAAGGATGTAATGTATGCCCCATGGAAGAACACGTTCATAGCTAAGAGTATGGGACCTAATCTTGGCTATAAGGTGATGTTAGATCACCTAAGATGAATGTTGAAATCTTTGACATCCTTTAAACTTATTTAAGTTGGTTCGTTGGAGAGCCAAACTGACACAAAGGTTTGAATACAAGAGGAGATAAAAGAAAATGAGAAGCCAGTTTCAACCACCTGTAGTAACCCTCTCTTTGAAAACTCAAACAGGAAAAGTCTCACTATAGTGAAAAAAATCGCAAGGAAAAATGATGGACCTTCTAGAGGTAGAAATCTTTGTCCCTCTAATTCACCCTCTTTCCCCAGTTCTGCGAGTTCTTCCCAACCAAGCACTGTAGGACATGAAAACAACATTGCTTTTCGGGTAAGTTCTAGTTGAAGTAGTGTACATAGAACTGAAGAACATTCAGTGGAAGCGAGAGAGAGCCCTTGAGATCATATAAAGCCCAACGTCCCCCCATGGTCAAGCTCACCACAGAGATGGAGTGATTATGCTAACAACAATAGAAGGGATACTACGAGTGAAGATGTTGATGTACAGCCGAACATCACCGGGGCAAAAATCCTTCACTTCCTAAATTAGATGCTTCGTTCAATTGTAGAGAGTGTAATTATGGAGGAGGACTTCCTAGCAGATATCTGAAGTATCCTTTTTGATGGAAGATTGGGAGGCGATTTTTCTGTTAATGGCTATGGAGATATAGTTTGCTTTGATCCGAATGTCATTCCGCCCCTTCCTATGGAAGGTGGACATTGATATTGTTGACTGACCTGTGTATACAGACAAATACTACCGCCTTGCTTTTGCTATGATGAACAACAACATGAAAGATTCCTTATCCTCTTTGATGAGACCTCAACTTCTTAAGGTTCTAACTTGGAATGTAGGGGGGTTAACTTTGAAAGTTGGAAGAGAGCCATTAAAATCTTGATCGCTCGAACCCCATATGGTAATTCTGACCAAGACAAAGATGGGAGTCGTTGCTGTTGATGCTCTTTAAGAGTATCTTCATTTTGATAGGATGCTTTGTTTGGAAGCGGAAGGTCTTAGTGAGGGCATCATGGTCCTGTAGAATGCAGAGGATGTTACTATCTGTGAGAGACTCATCTTCAGAAAACAAACTCCCATGGAAATCCAAGTATGTAATTCTTCTCTTTCTTTGCATATGTCTATAGTTTATGCTAATCCTAGGGTTCATGATGGGAAGAGTTTAGTTGAGACTTCAATGAGGTTATTTCATGTGAGGAGAAGTGGCGTCGGGTTAGTATTTATCAAACACATGCTAATAGATACCAATAGTGTATGAATGTGTGTGGCATGGCGGATTTAGGGTTCAGTAGACCTAAATTTACCTAGTCCAAGAGATCCAAAAACTTACGAGATTTGGTATAAATAGGGCTAGATAGGGCTTAGGGAAACTTTGACTGGCATAATATGTTCCCAAAAGCAAAAGTTTTGTACTTATCTTCTTTGGGTGGAGACATTCCCTAAGATAAGAGCTGGGTTTAAAGAACTTAGACCATTTCTAATGTGAACCGAAGCCAAGGACTAACAAGGACAGTTATGGGGATAGGTCTAAGCTTGACGGACGAAGTGAGAAATGCACAAAGACAGCAAGAAAAGTAAAAGAAGCAAACCTATGAACAGCTCTGAGGATATGATACACTAAAGAACTTCTAAAGACTCACAACATAACTCAACACAACGTACGAGATGGTTTAGTGAGTATATTGGCTACCTAGTATTGCTTAAGAGTTAATATAAGAGTAAAGTAAGTAAACAAGCTATGAACAAGTTCACAAAAGGAAGAATATTTAATATAAGATGTAAGATGATAATGATGTCTCTACAGCTACATGTATGTATGTATTTATATTCGAAAAACTAAGGTAACTTGCCTAAAATTGAAAAGACTAAAAATGTTATTATCTAAAAGAAATAATGTACAAGAAATAATAATGGTATAATTGAAAATATAACAAAAGCAAAGATTCTATCACGTGCTTACTCGAATACATGGCTCTATGTAGATGGGTGACTTCTTAGTAAAAAAAAACAAACTATATGTTCAAGTTGATGACTGCCAAGCAAAGGTGCCAAGCAAGGGTAGTCAGTCAACTGTATCAAGTTGAGCAAATAATTCTTCGAAGATGAATTCGCTTTGAAAGTATTAGGTTGGCTTAACTGATGATCGAATAAGCCAAGCAGATGTTTGTGTGCAGTTTAGGTCGATAGCTAGAGATGAATGATGAGTGCAAGAGGGTTTAACTCGGCTAAGGCATCAAGTCGTTGATCGCAGTAACTCAGATTCCTCAGCAATGGGTCTTCAAGAAAGAATTCACCTGACCATACTTTCTGACCTTATAGCTCAAGCTTAGGTTAAGGGTTTGATGGTCTGATTTTTATCATCCCTACCAAGCTAATTAGGATTTGGGATCAACTTCGCTAGTCCTCACTCAAGTCTTCTTCGAGTTGGTAAGGGTTGATGATGGGAATCAACCTTCGACCATATCCAAGGCAAGGCCAACCAATCCCAAGCCAAGATTGATTAAGTTTTACCGAGGCCAATCTAATAACAGAAGATTGAGGGGAAGAAAAGGAGACATTTAGCACCAAGTCTGTCGTTTGTTGAGAAGCCAAGAGACTACAAGACCAAGGACTCGAGGCTAAAGATCTACTTAGTATGGCACCAAAAGACTAGTGCCGACTAATTCTATCACTCAACAATTATGAGCCAACCTTTCTGGTATCTTAACAAAGCACTACAAGACTTCAGAAACTCTTCCTTAAACCTAGACATCCAATTGCTAACCCCGCCTAATTCGGATCTTACTCCTTCTAAGACAAGCCGAGTGATTGCATACTGACTTTTATTAAACGTATAGTTTTGTATTCTTATACAAGTTTTCCTTTATTTTATTTATAGGCCTAATTCTTTAAGGTTTAAGGCCTTATACATTATTTACAATTTTTCCAATAGGATTTAAGACTTACTATAAATAACAACATTTGTAATCATAAAACATACAGACATAGAATATTCCCATACAGAGAGTGAAACTTTTTTCTTTTGAGTAAGGCTATACTAGAGCTAATAGAGATTGTTTTTGTTGGATTATTAAGCGTTGATTAAACTCTTTAATCTTTCCCACATTCTTATCAATCTTGACCTTAAGATTGTAGTGAACCTTCATTTGAGTGAGTTAGTGAGTCGTATCTAACCCTCATTTGAATCCCAACCAATATTCAGTATTCGTGAGTTGTATCGAACCTTATTTTGAGCTCAAATCCTTGATTGTTTTTGTGTCTTGGAATATAATATCCATACACATTCACACTCAAAACCCCTTATTTTCATTCTCTATTTCCTGTTCTCATTTTAAACTTATATTGCCTTTACTTTAGGTTGTTGAGATCCGCTCTCGTGATATGTATCAACTGAGGTTGGCAACATTAAACACATATGACACTTCGAAGTCTTCTATAAGCTCAAGTTGATATGCATTATCATTGATCTTCTAAAGTATCCAAAACGATCCTTCAACCTTAGCAAATAACTTATTCTTCTCTTATTAAGGAATCTTTCCTTACTCAGGTGTAACTATACTTGGTCTTCAAGCTGAAACTGTTTGGTCTTCCTTCCTTTATCTTTATCCTTAAGATTTCTAGCAACTTTGTCAAATTGCTAGGCAACTTGTTGGTAGATCTGTTTGATGGATAAGGCTCTGGTTATTACCTTAAGATCTTCTTAGTTAATCGATGGCATAGGGGTATGATCGAGGGATAGTTTAGGGTTGAAACCACAGATGACTTCAAATAGGTTATGCCCAGTAGTGGCATATACTATTTAGTTATAAGCAAACTTGATTATGGGCAGGTAGATGTCCTAGTCAGTTAAATTCTTTCCTACTGTAGCTCGGAGTAGTGATCCTAAGGTATAATTGACCACATCAGTCTGGTTGTCAATTTGGGGGTGGCGAAAGGTGCTAAACAATAGTTTAGTTCTCATCCAATGTCAGAGGGTTCTTCAGAAATGGCTTAGAAATTTTAGGTCTCAATCAAACATCACACTCCTTAGCACTCCATCCAAGAAAATTACTTCTTACAAAAACAAAGAAGCAATAGCCAAAGCATCGTTAGTTTTGGTGTAAGGCAAGAAATGTGCCATTTTGTTAAACCTATCCACGACAACCATAATAGAATCTTTACCTTAGGTAGTTCGGGATAGGCCAAGGACAAATCTATACTTAAGTTGACCCATGGTCTAATAAGAATAGGTAAAGCTATTACTTTCCCTTACTTTGCTTAACTCTTTGCTTTCTTATAGATGGCACATCTCTCAATCACATAATGCACATCATGCCTCATTCTAGGCCAAAAGAATCTATCATTTAACAGTTCATATGTTCTTTGCTCCCTAAAGTGTCTAAAGATTTATTCATTGTAGTCTTCTTTCACCAGTAACTACCTTATCAAACAAGTCGGTATACACAACTTACTACCTCTAAGCAGATATCTATCCTTTACATAATACTTATCTACTACTCTTCCTTCTTCATAGTGCCTATATATAGGGCCAAATGAGGATCATTCTGATTCTATTTTTTTATACTTACAAACCTTAACAATCTTGTCTGCAACTTAGAGAACAGAATATGTCTCCTCGATAGAGAATCAACAACTACATTACTCTTGCTTTGCTTATACTTAGTGACAAAATTAAATTCCTCTAGGAACTCAATCCATTGGCCTTGTGTTTGGAAAACATAGATTGGCTCTGCAAATATCTCAAGAACTCATGATCCGTGTATATGACAAACTGTTTTAGCAGAAGATAATGTTGCCATACATGAAGAGCTCAAGTTAAGGCCAAAAGCTCTTTGTCATATATATAATAGTTCAATTGCACTCCTTTGAGCTTTTCGTTATGATAAGTGATAAGTTTACTTTCTTATTTCAACATAACTCCGATCAGACAACACCAAATGGATTGCATTCAAGTTCAAATACTTTATCAAAATCTAGTAGAGCCAAAACTAAGGCCGAGGTCAACCTCACTTTTACCTCAACAAAACTCTTCTCCTCTTTCTCTTCTCACTTAAACCCTACATTCTTCTTTGTCAGCTCAGTTGGAGGTACTATAATAGTACTGAATCATCGGATAAAGCGTCGGTAGAATAATGCTAATTCATTGAAACTTCTCACCTCAACACAGGAGGTCAGGGTTACCCACTCAACAACAATATGCACCTTGTATTCATCTACTCTGAACCCTCTTCCATCAACTACATACCCTAAGAAGATCACTTCTTCCTAGCAGAAACAACATTTCTTTAAGTTTCTAAACAATGTTTCTACTTGGAGGACATCGAAAACATCTTTGGGATGTTTAGTATGCATTGCCAGGTTGGCACTATAGACAAGAATGTCATTAAAGTAGACGGCAATAAACTCTCCATTCAGATCTCTCAATGCATGGTTCATTAGTCTTATAAAAGTGATTAGGGTATTTAATAGCCTGAAAGGCATGACCATTTACTTGTATAGGCCATGTCGGGTCTTAAAAGCAACTTTCCATTCACCCTCTTACCTCATTTAAATCTGGTGGTATCTAGACTTTGAATCAATCTTGCTAAATACTCTTGCACCACTTAATTCATCTAACATATTGTCTAGCCTTAGGATAAGGTACATGTACTTGATCGTAATCTTGTTGACAGCTCTGCTATCTACATACATATGCAAAGTTCCATCATTCCTTAGCACAAGCAATGCAGATATAGCATAGAGGAAGGAAGCATTCCAATCGTTGAAAAAGCCTTCTTACTATTGGGCTGGCTTTCATTGGCCTTTGGGATATTAGATTGAATCAGAGAATTGGTTCAACCAGTGCCTGAAATTGGATAAATAGCTTGTGCACACAAATAGGAGGGAGTGAATCGTAGAATAATATTTTTCTAGAAGTTCATTAACTTCTCTTTGGAGCTCAACAGCTTACTCGAGATTCATCTAATATGCTAGCTTATTTGGTAAGGCAGTGCCAAGCATCAAGTCGATGATTCAATGCCTGAGAATGGGGAGAATCCCTTAAGCAACTATTTAGGAAACAGATCGGCATATTCATCCAATAGCTCCTTGACTTCCAAGGGCAATTCACACCGCTCCTTTAACTCTAGTAATCGCCTAACTAACAGAAAGGTTGGTACATCAGCTTTAATAGCTTCTTGAAGTTTGGCTTTACTCAATGCCAAAGCTTTCTTTGTTCCATAGACAATTTTAGCTTGTAGCTTGCTAACTAAACTCAGCGGCATAGGATTTTATGTAATCTTCCTTCTATCCTTCCCAAACACATACATGTTCTTATAACTATCATGAATAACCCTTCGATCAAAAAGCCAAGGTCGACCTAGCAATATGTGAGATGTATACATGGGTAGCACATTATAAAGAATTTTGTCAAAATAGTTTCTAATTAAGATTAGCAGCAGCACTTGTTGAGTGACATGTAGTACTCTCTTTTCATTTAGTCAATGTAACTTATATGGCTTTGGATATGAAATAGTTAGCAGCTTAAGCTTCTTAACCAGGTCAGTAAATGCCATATTGGTACAACTTTCATTGTCTACTATGAGTATGTAGACCTACTTATTCACTCTGTACGTAATGTGGAATAAGTTCTCTCTCTGCTCCTCCTTAATAGAAAGCTTTAAACTAATCACATGTCGGACAACTATAGTTAACTTATCCAAATCCTTTACAAACACATCTTCCTTAATCAAGTTGGCATTAACATCAACCTCATCTCCTACTCCTTTCTCTTACTCTAGTTCTTTATCTATGCTTTCCACTTCAATCTTTGGGACATCTCCTTTGATAATCATGGTCTTTCAATTTGAGCACTAAGTAACTATGTGCCTAAATCCTTAGTACTTAAAACACTTGATTTGGCTAGTCTTCCTTCCAGATCCTTGTCCCTTCTCATATGTTCTAGTCGATATGTCACTATTAGGTTAGTCCTTCTATTCAACTCTGACATCTACCTTTTTCGTCGGCTTAGTACTTAACTAAGCTTAGTAACTTCCTTAAGCAAGTCGCTTTGACTAGGTTGGCTCATTAGAGGTTGGGTCGACCTATTTCCTTTCTATCTCTCCATTCATTCAGCTATTCATGTAGCCTCATCCAATGTGGTGAACTACTAAAGTTCCACAATATCTTGCAGGTTACTCCTTAATCTAGTAAAAAACCTGAACACAATTCATATTGATGGTTTTTCTTCTTCACGTAAATCATGAGTATTTAAAACTCTTAAACATACTTATCAACAATTTGTCTTCCTTGGCTCGACTCTTATAGCTAAGAAAAAGTATCTTGTAAATAAGTATCTGGCACAAACTTGTTTCTAAGTGTCCTCTTCATCTCAAGCTAAGTATTCATCTCTTTGTATCCTTCTCGTTTTCTCATGATTTGGAAGTTCTTCCACTACATTGTGACATAACCTGAGAACTTTACAACTACAATCTTTACCTTCTTACAGTTCTCATACTAGTAATAATAAAAAACACATTCTACCTTTTCTTCCTATTATAGGTATTCATCAACACTTGTAAAGCCAATGAAGCTCAGCATCTAAAGCTTCACATGGTTAGCAGCTCAAGGTAATCGAGCTCACTCTTCTTCTTCTTCAAACTCTTCTTCCCCTTCATCACACATATCACCTAAGTCAATCCTTTCTTGAACTCGTCCTCCTACGCCTCTACCTTAAACTTATCAAGTTAGGTTCTATCTTTTAGCGAGTTGAGCAACTATGGAGTATTTTGCACGTGCTCAGCAGGTCGATAGGCCATTACATGAATAGCTCCAGTCGAGTCAGCTATGAGGTTAGCCACTTCATCTAGTTGTTCATCTGTACTTTTAGAGGTGCCTTATGGCTATTGACCATGGTGGACAACACTATTATTATCATCTCCAATACTAGTATTAACACTCGATTTTGTCATTTTGTCAACAAAAACTCGATAACAAACTCAGATTCTAAGAAACAATAGATATGGTTCTTCTGAGGACTTACGGTACAATGACGAATGAAACAGTAGGCAAAACCTACGAATAACGCCAAAGGATATAACATACCAATAAAACTTCCAAGGACTCATTGTACAATTCGATATGATGTACAAATTGGTCTAGTAAGTTTACTCGCCACCTAACCTTGCTTAAGGAAAAGGATAAGAGTGATGCGAAGAGTAAACAAATAGTGTTTATGTAAGAAAGAAAATACTTAAAGTGTATATTAAAGATTGTCTGTCTACCTACAATTACAAGGATATTTATATCCATATATTAGGGTAACCTTCCCAAAAGGAGAAAGACAAAAAAGGCAAAAATGAATATACAAGGAAAGCAATCATCGATGCAACGGATTCTATACATGATACTGGTGAGGTTGTTAGAAGATGCAGACAAAGAAGTACGAATAGTTGGCTTATCCGAATATGGATGGCTTAGTTAGTCTGGAGTCTCTCTTTTTTGGCTTCTCAGTAAGGAAGATACTAAGTAGTTAATTAGCTTGAGCACGAGTGAATAATCTTTAATTCGGTACACTATTGAAAGATAGGCAGTTATACTACTTGGCATGAAGAGTGACTCGGTAAGAAAGTACTCAACCTTAGTAAGGGTCGGCTAGAATAGAAGGATTTATCGTACTAATCCCTCTAGTCTTTGGGCCCGGCTATGAGTTAGAGGTTCGGTAGCCTAATTCCCATCATTCTCTCTAGGTTGTTTTAGATTTGGGATAAAATCTGAATGGTATTCACTTAATTCCCCGTTAGGGTGATACAGACTAAGGTTAACAATGTTGAAGGTGCTAGAAACCTTATAGTCCTTAAGCAATTCCAACCTGTAGGCATTATCATTTATCTTCTAGAGGATTCTGACAGGTCCTTCTGCTCTTGTAGATAATTTGTTCCTCGGCTTCTTCGGGAACCGTTCCTTGCTAAGGGGTAGCCACACCACGTCTCCCAACTAAAATTGTTTAGTCATTTTACCCTTAGTCTTTTCTCACATTCTTCTAGCAGCTTGGTTAATGTGTTGATTGACCTTTTCATAGATATGCTAAAGGGATCGTACTCTAGCTGAAGCATCATGGTCCTCTTATGTGGGTAAAGGTACAAGGGTATGATCAAGGGGCAACTCGGGATTGAAATAATAGATCACTTCGAAGGGAGTCTGCTTAGTGGTTTCATGTACTATTCAATTGTAAGCGAACTCAACCATAGGTAAACAGACGTCCTGACCAGCTAAGTTCTTGCCTATACATCTCAAAGTAGTGATTCCAAAGTGTGATTAACCACTTCTGTTTGGCCATCAGTTTGAAGGTAATAGGAAGTACTGAACAGTGGTTTAGTCCCTATCTGATGCCAAATGGCTCAAGGACTTTAGGTCTTTGTTGAAGACTACACTTCTCGATACGCCGTATATTCATACAATCTCCTACAAGAAAAAAGAAGCAATAACTGAAGTATCGTTAGTTTTTTAGCAAGGTACAGAGTATGCCATTTTGCTAAACCAATCCACGATAACCATTATCGAATCTTTTCCTCAAATAGTTTGCGGTAGCCCAAGAACAAAATCTATGCTCAATTCAATCTCTGGCTTAGTCAAGATAGGCAAAGGCATTGCTTTCCCTTACTTGACTCAACAATTAGCCTTCTTGCACATGGCATAGCCATTGACCACTTGGTGTACATCTCTCCTCATCCTCAGCTAATAAAATCAACCATTCAACAATTCACAAGTCCTCCTTTCTCTAAAATGTCTGAAGAGTCCTCCACTGTGAGCTTCCTTGATTAATACCTCCCTTAGTGAACAATTTGACACGCATAGTTTTCCGCCTTAGAACAAATAGCTATTCCCCCAATGGTACTTGTCTGCTGTCCTTCCATCAATGCATCATGAAATTATGGATCTAAAGTATAGATTTTCAAAGTACTGTTGTTTGATACTTGCAAACACAAATAATCTGGTTTACGATTCTAATAATAGTGCATATCTTCTCAAAAGAGCATTTGCAACTACGTTGTTCTTTCCATGCTTATACTTTATTAAAAAATGGAATCCTTGAACGAATTCAACCCATCTCACTTGCCACTTTGATAACTTGGCCTGACTTTAGAGGTACCTTAGCGATTCATAGTCAGTATATATGACAAATTCTCTCAGTAGTAAATAGTGCTACCATACTTACAGTGCTTAGATCTGTGCCAAAAGCTCTTTGTCATATACGGAGTAATTCAACTGGGGTCTTCAAAGCTTTTCACTATGGAAGGTAATTGGTCGGCCTTCTTGCATTAGGACAATACCTATTCCAATGCCTGACGTGTCACATTCCAGCTCAAAAAATTTTTCGAAGTTAGGTAGCACTAACACCGAGGTGTAAGTCAATCTTTCTTTTATCTCAGCAAAACTCCTCTCCTCCCTTTCTCCTCATTAGAAGTTGGTGTTCTTCTTTGTTAACTTAGTAAGTGGTACGGCGAAGGTGTTAAAATTCTTAATGAACCTTCTATAAAAGGAAGCCAATTTGTAAAAACTTTTCACATTAGCACAAGTAGTAGGAGTCGGCCACTCGACAATTGCTTGAATCTTTTCATCATCGATTCGTAAACCTCCTCCACTGACTACAAACCCCAAGAATACCACTTCCTCTTTGCAAAAGCAACATTTCTTTAGAGTGTCGAATAGTCTCTTAGCATGGAGGATATCCAAAATTGCTTTAAGATGTTTATAGTGACTCGGCATGTCGGTACTGTAGACCAGGATGTCATTAAAGTATACCATAACACACTTCCCTATACAATGTCTTAATACATGGTTCATTAGTCTCATGAAAGTGTTCAAGGCATTTGACAAGCCGAAGGGCATGACCATCCATTCATAAAGTCCATGTTGAGTCTTGAACGTAGTCTTCTACTCGTCACCTGTCCTCATGCAGATTTGATGATAGCTAGATTTAAGATTAATCTTGCTGAAAATCTTGGCTCCACTCAGTTCATCTAACATGTCTTCTAGCCTTGGGATCAGATACTTGTATTTAATCATAATCATGCTCATGCTCATGGCTCGGTTGTCTACACATATCCGCTAGGTTCCATCCTTCTTCAACACTAAAAGCGCCAGCACAATACAAGGGCTAAGACTTTCCTTCATATATCATCTCTTAAGCAACTCATTGACTTGGAATTAGAGCTTAGAAGCCCATTTAGGGTTCATTCAATAAGCAGGCTTATTTAGCAGTGCAACGTCGAGTACTAAGTCAATGTAATACTCTAGTCTCGAGTTGGGGGAAATCCTTTAGGTAACTGTTTCGGGAAGAGGTCTGCATACTCGTCCAGTAACCCTTTGATTTCCTAGGGTAGTTCACCCTACTCCTTCATTTCCAATAGTCGTCTTACCATCAAGAGGGTCGGCTCATCAATATTGATAGCCTCTTGGAGCTTAGCTCTACTTATCACTAGAGCCTTCTTTAATCTGTAAGCAAGTTTTGTTTGTAACTTGTTAACTTCTCCCGGCTGCATCGGATTTAGCATGATCTTCCTATCATCCTTCTCGAACGTATACATGTTCTTATAGCCATCATAGATGACTCTCCTATCAAATAACCATGATTTACTTAGCAACACGTAGGAAATACACATAGGTAGTACGTTGTAGAGAATCTAGTCTAAGTAGTTCCCGATAGTAACTGACAATAGTATTTACTGAGTGACATGTAATGCTCTCTTCTCACTTAACCAATATAACTTGTACAACTTTAGATACGTAACAATTGGCAACTTCAATTTTGAAATAAGATTGGTTGATCTGGTGCAGCTTCCATTATCCACGATGGAGGCACACACCTAATCATTTACATTGCAGGTTGTATGAAACAAATTCTCTCTTTACTCCTCCTCTCGTGAAGGTTCCATGTTCATAGTGTATCGGATAACCATAAGTAACTTATCTAAGTCTTCAATAAACACATCTTCCTTAATCACCTCTTTCTCGGTAGGAACCACCTCTTCTATAGGTTTCTCGTCTGTACTTTCTACTTCTAACTTAGGGACGTCTCTCTTGATGACCATCGTCTATCAATTCAGGTATTACGCAGCCATATATTCGAACTCTTGGTACTTAAAGCACTTGATTTGACTCGTCTTCGTATCAGACCCTTACCTCTTCTCATAAGTTCGGGTAAGCACTTCACCATCAATTTAGCCTTTTTGCTCAACTCTTACATCAACCTTTTTATTCAGTTCGATACTCGGTAGAGTTCAGTGACTTGCTTGTTCAAGTTAGATAATTGGCATCTTCACTTGTACTTAGCTCTTTCTTTTCTTCTCTACTCGCTAGGCAATCCTAACAACTTCATCCATTGTATTAAATCATTAGAGCTCCACAACGTTTCGAATGTCTCCTCTCAACCCTGTAACGAATCTTGAGACTGTTCGAGTTGGTAGTTCCTCTACTTTGCAATAGAGTATAAGCATTTGAAACTCTTGAACATACTTGTCAAGCCTGATTTTTCACCCAGCTTATTCTTTTTGTAAAATTAAGTTTGCTTTAAGCCGATCGGTACTAAAAATATTGATCATCGACTAAGGTTTAAAGAAAACTATTTCTTTCAATTTAAAAAGGGTTTGGAGTCGCTACCCGACTAGAGTTGAGAAAAGGCGTTAAATTATAACCAATTAGGTGGATTGGCTATAACTTAGCTACCGATCTATCGATTAAAAAAAAAAAAAAATTTGTAAAAACAACTTTTTCAAAAAACCAAAGATTTAGGTCCGGCAGTTAATTTATTAAATCCTAAACGAGTATCGCTTTTTAACTTTCTGAATTTAAATTTACTTTTCAAATATAACCTTTTTAATTTCTAAAAACATCTAATTATGATACATGTAACTAAATTGGTTAATTTACACAAATATCTAAAAATGGAAAAAACA
This sequence comes from Lumnitzera racemosa, assembly GCA_024138005.1. Classification (NCBI taxonomy): domain Eukaryota; kingdom Viridiplantae; phylum Streptophyta; class Magnoliopsida; order Myrtales; family Combretaceae; genus Lumnitzera; species Lumnitzera racemosa. Next base: position 67,307,992 of record JAMXBC010000011.1, read on the forward strand.
AACTTTTCATATTTTAAGTTGCCCCATACTTACGTACGGATGCCTATGTACCTACTATTTAGGATAAAACTTATGTAGTTTTTTTTTATAAAACTTTAGTGGATTGGTTGTTTTAATTTGAAAAAAAAAAATCGAGTTTACATTTTATTTAGTTTTGATTTGTTGAAGGAAATTCCTAAAAATGTCTTAATCAGTTTTTTAATTTTTTGAAACTTTACAATGGTCCTAATTTAGAAAGAGGTTTATCTATTTTTATTTCTTTTTAGAAAATCAATTTTTCTAAGTGACAAAAAGAAATAATAATATTTTTATTTACCTATTTATTTTTCTATTTTCATATTTTATTTATTTCTTCTTTTTTTTATCTTATCACATAATTTATTTATCACTTTTTACTTATTACTTATTATATCTTACTTATTTAATAAAATAAAATAAAACCAAATTACTTTTTCTTTTTCTTTTTCCTTTTTGTTTCTCTTCTCTTTTTTTTTTCCTTTCCTTTTTATTATTATTATTATTTTCTATTACATTTAAATAAAACAAATAAACAAAATAAAACAACAAATACAATTTAAAAAAAAAAAAGAAAAGGAAAAACTTCAGACAGATTCGGATGCATGTGTTGCTACGTCAGTGAAGCAATCAAATCCGAGGATGCCACGTATCAGGACATGTGGCGTAATCAAATCCTGATACGTGGCAGTCCCTAATGTAATTGAAAACCAAAAAATAAGAAAAAGGCTTCCCTACCTTTACTAAGTTTCGAATCTAAGACCTCAAATGTTAATGCTATATCCATATATTTAATCATCAGATCGTTGGCCTGTACTTTGTCCATATGTGCAATGGATTCCCGGTTAGCTTGGGCTATATTTAAATCTATGCCTAGGTTCAATGGCCCAACTTCTAAACCTAAATTAAAAATCTAATCTAACAAAATGTTATTTTCTAAAATCTTTTATTTTTCAATTTTTTGTGACTTTTCAAAATTTCTTATTTTTGTATTATTTTTTTTCTAAATTTCTTATTTTTTCTGCTTTTTCCTATTTTCTTATTTTTTTAATATTTTTCTAGAATTTCTATTTTTTTCATTTTTTTCTTATTTATTTATTTCTTTTTATTTTTTTAGGCTTTCTTTAATTTTCTATTTTTTGAACTTTTCTTAATTTAAGACCCTATAACCTAATTTGAAAAATAAAAGAGGGCAAAAATTAGGTATCTACAACTGCCCCTCTTTATGGTAAAGTTTGAGCAAAACTTTGCCACAAAGATAAAACAAACATTATTTTTTCCCCAAGAGCGGATTTTATTCTAAGAAACGCTACAGCTAGCTAGTTATCTTAGGTCCAATCTATTGGGGATTTGGAGAAAAGAAGGGTGGCGCTCTAAGAGTTGGTCGAAAAAACTAAAAGAAGAATTGAAGTCTAGTCATGCTTGAGGTAAAATGGGCAAAGCGCTCCCAGAGCTGGCTAAGGCCCTAAGAAGAATGAGTAAACTTGGTCGTACCCTAATAAGTTGACTAACCAAGGCGGGTGAAGCACTCCTAGAGCTAGCTAAGACCTTAAGAAGAATGAGCAAACTGGATCGTGCCCTAGTGAGTTGACTAACCAAGGCAGGCAAAGCACTCCTAGAGTTGGCTAAGACCTTGAGAAGAATGAGCAAACTTGGTCATACCTTAATGAGCTAACTAACCAAGGTAGGAAAAGCTCTCCTAGAGCTGGTTAAGACCCTAAGAAGGATGGAACAACGCTTCAAAGGCTAGTTAAGAAGATGATGAAGGTAATTGCTTTAGGAGTTGGTTAAGAGAAACTTGGTGAAAGGAAGTTCCCTACAAAACTTGGTGAAGAAAGGGGCTTGCTTGCAAGAAATTTGGTGAATAGAAGGACCCCAATGGATTGGAAGGATGAACCGAGCTAGGATTGTGTCTTCGTAGGTTAGCCAAACATTAAATGCAAACAGGAAATGCCTTATGGGTTGGTTAAAAAGATTGTTAGGAGTAAAAATTGGTCTAAATGTAAAAAAAAAAAATTAGTGTGCTAATACTGCGTGGAATATTTACCCGATCTTTGTTAATAGCACCCAATCCGTCAAACCTTTTTGAAAAGCTCCCATCAGAAAATTGTTGACTCTTGTTTTAGTCCCTTATTATCAACCCAGATGTTCTTGTCATACAACATTCGTAACTTCGCTAGTTCCTTTTGGAGAAGTCATGGAAATTAGCCCAATGCAGGAAAAACCACCCACTATTTTTGTTTCTTTGGAACTTTTATTAACCTAAAAGCCTTATTCCCATCTACCGTGATTGCCTGCTTGAGTTTCACATTCCTCTGAAAAAAATAGATAATAAAACTCCCCATTGAGGGAGATAAATCCGCAGTAAAGTATTTTAAATAATTTTGTTAACTACCAATGTTCTAGATCTAATTCCTTAACTCCTCTCGTGTTTGTAGTGTCTGGGTTCGATTAAATAAGGTAAAGGGAATTGGACCTTTTCTAAGGAGAAGGTGATTATTTTAGTGATGACAACAGCCAAGGATACCAAATTTGCTTATAGATAATGAAAATTGGGCCACAATGCAATTCAAAATGACTGGCATTTTCACATTTTGAGTAAAATTTCCATTGACTTCTTATGAATAGTACAATTTTACAACATCGGTGTTTACAGGGTCTCTCAAATCTAGACCATCCATTTGGAACAAAATCAAAGCCTCTCCTAATAATACTCGCTTCACGACATAAGGACCCCTATAATTGGGGGCGAATTTCTCTTTGGAGTCGTGTGCATTAAGGAGAGCTTTTCTTAACACCAAATCTCCTTCTTTGAGGTTATGAGGTTGCACCCTTTTATTGAAGGCCCGAACCATTCTTTGCTAATAACATTTATTATGACATAGGGCCATCAATCTCCTTTCATCAATCAGATTTAGCTGTTCGATGCATCTCTTTACCCAATTGGCTTCGTCCAAATGAGTTTCTGATAGTACCTTGAATGATGGGATCTTGACCTCTACCGGTAACACTGCTTCAGTACCATATACTAAAGAGTATGGTATTGCCCTAATCGACGTTCTGATGGAAGTTCGATAGGCCATGAGTAAAAGGGTAACATCTCATGCCAGTCTTATATGTAACAGCCATTTTTTCAATGATTCCTTTAAGGTTTTTGTTTACTACTTCGATGGCTCCGTTCATTTGGGATCGATAAGGAGTAGAGTTCATGTAAATGATTCAGAACTGCCGGCATAATTTTGTCGTAAGCTTGTTGTTGAGATTGATGCCATTATCAGTGATGACTATTTTAGGGGTCCCGTACCGAGCCAAAATGTCTCTCTTGATGAATTTAACTATGACCCATTTAGTAACATTTGAGTAAGAAGAAGCCTCTACCCATTTGCCGAAGTAGTTGATGGTGACTAATATGAAGCGATGTCCATTAGATGCTTTTGGAGTGATAGGGTCGATGATATCTATGCCCCACATTGAAAAAGGCTATGGTGCTGAGAGGGCATGTAATTCCTGAGGCAAGGCATTTATCTTATTCACATAAACTTGGCATAAATGACAATGCTTAAAATGTTTGATGCAATCACTTTCCATTGTTGACCAATAATGCCCTAGCCTCATGATTTTCTTTGCCAACATATATCCATTCATGTAAAGGCTACATACTCCTTTATGTACCTCTTTCATTAACTTCTCAGCCTCTTCGTTAGCTACATACCTTAAGAGTGTACCGTCAAATGAGCGTCGGTATAAGGTGGACTCACTTACTAAGAATTGAGTGGTTAATCTCCTAATCATCTTTCTATCTCTTTTCTCAGCCTCTTCAAGGTATGCGCCTTATTGTAAGAATGTCTTAATATCATGATACCAAGGTTTTTGGTCATTCATACCCTTAATCGTTAAGTAAAAGGCAGGCTTGTCTTCAATTTCAATAGTAAGGGGCTGAATCTCGACTTCACCAGATATCTGGACCATAGATGCTAGCATAGCTAAGGCATCAGCAAATTGATTATGAGTCCTTAGTACATGATTGAAGGTAATTTCTTTAAATTTTCCATTAATTTTGTCAAATGCCGATGATAAGGCACCAGCTTAGGATCTTTAGTTTTGTTCTCTCCCCGTGCTTGGCCAATCATGAGTTAGGAGTCCCCATACACTTCTAATTCTTAAATATCTTTCTCTAGGGCCATCTTGAGTCCCATGATGCATGCTTCATACTCAATAATATTATTAGTATATGGGAAAATGAGCCTTATGGCTACATGATACTAAGTACCTTCAGCGGATATTAGTATTGCCCCAATTCTATACCCAAACACGTTTGCTGCTCCATCGAAAAACATTTTCCATTTTGGTAGTTCGTCATCCTTTCCTTTATCAGAGTTTCCTCCAACCATTAAGATACCTTCATCGGGGAAATTGACTTGTACTTCTTGGGGAGTACTATCCGAGGGATTTTTTGCTAATTGATCTACCAAAGCTTACCTTTTGACTGAATTCCGGTTCTCATGTAATGTCGAACTCTGATAGCAGCACTTGCCACTTTGAGATTTTGCCAATTAGGGCCAGTTTGTCTACCAAGTACTTCAAGGGATCGTATTGAGTCAGTAATTTAACCTAGTAGTAGACTATGTATTGTCTAAGCCAGTGTATTACCCAAACCAAAGCACAGCAGGTTCTTTCAATTTTTGAATATCTCTACTCGCCTTCAGTGAATTTTTTGCTCAAGTAATATACAGCTCGTTCCTTTCCTTCCTCATCTTTTTGGCTAAGGATGCACCCTATAGACTTTGGTCATACTGTCAAATACAGGAATAAAGGCTTCCTAGGTTTTGAAGCTACCAGAATTAAAGGCTTCATCAGGTATTCTTTAATTGTTGTAAAGGCCTTCTCATACTTTTTGTCCCAATTGATCTTGGCATTCTTTTTTAATAACTTAAATAAACGACGACACTTGTCTGTGAGTTGGGAAATGAACTGGGTTATATAGTTTAAACAACCCAACAAACCTCTGATTTCTTTAAGTATGCATGGTGGGGACAAGTCAATTATCACTTTAACTTTATCAAAGTCCACTTCAATACCCCTTTAGTTAATTATGAAACCCAATAACTTCCCTGAAGTCGCCCCGAAAGTACACTTCTCTAGGTTGAGTTTCCATTGGAATTTTCTCAACCTATCAAACAATCTCCTTAGATTTTCCACATGATTTTCTCCTTCTTTAGATTTAGCAATCATATCATCGACATATACTTCGACTTCTTTGTGCATCATGTCATGAAAGATTGCTACCATGGCTCTTTGGTAAGTTGCCCTGACATTTTTTAGTCCAAAAGGCATCACTTTGTAGCAAAACGTACCCCAAGTCGTGATGAACGTGGTCTTGGCTTTATCTTCTTCAACCATTCGAATCTGGTTATACCTAGAAAATCCATCCATGAAAGAGAAAATATGGTTTCCAGTTGTATTATCGACCAATACATAGATATGGGGCAAAGGAAAATTATCTTTAGGGGTTGCTTAATTGAGGTCTCGAAAGTCTACGCACATTCTAACTTTCCCATTCTTCTTCATAACCGGTACTATGTTGGCTACCTACTCAGGATAATCAGATATCTCAATGAAGCCGACTTCCAATAATTTTCTGACTTCTTCCTTGATTTTCAACAAGATATCTAGTCAGAACCTTCTCGACTTTTGTTTCTTAGGCTTGATATCCTATTGTGTGGGTAAGTGATGGACCACAATCGATAGGTCTAATCCAGGCATGTCGTCATAAGACTATGCGAATACATCTTGGTATTCGAATAGTAATGTGGTCATCTTTATCTTTTGATTTTCTTCCAAATTTCCCCCAACCTTCAACATCTTAAGGCTTTTGTTGGTACCGACATTAATTATCTCTGTTGGCTCATCAATGGAAATTCTACTCACTTCATATTTTTGCCAGCTTTCTTGCACGTTATTATGGCCATCAATATCACTCCCGATAACTAACCTAGTAAGGACGAAGGTGATATCAATATTCTCATCATCTATTTACGCGAGGTATCCATAGCCTTTATTCAAGTCGTTGGGTTTGGAAAGAAAAAAGAAAGTGTACTAAAGGAAGAGTATAAGTAAGGCAGGAGTAAAGAGAAAAGAAGCTGGTTTTATTTTGGGGAACTCTCTTTTAAGTACAAGCATTTAGAGAACAGAGGCAAATTATTACAAAATTCTATAAAATACTGGATCATGATGCATCCTTTACCCTAGGGAAGACTTATTATTATTCACAGGGATGGAGAACCAATTATTCAAGTGATAGGATTTGTTGAATAGGCTAGCCCCTTCATTTCTACTGGAAGTGCTTTCTTTAGTTGGCTTTGAGTTTTGGCCTTTGCCCTAATGAAAGTTTTTGATAAGGGAGGGAAGGTCATTGAAGTATGATACAACCTGTCACCCTTTCTACCCCTAGCCTGCATTCTTTGCTATTCTTCCATCAGGGTTGGAATGTGTCCTACCCTATATGTCCTAAATTGGCTTTCTTTGTATTTCAGCCGCTCTTCGTTCTTCTGATTGGTGATCTTGCATATGTTATTAAACATTTAGAGTCCAAAGTCCTCTTGTTCTTTTGTACCAATATAAGGTATGGCCATCTCTTTATATATTTCATAATCTTGGTCACCTAGAATTGTGATGACCTGGCCATTGGAGATGGACTTAAGTTTCTGATGAAAAGTTAACGATATGGCTCTTGAAGAATGTATTTAAGGCCTTCCTAATAATAGATTAAAGGTCCTTGGAATGTCTAAAACCTGGAATGGGATGTTTAACATTTATGGGCCTATATCAACTAGTAAGTCCATTTCCCCTATTATCTCTCTCCTAAATCCATCAAAAGCTCTTACTATTGTTGAACTAGGTTTCATAGTACTTGTATCGACACCCAATAGATCCAAGGTAGCCAAAAGACAAACATTTAGAGATGACCCATTGTCAATGAGGACTCTTGTTGCGATGATGTTATTTATCCTTACTATTATGAATAGAAGCTTTATGTGCTGGGTACCTTCTTTGTCCAGTTCTTCGGTGGAGAAGGAAACTTGATTTATGGTGAGGATGGAATTGGTGATAGAGTCAATTCTTTCAGTCGAGATTTTACGAAGGACCTTGACATCCTTTAGTGTTTAGAATAAGGCCTCTCGGTGTAGGTCTGATGTCATTAATAGACTCATGAGGGATATTTGTGCCGGAGTTTTAGCGAGTTGATCCATTATTTTATACTCACAAGACTTGATCATCTTGGTGAAGGCAATTAATCCTTCTTCATGTTCAGCTTTTTCAGTGTTCGACATTTCCTATACGCTCTTCTTTTTCAAGTCTTCCTTTGGATTGTAGATTCTACTGGAACAAGTGATCCCCCCTACAAGCGAGCTTAATTGCCCCTAGTTTATTGCATGGTAATTGAAGGGGGCAGCTTTATAATTTTCGAGGGCTATAGGTACATGAAATGTGTACCTTTTAGTTTGTAGGACCTCTTTTTTGTAGAACCTATAAACCTTTGGTTCTTAGTTTTGACAGATCATGTTAATGGCAGATTCTGAGTAGTCGGATATCATATTAATGACAAGTTCATGGTTTGGTAGTAGGTTGTTGTTGACGTTTGGGGTAGAAGCCTCCAAAAAATCCAGTTATACTATACCTTCATTGATTAAATCTTGGATTTTGTTTTTCGACCTCTAGCACGAATCAGTTGAATAGCTTACTTGTCCTAGATGATAATACATCTTGCATTGGGATCAAAGAACTTCAACTTGTACTTTTCACTGGAAGCCTCAAAATGGAGCAAATTATCTCTTCTTAACTTCTCAAGTACTTGACTGAGTGGAATAGGTATTCTGGTGAATTGTCTCGAGGCTCTGTTGGCCTGTAGTTGGCTTCTGTACTATAGTTGAGCTGGTAGGGGATTCATCCTAAAAGAAACTTAGGAGTTAGGTCTTGCATTTGAGTTAACCATGCTAATAGTAGTTTCTTTAGGCTTCTTAGTGGTGGGTTTAGCAGAAAGTGGTCTTCTATCTGTTATTTCTTGTAGCTTGCCAAAGCAAATGGCACTTTCAATTCAACACCCCGTTGCTACTATTTCTACAAAGCTAAAAGAGGCTTGTCTAATCAAGTGAGCGAAGTAGGGCCTCTTAAGAGTGTTAATGAAAGTTGTCATTAGCTCTTTTTCAATCATAAGGGTAAATACCCTTGTAACTAGGGATCCCCACCTTTGAGCATATTCTTTGAAGGATTTATTATGCCTTTTCCTTAGGGCAACCAAATCCATTATTGTTTATGCCACTTCGATATTAAATCTATATTGCTCATAGAATGCTCTGGCCAGCTTCTCCCATGTATTCACTTGATTTAAGTTTAACTGGGCATACCAGGTTGAATTTTACACTGAAAGGTTTGAACCATAAGTTGATTATACTGTGCATACTTGCCCATCTTACATACATACAGCTGGGTGTATAACTTAGGGCATCCAGTCTCGTTGTATTTTTCAAAGTCAAGTACTTTGAATTTTTCTAGGAAGCTTCCATAATCATAAGCAGAGAAGTTTGTTATTCCAACGTGTTCGAATCCATCATACCCCTCGAGTGTTTTCATTTTTATGGTGATTTGTTGAGTTAACTGCTCTTTGAGCTCCTTCAATTTGTCTTGGTCAACTTCAGGCTTCACGTTGATATGGAATGAGTAAGTATTCGACTTAAAGGTTGGGTTGGCCTTTGGAAATACCCCTTTAGTTTCAAAGGATTTAAAGCCTCGATTGTCTTTAGGGAATGTTTCTTCCGTTTCAAGGGGTAGGGCCTCAGTATCCTTTCTATATCAAGCTTTAGAGTGCTCTTCATTTAATGGGGGTCATAGACCTAAGCAAAGAGATGATGTTAGCAAGGAAGCTCAGTTGATCTATCATTTTTCCCATTGTTCATTCCAAAGATTGGAATCTCAACTCCGTGGAGTAAATAACCTCGAGGTTGCTGTTGCCATTATTGTTGTTGTTTCCTTAGTTGGCCATTCTGGCTTAAAAACGAGTTTTGATGGGGCTTCTCTGGAAAGTTTGACAATTGGGAGATATCTTAGCGACCTAGGTAAAAACCACTTCTCAACAAGTTAGCATATGGATATTTTGAAAAAGAATGCAAATGAATGAAATGCAAGCGAATCACATGGATGAAAAGGAGAGGATCGACAAATGATTAACAGAATGGCAAGTTATTCATTATTTTTAGATTCCTGGAGTCTTATTACACGAAAGAAAGAAAAAAGTACAAATTCATCTATGTTAATTTCCTTTTTTTTCTGTAGGCTAGATGACATTTTCTTTTTCTTTTGGTCATGCTTAATCGCTTCTTCAAACTCTTGAATTTTCTTCTGGGCCATCTTCAGTCAGTATTCTAAGGCATACGACCTTTGTCTAGATTCTCGGCATAGGTTCGCCCATTTATCTTTCTCATCATGGAGGATCTCCATATGCGCTTTCATTTGGTCTATATAGGTTACTATTTTAGAGTTAGGACACATAGGGGAGGTTTGAAGGACTTCTAGTGCCCGATATTGCATTACACCTATCTTGTGAAGTTGATTGTATAAATACTCTTTGGTAACACAGTGTTTGTCCACTTCTCTTATGAACTCACTTAAATTGATGTTTGGGCTTATGGTCCGAGTGTCTTACCAAGCTTTAATCTTGTGAAGTTTGGATGCCTTTTTTGTAGAGTGAGGTTCTTCGAGATTAAGAGTGAATGGTTTCAATGAAAGTTTGTGAACTATGTCCTGAATCCCTCCAAACTGTCTTACCATGTTGCTTAGATAGTAAACTGTACACCAACTCATCTCGATTAATGGTACAGTATGGTAATTCTTGCAAATCAATATGACCCTAATGTAATTGCTCTACCTGCTAGTCCACAGTATGTCTTCTACTCGGAAATCTTATAGAAACTCTATCCAGTGAAGGGTAAGGATATCTTTTGGTAATTTGATCTTATCGACGAAAGAATCAATAAGGTTAATCTTATTCACAAATGCTCCCCTTATTAAATCCAACCTAAAGCATTTGATGTGACTGACGAACCAAACCATTAATAGTGTCATGCTTGACTTGAGATCTCCGCAGCCCCATTTCTTAAGGAAATTAAGATTCCTTATCTGCTCAGCAAGTAGGGTAGGAATATAAGACTTACCTTTCCAAAATTGAGCCACTAACTCTGTTACCCTAAAGAGAGACCCACTTGGGAACAAGATAGTAATGAACACAGCTAGCACATAGGCCTTGATTTGGTTTTCTCTCCAATTCCTAAAAAACAGCGCTTGATTGTTGAAGCTATGTTCATTCTGGAACTAATGGACTAAATCCCATATCTTGATGGCTATTTGTTGCAGTCATCTAGGGCCTCATTTATCTTAGTCTTACGGATTCCTAAGAATTTTAAGAAGATATATGTTGGGTCGAAATTGAGTTTCGGGATGTATATTTCATCTAAAGGAGGAGCTTAGAGTAGTTGGGTATATTCCTCTAGAGTTAGGTTGATTAGATATAGTCTAGATTGAAAAGCCACTTCTTTGGGCTCCTGGAAATGGACTAAGGCCCTTACTAGCGTGATGTTAACCTTCACTTTGGCTAGTGAGAGTATGGGTCTAATTTTGTTAGTAATGAACTATTGCTCTCTCGGGTTGAAGGTTTGAAACCACTGGCTGAGTATGGGCTTTGGGTTTACAGGTTTGTGGACATGAATCTCTTTAGCAAGAGCCTTGGCGTTAAATGAGTTGGCCATTTCGAAAACATTACAAAGAAAGCATAAATTACAAGGGAAAGATTGATTACAAGAAGAGAAAATACACAAGACCCCCTATGTACATCAATTTTAGAAAGAATACAGGGAAAAACTCCGGAATCTTTGTCATTTATTTATTCATTTTTTTGTAACATTGCCGCTTTGTTAGTTATTTGTCGACCCCATGTAATGCAAGATAGGTGGGTTCTAGCAGTCCTTAAACTTTGTGACCTCACACGTTTACGAAGAAACAATTCCTTGGTTACATTGAAGTTTAAGTGGAGTAACCTAATCGGCCCTAAACAGTAGTTGCCCTACTACGCCCGAGACTTTACATAATGGATCCTCATCCTAAGGTCCTAGTGGGTTCGATTGTATCTATCATTCATTCATGAAGCAGCAAAATAAATCCCATGGCCCAGTGTATGCTATTTACAAGATAAATATACTAATTAAAACAAATATATACACAAAGCAAACAATAAATAAAAATAAATAAATAACTAAACAATGCGAGTAATTTGAAAATCGATTTTAATTTCGAAATGTTTTTAAGTGGTTAGCCTTCTTGACAGTCCTCAGTGGAGTTGCCAAGCTGTCGAGCTTAGTTTTTCACCCGATTCTTTTTTTAAAATTAGGTCTCTCTAAGCCGATCAATACTAAACCCTATCCGTTTAATACTGGTCCCTGACTAAGGTTTAAAGAAAACCATTTCTTTCAATTTAAAAAGGGTTTGGAGTCACCACCTGATCGAAGTTGGAAAAAAGGGTTAAGTTATAATCAATTGGGTGGATTGGCTACAACTTAGCTACCAATCTATCGATAAAAAAAAAAACGAAAACCAATTTGTAAAAACGGCTTTTTTGAAAAACTAGAGATTTAGGTCCAGAGGCTAATTTATTAAACCCTAAATGAATAGTACTTTTTAACTTTCCGAATTTAACTTCACTTTTCAAATATACCTTTTTTAATTTGTAAAAACATCTAATTATGATACATGTGACTAAATTGATTAATTTACATAAATATCTAAAAATGGAAAAATAAACTTTCCATATTTTAAGTCACCTTATACTTACATATAAGTGCCTACGTACCCGTTATTCGGGATCAAATATACGTAGTTCTTTTTGTAAAACTTTAGTGGATTGGTTTTGTTTTAATTTGAAAAACAATTGAGTTTACATTTTATTCAGTTTTGATTTGTTAAAGGAAATTTCGAAAAATATCCTAATCGGTTTTTTAATTTTTAGAAACTTTAAAATGGTCCTAATTTGGAAAGAGATCTATTTATTTTCATTCATTTTTAGAAAATCAATTTTTTTAAGTGACAAAAAGAAATAATAATCTTTTATTTACCTATTTATTTTTCTATTTTCATATTTTATTTATTTCTTCTTCTTTTTTATCTTATCACTTAATTTATTTATCACTTATTACTTATTACTTATTACTTATTATATCTTACTTATTTAATAAAATAAAAAAAAATCAAATTACTTTTTCTTTTCTTTTTTCTTTTTCCTTTTTTTTTCTCTTCTCTTTTTTTCCCCTTTCCTTTCTATTATTATTATTTTCTATTACATTTAAATAAAACAAATAAACAAAATAAAATAACAAATAAAATGTTAAAAAATAAAAAGAAAAACTTTAGACGAATTTGGATGCACGGGCTGGACTTAAGAGAGTTGGACGGGTTGGATTGGGTTAGGTTGAGTTGGCTCCACTAGAATCGGGTCGGGCTTCAATGCCTTCAATAGCAGCAACGACGGCGAGGCTCGATTCAACTTGTTTCATCTACCAAAATGAGCGAGTGACAACCTTTTTATGAGTATTGGATTAGAAATGGGAGGGATAGGTTCAATGCCTTAGTGTTTTGGAGCTGTTTGGGTGGTTTTTGAAAATTAGTCATGGGCGACGGTGGTGGTTCAGCCATATGGGGGTTGCTATGTGATTGGTCGGTTAGGGTAGGTTTTTCAGAGTGTAGGGAGTTTGATTGTAGGTTTAGTTTCAACTGATGGTGGCTGAAGATGGTGGTTCAAAGAAAGAAAGAGGCGGCGGTTAAGGTTCAGTGACAGTTGCTTGGTGGCGCGGCTGGGGGTCATAGCAAAGGTCGAGAGTAGTCATGTTCGAGAGCCTAAGCCGCGAGTAGTCTTCTTAGAGTGGCAGCTTAGCTTATGTTGGGGTGAAGAGAGAGAACCGAAGAGAGAAAGAGTGAGTTGGAGAGAGAAAGTGATCAGGAATAGATAGAGAGAGTGTGGGAATTGATTCTGTTCGTTGTGTGTCCTCATGTGTACTCTTTCAAGCTCCTTTTATACTCAAATTGTTCTCAAAAAACAAGGAAAGCTCGGATCGAATTAATGAAGAATGCCAGGAAAACAGCTTTTTTTCCGATTTTTGGAGCTCAAATTGAATGCTATTTTAACTGTATTTAGACATGTTTTTTATACTAATTCACAATAAGCTGTGTTTATTCTGCAATTTTGCCATTGATTTGGTGAAATTGCAACGAGAAAGGGTCCAAAAATCTTATTGTAGTAGGTGGTCTGAATTGGAAAGTGCTAGAAATCTAGAGAAAGTCAAGGAAAAGAGAGGAAAATGAAGGGAAAAGGAAGCAAGGGGAGGGAATTCCTTCATACAAGTACTGCTAATGAGCCAATGTTTTAAAGAAATCTAGGTGGCATAACATGTTGCCATAAAATCCTAATGTTCATCTAAATCAGCTACTTGGGCATCTACATCATTCTTACTACTTCATATCTAAGTTGATCGCAAATATTATACTTTACATCTAGCCCCGTCTTACATTTGACTAGTGGATACCTTTTTTGCCATAGTGCTAATAAGGTGAATAGTTTTTCCTGAAGTTTCTACCCTTACTTTGGATGTAGCTGTTTACAATGTTTTCATTACTCAATGCCAATTTTTTATGTAATTTTTCTTCTTATTATTTTAGACTTCATGCGTGGCTGGCAGGGCTCCTTCAATTATATAATCTTGGTGCATAAGCCATCATTACTCTTAGCTTAAAAAGCATATAATAACTCTTTGTCTTAGAAAGATCCTTTCTATTCTCCAGGAAACAACTCCGTAGTAAATACATATCATATGTTATACATATATAGTGCGTAAATACCAATAAAATGTTGACTTATATAACATATGCAAATTACAATTGTAATTAATTTATAAATTGTCCAATCCATTATTTTTTATGTCAATATTTTATTAGTATTTACATATTACTTATACATAACAAGTACGTAACATGTTATACCTAATGAATATTTTTTCCTATTCTTCAAGGTGGTTATAGATGCTTCATATCTTTCAAGCACCACTGCAAGAATTTTTTATACAGTTCTAGAACAGCAAATTTAGTGCTAAGAAACTTTATCTTGTTTATATTGCCAAGCACTATCAAAGTACTCCTTAATTGTCTTAAGACTCTTTTAGATTTTGCAACTTGAATTCTCTTATTAAATTTAGCATATGCATATAATGAATCCTTTCATCTCCTTCATATTCTTCCTCTAATTAATTCGAAACTTCTTTTGCTATATCTAGAGACATGATTCCCATGAAAATAATTGTTGAAACAGTCATAAATAGACATACTTTTGCCTTTGATTTTCTAGTTTTTCTTTCCTTGTCATTTTATCAAGGCTATGGTGGGATTATTAAGCAATGAAGGAACTTCATAATCCTCTTCTATAGCTTCCCTAAGATCTAAAGCCTCCAATTAGGTCCCTATTCTCATTGCCCCCTCCAACATTAAAATGGTGAATACTTTTTTGTTGTAGTGCTGATAAGGTAAATAGTTTCTCTCAAAGTTTCTACCCTTTCCTTAAATCTAGTTGTTTACAATGTTTTCACTACTTATTGCCTAATTTTTTCTATAATTTTTCCTCTTGTTCTTTTGGACTTCATGCTTGGCTAGCAGGGCTCCTTCAATGATATAATCTTAATGCTTAAGCCTTCGTTACTCTTGAGCTTGCAAGGCATATAATAGCTTTACTAAGATGATCTTGGAAAGATCCTCTATTTTCTCCAAGGTGGTTATAGATTCTTCATATTTTTCAAGCATTGTTACAAGAATTGTTTTCTACAATTCTAGAATAGCAAACAATGTCAAGTAACCTTACCTAGTTAGCTTAGAGTACTCCTTAATTGTGTTAGACTCTTTTAGTTTTGCAACTTGACTCCCTCATTAAATTTAGCATCTGCATGCATCGCATCCTTTCATCTCCTCCATATTCTTCCTTATGTTAATCCTAGACTTCTTTTGCTATTTTGAGAGTCATGATTCTCATAAAAATAGTTGTTGAAATAATAACAAATAGGTAAGCATTTGCATTTGATTTTCTAGTTTTTCTTTCCTTATGATTTTATCTAGGCCATGGGAGGATTATTAGGCAATGAAGGAACTTAATAATAATCTTCCATGGCTTCCAAAATCTAAAGCCTCTAAGTAGGTCTCTATTCTCACTGACCAAAGTTGATAGCCGTAGATATTGGGGTTCCGACTGGAGTAATCACATGCATGTTATGTGAATAACAAGCTATACGTGGTTTTAGGAGGGCAAAGCAAGAATAACACCTAAAGGGATGATAGCTAAAATCTTTCTTTACCTAAATGATTGTTTGATCTTAAAAAGTATAGGTTTTATAGTAGAACATTATATTTCTCCGATCTCTGAAGTTATATTAAATAAAGAGGAATGGTTGAATATTATAGGCTCTTAGACCTAATAACATCTATCAGATCATTTAGGTGATTAATAAACGAGATGAAGTATTACTTATTTAATAATTATCTAGAATAAGTTTACAAAAGGTCTAAGGCTAGTAACTTTCCTTATAGTACATGAGCCTATCGAGAAGATAGATACAATATAATGTAGATGAATTATATTACTTTATTTATCACTCATCCTTTTATGTTTATAATACTTGATATAAGAACAGAATCTTCAAGAAATCTCAACAAGCCAACTCTTATCAAACTAATTATAATCTAATAAAAACTTCAAAATGTATTGGGCTAAATCATAATATAATAAAATAAAACTTAACTACTTCCTAAAGAAATAGGAATAACTTATTGATAAGATATCTGAAAAAACAAAGGTCATATAAATTGCTAAAGCAAATATTTAATAGGCACCAGTATTGCTCGTGAAATGTCGTCAGATGTGGAGCAGAAATCGTTAATGCTGGGTATTGATTCTTTCGAGTTGTTATTCCGATGATGATCAAATAAATAAATGTTCGGTGGAATTTTAAATCTTTGAAGAGCTTTATTGTTATTTCGAAATACAGCCTCTATCAGTAGAAAGTTTGGTCCACTATTTTTAACATGGGTATCGTTCCTAGTTTCTGAATACGAGTAACTATGTATACACTTCTTTGATCGACCGAAAACTTGGAAATGATGTTGAATGCAATTACTTCCTTCCACATTTGAAGTCATAAAATTCATAGGAAAAGGATGAAAATATTGTTTTTATCCAGAAATAATCCCTAACATCCAACTCTAGAAAGAAAATCCCACGACTAGCTTATATGAAATCAAAAAAAAAAGAAAGTAATAATTTTAAATAGAATTAAATGTCATGATTCATCAACCAGAATAAAATAATGTCTTCAAGATACAAACTTATTAATGTTAAAGTGGAATGAGCAACTAAATAAACAAGCAGGAGATGTTAAGCTTTGTAGTGGTCGTAGCTACTATGGACGACGCGATTAGCTACTCACGAATTGACTTGACTTCGAATTGGATAGGGGAGTCATCACCGATGGGCTACGAACTATGGGGTTTTACCACCCGGAAATGCTACGAGCCGACAAAGAGTTACGGATGTAGACCGAATTTATTGAAAAAAGTGTCTAACGTCCATTGCATAGTCCTTCACCATGTAAAGTAATTGAGACATGTGGGAATGTCTCACATGTGCGGTTCTTATTTTCGGCCCATTCCTTCGTGCTATGTATCGTAGCTGTTGGCCATCAGATGGATGATCTTGGGATATGTTACACAGTGGGTGAGAATGAGATCGTAGGCATGAGAGTTAGGGCCACTAGGTATACAGCGATTGACAACATGGGCTCACAGTCATAGCGATACTAGTGCCGGCTTCGTATATGTATAGGTGTGTCGTTCAGTCTCGATTATAATTTATTTGGAGAGCTAATTAAACTGCATTTTGAAGTTTAATTTTAGTTTTGGAGATAAATCATTCCGAATTATAAGGTTGTTTGACATGTGATAATTAATACCTATAAAACACAATCTCCAATGTCGCACTCTCGAAACCATGGAGAAAAGAAGTACTTGATATACATGCAAAATGATGAGGATATTGATCCGTGCAAAAGTGGATTCACATCTTGCAGAAGGACTTCAAGGTACACGGTGATGAATCCTAACGTGATTCTTTATAAACCCAGCAGTTGCAACATCACGGATCGTGCTCTAGAAAGGACGTATGTGAGATGATTGTGGTTAAGTACACATCCGGGTGCATTTCCCGTGATCATGCCATTGATTTATAATCACGGTTTTTCTTACTTATTTGTATTTTTATATTAATTACAATATTGCCATTAGGTTAGCATTTTATATGTAATAGTATTTAAAGACATTCAACTCTATTTTTCAAGAGAGAGAGAGTTCAGTTCAAGCCTTTCGTCCATAGGAAACCTTTTGTTCAATGAGATGGATTTCTCATGAGATTTTCTTTGTCTTTTCAATCTATATAATATATATATATATATTTATATTTACTGTAGTGACACCCCATTTTTGTGTTATTAATCCTCGGAGGAGCATTAGTTGAGTAATTTGAAATTGATTTCCAAATTTATGAGTAATATCAATTCTAGTTATTGATCAAAACCAGTTCAATTGTTGATTAGTATGTTACATCTAATTCACTATTCATCCATATCCCTTTTTGTTTTTCTTTATCACATATACAAAAAATTCAAAATTATTTCCATTTTCATTGTTTTGAACCCTAAAACTACAAAAAGATATAACCTTTATATTGCCATCCGTGATTAGATTTAATCTTTGTTTCGAGGTACATCATATAGGAATTGGAATAATTTATTTATTCTAGAATTTAGTTGTATCCTTAATATTTTAAACAGATGATTCAAATCTTATATATGTCTATTATGATATTTGAGTCGTTTATATTTGTATTTTTGAACAAAATAAGTCCTCCATTATCTTCCATAATTTATGGCCCAATATAGAAAATTTATTGGATGCAATAAAATCGAAATAGATAACTCAAATAATTTATTTTGCATATAAACTACTCCATTGAATTTTGATCATCACAAAAACTACACCTTTTTAAATTCAAATGAGCAGTTTAAGTCATTTATAGTGCTAAATATCATCATAATATAACAAGTATGATCTCAACTCTCAAATCACAATATGTTCATTAAATTAGTTACCTATTGCAATGGTCTTACATAGACCTGGTGAAGGGTAGGGTCCAATATGTGAACCAAATCGGAACCAGCTCAAACTCGTGAGTTACTGGCATAAACTATATCCTAACCCATCGGGCTTAATAGGTCAATGCGGTTCAATGTGTTGAATTTGTCAAACTAGCAAGTTCAAGCTCGAGTCAAAGAACTAGTAGTTTAACCTGTCGATTTCAACGTAGAAATTAAAAAAAAAAAAGCAAGTTTAAATAGATTAAATATAAATCTTTTTCTGTATTAAAATATAAAATTAAATTAAATATATATTGTTACTTATATTTATAAGTTGATATGGAGCTTGAATAATATATATGGATTTATAAGAAAAATAATTATTAAAATCCATATATTTTAATATTAGTAAAAGTATATAATTATGGTATGAAATATATTACTTTAACCACCAAAAGAATTTGGAGCATAAAATAAAACAAGTTTCATATAATCTTATATAACTTTTGAAAGAGTATTATTTTTATAAATTAATATATTTTAATGATTTACGAAAATGTAATTGTATTGATAATTAATACCATTAAAAGTTATAAGTAATACATTTATATTATATATATATAATAGCAAGTGTACTGTAGATATTAAATTGATATTATTTTCTTTATAATACTAGTCAAACTCCCATATAAATTATGTTATTTTTTAAAGTTTTTTTTTTAAGTAATAAAAAGTCATATAAGTATTGCTCATCACAGGTTTAGTCCCACATTAATTATATTGGCAAACATTTCTTGAAATGTTGCTTATAAAAAGAAGTTTCTTTATTCAATTTCACCAACTATGAGCATACAATAATAATTGTGCATTGTTGAAAATATAAATTATTAATCTCATACCTAGCAATTAATGGGTTAAAATAATTAAAATTTTAAATTCTTGTGATTTGTTTTTACAAATTTAAAATAAACATAAAAAAAATTTTTCAAAATTAAAGTTAAAATTATGAAAAAGATAAACATAAAACCGTCAAATCAAATAAACCGGTTTAATTGGAGCCAATCCCTACTTAAAGAGAACTAAACCCTTGACAAGAAAAATGGAGCGTGCAAAACAAACTTAACAGTAGAAAAGTCGACTGGAATTTTCAACTTCAAGTGCCACCTTCCTTTCCTTGCACTATAGGAGTCGGCTTCATCCGGATAAACGCGTAAGAAATAGAATTGTCATTCAAAAATAGTTAGATCGTATGAATTTACGTCAAAATAACCAATGTCAGGAACTTCACGGGAAGCTGGTTTGTGGTAATTTCCATAGTTTTTGCCATCTCGTAAATAAATTCTAAGAAAATATTCCTTGCTTTATGGTAAAATTGTGAGCAATATTTCAAACATTTCCTTATATAGATCTAAATTTCTCTCAATAGTTTTATTACAACAAGTTTCCAACCTTGGAAGATTCTCATATTTTATAATTTTTTTTTGTAGTGCGTGCAGAAGTCTTCAGACTTCTCCTGCTTCTTGCGCTATAAATTAGACAACCCCAGTTTGCGAAACATAGTACGATTAGAAACAAGAGTTCGATAAAGATGGAAAAATCCTCGTTTATGTCCCTATTTCTCTGTTTTCTATTTTCATTTCAATCGATGGCAGCCGAACAATCCCATGAAGATTTTCTTCAATGCCTTTCTTTAAGTTCAGGGAACTCAACCACAATAACAAAAGTAGTTTACACCCCATTGAACTCATCCTGGCCTCCGTCCTTGACACTTCCCTTCGGAATCTTAGATTCTTAAACGCCCCGAAGCCCGTGCTCATTGTAACACCACTGCAAATCTCCCACATTCAAGCATCCGTGTATTGCTCCCAAAAGTATGGATTGCAGATAAGATTTCGTAGTGGTGGTCATGACTTTGAGGGTATATCGTATGTTTCTGAGGTTCCCTTTATCATTGTCGACATGGTCAATCTTCGCTCTACTGATATAGATGTCGAAAATAGGACTGCATGGGTTCAGTCAGGCGCTCTTCTTGGGGAGCTTTACTATAGAATTGCTGAGAAAAGCCCGACTCTTGGCTTCCCAGCTGGGGTCTGCCCCACAGTTGGTGTTGGTGGCCACTTTAGCGGAGGGGGATATGGCATGATGCTGAGGAAATATGGTCTCACAGCGGACCATATAATCGATTGCCAGGTGATTGATGTCAACGGTAGACTGCTTGACAGGAAAGCAATGGGTGAAGATTTATTTTGGGCGATACGGGGCAGCGGTGGAGGCAGTTTTGGCGTAGTTGTTGCTAGGAAAATCGAGTTGGTTGTGGTTCCAGCCACAGTTACGGTTTTCACGGCCCTCAGGATCTTGGAGCAGAATGCAACTCAGCTCATTTATAAGTGGCAAACGATAGGAAACAAACTTCCTCAGTATTTATATATTGGGATGATCCTGCAACGTTATAACGCATCGAATGGAAACCGAGCTATCCAGGCTATATTCGACTCCTTATACCTTGGAGGTGCTGATGATCTCCTTCAGATCATGAACGATAGCTTTCCAGGGCTCGGCTTGACTCGAGAGGACTGTACCGAAATGAGATGGATTGAATCGGTTCTCTATTATACAGGATTTCCTAGCGGAGCACCGTTGGAAATGTTGTTGAACAGGACATCCATCATGAAAGCCTACTTCAAAAATAAATCAGATTACGTTAACAGGCCAGTACCTCAAAGTGGGTTAGGAAAATTATGGGAGTGGTTCTTTGAGGATGACTAGTTTGCTCCACTAACGATTTGGATCCCATATGGAGGTAAAATGGATGAGATTTCAGCGTCTTCGATTCCTTTCCCACATACAGCAGAAAACATATGCAAAATTACATGGCTCCATATGTTTCTAGGTCTCCAAGGCAAGCATATGTTAATTATAGAGATCTTGATATTGGCGACATAAGTTATAGACAAGCAAGTATTTGGGGGAGAAAGTACTTCATGGATAATTTTGATAGGTTGGTCCGTGTTAAAACCATGGTTGATCCCCGAAACTTCTTTAGGCATGAACAAAGCATTCCACCACTTTCCTCGTGGTAGAAGGAAAAAACTTTAGGCATTTACTTCTCTAGAAAGATTTGATACAATAATATGTTTGGAAGATTTATGTTTTTATAATATAACCAGTAGGTGGTGCATCATGTGTAACTGAATAAAATATATGTTCGGGCTAAACTTGTCTATTTGATTTTTTTTAATACTTTTTTTTAAGTTCTTTTATTTTTTAAAATTTTTTAACCTGAGATTAATGCTTTAAAAAGTTCAAATAAAAAATTAACATTTTGAAATATTCAAATAAAAAATTAGCATTTCATAAAGTGATTAAATAAGGAATTCATAATAATTAATTTATAAAATTGTTTGAACCACTTTATCAAATATTAATCATTTATTTAAACTATTGAAAAAGTTGATCCCCTATTTGAATTTATACCCAAACTCTAATAAAAAAATATTTTCTCCATTATAATTCTTCCTATTTATAGAGAATGAGATTTTATTAATTAATGAACCATAAAATATCTATTTAGTAAAAAAAAAAAATTACTTAATGAGATGATTCTCGTTAGCTGAAATAAAAAGATAAGAATAAGTAAATTTAAGAATAATTTGTTTTCATTTATTTTGCAAAAGATAAGACGAAGACGTAAAATAATGCTTGTCATAAGTATTCTTTTTTTTTTTTCTCTCCTCTTCAAACCCTCTATCAAACTGAGGGATAAATATTTCCTACCTTGCCTATATTGAGCTTATCTCCATCAATCACATATACACGTGTCATGGATGGAACAAACTTCCTTAATTATCTATTAATTTATTATCTTGTACATGTGATTTGTAGGATTGCTAATCTTTCTAAAACTGGTATTTAAAAAATAGGAGAGAATTCTAGCATATAGTTACTAAAAAAAAAAACCTTACTTTTCACATTTTTAGTACCTACATCTATTAGTTAATCGGCTGTGGAAAAAAATATAGAATGTGCTTTTTCCTTTTTTCCAATTGGTTTTTAGTTTGCAATACTCATTAAGCCAACCTTTAGAAAATGGCACTATGTGTAAACAAGTAAGATGGAAATAGAAGGGCCGGTCTTCAAACGAGAACCATCTTAGAACTAGCTAGAGGGCTGTCAAACCAACCTTGCCTAAGGGTGGCACAGGCCTAAATTGGCTAATCAGTGAATCAGCCGAGCCGGCCATCGGTTTAGGCATGTTCCCCTCCTCCAATATTTAAAAAAAAAAAAAAAACACCTATATGTTATATATCTTTTTTTACTACTTTTCTTTATAAATTGCAATTAATAATTACGTTATAAATTTTATTTTTCTCATATTGACAATTTATTTTAAGATTAGAATGAGAAATTCTCATTCTTTGCCAATGGCAACTTTTCTCGTTTTATTTAATCTTACTTAATATTTTAATATTAAAGTAATATCCACTTATGAAATTTAAATTAATTATTTCATAACAGAACAAAATTTACAACTTCTCTTACATTACATTATACAGTATAAAGTGTTGCAATCATTTCGAAAAAAAAAATGGAAAGTACAAAGAAGTCCATAATATTCCATGTTTTTACCAATCGGTCCTTAAATTTTCATTTAATCCATTTTAGTTTTCAATTTTTTCAAGTCGTATCAAATAAGTCTTTCTATTAAACTTTGTTAAATTTTTTCTTATTGTGGATATGTATTAGAATCTATTTAGTCCACAAAAATACAAAAAAGTCCCTAATGTTTACTTGTATATATAAATAAGTCCTTAACTTTTCATTTAGTCCATTTTATTTCTCAATGTGTCCATACATAATGGAAAAACTAACGAACGGACTTTTTTTTGTAAATTTATTAAATGATTAAGAACTAAATAAAAGGTTAATGACTGATTCATATATATGAGTAAACGTTATAGACTTTTTGTACTTTTCCCTAAAAAAAAAAAAAGAAAATGGGAGTGGCCAAAAAATTATTTATAAGAATTTATGAGAATGTGAAAATAAAATTAAAGTAAATTAAAAAAAATTAACAATTGGTTCAAGGGCCAGTTCTACCCTTAAGGGCCAAGCCTAATCTAACCTTACATTAGCTTATGAATCGACGGTTCAGTATTTATTTCGGGGCGATTTGACCTTGCACTCAAGTCTAGATTGAAAAAGAGCTAACGCTTCCCTAGGACTTTTGAAGCTAAAACATTTTCTCCTTTGTTCTCCAATAATTCCATACTTGTACTATTTTCTAAATTTACTTAAAAAGGAAATAATATGTTGAGTATGGATTTTTGAAGCATTTATTGTAGTTTTGATAAGAAAGGGAACCGTAGAAAATAGGGAAAAGTTTTTTTTTTTTTTTTTCTAAACACGTAATATTGACAATTGTGCAAGATAGTAGATGTTAATATTTCTATTCTTTAAATATTTTTGCCCCTCTTCTTGATATAATTGAAAATTTATTTATTTTGGCTAAATGTACTTGACTAAAAAATAATTGTTATTGTATAATAATCATATTCTTTTTAACTATACAACTACTGAACAACTCAAAACACATATGTTATCTAAAAGCATGTAACAAGATTACATTTGTTATGGCAAACTTAGAGTAGTAACCGTTGAACCAATCTATTTGCTTGCAATCTTGCTTTAAGAAGTTCATATACTTAGAGAGGCTTTACATAGGCCTAGACTTAGAGGACCTCATATTAGGATCCGGTTAACATGAGGACTCATCTTGTCCTTCAATTGTCAACGTAATTCAACAAATATTATTAACAACCTAACTCAATATATACTTAAAACTTCTCTTTTGAAAAACCTCAGAAAATTTAAGATGTGAAAAATATTATCATGTTGTCAAACTACCATCCAGGAAGATCAGATAAAGTTTAGAACAAAGAATATAATGCCCCTCTTCAAGAACTATGAGGTTGATGTTGTACATCTCTTTCACCTATCTTCTATGCGCTTAGACTTCTTGTAATCGTTTGCTCTTTCTCCTTACCTCTTCTTCTTTAAGTTATCTTTAAGTATCAATTGTTGTATCACTTCTTTAAAGTTATGGAGAGTCACATGGCATACTCATAACTAGATCCCCTCATATGTGAAGAGCAACAAAGACTGGAAGCTTAATCTTGTACTTCTCATAGAAGGTATTAGGAATAAATGAATATTAGATTTCATCCTCATTTAGAAATGTCTAATAAATTATGCTGATTTCAAGTTGGACACGGAAAATCATTGACCGGTGGAAATGAATAATATTGTGTGGAAAATTCGAACGAACTGCAGATTAATTATTAAATTATATATGTCTAGAATTTGGTCTCTATGAAGATACCAAGTCCAAAAACTTGGTTATTCAACGGATAATGTCATATATATGTTATGCTGTTGGACAATAGTAGCTAGCTACTTGTATATATTTTATCAAGTAATGAATTGCTCCTTTAGTATTAGTACCAAAAAAAAAAAAAAAAAAAAGATAATGTCGTCATAACTTATAAGAGCATCTGTATGGTGGAACTTAGAAAATTACCTTCCGAATGGGACCCATTTTTTATTATTATTATTTTTTCTCCCTGGAGTTTGTTTCCTTTTCTTTTTTCTTTTTCAAGTTAAAATGAAACGAAAATTAATAAGATTACCAAAAGAGAGAGGACTCCTAACTTCGAATCTTTTTTAACTTCAGAATAATTCGTTATATTTGATAACTTTTTAGGAAAAACTAAAGTGCTACTTCTTGAAAAAATAAAAATTACAAAAAGATCCCCCATTTTTTAAAAGAAAAATGAAAATATTGATAACTTTTCCATCAACATGCATCAAGCCAATCTTTATAATTCCAACAGTTTTCTAATGTTGATTTATTGGCCAATTGTTTATTTATTTATTTTTTTACCTAGATTTATTGGCCAATTAAACCTGAAGATTAGTGTAGATTGCAAATTGTAGTGAAAACGGATCAGAAACTAGGAATTGGAAGAAGAAAACAGGGAGCTGCGGAGAAGTCGATGTAGAGAAGAAGATGGAAGATAGAAGGGCACAAAGAAAACTGTTATGAGTTTGTTAATTTTGTTAAGCCAAAAATAAATAAATAAAAGATAGGAGTGTACATATCTATACTAGCTTGCTCTACGTGTATGTAAATGTGTAAATGTCATAACTCTAAAAGGCATACATAAGATTGTCTAAAATTTCCATAATATATATGTACCCGTAATAAAAAAACCGTTTTATAAGTCAAAAAATTGTAAAAGTCTAATTAGTTAATCTTTAGGGTTTTATATTTTTAGTTTATAAACTTATCTTATTATATAAATAAATAAAGATATCCAATAATTCACAGTTACTCAGAACCACAAGGAATCAATATTCCTTACCAAACGATAAAATTAGGTAATAAAGATTTAAATCTTAAACTTAGAGAAGTTATAAAATCTAACTATAATATCAATGATTATATGTAATAATTTAAACCGCTTATATAATCTACCTTCAAATTCTAACTTCGACGTACCTCAACGCTGGTACTCAACGCTTAACTCTTAATCCATACTCAATTATCTAACAACCTATAAAAGAGGACTATTAGAGAGTAAGCTACACGAGTTTAGTGAGATCGTCCTTAACCATACAACAAATAAGTTATACAATAATTTAATTCAATCAAATAAATACATGAACAATCTGTATACCATACAAATATATACTGGTGACCAGGTATTACATGCAACTTAGATTTAATACTCTCCGAAACCAAGGTTGGAGATATATTGGTACAGTTAAATCCAAGTATCATACTAGAATTTTCATAACAACGAAACTTCGCGTTTCGTATTAAAAAATATAATAGTATATCCATCCTCAGTTTTAATCAAAATCCAATTCTATATATGATTATAAGTAGGTTCATGTAAACGGAGGTCTCTAAACTTGATCCTTAATTAGGCAGTTGGTACCTCCAACATCTAGTGATCCCACGAGTCAGGGTAAAAACATATCGCACATATACATCGTACGAAATCTATATCAACAAATAATCAACCCACATATAACCTCTCGTTACCTCCGTGTGTAACGGCCGGAATTAGTTATGCAGTACATAATTATGCATATTTCAATTTAATTTATTCAAGACAAATAAAGTTAAGTTTTATTATTCAGTTATCAACATAGTTATAAATAATCAATTCCTATTGAATTTACTATGCAATAACCAATACATTATTATATTTTAAAGTAAATCCACTAACAGACAGTATCATATACAAGCATAACCCAACCCGTACAATATTCAATTATTAATAAAAATTTATATTCACTAATTATAAATACAAGTAAATACAGAATCATTAGGAAAAACTCACTCAACTATAATTAACTCAAGAGTCGTAATAGTTTAATAGCAAATTAAGGTTAAGTTTGGGAATTAAGTAACTAAGTTAATATGGTAATTCGTATTGTTTACTTAACTTAGTGATCGATTTACGTGAAATTACTGATTCAAACTTTTTATCAAATCATGTATAACTTTTTCAATTTAACTCGGATTTGTATGAACTTATAGTCCATTTCAATCGTTTAAGAGTGTATTTTCTTGTAGTGAGATCTGTTTTGGATATTGTAACTCGTAGTTTTGACTGTAATATATAAATATTACAAAATTCATTATTTTAATTTAAAAAGTTATAAAATATCAGTTTAAGTTTTTTCTTAGTATATTTACGATTTAATTATATATATAAATACTTATGATTATATTTTATTAAATTTTCTAATTTACTTAATTATTAAATTTTTTTTCTCCAAATTATGGTATTCTTATATATATATATATATATATTTATTATCTTACTTTATTTATTAAATTATTATTATAGTATATTGTATAAACTATTTAATTATACTTGTATTTTTACGTATATGTGATTATTCATATACATACATTTATACGTATATGATACATTATATAATAAATTATTTTAACTTTACTTATACATTATGTACAAGTATCATATACATTTATTTATACTTTATATACTTATGTAAATATACGGTTATACTATATACGTATATATATATACTAAAATAAAAATATTATTAATAATATGTATATATACACCTTCACATCAGCAACATATATAAAAATTTCATACACTTGGAAATTATTAAGTGTATATACATATATTATACATATACATGTATATACTTTATATATTAAAATTAATGAGTATATATATATATATATATAAATTTTACAAATAAAACATACTAGGTATAAATATACATATGTATACTTATTATTATACACATATACATATATAGAAAATACGAAATAGGTATATATGTATATGTACACACATATATATATATGGAATTATATAATACATGTATGTACATATTACATATTAAAACAAATACTATGTACATATGCACTTATATATATTCATGCATATATACATAATTAATTAAGTAAAATACTAATTATATATACATGTACATAAAGGAAATATTTAGTATATCTATATATACTATACATGTATATCTATATAGATCATATACAAAATACTAATCATCCATACTTATATAATACACATGCATATATATGTACAAGAATACATGTGTAGAAAAAAAAACACATATTATATGTACTACTATTTATACTTATATATATTTACTGTATATAACCACTCCTAAATACATATGTATATACATAAATGAAGGAGAAACATAATACATATATATTTATCTATTCCTACATACATATATGTACATGTAATGAAATATATAAACAAAATACTTAATGTATACATAGTATAGAATACATATATGTACAAAATGAATAATTAACTTACTTAAATATTTTAATAATATAGTTGATAAATTTCTTCACTTTCTTGTTCTTCTTCCTCCCTTTTTCCCTTCTTTCTTGCTTCGGTCTTGTGCATGTGTGTATTTGACTTTGTTTCTTTTTCTTTTTCTTTTTTTTTTTTCTAACTTTGCTGGTGGAAGTTCCAGACGTGGAGATTGAAATAAGAAGTCTAAGAGTAAAAGAAAAAGTAATATATATGGCAACAAGTAAATCTTTAACATTAATTAAGATATGACACTTCTAATCATTACTTTTGGCTTTGAAATGTCAACACAACACTTGGAAATAATTTTTTTTTTAAAAACGTGGGCTGCTAGGTATGTATACATGGAATGAGGGAAAATTAGGTGAAAAGAAAGAAAAGAAAAAAAAAAAAAGAAAAAGGAAAATAAAAAATAATTATATGTAATTTTTCTAAATATAAATGTAATAAAAAAGATGTTTCTAAATTAATTTTAGAATTTTATGAAAATTTATCAATTTAATTAGTACCTGTTACAATTATAATTTTTATAAGTTATTTTAGCGTTTTCATTAAAAAATTTACGCGATTACGTAATTTAGTCGATAATTGTAATTAACTACAATTATATCACCATTAAGTAATGTCTATTCATTTTATTAGCTTAAAGTTATAGTTTTAGAGTTTCGATCAAGTTCGAATTCAATTTCGAGTATTTTCATATACATTAGATTTGAGATTTTTGTATGAAATTTAGATTTTAATTAAAATTTTAGGGTTTTTATTATTCATAATATATTTAAATTTATAACTTAATAAAATTTTTATCTTACTCGTTTTCATCGACTTTTAAAATTATTTACAGTATTCAATCTTAATCTTATACTCAAATAGCTAAATTTACGGGGTTTACAGTGAATTCTATAAAATAACCTAGACTAGCCTATTCTCAATACTTCCATGGAGAGTACATATTGGGTGCTTCCATCTTTCCTAAGAAAAGATGAAACTTATTAGCATATAATCCTTTAGTGAAAATGTCTGAATTTTACATTTTACTTGGTACATGAATAGGCAAGATAATCCCATCAAGAACTTCGTATCAAATGAAGTGAAGATCCATTTCAAGATGTGTCGTTCTCTCATGAAAAACTGTGTTACGAGTAATATGTAATGTGGAATGATTGTCGCAAAACAAATGAATTGGCTAAGCATACTCTACTTAGAATTCTTTCAACAAAGACAAAAGCCACATGATCTCACAAGTTGTGTAAGCTAGTACATGATATTCCGACTCAATTGAACTTCTATAAACCATAGTTTCTTTTTTGGATTTCCAGGTAATAAGAGAATCTCTAAGAAAGATACAAGACCTAATAGTAGAATGCTTAGAACTCATACATCTACCCAATTACTATCAATATACGCTCGCATTACCAAATCACATTTTGAAGAGAAAAATAAACCTTGACCTAGACTATGGTTATTATATTTCAACAAACTTTTCCATAGCAACCTAATGATTTCATGTTCTCTTATCAACGAATTGACTAAGAATATGGACAACATATGCTATATTAGGTTATATAATTGATAGATATAACAACTTCCCTACAAACTAATGGTATCTAGTAATATCAACACATTTAGATGAATAAATACAAGAAGGACCATGATTTACTGAAATGTGCATAGAAGAAGGCTTAGAAAAAAGAGATAAAAAATCTAAAGCAAATTTCCACTAAGAAAGTACTAAACCAGTAAAGGATAGGGCAAGCTCAAGACCAATAAAATACTTAAATACCACTAAATCTTTAACTTTGAACCTAATGTTGAGAAAAAACTTAAAATTTTGAATAAGATAAATCCTTCACTTACAAAGACCAATAAAATACTTCAATACCCCCAAAATCTTTAACTTTGAACCTAATGTTGAGAAAAGACTTAAAATTTTAAATAAGATCAACCATTTTACTTGCAATGGCCAAATCATCAACGTATATCAACACAATAATACATAAGGACTTGTTCAGTTTGCCAACAAGGTTATCATTATGACTACACTCCCCTAAAAGCTTTGAACCAGGTAGCTAATCTATATACACTTCTTCATGTAAATCACCATTCAAAAATGCATCATGAACATCTATTTGATGAATATGCTAGTTGTTGATATCAACAAGACAAAAGAAAAGATGTACAGTAGTATACTTAATAATTGAACTAAATGTTTCATTATAATCAAAACCTTACTTTTAACTATAACCTTTAACAACAAACCTCGCCTTATATTTATCTATGCTGCCATCAACTTTAATTTTCCCTTACGAACCCATTTACAACCAATAGTATGCTTACCTAGTGGTAAAGAAACAATTGTCCAAGTATTGTCAATTTCTAAAACCTTAAGTTTCTTAAACCGTTACTTTGAGCCATGATTCAATAGTCATAGCTTGTTTAAAAGAAAAAGGTTCATTGTATATAGAAAGTTGAACAATAAAGCTACGAAAGGAATGGGACAAGGATTTATATGATAAAGCCCTTTGAATTAGAGAGGTCATAGAAGAATCGATAGAAGAATGACTAATAGAAGAAGAACTAACGCAAGTGTTAACAGAAAAAAGAGGATTAGTTGTAGCTGCATAAATTGATGATAATCTTGTAAGTATGAGGAAACCTTAATGGTTCTACCACTTCGACGCAAGGAAATAGAACAAACATTATATGTATCAAATGTAAGAATAACAAGTATATCAAGACATGTATTAGACTAATGAAAAACAACTTCATTATGTATATCAAAATGTGTATCACATATAACAAAAGCAATAAAGTGTATATCAGGATATGTATGATTAGATAATGTATCAATATGAGTATGATGATAGTGTATATAAAGGGAAATTGAGGAAAAATATGATCCATGGAAGTAGCAGAAACAACATTAGGCAAAGGAACTAAAGAAGACAATCTTAAAGAAAAAGAATCACAAATAGAAGTAATATGAGAAGGAAAGACATGCTTAACATAAAATACATCCCTAGAAACAATGTATTTACAATCAACCAAATCATACAACTCATAACCATTGATCCTAATAATATATCTGATACAGACTGAAGTTAAGAATAAACAAAGCTGGTCACAAGATGAGTCCAAGCTTATCAAAGGATTGAAGAAGGTGATGGGATTGTGTAGAAATAGAAAAGGTAAAGTAAGCAAACCCACGACCAACTCTGATGATATGACATACCAAAAAACTTCTAATGACTCATGGCATAACTTAATATGATGTATGACATGGTCTAATAAGGTTACTCACCACCTAGCCTTGTTTAAAGGTTAGGATAAGAGTGAAGAGAGTAAACAAGTTAGCGAGAGCAATGTTCATAAAAGGGTATTCAGTATATTACTGATAAGATGATTGGTCATTCCTTGCGGCTACATGTACAGTGAGTATTTATACCCAAGAATTTAAGGCAACTTGCTTTAGAAAAAAAAAAATGGACCATGTCTAAAAGAAGTAATGTACAAGAAATACAAAAAGTAAAAATGAAATTTCAAGGGGATCAATGATTATCACAACAAATTCCTTCATGTAAGTCTAGGACACGTGGCAGCAACTCATTCAGTGATGCTCCTAGTAGAAATAAACAAGATGGTAGGGTCAGCATAGATAGATGGTTAAGTAGGGGTGCCCAGTAAACTTGAACCCATCTAAGAAAAAGGTGCCTTCGAATATGTGATGGGAATCAAGGCTTCTTAGCACAAATGTTGTCGGGCTAAAGGTAGGCTCAGTTAAGGCTAAGAAAATGTATAGGTTTAGGCTGTCAACAAGGCATTCATCTAGTCCACATATGACTTTCAAAATATGAGAAGTTACTTGGTTCGGCACAAGAAGTTGGTTGACAGCAAGGATCAACTCAGCTTCTATAGGAGTCAGCTAAAGTAGGAGGATTCCTCTTGTTAATCCTTCAAGGCCTCAAGCCCATTATGTGTCAAAGGTCCAGTGGTCCAATTCTTATTATCTAACAAAGATACATGGATGAGAGCAAACATCAAAATTTATATGATCTCTCTTAAGGGTAGAAGCAAAGGATAAAGAACTAACCACTCTTAAGTTATGTGCATGAAGGTGGATGGTTAAGAAGTATTTGAGATGGTGTTTTTCCTTTAAGAATAGAAATGGGAAGTGTATTAATCAAATAACTCGTTGTAAGAATAACATCAACCTAAAAAAATAATGGCAAGGAGGAGTGAAGTAAAAGAGTTCTTGTGATAACAATAAGATGTTGGTGTTTCCTTTCAATAACATTGTTTTGTTGTGGTATGTCAATACAAGATATTTGATGAATTATGCAATTAAAAGAATCAAAAATTGGAAGAGGAAATTCGTGCTTTGATTTTATAATGTAACTCTTGTGAAATCATTTACTAATGTAAGAAATTATTTACATTCTTTAATTGTGAGAGTTATATAAGGACCCTAAATGTCAACATGGACCAACTCAAAGGCTCAAGTTGTATTTTTAGTATAAATAGGAAATGAAAAATGATGTTGTTTAGCTAAAGAATAAACAAAATAATCAAAGTTCTTATTACAAATAATAGAACTATCAATGTTGTGAAGTTCTTTGAGTCGTTCAACAGAATGATGATGAAAACGATAATGCCACACATCAAAAGCATGTGGTAAGACATTAAGAAAATGAGAAAAAAAAACAAAGATTTATGAAGTTTACATGATGATATGTTATCAACAATCAAGACAATGAGGGATGAATTTACTCCATGAATCATAAGTCGAGATTATGCTTAGTTTGACCAATCACTTTCTCTGTTATCAAGTCTTAAAGATAAGCACCATGTTTAGTAAAAGAAAGACTAATTATTGTTAGTCAAAAGCTTGGAAATAGATAAAAAACTTACATTTGAAAGTAAGGACAAAAGAGCATCATCAAGAACTAATCAATCGAGAATATACAAAACCTTTGGGTATAGCTTAGATGTATTGATTATTAGGAAATTGTACATAACAATTTTGCATAAAAACATAAGAATTAAAAAGATTAAGCAAGTTGATCACATGATCAGTTGCTCTAGAATAAAGAATCCATAATGCAATGGAATTAGAAACAAGATTGTTGTAAGAAGATGACAGTAAGCTACCTGTTACGTGAGACATGTGCATAGCATTTAATAAAGAAGAATTAGGAGGAGAAGAGGCTTGATAAATTGTCACACCCTGAAGCGACAGTCATAACAGTCTCACTGTACAAACCATTTTAGGATAAAAGCTAACATTTTAGTCGCTATCTTAGATCTGATTTATATAAGGTATCTACGACTAACCACTTTGAAGTAAACAGTTAACAAATTAAACAAGTTATTTACCTAAGAAAGTATAAGAAATGTATATTAGGATTCAAATATTACAATTAATGTTTATAAGATTTCATTACATTATATTACCTAAGTAATACTTTATTTGAAAATGGAAGATTATAAAGAAAGAACTAAAACTTTAGAAATATATTTGTTCTTCAGATTTAAATCCTCACTCGCCAGGATCCAACAGTTGCTATCTTTAAGATAATTATAAAAGTCACTTCCTAGCTAACACCTGCAACAACATCTATAGGGAAGTAAGAAACTAACAGCTTAGTAAGTTGAAATGGAAACTTAAAACTATATATCAAACACAAGTAAAGTTATCAACCAAATTAGTTTGATGCAATGCATATATAGGAAAATGCAATTGTACGACATTATTCTGTCCGTCATAAAATTAGAGAAATTTCACTTGCTTTAATTCAAATTGCGGTTTAGTTTGGCTAAAGATGAATAAGGGACCCATTATATTATCTGGTGCTATTCGTTTCAAAAGTATCGGTACTTGGCTGAAGAATCCTAAATGTCTCTCTTAATTGGTTAAAATGCTTGATTGGTTAATTTTATAAACCATATATTATTAAGTTCGGTCAAGGTGATTAGTCTATATCATATAATACAAAACAATTGCAAACCAATATAGAAAGTCAATAATATATAGTGCATTCAAGAACACACATACACAGGCATGCACACATTCAAAATACTTATAGGTACAACTCTGTATAATCTTAAGTCTTCAAATATTCTGAAATAGTACTCTAAAATATAATGATATATTAATCCCAAACTTACCCAGACTTCTTACTTGCTCACTTAAGGTACAACTCGTACATGACATCGCTAATAATCTCTATAATACAAATATTGTTTTAGTTCTCACATAACTACCAGATATAGATTTAATTATGTAATTTAGATTACTATCTTTAGTTTAAGGTCTTTCTTCATTTAGTTATTTAGGTCCAAGTCTCTTACAATGATCTTTATTTTAAGCTAGGTTTATTTCAACTTCTAATTCAATGTCTAATCCAACTTCTAATTATAATTTTATTCGTAAGTCTAAAACCCACCATTAATCCCACATTATAAGTATAAGGATTTCTAAATTATACACCATTCTTTTGCTATTCACTCTATACACCTAAGTTGGAATTGATCTTCTAATTTGGCTCTTGGTTTCATTTTGCACTTAAGTCTTAGGAAGGCCTTCTAGCCTATTTCATAGGATTTAACTATCTTTAATTCAAAAGACTATGGTATCTAATTAATTTATGTTTAACTTCCCAATTTGCTAGTTCTTTTCTTAGCTCTGACTTAGTTTTTGAATTAGTTTCTAATTTAGTTTCTAACTATGGTGTTTATATGTAACCTTAAGAATTCCTTCCGAATCAATATGGAAAATTCATCTAACTATATTTGAGTATTTTAAATCTCCTATTTAACTCCTAACTCGTATTTCGGTCGATATAGTACATTATATTCCTAGTTTAACTACTGGATTAGTTCTCAATGTAAGAGAAATTTACATTTTTCATATAATTACCTAAATTCACATTCCAAATCAGATTTATATAATATTCCTAAAATTATTATATTATCAATTTTAACCTAATTTATTCTACTAATCTAATTTCCTTTATTTATATATTACCCATTATTACCTAATATGTACATAACATGCACATGTAACATTCCTAACACTTCAAAATCATTACTCATAACCAATTAACATCTCAAATGCCTAAATACATCCCAAATCAGAATCTATACCAATTTAACCCTAAATCACAAGATTAATTTAAATATACCATTTTTACCTATTACTCATTTATTTACACATATCTACTACATAATATTTACATCAAACTCTTCAAATATCATTCTACATCAGCAAATATCATTCTACATCAGCAACTATCATCTAAATATATATAATTACATATCAAATCAAAATTTTTTAAATTAACATTAAATTACAAAATTAAGCCCAAACATTACATCTTATGCATGATTTTAAGGGCTAAAACTTCAAAAAATTAAATTCAAGAAAAACTCTTCATAGCACTATTAAATATATCATAAATAGTCTACACAAAAATTTTAAACTTAAAACTACACTATTAAGATTATTTATTTCTAAATCAAAATAAGGTCGAGTTTTTAGGACTCCTCAAGCGCTATACATTTTTAGATATAAATTCATCAAACTAATATTTTTCCTTAAATCTATATAGGTAAAAACCTTAGAATATCAAATTTCATAATTTTTTCAATAAATTTAATAAATTAAACAAAAATTAGATTGAAATCGGACTCACCTACCTTATTAGCTTCTGGTCACTAAGGATGGCTTCATGTGTATCGACCAAATGGGGTAGTGGTGGTAGTGTATGGTGGTGATGGTAGTTCGTTTCCAAGTGGTCATAAGTTTGCTTTATAAGCCTTAACAACACACAATTTTTCTATTTTTTTGTAAAATTATCTAACTCACTCTTTCTGGCCTCTCTCTATTTTTCTTAAATGTTTTACTGACCAAAATTGACTATAGGGAGTGATTTCAGCTAGCTTTTGATTTTTAGAGGGCCAAATGCCCCATTTCCTCTTCCATTTGGCTTTCTAATTGGCTAATTTCTATTGGTTGATTTTGTTTCTTCACTCCATAGCATGCCATACCCCATTTCCAAACCATTCCGTATTTTTCCAGCATTGTCTTAATTTTTCATAATTTTTTATGAATTTTCATTGATGGTTTAGTGTTATTTTAGCTTAGTTTAGGTATTTTAAATAATTTCATATATTTTTACCTATACGTAAATATATATAGTATAATTAAATATTCTTAAATATTATTTATGTTATTTTATGATTTTTAGTGTGTATATAAATTATTTTTATCAATTTATTAGTTATCAAAACTCGTTTTATGTGTTTTTGATAAGTAACAAATAATACACTTATTATTTAATATTATAATATTTAATTATTTTATTCCTTATTTTCCTAAATCTAAACTCATGGGATCACTTTTATTAATATTCCTAACTTGATTGTAAAATTTGAGCTCAAACGAACAATTTACCTGATCGCTCTAAATTTTATGTACTAAAATTCGAACAATTGGTTGTAAGGCGTACACAAATAACAGAGGAATTAGCAAAAGAAGTGGAAGCAGAGTTCTCTAAAACATTTAACAAATTCAATAATCAAAGAACTTGATCTTTTATCAAACTAACACTTAAACAACGTTTACGCTTTCAATGCTCTAAATACCACTAGCAATGCTTTGATCTCTGCCTATATTGATCTGACTCAACTCAAAATCTGATTTCCACCTTTTAAAGCCACATCTTCAACATTTTTATCACAACGAGCAGAATTTGTAGTAGAGAACCGTGGTTTATTGAACTTAAAATGAGGTAGAAAATCAATTAGCTTATAGCATTTTTATTTCAAATGTCCTTTCCTATAGCAATAGCGGTAAACTTATTCATTCGTCATCCTTTTCTTTGTCTAATTAATACTTAACATACCAAAGCATCATTGATTGTCGGATCTTTACGCCAATGAGATCTTTGAAACTCATTTCTAATCATAAGATTATAGGCTTCATCTGAAGTAAGAAAAGGCTTCAAGACTAAGATTTATAACCTTAAGATAGAGAAGCTTTCATTCAAACCATTCAATAACTTAAAGGGATAATATTTTTCAATCATCTCTATAAATTTATCAAAGCATTCTTGCTTATATGAACTATAGATACAATGAAGAAGAGACCTAAAATTCCTTAATTCTTCCCATATAGTATTAATTCAATGAAATTATCATCTAGTGAATGGTTACCCTAAACAATTATATTGAGAAAATGAAGGAGTTGACAAATATGTGCATCATTCTGCTAAGATAATCTGATCTTTAGTTTATCTCAAATCTCCTTCGCATTGTTCATGTATATAAGGGTGGAAGTAATTTTAGTCGAGAACGATCTAAGTATCTAGGCAACAATCAAATCATTACAGTAAGTCCATATTGAATACGTTGAATCATATATTTCAACAGAACAGCAATTGAGCCATCAACAAATTTGACTTTGTTTTGGATTGATAAGGCCAATAATAAAGACCTATTCTACGTATTATAGTTCAATCCTATAAGAACCGGCAAAATTGAAATAGAATTTGGCATGTTTAAGTGATGAATGAAATAAAGCGAAGAGACATATTCTAATGGTGAATTTTGCATGATTGCATCTCTGATAACCTAAAGATTAATGTAGAGTATAGTGAAAATAGGTCAGAAACCAAGAATTTGAAGAAAAGTAGAGAGCTATGGAGAATTTGATGTAGGGAAGAAGATGGAAGATAAAAGGGTAGAGAGGAAAGTGTTATGAGTTTGTTATTTTCGTTAAGCAAAAAAGAAAAAATGAATACGAGATAGTTGTATAAATATCTATACATACCTGTGTATGTATATGTACACATGTCAATTCTATAAAATAACCTACAATAGCCAATACTCAACACAATTGATATTGATTAATGAAATATTAACTATGTCTAAAAAATTCCAAAATCAGATGATGAATTGGTTTTATAAAAGTAATTACGAGTATATAATACAAATTCGATATTACCTCGAAGGAAAATGTTATGGAATCAATATTTTTCAAAAGGTATAATTGCAATTTTTTAAAATTGGTGCTCCTTCTGTGACGTTGATAGTTTTTAGAAGATTTCATCATAAGTTTACTAAATTTTTAATTATATTATTAAGGGTAAGATGGTTATTTATGAGTCTAAAAGCGCTTATTAACAATTTATATGTTTAAATGCACATATAGTACACATAAGGGATACATTTATAATTAATCCTTTTTTAAAAAAATAAAGTTGTTTGGGAACCCTCTTAGCTTTTTTGCAAAGTATGACATGTTAGTATTCAATCATCCAATGGCTACACACAACTTTGTTATACATTTCATTTAGGAGGTAAGTCTTAATAGGAATTAATCAGAAAGCAAACAAAATTATTCATCTTAGTTAAACAATAAAAAGAGGGGGGGACTATCAAAACTAATATAACTTTTATTTATCAAAGAATAAAATAACAATGTCACATGTTCATATACTAGTTTTTTTTTTTTTTCTAATTATGTGAAAAAGGGGGATTCAAACCTTGATTTATCTCGATATAAAACCGGTGACAATACCATTAAACTATAACGGTCTTAACTCATATATTAGAGTTAGAACTTCTTTTTAATCATTCAAAAATAGCCATTAGTCAGATTTTGTTAGCATAGGTGTCGCTATAGATTTTTTTGATGGGTTTAGTTGCATTATGAGTTCGAAATTTTGATGCATCTTTACATGATTAAATAGTTACCATAGAGTAGTATAATAGTTAGGAGTTAGTTGTCATGTTAAAAGAGATTTCATTAGTGAAATCAAGTTAGAAATCTAGTGATTGCGATGGGGTTGCAGTAAGGTTGCATCTATAATATGTAACAAAACGTACCATTCCTCATCGCCAAATCCCAATAATTAGCCTAGTATATAATATGTCGTTAGAGAAGACCATATTAAAGAAAGCCTTTAGTTAGTTGTAAAGGTGATGCAAGTTTGTTCTGTGTTAGACTTTCGGCTTTATGCCCCAATCAGATCGATGCTTTTTAAGCTTATTTGTATAATCTTTTATCTTATTAATAATAATAATAATAATAATAATAATAATAATAATAATAATAATAATAATAATAATAATATATGGCATTTAACACATATCATGCTCATATAGATCCATAGTGCCAATGTGGCTAACATGGAAAAGATTGAGTTTTGTTTAGGTAGTAGTGAACTCAAAAATTAGATCATGTAGAAAATTATACTTTTGGACTTATAAAATTGGTAAAGTTTAAGTATTAAATGTATAAATGTAATATTATCTTCAAGAGTACAACATATCTAAAACATATATCCTATGTATCCTAATCATATCCATTTTCTCTATTGAAGGAGTGTCCATGCAGTGGTTCCTATGGCCGATCCAGTGGAAAGCCATAAAAGGCCCTAACCTCCTCAAGTTAAAAAAAGAAAAAAAGAAAAAAAAAGAAAAAAAAAAGAAAGAAAGTAATTGTTACGATTTTTTTTTTTGTTTTGTAGAAAAGGGATAAAATAGGCTATGTGTTTATATTTAAAAAGCAGTTTATACTATGAAGATGGATTTGGCTAACTGGTCAAGTATCTTTCCTATAAGTATGAGGTTTTGGGTCCTATTGGAAGCATTCCTTTTTTCAGGTTTCATTATCACTTGTCTCCACTAAATACCTTTTAGTATCTTTTTTATTTTTCTTACTCATACTAACCAAAAAAATTAAATTTTATTTATTAAAAATATTAGCTAATAAAAATATAATTATTAATAAATAGAATATTTTATAAAAAAAACTACAATTATAATACTCAATAGATTATGTTCGATAAGCTTACCAATCAACTTAAGAGATATCCTGATTTGACAACTGATTTACGAATGTGATAAGAAGAGGCAGAGAGGAGGGATTAGTGAACTAGATCTCTTATGTACCTGTACATGATAATAGTTTAGATTTTGTGTTCTTAAGTTATTCTTGACCTGTTCTTCTTAAGTAGTTGATTTGATCTTTTATAAAAATATTCCAACAAAATTTTCATGTTGTTTTCAAACCTTAAAATATGCAAAATATGTTTCAAATAAGAGAATCGTCCATAGGATGATGGCTGAAATATAATATTGTTGGCAACCATTGAATCATTCTTAATAATCTAATAGCCAATATCCATCTCTTCTTTTCCTATGGATCCTTTAGACATGGGTCTAAGCATGGGCACGAATAAGTTTACTGACTTGTGATAGAAAGGAGAGAGCCTATCTTTGAATAAAATAAGCTTTAAGTTTTCTAGCTTCACATAAACCTTATGGAGGTCAAACGAAGCCCAAATAATCATCTTCTTCATTTTTCGGTTGCTAAGAAGTCCAAATGAAGTTCTGCGCTTGAGACAAGCATGTAAAGCTGGGACAAAAAAAAAATCAATCTAATAATCTTTATTTTAAACCGATTAAGTGATGTTTCCCTTAAACAAGGTAAGTTTAGTCAATTAATTAGTGACATGTAATTGAGTTATTGGTTTATTTATTAAAATAACTTTTCGTGATAAGTAATTTTAATATTAAGTTAAACAAGGTAAGTTTGCTTTTCAATAATAATAGATATTGCGTTTGTCTCTATAGCTCTCAGAAGTTATTTTTAAGGATATTTTGAGAATTAATTGGAAAAAAGAGATTGAATTTTCAACCCTTTTTTTTAAATTTTGTGGTAATACCATGTTTTCTTTTATGCTAATTGTATTTTCTTTATAGTGAGATGAAAAATTAGCACTAACCAACTTTTTTGTAACATTTTAGTAATAGTGTATTTTCATTTTTTTTTCTAACAGTGATGAAAAATTGATATTTATCAATCTTTTTGTAACTTTTTAATAATACGAACATTACCAAAAATAAAAAAATAAAAAAATACATACATACATACACTAGCAGCCGAAAAATCGACTGCACATGTCCGACGGTCGTAAGTATCTCCTTTATTTTTAAGGCTACCATGGAGACATGTCTCTTCTCAATAGACATTCACGACAATGGAACTCGTTATTTTTCTGTCCACACACGTATAGTAGCCGAGGTCCCATCATGTGTGGGTGCACGTGATGATGTACAAAAGGCTACATTTAATTTGCTCCGTACTGAAACGGCTCTTACTGTATCAGCGGTACATTCATTTGCCGTCTAGTTCTTTGCTTGTCCCCTCCCAAATAATAGAGTCGCTGTTAATATATCCCAACTTCCATGATAACAGAGATTATACTTATAAAGCTTCATATAAGTGGAAACTCATGTGTTCCAACTTTAAATGGATTGATATACCAGTCACCATCCTAAGGACATGCCGTTTCAAAGACTCAGACATTGACATTTTTGTTTGTTAACTTTCTAAACAGTGAGAATCTCTCGGCCTCGCCTCTTCCCCTCTCTCTCTCTCTCTCTCTCTCTCTCTGAAATGAAAGGAAACCGACACAACAGAAGGACGATTATTAGTTGGAATCGATTTGGTTCATTAAAAATGCAATTTGATTTTTTATAATTCTAAACATTTTTTTATAATTCTTAATCAAATAATATGATCCGGATTGAAAATTTTTTCAAATCATGATTTCGATTTAGGTTAGTTTGGTTTATGAATTAAATCGTATTTTTTAATTGATGAAAGTATATTTATAAAACATATAATCTCATATAAAAATTATTTAATTAATTTTAAAAAAAAAATTAGTATTATCATAATAGAGATTGAAAAAATTAATATTTATGTATCTAAAAATTTTCAAATATTTATTA
Organism: Lumnitzera racemosa; assembly: GCA_024138005.1. Classification (NCBI taxonomy): domain Eukaryota; kingdom Viridiplantae; phylum Streptophyta; class Magnoliopsida; order Myrtales; family Combretaceae; genus Lumnitzera; species Lumnitzera racemosa. Next base: position 67,349,966 of record JAMXBC010000011.1, read on the forward strand.
ATAGCTAATTTAATTTATAAAAATAACATATAATATAAACTTTAAATCAAACTACAAATATATTTTATACATTGTCATAATTAAAATTTTATAATATATACATTTCAATAAATATAAATAAAAATTCTTTTAAGTATTATATTATAACAAATAACATTCTTTAGTTGAAATAAAATATTACTATATTTTTTATAAAACGATTTGTTTTGGTTTAGTTTGGTTTATTATTCGAAACCAACTATAAATTTTCAGTTTGATTCAAATTGGGATCTTTCTAAATAAGAAAAGCCATTTGGTTAGGCTTGGTACAATTCACTTCATGAATTGATTCGAATTGGTTAGTTTTATTCCCCATCCCCAATTATTAGCTCGTGATTTTGCTCAAATGCATACAACGTGCTGGAATATTTTACTTTATAGAGTTAATTGTACTTTCATGTTTAGCTCATGAATAAACTTTTAAGTTTAGGAAAAAAATACACTTTTAAGTGTTATCATTATTATCTTCCATGACACATTTACATGTAGGAATGGTTTAACTTAGAACGAAACGTATTTGAATGAAAGGGAACAAAATGGAGCTAAACGAGGACCATAATGATAAATGCCATGAGATGAAATAGAATTAAAAGTATATAATAGCTTTCGTTAAATGTCATTAATTAATATCAATCATAATCTAGTTAAAGATTGAATAGAGAATTTTTAATTAATATAATTAATGAGACTAGAATTTGATTGTGATTCTGCCTCTCAACGACGGAATTAAATTTTCTTTAAAATCGGAATCATCAATTTTAAAGAATTACAATTCCGCTTTATAAAAAATACTTTCAGGCATGAGAAAACAAACAAGACCTGAAATCAGAGAATCTTACTTATTTACTATTACATATAATAAATATTGTATATCTATTAGTTGTGTAAAAAATATTACTAATTTGCCAAGTCTATCTCACATTTCTAGGGTTGTGAATAAGCCAAGTTGTTCGAGTTTAGCTTAGTTCGAGTTTAATTAGTAAATTAGCCGAGCTCAAACCCAAAATAAAACTTATTAATCTGAACTAGTTGAGTTCAAACTTTAGTTTAGACTCATAAGCCTATTTATTTAGGCTTACGAGTAAGTTTATAAGTTATATATATATTACAAATATTATATATTATTAAAATCTAAAGACTAATATATATATATATATAATATGTTACAGGATAATATATAATATATATAATCTAACCCGTGTTCACTATTTATTAGTTTATTTATTTATATATTTCTTCATTTTATATGTTTAGGCTCGTAAGTACTTTAAACTTAGCTTACTTTAAACTTAGCTTACTTTAAACTTAGCTCAGTACGAGCTTGCTTAGTAAATGAGTCGAATTTGAGCTTAAGACAAAGCTCATTTATTTAAAAGAGCAAAGCTCGAGCTTCAATTGCAGGCTCATGCTTAAACTTAATCATTTTTAAATGATTCAAGTTCGAGCCTTGAAAAACTTAGCCCATGTTGGCTTGTTTGTAGCCCTACGCATTTCTAAGATATAATATAAGTAATTGCATCTTAGATATGTGACATATATTACTTATATTGTATTTCAAATATGCAACGTATATAAAATTAATGTATATCACATTTTCCAAATGTGAGATAATTACGATAAATAAGACATTAAATTATATTCATGAAATGCAACACTTTTATTATTTCCAATGTTACATTTTTTAAGTGCAATTTAGGATTTACATTTATGTAATATTTTTTATCTAATTCATATTTATGTAATTCTTTTTAGAAAAATAGTAAACACTTATCTCAACCCCTAAAATCTTAATTTTATTCCAAATTTATTTCCATATACTAAACATGACATAACTTCATTAAATAAACTCATTTTTGCTCTTAAACTTGAGGCCGAACTTGAATCAGCTCAAAATTGTCGAGTTACAGTTCAACACTTCATTCAACCGTATCGGCCCATCTAAAGTTGGTTCTAAATAGGTTCATGAGGCTTACTAGTTCATGGGATGGCTTTTTAGCCTATGAATCAGATTCCTAATAATTTTTTTATTTTTAGGTTTGCCATATTTACACACACGTATATGTGTAAAAAATGTATATTATATGCATATATTATATTACATATGTTAATATGTAGAATGCGTAATAATATGAATAAATATATATTAATATAATATATATGAAATATAATATACATATATAATATATAATATGTGTAAACATATACATAAATTGGAAAAAGAAAAAAGAAAAAAGAAAAAGCTAGTACAGGCCCATCGGTTCAAAGGAGTTGAAGTCTCAAACCATAAAAATTCATATGAATCGGCGAGTCTCTAGCTGGTTCAGGCTCACTATAGGTGAGTCGGTTCCAATTTAATAAACTGTTAAGTTATTTCATAATTTGGAGTGAGTCATTTCTTAGGTCTATTTGCACTATACTAAAAATAAATAAATACAAAAAATCAGTTCATCGTCAATCTTAGTGTATATACATATTTTAATATGTTTTGATGCTATATAGGGCCAAACAACGTTAGTTGTCATGCCACATGACACCTATATAAGATTTGTGATATGTTATAATACATTAAAAATATATATTTACGAAAACACAATTATTAAATTATTAAAAGTTCTTAAATGAAGGAAAAAAATACTGAAGTTCCTAAGGAGCCGTAAAAATTTTCGTTTCTATGATTGAGTCCTAGCAAATTTTAAAAGTATGGAATCGAGTCTTGGTATAACATGCTATATTTAGTTTTCCATAAAATAAATAAAATTATTATATTATAAATCATTATAAAGAGAAATAAAATGCAAGAAGCTTAAAACATCAGAATTTTATAATTGATTATAAAAATTTTTCAAAAGCACATAAACAGGTAATAAGATGCTACTGAATATTCAAATTACCAATAAAACATCTCCATATAATAAAATTAATAAAGACAAGAAAGATAATTTGAAAGGAAAAAAAAAAACACTCAAAAAACCATCATTAAGTGAATTTGCAATGAGTTATGACCTATCATGAAAGGAATGTAGTCACCAACTTAGGTTGGTGATCAACTTGATCTAATGGTTCACTACCACCTTAAAAAAAAAAAAAAAATAGAGAGAGAATATCATCGGTACTAAGAGTAAGCATGATTCAATTCAATACAATTTATCTTTCTTACCAAATTGAACTCAATATAATAGTTCGATTTTCTTTTTGAAATCAAATCTAATTATACGGTTCGATTCGTAAATTTTTCGAACTTAATTAAAAAAGGTTTAGTTCAGCTTGAACCATTTATATCAAATTTTCGCTAAATATTTTTATCTGCAATAATATGTTTTCCTTTCCATTAAACTTTTATAAGTTTTTAATTAATTTCTCATATATTTATTATGTATAATCTTAACAAATTTAACTTAATAGAACAATGATAAGAGATTATATTATAATGAATAAATAACAAGGAGGGAGAAGTAAAACCACCCATAAAAAAAATAATACAAAGAAAACAAAAGAGACACACTAAAAACCGGAAAAGAAATGAGAGATACGTAAAAAATATCAAGATGAGACCCTTAATTTGAAAACATATAAGAAAATGAAAATTTAGGAAAGGAAAATTTGTAAATATGAAATTTCAAATAGAATTTACTCAATTTAATCTTAATAATTTACCCAAAAATAAGATAAAGAAGAAGAAGATATGAAAAATTTGGTAAAATCTATAAAAATTGATGAAAAAAATAAAAAAATAACTAAACAATTACATGAAATTATTTTTGTTTAACCAAATAATTGGGTTCGATTCGATTCGTTATCCTAAACAGAACCACGAATTTCTTACATATAATCGAACTAAACCGTAATCAAATAGTTTGTTTATTAAAAACAATTTTTTTAGTTCAGTTTACAATTCGATCCGCAGTTCGTGGTTTTCTGCCCAATCCTAATTGGTACTACTTGAATTTTGGATGAAAGTTCAATTTATTACAAGAACTTTTAACTTGTCAAATTTAGTATCTAGTTGAATCTTTTCGTAACATCGCTGTTACCTACTATAAGTACATATAACACCTATCTCACTTTGATTAATGATTAGACAAAGGAGATAGTAATATTGACACAAGAAGTTTTGATTATGGACAAAATTTGAGAAACTGAAAGTGTAAGTAGTAAATTAAATCTTTAACCCAAGTTTATACAATGTTAGTTATAGTATCCATGAAAAATTGACAATCAAATTAATGTAGGTCAATCTACATGATGTTCCCCTTTCTTTTGTTTTATTTATTTATTTATTTTTTGATTAGTGGTTGGTAGTACCACCTACCTATGATGACCTAAGTTATTAGACAAAAAGGCTCTTGAGATACTGGATTTGAACTATAAAATTTATATCATATATTTAATAATATAAACTTTATTTCACTACATAAAACATATATATTGAAAATTCTAAAAGTAACATTTCATTATTTTCTCAACTAAATACTGAAATTTTTCGTAATTTATAATATTAGTGATTAATCTTTTCCTTTTTTTAATATTTTAATCATAAAAATTTTAGATCACATATGGTACTAAAAATTATATTATCCTACTCTCTTTATATTGTATTATCTAATGGTCCTTTGGTACCTATAAATCTGTGAAGATTTGCAACTTCTAAAGTGTTGATTTCATCACCCAATAATATAGAGAGAAAGGTACATCAAACTTTAGGCGAACGTCTAACAATGCTTTAAACATTAGGCAAATATAAAGGTCAACACAAGTACATATATGCTACTAAACCCACCCAGCGAGCTAAACCAAAATCGAACCACTGGTTTATGGGGTAGTTTTAGGCTGAGTTGTAACCGACTTGGTTGGTCACCGTTCCAGGTCGGTTTAGCTAGCCCAATGGTTCAAGAGCTAGTATGTCAACCCTTATTTCGGTTCGATTTTTAATCAATGAAATTAATAATTTCTAAATTCTTGTTAATTTTCCAAATTGATCTTCTTCTAAATAATAGTCGTCTTCTTCCACAGTTAGATTTCATTTCAAAAATTATCGTACAATATAAGGCGTACATCTACATAATGTAACATGTAATTATTATATGATCAATAGGACTACAATAGATAAATAAAATACAACGCCATTATTAACTGTAAATCATTTTGGTACATTACAAAAAATTATTTAACTAATCAGAGTATAGTAGTTGAGTAAAAATATGAAATAAAATACAATCCTTTTTTGTTGGTCCTTATTGGTTGAAACATTTATCGTAAAGTTAATTATTAGAGATTTTCTGGGAGAGTGTAAGGGGTACGGGTGGTGGGGAATTTTTTTTGTTTTTTTTTTTTGTTTTTTTGTTGATTTTACAGTCACCCTGAAAGTGTATACGTATTTGCTAGTTGCAATCAGACTACCATAATTCAGTTTGAATATTTTGGAAAATCTTTGTTGATGTGTTACTACTCACTATAAACGGTTTGTGAGACAAGTTTGTATTGTCAAAGTATTTTCTTTATGTTTGCCATTTTTCTAATTTAAACGCTTTATTGTATCACTATTGTCCTCAAGAGTAATTGTGATGAATTTATATTCGATTTTTGGTGTTTAGGGAAAATTTTATTATTTTAGGTTTAAGTTTCCATTATGATGTGTTTAGGTTTTCATACATATTTACTTTTTAGAGTATTGGTCAATTTTAAATTAGGTAAAAAGAATCCAAGTATACCTAATTATCCAATTAATTTTTTCAAATAAGAATAATTTCGTTTGATCATAATTTAAACAATTATAAGGTTGAATCATTACTTTTGTAAAAATCATACCATTTAGTTTTTCTAAAGTAATTGCGAAAAATGATTTTTCTATGTGACAAAACTTTTTTCAAATGAACAAAAAGAAAACTTACTATGTATCTCCTTGCGATGGCCATTCGTGCTTAGGAGTGAAACCCACGACCAAGCTTCGGCTTCCATCGGATTTATTCTAGTTTCTGAAGTACTCATCCTTCTTACTCCATGTCCCACATGGTTCTTACCATCTATAGGTCACCTTTTACTAATCTTTTATACAAGTGTTTTCCTTAACGTTAACAACAGATAGAGAGACTCACTGATCTTTGAGGATGAGATCCACTATACTAAACGATTGCTTAACAACAACAATTGATACTAAAGCAACGAATACTTCTCGAGCAATACAAGATAGGAGTAGATAGTCCCTCGTGTGTCTCTACCACTGTAAGCCCCAAAGCTAAGCCAATTGACCGTAAGATTGAACTTAGAACATAAGTTTTGGACGATCGGTTAAGAAATCCGATTAAACCCCAAATTATAAACTATTGAAAGAAATATTAGTAAAAATGACCCAGTAAACTTGAATTTAAGAAAATAAGTAATAAAATAAGAGATTATAAAATTTTCAAATTTTAAGCATAATAATTACTAATTACTGAAAAGGCAAAAAGTGTAATCTAATAACTAATAAATTACTAGAGATAGATTATATGTATACTAAAAATAATAGAATGAATTTAAAAATATTTAAGAATATTTATTTGTACTATATATGAATTTACATGTAAGTATAAATACGCGTAATTACTTAAAATACACGAAATGTGCTAAAATAATACTAAATGCTTAAAGAAAATTCATAATTAATTAAGGAAAAATCAAGAAAAATTAGGAAAAATCATGAATCATCCAGAATTGGGTCGTGGCAGATAGGAAAAATAAGAAAAAATTCGGCCAATTAGAATAAGCCAACATAAAAGCCAAAAATCAAGGGATAAGACAATTGTCTTGTCCCATTTAATGCACAATAAATCCCCTAAACCCCTATAAATAGCAGGAAAAATTAAGGAACTCATTTGGACAGTTAGAAATCAGAAAAAATTAGGGAGAGATGAAAATTGAGAGAAAAATTCTGTTTAGAAAAAAAATTAGAAAAACTGTGCATTTATGGCTTTCAAAGGGAACCCACACCAGACGACGAGCTGGGAGTAGACGTCCACCACCACCACACGGTGGTGGTAGCACCCAGGCCGGACAACAATGCTACGGCAGCCAGCGGTGGCCGGAGCCACCCATATCGGTGAGTTCGATTTCCAACCCGATTTTGTGTAATTTTGTAAAAATAGTAAATATTATTATAAAATTATGAATTTTGTTATTCTAGGATATTTTTGTATGTAGTTTGTAGGAAAAATATTAGTTTGATGAAAACATGCCCCGTAATATATGATCCTTAAGAAATCATGCAAAACCGAGCACATTTCGGTTTAGAAATAAATGACCTTAGGAGTGTAGTTTGGAGCTCAATTTTTTTCTATAGGATGCTCATGTGATATAAAATAGTGCTATGAAGCCATTTTTTAAAATTAATTTTTGAAATTTTTAAGTTAATTTTTAGCCCTAAAATGATGGGAAAATTGGGTAATTTGGAGTTAATTAAGTAATTAAATTATTAATTACTGACTTAGTGAATAAGTAGATGTTTAGGGATGTTGAAATCTGATGGAGAATGATACTTGTAGCATCTAGGGTGTTAGATGTAATTTTAGGTTAATTATGTAGTAAATAAGTAATATGGAAAAATAGTACATTTTAAGTTAATTTTGTAAATTAGGGTAATTAGGAGTAAAATCTGATTTAGGATGAATTTAGACATTTTGAAATGATAATTGATGTTTGGAGATGATAATTAGAGTGTTATAAATATTAGAAGTGTAATATATACATAAAAGGTAATAATACATAATAGGTAATTATTGGAAATGTAATAAATAGGAAATATTATAATAAAAATTGATATTGTGATAATAATAAAAATGTACAATAAATCTGATAGGAAATTTGAATTTATGTAATTATATGAAAAATGTAAAAATTTATCACATTAGGAGTGAATTCGGTACACTAATAAGGATATAAGTGTACCGGGTAAAATAAAATACTGATTAGGGGTAATAATGGTATTTAGGAGATCAGGAAATAATGTGATTAATTTCACATTATGGGTTGAAACGAATTTCTAGGGTTAAAGTATAAAACACTACTTAGAAATCGAACTAGAACCTAATTTAGAAATCGATGTGAAAACCGAACCCGAACCTAACCCCAAACCTAAATAATTGTAAAAGATGTAAGACCTAGATAATTAGGCATATTAAACCCTAAACAAAACGTAACAATAAGTGTTATAAGATAAAATGAATCTATAATAGTTATATGAAAAGCTGAAACCACGTTTGTGTTATAGAGATGATCGGCGGTGGCCTGATCAAATCGAACCTCGAGTGAATGAGCAAGGAGTCGAGGTAAGTTGGGATTAATACAATGTTGTATTTTGGCAAGCTTGAGATTATGCTTGGTTGTGCTTGTTAGATAGTTAGATGTGCGCATGTGCTTGGTTATGGGTGATGCTATGATTCTGTTTGTTGCTCTAGCATGTATTGTATGATTTGCATGAAATGATTGATCACCCTAAACTGGACTTAATCAAATATATGACCAATAATCATAATCGGACATGCATGGCAACCCGTTAGGGGAACTTAGGACTCTCCGGCCAAATACCGACCCCTTCGAAAGGGATAGCGCAGGATTGCAAAATGGTCCCTTCTTTATCTTCAGTCGAACTAAGTGACAGGAGAGGAAGTCGCAGCGAGGGTGAAGACAGTGGTTCGAAGGTAGTCGCGGGAGGAGCAAGGTCTTCATTACACAAGCTTGGGTTTGGTCGTGAGCTGTTGCATTAACGGCAACTCCTCAACCCGGATTAGAGCGGGCGCAATTTCTCTAATCTCACGATGGTCGGACAAAGTCGTGCGATGGAATTTGCTTGCACATGCATTGTACTTAATAAGTGATTGAAAACCTTGTTGTGTGTATGGTATAGTTTTAAGTCCTCCGTCCTAACTTACTGAGCTGTGGTTGCTCATATCTCTATAGACATCGTACAGGTGCTGGCTAAGAAGTGGCCACAAATACTCTAAAGTTAGCAACTGCTGGATCCTAGGGAGTGAGGAAAAATATTGAAGAACGAACATATATTTTTAAGGTTTAAGCTTTTACTTTAGAACTTCTCATTTTTTTTAATAATGTAATAACTAGGAAATATATTTCGGAGAAACATTGCAAACGATAATTGTAATCACTAAATTATAGTAAATATATGTATTTCCTCACTTTCTTAGAGGAATGATTTATTTAAATTACAAACTGTTTACTTCAAAGCAGGTTAGTGTTGACGCCTTGTATAGATCAGGCATAAGATAGTGGTTGTAAGGCCAACTTCTATCTTAGGGTGGTTTACACGGCGGGGCTGTTACGACTCTGCCGCTTCGGGACGTGACAACCACAACTCTAAGACATCAAATTCCTTGATGGAGATATTCTTGGAGAACTTGAAATTCATATTCGTATAATGCTGCAACTTAGACTATGGCCCACTAAGCCATTGCCTCTTCAATTTCTACTCCAACAATTGCTCATCCATAAATGAGTAATGCTATTCCTTAGTGGGTAGCGAAAGAGAGATTGATGACTAGCCATTATACTGACTTTGGTAGCGATCAAGCATCTCCTCTATGTCGATTGTTGTTATAAACATTTCCTATTGTGCTTTTAAGCTATACATATCTTAGGAATCTGTTAGATCTTCAATATAACCATAATAAGTTTTCAAATACATCAATAGTACTTCCACTTTACAATGACAATCTAGAATAGTTGCTACAAGATAAATATAAGAATATCTTCATAATAAGATAACATTTTGAATGCTATATCGTATACACATGCATGCATGTAGGGGTCCTCACATGCCTGCATGTAGGGTTCCTCACATGCCTAAAATAGCATACCAAGTATATTGATTGCTAACATAACAAACAAGTGTACATTAAGCTTGTAAATCTACGAGAAAGTCTAAGTAATATCATGAAAAGCTCTCAAACCCTTCAACAATTGGATACATATATCTCAATTGTTGGGGAAAATGTCAACCTCACACATGTTATACATGGTGAAGTCATGCAATAGTTCATTGTAAGGAACAATTCTATGCAACAACTTGTATGTGGAGTTCTAATGGTATTGCACATCTATCTTAAATTTTTAAGGCCCTTTCTTGCGCTCTATGCAAAAGTTCCTCCACTTTTTGTAGAGGGACAACCTCTTCATTATTGTCTTAACCACGTTCTTAATTGGAGTTATAATGTCTTGTAAAGTTACAATGTGATATTTGACACACAAGTTAAGAATATAGCAAGTACAACGTATATGGAAAACACTACCCCCTTCCTCCGCCATTATAGGTTCACAATAATTTTTTAAATTAGATATTAAGGCTGTATTAGCACTGACATTGTTGAAATCAATGAAAAAAATTTCCTAACTAATCTATACTCGTTTAGGACTTCTTTAATAATTTTATAGATATTTTTCTCTATGTAGTGCTCGTTAAATACCCTTAGAGCCAATAGTAGTTTATTAAGTTGCTAGTTATCCTCTATCTAATAAACAGTTACACCCATATAAGAATTGTTACAAAAAGGATCTATCCATATGTCTATACATATGGACATAAACGTATCAAGTGAAGCAAACTTACTTGTAAGCTCCCTTATAGCAACTTTGCCACTTTAACACACCCATACTGAATGATTGGTGCATGTTAACTAAGTATTGCGCTAGGTTATACTTGTGCCTCTCTTGATCGTATCTCATTAACACTTATCTAAACAAACTGCCACCTCAGGCAATCTATTGCTGCGTCCTATCTATCCCCACTTCTGCAGGATACTTCAATCTCAAGTGCCTCTTAAGGGTATCATATCCCTCTCATGTTTTCTAAGCATAACTCGTGTTGCAACAGTTACAAAATGCTTTGAGTTTCTATTCTCATCTGTACCTTTACAATAATACATTGTAAAAATATTATATTTACTGGGTTTAGGGGGTTTACTTGAGCCTGAAGGCCTTAATTTGCCAAGGGCATGCTGTCTTTTATGTTGTTCCTCTGTTTTGGGAATCATTTCTATCTCATCTTCCTCATCCTCAAACATGGTTAAGGGATAACTCATCCCTGGGGGTTCAAATCCAACTGGTTGTGCAAGGATACTTATGCAGGGAGGTTCGAATATAAGAGGACATTCAAGAATGCTTATGCATGGAGGTTCGAACTTAAGAGGTGGTGTACTTTGGTAACTTATGCGTTAAGGTTTAAGTTCAAAGCTAGAAGGTAGCATATCTCAGTAACTCGTGCGTTGAGGTTTAGGATCAAAGCCAGGAGGCAGTATACATCGATGTTTGATGTTCTTTACCACTTCGTATGCCCTCTGCTCGTTGAGGTTGTACTTATAATTCAAGTGCACTTGAACGTTATCGAATCGTTTTGGCTTGGACAGTATATTAGTTCCAATGCCTTTATCCTTACCGTTCCTACATGAGGAGGAATTGTGCTTCTTCTTAGAGAAAGTATAGTGTAAGAATCGTTCCACGGAGATAATTTTTTTTTTTTAACTACAAGAAATATTTACAATTGAAGGATAAAAGGAAATTGCAAGATGACACAAAATAGAAATTATTTACCAACTAAGTGTATGTAAATGTTTTGGTTAATGAAATGGTTCAATAAAGTAGAATGAAGAGTTATGCTTAAAGCCTTGTGATTACTGAAAGAAATATTTATATAATAGAGTTTCACAATTGCAAAGTGTGAATGTAGAATAATTGGAGCGTTTGAATGTTTTTGTGAAGGAGTGATAACTCTTACACCTTCTAATTTATATAAAACTTAACAAGTCTGTACATCTCATTTAAAATTTGAAATTTTGAAATAAAACAATCTTAAAGTGGTAATGTTTGAATTCTCCAAATTTTTAGATGCTCTACCTGCATTGATATTTGAAACTTTTTTTTAGTATAAAATGTGTTGCACCATTTAAAATGTCAAAGTACTTCATGTACTATTCAAATTTCAATTTGACAATTGACCTTTCCTCAATTGCAATTGACAAAGGAAATGCACACAAAATTATTATGACACGAAGACGAAGAAAAAACTTTTGAAAAAGCCACCAAAGTGAAAGAGAAGTTTGAATGGCCAAAATAGAGAGGGACATGTGGGTTAGTGTTGGGAAAATTAAGGTGAAAGAAAAAATTATGTAGAAGAAAAAGTAAGTTAGAGAATTTGGTTGGGTAGGGGGCGCATAAGGTAGCGATCCAAGCCTGACTATATATGGGTCGGCTCAGTTTGTTGGCTCTTTAGGTCAATTCACTGTTTGAAATTGGCCCTTATATGAGTCTATATGCTACGATGTGTTTGCTAGATGATTAAAAGCACTTGAGCCTATGTTTAACTCTTTTACGGTCAATTATATTATAAGTCAAGTGTAAGAGGATTGATGCTTTAATCCATCTTAATGAGAGATTAATAGTGATACTATTATATTACAATGACCTATCATGACTATATTTAATTCTAATAGTCTTATTTTGCTACTTAGAATGTGTTTATTAGCGGGCATTTAAAGGAGGTATCGACATCTTAAGCACCTCTCCTTTTTAAGCACTCCATTTTATATAGAGATGCTTAATGAAAGTTACTTTTTAATTTTTTAAAATTTTTTATGGGTCTCATATTATTACTTTTCAACCCAATAAAAAAATATTTTTTGAAAATTCTTAAAATGTGAAAAATTATTTTACTGTTATTACATATTATAATAATATTTTATTTGATTGTATAAAAATATAAAATATATTTTTTTTTCAACAACAAAAACTAAAAAGAAAACACGATGTGCAACCAAATGGACTATTGTGTTCAACGGCCATATTTGGTTGAGCAAAGGAGAAACGTCTAACAATTTTCATAATTTAGCTAAATAAAAATAAAAATTATAAAATATAGGTACTTAATTAGGTACTTATATGCACCTAGATTTATAAGTGTAAATAGGGCGGTTGATGCTAGAACCCTTTTTATAACATATTTATAGTAGCTAGATCATATCATTTTGTACATTCTCATAATGTATAAGTGAACTTTTTGTGCTTATAGCTTAGGGCCTTACTATTTTTAGATAATTCTACTTTAGAAATAGTATCATTTCGAGGATTTTAATATCTACTTATACCAAGCCTAAAAATGCCTATAAAGCTCTTTATAAGAATGTGAATACTCATCTGGATTGAAACTATTACTTATTACTTTGGTTGATCGCAATCAAAGGCATCTTGTTATATACATAAAACCTCTGTACACATACAACTATAACCTTATACCCTTGACTTATTAATAAAAATGTGCTATTCAATTATGATTCTTACTCATGTCCCCTTTATTTACTATTTTTTTTTTTTATCTTGTTTCATGTTGCTTAAGATTTAACCCTTGTAGACTATTGCTGCAAGAGTTAAGCTTACCTAAAGAGGCAAAACAATAAGTGTTGCACTGTCCATCTATGTGCTAGAGAAAACTCCAAACCGTGTTACTTAGCATAGGAATATGTACTATGTATCTCTCATAAACAAACCTTAGGTGTTAGGTCATGTTTAATAAAGGTTCTTGGCACATATTCCAATTGCAAACACCCTACTTTTACTGATAAAGCATAAGTACCATAGAGTACTTAACTCCATAAGAGTATTAAAATAAGTATCATACTTCGTTTATTCTCCTATGTAAAGTATCCCACTTTCAAAAGATATTCCATGTATTGATATGAAAAGTAATGAATATGATATGATTTAAAAAGTCACTAAGTAATTTTAGTGAAGCAATCTTTGATAAAGTTAGGAGCTGCTTAGAAAAGAGAGTTATTTAGGATGCTAATTTGACATCTTTAGTAACTCCTTAGGTAACCCATTGATAAACATACCCTTAGGTTAACATTTTAAGAAACTCATAGAGGAATTTACAATTTTATCCCACGATTCCTTATGACTTTTCTTTAACGTATCTTTTCTAAATTTTTATGGGTTATCATACATTTAACCAATCAAAAATTTAAAAAGAAAAATTATTTTCTAGATGAACCAACTGTTATGAGGAACCCACTCTAGTCGAGAATAAACCCAAAAAGTGAGTTCTTCTCGTCGGGAAAAAATGCCAAGGTACTGGCATAAAAAACGCTCCGAGGCAACAAATGGTGTGGTGCTCTTTCTTTGTTTCATTCGTTGTGAAATTTGTCCATTTATGAACATAGCTTTCTTTGCCTTTCAAACATGGTGTGAGTGGAAAAGTGCAAATTGAAATTAGTTGAACGGTAGACTCTTCTCTTACATACTTTGTATAATGTTATGCTGTGGAATCCTAAATATATCTTTCAATATACTTAATAAACCTTTAGGGTGGTGAAAAACTGTAGTTCATAGTTTGAGTTATGATTAGCCCCAAGTATTAAGCATTTAGTTTGAAAATATCTTAAACAGCTATATGTTTTTTTCAAATGAACACGAATGACCTTGAGATGAAAGAAATACTTCCGAGTTTTTTTTTTTTTTTCCTTTTATTCTCACGAGCAATTCCAATAATATGGACGTTCCGATCGGGACGAGATTTTAAAATTCTTACAGTCAGGCCAAATATATCAGCCCATAAAAAAGGGAAATCAATAAATAAAGTTGTATAACTTATATTTCAAAAAAAAAAAAAAAAACAAAAGAGTCATATTAGAACATTGAATTGAGGATCACCGATAGAATTAAAAGAAAATTTGTAAATGAATAATTGGGAAAATGCAAATAACTTTCGAAATCTGATGTTGGTATTGATAATATTGTTAAACTTTCAAATATTGCATGTAACCTCATAAACTTTAATAAATTTGTATGAACTCAAGAGGTTACAAAGAAACATCTCAAACTTTAACTTAGGTATAGAGTTGGTAATTTGGGACTCAACCCACTAAACTTGGATACGATAAAATATAACACAATCTAAATAACTTTAAGTATGCAAAATTAACACAAAATACAAACAGGTCACAACCCATCTAAGCATGTTTAAATTTATGTGTAGGTTCGAATCAAATCTTAAATTTGATTAAGAACCCATTTATTAAATAGGTTTTATAAATAGATCATCTTAGGTTCAACTAGTGAACCTATTTATTATTAATAAATTTGTATTTCTTTTTATTCCTTTCATTTTCAATGGAAAGTAAAGTAAAAAATACATCTAGTCTAGTCCACATTTTATCTTTAGCTTTTTTTTCTCTCATTCCTTCTAAGCTACCGTAGTAAACGAAGCACGTTTTGATCTATCATTCACAAGCTCTAAATTTTGAATTTTTTCTCAACTATCAAAGCAAATGTAAAGTCTCGAGTCTTCTTTTTCATAGAGTGAGGTACTATTTTTTTTTCATTGAATCAAAAAGTGTACCTTGTTCTTTATCTTTATAATATTCTTTTTTCTATTTTCGTCATGCCACGAGGGTGAGATACTAAACTATTTAACTTTATTTAGAAACCGTTTATTAAAATTTCTCATAAGAAATTAATGTAACCTAAAGATCCAATAGAAATGTGGTAAATTTAGAAATCTACACTGCTAGTAACATCCTATCAAGCCACGATTCCACTTAATTAAGTGATATTATGTGATTTAAAGTTTGAGATTTTTCGTAATTTGATTAGACTTTATTTCACTAAAATTTTTATTTAAATTATAATTTTTTGTTAAGTGCTAAGACCCTGTTACATTTATATTTATAGAATTTTAATATTATTATCGTCTATCTATCTTTTACATATGTAAGTATCTTCCAATTTTTTTATAACTTTTTAATCAATAAATTAGACCAACTCAGACATGGGACATACTTATTAAACAAGTCGCATTATGAGTTTAGTTATTTAAATATGACTAATAAATGAATCATGTTATGGGTTGACGTTTTTCATACATAAACCCGTTTAAACATAGATACAAGACATGAGACAACAATAATCAACGTTTGATAATTAATAAATTATATTCGAAATTGGATTTGAATAATACTTGAGATTCATATATATATATATATATATATATACATTATATTATATATGTGTGTGTTATATAAACGCTTGAAAAAATACATCTATGCATATAATAAAATCATAAATATACTACATACATATATTGAGAGAGTTATAATAAAGGGGATTGGGAGATCAATGTCTAGGGATAAGTTTAAATTGAAGATCAACATTTTAAAAAGTTTAAATAAGAAATTAACGTTTCATAATGTGGTTTAAATAATACATCAAAATTTCAAAAAATTCAAATAAATGATTAATATTTCATGAAATGGTTTAAATAATTTTTCGAATTAGCTATTATAAATCCTTTATTTGAATCACTTTGTAAAATGTTGATTTCTTATTTGAATTTTTTGAAACCTTAATCCCTTATTTGAATTTTTTAAAATGTTGATCCTCTATTTAAACTTTTTCTCAAACATTAATTCCCAAACTTGTAATTCTTCCTACATATATTTACAACACATAGATTCATCTTGTAAAGTATATAAATGCATACTATACAAACTTACATTCATATATGTTGCTAAGTTTATATGTACATATATGTGCACATATAGTATATATCCATATGTATATTATGTACATACTATGCATATATAATGTATATTGTATACTATATAAGCTAATTATATTATACTATATACAATTTACCATATATACATATACACTATATATATTTATGTTGTATACGAAATATATATAAATATCTGTAAGTATAGTAAGTAAATATTTATATATAGTTTATAAAATATGTATATATAAATCTGTATAGATACTTTTTATAGTACATATGTACTATATATATAGTATGTACGTATATATTTTATAATATCTATTATGACATTTTATTAATAAAAGAACAAGTGAAGAAAGAATTAATAATTAAGGAAAAAAAAGTAAAGCACTCACTAAAGCTTGAATTATTGGTGATTCTCAAAAAATGAAGCTAATTAAACAATTAAATTAATTTGTTATATATTCCACTTAATTAAAGGTCACTATAAGTATGACTCAATACGAAAATGAATTTAATAGGTTATTACAATGTATACTTGAGTCATACAGGGATAATTAATGGCTGAAGAAGGATCTTTTCCTTAACGAGTTTGACTCAACGATGCGATGCAAGTTAATAAATTATAGATTCACCATTTATCATCAAATTATGGATAAAGCAAGTCAATTAGAGAATAATCGATTGACTATGAAAAATGAGTAGAGTATGAAACTGAAGAGAGTTAATCAGTATAAACCTGTCTTTAAAAGGACATTCCTAAGCACAAATAGTAACTCTAGTTGAAAAAGAAAGAAGTTGGCAGCTGTGATTAGTGGTCTTACTTTAAACAAGATAGGATATAGTTTCTATGATAAGGTAGGGAATGCGAGATGTTAGAAGTAAAGCATAGCATTTCCCTTAGCAATGTCCACAATTAAAAACTTCTTGACTTGCTACTAAAAACTTTAATTTTCTCATGAAAAAAGCTCACATGTTATTGACTTGCTACTAACTTGCTTTTGTGCTCATAGCTAGGCAATCTACTAACCTTATCATGCCCAGCATGCTTGTGATCGCATGCTTAGACCTAAACCCAATTGTGCTTGTACCTTCTACTTTTTTCACATGCCTATGCTTAGATTAGACTAGCAATTTAGATCTGGACACGATGAACTTTGATATGATAGGACATGTTTTAAATGCATTAATATATGAAAAAAAATTGACACAAAACACAGACAAATCAACTCCATTTAAATACAATTGAATTCATATTAGGGTTTGAATCAAGCTTTTAAATTCATACAAGAGACATGAGACATGCTATTTATTCCTCTGTATTTGCATTTTGTTGCATAAATCATTTTTTTTTTAAGTTAGAGATCTCAATTAAAGGTATGTGATATTTTTAATTATATACTTTTCTTACTGTACCATAGTTTAAATGGGCAAAATATTTCAAAATCATGTTTTAATTCTTCAACTGTCTCCCTTCAAAATCTAAAAAATAATATGATAAATTTAGAAATCAATATCAGTAATAATATTAATATCCATATAATTAGTAGTTCCGTTTAATTTAATGATGTTATATAACTTACATTTTTGGATTTTTTGTATTTAGTAAGATTTTTCTTTATCAAAAAACTTTTATTTGGGTTATAATTTTTTATTAAATATGAAGATACTATATCATTTGTTTTTGTAAAGTTTAAATATTATTATTATCCTTTTCTCTTTATATCTATATATATTTTATATATTTAATTATAACTTTTTTAATCGATAAATAGTATTAAACTTAGGATAAACAAAATATGATATAATAGTATAAATTGTTAACCTTAATATAAATGTGTCTAATCAAAACACGAGACACGTTAAGTTATGGGCTTAAGTTTTTATACATAATTAATAAACAGATCGTATCACAAGTTTAAGTTTTTTTTTTTAATACAAACCCGTTTAAATATAAAAATAAGACAATACTATAGTAGAATTGTCAATGGTAGCTTGGACAGCTCAAGTAGCAGGCCTAAGTATGATTGTGCTAACGTACCTGGTCCACTTCTCATGCCCTGTTTAGGAATATATCCGTATTGAGGTTAGGATTACATGCAATTCTCCACGGATAAAAAACATTGCAATATTTCTATGGACTTTTTGTTTCTTCATATTGTTTCAAGTTAGTGATTAGATGACACTCACCCAAAATTTTCGATCTGTTGCAGAATCGAGTTTTCGTAATTCTTTCGTAGAAATTACACACTCAGCGGATGTAATCGTAGTTAGTAAAATAAAGCCAACCTTCTAAGATTGTATAGAGCATCCAGAATATTGAATTGAATAAAATCGGTAGAGGTATTACACAATAATTAGGGTAAATTATAATGACGTCTGTTGAGAATTATCAAAATTACAAAAACATCTATTTTGAAAATACTACTCTTATATCCCTTGAAAAATATCGATGCCAGTAGTATTTCTTCGGATGCAACACTATATGAATCACATGCATAAATATATATTTGTAGTTATTTTTTTAAATCAATTCATCGTCTAATTTCTGAGTTTTCTTGCTGTATAATTAATATTTCATCAACCAATACAGGTCAAGTTGGACGATAAATCAACTTTACAAAATTAGTAAAATTACATATATACTAATAAACGAGATTGACCTAAAATTGAATCGGGAAAAAATTTTCCACTTTTAACAATTTTAAAGAGGTGTAAATACGGCTTTAAGAAAGATGGGGATCATTTTATGACTGTGATAGTCTTCGTTATGATTTATGGAAATATAGGATTGGAATAAATACTCTAGAACTACACGTATGAAAGAAAAGAAAATTCAAATAATTCAACCCTTAAATTGTTAGCCCGAGAAGGAAAACACTTGGACATACGTTTTTAGTGCACGTGAGACTCGAAGGATAATAATTTAGAATGTCAAAAGAAGATATCCTCATGTATGTTTTCAAACATTTTAAATCCGGAAATTTTTCTAGTCAAGAAATGTAGGTGACTTGCAAAATCCTCTAATCTAATTTTTGTTCATAATTTATTCTACCTTGTACATCTCCCAACATTCTATAAATTCTCGTATCTACAACGAGATTATAATCGATTAAAACACAAAACTGAAACCCTAAAATGGGGATTCATAGCAATATATGTAGAATCCTTCCAATATTTTTGGCAGCTTCCTTGATTTGGGCTCAATGTGCATGTGCTGCTTCAGCTAATACCACAGAAACTGAAACTGAAACATTGGTTGAATGTTTGCTAGACAATTCTCATCCATCTTATCCTATTTCAGCAGCAATTTACACACCGAACAATGCTTCTTATGCAACCGTTCTCCAGTCCTACATTCGAAACCTAAGATTCAACACTTCAACCACCCCAAAACCGTTCCTGATTCTCACTGCATTGCACGAATCGCACGTGCAATCCGCGGTGGTTTGTGCTAGAAAGAATGGGATTCTGATGAAAATCCGAAGTGGTGGCCATGACTACGAGGGCATATCCTATGTAGCCTTGTCCAAGGCCCCATTTTTCGTCCTAGACATGCTCAATATCCGAAACATTAGTGTTGACGTTGAGTCCGAAACCGCTTGGGTCCAAGCAGGGGCTACCCTCGGCGAAGTTTACTACCGAATCGCCGAGAAGAGCAGAGCACATGGCTTTCCTGCTGGGGTTTGTTCAACGGTAGGTGTTGGTGGACATTTTAGCGGGGGAGGGTATGGCAACATGATGAGGAAATACGGGCTTTCGGTCGATAATATTGTCGATGCGCTGATGGTTGATGTGAATGGAAGGCTTTTGGATAGGGAATCAATGGGTGAGGATCTGTTTTGGGCCATTAGAGGTGGTGGTGGAGCTAGTTTTGGTGCTATCTTGGCCTATAAAATCAACCTTGTTAGAGTTCCTGAAATTGTGACCGTTTTCACTGTCCCAAGGACATTGGAGCAAAATGCTACCGATTTAGTCCTTAAGTGGCAATTTGTTGCTCCTGAAATTGACAATGACCTCTTCATGAGGCTCGTTATGGATGTTGTGAATGGAACTCAAGGTGGTGACAAGACGATTCGAGCATCGGTTATTTCTCTCTTCCTAGGAAACACTTCCAGGCTTCTTTCCATAGTGAACCAGAGCTTTCCTGAGCTGGGATTGCAGGAATCCGACTGTACCGAAATGAGTTGGGTTGAATCAGTTCTCTATTACGCAAACTTCCCATCAGGCACACCGGTCGAAGAATTACTCGACCGGAAGCCGCAGGTTCTCAACCACCTGAAGCGGAAATCGGACTACGTCAAACAACCTATTCCCAGACAAGGTCTGGAGCTGATATGGAAGAAAATGATAGAACTCCAGACGCCGGTCTTAACATTCAATCCTTATGGAGGACAGATGGCAGAGGTTTCGGAATCGGCAACTCCATTCCCACACAGAGCTGGGAACCTGTGGAAGATTCAGTATGCTACAAACTGGGAAGAAGATGGTGAAGAAGCAGCCAATTACTACATAGACTTGACTAGGCAGCTTTATGATTTCATGACTCCTTATGTGTCCAAGAATCCTAGAGAAGCTTTCCTCAACTACAGAGACCTGGACCTGGGGATAAACCATAATGGTAAGGGAAGCTACCTGGAAGGTGTGGTTTATGGTGTCAAGTACTTCAAGGGCAATTTCAACAGGTTGGTCCAGATTAAAACCAAGGTTGATCCTGGCAATTTCTTCAGAAATGAACAGGGTGTTCCTACTTTTCCTTGGAAAAAGTGAGCGGCTCACATGGTTTCTATTTCACGGGCTCTAGTCATATACTTACTAGTTTGAGTCTGTTTATTTGTTTAATTTAGATATTGTATCTGGTTAAAAAAAAAAAAGAAGCAATATTGGCTGAATGTAAAGAATTTCCTTATATTTTGGTGTTGTTTGCGCGCAATATATGTATAATTATAATAAAATAAAAGATTGGATAAATTATTGGTACACAAATAATATATGTATAATTATAATAAAATAAAAGATTGGATAAATTATTGGTACACAAATAATTTTTTATAACTAACGATTAGATTATGGGAAAACCACAACTATAACAAATGGACTTGTAAACATCCAAAGTGTGACTTTACTGCTCCATAACTTTTAAGAACATGCAAATGTGTTACAAACTATGAAAAAAAAAAATTTAATGGATAATACGTACTACGTGTATGTATATATAATTACACCTTGACATATGAAAATATTGTTTTTGAATTTTTAGGAAACTATCTAGTATTACTATTACATGTTGAACTCTGATTGGTTGTTACACCCTATATATACATACACATAATGTGTACTACTTAACAAATCTATTCTTCAAATCGTGACTAAAATTCAAAATTATCACATATTATCCTTTTTCGTGACTATTTTCGACTTCTAGCAATGGTTTCAATAATTTGTATTTTTCCAAAATCATAAATATATAAATTGATAATTTAGGAATTTAGAGGATCTAATTATATTGGATCGTTTGTTGTGTGTATTTGTAGGTATTCCTAAATTTTTTAAAATATAATATGGAGTTGGTGGAAAAAGTTAATTTATGAAAGCAAAAGGTGATTATTTTTTCAAAGCAGGAAAGTGAAATTATCCATATAAAATTGTTTTACTTGTTATCATAAAAAACTTCTTAAATATAAAAAATACTGTCAAAATAAACAAATAATTTGTTAATGCCTATTATATGAGGTGAGCAAGAAGACTCGGTAAACAAATAGAGAGTTGGTCAAAAGCAAATCACCTTCCTTTTCCCCCAGTTGATGGCAAGCTACGGCGATATCTATAAAGAAAAAAAAGAAGAAGAAGAAGAAAAACGTGATTGCGTCAACACTAGCATTCATTGATAGGCGAGGGGAGATGGGATGCTAGCGATAAAATTAATCCCACTGAACAGTAGGTTCTGCAACTAGTTTGGCACTAGAGGTTTCGGGTTCCCATCCTAAGGGAATGGAACCGTAAAGGACAGATCCGGGCCCGTGGTTGAACCGAACCCATGTCATTGGCCAAGTCAAAAGGATGAATCAACGGTTCAATTTCTTACTTTTTTTTTGCTTGAGAATTTGCACTAGGGGCCAAATGTACGGAACTTCAAAATTGAATGTACTATATAATACCACAAATTTATTAAAATGGTATTTTTTTCATTTTTTTTTAAAAACATACAAATGACAAAATTAATGTTTAGAGTCAAATTTAAATGGAGAATCAAACTTTTATATAGTTAAAAGAGAATCAACATTATGATAAGCGGTTTAAATAAATGGTTAAACTTTCGAATGGTTAAAATCGAGAATCAACATTACAATAAATGGTTTGAATAGAGGACTGAAATTCTAATTTTATTTCAACTTTAATCCATCATTTGAATTGATTATCATAACATTAATATTTTATTTTAACCATTTAAAAATTTGATCAACTATTTAAACCACTTGACAGTTTGATTTGCCATTTAAACTTAACCCGAAGTGTTAATCTCCTCATAATTCTTCCAATAAATTTGGCTACATCTTACTTCAAGGACCGTAAAAATGTTTGTTAAGTACCTATTGTGACTACATTTCTTCTACTACTTATTACGTGCATAACAAAGGGTAATGCCATAGCTATAGATGGTCAAACCTAAGGATGTAAATATATTAAGTTAAGATGATATGGTGATGAACTCGAGCTTAAAGTTGACTCAAAATTTTAAAACTCAAGTTCAACTCAATCTCAATCAAGTATAGAATTTTAAGGTTAAACTCAACTTAAAGTGATATTCAATAAGTTTGAAATTGACTTGATTAGGTTCTTTTTTGTTGAAATATGGAAGTCAATATAACATAGGTTAGTATAGTAATTAGCAGTCAACATTTTGTTGTTTATTGTATAGTTTAGTTTTTATTTATTTTTGTACATGTCAATTCTTTACTTATATATACTTATATAGCTAATTCAATTAGTAAGTTAATTTAATTCTCACATTTCACCATTTTCTTCTCTCTACAACTCTCTGTTTCTCTTATCTACTATGATTGCTCTTCTTCTTCAATGTAATTTGCAAGGTCAGATCATCTTTATCATTGAATTGTCATTCTTCCTATGGTATTAGAGTCTCTGTAAGTCAAAGCATTGCATTTTTCTTATTACTATCGAATTACCTATTAGATCAAATCATGTCTAAAGTTAGCGATAATAGGATGCATTAAGTTACTGATGTTATTACAGAAGATCCATTATAATTAACTATGGACCTAGAAATGTTATCGTTAGTATTTTATTTGATGGATTGAGTTTATTAGGTTAGAGTAGATCTATCAAATTAGCATTAAGAACGAAGGCTAAATTAGGGTTTATCAATAGTTCATGCCCTAGGCCTAATGATAATCATGCTGATTTGAATAAATGGATTAGATGCAACAACAAATTCAATGAGGAAAGATTTAGCCAAGGGTTTTATGTATACTAAATCTGTAAAAGAACTTTGGGATGATATTTGGAAAGGTATGGTCTAACAAACGGGTCGTTGATCTATCAATTGCAACGAAAGATTGTTAATTTGAAGGAAGATTCTAATTTTGTTAATATGCACTTCAATCAACTCAAATGACTATAAGATTAACTGAATAGCTTCAGTGCTTTTCTAAAGTGTACTAATGGTACTTTGAATGAGTTTTCTTATGATCTAAATACTAAGATGTTGGACATATAAATTAGAAATCAACTTTTATAGTATCTTATAAGACTCAACGACACTTATGAGCATGTACAAAATCAAGTCTTATCTATAGAACCTCTACCTGTAGTAAGGCATATTATTTGGTAAACTAGATTGAGAAGCAAAAACAATTAAATTGATGCACAAATGTAAATGAAGAAAACCTTGCTTATATTGCAGTTAGGGGATTGATAAAAAGACTGGAGTGGAAAGGAATGATAGAAGGAGAAAACAAGTAAATAATAGAGTTTCTTGTTCTCATTATAAGAAAACTAGCCATACTATTGAGAGATGCTTTAAATTTATTAGCTTTCTAGATTGGTATTGCAACCAGAGAAATAAAATGAATGTTAAAATAGCAGCTAATGTTCATGTTGACGAGAAAACAGTTGCAAGGCAAGTAGCAACAACAAATACTCCTATTGATTCATCAAATTTTTTTTTTTTTTTGTGCAAGTACAAATCAAAGTGTTACCAAATCTGATAATGATTTGCTTTCCAAAATGTGTACAGAAGTGATAAATGTTTTAAAGTTGAAGGCTAATGCAAAGGATTGGGTTAGGATAGCTAATTTTGCAGGTACAATTTGTACTTTATCTCATTCTTTAGCCTCAACTAAGTATGATGGCCTAAGAACTTAGATTATTGATTTTAGTGTATCTGACCATATCACTCTATTTGTTCAAATTCTTTTCAATACACATTCTCTAGTTGATCCAATAAAAGTCAGGTTACTAGATGGTAATGTGATAATGGTAACAACAGTTAGTTTTATTTGTCTCAATGATCATATTATTTCAAATAGAGTTCACCTGATTCATGATTTTTAGTTCAATCTTCTTTCAATGAGCAAACTGCTAAATGATTCTAATCTTACTGGCACTTTTGATGCAATTAAATTTTCATTCAAGGACCAGATTACTAAGGAAAAAGTTACACAAGCTGATGAATATCTTGGACTCTATGTAATAAAACAATCACCAAAAATTATGCTCCTATTCCTGTTATATTGAATGTACACAATAGTTTTGATCATGTAAGACTTTTGCATGCTCGTTCGGGTCATGTTTCAATCTCCAAATTTAAACACATTAATGTTTGTAAAGGTTTTAATTTTTCAAACTTTCTTTGTGATACTCATTGCGTTGCAAAGTTTCATAGTAGTTCCTTTAATTTGAAACCCTTTGATTTGTTGCACATGGACATTTGAAGACCTCACCATGTTTCTTTAGTTTCTAGTGCTAACTTCTTTCTCACCATAGTTGACGACAAAACTAAGTGTACATGGACATATTTGATGTGTGTAAACACCTTATGTTTGCTCTCTATAATTTTAGAATTTTTTTTAAAATAGGGTAAAGGATCTTAATATTTTTATAAAAAAAAGGCATAAAAAAATTATAAAAACAAAAAAAAAATAGAAATTTTAGAGAAAATACAAAAGAAAAGGAAATTTAGAAAAAATATAAAAAAGTGAAAAATTTACAAAAGTTCAAAAAAATAGAAAATTCAAAAACCATCGAGGCTAACCTTAAGCATTGCAACACTGTTCCTATACCCTCTAAGTTTAATAAATCACATACGAATCTGCCATTTACCTAAAAAATTCAGCCAAAAACACTCCCAATAGCCTCCTCCACTAACCATTACACCCCCCCCCCCCCCCCCCCCCTTTCCCTCTTCTTCCTCTTACTGTAAACATGCTACGTACGTGAATTGGGTTTGTCAAATCGATTTGACTCGACCCAAGACCTAACCTCCAACCCATACACATAATCTCTCGGTTTAGTACTATTTTTGTTTGTAATTTTTTTTTTTTCTTATTTATTCAATTGTATGAATTATAATATAAAAATAAAAAAAAAAGAAAAACAAGAAAAAAAAAAAAGAGATAGGAAATTTATTTATTTTATTTTATTTTTTAGGCTTCAATCGAAAATAATAAAATAAGTTAAAATAAAAATGAAAATAATAAAAGTTGAAAATAATTTTATCACTTAAAGAAACTATTTTCTAACCAAATAACATAAATCAACCTTTTTTTTTTTCAAGTTAGGACTTTCTTCTTAGAATTTTCAAAATAAAAATGAAACAATCTAAGACTCTTTAAAATTTTTCTTAAATAAACTCGAACTAAATTAAAACATAAACTCGACATTCTTTCCATAATTAAAATCAACCAAAAAATTTAAGTTTCATAAAAACGAACTACAGAAGTTTGATCCCTAAAAGCAAGTACATAGGAACTCATAATAATTACAGAAAGACTTAAAATATGAGAAAAAAAATGTTTTTCCTACTTTAGATAATTTTTTTTTTATAAATGTTATTTTCTACTTATGAATTAGTTAAATTTCTTAGAGGGTACTTTGAAAAGTTAGTCCAAATTTAGAAAGTTAAAAAGTTATATTTATTAAGGGTTTAATAGGATAATCTTAGACCTAATTTTTTTTTTGTTTCAAAACCATTTTAAAAATTGGTTTTATTGAAATATTGGTAATTAAGTTATAACCAATCCACCTAATTGATTATAACTTAACTTCTTCTTTTTTTTTTCCAACTTTAGTCAGGTGGCGATTCTGGTCAAGTGGTGACTCAAATAATTTTCAAAATAAAAACCAAATTTTTCTTAACTCCTAATCAAGAGTTAGTATTAAACGAGTTAGGGTTTAATACTAATTGAGTTAAAAAATATATATATAAAATGGAAAGAAATCAAGCTTAATAGCTTACTGACTCCACTAGGGATCAAAGCTTCTGAAATTACATTGATCATTAAAAGACCAAACCTAATCATTTTTTTTATTACAATTACAAATATTTACATGAAACAAATAAATAAATAAAATAAAAAAAGAGGTAAGTGAAGTTTAGTCCATTTTTTAATTTTCTCAGAAAAATATAAATAAAATAGAATAAATAATAAAAAATGAAAAAAATCGTTTTACCACTTTAAAATATCAATTTTTTAAATAAATAAGAATAAATCAACTATTTTTAAAATTAGGGCTTTCTTAAGATTTTTCAAAAAAAAATTAAATTAGGAACCTTCCTTTTAAGATTTTTACACAAATAATAAAATGGTTAAAAATGTAAACTAAGCCACTTTCAAAATTAAAAATCATCGACATATTTAAATTTTCAATGAATGAATTACGGAAATCTGATCCCAAACAATAAGTACTTAAACACTTGTACGTAAATATGGGGCGATTTAAAATATGAAAAAAAAAATTATTTTTTCACCTTTTATAAATAGTTACTCGATTTTTTTTTTTTTTTTTGTAGATCCATCTCAATTTACTTAGTTTTATGTGAATAGATATTGTTGGTTGTTTTTGTAGTTGTAATCTCAAATTATAGGGATATATTGAAAAGTGAATCTAAATTCAAAACGTTAAAAGTAGTATCTGATTAGGGTTTAATAAATTAGTCTCCAATTCAAACTTTTGGTTTTCAAAAATCTTTTTTTTTTTTTATATCGGTTTTTCAAGCAACCTAGTATCTAGATTAAAATCAGTTCACCCAATTGTCTTTAATATCAACTTTTTTCCAACTCCGGTTGAGTGGCGACTCCAAATTTTTTCGAAACAAGTTTAAAACCCAAATTTTCCTAAATTCTTAGTTTATGATTAGTATAAAATAAGTAAGGTTTAATATCAATCAGATTAAAGAAAATTAATAAAAACCTGAAAAAAAAAATCAAGCTTGACAAAATGTTCTAAGTTTAAAACATTATTGCTTCTCAACAAGGTTTTTACTTCTTTTTTTTAAATCATTTTAATTGTACCCCTAAACATGTTAGGACAAATAATGGGCTTAAATTTCTTTCTAAACATTGTCAAGCATTATTTGGCAAGCTTAGTATTGTACATCAATGAAGTACTATCTATACTTCGTAACAAAATGGTGTTGCTGAAAGGAAACACTGACATTTGTTAGACAAAGCTAGATTCTGTTGTACACATGATGATTTACCCGAATTTTTTTGACAGGATTGTATTTGAGAAGCCACTACACTTATAAATAAGATGCCCTCACAAACCCTAATTGGAAATCTCCCTATGAACTACGCTACAATTAACCACATACCTATGATGACCTTAAAGTGATTGGAAGTCTGTGCTATGCATATATTCATCTACATTTAAGAGATAAACTTGATCAAAAGGGGAAAGTGTGTTTTTCTAGGTTATCCATATGGCCAAAAGCTGTACAAGTTATATGATTTAGACATTAAGCAAACATTTGCTTGCCACAATGTCATCTCTTTTGAGCATTATTTTCCTTTTCATGATATATCTTCCAAACAACCTAATGCAAACACACTTTCATCTCCATTATTTCCTTTTGTTCACTAGTAAGAAGATGATTTTTTTGTTTCTTCTCTTGTGTATTATTCTTTAACTTCATCAAACCAAACACATTCATCTATTTTTGAACAATCATCTATAGATCCTTCTTAATCTAATGTACATGTCATACATAAGTCTTCTCGTGTTAAACAAACGTCCACTTCACTTAATGACTTTATATACAAAGTCCATTATACTTAATCGATTGCTACAACACATCGAGTTCGGTATCCTATGTTACAAGAATTAGACTTTGCTTCTTTCCCCAAAGATTACATAGCATCTTTAGTAAATGTCATTACAATCTAAGAACCTAGAACTTATCATAAAACTAAACAAGATCCTAAATTGGTGGAGGCCATGAATAAAGAGTTATTAGCTCTTGATTATAATCAAACATGGCAATTAACTTCATCACCACCTAGCAAGAAACCTATTGGATGCAAGTAGGTTTTCAAAATCAAGTATTAAGCTGATGGCTCGATTGAAAGATACAACATTCATCTTGTGACTAAAGGGTATAATGAAATAAAGGATGTAGATTATATCCATACTTTTCTGCCTGTAGCTAAACTAACTTCCATTAGCATTGTACTTGCTGTTGTAGTTGTTCAAGGTTGGTTTATACACCAACTAATGCAAAAGGCTAATTCAAAGAATGTGATTAACATCAAGATTGTAAGCCCCACAACTAGTCACTTAAGGTTTCAATCGGCTGAAAGATCCGATTGAGCCTAAATTATAAGTAAAACTAAAAATATCAGTAAAATAATCTCGTAAGTTTGAATTTAAGAAAATAAGCAATAAAATAAAAGAATATTAAAATTCTTAATTTTAAGTATATAACTCGTTATTTATCGAAAATGCGTAAAATGCATTCTAATAATTAACGAATCGCTAAAGATAAATTATATGTATATTAAAAATCATAGAATGACCTAAATAATATTTAGGAATATTTATTTATACTATATATGAATTTATATGTAGGTAGAAATACTTGTAATTACTTAAAATGCGCGAAATGTACTAAAATAATACTAAATAATTAAAGAAAATTCATAATTAATTAAGAAAAAATCAAGAAAAATATAGAAAAATGAGGAAAAGTTTAGAAGTGGGGTGTGGCAATCTGATATTGAAAAAAAAATCAACCAATTAAAATGCAATAAATAGAAAGTAGAGAAAAGAAGAGATAAGGCAATTGTCTTGTCTCATTAATGCATAATAATTTCCCTAAAGCTTTATAAATACTTCAAATTTTTCAGAAACTCATTTAGTCAATTTGGAGAGTGAGAAAAATGGAGAGAGGTGAAATTAAGAGAAAAATTAGGGTTAGGAAAAAAAAAATAAGAAAAATGTGCAGTTGGGGGTTGTAAGGAGAACCCAGACCCGACGAGCAGCTGGGAGTGGATGACCACCACCACCATACGGTGGTGGCAACACCCAGGTGGGCTAACACACCTACCCAAATTGGTAAGTTCGATTTCCAACCTAATTATGTGTAACTTTTTAAAAATAGTAAATATTCTTATAAAATTATGAATTTTGTTATTCTGGAATATTTTTGTATTTAGTTTTCAAGAAAAAAATTATTTTCATGAAAATATGTCCCGTGATATATGGTCCTTAAAAAATCATGCAAAACCGAACATGTTTCGATTTAGAAATAAATTACTTTAGGAGTATAGTTTTGAGCCTAAAATTTTTGTGTAGACTAATTAGATAATATAGAACAGTGCTATGAAGCCCATTTTCAAAAATTAATTTTCTAAATTTTTAGATAATTTTTAGGCCTTAAAATGAGGCATAAAATGAGTAATTTAGGATTAATTAAGTAATTAAATAGTTAATTACTGATTTAGTGAATATTTATATGTTTTAGGATGTTGAAATCTGATGAAGTATGATACTTGTAGCATTTAAGGTGTTAGATATAATTATTAGGCTAATTATGTAATAAATAAGTAATAAATAAGTAATAGGGAAAAATTGTACATTTTAAGTTAATTTGGTAATTTAGAGTAATTAGGTGTAAAATCTAATTTAGGATGAACTTAGATATTTTAAATTGATAATTGAAGTTGGGAGATGGTAATTAGAGTGTTAGAAATATTATATGTGTATTATATACATAATAGGTGATAATACATAATATGTAATTATTAGAAATATAATAAATAGAAAATATTAGGATAAAATTGATATTATATAAATAATAGGGATATATAATAAATCTGATAAAAAAACTTAAATTTATGTAATTATATGACAATTGTAAAAATTTCTCACATCAGGAGTAAATTCGTTACACTAATAAGGATTTAAGTGTACCGGGTGGAATAAAATACTGACTAGTGGTAATAATGGTATTTAGGATATCTAGAAGTAATGTGATTAATTTCACATTATGAGTTGAAACGAATTTCTAGAGTTCGGGTATAAAACAGTACTTAAAAATTGAACTACAACTTAATTTAGAAATTATCACGAAAACTGAACCCGAACCTAGCCCCAAACCCAGAATAATTGTAAAGGATTTGAGAACCTAGATAATTGGACATATTAAACCCTAAACAAAAAATAACAATAAGCGTTATAGGAAAAACCAACTTATAATAGTTATATGAAAAACTAAAATCATGTTTGTGTTATAAGGATGATCGGCGATGACTTAAGTGAGCGGAGAGTCTAGGTAAGTTGGGATTAATACGATACTGTATTTTAGAGGCTTGAGATTATGCTTGGTTGTACTTGTTAGATAGTTAGTTGTGTGCATGTAGTTGATTATGAGTGATGCTATGATTCTGTTTGTTATTCTGGCCTGTATTGTTTGATTTGTATGAAATGATTGATCACCCTAAACTAGACTAAATCAAATATACGACCCGTAATCATAATTGGATCTGCATGACAACCCATTAGGAGAAACCTAGAATTCTCTGGCCAAATATCAATCCCTTCGAAAGGGAAGGGATAACGCAGGATTGTATAATGATCACTTTTTTATTCTTAATCAAACTAAGTGATAGGAGAAGAAGTCGCGGCGAAGGTGAAGTTAATGGTTCGAAGGTAGTTGCAGGAGAAGCGGTGTCTCTATTGCACAAGCCTAAGTTTGGTCGTAAGTTGTTGCATTAACAGCAACTCCTCAACCTGGATTAAAGCAGGCACAATTTCTTTAATCTCATGATGGGCCGAACAACGTCGTACAATGGCATTTGCTTGAGCATGCATTGTACTTAATAAGTTGGTTGATAACTTTGTTGTGTTTATGGTATAGTTTTAAGTCCTCCATCCTGACTTACTAAGCTGTGGTTGCTCACATCCCTATAGACGTCATGTAGGTACTGATTAAGAAGCGGTATACAACTACTCTAAAGCTAGCAACTGTTGAATCATAAGGAGTGAGGAAAAACATTTGAAGAACAAACATATATTTTTAAGGTTTAAGCTTTTATTTTAGATTTTTTCATTTCTGAATAATGTAATAACTAGGAAATATATTACAATTAAATATTATAAACGCTAATTGTAATAACTGAATTTCAGTATATATATATATATATATTCTCACTTTCTTAGGTATATGATTTATTTAAATTACAAACTGTTTACTTTAAAATAGGTTAATCGTAGACGCCTTATGTAGATCAGGTCTAAGATGGCGGTTGTAAGGCCAACTTCTATTTTAGAATAATTTACATAGTGAGGCTGTTACGACTCTGCCGCTTCGAGGCGTGACAAAGATTATGTGTATCAATATTTACATGAGAAATAATTTAAGGAAGGTGTGTACATGCACCTTAACACTAAAATGGAATCAATGGTGGCATCCCTATAGTTGCTATAGTTCATATGTATTAAATTCATGAAGATTCTTGCATATCAAATAATTGTATCTATTAGTGGCATTCTATGTACTCACCTGTTTAATTACATCTAATAATTGTACTAAAAAGTACATGAATAAGAAAATAGTAATACTTATTTCAAGATAATCA
The DNA here is from genome assembly GCA_024138005.1 of Lumnitzera racemosa. Classification (NCBI taxonomy): domain Eukaryota; kingdom Viridiplantae; phylum Streptophyta; class Magnoliopsida; order Myrtales; family Combretaceae; genus Lumnitzera; species Lumnitzera racemosa. The sequence goes on from JAMXBC010000011.1 coordinate 67,382,636, forward strand.
CAGTGAGCCATTATCGTAGAGAGTTGGAATCTATGCTAAATAAAAGTCTTAGAAAGGGAAGCCTTTTAGAATCTTAAGTTATAAATAAATTTCATAAAAATTGAACTAATAACTAAATAAATTACAAACTTTTCATCTCATGAGTTAAGTTAGTTATCTTAAAATTAGAGCTAAGCATAATCTGTTACATACATATAATTTTGGAAGCTTTTCCATTGGTCATGACTTTTTAATTGTACATAAGAAAATATATAATTATTTATCATATCCTTTCAATATGACTTATTTAACTTCCACAACTACCTATTTTACATATTATTACTGTTCATTTTTTCGTTTCTAGTTTCCTTAATATCATTATTTTCTAAAATCATGTTATTCTTGTATTCCTTTATGTTCTCCCACTGAGTGTATAAAATAATTGCTACAAAACTACTCGCTTTCCACTATTTCTTGAAAACAAAATTTTCTCCTCTTTTCTGCAATGCTTTATTTATTTGTTTGTTTTTGTCCAATGATCTCAATTCTTTTATATTAACTACGTAGATTTGCTTTAGACCCTCCCTAGTATAATATTGGAAACTAAGGCTAGGGTTTTTCTACCTCCTATACTGTACATATTTGATTCATAATTGTTTTTATTATTTAGTTTGTCTTTCCAATTTGATGTTCAATTGCTAATCTCAAAACATGACTATTGGCAAGTACAAGGAGTTATCTTGCCTTACTCTTTTCATATTGATATGATCCCGCTTACATATATTTCATTGATTAATTAGGATATGAATTGTATTTACATAAAACGTGTTAAATGAGTCTAACTGAATATAAGTTTTATTCATGGCTATGCCTAATGATACCACTATTTTTATTGTGTTTAATAAGAGCAGTTAATGAAGAGGAAGTAATAAACATTTTCAAAGAATAGTTATGAACTGTTCTTAGCCATTAAATTTTGTTAGTAATAATTTTGTAATCTAGTATATTATCAATGCTTTTAGATTGGACTTAATATTTACATCTATCAATGCTTTTAAGTTTCCACGTTACATTTCATATAGAGAATGGGGAAAGTTCTTTATATTTCAAGAAAATATTATATGGATTTTTTAAACTTTTTTTTATAATAGTTTAAAATGAAACCCACAATTGAAAAAAAAAAATTTGATTAAATGTTTATTTCCATTCAATAAAAAGACAAGTAGCATGTTGATTTTTAATGAATTTAAATGAATGAAGTAAGATGATTGCTTTTATGTGATTTGTTATTATATCATATGTTATATATAAAGTTATAATATGCAATAATTTCATGATTGGTGGGGAAATGTTCAAGGCAGAAAATTAGGGGCCATAAATATTTATCTAGAGAGTATGTCTAATGATTTGGAGTCTTGCATCTTTATTAAAGAACAAAATGATTTTTTTCTAGCATTCTTTAATTATATTATGTAAATACAATTTACTTTTACTATCTTGACATAGTAGTTTAGGTAATGCATTTCATTACTCCTTTATAATTGCTAATTTTATAAGGCTATTCCATTTTTTTTTTTTTTACCTTTTAAATTCAACTGTCATGCAATATCTTTTTAACACTAATAGATCTAATTTAATCAGAGACAAGTACAACCCCTAATATATGGGCAAACATGATCAAAACTAAATAATCATTTTTTTATGTATTAAATTGCCTTTTTATTCACTATACCTATTCATTTATAGTAAAAGGATGTTACATACATCTAATCATATTTATATTTATGGTTATATCATTAGCATAATCTAAGGTAAAGCAACACAACCTTCCACGTTCATAATATTTCATTTTATATTTAAAATATAAATATAATACTTTTACATTCATAATATATTTTATTGTTAAAATATAAAATGTATTTTAGGTTTTGAAGTATATTTGATTTTAAAATATAATACTTGTGACCATAATTATTTATACGTTCTTTTTAGATGGTGCATCATTTCGTGGAAACCATTCGATACTTACATAATATTGTTAAATATTTTATATTGAATTTAGTAGTAGCAATTACCTTGTGGTTAGAAAAATATGTGGTATTATTTATATTTTCTTTCTAAATGGTGCACCATTTCACGAAAGTCGTTTGGTATTTACATTGAATTTAGTAGTAGTGGTTATCGTATAGTAAAAATAAAATAAAATAAAATTATAATTAGCTATTGTTATTATAGAAATTTTGATATTTTTCAAGTAAATTTATTACTTTGCTATTGGCAAGAAAAAGAAAAAAGAAAAAGAAAGGAACTATTACTTTGCCTAAGGAGTTCATCTTGGCAAAAAAAAGAGAGTAGCTTCTATCCTTATTCTTAAGCATTTTGAGGAACTTATTTATTGTATATTATTTATTATCTAATATAGTAAATATGAAAAAAAAATTTGTTATAGTATCCATTTGATTTACGCTTTCATGCTATTATGTTTCATCAAAAGTCATCGTATTAATGTTGTCATTTAATATAATAAAAATATAACCGCCTATTAAGACGTAATCGTAAGTGTATAAGGGTATGACTCTTTATTAACAATACTTTCATTATTTTTATTATTCATACCTTTTCGTTTTTCAAGAAACATATTTCTTATATATAGAACAACATTTGTTGGATAGTTGCAACTTTTACATAACCGGATGTAAAATGATGCAATTTTAGCTATATAATGTTATAATCTCATAACTCAAAAAATTATAATTTTTTCTAAGTAGTATGATATTTTATATGATTATCAATAGTCCCAAAGTTTACGATGTATAAGATATATTTATATAATTAAATAAATATGTTTACATAATCTCTTAAATATGAATTTATTAGCATATTAATTGTAATCATTTTAAAGTAAACCCTGCAAATTGTACGGAGCATTAACTGGTTTATATAATTTTGAATGAAAAGAACATTCCGCATACAGATTATAGCTAGTCCCAGAATACATCACTTACACTGACTTGTACAAAAAGACTGTCAGGGGTAATAGCTAAAACCATCTTAGTAAATTCGTTCCTCAATACTACTACTCAAGTAAGATATTCACCAATATATAAAGAGAAATGAATTATAATCTACAGATGAATGCATGTGGGGTAAATACAAACACCATTGGATAAAGATATAATTTAATTAATTCACCCGAAAATTTCACCGAATAAGGGTAAGTATCCTCCATTCACAATTGCAACACTTAATTTGTGAATTAGAAAATAAACTATTTTCTTTTTAGATAAGCCGCTTAAGGGTTAAACAACTTCCATCCTTAAACAATTGATGACATTACGATGTAGGGCTGAAATCAATTTTCACGCTAATTCGGGCCAAATTATGGAAGTGCTCAATATTTGGGCTTGTTCACAAATTTCGACTTGTACATTATTTAGAAAATCAGAATTTAAGGGGCTGCACCAGCTCACGTTAGTTTCCCCGTTGACGCTCATTCTAGCTCATGCATATTGTTTAAAAAATTGATTAGTCATAAAATGCTTTTTGTTTTTTAAATACTTTATAAAGCATGAGCACATCCTTCCATATATTTAACTCCTCAAAAATACACAACAATGATGTCTACTTATTTATGTGGACTCTTTGGATTTGCCAATTATTGAGCTTGCCACATGGTTTATAACATACAATTGCGTCAATTATTCCATTAGGCAATCAATACCGGTCAACAAAGTATTGAGCAAATAGCAAGCAAAAAGTAATATGCAATGCAACGAATCATGACTCTCCCTCTTCTACTCTCTTTTCCCCTTCCCATAAAATCCAAGACGTCTAACCCTACTAAAAAACCCTAGAGGGTCACCGATCCTTTCCACCCATCCATCTGAATTTTTTTCCTTCATGTCCACTTTTATAATCTAATATGATCCTTTGCCACCCTTTTCAAAATCACCATCTCCATTCCTGTTGTACCCGTTTTCTCAATCTACACACAAGCTCATCGAAACTTCTTTAGTATAAGCCAAGGCTAGACTTCATAGGCGTGTGCTCATTGTTGCCAACAAGATAAAGCTCTGAATTGACAAGAAATTAAGAGTGCTTCATGGTGATTGGCAAGGGCCTTACCTTGTCAGGGTGGAATGTAGTAGCTGTTGGATTGTATGGATCTGTGTTTTTTCTCTTCCTTTTTGCTTATTCTTGCTTTAGTGTCCTACCCCTTTGTGGGTATTTTCTTCGACAGAGTATTGATACTCCATTCTCATGGTAGAACATTTGTTGTTGTTATAAGGTTGTTTGTACTTATTTTAAATTAAGTGATGTGACTTTAATTTGGGTTCATGATCCCCATCTCTTTTGTTTATCTTTTTTTTTTTTTAGATTTAATGAACTTGTTTTCTATCAATGAATGAAGTTCCTCTTCTTTAGAAAAAATAAAATGAAATAATAAGTAGATAACATATCATAAAAACGCACCCACCTACCCATAGCTAACAATTAGTTAAAGTAACACCAGAGCATCTTAGAGACTCTAAAAAAGGACATCCTAATGTTTAAATTAGATGCATAAAGTGGAAATGGCAAACAATTCAAATATTGTGTTCAATACTTCCTTACACTATGTTTGGGATAGAAGAAGGAATTTTTTAGGCATAGGGGTAGGGAATACAAATTTTAAGACAATTTTCCTTATTTGGAAAGTGAAGGAAAGTGAGAGATAATGGATTTTGGATGGAAAGTTTTTTTAAGAGCCTGTACATTTTTTTCTCTCCAAATTGAAATGAGTTAGAGAGGAAAGTTAGTAAAATTTTAATCATAATCTCATTTTTTTTAAGTTTTGTCCAGTATTGTTAAACCTAAGTTAAATCATACGATTCAACTTAATTCGATCTGAGCCAATTATAAAACTAGCTTCATTCAACTTTAGTCCAACTGCAATTAAATCATGATTTAACTCAATTTTATCTCTTTAAATTTTAACCTTTTCATATGTTTGGGTTAATTATCTAGACTGAATCTAATAATATTGGTTTTATCACCATTTTTAGAATAACATAATAATTACATAGTTTAAAATATTTTTAAATCTTATCTTAAAAAGCATTCTTTCCACGTTCATTCCTCTCTCTTTATATTAGTCCAAACAAGAAAAATAAATGTTTTTTCCTTCTATTTTCCTTCTTTTCTAATTCTTTTTTTTTTTTCCTCCTTATCCCTTCCCTTTTCAATGTTAGGTTTCCAATTCAATGCTCTTGTTTGTTTTAATTAGCTGAGAGTGTGTTTAAAAGAAAAAGAGAAAGGGGCAAAAGAAAATTTCCGAGCTTAAAAAATGGAGAATAATTAGGGATTAGACTGATCTGACATGCACTTATAGTAAATTTAGAATGCTGCAAGTTACGGATTCAGAAATTGGTATTATTTAGTTATGCTTATAGAATGGTTATAACATTTTCAAGGTCTAACTGACGTGTTGACCTACGTGGATTTATTTTTATATTCAAGTTTACTTATGTCAGCATAATGTGGAGATAAGCTCCTGCAGGGTTCAGGTATTTTAACTTGTAACACGTGCGTTTACTTGCATAAGTTTGTGCAAAATGCAAAATGATATTATATGATGTATTATGTGAGCTAACTTCAATATATGTAAATTTTGATAATCAAGCTTTGGTCTTTTTTTTTTTTTTTATATCTTCACAAAGCTGTAGCTCTATATTGAATCTTAATTTCATTAAGGTTCTGGTAATCGAGAAGTAGGAGTACTAATATAAATTTATTTCTCTTCCTATATCGTATAACATAGTTGACTAAACGTTCATTTCAATCACTAATTTTGCTTTAACTAGGGAGTAATTGGATAAATACGATTCTTTCATTTGCAATTATCCAATTTGATGCTAAGCTTAGGTAGGGTTTCGAAATGAATTTATAGGACAATGGTACAATCCATCAAAAGCCAAGCGGAATACGCCCCAAAATTTGGACAGATCGAAAGGAAATATTTTCTCTCTGTTGGCAAGAAGTGGGTTGTATATTATTTATTGTCAGCTGTACTTATCAGTTTTATTGTTTTATGACATTGAAAAGGGACAAAAAATTGGGCCACTTTGGTTTTATTTTGAAACGTAAACATTCACATTGGCCCACTAATAGCTTGCTGGGAAAGTTCAATGACAAGTACCGTGGCCTTGAACGTTAGAGACAGGCAAAGGCAAATATGGCCGAAAAGTGGCAGGTGAGAGTCTGTGATGTCTTATCTTATTTCCTATCAAATCCCTATTAATTGATAAAAATATACAAACTTAATTCGATATTATAAATATTTTTATATTATAATTATATTTATTCATATTATAATCTATTAATCATATCAAATTTATATTTATCCTTATAATCGTACTTCTAACAGTTTCATGTTTATATTATCTTTGTAAAGTTGTCTTTCTTAGATAAGCAATCAATTTTTGGTTTGACTACATGAAACAAATTAATAAAGTTAGAAGCATTTGGGGAAAAAAATAAAAGGATTATCACGTTTTCTTGTTTTTTCATTATATATTGCAATATATAAAAAAGAGGAATTTAATTTATTCCGTTAAAAGTTTAATTAAAACGATGACCATAATCGTTACGTCGAATAGAGAATAGGAGTGGAAAAATAACGAATCAACCGTCCGGTAAAAATAAAGGACAGAAAACGTCAGCATTGCCGCCTGCATTCCGAGGAGAATAAAAGTGAAAATAAAGAAGGCGTTGCAGACAGCTTAAAAAGGGATACGAACATCACAATACCAGATTGGGATAAGCAGATAAATCTATCAAGCGGATTAATAACCTAAATTTTACTTGATTGAATAGATTTTGAGCCAGACATTATAGATAATACCTTTTTAAAATCTCTTCTTATTCTAGATATAAATAGGAAATTGACTTACCCAATAACTATCTTGAAACATATATTCTAGAGCATATAAGATATTGGTTTTAAGATCTCTATCCTCTAAATAATTAAATAAAATTAATAAATAAAAAATACTATCTTATCAAAATAAAGTAAAACCAACTAATCAAAAATTGTAAACTAAACACTTGTAAATCACTTTTCTTCCGTGTTTTGTATTTTGTGTTTCGTTTTTACTCTATCATTATTTTCTTTCTAGTTCTTTCTCTTTTGCTAAATCCATAATCTAATAAAACTTATTTTCTATAATAAAATAGTTTCTTTGTTTTACGTTTGACAAAAGATCATTTGAAAGATCGGTTAAATTAAACAATTACTTTTGAAAAAAAAAATGATCAAGTTTGTTTTATGTTTTAAAAAGAATAACTATATTGAAATTTATAAAAAAAAAAATTTAAAAATCTATAGATTTTATAAGATACCCTAAAATAAGAAATAGGATAGATCTAAGGTACCATAAAGATATAGGTCGTAAAGTTTCAAAATCTATATTCATAAGATATAATATGTACAAATCCCTATATCCTAGTCATTCTATAGTTGCGCATCACTATTATGAGAGAGATTACGTTTAATTTCTCTTTACAAAAAGGATCTCATTTTTACATTAGTTATTTATTCTTTTTCCCCTACATAAACAAGCCATTAAAGATGGGCTATATCGAAATTGGGCTTTGAAAATAAAAATTCTTTGATGGAAAAATGGGGGGGAAAAATTCCATCACTGTACCAATGTTAGTGATGGATTTGTAATAAATCGTTTTCAATTAAAACGTTATTAAAATGCACTTGTTGCAACAGATTTTATGATAAAATAGTAATAGATTAGCAATTGAAAAATTATTGTGTGCTAATCCATTCCAAATGTGGGAAAATGAGGGCTGGAAATATGAGACCGATTTGTGATGGAATTTTCGTCATGAACTGTAAAAAAAAAAAAAAAGTGTGAAAAACAATTTGCCGTGACACTCACTTATAGAATCAATTACATATTAAATATGATATATATTTTTTATTAAGTAAATACATAATAATTTTCATTATATTTATAATTATTATATACAAAGAATTATGATTTTTATTCATTGAGGCAAGCATTACAAGTCTCAATTATAAGTGTATTACCATAATCTGTTTAGTAACAATAGAAACAACAATAATATGCAAGGCATACGGTATCCATCCTATAGGGTGCAATGTTGGTAAGATATCCATATATCCTATACCAATCATAGAATCTATACTTTAAGTTATACCCTAAAACTTGTACTTTAAGTTGTATAGGGTATAAATTCTAAGATACATATACTCACTCTTTAAAATTTATTAAAATAATATAATATAAATTAATGAATAAAAAGGAACCTTATATTTTCTTTAATCAAGAAAATTAAAAGAATAAAAATAACATTACATTGATATGAAAAAGAACGGGCTTAAACCTAATACGGACCCTATACTTTAAGTTAACAATATATCAAAGCTTAAAAATAGTAACTTAAACATCAAGAAATAATATTTATTGTTAGTTCTAAGTAACTTATATATTACTTTCTTTTTTGCACTCACTCTCAATCATTTACTATTTAATTATTTTACTAATAAATAGTAGAATATAACATTTAGGCTTTACGTAATGCTTGAAAAGCAATTTTCTATTGAAAAAAAAACCACAATTTGTTATAAAAGAGCATATGGAGTTGAAATTTATAAGAAAATAAAAAAAAAATTACAAATTTTAATGTACACCTCGTATTTTATGAATTTTACAGGGTATAAGTTTTAGAGGAATATGTATCTAAAAAGTAAAATATGGATAAAAATTCATACTTTACCTACTTTATACCCTTAAAAATATATCACAAAAGGTTTTACACATTTACCTAACTTTTATCTTAAGTTATAAACCTTTTCATCAATTTGCTACTTCTAAGCATTTTTGACATGTTAGTCCACCCACTAAATTTTGGTCAATGTTGATGTGGCTTTTTTAATGATTCATTTTCCATGTTTAAATGCTCTATCAGTTTACCAATCATATGTCTCTCAAACATAGACTCAGTATGAATCTCTCTCTCTCTCTCTCTCTCTCTCTCTCTCTCTCTCTCTCTCTTATACGAATCATGATCAAATCACCAACTCTATACAGTCATAGAAACCCTTAATATCTGATCACCATCCCAACTAGTCATGTATTACATCTAGGGTCTAAGCTTTTGTGTTTGGACATTCGCTATCCATAATATATTCTATTTATATTATATATGAAAATATAAACTTATAACTTAACCTATTTTCTTAGTTATTAATTAAAAAAATTATACAATAAACTTATCGTAATTATTAAATATCTATTGAAAAAACATGCATATTGTCATATATAGGATTTCACTGGTAAAGTATGAGAGATTAGGTTATGTGCTTGTAAGGTGAGCCTACAAAACAAAAGACGATGAGGGATACTGAGGTGTTGTTCAACATAGTCACTCTGATATTAAGTTAATTATATTTGTAGGAAAAGATTAAGAATACAGGAAAGCTCGAATATAAGTTAAGTGCACAAAGAGAGTAAGTGGTTCATTATTAGGATGTTTGTTGATATTTGTATAAGAGGGCTATCAAAAGTTAAGGAACCAATAGTACCACTTTAGCACATTCACACATCATAGGTAGTGGGAGTAGGCTATCTAACGTAGTCCAAATTTGTTGGGTAGTAGCCGTTACTAACACTCCAAGATTTATTCTATTATCTACTAACCGTTGTGGGCTTATGGTAATTGGGTAGGCCATTTGTAGGCTTGGGATGACGTCAATTAAGAGGACAATAGTCTAGAATTCTACTAGGTCGAACCAAACCATAAGCCTAAGTGGTAGGTCAGTATAAGCCTAAAGGGCCTAAGTCTAAAATACCCTATCAACACTTGTCCTCCACTCTCTTCCTTCACCATAGTCTCAATACCGTCGATGTGGCAAGGAAAGATGGATGGATTCCTCAAGCATATGGTTGAGCTGGACCTGAAACATTCATGGCAACTTAGCAATCTTAAGAAGATGCCGACGCCCTTAGAGAAGAGGCTAATGCAACATAATATAGGTCTGTGTTAGGGAGACACCTCATATGGTGAATTGAGTTGATTACACCTTAAGCCGAGCTAAACACATCATAAGGCAAGTTAGAGACTACGAGGATAACCTTCCTTGAGTAAGAGAGGATGCCAAACAAAGGAGGTAGTGTGATAAAGGTGGTGTACAATTATGTCGGTCAGTTCCTATGTTGCATAGGTGGAGTCGAACCAAATGTAAGGGCTTCCTAAGCTATCATGTTAAAGTAGTGCTGAGGTAGATTAAGAAATCAAAGGGACTTCAATCAAGCTTCATGAGGAAGCTAACCTTTTCAAATCCCTGTATTTGGTGCACATATCTAGACTGCATTTAATGCAACATAACAGCTACCATTTCCTATACAAGCTGTTACACGTCGAAGTTGCGAAGTCGCGAAGTCGCAAAGTCGCAATAGTCCCGCCGTGTAAACCATTCTATGATAGTAACTGACCTCACAGTGCTTACCATAGACATATCTATACAAGGCGTCGACAACTCCTCGCTTTGAAATAAACAGTCCGATTAAAAGTTGAACTACAATTATGATAAATAGTAAAAATTTCTAATAAACATGTATAATTATATATAAGTCCACAGAGCTTCCCAGGAAGTTTTACATAACACAACAATTCACTAGATTACATAATAACTATCAGTCTTTCATCCTTAACTACAAGGTCACTCTAGTTACACATTATACTAAGTAACTTGATCCCCACACCCCTAGCTTCAAACAGACTAACCTCTGGATAACTGTAAGGCAGCATAGTACTTGAAGTGTTCAGAAATCAGAACCTGCAAAAAGATCTATAAGGGTATGAGCAACTATAGCTCAGTAAGTTGAATTGGAGACTCATGAATGCATACAAGCACAAACAGAGTTATCAAGCAATTATTTTCATGCAATGCAACAATCAAGTGTCATCGCACAACGTAGTCTGGTCCGTTGTGAAATCAGAGAAATTTCACCCGCTCCAATTCGGGTTGAAGAGTTCCCATATTATGCAACAACTCACAACCAAATCCAGGCTTGTGCAATAGAGACCTCGCTCCTCCTGCAACTACCTTCGAACCATTGACTTCACCCTTGCCGCAACCTCCTCTCCTGTCACTTGGTTCGACTAAGGATGAAGAAAAGACCATTTTGCAATCCTACACTATCCCTTTCGAAGGGGTCGGTATTTGATTGAAGAATCCTATGATCCTTTAACGGGTTGCAATGCATGACATTTTCGGTTATTAGGGTCAAATAAGATTAAATTTCATTTAGGGTGTTCAAACAATTTCACACCAATTCAATCATAACACATAATCACTCACATCACAATTTCAGCACAAATTCAAATACGTCAAACACATGTGTAAACTATTTACAATCACAACCATATACAAGCCTAAGTCTCCAAGTACTATAAAACTAGTACTCTATTACAATAAGCAATAACCCAACTTACTTAGAATTGCTCGATCGCTCGATCCCTAAGTCGCAAGCTGATTTATCTCTAGGTGTCCTATAATAAAAATAGATCTTTTTAGTACTTATACTTTATGGATTCATATTCTAAGTTCTATTTTAACTCATTTTTTTCGTGTATACCTATTACGTATTAATGATTGATTGTACTCTATTTCGAGGTTCGAATCCTAAATTAGTTTTTAAATTTTGATTCCTAAGTCTTAAATATACTCGAATCCTAATGTGAAATTAATCACATTAAGCTCGAGTGTTCAAATATCCTATTGGGTCTTAAGTTAGTATTCTAAACTATTCGATGCACGCTAACCTTAATTGGGGTATCGGATTTATTCCCGATGTGAGAAAATCTTACATTTTGAGACATTTACTTAAAATTAAATCCTATTTCAAATTTATTATTTTTTTTATTTCTACTATAATATTATCTAAATAAACCTAATTTTTTTTAGATTTATTAATTTTCAATTTCATATATTACTAATTTCTTACATTAACTACCTAATTTCCTAAATTAACCCTACTTAATACTCTAAAGGCTAGGATTAGGGTTCCACATTAGAGATTAACATCCCTAAACATCTAATTACTATCTAAATCAGTAATTAGTATCTTAATTACTTAATTAACCCAAAATCACCTAATTTTCCCATCATTTTAGGGCTAAAAATTAACTTAAAAATTTTGAAAATTAATTTTAAAGAAATGGCTTCATTGCATTGTTCTATATCACATGAGCATCTTACAGAAAAAAAATTGAGCTCCAAACTACACTCATAAGTCTATTTATTTTCCATTCTAATCATGCTCGGTTTTGAACAATTTGTTAAAAACCTTATATTTTCAAACGTAATTAAACTAAATCACTATTTTTCCATAAATCTACATATAATAAAACCTCAGAATAACAAGTTTCATAATTTTCTGGGCAAAATAACTAATTTTACAAAATTATTCAAAATCGGGAAATTTAAAGGACTAACCGGTTCGAAGCTTTCTGGCTGTCCAAACCTAGTCTAAGCTTGTCAACCGGCCTAGACGGTGGCTCTAGAGTAGGGTGGTGATGGTGGCTCAGTCCCAAGTGGTGGTGAGGTGTAGGTTTCTCTCACTAACCGAATCTGCACAATTTCCTTTTCTTTTTTTTTTTCTGAATTTTCTCTCGAATTTTTTTGGTTTCCTATTTTTCTCTAATGCTAAATTATGCAAATGAGTTCTGAAAATTTTTCTCCTATTTATAGACGATTTTTGTAATTAATATGTATTAATTAGACATGACTTTGCCCAATTTCCTTAATTTTTGGCTTTTGTGTTGTCTAATTCTAATTGGTTAATTTTTATTTTGCAGATCCTAACCTGCCATGACTTGATTTGGATCATTCTATCCTCTTATGATTTTTTTCTGATTTTTCCATAATTAATTTATAATTTTCTTTAATTATTTACTTAGTTTTTGGCTTATTTAGGTAATTTCGCGTATTTTTATCTACACATAAATACATGTGGGGTACATGTGAACATTCTTAATTATTATTTTGGTCATTCTAAAATTTTTATTATATATATAATCTATCTTTAGTAATTTATTACTTATTAGATTACACTTTTCGCATTTTCGGTAATTAACAATTATTATGCTTAAAATTTGAAAATTTTACAATCTCCTATTTTATTACTTATTTTCTTAAATTCAAGTTTATAGGGTCATTTTTACTAATATTTCTCTCAATAGTTTATAATTTGGGTTTGATCGGATCCTTTAACCGATCGCCCTAAACCTTGTACTCTAAATTCAATCCTACGGTCTCTTGACTTAACTTTAGGGCTTACACAAGCGTATGTACACTTGCAGCTATATTGTCTTTTATCTATGACCGTCCAATCAAAATCATCACTATGTTCAAAATCATTACTATGTGTTTGAATCTTAACACATCGAAGAGTTTGTGCTCATATGGATCTCTATAACCGTTAATACACTTTCTTAGGCCTTAAGCCTATAAATACCCATCAACTCAGTGAGGATAACACTTTCATAACTCTCTTATTTTGTTCCCTTACTGTAACCACAAAAACTCTCTAAACTTTCTCTCTTCTTCAACCAAAGAACACACTTTCTTCCTTTTTGTTCTTGTATCAGGATGTTGACAAACTTAGGAGCAAACTTAGGTAGAGAACCTTTTAATACATCTAAATGTAACTTAACAACTTCGAAGGGATCAAGAGTGATACTCCCCCTACAAATAGGGACAAAGAGGTTTCGTTTACGTTGGCACAGTTGGATGAGGAGTCAATGAGGAGGTTGGAGGAGATAAACAAGGTGCGTTTGATAATGACTCTTCCTTGTGATTTCTATCCTACCAATTGTATACCAGAGGCTGTCAATTCATTTGATAGCCAAAAAATGATAGGAGGCCGAGCAATCAAGTAAGCAAAAGCAAACTTACCACAATAAATTATGTTAAGATTAACTTTATTATAGAAGACATTCTAGGCTTGGTAATGTAGTTAACAAGAAGAAAGGGTGGCCTTGTTGTTTGGAAGGCACTTTGCAGTTCATGAAAAGCTCTTGTAGCATGGGATCTACTTCCCTTTTACTGAATTTAAGAGGGAGCTATTTGATTACCATTAGTGCTACCCTACACAAGTTCCTCTCATTAGATGGAGGCTATTAAAGGTGATCTAAAGCTTTGAAAAAGCTTGGTCCAAGTAACTCGAGGGCTACTTAAGAGATAGAGACCTTCATGGCTCTAAGGCATAACAATGAGATCAATGCCAAAGAGATGGTGTAAAGATTTTTCACTCTACCAATCTCTCAACTCTTCTCAAGCATGGATGAAGTTGTGATAAAGAAGTGGTTGGAAGGTATAAATCCTTTCTTAGTGTGAGTTGACTCCTTTGTTATGCTAATGTAGGCTTACATGAAACCTTCCTTCGCCTATAGTCTTCAAAGAAATGAGGGAGTCTTCTTGCCCATACCAGTTACAGTAGAGCTTGCAAGTACTTGAAATGTTAGCTCGAATGTATTCTAGGGTTCTCTACATAAGTACTTCCAATCCAATGGTCAACACAAGTAGGTAAGGTAGATAGCAGGGCTGGCTGAGCAATCAGGGGAATATGAAATAGGTTAGCATATAATTGTTAACGGAGTTAAAGTAGCTCAACTTAGCATGTGAATGGGGTACCTATATTTGATTATGATTTTATTCACAGCTTTTCTATCCATACACATTCACTAAGTACCATCTTTCTCTGGCACAAGTAATGTAGGCATGGTACAAAGGCTATGATTCTCTCTTATGTACCCTTTTTTTGATAACTCATTGACTTATCTTTTGAGCTCAACAACTTATTTCGGATTCATTCAATAAGTTGGCTTATTTGTTAGAGTGGTGCCTGGTATCAAATCGATGCCTAATATCAAATCAATGCCTCAAAAAAGGGTTAACCCTTTGGGTAACTATTCAAGAAATAGGTCCACATACTCATCCAATAGTTCTCTAACCTTTAGAGGTAGCACAACTTGCTCCTTCAACTCTAATAATCGCTTAATCAACAAAAAGGTTGGTATGTTAACTTTAATAGCTTTTCGGAGCTTGGTAAGGCTCAAAATCAAGGCTTCCTTTGATCCTAATGCCAGTTTAGCTCATAACTTTCTAACTTTGCTCAGCATCATAAAGTTCAAGGTAATCTTCCTACCATCTTTCTTAAACATATATGTGTTTCTGAAATCATCATGGATGACCTTGTGATCAAATAACCATGGTCAACCTAATAACACATAGGATACATACATAAGTAGCACATCATAGAGAATTTCATTAGAATAGTTTCTAATGGAGATGGGTAACAATACTTACTGAGCAAAATGAAGTGCTCCTTTTTCATTTAACTAATGCAACTTATATAGCTTTGGATATGAAATGGTCAGTAGTTTGAGCTTCTTGACCAGTTTGACAAACGTTACGTTAGTGCAACTACCACTATCTACGATAAGTGCATATACTTGCTCATCTACCTTACAAGTAATGCAGAATAGTTTCTTTCTCTACTCCTTCTTAATAGAGGGTTATAAGCTCATTGTACATTGGATAACCAAAGTTAACTCATCAAAGTCTTTTGCAAATACCTTCTCTTCAACAAGCTCATCTTCTTGGGTAGTATTCACCTTAAGTGTAACCTCCTCCTTGTTCTTTTCATCAATGCTATCAACTTCTAACTTCAAGACATCTCCCTTAATGATCATAGTCTGTTTGTTTAGCCATTAGGTAGCCACGTACCCAAATCCTTAGTACTTAAAGCACTTGATCTAGCTCATCTTCCTCCCAAATCCTTATCCCTTTTCATAAGTTCTCTTCAGTAACTCCTGGTTAGTAACGCAACTCTTCAGCTCAGTCATTGCCTTAACTCTTTTGCTAGGGTTAGCGCTCTGGAGAGCTTAGCTACCACTTTGAGCAGGTTAGTGAGTTTAGCCAGGTCAACTCATTAGAGGCCAGATTGACCTATTCCTCCTTTGTCTCTCTACTGCCTGGGCAATTTTGATGGCCTCGTCTAGTGTGACAAAACGCTATAGTTCAACTATATCTCAAATATCATATTTTAATCCAATAAGGAATCTAAAGAATGTTTGGGCTGAAGGTTCATATACTGTACATCAGATCATAAACATTTGAAATTCCCGAACATACTCATCTATAGTTCAACTTCCTTGTCTCAACTCTTGAATCGAGGAAAATTATTTTGTAAATAAGTATATGGTACAAATCTATTTCTAAAGATTCTCTTCATCTTCGGCTAAGTGCTTACCTCTCTATATCATTCCTTCCTTAAGGCCTGGAAGTTTCTCTACCATATTACAACATATCTTGAGAACTCTACAACAAGAGCTCTCATTTTCTCTCAACCCTCATACTAGTAGTAGTCAAAGACTCACTCCATTTTCTCTTCTCAATCAAGATAGTCATCAACATTTCTAGAATCATTGAAGCTCTAGATTTAAAGATTCACAAGGTTAGCAACTCGGTGTACTTAAGCTCATTCTTTCACTTTTATACACTCTTCTTCTTCATCCACTTCATCTACTTCACCCAAATCAATCCTCCTCCGCATACATGCTCCCACTCTTTTACCTCAATTTTGTCTAGTTATGATTTATCCTTTCATAGGTTAAGCAATTTAAAGAGTTTTTTGAGTAACATCAGTAGGCCAAAAGGCTAATGAATGAACAATTTTGGTTAGGTCGGTTATCAAGTTAGTCATTTCATCAATTCCTTTGGTTATGCTTCTAAGAGTGTTTTGGGGTTGTTTGCCATTATAAATGATACCGCTATTATCATCCCTAATATACCAGCATTTACACTCAAATCAGCTGTTCTTTTACAAAACTTCAACAACATTCGAAACTTTGATACTCGAGAAACAACTAATTCTATCTTTAAATCAGCCAACTCATACACTTACTGTTTCTAATCACTTAACTCACTACTTCATAAAAAATATATAGCTACTACTTACGCTATTTTCTCAATTCAAAACAAAGTACAACAAGGCACACACATAATAGTGAACCAATATGTCTTCTACTTACTCGAACACTCATAGCTAACTCTTACACTACTACTACTCACTACTACAACCAATATTAGCCATGGCACGATAATAACAAGCTCAAATGCAACTTACCCAAATGAACCTTCACTCTGATATCAAGATGATATGCCACACCAAGAGCAAACGAGGGCGACCATACTGAAGTGAGTCCAAGCTCGTAGAAAGCTTGAAGGGAAACGTGAAGAAATGCACAAGAAATTGGACAAAACAAACAAAACCCACCAATGCCTTCTAAGGATATGACATACCAAGGAAAACTCTATGGACTCACAAAACTAGCTTGATATGACGTATAAGTAGCTTGATGAGGTTATTTGCCACCTATATTTACTTAAGAGTTTGGATAAGAGTAAGGAAAAGAAGTAAGTACAGTAGTTTACAACAAGTAGTATGTATTAAATATGTGGATCCCGACTACTGCATCTACATATTATGATGGTACTTATGCCCGAAATGTTTGGATAACTTACCTAAAATGGAAAAAAAAAAACGTTTTATCTAAAAGAAGTAATGTATAAGGAATAATAAATGGTATAAATGAAAAATGAAAGAAATTAGTGATTAGCGTAGCAAATCCCTTCACTTAGGGGTTAGGCATATGGCAATCAGTTATTGGGGCGCCTCTAGCAAAAATATCAAATTTGTATGGTTAAGCTAAAAGTTTCTAAGCAAAAGTACAAACAAACCTAAGAGTTCTCTTAAGGAGATGTTGGCTCTGATGAGTTCTAAGGCTTTCAGCACAAGTGCTACCAAATCAGTGATAAGCACAGACAAAGCAGGGCAGATAGCAAGGTTGGTCAAGCAACCAAGGGAATATGAAATAAGTTAGCATATAATGGTTGATAGAGCTGAAGTAGCTTGGCTCGACATGTGAAGTTATTTAATAATGAGGATCAGCTTGGCATCGGCTAGAGTTGGCAAGAATAAGAGAATCCACTTCATCAATCCTTTAAGCCCTCGAGCTTAGGCTCAGGTCAAGGGTCTAATTGTCTGATTCCCATCAGGTTTTACTACTAGTGACCAAGCTAGTACCTTTTACTGCTTTGCTCTCTTACCTCTCAAAGAGCCTCCTAACAATCTTACGGGCTTGTTCAGGTAAACATTATCAACTAAGTAAACTTCGTCTTTTGCTGAATGAGCATCCCTTATCCCCCTGTACCCCCAACCTTACCACCACCCCCCTACCAATGGGAATCGGCTACTTACTCATTACTAGCAAGGGTGTAATTGCGGTTGCCCACAAACCACACCTGCTACTCTTATATTTAGGAAGTTGGGGCTGTTGAGTCCTACCATTTCTCAGTTGCTATTTGTTATTTTGTCCATGTGGGCATCTCAAACTTCAAGCACTTGAGTATACCTATTCTACCTTTTAACTTCATCGAGTCTAACTTGAAGCTCCCTATTGTTAGTAGTGAACTCCTTAAATAACTTCTCTAAGTGCTTTAAGTGTTGCTCAAGGGTCTGCCTAGTTGGGGGCTGGTTGTTGAGTAGTTGATTATTTAGTGGTTCGATGTTTGGATCTATAATTGGAGACATGATGGATAAAAGAATCAAAAAAAGTGTTTCAAGAGTGTTTTCATATTAGATTAGATAGTTTCCTAAAGACAGAGCCAAAGCTAAATTTCGTCTATAGGATTCTTCTAATATAGTATAAGAGATTAGCTTTGCGCTTGTATAATGAGCTTTCAAAATAAAGGATAGTGAAGGGCATTAGGGTATTATTTATATAACTACTCCGATGCTTAAGTCAATTATGTATGTAAGGAGAGAGTAAAAATGTAAGAAAGTTCAAATGTAAGCTAAGTGCATAAAGAGAGTAAGTGGTTTTCCATTGGGATGTTGGTTAGTATATATAAAAGAGGGCTGCCAAAAGTTAAAAGACTAACAATAGCATTTTAGCGTATCCATACATCATGGGTCGTGGGAGTGTGCTATCTGACGTAGTCCAGATTTGTTCGGTAGTAGCCATTACTAACTCTCCAAACCTTATCTTATTATCTGCTAACCGCTGTGGGCTTATAGTAACTAGGTAAGCTTAGGCTGAGGTCAACTAAGAGGACAATGAGGTCGTATTCTACTAAGTATAGCTAGGCCATAAGCTTAGGCGGTCAGTATAGACCTAAGAGGCTTAAGTCCAAAATATCTTATCAACACGTATAGTTTTTTTTATTTAAAAAAAAAGGATTTGAATATTGATTGATCCAATTCATCTTCTTACCCTTTGGAACATAAGCTATTTCTATAATATTTGATGAATATAACTAACTATTATCAAGAGTTTCATCTTTGGCCAAACAACAAATGAAAGGTAAAATTCTACAAGGAAAAAATGTACCTACTAAAATAAGGCAATTTTTGTATTATCTTTAGTTTTTTGGATTATTATAATAGATACTAAATTAAAGTTATAAAAGAATAATTTAAAGATCCTGTCATTAATTCAAACTTCAAATGATTCATAGCTAACTTAGCAAAAATTTATGGTATGGTTGTTCTACGATGTTAATGCATGGGATGTTGACTTATTTATATAAATACTACTTTACACGTCTAATTCAATTTTTATCAATGGTAGCAATAACTAATGGAGTCACGGTGTGACTAAATATGTCTCTAAGCTCATACATAAAAGCAAAACATAAAAAATTAACAATGTTGTTCTTACCAAAAATAAATTGAAAATGGTACTAGTTGGGGGAAAGAGAGAAAGAGAGGAGGGGGGAGAGGGGCAGTAGAAAAGAGATTAGAATAAATGGGCAATACAATGTAAAATAAATTATAAATATTATAAGCCTAATCTTATATAGGTGCATGGGTTAAATTTGGACATATTTACAAGATTTATTTACTAAATAGGCTTTTGTTAGGGTTTAAGCACGAGATCCAAAAGTTGACGCATTTAGAAATAGAGGGTATTAGGGAGAGTTTTTTTCTAGAGGGCACTATAGTGTTTAGATATACATATATTTTGGCCAAGAGTGTTTAGTAGTTTGATTTCAACAAATGAGATGGAATTTTAGAATTAGGGCTTAAGTTTAGGCCTTTAAGTGCCAATTTTTCCTTGTTTCATTAATTGTTAGGGTTTTATGTAAACTTTTGCATATAATTATTATTTACATTATCAATTAGATCTTATTTGTGTATAATTTTCAAGTACAAAGGCTTAAAAGCATAAATTCTTGTTTATGCATAAAATAAAATCCAACTAAATTCCGTAATTTAAATTTATTGAATGTGTAAGTGTACTTAGTACTAATATTACAATCTTATCATTGGATGTGTCAATTTTTGGTTTTGCATATATGCCTGGAATACGGTAAGTTGTGGAGTAAAGATGTAGAGATAATTTTGATACTCTTGGGGCTCTAAATAATTAATGAAATTTGGGCCCCAAGAAAAGCAAATTAAACGTGAAAATAAATAAATAAACATATATATAGGTAATGTTTGTTGGCTAAAAAAAACAAAAGAAGTTAATATTTGAGGGAAAATCCAGTTTTTTGCAAATCCATAGCCATTATTAGGGTTGGGCAAAAAATTGTGAACTATGAATCAAACTATGAACTGCGGATAAAACCGTAAAATGAAAAATTGGTGTTTTTACAAACCGTTTGATTTACGATTCAATTTGATTGTGTATAAACGGTTTGCAATTCGATTCGATCAAAGAATCAAATCGAACTGAACCGTTTAGTTAAATAAAAAAATTTTATGCAATTATTTTGTACTTGTTTATATTTTTTTTCATCAATCTTCATAAACTTCATCAAATCTTTCATGTCTTATTATTCTTTATCATAATTTTGTGTCAATTATCAAAATTAAGTTAAGTAAATTCTATTTAAAATTTCATATTTATTGAAAATAAAAATGTTTAGTGAAAATTTAACATAAACGGTTCAAACTATGAATCGAACAAAACCAAATCGATTTTAATTAGTTTAAAAAAAATTATGAATCAAACCGTATAGTTAGGTTTAACTTCCATATAAAAAACCAAACTATTATATTAGGTTTAATTCGATTCAGTTAGGAGAGCAAACTATACTAAACTGAACCATACCTATCCTGACCATTATTATGGATCGGAGCCTTACAACAAAAGGCTTCAAACATACTACCTACTTTTTTAACTGTGAAAACTAGTTAAACTTATTTTAATCTACCATTTAAATCATAATTAATTAATAGCAGTATTCTTTTTGTGGAAGAAGTGAAATATTTGAATATAAAACATGCTTATGGTTCATAAGATCCCACTTTAAAGTCAACTATCTAATGAGTCCAAGTAAAATGAAAGTACACATTTTATTTAATCTATTAATCTAAAAGCAATCAATAACTAAGACAACAGATAATTGTTACATTTTTTAACCTCATTAACCCAAAATGTTTTCATGTAATATTTTATAAATCACTACTAAATCTTTTCTTCAATTCATATGGAACTTCTATTCACTTGGAGTTTCACCTTGCATAAAGAAAGATTTAACAAGTTCCCCTACTAAATCCTCTAATAATTTACGGTTATAAGAATGAAAATGTAAATAAAAGGAAATTAGAAAAATAAATAAATTTTTGGTACTTAATTTTACTAAAGATAATAGATGAAGAATGTGGATTTATCTCATTAATATGGCTCTATATTTTTAGAAATTATTATATATATATATATATATATTCGTTCTCCACTCTGGAAAGGGAAAAAAGAAAACTTGCTTGGAAAAGGGGAAAAGCAGAAGGAAAAAAAGAAAAGAAAAGAAAAGAAAAGAAATAACTCGGCGACTCGTGAGCTTTGACTTTTAAGACGTTTCGTACTTTCGTTTCCTCCTCTCATCTCCTCTAACAACTGTCCATGGCAAGCAACTGAGTCCACTCCACCACGACAAACTCATAAGCCGAATCATGAAACCTTCATTGTTACCTAGATTTATTTCCTTCTCCTACTTGTTTTTCCTAGTACCAATTTTTCTCTTCTCTTCTTCAATGGAAGCTTCCTCAGATCAACTCCAACAAAACATCCTCAGATGCCTCACCGACAAGTCAGATTCTTCCCATCCCATTTCATCCATCACTTACTTCCCGGACAACTCTTCCTATGCTTCTGTGTTACAGTCCTACATTAGAAACCTCAGGTTCATGTCTTCAACGATCCCAAAGCCACAATTCATTGTGACACCAACCCATGTTTCTCACATCCAAGCATCAATTATTTGCTCTAGGATCCATGGTTTAGAGGTCAGGATCCGGAGTGGAGGACATGACTATGATGGTCTATCATATGTGTCGCAGGTTCCATTCATCATCGTTGATATGATCAACATGAGGTCAGTAGAAGTGAAAATTGAGGATAAGAGTGCTTGGATTGATTCTGGTGCTACGTTAGGTGAAGTTTATTATCGGATTTCCGAGGAGAGTCCGGTTTATGGTTTTCCTGCTGGGGTTTGTCCTACGGTTGGTGTTGGAGGTCATTTGAGTGGTGGAGGGTATGGTAATATGATGAGGAAATATGGGCTTTCGGTGGATAATGTGATTGATGCTATCATAGTGGATGCTAGTGGAAGGGTGTTGGATAGAGAAGCAATGGGGGAAGATCTTTTTTGGGCCATCCGAGGTGGTGGTGGAGCTAGCTTTGGAGTGATTGTTTCATGGAAAATCAAGCTGGTTCCGGTCCCGGAAACTGTCACCGTTTTTAAGATTGAGAAAACATTGGAACAGAACGCAACTGATATTGTTTGTAAGTGGCAATTCGTGGCAGATAAGATTCATGAAGACTTGTTCATTAGAGTGGTGTTAATTCCTGTTGTTAAAAAGGAACAAAGGACTATAAAAGCTAAATTTGTAGCCTTGTTTCTCGGAAATGGAAGTGATCTTGTTGCTTTGATGGATGAAGAATTTCCTGAAATTGGATTGCAGCTTAAGGACTGTGTAGAAACGAGCTGGGTTCAGTCCGTTCTTTTTTGGTCTAACTATCCAATTGGGACATCGACCAAAGTACTGCTCCAGAGAATACCGGAGTCGGAGAAGTTTCTGAAGAAGAAATCAGATTATGTTCAGGAACCAATCTCCAAAATTGGTCTTGAAGGGATTTGGAAGGCAATGATTGAACTGAAGAAGCCGGTGTTAACATTTAATCCTTATGGTGGGAAAATGAGTGAAATATCTGAAACCGACACACCATTTCCACATAGGAAGGGCAACATGTTTAAGATACAATACTCAATTACTTGGAAGGAGGAAGGAGAAGAAGCTTTGAATCAAAATCTAGGACAAATTAGAAGCCTATATAAATACATGACACCGTATGTATCGAAATCCCCAAGAAGTTCTTACCTCAACTATAGAGATACGGACATAGGTATCAACCAAAATGGCAGTGCGAGCTACTCAGAGGCCAGTATATGGGGGAGGAAGTACTTTAAGGGCAATTTTGACAGATTGGTGAAAGTGAAGACAATGGTTGATCCTGATAATTTCTTTCGATATGAACAGAGTATTCCTTGTATTCCCAGTTCGAGTAAAGTTATGGCAGAATGAAAATTCTTCCTTATTGTACATATCCTTTCATACAAACAATTTATTCATCTGCCATATCATTTCCCTAGATGTTCTATTGATTTTTTAGGAGAATTTATGTAATTATCGATATGATAAGCTATATGCAGATGTTAAGACTACGATATCTGATACATATGAAACTTCATTACTTGTCACAACAGAAGTGCATCATAAAGAGAGAACTTCTAGGATACCACTAAAAATTAGAGTGAGTATGGAGACGATGGAATGAAAACAAAAGTTCATTTAGATGCCGCCGAATCTTTCATAAGTAGTAAATACAAATAGATACAACAATTATTGCTTTATGCTTTTGCAGTCTAATTCTGTCATTGCATTAGCTATGGTCTGCGAGGATCCACACGATCCTGGCAGCGACGAAGTCTACCAAATGCAAGATCAGTATGTGCCGTACTAATATTGTCTACCGTCTGACCGATTACATGACAAAACTTTCTTACATATTCTTTAGATATTCCGTCTCGGTGTTCCATCAGCATCCACCATGAGCTCTATCGAAATGTGACAGCCAAAAACTCATACGTGGGTGAATATGACATGTTACAACGTTACTTTATATGAAGTATTAAATTAAACAGGTCATGACAGCAACTTAATAATCAATACAAAAGGAAAATTACCATTTTTCTCTTAAATATTCCTGCTCAATCGGCTGTTTAGGAAATAAATACTATTATATATGCTTCTTCTCATTACATAAATTACATATTCGGATATATTATAAGAGAAACAAGAGAGAATCAATGATGAAATTCATTGGCAGGGTTTCTCTGGCTTCATTTCTGTTTCTTCTATTTGTTAATGTTTCTGCTTCATGGGCAGCCACAGGTTCTGTTTATAGTGCATTTCTTGAGTGTTTCAGGAGCCACTCTCAGCCTTCAGACCAAGTATCCAAATTAGTATATGAACAAACAAACTCATCCTTCACCAGCGTGCTCCAATCCTACATGCGCAATGCCCGCTTCAGTACTTCATCAACACCAAAACCTCTCCTTATTGTCACCCCAATGCAGGACTCACATGTCCAAGCTGCTGTCCTCTGTGCTAGAGACAGTGCTTTGCACGTGACCATCCGAAGTGGAGGACATGACTTTGAAGGCTTATCTTATGTCTCCGATGATCCTTTTCTCATTCTTGACATGTCTAACATGAGATCAGTCGATTTGAACATCCAGGATGAGACTGCTTGGATTCAAGCTGGTGCGATTCTTGGAGAAGTGTATTATGGGATAGGGCAGAAGAGCAAAGTCCATGGTTTCCCTGCTGGTGTTTGCACAACTGTTGGTGTTGGGGGCCATTTGAGTGGGGGAGGTTATGGTAACATGCTTCGTAAATATGGATTGTCCATCGATAATGTCCTTGATGCTAAGATTGTTGATGTGAATGGTAGAGTATTGGATAGAGAATCCATGGGCGAAGACCTCTTTTGGGCCATTAGGGGTGGTGGAGGAGCGAGTTTCGGAGTTGTTTTGGCATACAAGATCAAGCTAGTCCCAGTTCCAGAGACGGTTACAGTTTTTCATGTTGACAAAACGCTTGATGAGAATGCAACAGGCCTAGTTTATCAATGGCAACATGTAGCCCCAAAAATCGACAATGATCTCTTCATGAGGCTTTTACTACACCCTGTGGAATCCGAGAAACAAGGGCAGAAAACAATCAGAGTGTCCGTGATTGCCCAATTCCTAGGAGATGCAGACAGGCTGGTTTCACTTTTGAATAAGGACTTCCCTGAATTGGGACTAAACAAAGAAAATTGCAAGGAAATGAGTTGGATTGAATCGGTCATTTGGTGGGGTCTTTCTCGTGACACAACTGATGCCAAATCTATGCTGAAACGATTCCCAATGGCAAAGAAGTTCATGAAAAGAAAATCAGATTATGTGGAGACACCAATTTCAAAGGCCAATCTGGAGTCTCTATGGAAGAAGATGACTACATTGGGGAAATATGGTATGCAATTCAGTCCATATGGTGGAAGAATGGATGAAATCCCAGCATCAGCAACAGCTTTTCCTCATCGGGCTGGAAATTTGTTCAAGATTGAGTACACAATAAATTGGAGAGATAATGATGCAGAGACGGAGAGAACAAATCTAGCACAAATGAGAGAGCTATATAGTTTTATGAAAAAGTTGGTGTCTAAGAAACCAAGAAGGGCATATTTGAACTACAGAGACCTTGACATTGGTACTACAACTAATGGTAACAATAGCTTTGCTGAAGGAAAAGTTTATGGAGTCAAGTATTTCAACAAGAATTTTGCCAGATTGGTGAAAGTGAAGACTGCAGTGGATCCACAGAATTTCTTCAGGAATGAACAGAGCATCCCAACTCTCCCAAGAAAATCGCAATAACGAGGCAGTCCATACTGCATTACCTAGTCAGTACATCATGAAATGGTAATTAAGACAATAATGGAGTCCTTTGCATAATCGCTCAACCACTGGATTAGCTAATTGTAATAAGGTGCCGCCTACGAGTTCATGAGCTTCGTTTCCCATCTCCAGACATCACTCTATAATCATCATCCATTTGTGTTGAAGTCAAAGATGAATCATTTAGAGATTTCTATATTTTCATTCAAATAGCACAACACGCTTCGAGATAGAATGGCAATCTGCCTTGTATCCGTGATCGTAAGCAAGGCGATCAAAAACTTGCAATTTACTTTAATTTTCTGAATCTTGACATGTGGCCATCACTTGACAATTGATATTACCTGAAGGAGAAGCACAAACTTACTAAGTAACCTAATCAAGTGGCAAAATGCGCACACAATGCATAATGCTACATATACTTGCCAGAAATATTAAGCACATGTTGAATCATATCAACAAACATCACTTACATCCTTTCATATCTTTCCCCTGTCATTTCACACGTTACACATGATGCCCCGAACATTTCACGCATCACATAAAATTCTTTTCCTGAAATGATATATTTGCAAAAACTGATTTTCAAGCTCCCTAATGAAATGTAAAAACAGTCAATCAATTGGTCAGTGGTCAAGTAAATTATCATAAAATGTAACAATTTATCCCCTTCTGATTAGCTTAGTTGACTGAATTTGAGTTCGATCATCATTCTGGTTTCATACTTGTGTTTAGGGCTTAATTTTGATCATTTCCCTCTCTAGTTTGTTCCTTAAATGATTTTCTTGATTATATTAAATCCGAACTTCAGTTAACACCTGTAGACTTGATTTAATCAATCTAATGCTTGGAATCTCCTTTTTCACCAAATTATTCAATCAAAATCAAACTTAAACAGGTCAATGACTTCAGTCATAACACATGCATTTACAAAATTCAGGACTAATCGTGATAACAATTGACAAAACACAATTTAAACTTTAAATCCGACTGCTCATTCCTCAACATCCTCTCTTCAATTTCATCAGATCAAGCAATGTAATGTGAATTCAATCTTTCACAAAATACTTATCAATTCAATCAAGACGAGATTGTCACCTACTAGAAGCTATGGATTATGGATTCTCTTTTACGACATAATTTTCGTCCTCTTTGATACAATCGATTGAATAATCTTAGGAAATTTGGATTCATATATAGACAAACTTTGAGACTTGTTCAACGGAGGATATTATTGATGAGAGAAATAAGACATATTTCATTGGATCTATCATAAAATGGCTTCTCGAGAAAGATCAAGTAACAAGCCAAGCAAGGGGGAGAATGAGACTAAATTGATGGAGTTTTGCAAGTATTGAAGGCCTTACTCGTAAGCCTAAGCTTGGCATTCAAGTGAACCTCCACAGAAGGTATTTCCTGTAAGGGGACTTCGTTCAAATGCTTTCTCGAGCCATTCAAATGAAGCCCCTTCCTTAGTTTTGAAGTCAGCTAGTGTCTAACTTCGTCTAAGGCACCCGAACAAAGTGGCTAGCCGAAAGCACCCCTTATTAAGGCACTTCGTTCGAACGGACCGGGGATCCTTTCAAACAAAGGCTTTCTTTTATAGAGCATTTATAACATCAGTAAGGCTCATGCTGAATGGGTTTTTACTTTTATTGGTAAGTTTTTCTTCGAGACGATGGATCTTAGTTAAAACTTTGGATTAAATATCTTTTTATAAATTTGGCCAATTCAAAAAATCATTTACTAATAGTTTATAAAATCCTACAGAAAAGTTGATGTAGAGTTTGTTTAGGTCTAACAATCTTTGATTTTTATACTTCTATAGTATAAATTACGAAAAAAAATACTCAAATGAGGTATCTAAAAAAAAATTTATAAAAATAGGTTAGTGAAGACACGCGTTTCGCATGCACATTCACTAGTAATCGATATTTTTAAATGAAGACGTGCTGTATTTTTATATTTATATAGAAGGCGCATTTTTTAGACAAGTCTTCCTTGTAATTAGGAAGGCGCATACTAGGAGCACGCCTTCCTTATAATTATTAAAGCGTACTCCTAGCATGCGCCTCCCATTCGTTTATATATACCCCAACTTTAGTATTTAAACTTCATTCTCACTTCTTTCAATTTTATAAAATCCTCAAAACCCCTTATATTCTCCCTCAAAATGATAGCTTGACCCTATTTTCTCTCTTCAAACAACAGCAATACCTTCTTTTTCTCAACCCATTTGTAAGTAGCTCTCGATAATATTTGTTTCGTAATAATTTTTTTAAAATACAAATTATGTTGTATTTACAATTATATTTATATTGTTCATGTAAAATGTAGTTACTTGGTAAATTTTATAGTATTAATATTTTCTTAATATGCATATTGAATTTTGTTTATTATTAAAAATTTTGTAGTGTTTATAATTTTTATAGTTATATAAGTAGTGGCGGCTACGTAAAAAAATATATATACGACTCGTACATTATATGTGATTTTATCGATATATTAGTTACACTCCATCGAGAAATAAAATTGTGCGAAAAATTATAGTTATAGTATGAAGTTGTAGTGTGTGATAAGCTAGCTCACCTAGAAATATAATTGTATTGGTGTAATTAGATGCCCTACCAAGAAATGAAGTTGTATGGGAGCTTATCATTATAGTTTTTGATAAGATGACCCACCGAGAATTAAAATTGTGCAGGTATGATAAGATGCCCCACTGAGAAATAAAATCGTATAGGAGCTTACTATTATAGTGTGTAATAAAATACCCCACATAGAATTAAAATTGTGTAGGTGTAATAAGATACTCCACCGAGAAATGAAGTTGTGTGGAAGCTTACTACTATAGTGTGAAGTTATAGTATGTGATAAGAAGCTCCACCGAGAATTAAAATTGTGTAGGTGCAATGATACGCCTCATCGAGAGTGAAATTGTATGGGTGCGATAACACGTCCTACCGAGAAATGAAGTCGCATGGGAGCTTATCATTATAGTATGTGACAAAATGCCCCACCGAAAAATGAAATTATGTAGATGCGATGACACATTACACCGAGAAACGAAGTTACGTGGGAGTTTACCGTTATAGTGTATGATAAAATGCCTTACCGAGAATTGAAATTATATGGGTGCAATGAGACGCCCCACTAAGAATTGAAATTGTATAGGTAAGATGAGACGCCCCACCAAGAAATGAAGTCGTGTAGGAGCTTACCATTATAGTGTGAAGTGATAAGATGCCCCATCGAGAAGTGAAATTGTATGGGTGCGATAACACGCCCTACCAAAAAATGAAGTCGCGTAGAAGCTTACTGTTATAGTATGTGATAAGATATCCTACCGAGAATTGAAATTGTATGGGTATTACAAACTGTAGAAAATCGTATGGACTTTACTGATTTTGTCATTCATAATTTAACAGATTGTTAATGACTGATTACCTGAAGATAATTGTGTATACGGGTAAGAATATTTTAAATGGAAGTAATGATCTACAATATGATAAGGACTCGGTGAAAAAATTAAAGATGAGGAAGGATTCCAATTACAACCATTTTCTCCAATGGATTTGTACGAGCATCGAAGTTAATCCTTGTAGGGTTAAACTTGTTCATCGACATCTTTATTACTATGAAGAAAGTGTTTCGTATACTTTCATGGTCATTACCGAGATGATGATATAGAAAACTTTATAGAAATAGCAGACGTGTTTGGAGAAAACTGGATATTGAAGATATATGTTAGGACTTCCGGTTAACCTAATAGGACTATTGTCAATAAAACTTTACGAGTTACGTCTTCCGGTTTTCCTCAACCTTAGGTGCATCAAACCGATGAAGATAGCCCTATGTATGACGGACCGAAAACTTATGCAATGGAAGACCTTACTTTTGGTGAAGGCGATGTGAATGAAAAGGTAATTAATATAGAAATAAGGTCAATACTACAGGACGACTTGGGCTACGACCCTGATGAAAATATAATTCCAATAAGACTTGCAACTGAGGTTGAGGGGAAGCAAGTGGAGGTTGAATATGAAGTGAATGAAGAAATTATAGAAGTTGAAAATATTGTAGATTATGCAGCCACATCAGACTATATATTGAGCAACATTCCATCCGCACCTCAGTTCACTACTAACCAGGGGATTAGGATGGCTCTCCAATATAATCGGAGTGAGATGCCGACATCCCAGGTTAAAGATTCAATTCCATCTATAAACATTGGTAATGACAGTGGTTACGTAAAATTCGAGAAGGATATGGAGGTAAAGAGTAATAACCAGGTTGACGGCGTTGATTTATTTGTCAATAATGCTTTAGTATAAAGAATGAGCTTATTGATACCGTGAAAACATATCACATCAATAACCATTGTGACGACTACATTGATTAATCAAAACCGAACCTATGGGTTGTTTATTATAGGGAGAAGGACAATGGACACAAGTGGAGGCTACTGGCATCATATAAAAGTTTAATAAGGCTATTCATCATAATAATTCTTGAGGATCTAGACACATGTATCAACCCCGATGTGATGCAAGACTACAGACAGATTGATAGCAGACTTATGGCCAATTACTTCATCAATAATGTTGAAGAAAATCCTGATATAAAGATTACAAACTTGCAAGCAAATATTTTAAACATGTTTGGCTATAATATGACTCGAAAGAGAGTTTGGGATACGGAGAAGAAGGTTATGGAGATGGTATGTGGCAATTGGGAGAAAGCGTATAACGAGCTTCTAATTTTGTTGAACGCAATCCAGATTTCAAATCTTGGATCTAAGGTAGTGTGAGGATCCCCTAAGCTTGGTGTTTTGATAATGAAGTAGGTATTCTGGACATTTGGTCCGTATGTACACATATTTAGGTATTATTAACCAGTAGTTTGTATTGATGGTACATTTTTGAATGGGAAGTACGGTTGCATATTGTTAATTGCTTATTCTATAGATGGAAATAATCGTATTATTCTTTTGGCGTTTGCGCTTGTTGACAATGAGTCCGTAGAGACATGGAGTTAGTTTCTCAAAAGATTGAAACAATTTGTTATGAATGGTCTAGAGGAGACGATTTGTCTAATTACGGATAAGTACTCAAGTATTGAGAATGCACTTGACAAAGAAAAAGTTAGTTATTGCCAGCAATTTCAATACAGCACATAAGAACCAACTATGCAAGAAGCTTACTACTACTGCTGCCATGCAAGTACAACCTAGGAAATTTAAGTATTTAATGAATCAGATGGTGCAAGTTAAGGAGGACGTGCCATCGTGGTTTGGACCGTTTGACAATAGCAAATGGAAGTTATCTTATGACGGTTTTTATCAATTCGGATATATGACATCCGACATCGTTGAGAGTTACAACACCATTTTAGAAGGATGTAGAGGATTGCCTCTTACTACATTCATCAAGAAAATTGTCTACAACTGTGTTGATTATTAGGAGAGAAGAGTCAAACAAGCAAGGAAGGGAATGGACGTAGGGAAAGTGAATACAAAGTATGCTGCAAAGAAGCCGAAAACTTGGGCCAAGCAAGCTCCAACTCATTCCATCAAGCAATATAGCTGTAAAAATGAGATATGAAAGGTGAAGACAAGTTAGAGACGCGAACCAAATGGAGTGATGAAACTGGGCTATTGAGCACATATTATAGATACAAATAGAATGACGTGTTCATATAGAAAATGGTAAATCTATAAAATCCCATGCTCACATGCAATAAGGGCTCTTAATTCTATCCGAGTTACTACTAGTCGGTACATTGGCGTATGGTATACATGGTCCCATCAGTTGGATGTCTATGCCAAGCACTTCATGCCAATAGGTGATGAGTCGAATTGGCCTTGTTTCGATTACCCATTCCTCATACCTAACGAGAACCTAAAACGTGGTTTAAATAAACTAAGAAAGTAGAGATTCCATATGGAGATGGACTTAAGGGAGTCTATCGATAAGAGCAAATATAGTGTGTGTAGAATGGAAGAACATAATAAGAGAAGGTGTCCTCAACTTAATAGAAACGGTATAAACAAACATACATGTATTGTTTTCTTACATTACATATCTTATCATGTTATGCTTCTATAAGTCAATGACAAAACATATTTTTTTATTGTTTAGTAAGTTAGATGGATCTAAGATCGCATGACCCGTCAGTATTGCATGGATAAGGACGACATCAATCGTAAGACATATGGGGTTTTCGCAAATGTTTTGATGCTAATTTATCTTTTAATTTATACTATTTAATAGTTTTCCACTGTTGTAATGAAAATGAATCTAATATTACAAGAAGGCGAGCACATTACGGTTCGTCGAGTGAAGTTAAGCCTACAGAAGGGCATGTTACAGATACTATTGGATGATTACTTCATTACCCACCTTGCCGACACTGGTTTCTTAGCAATCGCACAACTGCTATTTATACAGATCTATCATCACCTCATCATGGCGTTAGTTAAGAGGTAGAGACTCGAGACCTAAACCTTCAATATGGCTCACGGGAAGATGACGATCACATTATAGGACATAAAAGTCCTGTTCAGTCTTTGTATCGATGGGGCTACAGTAACTAGGCCTACGCAGGTAATATGGTCTCAAGTAGCTAGGAGATTACTAAGAGACTACCTTTCCAATAGTACTAGTAGAGGGGGACGTGTTAGTTTGTATTGGTTACTGGATAGATTTAGCGTACTTCCTATAGGTATAGATAATGAGACCATTCGTCAACGTACCCGTACATACATCTTACAGTTGTTTGGTGGATTTGTATTTGCGAATAAGCCTTCATCCCTTATTTACATGATGTTCCTGCCAATACTAGAGTATTTCCCATATACTGTGTCGTTTAGTTGAGAGTTGGCTTGTTTAGCTTGGTTGTATCGTCAACTTTGTGGGGCTACATAATCAAGAGTGCAGGAGATCAGAGGCACTACCATACTACTGCAAATATGGGCATGAGACCATTTCCCCTGCATTACACCACGGATTAGGTCTAGCTTTACCATAAAGGAAGGCTTACCTCTAGCTGTTGGTAAGCCATATCACGAGACACTACGTATGTTGTAGATGCGTACTGGACTACATTTGATCTATAAATGAGTAGACAGGTATGTAATTCTTGAATTTTGTTTTTGTTATTGATCTTCATTAAAAATTTATGAATTATTGATGCACTTTCTTTTCAAAAGCATTATAAGTCCTGTAGGAGCCATACCCAAATGATCTTATTGATCTTCTGCCCCCATTTTGCAATATTGGTCGAGTTATCTAGACGGCTAGGGTTCTACTGATATGTTTCTACATTATGGAGTTTTATTTCCCCAACTGTATAATACAATAATTTAAAGGTTTCCAATCGATGCCGATTGACGATCATACAGGTGATGAACTACATCATATCAACCTTACAGGTAGGGCAAACATTGACTAGTCGATCACCCATCAAGGATACATATTGACCTAGGTAAACCGCCATATGTGGGTTTTTGATATTCAGGGACCAAGGGGTGTCGTTCCAGCTTACTATAACTGGTATAAGGATCATACACGTCAATACATTACCCATCATGAGGCTGTGATGGGACACTTGGTAAGTTTTCCTTCCATTTATCTTATGGTTTTTCCCCAAATAATCTATATGAATACAATATTAACTGTTTCATTAATTATAGGTAGACACTCTATGTCGGGTGATGTTAGTAGATGATGTCTATGCTGCTCATCATATCATCAATGGTAGCCTTCACCATCTCAAAGAGCACGGCGGTTTAATATTGTTTCCCAACCAACTAACTGAGCCAGCCCCTATACCTACCCCTCGACCACGTGCAGGTCCTAGAGTTTACACAAAAGGGCGTCGACCAACAAAACTACGTGGTTGGGGATACAATGATAATTCTATGCCATCAAGATCTTTCCATTCCATCAACTTGAGTAAGATTGGTAACAATGTACCATACGCTTATGCCTTTAGTTCGAGCCAACCTCGTTCGACACTCTTAGTGCTTACGTGTCGATGTATCCACAGCCAACACCGCTAACTCCTCATAAACATCGTATAGGATAGTCTTAGACAGTACATATAGAGGAGGCTAACACCCAGCTACCATCATCATCGCTATTTTACTAATACTCCTCTACGATTATCTAAGCCTTAGTCATTTGAGGATCTATCTATACATAGACCATCATTATTAACTAGTTTCGAAAAACAATTAACTATATCTAAGAAAAAGTAGTTGTAAATAACTATATTTGTATCACTTAGTCTGATTATTATGTATTATCGACATCTATTACTCACTATATAATTGGTTTTTCTAAATGATTTTTCATATTATATTGTTATTCTCTTAATGCTGATAATTTACTGTATATATATATATATATTTTCTTTATGCTATAGCGACTTTTAACAAGTTTAGTTAGTATTTTAGTAAATCATTTAAGCTGATCCGCTCTATTAATACTTTTCGTAGGTAGTACACTTAGCAAAAGAGAATGTAAAGCACGAATTTAACTTATAATGGAATAAGAAACTAACTTGCTATATTGAAAGTACTTAGCTAAGGAGAGTATAACGCCTTACCTAAATGTATGTGGTAATGACACTGAAGGCACATAAAAGGGACATGCATTTATTTAATAGCTTAATTAATTACATAAAGTAACTTTAAAAAAATATATGTAAACACTGAAGGCACGCGTATGAAGCATGACGCGCATAAGGAGCACACCTTCTTAGCATACAGAATACACCTTCAGTTTACGCCAAGAAGGCATGCACACACAGCGCGCTCTCAATTAAAATAATCAATGAATAGTGCTACTTTCGTAAAAAATTTTCAGGACACACCATTTTTGTACATTTTTTTACAGTCTATACTATAAAAGTACATAATTTTCAATCTTCCTTATTCTTTATGGAATCCCAATTACTCGTTTACTTGCTTTTTAAATCTGGAACTGCAATTCGAATGGAATTGCTATTACTTAGGGGTAAGTAATTGGCATTCCCTACTAAAACCTCTGAATGACCATTCTAAAGTAGAGGCCTTCTTTTATTTCCAAAAACATTCTTGTTAAAAAATCAAAATGTCACTTCACTACCCCCAATTATACACATTATCAAAGGAAAAATAATCTAACTTAACTCATTCCTCTAAGCATCAACCAAGTCCTAGCATCATTCTCTCTTCTTTGTCTTACCCATAACCATGTCTCTTGCTCGATCTTTCTCTCTCCTCGACTCTTCAGCACACTAAATCAAAAAGAGAAGAAGTACGAGTCGTCAAAGTCACACATACATACCTACATAATAGATAGAGCATATACAGTTGGTATATATGAATTGGAGATATGAATTGAAAAAAGCTTCAAACTTGCATATCGATTTCTTAGACGCTTATAGGTAGATCGTTATGGTATTGATTTCTTCGCAATTTGGGGCTAAGGTTTTGAATGGGCAAAGAGAGGTAAGAGGGGTTAGAGTATCAACATTCAACTCGTGGGGAAGGCCGTTAGGTTGTTTTTCTTTCTTATTTTATAATATCATTTATTTTTTATTTCATAATTCTATTAAAACAGGGGTATTTTAGGAATATAATTTTATATTCATGTTTTATTCCCGGTAGAATTCAATCAAGCGAACAATGTGTTATTTATTCTGTTATGCTCAATTAAACACCGTAATAGCCTATTACAACTCTATTTCATTCTCTAATAATTACAGTTCCCCTCTTATCACATTCAATGAAGTGATCATATCACAAGTATCCTATGAAATCACATAAGTCCCAAGATCTTTATGCCTACCAATTTTTACATAAAAGCAAAGAGTTGCGTTTTATTAACATGTTAACCAATACTCATGAGAGAGACAAGATGATCCATTTGAGAATGATTGTGTAGATTACTATTTTAGTAATCAAGTTTACCCTAAGTTAATGCCATAAATTGACTTATTGAGCTTAAGTTAGTGGCATAATTCAAGGAGCTAAGTCCAATTATTTTGAAATGTTTTAAATAATTAAGCTTAACTAGCATATAATAGAAATTACCAAACCAATTCATGTGCTCTCAATCTTTCTCGTAGTCTAGCATGCATAACGAGCTTTTAATAGGCTTTCTTATTATAATAATCCTTTATAGTCTTGTTTATAAAGTACCAAAAGAGTTATAAAGGAATTAAAGAGGGTTTATCTCATCTCATCCATTAGCATGACTAGCTCATCTTATCCGCTAATATTTGAAATCATCTAACAGTTAGTGTTAGACTCCCAAATCTATAAATAGAGGTATCCTCCTCTTCATTTCATTCTTTTGAATCCATTAAAATCTATCTAAGTAAGACAAAAACAACAAATCAATGAAGAATGGTTGATGAACACTTATGGGTGATTTTTTATCACACACATGCTTCAAACAACCGAGTTTGTCTATTCCTCCTTTGACGTCTCTTTCTAATAACATCCCTTTACATGTTATCAAATTAAAATTTCTCAAGTTCAATTGGCATGTGAGTTATACATGATCAATCATCTACAACAAACCTCCTGTATATATTTTCGACTCCATTAAAGAAAGAAGCACCTAACAACATGGCACCCACTAGAAAAAGAGTTAGCTAAGATAGAAGCACTTGACAACATGGTGCTCTCTTACAATCACAGATTGCACAATTTCCACAATCAAATGCCTTAGATTCAAGCTTAGCTCTCGATTGCTCTCTTAATACATTATAAAAGCATATGTATAGAGTAGCAAAGCCAAATCCCAACAAATAATTTAGGAAAGTATTAGAAAATAAGAAATGTAAAAATAGGAAAGAAGATAAGTCACTTACACCATAGTCAATCGGGTTACATTCCCTCTCAATTGAGCTATACCCAATTTAATCGATTGAAGGGTTACAAATAAAGCGAGTCAAGATGATATAATATTGAGCTCAACTAAGCTTGACTTGGAATTTTAAAGCTCAAGCTCAAACTCGGTCAATCTCATAATTCTAGGCTCAAGCTTAACTAGAAGTGGTACTTAATACACTCGAGCTTAACTTGATTAAATTTGTTTAAACTCAATAATCTTAAAAGATATTATAATTTTAATTAAAATAATAATAATATTTAAACTCAACTTGAAATTAACTCAAGTTCGATTAGGCTCATGAACTTATTGAGTCATGAACTTGTTGAGTTAAGCATCACAATACTCAAGCACAACTCGATAAGTTACTTGAGTAATTCAAGCTTAAGCTTGACTTGATTATGACCAAGTCAAGTTTGAATAAATATCTAACTAAACTCAAGTAACTTATGAATGGGCTTTATACTATATTATAGGGTTGTTATTGATGATTGATTGTGTCCAATGCTTGTGTAGTCAATCCTAAAGAAGTCTTGATCGAATAAAATGTAGAGGAATGATCCTAAAGAGAAGCGTAGGAGAAATAGGTAAGCTCAATATCTTATGATGCATGCATGTGATAATAGATTGAATTCTATGTTCTTTGATTCGTTCTTCAAAATACAGTTGATTTGATCTTCTATAAGTCACTTCGGCAGAGTATCGATGATTTTGTAAAACTTACCAATTCTTCAAGTGTTCCAAACGAAGATAAGAAGCCTCCTATATATAAATTTTGGTTTTTGATCTTGATCGTTGGATGAAGCTGTAAGCCCCAAAATTAGCCATTCGAAGTTTCGATCAGTTGAAGGACCCGATCGAGCCTAAATTATAAAGTAAAGCTAGAAATATTAGTAAAATGATTCCGTAAGTTTGAATTTAAGAAAATAAGCAATAAAATAAAAGAATATGAAAATTCCAAATTCCAAATTTTAAGTATATAACTTGTTATTTATCGAAAATGCGTAAAATGCATTCCAATAATTAACGAATCGCTAAAGATAAATTATATGTATACTAAAAATCATAAAATAACCTAAATAATATTTAGGAATATTTACTTGTACTATATATGAATTTACATGTAGGTATAAATACGTGTAATTATTTAAAATACGCGAAATGTGCTAAAATTATTTAAATAATTAAAGAAAATTCATAATTAATTAAGAAAAAAATCAAGAAAAATCAGGAAAAATCAATAATAATCCAAATCAGGTCGTGGCAGGTCATAATCCACAAAATAAAAATTAACCAATTAAAATTAGACAACACAAAAACCAAAAATCAAGGAAATTGGGTAAAGTCGTATTTAATTAATGCACAATAATTACACTAAAACTCTATAAATAGCAAGAAAAATTCAGAAGCTCATTTGCACAGTTAGAAATCAAATAAAATTAGGGAAAGGCAAAAATTAAGAGAAAAACCAAAGAAAAGAAAAAAGAAAAAGAAAACCGTACAGTTAGGGCCACAAAGGAGAACCCAGATACAACGGCCATCTGCGGGTGGACGGCCACCACCATCATACATTGGTGGCAATGCCCAGGTGGGCCGACACACCCATGGCCACCGGCGGTGGCCGGAGCCACCCAGATCGGTGAGTTTGATTTCCAGCCCGATTCTTGTGTAATTTTGTAAAAATAGTAAATATTATTAGAAAATTATGAAATTTTTTATTCTGGAATATTTTTGTATTTAGTTTTTATAAAAAATATTATTTTGATGAAAATATATCTCGTGATATAGGGCCCTTAAGAAATCGTGTAAAACCGAGCATATTTCGGTTTAGAAATAAATGACCTTAGGAGTGTAGTTTCGTGCCCAAAATTTTTTTGTAGATTACTTAGATGATATAGAACAGTTCTATGAAGTCCATTTTCAAAAATTAATTTTCTAAATTTTTAGATAATTTTTAGGCCCTAAAATGAGGCATAAAATGGGTAATTTAGGATTAATTAAGTAATTAAATGATTAATTATTGATTTAGTGAATAATTATATGTTTTAGGATGTTGAAATCTGATGGAGTATGATACTTGTAACATTTAGGGTGTTTGATGTAATTATTAGGTTAATTATGTAGTAAATGATTAATAAGGAAAAATAGTTAACTTTAAGTTAATTTTGTAAATTAGGGAAATTAGGAGTAAAATCTGATTTAGGATGAATTTAGATATTTTGAAATGATAATTGATGTTTAGGGATGGTAATTAAAGTGATAGAAATATTAGAAATTCATTATATACATAATAGGCAATAACGTATAATATGTAATTTTTGAAAATATAATAAATAGAAAATATTAGGATAAAAATTGATATTATATAAATAATAAGGATATATAATAAATCTGATAAGAAACTTGAATTTATGTAATTATATGAAAAATGTAAAAATTTCTCACATCAGGAGTAAATTTGGTACACTAATAAGGATATAAGTGTACCGGATGAAATAAAATACTGACTAGGGGTAATAATGATATTTAGGAGATCGGAAAATAATGTGATTAGTTTCACATTATGAGTTGAAATGAATTTCTAAGGTTGGAATATAAAACATTATTTAGAAATCGAACTAGAACCTAAACCTAATTTAGAAATTGATGTGGAAACCGAACCCGAACCTAACTCCAAATCTAGAATAATTATAAAAGACTTAAGACCTAGATAATTAGGCATATTAAACTCTAAACAAAACCTAACAATAAGCGTTATAGAATAAAATGAACCTATAATCATTATATGAAAACTGAAACCACGTTTGTGTTATAGGGATGATCGGCGATGGCCTGAGCAAATCGGACCTTGAGTGAGTGAGCGAGGAGTCGAGGTAAGTTGGGATTAATACAATGCTGCATTTTGGGAGGCTTGAGATTATGCTTGATTGTGCTTATGCGCATGTGTATGATTATGGGTGATGCTATGATTCTATTTGTTGCTCTAGTATGTATTGTATGATTTGCATGAAATAATTGATCACCCTAAACTGGACTTAATCAAATATATGACCAGTAATCATAATCAGACATGCATGGCAACCCGTTAGGGAAACTTAGGATTCTCCGGCCGAATACCAACCCCTTCGAAAGGGATAGCGCAGGATTGTAAAATGGTCCCTTCTTTATCCTCAGTTGAACTAAGTGATAGGAGGAGGTCGCGGCGAGGGTGAAAACAGTGGTTCGAAGGTAGTCACGGGAGGAGCAAGGTCTCCATTACACAAGCTTGGGTTTGATCGTGAGCTGTTGCATTAACGGTAACTCCTCAATCCAGATTAAAGCGA
The DNA here is from genome assembly GCA_024138005.1 of Lumnitzera racemosa. Classification (NCBI taxonomy): domain Eukaryota; kingdom Viridiplantae; phylum Streptophyta; class Magnoliopsida; order Myrtales; family Combretaceae; genus Lumnitzera; species Lumnitzera racemosa. The sequence goes on from JAMXBC010000011.1 coordinate 67,422,925, forward strand.
GCCCAATTTCTCTAATCTCATGATGGGCCGGACAACGTCGAGCGATGGCATTTGCTTGCACATGCATTGCACCTAATAAGTGATTGAAAACCTTATTGTGTGTATGGTATAGTTTTAAGTCCTCCGCCCTAACTTGCTGAGCTGTAGTTGCTCACATCCCTATAAACGTCGTGCAGGTGCTGGCTAAGAAGCGGCAACAACTACTCTGAAGCTAGCAACTGCTGGATCTTAGGGAGTGAAGAAAAACATTGAAGAATCAACACATATGTTATTACTTTTCATTTCTGAATAATGTACTAACTGAATTATAGTGATTATATATAACTTTTCTCACTTTCTTAGGTAAATGAATTATTTAAATTACAAACTGTTTACTTCAAAGCGGGTTAGTCGTGGACGCCTTGTGTAGATCAGGTCTAAGATAGCGATTGTAAGGCCAACTTCTATCTTAGGATGGTTTACATGGCGGAGCTGTTATGACTCTGTCGCTTCGAGGTGTGACAGAAGTTACGATGAACAAATCAAATGAGCTATTAATGATGACTATTGGATCACTTTTTAGGATGGATGGCAAAAATTAAAACTCCTTAACCATATGGACTCATGGACTTAGCTTTAGGCTTAAGCTAGCTTTAGCCCAATTCTTCTTAAACTTATAAAAGCTTAGTCCATTTCTCATTTAAAAGAGCCAATTTTTTTAATATAAGTCTTATGAAGTCTTGTTAAGGCAAAACAAGGCCTAGAGGGATTCCAAAAGACTTTTTTTTATTCGAATTTTCATGCTTGAAACAAATGAATAAGGTCTAGAGCAAAAAGAACTCATCTAGTAATCTTAGTTTAGAGCCTATTAAGTCAGATCTCTTTAAAACATCATTAATAAGATTCTGATTTCTTTGACTTAATCTTAGCCCATTAAACTGATTCATGACATTAAATTAGATTAAAAATTTAATCATTGAAATAACTCTCCACAAGCTCATCTCATTTATTCTGCCTATATCCAATAGATTGACACATTTGACTTCGTTTAAGTCCACAGCCTCACATAAGCATTCCATGCTCAAGTCACATGAAAGATCAAGATATATTTTAACACTGTCCAATAAAAGTGGAAAAAGAAGTCTTACAATCTCTTGGTTTCCACAATCAAATCCAAATTCTTCTTATTTCATTAATTATATTGTAAAACATTTTGGATTTGTAAAATCAGTCCTTACAGATTTCCAATCTTAGCCCTTTCGGAACAATTCAATCAATTCCTTAAATTTTCATAACATTTTTTTTAAATAACATTTTGCTATTTTCTTTTAAAATAACATTAGTACCATGTGATTAAAGATTAAAAAAAATATTTATATTTGCGCCAACTATCATGTTGGACTTGATTGAATGTTTTAATTTTTTCTCAGTGCCAAAATTAAAAGCTTTACAGCCCAATTATAAAACCCTAAAACGTTGTAAGTCATCGAATTATTTGATTCTCCACTCAAAACAACCCACTACAAATTATAAATAAAAAATAAAAAATTCTCTAAATCTTACCATTGATATGCCATGCATAAGAGACACCATGACAAATATAAAACCGGTTACCCACGGTATTTGCACGAGAATGGGTAATCGACTAGAATCCACTTTATGCTAATGATGTCCACGTGGTTCCTCCACTGATTACCTTGCAAAGCAACTGTAAGCCAGTGAAGTTCTGCCACAGAATATTCTTAAAATTAGCTACATGCAATAATACATTTTTTATTCTGTTAACAAGTATTTTGGCATCGGTTAATCAATAAGTTTAATAAAGAAATTTTTTTTAATCTTGTAAAGGTTGATTAAACACTAAAAAAATAAATGAAAAGATATAATTTTTTTATCTGTTATTGTTAATAAATGTCCTTATACCATCCATCAAAATTATCCTTATTATATATATATTTTTTTTCAAGCAATTAAGAGGCTTATAAAGTATACCTACCACAACAGTAATAATATACAGTAAGAAACAATATTGAGAATATTCATCAATCATTTGAAATGAACCACTAATATTTTTCTAATTTTATCAAGATAAATGATCCAATTCTTATAAAACAGATTTTTCTTACCGTTTATTATTATTTTTCCTACCGCAGTGCGTCCTAGTGGCAACAAAGGGATAATACCGATCACAGCTTACTTAACGTAATTTTGACTTTTTATGTCCTTGTTATCGATTTATTTTGGTTTTCAGAGAAATTTAAACCATATATAGAGATGTAGGATACCGTCAAACTCTTATCTTATTTTACTTTGCAAGTACACAGACATCAGTCCCAACTTTACAGTTTAAAAAGATGACTACAGCTTACTACTTGAACTAGAATAGATAATTTTAACAATATAGTAGTAATATGACCCATCCGAAGCAATTTTGTATGAACCATTTGGTTACCCGAGTCATACAACTACGCACATGTATGTGCTTGTTAGTCAAATAACGTATGATATGATTATCCATTTGATAATTTCTGTCCAGCTCATCGTTGAATTCTCGCGTTTACTTCGTAAAATGTTAGAGCCACTTCAAAAAAAATTTTATGCTTTTCAATTTATATTTAAAATTTAAAATTTCATACAACTACGTACAACATGTGCTTGTTTGTCAAATAACGTATGATAATGATTATCCACTTGATAATTTCTGTCCACCTCATCGTTGAATTCTCGCGTTCACTTCGTAACATGTGAGAGCCACATAAAAAAAATTATTATACTTTTCAATTTATATTTAAAATTTAAAATTACCAAATATCATACTTAATTGAACTTTTATTTTATTTTGAAATTTACTATCCTATCTCTTATTATTTATACTTGTACTTATTTATTTAGCCATTACATTAAATTAAAGAGAACAGAGATATAAGTTTAATAAGTTCATCATTATGATATTTAACAATTTTAGATTTTAAATTTAAATTTGATCGAATTATGGTATAATATGACCAATTACCAAAGGTAGGGCACGTGGATTATGATTTTGGATGCTTATGCAGATGAGGAGCAAATATATTCGAAGAACTTTATGATGCATACATATGATTTTTTTTTTTTTACGGGTTTTTGAACAATCAACTTCATTGTCATTATTGTTGTTGCATGACTGGTGGTCATGCAAGGACCTTTCACGCCACCTTTAGCTATGTAGGAGTTATTTTTTATTTTATTTTATTTTATTTGTTATTGTATATTATTAGATTTTCGGTTTATCCTTATTAATTACAGTAGTTTAGTTTTTGGCCTTACTGCAAATAAAGGGTTTTACTCTTTATTATGCTTTGTGAATCCAACAACAGGCAGTCAGACAATTTATTGAATGAAACCTCAAAGAACTTTTCACTCCCATCCTTCTAACCTTATTTATTCATTGAATATTGGGGTGAACTCTTTTTATTTGTTTGATTTCTATTATGGCACCATGTTAGACATATCAATAGGAATTATACAAATAGATTATTTCTTTTGTGAATTTCTAAGAGAAATAATCATTACAGATGTACAAGTGAGATTTGGTTCGCAGACTGATCCATTTAATTTATTTTTTAAATAGTTTAGGTTGAGGTTTTTTTACTTATTTAAAAAGCTAGTCTATTTTAAGTCAACCTATTTAATATATTTATGCAATTGACTCATGAGCCAACCCGTTTAACTTACTTTTTAAACAAGTTAGGGCCAAATTTTTTTAACTCATATAAAAAACGGTTTAAATGAACTCGGCTCATTTAACATTTAACCCACGGGCCAAAATGAGTCGAGCTGAGTTAGCCCATTTAATCCACTTACACATCTCTAATAATCACTTCTTCATTTAAACCCTTATTAGCAAAATACATACACAAAAAAAAAAAAAAACTAAATTTCAAACGAGACCTTTAGTCATATATAGTTAGTTTTCTTCTAAGGGAACTACTTATGTTACCTTAATATCATGTGATCCAAGACTTGCATGCATAGGAGGCTTGAAGGTAAGGTCACTTAGTATTTTGCACAAAATGCAAACCAATATGGTAGAGTAGCCATTTAATGGGCACTCTATATCAGCATTGGTGGTGATCAGCATAAGGCTTACGATCGGTAGCTAAGAATGTGCCAGGCAAAGGCTATGACATTAAAGTTGGTGGGTGCTTGTTTCAATGTGTTGAAGCACTCCATAGGATTTCGAAGATGCATTGCATGATAGGAATCGAAGGAAGGTAGTGTAAACTAAGCCTATATTAAAGTAGTTTAATACACAAATTTCTGAGGGTATTTTGCTCTTTTGACACAACAACAAGATATGATAAGAGACATGGGTCAACGATAGGTTGGAATTTATAGGGGCATAGAGCTTTTTTTACAAAAGTGTACAACTAGTAGAATGATCAGCGCGAAGATGTAGGTAAATATAAAGGCACATTAAGGGTGCACAATGGTTGCTAAGGAGAGCATTTGGCTAGTAGGGGCGACAATGGAGATGATGCTAAGAGACTTAGAAGCATATAAGGTATTAAGATGGTAAAACCTAAAAAATTCCATTGCTTGACTTTTACTGACCAATATAATTCACTGTTATTTAGTTTATAGGGTATTCCTAGCTCTAGTAGAGGAATACGTTGCAACTTAGAGAAGACTCATGCTTAGATAAGGTGCTCCTTGGAGAGATGTGAAAGAGCTTATGCGATAACGTTGTGTTCATACTCACCATAAGTAAGAATTATATATAAGGATGCAGAGGCTTTGCTATGGCAACTTTAATATAAAGGAATATGTAAGTCCTACAATTTAGCAATTAGGATATTAGTATCAAAATTTAGGACATTCGAAAAAAATTTCTCATCATACTTTAGAAAACATATTAGGAGGCCATAAAATAGCTAAAACTACATAGAGATTTTAGGTATTCAAAATCAAATCATAAAAAATTAATGTCAGTTAAAAACTAATAATTTTCAAATTTATTCGTTGTCCATCAAAAGAAGAAAATCGTGAAAGATAAATTAACTAATAATGAAATATAACGAAATGACATGAAACAACATTATAAAATAATAGCATTAAAATATATAAAAAAATTAGCTAACTATAAACATAAAACTCCAAAAATCAATCAAAAGGACCTCGTAAATTTTGATTTCTAATAAAGTAATAAAACAATAGTAGGATTTAAAATGATAAAACTAATAAAAATTTGTTGAATTCTGGAGTTGCGAAAACCATAACCTCAAATATAAGGGAACATAGAAATAAAAAAAAGTAAGAAATAAATAAGAAAAATAGCAAATGACATGAAATAATAATAATAATAGCAACAAGGTATAAGTAACTAAACTTATGATGTAGAATAATTTAGTAGAAGTTTTCAAATAAAGTTAAAACCAATATAAAGTAATAAATATAGTAAAATAATTAATAAATAAAAGAGGGCTTATGGTTTTAAGAAAACTATGGATAAGAGTTGATGGTTTTGGAAGACCATGAGTTTTGATGGTTTGGGACAAAAATCATGGGTTGAAAACCATAGATTTTGATGGTTTAGGGGAAAAAAAAAACACACTTAACACATGCCATATATGCATTTAACCAACCCACTCACTTGAAGACTATATAAACCTTACTCCCCTCCCATTAAACCTTTTAAGCACTTAGGCAAAATGGAAAATTTTGTGAGAAAGCTTGAAAGGGCTTCTTGAGGAAATTTGCAAAATTTCAAGAGAATAGAAGTAATGTGCAAAGTATGAGTATTTAAGAAGATGGACAACTTGACACAAGTTACTTAAAGCTCCACCCTACTGCAAAGCTAGCCAACAACCTCACCACCATCGATGGCAACCGGATTATGTCACATCGATGAGTCTTAATTTTAATTCGATCTTTTCTAATTTGTTAAAAATATCAAATATTATCAAAAAAATTTAGAATAATTTATTATAACATTATTTTAAGCATATTTTCATGTGAAATTGTTATTTTAAAAAAATATTTTATTTTATAGATTACCTTTAAAAAATGGGTTGTTCGGGATCAACTTTTTATATGATTTTTAAGAACCTAAACGATTCCTTACAAAAAATTTTCTATAAATACATTGTTATATATAGAAAATTGACATGTAAAGAGTTTCTCTAAGACTTTTCATTTTATTAGGGTTAATTTTTAGTATTTGAAAAACTAATACGCTGAAATTCAAGGAAAACCTATTATTTTTCAAAAGATTTGATTAGATTTGATTTTCCACCTCTTTCTAAGTAATTTTTTGTTACATATAGTAAGTTGATCTTGATTTTTAAGTGGAAATAGGAAATTTTATGGAAAGATAGGTTTTCTAAGCTAAATAAGATGTATTTTACTTAAATATTTATGCAAATTTTCACTAAGTTATTAAATTAGTAATTTTTATTGAAAAATCACTAATAATCAGTAGTAAATTGAAGATTATAGCTACTATACATGAGGAATTTTTCCCTTAAAAACTATGATTTTCTAGCTTGATATATGTATTTTAGGTACATTAGATAATTAGATGTGTTTAACATTCTCTTTTGTTGAATTTTTGAGTTGTACATGACAACATAGATGAGTTCCAGGCCATGGGAGTTAATATTGTTGGAGTTTCAACTAAGTCGAATTTGAACAAAGTTAAGGGAAGAGTGAAATGCAATGTTTTTAATGAAATAAAGCAAATTTGATAGCTACAAAAGTTTCCATAGAAGTTTTGAATAAGCTTGTGAAAAAACTGATAGCTGTAGAAGATTATATAAAATCTTTTGTAGATGCTAGTGTAAACTACTAACCTATTCTATTTGTTCCTTTTTTTTCTTTTTTTAATTAATTAATTAATTTAATTATTTACTTACTTTATGTTATGTGTAAATTGTAACAAAAAAAAAGGAAAAGAAAAAAAAGGGAAAAGCTTAGTTACTTTATTTTTATTTTTCATTATTTATTATTTATTTACATGTTTTAATAATAAAAAATACATAAAAATTAATAATAAAATTTTTAAAAGGAATAAATGAAAATAAAAATGTTTTTTTCACTTAGAAAAATTGTTTTTCAGAAGTAAATTTAACCAATCCTTTTAAAACTTCTCTTATAATTGCTCAAAAATAAGATCATCAAGACCCTTTTTCTTTTAGGCATTTTTCTTTAAATAAAATTAAATGACTAAAGAACTTAAGGTTGACCGTCTTTCAAAAGTTAAAAGAAATTGACAAATTAAAATTTTATAAATGAATGAACTACGAAAGTCTGATCTTGAATAGCGGGTACGTAAACACTTGTAAAAAACTATAAGACAACCTATAATACGGAAAAATTTGTTTTTCCACTTTTTGTAAATAATGATTCAATTATCCTTCCTGGTAGATTCAATTTTATTTACCTGTTTTCATGTGATTAGATATTTTTTAGAAGGGTATTATTAACAGATAAGCTTAATTTCGAAAAGCTGAAAGTAATACCCATTAAGGGTTTAACAGGTCATCCCCTAATTCAAATCTTTGATTTTCAAAAACCATTTAAAAAAAATTGGTTTCCATGCAATCTAGTGCCTAGGTTATATCAATACACCTAATTAGTTTCAACCTCATTCATTTTTTCCCAACTCCAGTCAGGTACTTTTTAAAATAGAAATTTTTTTAACTCTTAGTTGAGGGTTAGTAATAAACCTTAGTATTAAACAAGTTAAGGTGTAATACGAAACCAATCGTATTAAGAAAAATAATTAAAACAAAAAAAAATCAAGCTCAACAAACAAGTAACAGCTATTATTGAGCGCTAGAAGTGAAGGCATAATTAATTCATATGTTATTAATAATAACACATCATGTTGTTGTGTTATTAGTAACAACACTTAAATGAGAATGAATTATTTCTCATTCACATGAAAATAGTTTAAATTTTCACCATAACTTAATATTATGCTTCATTCTTTTTGTTTTCATCTTTTTATTTTCTTTTCTTTTTAACTTTTGCATCAATGACCTTCATAGCACACAAGTCTACAAGTTTTGCAAATGGAACTAGCCCAAACTTATAAACCTATCAAGTTATAAGGCAAATCCTAAATAGTCGATGGAAACAATTACAGTTCCTTAATCCAACATGATAGATTCAATACCAAATCATAGGTTGAAACCCACCAAGCTAATGTTTTGCAATCACTAGTAAAGGTTGGTGCTATTCGATTCGACATGTGCCCCTTCCTCCCCCTACCAAACTATGCCTAATATTACAATTTGGTATTCATATTTTTTTCAAACCTAAAAAAAGAGGCTTGGTCTATGTGGTTTGCAATTCAAACCATAATCGCTAGGTTATTAATTTTTTTGTACCTTTTATAAAATTGAAATTCAATAAGTTCATAATGTTATTAAATTTCAATTCAAGTCTATAGATTTCAATTCATGACCACTCATGTTAAATTTAAGCCACTCCTTACCTTCATCATGCATGTCACAATTTGTAGTTTTTTCTAGTTGTACCTCTTAAAACCGTATTGTGGAACATAATAATGTAACGATCTAGTTTGGAAAAGGATACTAACCATCTTCCTCATAACCTAACACTTCCAGTATCCCTAGAACAGGTATACTTTTAGCAACAATAGTCATATGAGAAACAACTTGCTTATTGTGATCAAAACATTCCTTACAAAATTCCTTAAATTTCAAGCAATCATCTCTTTTTATATAGTGATAAGCTCCAAATTGCTTATATTTTATATAGGGAATTTTAGAAATTTTCACATGAATTTTGAGTTTATTTTTGAAAAATGATATTTAATTGAGTAAAATTTTGTTTTATAGGTTTTAGAACAATTTATGGAAAAAAATGAGAAAATAAAAATAAGTTTCACTCAATTTGGAACTAAAACGAAAAAGTTATAAAGTTTTGAAAAATGATATGACCATATGACTGTATCGTTTCCGTGATGATTTCGAAGTAGTAATATAAGGAGATCAAAAAACAACACAACTAGAAGACATGGTCTTGTTCCCGGTCATGTCACCTACTATAACTTATTTAATTCGTCTCAATTATTTAAAGCTTCATGAGGACTTTTTGCAAAAATATTAACACGGATTTTTGAGAGAACTTTAAAGTTAAAACACTCAAGAGAGCCTGGTACAACAAGATTTGAAGATTCAAAACCCGTTTCAACATATTGATAACTTACTTCTCTATTCTTCTTTTCGTTTTCATTAAAGTTTATCAACAGTAGAGAGTAAATCTTTTGTATCCACGTCTTATGGAACCTAAATCTATTCTTGTAACAATTGCTTTTATTAAATCTAATGCAATTCTTGGTTTTCTTGAATCGATTATGTGTACTCTCATGTTTTGGATTGATATTAATGTAGGTATTAATCTAAAAATCAAATATTATACAAAAAGATTAAGAATTTCCTGTATAATTAGATCTAACCGTAATTGATGAGGGTTTTTGCAATTTTAGAGGTAAATCGCAAGATTCTTCTCAATCTTTAATCTTTTCTTTAAGAAAAATTGTTGCACATTAATATGATCTTAAATTATTCTATAGGGAAGAGATTCTATTAGATAATCTAGATTTAGGGTTAGGTAATCTAAAGATTAGGATTAATAGGTTTAAAAAAGCTATTAACTTTAATAGAGGATTCTCCTTATTAAGAAAATTGATGAGTTAATTAGATTCTCTTTAAAGAAAATCACATAGGTAAGTTTAGGGGAAGTAAGATCTAAGTACACTTTTAAATCTTGAATTAAACCTTTAGTTAATTGCTTTCTTGTTTTGGTTCTTGATTAGTTAAATCACTAGTTACTACTATTTTAGTTTAATTGTTTATATTCTTGAAATTTAATTTACGATTAAATAATAGGGCTAAGTTTAATACTAATACTTAGGTATCTAAGAGATCAACTCGAACTCATATTTGCTATACGAGAATTGATAGATATGTTTGCCTTATATCATACAACATTTCGACTATATTCAAATAGACCAGTTCGATTCACTTAATTGAATAGAACTATGAAATCAAATACTAAGATCGAACTAAATTGTGAAGTGTACTAAATTAAAAAAAAAAATCGATTTATGGTTCAATCCATACTTCATGATTTTTTTTTTCTAATCCTAATCGCTGGACCTTGAAGGATTAAAGTTCACATACAAGTTGCATGTACAAGACTCGGTTAACAACTTGGGCCGCAATAGAAGATGTTTGAATTTGAAAAGTTTGGGATTTACATGGATCAATGAGCAATTGAGCAATGACCGACGCTCTCGACAATGCCACTTCCGTGCATCGGTGGAAACTCCACTACTTTTAATAAAATAATCTTTTGACATAGTAGACACCCTTTTTGCTTTTGATATACTTTTTGTAATTCCTTTGTGATTATCTATTATTCTATTTCTATGATGATGAACCTCTTCTTTTATTGATTGTACTGGTTCTTTCGTATGATTATTTTTTTATTTATCTTTCCGATTTATTCATAAGGTGATTGTCAATAACAAATAATAATGGATTTGGATTATCTCAATTTATCTTTCCATTAATTTTTTTCAATTTACAAATTAATGATGTGATTTTGAATTTTGAAATACTCTCTAATATCATCATAATATCATTATTTTTATAATATTTTGATAAATTTAAAAAACTGAAAAAAAAAAACAAAAAAGAAAAGAATTTGGAGCACAAACGGTAAGATTCAACGCGTCAAACCGATTGTGGTCCTTACGATTAGTGTTAGTGGTATTTTGAATAATGAAATGAAATGTTACACCTTTGACCTGGTCCATGGCATCACATGGTAGGATTGGATATGCTTACTTTGCGTGCCTCCAAATGTAAATGCATTAGATGCCGTCTGATTCCGATTCAGCGGGAATACCAAATTACGAAATCACAAGTTGAAGGGCCTAATCTTTTCCGCTGTTGCTTCGAACGTGTCTTCTAGATTATCCTCAAGGCTTAATTATTTTCATGTTAGAATTTTTTTAAAAAACTATTTTTCTCCTCGATGTTTTCACTCTCCTTTAAAAATGGATCTCTGTGGAGTTGGTTAACAAACTTATTGGCATATAGATTTAGCTGATAGTGATTTGTTTCCTTGATTTCAAGGATGGATGTAGTCTATAGAAGAAAATGTGGTTAGTAGATGCCAAAGGGAGTACGGCGACTCTAATAGTTAAATCAATAAATATGTAATCATAAAAGTAGTGAAACATATATAGATATGTAAAGTCTTCTATCTAAGGATTTAGACCTTATTTATAGGTGATGGAAAAGTTATTTTAGAAAAGTACATTCCTCGTTTTATTAGAAAAGTGAATCTTTAGAGGTGTATTCCCCAGCAAATGTATAACACATTCCTTATTAGGTAAGCTCCGATACCCATGGTCTAGTCGGTCTCGAGTTAGGACATCATCAATTGGCTCTATGGACTCTGTGGTTCCCATGGTTCAACCTCCAAAAGTCTTCATAGCCCCTAGTCTGGACTTCTTTTCATTCTCCATAGGTATTCCCGTTGGTATACGCATGTCTAGCTTCTCAAGGTCGCATTAGGCCTCCATAGTTTGTTGTCTAAATTCTTCAATCAACAAAACCTATTCATTCTTAACATAATATCAAACTTTGGATAAGCTCCCTATAATTAATTCAACCTTTAAGATATTAAATATATAACTTAATGGCATAATAAAAATAAACATAGTCCACTCCTATGGTGGCTAGCCATCCTTTGCCCTTTGAGTGGCTATCTAAAACTTTATACTTTGAAATATTCTTTCCCTCTTTGTATTTCTTATTGTAATCTTTTGTAATTTTTATTATATTATTTAATTTAATACATTTTATGACATTATTTTATTAAATTAATCATTGTAAGCACATAAGTTGATGCATGTCAAGATTGGATGGATTTCTTAACAGAATTAATGGGTGGTAATAGGAGTTTCCATTATTTCAAAGAAGAAAAAGCACAACATTTACATTCCATCAGGGTGAGTCCGAAATTGCAAATACCACAATAAGCATAAAAAAGAGAGTCTAACTATCTAGCATCAATAAGTTGGTTAAACTCTACATAGTTCAACCCAAAAGCATTCATAGATAAAATTACAAAAAGATGAAGCTATTGGTAGTCTACTACTAGAATCCTTCCATTCACTATAGCTTAAAGCTTGACTTCATTAAATTGCAAGTTTCTTTAGTTGCATAAATTAATCACTTGAATAAGTTTATGAAATCAATATTATAATATTAATATTAAGGCACTAAAGTGCGTAATGCCTTAAGTCAAAAGTAATGAATAAACCAAACCAACAAACATAAATAAGTCAATTAATTACTTAATCCAAAAATTACGACCTTGTGTTGACAATGTATTTACCACAATCATCTTATAAACTACTACCACAATTTTCCATAATTTAGGTGAGACACTTAACCATGAGATATCGTAATCTCTCTCTCTTAAACACGCAATGTTCTCATCATAAGATGTCACAATTAGACCTAATTATTCCCGCTTTTTGGTGTGCAATTCCAACCACCCACTACTTATAAGTTATCTTAAAAACATGTTAAAAGTCACCACCTTAATGATACTCTCTACCTTCCTCGAACCTCTACTCTTAACAAGAGCCAAATTTAATTAAATCATCTACCTAAGTGTAAGGAGTTTACTTTGATATTATTTGTAATACTCCAGGTCAAAAATAATTAATAAACCAAGCTAATAAATACAAATGAACTCATTAATCACTTAGCCCAAAAGTTACAACTTTTTATTAACAAGGTATTTACCACCATAATCATATAAACTAATACAACAACCTTCTACAATCCATTTGAAACACTTAATCATGGGATATCACAAAGTATGTCTTGATGATGCCTCCAATACTAGACTTCTAAAGGTTAGGGTTGACAACAAGATCATATTTCAATTCAAGCCAATTTGAATAGGGGTTCTATAGTATCAAGCCATCACTAAGATTTGTCCTTGCAAGATGCTTCCTTCAATGAGCCAAGAATTCACTACATGTATTGTAGATCAATCCAACTGATCGAAGTTATGAGTTGTTTCATTTCAACTAAATCCACCATTGGACGAATTAGAAGGAGTAAGACCAATAAAGTTCATAAACTTCCTCACATTTCTATTGGTTTGGTTGTTTGCTTGATTCATTGATTTAAAGGAGATGCTTTGAAGGGCATGAATGGCCTAATTTGCTTCTCTAATCCTTTCAGTAAAGAGGTAACATAAGAAAAGATGCTCACCAACTACCCTTGCAATGCACAAAGAGGACGTTTTGAGTTGGTATATGATTTTACAAATTTCCTTGACTACTTTAGCTCATATTTCTCAACTACGAGTCAACTCTAAGGGAGTTTTTTGTGTTTAAGTTTCCATGAGAGTTTTGCTATAGAAGCCTTACTTTTAGTTTGAAGATCCAATAACCTTAATCTACCATTCGCTAACCTTACCCAAAAAAAAGCCTTAATCTACCATTATTCTTCTCTTTCTTTGTCATATTGCATATAATCCAATGTATTTTTCTTTCTTTCTTTTTTTTCCCTCTATAGAGTATTCCCACATAAAACCCTTATAAATTTTCTCCACTTTCTCAAGAAAAGATGAAGGAAGGAGCATTGCTTACATATAATAATTTATATGTAAGCCTTTTATTTCCCCTTTACAGATAATGCCACAACTAGGCACATAGTTCATGAAATCCCTACATGTGTATCATGATTAATGATATATCACCATAATAATTTATATTCATATACTCTTTAATATATATCATGATGTATACAAATGGATGGTCAAAGGATTTTGAAATTGAACAAATGATGTTATAGCATGATTGCTTATTCCTAGGATTGATTACGTTGCCATGATTCTAGGAAAAATCGATAAGAGTAGGATTTTGGGAAAGGTTTACCGGGAGTTATTTGATTCTATTGGAAAATTCACTAAATGTTGAAAATTGTGATATAAGAACCTTTAAAAACCCTAAGGGCATTTCAAGTAGTAAGTAAATAATAATAAAATCTTAAATAGTAATTTAACCAACCAAATCTCATAATAATAAAATAAATCTAAATTTATTTCTCATCAAATAAAATAAAGCAAGGACATAACTATCCCATGATGCCACGCCACACAACAAAAATGGTGACATTCCATAATCTTCATGCGATCTTCCATGCAAAGATAGTCTGGTGCAAAATTGACAAAATAATTATAAGTAAATTCTATGCAAAAGAACGTAGCTCCATTGTTGTCATACAAGCTTGCCATAAAATCGCCATAAGTATTTATATAGAAATATAGGAAAATTTGATCCCATCAAATTTGCTAAGTATGCCAATTCCTACCATGTGAACAATTACAACTCTTGGTAAAGTAAATAGTATTTAGGGTGGGGTTAGGTTTTCAAAAGGTAAGCTACGTTTCAAAGATATTGCAGGGTAGTTGTGAAGTGGAGTATCCGGACACAAAAGATTACAAATTAAGGATGACTAACATGACCTAACTGAACTATAGCATTAACTAGACTAAAATTTCATTTTCTATAGATGATTGAGATTACTGTTCATTTTCGAAAAGACCAAATCATTAGTGGTTGATTTCAAGTCTGTGAAACTTGATAATGCTTATAAAACCTAATCAAACCATTTACAAATATATAAATCTAGCAATTTTATCTTGAACAGCTCACCTTCAATTAAATAATCCATAAGCTCTTAGTCTAACCCGAGGATACTAACCGATAACGTTAGCTATATTGATCTTAAGTTTTATCTCAATTTCATTCCATCTCGTACGTTTTAATCTCAACTCATGGACAAGCTACCTCACCCTAGGCAATAAAATTCTTTCTTTCTATGCAAATGTTTTCACAAGTTACATCAACTTGAAAGATGTACTTTTACGTACACAATTTTCTTTTTTTTTTTTTTTTTTTTTTTTTGAAGCCATCATACGTACATAATTTTTCAAACTTAAATTTTACAGAATTAAAATTTCTAAATCGAACCATAATTTGCCTTTCGTCTGTTTGGAGGATAAACTTATCAAACTGAACCACATTGATTTTTTATATAAAGACTTTTTTGTGATTATTTTGCAAACTAATCGTTGTAATAAGCGGAAATAGATATTTATATCTCTTGCCAATAGGGATTAGCTGAGCAATGCTCCCTATTTTATCCTGCCAATTTGACATGATATTTGAATAATCGTATTTATTGAAATGACTTGGCCATACATTAAATTACGTGTAAAATTCCAGATAAGCAAGCTCCATATCATAATTCTCTCTATCAAGCAAAACACCTTCCTAAAATGGCTTCAAAAACAAGTTTTCTCAAAACGGTCGACATGAACTAAATAAATCAACTTTTAATTACTTGTCTAGTGAAAATATTTAAAAATTATAGAAACTCATGCTATTATTTTCAATGTTTACGTAAATTAGATAAACAAACTTGTTCCATTTAGCTTTTTATCACATACAACTGATGATAATTACTCGTTAGCATATATAAACACCAGAAAAACATAATAGCTTGTTTCATAATTTTTGTGAGAATAAATATTTAGATCTATATGATGGCCAAAATATATATATATGTATATTTAAATCTATGGAAAAAAATTCAAATAACCCTTCTAAATTTTGACTTAAATATGAATTGACTCTTTAAATTTTTAAAATATACTTTAAAACTTCTTATAAATATTTATAAATTAATAATATAAAAAATATTTTTATTTTTAGTTAAAAAAATCATACTATGATTAAAATCAAGGGATTTTAAAGTATATTTTGATAAATTTAAAAATTGCTTCTATATCAAAATCAAAGTTTATAAAAAAAATTTAATCTATGAGATTTATTTATCAATTTATTAATATTTTAAAAATATTAAAATATATTTTAAAAGACTTAAACCAAAGTTTATAAATTATTTATTATTTTTCCATTAATTTTGCAATCTAATAAGTACAAACCGTGTTATCCTTGTCCTTTTCTTTTACCCTTTGAATTACATGGACCCACTGGCCGCCAGCATATGGCGTGCATTTATTATCGCTTCCGCCTAATTATAAAAGCCAATTTTGCTACATGTCACTCTTTAGGTTTTTTTTTTTAAGTCTAGTGTTTGGTTATACTACTTGTCCTAGAAGAACTTTATTTTAGTATGAAACAACTAAATATAAATTGTGAGCTCAACGCTTCTATACTTTAATACATTTAAATATTCATAAGTTAACATTTGATAAATTAATAATTTTTCTAAAATAATATTCTTTTCTATCTTAACTTGAGTTAATTTATAAAATTAATAATTTCAATAAATTAATTGGATAATAATTTTTACGAAGATTATTATATAAATTTATAGTCCGGTTAATATTATAAATTAATAATTCTCTAAAATTACAAATATAATTCGGATAATTTAGTAAAATATGAATCTATTATTGTTTTTTTTTTCCTTAAAATTTAAATCTATGAGGATTTCAAATTTTCTCATTGCATTAAAAAACTGTAGTGTTGTGTTTTTGAACCACAACAAAAAAATTGTGAAGAGTTTTTGCCACTGTAAGTAATTCCTTTTGTGTGATTAGTTCTAATGGAATTAAATTATTCTCAACTTCATCCTCAATAAGATTTTTAATGATACTAGCTACAATTTCTTTTAAGCTATAAACCCTTAAATATTCATCACTTTCACTCGAGCAACCCAACAAGTGGTTGAAATCCATGTTATTATGGTAACTAAGATTGTTGATCAGTTTTTCAAGGTCATGAATGTCTTCCTTAGAAGTTGCCTCATTTAAGTTCCCTAAGGCCTCTTCATTCCTAAACAAATTTTGCAATGTTGTAAACAATTTACTATTATCTCTTGTCAAACATTTATTGTTTAAGCTAAGACTACAAGATTGATGGCATTTAAAATAATAATCGTTTTTCGATCAAATTGTCTCAACTTATAGCCTTTCAATATCTTATGGTAAAATCTTCTACAATAATGTATCTTAAAAGTTCTAATTATCTCAAGGTCACATGGTTGGATATTTGATGTGATGTTACCATCAACAAAATTCTTTTACCATGCATTTTCTAGTTTAGTTGACAAACATATTTGTCAAAAAGCATGCTAGTAAACCATGCTCTTTCGTTGGCACAGTGTTGACAATTCAAACTATTTATGTTGACATTCTTGAAGTAATGTGGCTTTACATGCTTTCCAATAATTTATAAAGGAATTTTTTTTTTCTAAGCCATCCTCATGTTACAAATAATAATTGTAAGCATTTCTTTATCTTGTCCTCTTTCTTGAAGTTGCTTTGTTGTGAGAGAATGATCGGGTTATAACCTGTAAAATAAACCAATTTTGTTTGTATTAAAAACATTTTTCATAAGAAATTAGTTTATTTTTTCCATTGTAGACTCTAATTTCTTCTCTATGTCTTATATGTCAATTGAACCAATCTCTCTAAAACAACAAAATAACTTAATACCACATCTTAGCTTGAACTTCTCAAGCTAACCTTAAGATAGGTTGTCTCAAAAGGCTGTTGACAGTATCAAAGTTTCATCATCTCCCTTACCTTCTCAAAAATTAGCTCTCTAGTTATATCTGAATGATCTTGATATTGGAGAAACCATTTATAAACAATCTTCTCCATGTCTAGAAATTTTGTCAGTTTATAACTCTTGGTATCACTTTCTTTTTCTAAGTTAGCCGAAAGGTACATAGAGGATCGCTGGACAAGGTTTGATATTATACATTGACTAACTTTCAAATAATATTTTTTATCAAGCCATTGTTATAAATCTTTTTGAGTGCATATGGGGTGTTTTCTTTCACACCCATATAATGCTATACGTACTTAATCAATCATAGTTGATTTCTAGACACCTTTTAGATGAGAAGCTATTGTCAAGTATGATTTTAAGAATTTTTAAATGTTGTTTGTATAATAGTTCCCTTCATTATTATATATTCAATGTATTTTGTTTTAGTACAACGAACCTATAGGTGTAAGTGATTTGTATTAAATTTTATTTAATCAACCAATACAATGAATAATATTTAAGTATTAGAAACAATGAATACCATTCATGTACTTATCTTCATCAATATAAATATATATGTACAATGAATTTTATTTTTAAATTAATTCATAAAATGACACATATTCTAGTGATATCTAATAATTTTTTATTTAATTAAATTTATATCGCTAAATCGAAAAGGTACTCTTTAAATTAATAAACTATTAATTTATTGATTAATTAATGCCTTTCTAAATTAATAAAATTTCATAGCCCCAATATTATTAATTTATAGAGATTTTACTATAATATAATTATTGCTATGTCGTTCGGAATGAAGCAATTTTGAATATTCTTTGTTTCACAAATTGTTATACAATTGACTTTAAAAAATTATAAGCTAAGAGTAATTTTTTGTGGAAATAAATCCTTTATTAAGAGTAAAAGAAAAATTTGGCAAAAAAAATTTAAGAAAATGGATAATACGTAATGTAAATAACGGAATTGGCTATATTACGGAAAGAAAACTCAAAATAATGATTTTGGAATTTTATTTTATTTTAATTTTTCATTCCAATTTCCTCTATGACAAATGCAGGATCACTGTTTAGTTTAATATATAAATAGTTGATGTTCAATAGAAAACATTAGATTCGATTATTAATATTCTTCTTTTTTTACGTTTTATTTTTTTAATCTAGAAGCACAAAGAAATTGAGGCTTCTTTTTCATTTATTCTAATTCTTTTAGATATTTTATTACGGAAAAGGATGTAAAAGGAAGCTACTACCTAAAAAAGTAAAGAAAAATGTTAATTGTACACTTATAAAGAAACTGAATGATTTTTTCCATAAAATTGTGTAATCGTATATAATTTTTCTTTCTAAAATTTTTTAATATGTATCTCAATAACATCCATTAATGAGAATAAAAAAATTCAATGCAACACTACGGTGATTTTGATAAAAGAGAAACAGATGGAAATGAATATAATAATAAAAAAAGAATGGAGATGGAGTGAAATATCATTTTAATTTTATATTTGGTAACAAACAAAGAAAATGGAAGGAAATGTTTCCATTTACTTTATTTGATTTGTTTTAGAAAAGGAAATGAATTTTGTTAAGACAAAATTATACATTTTATTGATTGGATAAACATTTTTATGAATGACAAGTTTATAATTGTTTATCATTTCCACTTATTTCTCTTCAATTTTGCAGAGAATTGAAGGGATTCTAAAATAAAAATGTTTCAACTTATTTCCTTTTTTTTATTTTGTTTCTATCTTCAATCATTACTTAAATTATTATATATATCAAAATCCTTTGATTTCTGTCTTTTCCAAACACGATATTAATTTCTGCATGGAGTAACTTGCGATGGACTAACTCACGGTACTTCCCTAATTTGAGAAAATATTATCTTCAAAAGTAAATAAATCGTAAATACCATTTTATCTTTTTATAGTTTGGCTTTACACACTCTTTTTCCTTTTTTATTAAAATTTTTTACCCATTCTCCCAAACAAAAAGCTTTTGTCCGCCTCCCGCTATACTAAGGAAACTTCCACCTGTGTATGGAACGTGATAGAGATATGGCGTGTACGATATAACCAAATCAAGTTCAACGCATTCCTAATAATGTTTAAAACAAGGAAGACGACCAAATTAAGTTAACGTAAGAAATATATGATAACGAAGAGTTTTATAATTTAATGAAATAAATACTAGATTTTCAACGGATCAACTTGATTCCAGTTTTAACTCTATAAAATTGTAATATAACAGTTGAAAAAAAAAACATTAAATATCTCACAATATACAGTTGAAAAGAAAAAAAAAACTGTACTTCTCAATGGAAATTGTCGAGGCCGCTCCTACTCTGATTCATCCCCTCATCAAATACAATAATCAAAGTGGTAAAATAAAAAATTAACTAAGAGAGAGAGAAGGAAAAAAAAAATCGCATGCACATCCAGTTATTGTCCTTAACAAGAGAAAATCAACCCACAGATCTAGAAATGCAATCAAAACTAGAATAATTCTAGATCCCATTGCGTGGTCAATTGCTCACATGTCCGAAAACGACAAGTGCCGCTTGGACTACAAAAGTAGTACCCGGGGAAAAATAATAAGAAATGTACTAATAAGAGCCACACAAAAGTAATGATAAATAACAGATTAGATATTTTTGAAATTAAATAGATAAATATCAAATCTTTAAAAAAAAATTCTCTTGAGTAAAATAATTGAAAAGTACAAGAAAACAATTCTTATTATTTTTTTAAGTGTAAAATGAACATATTTAAAAACACTACTTAAAAAGATTTTAACGTTTTAAAATGCATTATATTCACCATGTAAGGAGGGCAGGATATCCATAGAAAGTCCTAAAATTAAAAGAAAAGAAAAAAGAAAGACTTAATGATTATAAAAGGTAAAAAAAAAAAAAACAAAGTAGAAAAGAAAGTTCCTCGATATTCAAATAGGAAAGTCGACCAAAGGAAAATGGCAACGAAAATTCCCGTCTAATTTGTTTGGTCCTTCGGTAACTAATATATAATCCTTAAACCTTGTTCGAAACCAAAACCAGGAACACAAACTAAAAAATGATGAAGCAGTTAACCTCCATACTTTTTCTTGTTCTCCTCACCATTAGCGCGTCTTCTTCATCTGCAGCTTCAAATTCAGTTTACGAAACCTTCCTAAACTGTTTCATTAGCCGAACAAAACCGTCGGACAAAGTATCCAGCCTTGTCTATGATCGAAACAACACATCCTACTCCACCGTCCTCCAAAACTACATCCGCAACCGCCGTTTCAACACCTCCTCCACTCCGAAACCTCTTATCATCGTTACCCCGACTCAGGAATCCCACGTGCAGGCCGCTGTTGTCTGCGCGCGGGACAATGGTATGCACATGAAGATCCGGAGCGGAGGACATGATTATGAAGGCATATCCTATGTGTCCAATGATCCTTTCTTCGTACTCGACATGTTTAACATAAAGTCGATCGATGTAAACATCCGGGATGAGACGGCTTGGGTTCAAGCCGGCGCAACCCTTGGCGAATTGTACTATGCGATTTGGCAGAAGAGTAAGGTGCATGGATTTCCTGCCGGTGTTGGCACGACTGTTGGTGTTGGAGGGCATATTAGTGGTGGTGGATATGGCAACATGTTGCGAAAATACGGGTTGTCGGTCGATAACATCCTGGACGCCAAGATTGTCGATGTGAAAGGCAGAGTTTTGGATAGGAAATCCATGGGAGAGGATCTATTTTGGGCAATCTGTGGTGGGGGAGGGGCCAGTTTTGGTGTCGTTTTGGCATACAAGGTGAAACTAGTCCCGGTACCGGAGACGGTTACGGTTTTTAGAATGGAAAGATATATTGATGATAACGCAACTGAGCTTGTCTCTCAATGGCAATTGGTTGCTCCCAAGATCGACAACAACCTGTTCATGAGGATGTTGGTACAACCTGTAAGCTCTCGCACTAAGAAGGGGGAAAAGACAATAAGAACAACCATTGTAGCCCAATTCCTAGGAAATGCAGGCACCTTGGTTGCTCTTCTGGACAAGGAGCTCCCTGTATTGGGATTAAAGAAAGAGAATTGCAACGAAACGAGTTGGATCCAATCAGTACTTTGGTGGGATAACTTTGACATTGGAACTGCCCCGGAAGCTATGCTGAACAGAACTCCCAAATCGATTAACTTCTTGAAAAGGAAATCGGATTATGTCCAGACGCCGATTTCCAGCGCAGGCCTCGAGTCTCTATGGGAAAAGATGATTTCACTAGGGAAGTGCGGTTTGGTGTTCAATCCATACGGCGGAAGAATGGCTGAAATCCCAGCCCCCGCGACACCGTTCCCTCATCGGGCTGGGAATTTGTTTAAGATTCAGTATTCAATCAATTGGAGCGAGGAGGATCCCCAAATGGAAAAGGACTACTTGGCAGAAATCAGGGAGCTTCATAGTTTCATGACCAAGTTTGTGTCTAAGAAGCCAAGGAGTGCATTCTTGAACTATAGGGACCTGGATATTGGGACTACAACTAATGGTAATAACAGTTTTGTTGAGGGGAAAGTGTATGGGGTCAAGTATTTCAATGCGAATTATGCAAGATTGGTGAAAGTGAAGACTGCTGTTGATCCGCAGAATTTCTTCTGGAATGAGCAAAGCATCCCGACTCTTCCAAAGAAGGCGTAGATTAGATATTCGCGCATAGATAGCTTGATTGAATTTTGTATTCTCGATACACATCTGTATTTCCATTTTCATAGAAGAATAATTTATCAGATTTGCTTACTGATAACCATCCTGCCTTCAAATCAAACATATATATTTAGGAAGAACAAGTCTTATAAGTTCAATATCATGATCAGTTGTCAGAAAGAGTTACTAGCAGTGAGTGTAGATTCCAGAGAAGGTGCTCTTCCCCCAACATTATAATAATAATTAAAAAAAAAAAAAAAGGAAGGTTGCTTGCAGAAACTAGGGGCTGGTAATTTGTGTGGGCGAGTAGGGTTGCATTTTTATTGTTATAAAAAATAATATATAAAATTAAATAGAGATAATAAATAGCAAATCTAATTGTGTTTATATTCTACTTTGTGCAAGTTTCATTTTTTTTTTTTTTTTGTTTTCTTGACTTGCACTCCTATTGATGTAAGTTCATGTTTGTATCATGATATCGTATAAAAAATTATCTATATTGACTGAGACCTAACTTTTCCTTTTCATCATAAAAGGTGTGCTTTTCCAAGCCGTTAGGTGTCAAACTGGCAAAAAGTTCAAAGTTGAACCATCTTAGAACAACTCTTATATAATATATACATGTATAGATATTTCTAAGTCAATGGTACCTCAATCATCATTCAGAAGATAAAAGGAGAGCAAAAGTCTAATGTGAATCGTCGATATTCAGTCCTAATTTCGGTTTGAATACATTGGGAGAAGTCTACGCCCATGTTTTAAGTACGTTAACTCGTGAATTTTCTCCGTGACAGGCGTTGAATGACAGCTGGCAAATCGTCAATTTATTAGCCACTCCCCGACACAGTCGCGTCAGAATCTAATTCCGGTACTAACTCGTGGAAAAGTTTATGGCCTTTCCTTCACGCAGTTTCAGCTTCGGATATTTCTAACCCCCCTAAGATAGATAGACAGAGGAAAAGTAAAGTGAATTCCAAAGAGTTGAATTGAGCAAAATTTTTAAAGTTTTAGACTTGAGTTATTTCAAAACTATTAAACTCTAATAAAACTTTTTATTGAGTCTCTAATAGAAATTTAAGCTTAGCTCATTTAAATAAATAAATTTTGTTTTGAATTTAAACTCAGTTTATTTAATAAATAAGCTCGAACAAAACTAAGATTAAAGTTAAACGATCTCAAACCTATTCATGAACTTAAATATAAAAGAAATAAAAAAATATATAAATAAATAGATTAATGAATAATAAGAATTAGTTTGTATTATTTATTATTATTCTATAACATAATATATATTTTGTAGATATTAGCATTTGTTTTTTATAATATATATAAAACTCATAAATCAACTTATATACTTAAAAAAGCTAGCTTTAAAGTAAATTTATGCACTTAAACTGGAGCTTAAGTTAAGCTTGTTTAAATAAACGAGTTTCATCTTAAACTCGAGCTCAACTCATTTAAAACAAGTTAAACATAAGGTATTTGCAAATAACTTAGCTTATTTATAACCCTACTAGAAAATCCAGTAAATATAGTAGATGTTGAAAATGAAAATCAAATCACATTCTTATGCGATTGTGATTCGTTCAATCTGTCAAAACCTTAAAACCTATTAAATAATGCTGTATTACTAGATAGATCCTATAATAAAAAATAGTATCAAATTCTATAATGTGGATTGTGATTCTGAATTTTTAGGATTCGATCCGCAATAAAGATATAAGTAATGATTTCATATTAAATCCAAAAAAAAAAAAAAAAAAACTCAAATATACTTTCATGATGCTATATAATCCCTCACGGGAAGAATACCGTATAGCCAAAGCATAAAAACTTACTAATTAACATAACTAAATTCGCCCAATATAATACAAGTACAGCCAAGCTAACCTAATCAATAAACATTATCAGGTCGATACTGAACCAAACAATCAAAGATGTAAGAGTAAAAATGGACACTGTCTCCCATTTTCATAAGTCGCTATCATGGTTTTGATTTGGGGATATTTTATTTGATCATGTATATATTTGTCATAACTTCTATCTTTAAAAAAAATTCAAGTATATATACATACTTACATATATATATATATATAAAATGAAAAGAAAATAATAAAACAAGCAACAAATAACCTGACACCCTAAAACTTATAGATCTTATAAGATCTGGTTGCAAAATAGTTTGGAAGGTTTAGATTCTACCTCTGAACTTTTAAAACCTATACCTAACTGCTTAGAGCCCCAACCTATAACTCTAAACTGCAAGAACCAGTTTAGATAAAAGAAAGATGCAAAAGGATTGGACGCCTAGTCTAAGTGGGATATAAAAATGTGAAAATGATAAGATTAGGCAGGGCCATTGGGACCCGTGGAAGTTAAATCTCCATCCCTCCTGCACTTTCTGTCCGCAACTCTCTCTTCTCTTCTTTCTTCTCTCGTATAAATAGCATTTGATTGTTAAAATCGAATATAATAAAAAAGACTAAACAATATAAATACAAAAAGTATAGAACAGTACAGTATTGTTGTACTATATTTGATTTACATAAAATTGAATATAAATTTTTATGATGTTCCTTATTTTTATACATAAGTGTCAGACTCAATATTATATTTTAACATTTATACTCTCAATATTTTCTAATATTTATTTTAATATATTTTTATATTATTTAAAAAGTACAAATTTTAAAGATTTTCTAATATATATTCTTAATATTATCTAATATTTATTTAATTACATTATTATCATCAATACTTTTTTTTTTTCAGTGAAGTTAACTTTTATACCATATTTTAAATAGAATAAATTTTAAGTATTTTGTCATGTGCTTCAAATCCTTTCTTTTATCCCATGACTAAACTCAAATTATAAACCAAACATTGGATAAAAGATTTTGTCCAATCCATTCTAGTTTTATAAATTTTGCATAACCAAATAATACCTTAAAATATAAACTTCACCTAAGAGAAGGTCAAAAAGCTAAATTTTGTCACCAACATGGTGAAAGGAAATGTAATAAAACTAAACCAAATGGCAAACCATAAAAAATCCAACTAACTTGCAATCCACAAAACAAAATGAAAATGGTAAATATAGAACCAAATTAAACCGAAACTTTAAGATTACCTTAATGGAGAAAAAAAAAAAAGGTAAATTGTCATATAAAAGAGATAAAGTAACATTTTACATATTCCTAGAAAAATTCTTTTCAACATTAAACTAAAAAAAATTACTTATACTCATTGAAATTATTTATATTTATTGAAAAATGTATATTTATTAGAAAAATTAAGTTATGTACAACCTACTCTGCACTATATGTTAATTTTAATAACAAAATTAATTACCATGTTATATAAATAACTTCTTAATTGCATAAATATTGATTTCATCAACTTCTTATATAATATTAACACATGCTATTATTAGATGAATGTATGCTACTAGTATTAAGCAAACTTAGTATTAGTAAAATGTAATTGATAATACATTATTCATCAGTCTATCAACCAATCCAAAATTTTATAGTTGAGAAAGTTTTTCGGCCATACTATAAGGTTTGGTTCCGATATAAAAAATAAAATCAACATTACTGGACGATGTGATTTGGTTCCAATAGAAATGATAATCAAATCAAACCATGCCTATTGCTTGTGACCACTATAAGAAAACAATTTTTAATAGCTTGCAAGAAACTTGTGGAAATTACTGAGATTTAAGTAATTGATTTGATATGAAATATTTGTTGTAGGCGTTGAAATCTATGAGCTAGTTGTTGATCTAGAAAACCTGAACGCCTAAGAATATTGTACCATGGAGTTTGGAGAAAAATTGGAATTGATGTGCTATCAGCTATGATTGAGTAAAGAAAATTTGAAAATTCACGACCATAAATATAGGCCGTACAACCCCCCTACTCAGGCAAGTAGACACCTACCAATAGTTTGTGGAGTCGCACGATCCACAGACGTCCTCTGATCATCAGTAACCTATGTAGGCTGAACAAATACAGAGAAAAAGAGAACGTAAGGAGGGGATTGCATAATTTCGACCAATTGGGTGGTAACTAGTTGGCTTAATATTAGCCACTGAGCTAAGTCAACTAGCTATTACTCACTAGAGGATCATTATTATTAGAGTAGATTTTAATTATTTATTTTTTAAAGTAAGCCCTAAAGCCTTAAGATTATAAAAAAAAATTCTAGAAGCATATTTTATTATTTTTCAGAGCACCAAATAGTTTTGGGGAACAAAAAGTTTTAAAGACAAAAATGGCTAAATGCATTCATAAACGACATAAAGCTCTCGTTTTCATTTTCATCGTTTTGTTTTTATTTAACTGTCTAATGTAGCATTTGTTCTAGCATTGGTCGATGTGATTCACACTAAAAAATAATAATTTTGCAGAACTTCCGCTATGTATGAATTGGCCCATTTACCACCGATTTTGCTTAAGACTATAACTGTTACTTCCAATGATGCAAGAATGGTAAATCAATTCAACACGGTAGTTTCTCCACAATTTGTTCTAGGTTTTTTCTTACTATGAATTAAATCAATCGATAGAAAGAACGCCTAAGAGACGTAAACATGCAACATGCTAGTCTACGCCCATTCCCGTAGACTGTACATAAATCTCAAGCCAATTATAATTGACTTAAAAGGTCATCACATCCAAAAAATGTAAACACACATCAGGTGGAAACACAAGTAGTAAAAACTAACAAGTCACACATGGATCATTGGCTTTACGGTAGTGCCAGGAAGTACAAAACCTGCCCTTCGCTCCTCAAATGAGTATTCAATCTCCACAGGAAGTTCTTTAACTATAGTTGCTGGAGAAGGTAAGGAGACTGGGGCTGGTGTGAAAGCCGTCTGCATAGGCATTGACGCTGTGGCAGGCGTGGTGGGAACAGGAATCTGCAGTGCTCTTGGGGTCCTATTCTCTTCATCGATTGTTGAAGTGGTCTTTGAGGGTGTATTAAAAATGTTGCTATTTGTTTGTGGTTTATACAATGATTCACCATGCCCAGTGGTTGGATCATCAATAACATTTGACGGTGTAATCACTCTAGACACTGCAGAGGAAACTGGTGAGAAAGGTTTCCGGATCATAGGTGACTCAGGTTCCAGTGCAGTCAAAGCATCAAAGGAGTGTTTCTTCTCTGGGAGACCAGCAACATCTAGCCCTCTCCTTCCTGAAAATAAGCATCAGAGAACATCACCAGTTACGTAAATAAAAACAGCATGCTACAAGATCATCAGTACGATCGAGTGATGTGGACTATTTTAGTCTTCAGAATCACATTAAAGAAATATACTTTAAAATGACAAGGAAAGCTTTAATAATGAAAAGCATCACGATGGTGAATCCAAAACTCTGATATGGATACTATTTAATTTCCTTCCATTCTTCCTGTCAAGACTCCTACTTCAGATTGGGGCAAAATATTTAAAATTGTCACAAGATTATTTTCATTGCTCCTTTTGCCTACATTTGGGGACCAGGAATAAACGTATTTAGGGTTAAATAGAACATACCAGATGATAAAGGTCCAAATTCATGATGATGATTTAGTTGGTCATTCTGTATCACACGATCACTCTTTCGAAGGGGCCGTGAATGGGGTGTGGCTTTTGCAGAATGAAGAGGATCAGGTTTGGAAGTATGATGCATTGCACCACCTAAGGAGAGCCTCCTGCTGCTTGCACCACCAGTTGACATCCTATGACCTTTCTTCACAAGCTGCGTCTTTGATGGGCTTGGTTTTGAACCATAAAGTGCTTCTTGCTCAGCAATTAGCTGGCCTTGTAGTTTCTTTTGATCCTGAAGCAGTAGGCACCAAAAGCAACCAGATTAGTTTTCATACTTTGCTATATCACCTGCACAGAGCAACCAGATTAGTTTTCATACCCTTAGCCTACGGCGCTCTTGTTCCTTCTCTTGTCGTAAGATTGTATATTCCTCCAGCATTGACAGGAGACGGACCTGCATGTACCAATATCTATGTTTAATTTCTAACTTGTAAGCACTAAACTAAAAGAAATAAAATTTGCACAACATCCTTACACCATCATAAATGAACTCCATGCCTCTCTCCTTCTCCCATGTCACAGTTTTTGAAGCCAAAGCCTCCACCATTCCTGTTTCAAATATAAGCAAATCAAGCATAGAAGCAAACCTATTCAAGTCTTTGATGCAAATTTAATTCAAAGTAAAACACACAAAACACAAATGCCTGACATTAATAACAGCAACAACAGCTCAAATCTCAAGAACTCCAGGCTGTGAATAGTAATTTGTATTTATCTCTTTGGAAGACACAAAAACTGTAAACAGCATCATCCCTGTTATCCTGTAGCTTTCTGTCTTCCTTTCTTTAAACTTAAGTGTTCCCCATGGATTGATCATGGATAACATTCATGGATTTTGATCAAAGGATAACATTCGTGCATTTTGATCGGAAAGGAACGTTCTCTCAAGAAAACAAAAACCTAGATCTGATATTTCAGCTATAACATATACCTGTGTGAGGAAAGCAGGAATATTTTTAACCACTTCCCTCACTGCTGAAATTCAGATGGATTCTGAAATGCTTCCTTTCAATAGTGATAGAAAAGTTTGGCCCAAAGAAAATGATAGAGAAGGGTGAATCATGTTATGTAGTTTTGATCCTACGTGGTATAGGTCTCTTGCAAGTTTCCACAAGAGGTTCATAATCCGTTAATACCCGGTAGTTTATTGACTAGGGCACGAGCTTTTTCAGCTCGTCTAAGAGTAAGATGAGCTCCTCTTCCAGCATTATATCTGTTGTCATCCTGAATATCAAGCAACAATTGAAAGTTAAGCACAGAAAAGTAAACTGAAAAATAAAAATTTATGCACAGCAATCTAGAGATGCCTGACCCTATTATATTCTTCAAGCCAGCATTCTTCATCACACGCAGCCAACCATTTCTCAACTTTCTCCAGTAATTCTTTCCTGCTGAAGGCTTCCTCCTTGACTTCAGCAATCTGAAATTCAATTTGTTCAAGCACAGATGCAGGGTCCACAGAACCTACATCAATAATAAACAACAGTTACTTAAATTTTGTAAAATTAAATAGTAAAACCAGAAAAGAAAGTCAGGAATACCAGAATCTATAGCTTCAATAGCATATTCGATTGATGTATCCACTTCAGGTATTAAGTGTGTCTTTCTACAAATTTCCTCTAGCTCAGATCTCTTCTTGAGAACAAGTTCTTTCATCTTGCTTGACTTCAACTCCTCGAGGCGAGCTACTTCTGCTTCTACCTATACAAGATATTACCGGTAAAGAACCCCCCTTCACATCTGGGTATACCTGATTGAGATCTAGATATTGTTAATTCACTCACAATAGCGATGGATTCTTCCGACAGAGAGTTTGGTTCAGTTACTTCATCTTCTGATGCAGCAATTTTACAGGTAACATTTTGGAACATCTGTTGCTCTTCAATGGGTGTATCCATCAGATTCCATAATTCCAGCATGGATGTTGCAAGATCTTGGAGCTACAGATGTGAATTGTTGAAATTAGTAGACAAGGTAACAGTTCCAATCAAACTGTCAAATAAAATTGCAGAAAGCACCTACCTTCTGCATCCTCTGCAGCTTAACCTCCCGCCGTTTCTTTATTAATCTATCCAATTGTTCAATTGTGTCATCACTTATATCTTTGGGTCTTTCTGGATCAGCTAGACTTGCATTTACCTCAGAAAGTGCTTGCAAGAAATCCACTCCAAGCACCATGCATATTGAGTGTAGGGTACACAAATGATCCTGCACTTGCTTCAGCCTTTCACTCTGTGTATGTAAAAGAAGAAAGGAGCTTAATTAAGTATTTCTTATGTGTTTATGTAAAAAATTCCCACAAAAGCCAAAGCACCCTCTAATAGACCTTCTCTGTTTGAAGTGTATGCAGCTGTCTATGAAGCTCTTCAAGCTTCCTCAAGGACAAGTCAGACTCATCCACAACTGCTCTCGAAGGAAGATGGTCTCTTGGTCCATTTATTTCACTAGAAATTTGTTGAATTTGCTCTAGTACTTCAACAAACTGATTTCTTCTGTCACATTTCCTCTTTCGCATCTCCTCCAACTGTGGAATAATTTTCTTGAGTTCCTCCTTCAAACTATCCGCATATTGATCAGCCTGCGAGAAATATTATGATAATGAAAGGAATTATCAACAATTTAAAAGAAGAAAGAAAGAAAGGAAGGAAAAAAAAAAAAAGCTGCACGAAAGCTAAAGTAGAAAAATCACAACTAACAGATATCAATTACTGCAAGAACAAAATTCCCATTCAGTAGTGACTAAGACTATGCGGCAGATATCATTCGAAAGTAACCTGCTTTATATGTACAGGCCTTTCTCCCATTGCAGAGCAAATGGCTGCAAGTTCGGCTTCAGAATCAGCAATCATCTGCCTTAATCGAGCTCTACACTTGTTTGCCAGATCTACCTTCCTTCTGTATACTTCAAGACATTCTTGTTCAAGTTCGTATAGCATTTTATCCCTATCAGCATCCGATTCTCCAATCTCATCCCAGATTATCTGATTTCATCAAAAGATTCAATTAAATTATACGAGGACTTGCACGCGTACAAGAAAAAGATGAAATTAAATCATACGAGGACTTGCACGCATACAAGAAGGCTCTTACTGAGCAGAAAGATTAGTACAAAGACATCATAACTAAAATCCTAGAATCACCTGTAGTTCAGTGAGAAGTGTTCCACATGTCGTTTCCATTTGGAGTGATGAATCAGTTTGGAGAGTACACATGATGAAGGATATACCTGGCCCCTGCATAAATAAATAAATTGAATACATTACTAAACCACGGTGCTAAAGAATGCAAGAGTTAGTACAGAAGCAAAGGCTGAGAAAGAGTATAATCTAAAAGGTGGACATTTCAGTTACTCATTTTGTAAGAGAGAAAGAAACACAAATGCAATAAGAAAACGTGGCACGGAACTATGACACAAATTACTCCAAACACTGCGATATCTTTCTATACGTACAATCGAACCACTGCAGGCATTCTTATTTCGTACAGAGCTTTCTTGTCTGCTACGATTCCTCAAAAAGAAGCATGATAAACAAAAATTGACAATTTGACTTAAAGCCCTTCACCACATCATCATATTTTGATAAATCTAAGTTAAACCAATTCATGAAAAGATTTTTCAGATCTCAAGGTTTCAAAATTTGTACAGTAAATTGTACGGTACGAGACGTGTCAGGTTTCGGAATTTCCATTCTCACCGCTTTCACGTTATGAAGCTCTACAAGGGCAAACGAAACAAAAAATAGATGCAAATTAACAATGTAGAGTACTTAGGAATCACAATTTAGGGTTTTAGCTAGGGTACAATTACCGCAAGTATCGTAATTTAGACACTAAAACTCTACGATCACACAAGATCGAAATTAACAGTTGAAAACCTAAACCTTACCAATTGAGCTAGAAATCGCAATGCCTTGAAAATAAACTTAACCTGATTCCAATTAACACCGAACTAGGCATCAAGGATTAAAAACAAAATGGCAGCAGCACATTGAGAAAGAGGAAAAGCGTGGCTGACCTAGGCGATTCAATGCTTCTTATTCCAGCGAGAAAGAGAGAGTTCTTCCCGAGCGAGAGATTTTTCCTCAGAAAGTTGAACTTTCCAGGTGAAATTATTTGGTTCTGAGGATGTTCAGGGTTTCGTAGTATTCAAATTTTAGAGAGAGAGAGAGAGAGGGTGAAGTGTATAGCCGTTTAAGAGGAAAAAGGACCGTTAAAGAGCGGATGGGTTGAGACGCCATTTTGAATTTCAAATTGCAGGAGGGTAATAAAGTAATATTATATTAGTCAATGGGTTAAGACGGCGGTACTCCTCTACGGCTATTCCTATTTTGATGTTGTCTTTTTCTCCAATCAAAACTCAACAAGTCTCGCGAGTGCACGTTTCCAGTAAAATGTAAAAGGCTTTTGTTTGCCTACTTCACTTCACGTCACTTCAGGTACAAGAACATCCTTTGCTAAATACTTTCCATTATTTTCCACCCTTCTCTTTTTTTTTTTTTTTCTACTTTTTCGAGTTAAACAGGATAGTATGTACAGCTACTTTTGAATTTGAGTCTTCCGTGTCCCACTATTTGAGAGGGATAACAATCGAAAAAATGGGCTGATGAAAACATATTTTATTTTAAAGGTAATAAGGATAATTTTTTTAAAACGCCTTCACTATATTTATTTTTAACAAAAAAAAGGTATCTTTTAAGAAAGCGCCTTCTTGATGTTTTAGTAAAAAGGAAGGTACCTTTTCATTGAAAATGCAAAAATTAAAAAGGCATTTTTTCTTCAAAAACACTTGCAACATAAAAACCAATAAGTAAAATTGACCAACCCAAATAAAATATGAAGCATCAATA
The DNA here is from genome assembly GCA_024138005.1 of Lumnitzera racemosa. Taxonomy (NCBI): domain Eukaryota; kingdom Viridiplantae; phylum Streptophyta; class Magnoliopsida; order Myrtales; family Combretaceae; genus Lumnitzera; species Lumnitzera racemosa. Next base: position 67,455,687 of record JAMXBC010000011.1, read on the forward strand.
CAATTATAAGCTCAAATTAATAGCAATCCAGTAGAAAAAGTGAAACTCTACATCCAACTCACATTGCCAACCTCAACTTTAAACTTGATTGTAACTGCTTGTATAAAAAATCTAAGCAAAACATATATAGCTCATATCCTCGACTCCAAACTTAGTCATTACTACTTTAAGGTAAACAATGAAGTATGAGACAACTAAGGCACAAAAAGAAGCACGAAGAAGTTAAACTGATATTAAGCTCTACATAAATAGAAGTGGTTAGTGCAATTGTTCGTATAAATCTAATAAATAATACATGTAATCTCATCTTCTCTTGATTAAAGTAAACATTTGTGATCCTTTAGATGTCATACTCTCGTTGGACCTCCTCTCCTTTAGAATTACTGGAGCTTATGACTCCTGTGTCTCTATCTACTATTAGGGTGGTTTAAAGCATTGTGGCGTATTAACTATAGCTATTTGGGAAGAACTCTCTCCTTAAAAACTAATAAACCTCCTCTTTCTCTTATGTGAAGTTGACGGTATGAAGAGAGGATCATGTTGCATCTCCATAACCGAGGTCTTAAACATGCTACCTATACATGGACCTTTAGATGAGCCCACCCTATGAGATAGACTTGCAGTGTCGTCTCCAATTAACCTAATCTCGAATGTCATCCACCTCCCCTCATCCTAATGTATCCACCCTACTTGAGGGGATCTCGAAGGTCGTAATCTACTTGAATGTTGTCGTCTAATTCCTCAACTTAATCCTAAGCCAAATGTGGAAGGTAAAGTGTAACTGGAAGATGGTCATGTAGTAACTGTATCTCATGATTAGCATAAGCTCAAGCTGCTTGGTAATTGGCCCATCAAGAGAGGTTCTTATCCACTGAAACTTTTTAGCCTGTAAAACGAAGAGGATTAGCATAAGCCAAAGCATGGTAAGTGTAAGAAATAGTGGTAATCGAAGGCAGTTACACTCATTACCCAAATAATGCTCCAATCTAACCAATATATGAGTGAGTAATGCTCCTATACTATTGTTAGTACCTACACTTCGATCCTCTAGGTTTATTTATCTAAATTGCCCAAGAGTATCGATCATATTAAGCAATGATGTGTGGTAGATGTTATATGATCCAATCAATGTCTATTCAGCCTCATAAGTCAATATAGTATAAGGCTTCCTTCTTATCTCATGATAGTGATATCCTCTATAGTCCACCAAATTACCAAACCACACGCTCTATGTAGCATACCATGCTTTATGTACCATGTGTTTTGATTGTGTATCATTTCCCATAACCTTAACCAAACAATTCCTTAACATCCATTTCATCAAACACTTAAAATGTAAAGTACAACACACTCAAATTTTAATTCTACTTCTATTACGCCATGTGCTAATGTATATTTTACCAACATATCATGTAACTATGCATTGTATGTTACGCCACGAAGTTGCAGAATCGCAACAGTCCCGCCGTGTAAACCATTCTATGATAGTAACTAGCCTTACAGTGCCTATCATAGACATGACCTACACAAGGCGTCGACGACCCCTCACTTTAAAGTAAACAATCCGATTAACAATTAAACTACAATTATGATAAATAGTGCAAATTTCTAATAACATGTATAATATTATATATATAAGTCCATAGAGCTTCCCAGGAAATTTTACATAACATAATAGTTCACTAGATTACAGAATAACTACCAGTCTTTCATTCCTAATTACATGGTCACTCTAGTTACACATTATACTACGTAACTTGATTCTCACACCCCTGGCTTCCAACAGACTAACCTCTGGGTAATTATAGGGTGGCATAGTGCTTTGAGTGTTCAGAAATCAGAACCTGCAAAAGGATCTATAAGGGTATGAGCAACTACAGCTCAGTAAGTTGAATTGGAGACTCATGAATGCATACAAGCACAAACAGGGTTATCAAATAATTATTTTCATGCAATGCAACAATCATGTATCATCGTACAACGTAGTCCGGTCCGTTGTAAAATCAGAGAAATTTCACCCGCTCCAATCCGGGTTGAGGAGTTTTCATGTTATGTAGCAGCTCACAATCAAACCCAGGCTTGTGCAATGAAGACCTTGCTCCTCTCGCGACTACCTTCGAACTATTAACTTCACTCTCGCCGCGACCTCCTCTCCTATTACTTAGTTCGACTAAGGATGAAGAAGGGACCATTTTGCAATCATGCGCTATCCCTTCCGAAGAGGTCGGTATTTGGTTGGAGAATCCTATAATCCCCTAACGGGTTGCAATGCATGACATTATTAATTATTTAAGTCCACTAAGATTTAATTCCGTTTAAGGTTATCAAACAATTTCATACCAATTCAATGAGTCACAAAATCACTCATAATACAAATTCAGATACATCAAACACATGCGCAAACTACTTACAATCACAATCATATACAAGCTTAAGTCTCCGAGTACTACAAAACTAGTACTCTATTATAATAAGTAATAACCTAACTTACTTGAAATTGCTCGATCGCTCGATTCCTTAGTCGCGAGCTGATTTGTCTCTAGGTGTCCTATAATACAAATAAGTCTTTTTAGTACTTATATTTTATGGATTCTTATTCTAATTCATAATGTAACTCATTTTCCACATGTATACCTATAATGTACTTTCGTTGTACTCTATTTCAGGGTTCGAATCTTAAACTAGATTCTAGTTTTAATCCCTAAGTCTTAAATAGGCTCGAATCCCAGTGTGATATTAATCACATTACGTTCGGGTATTCAAATATCTTATTGGGTCGTAATCTGGTATTCTAAACTATTCGGTACACACTAACCCTAATTGCGGTATCGGATTTATTCCCGATGTGTGAAAATCTTACATTTTGAGACTTTTGCTTAAAATTAATGTTATTTTCAAATTTATTATTTTTTTGATTTCTATTATAATATTATCTAAATAACTCTATTTTTTAGATTTGTTAATTTACAATTTCATTAGTACTAAATTCTTATATTAATTACCTAATTCCCCTAATTAACCATACCTAATACTCCAAAGGCTAGGATTAGGGTTTTACTTTAGAGATTAGCATCCCTAAACATCTAATTGATATCTAAATAAGTAATTAATATCTTAATCACTTAATTAACCCCAAATTACCCAATTTTTCCACCATTTTAGGGCTAAAAATTAACTTAAAAATTTCGAAAATTAATTTTAAAAAAATGGCTTCATAGCACTATTCTACATCATATGAGCATCCTATAGAAAAAATTTGAGCTCCAAACTACACTCCTAATTCTATTTATTTTTCGGTTTTGTCATGCTCGGTTTTGAGCAATTTGTTAAGAACCCTATAATTGCAGATATAATTAAACTAAATCAATATTTTTTCTTAAATCTATATATAATAAAACGTCAGAATAACAAGTTTCATAATTTTCTGGGCAAAATAACTGATTTTACAAATTTATTCAAAATCGGGGTAAATAAATGACTAACCGGTTCGAAACTTTTTGGCCGTCCAAGCCCAGTCTAAGGTTGTCGGCCGGTCCAGACGGTGGGTTTTGTGTAGGGTGGTGGTGGTGGTTCGGTCCCAGGTGGTGGTGAGTGGTAGGTTTAGCTCACTTACCCAATCTGCATAGTTTTCCCTTTTTTTCTGGATTTTCTCTCGATTTTTGCAGTGTTTCGATTTTTTCCAACTGATAAACTGACCAAATGACTTCTGAAAATTTTTCCCCTATTTATAGACATTTTTTGTAATTAATATGCATTAATTTGACAAGACTTTACCCAATCTCGTTAATTTTTTGCTTTTAGGTTGTCTAATTTTTATTGGCTAATTTTTTTTTTTTTGCAGCTTTGGACCTACCACGACCTGATCTTGATTCATCTTATCCTCTTCTGATTTTTTCTGATTTTTCCATAATTATTTTATAATTTTCTTTAATTATTTACTTAGTTTTTGGCCAATTTAGGTAATTTCGCGTATTTTTATCTACACGTAAATACATGTGTGATATACGTGAACAATCCTAATTATTATTTTGGTCATTCTAAAATTTTTAGTATACATATAATCTCTTTTTAGTAATTTATTAGTTATTAGATTACACTTTTTGCCTTTTCGATAATTAACAATTATTATGCTTAAAATTTGAAAATTTTATAGCCTCCTATTTTACTACTTATTTTCTTAAATTTAAGTTTACGGGGTCATTTTTACTAATATTCCTCTCGATAGTTAATAATTTGGATTTGATCGGATCCTTTAACCGATCGCCCTAAACCTTGGGTTCTAAGTTCAATCCTACGATTACTTGGCTTGGCTTTAGGGCTTACATTGTAGAATTGATATTCACACACAAAAACAACATCTAAAAGAGCAAAATACTTCAATAAGAACTCATGCATATATAAGGTATGTGTTTGTGCAATTTGTTAAATTTTCAAAGATCCATTTTAAAAAATCATGTAATTGGAGTAAAGAGACATTTACCTTTGATTTCTAATGAAGATTTTGCAAAAAATAAAAAAATAAAAAAAAATTCAAAGTGTTGGATTTGAGGAATTCCCTTCACTTAGCAAAGAGAAAAAGATGAGAGGTTTTATGTTTTTAGTTACATATTGACTCTGATTGTGAAAAGGGATATAAAAGTGTAGTGCAATGAAGGTGCCTTCTGAAAAAGTGTCTTCACTTTTATAAATATAAAGAAGACATTTTTCAAAAAGGTGCCTTTTTTCATAAAATATGAATAAAACGTCTTTCTGAAAGGCGCATTCACTACGTCCATACATAATTAGTTTTTCTCTAACCTCTTTTTTCTATTTTTTTTTTTCAAAGAATGCACCCAGGTGCATTCTCCCTCGCTATTTCCTTTTCTATTTAAGTTTTTTATATTTAAATTTGTTGTAAGCCCTAAAGTTAAGCTAAATGACCGTAGGATTGAACTTATAACACAAAGTTTAGGGCGATCAGTTAAAAGATCCGATCACATATAAATTATAAACTATGGATAGAAATATTAGTAAAAATGACCCTATAAACTTGAATTTAAGAAAATAAGTAATAAAATAGGAGACTATAAAATTTTCAAATTTTAAGTATAATAATTGTTAATTATCTAAAAGGCGAAAAGTGTAATCTAATAACTAATAAATTATTAGAAATAAACTATATGTATACTACAAATCATATAATGACCTAAATAATAATTAAAAATATTCACATGTACCCCACATGTATTTACGTATAGATAAAAATACGCGAAATTACTTAAATTGTCTAAAAATTTATTAAATAATTAAAGAAAATTATTAATTAATTAATAAAAAATAAAAAAATCAAAGAAATAAGGAACAATGTGGATTTGATCGTGGCAAGTCAGGAAGTGAAGAAGAAAAACTAACCAATTAAAATCAAGCAATACAAAAGGCAAAAACTAAGGGATTTGGGCAATGTCTTATCCAATTAAATACACAATAATTACTACAAAACTTTATAAATAGGGAAAAAAAATTTCAGAGCTCCTTTAGACAGTTAGAAGTCAGAAAAAATAAGGAAATTTGTACAGTAAAAGCTAGTATACCAAACCTACACACCACCACCACTTAGGACCGAGCCACCACCACCACCCCACTCCAAACCTACCGCTTAGACTAGCCGACACACCTAAACCGGTGTTAGAAGCCTAAAAGTTATTGGACTAAGCGAGTCTTTCATCTGCTTCGATTTTGTATAATTTTTTAAAATTATTTATTTTTCCCAGAAAATTATGAAATTTATTATTATGAAGTTTTATTGTATATGGATTTAGGAAAAAATAGTGATTAAGTTTAATCAAGTCTAAAAATATAAGGTTTTTAAGAAATTAAACAAAACCGAACATGATTAGAATTAGAAATAAATAGGCATAAGAGTATAGTTTGGAGCTCAAATTTTTTCTATAGAATGCTTAAGTGATATAGAACAATGCTATGAAGCCATTTTTTTAAATTTAATTTTTGAAATTTTTAAGTAAATTTTTAGCCCTAAAATGATAGAAAAATTGGGTAATTTGGATTAATTAGGCGATTAATTCATTAATTACTGATTTAAATAGTAATTAGATGGTTAAGGATGTTAATCTCTGATGTGAAAACCTAATCCTAACCTTTGGAGTGTTAAGTATAATTAATGAAGGAATTATGTGGTAATTCTAGGAAATTAGGAATATGTAGAATTAGAAATTTAATAAATATGAAAAATTAGGTTTATTTAGATAATATAATAATAAAAATCAGTATATAACAAATCTAAAACAAAATTTAATTTTAGGTAATTGTATAAAAAATGTAAGATTTTCTCGCATCAAGAATAAATCTAGTATCCCAATTAGGATTAACATGTACGGAACAATTTAGAACATTAAATTAAGACCCAATATGATATTAGAATACTCGAGCTTAATGTGATTAATTTCACATTAGGATTCGAGCATATTTAAGATTTCAGAATTAAAACTAGAAACTAATTTAGAAACCGAACCCCAAAATAAGGTAGAATGAATCATTAGTAAATAATATGTATACATGGAGAAATGAGTTAAATTATAACTTAGAATATGAATCATTAAAGTATAAGTACTAAAAAGACCTATTTGTATTATAAGATACCCAAAGACGAACCGGCTTACAATTAAGTGATTGGGCGATTGAGAATTCCAAGTAAGTTAGGTTATTACTTATTGTATTAGAGTACTATTTTATGGTCCTCGGAGACTTAGGATTGTGTATGATTGTAATTGTAAGTAGTTTATGCATGTATTTGATGTATCTGAATTCGTGTTGAAATTTATAATGTGATTGATTTTGTGTTATGACTGTATTGGTGTGAAATTGTTTGGACACCCTGACTGAAATTTAATCTTATTCAACCCTAATAACCTAAATTGCCATGCATTGCAACCCATTAGGGGATCATTAGGATTTTTCAACCAAATACCGATACCTTCGATAAAGATAACGCTGAATAGCAATTAGTCTTTTTCTCATTCTTAACCAAACTAAGTGATAGGAGAGGAGGTCGTAGTGAGGATAAGGGCATTAATTCAAAGGATAGTCTTAAGAGGAGCAGTGTTTTCATTGCACAAACTTGGGTTTGATTGTGAGCTGTTGCATAACATGAAAACTCCTCAACCCGGATTAGAGCGAGTGAAATTTCTCTAATTTTGCAACGGAACGGACTACGTTATGTATGATACTTGCTTGTTGTATTGTATGAAAATAATTGCTTGATAATCTTATTTGTGTTTGTATACATTCATGAGTCTTCAATTCAACTTACTAAACAGTAGTTGCTCATACCCATATAGATCTTTTTATAGGTCCTGATTTCTGAATACTTCAAATATTATACCGCCTTACAATTATCTAGAGGTTAATTTTTTTGAAGCTTAGGGTGTAAGGATCAATTTGCTTAGCAGTAGATGTGTAGCTAGAGTGTCCTTTATAGTTTAAGAACGAAAAACTGATAATCGTTATATAAATTAGTGAACCGTTATGTTTATGTAGAGTTTCTTGAGAAGTTTTGTGGACTTTACATATAATTATGTATATTAATTAAAATTTTGTAATAATTACTGTAATTTTAGCTAAATACTTAATTGAACTATTTACTTCAAAGTGAGGAGTCATCGACGTCTTATGTAGTTCATGTCTATGGTAGGTACTGTGAGGCCAGTTACTATCATAGAATGGTTTACACGGCGGGACTCTTGTAACTCTATAACTTCGGAGCGTAACATTTGTAATGCTTAAATCGTCCATATTTCTAAAGTGATTAACAAAAAGCCCGTCTACGATACCGGTAAATAAGGTTATATGTACTTTTATCATTATGAGTGATATTTTTTCAAATGAAATTATGGTATGGCAAATGGTACATTATAATTTATGCCCAAAGAGTTGCTATTTATACCCAATAGAACTAGAATTTGATATATTACATGTTTAGTTTATATATTTAAAAACTTACAATTTGTTTACTTTTTAAAACAAAATAGAGATGTAATAGAAAAATTATGCTTTAATAATAATTACTATCGAGAATAGACTAGAAATTTATATTCCAATATTTTCCTTTGTCTAATTTTTTATTATAGGAGATACTCTTTTTATTGTTTACTTTACATCATTTATTATAGTATTAAATCAAGAACATAAACAAGAATAACAATATGCACTTAGTTGATCTTCTTGGAAAATAACTAAAAATTGAGTAATTTCCCTTATTAATTGAGGGCAGTACTGTCCATGCACTTGAATATTTTTATTCCTTATGAAAGGAAATAAAAAATTCTACACTACATGAGATAATAGCTATTCCCTTTAAAGAGGGAATAGAAATGTCAGTAGGAATAAAAATTCTTAGATTAATGTTTAAGTAAATATGGTAATAAGAAATATTCCAAATATAGGTATTCTATTTCATTACCATTACCTACATGTAAACGTATCATTAGTTTTTAAAGTTAAGGAATCAAGATAGGTTTTGGCTTGTAATTGGCCAATTTCTATTTAACATATAATGGGAATGATGAGTAATATTAATTAGAAAGTATATCCATTTAAAAAAAAAGAATAAAAAAACTAATTAAAACAATATATGCATATTTCAATTTAATAAATATATTTAAAAGATTATTGCTATCCATATATTAACAACATATGTTCACATTTATAATAACAATATATATTGTCTTAGCCAACCTTAGTGGGTAGTCTATTCCGTACACTTTCAAGGATTATTACTCAACTTGTTTTCTCGATACAACCACACTTTCTTTCTATCTTGCTAGTTGGTCTGCCCAACTGCAACTATTCATTCCCCATTTATTTTCTTGCCTCCATAAGTTGAGCTTCTTTCCCTCTATGGTCCATCCAAGCGATTCTTTTCGGCTTTGAACCATTTCTCCTAGCCCGTTTGCCTATGCCAAGAAGACTTGCTTATTCATCTAATTAACCTTAGTAAACTTTCATTTAATATGTGTTTACTTGAATTAGAGAAGGGCCATTGGTTAATCATATTTGACTTTTTTGAGAATAAGAGTAAGGTGATTTCTCTTATTACTAAAAACAATTATTTAATTGTATATGTATGTATGTATATATATATATATATAAATTAAAAGTCCTTTAAAACTTCTTTTGATTATTGCAATCAAATAAATTTTCAGTTTCAATAATTAACAATCGAATAAAAAAAATTTATATTAGCAATTATGTCCTGAAATTTTTCAAAATTATAGTTTCAAAACCTAAAATTTGTACAATGGTTTAAATATTAATGTAAATTTATTGTTCTACAGTAATTTTGTAGACATCAAATGAAAACCATGTTCTCAGGAAAAAAATTAAAAATATGTTATAAATCAATATTAGCATTGCTAATCATATCCATATTTAATTTACTAAACTTAAAGTGAATTAGTTGCTTAAACATTCATAAAAGTAAATGTACATGTAGAACATATTACATAAAAATATTCAATTTGCATAACAAAAAATTCCTCGTTCATTACATCAAGTTGAATTCATTAAACCTGCAAAAATCAAGTAATAATTCTAATTAGTGCAGCAAATTGAAATAAATGCATTTAAAATATACATTATCCTAATGTTTCAATAAAATTTATAATACTTATTTATTAGCTTTTTAACAAAAGACTTTCCATCAAATTAATAAGACTTCACATTAGTTTTTAGACATGTTTACATCTATTCAACTAAGAGTAAATTTCAAATTACATTACTAAAAAAAAAAAGTAAATTTCAAATTAGAAGCTAAATAATTGGAGTTCAAAACCTATAAAGGGCATAAATTAACACGAAAAAAAAGAGAAAAAGATATGTATAAGCCAATCTCAAGTGTAAACTAAATTAATTCAGAGTAGTATCACGATTTGCTCATCAACTTACCATTTTTTTTTTGCAATTATACATCTAAAGTTTAATATGTCTTATTATATACCAAATTGAAGGTTTATATATCTATTTCTATATCTCAATTAACTCTAATTCATATCATTAGTCCAGTAAATATGATCACCCAATAAAATGGCCACCTATTATCTTAATAGGAGTCATGCGACCTTGTTAGGGCCATAGGCAACCACTTATGTTCTCTAGTAAGTCGTCACCTACTATTTTATCGGGGTTAGCCGATAGCCATTTGTGAGGAGTCGTATGACCCCCTTATGGTTTTGGATAGTTATCCCATTGGTTAATTCTGTTGATTAAAGTAATGATGTAAAATAGAGTTAATTGAGGTATAGATGGTAATGAGTAAATTTTCAATCGAGTGTATAAATAAATAAGTCGAAACTTTAGGTGAATAACTATAAAAAGTGACAAAATTTATGTGTAAACCATGAAATTAATCCAACTAATTCTAATGTCAAATTGATAAAAGAAAAATTTTAATAACTATCTTAATAAGAAAAATAATATCGTAGATGAAGTAGAAAATGAGGATTTAAAGATAAAAACTAAATGCATGTATATATTCATAGGACCCATGAAAATAAATAAAATCTCCTTATAAATTATAATGTTCTTCTTTCATTTCTTTATCTATTCCAAAGTCTGTATACTATGTTCTCGCTTCTTTTACAAAAGGGTTAATCATAAATATATTACATGTATTACTGTACCTTTGTAAAGAGGTAATTTAAGTTTTTTTTTTTTTTTATAAAAACATAACCTAATTTCTTTAATTTTGTGTTAATTAAATAAAGGGAATAGTTGTGTATTCCTATTAGTTAAGAAATTATTAAACAATATAAATAATAAAAATAGTGTATTTTATTTAAAAATAAAAAATAATAAAATAGGACAAAATGGAAAAAGCAAAAAAGGAAAGAAAGAAAGTGGCATATCTAGCCACCCTAAAGTTAGGAGGTGATTGGCCTCCATCAAGGGGGTTGTGCGACCCTCTTAAGGTAGCCGTCAACCACTCCATTAGAGGTCATGATTCATTGTAGGTCAAGATCCATCATTAAAGATGGATCGTACGACCAACATATTGTAGTGGGAGGCCGCTCACCACTTAAAAGGGATCACTTGACCTCTCAAGCTAGTGGGTAGCCAGCTAAATCTCCTTATAAATTATAATGTTCTTCTTTCATTTCTTTATCTATTCCAAAGTCTGTATACTATGTTCTCGCTTCTTTTACAAAAGGGTTAATCATAAATATATTACATGTATTACTGTACCTTTGTAAAGAGGTAATTTAAGTTTTTTTTTTTTTTATAAAAACATAACCTAATTTCTTTAATTTTGTGTTAATTAAATAAAGGGAATAGTTGTGTATTCCTATTAGTTAAGAAATTATTAAACAATATAAATAATAAAAATAGTGTATTTTATTTAAAGATAAAAAATAATAAAATAGGACAAAATGGAAAAAGCAAAAAAGGAAAGAAAGAAAGTGGCATGTCTAGCCACCCCAAAGTTAGGAGGTGATTGGCCTCCATCAAGGGGGTTGTGCGACCCTCTTAAGGTAGCCGTCAACCACTCCATTAGAGGTCATGATTCATTGTAGGTCAAGATCCATCATTAAAGATGGATCGTACGACCAACATATTGTAGTGGGAGGCCGCTCACCACTTAAAAGGGATCACTTGACCTCTCAAGCTAGTGGGTAGCCAGCTACTTACCACTCCAAAAGCTAAAAAGAAGGAAAAAGCAAACAAAATCGAATGGATTCTAACATCATTTGAATTATAGTTTATGTGTTTTAGCGTATATGTGAATTAGATTTTGTTTTGCTTATTTAGTTCTCTATTTAATTATTAGTTTTATTACAAATATTTCTACCAACACAAATCCATTCCTATGTTAAATGACACCAATTTTAAGACATGACAAGAGAACATAACGACCACTATTGGAATCATGGACCTAGACTTATCATTAAGGGAAGATCACACTCTCACTATTACTGGTAAAGAGTTCCTTTAATGATAAGAAGGAGATGGAAAGATGGGAATAATCAAATGGCATAAGTCTCTAGTCATGAAGAGTGCCATTATAAAAGCATTCAAGGGCATTATGTCTAATAATATTGAATCGACTGAGTATCTTGAGGATTTTGAAAAGGCTAAAACTTATACACTTTTAATGAGAGGTATAAAGGAAAAGGAAACATAGAGTAGGGGAGTGAATTATGAAGATATCTCATATTGCAATTCAGCTAGTTTAGGGTAAGCTATGACTGTCAAAAGGGCTCATGATCCCTTAATAAACTTATCTCATACTGTATGCAATAATAGGAGAGACTAAATCATAATAAAGCTAAAAGTGCACGAGTATGTCTAAGGACAAAAAGGTTAAGGAAAAGAAAGGGTAAGGAGGCTACCATACAAACACCACAAAAGAAACAACACCAAGAATAAGTAGAGGATACTTGTTTCTTTTGCAATGCTAAAGAACACAAGAAAAATTATTTTACCAACTATTACGCTTGGCGTTCAAAGAAAGGTACGCTTCTCAATCTTGTTTGTTTAAAGGTTAATTTGACTTTGGTATCTAGATACACATGGTGGATAGATTTAGGTGCAACTAGTCTAAATCACATCAATGTGTCTATGTAAGGTGCTTGAGTTGCTGTACGGTGATGATCAAAGATACATCTATGTTAATGATGGAAATTCAGTTCATGTTGAGGCAATAGGGAATTTTAGAATATTTTTGTGGACTATTTATTAATTAGATTTGAATGAGACTTTAATTGTACCATTGATGGAATTTGGTTTCTATTGCCGCTTTGAAGAAATTTGGTTATACTTACTTATTTGATAATAGCTAATTTAGTTTCCTTCATAATTCAAAATTAATTAACACCGATTCTTTTTTTTTTTTATAATGATAATCTATATATACTTGATAAGATTGCTTCTTATAATGAATGCTATGTTGATAAACAAAATTTAAAGCACAAATTAATGGATGAGAATTCAGTCTCTTTGTAAGATTAGATATTTGTTCACATATCTACAAGGAGAATGCAAAGACTTGCATCTCATGTTATTCTTAATCCCCTTTATTTTATGAACTTTGACATATGTCTTATGTGTATTAAAGGGAAACAAATAAATGGTAAGAGATTGGGTGTCGACAAGGCTATAGAAGTATTAGAACTAGTTCATATAGATATTTGTAGACCATTTCCTATGGCTTCTTAGAACAATCGAAAAAACTTTATGATGTTCATGGATGATATGGCTACCCATATCACATTAATGAAAAATCATAGTCATTAGACATGTTAAAAAGTTCTGTGACTAAAGTTGAAAACCAACTCGGTAAAAGGATTAAAAGTATTAGGTCTAACCATGGCAACAAATACCACAATAGATATAACAGATCAAGTGAACAAAATGTAGAATCATTTGCTAAATTCTTAAAGGAAACTAGTATTGTCCTACAATATACCACGCAAGGTTCACGTGCCATGAATGATGTCGTTGAAAGACAAAAAAGAATGCTTAAGGACATAGTAAGGAGTATAATTATTGATTCCACCTTACTAAAGCCACTTAGGGAGAAGCATTAAAAATCGTAGTATACTTACTCAATAGAGTACCAAGTAAGGAAACTAACAAAAAACCTTATAAGCTTTGGATAGGCAATAAGCTTAGTTTGAGTTGCTTATATATTTGAGGTTATGTAGCTGAATTTAAGCCTTATAGGCCAAATGAAAGAAAGTAAGATTTTTAGATTATTAATTGCTATTTTTATTAGACACTCTAAGACATCTAAGGATTACGAGTTATATGATCCTATAACTAAGGTAATTTAAGATGATAAATGCTCAATTCTTTAAGGATATTGAGTTTGCAAGGGGAGATAAAGTCAAGGATTTTGTTTTTGAAAGGGAATATCTTAATATTCCTCTAAAGCCTATTGATAGTGTTCAGGATCAAGTTACTATACTTGACACTATTCAACAAACAATTTTAGAGTGAAATAATATCACTAAACACCCCATTCAAATGCAAGAAGAAATTTTAGAATAGCAAACTCCATAACCTCAAGAATTAGTGCTAATAAGGAGATATACTAGAGAAATGAGAGATGTAACTTCAGATGATGACATTGTGTTTCTTTAAGAGCATGAGGATGGCAAAGGAATGGTAGAAGATGATCTATCAAATTTCCTTAAGCCATGGAGAGTTCTCATTCTCAAAGTATGTAATTTCATAAATGAAGAGATGAAGTTCGTGAAGGATAATGACTTTATGATATTGTTCCATTACCTAAAGGTTTGAAACCCATTAGTTGTAAATAGGATATTTAAAACCAAGAAGGATTCAAAAGGCAATATAAAAAGCTAAAAGGTGCATCTTGTAAAGGGTTTCGCATAGAAGGAATGCATAGATTATAAAGAGGCTTTCCCTTTGGTTTCATTGAAAGATTTTTTAAGAATTATAATATAATTTATAGCTCATTTTAATCTTGAGTTGTATTAGATGGATATGAAGATAGGATTTCTCAATAGAAACATTGATGAGATAATATATGGCATGAAAATTGAAGAAATTCATCTAAGGACGCAAGTAAGCATCTCACTGATGGCATCATAAATTTTGTCAAATAGTTGTCTTGTATGGTTTTGAGATGAATGTTATTGATTATTGTATATACCATAAGTTTAGTAAGAGTAAGCTTAGTTTCCTAGTTTTATATGTTGACCACACATTGCTTGCCATAAATGATATGAGCTTGTATTATTAGATTAAGAGATTTTTATCAAAGAATTTTGAATAAAAAGATCTTCACAAAGCATCTTTTCTATTAGAAATCTAAATACATTGGGATTAATCTTGAGACACTTTTGGATTGTTGCAAAAGAGATATATAAAAAGGGTGCTTAAAAGCTTAGGCATGTAGAATTGTAAACCAGGTGAAACTCCTATTGCTAATGGAGACGAATTCAATCTTGATCAATGCCTTAAGAACAACCTTGAAAGTAAAGATATTGCTCATGTTGTTGGCATATTAAGAAGATATTTGAGCAATCTTGAGATGGTTCATTGCAAAGCAGCCAAGCAAGTCATGCAATATTAATAGGGAACAAAAGATAACATGCTCACATACAAGAAATCGGATCAATTAGAAATCATTGCTTACTCATATTCTAGTGTCGCTAGATGCCAAGACAATTGGAGATTTACTTCATGTTACATCTATTCACTTGCTAGAGGAGTTTTTTATTCTGAATGAGTGCTAAGCAAATACTCATAACTCCTACCTATAGACACCTAATTTTTGCCGCTCTATAGTCCTAATTTTTATTTTTGTAAAAAGGGTCCTAATTCAAAAAGATAAAATAATAAATAATAATAATAATAATAATAATAATAATAATAATAATAATAATAATAATAATAAAAGAAAATTTAAAAAAGATTTTTAGGAAGTAACTTATAATAGGAATAATTAGTTTTAGTGTTAATTTTAGTTTTAGTTTAGTTAAAATATTTTATTTTAAGAAATCGGATAGTTTAAATATAATTTAATTGAATTGAATGGTAAGACATAAGTCAACAGCTTAACGGATAAGTATTGGAGTATTGGAATGGACTTAGTTTAAGGTCATAAGCTTGAGTCTCGCTAGGCACCTATGTATATTTTTACAAAAAAGCGAGTTGAGCGTATGTAATCTTATTTAATCAAATATTTTTTGTTTGGATTTGAATCATTATAAAAGATTTAAATCTAATTTGATTTTTATTAAATTAGATATGAATACAAGTGATTCAGATCTAATTTAATTCTTATCAAATCATATTCGAATCAATATAACAGATTCAATTCGATATGATTTATTTCAAGCTTATATATTAATTGTGGCTTAAAATAAAAGGGGACACCCTCACTAAAATTACAGATCGGTCTAAAAAAAGAAAAAAATAAACTGACTTCATCTTGGCCAATCTCAAATCTAACTACTGTAAATCGTAGATCATCAACCAAAAACTCACGGCCAGCTTCAGCGCATTACTGTAGAATTTGCCGCCCCACTATCCAACCAAACAAGCATATCCATAACGCACGAATCACCTACTGAGCCACCACCGTCCAACAAGATCCAACAACAGCAGCTGATTCCCAAATTTACGGCCACATACTAACAGTTTTGCGACTCAAGACTCCTCGGCCATCACAACTCGCCAACCAAAACCAATGCCAACTGCAGCCCACTTCCTCTTGCTACCATACAGACTAACCAGGCTGCATGACAAGCCCCTATCCACGCCCAACACAAGCCGTTGCACAGTCCAATGCCGAAGTTGCTGCAGTTCCATGCTCCATCAGCAAAACCGAATCCAAATCCCAACATTGCGCTAATTCCAGTACGACGTGAACCACCTTATGCAGGCCAGACTGTCATGCACGCAATCACCCCACCGTCCCTCGCTGCTGCATCGCATCAGACAATAGGCGCTCCAACGCCACAGTAGCAGTATACACGTCTGCAGTTCACTATCCTTCACAAATCCCTACACGTCTAACACTACGGTACGGTCATAGCATACTCACGCACACTGTTTATCATCCCAGCGACAAGCAACTGCAGTGATCGGACTCCACGACCTAGCAAACACTGCACAAATAGCAGTCGTAGTTCTGATCCCATCCTCTTCGATGCACTTGCAGCCATCATCATCCTCGCTAGTACTCCCACAGCAACAGTCCCCTGAACATTAGCACACGATCTCTTGGACGTCCCAACAGTAATCCATAACCGATAGCCCTACACACGCCAATACATGCTGTCCCTGATTGAATCCTCAATCCTAATCCCCTGATGCAACCAAACAAAGCTAAACATAATCCCTTCGTCCCCCTTTTGTTTTTCAACCGACTATCCTCTCCTTCAATGCTTAACCGATGAAGTTCAACACTACATAGTTGAAGTCTAACTCTATGCGTGTCTGATAAATCTTCAGTTGCTGCATAATATGCACAACATAATTCCCTGATTGAAGAAACACCGACGCTAGCCCCATAAAGATTTTACACTTGAACAGGTCTCCCAGTTGGAATCATTTCTCTTCCATCTGTTGGTACAGCAGTGGGAGCAAAGAGATTTCCTATATGATCTTGCCGCTCTTTTAAAGCACTTGCGTAAATGCACAGCTTCTCTGTGTAACCTGTATTCTGATATGAGTTCCGAATGTGTAACTGCTGAAAATCAACATATGATGTTGCAATGCTTGTGGCAATAGAAGCAAATCTTTGATAGTCTTTGGACTGCATTACATGATGGGTGTTTATTGCTCAAACAAGCGAAGAGTACAGTTTATCATAGTGTCCTCGATGAAGTACATAGAATCTTTGGCTTCTTTGAGACACTGATTCCAAAAGTTCAGAAAGCAAAGGAAGCATTGGATGATTATCTTCTTGACCATAATGATTAACAGTAAGCCCCGACGTCGAATTGTACACTCTACAGTCCGATACTATCGCTGCTCCGTCTACGCCATTATCGTGCAAGAACAAGCCAGGTTCAGTTTTTCCAAATCTTAGTTTTCTTATTTTATTTCATTCTTTTATTTATTTATTATTATCATTATATTATTAGTTCCTTAGTTATTTGATGCAGTATATGTGTATATGACTATATTAGTTTAGGTGACTTATTAGTATTAGTTTTTCATATATTAAGTAAGTGACATAACATTACTAATCTATTTAGGTAGATAATTATTTAATAATAATAGAATATATATGTATATTAGTCTAGGAATTTTTAAGATTAGTTTTTTAGGATTTCTCGCTTAGAAAATCAATTTTTTTTTATTTTTTAAAAGTAAAAATTAACAAAAAGTTAATAAATTGTTTAAGATGTTTTAGAGATTTTTTTTATCATTTACGACTTAGGACTCTTTAGTTTTTTTTTTAAATAAACTAAATCAATTAATAACGTAAAGCTTGTCGGTTTTCAAAATTAAAATAAATCAACACATTAAAGATTTTTTTAAAGAACTACAATCGTCTGATCCCGTCTAGCAGGTATGTAAGAACCTTTTGGGCAACAATAAAATATGTAGAAACTTAGGTCCCTTTTTTTTTCTCTCTTTTGATTTTTATTTATTTGTTTATTTAAATATTATAATTAGAAAAATAATCTTAATTTCGGTAAATAGATAGTGGTACCCGTTAAGGGTTTAATACGTTAGCCCCTGAACTTGGAACCCTCTGGTTCTTAATTTAAAATTGAAATCAAAGACCGGTAACCAAATTG
Organism: Lumnitzera racemosa; assembly: GCA_024138005.1. Classification (NCBI taxonomy): domain Eukaryota; kingdom Viridiplantae; phylum Streptophyta; class Magnoliopsida; order Myrtales; family Combretaceae; genus Lumnitzera; species Lumnitzera racemosa. The sequence continues at coordinate 67,473,962 of JAMXBC010000011.1, forward strand.
TAATCAATCCACCCAATTGATTACGGTTTCTTTTTTTTTCCCGACTTCGGTTAGGTGGCGACTCCAAAAATTATTTTCAATAAAAAACCAGAATTTCTCAATTTCTTTAGTCGAGGATTAATATTAAATGGGTTATGGTTTAGTATTAATCGGGAAATGGGAAATTAATTTTTAAATAAAAGAAACCAAAAAAATAGACTCGCCACTACCACTATAGCAGCAAAGTTAATAGCATGTTATGGGGGCATCCAATCATGGAATATGGTTAAGAATCTTGTTATTAAGATACAAATAATAGATAATGTTGAAAGATCACTAAGGATTATTGAGCTTGAATTTTCGATTCTCGTTTTCTTTAACTGGATTAATATTAAACCATAACCTATTTAATACTAACCATCAACTAAGAATTAAGGAAAATCTAATTTTTTTAATAAATTTGAAAAAAAAAATTGGAGTTACTAAACAATCGAAGTCAGGAAAAAAGGTTCAAGTTAAAATAAATTAGGTGGATTGATTTAATAGGGATATTGACTTTAACCTAGCTAGTAGCCACTAGTCCACAAAAAAATCTTTTAAAAAAAATTTGAAATGCTAGAGAAATTGAGTTTGTGAGCTTACTTATTAAACCCAATACAAGTACCTCCTAAACCCTCAAAATTTAGTTTTATTTTTTAGAATACCTTTTGAACATGAAAGAACAATTCTAAATTTGCAAATAAAGAAGAATAATTTTATTTACAAAAAATAAAAAGAGAAGAGAATAAGACATTAAATTTATTTACAAAAAGAAAAATAAAAAAATTCCCTAATTTAAGTCACCCCGTAGTACTCTCTACTAGGCACCTATGTACCCTTTAATAAGCATCAAACTTTTTGTAGTTAAGTTAAGAAAATTTTAACAAATGGGTCATTTATAATTTTGAAAACATCTGGGTTACATTTTTTAATCATTTATTTTGTTTAAGAAAATTTCTAGAAAAGAGTCCTAATTTTTTAATGTTTATTTTTGAGAAATCTTAAAAAAAATCTTAATTTTGAAAAGGGTTTATTATTTATTTATTTGAAAATATAATTGTTTTTCTAAATGAGAAAGAATTTTACTTTTCAATATAATTTTATTTAAAAAGAGGAAGTGAAAGAAAAAGTTTCTAAAATAAAAGGAAATGAAAAAAAGTTCTAGTTTTGCCTCATTTACAAAAAGACTTTTTTTTTTCAAACATCATCATTTTTATTTCTTGTTGTTATTGTTTTATTTTTCCTTTAAAATCAATTACAAAATAAGAGGGAAAAGAAAAATAAAACAAAAAGAAAAGCAAAGGAAAAAAAAAAAGAATAAGCTGAATCTGGACTAGTAGTTAGGTCTAGCACAAATCTTAGATTGGGCAATAGGGGAATTTGTAGGACAGATCGAGTCAAACACAGGTCGAACTTTAGATCAAGTTCGAGTATACGGGTTAAGCAAGAAGATGGAAGCAGCAACTTTAAGAGGCAATCTGAAATACTTTTCATTAGGAATTTCGAGCGGAAAATGGCATTCTTATAAGATTCTTATTGATGAAAGGAAGTTTTGAATTCTTCTATCCATTCCCACTTTTATTTTGAGAAAATTTGACCAAAAAATGGTTTGATCAGGTCCAAAAGAATAAGGGTCCCACAGTTTATTTTGCTCCATTTTTGTAGATTCTAGAGCTCTTTGGTGAAGAAGGAAACCCCAAGCGTCACGTGCGATGCATGTGTTATGCATTGGGTAGGAAAGAAGAGGCCCTAATTATGCTTGGATGGGATTGAACCTAGGTCCTTTAGTATACATGTGTGCATCTTAGCCAGTTATGATGGCTTTTGTTCTCAACAAAAATTGTACCCAAAATCCTTTAGGCATTATAAATGGCTTGGACCCATTTTCATAATATATATATATATATATGTAAAGAACTAATAGAATAAATCAATCTAACACCTAATGACTCTAAAATGACTTAACACTCTCTTCTTCTTCTTCTTCTTCTTTTTTTTTTGTAGAAAATCCTACTTTGTTAAGAAAATTTCAATTTTCCTAATTTTTATATACTTTTCAATTTTTGTATTTTTCTATATTTTCTATTTTTTTAATTATGATCCTTTTCTTTATTCTTGAAAATTAATAAAATTACAGGGGGCCAAAAATTAGGTATTTATAGCGGCCTCTCTTTGTGGTAAAATTTGAAAAAAAACTTTATCACAAAGATAATAGAGACACTATTTTTACCTTAAGGAATGACTAGATAGCGTTGCAATCAGCTAGCTATCCTAAACTTGATCCATTAAGATTTGTGGAGATGGGAGAAAGAAATCGTTCCTTAGGGAAGAGAAAAAATGGTTGTGCTCTAAAAACAAGCTAAACCTTGAAGATACCATCTTAGATGGATGGAGAAATGGTAATAGTCTTTAATTGAATCTTTTAAGAAAATAAATTTTCTTACATTTCAATAAGTCTTAAATGACCATCTTAGATAGATAGTTTTTCAATTCATCAAATTTAATACCATCTTTGAGAGATGAATAAACAGAATGTGAGTACCATCTTGGATTGATGGAATTAGTGATCGGTCTTATCTTCTTAGTTGGAATTTCACGAGGGACCTTCACCTCCTTTAAAGTACGGAACAAAGTTTCTCTATGTGGTTCGGATGTGATCAATAAGCTCATCAACGATATCTGTGTTGAAGTCTTATTGAGTTGGTCCATGATCTTGTACTCACTCAACTTGATCATCTTGGTAAAGGCTAATAGCCCTTCAACATATTCGATCGTCATTTTATCATTCGATTCCCCTAGTATAGCCTTCCTCTCATGCTCTTCTCTTAGGTGGTAAATCCTTCTCGATCGAGTAATTTACCTTACCAGAGGACTTAGTTTCTCTTAATTTACCATGTGATAGTTAAATGGAGTAACCTTGTAATTTTCTAATGCTAATGGTACGTAAAATGTGTACCTCTTTGCTTTTGGGGCTTGTTCGCTCATGTAGAATTTGAAAACCTTAGGCTTCTTATTTGAACTAATGACGTTAACGGTACAATCATAAAAAATCATACCAATAATCGGTCCGTAGTTCGGTAAGGGATTATTGTTAACATTTGGAGCTGGGGCTTCTACAAAATCTAATTGCATCGTCCCTTCGTTTATCAGGTCTTGAATCTTATTCCTTAATGTCCAGCATGAATTGATCGAATGCCCTACTTACCCATAATGATGTTCACATTTCACGATAGGGTCAAAGATTCTTAACCTGTATCAGTCTCTGGGAAGTTCGTTTTGTATCAAATTATCCTTTCGCAACTTCTCGAAAACTTGACTTAAGGGAACCAGTATTTTGGTAAACTATCTAAAAGTCCTGTTAGCCTGAGGTTGGTCTCTAAACCGTTGTTGAGTCGAAGGAGGATTCGTTCTGAAAGCGACTTAAGCATTTGGTACATTTGAGTTTACCATGTCGACCATAGATTCTTTAGGCTTGCTGTTCACTGGTCTAGGACTAGAAGACGAAACCGGTGGCCTTCTATCTGCTAGCTCTTAAAGCTTACTAGAAGAGATAACACTTCCAATCTTGTACCCTGTTGTTACTACTTTAGCAAAACTGGGCGAAGCATTCCCGATGAGATGGGAGAAATAGGGCCTTTCCAAGGTGTTAATGAAAGCTGATGTGAGCTCCTTCTCGGTAATAGGAGTAGATATTCTTACATCTAAGGACCTCCACCTTTGAGCATACTCTTTGAACAATTCATCATTCTTTTTCCGCAAGGCGACTAAATCCATCATAGTTGGAGCTACTTCTTCATTGAACTTATATTGCTCATAAAAAGCCCTAGCAAGTTTCTCCCATGTATTTGTTTAGTTCAGGTCGAGTTGGGCATACCAAGTTAAGGCCAGTCCCGTCAAACTATCTTAGAACATCTATACCATGAGCAAATCATACTGGACATATTTACCCATCTTCCTAATGTATAACTTGGTATAAAGCTTAGGGCATCTCATCTTATTATACTTTTCAAACTCTGGTACCCTAAACTTCTCAGTGTAAGCTCCAACATCATATGTAGAAAACTCGATGATCTTCACCTATTCAAATCCATCATACCCTGCTAGTGATTTCATCTTCTCAGCTATATGTTATGTCAGGTCTGTGCTAAGCCTTGAATTATCCGGTCCTGAGGCTACGTATGTGTCATGTTCAAATATCAAGTTAACTTTTGGCTAAACTCCTTCTGACTTAAATGGGTCTTTTGGATATTCATGCTTTGCTTCAGGAGCCTGCGTATTCTTCTCATAATGGGTCTTAGAGTTTTCTCATTAGCCTTTGCAATGGCTCAAAGCAAAGCGATGTTGTTTGCTAGGAAGTTTATTTGTTTTACCATCTTCTCCATAGCCTTCTCTATGGAACAGAACCTCAGCTCGAAGGGATTATTGATCTTGGGCTCTTCGTCATCTCCTTAACTGATGGCCATCCTAGTCTAGGAACATATTCTAATAGGACTTCTCTGAATGACTTAACGTTTGGGAGCTATCTTGAGATTTTAACTAATGAAAACTCAATAAAAGGTTAGCATATATTACATTTTTCTAAGAAAAGGTTATTAAATATACGATACAGGATGCACGGCATACGAATGCAATGAAAATTAAGAATTGGCAAGAGACCTTTGATGTGGCAAAACCTAACTAATTTTTATTAATTTTTGCAATTGTGAAGCTTTACATCACTTATTTTGTTCAAAAAAGAAATCCTAAAGAAAGAAAACATTAAAAGATCCTAAAATCTAAATTCTAATCTTCCTATGGCTAGTAAGCTCATCTTGAGTCTTCTTCCTCTTTCGAATCTTAGGAGCCTCCTCTTCCTTGCCCTTGATCCTCTTCAATTGTGCTTCTGATGCCTTTATCTTCTTGTGATACTCCTTGCAGCGGTTGTCCAACTCCTGCTCTCTTTCACTTGCTTCCTCGGGTTCAACTTCGACTTGGACTTCTTCCTTTTCCTTTGTCTATTGCATATCTTTGAGCTTCTTTAGTTGGTGATAAATAAGTCATTTGGTTGTCTGGCTCCTGCCTACTATCCCCTTAGTGGTAGGGGTAGTCTTTCTTATGCGCCAAAGAGCTCGGATGTTTAAGAGTTTGGCTACTTTGTCAGCCACCAACATGCTAGGGTTATGAAAATCCAATAAGACAGCTTCTAATGATGGTTTGGGGATCATGTCTTCGATGAGTCCATTGGCTAAGACGTATCCAGTACAGAGGTTGAAGCCAATCAGGGGTATTGCCTTAAAATTTTCACATTCTCTTATAATTTCCTTGCTTGTAAACCACCTAGGTGTCAATAATAACTCTTCTACTTTCATACTCTAAAAGTATTGGACCTAATAGCGAGTAGCTATGTCTTCAGGTAGCTTAATTCTTTCTTTACAAGACTTAATGAGATCATGTCGCTGGGTAAACTTGGCTCGGTTGAAATCAAGTTAGTAGTTCTTCATATGGCTGATGAACTAAACTACAAGTAGAACCATATTGGTCTTCAAATCTCCTCATTTCTTCTTCTTGAGATGATTTAGTGACCAGATTTGCTCACCTAGGAGGGCCGAGACATATGATTTCCCTTCAAGAAATTGGGTTACAATTTCTACAACTCTGAAGTGGACTCGACGTTTGTCATCAAGGAATAAAATAGTGTTGAAGACCACCAAGATAAAAGCGTTGACTTGGTGCTGATGCAATGCTTCTAAGTTTGCACAAAAAACCTCCCGTTTGTCTCTATACTTCAATTTAATAGAAGACCAGTCTACGACATCCTCTAACTGAATGGTCCTTCCTTGATTTAGAACCCAATTTATCTTGGCTTTTCTAATTCCCAACAACTTGCTGAAGATCTTTAATGCTGCAACTTTTAAGTCCAGGACGTAGACATCATTTGTGATATTAGGGGCCCACAACAATTGAGAGTATTCTTTTAAGGTTGGGCTTAGGTGATGCCAGCCCAAACAAAAACTGATAGACTTGGGCTCTAATAGGTGAACTAATGACCACACTAAGGTGATGTTTACAGGGATCTTCTGCAAAGAGAGGATAAGCCTAATCTTGTTCTTGGTAAACTCTTGTTTATCTGGGCTAAAGAGTCGAAACCATATCTGAAGCAGTCTTTAAGGCTAATGTGGTAGGTGGACATGAATTTCTTCAAAGGGCTCTTGACTTGATCTAGCCATGCCTATGTAAAAAAAATAAAAATTACAATGACAACCTATTCAAAACTTAACACAAAATTATGACAAATTATTTACAGGGAAATATTACGACTATAACTTCACAATTGCCCTTGTTTATTTCAGTTTACCTCATCATGGGTTCTTGTGATTTTTGAAAAGAAGTTTTCATGTGATGCAATGGGTGAGTTCTAAAGGTTCTTAAGTTCTATAACCATAGCGTTTTTTCAAAGCAATGGTTCTGTGGTCACATTTGAACTTGAGTAAGGTAGCTTGATCGGCCTTGGAAGGTGGTTGCCCTACAACATTCGAAGCTTATACAATGGCCCCCCTCTTAAGGTCCTAAGATAGCCTGATTCTAACCGTATCTACCATGTATTTATGATGTAGAAAAAAAAAAATAGATCACACTCCTAAAAGTACCCCCCTAAATTAACTGTAACAAAAAAATGTTGGTACAAAAAAAAATAATAAAATAACAAACTTGAGTGCTCTTTTTTTTAAATATTTTTATTTTTTTTGGAAAAATAATCCTATTTTCGGTAAATTCTAATGCCTAGCCCTCTTAACGATTCCTAATGGAGTCACTAAACTGTCGAGCTTGATTTTTCCATTTTCTTATTCAATTTCATTTCCCATTTTCCTGATTAATACTAAACCAAAACCCATTTAATATTAATCATCGACTAAAAAAATTAGGAAATTCCGATTTTTTATTTAGAAAAAAAATTTTGCAGTTGCCACCTGACCGAAGTTAGGAAAAAAAAAACATATTCAATTAGGTGGATTGACTTTAATTTGGCTATTGGTTTTCAATTTCAATTTGAATGAAAAAATAGAGGGTTTCGAATCTGGGGGCTAACCTATTAAACCCTAATGGGCACCACTATCTATTTACCGAAATTAGACTTATTCTTTAAATTATATACTTTTTTAAGAAAAAATAAAAACTAAAAAAAAAGAACCTAAATTTCTACATATTTTATCATCGCCTCGAAGGTACCTATGTACCTATTAGCCAGGATTGGACGATTATAGTTCTTTCTGAAAACTTTAATGTGTTGGTTTATTTTAATTTTGAAAGCTGGTCGAATTTACATTTTAATTTATTCAAGTTATTCAAAAAGTCTAAAGGGGTCCTAACTCTTGAGTTTTTTATTTTATAAATAAACTCTCTAAAAATCCTATTTTTTCAAAAGTGTTTTTTTTATCAATTTTTATTTAAAAAAGCAAAAAAACCTTTCTATGTGATAAATCCTTAAACAAGACCAAATCCTAAAAAAAAAAAATAACCAATCCTAATAACCCCTAAACTAATATATATAACTATTTACCAAAATAAAATGATTCCATATAAATACACTTATATAAGAACTAATACTAAAACTCCTATATTGACATATTCATATATTATATATTATGTGTACCAATAGATAACATAAAACTAAACTTAACAATCCCCTATCTAATACTAAAACCCCTATATTGTCGCAGTGCGGTTACTAAACAGCAACACTCGTGCAGCCGTATATTCAACCGTGCGCGCTATGCGGTCTGTGTATTCAGGTATGTGCTGCTCGGGCGAGAGTGGAGAATTGCTTGGATGAGGAGGCAATGCTGCTGTTACGAGTGTTTGGTTGTTGTTGTCGTATGTTGGTGTTAGGGGCTGTGATGTGTCTAAGTCTTTAGGCATGTGGGTTGTGTGCTAGCATCAGGGGCTGCAGTTCGTTGTTGTTGGGATGTGATTTGGTTTGTTCAGCGTGTATGCTGTTTAGGCATTGGCTTGGTCATTGACAGCAATTCAACGGCATGGAGCTTGTTGTGTTCGCTATTTTGTTTTTGGTGGTGTCAGGGGCTTGCAGTTTGAGGATTTGGTTGATGAGTGTGCATCACAGTAAAGGATTTTGAATTCTTTTCACAGTGTGTATGTGTAAAAAATTATCTTTGCTGTATTACACACAATCCGTATTTATTAACTCTAGGATAAGATCTTAGATCATATCAAATCGTATCTATTATATTAATCTCGATTTGATTTGATAAAGATCAAATTAAATTTAAATCGTTTATATTAATTTAAACCTAATTTGATAAAAATCAAACTAGATTTAAATTTTTTATAACAATTTAAATTCGATTTGAATCTTACAAAACCTTAAAAGATTTAGATTTGAAACTCATTTACTCAACCGGTTTTCGCAAAATGAAAGATAGAAAAATAAAAGGCACATAAGTGCCTAACATGATTCAAGCCTAAGATTGTTATATAATACTCAATGCCAAGTCCATGTATTTATTTGTTAGACCGCTAGTTTATGCCTTGATTTTTAGTATAATTAAATTGTACTTAAATTACGCAACTTTTTAAAATAATAATTTGAATTGGACCAAAACTAAAATTAACTAACCCTAAAATAATTTACTTTCTAAAAATCTAAAATAATCTTTTATAATAATTTTTAATTTTTATTATTTTTATATTTTTCTTATTTTTAAGTTAGGACCTTATTTAAAAAAAAAAAAAACTATAACTATAATTATAACTACTAGAGGTAAAAATTGAGTGTCTACAATGGATTAAAAAAATAAATTTATCATCATCTTGGATTGATAGACCTTGAAAATTTATCACCATCTTAGATTGATGGGATTTTGAAAATATAGATACCATCTTAAATTGATGGATGGCAAAATTTGAACACCATCTTGGATTTATGGGTTTAGCATCGTGTTGGATTGATGGACTTTTAAAAATTTATCTTCATCTTGGATTGATGGGCTTAGCACCATCTTAAATTAATAGATCATCTTGGATTGATGGGTTTAGCACCATCTTGGATTGATGAATTTTAATTCAATCAAATTTCTTGGAAAAAAACTTTCTTTGTTGTGCAATTTTTTAGGATGAAATTGACCTCAAGAGAGACTGAGCTACTATAGTCACTTAATTCGATTGTTCGGGGTTAAACCTCTTAAGTTAAGTAAATTAGTTGCGAAGGTTTTAAACATAAATCTTATATTGGACAATAGCGTTGGGTCCCTTTATTTAAATTTGGGTGGATATCTTAAAAACAAAAATGGTCACTAAGACCGAGTAGGAAGAAGAACTTTAAGAACAAGGATAGGACTAATGTTGGAAAAACGCTTGAAAGTCACAAAACAAGGCACTAGGGCTAAATCATGGATGAAGAAAGACCAATATGCAATTGACATAAAACAAAACTTGTCCTTTTCTCTTCTATTTTTTCCTTTTTTTTTTCCTTTTTTGAGATTTGTTAACAAAGTTAGGCTCTTCACAAGTCTCAATGCCCTTATTGAATAGGAGCTTTTAGCAACTTGCTCTTTTCCTAACCTTACTCAAATCACCAATCAATCTTGTCTCTAAGGGATCCTCTTTCCTTATGCTATTTTACTTTTTTCTTCAAGGCATTAGTTTTCAATCTTGGGGCAAGTGATCTTTTGATCATAGGGTTAGTAACTCTTCGTGAAGATCTTTTAAATGTCTTTTAGTTATAAGAACAATATCTCATAATTGATTAGTTTAGTCTAAGAGGAGTTCCTTAACTTATCTTGTTTCAAACTTTTACTTTTGACTGCAATTTCAAAAATTATGATCTATCTTGCAAGTGATACACTTTAATCAATCTATTAAATCTTTTTTGAGCTGTAATATAATATAAGCTTTTAGTCCTTGGTTTAAAAAATGGATATTAATGAAGTGGCATTTTTTAAAAGAATCACTTTTTAGCTTGAGGATTTATAAGTCAAGAGCCCTATAAGTGAAACTGAAATTGTACTTGCCATAGTTTCAAAAGTAATTTTTACGAAGGATAAATTATTTTCTCTAATTGAAAGGGCTTTTAAGGAGGGGTAGAATTGCAAACGGGCCTTAGTCTACAAGAAGAGTTGGTTTTAGGAGTCTTGGTTTTTACTCGTGCTATTTTAGTTTTAGAGGTTCTTATTTCAAGGGATAGGCCTTACTTTAGGAATAAGCCTTTTGAGGTACATGTTCTTAATCCTTTTAGGCTTTAAGACTTGATCACCTTGTCTATGTGGACTACTGATTTCTTTAGGCGGACTTTTCATTTTTCTTTTCAAATTTTCTCATTTTTATTTTACCCCTTTTCTTCTTTTCTTTATTTTTTCCTATTTTTTTTTTCGATTTGACCCAAGACAAAGGTTATCGTCCCTTCTTTTAGCCTATGACTCAAAGTGTATGTGGTTTCTATATAGTGTTTAGGATGGAAGCCTTTCTTCATCTTAAAGGAAAGTAAGTAACCAAAGGTAATAATTACAATTGAATTAAGGTGACTGAAGTAAGAATAGATTAGTTTTAACCTTTAATCCTCTTTAATGACCCTAACCTCTAAATTACCTTATTGTAGGGTAGTTCTTAACTTGGTTTAATGTTAAAAATACTCCATTTAAAGGCTTAAGGAGGTTGACAAGGAATTTTCTATATAAAATATTGAAAAATGAATGTTTAACGTCATTTTGATTCATGTATCAAGTTCAAGATAGACCTCTTTTAAGGAATAAGTTCAATATCCTCACTTTAATGACAGTCAACTCTCGAGTGTTTTTAAGAGTTGGTGTTTGTAATTTGGTTTGCCTCTTTTCATCCTAAACCTTTTAAATAATGAGATTTTCCTTAGTTAAACATTAGTGGATTCAACAATTTCCAATTCGCTTCAGGATGCCCTAATACTAATCAATTGCAATCACTTAATTTAAATGAATGACTCTAGTAGTAAAAGGTAGCAAAGAAGATAATTTTATTCTAGGTGATAGCATCAACCCACTGAACCTATCACAAGAAGCCGAGTTAGAAGACTCCAAGGGCTTGTATGAAGAACACTAGCTCTAAACCATAGCTAAAACAAAGATTCTTATCCTAAGCTGACCTCCTACCGACATGTCTATCATATCCTTCACGTACGTCAGACATGCTCCTACTTAATAGCGAAGTCCTAATCCAAAAGACAGCTTGAAACTAGCTGAGCTCTCGATCTGATCCACTGGCGTTTGACTTTAAGACAGCTGACCTTTTTTTTGCCAAGCTGATTTGCTCCCAACCTGATGGTCGGCCCTTGACTGTAACGTATTCTTGCTTCCGCCAACATTGTATCATATTCCTGATGTCTAGCTACCAAGTGACACGTATCTCCTGACACAATGTTCTAAAATGATTCTTTCTTTTCTATATTGAATATTCTTTATCTCTTTTACCCCTTTTAGTATGTCTTTTGTAACCTAGTGTAGAATACCCTTTGGTCTTTTTATACATGTAAAGTAACCCTAGTAGATAGGTATAGAAACCCTTACTTTCTTGTATATGAGGATCATCCAAATTTCAATATAAAATTATTCACTTTGAGCAATCTTAACGTTCTCGTTATCATTTAACTCTTATCTATTCTATTTAGCAAGGAGTAATGGTAAGTGACTGTTCAATTCAGACCGGTATGTCATATTCGGTAGATTATGGGCCGAGTAGGATCAAGTGGTGTATCATATCCATTCAGTAGCTACCCAGACTTTACTAGCTTTTTCTTTTTTTTTTTCGATTTTCTTCGTTGTGATGCCTCTCTGTGTATCCAACCCCGAAGACGCATCATAAAGTCATGCAAAACATTCACTTATACATCTATTACAAACTATATTCATTTTAAAAAAAAAAAACTTGATTCTTCTTTGCCCCTGCTTTAAGTTGCTCCATTTAATCACCTAACTATTTAAGATGACATGTGAGCTTGTTAAAAAGTATTGGTAGACTCAAAAGATTTAGAGTTGTAGGTGATTCATTTGAAGTTCCCCCATGACTTAAAGAAGGACCAACTTCTTAAAGCTCTAGTTAAATAACCTTAGTATCAATCAGGTCTTGAATCTTGTTCCTTAACCTCCAGCATTTTTTAGTGGAGTGCCTCCTTTAATCCATATGACAGTCACATCGTGCTTTTGGGTCAACACTATAGTTTGTAATTTAGATTAGGGCTTTGCAAGCCAAGATCGTCACCTCCTCTAAATGATGAAAGAGTTGGGACATTAAGATCCTTAATTGAGTGAATTGTCTCCTTTGAGCCCCTTAGGCTTGTTTTTTCTCACTCGCCCTTAGCTCTTTTCTTTTTGGGATACTCTCATTGTTTGGGCTTACTAATGTTTCATCAGTTTGGGAAGTTGGGTGTTGAAATGTTTTGATTATAAGGGCCATTGTCATTTTTAAGTATGTGATGCTCTTTTACAATGTTGCCACTTTTTCTTCTAGATCTGTAAGTCTCTTTTCCAAGCTTAGATCTGTAGACACTTAGAGACCAGTGATTATGGAAAATAAGATTTGCAACTGTTGGGCCATTTAACACAATGTTTTTTCCAAGGAGGTTATCTTATCATTGTCTATTTGAACCTAATTGGAAGAATTTTCACACTTATTAGCAACCCTTCATCTCTCTCTCTCTCTCTCTCTCTCTCTCTCTCTCTCTCTCTTTTAATAAAATTTGAAAACATTTATTTTGCAAGAGAAAAAGGACCAACTTAACTTCTTATGAGGAGAATTTTATAAGAAAGGGGAAATTAAGAGAAACTTTACAAATTATTTTACAGGGGATGATAAGAAAGAAAGGTTTATACCAAAAATACATAAGTGAGGTATATTTACATGGAAAAATCCTAGGTTTATAGACTTAATTGACATACTTTTTATAATCCACTTATCAACCTATAAAAACTTAGAGTAAAAAATATTTCAAAGATGATAAAAAAAAATTACAGTCATCTACAAAAAAGTATTTACTACTTGTAGATACTTAAAAGATTACCTATAATACTTATTAGAAGCGTAATTAAAGGAGATGAATTATTTTACAGAGGAAATTTTTATGGGGTATCTAATATTTACAAATAACTATAATTTCTAATTGGAAAATCTCAATACTGAAAAGAATGGGTTAGTGGAAACTAATGACAAGAGCAACAAGAAAAATCTAGCGAAAAGGAAAGGGTTGGTAAAGGAATCTATTCTAGAATGGAACCTTAAGAAAACAAATATTTTACAGTTGCAAGGCTCTACACAGATGAATAATTTTTTGAGATTTATGAATTTAAGAAGGGGATGGGATTGCGATAAAATTGCTAAGGATTTACAAATTTAAAGGCTGAGGGAAAATATATATATATATATATATATTTGGATAAGGAAGTTTATGAAAACCTATGACAATCTATATAATGATGAATTATAATCTAAAATTTTACAAATAGGGAGGGAAAAGTTTATAAACTAAGTTCAATTCTCTTTATCTTAAAGTAAGAAAATTGTTTACAGGTCGTGAGGTTTTTAATTATTTTAAAGGTTATTTAAAATAATCTACAAGTATGTTGTAAAAGGCTAATAGTCTTATTCTATTCTAAAATGGTGACTTAACTAATGGTAAAAAGAAAATCATTTTATAACATATAAGGAAACCCTTTGATTTAAAGAATAAACTTCAAGAGAAATACAATATTTTATAAAGATAGTAAGGGTAGCGAATAAGATTATTTACAAATATGAATAAAACAAACACAAATATTTACATATAAATAAAGACAAGAAAAAAATGAAGGTACGTGGATGTAGATGCAAAGAACCGACGACTAAATAATAATGTAGCAATATAAAAGGATTTAGAGTTATGACTTTACTAGAATTCTATTATTATAAGAAATTTAAAATTACAGGGAAATTGAATTGCTATATAGGAATGTTGTTTATAAGGAATTTCTACATTTACAAAAAGGCTTATAAATAAAAACACAAAATATAGGGAAACCGTAAATTTGCAATAGAAAAGTCCTATATAAAGAAAAAAATTACATTTGGTGGTATAAGGAAAGTATGTTATAGCATTTTTATGGAATGATAAAATTTTTATAGAGTCTCAACCTTTCATTGGTTGTATACCTCATTACTATTTATTTGCCAGTCTCAAAGTTTGCATATGCAATTACAGTAGATTCTAAAAGTCCTTAAAGTTCTGTGAACTCACACGTTTTTGAGGAAACAATTCATTAATCACATCGAAGCTTAAGTGGGGTGGCCTAATCAATCCCGAGTGATGGTTATACCATTGCACTCGAAGCCTATACAATGGCCCCCAGTCTTATGATCTTAAGACGGCCTACATCTGATCTTATATACCATGCATTCATGATGCAGTTAATAAAAAAAACCCCAAATAAAACCCCAAAAGTCAGCTGTAAGAAAAAAGTTAGTATAGCTATTTAAAAAAATATATATATTTACAAGAAAAATAAAACCGAACATGGATATTTTGAAATATAATCTTAAATTTGAAAGGTTTAAGTGGCTAGCCCTCTTGACGTTCCTTAGTGAAGTTATCAAGTTGTTGAGTTTGAATTTTTGGTTCTCGTTTTCCTTAATCTTATTAGTATAAAACTTTAACCGATTTAATATTAATCCTTAACTATGAATTAATGAAAATTTGATTTTTTTTTTGTTTTATAAATTTGGAAAAAAAAAATGGAGTTGCTACCCGACTAGGGTTGAGAAAAAGTGTTATATTAAAATCAATTGGGTGGATTGACTTTAGCTTAGCCAACAATCTGCAAAAAAATCTTTAAAAAAAATTCAAAAAGCTAGAGAAATTAAGTTTAAGTGCTAACCTATTAATAGGGATAAGCGTGTTACAAAGAACCTACCCAGAACCTACTCTATCGAATAGGTTTCAAGTGGATATTAAGGGTTATAGGATAGGTTTTAGGTAGTAATTTCTCAAAATCTACTTCCACAAAGTATGATATGAGTTTTAACTCAGGGTACCATGTACTTATCATAGGACCTATACTTCAAAGTATACAGGATACATGTTCTAAGGGACCTTGTACCCACCATTTGATACAATAATACTAACAAATAAATAAATTTTGTTACAATTTTTCAACTTAAAAAAGGAAAAGAAAAGCTGGCCCACTAAAACCTTAACTATACAATACACGTTGTCACTTTCTCACAAAGACAATCTCTGCTTATACTTTCCTTCTTCCACTACAACACCTTCTCCTTTTTTTGGGCCTTTGTTTCAAGTTTCAACTTAGAAAATTTTCTTTTCTCTTTAATGTAATTTCAACTCTAAGCTTCCTTCCTTATTTTGTTCTAGGTTTTTGATAATTTACTTTCCTTCTTCACTATAATAATATTTAGTTGATTTTTATTATATCATCTCCACAATTGCATGAAATGTAGAAATTTATGTTGCTTTCTGGTAATTTACGTTTTGTTCTGTTTGAAGACTGTTGTTGAAGGTCACTGAGATGTCAACAGGGAGGTTATTGGGGGTAACAACCATCGTATAGTGGGTGGTTCGCTCCCAACTAGTGGCGACAATAGCAAACAAAGTGGTAGCTATCGGTTCAATTTTGGGATCTTTGATTTGTGCTTCCGTTATTGAATTTAGATGAAATAAGAAAGCTTTTCCAACCTTCAAACACTCAAAAACATGTTTTTGCCATTATTTTCTTCTAATTTTTCCTAGAATGCAAGAATTTTTAAAGAGAGGAAGAGCTTACTATGTGCCTAAGCTTTTAGAGAGAAAGCTTCAATTTGTGTTCGTAGGAATTGTTTGAAACTTGTTGATGTCAAAAATGAATTCCTAAGCTGCTTTTTATACTTATCTAAACTTCCTTAAGCTTGGAAAGTCCTCAATTCGCGTTAGTTCAAAACTCACAAAAAATAGGTATTGATTACATTAATTTTTGAATTTAATGAAATATGCTATAATTTGAGCAGAAATAACGGTGAAAACATATCCAAAGATCTCATTCTTGCTCAAGCAAACTATTAGAAGCTTCGAAAATCATTAAGAAGCTCGAATGAAGCAAATCCAATTCACAATAAAATATAAGCATTCAAGTTTTTTTTTTTTAAATCTTTGAGGTTTGATTTAATTTATATTTCATTATACAAAATTGTAGTTAATGGGTCAATTATAATCTATGCTAATTCCTCTATCCATTCTCGCTTTTATTTGATAAAATTTGACCAAAAAATGTTTTGATTAGGTCGAAAAGAACAATGGCTGCACAGGTTTATTTTCCTCCATTTTTGTAAATTATAAAGCTCTCTAGTGAAGAAGGAGACCTAAGAGTGACATGCAATGCACTTGTAGTATGCTTAGGGCATACGTGTTGTGTATGTATTGGATGGAAAAAAGGAGGTACCAACTGCACTTGTATACATGTGTATATCTTAATCATCTATGCTGGCTTTTGTTCTTAATAAATAATGCAACCAATACCCTTTAAGTAGTATAAATGGCTTAGACGCATTTTCATAATAATATATATGTATAAAAGAACTAACCAAATAAATCAATCTAACACCTAATGATCCTAAAATGACTCAACACTCTTATTCTTCCAAAAAATCCAACTTTCTTCAAAATTCTCTATTTTATGTTTTTGCATCTTTTAAATTTTTTTGTATTTTCTTTCTTTTTTTTGTATTTTTTGAATTATTACCATTCTCTTTATTTTAGAAAATTAATAAAATTACATAGGGAAAAAAATAGGTGTCTACAACGATGTATTGTGACAATAAATTTTATAGTGTTATAGCCCAACAATTGGAGCTCAACAAAGTCAAAGCATATAAACATCAAGTTTGTAGTAGTTAAAGAAAGAGTTCATACTGAACATGTGTCTCTAGAGTATATTAGAACAAACTCTGATTGTGGATGCACTTTCTAAAGGACCATCACTTAAGGTCTTTTATGAGCATGTAGCTCATATGGATATTATATATGATATACACATAAATGTATATATATATATATATATTATATAGTTTTAGTGAGAGTTTATATTTCCTTTCACCCTTTCTTAGACACATTGTTTGTTAATTTAAATACAAACCATGGTACAGTTATGGTTAAAGCTGTTTTTAGTTTTAAGGTTGTTTTCAATTATAAGGTGCCGCAGTTGAATTTATTTCTAAACTCTTAAGATTGGATAGGTTGGAAATAAACATGTTAGATCACATTAGATGTAATCTCCATGCTACATATGCATGCTTGATTCATGTCATTTGATTATGTTAATATACGTAATCATTGAAGGGTTAATCACGATATATATAGTGAAAACCGCTTTGGTCCTATATTGATATGATTGATGGACCAATTGTTCAGGGATGCAATTGATGATGATAGCAAAAGCTCTAAGTACTCATAAGGTTTAGAAACAATTATAAGGTCATAACTATAGTCCAAGTGAGAGATTGTTAGATTTATTTTAATAATAAACCATGTTGACTTATAAGTGTTATTAACAATAATGCTATAATAAGACTAATAGAAAGTCAGTGAACTCATAAGGTTTATGAACTTTAATGCACCATATTGAAGTGTAGGATTATATATGTAGAGAAAATGAATATCACTTCCAATTTTATGATGATTTGAATTTAAAATAAGAAAAGTTAATTGGTAGGTTTTTAACTTATGGACATATATATATGGTTGTGGTTCTAAACTCATACGTATTGTTCTGATCTCTATGACTTCCCATCATTAGAAAGGACACCAAGATGAAATCTCTAAGGACTGTATGATTGACTTGGAAGACTAACCATCAAATCAAGTTCTTTGTGTGTCTTCTATTATGGATTTAGGTATGCTTCCATACTCATTAAATTTATTACATGTGCCTTAGTTTTGCACATGTATTGTTCCTTTTTATCTGGTTTAGGATTTTAAGTTTCCTTAATTCGTAACATTATAAACTTAAGTACATTTATGAAGTTTTAAAAGAGATGTAATAAGTAAATCTATTGTAAAATGTCAATGTTATGAACATATATATTACATTACTATTTTTAAAATTAATTTACAGACTTAAAAGATTTTTGCAAACTTGTTTATTTAATAATTAACTTTATGGTGTCATAATGCCTTCTTTTCGATAAAAGCTTAATGCTTCTCTTTTTTCTTTTTTTCTTTTTTTGTTAATAAGAATTTTGAATAACTGACATTGAGAAAATATCTTAATTTCTTAGTTGATTACGTTGTAAGCTATTTGTTATTAAACCATAAATCGATTAATGTCTTTTTATACTTACTTATAAGAGTGTGATATGATTTGTTCAAGGAACATTGTTACTAATCAAGGATATTTTCTTTTTCTTTTCCTTCACTAGGTACAATGATCAATTTGGACACCATGTCGATGAAATGCAAATTGCCCATAAAATAATGATCTAGTTTTATAGAAAATAATATTATGCATTTAATTATATAATTGAGTACTCCTTTGAGTTATTTACATTCCACCATGCTATGTTATCCTCTATACTTCAATATTTTGTCTTTAAATTTTATGGCACATTTAGAATAATTACTCCTCCCTTACAGATCTATTTTGCATTTGGTTGGTAAAGGATCTTCTCTAAGTCTAGAGAATCATTGTACCTAAAAATAAGGAATTCCTTTCTAAGATAATCAATGGAATAATTATTCTTTAATTTTCTAAAGCATATTTTGATATTTTCCATGAAACCTCAAAGGAATCTTAAAGAATATGTTAAAGGCCCACTATTTTAGGCCTACCTAATACTATTGTAGTCTAGGGTTTGATCCATGTTTTCTTATGGCAATATCCCTTGCCTCTTCCTTCTCTCGAAATATCTCTCTCTTTGTGGTTAGTCTATGCTCAAATTAAGGTTTGCTCTCAATATGAGATGCTAACCTTATCCTCTGTTTCTCTCATGTTTACTATCAATCTTTTATATCTCTTTACTAAGTTTCACTTATTGTTTGTGAGGTAGTACTTGTTCTAGCAAATTCGAGCTTGCGAAAAGCTCCAAGAAGGGAAGAGAGAGAAGAGACACCATTAATTTGTCAAAGGGCATAATGATCCTTCCCTAATTGTCTTTGTTTCTTTTTATACTTGTCAAGTACACTGTGTTATGTGATTCTTTCCCACTTAAATTCTATTACAATTGCTAACCGTGTTTACAATGTAGAATTTGTATGTCTTATTATTATTTCTACACATGAAAATAGTTCATGTATGTCATATACCTACATAATCATAATGCTACTTAGGAGCTTTACGTATCCTTTCCCCTCTTGCTATAATAGTTTCCTCCCCTCCATGAAAAAACCCTCTCCCCAAGGTTGTAATCAACATATGCCTCTTGAAAAGTATCCAAATCCTCCTAACTAGTCTCTTCAGGAGTGAAACCCTATTACTGGACTAACACTTGTTTAACTTGATAATTGCCTCGAAAAATTATCCTTTGGTTAAGATTACCAAAAGGTTATAATAGTGGGGAGTTTTGAAAAGAATCTGGTGATAGGTCTAAAGAGGGACCAAAAGATCTATAAGCTCTCTTTAGGGTAGAAACATGAAACACGTTATGGATCTTAGAATTAAGAGGCAAAGCAATTTCATAGGTACAAGAGCCTACCCTTCTTATCATAGAAAAAGAGCTATAATATCGTTTAGAAAGTTTGTAACCACCCTATTAATGAAGGAACATGTATTTATAAGGTTGCAAACATACAAAGACCACATCCTCTAGCTTAAATGAACCTCAGTGCGATAATGGTCAGCAAAATGTTTCACCTTGGCTTGAGCTTAAGCTAGATTGTTATGTATAACACGTAATGCTTCATCTCAAGACACAAGTTCCAACTAAAGGCCTTTATCTTAGAAAGTAGAAATAGTAGGAGGGGTTCTGCCATATACTATCTCAAATGGCAAATTCTTAGCCCTTACATGATAAGAAACATTATAGGTAAACTTACCTAAGGGAGAAACTTCACCTAAAGAGAAGGATAGTCCATAAAAAAACTTTTCAATATCACTAAATACTCCTATAAGGACTTTAGTTTATCTGTTACATTGCGAATGATAGACACTAGTCATAGAAAGTGTACTAGCACTAAAAGAGAACAATTCCTTCCAAATTTTGCTCATGAAATTGAAATCTCTACCTATGACAATAGTGCGGAGAAAACCATGTAACTTGACCACCATATGTAAGAACAATGTAGCTACTTTAGAGGCTGTATAATGAGTGTCCAATGCCCTAACATGATAGTATTTGGAAAGGTGATCAACTACTACCAAAATAACAGTGTAAACCTGAGATTTAGGCAAACATATGATAAAATCCATGTTGATATCTTCCTACACTCGCTCAGGTATAGGTAGTGGAGAAAGTAACCTTGTTGGAGAATGAGTAGAATACTTCAATTGCAAGCATATGGAACATTCTCTAACATAATTTGCCACTTGCTTACACATTCCCTCCTCCGAACCCTCCACCCCCCACTAATATATATATATATAGTACTCAACTTCTTATTAGTTTTAAGGAAGCTGAAATAACTTGAATAAGGAGTAGAATGTCACTCTGCTAAGAGGGAGGGAATCAAAGTGGAATGAGGCACTAGAAATAATCTATTGCCATAATATAGTAGATCATTTTTCCATATAAGAAGCCATTTCAAAACAATACCCTTGTTTAAGTCTTTAATAAGCTGCTGAAAAGAAGGAAGGGTAATGTGCTCTTATTTTAAGGTGTTAAGAAACTTGAAGCAAGGTACAGAAATCCCAAAATACATACTATCACCATCAAACTATTAGAACAAAGAACCAACTTAGTACAAAGAACCAACTGCAATGTTCTATTTCCTAGTCTTATAGACTATAGTGTAATCATAACCAATTAACTTGGAGAGATATTTATACTGCTATGATATTTGAATCACTTGATTCAAGATTTCTTTGAAACTTCTATGATCACTATAGATCAGGAAACAACAGCTAATTTTTTATTGCACTAATAAGTAGAAATTTCTACATAAGTAGAAATTTTGTGTAAGTTTACTGGCAATTGCTTACTAAAGTAAGGAAATGGGTGCTCTTCTTGTAATAAAATTGCACTAGTTCCATGTCTTCAGGCATCGGTTTCCATGATAAATTATTTGGTAAAATCAGATTGATCTAAAATCGGAGCATTCATGTAAGCTATCTTCAATTTATTAATAGCTTGTAAGGTAGTAAAGCTGCAATCAAAATTATCCTTTTATGACATGTCTATCAATCGCCTAATAATAGATGCATAGCCTTTAACAAAGCATTGATAATACCTAGAAAGCCCTAAGCGTACCCTTAACTATTTAATACTCTAGGAAACTTGCCATGTCTTGATAGACTCTAATTTAGTAAGTTTAGGACTAAGCCCATGAACAGATATAATATGTCTTAAATATTATATAAACTCTTGACCAAAAAGATACATGCTTTCCTTGAGAAAAAATTGATGGTTAAGTAAATTTTAGAGCATGACAAATAAATGGGACAAATGGTCATTAAAAGAATTGCTATATACAAACCTCAAAGAGTACTATAACAAACTTTCACAAAAAAAAAATGAAAATGTTCATTCATGATGGATTGGAAAGTAGTGGGGGCATTGCTTAAGCCAAAATGCATAACAAGGAATTCCTAACGACTCTTATGAGTATGGAAAGTAGTTTTGTAAATGTCCTCTAAGTGCATCCTAATTTGATGATACCTTAATCGGAGATCTAACTTTGAAAAAATGTAAGTTCCATGCAATTCACCTAATTATTCATCAATTGTTGGTATGGGAAACTCATCTTTGAAAGACACTTGATTAAGGACATGATAATCAATACAAAAGCACTAAGTACCATCTCTTTTCTTAATTAATAATATAAGAGAAGAAAATGCATCGTTACTATGTTGAATAATGCCTTTTTCTAACATGTCTCTAACCTATTTTTCAATTTCAACCTTTTAAAAATGTGGGTAATGATAAGGTTTAAATTGACTAGAGATGTATCATTATTAAGATGAATGTGGTGTTGAGCGTCTTGTAATGGTGATAAGGATGAAGGTGTCTCGAATATAAGGAGAATATGCTTAATAGTTCTTTAATAATGTTTTTGTAGGTGGTAGTCTCCAATGAATAACAAGAAACTAGCTGAACCACCAATTGTAAAAAAGAAACCATTGCATTCATCTTAATAAGGCATCAAAATTGACGGTGAGAAATAAGAGAAAAAGTAGGGACATTGTCTCCTTGCAGAGAAACAGGTACCCTTTGATACAAGAACTCCATCGTTAATGTGCTATAATTTATAGTAATAGACCCCTAGCTTTGAAGCCACTATACACCGAAAACAATATCAACCCCCTATATTGGTAGAATATAGAAATTTTCCATAAAATAAAAACCCTAAATGATTAGGAAAACATTAGTGTATTAGCTATCCCATTGCTAATCATCCCATAGAAACAAAGGGGAGCAATCATAAGAAGTCCTAACTGCTTGACCAGTCTAGTTTGCCAAAAATTATGAGTGCTTTTCGAGTCAATAAGCATAGTAACAAGATGGTTGTTAATACGACCTCGAAATATGAAAGTACGTAGAATTGAATGGCCTGATAAAGCATGATAGCTAATAGTGCATTGATCACTTGCATAAGCATTCCTCATAGTTTTTATAGGCTCTTCATATGGTGTTGTATTTTCATTAGGAAGTTGAAAATCTTCATTATCCTCATCATCATGAATAAGTAACAAAAATTTAGCTTTGCACTTATAACCACGATGTTACTTTTCATCACAATTATAATACTATCCTTGCTCTCTTCATGCAAGCATTTTAGAAGTAGTTAGCTTTTTAATGGTTAGAGAGGGTTTAGAATGAACAATGGATGAAGTACGATAAGTAGTGGTAGATGGCAAAGATGAAGAAGAGGGATTAGAGAATTGTAAAGGAGTAGTTCTAGAAGGAGTGGGAGAAGGGGTAGGAGTGAAAGGTTTAGAAAAAAGAGAAGTGTCAATGTATTTTGCTTCATAAACTTTAGCAAGCCAAGTTACATATATTACGGTTTTGAATTATGTTATTTGAACATCTCTTATAATGTATTTTTTAGGCTAGATACAAAACAACTCACTAATAAACTTTAAAAAAATCCAACCATGAGATTGGACAAAGCTTCAAAGGTAACTTAATATTCAGCCACAAAATGAGTATGAACAAGTTTGGATAATTTAGCTTGAACTTTCTCATAAATTGAAGGATCAAAGCAATCTTCAAGAGCAAGAAGAAAAGAATGATAGGTGGTTATCTAATTATTCTTCTACATCTATCGATATCGTGTTAAAGTTACATCTTCCATTGCAAAGGATGCAATGATTAAAATTCTTAAGAGTTGTTATGAAATAAGTGTTTGATGGAAAGAAAAGAAAATTTCCACTTTCAAAATCCATCCTAAAGCATCTTCTCCCCAAAATTTAGGAATTTCCTATTCAATACCCTTAATAAGGGAATTAGAGGCACCTTAAGCAAATGATGTAGAAAGTGATGACCCCTATGATTGAGAATGATCATATTGATTAGAGTGGTGGATATGATTTAAACTAACATTATTAAGTTTAGTGTTGATATCATGCATGGATGAATATGTAATAGTGTTCGTGCTCTAAACATTATTTTGCAATTGAGTAGTATGTTTCGAATACCCTTGCATTTATGATTACATTGACTTGATATAAATTATTTTACAGCTATCTTGGCTTTTGATATAAATTGTTTTACAACTATCTTAGCTTGCTCAACTTGTTTAGTAGCTTGTCATTGATTTTCATAGTAATTCAAGTAAGTTATTAAAAATAATTCTTTTAGTTTTTGTCCCTTTTTAGAATATAATTACAATTACTTGTTACTCGTTGTTCTAAGATGGACAATTGTACTGTAAAGGCTTAAAATGAAGGTGAGAATGAATCATAGGATAAAACACTAAGAAGAGGATGAGCAATAACAGAGGAAACACTAGAACAAGGGTTAGCCAAAGCTAAAGTCAATTGATGATGATAATGTGCAAGATAAGAAGATACTTTTGTTGGTCTAGTGCTTTTGCTAAGAACATGATTTAATGTATGTGTAATATCAATTAACTACAAGTTATTAGTAATGGAAGATGGATTATGAGCAATAGGAGAAGAAGGGATAGTGTTCGATACAAGGGAGGAAGGAATAGTGTTTGATGTAGTAGTATATTATATATTTATATGTAAAGTATTTGGAGGAGGATATTATGAAAATGCAAAATACATATAATCTATAGAGTAAGCTGAAGGCAAAGGGACTGAAGCATTAAATGTGAATGACTATAGTAAACCAGGAACATGAAAAGGAAACACATGTTCAATAAAGACAACATCTCGATAAACTAAGTACCTTTTATCTTGCAAATCATACAACTTCTAACTTTTGATACCAAAATGATAGCCAACGAAAATACAAGGATGAGAATGAGTGTTGCGAACCATGACCAAGAACAGAGAAGGTCGGTCGCTGGATGGGTTCAAGTTTGCAGAAAGCTTGAAAGAACTAGTGGGAGAGAGTGTGAAAGGGATGAATGCCGAATGAAAGTTAAGCAAAACCTGTGAATAGCTCTAGAGGATATGATGTATCAATAGAACTTCCAATGACTCACGACATAATTCGATATAATGTACGAATTGGTCCAGTAAAGTTACTTGCCACCTAGCCTTGCTTAAGGATTAGGATAAAAGTGATATTGAGAGTAAACAAATAGTGTTTACGCAAGGAAGAAAAATACTTAAGTGTATTTAGAATAATCTCCCCTTACAGCTACAAGCATAAGGGTATTTACCCATAAGTTAAGGCAACTTGACTAAAAAGGAAAGGATAAAAGGGCATTTCCTAAGGAAGTAATGTATAAGATATAAAAGGGGTAAAAATGGGTATACAAGAAAAATAACCATTAGTGCAATGAATTCTACACATGATACTGTACACGTGGTGATGCTACATTGGTGAGGTTGTTGAAAGATGTAGACAAAAAAAGTACGGACAATTGGCTTATCCAAGCAGGGATAGCTTAGTACTCTCTACTTTTCAGCTTCTCGACAAGGAAGATGTCGAGTGGTTGGTCGGCTTGAGCTTAAGTGAGTACTCTTCAATTTGTCATAGTAGAGAAAGATGGGCAATTGTATGACTCATTATGAAAGGTGACTTGATAAGGAAGTACTCGGCCTTAGCAAGGAAATACTCGGCCTCGGTAGGGGTAAGTTGGAACAGGAAGATTCATTATGCTAGTCCCTTTAGTCTTCAGGCTTTGTTACGGGTCAAAGGTCCGGTAGCTTGATTCCCATCAATGAGGGTCAAATTTATGACATTAGTGCTTAAGAGAAGAGATAAAACACAAAGAACCAAACACCCTAAGATGTGTGTATGTAGGTGCTTTGTGAAACAAGGCTTGAAATGGAGTTTTATTATTAAGGGCAAGTGTAGGTAATTAATTAATGAGATAGGCAATTGTCAAAATGGCATCTCCAAAAAAAAAGGTAAAGGTAAGGATGGCTAAAAAAGAAGAGCACTCTAGCCATTGCAACCAAATATCGATGTTTTCTTTCAATGAAACCATTTTGTTGTGGTGTATCAACATAAGATAACTAATGAACAATGTCATGTAAAGAGTAAAAATTTTAAAGAATGGACTCTTTCCCATTATTAGTTTGGATGATCTTGATTTCTTATCAAATTGAGTAAGAACAAGATTGTACAAGGAAGGAAGAAGAGCAGAAACTTTATACTTGAATTTCATAAAATATACCCAAGTAAAATGTGTAAAATCATCGATTGTAGTAAGAAAGTATCTATAGCCATTTAAGGTAGGTGTAGCAAAAGGATCCAAATGTCAATGTATACAAGATTAAAAGTACAAGTTATACTCTTAACATGTAAAGGAAATGAGCTACGATGCTACTTTGCCAATGGACAAACAAAGTAATCAAATTTGTTGCATACAACAAATTCATTTAGATTATGAAGATCTTTCATGCGATCAAAAGATAGGTGTCTAAATCTAAAATGACAGAGATTAAATGCTCTCAACACATTATTAAGAACATGTGAAACAAAAGAAGTCAAAAGTGCATTCATGTGTTTTAAACATAAACACTTGGACATCTAGTATCTGCATAATTATCAGATTTATAAGCTACTTGCTCCTCCAAGTAAAACAGCTAAGATCTAGCTTTAGCTTAACCAATCACTCTTTCAGTTGAAGAGCTTTGAATAAAGGCATCAATTTGAGTAAACATAAGTGAGTATTTTTTTTTTTTGAGAAAATGCTAAGAATCAATTATTTAGACCAATCACGCACAGTTGAGCTAGAGGACTCCAAAGACTCAATAAAAGAATAATAGCTTGCAGCCCCAGCTAAGACAAATATTCCTATCCCAACCTTCATGATTCACTCTATTGTTGACTTGAGTACCAAGCTCTTTTGTGCACCAACATTGTCTTTGGAGCTACTGAGCAAACGTGCCAACCCTTGAAGTAGGCATGCCTACCTATTAAGCAGCCATACCATAATCTTGACAACATTCAAGCATACCAGCCTTAACAACTATCTGAAGCCAAGCTCTCAAACTGACCAGGATTCAACCCCAGTCTAAAGTGAATATTCATTAGTAACTGATTGGCTGAGGATGGACTTAACCTAGATCAAGTCAGCTCTGACCGCATAACCCTCTTTTTCCTCATTTTGTTTGAATTATACTATATTTCAAAGCGACCAACCACCATGCGATACATGTTTTCTAGCACAACATTCTAGAATCCTTTACTTTTCTATACTAAATATTCTTTGTTTCTTTTACCTTTTTTAGTATATTTCATGTATTCCAATTGTAAATTACCCTTTTTTGTCTTTTCATATGTGCTCGTAACTCTAATGGGGCTAGTATATACCCATTCATTTTGTATGCAGACATCAATCACTGTCATTACCGGATTATTACAAGTTTCCCTTTTGAACAACCTTAGTGTTCTCATTGTGCTTTTACTCTTATCTATTCCTTTTAGTAAGGAGTAGTGGCGAGTGACCCTATAGTTTAGATTAGTGAGTTATATCTAGCAGATTGTAAGTTAAGTGGGATTGATTGGTGTGTCATATCTAATTGGTAGTTTCTTAGACCTTGCTAGCCCCATTTTCTTATCTTTCGGTTCTCTTTGTTGTAGTGATTCTTCATGTGTATGATCCCAGAGACATATCAGCTTCACTAGTATTAGAGTACAGTTTCAAGAAGGAGTATGTAAAGTTGTAATGAAATTTTGATTTGTGTTTATTGTTAATGGTTGCTATGTTCCTTCCATAGCTACTTCAGTGCATTCATTTGAAGTAAGTTTTGAAGTTTTGAGCCGTGTAGTGGAAGTTCGTGAGTTGGTAAGTGTAGTTTCTATTATTACTCTATTTTTCTTTATTCTTCATTTTGAAAACAGAGTAAGTCATTTTTGTTATGTACGAATGATTATTGGGTGTTGAAGTTGTCATGTTAGTACAATTCTGGATAGTGACACTAAAAGTGTTTGTTGTGTATTGTCTTATTATTTTGCTAAGAAAGTGTTACATCATGTTGGATTTGAGTATTCAAGGTATTATTGATGACCAGAGTAGTGGTACCCAACCTAGTCATGGTCATAATGGTAGCAACACTCAAGGGTCAGTTGATGATAAGCTTGATAGACTCACTAATCTTATTAAAAGTCTAATCACTGCAATGTAAGTTAATAGATAATAACCCCAAGGTATGCAGCATCATAACCTACTTGAAAATGTTCTAGAGAGACTTTATGGCCAAGGTAGCTAAACCAACTGCTCGGTTCGACCCCCTCGAGCTAGAGGAGTAACGGACCAAGTTGCTAGATGATAGTTGGAGTTAGAAGACATTGAGGAAGATGAACAGGAGAGAGATGTCGATGAGTATGGAGAGGAAGAAGAAGAAGAAGATGATTATTACAGAACACAAAAGCGAGGATGCCTAGCCTCTCGAGAACTTGATAATGTTAAGGTCTAAATCCTATCCTTCAACGGAAGTGGAGATGCAAATGAATATTTGGAGTGGGAAGAGAAGGTGGATGTTGTTAAAGTGCGACTTGCTACACTTCAGCTCTCTAGATATGCTATCATATGGTGGAAGAATCTAAATGAAGCTAGAGTAAGAGATGGAAGATGAAGAGTAAGAACTTGTGATGAGATGAAGAGATTGTTGAGGGACAGATTTGTGCTCGAAACCTACTTGCAGGATACATTTTCCAAATTGTAGGAACTTTCCCATAAAGACTAATTAGTTGATGACTATGTGAGAGAATTCCAAATGTTGATGATTTGAGCTGACGTGGATGAACTAAAGGCTCGCACAAGATCGAGGTTTATTTCTAGACTCAAATATGAGATTTGCAATATTATAGAAGTATAAAGGTTTTATACTTTAGAAGAGGTAATTAAGGTAGTACAAAAGGTCGAAAAATAGAAGAGAAATGCTCTAAGTTGACCTTGGTCGACATTTTCCAGAACCCCTATTTCTCACCAACCTGTTCATGCCGAGTCGAAGAAAACTTCTCGAGCCAAAGAGAGAAATGACTAACCTAATGATAGCTAAGTAGGACAGTAGTGGTGAGCAGGCCAGTTAAGCCGAACTAAGGTTAGGCCAACCTCAAGGACATATGAAAGAGGAGAGACCTTAAGATGTAAGACCAGTGAGGTGAAGTGCTTTCAATGTTTGGACTTTGGATACATGGCTATTGAGTGTCTGAATCGATGTGCCATGGTGCTTTGAGGAGATATAGTAAATAGCACCTACAAGAGCAAGCTTAAGGAGGAGAAGAATGTTGGAAGGATTGAAGTCGAGGGAGAAGTGATGACCTTAGTGCCCAGACTAGTATTGAGTTCCTTACCGTACTTTGAGGAATACTAAAGAGAGAATCTATTCCATACAAAGTGTACTGTTAAAGGACAATTGTGCATCATCATAGTGGATAGAGGAAGTTATACTAACGTTGTCTTACAGTCCTTTGTGCAAAGGTTAGGACTGTCGACCTCTAAGCACCTTCGACCTTACAAACTACATTGGCTTCATGATAAGAGAGCTCTATACATCACAAAGCAAGCAATTATGTTTTTAATGTAAGGAATGTGTATAGGGACGAAGTAATGTGCGATGTCATCCTTATGGGAGCTTTACATCTGTTGTTTGGAAAACCTTGGTTGTTCAACTAATGTATTACTCACGATGGATATAAGAATATGTATGCCTTTGTTAAGGATGGGAAGAAGATTATATTGCAATGCAAGACCCATAATCAACTCACTCGAGCTAATAAGAAGAAAGCCCTAATAATGAGCCGAAGAGAGCTTCGAGCTGCTGAGAAGGTCGATGAGCTTATGTTTCTATTGATTAGAAGATTACTAGAGATGAGAGATTTGGAAGAAGTACCTGAACAGATTTTAAGATTGATTGACGAGTTTTCTGACCTCTTTCTTGAAGAGCTACCTAACAGACTACCCATGGTATGAGGCGTTGAACATTATGTTGATCTACAGCCAGATGCTGCCCTACCAAACTGACCTGCCTGCAAAATGAACCCTGAGCAGACTACTAAGTTGAAAAAGCAAGTAGATAAGTTCATATAGGGAGGATACGTAAGGGAGAACATAAGTCCTTGTACTGTGCCAGCTTTGCTAATCCCTAAGAAGAATGGTTCATGGAGCATGTGCATCAACAGCCGAGCAATGAACCGAATTACTGTCAAGTACAAATATTCGATACTGAGGCTCGCTGATATGTTAGACAAGCTTCATGGTGCTAAGATATTTTCAAAGATTGACTTGTAAAGTGTGTCATACCCTAAACACGATGAGTCGTAACAGTCCCGTTGTATAAACTAACCTAAGATAGAATCTTACCTCACAATTATTATCGTAGATATAGTCTACATAAAGCGTATACGAGTTAACCAGCTTGAAGCATCCATTTTGATACTTATAATTGATCAAACTTATGGTATAACTTTATAAAATACTTGTTTTGCATAACCTATTATCTCATAACATAATAGTATATACATAAACATTTCACACTTAGAGTCATAAATTTACAATAAGAGTTTACCAAAAACCATAGGTTTAAAGTTTATTTATAATAAGATAGGAAACTAGTAGGCATCTCAAGGAATTCCTAGTTAGTTTCCTTAAAACTCAAAAGAAAAGTCAAAAGTGCAGATTCAGTAGATTATTCTTTTCTTGATAGGAATCAAGCCCTTGGAACAATCACTCATAGTTAAGTTAGAGGACTCTAAGGACTCACACGAAGAATACTAGCTTGAAACCAAACAATGATGCCATAGTTCAGAAGACAGCCTAAGTCTATTTAAGTCAAGCTACTAAACAGACCACAGACATTTGATGCCAGTATAGCTGACTTGTCTATAGGACTGATTGACCCTTGGCCTGATCCAAATCAGGTCAGCTCTTAACCGTAAGCATTACTCTGTTTTCGCCTACCTTGTATCATATTTCTACCATCCAGCCATAAGAGATACATGTCTTCTAACACAATATTCCAAAATGATTCTTTCTTTTCCGTACTAAATATTCTTTGTCTCTTTTACCCCTTTTAGTATGTTTTATGTAAGTTAATTATAGAATACCCTTTAGTCTTTTCATACATGTAAAGTAACCCTAGTGGATGGTTATATAAACCCTTACTTTCTTGTATGCAGACAATTAACTAATCAATACAGAATCATTTACGTTGAGCAACCTTAATGCTTTCATTATCATTCTACTCTTATCTATTCCCTTTACAAGGAGTAGTGGCAAGTGACCCTTCAATTCAGACCAATGTGTTATATCCAGCGGATTGTAGGTCAAGTAGGATCAAGTGGTGCATTATATTCATTTGGTAGCTGCCCAAACTTTGCTAATTTTTTCCCTATTTGTTTTTTGTTTGCTTTGTTGTGATACTTCTCCTTATGTCCAACCCCAGAGATGCATCAGCTTCGCTGGTATCAAAGTACAGTTTCACGAGGGAGTATGTGAAGTTGCAATGAAGTTTTAGTTCATTGTGTTGTTGGTCGCTGTTGTGTTCCCTCTGTAGCTACTACAGTATGTTTGAGTGTAAGTAAGTAAGTGTAGTTTCATTATTACTTTGTTTTTCACTATGAAAATAGAACAAGTTGCTACTATTCTATTCAAGTGATTATTGGCTATTAAAGTTGTTAGTGAGTTGTTAATCTGTCTAAGGAATATTACACCATGTCAGATTTGAGTATTTAGGGAGTTATTAGTGATCAAAGTAATGGTGCTCAACTTGGTTGTGGTCATAATGGTAACACCTTAAGGTCGGTTGATGACAAACTTGATAGACTAATTAACCTTATTGAGAGTCTAGTGACAATAATGCAAGTTAATAGACAACAACCCCATGGTGTACAGTACCATAACCTACCAGAAAATGCCTCCGAGAGACACCATGGCCAAGGTAATCAAATCAATCGCCCAGTTCAACAGCAGCAAGCTGGAGGAGTAATGGATCGAGCTGTTAGACGGAGACTAGAGTTGGAGGAGATTGAGAAAGATGATGAGGAGCTGGATGTTGAAGAGTTTGGAGAGGAAGAAGAAGAAGTTGACTATTACTAAGCATAGGGATAAGGGCCCTAAGTCCCATAAGGGTTAGAAAATGTCAAGATTTAAATCCCATCCTTTAGTGGAAGTGCAAATGTAAATGAATACTTGGAGTGGAAAGAGAAGATTGAGAAAATGTTTGAATGTTATGGGTATACGGATGTTGTGAAAGTCCAACTTACTGCATTGGAGTTTTTGGGTATGCTACTATATGGTGAAAGAATTTGAATGCAGCCAGATTAAGAGATGAAAGACGAGGTGTTAGAACCTGGGATGAGATGAAAAGATTGTTGAGAGGTAGATTTGTACTGGAGACTTACCTACAAGATACATTTACAAAGTTGCAGGAGCTTCGCCAAGGAAGCTGATCTGTTGATGACTACATAAAAGAGTTCCAAATGCTAATGATCTGAGCTGACATGGAAGAATTAGAGGCTCGTACAGTATCGAGGTTCATTTTTGGGCTCAAGTATGAGATTTGTAACATCGTGGAAGTACAAAGGTTTTACACCTTAGATGAGGCGATAAAAATCGCGTAAAGGGTTGAAAAACAAAGGAGAAGTACTTCGAGTTAACCTAGGCCAACATTTTCCTGACCCCTAATTCCACGTTGACCTGCTTAAGCCAAGTTAAGGAGGCTATATAGGGCCGAGGATAAGAATGATTGATCTAATGACAATCGAGCGAGCCAGCAGGGTCAAGTCGGCTAGCCAGGTTGACTTGAGGTTAAGCCAAGCTTGAAGATATATGAGAAAGGGCGGACCTCCGGATGGAAGACCAGTGAGGTAAAATGCTTTAAATGCTTGGGCTTTCGACATATGGTTGCTGAGTGTTTAAACTGACGCGTCATGGTGCTTTGAGGAGATGTAATGGATAGCACTGATGAGAGCGAGCCCAAGAAAAAAGAGGATGTCAGAAAACCCGAAGCTAAAGAGGAAGAGGAGACTTGCATCCACACCGACCGGGGAGAAGTGATGACCCTAGTTCTAAGACGAGTACCGAGTTCCTTACTGAACTTTGACGAGAATAAGAGGGAGAATCTGTTCCATACCAAGTGTACTGTCAAAGGCCAATTGTGCAAGATCATTCTAGATAGGGGAAGTTGTACTAATATTGTTGCACTGTACTTTATGTAGAGGTTGGGTCTATCAACCTCAAAGCATCCCCAACCTTACAAACTGTATTAGCTTCATGATAAGGGTGCTTTATACATGATTAAACAAGTGACAGTATCGTTCAGTGTTGGGAGCATGTATAGGGATGAAGTAGTTTGCAATGTTATCCCTATGGGAGCTTCACATCTACTGTTTGGACAGCCTTGGTTATTTAACTGACGTGATACTCACAACGGGTATAAGAACACCTATGCCTTTGTTAAGGATGAAAAGAAGATTGTGTTGCAACCCTTGACCTCGTCCCAAGTAAATGAAACCCACAATCAGCTCACCTAAGCTAGTAAGAAGAATGCCTTAGTGATGAGCCGAAGAGAGCTCCAAGCTGCTAAAAAGGCTGAAGAATCTATGTTCCTGTTGATCAGAAGATTGTTAGAAATGAGCGATTCGAAGAATATCCCTGATGAAATCTGAGGCTTGCTAAATGATTTTTCCGATTTGTTCCTTGAAGAATTGCCTAGAGGACTACCTCCAGTTGAGGCATTGAGCACTGTATTAACCTCCATCCAAGCACCACCTTACCAAACCGATGTGCATACAGAATGAACCTCGAGCAGGTTGCCGAGTTGAAAAGACAGGTGGACAAACTCATAAAGCAAGAATATGTAAGGGAGAGCATGAGCCCTTGTGATGTACCAGCTCTATTGGTTCCTAAGAAAGATGATTCATGGTACATGTGCATTGACAACCAAGCAATCAATCGTATTACTGTCAAGTATAGTACCTGATACAGAGGCTCGATGATATGTTAGATACACTTCATAATGCCAAGATATTTTCAAAGATTGATTTGCGAAGTAGCTACTACCAAATTCGCATGAGTCCAAGCGATGAATGGAAAACTGCCTTCAAAACTAGGCATAGACTTTATGAATGGTTGGTTATGCCATTCGGTCTTATTAATGCATTAAGCACATTCATGAGGTTGATGAACCATGTAATACGCCTTCTAATTGGAAGATGTATGGTTTTGTACTTTGATGACATATTGGTATACAGTGTCGACCTGAACGATCATGTTCAACATCTTTGTGAAGTACTTGATATTTTGCGAATTGAGAAGCTGTATGGGAAAGTGAAGAAGTGTATGTTTTGTTAGAAGGAGGTGATCTTCTTAGGTTTATAGTGTCAAGGGAAGGAATTCGGGTAGATGAGGAAAAAATTTGAGCTATTCTTAAGTGGCCGATGCCAAAGAATGTCACTAAGGTTTGAAGCTTTCATAGCCTGACTTCTTTTTGTAAGTAATTATCAAATTAAAAAGTTCAGTACCATAACCGCCCCCTTGACCGAGCTAATAAAGAAGAATGAAGGGTTTAAGTAAAACGATCGAGATGAGCAAAGCTTTAGGGAGATTAAGGAGAAGCTCACCTCAGCGCCTGTCCTTTCATTACTCGATTTTGACAAACCCTTCGAATTGGAGTGTGATGGATTGGGAGTGGGAATTGGTGTTGTCCTGATGTAAGAGCGATAACCATTCCTTACTATAGCGAGAAGCTTAGTGATCCTACCCTGAATTATTCTATGTACGAGAAAGAGTTTTACTCTATTTACTAAGCCCTTACTATTTGGCAACATTATTTACTACCATGAGAGTTTGTTATTTATATAGACCATGAGTCTCTAAAGCATTTAGGGAATCAAGACAAGCTTTTAAAAAGGCAAGCAAAGTGGTTGGAGTTTATGGAAAGGTTCTTGTACGTTATCTAGCACAAGAAGGGCAAGGACCGAAGGTTGTACTTACCGAATTGTTCTACGCATCAGCTATTGATTAAGGAAGCTCATAGCGGTAGATTATTAGGTCACTTTGGGGAGACTAAGGCAGCTAATTTGTTGAGGGAGAACTTTTACTGGCTAGGTTTGGCTAAGGATGTTAATAAGGTAGTTAGTAGTTGTGAAGTATGCAAGCGAGCTTAGGAAAAGAGAGAACCCCATGGAGAATACATGCCATTGCCAACACCAACCTTATGTTGGGCTGACCTCAACATGGACTTTGTCCTAGGGTTGCTTTGGACATCTAGAGGTAAAGATTCTATCTTTGTTGTAATGGATCGCTTCAGCAAGATGGTGTGCCATCAGACTAACAATGCTTTATATATTGTTGATTTGTTTTTGCAGGAGGTTGTCTGATTACATAGGGTACCAAAGAGTATTGTCTCAGATCAGGACACAAAGTTTTTAAGCTATTTTTGGAAGACTCTTTGGAGAAGACTTGGAATTAAACTTGTATTTAGCTCCAATAGCCACTAGTAGACTGATGGCTAGATTGAAGTTGTAAATAATACACTAGGGAATCTACTTAGAGTTATCATGGGAAAGAACTTAAGGGATTGGGATCTGTGCCTACTAGTTATGGAGTTTGCATAAAACCGAATTGTCCATAACACTACTGGAAAGACCCCATTCGAGGTCGTTTATAGCCTTAACCCCACTATTCCCTTGGATATGATTGATGCCCCATTAACTACTGAAGATAGTCAATCTGGAGTTGACCAAGCCCAAGAATTGCATGAACTACACCAATCCATAACCAAGAAGATCGCCAAATTCAATTAGAGATAGTATGAAGTTGGTAACCGAGGCCGCCGAACTGTTTCCTTTTACACAGGAGACTTGGTATGGATATACCTTACCTGAGAATGATTCCCACACTTGAGACAGAACAAACTATCTCCTTGAGCTGATGGTCTATTCAAAATCTTGAAGAAGATCAACCACAATACCTACTAGATCAAGTTACCTGATGACTACGGTGTTTCTTCCACTTTCAATGTGTTTGATTTGATCCCTTACCAGTCAGTAGAAGAAGACCCTGTGTGCGCCTAAGAAGAAGAAGCAGAAACTACTAAAGAAGGCAAATCTTTCCAACCCTTAAGCAGATGATAGGAATCAAGCCCCTGGACTAATCATTCATAGTTGAGTTAGAGGACTCTAAGGACTTGCGTGGAGAATATTAACTCGAAACCAAAGCTGAGATGGGGATCCCTATGCTGAATTGATCTCCTACCGATCTATCTATCATATCTCCACATGTGTTAGATCTGCTCATGCTCAACAACAATGCCATATTCCAAAAGATAGCCTAAGTCTGTCTTAGCCGAGCTACCGGAACAACCATAGACATTTGACACTAGTACAACTGACTTCTTTATAAGACTGATTGACCTTCAACCTGATCCATATCAAGTCGACCCTTAACCGTAAGCATTACTTTGTTTTTGCCTACCTTGTATCATATTTCTACCATCCAGCCACAAGCAATACGTATCTTCTAACACAATATTCTAGAATGATTCTTTCTTTTTTGTACTAAATATTCTTTACCCCTTTTAGTATTTTTTATGTAAGCTAATTGTAGAATACCCTTTAGTCTTTTCATACATGTAAAGTAACCCTAGTGGATAGGTATATAAACCCTTACCTTCTTGTATGCAAACAATCAACTAATCAATACAAAATCATTCACATTGAGCAACCTTAGTGCTCTCAAGTGCATCATATCCATTCGATAGTTACCCGGACTTTGCTAATTTTTTCCTTGTTTGTTTTGGGTATGCTTCATTGTGGTGCTTTTCCTTATGTTTGACCCCGAAGACATATCATTTCCTCACTTACCTAGTCAACAATACACTAACCTATGGGTGATGGTATATGAACATCCCGACCTTCGCTCGTTACTTGTAAAAAAGTTTATGGGGATGTAAGCACAACTAGCTTAGTAAGTAGGATAGAGTTAGAAGAGTATCATATAATCACAAACAAGGTTATTAATTATGATGAAATATATTGCAATCAATTACTTACAACATCGCATAATATTATCTGGTTCATTATGAGTTTAGAGAAATTACATCTGCTCCAATCCAGATTGAGGAGTTTTATTGTGACTCAAATCAAACCAAACCTAAGCTTGTGCAATGGAGAATACCCTACTCCTCTGACCACCTTTGAACCATAGCCCCCACACTTATTGTGACCTCCTCACCTGTCACTTAGTTTGACTAAGGATGGGAAAATGATTATTTCAGCTATCCTATCGAAGGGAGTTGGTATTTAGTTTGACAATCATAATCGTTTCCCTAACAGGTGCTATACATGTCTAGTTTCGTTAATGGTCAAATTATTATTAGTTTCGTCTAGGGGTGATCAGACAAGTTTACACAATACAAAAATGATGTAATCATGCAAAACAGCATGCCAAGGAGTTCAACTCCTATTACTACAAAATACTAATTGCACGCATGGCATGCGCATAAACAACTAGTTACAATCGCAAACAAAGCACTTTTAAGCTTCTAAGTACTTTAATACAACATCCTAACAAGCGATAAAACTATTATCCTAACTTACCTATTCAGACACTCACTGTGAAAGATTCGTATCTTCAATGTTCTATTTTTTTGGGAGACCATATATATATATATAAAAGTCAAATTTGGTTTTCGTAAGAATTACGTAAACGTTAAGTATCTATCTATCTGTATTCCGTTAGACAATTATATATATAAATATATATTTATATATCTAAAGTATATTATTATTTTCTTTATGTAATAGAATATAATTTTATTATATGAGTTAAGTTATTAAATATCGATAATAAACGTAATTATACTATTACATATAATATATCATTTTAATTGTATCAAAATGTACTTTTAATCAGTTAAATCATGTTTCAATTATGGTAAGGTTATCATAGTATGTAAATTTTCGTAATATTATGGAGATATAAGTTATATTATCTAGGATTGTCTAATTTTAGTAAAAGCAGTATTATTGGGTTTGTACATATCTAATGATACATATTACGGGTTTTATTTCAAAAGATGACTTTTAAATAGGAGTTCAAATTTCTAATATACTTATACATATCTAGATGAATATTATTGTATTATATGTATTTTATATAATTTATCGATATAGTTCGATAGTGTAGATATTATCTAACTTTAATATGTATATAACATGCCTTGGTTATAAAAATATCATTAAATATATTAAAATTTAATTTGTTTTATCACATTTTAGCTTATTATTACTAAAAATAATCCTTGATTAATAATTTAAGCTATTTTATTACGTAAATTCATAATAAATAGCTTGGGTCACCAAATGATTCCCCAAAAATTTCTATAGACTCCTAAAAATATTGAGAATTCAATCATCACTTGGTTTCATGCTGTTGGTTTATCGCCTATATACTCAGAATTACAATTTTACCCTTAAATTGCATTTAATTACCAGAATATTATTCTTTTTAAATAAAATTATTTCCAATATATCATAATATCATTATAAATCACTAGAAGTCAGTATATGTCATTTTCATCAATTAATTTCATAAAAACCCATTTAGTTCACATTATTACCCTAATTATAGATATTTTTAAGGCTAAAAATTACGTTAAATACTAAAAATACTTAAAATTAAAAATTTGGCTACATAGCAACCAAATATATATCATGTGTATTCTAAACAAAAATTTCAAGCTAGAAATAACCTCATTTAGTGCATTTATTTCCCATTTCAAAAATGAGATAAATAGTACCTTATTTAAGCAAGTATATAAAATATTTGAAATTTTACAAAAATAAAAATACCAAATGAAATTATATCTAATATAACTTAATAATAAATTTTTTTATAATTTTTTGAAAAATTTTACTATTTTACTATTTTTAGAAAATAAGGAAAAAACAAGGTAGAAAATTAGATCACTTATTCATTAGAGCTCTAGTGGCCAATAGTAGATGGGGGGTTGTTGGAACAATTAGGCAGTAGTGGCTTTATTCGGTGGTGAATGGGTGCAATAGCAGATTAAGGTTTGGTCCATGAAGCATACTTACTCAATCCCTTACTTTGTTTTTTTATTTTTTTATTTTCTCTAAATTAGTTCCTAATTTTCCTAAAATGTTTCTATCACTATCCTAACTCCAAAATACTAAATGGAAGTGAACCAAAGTCTACATCAATTTGTGGACTGCCATAGAATTCTTTTAGCAAATTCTAGATGTTTCGGCAATTTGGATAGACTTTTGATTGGTTTTTATTTAGTTAATAGTATTATATATATTATACTAATATTTTATAAATTTGTTAATATACGTATATATATATATATATATATATCCTTTATATGTATTACACATAATGTGTAATTATATACATATAATTGTGTTTCTAGCATATCTTTTATTTTTAAGATATATTTTTTATTTATTTTTATGAACTCATCACATATTATATATAATTATGTAATTTTGGGTTAATTTACAGGTATAATTATTATATATAGCGAGTATACTCATAGAAATACGTATATGCTCATATAGTATATTATGCTATATTATTTCCTTTTATAGCCTAAATAACTTATTTCTAAGTTCTCGTTGCAGTCTGAGCTCATTGCAGTCTGAGCTCGTTTTAAGAAGTTTTGATTATTTTTACACTATATTAGGTAATCACACTTCTAAGGGTAAAATTGCAATTTTGGGTCATTATTTTTGGAATTGAACTTCACTAGATCACTTCAACTAACTTTTCTATCTTAGTCATGAAGTTTGGGCTTAATTGGATAAGTTTCGTCGGAGGCCCTAAATCTGGTCCGATTGTCCTAAATGCGATTTTAAGGGCTCACAAAGTGGCAATCACCAAATTTGTATAAGACTAGATAATAAATGGAAGATTACCTTGAAGACTAGGCATGGTCTTTACAAATGGTTGGTTATGTCTTTTGGACTTACCAATGTGTTGAGCACATTTATGAAGCTTATGAACTATATGATGCGCTCTCTAATTAGACGATGTGTGGTTGTATACTTTGATGATATATTGGTGTACAATACCAATCTGAACAACCATGTTAAACATCTCTAAGCTGTTTTTGATATTTTGTGAGTGGAGAAGTTATTTGGGAACTTGGAGAAGTGTACATTTTGTTAAGGTGAAGTAGTTTTTCTTGGGTATATAGTATCAAGGGAAGGAATTCGAGCTAATGAGGAGAAGGTTTGAGCTGTCTTGGAGTGGCGACGTAGAAGAATGTCACTGAAGTTTGAAGTTTTCATGGCCTTGCTTGCTTCTATAGGCGATTTATTAAAAACTTCAGTACTATTGCCCTCCTCCCCTGACCAAGTTGACTAAGAAGAGTGATGGGTTTAGATGGAATGACTAAGCTGAGCAAAGCTTTAAGGAGATCAATAAGAAGCTTACCTTTACCCTTATCCTATCATTATCGGATTTTAACAAGCCCTTTGAATTGGAATGTGATGCATTAAGTATAGGAATTGGTGCCGTCCTGATGTAAGAACGATGACCGGTTGCCTACCATAATGAAAAGCTTAGTAGTGCTGCATTAAATTATTCTATGTACGAGAAAGAGTTGTACTCTCTTTTTCAAGTTCTTATTGTCTTGTAACACTACTTACTGCCACGAGGGTTTGTTATTTACACCGACCATTAGTTGTTAAAGCATCTTGGGAGTTAGAACAAACTTTCAAAGAGGTAAGTCAAGTGGCTAGAGTTTATGGAAGGTTTTTCATATGTGATTCGTCATAAGAAAGGTAGTGCCAACATGGTCGTTGATGTTTCGTCACATCAACAAACCTTACTGACCACCCTACAGATGAAATTATTGGGATTTTCACTAATCACTAAGTAGTATGCTCATGACCCCCATTTTAGTCTTATTCTTGAACAGTGCAGAGAAGGAGTTGCTATTGGAGGATATTACCTTAAAGATGACTATTTATTCAAGGATTAAATGTTGTACATACTAAGCTATTCCACTCGTGAGCTGTTGGTTAGGGAAGCTTTTAGTGGTGGCTTATCTAGTCATTTTAGAGAGACCAAAATAATCAATTTATTAAAAGAAAATTTTTACTAGCCCGGTTTGGCCAAGGATGTCCATAAGATAGTTGGTAGTTGTAAAGTGTCCAAAAGAGCTAAGGAGAAGAGAGAGCCCTATGGAGAGTATATTCCCTTACTGACACCAGCCTTACCTTGGGCCGACCTCAGCATGGACTTTGTCCTAGGGTTGCCTTAGAGATCTAGGGGAAAATATTGGATCTTTGTTGTAGTGGACCACTTTAGCAAAATGGCACACTTCATCCCATGCCATCGAATTAATGATGTTTTATATATTACTTATTTTTTCTTACAAGAAGTTGTCTGATTACATGGAGTATTGAATACTATTGTTTCAAATCATGATACGAAATTCTTGATGGCTTAGGACCAAACTTATGTTCAGCTCCAGTAGCTACCCTCAGATTGATGGCTAGATTAAAGGGGTAAACAAGATGTTAAGCAATTTGCTTAGAGCTGTTGTAGGAAAGAACTTAAAGGATTAGGATCTATGCCTACCAGTTGTGGAGTTTTCATATAATTGGATTGTCTACAACATCACTAGGAAAACTCCATTTAAGGTTGTTTATGGCCTCAATCCCATTATCCCCTTAGATTTGATTGATACCCCGCAGCTATTGAAGAGGGTCAATCTAGAGTTGACTGAGCTTGAGCATTGCAGGAGCTGTACCAAACCGTAATAAGGAAGATCGCCAAGTTTAATCAGAGATAACAAGAGATTGGTAGTCAAAGTCACCGAACTCTTTCTTTCAAGTTAGGAGACTTAGTATGGATTCACCTTAGTCGAGAATGATTTCCACGCCTGAGACATAGTAAGCTATCTCCACAAGTTGATGGTCCATTTAAGATTCTAAAAAAGATCAATCGTAACGCTTGCCAGATTAAATCGGCTGATGACTATGGTGTTTCCTCTACTTTTAATGTGTTTGACCTAATTCTTCATTAATTAGAAGAAGAAGATCTCGTAGGTAGCTCGAAAAAACAAGAACTAGAGACCACTTCAGATTTGATGTCAAATCTTTTCTACCCTCAGGCAAATGATAGGAATCAACCCTCCGGACCGTTCATGTACAGCCGAGCTAGAGGACTTCAAGGATTAAAGGACTTCAAGGACTTACAAGGAGAATAATAGCTCACATCCCCATCCAAGACAAATATATGTATCCCGACCTCCAAGATTCACTCTATTGCCGACCTAAGTACCAAGCTCTCTCATATAGCAACATTGTCTTTAAAGCCATCAAGTAGACATGCGAACCCTTCAAGTAAGCCCACCTTCCTACTAAGTAGTTGTACCATAATCC
Source organism: Lumnitzera racemosa (assembly GCA_024138005.1). NCBI lineage: Eukaryota > Viridiplantae > Streptophyta > Magnoliopsida > Myrtales > Combretaceae > Lumnitzera > Lumnitzera racemosa. The sequence continues at coordinate 67,516,058 of JAMXBC010000011.1, forward strand.
AGACAACATTCAAGCTAGCCTCAACAACTGTCCAAAGCTAAGCTCTTGAACTGACTAGGATTCGACCCCAGTCCAAGGTGAATATTCATTAATAATTGATTGACTGAGGATGGACTTGACCCAGATCAGGTCAACTCGACCGCATAACCCTCTTTTTCTTCATTTTGTCCGAATTGTACTATATTTTAGAGCGACCAACCATCATATGACATGTGTCTTCTAGTACAACATTTTAGAAGGATTCTTTACTTTTCTATACTGAATATTCTTTGTCTATTTTACACTTTTTAGTATATTTCATGTATTCCAATTGTAAATTACCTTTTTTTGTCTTTTCATATGTGCTTGTAACCCTAATAGGGCTAGTATATAAACCCCATTCATTTTGTATGTAGACATCAATCACTCTCATTATCAAATTATTATAAGTTTCCCTTTTGAGCAACCTTAGTGTTCTCATTGTTCTTTTACTCTTATCTATGCCTTTTAGTAAGGAGTAGTGGCGAATGACCCATAGTTCGGACCAGTGAGTCATATCTAGCGGATTGTAGGCCGAGTGAGATTAATTGGTGTGTCATATCTAGTTGGTAGCTGCCCGAACTTTGCTAGCCCCATTTTCTTTTCTTTCAATTCTATTTGTTATGGTACTCCTCCTTGTATGTGACCCTAAAGACATATTAGAAATAAGTTTAGAAACCGAGATGAAATTGTACTTGAATGGAGGAACAAAAAGAACACCATTAAGTATTAAACTGGAAGAAATAACAAGTCAACCTTTATGTGTAGCTTGCAATTGCTATTTATTAGCCAATTGTAAAAAGGTATCATGAATAAGGGAATAATAGTGGAAAAATTGAATTGAACTAACCATATGGTTAATAGCACCAGAGTCCAAAATCCAAAAAAAAAAAACATAAATGGGAAAAGAGTAGCTAGATATAGAACTAATATTATCTGCCATATGACTCCATGAAGAGGTTCTTTAGAAATTGAACTCTATAAACAGATGCTTGATAAGAAGTATAATGATTAGTACAATAAGTGTTTGAAGTGTGTGAACTTAAAGCCTTAGAAACATTAAGTAACCCTAATAATTGAAGAATTTGATCCTTTGAAAGATTTGATGGATTGTTGACCTCAGGACCTATCACGTGAGCCTAACTTAGGGGCTTGCAAAGTCTAATTAGGAGGATTCAGATGTCTCAACTTAGGTAAGATGAACTCTAGTACCAAGAAGGCTAGAAGATAAATTCCCTGAATGCCCAACTCGGATACACTCTACTCTTCTTCGTTTCCTATCCTCATGCCAAGCTCTTTGATGTTAACTTACTATGTGCTGAGAATTCCAATGCTGAGTTGCTAAATGCCGAGGTTGAGATCCTTGTCACTAATTATTGAGCTCTCCTATCCCATTATATTGAATTGCCGCCTCATTCAATCACTACGATAATCTTCAATATAGCTCAATAGTAGCTCTAGTACCCTGTCATTTTTAGTTCAACCACCATAACAACATGCCATCTATCATTCTCTTTTTCTAACATTGTATTATATTTATTTTCTTTAATTGTCACATATGCCCTTTTGGGATGTACTAGGTTTCTTATTTCTAGCATTGCCCATTTCTATAATTTTGTTATTTCCTTTGTTGCCTTAAGGACTTACTATAAATAGTCCTTCTTCTTTTAACTGTAACACCTTTTACAATACTGTTAATGAATATTCTTCTTGTTGTTCTGGCAAGACATCATTTTCTGAGCATATCCTTTACACTTATATCTAACCTTACCGGTAGCTTAGGATTAAGGGCAAGCAGACGTTAACTTTTTCTTGTAAGTCATATCAAGTAAGAGTTTAGTCATATTGTGTTCATTAGTAGTCGCATCTAGCGAGCAACTTCATGAAGCTATTGAATTGTGTTTGCCAACCAACCCATTTCCTCTTTCTTCGATACCTCGAAGGACCCATTTCTTTCACTACGGTAAAACCTAGTGATTAACCCTACCCCTAGGCGCATCATATAGTCCTGGTATCAAAGCTTGATGTTTCAACTAATAGCTAAGCATTTGTAATGTTTTATTCCAATGACCAGTTTACATATTATGTTGTACTCTATTTTTTCTACTGTGAAACAAAGCAAGTGTTGAAGTTGTTGAAGTATGTAAAGTTTTTGGTAGTCTTGTGTCTAATCTCTTATTGGGTTGTGTGAGTTTGGAAACCTTCTTGAAGAATGTCAAACCTTAGTGTATAAGGAATGATAGGTGATGTTGAGAGTGATGCTCTTGGTCAATGACATGTTAAGCAACAAACCTTACAAACTACAGATGAGCAAATACAAAAACTTACTGATATTGTAGCTAATTTAGTTGTATTTGTGCAACGGTTAGTGGAGGCTTAACCTCAAGAGGGAAATGTTGAACGAAGATAAGGTATGCAAGACAGGTTGAGAGTACAAGGTATGGAAATTCAAGCTCTTGGTGCCATGAATGCATCCCAAGTATGACCTATCTAAGTTAAAAGACATGTATGACTAAGACACGGGCTAGGAGAAGTTGAGGATGTAGAAGATGATGAAGATGAAGATAAGCAGTTCCTTGAATATGATGAGCATAAACTTGAGCTCCTCGAGTAACTAAGCACATTAAGGTTCAAGTTCCAATCTTCTCTAGATCTGGTAGTGCTGATGAATATTTAGACTAGAAAGAGAAGATTGAGAAGATATTTGACTTTTATGATTATGAAGGCTCCATGCATATTCAAGTAGCTGCTTTAGAGTTTTCTAGGTGTGCAGCAATGTGGTGGAAGAAATTGTAAACCCTACGACAATGGGGCAAACGAGAAATACGAACATGGAATGAGATGAAACAAGTTTTGAGGCGTAGATTTGTTCCAGAGCACTATGAGCAAGATACTTTTTAACATTTCCAAGGACTTAAGTAGGATAATTGATATGTGGACCAGTACGACCAAGAGTTTTAGTTGCTAATGAACCATTGTGATGTTAACTAGCCCAAAGCATGAACTATGGCAAGGTTCATTTCTGGTCTAAAGCTTGAGGTTGGAAGTATTGTAGAGGTGCAAAGAATTGGGACCTTAGATGAGACCATTATAATCACTTAGACAGTTAAAAGATAGAGGCGAAGTCAACTTAGCTGAGCAACAAGCAGCTAACTTGGTGTACTGAGTAGATCTGGCATGTCGAGCCAACCTACATGTAACCAAGCTTAATATAGTTTCAAGGTCGATCACTAAGTCAAGCTCCGAGTAAACCTAATGAGGGCCGAGGTAAAGCTAGGCCGAGGAGCCTAAGGCCAGGAAAGACCAAGGTCAAAGCTTAGGATAGAAGACCTAAGAAATTAAGTGCTTCAAGTGTTTCGGCTTTGGACATGTTACAAGTTAATTTCCGAACAAATGTGTTATGACTATAAAGGGTGAAAAGCCCTAGTTCAAGGTGGAAAGTGCTAGCAAAGGCGAAGAGGAAGAGAATATTGAGCAATATCTTGATGAATTCTTAAAGGACTTACAGGCCCTTACTCGACCTAAGCAAGGGGAATAATACCTCAATATGCTTGTACGAAGAGTTCTCAATACAAGTGTTGCAAATAAAAGCGAACAGCGAGAGAACCTCTTCCATACCAATTGCCAAGTTAATGTAAGTTTATGTGCTTTGATCATTGATGGGGGAAATGGTACTAGCGTAGTAGTGCAAAGAGTAGTGAAGACTTGAAGTTGCTGACCTATCCTCACCTTTAACCTTATAAGATTCACTGGTTAAATAGGAAAGGTAGACCTTAGGTCACAAAGTAGGTGAAGGTACTGATCTCCATTGGGGAAAGGTACAATAATGACATATTATGTGATGTTCTGCCAATGTGTGCTTCATACATACTATTAGGTCGACCATGGCTATTTGATCTTAAGGTACTCTATGATGGGTATATGAATACTTACATATTCCAGAAGGATGGGAAGAGGGTCGTGCTAACCCCAATGAGCCCTAAAGAAGTCTAAGAATTATAGGAGAAGATTTCTAGATCTTTACAAAGAAAGTCCTTAGTGATTCTCTAAGCACAATTTTCTAAGGATGTTAAACGTCAAGAATTTGTATTTTTGTTGATTAGGAGACTGCTTGAACTGAAAGAGGATAGAGTTTTGCTAGCCAAAGGATAGGCTTTGCTTCAAGGATATTCCAACCTATTTCTAGCTAAGCTATTGAGAGGTTTACCTCTTATAAGAGGCATAAAGCGTTGCCTTGATCTCTAACCCAGGTTAGCTCTACCTAACTGACTTACCTACAAGCTTAATCTTGAGCAAGCAGCCGAGTTGAAAGGGCAAGTAGATGAGCTAGTTGAACGTGGATATGTTAGAGAGAGAATGAGCTCATGTATTGCGTTAGTTGTCCTAATGCCAAAAAAGGATGGTTCATGGAGAATGTGTATTGATAACCAAGCCATCAACAAGATTACTGTTAAATACCGATATCCAATTCCACAATTAGATGATATGTTAGATGAATTACATGGTACAGGGATATTCTTGAAAGTTGATCTTAAAAGTAGCTACCACGGATTAGAATGAGACTCGGAGATGAGTCTAAAACTGCTTCCAAGACAAAGGATGGTCTTTTTAAGTTGTTGGTAATGCCTTTTAGACTTACAAACATGCCGAGTACCTTCATACGACTAATGAAACATGTTTTGAGGCCTTTGATGGGTAAATTTGTCGTTGTTTACTTTGATGATATCTTAGTGTATAGGGCTGACCTTGTATCACTTGTTATACACTTGAAATTTGTATGCAATATCCTCTTTGCTGAGCAATTGTTCATCAATTTGAAGAAGTGCATGTTTTGTCAGAATGAGGTTTTATTCCTCAGATATGATGTGCTAAAGTTTATGATGAGAAGATTAGAGCTATTCTTGAATGGCTAATGCTGACCGGTGTGGTCAAAGTAAGGAGTTTGCATGGTATGGCATCGTTTTATAGAAGATTCATTTGGAACTTTAGTTCCATAGTCGCCTCATTGACAGAACCAACCAAAAAGACCTCTAAGGTCAAATGGTCAGAGAAAGCTTAGACAAGTTTCAATGAAATTAAATCTAAGTTCACTTTTGCCTTAGTATTAGTAGTGCTAGACTTTGGCAAGGTTTTTTAGCTAAAATGTAACGCATATGGAGTAGGCATTGTCGTAGTAATTATGCAGTAGTGCCGCCATCTTAAATTACTTGGTTTATGATAAGTAATTTTATGCTCTTGTCCGAGCTCTTTAGAATTGGTAATATTGCCTACTACCTAGAGAATTTATTATCTATATGGACTATGAGTCGCTTAAATACCTTAGAAGCCAACAAAAAATCTCCTGATGCCATGCCAAATAGGTAGAGTTTCTAGAAACCTTTTGTTACGTTATTAAGTACAATAAAGGAAGTTCTAACACTATGGCCAATGCCCTATGTCAACATGTACTTGTGATGACCCTTCAAGTTTGCGTACTTAGGTTTGGTACTCTCCCCGATCAATATGAACAAGATCCTTCCTTTGGACCCATTGTGGTCAAGTGTAGTTATGGAGGCATAGTAGGTGGGTTCTATCTAAACTAAGGATTCCTAATGAAAGGTGGGTGTATATGCATACCAAACAGCTTGGCACCAGAATTGTTAGTATGGGAAGCACATGCAGGACGCCTAGTTGGCCACTTTAGTGAAAAGAGGATGCTTAAATTGATAAAAGAACACTTTTATTAGCTGGGGATATTGAAAGACGTACATAAAGTTTTAGAATGATGCTAGGTATGTAAAAGAGTTAGGGTGAGGAAGGAGCCCAATGGGGAGTATACACCTTTGCTTGTGTTAAAATGGCCTTAGGTCGATTTAAGCATGGATTTCATGCTCGGACTACTCAGAAAAACTCGAAAACATGACTCAATCATGGTAGTAGTTAATCAGTTCAGCAAAATAAGTCACTTTATTCCCTATCATAAAACTAATGATTCTTTATTTGTAGCTAACCTCTTTTTGCAAGAGATTGTGCGGCTATATGACGTCCCAAGGAGTATTGTTTTAGATCACAATGCAAAGCTTACGAACTTCTTTTGGCGAACCACGTGGAAGAAGCTCAACACTAAACTCATGTTTAGTACTTCTTATTACCCATAGATAGACAACTAGACCGAGGTTGTGAATAGGACAGTAGGGAACCTCTTTCGAGCTACTATTAGGAAGAACCTACATGATTGGTATTTATGCCTATCGATCATCGATTTCTCTTACAACCATTCTACCCACATGCTAACAGGAAGGTCACCTTTCAAGGTTGTCTATGGATTTAACTCGAACTTACCATTGGATATGATTACCAGCTTGACCTCTTAATGAGAAAGTCAGTCCAGTTTGTAATGTACTGAGGAATTTTAGAAATTGCATTGCTCGACAACAAGAGCAAGGCAATTGTGGCCGAAAGAGTATCATTTATAATCCTAGAGACCTTGTTTGGATTCACCTCAGTAAGGAAAGGTTCCTAAGAAAAAGGACGAACAAATTATCTCTTAAGTCGAATGGCCCTTTTAAAGTTCTTGATAAGGTTAGTGACAATGCATATGAGAGAGAATTGCTTGAAGGGTACGGGGTGTCGTCGACCTTCAATGTTGCTGACCTAACACCCTATGTATCAGAAGAGGAAGACAACTAAGATTTGAGGGAAAATCTTCAACATCCTCAAGGAGCTGATGGATTGTCGACCTCAGGATCCATTACTCGAGCTCGACTTAAAGGCTTGTAAGGTCTAGTTAGGAGGATTCAGACATCTTAGCTTAGCTAAGACGAAGCCTAATACCAGTAAGGCCAGAAGATAAATTCCTTAAATGCCTAGCTTGGATACACTTTGCCTTTCTCTATCACCTACCCTTATGCTAAGCTCTTTGATGCTAACTTGCTATGTACTAAGAAATCCAATGCCAAGGCCGAGATCCTTATCACTAACTATTGAGCTCTCCTATCCCATTATGTTGAGCTATTGTCTTATTCAATCACCTCAGCAGTCTTCAATATAGCTCAACAATAGTGCTCCAGCACCCTACCATCTTTAGTACGGCCACCATAATAACATGCCACCTGCCATTCTCTTTTTCTAACATTATACTATATTCCTTTTTCTTTAATTATCACATATATCCTTTTAGGATGTACTTAGTTTCTTATTTTTGGTATTGCCCATTTTTTGTAATTTCTTTATTTTCTTTGTTGGCCTAAGGACTTACTATAAATAGCCCTTCTTGTAACTGTAACCACCTTTTGCAATACTGTTAATGAATATTCTTGTTTTTCTGGTAAGACATCATTCGCCTGACATATCCTTTACACTCTCATCTAACTTTGTCGGTAATTCCTGATTAGTGGCAAGTGGACTTTAACTTTTGCTTGTGAGTCATATCAAGTGAGAGTTGAGTCGTGCTATGTTTGTTAGTGAGTTACATTTGGCGAGCAGCTTCATAAAGCTATTATATTATGTTTATTGACTAACCTATTTCCCCTTTTTTCGATACCTCGAAGGACCCATTTGTTTCACCATAATAAGACCTAATGATTAACTCCTCTCCTAAGCACATCAAGATTAACAAGAGAACCATTACTATTTCCTAATCCCATGCTATTCACATTCATGACAAGATCACTAGGCATAACACTAGCATAGTAGCCACTTTAAGATCAAAAACTTTAGTCGCCACTTAATCTACCTTTAGCTCATTAAGCTTAAAGTAAGGTGGGAATTCAATCAATCTGTAACACTTATCTTTCTAATGTCCTTTCTTTTTACAATAACTACATATTATCTCACTTCTATTTGACACCAATGTCTAATTACTTCGATGTTTATTATTCTGAATCACTACAGTCATAGTAGAGACTTCATTAGAAACAAATTTTCTTAGCTTATTTAATCTCTAAAATTGATTGAGAACAATAAGATTATATGCTTCATCTAATGTAGGAAACATTTTCAAGACAAGAATTTAAGATCTTAAGGTCGAGAAATGAACAAAATCCTTTTGTGCCATCTTTACAAATTTATCAAAATAAGCACCATTATATGAGCTACAATCACAATGAGGTAAAGGCCTAAAGTTATGCAATTCTTCCCAAACAGTGTTTAATTTAGTAAAATAATTGTCTACTGACTTATTCCCTTTTACAATTGTATTAAGTGGATGATATAATTGGCAGACGTACGTATCATTAGGTTGAGAAAAATGAATTTTCAATTTCTCCCAAATTTATTTCCCAGAATTCATGTAGATAATAGTTAGGGCAATTAAAGGAGAAATTAACCTTAAGATCCATACAACAATTAGGTTATTATAGCGACTTAAGAAAAAATACTTCTCATCTTCCTTTGAAGGCATCGAGATTGTTTGGTTAATGAGTCTAACTTTCTTACGAATTGACAAGGCTAATAAGAATGATCTGCTTGAAGTATTATAGTTGAGACCTATTAAAACAAGCGTAAATGAGATCGGGTTTGATTATTAAAATAATATATGAAGTATGGTGATGAAATGTCTTTTAGCTCTAATACCATGATGAAACTTGAGAAGATGTATAAACTTAAAAATTTGTATTAAGCTAGATGGAAAAGAAACTATTATGAAATTTAGTAAGAGCGAATGGAGCTGAACAAGAAGGAGAATGGATTAATGAAAATGGAAAGTTCTGAAGGTTGAAGAAGTTGGAAAGCTTTAGAAGAACAGTCTTTCTATTATTCCATTCTAATTAAAAATACCTATGAGATATATTTATACATGTACAAATAAATATCCTGTAGTTGAGGTTGTGACTCATCAGCTCCCCAGGGTTGTTGAAGATTTGCCTTCATATCTTGATCTTCTTCTTCTTCTGGCACATAAGGTGTTAGGTCAATGACGTTGAAAGTTGGAGACACTCCATATCCTTTAGGTAGTTCTAGCTCATAGGAGTTGTCATTAATGCGTCGAAGGATCTCGAAAAAGGCCATCCAACCTAGGAGATAACTTATTTGTTCTCTTTCTTGGGAATTACTCCTTACTAAGGTGAATCCATATAAGGTCTCTTAGGTTATAAATAATTCTCTTCCTACCTCAGCTTCCTTGTTCTCTTTATCGAGCCATAGTCTTGGATAATTGCTTGGCAACCTTCTAATGCAGTTTCTAAAACTCCTTGATGCACTGTAGACTTGACTGACTTTCTCCTTAAGAGGTTGAGTGGGTGATTATATCCATTGGAAAGTTTGGATTAAGTTCGTAGACGACCTTAAAAGGTGACCTTCCTGTCAATCTATAAGTAGAGTGGTTATAAGCGAACTTGATGATAGCCAGGCATAAATCCCAATCATGTAGATTCTTCCCAACAGCAGCTTGAAGGAAGTTGCCTACTATATTGTTTACAACCTTTGTCTAGCCATCTGTCTATGGATGGTAAGAAGTACTAAACATAAGCTTACTACCGAGCTTCTTCCATAGTATTCGTCAAAAGAAGCTCGTAAACTTCGAATTACGATCTGACATAATACTTCTTGGGACACCATGCAGCTACACGATCTCCTATAAAAAGAAGTTAATAACAAATAAAGCATCATTGGTTTTGTGGTAAGACATGAAGTGACTCATTGTGCTAAACCGATTGACCACCACCATAATAAAATCATGTTTCTAAGGTGTTTTTGATAGGTTAAGCATGAAATTCATGCTTAGATCAGTCCGTGGCCACTTAGGTATAGGCAAAGGTATATATTCTCTATGTGGCTCTTTTCTCCCCTTGGTTCGCTTGCACATCTTACAACGTTTAAGAATTTTGTACACATCCTTCATCATCTCAAGCCAATATAAAAGTTATTTCAATAGCTTGATAGTCCTTTTCTCACCAAAATGGTCGGCTAAGCCCTTGGCATAAGCTTCCTAAAGAAGTAATTCCTAAGTAGAACTGCTTAGTACACAAACTTGCTTTCTCTTCACCAAAAATCTTTGGCTCAAGTAGAACCTATTCACTACTCCTCTAATGTTTGTTGACCACTAAGGGTCTAAAGTACGGATCATGTTCATATTGATTAGGTAGGGTATCAAACCCAAGTATTCTAGCCTATAAGGTCGTGATAAGAACATGTTGATGAGAAATAACATCAGCTATAGTATTAGAACTTCCCCTCTTATACTTAATGACATAGCAAAAGGTTTCCAGGTACTTGACCCACTTAACATGTCATCGAGAGAGTTTTTGTTATCCTCTAAGATGTATGATAGATTCATGGTCTATGTAGATAATGAACTCTTTCAGCAATAGGTAATGATGTCAGTTCCAAAGTGCTTGTACAAGGGTGTAGAACTCCTTATCATATGCCGAGCAATTCAAGGTGGCACCATTGAGCTTTTTACTGAAATATACAACTAGTTGGCGCTCCTGCATGAGAACAGCTCCAATGCCGACTTTGAATGTGTCGCATTTTAGTTTAGAAACCTTGCCAAAGTTAAGCAGTAGTAGCACTGGGGTAGAAGTTAACCTAGATTTGATCTCTTCAAAACTTTTCTATACTCTCTTAGACCATTTGAATTTAGAGTTCTTCCTAGTTAACTTGGTTAGTGGGGCAGTTATGGAAATAAAGTTCTGAATGAATCTTTGATAAAACAAAGCTAAACCATGAAAACTTCTTACTTTGGTAATACTGGTTAGTGTCGACCATTTGAGAATAGCTCAAATCTTTTCATCATCAACTTTGATCCCTCCTCCAAAGATAGCATATTCAAGGAATACTACATCGCTCTAATAGAACACACATTTCTTTAAATTGCTAAACAATCGTTTAACTTAAAAGGATGTCAAATGTTGACTTAGGTGCTCGATATGAGAGTTGATGTAGGCACTATGCACTAAAATGTCATCAAAATAAACCACATCACACTTTCTTATCGTGGATCTCAAAATACGATTCATAAGTCGCATAAAGGTGCTCAGTGTGTTTGTAAGCTCAAACAGTAGGACCATCTACTGGAATAGACCATCCTTCGATTTGAAAGCAATCTTCCACTCATTTCTTGGTCTCATTTGGATCTGGTGCTAGCCACTCTTCAAATCAACCTTGAAAAATATTCATGCACCTTGTAACTCATTGAGCATGTCATCCAATTATGGGATTAGATATTGGTACTTGATAGTGATCTTGTTGATAGCTTGGCTATCAATGCAGATTCTCCATGAGCCATCCTTCTTTAGCATGAAGATAGCTGGTACAACATAAGGGCTCATGCTCTCTCGAACATACCTATGCTCGATTAACTTGTCAACTTGTTTCTTCAGCTTAACTACCTACTCGGGATTGAACCTATAGGCAGGTTGGTTAGGTAGGGCAACTCCAGACTGGAGGTTGATACAATGCTCTATACCTTTAACAAAGGGTAAGCTTCTTGGCAACTCGGTGGGAAACAAGTTGGCATATTCTTAGAGCAATGTTTACACCTTGGTAGGTAATGCTTCGACATCCTTCGACTTAAAAAGTCTTCTAACCAATAAAAGTACGAACTTTTCGTTCTTAACATCACTGGAAAATTGGGCATATGAAATCACTAAGGACTTCCTCTGCAACAATTTTGGAAATCTTCTCTTGTGACTTCTGGACCTCTTTGGAGCTCATTGGGATTAGTATGACCTTCTTCCTATTCTTCAAGAACATATAAGTGTTCCTATACCCATCATTGAGTACCTTAAGATCAAAGAGCCTGTGTTGCGAATCGTAACTAAGAATAAATAAGGCTAGTCACTGAATGGGTCCGAGCTTGTAGAAGGCTTGAAAAGAGTCAATGGGGAGAGGTACGAAAGGGTAAAAGTAAAGGATGAAAATAGTAAGCAAAACCCACGAACAGCTCCAGAAGATATGACGTATCAATGGAACTTCCGATGACTTACGACATAATTCGATGTGATGTAAAAATTGGTCCAATGAGGTTACTTATCACCTAACCTTGCTTAAGGGAAAGGATATGGGTGATGCCGAAAGTAAACAATAGTGTTTATGCAAGGAAGAAGATACTCAAAAGTGTATTGAAGATTATCCGATCTATTATAACTACAAGTACAAGGGTATTTATACCTGTAAACTAGGACAACTTGCCTAAAAGGGAAAAGACAAAAAGGACATTTCCTAAGGGGGCAATGTACATGTTATAAAAAGATAAAAATGAATATACAAGAAAAATAATTATTGGTGCTACAGATTCTACATATGATACTGTACACGTGGCAATGCAGCATTGGCAAAGTCTTTAAGAGATGTAGACAAAAAGTATGGACGGATGGGCTTGTCTGAGCAAGGATGACTTAATCAATCCGGATTCTCTGTCTCAGCTTCTCAGCAAAGATGATGCTGAGTAATTGTATGGCTCGGCACTGGAGAGTACTCATTTACTCGGCAAACCATAGAATAATGGGTTGTCATATAGCATGGCATTAAAGGTGACTCGATAAGGAAGTACTCGGTCTTGGCAGGGGTTAGTTGAAACATAAGGATTCGATGTACCAGGCCCTCTAGTCTTCGGGCTCAACTGCGAGTTAGGGGTCCTGTAGCTTGATTCCCATCAAGTATGTGTGAAGCATACATAGGTAAGACATCACACAGTACCTTATCCTTATATTTTGTCACTAATGGTGATTGGTACTTTGACTTACTTAGCAACAGGTAAAAAACCTTCTCATTAAGCTAGTGGATCTTGTAGCGCATAAGGTAAGGATAGTTCAGTAACTTTAGAGCCTTCACTACGCTTTGCATTATCACATTGTTATAACTTCCTCCATCGATGATCACAGCGCAAAGGTTGCTATTCACTTAGTAGTTCGTGTAAAAGAGGTTCTCTCTTTGCTCATTCTCATCAATAGTAAAGGTACTGAGTGATCAACACATGACCATGCAGTATTCTCTCAATTTAGGTTAGATTTAGGCGTCATAATCTTCCTGAAACTTGTCTAATAGGTGATTAGCATCTACCTTTTCTTCTTCTCCTTCACTAGCACTCTCCACTTTAAACTAAGGCTTATCTCCCTTAATGGTCATGACGTGTCAGTTCGGACATTGACTAGCTACTTATCCAAAAGCAAGGCACTTGAACACTTTATCTCTTTGGTCTTCTTACTAGAGCTCTGACCTTGATCCTTTATGACTTTAGGCTCCTCAACCTTGGTCTTTTGTCAGCCATCATCAAGTTTATTTGGCATTTGACCTCAACAGTCGACCTTAGAACCATATTGAGCTTAGTCATATCTAAGTCGACTTGGCATACTAGTTCTGCTCGGCAAGCCAGGTTAGCTGCATTATGCTCAGCTGAGTTGATTTCGCTCCTTCCTTTTAACCCTTTGCTCCACTCGGATGGTCTCATTTAGATTTCCTAGCCTTTGCACCTCTACTACATTACCAACCTCATATCTTAGTCTAAAGATGAACCTGGCTATAGTACGTACTTCCGGCTCATCAACATCACAATGGATCATTAGCAGTTAGAACTCTTAAACATACTCATCCATAAATTAGCTACCCTATTTGAGCGCCTAAAGACATCGGGAGGTATCTTGCTCACAGTTTTCTGGTATAAATCTACTCCTTAGAACTCTCTTCATCTCATTTTGGGTTTAGATTGCGCCTCGAGCTCATTGATGTACATTTTGCAATTTCCTCTACCTACTGCATACTCAGAAAATTCTAAAGCATCTACTCGAATACACATTGAATCTTTATAATTGTAGAAGTCAAATATTTTCTCAATTTTCTCCTCCTAGTACACGTAGTCATCGGTACTACCAGACACATTAAAGCTCAAAATGTCCACTTTAAGATGTTTAGCTCCTTTGGGAGCGCAAAGCTTACACTTTTCGAGTTCGTCATACTGTTCTTCCTCCTCCCCATACTCCTCAACTTCATCCAACTCAAGTCTCCTCCTTACAAGCCTTTCAACATGTCGGGGCATAGTTAAGTTCATATTAACAACCTCTGGTGCTCTATGCTTAATTGCTTGTCTTCTTAGCCTATCTTTCATATCTCAATCATGTTCATCAACTCTCTCTTGAGGCTTAGTCTACACTACCCTTTGTACAGATATAGCTAGGTTAGCCACAATAGGAGTAAGGTCTTGCAATTGCTCATTAGTAGTTTGTAGGGTTTATTAGGTAACACAGTCGCGGCCATGAGCATTGTCTCGACATCATTAATCTATCCTTGAACATTAGGATTCAATATTCTCAATATAAAACTTCAAAAAGTTCACTACTCAATAAAAGATTTTCACACAACTTTGATAATATGATATTACACAGTAACTTAGGAACTTGCTCTGTTTTTCTAGTATAGAGACATAGTGTAACAGAACACACATATTATAACGGGAAGTGTCGAGCTTGGTTTTTAATCCTCCCAGTTCTTTTTATAAATTAGGTCTTTTTTAAACTGATCAATACTAAACCCTTATCCGTTTAGTACTGACCTTCGACTAGGGTTTAAAGAAAATTAGGTTTTTTTTTACAAATGAAAAGGTATTAAAGTCACCACACTACCGGAGTTAAGAAAAAGAGTTAAGTTATAGCTAATTGGGTAGATTAGTTATAACTTAGCTACCGATCTATTAACTAAAAAATCAATTTATAAAACGGTTTTTTAAAAACCAGAGATCTAGATCCGGGAGCTAATTTATTAAACCTTAAATGAGTACCATTTTTTATCTTTCCAAATTTAACTTTGCTTTTCAAATATACCCTTTTTAATTTCTAAACAACTAACCATATTACATGTAATTAAATTAATTAATTCATACAAATATTTACAAAAATGTAAAAAATAAAAATCTCTATATTTTAAGTTGCCTCGTACTTGCGTATAGGTGCCTACATACCTACTATTCGATATCAGACTTCCATAGTTCATTTACCGAAAATATAGCGAGTTGATTTAATCTTAATTTTGGAAAAATAGTTGAGTTTACATTTTTACTCATTTTGATTTATTTGAAGTAATTTCCTAAAGGATCCTAAATTGGTTTGATTTTTGGAAAGTCTAAAATTTAGAAAAGATTCATTTATTTTTATTTTATTTGAAAAATAATTTTTCTAAGTGATAAAATGGATTTTATTTGCTCATGTATTTTCTTTTATTATTTACTTTTCTTCTTCTTCTTTTTTTACCTATTTACCTTTTTATTTTTATGTTTACTTTTTTTTATTATTT
This sequence comes from Lumnitzera racemosa, assembly GCA_024138005.1. Lineage (NCBI taxonomy): Eukaryota > Viridiplantae > Streptophyta > Magnoliopsida > Myrtales > Combretaceae > Lumnitzera > Lumnitzera racemosa. The sequence continues at coordinate 67,531,280 of JAMXBC010000011.1, forward strand.
TTTTCTTAACACAAATAAATAAATAAAACTAAACTAAATCCTTTCTTTCTTTTTCTTTTATTTTTATTTTTTTAATTTTTTTTTCTTTTTCTCTTTTTTTATTTACAAGTACATTTACAAATTACAACAAATAACAAAACAAAAATCGAAAATAAATAAATAAATAATAAAAAAAAAAGAAATACAGCAAAGCCAAAATAGGGGACTTCGGACCATAGGGGAGGCGTGGGTCAGTGGGTATGGATCGAATCAGGTTTGGGTCAAGTTAGTTCGGATCGAGCCGAATTCGGATTGTATCTAGTGTTGTGGCGAAGGTGGTTTTAACTGGCTCCAAATGCCTAAATGAGCGGGCGACTTTAGTTTTGTGCATTTTTTATTGGGGTTAGGGGGTGTAAGAGTGACATCGTAGCCTTACTTGACCGTTGGTGGTGGTTGGAGGAGTATAGTGGCAGTCACGGTGGAGAAGTAATTGTTGCCGTAGATAAGGGTTTCGTTGGGTTTGGTTGGCATTTGAGGATTAGAGATTTGGGGCTGATGATTGGAGATTTGTTCATATGGGCTCATATGAGGAAGGAGATGGAGTGTGGCTACGGGTCGTGAGAGGGTGGTTGTCACTATTGCTACTATAGTTTCCAGGCGTAGAGGATGAAGGAAGCGATTTAGACATGAGGTGAAGTTAGTTTGGTGGGTGTTGCTGTGCAGTTGTAGGAGAGAGAAAAGGCTGTCATTGGTTCGATGGTGTGTTTGGAGGCTTGGGATGTTGTGTTCATGTATGGTTGTGGCTGTACGCGGTAAGAGAGAAAAAGAGCGGTCGGGGATGCGTTGGCATTGTGTTTGATTTAGGGATTGTAGACGGAGATAATGCGCATGTGGAGCTGGAGTTCGTGAGAGAGGTTCAAAGGGTTCAAGGAATGGATGAGGGTTGGTTCGGTCAATTGAAGGAGAGGTTGGGGATGGCTATATGTGTCGATTCAGCCAAGAGTGACAAGGATGGCAGCGGCTATAGGCTTTCAGGGTAGTTGGTAATGTGTGTGAGAGTGGGTTGTCAGGGGGTGTCAATTTGTGTATGTTATGTTCGGCTTGTGAGTGAGGGAGAGATAAACAGTAGAGAGAGAGAAAGGGTCCAAGAGAGAGAGAGATGTCGAGAAAGAGAGTGGTCAGTAGAGAGAGAGAGACGCCGAGAGAGAGAGTATGGGTCTCCTGTGTGTACGAGTTTTCTTTTTGAAATCCAATTCCCCCTTCCTCTTTCTCACGTGTGTGCTATGTTTTTTTATATAAAAAAGAAAGAGAAGGAAAGGGGAGAAAAAAATTTTAGGGGGGGGGGGGGGGTTGGTTGGGGTGGAAATTGTTGTTACAGCCAATTATAAAGTGCTACATGTTGCAATTAGACACGTGGCCCAATGACAGCTTGACATGTGGCAGTATGTGAAATATAGGAAAAAAACAAAAACAAAATAAAAAGTATTCTCAGTCTAGATTAGATTTAAATCTAAGCCTAGGTAAACGGTCCTTTATTAAAAATCTACTCTATTTAAACTACTTAAAAACTTTTATTTTCAAAATTTCCTACTTTTTTTCATTTTTTTTGTGACTTTTCGAATTTCTTAGATATTTTTCTAAATTTTTCCATTTTTTTCTAAATTTCTTATTTTTTGTGTTTTTTCCTATTTTCCTATTTTTTGGTGTTTTCTTGAACTGCATATTTATAGTACAAATGTTAGAAAAATAAGGGATAGGTGGTAACCTGTCAATAGGTTCATCTTTTAGAATCTTGAGGTATTGTGGTTGAATTGAGTTGATGTTAGGGTTGTTGTTACTGAGTTGTATTGAAATCTATTGAGATGATTGGGTGAAGCTGCAACTTGGTAGGATGAAAAAGGAGAGCTCGGTGTACAGGGACCTCTAACTTAGAACTTAGCAAGTCAGTTTCGGCACTTGGTAGATAAGCTTAATCATTCGGTAGGTTAATGACTTGGTAAGAGTCCGGGTAGAGTAGAGTGTATTTGAACTAGGGCCTTAAAGAGTTCTTTCACAGCTCTTTCATGTATTGGAGCTCATCCTTGATAGGTTGAGAAGACATGATCCTTCTTGTGAGAGATTGAAAGCCTCAGAGGCAAGCTTGGGTAAGGGTTCCAAAGGTTAGGACTCCATTACGATGAAACCATGAAAATCAAATGAAGGACCCCATAGAACACATTTTTCAAAATAATATTTATAAAAGTTTTATTTTCTTTATAAGTTATTCAATATGGTTTGATAATTGTTAGAAATTCAAAATTCAAGTTTTGAGATGTAACGTTATGCTAACATTAACTTCTACAGCTTATGTGATTAATAATATTTGTTGCAAATACATAAAAGAACTACTTAATAACAATATACATCTAAGAATTAGAGTAGTTTATGCTTATGTATTACTAATATCAACTCAAATTTGCTAATTCTGGTACTTACAAATAAACAAAAATGATAAGCATAATAATACAATGGTAGGTTGGCAATGGAAACCGTTGGATTGGACGTCAATTTGGCTTCATTAGCTAAATATAAGGGACATCTCATTAACAAATTAAATGGATTGGCTAAGGATTTAACCAACAAATTCCCTAGTTTGTTTATATATAATTGGAACCCTCGGAAAGGTAAGTACGTATAAAGGAAAAAAAAAAAAAAGGGAACCAAGCCAAGTTAAATAACATTAGGTGTCATGCCTCGAAGCGGTAGAGTTATAATGGTCCCTTTGTATAAGCTATCCTAGCATACAAGCTAACGTTATAACAGTTATCTTAGATCTGATTTACACAATGCGTTCATGACTAACCTGTTTTGAAATTAATAGTTCATAGAATAATATTATTATTTGCTTACAAAGATATGAAAAACACATACTAAGATTCTGATATCCTAAGTAATATTTACATGATTCAGTAACCTAATCTTACTTAAGTAGTATATAGTTTGATACTTAAAGATTCAAAGATAAGAACCAACACTTCAAAAGCGTATCTGAACGTCAGTTTTATATCCTCATTCCCTAAGATTTAGCACTTGCTAGCTTTTAGGTGGGTATAATACAGTTTCTTAACTAATACCTACAATAACATACATAGGGATATAAGCAATCAACCGCTTAGTAAGCTAGGACAGAGACATAAGACTAGACATTAAGCGTAAGCAGGGTTATCAGCTAGTTGTTTAAATGCAATGCAATAAACAAATGCCATCGTATGATGTTATCTAGTCTGTCGTAAGATTAAAGAAATTACATCTACTCTAATCTAAGTTGAAGAGTTTAGTATACATCCAACAACTTACGACCAAACCCCAGGTTGTACAATAGAGACATCATACCTTTCGCAACTACCTTCGAATAATTGCCTTCATCCTTACTTTGACCTCCTCTTCTATCACTGTAAGCTCTCTAATCAGCTATTCGGGATTCAATTTATAGAATTTAAGACAATCAAGCAAATTGTCCAAATTCAACCCAAATTTTTCAATGAAGCTAGGTATATTAGTAAAAGTTATTCCACGAGTTTAGATTTAGAAAAATAAAGAATAAAATAACTAATTATTAAAATATTGAATTATATATACGTTTCCTGTTATTTATCAGAAACACGTGGAACGAGTTTTGATAACTAACGAATCGATAGAGATAAATTATATATACACTAAAAATAATAAAATAATATTTAATAATATTTATTTGTACTATAATATTTACATGTAGGTTAAAATACGCGAAATAACCTAAAATACCTCAAATATATTAAAATAATATTAAATAATTAAAGAAAACCCATAACTAATTAAGGAAAAATATGGAAAAGGAAAAGTTTAGAAATGGGTCGTGGCAGCTTGGAATTTAAAGAAATAAAAGCAACCACTTAAAAGAAAACAATTAAAAAGTCAAAATGAAGAGGAGATAAGGCAAATGTCACTTTAAATTAATGAAAAAAAATCTATGCAGCCTTATAAATACCCAAACTTAGACAAAAGCTCATTTGGTCTTTTTAGAGATTAGCAAAATTTGAGAGAATCGAAAAATAGAGGATTCGGGTTTTTTTTTTTTCAAAATTAGAAAAAATCTATGCAAATAGGGTATATAAGGAGACTCATCAAAACCCGATAGCCACTTGGGAGTAGGTAGCTACCATCACCACACAATGTTGGCAATGCCTAGACTGGCCAATAAGGCTATGGTGGCTGGTAGTAACCGGAGCTAGCAACTCTGGTGAGTCCAATCTTCCTTCCGATTTTACTTGTTTTATTAAAAATACTAAGTATATTTAGAAAATTATGAAATTTGGTATTTTCATGTTTTTAAGTATGTAGATTTAGGGAAAAATATTATTTTGATTTAATTATATCTAAAAATATATGATTCTTAAGAAACCGTATAAGATTGAGCAAGTTTTAATTTAGAAATAAATGACCTTAGGAATATATTTTGAGGCTCAAAATTTTCGTGTAAACTACTTAAGGGTTATAGAGTGGTGTTATGAAGCCATTTTTCAAAAATGAATTTTTGAAATTTTTAGATAATTTTTAGGCCTTAAAATGATGTATAAAATGAGTAATTCAGGGTTAATTAAATAATTAAATGGGTAATTACTGATTTAATGCATAATTATATGTTTTAGGATATTGAAATATGATGGAGTATGTTGTTTATAGCATTTAGGTATTAGATGTAATTATTAGGGTATTATGTAATATATATGTAATAGGTAAAAATGGTAAATTTTAAGTTAATTTTGTAATTTAGGGTAATTAGGTGTAAATTCTGATTTGGGATGAATTTAGATATTTTAAGATGTTAGTTGATGTTAAGGGATAATATTTAAAGTGATAGGAATATTAAATGTGTATATTATATACATATTAGGTGATAATATATAATAAGTAAGTAAAAGAAATCAATAAGTAGGAAAATATTGGGTTAAAATTGATATTATAATAATAATAGAAATATATAATAATCTGGTAGGAAACTTAAATTTAGGTGTTTATATGAAATATGTAAAATTTTCTTAGATCGAAAGTAAATTTGGCAGTTAAGTTAGGATAATAGTATACTGTACGAATTAAAATACTAGTTAGGGGTTAAATATGATATTTACAATACTCGAAAATAATATGATTAATTTCATATTATATATTATGAGTCAAAATGAGTTTCTAGGGTTTGCGTATAAAATTGTACTCAGAAACTGAACTAGAACTTAATTTAGAAATCAATTCAGAAACTGAACCAGAACTTAGCCTAAATCAAGAATAATTGTAAAAGACTTGAAAATACCTGAATAAATAGGTATATTAAACCCTAAACAAAAGATAACAATAAGTGTTATAAGATAAAACTAATCTATGACAATTATGTGAAAACTGAAACAATGTTTGTATTATAGGGATTAAGGGCAATGTCCAGTGTGAGTCGCACCTCGAGCGAGCGAGCAAGGAGTGTAAGTAAGTTGGGATTAATATGTTACTGTATTTCAAAGTACTAATTTATAGTCCTTGGAGGCTTGAAATTGTACTTGTTAGATAGTTGGTTATGCGCATGTGCTTATTCTGAGCTGATGATATGATTCTGATTTGTTACTCTGACTTATATTCGTGTGATTTATTTGAAATGATTAAACACTTTAAACCAGATTTAACTAAATATTTGACTCATAAATTTAAAATGGACCTACATAGCAACCTATTATGGGAACATTAGGATTCTCTAACGAAATACCAACCCTTTCGAAAGGGATAGCGCTGAATAACATAATCGATTCTTTTTTCATCCTTAGTCGAACTAAGTGACAAGTGAATAGATCACGACAAGGGTTAAGTCAATGGTTTAAAGGTAGTCGTAAGAGGAGCAGTGTCTCCATTGCAGAAGCTTGGGTTTAGTCGTAAACTGTTGTATTAAATGGAAACTCCTTAACCTAAATTAGAGTAGGTGCAATTTCTTTAATCTCGCGATGAGCCGAACAACGTTGTGTGATGACATTTGCTTATTTGTTTGATAACCTGATTTGTGTTTGATGTATAGTTTTAAGTCTCTATCCTAACTTATTGAGCTATGGTTGCTTACATCCATTTAGACGTTGTTTAGGTATTAGTTAAGAAGTGGCTTATATTTACCTTAAAGCTAGCAACTATTGGATTTTGGAGAGTGAGGAAATACATCTAAAGAACAAACATATCTTTAAGGTCTTAGCTTTTATTTAGAATATTTCATTCTCAAATAATGTATTAATTAGAAAGTACAAGACAATGAAACCCTGCAAATGTTATTTATAATACTTGAATCCTAGTATATATATATATTTTCATACCTTCTTAAGTAAATAACTTATTTAATTTATGAACTGTTTACATCAAAACGAATTAGTCGTGGATGCCTTATGTAAATCAGGTCTAAAATAGTGGTTGAAAGGTCAACTTCTATCCTAGAATAGTTTATATGGCGAGACTGTTACGACTCTGTTGCTTTAAGGAATGACAATTATTTAGTTTAACTAAGAATAAAGAAGGGACTATTATCCTCTAATACTATCCCTTTCGAAGGGGTTAATATTTGGTCGGAGAATCCTAAATGTCCTCTAATGGGTTGCAATGCATGTCCTGTTAAGATTATAAGTTGTATATATAGTTAAGTCCAGTTTGAGGCATTCAATCAATTTATGTAAATCAAACAATTGTAATCTAGAGCAGCAAGCCAGAATTATACAACTTAACTTAGAAATATGTACTCACATGCATGCGCACAATTAAGCTCCCTAACAAACACAACTAGGTATAATCTTAAGCTTCCGAGTATTATAATACAACACTCCGAAATATAGCAACATATTGATCCCAAACTTACCTAAACTTCTCGTTTGCTCATTTAACGTGCGACTCGCATTAGGCTTTTATTGATAGTCCTTATAATATAGATGTTGTTTTAGTATTCATATAACTACTAAATATACGTTTTATTCTATAAATATGATTATTACGTTTAGTTTAAGGTTTTACTATATCTAATTATTCAAGTTTTAAGTCTCTTATAGTTAGTTTCATATTTCACTAGTTTCTGATTCAGTTTCTGATTTAGTCTTTGATTTAGTTTCTAATTTAGTTCCTAGCTACAGTTTAACTTATAAGCTTAAAAAATTCCAGCTAACATATTCCATGAAGTTAACTATCTACAACTTAGATGTTTATAGTCCTTAGTTTATTTTCGAATTAACTTATTTGTTTGCTACTTTTGCCTACCCTCTAAATTAGGTTCTAATTCAACTTCTGATTACACTTTATCATAAGTTTTAGAAACGTCTTCCAACCTACTCTACAGAGTTTAACTAACCACAACTTAAGTAAATATAGTCTTTGATTCAATTTCTGATAAACTTCTTAATGTGTCACTATACACCATGTTTTTTATTTAGCTTTTGAATCGGCTTCTGATTTGAACATATTCTATGTTTTAACGTAAATCCCCATAAGTGGTATTCATAACTAGATTCAAATTACATCATATAGCCCATTTCTACTTTAAGTTGATTTAAACTACACTTGACTTCTATTATTTGAATATTTCTCATATTACACATATACCAACCCTAAATACACAATATTCAAATTAATGCTCCTAACACTATAAAACTCATCTCTTAACATTTTTCAACATTATATAATATCATAATATACAACAAATCACTTTTTAGGTCAATTTCTTGAAAAATCACTAAATATACTTAGAAAAACAGTCATTTGATCGAATTTTAAGGCCTAAAAATTAGATAATAATATAAGAAATAATTTTCATGAAAATCATTTTATAATAATTTAATATACATCATAAGGGTATTATAGAAAAATTTTGGAGCTAAAACAATAGTAGTAGGTTTTTTGAAAATAAAAGTGAAATCAGCTTAGGTTTAGTAATTTGTTGAGAGCGATATATTTCAAGACTCAATTTAAATAAAATAACATTTTTTTATAAAAACTAAATACAAAAATATGTTAGAATACAAATTTTCATAATTTTTAAACTTTATTTGCTATTTTTATCAAATTATCGAAAATCGGACCAAGTTGCAATACTCACTAGAAACTGCCACCCAAGCTACCATTTGCCACCTAATACTTGTTGACTAGCCTAAGCGTGGGATTCATTGTCAGGTGATAGTAGCCGTTTGCTCCCAGATCTTGGTTTAGTACAGGTATACGATTTTAACCCTAATTGCACTCTATTTTGTATAATTTTTTCTAAAAATACTCACATTACTCTCTTTGATGACTCTCTATTTTTCTTGAACTCTAAAAAATCCAAAATGAATTGTAGAGGGGCTAATCTCAATTTATAAGCCAATGTAGATCAGTAGGGAATTTTTGAGTTCACAATCGTTCCTTTATGACCACTTTTTGACCCTCTAAGTGTCTTATTCTTGCTTTTCTTTTAGTCCATTCTTACTTTTCCAGATTACCATGCCCATTCCAACATCTTCCAGCATAATCTACCATTTTATTGAATTTTTCTATATTTATTTAGTATAAATTAGATATTTTAGATAATTTTGGATACTTTTCCTACACGTAAATGCATATGTAATACAAATAAATACTCCTATATATTATTTATGCTATTTTATGATTTTTTAGTACACATATAATTTATCTCTAATAATTTTGTCATTTATTGAAATTCATTTTACGTGTTTTAGATAAATAATGGGTAAAATGCATATATTTTATAAATGTAATATTTAATTATTTTATTTTTCTTAAATCCAACCTCTTAGGTTCACTTCTACTTATATTCTTGGTTTTTTTCATAAAATTCAAGCTTGATCAGTCAATTTACATGATCACCTTAAATTTTATGTATCGGTTTCGAACCAATTGATTATAAATCGATAACTAATTTTTGTAGTGTCTTACATTAAGCCTTGAAGAGAATTGGACATCTAGTTGGTAATTAACATAAATACGTATATTACCATTATATCACTACTACATATGGTTAGTGATAGGGGCCATTTACCTAAATGTGTGGGAAAACAAGAAATAAGCCAATCTAGGGTAAGCTAATAACCCAACACCTAGCCACTAGTGTATGTGCTAATAATTTTGGCTAGTATTCACTACTAGGTAAGTTTGTGGTGTTATCTCATAATTGACTTGCTAAGTTTGTGGTACAATCGTCAAATTGGTCTAGTATTAATGACCTATAGGGATTGGTCCCATGGATTCATTTGTAGCAGGTGAAATGTGTAATGAGTAGTTCCTAATGATAAAAGCAAAATTGTATAAGGGTAAGAGTTTTGCCAAAAGATATGTCAAAATCTGGAAAGAGGTCTTAACAGGAGTTAAATGAGTGGTTTTAACTCGGGTTTGTAAATTAAAGTGGTGCAAAAGATATTGATATATTATCTGCATTTGCATCCCATTTCCATTGCATTACATGCTGTTTGAATATTGTTGATAGGTTCTCTTGGATGTAGGCCTCCAAGTCCACCCAAACTCTCCAAGGTATGGGCCGAGACTGCAAAGCCTAAGCTAATCTCCTTAAAGCCTAAGCTAAGCTCCTTATAGCTTAATCAACCTCATCATGACCAAGATTCCCAAATTAAACTCTTGAGAGCTTAGTCGACCTCCTCAAAAGGCTTCTCCCGAGCTCTCATCTTCGTCTAACTGCTTGGAGCTAAGCCCATAAGCCCATAACATGCAAGCCCAACCTAGATTCAAAAGAAGACTAGGCAAAAACAACTTGGTTAAATAAGGAAAGTCCATAGCTATAATGTTTCTAGCTTGATATCATCTCCATAAAATCTAGAGTCAAAGAAAGGATCTTAGGATCATGATTCACTTTCTACAAGTAGCTTGCAAGACTCACCTATAAATGCTAAGTAAAGATTATGGGCAAAAGATCCTTGGTTTCACTCTTTTATGCTCTCTACATTCTCTAAACACTTTCCCTAAGCCTACTACTAACTTAAATATTAGAGTAGTCGTTCCTTTAGTTTAAGTTTACAAATTTTGTAGGTTACCTCTAACTTCAATCACCCTTGCTAAAGTCAGCCAACAATATTTGGCATCGTTTTGTTTGTGAATCACCACTACATTGGGGAGGAAATCAAGAAGCACTCGTTTTGTTCTACAAGACAACATTGATGCAATTGACCGATAGGTTAACCAAACACTCGGAAACACCACTTAAAATCCACACCACAACAAAATGCTTTAGCTAATCAAAACGACCCAATAAGAATTTGCTCAACTAGAATAGGCAAGGTTGTCAAATTCGTGATTCTACCTAAAATTACTAGAGGGTCAGTGGAATCAAAATATGAAATTAAAACATAAAAACGTAAGTTTGTACAACCTATGTAAAATAACCTTAAAACACTATAGATATGCTTACAAAAACTATTCCAAACTTGAAGTACATAATGGAAATAAAGAAACAAAAAAACTATGTTCTTTTTTGTTAAAAAAATTCTTAATGATATATAGTTTAACATATAAGGAAGAAAGACAAACGGAGTCGAAACTAAATTTTTTTCATTATTTTTATTTTAAAAAGTAATGAATTAAAAAGAACAAAATATTTTAGTTCATTTGAAATTATTTATGGATAAAAACTATGAACGCAAAATAAGGGACTAAGAGAGAAAGAACAAGGAAAAAAATTAAAATAGAATAAGGAAGATAATGCAATGCTTTAATAATCGATTGCTTCTAAAAGCTTAGTTGTATTCTTTTTTGATTTATAGTAGTTTGAGTCAAATATATAGAATCAGTAAACTTGATAAAAAAAAATATAAGTTTAAGTTTAGGTTAACAACATAAGTTTCTGTACAAAAACAATTTTATATCCAAGTTAACTTAGATATAAAATTGTTTTTGTATAACTTGGAAGAATTTCTTAAAATTATAAACTCATAGAATCACATGAGTAAAATCATAATTTTGACATCTATGAAAGTAGCTTTGCCTCAATTTGCAAGTAGATAATCTAGAGCTAAAGGCTAAGCTTGCTAAAAGAGCGGTAAGATGTCTCCTCACAACTTGAGGTGGATATCTCCAACCATAATACCTTACCATTGCCAATTGCTAAGAGACAACCCTCTGGTTGTCCTACCTATAATTATGTTAACTGTTCATAGCCATGCTTTAGCCCAAACTTGGAGTAACTACTTAAGCCTTTCGAGACCATTTCTTACCATTCCTTAGTTAATAGGAACATAGATAAGCTCTAAGAGTATATCCAATGACTCTCAAACCTCAAAGACTCCAAAAAGATAGACTCTTATGGGAGATTCAAGATGAATTGTTGTCACCCCAAACTAAGATTTCCATAATGGAATTTTATGATAAGACAACGAGCCCAATAACCACCTATCTTACTTTTGCTACATGAACTTGCATGGTTACAGCGATATAATCTCTTGCAACATGTACAGAATGAAAACCTCATTCTTGATTCTCAAGCAAGCTGCTCAAAGTTGATTCAATAACTTGAGGCTAAAACTTCATCTCTAACTTTTAGGAGCTTGCTTCTTAATTCTACAACGATTTTCTTGCGAGTAAAATGCCTATCAAGGACTCATCTACCCTCAGCCTCATCAAAGGTAGTTAAATGAGTCTATTAGGGGTTATTTCATACGCCGCAATGATTGAGATGCCTAACATCGACATAGGCATCACTTTAGATGCTGCAATCTACGGTATAGTCATTTAAGCCCTTCTTCATGTTGCTAGCAAAAATCATGCTAAAAATTTTTGAAGAGATTTTACCTCATCTAGCAACTCATGTTGAGACCTCGAAGCCTTGCCAAGAGCTTACTTTCCTTATTGAACAGTCACCAATAAGAGTAGAGGACAGTGTTGATAGCTATATTTGATGTAGGCTTTCAAGCCTAAGTCGAACTCTTCAAAGCATAAACCAAGCATGTAGAGCCTAAACTTATCTCCTTAGAGTTTAGGTTGAGTTCTCTATTATTTGGTCAACCTCATCATGATTAAGCTAAGCTACTAGTATCAAGGATGACCTTACTCGTGCTTAGACCGAGCTTTTGAGAGCTCAACTAACCTCTTTCTAAGGCATCTCTCGAGCTCCTATTTTAGTTTAACCCATTGGAGCTTAGACCCTCAAGTCTATATCATATAAGCCTAAACCATAAGTTTAAAGGAAGACTAAGCACTAACAACTTAGCTAAATAGGGAAGGCCCACAATTGGCACCTATCTTACTTGAGATCGTCTTCATAAGATTTAGGGTCAAGGAGAGGATCTTATATCATAATCCACTTTCCTCTAATAGCTTGCTAAGCTCATCTATAGGTAAAGGATATAGATTTCACCTTCTTGCGCTCTTCATATTATTTACACACTTTCCATGAGCCTACTACTAATTTAAGCGTCAAATTAATGTACCAAAACCACTTTTTGTAGTCTTCTATCTTACATTTGCTAATATTGTAGGATGCCTCGAACCTCAATCATCCATCCCAAAATCAACCAACAAGAGATATGCATAATGTAAATTTATTGTATTTGTTAACTTTTCTAGTTGATTTGTTTTTGTACTCATTTTACTCTATAAGGAGCTTAGGGTTTAGTGTTTATTGACCTTAGATACAAATTTGGATAGCTAAAGTAGCTTGCTTGGGACTTAGGAATGGTTTGAAAGTGGTAGTCTATTTGAAGTTTTAGACTTTTATTCACAGTCTGTGTGTATTAATTGCCATGTTACATTATAGCTTATGTTTGTATCTTGATGTTAATCATAAGGGTAAGGACAAGCCCATAAGGAGGCCCATAGTAGCTAGGGCTCACTAGCCAGTTTAGATGGTTTTTAGTGTTAAGGAAGTGAACAAGTAAATAAGGGTAAGCGAGTAATCCTATCGTATAAGGTATCTACTCTAACCTTACTCTACTAGATAGGTGCCAAGTAAATAATGAAAGTTACAAGGTAAGTTCCGGATACTAGTTTCTTGGAATCTGCTCTTATAAGGTAAGGTACGGATATGAAGTTTGGGTATCATAGATTTTATGATACCTTATACTTACTTTATAATAATAATTAAATAATATTAATAAATAAGAAAATTAATATTATTTTTTTTAATCTTAAGAATAAAAAATAATAAAAGCATGATTCAATAAAACCCTAAGACTATATGCTTCTTTTGTTTTCTTCTTCTTCTTGTTTTTTTGTAAAAACATCTCTCTACTTTTACTACTTATTTTTTTCCCTCTTTCCTCTTTTACTAACTCTAGTCTAGTAAGGTCTTCAAAATATATGGGTTGTTAACTTATCATCTAATATATTATATTGGAATTAGTCGCACAATCTTATACTTTGATAAAGATTTTATTTTGATGATTTAAAAAGAAAAGACATAAGAAATTTAAGCATTATCTAACCAATGGTTTGAATATTTTTAGCTATAAAAATATTCTCTAGGTTACTAATCAAAGTTTTATATTGTTTCAACTTAAAGTGCGTTACAACCTATACAAATTATTACCAATAGACTGATAGTATAATTACAATTTTGATATTAATTATGTATCCATGACAAAGTTTTAAAAAAAGAAAAAAAAAAATACAGGTTCCACAAGATATCCTATACCTTGTAAAATTTATAGGGTCCAAGGTAATCCGAGATATCACAAAGTAAGTCTCAAATATAAAAATTTAGGAACATAATCTATAAGGTAAAATATAGGTAGAATCTTGTATCCTACGCACTCTCTACCTACCTGCCCCTACAAGCAAGCAGGATTCAGGCAAGTTAGTCTTACCATACGGATGAGTGAAATATTTGAAGTTTTGTAAGGTAGGTGCTGTGATAGGCTTGTGATATAAGTTCTACATTGTGGGTTCAGCGAATGGTATGTATGTTTGAAAGGATAAAAAAGTGGTTTAGGATATAGTATGAGTTGTTACGGTAATGTTGTGCTAGAACACTTACCCTGATTATCATGATAGGTACTATTGCATAGAATTGCTATGATGATGTGTGATATATAGGATATGAAAACAGGTATAAATTGAAAACTATTAAATAAGCCTTATCTTTACTTTAAAGATGGCATATAACTGTCTTTCAAGTACCACGGTTAAGGGATAAAGATTGTTGGAGAGATAAAAGTAAACACTTAGAAGGAGGGATGTTATAATAAATACTTGCTTCCTAAAAGCTATGGTTAGAATTTGAATAGCTAAAATGGGATAAGTTCCGAGATTTGTCCATGGTAAAAGGGGATTCATTACTAAGATAGGACCATTTTTGGTTCTTGACATGGTTACATAATTTTGTTAAACAAAATCGTGATTATACCCTATCAAATTTACCTGTTGACGCTCTCCAGAATCCAGAAAGTACATACTCTGCTAGCCTTGGAGTAGTGTTGTACAATTTTTCTTTTTCATATTTTTTGAAAAGAAAGAGGTTGGTTTATTTATGAATGCGAGTCACAACTCGGCAAATGCGCATGAGCGACAGCACCAACTTAAGAAGACTAAAGTCTAAGTTGAACGTATTTATTGATGATATATGGTCGTCATTTTTCCACTTATATTATGTAGCACTCTATGTGAAAGTAGAAGGTGAGGGAATGCTATTCATAAATGTTGCTCGTTTTAATCATTAGGAAAATGACCAACAATAGAATTCTAGCACCAAATCACATTTAGATTGGTAAAGGAAATGCTGATGCTTATGAATGGATTTAAAGGGTGGTCGATCTCATGAGGATAAAAGCTTAATTTTTACTAGAATCATTTCACTTTTTACTTCTTGAAATAGGATTTATTCTTCGATAGTCACTAAAAAACAAAATACTTTCATATTGAATTGATTATTATGTAGTCATCAAAAAGTAAAATTTGTTGGAACATTACTTTTCCTTTCTTCTTGTTCATATGAGTACTAAAATTAAATTCCACTTCTTCCATTGTGTTATTTATTTGTTAGTAGTTGACCATAAATCATAATTATGTTTGAAAATCAAATATGGTTTCTAACTATTAAAATTGAATTACTTACAAATCAAAGCCACTTATTTTTTTCTTTTTTTAAAGAAAAGAAATCATAAAATTTTCATCCTAGAAAAAAGATTGAATCCTTTCTCTATTGACAATCAAACACGGTTTCTAACTATTCGGTATTAGGAGTGTTACAAATGCATGTTTTAATGGCACTCTTTATATATTTAAGACACATGATACTTTTTAAGATTATTATAAATTAGTGGTATGAATATCGATCTCTAATAGAATGTATCATGTTTGAATTACCTCTTCCCATATTGTATAATATGTTGTTGAAAAAAAAAAAAAAAAAAAACAACATACACTGTGCTTATCGCACCACGTTTCTAATTATATTTGTTTTAGGAAATTATACCGTTGAACTGCTTGAAGTGAGTCTAGCCGACTCCTCAATTTCATAAGTTTGTGGTAATCCTATAGATATATTGCGCAACTCTAATGAAGAAAAGTAACATTGAGCCATCGACTACCAGTTATTCATCTAACAATTTCAATAACAACTTCATTAGCTTACTAAAATAAGGCTTAGGGTGGAAACAAAACTAGGGGTGACCATAATTGGAAATCTGCTCTATTTTGCATGGTTGTAATTTCAAATAGATATTAAAAATTATAAAGTAGGTCTGGATTATAATTTTAAAATCTACAACCATAAGATAAGATATAAATTATAATATTTTTATGTCTTATATCTACCATGGAACCATATTCTAAAGTGTATATATAACAGGTTAGAGAATATTATATACCCATCCTATAAAAATTTTTAATTAATAATATTGAATATGATAAAATATAATATTTTTAACTTAGCACATACTTATCTAAAAACCATAAAGTATACTACATTCTTCGTTCTTTTGTTGCCTCTAATTTTCTTCATAAATTATTATTTCTATCCCCCACTCTCTCCACTACCATTTCCTTTTGTCGCCTCTGATTTTCTTTTTGTTGTAACTCAATTTCTCTCGACTATAAGGTAATCTCCACTCATTCTTTTCTCATATTCCTTCCTTATTAGTTGTGGTTTACATCCTTTTTCTATGATTTCACTCATTATTATTATCTTCTTTTTAGGTAAGTTCTTGCTAAATTTTGTTTAGTTTAAATCACTGCAAGCAAACTATTTTCTTTTGACAATAAAATTAAAAAAAAAAAAGATATCCAAACATGGAAATAATCTTTAAATAGGCCTCTTGAAAAAATAATTTAAAAAATATAACACTTAAACTCAAGTTTTCAACAGCTAATTTTAGAATGTACAGAAACCGACGTTGGAAAGCCGAGTTTATTGTTTTCCAAACGAAATTGGTTTTCTAAAAGATGATTTCAAGCAAAAGCATGAAATCGAGTTTGAAATTTTTGATTTTGGCACAATATCAAACACAAGCAGAAAAAGGAAAACAGTAGACACGAAGTGCACAGCAAAACCACACAACAACAGGACAAAGTGCTCTTTAGGAAAGACAGAAACAAAGAAAGACTTATCTGATTGAAGACTGATCACCATGAACACCAATATTAGAATCATGCTTCCTCAAGATCCAGTAAACTCTGAGTATCGTATCAATGGTTATAATATTTCTCATTCCAACGAGAAATCAGCTCTTAGAAAACCAATGATAGTAAAATGCATCATTTCTAATAAAATCACCTCAAGCAAAAACATTAAAATGGGCATTCAACACCCAATTTTAGTATATTTTGAAATTGAATGTTGGAAATTCAATTTTAGCCGTAAAATTCTTGGGATTATTTTTGTAGTAGCCCTATTGTAAAGATTATTTTTAAAAAATATAATATTTTTCCCTTTTCCCTATTTTTGTGGTAGGTTTATAAATGTATTAGTTATGAATATATGATAAAGTTGACATGTTGTTGACTAACTTGCTTTAAAAAAATTATGTTATAAAAATGTTTATAGACTCCATAGAAGACACTATACTTTATAGATTTTATAGAGTATAGAATTTAAAGTAGTTCATACATAGCATGGCATATGTTAAATACCACAATTTGAAAATCAATACTTATAGGTAGGATATGTAGAGGAACTTATAGCTTATGCATCCTATACACACTCATCCTTAAAAACACCAATATTAAATTAGTTGTGGATACATGGGCTATCAATATGATAGAATTGTGATTTATATGAGTTGGACCATGGTTATTAAAATTGCGATTTTACTGTTTATTTTAATGCATAAAATCAGTAAAATCATATATAATCTTACAAAACTAGTAAAATCGAAAACTTGTAAAATTGTACATGAAAGTTTATAATCAAAACCTTCCTTTTGACTATAGCCTTTAGCTACTTATACCTATTGATAGAACCATCAGCTATGGTCTTAATTTTATATACCCACTTACAACCTATTATATGTTTCCCAGAAGGCAAAAGAATAATACTCTAAGTATTGTTTCATTTGAGAGCATCTAGCTCTTCATTCATTGCCTTATACCAAGGCTTAATAGTTTTTTCTCAATCATAAGTTGTAGGCTCATAGTGTTGAGATAGTTGAATAGCAAAAGTTTGAAATGAGGGAGAGAAGGAATCATAACTCAACACTATATTTAAAGGATGTGCAAAAGAACTTAATGAAACAACACTAGAATTATTGTGTAAAGCAAGACTATGATGATAGTCTACAAGGTACGGAGGAATTTTCTTTACATGAGTATTGCGCCTAAGACATTCAGTAGATGTATCACACTCATCAGAATACTCTGTAGTAGGTCCAACAATATTGTGTGGAACTGACATGTCATGAGAAAACAAAGAAAATAAATGATCCACATAAGAAGAAGACTCAGTTGAAGGTAGGGAGATTGAAGACTCATTAGAAACTATATCCAAGAAAGAACGTATCTTGTAAGGAAACACATTTTCAACAAAATGCACATCTCAAGATATAAGGTATCTCCTATGAGTTAAACTATACAGTCAATATCCCTTAATTGTAGTTAGATAGCCAACAAATACACATGGTTGAGCACGCAGATCAAATTTTGTTCTATTTCTCATAAGAGTGGATGTAACACATAATGAACCAAACACATGAAGATGAGTATAAGAGGGAACCTTATGAAATAACATCTGATGTAGAGAGATCCCACCCAAAACATCTGTTGGTATTCTATTAATAAGATGAGTGGCTGTTAAAATAGCATCACCCCAAAAACATAAAGGTAGAGAGCTTTGCAAAAGCAAAGCATGATCAGTAGACAACAAATGTTGGTGTTTTCTTTCAATAATACCATTTTGTAGAGGTATCTCAACACATGTGGTTTGATGAACAATTCCTTTGGAAGAATAGAAACTTGATAACATAAACTTAGAACCATTGTCACTGCGAATCGCCTTAACATAAGTATTAAACTGAATAGAAACCATATTGTAAAAGGATTGAACAATCATAGACGTTTGATGTTTAGTTCTCATAAGATAAACCCATGTGACCCTAGTGTAATCATCAACCACTATGAGAAAATATCGATAACCTTCAACAGTAGAAGTAGCATAAGGCCCCCAAATGTCCATATGAACTAGTTCAAAAGCTATCCATGTGCTTCAAGCACGAAAAGGAAAAGAATTACATTTCCATTTGGACAAAGGAAAAATCATGCATTGAAAATGAGTACATTGAACAACATTATCAACTCAACTTATTTGCTTCAACCGCTCGTGAGATTGATGACTAAGACGAAAATGCTAAACATCAAAATGTTTAGGCAATCCTAACAAAACATGAGAAAGAAACATTTTGTTTACACCCTTAGTATTAATAAAAGCATCTTTACTTTGCCAACCATCCAGATGTACAACTTGTTGCTTTAACAAGTATGGGCCACCCTTTGATTCAGCTCGACCAATTACCCTCTAATTAGAAGGGTCCTAGATGAAAGCAAGAGTCTTCATGAAAATAATAGTATAACTATAGTCTTAAGATAATTTGGTCATAGAGATCAAATTATACTTAAATGAAGGCAAGAACAAGACATTATATAAGACTAATGTTGAAGAAATCACCATTGTCCCAACATGTGTAGCAACTAATTATTAACCATTAGGCAAACAAATTCGTCTATTTTCAAAGGCCACATATGAATGAAACAAAGAAATGGTGCTAACCATATGATTAGTAGCACCTGAATCTAGAATCCAATCAAGATAAGCAATACAATCATCTTGTACTTGATTAAAAGAAGTCTTGAAAGTACCTACCATATGACTCATAGAAGCTTCATCTTGAGTTTTATCTTGCAAAACTGTTGATGGACAAGAAACTACTAGTGCTGAAACAGCAGCATTAGAAGAAATATCGTTGTTAGAAACATGTAACATACTGAGTAAGTTGAGAAATTACTCCTTTGAAAAATTGAGCCTCGACAAATTCCCATCAGATGCAACATTAGAGCCAATATTCAAATCAGTAACAAAGGAACAAGAATCGACTATATTGTGTGTAGAAGCAACTGTACCATGTTCAAAAAAACACATGATTTAGGCCAAAAGTGCGCTGCCTAGTGTTATTATTCTGTTTGAAATGCTGAGGAAAACCAATAAGTTTGAAGCACTTCTCCTTCAAGTGTCCTCTCTTTCGACAATAGCTATAAACAATATCTCCTTTGTTAAGTTGCCTACTTTCACTTGTAGTAACCATAGCAAAAGCCTCTGAGAGAACTAAATCCCTAAGCCTATTTGCTCTCTGAAACTTGTCTCAAACCACTAGATTGTAAGCCTCATCCAAAGTAGGAAAAAGCTTTAGCACAAGGATTTGAGAGCGAAGAGCCATGAAACTCTCGTTAAGGCCATTAAGAAACTTGAACACATAATCTTTTTGAGCCATTTTAGCAAATTTATGGAAGCATTTTTTATCACATGATCTGCATGAACAATATGGAAGTTGTTTGAAATTTCTTAATTCCTCCTAGATTGTACTCGGTTCAGTAAAATATTCGTCAACACTCCTTGAACCTTGAACTACGGTTTTAACATATGATATAATTGATAAATTCTCGAATCATCAGGTTGAGAAAAACGTACCTTCATCTTATCCCAAATCTATTTTGCAGAATGCATATAGATGACCGTTGACACAATTAGTGGAGAAATGGATCGCAACAGGTCTAAATCGGGTACAATTTATTTGTCTTCTTGAGCTTAGGTAGTGATCCATCTACGAAGTCAGCTTTATTGCATATAGAAAGTGCTAACAAGAAGGATCTACTCTATTTATTATAATTGAGACCAGACAATACAAGAGTGATTGATACTGAACTTTGAGAATCTGAGTGATGAATGTAAAAGGGTAAGGAAATTCAAGTAGTGAACTATTCATGATGATAGCTCTGATACCATGATAAGAAGCTTAGAACTTATGCAGTGAAAGCGAAAAGAAGAAATAGAGAAGGAAGATGGATGAGAGTTCTTAAAAATGAATTTGTAACCAATCCACTAACTATTGTACAAGCTAAGGTATACATACAACAATGTACATGTGGAAAGAAATAACAAAAAGAAACAGAAAAGCATAACAGAATTGAAAATGAAAAAAATAAATAATCATATTCTTAACACATAATTTTATCAAAAATCTACATATAAACAATTTTATATTTTTTTAATTAAGAAAAACATTATAAAATTATAAACTTATAGAATCATATTTTTGACTTGCAATTTTAATAACCATGGGTTAGACCATTTAAAGAAAACCTATCAATAGATTACACTAGCGGTATAAGACACTTCGGTGGAAGATGATAGTAGAGTGGCCTACAAATAACCCATATAGGCAGTGAACTTGTATGAAATGATTTTTATGTCATGGATATTGATATTCAGGATCATTGGATCCATGTGTTCGGTTTGGTAGCCTAGATGCTGGATTGTTTGTGTTCGCTATCCCTCACTCAAACAAGGTAATAAATCGAGCCCGTGAATAATGTTTGTATTGGTCGCCGAATTAGAATAACTACTTCGCTTTGAATCCGGTGTAGCATATATTTATCTATTTACAACGCATCCTCATTAGGTTTTGTAGCTCAGCCATGTTTGGTACTTTGGTTTTGAGGTGCATATGAGTTACGTGACATGAATGATTACTATGATCGTTTGCGCCTTTGGGGTATGGCCTATGGATTGGTGGAGGGAACGAGGATAAATGAAAAGATAATTTTAACCATTAGATGGACTTATCTCAAGAAATTTTTTAATTATAACTCATAGATGTATGTTGTTTCGGAAGACATCAGATGTTTGAATTAAATTGGATCCTCATTCAACTTCAAGTTTTATACATGTGCTTAAATTAGCAAGATATATGTAGTATCAAAGTTTAATTTCATAGTAAATAGAACTTTAGAACTTTGTTTGTTTCTAATATATATATAGAAATATGTAGTGAAGTTATCACTCTCTTATTGACTCGAGGTATGCATATATCAGTAATCATGGCTGAATTTTAACATGAATATAGAGAGTTCATAATATAATTATCCTTTCCAACTTTTTGTAAATCGTCTAAAACGTTTATCATAGGAAAAAAGAATGGTACCTTTCAACAAATTTTGGATAAAGCTAAATGTATAAATCTCATAAACAACGCTTGCCAAAGAGGGAAAGATAAAAACGGAACGAACTATTGCTCCACTAAGAAAATTACCTTGCTATCGATGCCACAAAATCTAAGCAAATAACATCTAAGCACTAACAACGTTGATCCGTGACGTCTGCATTAGATAAACCTAACGTTAGCCGTTCGACATACATGCAAATATAAGACAGCATTCACCATATCTCGAATATCCAAACTAGTAGAATCTGAAACAAAGCCATGGCTTCCACGAGGATTCTGTATTTGCCATTCTTGTTCCTGCGACTAGTTTCATGGACAACTTCAGCACCAATTCAAGACGGTTTCTTGAGCTGTCTGAATCTCAATTCAAAGACTGTAATTCCTCTGTCCTCGTACTACACTCCTAACAACTCTTCCTCGTTTACTTCAATCCTCCAATCCTCTGCTCAAAACCTCCGCTACTTGGTCCCTTCCATGCCGAAACCAGAGGTGATCTTCACACCATCAAGTGAATCTGAAGTTCAGACTGCTGTCATCTGCTCAAAACACCTCGGGATTCATCTTCGTATCCGAAGTGGCGGTCATGACTATGAGGGTGTATCCTATGTATCTGAAATCGAAACTCCATTCATTGTTGTTGATCTAGGGAAGCTTCGGGCTGTTGACGTAAACATACCCGAGAACTATGCCTGGGTGCAGGCTGGTGCCACCACTGGGGAATTATATTACCATATCGCGGAAAAGAGCAGAGTCCATGGCTTTCCAGCGGGATTGTGCTCAAGTTTAGGTATCGGTGGGCATATCACTGGTGGTGCTTATGGTTCCATGATGAGAAAATATGGTCTTGCGGCGGATAATGTTCTTGATGCTCGAATGGTTGATGCAAGGGGGCAGATACTAGACCGAGCAGCAATGGGAGAAGACTTGTTTTGGGCGATCAGGGGTGGTGGAGGAGGCATTTTTGGGGTAATTCTTTCCTGGAAAATAAAATTGGTTCCTGTCCCTGAAAATGTAACGGTTTTTACTGTCACTAAAACCTTGGAGCAAGGTGCAACTAAAGTACTATATAGATGGCAAGAAGTGGTTGACAAGCTTGATGAAGATCTCTTCATTAGAGTCATCATACAATCTGCAAAGACAGGTCCGAAAGGGAAGAGAACAGTGACAACATCATATAATGCCTTGTTCCTTGGAGGTGTTGATAGACTTCTCCAAACAATGCAAGCAAGCTTCCCTGAATTGAATTTAACCCGAACCAACTGCATCGAGATGAGCTGGATTGAGTCCGTTTTGTATATTGCAGGTTATCCTGATGGAACAGCACCAGAGGTACTACTTCAAGGGAAGTCTCTATTCAAGAACCCCTTTAAAGCCAAATCGGATTTTGTTAAAGTGCCAATACCTGAAAAGGGACTAGAGGGTCTATGGAAAAGGTACTTATTAGAAGAAAATCCATTTATGATATGGACACCTTATGGTGGTATGATGAGCAAAATATCAGAATCTGCAATACCTTTCCCGCATCGAAACGGTGTAATATACATGATTCAGTATGTAGCAGGTTGGCAAGATGGAGATACAGACCCTACAAAACATATGTGTTGGGTCAGGTGGATTTACAATTATATGACATCATATGTTTCCAAATATCCTAGAGAATCATATGTCAATTACAGGGACTTTGATTTGGGCATGAATAAGAAAGGTAACACAACATTCCGAGAAGCATGGCCTTGGGGTTATAGGTACTTTAAAGGTAATTTCTATAGATTGGCCAAAATTAAGAGCAAAGTTGATCCGGAGAATTTCTTCAGGCATGAACAAAGTATTCCAATAATTCCATCTAGAAGGAAGAGCGGATTGAGCTAGGATTAAGTGGAAGGTGAAGAGGAACAAGAAGAATGGTTGGTAATGGCTCAAGGTTTATATTCTGGCTTACTTGGACCAGCTTGGTTTTAGCACTTTCATTGTGGTTTCATGTTGTGCAATGTTCAGCAATAGATGTGTGCATTAGTGAAGACAAGAATAAGTGGTGTAACCACAAATTTAGCTTCCCAGTATTGTGTGATGTAGGATAGTGAAATGCATGAGCTTGTACAGGGAATTGATGCTGCTGTAGATTCAACTTAGTTTGATCACTAAGGTTTCTATAACCTAATGGCTTCGTCAATCTCCCTCCTCTCATATTTGTAATATAAACTAGTTTGGAAAAAAAATAAAAAAATAAAAAAAAGCAAAGAAAAATGAATAGAAAAAAAAAAAACTTGGTTTAATTAATTAATCACAAGGAAACAACTGCTTGCTTATACTCTACCCATATGTTTAATCTACCTGAGATGTTGTAGATATCAAAATTACACGATAAATGGAAGAATTCAGGCACTACTGGTTATACCTATTTTTACTGTATTATCCGTTGAGGTATAAACATCTAAAATTTAGAGCTCATAAAGAAAATGGGGGCACAAGTATATCCTATTTTCCTCTTTTAAAGAATAATAGAAAATGCAGCTATTTATACACCTTAACACGTCCTTTTTCTAGGATACAAGTAAAGAAGATACGTTCAATAGATGTACAAGCGAATTTATGAAGAAAGTTCAGAATCACTTTGAAGCGACTTTTGGAATCAAGCTGAGCTTCAAGTTCAACCAGCATCTTTTTAGCACGTTGGAGGGTTGAGGAAAGCAATTTGGTCCACCATGATGTGAACCAGGTCAATCAGAACTAACCAGATGAAAACCCAGTCGGCCAGATCAACAACTAGATCAACTTCATGGAGCAATAGGTCAACCATATGCCAGGTAGATCAACCTGGTGAGCAAAAATCAAGACTAGGTCGATCCTATGCTCAGGTGCTACCACTAGGTTTACCAGGACAACCGTGTGGTTGGCCACATTTGCTCTTTAGTATTTGGAGAAAGATAATCTTTTCTTTTCAATTATTATTTACTTCTATGCCACAATTATTAGGGAAGAGAATATTAATCTAAGCAAATAACATTGAAGCACTAATAACGCTGACATATGACGTTTGCATTAGATAAATCAGACGTTAGCTGGTCGATATACATGCAAATATAAGACTGCAATCACCATGCCTCGAATATTCAAACTAGTAGAATCTGAAAGAGAAGCCATGGCTTCCACACGGATTCTGTTTTTGCCATTCTTATTCACACGGTTGGTTTCATGGACAACTTCAACACCAGTACAAGATAGTTTCTTGAACTGTCTGAATCTCAATTCAAAGGTTGTAATTCCTCTGTCCACGTACTACACTCCTAACAACTCTTCCTCGTTTGCTTCAATCCTCCAATCCTCTGCCCAAAATTTCCGGCTGCTTGGTCCCTTCCATGCCAAAACCAGAGGTAATTTTCACACCATCAAGTGAATCTGAAGTCCAGACTGCTGTCATCAGCTTGAAGCACCTCAGGATTCATCTTCGTGTCCCAAATGGTAGTCATGACTATGACGCTGAATCCCATGAATCTGAAATTGAAACTCCGTTCATTGTTGTTGATCTAGGGAAACTTCGAGCTGTAGATGTGAACATACCCGAAAACCATGCCTGGGTGCAGGCTGGTGCCACCACTGGAGAATTATATTACCGTATCGTGGAAAAGAGCAAAGTCCATGGCGTTCCAGCAGGAATAAGCGCAAGTTTAGGCATTGGTGGGCATATCACTGGTGGTGCTTGTGGTTCTATGTTGAGAAAATACGGTCTTGGCGCAGATAATGTTCTAGATGCTTGAATGGTCGATGCAAGGGGGCAGATACTAGACCGAGCAGCAATGGGAGAAGACTTGTTTTGGGCGATCAGGGGTGGTGGAGGAGGCAGCTTTGGGGTAATTCTTTCCTGGAAAATAAAATTGTTTCCTGTCCCTGAAAATGTAACGGTTTTTACTGTTACTAAAACCTTGGAACAAGGTGCGACTAAAGTATTACATAAATGGCAAGAAGTGGTCGACAAGCTTGATGAAGATCTCTTCATTAGAGTCATGATACGATCTGCAAAGTCAGGTCCGAAAGGGAAGAGAACAGTGACAACATCCTATAATGACTTGTTCCTTGGAGGTGTTGATAGACTTCTGCAGATAATGCAAGCAAGCTTCCCTAAATTGAATTTAATCCCAACTGACTGCATCGAGATGAGCTGGATTAAGTCTGTTTTGTACATTACAGGTTATCCTGATGGAACAGCAACTGAGGTATTACTTCAAGGGAAGTCTCGATTCAAGAACTTCCTTAAGGCCAAATCAGATTTTGTTAAAGTGCCAATACCTGAAAATGGACTAGAGGGACTATGGAAAAGGTTCTTATTTGAAGAAAATCGATTTATGATGTTTACACCGTATGGCGGAATGATGAGTAAAATATCAGAATCGACGATACCTTTTCCACATCGGAATGGGGTAATTTACATGATTCAGTGTATAGCTGGTTGGCAAGATGGAGATAAAGACCCTACAAAAAGTATGAGTTGGGTCAGGGGAATCTACAATTATATGACATCTTATCTTTCTAAATATCCTAGAGAAATCATATGTCAGTTAAAGGGATTTTGATTTGGTCATGAATAAGGAAGGTAACATAACATTCCAAGAAGCATGGCCTTGGGGTTATAAGTACTTTAAGGATAATTTCTACAGAAAGTTGATCTAGAGAATTTCTTCTGGCATGAACAAAGCATTGCAATAATTCCATCAAGAAGGAATAGCGGATCGTGCTAGGTGGAAGAAGAAGAAGAAGAAGAAGAAGAAGAAGAAGAAAGGTTGGTGTTGACTGGTGATTTTTGTCTCAATATGTGAACACCTACAAAACAAAAACACAACTACGGGAGCACCAAAGAGTGTTCCAGCATGGCTACTCTAATGCCTACGTCAGACCTCTTGTCATATGAATAGAATTGTGAAATGTTATGAAAAGTAAGAGAATAGAAGAGGGTTCCCTTACTTGAGGGTCTTGCATGGTATTTCTAGCGAGCGAGTCGATACTTGTACTTAGATGGATAGTAAGAGTTGAGCTTAAGCCTTAATGTTACTAAGCCTCAATGTTACTAATATAGGCCTTCGGTCTATTTTTTTAAAAAATGCTATCAACATTTACCCCTCCACTTTCTTTAGTGATAAGGTTGGCAAGGGGAGTATTTAAAGAAATTGATTTCGTGGAGTCTATGAAAAAGTTTATAATCTAAGCCTGAGGAGGTTAGAGTGATTAAAGAAATAAAGACCTGAAGAGGCAAAGGTTGGAGCATTTATTGATATCGAGATGCTTGAAAAGGTAAAAGTTTGAAGAGGCCAGAGCGCCTACAAAGGTGAGGGCCTGAAGAGGCGAGAATACCTAAAGAAGAGAGGGCTTAAAGAAGCCGATATGCTTGAAGAGGTGAGGAAAGCATGTAGGTCATTTGAGCTGGGCATGACCTATGCTAAGTAAAGCTGTAAGATAGGCTAGTTGGCCTCTAGTCTATTAATGTATAGGATTATAGGCTTGTTTACTCATCGTCCATGTAAATTTTCGAACCTAGAGTAGTTTACCCATCATTATTTAATGGCTTAAGGTTTTCCATTAACACGTCTCCTATTTATTAGATTGAGCAATTGAGTTTATACTTACTTGTTGTTTGTTGTGTATAAGACTTATAGCTATTGAGGAGTTTAGAACGCCCTTTAGTCTCTGTGGACTCACAATGTCTCCAACTGAGGACTTCATACAACTTTGTTAATTTCTTAACACAATGCTCCAAGAGCTACAAGAGCTACATAAGTTACATAATCACTATTATACACAATAATCTCAAGTGTAGTGCTTCTCTCTCTCAAGATTGCAAATGTAAGAACTTTCAAGAACTACACATTAGGTTTTTTTTTTTTTGTTTGATTGTAAGTAAAGAGTACAAAAGACAAAAGATAAGTAATGAAGCTAAAGAATGCAAGAGAATGTCTTTTGATTATAGTAGAACATCAGTTCTCTTTTCTCTTTAATTAGGTTGTTGAGCATTTATATTAACTCATTGAATTCTTCTCGTTATTGCCCATTAAATACTTCAATAGCTACCTGGAATAGGTTTACCGGCATGCGGATACTAAAATGTACTACTAGCATGAACACCAGCAAGTGTACCGGCATGTCGGCTCTTCATGATCAGAGAACTCTTTCTTTTGTTATTTAAGCTTTTATACTATTAGCCTGGTTCTTTCTTGAGCTATTGTGCTAATAGGTTAAGTATCACCTGAAAATACTTTCAACACACAACGAACAAAGACACTTTTCAATCCAACTTCAAGATCAATTAATCATCACTTAAAAGATTAAAGATCTTGTAAATGAGTCCTTGAAATGACTGTAGAGCCCTTGGAACCTGCTGTGAAGGTGATTATGAATATCTTTCCTAAGTTGATTGAAGCGCATCTTAGAGTATTGACAGAAAGGGTGCTGAGACCCAAGAGGAGCAATCGGATCAAATGAAGGAAAACCAAAATCAAGTGGAGGCTGATGAGAAGATCCTTCAAGAGGAGGAGTAACATCATGACTAAGAGTCGTACTAGAGAGAGTATGATCATTATGACTACTAGACCCATCAAAAGATGTAGGTGGGTTAGGTAGGTCACGCTTAGAGACAAGATCAAGGGAAGGAAGTTCTTTCTTCTTAACCTAATTGTTGCCCATTTTCTTTTAGATCCCCTGACAGATATCAACTAGTTTAAGATGTTTGATGCGAACTACCCAGGGAGGTGTAGGGAACTGAACACCTTTGTGGATCAGCAATTGTGTAACCATCCGCCTAAACTGTAGGAAGGCTTGAGAGGGGTTATTGGTGACATATTTAAAACATTGAACCATAATACTGAAGAAGTTGATTTACTTGTTCATGAGGAGATAATAGAAGATCCATAAGTCTTGATTGGTAACATTGGACTATTGTCCTCAACAAGGACAATAGCTATGGATAACAATATGGTGGAGAATCTTGATCCTAAGGTCAAGTTAGATAGCTGCTAAATATTTTTGCCTTTCCCCAGTTCCTCTAATACCCTTATATTGAAAGATTCATTCATAGAATTTAGCCTCATAAAAATTAACATTTACATCTGTTCTTCCAACAGTAGCACCAATAAGGTTACAAATATCCTCAAGGGTGATGGTTATCAAGGTACCACAAACATAAGTGTAAAGGATGTTGAACCGGGGTTTATTATTTGATTTTGATAAGAACAAAATAAAAAGTGCATATTTAAGCATGTTTTTGAAGAGAACAAAAACAAGTGGATGATTAAACTAAGTATTATTTGATTTATTTTGAGATAATTGAATAAGTTCAATTAGCTTGCTTAATGATTAAATATATCAATTATCTCTACAAGAAATTTAATCTTTTGAAGTGGTGATAAAAGGATCTTGAAGTTATATTGTAAAGAGTATTCGTTTGTTATGTGTTAAAAGAATTTTTAGGAAATATTTGACTTATCGAGTTGATGGCTTACAGTATAAAGCCCTGGAAAACATAAAGAAAAGCTCATTGACTTAGAAGAACCGGCTTGCCAGTAGTTCAAAGTACCGGCATGCCGGTAATTTAGATTCAACTAGCCGTTGGAGCATTGAATGCATTGTAACAGGAAGAAATGAATGGGATAATATAAATGCTCAACAACCCGACCAAGGACAGGAGAGAACTGATCTTTTGCTGCAATATTTCAACATTTTCTTGTATTCTTGTTGTCTATAATTCTTATTGTCTCTTGTACCATAAATGGCTAATATTTAGAGAGATTTGAAGTATAGTGCTTGTGAGCTATTAGTTACAAGTATTGAGAGTTACAAGCACTACAACAATAATTCTTGAGATTGAGTTTTTGTATTGAGAGTTGAGATTGTAATTTGTGTTGAGAGTTGAGATTGTAATTTGTGTTGAGAGTTGTGAGTATGAAACTTGTGTAATCAAGTTTGTGTTTATGTAGCACTTGGAGCTTGGATTGAGAAATCAATTAAGTGGTATGAAGTCTTCAGTTGGAGGCATTATATATCCGTAGAGACTAAAGGGCGGACCGAACTCTATGTTATATCCGGACTTGATCTTCTTTATTCCTATCTCTTTTAATTTCCACACTTATTATTGTTCTATTGTTACTTTGATTACGCTTATTATTGCATTTAGTTATTTATATTGGAAAAGATTTGCAATTTGTCCTTAAACTCAATTCAACCCCCCTCCCCTCTTGAGTTTAGCTTAGTGCTCTTCAGAGGACAGTATGACACAATTCATCACTTGGATTCATTTTCAACTTAGGTCTACCTGGATCATCTAAGGAGCCTGCTAAGTTACAATAAAAGTATTTGAGAGCATTATCATGTACTTCGTTTGAAAGCTAAAGGATCTCAAGGACATGGTTGGTGATGATGTTGGGAATGGCTACGATGCGAAATTCCTTGAGCAATGTCTGGAGGATAGAATATACTAGTATCGACTTCTAAATTAACAAACCTTTTAAAATGTTGGGCATGTTGACGTGAAAGAAAGGGGCAGTGGTCATAAGCTGGAGGTACAAGACTTCGAGTAATGTGCGGTGCCATAGTGGTTGGGAGAGGTAAGGATGAAGGAAAGAGAAGAAAAAAAAAAGGATGGGTAAGAATGTGGATAGTGTAAGTGATGGAAGCTAGGTTTATGGCATGGGAATGGTGATTGGTAGTGTAACAGTTGATGGGTAGTTTTAGAGAGAGAAAGTAGCGTGAAGAAGAAGAAGAAAAGGAGAGGAGACAAGGTGAGATGAATGAGAAGTGATTGAGGGAGTACGAAGGTGATTAGGGCAGAAAAAATAGGATTTTGATGGTAAAAGGAGGGTAGATCGAAGAGATAGAGAGGTTAGGGTTTAGGAGGAAGAGAAAGAGGGGTTTTGGAAAAGAATGGGAAAGAGAGAGAAGGGGTTAGACGCTTTTTGATTCACGCTTAGAAATAGAGGTACTCTCATGCTGGTAGTGTAGGGAGCCGGCTTGCTAGTTATGGGAATAGAAACCTTGTAAGTTTGTTATAGAAAATAGTATATTGGCATGCCGGTGGTTAAGGGTACCAGCATGCAAGTTCATAAAATAAAACAAATGCAAATGCTTGTCTAGAGGAGTATACCGACAAGCTGGTGGTTATAGATACCGACATGCCGATTGTTTCAATTCTGTAGAAAATGAGTTAAATCCATTTCATTAGTTTAAGTTCCCAACTTAAGTTGATTTGAAGTGATTTAATGAGCATTCTAACACTTCAAACATGTTTATTTAAGTTCGTTAAGACTTAGAAAAAGTAAATTTAAGTGAGATCTCAAAGGTTTAGCCAAATCGAATCATAAAAGCTATATAGTTCAGGATTAAGTGAAAGTGTGCATATATGAGAAAATTTAGTGCATAGGCATTGAGTTTAATCACACTGACAATTCAAGCAAATTTCAAATACATATTTAAGCATAGTATGAGCAAATTATAGCTTTGAGGCTCTATAAAATATAAAATCACTACATGAGTTCCTTTAATCATGTATCATGTAAGTAAATAGTAAGCAAATAGAGATCCTTCCTCAATTTCAAGATAAGTTCATGCTTCAAATATGTTTGAAGTTATCAAGAAGCGTAAGAACTTATGATTAAACCAAGTAACATTCATATTGGCATAAATAGGCAACAAAAAACTCCTTATAGCACTTAATACCTAATAAAGGTCTAGAGAGGTCAATTATGTATAAAATTCAATTTAAGTTGGTTTGACCACTTAAACATGATTTAAGGATGAAAATAAACATATGAAGCCCAGTTTTGGGCACAAAAATCGAGACATGATGAATTTGTGCATGTGTAAGCTTGAAAGCTTTATGAATGACTTCAAGTATGCCTAAAACATGCTAAATGTGATATTTAATGTATGAAATCCATATGATCATGTTTCTTATACCTCATTGTGTGGATTTTTCCCATCAACCTACTTAGTATGCTATTTTTACTCAAAAATGCTATCTTAGTTCTTATGTGTTTAGTACTCATCTTGTATGATCATTTTCAATTCTCTTCTTAAAGTGCAAAATCTTTCCTTACTCAAGGGTTTAGAGAAGATATCAGCTATTTAATTGTTAGTATCAACAAATTCTAAGCAAATATCATTATTTTGCACATCATCACTAATAAAGTGATGTTTAATTTCTATATGCTTAGTTCTAGAACGTTGAATTGGATTTTTAGTCAAATTTATAGCACTTATATTATCACATCTTATTGGGATGTTGGTGAATTTTAGACCATAGTCAAGCAATATTTGCTTCATTTATAGTATTTCGGTACAACAACTACTGGTTGCTACATATTCAACCTTAGTAGTAGAGAATGCTACTGAGTTTTGTTTTTTTGAATGCTACGACACTAACAAGTTACTAAGGAGGTGACATGTACCACTTGTGCTTTTCTAATTGAATTTGCAACTGGCGAAGTCGGCATCAGAAAATCTAACAAGATCAAATGAGGTGAAATTAAGATACTACAAGCCAATTTCAATGGTGCTCATAAGATACTTGAAAATGCGTTTGACTGCATTTAAGTGAGATTCTTTAGGGCAAGATTGAAATCGTGCATATAAACATACAGCAAACATGATATCGAGCGTAGATGCAGTTAAATATAGAAGACTTCCTACCATGCCCCTATACATCTTTTCACAAATGTTCTTTCTATTTTTGTTTTTATCAAGTTTTAGAGTGGTACTCATTGGAGTTGACTTAGTCTTACAATTTTCCATTTTGAACCTTTTAAGAGCTTCCTAGTGTATTTAGCTTGGTTGATGAAGGTTCCATCTTTGGTTTGTTTAACTTGAAGATTTAGCAAATAGTTGAGTTCTCCCATCATACTCATTTCAAATTCATTTTTCATGCATTAGACAAACTCATTAACTAAATCCATATGAGTATCACCAAATACAATGTCATCTATGTTTATTTAGACATTTAGTATATGATTATTGTGTTGCTTAATGAATAGTGTTATGTCAAGTTTCCCTCTAGTGAACTCGTTCTTTATCAAGAAGCTACTCAATCTTTCGTACCATTAACTAATATTAAGTAAATTATGTTTCAAATTATCAATAAGTAACACATGTTTAATCGTAAGATCATTATTAATGCAAATGTTACCTTCTCCAATAACATGAGCCTTTCGGTTATCTTTGAAAGTCACACTTCCCCCATCCTTTAAGTTTATAGATGTAAACTTGAATGCATCTCCCATCATATGTCTTGAGCAACCACTATCCAAGATCCATTTGTTGTTATGCCTTAAAGTACCCTACAAAATAAATGGTTATTTCTTTGATACCTACTTTAGTTTGGATCCTTTGGGGTTAGTTGTTATAATGGAAGCTCATTCTTTAGGGACCCAAACCATTTTACCTTTGTTATATAAAGAGAGATTGCGATGTAACATCTTTTGCCTTGAGTTTATGTTCTTTCAATTCTTTTTCAAAATTCTCATTGGCTTCCTTTAATTTGCTATTTTCAACTATCAATTCATTGTTTCTAGTACTTATCTCTTCATTCTCTTTTCTCAATTTCTCATTTTCAATTTTCAAGTATTCGTTGTCTTCTTCTAATCCTTTTTTTGCATCAACTATTTTATTGTACTTTTGATAATATCAAGCTCATTACTTACTTCACTCATCATTTGCTTCAAGTCTTTATTCTTCTTTTACACTTTTATGAAATCTTTTAATAACTCATCATACATACTCCTAAGTTCATTAAAAAAAGAGTCATGTGAAGAAGAGCATACCTCTTCATTAAGAGCCATGAAACAAGTTTTATTATTAGAGTCACTAAAATCCCCATCACTTCAAGTAGCTATCATAGCTTTCTTTCTTGACTCTTTATCGGCCTTCTTGAGTAATGGACAAGATTGTTGAGTATGTCCTAGCTTTTGACAATTGTAGCATTTGATGACTTCTTTTTTTTTTTTTCCTTCTTAAACTTAGAAGGTGATCTATATCCATCCTTATCTTTCTTAATCCTTTTATTGAATTTCATAAATCTTTTAAACTTTTTTGCCAACATTGCAACCTCATCATTATCTTCACTTTCTTTCTCACTTAAGTTCTCCTTCATGACTTTTAGAGCAATTATCTTCTTTTTTGAATCTTCTCCTTATCTTTTCACCATCTCATGTGTTTTAAGCGTTCCAAGGAGTTGTTCATTTGACATTACATAGAGATCATGAGCTTGTTCGATTGCGGTTCTCTTGCCTTCCCAATCTCTTGGCAAAGACCTAAGGATTTTAGAATTTATCTCAAGATTAGTAAATGTCTTTCCAGGAACACTCAAAGGATTAATGATATTGATAAACCTATTATGCATCTCGTCAATTATTTCATTTGGATCCATCCTAAAATTTTCAAATCGCTTACATAATAAGCTTATTTTTATATACTTTACTCTATTAGTTCCTTCATTTGTGCTTTGTAGTTCATCTCATATTCCTTTAGCATTTTTACATTTACATATTCTATTGAAGTCATTTTCATTTATGGCATAATGCAAAATATTCATAGCAACTTCATTTAGAGTAAGAAATTTCCAATCATCATCCGAGTAATCTCTTTCTTCTTTTCCTTCTATCTAGAATGGTCCTTAGTTAATTACATGCGACAATAATCTATTTTGTGCTTTTGAGAATATAGACATCCTACATTTCCAATATGAATAGTTGCTACCAGTTAATAGAGGAGGCCTATTAATTGCTTATCCTTCTAAAAGACCTAATGCATTAGATGTCATGAACTTTACTCTAATATGCAACTAAGTAAGTAATTAGAGATTAGCTCTAATACCAATTGAAGAACACTAGGCTTAACTGAAGAGAAGAGGTGAATCGAGTTCTAGGATAAATTGCAGTTCTTTTTTAAATTACTAATTAAATACAATAACAAGAATGGTCAAGATGATGATGAAACAATGATAAGTACAGAAATTAAAAGAGATAGGGATAGAGAAATTGAAGCTCGGATATAACATGGAATTCAGACTGCTTCCTAGTTTCTACAAGCTCACAATGCCTCTAACCAAAAACTTCACACAAGTTTATTAATTTCTCAACATAATGCTCCAAGAGCTACACAAGCTTGCACAATCATTATTACACACAACAATCTCAAGTGTAATACTTTTCTCTCTCTTAAGATTATAAATGTCAGAACTTTAAAGCACTACACACTAGGTCTCCCTTTGTTTGATTGCAAATAAATAATACAAAAGATAAGTAATGAAGCTAAAGAATGTAAGAGAATATCTTTTGATTGTAGTAGAATATTAGTTCTCTTTTTTCTTTGGTTGGGTTGTTGATCATTTATATTAACTCATTGAATTCTTTTCATTATCGAGCATTAAATGTTCCAACGGCTACCTGGAACAGGCTTACCGGTATGTCGATGCCTTACCTTTATCAGCATGCCAGCACTCGAATGCACTACCGACAAGTGTACCGACATGCTAGCTCTTTATGATCAGAGAACTCTTCCTTTTGTTATCCAAGCCTTTATACCATCAGTTTGGTTTTTTCTTGAGCCATCATACTGGTAGGCCAAGTATTACCTGAAAATATTTTTAACACATAACGAACAAATACACTTTGCAATCTAACTTCAAGATCATTTAATCATCACTCAAAAGATTAAATATAGTGTAAAGTCAATTGATGCATTTAATTATTAAGCAAATTAATCGATCTTATTAAATTAACTCAATATAGTCAAATAAAGCTTAGTTTAATCATTCATTTTTGTTTTGTTCTCATCAAAATCAATTAGTAAACCTTTGGTTCAATAGGTTCTATACAGTAGCTCTAACTTTGGAAAAATGTAGTTTGGAGTTAATAACAATGTTCATCATTCAAAGATCAAAATTGCTTGGCCATCAAGATGAGTAACCTAAAAGGAGTCAAGGGCTTAATTAGCTTAGTTACAAGAGAGCTCGGACTCATGTAGTGTAGCTGCTTGGCTATGTGCGACTCCATATGACATGGATCCGCCATATAGGGCTCAATACAAGAGATTGTGTTGTGCTTTCTTCTTAATTATTAGCTATCCAAAGAAAACCTTAGTGAAAACTTTTTCAAAGCGTTGATTCACGTTCACATGTTGGAGTTGTTCAACACAAGTCACCGAGTAGTGGTGGGCTCGGCACGCTTGGAGTTACTCAGCACAAGTCATTACATAGTGATGAGGTCGACATACTTGGAGTTACTCAGCAAGTGTAAGAAGCAGAGCTTAATTTTTATCTACTTGGTTCTTGGGCTAAGGTGAGCTTGATTCAGAGTTTACACGATTACGAAGAGCAAGTAGCTTAGATTTCACTTTGCTTAGTGTCGAGTTGTTCATAGTATCGAACTTCAATTAAGTGATGTTCAACTCAGCATAGAAATTGTGTGTCATCGATGGTTTGACAAATTAATGGATTGTGACTTTAGAGCTTTTAGCTCGATACAAGTCATGATGCATTGACACGCTTGTCTTTATCGCAAGGGCTAGTCAAATGGACCACTCAACTTAGCATCGGCCTTGGTCAGTTGTGTTACTAAGCAAAATTTATAGCTCATGCTGCCACTTAAGACATGGCCATTAGCTTTGAACTCGAAGCTTAGCTATTAGGAGCTTGGTGTTTAGAAAGTGTAACTCAAAAATATTCAAATCTTGTTCAGAACTTAAAATTTCAATAGGGACGATTACTTGGAAACTTTGCTCGACATTGCAAATTTAGATAGCTTAGAAATGTAGCTTGGCATTTTTACCTTGGATTTGCTTAGCCTACAATCGGCAAGCTTTAGGGGGCTACTTAGAAGAGCTCATCTTGCCGCATGCTTGGAAAAAGAAAGTTGGGCTTGGCTTTTAATGAGCAATTTGGCCAACTTTGCTACTTAGGAGCTAAGATTGATCAACTCAGACCGTTGCTGGTTTGGAGCTTGGCTATTATTGTGACCTTTGGGAATAGATCAACATTTTATTAATCGCTCGGTAAGAGCAAAACTTGCTCTGGACATTTGCAAGTGCTCGAAATTCTATTGCTAATTGGAGCTGCTATTTGGTCCAAAGATAGCCCGGACTCATCTATTAGCAAACTTCGGCCTAACTGGCAATCTGTACTACACATGGAAAACCTCATGATTCACTGGCTGCTCAAGATTCTAGTTAATCAGTCTAACTTGGTTAGTTTTGTGAGCTGCAACAGGTACACTCTTCACTTGTCCATAGAGTTTGGCTTGGCAACTTATAGAAAAGGGTTGGCATCATGACAGTCGCTTCACCTAAAGGGAGCTCGAATCTCGGATCGGTAATTGCTCGGCTTTTGATCAAGTTGTTGATTGGTCCACTTTATGGGAAATAGATCGGAGCTCATGAATTCCAGAACTTAGCTTTGTAGCTTAAATCAAATTCTCAACTCATGGAGCTTCAATTGAGTCCATTCAAGTAGTTATTACAAACATCAAGTCATATGAGCAAACTGCTCGACTTCTTGGCTACTGTTGTTGATCGATATAAATGGCTTGGCATTAGTTCGTTTTGACTTAGCACTCTTCTTCTGAAGTCATGCTGTCTTAGCTTGATTAAAGAGGTTAGTTTGCGCCTGACAAAAACAGATTGAACTGTTACTCTACATCATACAGAATTCTAATTAGTATATGTAATGCATTGCCTACCAATGGTCCCATTACTCGCTTGTGCCTTCGAGGCCTCCAATTCCTCTCTCGAAGAATTCTCTCTTCATAACCTATTGATGATGAGAAACTGTACATCAAAGAAGGTAGTTGAACTCCCTAAGCTCTCCACATTGTTATATGTTAATCTGTACACTCAGTAGTAATGATGTCGACCATTTTCTTGTCAAAGACCCTGAGCTGAGTACTTTGACAAATTACTATCGAGAATCTCTTGCCTAATAACAAGAGACTTACTTAAATGGCTGAGTAGTTTTCTCTCGGTATACCACAATCTCTCTCGTCCTGGCCTCTTTAGTACCGCAACATTTTGACCCTTCCCACCCGTTGTGCTCAAAGAATATTCGTATGGGACTAATGCTACACTACCAACTGTTTGCTTCGTCTGACATTTAACTACTTTTCCATTTTCGGTTTTTTGTCCTTTTTACCTTTTCATTTGTATTAGGAATCCCCTTTTTTTACATACTTTCTTATAATTTCTTTATTATAATGCTGCTTTAAGGACTTACTATAAATATTCTTTTTCTCTTATAAGCCAGAGACGACTTACATCTTAATACTGAATACTCTGTTCTTGTGAGATAATTCTCTCTAAGTCCATACCCCTTATACTCTTATCTAATCTTACCGAATAGCTCAGGATTAGTGGCGGGTAGACCTTGACATCAATTTGTACGTCATATCAAGTGAGGTGTCAAGATGTGTTGTGTTCGTTGGTGAGTCACATCCTCCGAGTAGCTTTACGTCAACTACTCTTGTTCGATTGTGGACCGTTTCCTTCTAATTTTCTTCGATATCTCGAAGGACTCATTTTAGTTCAATTCTGCCCTGGTAAGTTTTAATGATAATTGAGCTCCTAGACACACCATATATTCTTGGTATCAGAGCTTGAGGTTGAGACCGAGAGTTGTGTAGTGTTAGTTTGTTATATCTGTTGTTTGAGATATTTGTATATAGAAAGCATTTGCGTGAAGTACCATTGTTGAAGCTTGTGTTGAGAATGTCAAACCCTAGTGTATAAGGAGAGATTTACGATGTCGAAAGTGATGCTCATGGTCGTGGTCGAGTTAGCCAACAAACACCACGTACTGTTGATGAACAGATATAAGATCTTGCTGTTATTGTAGCCAACTTAGCTGTCTCAATAAATAGGGTCTTAGAAGTTAAGCCGCGTGAAAGAGTTACTAAGCAGGGCCAAGAAACGAGAGATAGGCCGAGGAGGCAAATGAACGAACGAGCTTTAAAAGCCTTTCCTATAAACCAAGTACCACTGTGACATGTTGATAGAGTCGTAAGAAGAAGGTTAGAGTTGGACGAAGTGGAAGAGTACAAAGAGGAAGAAGACTACTATGATGGCGTGGATGAGCGTAAGTTTAGAGCACCAAGAGGTGCCAAGCATCTTAAAGTACAAATTTTGAGCTTCAACGGGTTTGGTAGTGCTAATGACTACCTTGACTGGGAAGAGAAGATCAAAAAGATATTCGTCTTCTATGATTACGAAGATGCTGTCCACATTAGGGTGGCCGTGTTAGAATTTTCTGGGGATATTGCAATGTAGTGGAAGAAGCTACATAATGTTCATCTGAAGGCCCGATATGAAGTCCAAACATAGAACTTGATGAAGAGAGTTATGAGAAGTAGGTTCATTCTTGAACACTACGAACAAGACACTTTCCGACGACTCCAAGACTTGAGGCAAGGTAATAAATCCGTAAACGGCTATGTCCGAGAGTTTCAGTTGCTCATGATACCATGTGATGTCGATGAGCCTAAGACTCGAACTATAGCACGGTTCATCTTGGCACTCCGAGCTAAGATTGGTCACGTCGTGGAATTGTAGAGCTTCACAACTCTAGAAGAAACCATCTGCATAGCTCAGAAAGTTGAAAGGCAATGGCGGAATCAAGTTAGCCGAATGTCAAATAACAAAACCATGATGTCGAGTATGAATAGCCATCAAACAGATCCAAGGTTGAATGCCATGGTTACATGCCGAGCCGGCCAGACTAAGGTTGAGGTAAGAGCAAAACCGAGGAACCTAAGATCCGAAGAGACTAAGGTCAGAGCTTAGGACGAAAAACACCAGAAATTAAATGTTCTAAATGTTTTGGCTATGGATACTTGGCTAGTTAATGTCCGAACCATCGAGTCATGACCATCAAGAGAAATAACCCCCAGTTTGAAGTAGAAAGTGCAAGTGAAGGAGAGGAAGAAGTGGCAACCGATCAGATGCTAGAAGAATTTAAGGAAGATTTGAGAGCCGAGATACCTCCCTAAGGGCGGTGTTAAGTATTGCTTTGTTATTCGGCGATCTCTCAGTACTTTTGTGGCTAATGAGAATGAACATAAAGAGAACCTCTTTCATATAAATTGTCCAGTAAATGGCAAGCTATGCGCTGTGATCATTGATGGAGTGAGCTATACCAATTTCATCGTGTAAGGGGTAGTTAAGGCCATGAAATTGCCAACTCTTTTATACCCCAAGCCATACAAGATTTACTGGCTAAGTGAGAGAAGAGGATTATACGTTTTCGAGAAAGTCAAAGTGCCAATTACTATTGGTGATAGATACAGGTATGAGTTGTTGTGTGATGTCCTGCCCATGTATGCATCCCATATATTATTCGGCCAATCGTGGCTATTTGACTTAAAAGTGTTGCACGATGGGTGTAAAAACGCCTACATGTTTCAAAAGGACAAGAAGAAAGTTATATTGATGCCGATAAGTCCTAGGGAAGTGCAAGAATCCCAGGAAAATGTTGTGAGATCTCTGCATTGGAAGTTCTTAGTGATTTCCCGAGCTTAGTTTGCACGAAAGGTTAAACTCAAGGACTATGTACTCTTCTTGGTCAGGAAACTCCTAGAGGTTAGAGAGGTTAAGCACATACCTATCAAAGTGCTGCAATTACTTTAGGAATTTTGTTGATCTATTTTCATTCGAGATGCTGAAAGGATTACCTCCCTTGAGAAGAATTGAGCATTGCACTGATCTTCAACCTAGAGCAGCCCTAGCAAATTGACTCACTTATAGACTTAATCCTGAATAGGCAGCTGAGCTGAAAAGGCAAGTTGATGAGTTGGTGGATCGCGGATATGTCCGTAAGAGCATGAGCCTATGTGCCGTCTTAGCAATGCTAGTACCAAAGAAAGATGGATCATAAAGGATGTGCGTTGACAGCGTGCCATCAACAAGATTATTGTTAAGTACCGATACCCGATCCCACAGTTGGATGACATGCTCGATGAGTTGCATGGTGTACGCATCTTTTCGAAAATAGATCTAAATAGTGGCTATCATCAAATACAAATGAAATCGGGAGATAAATGGAAAACAGCCTTTAAGACTCGGGATGGTCTATTTGAGTGGATGGTTATGCCATTTGGTTTAACTAACGCGCTGAGTACATTCATGCGACTTATGAATCATGTACTTAGAGCATTGATAGGTGTCACGGCCTGAATAAGAAGAATCATAACGATCCGCCGTGTAAACTAATATAAGATAGAAGCTGACCTTACAACTGCTATTGTAGATACAATTAACACAAGACGCACAACTCAACCAGTTTGAAATGTCTATTTTGACACGTCTATTTTGACACCTATTAATAACTAAACCTATGGTAGAGCTTTTACAAAATACATGTTCTATACAACCTGTTGTCTAGTACCACAACAGTATTTATATAAATGTTTTACGTCGAAAGGTAAAATTTACAATCAGAGTTTATTAAAAACCACAAGTTTTGCAGTCTATATATAATAAGTTAGGAAACTAATGGGCTCTTAGGGAATTCCTAATTAGTTTCCTCAAAAACTCAAAAACAAAGTCAAAAGCCCAGGTTTAGTTGATTCCTCAATCCTCACTTTTCGAAACAATAGCAGACTAACCTGAAAATGGTAGTATCTAAACATCCTGACCTCACTCAACACTTGTAAAAGAGTCTATACGGATATGAGCATAGCTAGCTTAGTAAGTGGAACGGAGTCAGAAGAGTACTATATAAACACAAATAAGGTTAATAATTACGATGAAATACAATACAATCAAACAAATGAAACATTGCACAATGTTATCTAGTATACTGCGAGGTTAGAGAAAGTAAATTCACTCCAACTTGGATTGAGGAGTTTTATCGCAACTCAAGTAAGACCAAACCTAGGCTTGTGTAATGGAGAACACCCTCCTCCCATGACCACCTTTGAACCATGACCCTCAACCTTATTACAACCTCCTCACCTATCACTT
This sequence comes from Lumnitzera racemosa, assembly GCA_024138005.1. NCBI lineage: Eukaryota > Viridiplantae > Streptophyta > Magnoliopsida > Myrtales > Combretaceae > Lumnitzera > Lumnitzera racemosa. The sequence continues at coordinate 67,572,892 of JAMXBC010000011.1, forward strand.
AGTTCAACTAATGATGGAGAAAGGACCATTTCAGCTATCCTCATTGAAGGGTGTCGGTATTTGGCCTGGCACTCTTAATCGTTTCCTTTAATGGGTGTTATGCATGTCCAGTTTCATTTTAGTCGAATAAACGTTAGTTTTGATTAGGGGTGACCAATAAGTTCATACAATACAGAATCAATGCAAACATGTAGAATAATATACCAAGGAGTTGAACTCCTATTACAACTGAGTATTATTGACACACACAACATGCATACAGTCAACTAACTACAAACACAGCCAAAAGTACTCTTGGGTTTGTAGATATTTTAAATAGTATCCAAATAAGCGATGAAACTATAACCCCAACTTACTTGTTTAGACGTTCATTATTGCTGACTCAAATCGTCAGCCATTTTTGTATTGGAAGATTCTATTTACATAAAAGACTCAAATTCAATTTTCGTAATAATTACAAAAACATTAGGGTTTAATCTAAAATGGTTATATATATATGTATATATATATTATTATTATTTCCATAACATATAGTCGTACTATCACTATATATTAAATTAAGTTATTAATTATTGATACTGTACATCATATATACTATTACGTATTATATATCGTTTCGATCGTATCGAAATGTACTTTTAATTTATTAATTCACATTTTAACTCCGGTAAGGTTAACGAAATATGTACATTCTTGAATATAATAAAGTTATAGGTTAAATTATTTAAGGTTGTTCAATTTTAACTAAGTTAGTATCGTTGGGTTCCTATAAACCTAACGACTCATTTTATGAGTCTTATTTCTAAAAACGACTTTTAACGGGTAGTTCAAGTTTTTAATACAATTATACGTAATTATATAAATATGATCATATGATACATAATTTACGTTATTAAATTGTATTTTACCTAATTTGTCCATATATCGTTACAATATAAGTATTATCCAATTCTAATATACTTAAAGTATATACCTAAAGTGTATCTCGATTAGAAAATATTAATAAATATAATAAAAATATTCATTTAATCTAATTTGATCAACAATCCTATATATAGTTTTTATTTAACTATTTAATCCATCTTACTTTCTTAATATTAAAAATACACCTGGACTTGTAAATTAAGCTATTTTACTTAGTAAATTTGTAATAAATAGTTCGAGTCACCAAATAATTCCCCGAAAATTTCTATATACTCCTAAAAATATGAGGAATTTAGTTATCACTTGGTTTCGAGTTTCCGACCTATCACTTATATATTCATATTGACGATTTTACCTCTAAGTTATCATAAATTACCCAATTATGATTCGTTTTACACCAAATTAATTTCAATTTGACTCAATACTGTTATCATTTATTATAGATCGGTACATGTCTATTTTATCAATTAATTTCATAATTTTCCATTTAATTCATAATTTCAACCTATTTTTGAGCTATTTTTAGGAAAAAAATGAAATAAATATTAAAAATATTCAAATAAAAATTTAGGCTACATAGAAATTATCTATATTTCATACACATCTTACATGAAAAATTTCAACTAGAAATAATATCATTTAGTACATTAATTTTACAATTCTAAATTCGGATGAACAGTAAATTTCTTAAGGAAGTATATTACATATTATGAATTTTTCAAAAATAAAAATATCACATGAAAGCATGTTCAAAATAACCTAAGTACAATTTTTTTCATAATTTTTTGGGTGGATTTACTAATTTTGAAAAATTATTGAAAAATAGGGCAAAAATTTGACCTTGTTTTTTTTATGTCTCCGGTGGCCGGCGGCAATTGGGTGGTTGTTGGATGGCCTATGCGGTGGATGGATCGTCTAGGGTTAGCTGGGTTTCACAGATGATTCAGGGTAAGCTTGGGTTCTAGCTTAGCACAAAAATCTATTTTTTGTCTAATTTTCTTAAATTGTTCTATTTTCCAAATTTTTTTCTCTCTCTATTCTTAGTTCCTAATTGCTAAGCTGTTGCTAACCTGCTGGAGGTGTAGTATTTATAGAACATTTCCACTACTTAGGAATTTTTCTTTTTCTTTTTTTGTTTTCTCCTATTTAATGAAGTAAGAGGTATCCATTATTTTATCCTTTTACTTTTGAATCATCATAATCTTTTCCTCTAAAGTAGCCACGACAGTATCCAGCAATTTCCAAATGTTTTGGAGTTGATTTGGATGAACTTTAGTATATTTTAGTTGAATAATGATAATATATATATATATATATATTACGTTCAAATTAGTTATTTAATTAGTATATAAGTATATACCTTATGTAAATATCACGTGTATGATATAAATTTACTTATATAATTAAATTCCTAACATATCTTTTTTTATTTTTAGGATATATTCTCTTAATAAATTTCACGATTTCAACACAATATGTATATAATTAAGTAATTTAAGATTAATTTATGGGTATAATTATTATTTATACCAGCTACACTCATAAAAATACATGTATTTTTATATATTAAATTATACTATATTATCTCATTTTATAGCTCAATTAACTTATCTCTAAGTTCTCGTTGTAATCTAAGCTTGATTTTAGGAGTTCCGAGCATTTTAGTGCTATATTGAATATTTCTACTTCTAAAGGCAAAATTGGCATTTTAGGTCATTATGTCTAAAATCTAATTTCATTATATCACCTTGACTAACTTTTCTATCTTATTCGTAAAGGTTGGGCTCAATTGGATACGTTTCCCTTAAAGCCCCAGATCTAGCCTCGGTTGTCCTAAACTCAATTTTAGGAGCTTATAATAAGCAAATGCGTTGTGATTTATTTTGATGATATTCTAGTCTATAGTACCGATCTTCTTGTTCATATCGAACATTTGAGATTGGTGTTTAACATACTCTATGTCAAGAAATTATTCGGTAACCTAAAGAAATGCGTGTTCTATTAGAGCGAAGTTGTATTCGTCGGATATGTCATTTTAGAGAATGGAGTTCGCGTTGATGAGGAAAAGGTTAAGGTGATTAATGAGTGGCCTATGTCGACAAGTGTAGCCGAAGTCAGGAGCTTCCATAGCTTAACCTCTTTCTATCAAAGATTTATTCGAAACTTTAGCTCCATAATTGCACCGTTGATTAAATTGACCAAGAAGAATGTTGAGTTTAAATAGACAAAAAAGGTACATAGGAGTTTTGAAGATGTGAAGTGTAAGGTGAAGTCTGCTCTAGTACTTGCCCTATTAGATTTCGAGAAGACTTTTGAGGTTGAATGTGATATGTTTGGTATCGACATTGGTGTTGTACTTATGTAGAAGCGCTGACTTATTGCTTACTTCAGCGAAAAACTTCGAAGTGCTACCCTGAATTACTTAACCTATGACAAGGAGTTCTGTGCCCTTGTTCGTAGACTTTAGAATTGGTAGCATTACCTATTGCCGAGAGAATTCATCATCTATTCTGATTATGAATCTCTCAAGCATCTTCGCGGGCAGTAGAAGCTTTCTCGGTATCATACCAAGTGGGTTGAGTTCCTAGAGACCTTTTGCTGTGTCATCAGGTATAAGAAGGGAAGTACTAATACAGTGGCTGATGCACTTTCTCGTTGACATACCCTTATCATGACATTGCAAGCTAAAGTGCTTAGTTTAGCACTCTACCTGATCGATATGAGCGCGACCTACATTTTAGGCCTTTAGTAGCCAAGTGCAATGATAGAGGAGCTATGGACGGATTTTACTTGAGTAAGGGGTTCTTGATGAAAGGCATGCATATGTGCATACCGAGTGATTTTGCAAGGGAGTTATTGGTTCAAGAAGTTCATGCCGAGGGTCTGGCTGGCTATTTTGGGGAAAAGAGAATGATTGAGATATTGAAGGAGCATTTTTACTGGCCTGAGATGATGAGGAGTGTGCACTGAATACTTGAGGGGTATAAGGTGTGTAAGTATGCTAAAGGGAGGAGAGAACCCTATGGAGAATACATGTCCCTACCAATTCCCGAGTGGCCATGGATCGATATAAACATAAATTTCATGCTCAGCTTTCCCCACATATAGAGAAGATACGATTTGATTATGGTGGTGGTCGATCAGTTTAGCAAGACGGCTCACTTCATTCCTTACTACAGGACTAATGATACTTTATTCATTGCTAACCTCTTTTTACAGGAAATTGTGTGACTCTATGGAGTGCCGAAAAGTATTGTGTCTAACCATGAGTCAAAATTCACAAGCTTTTTTTAGAAAACCTTATGGAGGAAACTCGGCACTAAGCTCCTGTTCAGTACCTCTTGCCACTCTCAGACAAACGACCAAACTAAAGTAGTTAACAGAACTGTCAGTAGCCTCCTGTATGCCACTGTTGGAAAGAACTTTCGTGATTGTGATTTATGCCTATTGATCATTGAATTTTCCTACAATCCCTCAACTAACGAAGAAGAGTGATGGATTCTAATGGAATGATAGAGCTAAGTAAAACTTTAGGGAAATCAAAGAAAAGCTCACTACTGCTCCTATCTTGTCCTTACCAGATTTTGACAAACCATTTGAATTGGAATGCGATGCATCAAGCATTGGCATTGGTGCAGTCTTGTTTTAAGAACGATGACTAGTTACGTATCATAGTGAGAAGCTTAGTGGTGCTGCACTAAACTATTCTCTGTATGAGAAAGAGTTGTATTTCTTTTTCCAGGCTTTTATTATCTATCAACACTATTTATTACCATGAGAGTTTGTAATTTACTATTACCATGAGAGTTATTGAAGCATCTTGGGAGTCAAAATAAACTTTCGAAAAGGTAAGCAAAGTGGTTAGAATTTATGGAAAGGTTTTCTTATGTAATCTAAAATAAGAAGGGTAGTGCCAATGTGCTCGCAAATGCCTTATTACGATGGTAAACCTTTACTAACCACCCTATAGACAAAATTAATAGGATTTTCCCTTATCACTGAGTAGTATGCTCGCGACTCCCATTTTGGTCTCATTCTTGAGTAGTGCAAAAAAGGAGTTGTTGTTGAAGGATATTACCTCAAGGATGGCTATCTATTCAAAGAAAGACAGCTGTTATACCGAGCTACTCTATACATGAGCTATTGGTTAGGGAGGCTTATAGTGGTAGATTATCTGTTCATTTTGGAGAGACCAAAACAGCTAACGTATTGGAAGAAAACTTTTACTAGCTTAGTTTGGCCAAAGATGTCCATAAGGTAGTTAATAGTTACTAAGTTTACAAAAGGGCTAAGGGAAAGAGAGAGCCACATAGAGAATTCATATCCTTAACTACATTAACCTCACCTTAGGCCGACCTCAGTATGCACTTTGTCTTATGGTTTCCCAGACATCTAAAGGAAAAGATTTAATCTTTCATGTAGTGGACTACTTTAGCAAAATAACATACTTCATCCCATGCTATTGACCTAATGATGCTTTATATATTACTGATTTGTTTTTGTAGGAAGTTTTTCGACTATATGGAGTACTAAAGACCATTGTCTCAAATTGGGATACAAAATTCTTGAGTTATTTTTAGATGACACTTTAGAGAAGACTTGGAACTAAACTTATGTTTAGCTCTAGTAGCCTCCATCAAATTGATGGTCAAACTAAAGTAGTAAATAGGATGCTAGGCAATTTACTATGAGCTATCATAGGAAAAAACTTAAAGGATTGGGATTTATGTCTACTAATTGTAGTGTCGCATACAATTAAACTGTCTACAATACTATTGGAAGACTTTTTTCGAGGTCATCTATGGCCTCAATCTTACTATTCCCTAAGATCTAATCAGTACCCTTGCAGTTGTTGAAGAGAGTCAATCTAAAGTCGCCTGAGCCTAAGAAATACAAGAACTGCATTAGTTCATAAGAAGGAAGATCACCAAGTTCAATTAGCGCCAGCAAGAGATTAGTAGCTTGATCTCCATCCTTTACACCGTTACCAACTTAAGTACTGAGCTCTTATACATGCTGACATAATTTTCGAGCTTTTAAGCAGTCATGTCGACTTGCCGAGTAGCCATACCAATTACTGAGCTCTTACCATTATTTAAGTAGTGTCCAAGCCAACCAACTTCAAACATTTGATCTAGTCGAGCTTCCGAGATACTAACCCGAAGAAGATCATAAATACCCTTAAGCACCCGAGCTTTGACTGAAAGTAGACTAAGTCAACTTTGACTGTTGACTTTCTTCTAATCTCATCCGAGTAGGATACTGCAATTGACATGAGGCCTTAAAATTTATTACGGTTTAGCTTACTATATTGTAGGCTTCTAATCACCTCTTGAATTGTATCTTCTAGCATAATATTCAATAAGGATTCTTTACTTTTTCATACATAATAATCTTTCCTTTTTACCTTTTTTAGCATATCTTATGTAAATTACCCTTTTTATCTTTTCATGTATGTATTGTAACCCTAATAAGGGGAGTATATAAACCTCCATTTGTTTGTACACAGACGTTATCACTCTTCATTATTGAATACAGATATTACCCTTTTTTGGGAACATTCAGTCGTGTCTTCTCTTTTATCTTCCAACTCTTATCTAGCTCCTTTAATACGAGTTAGTGGCAAACGACCCTAATACTACATTTGTGTGTCATATCGAGTGTTAAAATTAAGTCAAGTAGAATCTATTGGTGTGTCATATCCAGTTGGTAGCTATTCAGATTTTGCTAAACCCCCCCCCCCCCCCCCCCTACCCTCTTTACCTCTTTGTTTCTTGTTTGTTGTGGTGCAGCCTCCATATGTATAACCCTAGAGACACATCTAAAAGGAAGGGACAAGATAGTTATTTCCCTTTCATAAAAACTGCATGATTCGAAGTAGAGTGAATATACTAAATTAACCTTATCTTTTAACATTTAATTACTTGAGTGCCATTCTCGTAACTATTTTATTCCTTTACTTCCCTGATGGAAGAATCATTTATTTCATCCTCCCCCCTTTAAAAGTACTTTCATCTATGAAAGTTTACCCTAATCATAAAACAGTTCAAAGCAATTCACTTCCATCTTTTCCTCTAACTCCACATGACTACCTCTTCTAATTTGGTCATTCTTTTAAACTTTTACATACTTAACTACCCACTCCCTTGTGATTCGTTCATTCATAACCATAGTCCTTATGGACTCTTAACTATAGCAAGAGTTAATTACACTTCCAAAGGCTTTCATATAATTACTTACTTTAAACTTAAATGCATACTTTAATAACATAGAAACATGGAAAACGAATTACCTAGCAATAGTACTTAATCGATGAGCTATAATTCGGATTTTCTCTTAAATCTCTATGGTTTTCATTTGTTAAGAATTTGATTTGCCCTCTAATCCAAACTTCACTACTTCACTTTTGTAGGCAACATCCTTAACCACACATACACTTCTTACTTGAAGTTCTAACATATGTTGCCTCTCATAGGCATAATCTTCTTAACAATCCTTATATTGGTTGCACTTACTGTTTAGTTAGTTTTAATATAATATCTTGAGTTGTTTTGGTCCTAACACTAGTATGTCATCTTTCCTTTTCCAATGTATTGTTGACTTGCACTTTCTTTCATATAGAGACTTGTGAGGTGCCATTTGATTCGTCATCTTATAGCCATAATAATAATCATACTTAGTCAATAATAGATTTTATCCCCAATCCCACCTGAGTTAAGAATCTCTTCTTCTTCTATAAGGTCTTCCAATACCATAAGTGAACCCATTTACTTTAAATTTTCCCATTTTCTTTCATGTCTCACACTATATAACTTCCAATAAATTTTTAACTCAAAGATCAAGTCGAGTTGCCTATAATTACTCATTAACCCTACTAATAATCATGTATATTACCTTCTCTACGTCCCTTTTTTGAATTCATAAATATCTTTATTTAAGTTTGAAGTATTCTTCCATTGACTTTGATGTCTTATACCTTCATTAAGTCAGCTCTATAATAAGATTTTACATTTGATGCATCCTTTCTACTACTTAACAAACTTGCTTTCAATTTCATTTCGCATCCACTTCTCTTACAACATATCTACTCATCATTTACTCTTAACTTGTATCTTCAACCTTCCTTCTGTTCTTACCCTCTCATTTATTTCTTATATTTCACTATTTCCATCTAACTTCCATAATTTTCTTTTAATCTATTTATTAGTAAATTGTCCAGTTGATTGATCTAAACTTTTACTACTATTTGTTGGCTCATTAGTTTATGTCAACTTCAATCATGTTCACTTTTAGCTTAATAAGTTTTCTAGACTTTATATAATTCTGGTTCTTGTCTCTAAAGTGTTCCTCTTTTCTTTTTGTTTTTACTTATCCCTTTGCTCTTTTACTTACATTTTAACCTCCTATAGTCTCTAGAATGCTCGCAATTTAACCATCATTTAAGTTTCTTAGATCTCTTGATGTTTAGCCAGTTTCATCCTTCCTACTATGAGATTAAAACTCGTATAGTTTATTCACCTTCTAATAGCCTCCTACTAAACATCTTTGAGAGATTACATGACTTTAAGCTTCTATTATTGCTACCATGCCCTAATGAGAGGTGACATATACCCTTACTTAGAAGCCTAAACTATTTATTTCTCTACTCACTCAAAGCTCACTTTTTCTTGTTAGAAGGAGAGACACTCACTATTGTCACTATTGTATCTACATTTATCGTTGTCTAATGACCATGTCATATTTAATTCATTATTACATTTGAAGGTTATGTTAACACATGTTGTATTCGTTGGAATTTGTGCACGATGTACCAAGACACTTTTGATGTATTTATGAATATTATTTGTAAAAGATAAGTATTTATTGTATTTATTATATTTATATACTTAACTTTTTTGCTTGTATATATTTTACAATAAAGTCTCATAGATAATTAAAGTATAAGATCCCTTAACTTGCTTAAGCAAACACAAGGATATAAACCTCAAACCCTAGGTTCTTAAGGGCTTAAGACAAATTCAATTGCCAACCTTATACCCTAAACTACCTTAGAATATGGGAATTAACTAAAGACCCTAACTTATCAGTAGAATTAAGGTCTTTAGAGTTGACAGCAGTAGGAAACACTAAAACTGATAGCATAAATTAGATTCCTAAAAGAAGCAAACTTAGGGGATTAAGAAAAATTAACTTAACAATTACTTAGTAAAGAAAGTTAAAATTAATGTTACAACTCTCTATATATAATAAACCATGGAAGGTAGAAATTATTAAATAATAAAAAGGATCAGTTATTATAAGATAAAAGTTAAGACATTAATTATAAAGCATCTATTAATGATTAAAAAGGATAAAGACCACTTGTCCTTAGAAATAAAAGTATCCAGTAAAAAGTAAAAAATAGAGTAGTGAATAATAAACTAGCAATAAAGTAAGGTAAATAAAATAATAAATAAGAGTAAAAAGTATGATGATCACCCATACCCCTTACATCTAAAATATCATCATGACATATTCCCAAAATGAAAATAAATGATATATTTATAAAAGTAAATTAAATAATAAAATAATTGGATGGAACTAAAATATGAGAAAAGTATCTTATAAAACAAGTAAATTACCCAAGAAATATTAAGTCAACTTTACAAGTATCAAACGATTAATAACATGTTATAAAAATATTCTACAACTTGTAAGGAAAGTGAACAAAAATTTATAAAATTTAGAAATATCGTAAAATTATTAAAATATGTTGTGAGCTAAAACCCATTTGCATACCTCTATAAAAAATTACTAATTTACTATCACCATGCTATAAAGTAACTTAACTCTAAAATATAACTAATATTGAACTTTTTATAGGATTTCAATTCAAATTTTAGGAGGATATTGGGCATTTATAATCTAGGTAACTAGCCTGTCTTACGGTAATTTTTATTGCGTTAACGAGAGGTTGTAAGTCGTTATATTGCTTGTACTTGTAATTAGTTGCTTATGCGCATACAACATATGTGAATGCAAGAATTATGATTAGTGACTTTTGCTGCTTGGCTTGGGTATTTAATACTCTGATATGATACTAATTCACTGTTTGATCACCTAATCAATTGGACTAATGTAATATCTAACCTTTAAAATCGGTACATGTATTCCATTTATGCATTTTACACTCTTTCCATCAATACCACCTATACGGTGATGAAATAGAGGGGTTTCACTCCTTTTAATCCTGTGGAACTGAGTGATAGAAGATGAGGTTGTTGTTTCAGTTTGAAAGGTATTAGTGGATAGTCTGGAATGGGTATAAAGGGGATAAGTGGAAGTCCATTGCACATCTTCGGGTTGATAGGAAGTTGATCCCACAAAGTGGAAGGCTGTAGTGTAGAAAAACTACTCGAAACCCATACTAGAGTCAGATTATTTTTTTTTAGTCTCATGACATACCGATCAACTTCGTGCGAATGTCAGTTTGACAGTTGCGTTCATGACACTTTAAAAGGAATTATTTGTCTTGCTTGTTTATGTATATCGCTTATTCCTTACCACTTATTAAGTGCATGGTTTCACTCATACCCTTATAGTTATTATTTTGTAAGTTAACTCCATAAAAACTTAAGATAGGAGAAATGAGTATGGTTTAATTAACAAAAACTGATAAACCACTCCACTTGGCAATTGAAATAAGAATTTTAAGGTGAATGAGCCATTATTCTCTAGGTTTATTAGTGGGTATGCTTTGTTTCCACTAAATGTTGCCATCTTAGATGCAAAGCTTTGTATATATCAATTATGTAATGGTACTAATGGGCCTTATACTATCATTGACTATTGGTATGTATTGGGGATTGTTACGATATTGGCACTTAAGGCATGACATAGAGTATGCATGGAATTATAATAAAGTTGTATTATCGATAAGATTCAATGATATCGTATTATTTAAAAGTTGTTCTTGGTTAGATAAATATTTAGACCAACATGTTGTTATTAAGGTCATTTTCATTGTATTAAGGGAAAGATATCCAAATTATATAAGTTGGTGCCTAAAGTTAAGTAGGTGTACTAAACAAAATTCGCTAATAGAGGATACCACATGTTTAATATCATTAGTCCATCATCTATATGAACAAGCGTAAATAATCCCTAGACTTAAGACCTTTGTGTATCCTATATATGAAATATATGTGCTTTAATGCTGTTGAATACAATCTTTATTTGGATTGTAAATAATACGATTATTGGGTAAGATATGAAATATAGAGAGGATAATGATGAGTCGAGATAAGATTCATCACTTTCTTGGATTAGAGAGTCAATATTTAGAGCCATTTGATTAAGATAATAGTAACCTGTAAGCCTGTAGTGATGGCAAGTTTTATTGAGTCTATTTATCTCAAAAGTTGAGTAAAATGATTAAACATAGATGATATTATATGCAATGGTTTAATCGGGATATCATTTGCTAAAAAAGATTTAATTATGTAGTAATGGAATCATAGTGGTTTCTCATTTACAACTTTTATATTACATTAAATGACTAATAATTATTGTTAGATGCTTACCTTGATTTGTATTTAAATAGATACTAACTTCATGTATAGAAACATATAGAGTTGTATACTATAGCATGATTAATAAGAATAAAGTATTTGACAAGAAATTTTAGTGGATACTAAAAATTTGCAAATATTTATTTTGGAGCTAAAATAAATTAATCCAAAATAATAAATTGAAAGCAATTTATTATTATTTTGTACAACATATTTTTGCAGTAAAATATTTTGATTATTGCTTTTTATGTAATGTATATGGAATTCATTAATTTCATGTTCAATTGTTATGCAATTGAAAAGTTGTCTGCCATTAATTTTATATTCAATTGTTATGCAATTAAAATGTTGTGCCAATTGAAAGGTATGGAATGGAAAGTCTTTTTCATTAATTTTAGTTAATACAATGTTTTAAAAGAGATAAGGGCTAATAAAAGAGTTCAATGATTTTCTATTCAAATATATACCAATAAAAAAGCAATATAACATTTCATTTCTAAGGTTTTGAATTCTAATCCGAGTTATCTAGTAATATAAAATATTAGAATTTTTTTTGTTAACATGTATATGGATATTGTTAAAGAGACTACATTTGGAGTTCTTGTGGTTAACATATTTGAAAATAACAAATTGATATTTAGATTGCAATTGAACTTTAACCCTAAGAGGATATGACATTTTCATTGGAAGAAAAGGTAATTTTATAATCTTTTGTTAACATTTAATTTTATTTTACATATTACACATAGATGTTAAGATATGTTTTATAATAATATTTTATTTCTATTTCGATCTTTCCCATCTATAAAACTTAACAGTATTATAGTATATGCTTTTGGGTCTTTCAAGGTTAATACGTTTTTTGAATCGTTTAGTTGTCCTCGTTCTGTCTTGGCAAGTTCTATTAGACTTTACCATTTTTTATTATCACTATCATTCCCATTTCTTATCATTACTGTTATTGCAGCTAAAATCATAGACATATAGCTTACTTATCTAAAGAATTTGTCACATGTAATTAATAATTTCATACGTATTGATTGAATACTTCTTTATACTCATTATAAGCTTAAGTTTGTTAGTTGTTATTTTACATTATTTTATCACTAATTATTGCCAGGGAATTTATGGCTCTTATGCCCCGGTGTAGGTACACATAATGATAGGACCAAAGAGTATCAACATATGACTGAACTCGACTAAAATCTGATAGGCAACTCAACGCGACTTACATGAAAGGACTTTGACATAGCACACCAACTCGGTGTACAACTGTTGACACACTTTATACGACTAAGTATGATGGAAAAAGTGAATGCATCGGTCCCCTCTTTTCGCGTACATGTTGCCAATATACATATATACTTTAATTATAATTACCTAATTTGCTGCCATCATTATTATTTTGAATTATTTGACTTTGTACTATTGATGCATTATTGTTCACTAAGGAGAGTTTATCAGACATTATTGTATTTGGAATCTTTTGGTATAGGTGTTAATGTTTACTATTTTTGGTTTCTTCACATATGGTAATGATTTTGTCTTTGCAAAGGTCGCCAAAAAAACGACCTCTCTCTCTCTCTCTTTTTTTTTTTTTTTTAAAATATTGCTTCTTTTTCTCCACATTTAGTTCTAACTATTGACTCGTATGGTTTTTCTTTTGTAGAAAGTTAAAATTATACAATCTTTGGCTTATTTATTTACTTAATCTTTGTATTATCTACTTTTATTTTCATCCATCATGACTTTATTTAATGTTGTTAATTGTAAATATAAAAACGTGTGTTTACATATGTATGTATATTGTGCGTATGTATATATATATATTGATTGTAAATATATAATGTTTATGATTTTAATTTGGGATAAATTGTAAATACTTCATTTTATATTTGCTTAATGTACACATCACCCTCTATTTTTCAAATAGTGCATTTAATCTATCTTATTAGCAAAAAAAGAAAAAAAAATCTTTAATAAAGTGTGCTTAAAGTCCTACATGACCTTTTTTTTAATCAATTTTATGCAATTTTTTTTTTCAATTTTAGAGTCCTTTATTAACTTATCCAAAAGTAAAATAATATATAAGTGTATTTTTTCCCTAGGGTAAATGTGTAATAAGAATAATGTAAAATGAAACGGAATGGAACAAAATGGACTGAACTAAAATGAAATGGAATAGAATGAAGAGTGAAATGGCCGATCATTTTCCATGTTTATAAATGTTCATGCATATGTAGCCGTAATTGTAAAAAACATGTTTAATTATTGAATATCATAGTTAAATTTAAGTTTAAATAAATAATTTGATTAATAATAATAAATATATAAAAAATAAAATTATAATTCTACCTTCTCAAAGACATAATCGAAAGATACTGAAATCATCAATTTCATACTATTTTTAAGTGTGCTTTCATACATATAAAAGGGAATAGAACTCGAAGTCGTAATTCCAATTTATTTCTCTAAACAAAACATGACATAAGTGGATATAAGATAATATAAAAGGTTACATGTAATTTACCCATTAATTTGTGCCTTAAGAAGAAAAACTCATATAGAGGTAAAACACATGATGTTATAGTTATATGGACAAATATTAGTGTTATTAAATTTGAGTTAATCTATACGATCCAACTTTATTTGATATGATCTAACCATAAAAACGATTCGAACTCATCTTAATTAAGCTTTTGATCAAACTCAATTAATCTCTTTAATTCCTAACATTTTTTATGTGTTCACATGAATCAATTTAGTATTGTTTGACAACACTAACAAATACTTCAAATTCTCCATAAGCGAATGGTTCACCCTTCATGGTCTTGGACCGGATCCACCCCATCTGTGAATTATTTTCAAAGACTCATAACTGGCCCGGCTTGTGGAGGAAGCTAGGTGGAGCGGATGTTGGACCCGCCAGGCTTAGGTGGCTCGATTCCTCTCTTCGAGTCTCACAAATTTTCTTATTTGAATTTTTCCTTCAACATAGACGATTATTATATATTTTTCTAATACAATTTTTAAAAATAATTAGAGACCCGGGCGGTCTATAGGCCTATGTGATCTATGAACACCCCGTATCCGTAACCAGCTCAACCTAAATGGGTCGAGACTGGATGGCCCGCATGGGTAATACCCGGCCCTTGGCTTTCTCTAGTATATAACGAGGAATGAAGGAACGGTGTGGTCCTTTTGCCTCTTTTTTCAATTTAGTCCTCTTTCTTCCTTTTACTGCTTATTCAAAGCGATTCTTCTTCTTCTCCGGCACTGGCCATTATCTCCACAAACTCAGACAAGCACAACCCACACCCACAAATACAGAGAGAGAGAGAGAGAGGACACAAAAAAAGTAGGGCAAAATGAGGATTATGATAAAAGGAGGTGTTTGGAAGAACACAGAGGATGAGATCCTGAAAGCAGCTGTTATGAAATATGGCAAGAACCAGTGGGCTCGTATCTCTTCCCTTCTTGTTCGTAAGTCAGCTAAACAGTGCAAAGCTCGTTGGTACGAGTGGCTCGACCCTTCCATCAAAAAGGTCTTTTTTTACTTTGCTCCATGGTTCGTTTTCATTTCCAAAACCCTAATTTTGAAAATATTAGCTTCCTATGAAATGATTAAGTTTGAGTTGTTGATTTGTGTTTAGGTTAGATCTCTTATGCTATTGAACGAGGATGTGATTTGCTGAAGCTCGTGAATTAAGTTGAATTTTCAAGTTAGGTTGGGAAATTTCTTATTAATGAATTTGTGTATTTGGGCTTATGAGTAGGGAATCGTTCTCTCTGAGTTTGATTAATGTGGAGCTTGTGAATTAGGTCCGATTTAATCGTTGGCATTTGAAGAGAAGATTAATTGTTTTTTGAGAATGAAACTGTGTTATGGTGGCTTTTATGATGTATTCCATAAAGAAGACCCTGAATTAGAAGAGTAAGAAACATTCTATTTGATGCTTAAGGGTTATGTGGAGACTTTGTTCAGTGTATATACAAATTGCTTATAAAATTCGCTTTGTTTTTGTATTTTTATGATCCTATTGTAGCTGTGAACCGTGGCTTGGTATCAGGATGTCCAATTGAAGGATCTTTGGACATAAAGACAAGTCCTTTACTGATTAAAACATACTATTGAAAAATAGAACTCATTATCTTTAATTTTGAAAAAGTCTGTATTTTGGTTATTGATTATTGGTTTCTTACTCTAAGATGTTATATCACTTGTGCTTGATGGTTATGATATGTTCTGTTAGACTGAGTGGACCAGAGAAGAGGATGAGAAATTGCTGCATCTTGCAAAGCTTATGCCCACCCAGTGGAGAACTATTGCTCCTATTGTTGGGCGCACGCCGTCCCAATGCCTTGAGCGCTATGAGAAACTCCTTGACGCTGCCTGTGCAAAGGATGAGACCTATGAAGCTGGAGATGATCCCAGGAAGTTACGGCCTGGAGAGATTGACCCCAACCCAGAATCAAAGCCTGCACGTCCAGATCCTGTCGATATGGATGAAGATGAAAAGGAAATGCTATCAGAAGCAAGAGCTCGGTTAGCTAACACGAGGGGTAAGAAGGCGAAAAGAAAAGCTAGGGAAAAACAACTGGAAGAGGCAAGGAGGCTTGCTTCTTTGCAGAAGAGGAGAGAACTAAAGGCTGCTGGAATTGACACTAGGAATCGTAAAAGGAAGAGGAAGGGTATTGATTACAATGCTGAGATTCCTTTTGAGAAAAGACCACCTCCTGGGTTTTTTGATGTTGCTGATGAAGACAGGCCAGTTGAGCAGCCTAAATTCCCAACCACCATTGAAGAACTGGAAGGGAAAAGGAGGGCAGACATTGAGGCACAATTGAGGAAGCAAGATATAGCAAAAAATAAGATTGCACAAAGGCAGGATGCTCCTTCTGCTATACTCCAAGCAAACAAGCTGAATGATCCTGAAACAGTTAGGAAGCGGTCAAAACTGATGCTCCCTGCACCACAGATCTCAGATCATGAGCTTGAGGAGATTGCAAAAATGGGTTATGCAAGTGATCTTCTATCAGGATCTGAGGAACTTACAGAAGGAAGTTCAGCCACACGTGCCCTTCTTGCCAATTATGCACAGACACCGAGGCAGGGGATGACGCCTTCACGAACTCCACAGAGAACTCCTGCTGGAAAGGGTGATGCTATCATGATGGAAGCTGAAAATCTTGCCCGATTGAGAGAGTCACAGACTCCATTGTTAGGTGGGGAGAACCCAGAATTACACCCTTCAGATTTTTCTGGGGTTACACCTAAGAAAAGAGAAATGCAAACACCAAATCCTATGTTGACACCTTCAATGACACCTGGTGGTGTCACACCTAGAGCTGGAATGACGCCATCTAAAGAGGGTTTCTCATTTGGCATGACACCTAGAGGTACTCCCATGAGAGATGAGCTCCATATAAACGAAGACATGGATATGAGTGAAAGTGCTAAGCTTGAGCTGCAAAGGCAAGCTGAATTCAAAAGGAACCTGCGTTCTGGTTTAAGCAATCTTCCACAGCCCAAAAATGAATACCAGGTAGTCATGCAACCCATTCCAGAAGACAATGAGGAGCCTGAGGAAAAAATTGAGGAAGATATGTCAGACAGGATAGCTAGAGAGAAGGCTGAGGAAGAAGCTCGGCAGCAGGCACTGCTTAGGAAGAGATCAAAAGTTTTGCAAAGGGAACTTCCCAGACCACCTGCTGCTTCTGTGGACTTGATAAGAAGCTCTTTGATGAGAGCTGAGGGTGACAGGAGTTCTTTTGTTCCGCCAACTTTGATTGAATTGGCTGATGAAATGATTAGACAAGAGCTTCTGGTCGTGTTAGAGCATGATAATGCAAAATATCCACTTAATGAAAAAGTGAAGGAAAGAAAGAAAGCTGCTAAGCGGTCTTTGAATGGAAGTGCTTCTGTTCTGGTGATTGAGGACTTTGAGGAGGATGAATTGAAAGAGGTAAATCTTTTTGTTCTTTTCTCTGCATGCCCATATTATTATTTAATTCTCTATACATGTTGATTATATAGTGTTTTTATTTCAACCATTGAGTAAATATAGGAAATGTGGTCTTTCTGAGGACATTTGCTGTGTCTGTACATGCTATAGGAAATGCTTTCTTTCTCTTGGTTTCATTACTTGCATGGATGCCAACCCTTTATGAGAAAGGTTCAATTTTCTCTGATATGCTCAAAAAGAGTTACCCAAGAAAAGTTGATATTGTGGATGATGAGTTTTAACTCCATAATTAGTCAATTTAAAATTTAAGCCAATCAGATTTGGTGCTGTCTTATATTTATTGGTTAGGCTTCACTCACTGTAGGCTGAAACTTTGATTAAAACATATCAAGTGTATCACTTAATAAATTAGGTGTGAAAAGTGCCCTGTTGTTTACATTTAAGACCTTGACACGATGATAAAAGTTTAGATGCATAACCAACTGATTTATAATTTCAAATCTGTTATCTTTTGTGTGGTTCTATATTTTCATTATTTAACATGAGGTAACAAGAGATAGCATGTAAATTTTCTGTTTTTGGGATTGGAAGTAGAAGATTTTGCACCAAAAGATATCTTTATGCTGTCAAAACTTATTAGTCATTTCCTAGAGAGGGTTTGGTAGAAGTGCAAACAGGCTGTATGCTTTATCCACATTCATCTTAAGGAAAGTTTCATTTTTACATGCTCTTTATCATGGGTGCAATTCAAGAATCTGGAGCTTTCTCCGTTATCTTGGTCACTTAGAATAATATAAATAAAAGGTGACATGAAGTATGGAGGATCATTGACTATGAAAGGCTATTGTCAGTTGGATATGGAGTTTCAGTTGAACAATAGCACACTTTTGAAAAGCAGACACTTGGCTCCTAAGTCTTGGCAGTGTATCGGGAATCTAGTTTGTTACCGAAAGGGATTTCTTATGTCAAGATATTACTCATACTAAACATAAGCAGAAAATTTTCTGTGATACAAATACTAAAAAAGTTGACGAGAGATGACAGGATTTTGAGAAGCAACCTGAGAGTTGCAAGCCTGATTGCAGCTTTTAACTATATTTGTGGAGTAGCCTGTAATAGCAACTGATGGTTCCCTGTTATCTGAAATGCAGAATTTTCTCTCAGGATCTGTTTTAGAAAAGCAGGTCCTTCACTCGTCCTGTCAATTCTGATGGCAAATTTTCTATAAGAAAACAGGTTTTCAAACTTTTCAACTTTGCGTAATTTTATATATTTTTAAGTTACATGACCTAGGTTTTTGTATTTTTCACTTTTTGTACTGTTTTCCTTTTCAGTTATATAACTTAAATTTTGCTCTCACACTTTGAATACCTATTCTGTTATTTTTTTTTCTGTTTATATTATTTAATTAAAAGAGTGCAATAACTTAAGTATGTTTTTGTAATTAACCTTAAAAATGATGTGCTGATTGTCCCAACATTCCTTTAACTTGGAATATATTGTTACTTGTTTATGTGATGTTACTACATAGGCATAGAAGGTTCCTATGGTTGATAGGTCCTGTTAGTTTGGCACAATCAGGGGGTGTTGGTGATGCCTTATGTTCATGCTCTTTCATACTGTTGATTTCATGTCCACCTTGCTTATTTTTGTTCATACTGCTAAGTGCTAACTGTTCTTGATGTACCATACAGGCTGACACTTTGATTAGGGAAGAGGTTGAGTATCTTCGTATAGCTATGGGGCATGAGAATGAATCCCTAGATGATTTTGTTGAGGCACATAATACGTGTTTGAATGATCTCATGTATTTCCCAACTCGCAACACATATGATCTTGCAAGTGTTGCTGCAAATATGGACAAAGTTACAGCTTTGCAGAGTCAGTTTGATATTATGAAAAGGCGGATCAATGAAGACCAGGAGAAAGCACTACGGCTTGAGAAGAAAGTTAAAACCCTCACGCTTGGTTATCAGGTACATATTGGTACCATGAGATCATCATTGTATGGCATCATATGCTGTTCTATAAGTTTTTTCTTTACATTATTCCACATTGATGCTATAGGAGTTTATGATTTGCAAAAATCTTAATCCTTTGTCCTGGTCTTTCAATTTTTTTCCTCCTTTTTCCTACTGAAAAAAAACCAGAAGAGAAATTACTTATGGTAGATAATATTCTAAATATGCATTTTGTTTCCGGTTTCATCAAGCCATAAAGTATGGTCAACATAAACCAGACATAATTATCTAGTTAAAGGCTATTATGTGGTTATTTCACCTAGTGCTACTTATGAAACTTTTGGAAAAAGACAAAATTAAGCAAAATTATATAAACAAGGCTTTGTAAAAGTACACATGAAGAAATTCAGAGATACGCAACTGCATCAAATCTTTATCCTGAGATGGTTAATTATATTTGGTTCCTAATGTTGGATAATTCAGCATCGCCAAAATCTTGGCTATGTTATAATTTTCCTTAACAAGGTAGTAAGATTTTCAGTTATTCAATCCTACCAAAAAAATCTTCAGTTATTCAAAATTTGCATTATCTTCTTTCTATTCAAGTTAAACAAAGACATGTTTAATTAACCTCTAGAATATGGGATCATCTGAATTTGAGGTGCAATTAGCATTCCTTAAAACTATGATAATGTTCTTGATGTATATACACAGTAGCTTCCGTTTCTGGTTGTCTATGATGAGCTATAACTGTGATGGGTTTTAAATTGCAGTACAAGTACAGAGCATCTGCTGATAGACTCATAGTTTCTGGAGTCCCAAGTTTTCATTAACTGTAGACACCATTTTCATTCATTTTTCTTAAACTTAATTTTTGTATAGACCACTCAACTGCAATCCATATGCTTATTCTATGAAATATATTTCAGGATAGATTTGATCCAGGAAAGTGAACAGTGTGTGATAAAATATGATTGGAGTTCGATTTAAATGAGGAAAAATTGGTCAGGCAACTACAAAATTAATTTGTTTTCAACTTAAATGATGAAGATTGGTTCTTTGGCCCCCCCCCCCCCCCCCCCAAAAAAAAAAAAAAAAACAAAAAAAAAAAATGATGAAGATTGGTTGGAAATATCTCTTTCACTGGATTCCCTTTTTTTTTGTACTTTTAAATATCAATATGCTAATTGGACTTTGGATGTACAATATTTGCTTAATAAGTAGTGTATAATTTGCTTAAGTACTTTTGGGGAGATGCATCTACATAAAAGACCATATTATGAGAAAATTAATAAAATTCACTGCTTCTCCCCTAGATCCTCTAGCATTCAGTCTTCCACACATCCCATTATAAAGCACAAACCTCATTTTGTTTGCTGGTTGGTTCTCAATATTATTACTTGCTTGACTTTATTATTTGCACCGTGTGTCTCATGAGCTCAGTCCAGTCCCTCTGTTATACTTTTAATAGAAATTATGGGTTTGGATTTTGGCCATAGGAATTTTTCTCTCTATATCTACACATGCCAATGATTGCAGCAAAACAAGAGGCCTTGAACTTTTCATTTTTGCTTTGTTAATTTGTTGTTTTTCATTTGCATCCCTTCTTATATCCAGTTCGTTAAAATAATTTGGGATTCTGATTCCTCTACTCTAAGAATTCAACAGCACTGTCATAAATCTTAAAATTAGTTCCTTATTATCATTTAAGTCTATATTTTTCAAGAAGTATTAATTTCTTTACTAATGAAGAATACTTCCATATTATTTTATCAGATGAGAGAGAAGACATTATGGGAGAAAATTCAGTCTACATTCAAGCAGATAGAAACTGCTGGAACAGAGCTTGAATGTTTCCAAGCTTTACAGAAGCAGGAACATTTGGCTGCATCTCACAGGATAAATAACCTCTGGGAAGAAGTTCAAAAGCAAAAAGAGCTTGAGAGAACCTTGCAAGCACGTTATGGTGCTCTTCTCGCAGAGCTGGAGAGTACTCAGCACTTCATAAATGAATGCAGAACTGAAGTGCAGCGGCAGGAGGAAATTGCTGTGAGAAGTAATTCTCTGGAGATGGCCAACAATTTGATCAGTCCATCATTCAAATCAACTATGGAAATTCCTGAGACATTACCTACCTCAGATGAGCATATTGCTGGGGCAATGGCCTCATCTCTTGATGGAAACACTGGCAGAGAAACAGAACAGGAAATTGATGCTGCGATTGGGAATGAGCAAGAGGCAGTAGGTACGGATGTACAGCCACTGGATAATGCAGTCCCTGTGACTGAGCATTTAACAGCCATGGGAACTGATGGCGGTGAACTTCCCAAAAGTTTGACTGGTAATGAGCAAGGGACGGTGGGTACAGATATACAAGATCTGGATAATGCAGGCCCTGTGACTGAGCGTGTGACAACCATGGACACTGACAGCAATGAACTTCCCAAAAGTTTGACAACTAAGCCCAGTGTAGCTTTGGCTGATGGTGATGCTAGCTTGGAAGATGCACCACATGTGACTGATACAGAAAAGAACATAATTGGTGAACCTGTGAAGGATGTGGCTACTGATTGTGTGGTTGATACTGATGGAACCAAGTCTGAAAGACATCTCCAAGATAACCAGGAAATGGTGGAGACTACCCCAAATGATGGTTCTTTGACCAACAACGGATTGTGAAGGGAAAGTGGTGCCAGCCTCTGTTGGTAAACATGTGAGAGATTCGATGAGATACTTTACAAATGAAACTCTAGAGCCTATTTTAGGGGAGGTGGAACTGCCCTCTTTTGTGTACTGGAACTCACTGGAAGAATTGAAATCTGAATCATATTTGAGGAGGTTTCAAATAGAGATCCTGAAATTCTGCATGGATGATTCAAGCTTAAGATCCAGGGTGTTGACTGTTGCGATCAATTATTTTTGGGTTTTTATTTTTAATCCAACCCTCCCCACTGCTGCAATCAATTATGAAGTTGCCATGCTGTGATTTTGTTATTTTTCCCTCCCCTTTGGATGCATCTCCATGTTCCTGTGTTTTGATCGGAGCAATAAATGAGAACTTTCAAGCCATTGTATTTGGATTAGGGTGAACGATTTGTTGCCCCTCTCCCAATCCCAAACACAACAAATAGGAGAGAGGAAAAGAGTGAAAAGATTCATGCTCTTTATGAGCAATATATGGAACTGTTCTACGTAACTCAAAAAAGCAGAAGCATTTGTGGTAATGTATGTTATATCTATCGTTCTCCATGCTTGACTTTGCCTTATCTATATAATCATTTTGATGCTTCGACTATGTGTTCTTGTGGGTTTAACTCCTTAATATCCTGTTATAATGAAATTATTTTGATTTTCACCACCGTAGTACTTAATATCTATTCATATCATTCATGAAAGTTACTAAACCCAAAGGACTTTGACCAAGTGTCCACATCTTCCCACGCCCCTGCTGTCCTTCCAAAGAGCAAAAAGTGGCTTAAACCGGATAACCCTTCCAAAAATCAGGAGGAAAGCCCAACAGATCATGAAGCAGGGCAAAGTAAGCTACAACAGGATATTCTCCCAAGGAAATACTGGAAATGTACAAGAAGGTTAAAAAATAGGAATCATGAGGTGGACGTGCATGAACATGTGCAACTACCTGAAACATCCAAGGGTCTTCATCTGAGTAGGGAAAAGAGACCAATATCTTATAGAGACATACTCAATAAAACTACAAACATTCCAAATGCTTATCGAATAAACTTCTTTGGAGAAATGTGTGAAGAAATGGATGCAGAGCAGGATGAGGAGGTGGTCCAGACGGAACCCCGAAGGACTGAGGAGCATGATACGAGATTGATGAGCTTCACAAAACAAGAAAAGACTGAAATATATAAACTATGTAAGCTATCCTTAATCATTAAGTTGTATGGAAGTTCAATAGGCTATAAAATGCTATATCACCGATTGAAACTTATGTGGCCTTTTGCAAAGAATTTCTCAATGGTTGGAAATGGATATGGTTATTACACAGTTAGTTTTAACTGCGAAGAGGATCTACATCAGATTATTAAATATGGCCTACGGTTTATTGGAGGAAGCTTCTTAGCTATAAGAAAGTGGTCTCCAAATTTTAAAGCTTCCGAAGCATCCTTTGACACGGTAGCTGTATGGGTAAGAATTGGTGAGTTACCACTGGAGTTCCATAACAAGAAGGCATTGCAGAAGATTGGAAGCAGCATTGGTCCTGTTTTGAGAATTGATGAGTATACAATGAGTAGAGAAAGAGCACGCTTTGCTAGGCTTTGCGTCCTAGTTAATTTTGACAAGCCCTTAGTTCACACGCTGAATATAGAAGGCAAGCCGTATGAGCTACAGTATGAAGGGCTAAAAAATCCATGTTTTAACTGCGGTTGTCTCGGGCACCTTAGGTCTCGATGCACTGAGGCAAATCAGCAGCATGCTGTGAATGACGACAAAATGGAGAAAGAAAAAGGAGAAAGGGCATTAAATGGTGATGGGCAACAAATACCCAGTGAAGATAACACCTTGAGAGATCATGATGTGAGCAAATTAAATGAGAGTACCAGAGGAGATGGTGAGTGGATCTTTGTAGAAAGAAGAAGAAGGAGAAATCAATCCAGATCTCCTTAGTTTGAAATCGGAATCTGCCCGTGGAAAATGTGAGGTACTAGCGATCATTACGATTCAATTTTGGATTATTGACCTTCTCCACAATGATCTGAAAATGAATTGAAAGAGGAAATCAATCAACAACGAATTTAATAGAAGATAATAATATGAAGGGAGCGGACAAGCGTCAATCAATTACAATGATGAAGGCTGCTAAATCAATGAATCCAAATCCTCATCTATAGAACACCCAAACCATCTATTCTCATCGACAAATAAAACCTCTCAACCTAGAGCAAGATTAATTTCACCCAAAATACGAGCCAAAAATGCAGTCATTCGACTACAAGATTCACATCCTCTTCAAAGTGAAAATCCTTCACCCAAATTCTAAGCTACCATGGATTAGCTCGCGCTTCAGGCTGTTCTACATCCCGATAGAACAAGGATGGGCTTGAGTGCTGGTGAACTTATCCAGAATCATTATGTTTTAGAACGACCTGCTGCCAACAGATCAAGTGCCAGTGCTGGGACTAGACATTACCGAACCACAGGGAACAATTTGGATCACCAGAATGGGATTGAGGGTGGAAACAATGAGGGAGTTCAACTTGACAGTGTCATCCATACTATCGGTCACCCCTCACTTCCCATGGAAATTATGAAGCAAAGGGAAGCAACAGGCCAGAATGTGGCAGAAACTCTAATCAACCACAGGGACATGATCGTACCATTGATACCCATGCCCGTTGTTTACCCCTTGAAGAGATGGAGAGTGATTCCACTTCTCTTCCAAAATAGGGAAGACACCTCGGTAATCATAGCCACTGAGAACTCGCCATGTCTGATTGCAATTGGAGTTAAGCTTATTGCAAATGGTATTGGTATGCTTTGCTACAAATTATGACTACTCTGCTTGACCCAGACATGTCTCGGTATCAAACAACTTTTCCATCCAAAATCATCTCTTGGAACAGCATCAGTCGGATGTTATACTCTTGCTTGAAGCAAAATTGGATCAAGCTGCTGCAGAAGCCCTATATCAACAGCTTTATTATGAAGGGTTTCCAAGCTCAGGAGCAGAAGGACAACGAGGGGGAATGATTATGATGTGGAACTCTGATCTCATTGATGCTACCATGCTCCTCTCCAATTAACAGCAAATCCATGTTATGCTACAGGTATGCACACATAATAAAGCATTTTATTTAACAAGTGTATATGCTAGTCCTAACCTTCAATTGAGGTAGAAATTATGGGAAGAACTCAAAGTTCAGGCTTTGTCAATCCAAGATAGGCCTCCACGTGTGATGGGAGATTTCAATGAAATAGTCTCAGAAATGGAAAAATGGGGAGGAGGACAACTAAGCTCCTTTAGAGTTGCCAAATACACTGAATGTATGTCCTTCTGTCGCCTCTATAATCTAGGATATACAGGACAAAAGTTTACATGGTCCAGTCATAGAGAAGTCACTCAACTAATTCAAACAAGAATTGATCGTGTTTGGGGGAATATTGCATTTAAAGAACCCTACCCAAGGTTAGCTGTATATCACCTTCAAAAGTACACATCTGACCACAGGCCTATGCTTATGTCCACTTAAGTTGATATAACAGTATTTGGAAGCATAAAACCCTTCAAATTTTAACCTATGTGGATGAACCACCCATCTTTTAAACACTTAGCACAAAGCATATGGGATGGGAGGCACTCGGATTACATTAAAACTGTTGAGGAATCTGCAAAGAGTGCTTAATTATGGAATAGGGAGGTCGAAAAAGGACATGTAAGGAAGCAACAAGGAAGAGTGTTAACTAGGCTAGAAGGAGTGGAAAGAAGTGTGACAATAAGGCCAACTCAATATTTAGTAAACGTAGAAAAGGCACTGAAAAATGAACTAATGCAGATTTTACACAGAGGAGCTCCTCTGGAGAGTCCTAGCTAGTGCAAAATGGATTTGTCAGGGAGAAAAAATACCCTCATTTTTTTTTCCTTTTCATGCAGCAGTCATGAAAAAAAGAAATAGAAATAGATTAATTTGCCTACAAGACACCTGTGGGAATTGGATAACTGAGCATGAGAGACTGAAGCAACACATTACAAACTATTTCCAAGGACTAAAAAAAAATGGAAAAGAAAGCGTGAGCTTAACCAACTATATCCCTGAAAGCTTTTGATATGGGCTTACTCCTGAGCAAAGCCTAATACTGGAGAAACCTATTACTGAAGGAGAAATAGTAAAAGCCTTGCACGTAGGTTCCTGGAAATCTCCTGGAAAGGACGGATCGCATGCGTTGTTCTTTAAATCCTATTAGGAAGTAATTGCCCCTATAGTATTGAAACAGGTAAAGGATGTCTTTGAATTGTGTGAAGTAAGAGGAGAAATTAACCACACACTTCGGACCTTAATTCCTAAGGCAATTGGAGCAAACCAAATAACATAGTTTAGGCTGATAGGACTATGTAACACTATCTATAAAATAATTAAAAAAGTCCTGGTTCAAAGATTAAGACCCATGTTGTCTAATCTGATGCACACCATGCAAGCTAGCTTTATCCCTAATAGAAAAGCAGCTGAAAACATCATATTGCTAAACGAGATCTTATTCAGCTGTAAGGAAGAAAAAAAAAAAAGGGGGGAACAAAGGGATGGATGGTCCTAAGGATAGATCTAGAAAAAGCTTTTGATAAGCTAGAGTGGGATTCAATTAACTACACGCTCTAAGCCTTAAACTTTCCTGGACGGTGGACAAAACTTATTCAATCCTACATATCAACTACTACTATGCAAGTGCTGCTAAATGTCCTTTCAACCCAAGTAGGAGCATATGCCGAGGAGACTTAATTTTAACATGTGTGTTTATATTGGCACTAGAGATGCTCAGTAGGCTTATTGAGGAAAAAGTAATGGAAGGAATATGGAAGCCACTGAGGATTAGGGGAACTGAATTGAAATTATCCCATCTGCTATTTGTAGACGACATCATCTTGCTAGCGCATGTTACAACTACAACAGCCTATGTTGTGAAGGAAATTCTAAGCATCTTTGGAGAGTGGACAGGTTTGCATATGAATATAAATAAGTCCAGAGTTCTGTTCTCCAATAATCTAGTGGAAAGCCAAAAGTAGGAAATATTAGTCATACTTGATATTCAGGAGACCAATGAGCTGGGGAAATATTTGGGTTATCCCACGACAATTGGCTTTAAACTGAAAGCAGCTAATTTTGGTTTTATGCAAGACAAAATACAAAAGAAATTAACGGGATGGAAGGGAAGGCTTTTGAGTATGCCTAGTAAAACCATATTAGCTAAAGCTTTCCTTCAGTCAACACCTACGTATTACTTGCAGATGGCACCACTCCCATAAAAAATTGTGAACAGAATTGACCAAATATCTAGGAATTTTATATTGGGGGAAGACAATAACAAAAAGAAATTTCACTGGTATAGTTGGGACAAATTTACAACTAATAAGGCAAAAGGCAGCCTGGGATCACAACATGCAAAGGAGAAGTTATGCCTGGGAAATCAAAAGACTATGGCAGTTAAACAAAAATCAAAACTTTGGGCAAATTGGCTCGATAAAGATACGGTAATTACTTTCAAGATGGTAATATTATTAATAGGGGAAAGAGTACTTTCAAGATGGTAATATTATTAGTAGGGGAAAGAGCTCGCATTGTAAGACCCACAAAACGGGTTATTGATTCAAAATAGATTAGTTTGGAAACGATTTTTAAAATTTAGAGTGATAATGTAAGTTGACCAATCAAGCTTGAATTTTACGATGGAACTAGAAATATTAGTAAAATTGATCGAGTTAAGATTTAAGAAAATAAAATAATTGAATATTATATTTATAAAATGTATATTTTACTTGTTATTTATAGGAAATATAAAAAATGAGTTCTAATAAATAACAAAACATTAGAGACAAAATATATATATACTAAAAATCTTAAAATAATATGAATAATATTTATGAGTATTTAATTGATCAATTTGCATGTAGGTAAAAATACTTGAAATCATCTAAAATACCCAATATATACTAAATTATACTAAATAAATTAAAAAAAATAAGGAAAATTACTTGGCAACTTAGGACATTAGGATTAGTGGCATAGCATCTAGATATGAGGAATAAGCACTTTAGAATGTGATTTAGGACACATAATGTAGGTAATAAAGAGTTAAAAGGTGACACTTGGCCAAAAGAAATTCCCAATTGACAATCCCATACTTTATAAATCTGTATGAGCACTTTTGGTGATCATTTAGACACTTTAGTGTATTAGAAAATTAGTAAATGGTTTAGAGAGTGAAGCAAATATTTATAGGGAATTTTATAAAAATATAGTACATTAAGGCTAAATTACGGTGCAAGCGATTATACACCACTTGGGAGAAGATGGTTGCTACCACTCGGTAGCCAACCCAATGCTTAAGGCTACCGACGACCACCTAGGGGTTGCGTGTTAGTTCGAGCTAGCAATGCCGATGAATCCTTAAAACCACCTAATTTCCATAAAATTGACAAAAATATCAAATTTCATCCAAAAATTATGAAAAATTATATTATGATTTTTCTTTTGTGTGAGCCATATACTTGGCAAATAGGGATCAAATAGATAAATTTAGAGTATCGATAAAACTAATCTAATTAACCTAAAAACTTATGAATAGACTTAACACATTAGACGAGGAGATCATGCAGACTCGGATATTAAAAATATAATAAAATAATATTAATATAGCTAAAATAATAAAATTTAACTACATTACTTATTATTTATTGTAATTGTATAAAATATGTTTCGTCAATTTGTAAACTTTTAGAGATAAATAATTTATATAATAAAATTAATATAGGAGATAAAGTAACATATAGAATATATATATATATATATGCGTGCGTGTGTGTGTACGTGGATCAATTCATTGGTGTAAGGTGATTTAGGTGATTTGATGGTACATTGGTGTAAAGTGAGAAGCAAAATCAGTACATGGTTTAGGTGATTTGATGGTTCATTGGTGTAAGGTGAAACTGGAAGTCAATCGACCACCCTATCATAAGGAGCAGTTAGCAACTCATCTTTTTGACAAGGTGAGAGGAACTATTGGTGGTCAAAGGTCAATTTTCTGGTAAAGTCTAAATTTAACCTGATTTTGTAAAATTTTGTAAAAATACCAAATATGTTTAGAAAATTATGAAAAAAAATAATTCTAAAGTATTTTTGTATATAGAATTTATGAAAAATGTCATTTTATATAAATATAGTAACTAACATATATATCCTTAAGAAATTGAAAAAATCAAATAATTTTCAAAGTTAAAATAAATTGAGTAAACGATGTAGTTTTCACTTCAAAATTTTCCCAGAAACTATCTTAAGTTAATATTAAATTGCTATGTGAAAGTTTTTCATGATATTATTTTCTATATTTTTATTTGATTTTTAAGCCTTAAATGATGCTTAAAGTAGTGTTTTTAGTAGGGAATAGTATATATCTTTTGATAATCCCTCTTAGATATTGAGTTCGAATAATTATTGAAGTATGATTATAGTTTCGGAATGGTTGGATTAGTTAGTAAAGTGTGAAGTTATGGAAAATTGTTAGTTGGCCTTAAATAGTGAAGTTGGTGTTTGACTATTTTATTGAATTTGAAATAATTGCTAAATTATGATGTAATATATAGGGAATTAAGAAGTAATGAAATTGAGGAAAGTTTGTTTGGAGTGTTATTTGTTGTTTTAACTTGGTCCTAAAATTGTAACTTGGAAGGAA
The DNA here is from genome assembly GCA_024138005.1 of Lumnitzera racemosa. Taxonomy (NCBI): domain Eukaryota; kingdom Viridiplantae; phylum Streptophyta; class Magnoliopsida; order Myrtales; family Combretaceae; genus Lumnitzera; species Lumnitzera racemosa. Next base: position 67,602,700 of record JAMXBC010000011.1, read on the forward strand.
GTTGGTAAATTAGCTAATTATAGGATATTCATTAAAGGTAGAGGATGGTTTAAAGGATTCTATGAATAGATTTTACACTAGAATGATACTTAAAGAGTAGGTCAGAAACAAAACTTAAGAATAAAATGTAAAAATAAGGGAAGTAGAAGGTTGGTTAGAGAATGATTTTATTAAAAATTCTATAGATAACAGAGTCAAAAGGTAACTTAGAGGATAACGTAATAAGGAATTCAACTTGGGAAAGTTGAAAAGTTGTTTTAGAGGATAAAACTAGTATAATAAATGACCCCTGTATAGCTCAAAAAGTACTCAGAAATTTTTTAACTAAAAAAAATTACTATAAATCTACTCGGAACCTAACTTAGAGGATCTTTGACTAAAGAAAGCCACTATAAATCTACTCAAATCTTAACTTAGAGGATTTGGCTGATTAAGGTAACTTATAAAAATCAATGAATGGTTAAAAAATCATGAATATTTAAGTAAAAATAACTTATGAAATTTTTTACTAAACAACCAAAAACATCTAAATCAAATTAATGACTAATGAATTAAGGCTTGAAAACTAATCTATTGTATATTTTTAAGGACAATTGAAGATCAAGAAGGCAATGGTTAAGAGTAAGTTACCAGTAGGTATAGGTAAGTTGGGAACGATACTTCATAGCATATTAAATTATCATATTAAATTATCATATCAATATATTTGGAGAAGCAGGAGTACTTGTTTGTGGCTGTAGTTAGATTGTTTGTGCATGTACTTGTACTTGTACTTGTGCTTGTGCTTGTGATATTGATTGTTGATTGGGAGTTGAACTCTGAATGCTATTTTCTACTTGAATATATCTTATCTTGTATGAATGAACTTGGTTGCTCACCCTATAATTTGGACCAATATTAAGTTGACTTAAGATATAATGTGACATTCATGATAATGTAATAAGGATAACGATTAGGTTGTCAGAATAAATACAGGTACTTTGATGAGGATCGCAAAAATGGTTCTTTTTCTACTCTTAGTCGAATTAAGCAACAAGAGAGAGGGGTGTAACAAGGTTGGAAACCATGGTTTGGATGTTATCTAGAGAGAATGGTGTTTTCCATTGCACAAACTTGAATTTAGTTTGATAGTGTCACATTAAAACTTCTCAAAAACTAGGTTAGAGTTGATGAAATTTCTTTAACTTCATAATGAGTCAGTTAAATATTGTGTGATGATTTATTATTTTCTTGTTATATTTATATTTAATTAATGATTGAACAATCATGTTTCTTAATGTACTCTTATCATTTTGTCCCTTCTTATTGAACTAACCCAAGCTAGAAGCTAGCTACTTTAACTGCTAATGTAGGTATAGCTTACATAAGGTGTTTACCACTTTCTCGCTTTGAGCCATTTAATTCTGGATCTAATAGATATTAATCTGTGATGTGACCTTTTAAAATAGCTTCTAAAATTAAACTCATGGCTCAAATGACTAAGAAAATTTTGCAAGTTTCTAGTAAACTTACCAGTATTGCACTAGATTACTGAAGACTAGAGAAGGAGGTTGGGGAGAGAGATGGAAGACTAATAGGCTGTAATCTTATTTATTTGTCGGCTTTACTAACTTATAGGGAAGCTAATAAGGTCTCTACTAGTAACCCTCTAGTTTTTAATTATGGATATTGTTACTATACTCTATTAACCTATGACTTTTTACAAACCTTTTTACTAATCGCTCTATTTTCTTGTATCAATTTTACTTTCAGTTAATGTGCTTTTATGATTTCATCCCTTCTTACTGAGTTAGTTGAACTCACATCCAAATAGATTGTTTTGTAGGTGTGGAGTAGTATTCGAAGATGTCTTGTTACAGTTCTCCGCAGGTTAGTTCCTATGGGTTGGGGAGTAAAGCGTTGAAGTTTAGTGAATTGATCCATGCTCATTTTACTTTTGTTTTTCTTTTATAAGAGGAATATAAGGTTTTCTTGGGAGGCCTTATAATCTTCGTTGGCTCATTATTCTATATATTATATGTAATGTAGTCATCTTATGGAGATGTACAGCTTCTTTCGAAAACTCTAAAACTTTTAATGTATATAAAGTTATGTAAAAGAACTAAACTATCTGTAAATATGAGAAAATGTATTTTGTAAAGTATTACTCTATAGGTCTTATATACTACAGGTGTCTATTTGATTGCTTCAAAGCTGGTTAAGACATTGTTTGTCTTATGTGGACCATACCTATGTTATCAGCTAAGGAGGGTAGCTTTTAGCCTAGGCTAGTTTTCACAGTGGGGTTGTTATAACTCCTCGAGTTTGGGGTGTGACATTTTATATGTATTTTTTGATAAAAATATTATTTTGATGAAATTAAGTCTTGAAATATATTGATTTTAAGTAATTAATAAAATCGAGCTGATTTTGCTTTCGTTTTCAAAAATCCTATTGATGTTGTTTCGGCACCAAAATTTTTCTCTGAAACTCCTATGATGTATAAAATTACTATGAAAAGATCTTTGTGAAAATTATCTTTCATATTTTTTATTTAATTTTTAGGCCTTAAAAATCCTATTTTTCTAAATATACTTAATAATTTCCTAAGAAATTGAGCTAGATTTTGATTTGATGAGTATGTTGACATATTAAGATGTTAGATAATGTTGAAAGAATAAATCTGTAGTGTTAGGAGTATTAGATTTGAGTACTGAGGGCTTAGTGTTGATATTTGTGAAATATGTGAAACATTCTAAATAATGGAATTGAGTGTAGTTGGTTCAAGTTGGACTAGTGTTGAATTATATAGTATACTTGCATTCTGATCTTGAACTAAATTATGGGGAATTGTATGGAAATATAGAATAGGTGTGGATTGGAAGCTAATTAAGGAGCTAAATTAGAATTAGGGTGTATACTAGTATACTAGGGAGTTGATCAAAAACTAAATTGGATGTTATATTCACTTGAATTAAAGTTAGTTAAACTTTGTGGAATAGGTTAGAAGGCATTTTTAAGATTTATGTGGAAAATGGAATCAGGAGTTGGATTAGAACCTGATTTAGAGATTGAATTAAAGAAGGAATTAGAAGCTAAATCAAAACCTATTTAAAAATGAGAATAATCATAACAGACTAAAAAGCTAAAAAATTAAGTATAGTGAATCGCTAGATTGAAGATAATAATATGATAACTACTATATATATATATATGTATATATAGTAGTTATATGAATACTAAATGATTTTTGTATTATAGGGGCAATTAGCAAAGACTTGTTGTAAGTAGTACCTTAAGTGAGTAATTAGGAAATCTAGGTAAGTTTGGGATCAATATGTAACTATATTTTGGAATACTATTTTATAGTACTAGGAGGCTTAAGATTATACTTGGTTATGTTTATTAGGTAGCTTGATTGTGTGCATGCTTGTGTGTGCGTGTTTTTGAGCTTAGTTATGTGATTCTAGCTTGTTGCTATGGATTGCAATTGTTTGATTTGTGTGTATTATTGATCTCCTTAAATTGAACTTAATTATATATGACTTGCAATCTTAACTGAATATGCATTGCAAACCATTAAGGGATGCTTAGGATTCTTTGACCAAGTATCGACCCCCTCTACAGGGATAGTGTTGGAGTATACTGGTCTCTTATTTATCCTTAGTTGAACTAAGTGACAAGAGAAAAGGTTATGGCAAGGGAAAAGGTAATGGTTTGAAGGTAATTGGGGGAGGAGTGGTGTTTCCATTGCATAAGTTTGGGTTTGGCCATGAGCTATTGTATACGTGTTGAAACTCTTCAACCTGGATTAAAGTGGGTATAATTTCTTTAATTTTACAATGGACTGTACAACGTTGTGCAATGACATTTGTTTATTGCATTGTATTTAAATAACTGTTTAATAACCTTGTCTATGCTTGACATATAGCATTATGTCTCCGTTCTAGATTATTAAGTAGTTGGTTACTCACATTTCTAATGATGTTGTTGTAGGTTCTGTTTAGGAAGTAGCATTATAACTATCTTGAAGTTAGTGATGGTTAGATCTTGGGGAGTAATGATATAAAATTGATGAATAGTTGCTCTCCTAAAGCTTTGGGTCTTAATTCTTAATCTTTTAGTATCAAACTATGTAATTCTTAACTAAATTGATTAATAATATGTATTTTCCAGACTTTCACAGGTAAATAACAACATTATTTTATGAATTATTTACTAATTTATGATAGTAGCTGTAGGGTCAACTTCGATCTTAAAATAATTTACACGGTGGAATTGTTATGTATTTATTGCTTCGAGGCATAATAGCATCTATAGAAAGAGTTCAGGATAAATCAGACATGGATGTTAGAAAATGGTGTGTATATTATCGGTGAGGGAAGAAAGGTATGCTTTTGGAAAGACTCTTGATCACCATTGGGAAAGCTAAATCAAGTATTTCATAGACCTCTGCCTAAAAATGTAGATAAACTTATAGTAAATGAAGCATGGAGAAGTAAACTAGCATGAGTTGAAGAGAAAATTGGATATCCCCTATTAGATGTATTAAAATATAAAATTGGGCCAATATCACTGGGGGACCATATGCAAGATGAACTAAGCTTATCAATATAGAGTAGAAAGTCATTACAATTGAAGGAAATTTATAAAAAACTAAAACAACCGGAAGGATATGTGTAGAAGGAGAATAGATGGATTTGGTACGGGCTCTTCACTCTTAAAGTTAAAATGCTATTATGGAAGTTGGTAATTAATTGCCTCCCCATAGCATAAAGGGTTAGTCACAGGTTAGCTTTACTACAAAGCTCTTGTAATTATTATGGAGAAGAGATAGAAATTGAAGACCATGTATTTTGAAAATGCCCAAGAGCAATACAGGCCTAGTTAGTTATGAACCTCTTATGTTATAAGCAGATGATGATTTGGAGGAATGGTTAAAGGTGAATTGTAAAATTGCAAGATCACAAACTATGGTTACATGCCCATTGTGGTGAATAATATTTAGCTTTACCTTACTGGCAATTTAGCAAGATAAAAACAACAAGATCTTTTGAAATGAGTCCAAGGATAATGCAGAAACAATACCTTACATGGTAGGAAGACTTGTTCATGAATTCTAGGTATACATGAAACAATAAATGAAAATATACATTATTATGTTATACAATATTAGATGGTTACCTTCACCACCAAATTGGGTCAAGCTTTAGACAAATGCCTCACTTAAAGAATTTGGTAGCTAACTTCCATAAGAGGAGTGTTTAGAGGCAAAAGAGGAGACTATATCATGGGTTTCAGTAGGAAGATAAGTCATGTAGACATTCTGTGTGCTAAAATATGGGGCCTATATTGGGGGCTATACTATTCTCAATTGATGGGAATTAGAAAGGAAGACAAATATATGGACTTGGCAACTGCTGTACATTTATTATCAAATGAAACAAATATACTAAAGAAATACTCTCATGCTGTTAATGTTTACAAGGAAAAGTGGTGCTTGCTTTAAGACTATAAGTTAGCCCTTTTGCCAAGGGAACATAATAAATTATGGATTGGCTTGTTGCTAGTGTGCAAAAGGAGGAAGGCTTCAAAGAAATAATGCATTTTGTACCCCTTGTTTGTTGTAAATATTTGTTATCTATGGATTATTTTGACATTTAGTGTGCTAAGGGACCAAAGACTCAAAGGTGGTTGGACTTTGACCTAGCATGGTAGCTAATCTTTTGGAAAATTTTAGTAGCTACATTATTAGTGTAAATTATATTAGTATGATATGTAATGTTTAGCGGATGCTGTTGTACTAGTTTGCTCTAATGGTTTTGATGTACTATTGTTTTTAGGATAATGAAATCCCTCCCATGTGATCGAAAAAAAAAAGTATACTAAGCTTCCTCTTGCTTAAGTTGAAAAGTGCCTAGCAACTACTTAGAGCTCTCTAACCTAGCTTTATGAAGGGCTTCTTGACCAATTTTACCTTATACCGAGCCTTACAGATCGAAAGTTCAATTTATCTAATACTTACCTTCCCTAATGGGGATTGTTTGCCATTCTCACATCAACCTTTGGCTCTCTAACATGATGACACTTATTCATAATAACAACTTGATAAAACTAGTCTACATAGCCCAACAACTAATGTAGCTACTCTTGTTTAGTATTCTTAGATCAAGTTTGTGCCTGATTGCCCTTAATCGCCTCACTTAGTTCCTATATATTACAATAGATGCAGGAAATACATCTAAATTGTAGAACCTAAGATAAAGAGGGAGAAAAATGCCCCCTGATCACCTATGAGGTACATTCTTGGCATCCTATGCCTTGTTACTTAACAATTCCTTGTCTAATGGCATTTCTTACTACATTAGATATAGGTGGCTTTCTTTCCATTAACGTTAGGCATTTGATAATAGTTTATTAACTTTTTATATTCCTTCACCAACTTTTTCTTAGTCCTAAGAACATTAGGCTCGATTGCTTCAACAGTAGCCTTTATTTTCTTCTTATTGTTCCTGGTGAAGTAGATAATATGGATTTTTTTTTTTTAATTTCCTTCTCATTCATCCTGAGCTTAGTTAGCAATTTTGATAGAAATCCTCATTCCATGCATATTGAATTGCATGATGAAGCTAGAAAGAAATTATCTAATAATGAAGCCAAATGGGCTTGAAAATCCAGTCCGACTGCCAAAATTTTTGAGATGTTTTATGTTCCCAATAATCTTGTGTACATGCCTTTGTTGAGCTATTTTCTTACATCTTGTGGTTATATAAGGCCTCAAGCTTCTTCGCTTTTGAAAATGATTTTCCTTCAATCTCTTTAGTAATCATTAGTTCATGTCAATTTTGCAACTTAAAGACTTACTGCAGCTAACACAATGCATTAGGCCTTTGAAGAATTGTTCAACCACTCATTAAACCAACCTCTCTCCTTAAGGCACATCAACAACCAATGTTTAAGGCTATAGTTGTTTCAAGACATACAACTCTTTTCAATGATGTAAGACAATTATTAGTCTTCACATCTAATCTAGGTTGCTTTGCCTACCTATTAAGTGATCTTTTTTAAATAGGGAATGTTACATAGTGTTACTGGTGTTTAATCTACAACATTTGAGAGTCTTAATAATTGTAAACAAGTTGTTTGTTAGAAGACTACATTTAAGATCAACTCTTACTATTTTAACTTAAGCCCAATAACTTCTATTGTTGGATTTAAGAAACTCCTTTAGAAGGTTTCTTTATTAGGCCTAAAATTTCAATTCATTAGTGGATATTTAGCTAAGGCTAAACCTTCACTCTAAATTCATTAGGTACGCATCATTATTAGTTTTGATAGTGGTTTTTAGTATACATTAGATCATTTATCCTTGCCCCTTGATTCGATTAACCTTAGCTTGGGTTAATCAAGTTAATTAGTTAACTTAAGTCATCTCATTTTAATTAAAAATAAAATTTTGGTTTTTAAAAATTAGACTTAAACAATATAAGCTAAATGAGCTCAAGTGAAGCCCAATCATTAATGGGACAATCAAATACTAAAGATGAGTGTTTGAGTTAAGCATAAATAGAGAATGAAACATTTTAGTGGTTTAAATAGGGGATAAAATTTTTTATGGGTCAAATGTAGCTTCAGTTTAACTTAATTAGATTATGGTGACATGCCATGTTAAATAAACAAAATATTTTAGAAATGTGTGATTTTCATCCTCTACTGGAATGTATTTCTTTCTCTACTTACACTACTTTAATGACATCTATCCTTTATTTGAACTATTAAAATGTTTCATTAGTTGTCTTAATATGTAATTTTTCTAATTATTATCTTTAATTCTCAAAATGGAAGGAATTGCTTCTAACTTGACTAAACACATCTAGTGTATTTATTTATTTAATTTTAACATGTGCACTCTTGGTTGTGCCAATTGTAATATTTGTGTACATATAAATAAATAAAATTTCTTTAAAGTATATCTAGGTATTACTAGAGTTAAGGAATTGCTTAGAATGGTTAACTAAAGCACAAGCAATTCAAAATTTGTTGAACTTCTTTAAACTTGAAAATAAGTTAGGTCTTTCCCACTCTTAATGCATCTTTTAGGAACTCCTTAGATTTTCTTAAATCTTCTAGCCTATTAGATTAAACTATTCTATATTTAGGCACATAGGCTTAAACAAAACTTAGGCATGTAGGCTTATAGAAGAATAATTTTCTAACTATTTCTTTGAGCTCAAGCAAGTCGAAAAGGAACAGAAGCCCTATTCAAAGAAAACTAGAAAAGCAAAGAAAAATCCTAATTTTATGTTTGGTACGTAAGAATAAAATAGAATGAAATTGCAACTTTGAGTTTTATTCCCTTTCTCTATATTTGCAAGTGCATTTAGAAAGTGAAATTGTAATTTCATGAAATCAATGATTCTGACTTCAAGGAGGAATTCGATTTTACCTTTGAAAAGGTGGAATCGTGATTCCATTCCTCTCTCATTAATAATTATTAATCACAATTACTTATTTAACCTTCAATATAATAATGACATTAAATAATTAAGGGCATTTTGACAATTTCTATTATATATGCATATAATTCTATTCCATTCCATGGATATTTCCAAATATAGGAAATAATTTGTCATTTCAATCCTTGTTCTACTCTAATCCATTCCATTTTAGATTATTTTTACATACCAAATATGATATAAGAATATTTATAATCAACTCACCACATAGACATTTACAAGCTATGCATTTAAATATAAAATCGGATTGCTGATTAATAGTGTTGCCTTAATATTGTGGCTGCTAGAGTCTTTTAGGCTTCCTCAGAGGATTTGGGCCTTGCCTAAGAGGTTGTTGGTTTTAGAGGAGAGTAAAGCTACAAAATAGACAAGGGTGATTTATTATGTTAAGGGTTTGTTTGGTATGGCTATTACTTTGATGCTTAAGTTAGAAAGGAACTCGTAGAAAAATGAAACTCGATGGGGAGAGAATCATGTGTGACAATTAAGTGTGTATGATAGAGTTAGAGCTTACCTCTTAAAAGGGGCCTAAGTGATATTATTTATAGGCCTTATCTAGAATCCTTTGTTAAGTTAAGACGTGAAGACCACTAATTTGGTGATTTTGACAAGATTTCTAACATCAATGAAAGGAATGATTATCTTTGGGCTTTGTGTCTATCTCATCCTTATTAATGTTTTACAGTGCCATACTTCGACCACATAGGCCGGCATGGGATGAGTTGTCAAACACCACATTATATTTGATGTAATGTGAATGTAGTATGGTTAGATTAGAAACACCCCCTGGGGGAGTCGATGCATTTTTGGATATGTGCTCACTCTGTTCACATGCCAGGTGTATTGTTTAAGTCGGCTAGGTCATCGCCCAACCTTGTAGGTTCGAGCAATCTAGCAATTAGGCCAATCCATCAGTTGTGTAAGTCAAACTGAAGTACAATTCTTATTTATTGAGGTGCAGTGAAGATGAGAGTAGGTTCTTATCACTTGGGTCAATGTGGGAGGGAGCTTTTCTAGTTTCTCTCCATCTGGTTATTGTTCACCCCTTTGGTGATCACTTTATCTTGTTGTTTTGATGGAGGCAAAGGTATGTATATCTCCTGTGCACCACCCTTCATTGGCCATCGAGAGTAGGTCAATGAACCACAACCTTTGCTTATTAAAGTGTTAGGTGGAGCTATCTTGTTGATGTGACATTATTTGGCAGTAAACTTGGAAGTGATGGTTTTGCATTGATTGGTTTAGTCATCGTTACAATTGCTTAGTGATATGATATAGATTGTTGTACTATAAGCACCATGAGTATTTTTGGAGGGTTTTTGGCTGATGTAACGCATATGGTGCCATTTCCCATGCTTGGTAGGTAAATGGGAGTCATATTATATTTACTTCGAAATAACTGTTGATTACCCTTTTGTTACTATAAATAGGGGTGTTTGCCCCTTGTATTGTGCATCATTTGCTAATTTGTCTTTGCACTTTTATATTTTTCCTTTGTAGTGGGTGGTTTTGTATTAATGATATTATGGGAGGGAAGTTTTGCTCTACCTTAAATTGTGGTTTTTGGGTAAAGGACTGTAGAGGCTCTTGTTTTACATTTTAGGTCCAAAGTTGTTGCCATCTTGGGCTACCTTTCTAACCTCTTAATGCGAAGATCCTACTTCACATTTCACCTCTATTGTTCAATCAACTCGTGTACAATTCTTATTTGAGGGTAAGGCATAGGAAGGGCAGGCTTCATGTGGCAACCACTCAGCTAACTAACTTTTACGAGATATGACTTGAGTTAATTGAGCTAGAAGAATCTTTGCCAAGTTTAGGTTGAGTCCACTTTTGAGTGGTAGTTGATTGGTTGGTTTAGTTACTTTGGTAATGGGGGTATTATCTTGCTTGATGCTAGTAAATAGGGTTGTTGCATCTTGCTTGCCTTCCTCTCAAAGTTAAGGTAAAGTAGGCTAAGGAGGTAGGTTGCAACTGACCTCGGTGAGCTAGTTAGGAGTTCTTAGTATGGGTTAGGAAGGGAGGTTGCTAACTTTCCATGCCTCCTCTCCTTGGAGCATTATTGTATGATTGTCTAGCTCTTGGCTTAGGGTCTTTGCTTCCCAAATGAAGGTAGGTACCTCCTTATGCCATGTGTAGACTGCCTTTTTTTAGCAAAGTAGGTTCTTGTTTCCCATTTCATGTCGGGAAGTTTATCTGTTGGTAGAGGCCTGTTTCAACTAGTAAAGCTCTTTACTAGCTGCTTCTACTTTTGTTGAAGCTAGGTTTTCTGCTTGTTAGATTACTCGTAGTAGGGCTATGCTTTTCCTGTCCTTGATAGGAGATGGAGAGTCATAGCCATGCTTGTTGAAGAAAGCGGTTGCTAGTGGAGAGCCCTTGTCTCCACTTAAAGTTATGTTGAAGAGCTGTTAGTTAAGGCAGGGGAAGGAGGGGATAAAGGTTCATGGCTGTGCTCATTGAAGAATGCTATTGTAAGTAGGGAGTTGCCATGCTAAAGTGGATACCCTATAGTGCATCCTTCATTGATGAAGACATATAAAATGGTCATTAATTACTTAGCCAATCTTTTATGTATAGTAGCCGAGTAGTGTTATTTATTTTTGATTGACTTGTATTATAATGGGTTAATATGCCGACCCTAATATGTAAGTTCACTTAGCTTTAAGTTAAATGAAACATGCCTATTGTTTCATGATCATTGTGATTTTGCTATTTAGTTTCCTTATTATGGTGTATCTCTTTAAATATTGGACTGACTTGGTAGTATTTTACTTCGAGCCATATGGTATTGGCTTTGTATGTTGCTTGCTATAGTTTGATGGTTTGGTCTTCTTATTACCTATTGTAGTTAGGGGTTGAATGGCATAAAAACTTTGGATTCTAAATTGTGTTAGTGGTGTGATTTTTTCAGGTAATTAATATGTATGTAGTTAACCTAAAGGACTTAAGTTACAATATGCCTAATATGGCAAGAAGATGTGATTGTTAGGTAATACATATGAGGCATGTGATATGATCTCACCATAAGTTATGCTGCTTTTTGGTCTCTTGATGACTGTCAATTGGTTTGTTATGGTTAGCTTATTAACCATGTTTTGGCACTTCTATATAAGGGGTTACGATTTCAATTTCTTCACATTACCTTAGTCATTATTTTTGTACTTTGATAGAAAAAAATAGAGAGAAGTCCTTTGTTTATGGCTTTTGCCTTTTATTCTTGAGATATGTTTAAGAATAGTCTTTCTACTTCTTTTATCCCTATGCACTTTGGTGTTGAGTGGCATGGTGATCGATGGGAAAGGCAGGTGTCATTACTCCTTGTAATGGTGGTGAGGGATGTTAAAGGTGCTCAAGGTAATGTTATGGAGGTAATGGTGATGTTATGCAATGCGATTGTAGCCTCTATTCAGTGGGATGTTTACCTTAATGATAGAGAGTAGTTGCTTTATTTAATAATTAATACTATGGTTGAAGGGATGCCTTCGAATGGAGTTTCTACAATCATGAAGGTTGAGGAAGTCATGAGTTGGCTAAAGAATATGCTGGATGAACACTTGAGTGGTAGAAGATTATTTTGCCAGGTAGTGATTAGAGGATGGCTCTGTAGGTGGCCAATTGGTTCTATCTTTACCACAAGCATCTCAACTTTGGATTGCAATTTCCATTTACGATGTTTAAAAAATAATTCACTTTTCATCACCGTATGAGTTTTGCAAAAATATCCCCTAATGTTATATAACTTTTTATGGCATTCAAGGCCTTATGTCATCACTTTTATATGTAGGGCAACACTAGTGTTATTTAGGAATTTCTACACATTGCATGTATCTGCTTTAGGTTGGTACAATCAGAGTTGTAGGCTAAGAAAAGGCTTTTCAATAGGTTAGAAGAATTGGTGAAGTGGAAGAAATGGAGCTTCCTTGCTATCGAGGTTTAGGGATTATAGAATTTTGGACCTGTTGAGTTCAGCCTATGAGGATGACTAAGGTGGATAATTTGGAACCAAGTGATAGGGTTATAGCTATTAAGCTTGAGGAAGAGTTGTGGGAAGAAATCAGACATCTACTAGGATGCTAGGGCCATAGTAGATGAATTTATGTATAAGAACGCGTTGAAGGAGAGTTTTAAGATTCCTAGAGGTTCGATTGTTGACTATGTTTCATGGCCCATAGAGGGTGAGCTCATCGACTAGGTAGGATGTTACATTTCATCGTATTGTTGAGAGTGGAGTTACTTTGTTCATTATGGGCTTTATAGTTGGCGTAGTGTATTGTTGTCCCTTATTGCCTACATATTGAATATCCTTTTGTTTATTATAGGTATGAAGATGCGTAACTCTTTAATGGATGAGCTTCTGTTTGGGTTGAGTACTTTGAGGAGGAGGCCCAAGAAGTTTATTTGAAGGGGGAGGGTTTCTTTGAGTGGTAATTCATGGGAATCAAGCTACGGGACTCTTGACCCGCAACCGAGCTCAAGGACTTGAAGGGCTGGTACGACGAATTCTCATGTTCCAACCAACCCTTACTGAGGCTGAATACTTATTTGTTGAGTCATCTCTAATGCCGTACCGTATAACTGCCCTTTATTCTACGATATGCCGAGTTGATGAATACTCTTCATTACCAAGCCGCCCAATCACTCGGCATCATCCTTACTGAGAAGCTGAGAGAGAGAATCTGAACTGATTAAGTCATCCTTACTCGGACAAGCCCATCTGTCTGTACTTTTTGTCCGCTTCTTCTAATGACTCCACCAATGTTGTATCGTCACGTATACAGTATAACATATAGAATCTGTAGCACCAATGATTATTTTTCTTATATATTCATTTTTGTCCCTTTATAATATTTACATTGCCTCTTTAGGAAATATCTTTTTTGTCTTTTTCCTTTTGAGTAAGTTATCCTAGTTTGAGGGTATAAATACCCTGTATTTATAGTTGTATTATCATTAGTTTTACCTTCAATACACTGGAGTACTTTTTTCCTTGCATAAACACTGTTTGTTTACTCTCGGCGTAACTCTTATCCTTTCCCTTAAGTAAGGTTAGGTGGTAAGTAACCTTACTAGACCAATTCGTGCATCATATCGAATTATGCCGTGAGTCTTTAGAAGTTTCTTTGGTGCGTCATATCCTCTAGAGCTATTAGTGGGTTTTTGCTTACTATTCTATTCATCTTTGTCACTCTTTCTATACTCTTCCCTATTCAACCTTTTTTTTTCGAGCTTTCTGTAAGTTGGGACCCATCTAGTGACTAGCCTTGTCTGTTCTTCGTCACGGTCCGCACCATCTTGACATCGGAGTAGAGGTTTTGTGTGAACTAAAGTTAGTTCTTCTTGAATTTCTATTGTGCTCTGTTTTGCTTATGTGAAATAGAGTTAGTTATTGAGTTCATTTAACTATTGTGTTATTAGCTGTTCACTTCTAAAATGTTTGTTTAAATTATGAATCTATGAAAAAAAAATATGATAGACCCAAATATGAATATTGGTATTGGTGATGATAGTGGAGTTGTTTACCATGGGTGTCAGTCTTAAGGAACTCCCAGAAACACTGACGAGAGGCTCAATGAGTTAATTAAACTCTTGGTAGATCTAACCCAAGCTGTTCATGCACTGTCTTGCCAACCTACTGAGGTTGCGTAAAACACTCCATAAGCTGCTCAACCTGTTAGAGGTTAGATACCAGCTTTACCAATTCAAGGTGGAGGAGTTGGCGGATAAGTAAGGTGATAGATAAACTTGAGAGAGTTTAATGAGGAGGAAAAAGAGTATTTTCAAGAGAAGCATATACGAGTTCCTTGAGTATCTGACCATGTGAAGATTTGGATTTCAAGTTTCAACAGATATGGTAATACTGGCAAGTATTTGGATTGGGAAGAGAAGGTGGATCGTGTCTTTGATTATTATTAGTATGGGACTACGAGAAAGTAAGGACTGCTGTTGTTGAATTTTTTGGATATGCCAATAAGTGGTGAAAGAATTTTCAAGCTATGAGAAGGAAAGAGGGGTATTGAGAGATTAATACTTGGCCCGAGATGAAGAGAGTGCTTAGAAATAGATTTGTGTCAAAAATATATCTCCAAGATACTTTCACTTGGATTTATGAGCTAAGACAAGTAGGCGAAACTATTGATGAGTATGTTTAGGAATTCCAAATGCTTATAATACGATGTGAAGTGAAAGAACCACTAGCTTGAATAGTCTCAAGAATTGTTAGTAGATTAAGAGGAGACATTTGAGACATTGTAGAACTCCAACAATTTGACACGATGGATGAAGTTGTTAGGATTGCTTAGTGTGTAGAGAAGCGAAGAGGAAACTAAGCAATGACCTGAATGCCGATTAGTAGACCAAGACAGGTAAGTAACTGGACTTTACTGAGTACCGAGCCGAGTAAAAGGGTTGATCTTAGACTCGAACAAAAAAGCCGACCTGAAGATGTAGTCTCGACTTGTATGAGAAGGGGCAAGGGTCTGGCAGGAAGACTAGCCAGATCAAATGCTTCAAGTGTCAGGGGTTCGAACATATGGCTACTCAGTAGTCGAACCAAAGGACGATGGTCATTAAGGGAGACATCCTAAAGTTGATTGAGGAAGATATGTATGCTGAGGACTTGGACCAGCTACTCATGGTTGTTTAACGTAGCGTGGAACCCTCATGAGAGGAAAGGTAGAGAGAGAACTTATTTCATATTACTTACAAGGTGAATGAACAAGCGTATGCCCTCATCATGGACAGTGGGAGTTGTTTTAATAAGGCATCAGCCGACCTAGTCTCAAAAATGAGGTTACCGACTGTTACACATCTGAAGCCGTATAAGTTGCACTGGTTGAGTGAGAAGGGAGTATTACATGTCACTTAGCAAATACTGCTGTCGATTATTATTGGCAAGTACTCCGACTAGATTCTTTGCGACGTACTGCCTATATACGCTTGCCATGTGTTGTTAAGAAGACCCTAGCTATTTGATAGGAGAGTCATCCACAACGGTTATAGAAATACCTACATGCTTAAGAAGAAGAAGGATAATCAGAAGATCACGCTAAATTTGATGCCATTGAGAGAAGTTCACAAGTTACAGACAAAACTTGCTCGTGGATCGAAGAAAGCACTGGTAATGAGTAGACCCGAGCTCCGAGAGGCCATTAATGCCAATGAGCCAACCTTCCTATTGGTTAGGCAACTACTGGAAATGAAGTAGCGGGACAATTTACCTTAAGAGATGAGGGAATTGTTGGATGAATATGCTAAACTGTTCCTAGAATAGTTACCTGAAAGGTTGCCCCCGGCTCGAGGCATAGAGCATTGCATTGACTTAGTACTCGACACTATACTACCAAATAAGCTAGCTTATTGTATGAATCCCGAGCAAGCTTTTAATCTTCAATGTTAAGTCAATGAGTTACTGGAAAGATGATACATGAGAGAGAGTCTTAGCCCTTATGCTATGCTTACATTTTTAGTGTCGAAGAAAGATGGAACCTGGTAGATGTATGTTGACAGTCAAGCCGTAAACAAAATCATGATCAAATATAGGTATCTAATCTCAAGGTTAGAAGACATGTTGGATGAATTGAGTGGAGCCAAAATTTTTAGTAAGATTGATCTCAAGTCTGGTTACCATCAAATTTGCATGAGGCCAGGAGATGAGTGAAAGATCGTGTTCAAGACTCGACATCAACTTTACGAGTTGATGGTTATGCCCTTCGGTTTGTCGAATGCCCCGAGTACCTTCATAAGGCTTATGAACCACGTATTGAGACATCTTATCGGGAAGTGTGTTGTGGTATACTTCGATGACATTCTGATCTACAGTATCGACATGTCAAGTCATTGTAAACACATCAGAGCAGTCTTAGATATTTTCCGTGTCGAGAGATTATTCGGCAACCTAAAGAAATATTGCTTTGGCTAGGAGGAAGTTGTATTCTTGGACTATGTAGTTAGTGGCGGAGGCTTACGAGTCGATGATGAGAAGATCCGAGCAATTGTTGAATGGTCGACCTTTACTACTTGTGCCGATGTGAGAAGTTTCCATGGACTGGCTTCATTTTACCGAAGGTTCAACAGGAACTTCAGTACCCTCGTTGCACTAATTATTGAATTAACAAAGAAAACACCAACTTCCGATAGGGAGAAAGGGAGGAGAGGAGTTTCGTCGAGATGAAGAAGAAGTTGACTTCCGCCTTGGTATTAGTGCTCCCTAACTTCGACAAAATTTTGAGCTAGAGTACGATGCATTAGGCATTGGGATAAGTGTTGTCTTAATGTAGGAAGGCCAACTCATTGCCTTTTACAGTAAGAAGCTCTAAGGACCCTAGTTAAATTACTTTGTATATGATAAAGAGCTCTTAGCACTAATCTAAGCACTGCATGTGTGGCAGTACTATCTATTGCCGAGAGAATTTATCATATATATTGACTACGAGTTATTGCGGTACCTCCGAAGTTAGACTAAACTATTTAAGTGGTAGGCGATATGGGTTGAATTCCTTGAGGGATTCAATTTTTTGATCAAATGCAAGCAAGGAAAGAGTAATATAGTTGCAGATGCTTTTTCGAGGAACTATGCTCTCTTGTTAGAACTACAAACCAGACTATTTGGTTTTGCGAGTATCAAAGAACAGTACTATGAAGATCCACACTTTGGACCAATAATTTTGTGATGTGTAGATGGGAGGACAGTGGACGAGTATTATGTGGAGGATAGCTATTTTTTCCGAAGGGGGAAACTGTATGTACCGACTTGTTCTCTACGGGAATTATTAATCAGAGAAGCCTATAGCGGCAGACTCTCCAGATAATTTGGAGAAAGGAGCACTAGTGAACTATTGAATGGCTAATTCATTTGGCCGAGAATGTGAAGAGATGCCCACCAAGTGGTTGAAAGCTACGTTGTGTGCAAAGAAGCTAAGTGTTGAGTTGAGCAAGGGAAGGTAATGCCCTTACCTATTCTAACAAGGCCGTGAACTGAACTAAGCATGGAATTTATTCTTGGATTGTCGAGAACTGCTTAGGGAAAAGATTCTATAATGGTCGTCATGGATTGGTTTAGTAAGATGGCACACTTTGTGTCCTGTGCCAAAACTAAAGACGCTTTGACTATTACTTCTCTTTTCTTACAGGAGGTTGTACGGATATACGACGTACCGAGAAGTGTAGTCTTCAATAGGTACCCAAAGTTCTGGAGCTATTTCTGGAGAACCCTATGGCGTTAGTTGGGAACCAAATTACTCTTTAGCACCTCATGTTAGCCCCAAACCAACGGCCAAATAGAGGTGGTTAATCGAACATTGGGTTCACTGCTTAGAGTTATAGTAGGTAAGAACTTGGCTAATTGGGATATCTTTCTACCTGTGGACAAGTTTGCTTATAACCGAACCATACATGACACCACCAAGCAGACCCCCTTTGAAGTGGTCTATGGGTTTAATCCTGAGTTGCCCTTCAACCATGCCCCTATACTTACGCCTGTGCAAGAGGACCCCGACGCCTTGACCAGGGCATAATCCCTTCAGCACATCTATGATAAGGTCACTCGACATATCGACCAGACTGTAAGAAGAATGCGTGAAAAGACCAAGGGTCAGTTGACTAAAAAATTTTAGCTGAGAGATGTGGTATGGCTATACCTCAGAAAGGAGCGGTTCTCGAACAAAAAGAAGAATAAGTTATTTGCAAGAGCGGAAGGACCTTTCAGAATCCTCTAGAAAATTAGTGACAATGCCTATAAGTTGGAGCTACCTGAGGACTATGGGGTTTCTACCGCCTTCAACATTGCCGACTTTAGTCCATATCACCCTAATGGAGGATTGAGCTAACACCCTTCGAATTTGATCCCAAATCCAAAATAACCTAGAGGGAACGATGGGAATCAAGCTATAAGACCCTTGACCCGTAGCTGAGCTCAAGGACTGAAGGGATTGACACGATGAATCCTCATGTTCTAACCAACCCCTGCTGAAGCCGAATACTTATTTGTTGAGTTACCTCTAATGCCGTACCATATGACCGCCCTTTATTCTATGGCATTCCGAGTTGATGATTACTTTCTTTTGCCGAGCCACCCAATTAGTTGGCATCATCCTTGTCGAGAAGCCGAGAGATAGAATTCAGATTGATTAAGCCATCTTTACTTAGATAAGCTTATTTGTCTGTACTTTTTGTTTGCATCTTCTAACGACCTTGCTAATGTCGCATTGCTACATATATTGTATCATATGTAGAATTTGTAGCACCAATGATTATTTTCCTTGTATATTCATTTTTTCCCCTTTGTAACATGTACATTGCCCTTTTAGGAAATGTTCTTTTTATTTTTTTTCCTTTTGGGCAAGTTGCCCTAGTTTATGGGTATAAATACCCTATACTTATAGTTGTAACATCATCAATTTTACCTTTGATACACTGGAGTACTTTCTTTCTTGCATAAATATTACTTGTTTACTCTCAGCATCACTCTTATCCTTTCCCTTAAGCAAGGTTAGGTGGCGAGTAACCTTATTGGACCAATTCGTACATCATATGGAATTACGCCATGAGTCCTCGGAAGTTTCTTTGGTGTGTCATATCCTTAGAACTGTTTGTAGGTTTTTGCTTACCGTTCCATTCGTCTTTATCACTCTTTCTGTACCCTTTCCCATTCACCCTTTTTTTCGAGTTTTCTGCAAGGTTGGACTCATCCAGCAATCGACTTTATTTGTTATTGGTTACAATTCACACCAGTAATGGTTCCAATAGGGGGAGTTTTGGAAGCATATGCTGTTTTGGTGATAAGTAAGATAGATCAAGATATGCCAATGGTATTTCCACTTGCATTTATTGTAGCTACCTAGGAGAATGTGATTTTTATTCTTCTATTATTTTGCTTACTTGCTCATGATTTCTATTGGACTTTTTCTTCTATAATTATAGGTTTATGTTCTGAAGTGGATAGAGGTGCTAGAGGATGAATTGGAGAAGGTGAGGTGGATTGAGTCCTATTTTGAGGATCTTATAGGTAAAAATTGGTAACTTTATGTAGGCTATAGGAGTTTTTCCTTTTTAATTGTGTTGACCTTTTGTCATAAAGGCTAAAGGAGGCTGAAAGCTCTAAGAAGAGAATTAGCAAAAGGTTGTCGAAGTGGAAGAGCTTCAGAGGAAGGTTGAGGAGGACCTCGTGTGCATGTAGGGTAAGGTGGATCACAAGAATTTTGTCAATTTTAAGTCAAGGGAGAAACTTTAAGAATGGAATACCGGAATAGGGAGTTTTCTAAGCAAGTGGATGTTGATAGGGTTAGCGTAATGGAGGTTCAGGATTGGGTGCAAACTCAATAGGAGAAGGGGCAGCAGATGTGTGATATCTCATAAATCAACAATCAAGACATAAACATCTGAGTAGTAGGATAAAGTGTTGTCCTTGTATGATTAGGATCGATAATTGATCTAGGGCATTTAGAAAAGCAAATTGAGTAGGCTAGAAACTTATGAGAAACATGATAACTCTAATTAAGGAATCTTCGTACGCTTGGAAGTAAAAAATATAATAAAATATCAAGATAGTGAAAATTGGATCTATATGAGACCTTAAGTCGAGTTTATGGCAACTATACCTAAATTTAGGGTTTTCATGAAAAGTTATTTGATTGAACTTAAACTTTACGATTAAGATAAAAAAGTTAGTTAAAGTGATTCGGTGAAGTTAGATTTAAAAAATAATTATCCGAAATCTTGATTTTGCTTCGAGAAGTATAATTACTTAAAATAGTGTAAAAATGATCAAAATCTCTAAAACAGAACTCGAAATGCGACGATGACTTAAAGATAAGTTAATTAGACAATAAAAAAATAATATAGTATAATATAGTATAATATACTATATGACTATATACGTATTTTTATGAATATACCCAGTATATATAATAATATACCCGTAAATTAACCCTAAATTACGTAATTATATATATATATATATTGTGTTGAACTTATGAAATTAACTAATAAACATATCCTGAAAATAAAAGATATGTTTGAAACTTAATTACACAAGTATAGTTATATATTACACGTGATATATACACATGATATATATACTCGTATATTACTAAATAACTAAATATTAGTAAAATATACCTAAAATACTAAAATAATTGCAAATCCTATCCTATAAACTCCATTTGCAATTAGAATTGTTAGAGAATCATTGTGGTAGCTCTAGGCTAAATTAAGGAGATGAGTTACCATTGGATTAAAGGCAAAAGGACACCTCCACCTTAGATATTAGGATGAGAAAAATAGAAAAAATTAGCACAACCAACCTTAGGTGGAATAAAAATACGAATGACTCCAGATGTATAATATTTTATAACCTGTAAACATTGGGAGTGATAGAAAGCTCTAAGGACTTAGGAAAATAAAAAAAATAATATACAAAAAATAGAGCAACTACCGTGCCTTCATCGTACTTGACCTAGATGACCACTTGACGACCAACTTGATCGGCTACCACTAGTCTAAATAGCGTCTAAGCATTTTAACAACTATCCATCCAATATTGACTACCGTAGCATCCAAGAACACTGAGGTCAAATTTCTATCCTGTTTTTCAATAAATTCTAAAAAATATCAAATCCACCTAGAAAATTATGAAAAAAAATTGTAGTTAGGTTATTTCAAACATGCTTTCATATGATATTTTTATTTTTGAAAAATTCGTAATATTTAAGATACTTACTTAACAAAACCACTATTCATTTGAAGTTTGATTTGCAACATGAATGTATCAAATGATGTTATTTCTAGTTCAAAATTTTTGTGTAGGATGTTTATGATAAATAGATAATTGCTATGTAACCTGGATTTTGATTTGAATATTTTTAATATTTATTACATTTTTTGGCCTAAAAATAGCTCAAAAATAGGATGAAATTATGAAATAAATAAGAAATTATGAAATTAAATGATGAAAAGGACATGTACTAATCTTTGGTGAATAATAATAATGTTGGGACAGATTGAAATCAATTTGATGCAAAAAAGATCATAATTGAGTAATTTAGATTAATTTAGGGGTAAAATTGTAAATACGAATATAAAGGCGATAAATTGAAAACCTGAAACTAAGTAATAACCGAGTTCCTGATATTTTTAGGAGTCTAGAAATTTTCAAGGAATTATTTGGTGACCCGAACTAGTTATTACTAATTTATATAGTAAAATGACTTAAATTACAAATCGAGATGTATTTTTAGTAATAATAAGTTAAAATGAAATAAATAGTCGAATAAAAACTATATATGGGTAAACTAATCAGATTAGATAAAAGTGTATTTTTAATATAATTAATAATATTTTACTAACCGGGATACGTTATATGTGTATTAGGTTAGATAATACTTATATTTTAGCATTATAATGACAAATTAAGTAAAATACAGTCTAATAACATAAATTATGTATACTATGATAATATTTATATAGATACGTATAATTGTATTAAAATTTTGAACTACGCATTAAAAGTCATTTTTAGAAATAAGACTCGAAACTCATGTTGTTAGGTTTGTATGAACCTAACAATACTAATTTTATTAAAATCGAATAATCTTAGGTAATATAAACTATCACTCTATAATATTCTAGAATGTATATATTACGGTAACCTTACTAGAATTGAAATGTGATTTAATAAATTAAAAGTACGTTTCAATAAGATTGAAATGATATATAATATGTAATAGTATAAATTACATATATTATCAATAATTAATAGCTTAACTCGATATATATAATAATAAAACTATATATTGTTATGATAATATACTATATGTATATATATAACCCTCTTAGATCAAACCTTAATGTTTTCGTAATTATTACGAAAATTGAATTTGGGTTTTGTATATATAGGGTCTCCTAGTGATTAGACCGTTGATGTTACGAGTTTTCTATAGTGAGCGTTAAAACAGGTAAGTAAGATCAATGCTTCATAATATTTTGGGATATTATTTCAAAATATCTAGGGACTTTGGTATGTATTGGCTTGTGATTATAGTTAGCTATTTGTACGTATGTAGCGTTTGTGGTTGGGTTTTGATTTGTTGTGATGGGAGTTAAGCTCCATGATATGGTTATTCTATGAATATTATTATGTTTGAATTGTTAGAGCTTAGTTGATCACCCTAAAAATAAACTAACTCAAATTCGGCTTAACATCTAACTCAATATGCATCGTAACTCACTAGGAGTAATGGCTAGGATTCTTGGGCCAAACATAGACTTTTTTTGATAATGATAGTTGAAATGATCCTTTCCCTACCCTTAGTCGAATTAAGTAATAAGAGAGGAGGTCACAACAAGGTCGGGGGCTATGGTTCGAAGGTAGTTATGAGATTAGGTATTCTTTATTGCACAAGCCCTGGATTGGTTTAGATTCGTAAATGTGTGACGTCAATCTCCTTAACCTAAATTAGAGTGGGTGAAATTTCTTTGATCTCACAATGGATCGAATAACGTCGTACGATGACTTTTGCTTGTACATGCATTGCATCTAACCAACTTGAATGAAAACATTGCTTATGATGTGCTGAATATATACTTCTATCTTTGCCCCATTTATTAAGCAAGTTGTTGTTCATTCCTCTATAGTTTGTTTTATAAGTTTTAAATGGATCATAACTACCTAGTCAACACCAAAACACTAGTAGATTAGGGAAGGGGGTAAGATGCAAGACGGAATGACTAGTTATTGCTCTTAGTATTAACTTTTATTTTTTAAGTAAAACTACATAAGACTCCCTTCACCTTTTCGAGACGTGATAAGATGGAGTCAGAGTTGGGTGAGCTTCATGTTTGGATCAAAGAGTTGGAGGCTTAAGTGAGTATTGTCTAAGCGAATGGGTGAAGGGAGTTTATAGAAGGTAAGGAATATCTTGATTTGTTATGGGGTAAGGCCCTTAAGATGCTTGCGTTTGCCTATGCAACGGTCTTTCTAGGCCATCTGGGTATTAATTTAAGTTGTTTACTTATTCTTGCTGTTGTTGCTAGTGAAGAGGAAGAAGAGGAGGTCGAGGAAGGCATTAAGGATGATGAGGAGCATGATGATTAGGTTAGGGACTGAATGGAAGGTACATAAGTCCATTAAGCCAATGAAGGCTGTGCTTAGTGTCGTATCGTGTCGTATTTAAATGGGTTTGTGTCTAGAAAACCTCAACCCGTAACATGACCTGTTTATTAATCGTGTAAGAAAACTTAAACCCGTAACCCGACTTATATAATAAACGTGTCTCTTATCTGGGTTAAACTAGTATATCACTTAAAAATTTATAAATAAATTGAAAAAATTTATTCTTTACCTTTTCAATGGTCAACCTTTATATATTTCATCTTAACTTTATACTAAACTTATATGTATATTTTTACAATTTTGATATAAAGAAATTGTATAGATTCCAAAAACATATAGAATATTTTTATGGAGTGCATGTATTTTCTGACATTCACTATTTAAATTGAATTATGGAGTGTATATATTTTCTAACATTCATCATCCAAAGCTAAAGACAAATGATTGTGTTCAATGAAATATGAACCAATCATGAAAACAAACATATGTCTGTTAATATTCTATTTATATTCAAGTTTTGTTATATTTAATGTAGTTTTTTCTTTTATAACAAAAAATTTGTTATAAATTGTATAACGAAACCTAATAACATCATGATGCAAACAAACTAGATAATGGTTGGAAAATTAAGCAATTAGACTCCGAAAATGTTAAAAAGTCAATTAAGTTTCTTTTCCGTCAATATTAATAGGTGAGGTGACAATGACATAAGCATTATCTATATATGTTTTAAACAATTATACTTATTTTCCTCTTTCATATGATTTACCAACTATTTTTTTTTTCACCTTTCTTACTTTAATATGGCTGATCAATTAATACATAATCTAATTTATGAATTTGAACTCAAATAGGGTCAAATTCAAATTGTAAAAACGCATGTTTCTTCTTATTTTTTTAACTTTGATCTTGACATTTTGTCTATATCTTTTTTAATCTAGATGTTCATTAATATGGATTCTACGTTAGTAATTTAATAATTTAAGAGGAGATAAGTGTAATTTCATAAAAAAAATTTGAGAATTATTGCTTTCTTCTATCTTGGCATTTATAATGTTTTTTATAATATAAACTATCATAGTGTTGTGGCGCTTTTAGTAAAGGATGGTAACGTTAAGAAAGGTTTTTATTCTACTTGGTTTTTTATTTATTAATCGAATGTGCTGATTATAAAAGCATTTTAAATAAAAGAAAAACTTCACAATAAAAATCCAACACATCATAAAAATTTAATGGCTACCAGCCATTTGAGAAATGTAAGTTAATCCATACTTTCTACAATAATGCCTATTAAAACAATTCACCATGAAGTAGGGAGTCTCTTGGATGTATTGGGTAAAGGCCCTATCAACGAGACCACTTAGTAAGGTTGCACTAGTAGTGTTTTAGCTAATGTGGCTTGAAAGGTTGCTTGAATTAAGGAATTTGTTAGATGTATTGAGTGATAACCTTATTGACAAGATTACCCAGTTGGGTTGGATTGGTGGTATTCTAGCCAATGTAACTTGAAAAGGTCATTTGAATGGGGGAGTTTCTTGTATGAACTGGGTAGTGGCTCTATTAAGGAGACCACTCGACAAAGTCAGGCTAATGGTGTTCCAATCGACATGGCTTGAAAAGCTCGATTGAATTGTTCAAGTAAGAAAACATGATAACATAGGATCTTAGAGAAATTAGCATTTTTCATTAATATTAGTCAAATTACAATCTTAGATTGTTGGTATTCTAAGTTTTGGGGATTTATTGTCCTTCTAAGCTTTCCAATTTATATGCTCCATTGCCTGGGGCCTCTTTGACCTAATTGCATCTTCCTACTTTAGAGCCAGCTTTCCCTTTGCTTTCGTAGATCCTTGTGCCTTGAGCTTTCGGTGAACTAAAACACTAACTTTGAAGACCTTATGCTTGATCTTTTTATTGTATTATTTGGTTGTTCTTTGTTGATATGCTACTACTTGGGCTTCAACTAAGTCTTGAACCTCGTCAATAATGTCTAGATTAGCTTGGATATTGATCTAGTTAACCATAGCTTTAAAAGACTATGTTCAAACATTAGGTAGCTCTAGCTTGATTGGCAGGATGACTTTTGAGCCAAATGCAAGTCAAAAGGAGGTCTCCTTAGTGGAGGTTTTATTGGTAGTGTGGTATTCATACTAGATGTTGAGTAGTTCATTGAACCGTTTTCCTTTAGCATAGTTTACTTGTGTTTTGATGCTCTTTAGGATGATCTTATTTATAGCCTCGACTTAATTGTTAGATTATAGATGAGCTACAGAGGTTTAGCAGAAGGAGGTTTGTAGCTTTAGTAGGTATCACAAAATTTGTCATTGTTAAATTTTGATCCCTTGTCAATGATCAGGGTGAAAAGATTACCAAATTTGGTTAGGATGTGGTTCAAGATGAAAGACTCAATGCTTTTCTTTGTATAATTTTATTTATCACCTTAGTTTCAACCCATTTAGTGAAGTAGTCTATAGATACAATAATGTACTATCTTTGCCTAGTTGCTTTAGAAAAGGGGCCAAGAATGTCGATGCCCCATTGGGGAAAAGCTTAAGGGTTGATTGTAGTTGGAGGTTAGAGTATGATGAGTGGTCAATCAATGCATGCTTTTGGCATTCAATGTACCTTAAGACTAGATTTTTTGTGTCATCTTTCATTGTTAGCTAGTAGTATCCGAGTTGGGGAGCTTGGATGTATATGGCTTGACTTTGGTATGGTTGCTACATATTCTTGAGTGCAACCTCTCGATAGAAGCAACGAAGGAGGGGGAGGTCGTGGCCTTGTCGACATAGGATGTTGCCGATGAGGGTGTAGTTGGCGGCTTTATATATCAATTTTCTCACCTCCTTCGTATCTATATGGACTCTTCTATCTTTCAAAGTATTGTAGTATGGGTTCCATCTAACAAGGTTCGGTGGAGATTGCATGGACCTGTAGGGTTTTGTTGGTTCTGGGTGTTAATAATTTGTTTTAGCAGGTAAATAGTGAAGATCTTTTGATTTTTGTGTTCTAGGTTTGGAATGCTGATAGAGGCAAACTTTGAGAGTTTATGTGCTTTAGCATTCTATGCTCGTGGGATCAAATAAGAAGTCTGAGGTTAGGGCTCGAACTTGGTCTAGGTACCTGGCCATATTTTCACCTTTGGACTTGTATTTGCCTTTGAATTTTTTGTACGACTATCATGGAGTTCGAGAATATCTCGAGTTTCTTTGTGCCAATGTCCTTGGCCATCTTGAGGCAGTCGATAAGTGCCTTGTATCTAACTTTATTGTCGCTTACTATAAAATCAAACTCTAAGGCGTACCACACTTCAATTCTGTGCAGTCTCGCACCGCTTTCAAATCGGGTAGATGACCTGTTTACCTAGAGGATCTAGATTTGTTGTCCATCATTTGGAGGCATGTCCTCTTCCGCCGTATGTTCAGCTTTGAAGTTGGCTAGAACTTGTGATTTGATGGCTTCGTGGAGTCAGAATTGGACATGGTAGGCGCTGAGTTCCAGTGCATACTTTCTTAGGTGTCCGGAAGTATTTGACTCGTGTTCACAAATGTTGGTCAGCACAATGTTTCAGTGTGCTTGGAGATAAGATTGTAGCCGCTTAGTTGTGATTATGACAACCAGGGCAAAAATTTCCACTTCGGAGTATCTAAGTTTCGGTCTTTGGACGCTGTGGCTGAAATTAGTGTTCTTTGCCGCCTGCTCGGACCAGCATTGAGGAATGAGGATATAGCTCGATTGCACACCAAGAGATAGAGATATAAATCTTCGCCTGGTGTAGGCTTAGACAATACAGGTGATGAAGTGAGGAACGCCTGGAGGTCTCGAAAAGCTTTTTGGCATTGATGGATGTAAAGAATAGAATATCTACAACTTCATGCACTTGGACAGACTAAGTATGATCATTTAGTAAACTCATACATTCCAAAGTTCTCAATTCAAATTCCAGAATAGGCAATACTCCTAGTTTTGATTCCATTTTATGCAATAAGAGTCGACATTGGATATCATATTTTTAAGTATATCCTCATAACAGAACTGGTTCAGGCTTACAAACATGGAATTCTTGGGTTGGCTTCATTCTTAAGTCGGTTCAAGATCAACATATGGCCAGGCCTGGTTCTAGACGTGAATTGAACCCGATCTGTAAACTGGTAAGCCGGTGTGTTCTAGAAATGAGTTGTCCCCAGTCTGTGAACTGGTAAACCATGAAGATTCATGGAAGAATAATAATAAGAAAATTTTAATAATAGAAAAATAAAGAAATTAAAAAAAAATAAAACATGTAATTGAACAATATTGAAAAATTTAAATTATTTTTTGAAAGAAATTAGTTTGGGCTGATTTATGGGTCTAAGACCTGTGAACGGACATTAGTAGGTCCAAGGACCCAATCAAGAACTAGCCTTGGGCCGGCTGAGTTTAGTACCCCATTTGAAGACCTGTGAATTAGTGATTCCAACTAGTTGGAGCCTGATCGTAACTCATGCCAAGGTCTAAGCTGGCTTGATTTAGTTTTTGTTAAGATAGGTTTCGGATGCTCATTAAAAAAAAAAACAAAAAAAAAAAAAGCTTTTCCAAAATAGGTAAGATTCAAAATTACATATAAGAACAATATATACTACCATGGTCAAACGTTCACGTTGAATACCCACGCTCCTATAGCTTGAGCTTGAATCATGTGTAACTACGTATCGAGTTTGAGTAATTTCCATACACGCTTTTACTCATTTACACATCTTGCTTCACAAATAAAAGATGAGGAAAAGTATTGTCCCTCGTTGAACTATTATTGACTAATTTTATTATAGCAAGAGTTAGTACGAACGACTTATAACTAGTTCACATATGATAATTCCCTTAATTACGTAACAATATTTATTTAATTTTGTGCACAATAGCACCCTAAAATATTAGTACTTTTAGATATAAATAAACATTTTCCTCCCATGGGGAAGCCCGAATTAAGACAATGCTGCTTGCAATCTTTGATCTCTGAACATAATTCTTGGTAGATATAATGTTCAGCCACCAGTTCTTCTGAAGAAATAAATAGAAAGGATATCATAGAATCAATTAGTGCAACCAAAACAACTACCTTAACTTAGGATTGTTTTACAATTATACACAAAAACTTATTAATTATCAAATTCAACACTCATTGAAACTTTCGCACCCTTCTAACTCATATGGAACAAACATAAGTTTATCGGATATGTCTAACTTGCATATTTGAATAACTTATGGAATGTGTGTTATCATATGGTGCATACTTAGTACTGACAAGAGGACATAGTATTCTATATTAGTAAAATTTATATCATTATTTACTGTCGTAATAATATCATACATTATTGAATTAATTCTATGAGATTAGGAAACTTAAAAAATATTGAAAACCAAGCAACTTCGGTAGTACAAGAGAGTGGATGCGACCAAACACCACTATCCTCTGACCCTGAACATCTCCCTCTAGCCTCCTTTTTTCGGGTATTTCGTGTTTTTATTTTTATTTTTTTCAAGTTTCAAATACACCATTTTATGTTTACTGTACATGCACCTAAACCTTTTATGTTTAAAATTGTGCTTTAGATTCCCAAATCTGTTAAAAGAATATATATATTTATACCCTATTTCTATTTTATCTTTAAAGAATTCAATAAAATGAATTAAGAATAGAAAATACATAACATCAATGGGATAGTAGTCATACAAGGATATAATGCACTCATTTTAATGATTTGAGAGTGTGAATGCATAGTTTCTTTTTTTCGTTGTTTTTTTCAACAATATTACAACTTATTAAAACCAATACAAATGCAAATAAAACAAACATAATATATATATATATATATATATATATATTACCAACAAACATAAAAATGGTTTAGATATCCAAGTAGTGTGTGTTTTGTCTTTGAAGTCCCATTGCCTCTTTAAAATATCTAATCGTGCGCTGGTTAGTTAGATTCCCATAGGCTATTGAATTCGCATTAACCAATATGGTAGATTTGATTAAAATATTATACCGCTAAGGCTATAGGCCATGCAGCTTAATGGTATAACTTAAATCTTTTAATAAAATAAATTAGATTCCAATATCGCTTTTTTCAAGTTATAATATGTAATGTTGGCAAATATGTATATATATATAACTAATATGATTAGTGAAGGGAATTCTACATTATATGAGATGATATTATGATTAAAAAGAGCTATCAACATTAAAATGATAAAGAACATAACGATATGTATATAAAGGTACATTATCATATACTAAGTCATATAAATTTTTTGATTCCTTATAGTATCATTTTCGCAAAGGAAATGCAATGCATTTTAAAAGAAAAGACATCGTTACTAACCAAGAGATATTACTAAAGGAAATGCGTAAGCGATGGAAAGAGAAAAATATAAACAGCCTAGAGGCATTACCAAAGAGAAGAAATGATTAACAAGAATAAGATTGTGCTGTTATGAAACTATGCACAACCAAATCTTGCGTCCACTGGTCACCGACACTAAAATTTAACTACAAAATTGTTCTAATTGAGTTTTCAAATCATAAATTTTATCCGATGGATGTCAAAGTTTTTTGCTTGACTTAAAAAGTTCAGTGGATAATCATGGATTGAAATTTTCAAGATTTGATGCTACTGAATTAAAATATTTTTTATGCTGTTTACTTCTTTTGCGTGATGTTAATTTGATGATGTTTAAAGATTTAAATGTATAGCAATTACAATATATTTTAATGATAATATAACACAAGGATCTAAGCTGGCTATTAGAGTCTTTTAATGCGAAAATTGTGTTTCTCCCTCCCATTGTGTACAAATGACACATCTTTAATGTTCCTTGATTTAATTGAGCAAAGGACTCATTAAAGCAATTAAATTTTATTTGATTATTAACTTTGAAAATAAAAAATGGAGGAGGATAATTTTGTGAAGACACCGTGAATTAATATGATCAAATTAACATTATCCCCCATATTAATATGTTAAATGATATTTTTATCGAAACAAGCAAATTAGCTTTAATAGATGGCCACTTATTGTTCCAATTACATTAACTCTATTTATTGATTACGAAAATTTATCTTATTATTGAAGAAACAAAGGTCAATCTAAACAAATACACAACAATTATGACATTTTGAAGAATACCTATATTTAGAAGCACTCTAAATAGCTTAATTAATACGCCAGATTTGGTATATGAGAATTTATTGGAATGAAATTGTGATTTTAAATTCTATTCCTATTCCGGATGCTTGAAAGGATATTTTAAAATAGAAAACGGAATAGCGATTCCATCTTGGAGGGAAATCGCGATTTCATTTATGAAGGAAATTGCGATTCCATCTTTCTCATGTTTGAAATTTCAAACATTTTAAGGTAAGAATTGCAATTCCATGAAATCAACGATTCTAGTTAGGAGGAAAATTGCAATTCTACCTTTTTCTACTCCATTAATTATTGATTAATTAAAATAACTTTTTAAGTCTTAAAATAAATTATAACATATATTAATTAAACATATTTTCAAAAAATAATTCTATTAAAGCATTTAATATTATTTCATTCATTTCCATTTTATGACCGTCTCTAAATATAGGAAAGCATTTTTCATTCTGGTTTTTATTGTATATCATTCCAGATTATTAGTTCATATAAAAAAAAAAGAAAAAGTCAAAAGGATAGGTTTTTTGTACGGTTCGCGAATGCAAATATTCCTTATACAAGATATAATCATATTCATATTCATACGGACATTTCTAACGTTTTTTAAATTTTAATAATTCTCATAACATAATGACAAGCAGCAAAATAAAATCTTTTACCGGAAGATAGAATTATCACCATACAAACAAGTGCGCCCATGTACAGTACCGTTGAAATGTCAACACCATTCTTTGCAGCCATTATTTTAATGTAAAGAGAAATTTCTTATTGTGTTTCCGGGTCTTAATACTAGATGACATACAGCTATTTATATTAGAAACTAATCTTGGTCTATTTATTGTAAGGGGTAAAGAGATTACAAATCGAAATGTCTACGAAGGAAAGAATCTTAGAAATATTCACCAACTTCTATAAGTAATTAATTGATAGATTACTTAGCAACGTTCACCATTAAGGATATAACACATAAAAGTAGTTAGACTGTATGAAAGATTATATCATTTCATTGTTCTTATATATTAAACTCCAATTTTTTCCCTTTCATTCTTGTTGTGTTTCTATTTACTTTAAATTATTCAAATGAGGCAAAAGAAGATATGTAAATGACTATTCTGCACACAACACGATTTTATCAACATGTGAGCCAAAAGTTAAAGATTTGTGACATTAAAAAGTTGAAAAGCCAAACAACCCAAAATTTTATTTCATATCTTCTATAATATATTCTAATATGGTATCTCTCATGAATTGATTTTTTACCAATAAATTGCATAAATTATCCTTCAAATTAAAAGTAATATTTCTTATCTCAGGACCAATTGAAGTTTAGTTCCGATAAAATAATATACTTTATTCACTTGGGTAGTTTTTACTTTCATATACATCACACTCATAATTTTAAGTAAGAAGGTTAAATTCCAATTTCCATCAAATCGTTGTGTAATAAATTCCAATTTCCAACAAATCATTGTGTAATTAGAAAAGTTTTTAACTCATGATAGTTTCCATCTTTAACATATACTATATTTATTCTCTTTCATTATTGATACTATGTCGCGGTGCATATCCATCTAGTGAAATGATAAAATAGTATATAAGAGGGTCACGTTCTCTAAAGTAGCTTAACATAGAAGATATTTATACTATATTGACATCTCGAGGGCACTTTGATTTGAGATAGAAAAATAGATTGGACTATCCAATTGGCTAGATAGAATAATACTAGGTCAGTGACGAATTCTTTAATAGCATGTTGGTTAACTCTATAAGATTGAAGTAAAAATAGTCATCCCATTTTTCCAATTCCTAAATGGTATTTAGTTTGTGGTTATTTTAAGAAATTTTTATTGCTATCAAATTGAAAAATTGAAAATCCTCTTTCGGATCAGAAAGAAGACAATTCATTGTCTGCGCCCCCAACCCCCCCCAAAATTTCATTTTCAATTTTTTTTTTTATTTTTATTTTTTATTTTTGTAAATGAGACCTCATCCAACATTCAAGTCATGGCCTGAGCTAGGGATATATGGCCTTTTAAGATATACTCCTAATATATTATTTATATCCTTTTAAGTCCAGCAAGCAAAATATAATAATTCTTAATCCCATTCCATAAGAATTGTAATTTTATTTATATTTTATTTCATTTTACCAACCAAACGTGCTATAAAGGAAAAAAAAAATGAGGGCAGTTTCACGATCCCATTCCTATAAGCTGTTCATTCTGGGGTAAAAAGGTTTTTTAAAAAATTAGGCCGAAATAGTGACTGAACCTCACTATTGATGGGTCTGGTAATTAATTTCGTAATAGAATGTGTAAGGCATTATATTATTATAGGACTTTACACATTTGTGATGATTTTGGATTTGAAAGATTTTTTTTTTAATTTTTATTCAACAATGATCAAGTAGAAAATTATAAATTATCATGTCTAAACATAAAATAAAGAAAACACAACTTATATCATAGTTAAAAGTACCAAACTCGATCTCTTGACAATATCATGTTATTATTAGCTCGGGCTTTATACAAAAATAAGAGGGATAAGAAAAGAATTAAGCTTAGAATTTATACTTAGCTTTCCCTCAATAGTTTAAGAAGGCATTGCCATTATTGCCCTCTTCTTTTGTCAAGAGAAAGAGGGGAAAAAAAACTCGGGTTAAAGATATTCTATGGTCAAGTAATTGATGCAATTATAGATAATTAAGAGTTTTATATGATTCTTTTTCGAAAAATATTATGGAAAAGGGTTAAATTAAAAAAAAAAATACAAATATGGTATACTAAAAGCGTATTAAGTGAATATACCTTCAGTTACTCATATTTTTTACACTAAAAGCATATACAACGGATGTACCTTCAATAGGTTATTTTAGTAGAAATTGAACTGAAAGCGCATCAAGTGAATGCGCCTTTAGTATTACAATTTAAATTGAAAGTGCATCAAGCATATGCGCCTTCAGTGTAAATATTTATACTAAAGGTGTATTCAAATGCGCCTTCAGTTCAATTTCTATTTAACTTACTAATTTCCCATCGGCCGAAATAATAAAGTAATGTTTTTCCAACTATTAATTTGCAAACTGAGTGGAAAGTTTGATACAGTAATTAATTACATAAAATCACAATTGGTGGAACGCCTCAACAAATATAACAAGTGGGGAAGAAATAAGTGCATAGGATGATCAGCCAATGACCATACGAGTCTAATAGAAGAAAAAATAATTGTAAATTGTAAAATTATAATAAATAAACAATGCATTGAATTGCAATTTATGATGAAAAGTGAATTATATTTTAAATAATCAGTATATACGCAAAATTTATAATCAATCAATAACAACATCAATATAATGGAAAAATAAAGAAAAAAAAACTATAGACTAAACATATCTATTAACGCTTATGCCGTGTAAAGGTCCTTACGGCACGTGAAAGAAGTGAATGTCTCCGTCTATCGTGTGTTTAAGTAAGCACAGGTGGTAAATTGTTAAGTTTAAGTTCCTTAGGAGGAACTGGGTTGGCTGGATGGCTGAGATGCAGCTGAGTGATGTCCTCACCCATGGATGATTGTATAAGGGTAGAACGTCATTTTTGAGGAGCTGGTGGAGTCACAAGATCAAGATGCTGTTGAAACTTAGAAGTCATTTATGAGCTAGATCCATCCCTAGAGTTGGATTTGGCTCCCGAAGTAGAGGTAACACCCGACTTAAAGTATGTGCTGTATCCCTCACTGATATGCCCTAGGTCTATGGAACAACGGGCATATGGTGAGATATTGTCAATGAGGTCTATCCAATGACGTACCCCTCGAGCCCTACCTCCTCAAACTCTAGTCATACTCCTAGATAGTGTACGAGAAGCTAGCATCTCCTCGTTAGTAAGAGGTCCCTGTTCCCTGCTGTGGTCCATATGAGGTGGCTTATGTACGTTCTCTTGCTGTGGATAGAGGATAAGGCCACTGTGTTGCTCAACAAAGTCAAGTGCCCCATTTACAATACCGAGCGCTGTAGGATAGTCAGGTGCCAATTTGATACGCCTCAATGAATCCACCTAAAATAACTAAAGAAAACAAATCTTGGTACATATGATAGCAAGTATAAACGAGTGAAAAATAAAATAGTGCACGATTTTGGATATACGTACAAATTGACCAATGATAACTCCATGGTATGTAATATAACGTCGGGTGATCTGTCTATATTATGGCCAGTAGGTCTTGTCGACCCTTCAAGGAGCTTAGACGTGTATTAGGAATCCATGTCTTTATCCCCAAGCCTGGATGTAGGAAGAGTGTATGTTGATCTAGTCAACATCTGTCCTACCTTGAAAGTCCAGTTGGTGAAGCTACTCTAAGGTGTCGACCTCTTGTGGAACATACTAATATTTACCAAATTGCCAGACGACACGGTTTGGAAAGTACCACTCAATGATGTGAAAACATATGAGTAATACTTGGGCAATCCAAATGTGTTGTCCAGCAATACAGAAGTGAGGCAGCAACTCCTCTATGTAAGGCTCCCAAACAACTTAAAGGGTAGAAGAAAAAGAAAATAAAAATAAATAACTAGTCAAACAATGAGGGTTATCCCTTACGGCTAATAAAAGAACAACAAAGAAGATAACTTATAATATCATACCTACTGCATCGTCTACATGTCAAAAGTAATGCGATATGTATCTACGACATGCATCGAATGCTAAGTCGTATCCCATACTACCTTCCATCTAGCCACCAATGGCCTATCCCCGTTGATAATAAACCCATATCAATTAAGGGAGGCAACATGTGGGAACCTATCCCAAGTCTGGACCTGCAGTAGAATTGCGACCCCTTCTAACTCATGTGTGTTGGATGATGAAGCAGAGCATAACTATTAGTACAACCATGCAAAGCAAGCGCTACCTCAGCTAAACTGCTTAATTACTGAGAAGTCCTCCAATAATGGTAAGAATATCAGGTGAATAAGATTGGAGGATTTATCTGCAAATATTAATCCTCCCATTAAGCTAAGTATGTATGCATGACAATGGGGAATTATTCGGAAGTGCTCCTGTAACTATGTTAGAGATAAGTGAGCACCCCTCATCCGAGTAGGCCTCACACCTAGCAATCTCTCCTCTACATCACCCTAGCTCTTCTCATCATCAATCTCTGTCTAGCCTACCACCGTTAACTCCTCAACTGGACTTCAACATCTTACAGTATAATGGGCGCCTCTCCAGTAGGTAGGTGGAACGTATGTGTCTCGAGCCTCCATCTCTCGACAAGTGCCGTAATCAAATTGCAATCCAACATAATAAATAGGAGTTGTGCAACTCCCTAGAACCTAGCCTCCCATATGTAAAGCTCTATCTTAGGATGTATAGGGATATCCTGCTCATCCTTATATAATGACATCTCATTGCATCGCACTTGTAGTACATAGGCCACCTCCTAAAGAAACATTCGTTAAGTTAGTAAATAACACCTCTTTAATAAATGAATTGATTGGAAATGATGATGACATCACTCACCTTGCTCTCCCAGATGGCCTATGAACGGTGACTAGCCTGCCTTATAAGTACGCGTGGATTAATCGGTCCTAACTCCATCTATCCTGCGAACACATACAAACATGTTTAGTAGACAAAAAAAAAAAATTATCAATCATTATACTTATGTATGTATTACAATGTAATGCTTAGATAAAAAGGGAACATGTACCTGCCATATTAATATCCGGACACCTTTTTTTCATTATGTCCTTCCCACTTACATGAGCTACATCTAGTTTTGTCGGACCGTTCATGAATGCCCATCTTCATGTGATATTGCTTATGCCTAGGTTTACCCTTTTTTTTGTAGTAAGTTAATATTCGGGTGAAGATAAGGGAAGCTAACTTGTGACCAGTTCAACTTGTGACTAGTTCAACTTGTCACCAATCGAATAGAAATAAGCTTAGTAACAATCTATTTGGTTTGCCTACTTATACCATAGCCTTATTGCCGATTTGCTATCCACCCTCATACTTGCTACTACAGCACATGCATGGGAGCAAGGGATCTTATATATTTGCTACTTTTGACAAGTGTAAGTGTGGCCCTTAAAGTCAACTGTATGTGTCCTTCCTCTTCTCTTTAATCCTGTCGTCGTCATTCGACTACTAGTTAAAACCTTGAAAATACAATTCTATAAGCTAAACGAAATGACTCTATGTACACTTGCCCGCTCCCTCCAAGTTTTATACATCTTTATAGCGTAATCAATGTAGGTCTTATCATAATCGATTGCCTCCTTAGCCTCCTTATGTCTTTTCTCCCAATAGGTAACATAGTTGTAAAATATCTTCTTCACTAATGTAGTGACAGGTAAGCCACGCACTGATTTTAAAATGGAGTTATAACTCTCAACAATGTTTGATGTCAAGTATTTAAAATGGTAACATCCATCATATATGAGGGTCTACTTGTCCAAATCAACATTGTCAAACCACACGGGAGCATCTTCCTTACCCTGGGCCAACTTCTGCATGAAACATTCGAATTTCCTCTATTGTGCCTAAACACCTATAAACCATACAAGTTTCTTGCACAACTGGTTTTTGTGGACCGTGTTGAAATTACAAGCAACGTGCTACAGACAATATCTACAAACTATAAGCGTTGGCTGCCAGCCTACTAATGGTTCCTTGTACGTGGAGTCAATACCGGATGCCCTTTCAGATACAAGACATAAGGTTTCCTCCTTTTGGCTGACTATATACACTTTAAGCTTTCGTAGAAACCACCCCCAAGTTTTTGCTGATTTTGTATCAACAAGAGCAAATGCCAATAGAACAATTGAATCGTCCTCATTTATGTTACAAGCTACTAACAACTTGAAGTGTAGCCATTATGTTGCTGTCGAGCTGAAGATGATCTTGGTTTATCATTGGGTTTACATAAGTGTGTGGACATTCTAGAATTGCTATTTTGAAAAAACCTTCTACTTTATTCAAATAAGCCCGTAGCCTCCACTTACAACCTTATTTTTTCTTTTTATGGTAGACGGCGTATACATTCGGTTTCAAAATGTCCACATGAAAATCACAATAGTTCCTTAGATGGAATGACTTAATTGCATTTATGAGATCTTTCTTCATGTTGAAACACATATTGACACTCAAGTCAGTAGAGTTGATGATGTTATTGCACATTTTATTAACATCTCTCTCGAATGTTATATAGCTGCTACCATCGTATTGGCTATTGTAAAATAGGACATGATCTCTGATAAGCCTGTTAATAGGTTTGTTTATTTACAGAAAGTCTTTAAATTACCTACTTAACAATACTTCACCAGTTCGATGGTATAGCCTATTAGGGCTGTCGTTGTGAAGTGTTTAGAACGATATACTACTCCCAAAAACATATGGTCTCACCTGGGCCTCTCCCAAATTCTTAGCATGGTCATCTTTAAGGCTAACACCATCTTCATCACCATCCACATCTGCCGTATTCTTCTTATCATTGACATTTATATCCATATGTATTCTCTCTATATACAGATCATAAGACTCTTCATGTTTGATAATTGGACCTAATGGTTCGTCAAGTTACTCTTTTATGATATTTACGTACTCGTACTTAGAGAAATCCATGTACGGTTTATTTGATTGATCCACATTTATTTGCTTCACATCGGTCATTATTGAATGCACATTGGGATCTAGAAGGGTTGGATTGTTTGGCTTATGTATTTCATGCTCATTTCGGGCACTCGATTCTCTAATGTGCTTTATGTACACTTCTTAAATACTTTATTCCCCAAAAGACTTTGCCATCTTAATAAAATTTTCAATATTCTTATCATCTCTAATGGCCATCAACTTATAGACAACTCCAACATCATGGAAAAAGGAATGTTTGTGTACAAGTTTAACACCACTCGAGTCAACTCCAATGCATCTACAAATTCTCTAACTAAAAGGAGAGAAGTTCAAATCCTTCTTAATTTTCAACTTCTTAACGGGCTCCTTATCATACTCCGGCCTCTAATTATCTATCACTATATTTTCGTTTGCATAGACCATAACTTTTATGTAATTTGCCATTTCTATCATAGTAATGCTACAATGAATTGAATATTTAGATGGCATTATAAATTTCATCTACACATTGAGCGAAAACTTTACAAAATGTACTTAATCATCTAAGTAAGTTACGTTGTCAACATAACTGCTTAGCTTTAACTTTCTAATTCGACTCAATACAATAAAAAACGCCAATATGTATATATATATATACACACACACAAAAAAAAATTTTTTTTTTTTACTTACATTCCAACATTATTCATACTTACATGTGTATAACTTATCTACCGTAATACAAAACAATCCTAAATTTATACAATATACAATAAATTTTTATGAAATATTAATAATTTATACAACTTATGATACATCTATGATTATGAAATCTTTGTAATAACGTAACAAATTTTTTTCTAAAAATAAAAATCGTATAATGTTGATTATTAATAAAATAAATAAATAAATAACATGCCTATAAGCTATAGATTGTTGCCTATTTTAGACATACACTTGCGTAAGGAAATGATCGTACTTCAACTATAGGGTTTTTCAAGTTTTTTTTTTTTTGTGTTTTAGAAATTTAAAAAATTGATATAAGTAAGAATAAACTGTAGTTGTGTGGATTGAGGTATATATATTTGGCATATTGAATGTGCATGTAGTACATGCGTCTTTAGTTATAACTAATTATACTGAAGGTGCATGCAGTTGATGCATCTTCAGTGTAATTCATTATAACTGAAAATGCATGCATTGAATACGCTTTCAATTATAATGAATTATACTGAAAATACATTCACTGCATGCGCCTTTAATGTAAAAAAAAAAAGAAGTAATTAAAGATATATTCACTTGATGTGCCTTCAATATACCATAGTTGTATTTTTTTAAAAAAAAACTAGCTCTTTTCCATAATATTAAAAAAAAGAGTTTATATTCGTATAAAACTCGATAATTAAATAGAAAATAATCGCACGGTTATAATGCTTTATCGAGTACAAAGACTTTAATTACATTGAAGAAGGAAAGCTTAATCGATATTTTACTTCTATGCCTAAGTTGACTTATTCTTTTGTGTTTGATTTGCCGGTGATCCTGTAATATCAATGTGATCTTAAAATAAGAATCTTTTATTGGTAATCATATGAAAGTATATCTTTGTTGCTTATCCAACAACTATCTCAAACATCTTCATCGTTTCCTTACGCCCATAGCTTCTGCAGCCATCTAAGTTTTTTCTTATTATGATTCGATGCTTTGCACACTTCATCAAGATTCTTTGCGAATTATTTCAAAAAAATAAGAAAGAAAAGAAAAAAAAAATTATAGATGAGAAGATACATGATGGATAGAGTATAAAATCCTATCCATACCTAATACATATTCCCAAATTTTTATATCTAGAACCTACTCTATCGTATCTTGAAGTCACTATATATCTTATACTTTATAGAATTCTATAGGGTACCCATTTTTTAGTTTTTCCTTCAAAATATTATATTAGATGCTAATCCATATCAAATCTATAACTTCACTACCTCTCAACCAACTAACCAAGAATAATTTGAAGGAAATTTGATCTTATAATTCAAATAAATGGTTCCATAATCTATGTGTACAAGAAGTAGAAGATACCATTGCTAGACTAAGATTAGTAAAAGAGAAAAAAAAAGAAAAAAAAAAAGAGAGACGCTTTTAACAAGAAAAAAACAGAGAGGATAAAAAGACTAAATAGTAGATACAAGTAGTATGTAGCTTTAGGGTTGTATTAGGGATTGGACTTTTATTGTTATTTTCTCTAAGACTAAAAAAAATGCAATAATATTAACTTTTTTTTTTATTTATTGATACTATTCAATTATTTTTATAGAGTAAATATATGATATCCTAGAACATATGTCTTGTATACTTTAAAGTATAGGTTTTAGGATCGACATATAATATCTTGATTTCATGCTCGTATTTTACACTATGGAAGTAGATTTCAAAAAATTATTATCCGAAATTTATCCTTCAACTCATTTCTGACTTAGGATCTAAGGGTTTGTGTGAATATCCTCTACAATAGGAATGCTCGCTTACTTTTACCAAAAACTCATGTGTTCTAAGTGTTGTTATTATTATTACCCCCTAAGGGAATGCTTTAGAGGCATTTTTTTTTCCTCTCATAACTATCCAAAAAATTCACACTGAATTGACACTTGGCCATTAGCTCGAAGTACTATGAGATTGGTATAGAGTATAAGAATTTTTAAGTAACTTGTTTGTACATTGATCTGAAATAGAATGGAATCTCAATAAATTTAATATTTGAAAGTTTAAATGTGAGCAAAATAACTTTTAAAGTATTTCATTTTATTGTAACATAAGATATTGTCATTCACATGATTTTTTTTTTTGTTAGACAACCCAACAAAGGGATTAAAAACACATTTGATGTCATTTCACTTTTCAATTCTACAAAACTGAGGATAACCATATCATTTCGTTGAATTGCATTACAATTTTTTCCCACCCGTCCATTCCACCTAGCATTCAGGCTCGATTCAACTAACATGAAAGTGGAGGAATGCTCTGTTCATGCCTAAAAACGTTATCTGGATCAAATTTAGACTTCACTTGCACCAATCTCTTGAAGTTCCCCTCGAAATACTTTGTACCCCAAACACTTGCATCCGAAAAACTAATGTTTCTCCTGTTCATGCCCAAATCAAGATCCCTGTAATTGACATATGCAGTCCTAGG
The DNA here is from genome assembly GCA_024138005.1 of Lumnitzera racemosa. NCBI lineage: Eukaryota > Viridiplantae > Streptophyta > Magnoliopsida > Myrtales > Combretaceae > Lumnitzera > Lumnitzera racemosa. The sequence continues at coordinate 67,644,287 of JAMXBC010000011.1, forward strand.
ATTCTCAGAAACATAAGGAGTCATGTAATTATACAGCTTGTTGATCCAATCCATATGCCTTGTGACATTAGGATCTTCTTTCGCCCACCTACTAACATACTGGATCATGAACAGGTTTCCTTTCCTATGTGGGAAAGGGGTTTCTGACTCCGGAATCTTACTCATCATTCCACCATATGGAGTCCATATCATCAATGGAGACTCTTCTTCCAGCATGATCTTCCATAGTTCTTCGAATGCACTTTCTGGTACAGGTTTGTTGACAAAATCTGATTTGGCTTTGAAGTAGTTTCTGAATGTGGAATTACCTTGCAGAAGAATTTCGGGTGGAGAATCCTTCGGGAAGCCAGTGAAGTACAGAGAAGATTTAATCCAGCTCATCTCGATGCAATCATCTCTTGTCAAACCCAATTCAGGAAAGCTCTTCTCCATCACTTGAAGCAAACTATCAGCACTACCGAGAAACATGGCATTGTAGGAAGTGTTCACGGTTCTTTCCCCTTTCTCTCCAACTTTAGCTTGATTTAAGGAGACTCTTATGAAGAGATCCTCATCTAATTCATGAGCCACTTCTTGCCATTTACCCAGTAGCTTTGCTGCACCCTGCTTTAGGGACCTGGTAACCGTGAAAACTGTCACAGTTTCCGGGACAGGAACAAGTTTTATATGCCAAGACAGGATTGCACCAAAACTCCCTCCTCCCCCACCTCGAATGGCCCAAAACAGATCCTCACCCATTGCTGCTCGATCAAGAATCGATCCATTCCTATCAACAACCTTAGCATCAACAACGTTGTCAGCCGCAAGACCATATTTTCGCATCATACCGCCATATGCGCCTCCGGTTATATGCCCACCAACGCCTATGCTAGTGTAAAGACCGGCAGGAAACCCATGTACGTTGCTTTTCTCAGCAATTCTATAATAAACTTCACCAATGGTTGCACCTGATTCGACCCAAGCAGTCTCATTCTCTATATCAACACTTACCGACCGCATTTTTGACATATCCACAACCACAAATGGGGTCTCAACATGAGAAACATAGGACAGACCCTCGTAGTCATGGCCACCACTCCGGACCCTCATGTTGACTCCAAGCCTTCTTGCGCATTTCACAGCCGCTTGGACATGCGAGTCATTTAAAGGAGTGAAGATCACCCTCGGTTTTGGCACAGAAGGTAACAAGTACCTGAGGTTTTGGGCAGTTGAATCCAACACTTTGTTGAATGTAGAGTTTTCTTGATAATAGACTATGGAAGGAGGAAAGGGATTGTCAGGTGTATCGTTAGCAATGCAACGTACATATTGCTTTTCAATGGGGACTGAAGCTGATGGTACCGACGATAACGACAGTACGAGGATTAAAAATTGTGGGAACATGAGAGGAGTAAACATCGACATATTTCTCAAAATGCTGTAAAGTTTTTCCTGGTGTTCAAGTTTTATATCACTTGTAAATGCAAGATATTACCGATTTAATGGTAGGTCGTGATCTGAAGATTGTTGCTCGAAAATGGAGTAGCTAAGAGTATAAACCAATCAATAAAAAATATTTTGCATTAAAGATTAGCCTGCAGATCTTTTATTATGGTACGCATTTTCCTTTTCCACAAATTGAATGAAATCAGTACTATAAGTAGATCATATCTATTATAATAGGAAATTCTTGGAGCAAGTCCATGACTTGATATCAAGTTTTATACATATTAACATGTATCATCTTTTTTATAATATCTGTATATAAGTGGTAGTCAATTGGTAACTATAACTTTTTTTTTTTTTTTTCCTTTTAGTGTTTCTGATTTTTTGATAACAGTGTATTTTGTACTGGTATTACCAAAAAAATCAATATGTTTTTTGAGACTTGATATTAAATTAGCTAAAGGTGACTTACTCCAAATGCATCCCACATATTATAATGCCTTAAAACGTACCAAAACATCTATGTCTATATATAAATTTTGAAATAAAATCAGAATTTCCCATATAGATATAATCCTCATTTTACTCGATCATCGCATGATATTGGATACACGAATTGTTGCATCAAAATTATGCCACCAAATATTATCCGCTAGGTTTGACTCTAAAGTAAAAGCATTTAGCTGCACCATTTCTCTCCCACCCTCTCCCACACCACACCCCCCCCCCCCCCCCCCCCCCCCTCCCCCTCTCTCTCTCTCTCTCTCTGGGAAACTAAGCCCTGTGTTTAGTACAATCTTTCTAATATAGTGCCCTACTTTCTTGTAGAAGCGACACTTACTTAGATTTTGTTCCTTTTTGTGTACCGGAGAGACCTTAGTAGGTATCAGGGACCTCTCCATTTCTTCACACTCATGAATATCAATTTTGGTGCATTGCCTGCTCTATGAAACTGAATATGACGTCCATCGGTTGTTAAGCCTATCGCTCTCTTAAATGTGCTTTCTAGTTTATTCATTAAAGTCCTACTTATCATTGATGTTGTTTTAATTCATCTAGAAAGCACCATACCTACGAGGTAGTAAGTTCATAATACAATGAACAAAAAAGGAGTCACTCTGTCAGTCTTAGTGTTTTTAGTATTGCTGCAATTTTGATCTCCTTAATGGTATATTTTTACATGCTCTGGTACATAGCCATGGCACACGAGAAAGTATGCATGTATGTGCTGATGAAGAAGACGAAACAATTGAAATGAAAGTGTACTCTGTACTCTATCAGTTAAGTTCAACAATCCAGCCATTCATATCAGGAAAAGTCTGCTATAACTAAATATCTAACAAAAGTAATGACCAATCAGCTATCAATAAATGTCAGCATAATAAATAAACATGTGTATAATATCTCACATGCCCCCCTCGAGTTGGATCCACTCTAAGAGCCAACTTGGAACAAAACTGACGCAATTGAACTGCAAAATAGGGCTTCATAAACACATCTGCAAACTGAGATTTCGAAGGAACAGGAAGTGTGAGCAAAAAACCAGATGCTATGTGATCTCGAATGAAGTGGATATCTAGGTCAACATGTTTTCTCCGACCGTGAAGGCAAGGATTAGCAGCAATCATCTGTGTAGAGTTATTATCGCAACACAAATGGACTGGCAAGGAAACAGGAACATGTAAGCCACGTAAAATATAAGAGACCCAAAGAATTTCTTTTGTTGCAGCAGCCATGCTCCTGTACTCTGCTTCGGTGGTGAATGTATTGACAGTATTTTGTTTCTTGGTCTTCCAAGAAATAGGAGCACTACCTAACATAAGACAATAGCCACTCAAAGACCTACAATCGCAAGAATAGGAGCCCCAATCGGCATCCAAAAATGCCAACAGATTAAGTGAATTGCCAGATGAATAAAACAGGCCAAGATGAAGATATCCTTTCAAGTACTTGAGTAATTCAGGTGTAGCTTGTAAATGAGGAAGCCATAGTTGAGAGATAAACTGACTTCAAAAGTGAACAGCAAAGGAGATATCTAGCCTTGTTATTGTCAAGTATAAGGGCCTTCCCACAAGACGCCTGTACAAAGTAGGATCCTGCAATGTCCCTAGAGAATCGGTCTAATTTCAACCCTGACGGAAGAGGAATATTGACTGGCTTGAAAGTAGTAAGCCTAACATATGTCAAACCATCAAAAAGAAATTTCTATTGCGACAACAAAGTGCCCATATCAGTACGACAGCTCTCTAAACCAAGAAAAAAAAAAAAAAAAGGAGCAAGCCCGAGATCTTCAATCGTAAAAGCAGAATGAAGGTCTGTCTTTAAACGAGAAATGGAATCTTCACTTGTTCCCGTAAGCAGCATGTCATCCACATATACAAGACTTCTAAAAACACAACACCTTCATGAAAAATGAATAACGAATAATCACTTTTCGGTTGAATAAACACCTTACGAACCAGAAACTAAGAAATCTTAATATTCCATTGTCTAGAGGCTTGCTTGAGCCCATAAGGTGAATGTTTCAGCCAACACACTTGATTAGGAGCTGCTTTAGTGTACCCTTCAGGAGACAACATATATATTTCCTCATCTAAATGACCATGCAAGAAAGCGTTATTAATGTCAATCTAATGCAAGGGCCATTTATAAGCCGTAGAAACCGCAATAAGAACTCTCATGATACAAAGTTTGGCTACTGGAGACAAAGTATCATGAAAATCTTCACCCTCAACTTGATTATAACCTTTGGCTACCAACCTAGCCTTATAACATTCAATACTCCCATCTAGTCTATTTGATTTTATAGACTCACTTAGAACCAATCACTTTCTTGCTAAAGGAAGAGAAGTGAGCTTGCAAGTGCATTGAGTTCAAGGGCCTCAATTTCTTTATTCATTGCCAAAATCTAATCTTTATTTTTAGATGCTTGCAAGTAACTACTAAGGTCTTGAGTTATGAATACTTGTGTTATAAAGGTAGTATAATAAGGTGGAAAACACAAAAAGGAATCATTAGAAAGCAAGGGATAGGCTATATTAGAAGCAAATGCATTAAGACCAGAAGAATTAACAGTAACAGATGCAGCAGCAGAGCTATCAGAAGCAACATGTAGATTATGAACATATTCGTTCAACCATTTAGGAATGTTGCTTTCTCAATGAGGTTTGTAAATAGCAATAGGCAATCTAGAATTAGAATCATGTATAGAAGAAATAGAAATGTCAAATCCATAAATATCATAAACTGTGTAAGACAAATTGGGAATAGCATCCTGATTCATAGAAGATGAAGTAAGGGAATTTTGCAAATCAGTATCACCAAGCTAAGTAGAAACATCTTTGTGAGCTTCTTCAAATTTAGTAGGAGGATATAAAGGAGAAGAAGAACTAGTATCATGTTTATCAATTATAACATCATTAGAGAAGGGAAACACAACTTTATAGAAAATAACATCTCAATTGACCAACACGTTGTTAGTGGATAGATTATACACTTTGTAAGCCTTTTGACCAATCCTAAAAATATACGCTTCACTCCTTTAGGACCAAATTTATCTCCTTGATGACCATAAATTGGGGCATAGCACAAACAACCCATTACTCTAAGATGCTCATAAGAAAGCTTACTCCTAAACAACTACTCATGAGGGGTTCACCATCCAAAAATTTTCATAGGCATCTTATTGATGAGATAAGTAGCAGTAAAAAAACATTCACTCTAAAACCTTTTGGGCAAATTAGCATCAATTCTAAGTGCCCTGCCGTCTCAAGTAAATGTCGATGTTTTCTTTTGACTCTCCCATTTTGTTGAGGAGTGTATGTAATAGATTTTTGATGAATTATACCCAACTTTACCAACAAATTTTGATAGCTATAGGATCAAAATTCTACACTATTGTTAATTCTGACTTCTTTGGACTTCGATGAAGAATGATTTGCAATATATTTAAAGAATTTATCAAGAGCAAGTATTTACTGAGACTTGTTATTGAGAAGAAAAGTCTAAGTACTCCAAGAATAATTATCAACAATAGTAAGGAAGTACTTAGCTCCAAATATAGAAGAAATAGAATAAGGACCCATTTGTCCATGTGTAACATATGAAAAGCATGATTAGAATGGAACAAACTTTGTTCAAATGAATGTCTATGTATTTTTGCTCAGTGACATGTATCACGAAGAAATTGTTTAACATCAAATTGTTTACAAACATCTATTTATTATAGCTTGGACAAGGAAGAGTGACCAAGTGATAAGATCCCAAGAGTTTGTCACCATATTCGTTATGTCTATAGGCGGAGGAGTAGGGATACATAATAATTGTTGAGGAGATTTGTCACACGTGTACATATTTTAGTTACATTTGTTAGTTAGGGGGGGGGGGGGGGGGGGGTGGTACTCAAGTATAAATAGGAGGTTAGGTTAGAAAAAAAAGGGGGAATCATTCAAGAAATTGACTATTAGCTTATGGATCCTATCTTCTCTGAGGCTCTAAGCTCAAGTATTGTTTTGGATTCTTCTATATTAGAATTTTGAGAAGTCGTGCTTGTCAATTTGGTGTCATATGTGGCTCTCACCATGAATTGTCTCGAAGCTCATGTTGATTCATTGGAAAAATCCCTAAGTGATCTTATGGACAAATTTCTTTCATCGCTTACAGACTTACAAGAGCAACTGTCCACTAATTATGCAGCTCAATTGTCTTCTATTGAGAAAGCTTTATGGACTATGCAGACAATGATTTGCGATGCTATTTCTACTCGTCCTACCACGAATACTACTTGTTTTGGTTCTTTGACTCAGTTTGTGCATGATTTAGATCACACTCACCTTTTCGATGGTAGTCATACTACTTATGTTACGTAAGCTATTTCACCACCTTGTACACAGCTTAATCTGTTTGAAGGAGTAACGGATGATCATCTATAAGTTTCTTGCATTCCTTTTCCATTATTTGATGGTTTGGAGCCTTTTACATGGATTTGGCCATGGAGCAATATTTTCTCGTTCACTCTATACCAGATCTTCGTAAGGTTCCTCTTGTGACTACTTGTATGTAAGGACATGTTATTTTTTGGTTGCAAATGCTTTAACACCAAGCTCCATACCTTGATTGGTCACTAATGGTATATGAACTACTTTTCCGTTATAGTTTTCCTTCGGCGACCAATCCTTATGTCAGCTTGTCTACTCTTCGGAAAATTAGTTCTATTACTCAATATATCGAGCAATTTAAAGCATTTGCTTCATAGGCACTTGGATTAATAGAGCTTTAGTTGTTTGGATATTATCTTGGTGAATTGAGGGAGGAAATTTGGGTTCATGTCCATGGAACTATTGATGAGCATTGAGCGTGAATTCTAATGTGGTGTAGTGGTTAATGCTACCTATTCACTCAGTTTTTCTATTTTCGATCATACAGATTCTTTTGTGCTTTGACTAGCTTATGCTTGGTTTGCACCTTTGGTTGTCCATGGTAATTCAACTTCCTTTGCTCCTCAATTTGTACCATTTCGTCCTTCAGGTATGCCTTCTTGACCTTCCTTATCTAGTTTTTCTACTCCATGTTAGACTGAATCTTTTTCCAACTCATTTAGTAAGGTCGAAACGTTGAATTCTAAGGGGAATCATTCGTAAAATTGAGGATTGGCTCATGGATCCTATCTTCTCTAAGGCTAGGCCTCTGTTTTAAATGCGACAAACCATTTAATCCTTAGCATAGATGTCCTAATAAGTCATTATGGTTTTTAGTTATAGAAGAGGATCATGATGGACAAGAAGGGGATTGGGTGGAATGTGTTTGTGCCTCTAGTAGTAGTACTTTTGGAGAAACTTGATTTGGATTGTTTTGATCTTAATATCGTTGATTGTTGTTTTAAGTTCAATATGTTATCCTTTTATGGGAATGGGTTGTAAACTATGAAGTTTAGGGTGCTATTAAACTCTATTCCTGTTGTTGTACTTGTTGATAGTAGCGCTAGTCACAATTTTATTTTTCATGACTTGGTTGAATGAATGCACTTTCTCTTACTATTACAACACCATTTTGAGTTGCTTTGGGGGATGGGAAAATTATTACTTTAATGAGAAATTATTGTGTTTTATGGTAGAAAGTTGATACAGTCTCATTTGTAATTTCTTGCTACGTATTAGAACTTGGTGGTGTTGATGTGATTCTGGGAATTCAATAGCTGCATACTTTAGGAGAAGTTAAATTGGATTAGGGAGCTATGACTATGAAAATCCCTATTGAAGGGGGTAAGTTTGTTTTGCAAAGGGATCCATAAGGGGATCTTACCTTGTTTAAATCTCCTATTTCCATGAAGTCTTTATATAAGTTAAATGATATAGTGTATCAGAGCATGCTATAGCCACGAGAAAGGTTGAAAGGGGTAATAGAAGCTTATATGGACAGTAGTTTAAGATGTTCTTATGGGGAGTTAGCAAATTATTTTGCCACCAATACTATAGGTTCTGAGCATTATGTTTATTATGGTAAGCTATAGCAACTTGAGTTAGTTGAGTAACAGCGCAACCAAACTCCATTATTGGATCCATGAATTGAATAATTACTAAAGGAATTCTTGGATGTTTTTGTAGATAAGATTGGGTTGCCTCCATCACGACCAATGGATCACTGCATACCACTAAAGGAGGGATAAGACCCTATTAACGTTCGTTCATATCGTTACGTTCAAGTGCAAAAGATAGAAATTGAGAAACTAGTTGCGGAAATGCTTAACGCGGGGATCATAAGGCCTAATACTAGGTCGTTTTCTAGTTCGGTAATACTAGTTAAAAAAAAAGGATGGTTCGTGGAGATTTTGTGTTGATTGTAGAGCTTTGAATGGGGCTACTGTACATGACAAATATCATATTCATCTCATAGAGGAGTTGTTAGATGAACTTTATGGCGCTACGATGTTTACTAAGATTGATCTAAAAGTGGGATACCATCAAATTAGAGTGGCACCTAAGGATGTTCATAAAACTGCTTTTTAGACACATTAAGGACATTACGAGTTCCTTGTTATGCCTTTTGATCTTATGAATGTGTCTGCTATGTTTCAGGCAGTGATGAATGACTTGTCCTTATCTTCGTACATTCATACTTGTATTTTTTGATGATATATTGGTTTATAGTGTTGATATGACCACCCATGAGAGTTGTTCTTAATTTATTGCGAAGTGCTCACTTCTCGACCAACAAAAAGAAATGTTCATTTCGCCAATGATCTCTTGAATATTTAGGACATATCATTTCAATGAATGGAGTGGGAACAAATCTTAATAAGGTAAAGGTAGTTTTAGAATGGCCCACTCCTATTTTAGTGAAGATTTTGTGTGGTTTTTTGGGTCTAACGGGTTGTTACTGCAAATTTGTTAAGGGTTATGCGAAAATAGCTCATCCACTTACTTAACTATTAAAAAAAAATATTGTTTTGTGTGAACTACTGAAGCTGAGAAAGCCTTTTAATAGCTTAAAGGAGCCCTTGTTCATGCCCCCTATCCTTACTATGCTAAATTTCCATCGTCCATTTGTTGTGGAATGTGATGCTTTAGGTTATGGGCTAGGGGTGGTGCTTTAATAAGGTGGTAATCCAATCGCTTATTTTAGCAATGCTCTTTTCGATAAGACTTTGAATAAATCAACCTATGAGAAAGAGCTCATGGCTTCAGTACCGTCCATCAATCATTGGTGTCTTTATCTCCTTGGATGCAAATTTATTGTGAAGTCTGATCATAAGTGTTTAAAGTACTTATTGAGACAGCGAATTACTACCCCTATACAGTAGAATTGGTTATATAAGTTGCTGGGATTTGATTTTGAGGTTAAGTATCGCAGTGGGCTTGATAATAGAGTGGCTGACACATTGTCTCGACAATTTGAAGAGGTTATTGTTCCGGATACTAAGTTTGTTGCATTGGCTAATGTTAATTTGCCATCTATTGTTCCTGACATTAAGGTTGATGGTGAGTTAGAGGGTATTTCTAGTCTTATTTGGAATGATTTGGATGAAATTCAGAAGGCGGTGATGTCTGATCCTCTTTTATTTGCTAAGGTTGATTTGTTATGCTTAGGACAATCAGCTGTTGAAGGATTTAGGTTGGTTAATGATATTCTCTTCTATCATGATCGGTTGGTGATACCAAAGAACTCTTCTTAGGTGACCTTATTTCTACATGAATTTCATAGTTCTCCTATTGGAGCGCATACTGGGTTCTTGAAAACATACAAAAGGTTAGTTGCAAACTTGTATTGGATAGGACTCAAACGAGATGTGGAACATTTTGTAGCGAATTGTACCATATGTCAATGAAGTAAATCTGTAACACTATCTCTTGTTGGCCTCTTAAATCCATTGCTTATACCTAAGGCAATTTAGAAGACATTTCTATGGATTTTGTGGTAGGCGCTCCAAAATCCGAAGGCTTTGACACAATTCTAGTGGTTATCGATTGAATGTCCAAATACGATCATTTTATGATGATGAAACATCCTTATATTTCCTAGTTTGTGGCTGATGTTTTTGTAAAAGAAGTGGTTTGTTTACATGGCATTCCCCATTCAATAGTGAGTGATCGGGACCCCATTTTCGTTAGCTCATTCTGGTGCCATTTGTTTCAAGCTTAAGGTATGCAACTATACTTTAGTACTTCATACCATCTAGAATTGGATGGCCAAACTAAAGTACTCAATAGGAGCTTAGAATGCTATTTGAGATGCTTTTGCAGTGAATAACCTAAAAGCTGGTCTTCTTGGCTCCCTTGGGTCGAATTTTCTTATAACACTTCCAATCACTCTTCTGCCAAGTTTACCCCTTTTGAATTAGTCTATGGTTAGCTGCCTCCATCCATTCCTTCCTTTGTGAATGGTGAGATTGTGAGTCTTACTGTTTTGAAAGCTTTAAGAGATAGAAATGATGTATTGCGATAGTTAGAAGCTAATCTTCCAAAGGCTTAACTTAGCAATTATGTGCAAGCTAACAAGCATAGGAGACATGTGGAGTTTAATGTGGGAGATTGGGTATTTTTAAGGATTCGACCGTTTTTGCAGAAATGATTAAACATAAAAACATGTACTAAACTATCTCTAAGATATTTTGGGTTGTACCAAATATTATAGAGGGAAGGGAATGTAGCTTATAAACTTTAGCTTCCTTTTAGTTATAAAGTGCATTTGGTTTTCCATGTCTCGTTACTGAATAAATCTTCTGGAACTTTTTGACTTTAGACAATTTGCTTACTGATTTTCATATGGCTGAAGATGATTATGAGGACTGCCAACAACAGCAACCAGTTAGTATCTTAGGACGGTGTTTCTTAGTCTAAGACGGTAAGGAGATTCCGCAAGTATTAGTACATTGGGAAGGACAATCCTCCATTGATGCTACTTAGGTTGATAAGGCTGCTTTTAAACTTCAATTTCCTAAATTTGTCCTTAAGGACAAGGACCATTTTGTAGAGGGCGGCATTGATAAGATCCTAAGAGTGTGTCACCCTATTCGTTATGTCTATAGGAGGAGGAGTAGGGATACATAATAATTATTGAGGGGATTTGTTACATGTGTACATATTTTAGTTACATTTGTTAGTTAGGGGGGTCCCCAAGTATAAATAGGAGGTGAGGTCAGAAAAAAAAGGGGAATCATTCGTGAAATTGAGCATTGGCTTATGGTTCGTATCTTCTTTGAGGCTCTAAGCTTAGGTACTGTTTTGGATTCTTTTAGATTAGAATTTTGAGAACTCGTGCTTATCACCAAGCCTATTATGGAAAAGATGAAGCAAATATAATCCATGAATAGAATGAACAATAGAATTAGGCCTATTGGTTGAATGATTTATGAAAGAACTACTATTCCCAATAGTTGCTGATTCCATGAAATACAAACCGTGAAAGCTTCATGCTAATGCAATACATTTGTTAATTTCCTGGTTTTGAAAGTTAAAAAGAAAAGGATCAATGTGGGCAACTAACTTATTATATGCTAAAACTTTGTGGACAGACATCAAGTTATGTGTAAATTTTGGCACAAAGAGAACATTTTGAAGTATAAAGTTAGGGTTTATCCTAGCCAAACCAATGAAAGAAATAGACTTAGTTCGACCATTAGGGAGTTTGATTGTCAAAGGGTTATGCAAGGGCTTACAATCAAACAGTAAGGTAGGGAATGGAGTAATATGGTTAGTTGCACCTGTATCCATAATCTAAGATACTTGATTATTAATCACAACACTAAAATAAGATAGGTAGGACAATGTACCTACAGAGTTAACCAAGCCTTCAAATAAGATGGGTAGGATAATGTACCTATAGAGTTAACCAATCCTTCATCTACATGAGCTTTATCTTTCACATCCTAAGCATCTCCTGGCATATAGCATGTGCCAACTATGGAAGTAGAAGTAGATACAATATTATGATTCTTAATAGAAATACCAGCATAAGAAACATCTTCAAGAGGAGTTAGATGCTTAGAATGAGTACTACACATTGTAGCCATTTTATTTGAACCTCCACCAATGGAATTATTTACTCTTTTTTCCTTATACCATTTGAGGTATCCAATGAATTGAAAGCAAGTTTCGATAGAATGCCCTTCCCCTTTACAATATTTGCCTTTTTATCAAACTATTTCCTGGTTTATGAGGGATATAAATAGGAGAGGCTTTTGATGAACAAATGAGCTAGACAAACTGAAATGAGTTATGAATAATGGTATTTTTAGTTATGTTCTTATTCCTTTAAACTTGACAAGGTGGCTCCTAACTTATATATAGTTAGCGAATCAAGGTTTTCCATTAAATTATACCTTTATTCTAAGGTAATATATCCAACTGATCAAGGGTAATTATACCTTTGGTTCTTGGTGTAGATTACTCAATGGGCTACCTTTCGCTTTTATTTGATTTTAGCTTTCTTAAAGTGTGAATTTCTAATAGTAGGTATCGAATGTCAAGATTGGTTCTTTTTTATTTCACCACTTGGTTTCAATGCTATCTAAGATTCTGCCATTTAGTATAAGAGCTTTATTGGTAAAATAGGTTTGTATCTATTTATTTTGAGGTTAGTGAGTTATATCCAATTCCAAAAGTCTTGAATAGCACTAGAACTAAGTGATTTGAATCTTAAGAGATTGTATTGACACCTAACACCATTTATCAAAATTCACACCCTAAGAAAGTTAAAATTAGGTGAATGTAAACCTTAAGCTATTGAGTAATGCAAACTAAGAACCCGAGGTAAAATAAACTTGGTTAATTGGCCACAACCTAAGAACAAAAGGTTTAATTTAATGGAAAACCTCGACTATTGACTACGAAAGCGTTAGGAAACTTACTATAAGTGAATTGGATTCCATAAAGAAAACCTTGATAAGTTTAAATGAATGATGATAGAACACTCAACTCATGATAACATGATTCATAAATCAATTCAACTTGTTTAACCTATTTTGTTCATTAAAGACCTCGCTTATTTATAGGCATAACAAAGCGATGATCAATTAAGAAATAGATTGATAAAGAAAATAAGTCAACTAAGATGAAATTTAATAAAGTAAACTAGTATAATAGGCAACTAAAAAGTAATGGATCTCTAATTCGATCAACTTAATCTCATCTAACCTCCATCTAGTCAAACTAATGAAGTGTAACTATTGATAAAATGATGATTTGCTTAGGGTCTAGTTGGCCTAACTACTGCTGGCTAAATTTGCTTAACTTAGTTAGCAATCTATTCACTGAATTTAGCTTTCTTTGTCCTTATTAACAATAACTTTGGCTCATCTTCTTTGATCCTAATCCTCAAATGATGATGCATTGATCCATAGGTTCATGTTATATCCCCTTTCTTTAAAAGGATTTAACCTCATGTTTGAAATTTTAACCTCAAGTCATGATCACATAGATAAAAACTTAATTTGTAGAAGACAATAGCTCTTAATTACCTTTAATAAACTTTTGTATTGTTCTCATTTTCATAGTTGTACTTCTTTGATTAGCTATTTGATTTCCTTATCTCGGACCATTCTTCCAGCTATCCACTTGTTACTTGTTCTTTTGGAAAAATTAGACCTTATTGTACCTCCTCCTCATTCATGGACATCAAAGTAATGCTTTCTCCTTCCTTCCTAAATAAATATATATTCTACAAGAGTATATACCTAACATTATGATTTGATCATATTAGTCTTCCCAAATTAATATAACACTTATCTATATGAACTACCTAACAAATAGACTCCATTTGATAAGGTTTACATTTGGAGTGAGCAATTCATACATGTTTCATTTCTCAAATTACTTTATTGTAACAAACTAATTCATGTGGAGCGAGATGATCAACAATTGAATCCTAGTTTTCTACTATATACTTTAAAGGTAAATTTTGATGGCAACCACCAATACACATATAGCAAACACGATCTTAACTTAACATACACAAGAAAATCTCTATGAATTTTCTTTAGTAATTTATTCAATGACCATTAATAAACCCTAAACTATTAGACATGATTATCCAATAAACACTACAATCAACTAATCTCCACAAATCATAAGTATGCATGAATATTTCCCCAAATCACTAACAAAATTTTCTAACTTAACCTACAATTAGAATTATTAATTTATTTTTTATATGATAAGAAAAATAAAAAGATATGAACTAGTTGAGAATTGGATATGACACATAAATCTCACAATGAATTGAGTCAAACTTGATTTTAAACCAAAGTGACAGGAATCTTGTGTCCTTTGGTCCTATGATAAGAGCTATAGTAAGGGGAATTCTAATATTAGTTTATAAAATTTTTTGTAATTCTAACTTTAAGTTTACTAATTTATATGAAGACTTGTATGTCCTCCACTCTTGAATCTTAATATGCTTCAATTTAGCTTGTTTGAGGCTTGAGACACTTATAGATGGGGGGACAAGTTAGTTTGTTGTAACTATTGGAGTAAGGGGAAAATTTGTAGAATTTGGTTATGCCATCTAAACGCTACGGCCAATCCATCTGACTACCTAACATAATGGAAGGCCTCAATAAACTAAAAAATATTAGGCATATAAACGAGAACCAAGGATGCACAGACTCCAAAGAAGCCTAGTCTTCTTTGTAGATAGTAAGCCTAAGGCGTTTGGATGGTAAGCCTACTAGTTGACTACCATTAGGATGACATTTGACCAGGAGCATAGCTCACTAACCATAGAAGCATATGCATTGTCGTTTTAATGGTAGCAGTATGGCATCTGAATGACCTCATATTTACTATATTTTTAATATTATGCTTTTTGACTTTATTTTATACCATTGTGTCGTTTTGTTCTAGACTATATTAAAGCACTCATTTTCATTATGTCATCGAACCAATATAAACCCTAACCACTATTAGAAAGCTTTTTCTAAATCTTATTCTTATCCATCCTTGTAATTGGGGCAGATATCAATTTGCTTAATTTATGAGTCATATTAGTTTGCATTGAATAGATTGAGAGTAATAGAAGCACATTAAGTTTGTGATAAAATTCATAAGTAAACTTTCATGAGTAGTGAGTTAGGTGGTTGGAAGAGAATGTATAGAAGATGGAATTAGAGGTGCACATAGAGGAGAAATAGTATCCAAAGAGGAGTGGATAATAAAGTCAAACCATTCGTGGAGACTTCAAACACTAAGTGGTGGAAGGTCTTGTGGTGGCTATAGAGCACTTAAAATAATAATTGTAAATACTCTATTTTTATCCCTTGTAATTTTAGATTTTTTTTTAAATAGGAAAAAGGGGGTCCTAATTTAAAATAAAAAACAACAAAAAAATAGAAAGTAAAAAAAATAGAAAATACATAAAAATAGATAAAAAAAAATTTAACCTTATTGGGTGACATAGGTTGGATAATTCATTTTTAAGGTTAGATCTCATCTATTAGGCTTCATTTAAAATTTGTTATTTCATTTTATTTATTCTTTTTAAAACATGTAGGTACATGAATTAGTTATTTAGGATTTAATCTTAACTAGGTTTATTTTTTTTTAGTTTTTATTTTATTCTATTTTTTCTCTTCTCTTTAAAAGAAAAAAAAAACCTAAAGGGGTTAGACCATGTTAAAACTTATACATATGAATTAGAAATAAGGCCAAAGGCCTAATTAAGTTGCAAAATCTAAGGGCATGCATAAATAAACTTGGCTAACAAGCTAAACTAGCCTTGAACCACCAGTTCATGGGCTAGTTTATAGCTGAACCGTGACCAGCTCATGTGGTTACGGTTTTAGGCCAGTTCATCAGCCCTTGAATTGGTTATCTCATGGTTCTTTTTTTTCTTCTCCTCTTCCTCCTCTAATTCACTCCTCCAAATTGACGAAATTAACAATTTATAAAGCCTTATTAATTTTCGGAATAGGGGTTCTTCTAAATAATTGTTGGTCCTCTCCTACATTTGGATTTCATTTCAAAAATTATCATACAACCTAAGGCGTACATTTGCATAACATAACATGTAACATATATCTAATTGATCGAACTATATTAGATAAACAGAATACAACACCACTTTAAACTGTAAATTGTTCTAGTATAGTACAAAAAAATATCTAATCAATCGGAGTAAAATATGAAATAAAATACCATCTATTTTTAGTGGTCCTTGTTGGTTGAAACAAATCATATAAAAATTTTAGTATTGGAGAATTTTGAAGTTGGAGAGGGGGTAGGGGTTAGGGTATGGGGATAGGTTAGGGAGGGAAATTTTTTTGGTTGATTTTACAATCGTTTAGAAAGTGTCTAAATATCTATTAGTCAGAATCAGATCATCATAGTTTAGTTTGGATATTTAGCAAACCTATTGGTGAAAAGAATCCAAGTATACATGACTATCTAATTTAATTTTTTTGAACAATAATTTTACTTGATCATAATTTGGAAGGTCATAAGGCTAGATCACTACTTTTGGGAAAACCATGCCATTTAGATTTTTTGGAGTAATTGCAAAAAAAATATTTTTCTACATAATAAAACTTCTTTCGAAAGGACAAAAATAAAACTTACTATATGTCTCCTTGCGATAGCTGTTCATGATCGGGAGTGGAACCCACAGCCAAGCTTAGGCTTCCATCAGATCTATTCTAGTTACTGAAGTAATCATTCTTCTCACTTGATGTCTTGTATGGTTCTTCCCATCTATAGGCTACCTTATACCAATCTTCTATGTAAGTGCTTGCCTCAATGTTGACAATAGATAAGAAGGCTCGCTGATTGACGAAGATGAGGCATGTTGTACTAAACGCTTGCTCAACGATGACTGTTAAAGCTAAAGCAACAAGTACCTTACGGGTGATGTGAGGTAGGAGTAGGTGGTCCCTTGTGTACCTTTGCCACCACTATAGGATATCGAAGTCCTTGATGGAGATATTCTTGAAGAACTCGAAATTCGTATTTGCATAGTGTTGTATCCATACAATGGACCATTAGACCGTGGCCTTTTCAATTTTTGCACCAACAACTGCTCATCTATAAATGAGTAATGCTGCTCCTTGGTGGGTGGCGAAGAAGAGAATGATGACTAACCATTGACCATTATATTGATTTTGGTAGTGGTTGAGCATGTCCTTTATGTCAGTTGTTACTACCGACACTTCTTGTTATATTTCTAAGTTATACATATCTTGAAAATCTGTTACATCTTCAATTTAACCATAATAAGTTTTCAAATACATTAGTAGCACTTTTGCTTGTCAACGAGGATTTAGAATAGTTTCTACAAGATAAATATGAGGAATATCTTTATAATAAGATAGCCACTTCAATGTCATATTGCATACGCATGTGTGTAAGTTTGAGTTCTTACGGGCTTGAAGTAGCATGCCAAATATATTAACGACTGACCTAACGAACAAGTGTATACTAAGCCTAAATTTTCCTAACTAATCCATACTCGTTTAGGATTTCTTTAATAATTTTATAGATGCTTTGCATTGTGTGACACTCATTATATACCCTTAAAGGCAATAGTCATTTATTAAGTTACCAATTATTTTTCATCTAGTGAATAATAACACTCATATAAGAATTATTACGAAAAAGGATCCGTCCATATATCTGTACATATGGACATAAACGTATCAAGTGAAGCGGACTTACCTGTGAACTCCCTCTTACCTTTGTGGTAGAGCTTCTACTTAGCTTAAGTTAACATGTTGTATCTAAGCTGTCACGAGCTGGGGTTGAACGTCTTCTACTCGTAACGACTCTACTACTTTGATGCACCCACGTTAAATGACAGGTGTATGTTGGCCAGGTAGTGCGACAAGTTGTATTTGTGCCTCTCTTGATCGTACCTTATCAGCAATTGTCAAAACAAACCGTCTCCTCAGGTGATCTGTTGCTACATACTATTTATCCCTACCTTCTAGAGATACTTCAATGTTAAGTGCCTATTGAGGGTACCATATCCTTCTCTCGTTTTCTAAGAGTAACTCGCATTGTAGTAGTTGTAGAATGCCCTCAAGTTCCCCTTCTTGTTTGTACCTTTACAAAAATGTGCAGTAAAAATATTAGATTTACTAAGTTTAGGAGGATTACTTGAGCTTGAAGGTCTCAAATTGTTAGGGGCATGCTATCCCATATGTTGTTTCTTTGTTCTTATCCTTCTCATCTTCGAACATGCTTGCGGAGCAACTCATCTGTGAGGATTCAAATCTAGCAGGTTGTATAAGGATACTCATGCAGGGAGGTTCGAATCTAGGACAACGTTCAGTGACATTTATGCATGGAGATTTGAACCTAGAAGGTGATTTACCTCTACAACTCATGCATTGAGGTTCGACCTCAAAGCTAGGAGGTAGTGTGCCTTGACAACTCGTGCATTGAGGTTCAAGATTGAAGTTAGAAGGTAGTATACCTTGTTGTTCGATATTCTCCACCACCTTGTGTGCCCTTTACTCATTCAGGTCGTACTCATAATCTGGGTATGCTTAAATGTCGTTTAACTATTGTAGCTCAGACGATGTACTGATTCTAGTGCCCTTACCCTTACTTTTCCCATTAGATAAGGAATCATGCTTGTTCCTAGAGAAAGTATGGTGCAATAATCATTCTATGGATGTAAATGTTTTTTTTTTTTGCTTGTTCACTATAAGAAAGATTTATGATTGAAGGATAGGAACAAAATGCAAGACAATGCAAAGTAGCCATTATGTAACGAATAAGTGTATGCAAATGTTTTGGTTAATGAGAATGGTTCGGTGAAGTGGAATAAAGAATTTTGCTCGAAGCCTTATGGTAATAGAAAGAAATATTTATCTAACAATGTTTAAGGCTAAATAATCGGAGCATTTGAATGTTTTTATGAAGGAACGATAACTCCTATACCCTTCAATTTGTAAGTAATGAGGAAGGTCTATATATTTCGTTTAAATTTTCAAATTTTGAATTGAAATCGTTGGTATAGAGGCAATATTTGAATTCTCAAAATTTTAGTAAATGCTTTACCTGCACAATTGCACTAAAATCCGAATTTTTTTCAATGCAAAACACGTCAATTCATCGAAATTGTTCAAGTACACGAAGTTTGAAAAAAGCTATGGAATAAGAAAAAGCAATGTGAAAGCAAAAGTAAAAAATAACTAAAAAGTAAAAGAAAGAAAAAGTAAAGGAGAAAGGAAGAAAGGGGGGGGGGGGGGGGGAGGTGGGTGGGGAGGATGGTGTGGGGGAAGGGGGTGCTTATAGAGAAATTGGTGTTGTTGTAATTGGTTTGTTTTTTTTTTTTCTAATTGGGTAAGCCATAAACTACCCGTTCTAGAGGTAGTTTAGGCTGAGCCACTTTTGTGTCGGGCTAGTTCATAATATGGAATTGGCCCTTGCACAGGTTTAGATACAGGCGCAAGGAGTGCCTGTTATTTTCATAAGCATGTAAGTCACACACATGCTCTAGGTCCATGGCATGTGCTTGTTGCGTGACCTGGCACCCCCTTCCTTCTTTAATACTAGATTTCACAAAATGATTGAAGTTAAACCTCATGCAATCCCTTCACTTTTTGACTTGATTGAACTAATTTCTTGGGCAAATCTCATTGAATTAAATACATGAATGAAATGAACGCTTAGGATATTATGAATAAAGCTACAAATTCCATCCAAATTCATTCAAATAATCTACTAAATCGAGCCTTAAAAAAAATACATTTTTTGAGAAGGATCTTTAATGGTGAAATATTCCATTAACAAGCTTTCCTTGCTAGTTAGAGCTTGTATAAGTATAAATAGGGACCTAAGAATCTATTTAAGAATCTATTTCCATAATCAATCATCATCTACATTCATCCTAAACACATACTTAAAGCCTTTCCTTCTCTAAGTCATGGCCACTTTCTCTCTCTAGTATATTTTAGTTTCTAGGCATTATCGAAAGAGAATAATTACTGGCACATCACCACCATCGCTTTAGCTTTTGAGAACCACTCCTTTTGCTCCTCGCTGCAGCCCCAAATGCAAGAACAAAACAAACCTTAGCTAATGCAACCACCATGCCACACTACCACTACCATTGCTCCTTTCTCAAAAGTAGCAATGTCATCGGCTTTGCCACCTTTAGAAACTTATATTCTTACCATCCTTACATGCCTAGCTGCTACTATGCAAAATAACCAACACTAGCACCGTTGATCGTTTTTCGAACACCACCAAATATGAAGGCATAACCACCAACCTCATTTTCACCAATGACATTCATGAAAGTCGATTTCTCTCTTCAAAATAGTCTATGGATCAAGTTATGGCAACTAACTTAATAGTGGATTCTTCTTCCTCTTCTTATGACCTATGATATCAGGCAAGTGCACCCATCAGTTTTAATATAGTGGATGTGAGTCCGAGTCGATCCCTCAGAGACTTCTAGGGATACAACCATTTCCCAAGCCATGGTCATGTCCGAGACTGTGTAACTTCAAAACTTTATAACTTCTTCATTTGAACTCCAAATTGAGTGAAACTTGATTCCTTTTCTTCATTTTCAATCCTAGAACGCGTTTAAACCTTGAAATCAAAATTTTACTCAATTAAGTATCAATTTCTTTAAAGAAAACAAAAAATATAAGGGAAATACTATAAAATCACCATGTGAAATATGTTTAAAATCAGAGTTATCAAATTTCCCCACACTTGAGCATTTTCTTGTCCTCAAGCAAATAAATCAAAACAAAACTTTCGGGACAAGAAACGTTAGAAAAAATTTATCGCTATTTAGGAAACCGATGAACGAATACACTTGACTCGTAAAAAGTAAGAAAATCATTCTCAACTAACTTGCAATAATAAAGTCACCCAATTTCATTTGACCATATTCGAATGCTCTAACAATACTTAATACTAGAGTTCACTAGTTAATTTATGAAAATCAAAGTTTACCCGAGTCATTTAACCAAGGATTCTTAAACTAAAAATTCGATTTAACATCTCGCCAACCGAGAAAGAGTCATAAAAATTTTGTCCATTTGACTAAAGTGTATACAATTCTCTCTTTCATCTCACCAAGCACCATAATCTAAAACAAACACATTTTACATCCACTCATCCTTTGATCATCCCCCTAGTTCATGCTTTTGTTGAGAGGTCTTTTAAATTTACATTATTTAAGTACAATTGTGTTGGTAGAGGGAAAGAATCTCGTCCTTCTGACTGACTAAGATCGATCCATACCAACTTATTCCTTATATTGATAGCGGAAAAGAACCTTGCTCTTTTGACGGAACAAGGCCGATCCATATCAATTTCTTTTTTTCATTAGAATTGGCATTGGGATTCAATCTCACTCTTCTGATAGACCAAGACGAATCCTTACCAATTTTTTCTATTCATACACTTGTTATTACTTTTGACCTTCAATCATTGTGATTTTTCAAGGGTTTCTCAAAAGAAGAATTTCATTTGTTTGTTTGCTAAAAATTATAGGACTCTTAAAAATTTCTAAGAGAAAGGTATACATAAAAGTAAATTTTAAAAATAACCATGACTAACTCTCAACTAGTGATGTTGCTCTAATATCAAGTCTTAAAGTTCTAAGCTAAATAACTCGTAACTTTTCCCTCCAAAAATTTGACTAATCAATTCTAGTAAAGTATAATAAGATTAATAATAATCAAGATGATACAGTTAATTTGGCTCAACACTTGTTAATCACCTATTGCAAGTTAACTTAAAAATAAATTGGGTCAAATGTGAATAATTGGTATCCTAAACAGTAACAAATTCATATATACCCCTTCCCCACACTTAATAACGGATAGTGTCCTCAATGTACGACTAAAAAAAAAAAAAAAAACATAGCAGCAAGAAATGAAACAAGAAAAATCAACATAAGGAAAAAGGAAATATATGTACTGAAAAAGAAACTAATACTTCCCTGCCAGTCGAAAATTAGGGGAGGAAGTTCAAAACGAGGAAGCATCATCATTATATATCTGAGTTCACATGCCTTGGCCAACAAAAGAGAACACAAAAACAAAAACAAAAAATATGAACTAAGAAGAGGGATCGGAATCCGTCTCTTCATCCTCGTCATCAGACGGTGCCTCAGCCATTGTAGCATCATCATCGTTGTCACTGCCCTCAACATCCTCTTCACTATCTCCAGCCGCCTCTTCCTTACCACCCTCATCATCCTCTTCCTCACCACCCTCATCATCCTCTTCTTCACTCTTACTATCCTCATTACGTGTATCTGACTCTTTCATTTTGAGAAATTTTTCCATTTTGTCTTGGCGGATATGAAGTTTATCTACACTTTCTCTGATATAATGAACCTCAGACATCAACGTATCAAATTTGTCTTCAAAGCTTGCTGAAGAAGTCTGGCCTCGAGATGTACTGTTGCGAGAGTATCGACCTTGATGTCTTGTTGGTAATAAGTTCATTTGTCGGAATGAATTAAGGCGCATAGGATTAACTTGATTGACTAAGGTAAGTGAGGGCCAAATGACAATCTTAGTCCGCATGGCCTACATGAGTAAGGTAATGTAGGGGCCACAACAAATATGCCTTTTCTTCCGTGTAGTGGTGGCTGAAAAGTTCAACGAGCTCGATGGCAAGATTGATGGGATGTTTATGAATAACATTGTACAGATAGAGGCAATCTTTGTTGGAAACCACACCGGTGTTGAGGCCTCTTCCAGTCAATGTATGTGCAAAGAGCCAATGAAGAACACGGTATTTTGGTTTGACTAATTAAGAAGCTTTGCTCTTTGCGGGATCATACGCATCACCAACCGTAATTTCATTCCAAAACATCCATGGTGTTACTCTTCAGGGAAAACAACATGAGAGATGTTAGAATTCTTCTGTCCGTGTATATCTATCTTGATAGAGACCAAGATATCTGTCCAATTGAGCTATGGTCATGTGGAATGGGTGGCCACTCAAAGTGAAATGTAGTTTGCGTTTGGGGCCCATGCCAGTAGCACTCTCTTTATCAAGTTTGTATGTACATAAGAACTCCAAGGTCAGCTCTTTATAAACTGGAGCTTCAAGAGATAAAAAATGCTCCCAAATGGTACCGTCCAAGAGCTCCTTCATTTCTGTGGTGAGCTCCAATTGAGCGAGAACATCCCAATCCAGATGAAGGGTCTCGCTGAAAGGCTTATTCCTAAGTAAACTATAGCGTTGTACCCGGTAATCTTCCTTAAATTGAAGCATTGGGTGCTCCATCGGAGGGAGAGTAGCTAATGGTTCAACAATTGCTCCTGCTTGCGATGAAGAGGATGCTGCAAATTTGGATTTCCGTCGAACGGTAAGCTTTGCGCGATTCGCCATTGAATACCTGAAAAGAGACAACAAACCAAATCAAAAATGCGCTTCCTTGCCACACGTAGGTCAAGAAGACAGAGGGAGATAAGATTAACAGTGAAGAATAGTAACAGAATTTTCATTGGGACATTTAAACAAACATGTAGAGTGCAGTTGGAAAACTAGTTGGTAGAAAAGAAATAGCTTGCAAATGCATCCAACTAACTCTATAATAGACCTACTACACTATAATTAGCTTGAAACACAGACGTCCCAACACATAAGAGACGCTAAATGACCCAGAATTGTTTTCTCATACTGCTAACCCTAACTAGCCTAAGTAAATAATGATTAGCAAATTAGAAAACAAAATTCAGAATTGAGAGAGCATACATGAATATCTAACTAGATAAGGCATCATAAAGGCATTAAAATCAAGAAACACAAGGCAATGGTGCAGGCATTTATGAAAGAACAAAATAAATTTGCAGACCAAATGCAAAAACCAATGTACCCTAGACCGAAATTTCTAGTAGCTAAACTACCTAAACCATGAGGAAGATAGAGCAAAAGCAATAAGGAGAACTTACTTGGATCTGGATTCATAATGTCAAGAATCGTGAGGAGAAGAAGGAGAGAAGAGAGAATATGAAATATGTGTTGATGTGTGGAAGTGTGTAAGAGAGTGTGTGTGTGTATTTAAATAAATCGGGCTTGTGCTGAATCGTGTAGGGTTTGGGCAGATACGGGCTGGGACACGACCGTATCCCACGCCCGTGTAACTTCCTATATTGGTAGTATCTTACCTGGGCGGACACGGGCTGGGATACGACCGTGTAACTTTTTGTAAGTGTGGCGTTTAGGCTGGGCACACATGGGCTGGGATACGACCGTGTCCTACACCCGTGTAACTTTCTATGGGTGTGGTAGATTAAAAGGTTTTGGATGGACATGGGCTGGGATACGACCGTATCCCATGCTCGTATAACTTTCTGCTCTTCTTTTTTTTTTGAATAAAAAATTCATGAATTTAATTTAAAAATAAAGGAAACTTAAAGAAATAAAAGTAATTAAACTAGAAAAATAAGAAAAAGAAAACTAAAGAGAAGAATAAAAATGAAATTAAAAGGGAAAAGACTATGACTAAAATTGAAACGAATAAAAGAAGCAAAGCAAAGTTAGATAAAAGAAAAATAAAATGAAATAAACTTAAAGAACTAAAGTGTAAGCAAAGTTAGACATGTGTTGCCTCCCAAGAAGCGCTATAGTTAACGTCGATAGCTCAACGGGATACGTCTTCTCATGATAGTTCTGTCGAGTGGAGATAAAACTCCTCTCGTCCAACATGCTCCAAGTTTCCACTCAAGTGTAACTTCAACCATTGCCCATTTACCTTAAATGTGCCTTTCTCCGGGTGTGTAACTTCAACAGTCCTATACAGGAAAACTTGTGTAATTGTAAATGGTCCAGATTACCTAGATTTCAACTTACCTGGGAATAAACGAGGGCAGGAATTATACAAAAGAACATGATCGCCTTCTTTAAATTGTCGACCTTGTTTGATTCGCTGATCGTGATACTTTTTGACCCTTTCTTTGTATAATTTGGAGTTCTCATATGCATTCGCTCGCCATTCCTTTAGCTCATTCAATTGAAGTTTCCTATGAGAACATGCACGCTCAAAATCAATATTAGCACTCTTAATTGCCCAATAAGCCTTATGTTCAATCTCTATCGGTAAATGACAAGCCTTGCCATATACAAGTCAGTAGGGTGTGGTCCCTAGTGGTGTTTTGTAAGCGAATCTGTATGCTCATAGAGCATTACCTAACTTTTCTGACCAATCTTTCCTATGATACTCTACGGTTTTTTCAAGAATTTGCTTAAGATCGCAATTGGAAACTTCCACTTGACCACTACTTTGGGGGTGGTACGGGGTGGCTATTCTATGTGTAACGCTATAACGTTTCAATACTTGGTCGAGTTGAGCATTACAAAAGTGTTTTCCCCTATCACTTATAATTGTCCTAGGGGTGCCAAATCGAGCAAATAGGCCTTTCAAGAATTTTTTTTATTACCCTAGCATCATTAGTAGGTAGGGCTTTAGCTTCCACCCACTTAGAGACATAGTCAATAGCTACTAGGATATATTTATTTCCATTAGAGTTCGGGAAAGGAACCATTAAATCGATCCCCCACACATCAAATACCTCAACCTTGATGATGGGGTTTTGTGGCATTTTATCCCTACAGGATATATTCCCCATTCGTTGACAACGATCACAAATCTCAACATATTTCTGGGCATCTTTAAATAAGGTAGGCCAATAAAATCCGGCCTCTAGGACCTTATGAGCTGTCCTATTGGTATTATGATACCCACCCATAGGCCTCGAATGACAATGGCTCAAAATTCTCCATCCTTTGAGGTGTGGTACGCACCTTCGAATGACATGATTTGCACATACTTTAAACAGGTAAGGATCATCCCAAAAATAATGTTTCACATCAGAAAAAAATTTCTTCTTTTGTTGGTATAGAAGTCCCTTCGGTATAATCCTCACAGCTAAAAAATTAGCGATATCTGCGAACCAAGGAATTTCCATATCACTTACCTGGTCGATGGCATAGAGTTTCTCTTCAGGAAACTCATCTTTGATCTCATTCTCGTCGAGCATTTCCAAGTTTGGATTTTTCAATCGAGATAAGTGATCTGCTGCTAAATTCTCAGCGCCCTTTTTGTCTTGGATCTCCACATTGAACTCTTGTAGCAACAAGATCTACCTAATTAGTCTTGGCTTTGCATATAGTTTTGCGAACAAGTACCTAAAGGTAGAATGATCAGTGTAAATAATCACTTTAGATAAAAGCAAATAAGAGCGAAACTTATCAAAGGCAAAAACAATTGCTAACAACTCTTTTTCTGTAATAGTGTAGTTCTCCTGAGCATTAGTAAGAGTTTTGCTAGTATAGTGAATTGGTTAAAAATACTTGTCCCGCCTTTGCCCCAGCACTGTCCCGACTGCGTAATTACTGGTGTCATACATAAGTTCAAAGAGAAGTACCTAATCAGGTACTACCATGATTGGAGCATTTGTAAGTTTCTCTTTAAGGATATTGAAAGCTTTCAAACACTCTTGAGAGAAAACATAAGGCACATCCTTCTCTAGTAACTTAGTCAAAGGGTGGGCAATTTTCGAGAAGTCCTTGATAAATCGCCTATAAAAACTTGCATGTCCTAAAAAACTTCTTATGGCCTTAACCAAAGTTAGAGATGGGAGTTTTACAATCACGTCCACTTTGGCAGGATCAACCTTAATTCCTCGATATGAGATCTTATGGCCCAGCACAATACCCTCTTGTACCATGAAGTGGCACTTCTCCCAGTTGAGTACAAGATTGGTCTCTTCACACTTGGTAAGTACCCTGTCCAAATTATTCAAACAATAGTCAAATGAGTTACCAAAAACTGAAAAATCATCCATAAATACCTCCATTATGTCCTCAATCAAATCATAAAAAATGGCTAACATGCATCGCTGAAATGTAGCAGGTGCATTGCAAAGACCAAAAGGCATTCTGCGGTAAGCAAAGGTGTCATAAAGACAAGTGAAAGTGGTCTTCTCTTGATCTTCCAGTGTAATAGGTATTTGAAAATAACCAAATAAGCCATCTAGAAAATAATAAAACATATGTCCAGCTAGTCTTTCTATCATTTGATCAATAAAAGGTAAGGGGAAATGGTCCTTGCGCGTAGCATCATTTAACTTTCTATAATCGATACATATGCGCCAACCTGTTACCGTTCTCATTGGGATCAATTCATTCCTCTCATTAGGGACTACTGTCATCCCACCTTTTTTTGGAACTACTTGCACTGGACTCACCCATGAACTATCAGAGATAGGATATATCATACTTGCATCAAGGAGTTTGATAACTTCCTTTTTGACTACCTCTTTCATGTTTGGATTCAAGTGTCTCTAAGGCTGTACAACCGGCTTATGGTCTTCTTCCATCAAAATCTTATGAGTACAAAAGGAGGGATTGATACCTCGAATATCGGATATTTTCCAAACAATGGCCCTCTTATGCTCTTTGAGTACTTTCAACAACCTTTCTCTCTGTTCTTCTTCTAGGTTGGATGTTATAATTACCGGTAATTTGGATTCCTTCTCTAAGAAGGCATATTCCAAATGGTCAAGTAATTGCTTTAACTCTAACATTGGTGGCTCCTCAATCGAAGGTTTTGACTGTGCTTCCTTCCTCTTTTCAAACTCTTCAAACCCTTTCTCAATAGAGATAGGTTTATTTGCCTCCAGTTGGGCTACCACCTCGGATTTGACAGGATCTTTCGAAGCTTCTTCCATGCCTAATTGCAAGCAACTCTCCAACGGATCCTTAAGAAGAACTTCCTGCATATAACTTGAAACAAAAGTGTCAGTAACATCTAAAAGGTAGCAAGTATCATCCTGATTGACAGACTTTTTCATAGCCTTCGAAATTTTAAACATGATCTCTTCATCTCTTACTCGAAGAATGAGCTTAGCATCACTAACATCAATGATAGCCCTAACTGTAGCTAAAAATGGTCTACTTAGGATAAGGGGTAACTCAAAATCTTCATCCATGTCCAATATTACAAAGTCAACTGGAAAAATAAATTTACCCACTTGGACTAATACATCCTCAATAATGCCTCTAGGATACGTCATAGATTTATCAGCTAATTGCAAGCTCATGCGTGTGGGTTTAGGTTCCCCTAATCCTAGTTTCTTAAAAAATTTATAAGGCATTAAATTGATGCTAGCACCCAAATCAGCTAAAGCTTTGTCAATTAACAAGTTACCAATATGATAAGGAATTGTAAAACTTCCTGGGTCTTTTAGCTTCTTGGGCAACTTATTTTGCATGATCGCTGAACACTCTCCACCCAAGATGACTGTAGAAAGTTCCTCAGGCCTCCTCTTATTGGATAACAAATCTTTCAAGAACTTAGCGTACTTCGGCATCTGTGACAGGGCATCAACAAGAGGTAAGTTAATATGTAGTTGTTTAAAGAGGTCAAGGAACTTATTGAATTGTTGGTCATTGCGATCTTGCTTGAGTCTTTGGGGATATGGGATAGGTGGTTGATATTCCTTCGCCTTTGATGACTCTATGTCTTCTGTTGCTTTCGTCCCCTCCTTGCTCTTACTAGTCTCCTTGCTAACCTTCCTCTCAGCTTGCAACTCCTTCCCACTTCGAAGCATTACTGCCTTAACATGTTCCTTTGGATTGGGTTCTGTATTCCCGGGTAGCGTTCCCTGCAGTCTTTCAAAGGTTAGCTTTCTAAGTTGACCAATTTGGTTCTTAAGGTTGCGATTTGAAGCCTCTTGACTCCACAGCGATAATTCAATGTTGGATAAGCGAGCCTCATTGCCTTGAATATATTTTGTGAGAAGTTTTTCCATACTGGACTTCTTTTCTTGAGGAAGAGGAGGTGGGAATGATCTCTGAAATCTAGGTGGGCTAAAGTTAGTCTTCTACTGGCCTTGGTTTTGATTTCCCCATGAGAAATTAGGGTGATTCATCCATCCGGGATTATAAGTGTTGCTGTAGGGGTTATTTTGTTGCTTTGGTGGATTTCCTAGATAATCTACCTATTCCAGTTGTTCTTGTGCTCCATACCCCTGCATACCAAAGTCACTTACATCCGATTGCACTTGTTGAGGGCCAAAAGAGAGTGCATCAATCTTCTTACTCATTAGGTCTACCTTGGCTGCCAGAGTAGTGGTCGAATCCACATCATAAATTCCCATAGCCTTTTGCTTAGCTCTAGTGCTTTCCCACTAATAATTGTTCATCGCTATTCCTTCAATCAGGTTTTGTGCTTGCTCAGGTGTCTTTGTATTCAAAGTACCTCCTGCAGATGCATCAATCATCTGTCTCGTAGATAAATTGAGACTATTATAGAAGGTCTGAATCTGCATCCATAGTGGAAGGCCATGATGTAGGCACCTCCTGAGCAAGTCCTTGAACCGCTCCCGAGTATCATATAGAGTCTCCGCTTCTAATTGAGCAAAACAAGAAATATTATTCCGAAGTTTAGCGGTCTTTGCAGGTGGAAAATACTTCTCCAAAAATTTCTCTACCAATTCATTCTAAGTTGTGATTGAATTTCGTGGTAGGGAATTTAACCACTGTTTTGCTTTACCCCTCAAGGAGAAAGGGAATAGCCGCAGTCGAATGGTATCATCCGTAGCTCCGTTGATTTTAAAAGTATCACAAATCTCTAGAAAGCTAGAGATGTGGGCATTAGGATCTTCATCTTGGAGACCATCAAACTGAACATATTGTTGCACCATTTGTATAATGTTAGGTGCAATTTAGAAGTTGTTAGCCGCGACGGTTGGCCTTACGATGCTAAAGTCAGCTCCAATAAGTGTAGGCCTTGAATAGTCGGACATAGTCCGAGCTTCATTACCCTTGTTAGCCATATGTGGTGCATCTTCTTGCTTAATGAATTGAGTGTTAGCCTCTTTACTCTCTTCCTTAATCTCAACGATTGACTCGTCTTCTATGGTAGCCACAATTTGTTTAGGTCGCACTCTCAAATTTTAAAGGGTAGTTCTCTCAATTTCAGGATCAAGTTCTACCAAATCTTTCAGGTTGCTTCGAGTCATGCACTGCAAGGGCAAGAAATATAGAATGAATTACAGCTCTAGCCAATGAAAATAAACAATGAAAATAAAAGAAAAAGAAATGGTCAAAGTAATAAAGCAACTAGTGTTTTTAATATCGAAAATCCCCAGCAGCGGCGCCAAAAACTTGATATCAGGCAAGTGCACCTATTAGTTTTAATATAGCGGATGTGAGTCCGAGTCGATCCCTCAGAGACTTCGAGTACTAATATTAACCTTAGCTTTATTATCTAACCGGAAAATTATGAAGGTTTGAATTAATTAAAAATACTAAAATTAACAAACTAACTTAATTATAAGACTTGATTGAGTAATTTAGAAAGCGATAAAACTAACAACGACTTCAAGAAAGTAATAACGTATTTAGGAATTATTTCCCCTAGTATTTAACATGTGACCACTTAAAATATATTCAATTCAAATTCTATTATTCTTGACCGGAGGGATTCACAATTAAAGTTAATACCTTTCTCAAGCATGTTAACCCTAATCCTAAATTATTTACCGGAATCTCTTCACTTAGTAATATAATTTAGAATTGCATTAATGTATAATGAATTCCCACACAAATAATTAACTTTCCGGAAGAAACATGTATCTTATCTCTAAGTATACATGTAATTCTCTCCAATTATGTCAAGATCTCATTATTCATGTGATTTCTCAATCATCATGCATAATATCATATATTGATACTCTAGAAATATCAATTAACAATTAAATAACATAATTGAATCAAGAAAAGGTAGTAACTTTATTGAAAATTATAAATCAACCCAAGAGTCATATGAAACCTAAGGTTCCATAATCCTAAATACACGAATTCTAAGCTATCATAATGAAACTAAAAACCAGTTCCATAAAAAACATAAAATAAAACATGAAAAACCCCTTTGATTAATGAAAAATCTCTCCGATCTTGAAGTTGGTGTTGCTTTCTCCTTTTTCTTCTCCTTCTCCTCAAGTCTCTTCTCTTTTCCAAAGTCTCATGTGTCTTGTGAAACCCTAATATATCCTTTTATACTGTATTGTAAGGTTTCCATTTTCGTCACCAGATACGGCCTGGAACATAACCGTGTCCCCAGGTCGTGTAACTTTCTGACCTTGGCAAATTTTCTTGCATGGACACAGCTTGGGGACATGGTCATGTCACAGACTGTGTAACTTCAAAACTTTATAACTTCTTCATTTGAACTCCAAATTGAGTGAAACTTGATTCCTTTTCTTCGTTTTCAATCCTAGAACGCGTTTAAATCTTGAAATCAAAATTTTACTCAATTAAGTATCAATTTATTTAAAGAAAACAAAAAATGTAAGGGAAATATTATAAAATCACCATGTGAAATATGTTTAAAATCAGAGTTATCAACCTACGGCCTTACTCCATAAACTTGAAATCTGACTTGAATTGGGTTGGACGACCGATCGACCCGCGTGCCTACTCTACCTTTGTCTAGTCTTCCCTCCCTTATCCTTTCTATGTATCTTATTTATTTTTCTTTTCTTTTCTTTTTGTTGTTGTTTTTTCTATTCTTTATTGTATTATTTTATTGTAATAAAGAAAAAAAAGAAAAACAAAACCCAAAAAAAGAGAAGAAAAAAGAAAAATCGAAAAAGAAAAACGAAAAGAAAAGAAAAAAAAAAGAGAAAAAGAAAGGGGAACTCTTTTTATTCATTTTTCTCTTTTATATGCTTCCGTAAAAACATTAAAAAATAAAAGAAATATCATTAAAAAAATCATAAATAAATAAAAAAGGTTTATTACTTAGAAAAGTTTAATTTTCAAATAAATAAAGCAAATCAAATCCTTTCCACATTTAGGATTCCTCTTAGAATTTTTCCAAATAGAACATTTAAATTAGCTCCCCTTCTAGACTTTTCTTAAATAAAATTTAAATGTTCAAAAATGTAAACTCAATGATTTTTCAGTATTAAAATTAACTAAACTAAAGTTTTGCCAACAAACTGAGGAAGTTTGATTCCGAAACACTCGTACATATGCACTCGTACACAATTACAAAGCGACTTAAAATACCAAAAAACTTATTTTTTCCTCCTTTGTAAATAATTGGTTCTTTTATTTATCTATTTATCCTTTTTGTAAATAGACATAATTTGTTGTTTTCTTTACTTGTAAAATGAAAATTTTAATTTCAAATTATAATAGTATATTGAAAAGTAAATTTAAATTCAGAACGTGAAAGTGATACTCGTTAAGGGATTAATAGGTTAATCTCTGGACTCAAATCTCTAGTTTCAAAAATCATTTCTCAAAATTGGTTTTCACGTGATCTAGTGTCTAGAATAAAATTAGTCTATCCAATTGGTTTTAATCTAAACCTTTTCTCAACTTTAGTCGGGTGGCAACTTTAAATATTTTCCAAAACATGTTTAAAAATCTAGATTTTCCTTAATTCTTAGTTGAGGGTTAATATTAAACGGGTATGATTTAATATTGATTGAAGTAAGAAAGATTTTAAAAATCGGGAAAAGTTCAGGCTTAATAGCTTAGCGACTTCACTTGGGACGTCAAGAGAGCTAGCCATTTAAAAACTTTTTGAAATCAAATTTGCCTTTCAAAATACCCATATTATTTATTTATTTATTGTTATGATTTTTTTATGTAAAAATATTTTCCTTTAAAGTTGCTATATTTACTTGTTGCATGCATCATACTTGGGATTTTGGGAGGAATAATTGCATCAAGGATACAGGATAGATATAGTCAAATTCAAGCTGTCTTAGGACTCTAGGATAAGGGGTTATTGTGTAGGCTCCAGGTATAGTGGTGTAGCTACTGCTTGGGTTGATTAGGCCTCCCCACTTAAGCTTCAATGTGACTAATGAATCATTTTTTAGAAATGTGTGAGGTCATAGAACTTAACGATCTTTAGAACTTAATTTTTTTTTTTTCATATCAAAGGTCATGACTCTAGTCAAAATTCCTCCATATCATAAAAATATTTGTAATATATTTTCCTTATGCTATCCATGTAAATTCTTTGTACTTTAATTGTTTCCTTATACATTACTTTTTTTAGATGTAAAATTTCCCTATAAATTCTATTTCTATGTAACAATTCCACTCCCATGTAAAATAATTGTTGTAATAGTGGAATTCCAATAAAGTCATAACCCTAAATTTTTCAAAGTGCCACATTACTGGTTTATCATTGGGCCTTTACATCTGCACTTGTATGTTATGTTTTCCATTATTTTTTAGTCCTTACATCTTTTTAAGACCCCCATTATTTTCTTTGATTGCTACTATTGTAAATAAATCCCATTTCAATCCTACTTTCAATTCCATAAAACTATAAATCATTTATTTTCTAAATACATTATAAAATATTTAGTTTTCTAAATAAGTATTCAAGTAAATATATATATATATAGATAAAAGTTTTGTTTCATTATCCTATGTAACTCATGTTATCTTTCTATAAAATGGTCCTCTTTTTTTTTTAAAAGTAAATTGTAAAACATTCTTCTTTTAATGTAAATAATTTTGTATAAAAAAGCTACGTTATAGTCTTGTCACTATAGTTTTTAGAATTTTCGTATCTCCATAACTCATTTTTAAATTTGTCTTAATTATCTCAATTAATCTTACCTTTATAACTTAGTGACTTCTTTGTCCATTTCTTTTCCCTCAAGAAATAATTTATAGATCTTAGAATTTTATTTTTCTTAGTAAAATAATGATCTCTTTTCTCTCTATTTTCTAATAAAATATTTCTCCATAAGTTGTAAATATTTGCTATTCCACTTATCAATCATCAAATGTGAAATAGTCTTCTTCCTTTTTCCTCCTTTTGGGTAGTTATTTGTACCATCTTAGAAATTTTCATAAGTTTATAAATAGTTTTTGTCTCCAGTTCAAAATAGTCATTAGGAATTCTTAGGAAATTCTTATATACTTTTTTCTTGTAAAATAATCATATTGATAGGTATTTCCATTTGTAAATTAACTTCTTCTCTCTTAATAGAACATATATCCTATATTAGACTTGTTGTAGGTAACCTTTTAAATACCTACAAGTTGAAGTTTTTTTCTTCAATTGTCGTACCTAGTCTTCTTTAAGCTCCCTTTCATTTCAAAATGTTTTCCACATTGAAGGTCATCTTCTTATCCCTCATATAAATAAACCTCATCTTTGTATTTCCATTGATTCATAATTTGTAGATATAAAGTACCTCACCAAAAGTTTTTTATTTTTTTAGTCAAATTCAATCTAATTCATTTCAAATTAAAAGTTTTCAAAATTTTAAAAAATAAAAAGAAAAAACGAAATTTTTGTTTTCACAATTCCTAACAAGGATGGCTTCTTATCAGGATATCTTAAAAGCAATGACCAATAGTGGAAACAACAATAACCGCCTCAATGACACCAACCCTACTAAGTTGATGATTCTCTCATTAGAACAAATTATAGGAAAATAGCTGAATAGATGAACATTTTAGTTGATAGCATCATTCTGCTTAGAGCCACAATGTCATTAAATGAAGAGCACTCATGTTACAAACCGGGCCAAGAACAAACAAGGTCGGTTGTTGGGGTAGGTTTGATCCTACCGAAAGAACGAAAATGAAAAGTGAGGGTTTTAGCGAATTCGTAAGCCACCTAACCGGATATGACACACCGGCTAGATTCTATACGGCTTAAGACTCATCGAATGTAACGCACCGATTCGAGTGATAGGATTACTCGCCACAATCCTTACTAAAGGGATTGATAAAAGCTAATGAGAGAGTCTTTCTAAGAGAAAACACTCAAAGGGTTTTTCATTAATGTTCAAATCTACCTAAAACCCTACATATGCATCCTATTTACACATTAATGGCAAACTTGTAAATAAAGGACTAAAAAGATACCTTAGTGGCATTCTTGTCAATACAAAATAAACATGAGGGTAGTTTAGGAAAAATACAAGAAATAGGAAATCTAAAGAACACAAATAAATAAAAAAAAATAAGTAGTCAAGTAAAATGTTCAGATGAGGAGTAAGTGAGCTCGGCTTTAGTAATCGGGTTGGGTTAGTACCTTGAATCCTATCAACTCAGAAGCTTGACATGAGAAATTTGTTGAAGCACCTCTTCCTGAAATAGAAGTTAAGATCAACCTAGCTTCCTAGCCTAAGACTTATCCTTTCTCTGTTGACTTAGAGTCAAGTCAAGAAAGTATCAAAGAGCTGGAGAGGAAACTAACTCAACAGATAGCTGAAAAGATGAGAGCACTTGAGAATGATGATAGATTCGAGCAAGCTTAGATCATTGACTTTTCTATGTATGATGTTAAGGCCTGCCAAGAAAATTTCAAAGTACCAAAGTTTGAGAAGTACGGTAGGACCAAATGTCTAAAGCTATACACCAGATTATATGCCCATAAGATGGGTATATGTGTTCAAAATGATTAACTCATGGTACAAACTTTCCAAGCTAGTTTGATAGGACCTACATTAACCTGGTATGCCTAGCTCAATCTTAGCCAGATAAATACTTAGGAGAAATTGGTCCGTGCATTTTATGAGCAATACAAGTTCAACATTGAGTTAGCTCCTTCAATTTGGGACTTGTGTATAGTGAGTAAGAAGAAAAATGAGTCATTTAAGGAATATTCCCAAAGATGGAGGGGTATGACAACTAAAATCATTCCTCCTTACCTTGAAAAAGAATTAATATATGTCTTTATTGATTCACTAGAGGAATCGTATTATGGGAACTCATTAGGTAATATAATAGCTGGTTTTGCAGATATTCTACTTGCTAAAAGCCAAATTGAATAAGCCATAAGAATGGGGAGGTTGATAGGAAAAAGACCAACCCTACCAGATTTTGGGGCATATATGAATACTACAATGTCAAAACCTATAATAAGAAAAAAAGGCCTAAAAATACCTAGAAGAAATTTCACTCAGATCCCTATCTCATGATTTCAAGTCTTTGACCAACTCTTGACCAACTAAGAAAGGAAGGCTTATTGTAATAGAAAGCCCCAATGTAGGGATACAAGCTAAGGGAATACGATCCAAATGCATAATGTGAATATCATATGGGTTAACAGGGGCATTCTACTGACAACTGTTGGGAATTGAAATATAGAGTTTAAGACCTAATAGATGCAGGGGCAATCGAATTGGACTCAATTCGAGGATAGAGGTAGATTTCACAATAACCTTTACAAAGTTTGTAAAAGACAAGTTATTCAAATAAAGTGCTTTGTTTTCTTGAGATTATTCACAA
Source organism: Lumnitzera racemosa (assembly GCA_024138005.1). Classification (NCBI taxonomy): domain Eukaryota; kingdom Viridiplantae; phylum Streptophyta; class Magnoliopsida; order Myrtales; family Combretaceae; genus Lumnitzera; species Lumnitzera racemosa. Next base: position 67,680,415 of record JAMXBC010000011.1, read on the forward strand.
ATAGTAAGGGCAAATCAAATGACAATCAAGATATCTCACTAGTTAAAAAGATTTAGAAAGAAAAGAGGCAAACCGAATCCTAAACACCAACCTTAAGACACTTTGAGAGTTAAGTGACATCATTGTAAAGCTATTGGACTTGTTCTTTAAAGAAAGTCAATCTTACATTTAATACCTGAATCAAAATGAAATTAGGCATTCTTTTCAACATCCCAAAGATAAATCCCTTGCTAACCCCGTTGAGCCTTTTAAATGGAATATTTTCAAAAAATCAAACCCTATCAAGAACTACCCCAAAATAGGAAAAATATGAGGTTTAGGGTATTAACTGAGAGAAAAAGGGTAAAACTGATCTGTGTTTGCTCCACTTGCAATAATTTGATTGTAACTACTTCTACAAATAAGTTATTTCCTTTGAAATGAAGAAGTTCTTATATCTTAAACATTATACATAAGCCACACACACTATGAGCTATAAGCCAAAAGAAGGAATGATCACCTTTGTCTTGAGTCACAATGAAAAAGAAAAGAAGAAAAAAAATGGGGAAAAGGAAAAGGGGTAAGAAGAAATTTTAGAAAATGAAAAGACAAGGTGATCAAGTTTAGAACACAAAGACTTAAAACCCGAAAAGGATTAAGGACAAGTAACTCAAAAAGCCTATTCCTCAAGCAGGGAACCCATATCACAATTGAGATGATTAAAACTAAAAAGCCAAGACAAATACTAGAGTTTTCTCCAAAACTCATGATCCTTAAAGAAATTGCAGCTAATTCACGACTTATAGCCCACTCATAATTTTACCTATTTTAAAAGCCTTTTGATTAAAGGAAATAACTTAATTGATGAACTGTCGACCAACAATCCCATTACTTACGTACGGCTCCGAGGAATCCAATCCCTCACCCGGCGAATTCCCTCTCTACAACCTATTGATGATGAGAAAGTTTATACCGAAAGAGTGTTGTTGAACTCCTTGAGCTCCCCTAATTGTCATATGTTGATCTATATACTCGGTAGTGATGATGCTAACCATTCCCTTATCGAAGACCCTATATCAAGTAATCTGATCAACCACTGTCGAGAAGTTCCTGCCAAGTGAAGAGAGACGAGAGACTCACTTAAATGGCCAAATAGTTTTCTCTCGGCATACCATCTTCTTTATCGTCTCAGCCCCTTTATTGCCGCAACATTTTGACCCCTCTCGCCTATTGTGCTCAGAGAATATTCATATGGGACTAATGTTGCACTGCCACCTGTCTACCTCATCTAACATTTTATTACTTTTCCATTTTTGGTCTTTTGTCCTTTTTACCTTTTTTGGTATGTATTAGGAATCCTCTTTTGTATATACTTTCTTATAATTTCATTATTTGTAATGTTGCCCTAGGGACTTACTATAAATAGTTCTTCTCCCTTATAAGCTGGAGATAACTTATATTTTAATATTGAATACTCTGTTCTTATGAGATAACTCTCTTCAAGTCCATATTTCATACACTCTTAACTAATCTTGTGAGTAGCTCAAGATTAGTGGAGGGTAGACCTTGACATTAACTTATGAGTCATATCAAGTGAGGTGTCAAGTTGTGTTGTGTTCATTGGTGAGTCACATCCTTCAAGCAGCTTCACATTAGTTACTCTTGTTTAATTATGGACCATTTCCTCTATAATTTTCTTCGATATCTTGAATGACCGATTTCAGTTCAAATCAACCATGGTAAGTCCTAATGATAACTAAGCTCGTAGGTACACCATTATCCTTAGTGATAGTTACATTTGAAACTAAAGTAAGTATAATTTTAGTTTTACCTATAACGTTCTTAATTTGTAAACCCGGGCTAGAGAGCAATTCTTTCATAAAAATCTATTTCATTAATATCTTTTTTTTTTTAAATCAAGGACCAAAGGCCTTTATTACATTACAGTCCGAAAAAGACCTAACGGATTGATTAAAAGTATATCGCTTATAAGATGGACCATTATTTTTGGAATTGATGTCAAAAGAGAGAATTTAAGCCAAGAGTGCGAGGAAGTCCTTTTAGTCTTATCTTTAATGAGATATCTTTCTAGTAAGAAGAAATTTGAAGAAGTCATGCCCAATAACATGGAAAGTCATATGCCCTAAAGAAATGTAAAGACCCTCAAGAAAGAAAGGTCTCTCTCAAATAAAAGTAGCCTAGAAGATTAAGTTGTTATGTTGTTGAAAAGCCTATACACTACTTTCTTAGAACCTGTGAAGAATCTAAACCTGTTAGCAAGTAAAAAAATTGAAATAAATTCCATTCTCTCTTATTTTAGTCCTTTTTTTTTCATGTCATCCTTGTGCTTCGGGTTTTCAACAATTCAAGAGAAGAGTCCTATTTCTTTTGAAAGTCATCTTCTCCAGAGTTAACCCTAGTAGTAAGCTTTTGTCATTCACATGTGGACACCTTAGCAACTATTGTTTTCGAAGAGGTTTACTTCCTATTGTCCAAGTTCAAAGATCTGCTCTCGCATAAAAGTTGCTCCTAAGTTGGCCCTAAAAGCCATAATCATTCTCTTTAACATGATCGCCTTCATAGTTAATGTCATCTGACTCCCTTGTATTGAGGAACATTGTCCATAACATCTGCTCCATCCTAGATAGCTCTCAATTAACAAACTATCATTTTAAATCTTTAAGTTGTAAGGTCTCCTAAGAATGATTACATAAGCTCTTTTGCTATGGTCCTTATGGATTGTTTGCTCTTTAGAACACTATTCATGTAGTAGAAATGTTAGTGATTGCCTGCTTTGAGAGTGCTATCTTGACTTGAAATCTTCAAATTGTATGCTTTAAGAGTATTATCTTGAAACCTTCAGATTGCATGCTCTATGAGCGCTATCCTGAGTCAAAACCTTCAGCTCACTTGCTCGTTAGAGTGCTATTTGTCAAGCCCTGAATAGGAGGAGTCGTAACAGTTCCGCCATGTCAACTAACCTAAGGTAAAAGATGACCTTACAGTTACTATCACAGATGTAGTCCACACAAGGTATACATGACTTAACCAGCTTGAAGCATCCATTCTGATACTTATGAATAATCAAACTTGTGGTATAAGTTTACAAAATACAAGTTCTATATAACATGTTATCTCATAACACAACAGTACTTACATAAACGTATCACATCTAGAGTTATAATTTACAATCAGAGTTTATAAAAAACCACAGGTTTTGCAGATTGTTTACAATAAGTTAGGAAACTAGTGGGTATCGTAGAGAATTACGAATTAGTTTCCTCAAAACTATAAAAAAAAAAATTCAAAAGCTTAGGTTTAACTGATTTTTCATTCCTCACTGTCTCGGTCAACAGTATACTAACCTGAGGGTAGTGTTACCTGAACATCCTGGTCTTTACTCAGTACCTGTAAAAGAGTCTATGAAGGTGTGAGGACAACTAGCTCAGTAAGTGAGACGGAGTCAGAAGACTAGCGAACAATCATAAGCAAGGTTATTAATTATGATAAAATACAATGCAGTTAATCATATGAAATATTACACAATGTTATTTGGTTCGTTGTGAGATGAGAGAAATTACATTCGCTCTAACCCAGATTGATGTGTTTTATCACGACTTAAACCAAAGTAAACCCGGGCTTATGCAATAGAGAACACTCTCCTCTCGTGACTGCCTTCGAACCACAGCCCCTACCTTTATTGCGACTTCCTCGCCTGTCACTTAGTTTGACTAAGGATAGGGAAAGGACCATTTCAGATATTCTCATTGAAGGAAGTCGATATTTGGCTTAATACTTCTAATTGTTCCCCTTAACGTATGTTATGAATGTCCAATTTCATTGTAGTTAAATAATCATTAGTTATAATCAGGAGTGACCAAACAAGTTCACATAATATAAAAACAATGTGAACATGCAAAACAGCATACCAAGGAGTGTAACTCTTATCATAACTGAATATTACACATACGCATGGCATGCATACAAATAACTAATTACAAGCACAAATAGTAGTACTCTCGAGTCTCCAAATACTTTAATACAGTATCCCAATAAATAGTAAAGCTATAATCCCAACTTACCTGTTCAGAAGCTCATTACCGAGGACTCAAGTTGTCAATGGTCTGACCACTAAGGAATCCTATATACATAAAACCTAAATTCAGTTTTCGTAATAGTTACAAAAATATTAGGGTTTTATCTAAATCGGTTATATATATATATAAAGTATATCATCATATTAATATATAGTTTTATTATTATTATTATTATTATTATTATTATTATTATTATTATTATATATATCGAGTTAAGTTATTAATTACTAATAATATACGTAATTATATTATTACTTAAAATATATTGTTTCGATTGTATTGAAACGTACTTTTAATTGGTAAAATCATGTTTTAATTCCAGTAAGGTTATTGTAATACGCACATTTTAGTAATATTATAAAGTTATAGGTTATATTACCTAAGATTATCCCATTTTAGTAAAAATAGTATTGTTAGGTTCGTATAGACCTAACAACACATATCACGGATCTGATTTCTAGAGATGACTTTTAACTGGTAGTTCTTAGAGTTTTTAATACTGTTATACATATCTAAATAAATATTATTATATTATACATATTATATGTTATTAAACTATATTTTACCTAATTTGTCAATATAACAATAATGTAGGTATTATCTAACCTTAATATCCCTATAAAGTATCCAAGTCATTAAAATATCATTAAATATATTAAAAATATACCCATTTATCAAATTTGAACAATACATGTCATGGTAGTTTTTATTGTATTATTTATCATATTTAGCCCATTATTACTAGAAATATGTCCCGATTCGTAGATTGAGCTCTTTTACTATGTAAATTGGTAGTAATTAGCTCAGATCACCAAATAATTCCCTAAAAATTTCTATAGACTTCTAAAAATATGGGTAATTCAAGTATCACTTAGTTTCAGGTTTTCGATTTATCGCCTATATATTCAAATTTACGATTTCACTCCTTAATTATACTTAATTACCTAAATATGATTTTTTTTGCACAAAATTATTTTCAACTTATCCTAACATTATTATACTTCATTAGAAATCAGTATAGGCCAATTTCACTAATTAATTTCATAAATCGTATTTATTTCACATTTTCAACCTATTTTTAGGTCAAAATATACATTAATTATTAAAAATATTCAAATAAAAAATCAGGCTACATAGAAATTATCTATATAGTATGTATATCCTACACAAAAATTTTGAGCTAAAACAACATTATTTGATATATTTATTTTAAAAGTCAAAATTTGGATGAGTAGTGACTTTCTTAAGCAAGTTTATTAAATATTACAAAATTTCTAAAAGTAAAAATATCACACGAAAGTATATATAAAATAATCTAAATATAATTTTTTTCAAATTTTTCTACGTAAAATTACTATTTTTTTTAAAAAGATTGAAAAATAGGATAGAAATTTGATCTTTGTATTTTTGGGTGCTCTAGTAGCCGTAGGGTGGTAGGGATGTGTCAGATGGCCAAGGCGCGCTAAGGACTAGTGGTTGCTAATCAGACTCCATAGTAGACTCACTTTTGGCTTGGGTTCTAGCCTAGCTCGCCTTTTGCTCTATTTTTAAAATAATTTTTCCATTTTTCCCACGAAATTTTCTTTAGATGATCTAATCTGTAAATGTCTAAACCTAGTCTAAATGAGGTTAGTTGATATTTATAGGGTCCAATAGCAATTGAAAATGTTTTTTTCCTAATTATCTATTCAATTAATGCTAGGTATTCTCTAGCAATTTCTAGTCACAATTTGAGTTTGTTGGATAGGATTTACAATTATTTAAGTATTTTAAGTATATTTTTTTTATTTAGTTATTTATTAATATATGATTATATATATCCTATGTAATACATAACTATACTCGTATAATTATGATTCTAACATCTCTTTTATTTTTAAGATACATTTCTTAATTATTTTCATAAATTCAACACATAATATACACAATTAAGTAATTTATGGTTAATTTACGTTTATAATTATTATTTATACAGGATATACTCATAAAAATATGTTTATATTCATATAGTAAATTATACTATATTATCTTTTTTTATTACTTCATTAACTTATCTCTAAGTTCTTGTTGCATTCAGAGCTCGATTTTAGGGGTTCTGAGCAATTTGGTATTATTTTGAAAAACCATACTTCTATGGGTAAAATTGAGATTTAGGGTTACTATTTTCAAAATCTAACTTCACTAAATTATTTCAGCTAACTTTTCTATCTTAAACGTAAAGTTTGAGCTCGATCGAATAACTTTTCCCCAAATGTCCTAAATTTAGGCTCGATTGTTCTAAATATAATTTTATGGACTTACATTTCCACTCTCTTTAAGAAAGTTTTGTCCTAAAAACTTCAATTCTAATCGCAATAACTACTTACTCGTTGATAAAACTTATTATTTACCTTTTTCTTTGAAGAGTTCCGGGTAACGATTCTACATCGTTGACTTTGGTTAGCTCTGCCATTGAATTGCTACCCCATTGGACTTTCACATAATCTACTTCTTAATTTCTTAACTTCTGAATTCAGTTTTTCCAAGATCTTGATTGGCCTTTCTTCAATGGTATAGTCATCTTGTAAGTCTACTAGTTTCAACTCTAAGACGGTATCTGGATTCTTCATGAACTTCCATAATGTTGACATATGAAATACGTTGTGATATCCGGTGAAATACGTTGTGATATCCGGCCAAAACTTGGTGGTAAAGCAATTCGATACGCAACATATCCGATTCTTTCCAAAATTTCAAAAGGTCCAATATATTAAAGACTCAGCTTTTCTATGGTATCGAAATGCTTAAATCCTTTTAATGGACTTATCTTTATATATACATGATCTCCTATAACAAATTCTATAGGTTTTCTTTTCAAATTAACCCAACTTTTGTATCGATCTTGCGTTACTTTCATCCTTTTTCATATTATTTTAACTTTATCATTCATCTGTCCAATTATATCAGATTTTATCATTGCATATTCATCATTTTCCCAATACAACGGTGATCAACATTTTCTTCCATATAAAGCTTTATATGGTGCCATTTGAATTGTTGCTTGATAACTAATGTTATAAGTAAATTCCACTAATGGCAAATATTGATCCTAATTGCCATTGAAGTCTAAAATATAACCTCTTAACTTATCCTCAAGTGTTTGAATAACTCTTTTTGACTGTCCATCTGTTTAGGGATTATAGGCCGTACTAAATTGTAGTTTAGTTCCTAAAGATCGATGTAAGCTTTCCCAAAATTTTGATACTAATCCACTATCTCTATCTAACATAATACTTATCGATGTAATCTAATGACCTCTCTAATATACAGTTGTGCCAACTTTTCCATTGAATCACCAGTCTAATAAGTTAAAAAATAAGCACACTTCGTTAACCTATCTACCATAACCCAAATTAAATTATGACCTGATCTTGTCCTTAGAAGTCCTATTACAAAATCCATTGTAATATGATCCCACTTCCATTGAGGTATTTCTAACAGTTGCAGTAAACCATTGGGTTTTTGATGTTCTGCTTTCACTTGTTGGTATGTATTACACTTAACTACATATTGTGCCACATATTGTGCTACATTCTTTTTCATGCCTTTCTACCAAAACATATTGTGCTACATCTCATTCCCATTAGGATGCAATGTGTAACCCACACCATATGCTTAAGTCATTATTTCATTCCTTAGCTTTGAATCAGTAGGCACACAGACTCTATTCTTGTATCTTAATACACCTTCAACATCAATTTTAAAGTCACATACATCACTTGTATTCAACTTTTCCTTGATTTCCTTCAACTTTTGATCTTCGTCTTATTGAAGCTTAATTCTTTCTATTAAGGTTGGTTGTACTACTAGACTCATCAACTGTGCTTCAGTTTCATGCCATTTGAATTTAATTCCTAACTTTTCAAATACTTTGATCAATTCACATTAAGTAGTGAGTAACGATGCTACTTGTTCACAGTCTTGCAATTCAACACATCTGCTACGACGTTGGCTTTTCTGGGATGATAGTTTATATTCAAATCATAATCTTTTATTAGTTCCAATGAACGCCTTTGTCTTAAGTTCAACTTTTTTTGAGTAAATAAATATTTCAAACTCTTATGATCTATGCATATCTCACAATGTTGCCCATATAAATAATGTCTTTAGATTTTCAAAGCAAATACTATGATCGCTAATTCTAAATTATGAGTTAGATAGTTCTTCTCATAAGGCCTTAGTTGTCTGGATGCATATGCTACCACTTTGCTATCCTGCATCAACATACATCCCAGTTAATTTTTGGCAACATTACTATATATACAATAAGATTTACTTAGATTTGGCAAAATAAGTATTGGTATTGAAATCAAACGATCCTTCAATTCCTGGGAACTTTGTTCACATTTAACATTGCATTTAAATTTAACATCTTTTTTTGTCGATCAAGTTATAGGCTTGGCAATTTTAGAAAAATCTTTTAGAAATCACCTATAATATCATGCCATTTTAAGAAAACTTCTTATCTCCGTTATAGTAGTGGGTTGTTTCCATTCAGCTACTACTTTGACCTTTTCAAGATCAATTAAAATTCCTTCACCCAATACAACATGTCCCAAAAATGATATTCTATCCAACAATAATTCACATTTACTCAACTTAGCATACAGTTGATTGCCTCTTAACTTTTGTAGGGCTAAATGTAGATGATTAGCATGATCTTCCATCGTCTTGGAATAAATTAAAATATCATCAATGAATACTGCAACAAATTTATCCAAGTAAGGTTCATAAATCGGATTCATCAAATCCATGAACACAACTGGTGCATTTGTTAAACCGAAAGGCATTACTAAAAACTGGTAGTGCCCATATTTAGTTCGGAAAGCTGTCTTAGGTACATCCTCTGGCTTAATTCGTAACTGATGGTATCTAGATCTTAAATCAATTCGTGAAAATACAATGACACCATGTAGTTGATCACATAAGTCATCAATCCTGCATAGTGGATATTCATTCTTAATAGTCAACTTATTTATTTGTCAATAATAAATACACAACCTCATGGTTCTAATCTTCTTTTTCATGAATAACACCAGTGCTCTCTAAGGAGATATATTGGGTCATACAAATCTTTTGTCCAATAGCTCTTAAAGTTACTTCTTTAACTCTTGAAATTCTATCGGTGACACTCGGTATGAAGCTATTGATATTGCTTTGGTTCTTGGCACCAATTCTATAGAAAAATCTAACTCTTGCTGTAGTGCTAATTTAGGTAATTCTTTTGGAAAGATATCAGGAAATTCACTTACCACTGGTATTTCTAAACCTTTTGGGGTTTCCTTCTTTCCCTCAATAGCAAATATCCAACAAAATTACCATTATTTAGTAATTTCATTCATTTCCTCACTTACTTCTATTACTGATAATTTTAGACTTCGCTCACCTATTTTTCCTTGAAACATAACTTTACCCTCATATAAGATTATGTTCTTATTTTGGCAATCTACTTTGGCTCTTTGTTTGGATAACCAATTTATTCGCATAGTAACATCATATCCCTTAATTGGTAATCTATTCACTCGTGTTAATTCCATTTCTTAAGACAAACTCTCGACTATTAAATGAATGTGATGCTCCAGTATCAAACAATGGATAAGCAGCTCATCCATTTACAAGTATATTTCTTGAAATAATTACAATTACTATAGTTATCTACTTCTTAAGTACTACACTTAAGTCATGTATTTTCATAGTTCTTAACACTATCTACATATATATAAATTTACAACTAACTCACTGATAAGTAAAAGTTAAGAGTTAGTTTTACGTACCTATTACTCAGCCTTGGTCAGTCCCATAAATCTCCATTTCATTATCTAAGCCATCATGAAAGTATCCCTCCATCCATTCATCAAAATCCTCAGTATCTTCTACAGTTCCTTAGATTGCAAACACACGAGTTGGCACAGTAGTTATCTTTACTCCTCTAGATTGCTTATCATTTTATCTGACTTAACCACAATATCTAGAGAAGTGTCCTTTCGTTCCACTCCTATAACACTTTATTGCTCTTGTCTTTGGATACTCCCTTGACATATGATTCGAATCACCATACAAAAAGCACTTGCCCCTTAATTGAGCTCATTGCTTAAGGAAATATTGAGCTCTACACTTCCAGCATCTCACATTTCTTGCTTGATCATAAAAACTAAATCCAATCCTATTAAAAGTAGGGCCACTAGTTACAGTAACTAACTTCTTTCCTTTGTAGCTAGAGTTATTATTTGCACCTAAGAATGTTCTCTTGAAAACAAGCCTGTATTGATTAACTCCTCTCAATTTCTTACCCTACTCATTTTGCATGGCCAATCGATTATTCTCTAATTCATGTATCTCATCCATAATTTGATGATAAGTGGTGAATCCATAATCCATTAACTTGCATCGCATTGTAGCATAAATCCATTAAGAAAAGATCCTTCTTTAGCTCTTGATTATCCCTGTATGACTCAGGCACAAATTGCAACATCCTATTAAATTCATTCTCATATTGTGCTACACTCATGAGGCCTTTCTTTATTTTCATTAACTGTTGGGCCATCTGGTTTTGCATATTGATAAGGAAATATTATCTCTTAAATGCTTCTCGAAATACTTACCATGTAATGGAGCTTGATATTGTTCTTGTTATCGAGTCCCACTAGACTTGTGCTCCCATCTTTAGCAAGAAAGTGGCATAAGAAACTTTTTGATTTTCAAGAATCCTAAACACTTCAAAACTATGCTTAATCTAAGCAACCAATCATTAGCTAAGGTAAGCTTACCCATTTCTCCTTTGAAATACCAATTTGATTTCATAAACTCAGGAAGCCAACTTATGTATGAGGGTTGAATTGCTCTAAGTTTAGCCTTTGGTTCATTACATTTCCACTTGTGATCAAGTGTTGGATTAAAGCTCTTTGCTATTAGATCATGGTATTCATATTGACCAATATTTGTCCAAACTGAGTTAGGTCCATCATGTTTGGAGCAAGTGGTAGTATGTCATTTCTAGGTCGTTTTGGTGGATTAGGAGGGTTAAGAAGCAGTACTTCTCCTTTAGATTGGTTATTTCCATTTCCAATTCCAATTCCAATTCCATTTCTATTTGATTCCTCTGCCATATTTAGATTCATAATTCACTAATTATTAATCCTGTACTCATAATATGTGTACCTAAAGTTACTATCTAACTGAAGCGATTCAAATTCATACATAGATTAATTATTCTCTATATTAACAATACACAACTACAAATTTCCTCATCAAGGATCTCAATCAACATCATACCTGTAATACTTCATTCCTATATAAGCAATGGTATATTCATATATCACTTATTACACACTTTACATGTGTTCAAATATATATTTGTAAGTCATGAGCTCATTGCATTTCACCTATAACATTATATCATATTCATGGTGATATCTCATATAGATATTGACTAATAAGGACATGTACTTTAAAATAGTCATAAGATAATCGAAACTTTACATTCAAAAGATTACATTACTTTATTTACAACATCAGATTACACATATGATTATCTATGTACATCATTTACATACTTAGTAGTTGCAACATCTGAGAGTACATTAGTTACATTCAAAAAGTCAAAAGCACATCAAAAGTCGCTTGGGAGACTTAGATACATTAAAACAACTAAATCAGGTGATATCAAAAGCCCTAAGCTTATCTTCTCACCATCTTCCTAACTTTTAGTTACCTGTATTATTTGGAGTTACTACATCTTTCAGGGAAAACTAATTTCCCATCCCAGTCTCATTAAACCCTAAGCTAACCTCTACCACTATAGGGGTATCTAATATGACCACTATTTCGAGCACTTCACTTCCATTGTCCTGTGCTTCATCTTCTATTTCAGCCTCCTCTTCTTCCAAATCCTCCTTAGGATCATCATCATTATCTAATCTTACATTTGGCTGAGCTTCTTGAGGTGGATTTTCAGGTGGTATCATAGGGGGTTCAGGTTCTTGAGGTTGCAATGGTACTTCTATACTTGTAGTTTCCTTTAAGGGGGTTTTAAGAAACTAGTCGACCACATCAGGGGGATAGTTTCTATGAACATATGGGACACCAAGGGTGTACTTGATCAAAACCTAGAGGGTAATCCTTATCTGCCTCCATAAAAGCTGGAAAATACAGTATAGGGATCCTCATAGATAAAACTCTATTTTCTCAAAAGTACTTCTTCTCATAAACAGCTATAAGAGCATACTCATTATATGTAAGTCCTAATTCATTCGTCATTATCCTCTATTATCCTGCATATTAAAAGACATTCCATGCTTATATTTTTAAATGATCTCATCAATAGTATAAAATATCTTCTAGTCAGCCATATCTAGTAACAAATTCTGTATCCGAATCCTATACTTGATAAGTATCTCATTCCCTTCCCATTTAAAATTTAATCATGCATGTAATAAATTGCTCTTATGAATTTGAAATAACAAATTAAAGTCAATTTATAACTCTATTTTACATATCTATATGCTATACATATATCTTATGAATCTAACCCTTTTATATTCATTATCAACCCTACTTTTAGTGATCCCATTGTCTACTCATTTTAGCTAGATGCTTCAAAGATTGGTTCTTTTAAAACCATACTCTGATACCATCTTAGAACTGTCCTACTCTAAATAGGAGGATTCGTAACAGTTTCATTGTGTAAACTAACTTAAGATAGAAGCTGACCTCACAACTATTATCATAGGTATAGTCTACATAAGACGTACACAATTCAACTAATTTGAAGCATTCGTTTCGATACCTGTAAATAATCAAACTTATGATATAGCTTTACAAAATACTTGTTCTACATAACTTATTATCTCATAACACAACGGAACTTACATAAACGTCTCACATTCAGAGTTATAATTTACAATAAGAGTTTATAAAAAACTACAGTTTTTGTAGACTATTTACAACGAGTTAGGAAACTAGTGAGTATCTCAAGGAATTTCCACTTAGTTTCCCCAAAACTTAGAAGAAAAGTCAAAAGCCTAGGTTCAATTGATTTTTTGTTCCTCACTATCTTAGTCAACAGTACACTAACCTAGGGGTGGTGGTACTTAAACATTCTAGTCTTCACTCAATACCTGCAAAAGAGTCTATGGTTGTATGAGTACAACTAGCTCAATAAATGGGATGGAGTTATAAGTGTACGAAACAATCACAAGTAAAGTTATTAATTATGATGAAGTTTAATGCAGTCAATGATATGAAACATCACACAATGCTATTTAATCCATTGTGAGGTCAAAGAAATTATATCTACTCCAACCTAGATTGAAGAGTTTTATCACGACTCAAACCAGGCTAAACCTGGGTTTGTGCAATAGAGAACACCCTCCTCTCATTGTTACCTTCGAACCATAGCCTCTATCTTTGCTGCGATTTCCTCGCTTGTCACTTAGTTTGACTAAAGATAGGGAAAAGACCATTTCAACAATTCTCATTAAAGGAAGTCGGTATTTAGCCTAGTACTCCTAATCGTTCCCCTTAACGAGTATTATGTACATCTAGTTTCATTGTAGTTGAATAGTCATTAGTTGTAATCAGGGTGACCAAACAAGTTCATATAATACAGAAACAATGTGAACATACAAAATAGCACATTAAGGAGTGCAACTGTTGTCACAACTAAATATCACACACATGTATGACATGCACATAAACAACTAATTACAGGCATAAACAATAGTACTCTTGAGTCTCCAAATACTTTAATATAGTATCTCGACGAGTGGTAAAGCTACAATCCTAACTTACTCGTTCAAAAGCTCACTATTGAGGACTCGAGTTGTCAATAGTCTGACTACTAGAGAATCCTATATACACAAAACCCAAATTCAATTTTCGTAATAGTTACAAAAACATTAGGGTTTTATCTAAATCAGTCATATATATATATATAGTATATCATCATATTAATATATGGTTTTATTATTATATATATATATCGAGTTAAGTTATTAATTATTAATAATACACTTAACTATATTATTACATATAATATATTGTTTTCATTATATCAAAACGTACTTTTAATTGGTTAAATCACGTTTTAATTCCAATAGGAATATTGTAATACATACATTCTAGTAATATTATAAAGTTATAAGTTATATTACCTAAGATTGCTCGATTTTAGTAAAAATAGTATTGTTGGGTTTGTACAAACCTAATGACATGTATTACGAGTTATATTTCTAGAGATGACTTTTAACGGGTAGTTCTTAGAGTTTTTAGTACAGTTATACATATCTAAATAAATATTATAGTATTATATGTATTTTATTTTATTAAACTCTTTTTTACCTAATTTGTCAATATAACCTTATAATGTAGGTATTATCTAACGTTAATATCTCTATAACAAATCTTGATAATTCAAATATTATTAAATATATTAAAAATATACCTTTTATCAAATCCGAACAATACATGTCTAGGTAGTTTTTATTGTATTATTTATTATATTTAGCCTGTTATTATTAGAAATATGTCCCGATTCGTAAATTAAACTATTTTACTATGTAAATTCGTAGTAATTAACTCAGGTTACTAAATAATTCTCTAAAAATTTCTATAGACTCCTGAAAATATGGGGAATTTAGTTATCACTTAGTTTTGAGTTTTCGATTTATCGCCTATATATTCAAATTTATGATTTTACCCTTAAATTATACTTAATTATCCAAATATGATTCTTTTTGCAAAAAATTATTTTCAACATATCCTAACATCATTATACTTCATTAGAAATCAATATAGGTTAATTTCACCAATTAATTTCATAAATCTTATTTATTTCACATTTTCAACTTATTTTCTAGCTATTTTCAAGTCGAAAAATAAATTAAATATTCAAATAAAAAATTGGGCTACATAGAAATTATCTATATATCATATATATTCTACACAAAATATTTGAGCTACAAACAATATCATTTGATATATTTATTTTGAAAGTCAAAATTCGGATGAAATTCCCTTTTTGAAGCAGCAAACTTACTCTTACAGCAAGCTATGGTGTTTTCCAATCTTCTCTAATAATTTCTAGCCGTAATTTGAGTTTGTTGGATAGGATTTGCAATTATTTTAGTATTTTAAGTATATTTTATTAGTATTTAGTTATTTATTAATATCTGAGTATATATATCTTATGTATAAATATCACGTGTAATACATAACTATACTCGCATAATTATGATTCTAACATCTCTTTTATTTTTAAGATAATTTCTTAATTATTTTCATAAATTCAACACATAATATACACAATTAAGTAATTTATGTTTAATTTATGGATATAATTATTATTTATATCGAATATACTTATAAAAATATGTATATATTTATATAGTAAATTATATTCTATTATCTCATTTTATAACTTAATTAATTTATCTCTAAGTTTTCGTTACATTCCAAGCTTGATTGTGGGGGTTTTGAGCAATTTGATACTATACTAAATAATCATACTTTTAGAGATAAAATTAGGATATAGGGTCACTATTTTCAAAATTCAACTTCACTAAGTCACTTCGATTAATTTTTTTATCTTAGTAGTAAAGTTTGTGCTTAATCAGATATCTTTTCCCTAATGATCCTAAATTTAGGCTTGATTATCCTAAACATAATTATAGGGACTTATACTACCATACCTTCGGATTGCATGCTCTATGAGTGCTATCTTGATTGAAAACCCTTGAATCGCATGCTATCATAATTCTTTTCCTCTCATTAAATTCTCATTGCACTTGAAGTGTACCCAACTAGTATAAGCTTGCTCTTAGAGCACACTAGGTCTTCTTATTTGAATTAAGCCTTCAAGTTTTAAGGTATAAACTCAGTTTTGAGGTATAGTCATTCCTTCCTAAAGAGTGGTAGTCATACTCCCTTTTCATAGATAGCCTATACGTAGAGTACTATCTCTTTTCCTAATCTTCGCAAATCTCAAGTTGATCGAACTTAGGATAGTTAGCTAATTATAGTACTTGTTAAGAAAAATTCATCATTGGGGTGAAAATTGTCTCTTTTTATTTTTTGTGTGTGTGTGTGGGAGGGGGGTGGTGGTAGAGTTGGTAGGTGTCTTAATTTAAAAAAAAAAAAGGAAAATATCAGGAAACACAAAAAAAAAAAAAAAATTAAGCTCATTGGATGACATAGGCTACGTAATTCATTTTTAGGGTTAGATCTCATCTATTAGGCTTCATTTAAAAATTATTATTTCATTTATTTATTTGTTTATTCTTTTTGAAACATGTAGGTATACGACTTAGTCATTTAGGATTTAACCTTGAATAGTTTTTTTTTAGGTTTTATTTTATTTTCTTTTTCTTTTTCTCCTCTTTAAAAAAAAAAACTAAAGGGGTTGGACCAAGTATTAAACCTAGTCAAAGGCCTAATTAAGTTACGAAACCTAAGGGCAGGCACAGGCACATGGAGCCCCTGTTATTTTCTTAGGCGTGTGGGTCACACGTACGCACCAAATATGTGGTACGTACCTACTACGTGACTTAGTACCCCCTTCCTTCTTCAATTCTAGATTTCGCAAAATGATTGAAGTTAAACCCTGTGCGATCTCCTCATTTTTTGACCAGATTGAACTGATTTCTTAGGAAATTTTCATTGAATTAAATATAGAAATAAAATGAATGCTTGGGATATTATGAATAAAGCCATAAGTTTCATCCAAATTCGTTCACATAATCCCCTAAATCAACCCTAAAAAATAAAAAAAAAATACATTTTTTGAGAAGGAGCTTTAATGGTGAAATCTACCATTAACGAGCTTTCCTTACTTGTTGGAGCTTGTATAAGTATAAATAGAGAACTAGGAATCCATTTCCATCATCAATCATCATCCACATTCATCCTAAACACACACTCAAAGCCTTTCTCTCTCTAGTAGCCACCTTCTTTGTTTAGTATATTTCAATTTCTAGGCATCATCGAAAGAAAATAATTACTGGCATATCACTGCCATTACACTAGTTTCGAGAGCCACTCATTTTGCTCCTTATTGTGATCCTAAATGCAAGAACCAAACAAACCTATGCCAACATAACCACCACACTACTACGATCACTTCCCGCTCAAAAGTAGCAATGTCATCGACTTCATCGCTGCTAGAAACCTATATTCCTACCATCCTTGTACTCCTAATTGCCACCACGTGTAAAAACCAATACCACCATTGTCAACCATTTTTTGAACACCACCCAAATCACCACCAAATATGAATGCACAATAACTAACCTCATTTTCACCAATGATATTCACATGAAAGTCGATTTCTCCCTTCAAAATACTTTATGGATCGAACTGTGATAACCAACTTGACAATGGATACTTCTTCTTCTCCTTATAACCTACAACCCTGCTCCATATCCAAACCCACGATTTGAAGTCCGACCCAAACTCGGTTGACTAACCTGTGCGCTTACCCTACCTTTGTCCAATCCTCCATCCCTTATCCTTTCTATGTATTTTTTGTATTTATTTATTTCTTTTCTTTTTCTTTTTCTTTTTCTTTTTTCTTTTCTTTATTGTATTATTTTATTGTAATAGAAAAAGAAAAAAAAAAGAAGAAAAGAAAAAACAAAGTAAAGAGAAAAAGAAAGGGGAACCCTTTTATTCATTTCTTTTCTTTTTTATGCTTTGGTTGAAAAAGTAAAAAATAAAAATCATTAAATAAATAAATAAAATTTATCACTTAAAAAGTTTATTTTTTCAAATAAATAAAGAAAGTCAAATCCTTTTCAAATTTATGACTCTTTTTAGAATTTTTCCAAATAAAACATTTTAATTAGGGTCCTCTTCTAGATTTTTCTTAAATAAAATTTAAAAAGTTAAACACGTAAACCCGATGATTTTTCAAAATTAAAATTAATAAACAAACTAAAGTTTTTCCAATGAGCTACGGAAATCTGATCCCAAATAGCGGGTACGTAAATACTCGTATGCAATTACAAGGTAACTTAAAATACGAAATTTTTTTTTCCCATTTGTAAATAATTTGTTGTTTTATTTATCTATTTATCATTTTTGTAAATATACATGATTGGTTATTTTCTTTACTTATAAAATGGAAATTGTAATTTCGAATTATAAGGGTACATTGAAAAGTAAATTTAAATTTAGAATGCTGAAAGTGATACTCGTTAATAGTTTAATAGGTTAACTCCTAGACTCAAATCTCTAGTTTTCAAAAACTTGTTCTTTCAAAATTTGTTTTCATGTGGTCTAGTGTTTAGATTAAAATCAATTCATCTAATTGGTTTTAATTTAAACCTTTTCTCGACTCTGGTTGTATGGTAACTCCAAAATTTTTTAAAAATATGTTTAAAAACTTATATTTTCCTTAATTTTTAGTCAAAGGTTAATATTTAAATAAGTAGGGTTTAATATTGATCAGATTAAGAATAATTTTAAAAAATAAAGAAAAATTCAAACTTAATAATAACTATGGAAGCTTTGTTGTCAGGACATTAACTACACTTAAAATATGGAAATTGAGATGTTAGGGTGTTACCTACGCTTAAAAAATGTATGGTGTCGTGGGAGTCTTCTTGTCTTAAGGAGTGTGAGATGCTAGAGAAGTCTCTTAGTCTTATATAATGCCAGGTAAGATCGTTGATCTTAAGGGATATATATGTACTACTTGCTAAAGAGGTTCGTACTACTTATTACCTATGGAATAAGAGGTTGCTAGGTGGAAAGCCCTAGCTTAGAAACAATAGTGTATTATCAGGATATCCTTTTGGATTCAACGATGCTAGGAAGTGTCTTGGTTTTTAAGGACTAAGTAATGACAAGATATTTTCTTAGACTTGAAGGTTATATAATGTTAAAGGGTTCCTAGTCATAGTAGAGCTTGTGATGCTAAGAGAACTCCTGATATTAGAAGAATATGCAATGCTAGGGAAGTCTTGTCTTAAATGATTGTATGATGATGAAGGAGTTCTTTGTCTAAAAGAACGTGTGATGTTAAGGGAATCTCATGGCCTTAAAAGGATCATTTTTAGAAAAAACTTATCAACATAAATTTTCTATATAACTTAACTTTCCTTTTTTATAAAAATGCGTCTAAATGCTATTGCATCTCCAATTTTGGCCATGAGTCATCTCACACCTTTATTGATTTTACTTAAGTGCCACCATGTTAAGTGTTGAGTACCAAAAGTGAATTGATGTGCATGTTGCCATCTATGATGATAAGCTTCCTAAGTCATATCCTATTCAAAATATTTTTTTAGATTTTGACATTTTTTTAGTATGATGATTGTCTATTTTGTGATATCAACAAAATTTGTGATCTTTGTGTTCCCATCAATAGGTTGGTACTCAATTTGTATCAATTAGGCGTGATACCATCAATCTTCTCTACATGTCATTCTTATGCTTTTTTTCTATTTTTAGAGTTTTCATCTTAGGCTAAGTTTCAAGACAATGTCTACTTGTTGATTTTGTTGCCTTCTCCTTGTTATCTCGCAATGTATTTGTTGTGCCTTAGCACATTTTCTATTAGTATGACAAAGTATACTATATATTCGAAGAATATATCTTCAATATAGATCCTTATGAGCTCCTTTTCATCATAGACATCTTTGAAATCTAGGGAGAATTTTCTAAATTGCTTGATGTAGTATAGTAGGTTTTATCTTAATGGTTGCTATATACATTCCATTCTAATGTTGGTGACTCATTCTTGATTAGAGAAAAACCTCTCCAAAAACATGTAGCATAAGGTTGATCTAATAGAGAGGTTCACATAATAAGTGTATTCATTCTTAATTACTAACTTGGATAACTCTTTTAATTTCAGCTCACTATCTAGATGGTATAGTTCCAATGTTTCAATAAACTTGAGTGAATGTTCATTAGCACTACCTCCCTTGTTATGGAAGAGTGTGAATTTTGGACTTAGGTTATCCTTAGAGTACGATTTCTAACCACACGATAATGATAGGAAGCTTCAAGTCCAACAATCTTACAAATGGCTTAAGCTTCTCTTAAGTACATATCCAAGTCCTCCTTTATGATAAAGGAAGACCTTAGCGTAGAAGCACCACATATTAGGCAACACGTGTGGAATTGTCGTGGCTAGCAGATCCACCAAGTATCATATGAGGAATAGCTTGTCAGGCTAAAGAACCTCCATGCTGAAGTCTCGCATTCCCAACTTCAAATGCCACATGTTACCAGGCTACAAGCTCTAATGGTAGAGCTTAGTCATACACACCTTGGAAACGTCAACATCAAAATAGGATGATTAGTTGATCGAGTTGAGAGGATGACGCCTTACTACGTACATAGTAGTGATGGGACTCGGGAGATTCGCCATTATTGTGCAATGACTAGAATTCTATGTTTACTTAGGTTTACCTATATAATTATAAATAAATATAAATTTATATGATTCTATGCATAATACTGGCTCTTAATACTTTCTATTTTTTAAAATATTACTTTACAATATAAATTATATGTATCGAATTATACTAGTAGAACTAGCGCAATGACCTCATGGCATCATTATAGAGAGCTATTCTATTTATCTTAATTATGTAGATGTCATCAGGACTCTTCTTCAATAAATTCAAATAATTGATAGTGAGACTCATCAAGACTTGAAGTCAAAATAATTATAACAATGTGGACGGAGAGCTTAATATGCAATATTAATTATGTTGGGTTTATTTATAGAACAAAAGGTAATATCATAAACTAGAAAGTGCTTATTCAAGTAGAAACGATAATCGTAATAATACATACAAGTTAAAGATGCAGGAGATGATTGCATGACTTCCCTTTATCACATTTTCTAAGAGAATATATCAATCCTTTTCAAAGATAGTACCTGTTTTTCCATCTTATATATTATGCATATACTTAAAAAAATAAAGCATAAGTAATACGATAAGAGATAAATATGAAATTAGCATATTAAAAAAGAAAATTTTGATGTAAGTAGGTTTAGTAAAAAAACTACTGGCATTTTACCTATATTTATATGGACATTAAAAATTGGATGATGGAGAATTACTAAAGGCAAATTTTAAATAAGATGTTTAAGGACGTAAAGTCCAAAAATGATGTATGTGCTTTATATATCTATTAAAAAAAGGAAGAAAAAATACCTCTATTTAAAGAGTTTACCTATTTACAATAATTTGAATCTTGTATATGAAATTTCAAGCATAAACGACTTTTCTTTTTCAATGAAATATACTAGCTTTACGGGGAAGGAAAAAAAAAAAAAGGGAGGAAAGACCAATGTATCCACGTTCCTTAAATGGTAGGATTAATGTTATAGATTATATTTAAAATTTATCAAAATGTGCAATTTACTATATGTACTTTGAAAAAATTTTATGATCATTTTTGTTACCTAAATTAATTATGTTAAGTCCTTTTACTAACAATGAACATAAGAACAAACTTAGAATCAATTCTATAACCACCCATGGGTTGATGACCCAATTTTGAGGTAGATCCTGATCCATTTTAGCTTAAGCGGCTAGTTTGGACATCCCAAGACCGAAGGGTAACTAGCAATCACTTGGTAGCAGGCTAAACTACTTCCTATAAGTAGTTACTAGCCACCCTTAACCTTAGGGTAGATAGAACATTCTTTTTTCCAGTTTATCCTTGTGTCCATGTTAGTAAATTGATTTAATAAAGTTTATTTAGATAGTAAAAAATGATCATGAAAACTTCAATTAAGTAGTAAATTAATCTTTTTAAAGTATAATTGGTAAATTGTACATTGTGACAAAGTTTGGATATTATTTATGATATGAACTCTAAATATTACAAATACTTTATAGAGTCAAACAAGTAGGCTTGAAATTTCACATTAATCATCTGCAAACAATCTATCTGCTTCATGAATGGTTTGGATGACAAGAAGTTGTAATGTCTATGATATCATTGGGCTACCTAGGAAGATGATTAGGGTGTTACGGCAACATTTTAAACAACTATCTTTTTTAACCAGCTTTCCACTTTATTAATAGGTAAATCTTTTGTGGGTCAATATTATCATTACTTTTTAAACTACTATATAAAATATTTTTTCAAAAATCTTTGAAAAAGCATGCATTCCTTAATTTATATCTCTAATCGAGCTAATTTATATACATTTATAAAATAGCTCCTCATTTCAATAATGATGTGTTATTATCTATGGTATAGTTATAACTTTTATAGTGGATAAATATTGCTAAATTCAAACCTTGATGTGATAATTATTAAATTGACTAGGTTGGGGAGTATGTATGAGATGGATTTGCATTATTCAACTATTTTTTTTCCCTTTTCGATTGAAATAAGCATTACAATAGCAAACTTTCTTACAAATTCTCTAACATCCTTACATCCATGACTTATTATTGTAGCTTAGTTATACATAAACAAAAGACAAATTTGTGGTAGAGGATGATAGCAATCCTTATCAAATCTATAAGCCACATCTAACAACATATAAAAAACTAGGTTAGTTGGAGGTACCAAACAGAAAAACTCCTGCAACTTTTGTTCATTCCCAATAGTAATAGCAAGCTCATCCATAATATTATTAGCTTCACGTTAGATACATAGCAACTTTACCTACTCAAACCAAGATAACCTTTCCTTGAAAGTAATCAACACATTAGAATATTCATTTAAGTAATTTGAGTTGTTAGCAATTAGTTGGACTACCATTCTTGAATCTATATCCACTTCCACTTTTTTAAACCCCAATTTCTTATAGTAATCTAATCCCCAAAATAAACCCTACATTTCTACTTCAAGAGGCATATACCATACTTTTCTTGAAAACCTCATTATCCAACTCCCCTCTTCATCCTTTATTACAACCCCTATTGTGACTTCTCGATTATCTCCGTTGATTGAAGTGTCCACATTTAGTTTAGTAAAACCTTGTAGAGGGGGGTTCCACTTTACTTGAATCCTTCCTAATTTCCTTAAGCTCCTACTGTTTTGTTGTACTGTCTAAAATTCATTAACTTTCCAACGTACTTCCTATTGAACTGCTTGCATGTTAGTTTCTCTATTGAAAATCTTATAATTCATGTGGTTTCATATAGTCCATAATGATAGGAATTAGGTTACTAGGTCTTTAACCTGTAGTTGAGCCTGAGGATTGGAAGGCTTGGTAAGGTGGATTCTTCTACTCTAGTTGACTCCTACTGAAGTTGAGTACTTCTTTGTAGAGTCGCTCTTTATGCTGAACCGAATGACTACCCATCTCTCTAAATTATGCTAAGTTATAGATTACTTACTCGCGCCTGAATCGACCAATAACTCAGCATCTCCCTTGCTAAGAAGCTGAGAAGAGAGATCGGATTAATCCTTAGCCACCCCTGCTCAGACAAGTAACTAGATCGTACACTTTTGTCCGCATCCTCCAAAGGCCTCACCGATGTATCATTGTCACGTGTACAAACTATGTATAGAATCTTCTATACTAATCATTACTTTTCTTAAATATTCATTTTTACCCTTGTACATTACTTTTCGAAAGTAATATCCTTTTTGTCTTTTCCTTTTTAGGTATGTTGCCTTAAATTCTCGGGTATAAATACTCTTGTATTTGTAGCTATAATTATAAGATTGAACATTAATACACTGGTTATTTGTCTCTTGTAAACATTACTTTGTTTATTTTCATCTCATTCTTATCCTAACCTTTAAGTAAGACTTGGTGGTGAGTTATCTCACCGTTCCATCTCGTGCGTTATATCGAGTTGTGCCATAAGTCCTTAGAAGTTCCATTGGTACATCATATTCATTAGAGCTACTCGTTGGTTTTTGCCTACTGTATCATTTGCATTTGTTCTTCTACACATTCCCCATCACTTCCTTTTCAAGCTTTTGGCAAACTTGGACCCATTCAGTGACCAGCCTAATCTGATCTTGGTCATAATTTACAACATTTTGATATTAGAGTAGAGGTTTTTATTTGAGTTATGGTTTTTGTTTGAAGTTCTATTTATACTCTGTTTTTACGTGTGTGAAACAGAGTAAATTACTTTGTTTATTTAATTGCTATGCTTGTTAATTGTTACCTTTTCTAGTTTGTGAAAGTGTTTGCTATATCACCTGTTTGAAGAGTTTGAGTTTTGAATTTATAGAGAAAATGACTGACCTAACTGTAAACATTGGTATTGGAGATGACAACAGTGGAGTTGTCTACCATGAATGATAGTCTTAAGAAACCCTTAGGAGATATGACAAGGGACGTAATGAGGTAGCTAACTTCTTAGTAGATCTGACCCGAGGTATTCATGCATTGACTTGCTAACCAACTAGGGCCACGTAAAACATCCTACAAGTCACTCAACCTGTTAGAGGTCAGAACCTAGCTCGACTAGTTTGAGGTGGAGGAATAAGTGAACGAGTAAGATGAAGGATAGACCTAAGGGAACTAGATGAAGAGGACAAGGAAGAGTATTTTAAAGAAGAGTGAGCTCAAGTTCTCAAAACATCTGATCATGTGAAGCTTCAGATTTTGAGCTTTAATGGATTTAGGAATGTTAATGAATATTTGGAATGGGAAGAGAAAGTGGAGCGTATTTTTTACTATTATTTGTATAAGGATTATAAGAAAGTGAGAACTGTTGCTGTTGAGTTTTTCGGATATACCGTCATGTGGTAGAAGAATTTCTAGGCCATGAGGAGGCGAGAAGGCTACTGAGAGATTAATACTTGGCTTGAAATGAAAAAAATATTGAGAAATAGATTTATGCCGAAAATTTACCTACAGAATACTTTCACTCGACTTTAGGAGCTGAGATAAGGAGGCTAACAATTGACGATTATGTTCAGGACTTCCAAATGCTCATGATCCGATATGAAGTGATGGGACCCTCAACGCGAACAATCTCTAGGATCATCATGGGATTGAGAGGTGATATTCTGGACATGGTAGAGCTCCAATGATTCACCACAATAGACGAAGCCATTAAAATAACTCAACAAGTAAAGAGGCAAAGAAGAAACTGAGTACTAACTAGAATGTTGATTAGTTAACCTAAATAGGGAAGTCACTGAGCTCAATTAAATACCGAGTTGAGCTGAAAGATGGATGTCAAAGTTGAGGTGAAAAGTCGACTTGACGGTGAAGTACTAACCTAAACTTATGAAAAGAGGCAAAGATTAAGTAATAAGATGAACTAGATCAAGTGCTTTAAGTGCTAAGGGTTCGGACATATGGCCGCTTAGTGCCCCAAACCGAAGAACTATGGTGATCAAGGGAGATTTCAGGAAGTTGAAGGTAGAAGTTGGAGGTAGAGAGTACGGATGAGGAACTTAATGAGGAGGAGAGCACTGCCAAGAAAGAAAATGTTAAGAAAAAATTGGTTGAAGAATATGCGTTTACTAAATACTTGGACTAATTGATCATAGTAGTTTGACGCACGATGAACATAGAAGCCTCACATGAGGAAGATTAAAGAGACAATTTGTTTCATACCACTTATAAGGTAAATGATCAAGTGTATGCCATCATTGTGGATAGTGGTAGTTGCACCAATGTGGCAGTTGCACCAATGTGGCAGTTGCACTAATGTGGCATTAGCTGATCTTATTACAAAATTGAGGTTGCGAACAATTGCACATCTAATGCTATACAAGTTGCACTGGTTAAGTGAGAAGGGAACACTACATGTTACTTAGTAAGTACTACTACCGATTACCATAGAAAATTATTCTAATTAGATTATCTACAACATACTACCTATGTACACTTCCCACGTATTGCTTGGAAGACTATGGTTGTTTGATAAAGAGTTATCGATGATGGATATAGGAATACGTATACATTTAAGAAGGATAATAAGAAGATTACATTGAGCTTGATGTTGTCGAGTGAAGTTAATAAATTGTAAGCCAAACTTGCTTACGAATCGAAGAAGGCTTTGGTGATGAGTAGAGCCAAGCTCTAAGAGACCCTTAAAGTTGATACGCTGACCCTCATGTTAGTCAAGTGGCTATTGGAGAAGGAGCGGGGTGAACCACTTTAGAAAATAAAAGAGTTGTTGGATGAATATACCGACCTGTTCCTAGAACAATTACCCGAAGGTTTACCCCTGATTTGAGGCATAGAACACTACGTCAACCTAACACCCGGTATCGCATTGTCAAATAAGCCTACCTATCGAATGAGTCCCAAATAGGCTTCCAAGCTTCAATGTTGAGTCAATGAGCTGCTGAAGAGAGGGTATGTTAGGGAAAATCTTAGCCCATATGATGTGTTGATGCTTCTAGTGTTGAAAAAAGTTGGAACTTAGCGGATGCGTGTAGATAGTTGAGCCGTGAACAAGATTATGATCAAGTACAAGTATCATATCCTACTGTTGGAAGATATGCTAGATGAATCGAGTAGAGCCAAGATTTTCAACAAGATTAATCTTAAGTCTAGCTATCATCAAATCCGCATAAGGCTAGGAGATAAACGGAAAACCGCATTCAAGACTCGACATGGACTTTACGAATGGATGGTCATGCCCTTCAGCTTGTTGAATGCCCCGAGCATTTTCATGAGACTAATGAACTACGTGCTGAGACATCTAATAGGGAAGTATATCGAGGTATACTTTGACGACATCCTGGTTTACAATGTGGACATGTCGAGTCACTATGAACATCTCTGAAAGATTCTAGATATCCTCCGTATCGAGAGATTATTTGACAATCTTAAGAAGTGTTGCTTTTGTTAGGAGGATGTGGTATTCTTGGGCTACGTAATAAGCGGAGGAGGCTTACGAATGGATGACGAGAATATTCGAGCAATCATCGAGTGGCCGACTCCTATTACTTGTACTGATGTGAGAATTTTCCATGAACTAACTTCATTCTATAAACAATTCATCAGGAATTTCAGCACCCTCGTCGCACTACTTATTGAGCTAACGAAGAAAAACACTAACTTTCGATGAGGACAAAGAGAGGATAGGAGCTTTTCTATGATAAAGGCAAAATTGACCTTCGCCCTGGTATTAATTCTACGTAACTTCAAGAAAGTATTTAAGCTAGAATATGATGTATCAGGCATTAGAATAGGTACTGTCCTAATGCAAGAAAGCTAACCAATTGCAATTCATAGTAAGAAGCTTAGAGGACCTTAGTTAAATTACTCTGTATATGATAAAGAACTCTTGGCTCTAATCCGAGCACTGCAACTATGGCAGCATTATGTACTGCTGAGAGAGTTTGTCATCTATATTAACTATAAGTCCTTAAGGTACCTCCAAAGTTAGACTAAGTTATCGAAGCAGCAGGTGAGATGGGTTGAATTTCTTGAAGAATTCAATTTGTGACAAAATACAAACAAGGAAATATCAATGTAGTTGCAGCTACTCTTTTGAGAAGATATACACTCCTGAATGAACTGCAGACCAAATTATTTGGGTTTACAAGCATCAAAGAGCAATACTTCGAGGATCTATAATTTAAACCCGTATTTACGTAATGTGTCGATGGAAGAATAGTGGATAAGTACCATGTAAAAGATGACTACTTATTTGAAGGGGGAAAATTATGCATGCCAATTTGTTCATTGTGGGAGCTACTGATCAGGGAAGCCCACAGTAGAGGACTGTCTAGACAATTTTGGGAGAAAAGGACATTTGAATTACTGAGTGATTGATTTTTTTGGCATAGGATGAGGCGAGATGTGCACCGATTTATTGAAAGCTATATCGTGTGCAAAAGGGCTAAGTATCGAGCTGAAAAAGGGAAAGCATCACCTATTCCAATGAAACCATGGGTGGAGTTGAGCATAGACTTTGTCTTCGGATTACCATGAACTACTTGAGGCAAAGATTTTGTAATGGTTATCATAGATCGATTTAGTAAGATGGTGTACTTTATGCCTTGTACCAAAATTAACGATGCTTTGACTATTGCTTCTCTTTTCTTGCAAGAGATTGTACGATTACACAGTATACCGAGAAGTGTAGTCTTCGACAGAGACTAAAAGTCTGGAGAACCTTATAGCAACGGATGGGGACCAAACTATTTTCAGTACTTCTCGTTACCCCCAAACTGACTGTTAGACAGAGATGGTTAATTGCACTTTAGGGTCACTGCTCCGAGTTATAGTGGGCAAGGACTTAGCTGATTGAGACGTTTGCTTACCAGTAGTCAAATTCTCTTACAACCAAATAGTGCATAACACTACCAAGCAAACCCTCTTTGAGTTTTTCTATGGTTTCAATCTTAAGTTGCCTTTTGATAACACCCCTATACCTATGCTCGTGTAAGAAGACCCACACTCAATAGCCAGAGCACAATCCCTTGGTACATCGACCAAGTTGTTAAAAGAATGTAAGAGAAGGCCAAGGGTAGGACAGCTAAACAATTCCAACAAAGAGACTTGGTATGACTATACCTCAGTAAGGAATGGTTTCCAAGTAAGAGGAGGAACAAATTATTTGCAAGACCTAAAGAACCTTTTAGAATCTTCCGGAAGATTAATGATAATGCCTACAAATTAGAGTTGCCTGAGGATTGTGGGGTTTCTGACACCTTTAACATTGCTAACCTCAGTCCATATCACCTTGATAGAGAGCTGATTGAAGACCATTTGGATTTGATCACAAATCCAAATTAACCTAGAGGGAATGATAGAAATCAGGCTATTAAGCCTTTGACCTACAGTTGAGCTTGAAGACTAGAAGGGCTGGCAAAGCGGATACTTCTATTCCAACCGACTCCTATTGAAGCTAAGTACTTCTTTGCTGAGTTGCTCTTTATGCCGAACCGAATGACTGCTTGTATCTCTAAAGTGTGCTGAGTTATAGATTACTCACTCGTGCCTAAGCTGACTAATTACTTAGCATCTCCCTTGTCGAGAAGCTAAGAAGAGAGACTAGATTGATCCTTAGCTACCCTAGCTCGGACAAGCAACCAGATCGTATACTTTTATCTATGTCCTTCAATAACCTCACCAATGTATCGCCGTCATGTATAAAATCTTCTACACTAATCATTACTCTTCTTGAATATTTATTTTTACCTTTGTACATTACTTCTCGAGGGTAATACTCTTTTTGTCTTTTCCTTTATAGGCATGTAGCCCTAAATTCTTAGGTATAAATATCCTTGTACTCATAGCTGTAATCATAAGATTGGACATTAATGCATTAGACATTTGTCTCTCATAAAAACTATACTGTTTATTTTCATTTTACTATTATCTTAACCTTTAAGTAAGGCTAGGTGGCAAGTAACCTTACTGGACTATCTCATACAGCATATTGAGTTGTATCGTGAGTCCTCGAAAGTTCCATTGGTACATCATATCCATTGGAGCTATTCATGGGTTTTTGTTTACTGTATCATTCTCATTTATTCTGCCGTACATTTCCCATTACTTCATTTTTTAGCTTTCAGCAAGCTTGGACCCATTCAACTATCGGTTTTGTCTGTTCTTGGTCATGATTCGCTATACATAATAAAGAGGCAAACCAAGGATTATATGGAATAGGGAATATGTCCTGCTATGTGTAAACATCTTTATGATTGATTTATATCCATTCTGACTAATTTGTTGACATTTTTTTTTTTTTTGCCTATTCATCCTCTCATAAGATAATCAAATTCTCTTAACATGATCACAAGCTTGCAAGATACATACAACTTGTTCCTTCTCTTTGCTACACTATGGATAGTAGCTTTTAAATAACCCCAATCATTGCTTCACATTGCTTTTATTTGGCAAATCATTTTGAGCAGCTCTCTAGATAAAGAGTTTTATTGTAGGGGGAAACTATATTTTCCAAACCTAGTAAAAATTAATTAGGTATATTTGGGTCTCTTCACTCAGCTTATTATAGATGTCTTTCAATTGAATGGATGCCCTATTTTTCCACCTAAAGACCTTTTCATCTTCCCTATTCCTTGAAAGATAAATACGATCTACATTAATTCTTAAGCAATCTTCCCAAGGATAACTAATGTAGTCCTCTTTCTAAGTTAGCCCATATGCCTAACAGTCCTTAAGTATCTTTTTTACTACTTAGCTTTGGTGTGGCCAATAAAAAATGTTGACTAGAGGAATAGCTTTAGATCAATCATCTTCCTCGAATCTTATTATTCTTCCATTTCCTACAATATAAACCCCCTTTTTTATTAAACCATTGCTAGTTTCTGACCAGTTCTCTCCAAGTTGAGATTTCGACCCCTATTATAAACAACTCTTCCCTCTAACTTTTTTCTTGTATTTAGTCTTACATATCCTAAACCACAATAAGGCTCCCCTCTAAAAGTCCCTTAGCCTTTTCAATTGCTAAGCCTTATCTCTTATTTCCATATTATCCAATCTTAAGCCTTCCATTTATTTAGGTAGCGAAATAATTGCCTAATTAGTTTAGTGAATGCGTTTTTTATTCTCCTCTTCTCTCCATATGAATTTCCTAACAATGTGGTCAATTTCTTCTTCTTCTTCTTTTTTATGGTAACCTTTAGTAGTGCAATAGCCTACATTACATAGGTAGGAACTACTTGTAAGACTGCCTTAACTAATATTATCCTCCTTACCATACTCAAAAGATTCATTTTCTATCTACTCATTTGATTCCTAATTTTTTCAACTAATTTATGTCTTTAATCCTCCCCCAATTTGAAACCCTTATCTAATTTGAACCCCAAATATTACCCAAAGGATTGTTTTACTCCTCTTCCTAAAATATTACGGACATTTGTTCTGATGTGAGTTGGGGTGTTTTTTGAAAATTGGATCCTACACTTCTTTTTTCTAACTCTTAATCTAGTCCATTTCTAAAGCCATGAAAGTGAATCTTTTATTTCCTTTGTTAATTTTTTGTCAACCTTAGCTAATATGACCACATCATCTACATACAATAGATGGATTAGTTTTAGTTTTAGAACCTCTAAAATTAATGGGCTCCTATATTCTTTCTTGTATTTCAGTTTCAATTTGCCTACTGAACATTTCCATACAGATAATAAATAAGTAGGGGGATATGGGATCCCCTTACCTTATTCCCCTAGAGGGCTTAGAGGGGTTAGTTGCACTACCATTTATTAACACCTTCATCATAGATGTGGTAATATAGGCCATTACTAATTTCACTACTATTGGAGGAAATCCTAAAGCTTGCATTAACCATTTGATAAAGTGCCATTCCAAAGTATCATAGGCTTTCTCTAAATCCACCTTTATTATCATCCAGCCACTATTGCCTCTTTTCCTTCTATAATTATGTAGCACTTCATTCAAAGACCATGACATTATCTGTAGCTCTTTTCTTAGGAAGGAAACTAGTTTGGCATGAGTTAATGATTTCTTTTAAAATTGGGCGCCTTTTATTAATCGGCACTTTAGTGATCATTTTATAAACTATATTGCACGAGCTGATTGGTCTCTACTACGTGATTTCAATTGCCCCTAGGACTTTAGGAATGAGTACTACCAACATATTATTGACTTCCTAAGGTAAGCCTTTCTCTTTAAAGAAACCTAAAATTATTCTTAAAACTGACTATCTTATAGTTCCTTAGAACAGTTTTAAAAATTGGCTATACAATCCATCTTTACCCGGTACTTTCCATTTACCCAAAGTAATAGGGGAAGCTTGAACTTCTTTCGCCCTCAAGGGTCTACTTAAAGAGCACCAATCCTCTTATTCTAAACTAGAGTGGATCAGAGTAGAGATAGGGCTCTGGGTTTCAACTTTATTGGCCTTAGTTTGGTGTAGGGTAGAGAAGTAATTCAATATGCAAGTCTAAATATTTCTCAAATTATTAATCCAATTCCCTACTTAGTCCTTAAGGTCCAAAATCTTATTTTTACACCTTCTTTTAAGGACTAAGGCATGAAAGTACTTGGTATTACTATCTCTTTCTTTTAAGTGCTTTGTTCTAACTTTCACTCTCCATATTACTTCTTCCTTATGTAAGGTTATGGTTAGTCTTTGGTGCAATTGTTTTTCTAAGTTAGTTAAAAAGGTATTTGGACAATTGCTAAGCTCTCTCTCCGTCCCTTTCAATCTAGCTAAAAGCCTTCTCTTTTCTTAAGTTACATGTCCAAAGACTTGCTTATTTTATTTTCTAACCTTTAATTGGAAATCCTGCATTGCTTCTTCAAAATTATGTTCCTTACCTTCCCATACCTTTTGAACTAGTTGAGGAAAAGTTGAGTGGGTTAGCTACATCAATTCAAACCTAAAAGATCTATTCTCATTTCCCTCTACCCCTACAACATTGGAGACTAACAACAGTAGCCTATGATTTGAGTTACACTTTTACAAATGATAAACTGTAGCATTAAGAAAAAAGATTCTTTTAGTTATAGCTCCCCCTACACTCTATCTATCTTAGTGTGGAGTAGTTTATTTATTTCCCTATGTTTTTACCATGTAAACCAAGGGCCGACAAATCCCAAATTTAATAACCTATAGTTACTCATACAACTAGCATATAACTGAGCTCTTGTCTCATCAACCTACACTTTTCATGTTGAGCTACTATTTCATTAAAATCCCTTGCAACACAATAAGCCTTATGCCTAATTACATTTGGATGATCATGCATTGAATCCCATAATTGTAACCTTATACTTAAATCAGGGCACTCATAAATACTAGTAAAGAGCCAATTTAAGTTTTAGTTTCATATATAGATCATAGTGTATATTTCCCGGTTGGTTTGTTTCAATAATGCCACATCCAAAACATCAAAACTCCACAATAGCAACATTCCTCCCCTTTGGCCCTCTGCTTTTACATACATAAAGCCTTCATAAGGAAGTTTATAGTACAGACTATAGGTAGTAGAAGTGTCTACTTTGGTTTTAAGGAGCAATAGTAGGTTAGGTTGTTACTCAATAACTACATTACGGATGGCTTTGAATCTTCCTCGAACATTAGCTCCCTTTACATTCTAGATATGAAACGTTGTTGGTTTAGTCATGATAAACTAAGCCATGTCAAGTTCAACTTTTGTAACTACTACCCTATACATAGGTATAATGATGCCATTAGCAATCCTTCAAGCCTCCACAATACTTTGATTTAGAGAAGTCACCATGTTGATCATTGACAGGGTTTCCTCCTTGTTTTGAAACAGTAAGGGAATGGTTGAGTATTTCCTTAAAGAGTAGACTAATGGGATTGTAATCTACGATTGCCTTGCTACCCTGTGAGCTACGCTCTAACAAGTGGCTGCCCATCTAACCATGATTCACCTTGGGTCTGTCTATAGCGCTCCCTACGTGGTGGCTATCACTAGCAAATAATCCCTTAAAGTTTGGACTCGAATTCCTACTTTGTTTAGAGTTAAAGTTCCATTCGGTTCCGTTAACTCCAACCTTGTTGTAGGGACTTAGTTCGTAGGTAGGAGCTCGTTGTCCATAATTACCAATCTATTGAGGCTTATCATTACTCTTACAATAATTTAGTCTACAGGGATGTAGAACAGGTGAAATCGAGGAGTCATCCAGGATATATCTAAATCTAGATGTAGAAATCGGGGAGTCATCTAGGATAGATCTAAATCTAGATGTAATACCTTGATTTTGAATAGCAAAGTCACCTTTTGCTCCATTATATATATTTCGCATTGTACATGGATGAGTATGTGTTGAATTAGTCATGAATGTGAAGCTCGGATTCCATTTGCTATTTAACTCCATCAAATTCTCCATCTCTCTTGAATTAAATTCTATCCCTATAGATGAAATACCTTTATCCATTTTTGGAGCTTTATCCTTAGAGTTAAATTATTTTCGACTAGGCATTTTCTACTATGGCAATTATAATGACGCTTTCACTTCCACTTGAGATTCAGTGTAATGATTGTGATTCGCCCTATGCTCCCAATTCCTATCAATTGAAGTATTAAGTGGACTTTTAATTTGCTGTTTGGGGTTGAATCTTGATCTTCTTTGAACTAAGGTCTACTCACCATATCCTTCTGGTGGTTCTATGCCTCTTGTTTGATAAGATAGACTCTCTTCCTCTTGTAATTCATCACTCTGCTTATTAAATGTGGTCTCTATTGCACACACCTCATCCCGCTTCAATTCTGAATTGTGTTCCCTACCTTTTAGCTGAGAGCATTGGTAGGAATCATAACTAATACATCCACATTCAAAACATGATTTTCTAATCCCCTCATATTGGACTTTATATTTCATGGCATCAATTTCTATTGTATGCACAAGAGGCTTGTTAAAATTTACTTGGACACAAATTTTTGCCAATTGGTCCCTCTCTGTATTCATTGTGTATGTATCTATCCTTAGGATAAGGCTGATTGCCTTACCAATTTTTAAAAGTGCATTTAATCCGTAATACTCAAGTCGCAGTTCACTAATCCTTACTAAAATTGCAACCGAATCAATGGTTGCCTTTGAAGCTTTGAAATTTAACTCCCATTTTCGAATTGCCCAGAAATGTCGTTGATGAACCACGGCCCTTCTTTAATTACCCTATGAAAATCCTCCTCACAAATAATGGTAGAAGTTCCAAATAATTTTTAATTAAAGAGAGTCTCCAAGCTGCACACAAGGTTTTTTTTTTTTTTTTTTCCTTATTTCGAAAAACCGATAACACGTATGGGAGAGATAGACTCACCGTTATCTCGCATGTCCTCGTCACTTTGATTCAGTGTATCTTCATCCATCTAATATTGGGGTTGAAAAAGTATTGCTCATATTTGTTGGGGATTTTAGTCGCCCTGCGTACATCTCCACCGTAGGATGAATTGCCTGTACTACTTAGGGGAGTGGTGGATCCTAGATGTGCATTTCCTTAGGAGAGGAACTGATGTTGTCTTCACTTCCATTTTTCTGATAGTTGAGACATACATTCCAATAATAGTGGGGCATAAGACTGCAACGTATGTTCTCGTGCCGTGTCAAATTCGTTATCTTGCGGACCATTCGGCTTCAATCTTTTATTATTCTTTGGTATGAGGGCAACCGCGCCTTCTTCAACCAATATTGGCCACAGGCCACTATCATTATTTGTTTCGTTAATATCTGCGTAGATATAGTCACAGTAGTTTTCATTTTTTTATAAACAGACTAGTGTCATAGAAAACGACTTCTATCATCCAAACTGCCAATAGTGTTAACTGTACTTTTTTTTTTTTTTTTTTTGGAAACCAGTACTGTTAACTGTCGGTGTGAATAGCTAGCCTTGCATCATTCGATCTTTTGGTGAAGCAAAGGATTTTATAAAAAAGTGAACATACCAAAACGTCGAATCTTTTTATCAAGTATTTAGAAAAAGCACAAAAAAATAAATAAATAATATTTCATATGTTTATCCAGAGCTATATGTAGTATTTTACTCGTTCGATAAATCTTTTAAATTTAATATTTCATATTTTACACGCAATATAAATCTTATTAAAAAATTCAACGCATTTATTCCACTTATATTATTCTTGAGCTAATGTTATTTAAATTAAATGACACAACATATTCAAAATGACGACGATCATTTTTCAAGACTATAAAAGCACTTCTACAGGTATTTCAAGTTTGCAGACTCGATGGATTGTTGCACTGATAGGGTAGATGTCTCTCACCAAAGATTATATTAAGAAGCTAGTAAAGTTGATGAATACAAGTAAGCATATATCTTTTTTCTTTTCCTTCCTTTTTCAATTTTATAAATTATAGTTTGCCATGATTAATGATTTTAATTAATCTGGAAATATTATGTAAAGCTACAGAAATTTAAACACCTGTATATACTGATGTTTCAACCATCTTCATAGGTTGTGTATTAATCTAAAATAAGCGCATGCTTATGTTTCTTGAAAGAAAAAGAAATAAAAATAATAGTATTAATGGAGGACTCCTGTGAAGAAAATGTGCATGAAAAAAATAATAATGCTGGCCGGAAGAGTGTATAACTTTATATAAACACTCATGGGATTAGAAACTAATTAATGCTAATATACACAAACATATACAGAAAAACACACACACACACACATATATATCTATTATACCTTTTATGAGTAATTTTATTGCCGAAATTTCCATATGATTCCCATAATAAATCTTTTGACTTAAAATAACAACCAAAGAATTTTGAAATAGTTGTGTACTTGAATTATATATATGTCATTGAACTCAGATAAAATGATTACTTTACATGTTCATATATACTATGACTAGACCAAACTATTATACAAGTACGACCGATGTTTAATTGATAATAAATTGCATTCGTTATATATAGCCTAATTGAGGACACAGAAGTTGAGATAGAATCAAATGAGATTAGTATACATGAAAAATGATGATGAAGTGGTCTATAGTTAATAATAGGTTTTTCCTCAAATTATAAAATCAATCCAAAAATAGCAACGTGATTATGTGGAAATTAACTTACAATAAAAGTTTATTGGGGAATATAAAGTAAATAGGAAATATGTTGACACACTCACTACTAAGTTCCCTATTCTCACAACCTTCTAGGTATCTCGATAAACTAAAAAGGTCATCGGAAGGAAATTCATCTAGACATATCATCATTTAGATGAGGAAGGTTTTGTGGCATGTTATCTGCATGCATGCTGCTTGATATTGTATGATACTGTGTTGGATGTTATTGGTTGTATGATCAAATCATTCATTGATTTGTGTACTATCATTTGTCTGTTTACTTAAATAATTGGTAAATTTAAATACTCTACTGGAATAAGTAGTCTACGAGTTACTGCAAACATGGAAGGGCGTGTGCAAGCTTTCAAAATACTCTTAAGAAATTTTTTTCAGGGAGTTTTACTTAAAAATCAGCATGAGCTATCATAAGCCACTACTTGCAAAAATTTAGTATAGGCGACGATGGGTGCCACCATTCAGATTCAAATTTCAAGAATCATAAAGCAATTTTATGAAAGGATTCGACGAAGCCAAGCTATGAACACTTCCCTGATTAAGGCCTAAGTGGCATTTAGTTACTTTATGATGTTGGAAAGTCGGTGTATGTCCCACAATGCGAATCAACAAGTATTGAAATTTCATCCCCCTTAGACAGTATTATTGATTTGAGTTGTTTTCTTGGCGGCCATTAAATGTTGATTTTATCTAGCAGGATCATGGCTGCAAATAGCTTGATGAGAATAAAATGGCGTGCCTCATGTGGTTAAATAGGGGGATAATTGAAGCGTAGATGTAAACTTACACCTTTTATAGTTCTAGATTCCTATGGATATCATACTTTTTCTCATCACGTATGCATTTTGTGGAGGGTTAAAAATTGTTATATTAGTTAGTGGGATGAGCTCATTATTTATTTAGGCTTGACTCCTTGGATTAGGTGATAGAACTTAAGGAGTCCAGTCTGTATTGAGAGAACTCAAGGATGGATCGGCTCGTCCACCTCTAAACTTTCTAAAGCAGGCTCAAACACTTATAAGGAAGGCTACTAGCTTTAGGCCCATTAGCTAGCTCATTCTAGATAACCATGAATCAAGCAAGCTCCATCTTATTCGTTGATCACTTAGATGATTCGATGGATGCTATCATGTCCCTAAACCTATAAATACCTAATATTTCCTCATCATAAATGACTCTTAGAGATAGATCGGAAAAAAAAAAAAAGTATTCTACTATGGAAACTCTACTTTCTAAGATCAAATAACATTGATGCAAATAATTGATCTTATTCACTTAAGCTACAATGTTAACACTTAAGGTCCCCTAAGGTTGTCTTGTCTGTCACTTGTGCTTTTAAGTCACTGAAATTGTCTATTCCTCCTTACTGTCTTATTTTCACTTAATCATCCCTTCAGGTGATAGTCTCACTTCACTTTTTTGAAGCTATGTGTAGAACACTACTCATGCAGTACGCAAGTGACGACTTCAATCGGACCCCTCCATTTACATTTTGGCGACTCCACTGGGGGAAAGTGATTGTAGAGACATGGTATCTCCTAAGAAAAGAACAATTGGTATGTTTAATTCCTTGTCCTAAGAGCTCGACACTAATGTTGAGCTTACTATATAAAATCCACTCCTATCACCTGAGAATACTAGTTAGCACCATTCAGCACCTGAGGCTCCTCTAGATCCTATACAGATGATGCGGACAATGTAAGAAGCCACCAAGGCTTTAAATCAATTCATAATTATGTTCCAACCCATCCTTATTGGGATGGATGCCACCATTATTATGCAACAAGATATCGCTTTGCTAAACCCTATGGTTACTGCACAGCCAAGTATTACTACCTCAACTCAACCAATTGATCCTCCAGCCATTGAGGAGGAACTTCATCAAGGAAGAGGTGATGAAACCCCCTCGCTAGAACCTATACAACAACTAACTCTTGCACCAGGGAATGTAAGAGTCCATTTCGAAATCTCTTCGTCTTTACAGGTGCCTGCTCTTTCATCCAATCCTACCATTCCAATCTTAAGAGAATCTACTTCTCATCCCAATCTTGCCCTTGCTCTGCTGCCTGCGTCTACAACTTCTGTTCCAAAACTTCCTTTATAACAAAGGAAGTCTTGGACATTTATATGAGAGAAATATAAGCTAAGTCATCTATTGGAGTACCAAAGTTAAAACTCCCATATCACTAACACATCACTGCAAAGCTATATCTTAAGGACTATGTAAGTCGTAAATTCATGCTATTCAATGGGAAAAAAAAGGAAGTGTGAAGGAACACCTCTTCAAATTTATTAAAACCTTGGAGCCTTATAAGCTTGATGATGACTTAAAGCATAAGGAATTCTCTAAATCACTGATAGAGAAGGCATATACCTAGTATGTCAACCTCCCCTCTAGATCAATTGATTCATGGGAAACTATGTGCAAGTTCTTTTTAGAGAAATTCTTCTCTACCTAGGAATAGGTCACGATTACAGATGTGGGAAGAATGCGACAAAACTTAAAGGAAGATTTGATGAACTACATAGAGCGCTTCAAAGAATGTACCCTAGACATCCAAGGTGTATGTGATGAAAAGGAATTAGTGAAGATTTGCATTTAGGGGATGTTCACTGAGTATGTTGTCCATTTGGAAAACCTTAACTTATGTTCTTTCCTTACACTCATCAAGACTACAAGAAGAACTAACAATTCCATTATGCGACAACAAATAGAAGGTGAAAGATTTAGGAAATGATCAATATTTATTAGCTCAGCTCGAAGAGAAAGTTTTGGAGACAATAAGAAGCCAAGGAGTGATAGTTCACAAGGCTCTCCATCAACTATATCATTCCTATGCTCATTGGGTAAGGTATATGTAGTACTTAACCAGTGGTTACGGGATGGGAACATAAAGCTCCTAAGGGTAGAGCATTTGCCGACTGTAAATGAGAAGAATGACCCTAAGTTTTGTAGGTATCTAGGATTATGGATCATCTAACTAAAGAGTGTTAGACATTGAAGAAGATATTTAATGATAGGGTTTGTAATGGGGAACTTATCATAGAGAATAATGGCGTACGTAGTAATCCACTCCCAGCACACAATGCCTAATGTGGCGCTATGAATGCTATTAGTTATGATTCGAGACAAAAGGAAGGAGATGTGCCACAAGTTGTGGTACATGAAGAGAAGGAAGTAGTAATAGAAACCAACCAAGGCTCACACTCATTAGTAGCTACTGCCTTAATGCAAACGTTTAACTTCAGGAGGTTTTTCTACTTGTTGGGATTCAATGAAGACACACGGCTTACAGCAGCGACTGCATTTACACAAATTTCTACAAGACAATATGCGGAGTGCGATGTAGAGCAGCTAGTATGAAGGATGGCCAATGCACATGAGAATGCATTAATCTTTATTGACGCAGACATGTATGCGAAGAACTCTAATCATAATCGTCCTCTTTATGTAGAAAGTATGCTTAACGGACATCCCATTAAGAGGACATTCATAGAAAATAGCTCCTCCATAACATTGGAGAAGGAGCGAAGGTGATCTTAACATCTCTAAAAGGCCAAGAGATACCTTAAGCTTTTAAGCTAGACTTCTCATGTACTAATAATAAGGCTAAGTATGAAGCTCTCTTGCTTAGTCTTATTTTTGCTCAAAATACCAGAGCATTTAACTTATGCATTCGCGATGACTCGAATTGAATCATCAAGTAGGAAAATGTGAATTTGCTCTCAAAGAACCAGTATTAGTGCCTTATAGGGCTGCAGTGCAGTCTTTGGTTAGCAAGTTCAAATTTGTGAGGTACGGGCATGCCAAATGATCTACCAACCACTATACAGGCGCTGTAGCAACATTAGCTTCCAAAGTTCCCATTCAAACTACCCAAAATAATTTGACCATACAAGTCATTAAGAAATCTATCCCATACACAACTCTACAATTAGTGGACGAGGATGAAGAAGTGCAAGATGACTGGTACAGTCCCATTGAGGCACAATTTCCGCATCCAAATGTAGCTTTTGTGACAACATTGAAAAAATTTACTTATATTAATGGCGTCTTGTATTTTAAGGGACCAAAAGGCATCTTGTCTCGATGTATTTGTGCAAAGCAAGCTCATTTGAAGTTAGATAAATACCACAAGATCTGGTGTAGAGAAGAAGGGTTACCCTTGTATCGCCGCATTTAGCGTATAAGGTATTATTGACTAATAATGTTTAAAGATGCATCCCAATTACAAATAAGTTACCCAAAGTATGCTGAACTCCCCGATTAAGGAGAGTGCAACTTTGTAGCAAGTGTAGGCGATTGGAGGCTCCCTTACGTCGATGACCTAAAACATAATGTTTTGCTTGCGAACAATACAAATGCCCAATTAGTGAAGCATAAAGCAAGAAAGTATCTTATATATAAGGGCGAGTTATATAGGGTATCATTGATGGGAAAGCCTCTCTGATGTATAGTACCTCCTAAAATAGAAACCATATTGTCTTAAGCGTACTCCGGAGATGGTGGAGAACATTAAGGGGGAAGGAAGTTGTACCACCACCTACTTCATATGGGATACTATTAGCCTACCATAGAAAATGATGCACTTAATTTTACCAAGTATGTTGCATGCCAACAACAAGGTGATACAATCCATGCTCCCGTAGTAACATCGCATAGCTTGACTGCTTTATAGCCATTTCTTACTTAGGCATTTGACTTATTTGATTAAATAAACCCATCATCTAAAGGGTGCATATGGATCCTCATTGGGACTAAATGTTTCACTAAGTGGTTGAGGCGATCCCCCTCAAGAATGCAACAAGACTTGTTGTAACAAATTTCATAAAGGAGCATATTATTTGTTGTTTAGGGATCCTAAAGTGTGTCCTTTCAAATAATGGCACCCCTTCATTAATTTACATGTACGGCAACTGTTAGCTTCTTACAATATTGATCATGTGAAATCTACACCATATTATCCAAAGGGAAATGGCTAAGCAGAGGCAACAAATAAGGCTCTCTTGAAAGTGCTTAGTTAAATGGTTCATGAAAATCACAAAGAGTGGAATGACAAACTACCATTAGCACCATGGGCTTATAGAACTTCCAAACGAGGTCCTACTTAAGCGACACC
Source organism: Lumnitzera racemosa (assembly GCA_024138005.1). Classification (NCBI taxonomy): domain Eukaryota; kingdom Viridiplantae; phylum Streptophyta; class Magnoliopsida; order Myrtales; family Combretaceae; genus Lumnitzera; species Lumnitzera racemosa. The sequence goes on from JAMXBC010000011.1 coordinate 67,722,069, forward strand.
TTTCTCTTTGGTATATGGGTTCGAGACAGTGATCTTATTGAAGTCTTGGTTCCTTCTGTACGCTTGTCTCTCAACACTGAATTAGAACTGGATAGCTTACGTATGCTGGATCTTAAAGCCTTAGAAGAAAGGTAAGACAATGCCAAGTGTAACCTTAATAATTACCAAAGACAACTTAGCGTTGCTTATGATTGCCTGGTCAAGAAAAGATCTTTTTAGTGAGGCGATGTTGTAATTTGTGTGGTAGAGCATATGCGGTAAGGTATTCCAATGCCAAAGTTTACACTGAAGTGGGAAGGCCCTTTTATAATTCATAAGGTCCATGATGGTGGCTACTGCAAGCTCTTTAATCCTAAAACCAATGCAATAACCCGTCCTATTAACTTTCAATATGTTAAAATGTTTCATTTGTAGATCCAATAATGTATTTGAAATTTACATGAATGAAACATTCAACTTCCAGTACTCGATTTCATTGTGTTCTTTTACTTTCTTTTGCCTTGTTATTGCTGTAAAGTTAGAGATTTATCTCCTTAGCACATAGTTTTATTATGTATTCTATTCTTGTCTCCATATTGCTGTAAAGTTAGAGATACGTCTTCTTAGCACATAAGGCTAATACATGAATAAGTAAAGAGAAATTGATACAAGGTTAACTATTGGGAAATACCCCCTTGACCAATGATAAATACAATTAGCAAATGTTACTATCTTTGCTTAAGCGTGATCAACTATTTTATCTTATGTATTGTTGCTAGCAAGTGAAAGCCTCCCTCTAATACATAACACTATCCTCTAGGTTTCATAAGCCATAAGGAATAAATCTTACTATCATGACATTTCTTTTTATAATGTTGCCGCTAAGTGAAGCATTATCTTCTAAAGCACACAATAACCCCCCAAAGGTTTCAGTGACATAAGCCATCTTTAGGTTAAGAAGCCTTATTGTTTGATACAATTAAGCAATTGAAATAAATAAAGAATAGAAAGATAGGAGGAAAGAAATCAAATTTCATTCAATCAATAAGTTTTATTTGAAAGTCTTGAAAATAACTCGAATACCAAAAAGTAAAAAAAAAAAAAAGAAAAAAAAGGAACAATGAGCATCAACAAAACAAATGAATATAGCCAAACTCTACTAAGGGTGGTAATATAAACCTACTATGGACTCAAGGTCCATATCGCCTAATAAATCTTTCACTTCATGGTTTATCTCCTCAATAGCATCTTGCAAGACTTGAATCCTTACTATTAGCTCACCTTGGCTTCTCATAGTAGAATGATAACTCTGTAATCTTTTAGCTCTTGCATCAATGGGCTCTAAGCTGCCAACCTTAAATTTTAAAAGATGAGCCCCTGCAACACAGCTAATCAGTTGTTATAGCTTATCATTTGATAGAGACCTCCAACACTTCTCAAGTAGTGATGCAACTTCTCTTAACATTTTTACCATGGTATTAGCCAACTCAGTCCCCAACATAAGAGATTCGCTCCAAAAATCTTGGTTTATAGTGTAAAGTCTCTCCTATGGTTCCAGTGGATGAGAAGGAAAGTGAAATCCATGAAAGGATATTATCTCTCCTAGGATAGCTTCTAGAGTTGCTACTATGTCTCTACGAGATAAGTTAGTAATTGGGGATGGAGAGACATCAATAGATGCTGCATATACTTCACCTCTATGAGTCCCTAGACGTAGCATTACATCTATATAAGTATTACCATCACCTGCTTCATTGACTGATAAAGTAATATCCTATGCTTCAGGGGAATTATTCAACTCTTTAGTTCCATTATCATCATTAGCATCACTGTAATGGATTAGAGATTCACCATAATCCACTAAGTCCTCATATTCATTGTCTGAAGTTACCACTAGTGTAATAGGATCGTCTAGATGAACCTCAGAGCTCAAGTTAGCAACATCATCCTTCTTGCAAACTGCAATAAGAAAGCCTATCTCAACCTACAAGAACAAAAAAATAAAATAAGTATATATATATAGATACATATTAAATAGCATGATGCATTTAATAAAGCTACCTCTTGAATAAATGCTCGCTTGGTTTGTCTCGAATCTACTAATGGAGGCAAAGGGTGATTGTTCTTAGACTTTAAAGAAGGGTTAACCCCTATTGTCCTACTAGGAAATTCTGAGTGTTTAATACCCCCTCATGCATCTCTACTACCTTGAGAGTTAAGCCTTAGAATTTTAAAAAAGAATTCATAACAATATACAGTAGGTACATTAAGTGTATCACTTAATGAAGCAAAGGCATAAGCTTAGAACGCATCTAGGCAATTCATTCAATATGTCAGCCATCTAGGGGAAGCAACCCCAGAATGACCACTAGAAGGAAAGACCAGTTGCCACTTTCTAAGGTAAATCTTCTTAAAGTCATTTAGACATAGCGAATGGCAGTAGAATTAAAAACTCTCAATTTTAGTAATCAAGTGAGACATTTCTTGATCAAAACCAAGTTAGCGCGCAACCTGATAGAGAGAGAATACCATGATCGGTTGAGTCTTTATTGTCAAGAAGTGAAGGTAAGTTACTTGGAATACACCATAAGAGGAACCTGGCTTAAGAATCGAGGATATTTTCTCGATTTTCCACTAAGGTAACCTCACTGTCTGAGCCAAGAGGATAAAGTCCATTATTGTCTTCATATCCTGTAATTTGTTCGACATAGGGGCGAAATGTGAATTCATCCTCAATGTTAATGAGTTGTAGAAGTGACTGATTAATTGATCCCTCGACCTAAGCCCATGCCCTAAGAAGAGCAAGGTTGGGTTGGGCTTGTATAGCAGGAGGAGAAAAGTGTCTTTGAAACTGCTCGCAAAAGAAAATTTGAAGAAACATCAGGTCTACATGTAAAATGATCACATATCTACCTTTTGAACGTATGGAAGCATGGTGATATAAGTCTAAGTTCCAATAAAGTAAACTTATGTAGAAGGGGCTTAGAGTGAATCGCTCGCCTTAGGCAATGCATATGGCCAAGAGGAAGAGTCGTGGACTAACACCTTTCTCGAGCCTTCCAAGGAATACGAATAGAGAAAGTTAGAACACAATGAAAGTGGAAAGTTCATACCTGCAATGACAAGATAGAGAACATATGGGTAGAAGATATAACTACAACACTTGAATTAAAAAAAAAAAAGTAACATGACGATACTTACTCTTTCCCTCAACTTAAGGCCTGTCTTTCCTTCATTCCTCAAAAAAGTATGTGAGCTAAGAAGCAAAGCATGACTTCTTCTTCTTAGTGCGGATAGCTTGCAAAGCACCTATTAAAGATGTCTGAAAGCTATGCTCTTTATGAGAGGTTATTGTGGTAGCAAGGTTGGCTCATCCAAAGCTATGAAGATTCAATAATACAACTATGTCTTCTAATATTGGAGTTATCTCCCCCCACGAAGTGATAAACGTGCGGGTCTGAATGAGATGATTGCTTGCCATATTTCCATTCCTCTCGTTTGTGGGAATCGTAATAGAGTAGAAGTGGCAATAGCATAGAAGATGTTAGCCTTCTTCAGTAAAGTTACGTATTCTGACTTCTCTGCAATTTATACTACTCGATCATCCTATTCAGAAGCTGGCTTCAAGAATGAGAATTAGGTACTGGAGAAAGGTAGCTCTCTCCTCTCGTTTCTAAAGCACAAGACTAGATCTCCTTTGTTAGTGTCTTTAGAATCAATACAACGCTTGTACTCAATAAACTGGAGACCACCATTAGTACAAGGTGTTGCATAGGCTTCTCAATGCTCGACTTTGTCCAAGATCATGTCTTTAAATATAGTCCTATCCAACCACTTATCTTGAGGATACGAGATGGGTGGTGGACATTTATCTTGATATACTAGTAAGTCTTTCATCTTCATTGTTTATATGTTTTAACTTAGATTGGTCTTCATCTCTTTTCCTATGAGAGCATAAAATCAATATATTCTCTAAGTCAAGATACTGTGGTATAGAGAATTGAAGTCGAGATATTAGACTAAGGGGCCCATTCATTACAAGTTTTAAGTGGGTTACCAAAGGTTTCCTATCGGATCTTACGTGATCACATATAATTTAAGCTTACAACCATGTTTCAAAAAAAATAAATAAATAAATAAACAAATAAAAAAAAATAAAATAGGAAGAGGAGGAGGTAAGCCATGTCTACTTCAATATGGAAATAACTTCACACAAGAGCAACCTTAGGAAACATTATGAAAAAAAAAAAACAATTTAAATGAAAATGGAATCCAATTTAGTAAGGAGACGTTATATATATAGATAGATAGATAGATAGATAGATAGATATAGATATAGATATAGATATATAATAGCACCTTTCAACGATTCTTATACAAAAGGTATATTATGGCAAAGAATCTATCATTAAAAAAAAAATCAACAAGTAAAGTAAACATGTGTAGAAGCGATTGACTTATAAAAATCATAACTTCTCCATAAGTTCATCCATATCATTCATGTTCCAGTCGATTGTTGGTTTAATTTTCCATTCTTTACTATCTCCTCATGACTTTACCCTAATTGTTTCTTTCACATCCATTATTTTCGAACACAAATTGGAACGTTCAAATCTATTAACACAATACTTGCAGAGTAAAATTATTTTAAGCTACTCGTTTAAGTGAGCCAAACCTTCTTCTTCTTCTTTTTTTTTCAATTTTATTTTATTTATTTATTTGTTTTTCTCTATCATTCATAGGACGCCAAGATTGAATCTTTCTTCAATAACCCTAGAGGGACTACGCAACTATTAGCGTTAATCAATTTGGGTTAGATAATCACCAAGATTGAATCTTTTTTTTTTTTTATCGAAGTTCATGTAATTTTTTTTTAAGTAATAAAAGCTATATTCATTAAGTGATAGATATAAGAGACAAATTGGCAATTTAGTGTTAGATAATAACATCTACAGTTAAAAAAATATATGTATATATAAAAAAAGAAGAGAGAGAAAGAAAATACCTTTATGATGAATGATAATTGCAGAGTTTTCCTTCACTGATGACATGTACACTACATTCTTGTGAGAAAAATTATAAAAGCTGTAAACTATGGGTTGAAACAAGTAATTAAAAAAAAAAAAAGAAGGGAAAGAAATAGTTATGTAAAATACCTATTATTGGCAAGGATTTGTTGGAATAAAATTCTTTAGCTTTCTTTCCGAGGAATTGATGTAGTTTCATGCTCGACTTTTGTTTAGGAAGCAATATTTTCTATTACCTGCAAGAAGAGGATCAAGAGTCGTAGGATAAAGTAAAAAAAAAAAAAAGAGAGAGAGAGAGGAAGCTTTATAATTATCTACATACAAAGTGTAGTACTCCAAGCTTTCAACTTCTTTGATAGGTTTGTGCTCGACGTCGGAAGGCAAGCAATTTGAAATTACAATGGGAATAATACTCTGTAGCTTACACTTGTATTTATAGCCAACATGATTAGAATAGCAAGGATAAACTTTAGAGATATAATTGAGATTTGATAAATTTAAATTGCTTTGTTGAATACTTGTTGTTGGAGATAAGATATTATAAAGATATTACCCACAACTAAGGAGAATATTTATTATGCAATCATGTAAATAAATAATAATAATAATAATATTAAAAATAAAATAAAATAAAAATATGGTACAATTTACCAGTATGAATGAGATACACATACACACCCATATTTATATAATATATATGCATAGAATATGGCTAGATGGGATGTTCTGAAAGATTTAGATTCCAATAAATGCTCCAATGATTTTATTATTTTTATTTTTTTTTTGCCAATGATCATAAAATGAAGAAGAAATACCAAGAATAGTCACTATACATATATTATTTGGCAAATCAATCTCATGGGAGTAATAAGTCAATAGTGCGATACAAAGACATGTCGAAGTATGTGTTCTATAGTAGCAAAATAAATACTAGCATATCTTACTCATTAGTGATCCAAGAGATGCATTGATTCTGTAAATATTAGAAGTGATCAAGCAAGCAAAGTCAACATTTAGTGCATTTACATAATAGTTAAAGAAATAATTTCTAAAAATGCTCAAAACCCCCTTGTATGTGTTTAAGGGAATTTTGGTTAAGGGGCAAAATGTAAAGGGCTAAAAATTGTTATATTAATTATTGGGATGGGCTCATTATTTATTTAAGGTTAAGTCATTGGGCTAAGTGATAGGACTTAAGAAGTTCAGTCCATATTGAGATAATTTAGGGAGATTTAGCTTGGTGGGCTTGAAATAGGGAATGGTGGATTCGCCTGTCCACCTCCAACCTTTCTCAGGTAAGCTCATACACTTATAAGGAAGGCTACTGCTTTTAGGCCCATTAGCTAACTTATTCTAAATAACCGTGAATCGCACAAGCTTCATCTCATCCGTTAATCACCTAGATGATCCGACAGATGTTATCATGTTTAATAGCCTATAAATACCTAGTATTTTCTCATCATAAAAGACTCTTAGAGAGAGATTGGAAAAAAAAGTGTTCTACTGTGAAAACTCTGCTTTTTAAGATCAAATAATATTCAGGCAAAAAAATTATCTTATTTACTCAAGCTACAAGGTGAACGTTTGAGATTTCTTCAAGCTGTCTTGTCTGTCACTTGTGCATTTGAGATACTGAGATTATCTATTCCTCCTCCTTGTCTTATTCTCATTTAATCATCCCTTTAGGTAACAGTTTCGTTTCGCTTCACTTCTTTGCAACTACGTATAATGCACTACTTACGCAACACATACATGACTACTTCAATCGGACTCCTACATTTACACATTTCATATCGTATTACTCATCTTCATTATGTACAAAATAATGGTTAATGACTTGGTTTAAATGGTAATGATAAGGGATGAACTTGCTAAGTTGTAATTTTGCTCACTCTATCTTATTGGTTTAAATAAAATTTTGAGGAATTAGAATCCATGTGAAATGTGCTCATCCTGCCACTCAAGGCCTTATAGGATAAGTGTAGTATCAAGATACGAAAAATTTGAAATTGATTGAACATCAAATTTCAAAATGATTTCCCTTATGGCATTAGTGGCAGTAAGCATGTATTTTTATTTCAAAAGAAAGAAAAACATGTTCATTTGCAATTATTTTGAAAAATATTCATAATTATTTTTTCTAGTTAATTGCTTCTTTACTTTTTTCAAACCCTAAATGTAATATATATTTTAGTTATCTATATTGCAAAAACCAATGATATAAGTTTGATGTCTTTAGTGTTTTTTACCATCTAAATATATGACATATATTTACCATTTATTTCTCTTTCCTATTTTCTATATCTCTATCTATATATTATTAAAGAGGATATCACTGTTTTTGTGTTTTGATATGTTGTAATATTATTTACTCCTCATTTTACTATATAGTCCTTATCTCTATAGTAGAGAAGCTTTAATAAAGGAATAATGTTGTAAAATGCTAATAAAACTAATTTTATGCAAATTGTCACAATAATACTTATCTATTTTTCCAATTTCATAGGCCACATACCTAATATATATTGATCAAAGCAGCTTACGGCATAAGGAAAACTACACAAGTGCCATTGACTTTCTCGTAAAGTAATATCAAGTGTTCAAACTTTGCTATTGAAACTAATAGTTTTTCCTGATTCTTAAATATCTCATCACGTGCATAACACTTTCCGTCGTAAAATAATACGTGATGAACCGTTAAATAATCAATTCAGATAGAGCACTTGGAGAGAGATTTATTGTTAAATTCAAGCTAAATGGTTATAGTTCAAAGTAAGGAAGGTAACATGTAGTATTGATGGAATATTCCCAATTACATATTCTGATGAAACAAATGCACTATTAGGGGATATATTCTTGATTAGTTACTACAATCTTATGACAACATTAGACTTTCTAGTGTGATAATTTTTATTATATTTTTTTCTATCAATATCTTACTAAATAGTAATTACATTATATATTCCCTAGATGATACGTCACAAAGTGAAGATCAATCACGAGAATTATCAAGCAACGAATGACCCTCTTTTTCCGCAACACCATTTGTGTAGTTTGTTTACAAGCAATCTCGACAACAAAAATGATTATGAACGTAGATGAAAAACCATTTAAAAATATAGCTGCTAGAATAAAGATAGAATCAACTATTTGTGTTAGAAGCACCTGTTATTCAAATTCATTTTCTTCTGTATGTTTATCAAATTACAAATTACAGTGAGAAAAAAAAAATTAACAAAATCTCCACGATGCGTATCTTTACGTTGTCTATTTATTCATAGCAAAATTGTATATATATGATTATGATTTTCTTTTGGAAAAGATAAATATAAATATGATTTTTATTTTTCCGATATAAATATGATCACTTCGTTGTCACCTCTTTTATGATTAATTTTTTTTTATTTCTATTTTAGTTTATTTACGGGTTCTACAAATCTTGTTTCTTGACATCCCTAAAGCCAATATAAGCCAGTTTTTGTAAGTGGTCCATCTTTAAGTGAAGGTTTCTTTCTTGATTAGAAAATTAAAGAAAAAAAAAAAGAAAGAAGGAAAGAAAAATGAGGGTCTTCTAACAGTTCCTCTTCACTGTTTTAAGCGGAATATATATATATATATATATATATATATATATATAGAGAGAGAGAGAGAGAGAGACAGACAGACAGAGGCAGAGACAGAGAGATAGATAGATAGGGAATGCATACCCCTCAGCCACAAGTTTGGATAAGAGTGATCCAGAATCCCATGGCCATGGCAATTTCAGGCGTATGAAATCTATTCCTAAGCCTGAGTGAAATAATTAATTCATGATGTGGCAACTAGAGCTAGGGATTAGACATAATTCGTACGTACATAAACGCAGTATTCCCGATAATTGTGTTTAATAGGTGTTGAAGAAGTTAAACTCAGAGTTAATAAATCTGTGAGTGCCACCTTTAATTCTATCCTAAATTTCTGGTTTTGTCCAAAAACTCAAAAATGATGATATAGGGAAAACAATATTAATTCTATTGGATGACTAAAATCTGGAACAAGTACAACATTAGTGGTAGAAAAACATATACCTTTCTCGAGATTTTCAATTAAACTATTTTTATTGTTAGGTAATATAGTCTCCTTTCTTATACGAACAAGCCGAGAGGAATACGTTACTAAACCAATGACTCAGAATTAAAATAAGCATTATCGAAAATGTTTAAGTATTATTTCCAGGTATAATTTTGATACGAAATTGATGACTTATTCGAAACAAGTAGTATGACAACAGAGGTCATATAATGGTAAAATTGAGTGTTGATACAAACACATTACGTAAGATCCACTTATTTATGTATCGCTTGCAAATTCTATCTATAAAATGTTTTCTTCTAACAGCAGATAATGTGATGGAATACTTTGCTTATTGTCAAAGAACTTTATTGTACGAACCGTGATGTTAACATATATCAATCTGATGTTGAAATTTTTCTTTAAATATTACCCTCCCGGAAATTAAAGGAAGAAAAAAAAAAAAGAAATCTTACTTGTTTTTATTAGTATATACCACGTATATATATATATATATATATATAGTATCATAACGGATTTTTAAGAAATTACTTACTATTTTCACTATGTATTTGAAAATCACCATGCTTAGTTATATACCACAAATATATATATATATATATATATACGTAAAGTATAATACTTAATCAATCATTTCTCATAATTGATATATATGCCTTCCTTAATGAACAAGAAAAGTATCGAGCCATGTGTGCGTAAAATACTTATATGCCCCCTTTAAAATTCTTCCTCAGGCCCATTAAGATATATATACTGGATTATGTATAGATATCCCGTTGCATGAGGAAAAGGAATTCATCATCCATTATAAGTCCATAAATAAAATCATGTTTATGTTTAAAACCTAAAAAATCAATGATATAGCCGAACTATATATGCGCCTGTTGGATAACTAAATTTGAAATAAATACAATCATAGTGCTAAACCTATTCGTAATTATTTATCTAGCAAAAGCCTTTTCAAAAAAATTCATTTGAGGAAGGTGTTCTATATTATTAGGCAATCCAGTCTCTTTTCACGTAAGTCAAGACTAGCTAAACATACACTTGAACGAATGACTTAGAACTAAAACAACAACTAAAGAAGCATCAATTAAAAAAGTTTAATTGTTTTGTAAATGTAATTTCGACATAAACATAATGACTAGATGATATGATCAGAGAGAGCATCAATTATGGATTTGAATATTGATACAAACTTGGAGGCAACCTCTCAAGTTTTACATAAGTATTGATGGAATATTCCCAATTACATCTTCTGATGAAACAAATGCACTATTAAAGGATATATTCTTGATTAATTACTACAGTCTTAACAAAACATTAAACCTTCTAGTGTGATAATTTTACCTTTTTGTTTTTTAGCTGTATCTTCCTAAATTGTAATTCCACTATATATTCCCTAGATGATACGTCAATAAGGGAAGATCAATCACGAGAATTATCAAGCAAAGAATGACCCTCTTTTTAGGCAACATCACTTGTTTAGTTACAGTACAATCTCAACAACAAAAATGATTATGAAAAACCATTTAAAAATATATATGATAGAATAAAGATAGAATGAACTATTCATGTTAGAAGTACCTTTTATGCAAATTCTTTTTCCATTGTATGTTTATCAAATTATAAATCACAGTGAAAAAAAAAAAAAACAAATAGATTAACAAAATCTTCACGATGCCTATTTATCCATCGCAAAATTGTATATTTATGATTATGATTTTTTTTTTTGGAAAAGATAAATATAAATATGTTTTTTTATTGGCCAAATTTAATTACAATTTTATGTGTATGTAGTTGTTGTTTTCCAGAGTAATTTTATAATCCTTAAAATTACAAATTGGCAATGTAATAATGTATCCAAATATAAACGTAATATGATGTATCATCTGAAATTCATTTAAGTTGAATTTGTGATACAATTACAATTCAAATTTATTTTGTTAACCTAGCATTGTAAAGATTCTTAACTAGTTCCAATCTTATTCTCCTCTCTACACTATTACTTTTCGTGCAATTTTTCCTATTTTTGCTTATAATATATCTTCATCTTATTCCAAAATGAAAGAGGGCGAAATTTTATAATATCAGTTCCGCTCCATATGATTGATCAATTATTGTAATTTAACACTAATTCGAACGTGAATGCATTATCCCATTTCACAAAATGATAAGTACAGATGACACCAACTAAAAGTTCTTTAAATAACTTCAATTTTTTGCGAGTTATATACTACAATTTGGCTAGTTTTTCAAATGAAATTGTAAAAGAATTTAAAGCTAGATTTCGCATTAAGATAGGTCGGTTTAAAAAAATAACAATAATCAGATTACTGAAGGGTAGTTGAATTCATTGCACGTTTTCAGTTGTTGCACCAACCAATCCAAGATACAAGATTCCTTAATCATCTACGGCTCCTTACTATTGCTTGTCAAGCACAAGACCACTATTCTCGCATCGAATATCTATGTGCTCTTGTTCCACTGTGCTGCACAATCCTGAATTAGCAGCATATTTTGATGAAACAGTTAATTTTAGTTCGTGAGTCTATAGTATAGAGGACGCTACGGAGAACAACAATCTTCTCATGGATACAGCCAAAGCAGAGAGAGTGCAAGCCCTAGCCAGTCATGGGCTCAACGATCTTCCGGCTCATTTCATACGGCCGACACACGAGCAGCCCGCCAACAGCAAAGCCATTGAAGGTGTCAAAGCTCCCGTGATCTCCCTCTCCCAATCACATGAAGCCCTAGTGCATGACATCATCAAGGCATGCCATGAATGGGGATTTTTCCTCCTCACTGACCATGGCATTTCCTCACTTCTGCTCCGGCGGCTACAAGCTGTCGGAGTGGAATTTTTCGAGCAACCCCAGGAGGAGAAGGAGAAATGCGCGAACGATCCGTCCGCCGGGAGGTTCGAGGGATACGGGACAAAGATGACTAAGAACCGTGATGAGAAAGTGGAGTGGATTGACTATTTTTTCCACCTAATGTCTCCTCCAACTAAGGTCAACTACAACATATGGCCCCATAACCCCCTTTCATATAGGTATAAAGACAGGATTTGGATCCTTTCCATTCCTAGTAATGAATTTGTTCTTGAAATAGGAATTTACTTGTACTATTCCCAGAGATGATCGAAATAACAATTTACGTGTCCTACGTTTGTTTACAATGAAACAGGGAAGTCACTGAAGAGTATAGCAAGGAAATACTCAAAGTGACAAATATGATACTGGAGCTGCTTTCCGAGGGGCTAGGACTCGAAGGACATGTCCTGAAATCATGTTTGGGAGGAGAAAACATAGAACTAGAGATGAAAATAAACATGTATCCGCCCTGTCCACAGCCAGAGCTAGCCCTAGGAGTTGAGCCTCACACCGATATGTCTGCAATTACCACGTTAATCCCGAATGATGTTCCTGGCCTCCAAATCTGGAAAGATGGCAACTGGGTCGCGGTCGATTACTTGCCAAATGCTCTCTTTATCCACATAGGTGATCAACTTGAGGTAAGACTCGGAGACTCTCCGAAATATTGTTTACAATAGACTGCTGCGATAGTTAAACACCAATAAAAAGGTGAAATCGACAAGCATGTGGTCTCACTTTCAGGTGCTAAGCAATGGGATGTACAAGAGTGTTCTGCATAGGAGCCTGGTGAACAAGGAAAAAACTCGGATGTCGTGGGCTGTGTTTTGTGCACCCTCGCCGGATGCAGTGATTGGACCTCTTCCACAGTTTGTGAATGATCAGAACCCACCAAAATTTTCGGCCAAAACGTTTGCTGAGTTCCGATATCGCAAATTCAATAAGCTCCCGCAGTAGTGCTTCAAGAAGAGGGTCCAACGGGAGGGATGCAACTTTGTTTTATGGCTGGACATTTGGTGCAATATGTGTTTCCCTATGTTTAAAAATGAAATATATATATATATATATATGAATTAAATAAAAAAATTACCCAAATTTTAATTCTAAAATGGTATCTTTGAAATGCAATAATTATATTAATGTAAGAATTTCTCTAAATTTCATATATGAATTTAGAGCATCTCTATTAAGATAAATATAACTTTTGTTAATTGATTTTATGTATATGTATGTAACTAGATCTTTCCTTCCTTGTCCTTCACAATTGAACGCTTTCAATAAGCCAGCAATTAGTTTTATTTTTTTTTCCCTTATCAGAGATTAGAGTGCAGAAGGAACCTAGCCTATTTATAATAATCTAATAGGATTCTCCCATTACGTCATTTAACTACATTTTTAAATAAGGTGCAAATGGGCTTAATATATAAATGGATCAAAGAAATAAATAAGCCTAATATCTCATCAAACTATAATTCAACCTTAATTCAAGACAATTATCAAAAGCCTACTAAATTAATAAGTTACAAAATTTTCTAACATTCTCCCACTTGAGCAACGTTAATTGTAATCGCAAATAAGTTGACTAACAAACTCAAATATTGATACAATCAACTCTAATGTAGTTTGAGAGTACACCTTAAACAAAATCTAGTCTAACAAAAATCACAAATAATGAACTATGGCGATCGTTATGCTTTTACTATCTTAGGACCTTCCATAATTACGAATATTAGGAATAATGTCCACATAGATTAAGATGTAGTAGTGTAGCAATTACTAATATAACAAACGATCCATACTCATGCTATTACTTGTTAGTCATTTACATGTGATTTCTCAATAATACATATACTTTAATGATAAGCCATGATGAAAAATAAAAAAAAAATGCTTAAGTGCATATTTTTTATATCTTGAAAATAATGATAAGACATGAAATCACAAATATACATCTCTATCACAAATAAGATATATCATTATCACGTAAGCTCACTTTTAAAAAAATCACGAATTCTCAAAGTATCAACAATATATAATTTGACAAAATTATAAGAATACTTATGAAAAATATCAAATGCAACAAATACTAAGTTTAAAATAACATTAAGCTAATGTATCGAGGAACATAATTAAATAATACTCCCACTAACCAAGTAAATTAAACATTCTAAAATACTAATATCTTTGACATGCCTATAGGATACAATAAGTCTAAGTCTTTTGTTAATGAATTGAAAAGCATATCTCTAATATTAATATGTTTATAAAAAGGAATGATGAATCTGGTTCTATTGACTATGAGATAAATCCATTCATCAAATTTGTTCTAAATAAAATCAAGAGGCATAACTACATCATCAAACGTTGCTCCATATTAGAATGTACATCACAGGTAATCTCAGTAACATCAAACTCTAAAAATTTAGCAGTCATAAACTCAACAATTTTAGTATTATGTATGGGATGATGAAACTTAATACTCCTTAGAATATTCCAAATAGCCAACTATGTAACAACGGATAGACTTAGAATTAGTAGCTTTCTCAAAGAGGTTATAATCTTGACCTCAACTAAACAACCAAACATGAAACTCATCAAAACTGGGGGTTTTGTTGATCTATAATCAAAAGGTCTACATTTAATAGCCTCACCTCAAAGAAAAGTGAGTCAACTGGAATGAATCATCATACCTCTCATCAAATCAAATCTTTAAGGTTGCAATTCCATCTCTTTGATATGCCATTTTGTTTAGAACTCTTAAGCATAGTATATTAGGCAACAATCTAATATTCTTATAAATATTTGGTAAAGAGACCAATATATTACCCCATATTACCATGTTTGTCGTTGTCAAAGTTCGCAATTTTGGTGACTTTTCTTAATTTTTAACTTTAAACTTGAAACTTCTTCTATCAAAATTTTTTAATAGTCTTGAATTTTTCATTTACCAAAGACATGTAAGCATAATAGGAAAAATTATCAATAAATGTGATATAATATTTATTACCACACAATAATAAGGCTTACTAATGTAGTATAAACATCTTTGGCTTTGAACTACGATTGGATTTTTTTTCTTTTTCCTCACTCTTGGTTAGTTTATCTCTAATGTAACCAACACTAGTTTCCCTATCACTAAAAACAAGGCAATGAAAAATTACTATTGTAATTAATCTTTTAACACTTTCATAAAAATGTGAGCTAATCGTCTATGCTACAATATTGAAGTTTCTATTTAATTAAAGGTCTTCTAAAAATTTCTTGATAGTCAAAGAGGTATATTTATTATTATTGATCGAATATATTATGTATAATCCATCTTTCATAACACCACATGCAATAATTTGAGAATTAAAAAAAAAAACAATTTAACTTTTTGCAAATGGAGAACAAAAATATTTGTTTTGTCTAACAAGGAAACATAAATTAAATATTGTGTAGAAGTAACTGTTTTCTAAAATAAGCTAAAATAAGTCTCAAAATTTAATAAATAGTTGTTATAAATTCTACATCAGCTTCAACATCATCTCCTCCTCATAATTTCATTTCTTCTTTGTTTGGTGTCCTTTTCTTTATAAACCCCATTTTCTCAATTCTTCTTTTCCAACTAAGATCTAAATTTAATATAATTATTTCTCTTATGACCCTTTTATTGCAAACGGAATACCAAACATCTTTCTTAAGCAGCTTTAAGACCTCCTACATTAGTAGTCCAATCGGTATTTTTCCTCCTAGATTCCTGAACTTTCTTAGGAGTATAATGAGAATATTTTCCTTAGCTAATTTATCTATTATGTAAGTTTGATTTAGATTAGGAAACAATGAAGGAATCCTCACCCTTTTCTTTCTTTAGCTTCTTTACCCCTCATCCCCTCTCCGTAACACAATTATAACAAGGTCACTTATTCTATAAGTCAAATTTTGAATATTATAGGTAGTTTTGATTTAGCCAAATCCAAGTTATAGAAAAAAAAAAAAGTAAGGGCATGTCTACCAATAAACTTATTAGAAAGGAAAATTTCAAATTTTTTTTTTATTCTTGACTAAATATGGACCATTTTGAGGATATACTCTCTAAGCCCTCCTACATTTTCATATTTCATGCTCATTAGCTCACTCAATAAGCTCTCTATGTCAACATTATTAAAGGTTTAAGACATATTATCCACAAGTACAAAAGATTTTATTAGAATTATTAGTCTTAAATCAACTACTAATCAAATGCTTTGATATCAACCATTTCATGATAGTATGATTCAATCAATTAGGTCTTTCCTGTCTAGCACGTAACTCATTATATTAAATAAAACTCTTATTAGTAGGTTTAACAGGCTCACTTTTATGTAAGACTAGCTCAATATCCACAATACCAAAGCAAATTTAATTATCTATTCCACTTCTTGCAATAAACAACAATCAAAATCTTAGTGATAGAAATATTTATCATTCATACCAAAAATAATTGTAAATCACAATAACAATGCAATAAATCAATAAAAATGGGCAATTAATTTATTTATTAAAGAAAACTCAAAAGGTTTTAATCATCTCAAGCGTCTAGTAGATCACTTACAAACCTCCTTTGGGTAGGAATGCAACGTGAATTAAGATCTCTCTACATGAAACAAACCAAAGAGAATATACAAACTTTTGAAACTTCCACCTTTCGAATGCAAATTTTCTAAGCTTGTGTATCTTTATGTACTACGTCACTTTATTTTTAAAATTAACATATATAAATACCCCATTTGGATAGGTAACTACATATGATAATTTTAAGATAAAAGACATGATGCTAATCACAAGAAAATCATATAAGTTTAAATAAATAGACCACTTTGGTGACAGCTATTTACATCAACTTATAAAATTATCTATAAAATAAATTTTGCCTAAATCACTATAGTGTATTTAATCACATACATGCACTTAAAATATAACCAAACGATGCAATATATACATATGTATCTTCAAATTTAATTGCATTTTTTACACAATTTAAGATTTATACATGAAATACAATATTTATAAAATTATAAAATAAATTGAAACTGATAAATTTATTCAATCCATATCAATAAATAAAACAATTCTATTACTATTGGTGCATAAACTCACATAGTCATAAAAGTCAAAAGGAAACAAAAAAAAGCATATCAATTAATAGAATTATTCATCGCTATTAATATATAGAAATTGATATGGTCATAAAACAAAAAAAGGAAATACAAATTGATGTCAATAAGAAATAATTAATGGTTATTGATATAAATAAACCAATATTTTCATAAAATCCAATAAAGGAAAACAAACATAAATAAATTTTGTTTTGGTTTCCACTACTTCATATAGTGACATTGATCAAAGGAAATTTAACCTTATGGATTTTAGTTTTTCTATATAAGGTATAACAAAACAACTTCAATGAGAGCTTAATGTATCAAGAAAATAATAAAACATGTATCTTTTTTAATCCTTTTTTTTGGCATAATATAAGACATATCAAATGGTCAAATTTTAAAGACACTAAATTACATGTGAGGATCTTATTTTTTGGTTAAGTCTTGCATCCATAGTTTTATATATATATATCTAAACTCAATATGTGTTCTCTCAAATGAAAGCTCTATCCATCATAACCAGAAGATCAATTTTCATTGACTAAATGAGATTCAACTTTTTAATCTAATTTCCATCCATGAACTAATGATCTAAACTTAACAATAAAAAGCTTCATTATTTTTAAATCAAAAGATATACTTTATCTAATATGATAAAAGAAAAAGATTTATTTATAATCTCAAATAAGACTTTATCCTTCTTGAATAAAGATATCCACTTTTCAAACAAAATCTAACACAATATCATGAAAAGATTCGCACAAAAAAAAAAACACACACACACTTCATTTTCAAAACTACCACAAATATTGCTATACCTTAGAGCTTAGTTATCACAAGGCCTTATCATAGGGTTAAAAATGGGTTCTTCAAAGTATTGAAGAAGCACATGATGGAGTAGTTTGTTCATTCTAGTAGCTTCATGAAGATATTCGTTAGACATAACTCATCAACGAGCATAACACGACTTAGTATCTACTTAGTATGACATACAAGTAAGGAGCTAAGGTCCACATGCCACTAACCTCAAGCTACTAGTAAAATTAGATAAGAGTGTAAGGATATGTACTTAGGGAAGGTTTCTCATAAGAATACAAAGGAATATTCATTTGCTGATAAAGGATGAGATGATTTTGATTGCAATGATGGGTGACTATTTATAGTATGTCCCTTAGGGCAACAAGACAATGATAGAAATTACACAAAAGGGTAATGTAGAAATAAAGATTCCTAATATAAGCTAAAAGGGGCAAATGTGACAAAGGATAAAAAGAAATATAGTACAATGTCATAAAAAATAAAGATAGGTTGTGTGCTGTTATTCTCTTCGTACATAGGGCAGTAAAGTACTAGAGCTGAGCCGTTTAGGTGAAGAGACAATTTGAAAAGAAGAAGCAGGAGGTCAACATTTAGGTCCTTAATATTGGGTTGGTTGGCATTAAAATGCTTAGCACATGATAAGTCGGCCGTCCAGAAATGCTTATGAACTTAGCATCTAGGCATGAGTCAAAGCCGATCAGGTTGTGTTTAAGTTAAGCACTCAAGGAGTTTATCATCAGGCCTTCTTGATATTAAAGCTCGTCTTAGTTGAGCCAAGCAGATAGGAGTCTCCTTGCAAGACCTTACAAGCCCTTAATATGGGCTTGGGTAAGAAGTCCAGAGGTCAGCATTCCATTAGCTCCTTGAGGTTACTGAAGATTTGTTGTCAAATCTTGGTCAACTTCTTGTTCCAGAATATAAGGCGTTAAATCAAACAGATTAAATGTTGATGATACCCATACCTTTTTGGTAATTCCAACTCATAAGCATTGTCATTGAGTCTCTAGAGAACCTTAAATAGACCATTTGATCTAGGAGAAAGTTTGTTTGTCCTCTTTCTTAGGAATCGCTCTTTATTGAGGTGAACCTAAACAATGTCTCCATAACTGTAAATAATGTGATTTCTCCCTTAGTTTCATTGCTTTCAGTGTTGGGCCATTGTTTTTGCTAATTGCTCGGCAGCTCTCTTATGTAGTTTTTAAGATTCCTTGGTACGTTGTTAGCTAGTATAACTTTCTTCTGCAGAAGTTAAGTAGGCAATCATATCCAAAGGCATGCTTGAGTTGATGCCATAGACAATCTCGAATGGTGATTTGCCTATTGAGTTATGAGTTGAGCAATTGTAG
This sequence comes from Lumnitzera racemosa, assembly GCA_024138005.1. Classification (NCBI taxonomy): domain Eukaryota; kingdom Viridiplantae; phylum Streptophyta; class Magnoliopsida; order Myrtales; family Combretaceae; genus Lumnitzera; species Lumnitzera racemosa. Next base: position 67,741,307 of record JAMXBC010000011.1, read on the forward strand.
GCAAACTTGATGACAAGTAGGCATAAATCCTAATCATGTAGATTCTTCCCAACTGTGGCTCGTAGTAGACTTTCAATTGTTCTATTCATGACTTCAATCTAACTAACTGTTTAAGAATGACAAGAAGTGCTTAACATCAACTTGGTGTCAAAATTCTTCCACAAGGTTTGTAAAAAAATAAAAAAAGAAAAAAGAAAAGAAAAGAGCTTGTGAACTTTAAGTTAAGCATGAAATTCATACTCAAATTAGTCCATGGTCGGTCAGGTATAGGCATAGGTGTATATTCCCCATAGGGTTCCTTTCTACCTTTGGCTCACTTGCATACCTTGCATTGTTCTAGAACTTTACGGATATCCTTCACTAATCATGGCTAATAAAAATGCTCTTTCAATAGTTCGATTGTCCTCTTTTCACCAAAATGGTCGGTTAAGCCTCCAACATAGGCTTCTTAATTAAGTAGTTCTCCAGTTGAGCTGCTTAGCACACATACTTGTCTATTCGAGCTTATAGAGTTGTAACAAGCACATGCTTACATGACAGTACATCAGTAACATTGTTGGAACTTCCTTTTTTATACTTAATGACATAGCAAAAAGTTTTGAAAAATTTTACCCATTTGACATGACATCGAGAGAGTTTCTATTGACCTCCCAAATGTTTAAGGGACTCATGGTTTGAGTAGATAACAAATTCTTAAGGTAGCAAATAATGCTACGATTTCTAAAGTGCTCAAATAGGAGCATAGAATTCCTTGTCGTATACAAAATAGTTCAAACCAACACCACTAAGTTTCTTATTGAAGTAGGTGATAAGTAAGCATTCTTACATGAGAACAATACGAATTTTGACTCCAGAAGTGTCACACCCTATTTTAAAGACTTTCTCAAAGTCATGTAATGCAAATACTAGGCTAGAAGTTAACTTGGCTTTGATATCTTCTAAACTTTCTCAGACCACTTCTTTTCGATCAGTTCAATTAATGGGGCGGATAGGGAACTACAGTTCTAATTGAACCTTCAGCAAAATGAGACTAGACCATGAAAACTCCTCACATTTGATGCACAAGTTGGCGTAGGCTAATGAAGTATAGTTTAAAGTTTCTCCTTATCAACTTAAATACCTCCACCGGACACAACATATTCGAGCAATATAACCTCACTTTGACCAAATGTACATTTCTTTAAGTTACTGAACAAGTGTTCAACTTAACAGATCTTAAGTGTTGGACATAAGATGAGAGGTTGATGTTATATACCAAGATGTTATCAAAATAAACCACAACACATTTACCATTCAATAATCTCAAGACATGATTCACGAGTTGCACAAATGTACTAAGCGCATTCGTAAGTCTGAATGGCATTACCTACCACTCAAAGAGACCGTCCTTCGTTTTGAAAGCTATCTTCTGCTCGTCTCCTAGTCTCATTCTAATATGGTGATAGCTATTCTTTAAGTCTACCTCTGAAAAGACTTATGCACCATGTAATTCGTCCAACACGTCATCTAATCAAGGTATTTGATATCTACACTTTATGGTGATTTTGTTGATAACTCAACTATCAATGCACATCTACCAAAAGCCATCCTTCTTAGTTACCAAAACAGCAAGCATAGCATAAGGGCTCATGCTTCCTCTAACATGTCCTTGGTCAATTAGCTCATCAACTTTCTTTTTGAGCTTGGCTATTGATATGAAGGCAAGTGCATGTATCGGTTTATAATATAGCAAATATGAGCCCAAATCTCAATCCTACTAAAACTTGTACGATTACTAATAATCACTTAGTCTCTATTATCTAACCTACAAATTAAATTTCATGAAACTTAAAGGAGTAAATATAAATAACTACTAAAACTAATTTAAAGATTAACTAATATGAAATTCAAGAATTAATGAGAAAACAATTTAATTAATTCAATTTGTAACTAGATCTAATTTCCCCTAGATCTAACATGAGATTTTTCTAAAAATAATCTAATTTATTCTTTAATCTTTCTTAACCGGGAGAATTCTCTACTAAAGTTAACCACTTTATCAAGTTAATTAACTCTAACCCTATAATCATTTATTAGAATCTCTTCTTAATAATATGACCTAAGATTGCATTATTGAATAATGAATTCTCTACACTTTAATTTGAAATTCAAAAGAATCTTGCAAATTATCTCTAATCTTGCAACCATTCTCATCAACTATGTCTAAATCTAATCTTATAAGAAATCTCTCGATTCTCTTATAAAATATTAAACTTTAGATTATTACTCGCAGAAATAATAACCTAAATCATTAAGCATACATAGTTAAATCAAGAAAAGAATAAAGAACTAAATTAATCAAGCAATTAAAATATCACATGAATAGATCTAGGTTCCACAAAACCTAGATACCAAGATTCTACTCACTACACATTCTAAAATAGTAATCTAAAATTAATGTATAGAAAATAATAAAAAGAATCATTATTAAATCCAAACAAAATTGAATCTCAAAATCTTCACTTCTCCTCACTTTTTTTGTTGTTCTTGGCTTCAAAAACTCCCTCAAAGTTGTGCATAAAAATTCTCCTATAACAAACCCTAACAAGGCTTTATATATAAAGAGCTTAGAAAAATAGGTCAACTAGAAAAAATATGATCGAGTATACAACCATGTCTTTTAGTTGTGTAACAATTTGTGCTTTATGTTTGTCTTTCTTTTTTTTTTAAACTTGAAAATAACACAACCGACAACATGGTTGTGTGTTTTGGTCATTTCCTAAGCTGTAACTGTTCAAAAACAGCTCCAATTTCGCTTAGAAACGACACAATTCGTGTCATTTGGTTGTGTTGATCTTAAAACCTTCATTACTTACTCATTTTAGCTCCATTTTGAGTGAAATTTGTTTCTATCTTCTCGTTTTCGTACGTAGATCATTTCAAAACCTAGAAAACAAAATTTTACTCAATTAAGTATTATTATCTAAAAATAACCTCAAATATCAAGGAAAATGATTAAAAATCACTAAATAAAATATGTGCAATTAAAAACTCATCAATTCCTACTTGAATTGGAGTTTACATGATTGTCGATACAGTATTCGATACCTCTGATAGGGGGTAATCCTGTAAGCAACTTGTTAAGGAACATGTCAGCATATTTTTGTAATAAGGCTTACACAGCAGCTAGCAAAGCTCCATCTTCCTTCAACTCGAGTAGTCTTCTCACCAATAGAAAGATACACTCTTCCTTCTTAACTTTCTTAGAGAATTGGGCTCATAAGATCACCAAGGACTTCGTCTTCAGAGTTTTGGAAACCTTAGCTTCAAATTCTTGAACCTCCTTAGGGCTCATCAGGGTTAGCACAACTCTCTTACCATCCTTTTGGAACATGTAAATATTCTTATATCCATTGTAGAGCACTCTTAAGTTAAATAGCCATGGTTGGCCAAGAAGTATGTGTGAAGCATACATAGTTAGGATGTCATACGGTACCTCGTCCTTATATCGATCACCAATAGAGATCAACACCTGTGTTTGCTCGGTAACTGGGAGTCCACCTTTCTCATTTAGCCAATGGATCTTGTATGATCATGGATGAGAACAAGTCGACAACTTCAAGACCTCCACTACTCCTTATGCTCTCACATTGGTATAGCTTCCTATATCTATAATTAAAGCACACATTGGCAATAAAAGTACTAAGAATCCTTCTTACGACCAGGTTAAAATATTTCCATGTTCAGGTCAAGTTAGGGCATCTAGATCTTCATAGAACTCTTCTAGCAAATTCTCAATATCTATCTCTTCTTCTCCTTCACTTGCACTTTCTACTTTTATCTATGGGGTCCTACCCTTAATGGTCATCATACGTCTATTTGGATACTAATTAACAACATGTCCAAAACCAAGATACTTTAAACATTTAATTTCCTTAGTCTTCTGTCTTAAGCTCTGACCTTAGTCCCTTTTTACTTAAGTTTCCTCGACCTTAGCCTTACCTTAACCATCTTTTTGGTTTGCTCAGAACCTGACTAAGTCAGTTTACTCAAAACCATAAGGAGCTTGGTTAAATCTTAGTCAGCTCAACATACCAAGTCGAGTGCTCAAAGTTTGGCTGAGTTAATACTGCCTTTATCTTTCAACTCTCTTAGAAATTCAAATAGTCTCATCTAGAGTTCTAAGTCTCTACACTTCCACAATATTCCCAATCTCAAGTCGCAATCCAAAAATGAATCTCGCAACGGTTCAAGCTTTTGACTTGTCAACATCACATCAAATCATCAACAATTGAAACTCATGAACATACTCATCCATAATTTGGCTAACCTACTTAAGTTCTTAAAGATGCCGAAAAGTGTCTTATTCATAGTGCTTGAGAACAAATCTACTCCTCAAAACTTGCTTCATCTCATTCCAAGTTCGTGTTTTTTCGGTGGGCTCGTTGACATATGGTCTACAACTTCTTCTACCACATCGCGACATATCCATAAAACTCTAAGGCAGCTACTCGAATATGAATTGTCCTCATAATCATAGAAAACAAATATTTTCCCAACTTTTTCTTTCTAGTCCATCTATTCATTGGCACTATTGGATAAGGTTAGAACCTGTACTTTAATGTGCTCATTCCTTGAGGAGCTCGAAGCTCATGCTCTTGTAATTACTCTTCTTCCTCATCTTCTTCAACCTCTTCCAAATTAAGTCTTCATTGTACAAGTCATTTAGCTTGGTGGGTTTGAGCTGGGGGAGCATTTATAGCATCAGGAGCTCCAATCTCTACTCCTTGTCCTCTCTACCCATCACGTATACCTGATCCATGCCAAGCTTCCATTAACCTTTGCACGGATATAGCTAAGTTGGCCACAATGGTAGTGAGGTTCTATAATTGCTCATCTATAGTCCGTGAGGTCTATTATTTGATACGACTACAACCATGCGCTTCACTCTCCACATCACCAATCTCTCATTGTACACTAGGATTTTACCTTCTCATAGCAAGATTTTTAGTATGTTGACAACCGAACAAAAGATTCCACACAACAATACTAGCACTACTCTAAATCAACAACCTCAACAACTAGCTCTATTTTACAAAAGAGAAAACAAAGTATGCAAATTACTTAGAATAACCAGTTACTACAAACACTTAGCTATTAGTCGTAATCTCAAGCTCTAATACCAGAGTATATGATGTACCTTGAAGCTTAGTTATCATAAGCGCTTATTATAGGGTCGACAATGGGTCCTTTGAAGTAGCGAAGAAATATAAGATGGAGTGGTTTGGCCATTCCAATAACTTCATGAAGCTATTCGTTAGATATTACTTAATAATAAGTACGACACAACTTAGTCTTTATTTAATGTGACACACAAGTAAGGAGCTAAGGTCTGCTTGCTACTAATCTCAAGTTATTAATAAGATTAGATAAGACTGTAGGGATATGTACTGGGAGAGGGTTTCTCATAAGAACACAAAGGAATATTCATTAGCTAAGAAAGGATGAGAAGATTTTGGCTACAATGATGGGGGGTTATTTATAGTAAGTCCTTTAAGGCAACAAGACGATGATAGAAATTACATAAAAGAGTAATGCAGAAATAAAGATTCTTAATATAAGCTAAAAGGGGGAAATATGAAAAAGGATAAAAAGGAATATAGTATAATGTTAAAAAAAAATAAAGATAGATGGCGCATTGTTATTCCCTCCATACATGAGGTAGTGAAGTACTGGAGTCAAGCTATTTAGGTGAAGAGATAGGTTGGCAAGAAAAAGCGGGGCGGTTGGCATTCAAGTCCTTAACACTAGGTTAGTGATATGAAGCAAGTGCACCTATCAGTTTTAATATAGCGGATGTGAGTCCGAGTCGATCCCTTAAAGACTTCGAGTACTAATATTAATCTTAGCTTTATTATCTAATCGGAAAATTATGAAAGTTTGAATTAATTAAAAAATACTAAAATTAACAAACTACTTTAATTAAAAGACTTAATTAAGCAATTGAAAAAACGATAAAATCAAGAACGACTTCAACAAAGTAATAACGTATTTAGGAATTATTTCCCCTAGAGTTAATCATGTGATCACTTAAAATATATTCAATTCGGTTTCTATATTTCTTGACCGGAGGGATTCACAACTAAAGTTAATACCTTTCTCAAGCATATTAACCCTAATCCTAAATTATTTACCGGAATCTCTTCACTTGGTAATATAATTTAGAATTGCATTAATGTATAATGAATTCCCATACAAATAATTAACTTTCCGGAAGAAACATGTATCTTATCTCTAAGTATACATGTAATTCTCTCCAATTATGTCAAGATCTAATTACACATGCAATTTCTCAATCAACATGCATAATATCATATATTGATATTCTAGAAATATCAAACAATAATTAACAACATAATTGAATCAAGTAAAGATAGAAACTTTATTGAAATTTCTAAATCAATCCAAGAATCACATTAAACCCTAGGTTCCATAATCCTAAATACTCGAATTCTAAGCTATCATAATGAATTTAAGAACGAGTTTCATCAATAATATAAATAAAACATGGAAACCCCTTTTGATTGATGAACAATCTCTCTAATCTTGAAATTGATGTTGTTTCCCTCTTTCTTGATGTTGTTCCGCCTCTTTCTTGATGTTGTTCCTAAGTTTCTTTCTCTTTTCTTGTGTCTTCTCGTTTTTGTAATGTCTCTCTTGTCTTTTGAAACCATAAGATATCCTTTTATATGTGTATTACAAAGATTCTATTTTCGTCACCAGACACGGCTTGGGACATGACCGTGTCCCCAAGTCATGTAACTTTTTGCACTTAGGCAAATTTTCTGCACAACTTCAAAAATTCATAACTTCTTCATTTGAACTCGGAATTGAGTGAAACTTGATTCATTTTCTTCGTTTTTGAGCCTAGAATGCGTTAAAACCCTGAAATAAACATTTTACTCAATTAAGTATTAATTTCTTTAAAGAAAACCAAAAATGTACGGAAAATACTATAAAATCACCCTATGAAATATGTTTAAAATTAAAGTTATCAGTTAGTCAACATTAGGATGCTTAGCACTTGATAAGTCGGTCGTACTAGACATGTTCATGAGCTTGACATCTAAACATAAGTTATAGCAAATCAGGGTGTGTCTAAGCAGAGCACTTAAGGAGTTCATCATCAAGACTTCTTAATATTGGAGCTCATCTTAGTCGAGCTAAGCAAATAGGAGTCTCCTTACAAGACCTTATAAGCCCCTAAGATAAGCTTGAGTGTAAGGTTTGGAGGTTAATATTCCTTTATGTATTCTTTTTGAAAATATTGCAACTATGACGAACTAATAATTCAAGGATTTATTTACATAGAGCAACAAAATTTCCAACATGCGTTTTTGACAATTGATGAACTTACTTTCAAGAATTTATTTTCAATATCTAAGCCAACAACAAAAGGAATGGAATTGCTTATCATCATATCAATGAAAAAAAAATTACTAATTAATATCCTTCTCCTTTCTTAATAATTAATACCACATTAAATAACATGGAACCAATAAAAAAATAAAGTATCCACCTTTATTATGATCCATGACAAATAGGAGAGGAAAACCAAAACTGACCATTAAAACAAATATCAAATGCATAAATTCCTTTATATATCAATTCAATGATGAAATAGTATGAAGAGGGACATATATTATTCTATAACTTCATAACTCGTACCCTAAGATACAATATTAACTAAAGTGCATCACTTTCACTTAGAAGCATAAATTTCTTTTAATATTAATTTATAATAAACCTTGTCTAAAATGGTTAGTGATCATGACAAGCCAATAATTTGAAAGTGAATTTAGATTTTCTTCTTATAAATTAACAGTTATGAATTCATATTATTTTGTTAATTATTTATATAGAACAATTTTAATGAATTTGTTTCTTATAATAACTATGGAAAAAAAGGTCGAAATGTAATATTATCGATTGGGTTATTGCTATTTTTTTTTATTTGATTGACAATTAGTTATTAAATAAGAAATGATAATATTGCAATCTTGAGAATTATAAATAAAACTTGCTGTTGTTGAATGATTTTGGTGTAAAGCTTTGATTTGACAACAGTATAAGTAAAGGTTAAGTGGTATCAAAACTAGTCTAGCATAGCTACTGTAAGCCCTACAACCAGCTACTTGGCTAGGATTCTGATCAACTAAAAAATTCGATCGAGTCTAAATTATAAATTAAAGTTATAAATATTAGTAAAAAATGGTCCTGTAAGTTTAAATTTAGGAAAATAAGTAATAAAATAAAAGAATATAAAATTTTCAAATTTTAAATATATTATTCGTTATTTATTGGAAATGCGTAAAATGTATTTCGATAACTAACAAACTGTTAGAGATATATTATATGAATACTAAAAATCATAAAATAACCTAAGTAATATTTAGGAATATTTATTTGTACTATATATGAATTTACATTTAGGTAGAAATACGTGTAATTACTTAAAATATATGAAATGTGCTAAAATAATGCTAAATAATTAAAGAAAATTAATGATTAATTAAGGGAAAATAAAGAAAAATAAAAAAAAGAAGTAAAGAATGATCTAGATTTGGGTCGTGGCAGCTGGAGAAAAGAAGAAAAAATTCAATCAATTAAATTAAAACAACACAAAACGCAAATTGGAAGAAGATAAGGTAATTGTCTAATCAAATTAATGCACAATAATTCTCCAAGACCTCTATAAATACCCTAAATTTTTTAGAAGCTCATTTTGGATGTCTAGAAGTTTAGAAAATTAGAGAGAGGTGAAATTGATAAGAAATTAAGGTTTTACAAAAAATCACAAAAAAATAAAAATAAAAAACTGTACAATTAGAGCTTCTATGGAGAACCCAAACCTGATGAGCAGTTGAAAATAGACAGCCACCACCACCACACGATAGTGGCTTATACTCAATTTTTTTTAAATTGTTAAAAATATCAAAATTAGTTAGAAAATTATGAAACTTATTATTCTAGAATATTTTTATATTTAGTTTTTAGGGAAAGTATTATTTTAATGAAAATATATCCCATGATATATGGTCATTAGGAAATCATGCAAAACCAAACATATTTCGGTTTAAACATAAATGACCTTAGGAGTGTAGTTTTGAGCCTAAAATTTTTATGTAGACTACTTAGGTTATATAATAATGCTATGAAGCCCTTTTTCAAAAATTAATTTTCAAAATTTTTAGATAATTTTTATACCTTAAAATGATACATAAAATGGGTAATTTAGAGTTAATTAACTAATTAAATAAGTAATTACTAATTTGATGCACAATTATATGTTATAGGATGTTGAAATCTAATAGAGTATGCTGTTTGTATCATTTGGAGTGTTAGATGTAATTATTTAGATAATATGTAGTAAATTTATAATAGGTAAAAAGGAGAAATTTTGAGTTGATTTGGTAATTTAGTGTAATTAGGTTTAAAATCTGATTTGGGATGAATTTCGATATTTAGAATATTATTTGATGTTGGGAGATAATATTTGAAATGATAGAAATATTATATGTGTCCATTATGTACACATCAGGTGATTATGTATAATATATAAGTATAAGAAATTAATAATTAGGAAAATAATGGTTAGAATTGATATGATGATAATAATAGGAATATATAATAAATATGATAGGAAAATTAAATTAGGATAATTATATAAAAAATGTAAGATTTTCTCATAACAAGAATGAATTCGATAATTAAATTAGGATTCTGGTGTACCATACGGGCTAGAACACTAATTAGAAACTAAAAACGATATTTAGGGTATCTAAAAATAATGCAATTAATTTCACATTATGGGTTGGAATGATTTCTTAGGGTGTACATATAAATCTTTAACCAAAAAAATAAAAAAAATAAAAACCTAATATAGAAATCGATGTAAAAACTGAAACAAAACTTAACATAATTCAAAAAGAATTATCAAATATTGAAAAACTTAGATAATTAGGTATATTAAACCCTAAACAAAAGATAACAATAAGCGTTATAGAATAAAACTAACCTATAATAGTTATATGAAAAACTGAAACTACGTTTATATTATAGGGATGATGGGCGATGGCCTAAGCGAGTTGGACCTCGAGTAAGTGAGCGAGGAGTCCAGGTAAGTTGGGATTAATACGTTACTATATTTTGGAGGCTTAAGATTATATTTGGTTGTACTTGTTAAATAGTTAGCTGTATACATGTACTTAATTATGAGTGAAGATATGATTCTATTTATTGCTTTGGCTTGTATTGTATGAGATGATTAATCACCCTAAACTGAACTTAACAAAGATGTAACTTGTAACCATAAACCTAACTTGCATAGCAACTCATTCGGAGAAACGTAAAATTCTCTAGCCAAATACCGACTCTTTTGAAAGGGATTGCACTGGATAACATAATGGGTCCCTTTTTCATCCTTAGTCAAACCAAATAATAAGTGAGGAGGTCATAGCAAAGGTGAATTCAATAGTTTGAAGGTAGTCGCAGGAAGAGCAGTGTCTCCATTACACAAAGATAAGTTTGGTCGTGAGCTATTGCATTAACGGCAATTCCTCAACCCGAATTAAAGCAAGCATAATTTCTCTAATCTCATGACGAGTTAGACAACGTCGTATGATAGCATTTACTTGAATATGCATTATATCTAATAATTTGGTTAATAACCTTATTTGTGTTTGTGGTATAGTTTTAAGTCCCTATCCTAACCTACTAAGCCATGGTTGCTCACATCCCTTCAAACGTTATTACAGATGCTAACTAAGAAATGGCTTACAATTACCCTAAAGCTAGCAACTGCTAGATCCTAAGGAGTGAGGAAAAACATTTGAAAAACAGACATAAATTTTTAAGGTCAAAGCTCTTATTTTAGAATTTTTCATTTCTGAATAATGTATTAATTAGGAAATGGATTAAGGTGAAACGTTGTAAGCGTTAATTGTAATAACTGAATTCTAGTATAAACATACATTTTCTTATTTTCTTAGGCAAACGACTTATTTAAATTATGAAATGTTTACTTCAAAGCGGGTTAGTCGTAGACACCTTGTGTAGATAAAATTTATGATAGCTATTGTAAAACCAACATCTATCTTAGAATGGTTTGCATGATAGGACTGTTACGACTCTACCACTTCGAGCCATGCTAGCCACTTTGATACCTAAGTATTTGTTTTAGGAAAGAATAAGTGAAAAAGTATAGAGTTGAATGGTGTAAGAGAGTTCTTATAATACTTTCCTTCCCTCATTTATAGGCTAATATCGAGTGCCTATAATAGCAGTTAATCATTGGTCATGAACCACATAACAATCCTGTAATTAAGCACCCACCTAAAATATAGGAGTAATGAACGGTTATATAATAAGATCATACTAAATCATAACTGTTTGCACTACTTGCCTAAGTTTAAACCAAATATATGAATGGACTGGGCTTCACTACCCATCAGATGGATTAAGCCCTTGTTGGCCTTAGTTAGGAATAACATCAGTCAGCCTCTCGGTAAATGAATACCCGAGTAACATGTTAGGGCAAAATCCAATTATTAACATTTGTCCTTTAACTCCTATGGTTGAGAATTTGATTATAAGAGTAAATAAGATTCATTACTCAATTTGAGATGTTAAATGGTGAAGACCAAAATTAATTTTCCAAATGCTAAGTGACATGCCAAAGTTTGGGTTATCTCCTATGTGTGATTTTTTATTTTTGAAATGCATCATATTAGATCCTAAGTGAAAGGTCACAACCTTTCAATAGTCCCGCTCATTCACTTTTCGACAATAATACGCGTAACAACTGTCATAATAGTCATCAATGCATCGCAACCTATTAATTGTTAATGACACCATATCCCTTAGATGTCTAACCTTTGACACACGTCATCCATCTATACTTAATAGTCTAGTCAGAGCTCGCATCCCTATCAAAAGTGCATTAGAATTTTGAGAAGGAACCATTTATGTATAAAGCTTTTTCATTTTAATCATCACTTCTTTCTCCTCTATAATTCATATATACTTTTAGAATTTCCCATTGATTCCAAGATTTCTCTTCGCAAGTTCTTATGCTATTGAGTAATCTTTAACAACTTAAACTTCAACAATCTCCAATAACTTGAATTTCAATAGGTATGGTTCAAAGCATTATTCATCAACTTATACCTTTAGACTCTAAAGTGAATGTATCTAAGGCTACTTCTCCCCCTTGGAAAAAGAATGATTCGGCATCCTCTTTTGATAGTTTGGCTAATAGTATGATGAAGCAATGGGAAAAACTTGCTCAGATTAACACTCTTCCTATAGATAACTATCCGGATGATAGGGAAGGCAAGTCGGTTGCCAAGTATTTGTACAATAATATAGTTTATAACATTGATTCTTCGATGGAGTTATGAGTATCGCTATTCAACACTCGTTTTGAAGTATAATAAGTATCGGTAAGATCTTCCTAATTCATAGCATCTGCATAAGCTGAAGGAGGATGAGAGGGTACGTTTTTCGATAGATCATGAATTCCATTTATATTTGAAATATTTCGATTTTGGGTTACATTTCCCATTCTCCACTTTTTTGAAACAATTTTTCAATTACTTCTAGGTTTCCTATAGATAGTGCCAAATGTTTTTAGGTGATTTTGGTATAAACCTTTGATCCTATAAAAGCATAAGTAAAGGCTAAGTGGTATTAGGGCTTGTCTAACGTAGCCACTTAAATGCTTTAGTAAATGTTTGTTTTAGGAAAGAGTAAGTTAATAAGTATAGAGTTGAAGGGTATAAGAGAGATCTTACAGTACTTTCCTTCCTTTGTTTATAAGCGAATGTTATGTATCTGTAATAGCAATTAATCATTGGTCGTGGGCCATATGGCGATCTTGTAATTAAGTACATGCCTAAAATATGGGATTAGTGAGTGGTTGTGTAATAAGATCATACTAAATCATAACTATTTGCACCACTTTCCTAAGTTCAAACCAAATATATAAATAAGCTAGGCTTCAATGCCCATCAAATGGACTGAGCCTTTGTTGGCCTTAGCCAGGCATAACATCAATAAGCCTCTCAGTAGACAAATAGACGAGTAACGTAGTAAGGCAAAATCCAACTATCAACGCTATGGCTACAAAAAACAAACTTATATCTAGATCAAAATAAAAACAAAAAAAAAAAAAACAAAACTTAAGGCAATAGGAGCCTTATGGAAAAAAAAAAATCTACTTTTGCAATATTGAGAGAGAAAAAAAAAAGGAATGTAAGTAGATACACATAATTATATAGTTACATAACTAAAAGGATCCATAAGCAATTTATTAAGTGGAAGCATACAAAATCAAAATAATCAGAGTTCAAAATTCATATATGTTAGCTTTAATACCATACATAAGAATTTCTCTAGATTTCATATATGAATTTAGAATACTTTTATTAAAATAAATATAACTTTTGTTGTACATACCTATATTGATTCTATATGTACACATGTAACTAGATCTTCCTTTCCTTCTACTTCACAACTGACAGCTTTTAATAAGACTAGCTAATTTGGGTTTTTTAACTTGTCAAAGATAAGGAGTAGAGAGGGACCTAATCTAGTCTATTTATAATAACCAACCCTAACCTCACCACCCCTCCCCCCCCCCCCCCCCCCCCCCCCCAATTATGGCTTAACTATTAGGTTTAAAGCCTACAATAAGCCATCTAACTATATCTTTAAATAAGGTGTGAATGGGCTTAATACATAAATCGATCAAATAAATAAATTAGCCTAATATATCATCCAACTATAATTATTCAACCTTAATTTCAAACAATCAACATAATCCTAATAAATTGGAAATTTTTCCAACAATTAACGCATATCTTGCATATTTTAAATGTAATTTTATTAAGTTATTTATTTGTGTTAAAAGCATGATAAAGACAGTGTCATAGTCTAGTAGATTAGGCACACAATAGGGCTATGTAGTTGGTAGTTTTGAATCTCATTGGAAACATCATCATTTTTTTTCTTTGGTATTTATGTAATTAATTTGATATAATTAATATTTGCGTAATATTTATTTATTTTAATAGTAAATATGTAAATTCTTCCTTAGTATCCCATCAACTCATGTGATGTATTGCTTTCTTTGTAATATTGTCTTACTCATCATCATAATGTCATCTCTCATGATTTATCATCCCTATTTTTGGTTTTAATATTATACAGTTAGTTAATTCACCATTTTTTTTCTTTTTTGGTTTCAGCCAACTTATTAAATATAAAAAAAGATTAAGACAGAATGAGTTATCAGTTATGGGGTCACGGCACAACATCTATAAATAGAAGAATAGATAAAGATTAAAGTGGATGGGAGATGCAAATCTTGGACCACACTGCCCATCTCCTTGTTCCCCTAGAGAGCAACTTAGTCAGCATAAGTATTAGTCTTCATATTTATCAAATTAAACAACAAAAATCACTAAAGACATCGCATTTTGCACCTTCTTCAATAAGAAATCTATATATTAAAAATACAAAAAATTTGATCATAAGGAAAAACCCCTAAAGGTCGTTACTTAAGAAAAATTTAGAAAATTAAAAATTAGGGAAGCCCCTAGAAATGGAAGAGTCCAAAAAGATAAGAAAATTTAGAAAGAAAACAATTTCTGAACGTTGTTGGGTGAAAAAAAAAAATGAGCATTATTATTTATAAGAACTTGATAAAAACTGAGTTCATGGTGAAAAGAGGCTTTATTTTGTAAAATCATAAAATTTTCAATCAACCTAAGTCTTAGCTTAGAAAAGGGCAATATAGGCAAATAAGGGTTCAAACCAAATCTCCTTTAAACTTAAATTGAGCAAAATAAGCAAATATCAAGTTTTAAACAAACTAAACCAATGAAAGACAGAACTCAATGTTCTATCAAATTGGCTCAATTTCAAGGATTAGGCTTAAGTTTGTGAAACACTGGGTTTTGCCTTGCTGTACGTAATTAGCCCAAGTTGGCCTTATAAGTAACGTACATTTTAATTCCATTAATAAAATAGAGTGCACCTACTCATTTGGTGGACAAGGATCTTACAATGCATGATAAAACCAATTTTCAATTTTATATTTACTGTTTTTAAAAATAATAATCAATAAACACCAAATAAATAATAAATATATAAAAAAGGGTTTAGTTGGAGGCATGTCCTTTTCATATTGTTTTAAACAAATCGTACCAATTGGAGACGACGTGCACATAGTACGTTTTTGTCAACCTTAGCTGCCCTTGTCAATTATCTACCGATAAAGGAGCTTGGGAGCTCGAGACAAAGCTAATTCGAGGTTGTTTTGAATAAATTAAGTCTAAGCACTTCATTTCTAACCGTTAGAGCTTTTGGAACATATTTAAGCAGCTTAAATTTGGAATTTAGAAAAAAATATATGAATGGAATTTATTTTCAACTTTTAAAATCTTGACTCTTAACCCTCTAGATGTAACTTAGGATTCTAGTTACTCTATGAAATCTAAGGTCCAGAAGCTTGATTAACATGAAAGGATCACCTTGTATGCTCATAACCAAGCTTTCTCTCTCTGAGCTTTTTTTCTTTTTCTTTATTTTTTTTTTTGTAAGAAGCTTACATTCTCTAATCTTTACTTTAGATACATTTTGTATGCAAGCTTGTTCAATAAGGCAACTCACGATTGTAAGTTAATGACATGTTTAATTTCTTAAAAGGGAGGTAACCCTTAGGATAATTCCTCGGAAAACATATCCATGAACTCCTTGATAAGTTTCTACACCTCAATGGGCAGCTAAGCGTCTTGTTCCTTCATCTTTGGGAACCTTTGAATCAATAGGAAGTTCATGGTATCTAACCTCAATTCTTATAATAGTTTAGCTTGAGTCATCATCCAGTTCTTCTTCTTCCGATCTTGTCACAATTGAACTTGCATATTCTTGACCTAACTTTAGGTCATTGGATTCAATTTAATCTTCTTCCCTTCATGCTCGAATACACAAGTGTTCATGAACCTATGATAAACAATTTCTCGGTCGAACATCCATAGTCGCCCAATAAGATATAGGAGACACACATGGGTAGAACATCTCACAGGTATTTCGTCTTAACAAGCTCCGACAACTATTAGCACTAACACTTACTTTGTAACATGTAGGGTGCCTTTCTCATAAAGCCAATGTAACTTATATGACTTTAGATAAGAAGTGGTCGATAGTTTTAGCTTCTTAACCATGGTTGTAGATACAATATTTGTGCAATTTCCCCTATCAATGACTAACGTACACAAAGTCCCTTTCACCTTATACCTAATATGGAACAAATTCTCTCTCTACTCATCCTCAATTGAAGGGGTAATAATCACTACTCTTCTTGTAACCAAACTTAAGAACTCACCTTACTTTGTACTCACAAAGAACTCCTCCTTAGATGACTCTTCTTACTTGACAATCTACTATTTCCTCAACTCCTTAACTTCTTTGTTTGCATTGTCCACTTCAATAGTTGGTACCTCTCCTTCAGTAACCATGGTTCTTCTATTTGGACATTAGGTAGCCATATGACCAAACTCTTAAAACTTAAAACACTTGATTTCGTTAGTTTTCCTCCTCGATGATTGTCCTTTCTTGAACCTCCTCGGCACTTGCTTCTCAATAGCTCAAGACTTTAGGTTACTTCTAGCTTCCCCCACATGCTCTGTTCTATTTTATTTTGCTTGGTTAGAATAGGTCAGACAAGTTGAGATCTATTAAGAGGAGCTTGACATAGCTCTAGCATCTTCTATGCTATACCTTTTGAGCAGTCCAGGTCACATCTTATAGCATATCAATCTTCTATACATCCTAAGGGTGTAATCAAGTCAAGTCAAACTACTATAGTATTGTACTTAAGCTCACTCGGCTTCAAAACTCAAAACTCGAGCTCAGCTCAAGTTCGATTGAACTATAATTTCAAGCTTAAGCTTGACTATAGCTTGATTAAACTTGAACTCTTATAATTTTTCCCTAAATAATCTTAAATTCACTTATATTTAAAAAATAAATTAAAAATTATATAAGTTCAATTAAGCTCGCAAGTTAAGTGAACTTGGTACTTTAAAACTCAAGATCAACTCCATTTACCACTTGAATAGCTCAAGCTTAAGCTCAAGCTTGAGCTTTACTTAACTATCACCAAATTGAACTTGAATAAAAGTTGAATCAAACTTGAGTTGTCTGCAAACCTACTTGACTCATTTACATCCCTAATATATCCAATATTTCTTCGATCTCAAACTTTAACCTTTTAATAAACCTCAAAATAGTGTAAGCTTCTTGCTCCTTTACCTTACACATTACTACAAATTGGGATTCTCATTGCAACTACACCAGTAAACTTCTTTTGCAAGAGAGTGTTTTTTTTTTTTTTATGTGGCAACATTTTTTTTATTTTAAAATTATAGTAGTGAACTTTAATCACTAGAAAGTGAAAATATTTGCTATTAGTATATGTAGGTAATTAACTCACCCAAAAATGCCTATGGTAAACAATCTAGCGAAGAAACTTTGCTACTTTTAGATTCACTTAGTCCCATTCTCCCATGCATATCTCATACACTCTCCATCTCTCTCTCAAAAACCAAATATACAAAATGTTCAACATCTTCTACTCGAAATAAATAAAAAATAAAAAAATGAAAACGTTCATCATTAATAGGTGTTCTAGCCTTCCCCATCTTTTTTATATAAGAAAGTTTTTATCTTTAAGTTTTTCTTATTCTTTATTTGCCGATTAATCTACTGGGAGCATGGAATTATGAGTTTCTTTATTTCCTTTCTTTCTTCCCTTTATATGTTACTAAAATATATTGTCTATATGCAGTTGTCTTTAGTAACTAGATGAAGTTATTGAAATTATTAACATGTCTTAGGCAATACAAATACTTATTCTGATTTACCTTAGAAAGATTAGATCTTTTTTTGTCTACTATCTTGTTAACTTGAAGTTACTAGGTATGGTTGTAAATAACATTTTTTTGCAACTTGACACTATCACTCATTATGCGTAAGTTTCCAACTTTCCTTCCTAAAATTGATTTATTTATCTTGTTTTGGATTCTAAGTCTTAGTTGGTTTGAGTAATGGAGGGTATTGATATATTTATTGGTTAATTAGATAATTTGAATGGTAATACTATACTAGAATTGCTCGCATCAGCTATGAATATCAATTTTTTTGTTGTTAGTTCACTTGAGAAAGGGCTTGGACTTGATTTCTTTAAAAAGCATCGAATTAAAGTGGATTATTTGGAGAAAATATGACAATTTCCTATTAAAGAAGTGTAGACTCTCATGTCTTTGTCATGAGCTAACATAAATAGAAGTTAGATCTTAAATTAGAATATAAGGATATTAAGTGCTCAAATATGCGGAGTTATTGGAGGAATCAAATTTAGGTTCAAGCTTTCATTATTTTATAGGTTAAGCCTACTAGAAGAGCTACAAATTACGTATTCAAACTGTAGTTTGACTAAGATAGGAAAGCATAAAAAAAATGACTTACTTAGATTCTTTTATTCAGCTTTTGGTGCCTTTGCATCTTCAAGATCATCCTTTAGAACGAGATTATCTTTGAATTTTTCTTTTTTTTTGTTTCTTTTATTTTTCTTGGCAACAAAACTTTTTATTACAGTGATAAAGTGAAACTTTTCCCCTTAACAGGTTAAAAGATTAAAGATCAAGAAGTAACTTATCACTATTTTTAGGTAATTACACCTTTTATTGCTTTATACATCCACCTATTTGAATGTTTTATGAGCATTAATTGTTATGTTTACCAACAAAGTGGACATGAAAGAATTGTGATAAAACTCCAAGTTTTTTTATGAATACAGGCTACAATTACATCAAGGTTTAGCTTTATGCTCTTATCTTTTCAAATTGATTATGGATAAACAAATATAATATCTAGAAGAAGTTATTATGGTGTTTGTCACGCTCTGAAGCGGCAGAGTTATAACAGCCCCGCCGTATAAACCATCTTAAGATAAAAGTTGGCCTTACAACCGCTATCTTAGACCTAATCTACACAAGGCGTCCACGACTAACCCGCTTTGAAGTAAACAGTTTGTAATTTATTACCTAAGGAAGTGAGGAAATATATATATATATATATATAATAGAATTCAATTATTACAATTAGCGTTTTCAACGATAATAGCTTAAACTTAAAAAAAATATATGTCTGTTCTTCAAATGTTTTTCCTCACTCTCCAGGATATAGCAGTTGCTAGCTTCAGAGTAGTTGTTGCCACTTCTTAGCTAGCACCTGCACGACGTCTATAGAGATGTGAGCAACCACAGCTCAATAAGTTAGGATGGAGGAGTTAAAACTATACCATAAACACAACAAGGTTTTCAATCAACTTATGAGATGCAATGCATGTGCAAGCAAATGCCATCGTACAACGTTGTCCGACCCGTTGTGAGATTAGAGAAATTGTGCCTGCTCTAATCTGGGTTGAGGAGTTGCCATTAATGCAACAGCTCACGACCAAACTCAAGCTTGTGCAATGGAGACCTCGCTCCTCCTGCAACTACCTTCGAACCACTGACTGCACCCTCGCTGCGACCTCCTCTGCTATCACTTAGTTCGGCTAAAGATGAAGAAGGAACCAATTGCAATCCTGCGCTATCCCTTTCAAAGGGGTCATTATTTAGCCGGAGAGTCCTAAATTCTCCTAACGGGTTGCCATGCATGTCTGATTATGATTACTGGTCGTATATTTGATTAAGTCCAGTTTAGGGTGATCAATCATTTCATACAATACATGCAAGAGAAACAAACAGAATCATAGCATCACCCATAATCAAGCACATGCACACATCCAACTATCTAACAAGTACAACCAAGCATAATCTCAAGCCTCCCAAAATACAGCATTGTATTAATCCCAACTTACCCCGACTCCTTGCTCACTCACTCGAGGTCTAACTTGCTCAGGCCATCGCCGATCATTCCTAGACACAAACGTGGTTTCAGTTTTTCATATAACTATTATAGGTTCATTTTATCCTATAACGCTTATTGTTATGTTTTATTTAGGGTTTAATATATCTAATTATCTAGGTCTTAAGTCTTTTATAATTATTCTAGGTTTGGGGTTAGGTTCGAGGTTAGGTTCGGGTTCGGTTTTCGCATCGATTTCTAAATTAGGTTTTAGTTCGATTTCTAAGTAGTGTTTTATACTCCACCCTTAAAAATTTGTTTCAACCCATAATGTGGAATTAATCACATTACTTCCCGATCTCCTAAATACCATCATTACCCCTAGTCAGTATTTATTTTACGGGGTACACTTAAATCCGTATTGGTGTACTAAATTCACTCCTAATGTGAGAAATTTTTATATTTTTCATATAATTACATAAATTCAAGTTTTGTATCAGATTTATTGGACATTTTTATTATTATCAAAATATCAATTTTTATTATAATATTTTCTATTTATTATATGCTAATAATTATATATTATGTATTATTACCTTTTATGTATATAATACACTTCTAATATTTCTATCACTCTATTTATCGCCTCTAAACACCAATTATCATTTCAAAATTTCTAAATTCATCCTAAATCAGATTTTACTCCAAATTACCTTAATTTCCAAAATTAACTTAAAATACTATTTTTCCCTATTACTCATTTACTACATAATTAACCTAATAATTACATCTAACACCTTAAATGCTACAAGTATCATACTCCATCGGATTTCAACATCCTAAAACACATACTTATTCATTAAATCAGTAATTAACCATTTAATTACTTAATTAACCATTTAATTACTTAATTAACCTTCAATTACCCATTTTATGCCTCATTTTAGGGCCTAAAAATTTCAAAAATTAATTTTTGAAAATGGGATTCATAGCACTGTTCTATATCATCTAAGTAATCTACACAAAAATTTTAGGTTCAAAACTACACTCCTAAGGTCGTTTATCTCTAAACCGAAACATGCTCGGTTTTATATGATTTCTTAAGGATCCCATCTCTTGAGACATATTTGCATCAAAATAATATTTTTCCTAAAAACTACATACAAAAATATTACAGAATAACAAGTTTCATAATTTTCTAAGAATATTTACAATTTTTTTTTAAATTACACAAAATCGGGCTGGAAATCGAACTCACCGATTTGGGTGGCTCCGGCCACCATCGGTGGCCATGGGAGTGTAGGCCCACTTGTGCATTTCCACCACTGTGTGGTGGTGGTGGCCGTTCACTCCCAGCTGCCCGTCAAGTCTGGGTTCTCCTTTATGGCAATAATTGCACAATTTTTCTTTTCTTTTTTTTTTCTTTGGTTTTTCTCTCAATTTTCGACTCTCCCTAATTTTCTATGATTTATAACCATCCAAATGAGCTTCTGAATTTTTCTTGGTATTTATAGAGCTTTAGGATAATTATTATGCATTAAATTGGACAAGACAATTGCCTTATCCCTTAATTTTTGGCTTTTGTGTTGTCTTAATTTAATTGGCCGATTTTTTTCTTATTTTTCCCAGCTTCCACGACCTATATCTGGATCATTCCTTATTTTTCTTCATTTTTCCTTAATTAATTATGAATTTTCTTTAATTATTTAATATGATTTTAGCACATTATGCGTATTTTAAGTAATTATGCGTATTTCTACATACATGTAAATTCATATATAGTACAAATAAATATTTATAAATATTATTTAGGTTATTTTATAATTTTTAGTATACATATAATTTATCTCGAGCGATTCGTTAATTATTAGAATACATTTTACGCATTTTCGATAAATAATGAGTTATATACTTAAAATTTGGAATTTTTATATTATTTTATTTTATTGCTTATTTTCTTAAATTTAAACTTACGGGATCATTTTCCTAATATTTCTAGCTTTATTTTATAATTTAGGCTCGATCGGATCTTTCA
Organism: Lumnitzera racemosa; assembly: GCA_024138005.1. Lineage (NCBI taxonomy): Eukaryota > Viridiplantae > Streptophyta > Magnoliopsida > Myrtales > Combretaceae > Lumnitzera > Lumnitzera racemosa. The sequence goes on from JAMXBC010000011.1 coordinate 67,763,301, forward strand.
ACCAATCGAAACCTCAAATTACTAGTTTTGGGGCTTACAGTGTTTATTGCTTACATATAACATGGTCTTGGTGGATGAAACTACCAGGAGTGAAACTTTAGAACAAAAAGCTTTTGTGTAAAGTAAGCCAAAAATAGAGTATATGGAGTCTAAGTTTAAAAACAAGTGGAGTATGAATGAGTTCATTATGAAATTAAGGGAATATATTTATCCTAAATAAAAAAAAGAGCTTAATTTTCTCAAAATAATACTACAAAATATTGAAGGCATTGATAGAAAATGATATACAAGATGCAAGTAGGATAAATGAAGTTAAGAGGTACCTCTAGTATTCTATATGACTTAAGGTGCCTACAAAACTTAACATGAGTTCTACAAATTGCAGGCTATATGACCAAAGGTACCCTATAAGTCTAAATACCGTATTAGAAACTCATAATCAAAAGACAAAATAATAGAAATAAGAATACAAAGATAGATTGATATATATAAGGTAAGAGATAAAAATAGTGTAGAGAAAGTTAGAGTAACAACCCATGATAAGAAAATAAGGGATCCAAAGTTGACAATGTTTAGCCATAGTGAAAGAAACGCTAAATAAAACAGAGGCATGGGAGACTAAGAAAAACATAGGGAAAAACAATTACATGATATGACATATAACCCACCTAGTAAGACTAAGGCTTAAATATTGTTGTTTGTTGAAGATTTTATCACCACTTATTGTTTGAATTGTTTAAATCTTACTTTATTATCATCTCAATGAGTGCAAATATTTTATGCAACACTTGCAAATTTCAAAGAACCACTCTTCGTGTTCATTGAAAGGAGATGAGAAAGGTTTTTATTTGAGAAGCTCCATAGATGGGACAATCTAGCAAAATTTTCATTGCATCATACAACTATGAGGTTGATAATAATTTTTCAATAGGGAAATTAAATTTACTAGAATATTCTAGTTGAATATATGAATGTACATTTGAATATCCGATAATATTAAATTTAGTCAAAGTAATTGGCAAGCAAGTAAAAAGTTATAACAAGATCTTAAGGATATGTTACTTAAATCTTGAATTTTTTCTTAAAATTTAAATTTGATATTTTCATACCAAAAAAATATGAACAAAGAAACAACAGTAATTTTCTTAGGTCTAAATTTTCTAGTCCAAATTCTAAGTGTGTTGGTAATATGCATAATGACACATTACATTATATTTTTGTCTCACTACCGCTCTATAATTTAGAGGTTATAATAAAACTTTCCTACGTTTTCTCCACCTAATCGTAGTTTAATATGAAATTGATGGTAACACTGAAACTTTGTATCTAGTGGATAGTTTTGGCATATGCATAATTTACATATATTTAGAAACTATAAAATCTAATATTAGTAGAGAAATACTTAAAGGGGAAGTGTATATTTTAACACACAAATGTAGAGAAACATATTAAGAGTTTTACTTTAGCATGTACTAGCCTTAGGAAAATTAAGAAGTTAAAGTAATTAAATAAGGATGAATATGTATTGCTGAGACCATGAAGGCATTACTTTTCTATTTTCCACATTATGGTGATTACTCATACAATATATGTATTAATAGAGATTTAATTAGAACCCTTATTCATCAAGTATTCTTCATTGAATATGTATGCTTGTATTGCCTAACATGTAATAGGATAGATTAAACATTTTACTCCCTTGTACCATAATTGTTGTTGCTAATGAGTTGAAGTTAATAAAGATTAATCAATAGAATAAATTAGTGAAGTACTAGTAGTTACATATATTGTCGTAGAGCTTAGACATGCCTTGTTGAATAATGACTTGCTTCAATTGTATACAAGTGATGAGCTATTTGCTTCACTAAAAACATAGACTTGAGTAATTACATGACAAGTTTTGGCTTCTTGACATCCTATGCTATGTGTTCTATTTTCTTTTTCCATTCTCCTTTATTTCATTTCATGATTTAATAGGTTGAAGTTAGTAACCATGTACATATTAGTATGTCGCAACAAACTTGGCATATGACGTATGATAGATTTTCAAGAAAGTATAATGAGGGTATACAGGATTTCTTAGAAATTGCATGACATTACGATGGAAAAGGAGATAGTTTCATTAGCTATCTATATCGTTATTGCCTTAATTCATATCGACAGCCCATCAACATAATTGAAATCAAATTATTGGTTAAGGGCATGGCTTGGTCCTACTCAACATAGACATGCCATAGGAAAATTCTCGAGAAAATTAATGTTTCAACTCTAGAGATCAGCAAATGATGTCAATGAGATGTAGCTTTAAGCTTTGATGATGAAGTAGATAATGAAATATTGGAAGACAGCATACGATGGCATTGATCCAGAGGATGATGTTGTGGATGGAGATGTAGAAGTCGATGTCAAGACAAATCGGTAGACTAGTGTATTTGAAGATGCAAAGCATGAGGTATATCTTGGATGCTCTAAGTTTTCACTCTTGTTTGGTATGATACAAATGATGACCATGAAGTTTGACGATTGACAATCCATGAGAAGCTTCAACAATTGGCTCTTATTTGTAAAGAGCTTACTACCAAAGGGCAAGAGGTTGCCTTCATCTAGTTAAGAAGCACAAAAGATGTTAAAGGGGTTAACAATGGATGTGAACTTAATCCATGCATGCAAGAATGATATAAACCCCATAATTAGGTATTCGAAATTCGGTCCGTAAAATTTAGAGTAATCAGGTAAGTTGTTCAATCAAGACCAAATTTTGCAACGAAGTTAAGAATATTAGTAAAAGTGATATAGTGAATTTGGATTTAGGAAAATAAAAAATAAAACATTATAATATTATGTTATGTATATATTGCTCATTATTTATTAGAATGCATAAAACGAGTTCTAATAATTAACAAATTAATAGAGATAAATTACATGTACATTAATAATCATAAAATAACATAAATAATATTTAAGATTATTTATTTATACCATATATGTATTTATGTGTAGGTAAAAATAAGTGAAATTACTTAAAATATTTGAAATATATCAAAATAATGATAATTAATTAAGGTAAATTCATAAAAATTATAGAAAAATTGTGAAAAATGTTGTCTAGAACAGGGGTGTAGCATGTTGGGATTTAAATAAAAAATAACAACCAATAAAAATAGGCCAATTAGAAAGTAAAAAAGGAAGTAATAAGGAGCATGTAGCAATTGTAAATTAAAAAAAAAAACCCTATACTTATCTATAAATTTAGAAATCATCATCCATAATTCATTTTGGTCAATTGGGAGCTCTAAAAAAATTAGAGAGAGGTCAAAAGAAGAGAGAAACCAATTTTACCAAAAGTTAACAATTTATAGTATAATTAAGGCATGATAAGGAAACGAGTACCAAATAAAGACTTGACATGGTGGTTGTTGGTGGGTCTAACGTCTAAAATAGTGGTGGTTTCAGCCAACCTACCCTTGCCACCGGTAGAGCTCTAGTAGCTGAAGAACCAAAAATATATGATCTTTGCTTATAAGTTGCTATTTTATTAAAAATATCAAATAATGTCTACAAATTATGAAATTTAGTTTCTTAAGATATTTTTGCATATAGAATTAGAATATTAAACCCAATTTTTAAAATTAGAAGTGTTTGTATAGGTTCCTTAAGAGAAGGTCTGATTCCAATGAATTTTGTATACCAAATTTTGTGTACATATTCCTCATATGATATATGTAAACCCCACAAATTTAGCTATTTAAGAGTAGAAGTAAACCACAATACTATAGACGACTTGAAGAGTTATCAAAGCCAAGTAAGATAAAAATTTAATAAATCATAAATCTAAATATATTATAAGTAGTAAAAATCTTAGAAATTGATTAAAACCCTAAATCGTATACTAAAACCTTAAAATTGACTTACACTTCATCAACCAAAATTGAACCCAAATTTGATCGAAACCTTAAAATTATAAATATAAACCTATAAAATAATTAAATATTACTCAATAGCAATAAAATTATAGTCGATTGCAATTTTCGACTAAATAGCCTATTCACATGAAATTATAACAAAATCACTATAATAACTTGTAAAAATTATAATTGTACCGAGTATCAATTAAATTGATAAAATTTCAAAAAAATTTAAAAATTAATTTACAAGGAGATTTGTTATAATTTATATGTTACGAAAAATTACATATATTGATTATTAATTTTTATTTTCCTTCTCTTTCATTTCCAATTTATCTCTTTTCTATCTTCTCTTCTTTTTCCCAATTGCACATGCTAGAAATGGAATTCAAAGGAGCCGCCTACGTGAAGAAAAAAAAAATTGACAAGTGTTGAATGGAAAATAAAAAAAAATGAAAATAAAAAATTTGGATAATATCTTAGCTTAAATTTTAAGCTAACTAATATGTATAAAAGAAAAAGGAAAAAAGAAAGCAAAACCATAAGAACAAAACAGAAAAAGAAAAGAGAGAAAAAAAAATCCTGGAAGCAAACCGTAAGGAGAGAAAAAGAGAAAGAAAGAAGAAAAAGAAAGAAGGAAAAGAAGAAGAAAGAATTAGAAGAAAAAAAAAGGTAAGTATTTATTTTTATTTTTATGTAGATGTATACAATATATACATGTATGAATAAAGTAGTTGTATAGTATTTTTATACATATAACATAACTAATACAAGTCTATGTGCATAAATACTTAAAGTTAATTAAATATATATGTATAAGGTTATGGATCTATACATGTATGTACATAGGTATATTATATGGGAGGGTATGTATTATTTATATTTTTTTAGTATACATCTGATTAGTATTAAGTATTTATGTTAAATAACTAAGTATATTTATGTATATGTGTGTACCGTGAGCTATATATATATATATCTATATCCATATATAATTACTTTAGTATAAATATATATATAATCGTATAGTATATATAGATATAAGTAGTATATCGAATATGTATTAGAATATATAATATATTTACTAAAATTGTAAATATGTAAGGTACATATATATATATAAATATAATACCGTGATTAAGGATTTGTATAAAAAAATAAAATTATAACATATATTATAAGTATATATATATATATAAACCATAAAATATACATGATGGGAAAATGAAAAATAACAAAAAAATAATAATAAAGGCAATAATAATAATAATAATAATCATAACAAAGTAAAAATATAAAAAAAATAGGAAAATATACTCAAAATAATAAAAATATTGAATTTATGATTTCAATATTTATTAAATCATAAACATGTTAAGAAAAAGCGAAAATTAATATTTTATAATTTTAAACTTAAATAAAAAATTTGGTTATATTTTTATATCACAATTTAAATTATGAGTCACAACGTCCAAAACGGACATCACTGTGTAAACGTGCATCTGAAAACAATAAAAAAAACAACTATAAGTTCGCAAGTATCGGAATTAGAATAAAAAGTTACAAAATATATAACGGACATCTCATAACTTAAAAATATAAGAAAATAGTTAATATTAACCCCATTGAGTATGATAAATCCTATAAATATAAAACTTAGGGTATATTAGGGAACTAAATAAACTACAATAGACTTTTAGTTAACTAAGGAGTTTAACTTTACAGAATACTTATAAGTGTTATTATATTTTAGGTGTTTAATATTGAGTTCTGGAAACCCCAAAAGTTTGGAGAATGAGCTATAATCCAGATGAGGGATATCTAATGACCTGCTACTTGCTTGTGCGTGTTATTTATATGATGTTTTGTTGCTTACTGTTGCTTGCATGTTTGAATGACTGTTCTGCTCGTATACCATCATCTATGTGATCATTTTTCTTTTAAATTGATGAATATAAATATCTGACCCAAATAACTGGTTCTATTTGTCGCATATCTATGACCCAGTAAATGTATGGATGGAGAGTGCTAGTCTTGCAAAATATTGAAAAAGGTATTTTTGGAAAAAGGTTTTCTTAATCTTAAACGCATTTTGTACGAATTTGATAAGGGTCGTAGTGCCAAAAATGATATTTTATCGTTAAGGTAAAGCTAGCATGGGTTCTCCACTTGATAGCGAGAGAACTCGCTTTATTATGCCTGTAAGGCCTTGGTTAATTTTGGCTTGCGAGATGAACTTGCAAATTTGGTTAATTTTAACTTGCAAGATGGACTCGCAAGTCGTGCCCAAGGGGCCTTAGAGGGTGGATAGTCCTACAATGGAGTCCCCCTATTTGAATTGAAATATTTTCTCGGCTAAAGTAATAGTCGAGTGTAGCCTCAGGGGTGAGGCCCCTAAGTAACCTCATGCGAATAAGCTGAGGTGCCCTGTGCGGGTAAGTAGAGGAGATAATCGAAGTATACACCTTCCATAGTTCCGAACTCCTATGGATGTGTTGCTTGCATTCATCGCGCTTGCATTCATTTTATATGTAAATAGCTTGCTTACATGTATGATAATAATGTGTGATAACTTGCTTGAACGATAGTGATGAGGCACGAACTCACTAAGCTGTTATATGCTCACTCCCTCATAGTTTCTTTTGTAGGTTTACTTACATTGGGATTGGGATAAGTCTCGAGTGCCGAGAGTAAGATAAAGATATATATATCTTAGTATTAGAAATAGTTGACTACTGTTTAGATGATACATAAGCAACCTTTGTTGATAATTTAATTTTTTTTGTGTTTCTTTTGTAATATTGGTATATCCTATCTTATTATTTGGTAGAGGATACTGATTCTCTGCGGTTCTGAGAAATTGTGAGATATCGGATACCCATAATTATTTATATTTGTATTTTACAGTAAATTATATACTTAAAAATCTGTAACCTTAGTGATCAATCACTTAGAGTCTTGTAATCTCTGACTTACAAAGAAATTTTCATATCATGGGTGCACACGTGTTATGGAAATTTCAAGTAATCCTACTAGGCCCCTCTAGGGTCATGATAATATATTTAATTTACATAAAATGAATTTTTGATAAACTATACATTTAATATTTATTAAAATTAATTTCGTTGAATCTGCCTTATTTTCCAAATGAAAGAAATAATAGGTTTTTTATTTAAATTCCTTAATGAATCTGATTTGTAATGACTTCTAAAGTTTAGTTATGATTTTGGGAATATTCAATTTGAATTTTATCATTTTATTTGGTCATTTACCTAATTTAAGCTAATTTTTAGCAAAATCAAACCTAAAATCAATATTCTAGAAAATAATATATATTAAACTATCTTGGTAATTTTCATAATCATAATATAACAACTATATTTACTGAGTATAATCTACTTTTCATAGCTTTAATGGAGCTTGGATACTAACTATTATATATTTTCCTAACGTTCATGCATATTTTGTCAAATATGAAAATGTAAGATAAATTTGTATAATTAACATCGCAACAAAAGGGTAGCTACTAAAGTGGAACTAAATTATATAATAAAATTTGCAACTGATTGTGAACCAAGCTTATGAATTTGATGCTAAAATATGGAGCACCTTCAGATTAGAAATAAATTCAAGAGTTAAATTAGAAACTAGATTTATAGTGCAAATTACGAAGTTGATTAGCAATTAATTTAGAGACTTATTATACCTAAAATATAGTTAGTTAAGCTTTACATAACATATTGAGGGAAGTTCCCAAGATTTATATGTAAAACCATAATCAAAAGTTAAATTAGAAGCAAGATTAGAAACAAAATAAAAAAAAAAAAAACTAAGTCAAAACTTAGCTCAAAACGAGGACAATTGTAAGAGATTTAAAAACCTGAATAATTAGATATAGTAAAACTCTCAATAAAAGATAATAATCTTAATTATAGAATAAATTCTATATATAAATAATAGTTATACAAATACTAAAATAATATTTGTATTATAGGGACCATCAACAAAAGCCCGTAGCAAGCAGCACCTTAAGTGAGCAAGTAAGAAGTCCATGTAAGATAGGATCAATACATTATTGTATTTTGGAGTACTCTTTTATGATCCCTGGAGAATTGAGATTATACTTGGTGGTGTTTGTTAGATAGTTGACTGTGCGCATGCGTGCATGTGTGTATATTTGGGTTCGATGGTATGATTTTGATTTGATATTCTGTATTGAAATTTGTATGAAATGATTAAACACTTTAAATTTGAGCTAACTAAACATATGACTTATAAGTCTAAAACAGACTTGTATATCAACCCATTAAGGGAAACATGTAGGGTTCTTCAACTAAATATTGACCCCTTCAAAACGGATAACGTTGGATAACATGATAGGTCCCTTCTTCATCTTTAGTTGAACTAAGTAACAAGAGATGAGGTCATAGCAAAGATGAAGTCAATAATTTAAAGGTAAACACGGGAGGAGTAGTATTTCCATTGCACAAGCTTGAGTTCAGTCATAAGCTTTTGAAACGTGTGCTAAACTCCTCAACCCGAATTAGAGTAAGTGAAATTTCTCTAATCTCACAATAGATCGGATAGCATCGTGCGATAGCATTTGCTTATACATGCATTGCATCTAACTAATTTTGAATAACCCTGTTTGTGTTTGATATATAGTTTTAAGTCTCCATCTCAACTTACTAAGCGGTTGGTTGCTCACTTCTTTATGGATGTTGTTGTATGTTGTTGTAAGTGTTAGTTAAAAAGTAGTCATATAACCACCTTGATGCTAGCAGCTGTTGGATCCTGGAGAGTGAGAATATAAAACTGATGATCAATTATACTCTTAAGTTTGGATTTTAATTTTAAAGCTTTTAATATCAATTTATGTATTACTTAAGTAGATTATGATTAAGCTACTAAATCTTGTAAACATTACTTAGATTATTTAAATCTTAGTAAGTAATTATTCATATTTTCATAGATAATTGACTTGTTTAATTTATGAATTGTTTAGTTCAAAACAAGTTAATCATAGACACCTTATGTAAATTAAGTCTAAAATAGTGGTTCTAATCTCAGCTACTGTCCTAAAATGGTTCATATAGTAATTTTATTACAATTATACCGCTTTGGAGCACAAGAAATGATTATGTGCTACTAAGGCTAATTTAACATTATATGAGTCCTCTTAAGGATATAGTTTATAACATTTTCTATAAGAAAAGATAGTTAATTAAACTATCATATATTTGTAATCTAGTTTAAGTTAAGTAATACCAATCCTAGTACATTTGCTCTAATTCAAAATCTAGTAGGGAAAAAAAGTATTGAGTCTTATGAAGCTAAACAAACATATGCATACATCATAATATTTCATATGATAATTTAAAAGCCTGGGTTTGTTATATGTATATATTTTGAAGACGAATTGAGTCTGTTAATGGAAACTTAAATTTGTTATATTTAATATGATAAGTTATTCCATAGTGTTCATCACAAAAATCGTAAGGGAGATTTGCTGTTTGTGGAATTCATGATCCTGTTGGTATTATATCTACAGAAAAAGTTATTCTCTTACTTAATATATGTATTACATATTATAAGTTATATTTGGCTTGGTATGAGTTTTATCTAATGTAAGTTATACTTAACCTAATATAAATTTTGTAGGTTTCATTTCATTTAATGGAGGATGATCAACTTTCTTTCTTTCTTTTTCTATTTTCTACCAAAAGAAGATGGCTTATATATTTTACTTGTTTTATCTTTCAAATTACTGATCTGATATAAAGATTCTTGTAGCAAATGATGCTATAGATATTATCATTTGTTAATTTAACATGTCATATTATTATTATTTTTTTTTTTTATTGTTCTAAGCTTTGTATCATAATACTTCATATGATAAAGTCTTATGATTGACTAATATTTGGATATTTGCTCAATATAAGATTTATATATATTTACTTCACCTTTATTTTGTAGAAAATGAAAAATATTGAAGCTTAGACATATTTACATCATAGAATGAGAGAGTGAAATGCAAGAACAAGGATTCATCTCGATGCGAATCAAGATTACGCAAGGGTACCCTATTAGATTTAGTTTAACTCTCTTAGACCCTTCAAATTAGTTTAGCTAACAATTTGATTTTTCCATATAGGAGATGATGTTGAAAAAGAAGGTAAAGGATGAAGCATGAGTATTAGAGCCTAAGGGTAAACATAAGTTTGATGTTATCATTATGCAAGAGGTCTTCAGTCGTAAGTTAAACTATTGTCAAGGACTGAGATATGGTAGGCTAATCCTAACTCCAGTACAAATATCAATGTATAAGGAGCAATTTGGATCTTCCTCTTAGACATCTAACTAGCCCATTGGACTAGATGATGTTTGCCAACAATCAGCTAATATAAACAAAAAAAAAAAAAAATGAAGTGATACGACGGTTGGATGCTTGGTCGTAGATGCCTTATCCATGGCTTCTAGATCATCCTTAAGTGGCTAGTTAGGTGGCCATCATAGAAGCTCCTTGCACTAAGTGCTTTTCCATTGCCTGCACCATAGGCATATTCTCTTGATTGTTTATCATCTCAATAGTTTACTTATACCCATTTTTTGCCCCATAAGGATCGCATATGATGGCACCTATGTAATTTGGCTTAAACTCTAATATACTAACTTTTATGGTAAATCTTAGAGGAGAGCAAGGGTCATCGAGGCTAAGTGCAAATATAAGTGTTAGACATTTCATTAGATTGTGTTTTCTATTTATGACTTAGCTTTGTAGTTCCTATCGTTATCATACTATACTCTGACTCATACTTATTATTGGGTTAAATATGCCTGTTATTTCACTTTTTGGTGATATTTTATTGAACTATGTATGTGTCAATCCACTTATTATTTAGCTTATTTTTGTTTATTATGTTATTTTTTAAATATTAAATACTTTTGATAATATTAAATTCCATTATATTAGAAATAATATTATTATAAATTATTAAAATATGATTTTTAGTATTTAAATTATCAAAGATATAATAATTAAATTTTATTAATCATTGAAATTAAAAAAAAAGGATAAATGGTAAATAATTTTACTATTAGAATTGAAAGCAAAAAATTTAAAAAAAAAATTAAGCTAATGACTAAGTTCACCAGTTGGCAAAGCTTGAGTGGCCACGTAACTAGCAAGTTAAGTTCACCTATGATGCTTACGTAGCAAATAAAGCTCACCAATTAGGGGATTTTACAAAACTGTAAGCAACAAACATCACCAAATGACTATTCTGGTGAATAAAATTCCTCCATGGTGATCCCTTTAATGGTGACCGCTTTTAAGGAACTTTTTCATCGATGAGGCTCTCATCGATGAAAATAAGCTTATTCTTGTGATTTTTCTTTACAATAGTAAGAACTTTTTTTGGTAATGACATAGATCATCACCATCTTAGACTCCTTAACATACTCATTAATACTAAGTCTACCTTGTCTCAATTCTAATGATTTCTTGAATGCCTTCTATAAATGATGGTTAGAAATTAATCTTCTTCTCATTACTCATCTCATATCTTATCATGTTCTAACTTCAAGCTCTCATTCTTGTCTTAATGTAGATTACAAGTTCTTCTATCATAATCTTCTCAACTTTGTCCTTCCAATCAAGATAGTCATCGCCATTACCAAACCTATAGTTAGTTGATATTTGTGAAAAGCTAAAGGTTAAAAGCACAAATTTTTTACCTATTTGTTTGGGCATATATGTTGATTCAAATTTACCCATCAAATTATAAAAAAAAGATGGAATTTAACACATAAAATTTGTATAAGTTTTCTTATCAAAAAAAATTATTTAAACAAAAATTACAAGTTGGATAGAAAAATATAACATAATATAAAGATATGTATTCTATAATTCTGCTACAATAATTGTGTAAAATTATTTCATTAGTAATGCTATTAAAAGTACTCTTTTCATATAAGTGATCATACAATTAACTAGTTGTACAATAAAACTCATTCCTTTTCATTTTATAAATTATAAGAAAATAAAATGTTCGTAACCTAATAATATGATTGTTATTAATTTTTTCACGACAAGCCCAAAGTACTTAAACGATTAACATTGTATTTACCTAGTATAACTATTAATAAATAAGTTGTGTTCAAATGAGAACATATTTAGTCTAACTATTATTCTTATAAATAAAATTTAAATTTACCACTTATTACATAAAAGATAACTAAAAAGGAAAGGTAATAATTTACTAAGAGTCAAATAATAAATGTGATTTGAAAAAAGCAAAATCTTATCAGTAGGAATCAAAACGATGATTTTTATTTATATATAAAAGCACATACTTTCCCATTTAACCATGCAAAATAGCATAATTAGAATTGCTTCTTAAAAAATAAATATAATACTTTTTTTTTTTTTCTAATTCTAGTAATTAAGATCTGTCCACATCTCCATCTATATATCATTTCAAGATAAGGAGACCCATCTATATATCATTTCAAGATAAGGAGACAGAACTTTAGAGTATCAACTCACCTCCATATGATGGGTCAGTTAATGGTATTTTAATACCAATTCGAACAAGAAAGCTTTATATTATGGCCATTGTAATATAGTGATATCGCCATTGATTTACCATTAGGATAGATCTGATCCTCCCCAATAGTAGTTGGAAAAAAAAAAAAAGACTTTAGAGTATCAACTCACCTCTATATGATGGGTTGGTTGATGATACTTCAATACTGATTCGAACGAAAAAGTTTTATATTAAGGTCATTATAATCTAATGGTATCGTCACTAATTTCCCATTATGATAGACCCGACCACCACCACCACAACCCCCAATAGTTAGGAAAAAGAGAGAGAGAGAGAGAAAGCTATATCCTTTTTTGCAAGATGAACAACACGTATACACCAAGTGAAATTTTCAAAATTATAAACCACAATTTGCTTCTCTAAATAAAATTGCAGTTATTGAAGTTAGATTGTATATAATGAATAAAATGCATGGGATTTATCAAAAAAATAAAAACGAAAAAGAAGGTAGATATATCTATATTTTGTTTAATTAGATTACACAATAGTAGATGAATCGTGGACATGTTTACCAAACTATACAAAGTCACAAAAATTTCCTTATCTTCTAACACTCATAACTCATCATTATTAATTATTTTTTATTTATCAAAATTTTATTAATAACTATACGTCGTTTATTAATGTACCTAGTATATTAGTATAATTCACTTCCTTTTTCCTCCGAAAAAGTTATTATCCTCGTGTCTGGTATATATATTCATTGCTCCAACATTCTGCCCAATCACAAATCACCAGCATACATTGAAACGGTTTAATTTAGTGCGAGTTTTTTTATACGACACTATTTAACCTATCGGGAAAACGCTCTATGCATGGATACAATCCAAGTAGAGAGAGTGCAAGCTCTAGTCAATCATGGGCTCAATGATCTTCCGGCTCATTTCATACGGCGAACACACGAGCAGCCTTCCAACAGCAACACAATTGAAGGTGTCAAAAGCCCCGGTGATCTCCCTCTCCCAACCGCATGAAGTCCTAGTGCATGACACCTTCAATGCATGTCATGAATAACGGAATTCTTCCTCCTCATTGACCATGGCATTTCACCACTTCTACTCTGGCGGCCACTAGCTGTCGGAGTGGAATTTTTCGAGCAACCCCAGGAGGAGAAGGAGAAATACGTGAACGATCCGTCCACCGGGAAGTTCGACGGAAATGGTACAAAGATGACGAAGAACCATGCAAGACGAGAAATTTGAGTGGGTTGGCAGTCTTTTTCCTCCTCCAAGTGACGTCAACTATAACATATGGCCCCACAATCCTATTTCATACAGGTATAAGAACAGAATTCACATCATCTCCATTTCTAGTAATTAATTTTATAGATCATATTTCCTTGAAATAAGAATTTACTTGTAGTATTTTCTAGTAGTATTTCTTTATCCATTCAACATATAGTAACTGGCCCTAAGTTTGATCACGAAAAGACAGGGAAGTCACTGAAGAGTACAAGAAGGAAGTACTCAGAGTGACAAATGAGCTACTTAAGCTGCTATCTGAGGGGCTAGGAATGGAAGGACATGTCCTGAAATCATGTTTAGGAGGAGAAAACATAGAACTAGAGATAAAAATAAACATGTATCCGCCTTGTCCGCAGCCACTGTTAGCCTTAGGAGTTGAGCCTCACACCGATATGTCTGCAATTAACATACTAGTCCTTAACGGTATCACTGGCCTTCAAATCTGGAAAGATGGCAGCTGGGTTACCGTTGATAACTTGCCAAATGCTCTCTTTGTCCATATTGGAGATCAACTTGACGTAGGACTTTTGTGACACAGAAAAAATTGTGGATTCCTTGTCTTGGTCCGTTCTTGCTTGAAAAGAAACCCGCCAGTACTGCATTAATATTTATTGATGAAAAAAATGAGTTTCTAGTCAAAGGGGCTCTACTTCATAAATGATAAAATTTTTACTCAAGCCAGGTCTTATTGCTTTCAAGAGCTTGATAGAGCACAATTTAAGTAATGGAAACACTGCTCCTCCCACGACTGCCTTTAAACCTTAACTTCACCCTTCTTGCAACCTTATCTCCTTTCACTTAATTTGACTAAGGACTAATTATGCTATCTAATGCTATCACTTTTGAAGGGGTCGATGTTTAGCTAGAGAACCATAAATGTTTCTCCTAATAGGTTGAAATGCTTATCTAGTTAATCTTACAAGCCATATATTAGTAAGTCCAGTTAAGGTGATCAATTAATGTTACATAATACATAACAATTATAAACCAATACAGCAGACCAATAGTACATTATATAGTCAAGAACATGCACATACAGGCATGTATACTATCAAACTACCTACGGCACAAACAAGTATAATCTTACGTCTCCGAGTACTTTGAAACAATATTTAGAAATATAGTGATATATTAATCGCAACTTACTTGAACTACTTGCTTGCTCACTCAAGGTGCAACCTGCACAAGTCATCATCAATAATCCCTATAATATAAATATTATTTTAATTTCCACATAACTACCATATATAGATTTTACTCTATAATTTATATTACTATCTTTAGTTTAGAGCTACCATATATAGATTTTATTCTATAATTTATATTAATATCTTTAGTTCAAAGTCTTTCTTCTTTTAGTTATTTAGATCTAAGTCTCTTACAATTATTCTTATTTGAGCTAGGTTTTGTTTTAACTCCTTATTCAATTTCTAATCCAACTTCTAATTATAGTTTTATTCACAATTTTAAACTGGCCATTAATCCATCCTCTAAGTTTATTCAATCACATTACAGGTATAAGAGTTTTTGAATTATATACTAATTCTATTCCTATTCACTCGATATACCCAACCTCAAATCGATCTTTTAATTTATCTCCTAGTTTCATTTCACACTTAAGCCTCAAGAATGTCTTCTAATGTATTTCACAAGGTTTAACTCTCTTTAATTCAAATGAAGATAGCATTTAATTAGTTTCTATTTAACTTCCCAGTTTGGTAGTTCTTCCCTTGGTTTTGACTTAGTTTCTGAATTAGTTTTGAATTCAGCTTTTGATTACGGTCATTATATGTAAACCTTACGAATTCTTTTCAAACCAATATGGAAGATTCATTTAACTATATTCGAATATCTTAAATCTCATATTTAGCTCCTAACCAATATTATAGTCGGTATAATACACTATATTCATAATTTAATTACTGAATTTGTTCTTAATGTGAGAAAAATTTACATTTTTCATATAACTACCTAAATTCACATTCCAAATCAAATTAATGTCATATTCCTAATATTATAATACTATTAATTTTTACTTAATATTTTCTACCCATTTAATTTCTATATATACTTATATTACTTATCTAATACCTTCAGCACTACATATATCATCTTTCACTACCAAATAACATATTTAGATGTCTAATTATACCCTAAATTAGAATTTATACCTTAATAATCTCTAAATCACAAGATTAATTCAACTATATCCTTTTTACCTTCTATTTAATTACACATATTTACTGCATAATATACATAATACTCACATCTAACACTCTAAATACAAAAAATATCATACTACATTAGCAAACAACATCCCTTGATACCTAATTACATACTAAATCATTATTTATATAACATTAATCCTACATCATAAAATTAACTTAAAATATAACCTTTTTCTATAATTTTAAGGCCTAAAAATTAGGTAAAATTTTAGAAAAATAATTTTTGAAAAATTTCTTTATAGCAATACTATAAACACTCTAAATAGTTTATATAAAAATTTTAAAATCAAAACTACATTATTAAGGTAATTTAAATCAGTATTGAAAACTAGTTCAGGTTTAGGGATTTCTTAAACATTGTATATCTACGGACCTAATTTTATCAATCCAATATTTTGCCCAAATCTACATACAAAAATACTTTAGAATACCAAATTTTCTAATTTTCTAAATATATTTGATATTTTTAACAAATTAAACAAAATTAGAAGGGAGAATAGAACTTACTATTTGATTGACTTCCAACCACCAATGGTGGCTCCACCTATGTCAATAGCCCTAGGAAGTGGGGGTGTTGTCAGGTGGTGGCGGCCGTCCCTCTATAAGTGGTCATCGAACGTAGGCTCACCCTACAAGCCATAATTATACACGATTTTTCTTATTTCTTAATTAATTATCTCTTCTCTTTCTAGTTTCTCTCTAATTTTCTTGAACTCCCATCATGTCAAAATAATTTTCAGATTGATGTTTTTTAATTTATAGTGTTGTTTAGATAGGGTTGGTGAATTATTTGTTGCTAAGGATCCCTTATCTCTTCTCTTTTTGCTTTATATTTGTTCTAATTTGATTGGTCAATTTTCTAACTTTCGTTCCTAGCCTTTCGCACCATATTTATGAAATTTTCATCATTTTTCCATACTTTTCCTTTTTTATGAATTTTCCTTAATTAATTAGTATTATTTTAGCGTATTCTAGGTAATTTAAGCAATTTCGCATAATTTTACCTATATGTAAATACATATATGATACAAATAAATACTCTTAAATATTATTTAGGTTATTTTATGATTTTTAGTATGCATATAATTAGTCTTTATCGATTAGTTAATTATTGGAATCATTTTATGCATTTTCAATAAATAGCGGGTAATACACATGTAATTTTTAATTATTTTATTATTCATTTTTATAAATTCAAACTCATGAGATCGCTTTTACTAATTTTTCTATCTTCTTCATGAAATTTAGACTCGATTGAATAACTTATCTAATCACCCTAAATTTTACATACTAAATCTCAAACACCTAATTGCAAGGCTTACAAATCAAAAAAGCTTTGAAGACTTAAAAACATATTTAGAAGCAACTACGGTAAGCTCATAAGGCGTTCATAAGTAAATCAGTAATTTAGAAGCATACTTAGAAGCAATTTTGACAATTATAGAAGATGTATCAACACACTCAACAAACTTAGACGCTAACTTAGAAGCAATCTAGAGAAGTTTTTTTCTAACTTTGCTTTGATTCCACTCAGTCAAGTATAATTGGGAAATACACCTGACATGTTCTATTGTTAAGGAGAATTGTTTTACAACCTAACACATGAGATTTAAACATGTAGAATTGTAGATGAAGTTAGATTTATCAAGAAAGATATGGAAACCTATTTTTTCAAGTGCACGAAGATTCTATTCAACTACTCTTATCCAATTTAGAGATCTAATGCTTATTCTAAGAATTTCGGATTTTGTGGTAACATATCAACAACAAAGCAAATATTTCAAAAAGAAAATCAAAAATTTAAATTATTCAAGCTTAAGATGGGAGTAAACCAACGTGTGGAAGATCTAGTAGCAATTGTAATTGAATTTTCAAAGAGAAGACCTTATGTAGAGAAACAAATAGAGAACATATCTAATATAAGCAGCAAGCAATCGAAAACCTCTTAAGATAATTTGATCTTTTGTATTGTATATCAAGTTTAATGAATCAATTGCTGGGAATTTTCAATTGTCTTCCATCAAAACCTTATTCGTAATCTATTGTAAGTTGGATTGGAGAGAAGGAGTGGATCAGAGAAGTCCTTGTAGTTAGAGATAAGGTTAAAGGCAAAGTTGTGTTGATTGTAGTGAGTAGCTATATTTGTATTCTTTCTTAATTATTAAAATAATGGAACAACCGATGGAAGACTGGATCTCCAATAAGCAGAGTTGAAAGAGATAATTGACTCATAAGGAGGAACCTCTATAATTCCCTTATCTAATCTTCTTGAACTCTTTCTCTTTTAATTTCTTTGTTTGTTTTATTGTCTACACATTAATTGTTTAAACTATAAGCCATTAGATAAGCAATTAAAAGAAGTTACTTTTTAATTGAAAATGTTTTAAAATTTTGAGCTATAAATTCACCTTCCCTACCCCCATACCCTTTCTCTTCTCCTTCCAATTTCTTAATTACTTACAAGGGACCAACTTAAATAAATAAATAAGCGTTAATTTACATATATATATATATAGGACCAACATAAATAAATAAATAAATAAGCGTTAATTTGCATATATATATATATATATATAGATGGGACCAACATAAATATATAAATAAATAAGCATTAATTTACATATATATATATAAATATACTAACATATTACGTACCCACGATGTGTATGCCAATAATAAAAAAAGATTGATGTAATAAGCCTAACATATCTTATTTTATTTTGTCATCTGATTATTAGAATAAATGAGTATGAAATAATGCTTATGCACCCAATAGCCTTTTTAAGGAAAAGAAACAGAAAAAAATTTGGAACTATTTTGCACATTTGATGAAATAAATTGTGTTGGTCCTAATAAGATATTAAGAAGGGGACGTGGAAGGGTACCTTGATATCTTTTGCAAAAACTAGAAATTTTTTATTTATAAACAAAATTCCCTCTTAATAGCTTAAATAGCGTGATAAGTAGTTGGAAATTGATTGTTTAACTTAGGACGTGAATAATAACAATACAAACAATAAAGATCAGAAAGTAAGTAAAGTAGGGAGAAAGAAGAACAAGCAATCAATTTATAGAGTTTTGGCCTTTTGCCTATTGCTCTCTTTAAGCTCTACTATTAAAGACCCGATCCTCTTCACTAGTGTCATTCTACTAGTCCAATATTTTCAATAAACAAAAATCAATGAGAGATTACAAGGATATCCAATCATTTCTCTATCCTATCTCACTAGCTTCTTCCTAAGTTATTCACAAGACTCGGAGAACTTCCTAATTCTCTCACACTCAAATTACAATGTTAATAACTTTTACAAGGAAAGTGAGATAATACAAACAAATATCCTTTTACAACTTTCACACAAAAGCAATAACAATGAAAATAATGAAAATTGATTTTGCTTAGTTTCTAAAATATTTTTTGATAGTGTTCACAAAAGAGATTTGAATTTCAGTCCTTATCTTTTTTCACCCTATCAATCTTATGCAACTTTTATTTATCTTGGATCAACCTTCTTTGTAATAGCTAGAAAACGGCTATTTCCTAATATTTTTCCAAGCAAATTCAATTCAAACATAATCGGTTTTGTTGTTAGAAAAAATATCACGTGAAGATAGGAACCAAATATTTGAATTTTTGAAAACTCGAACCAAGCCAATCCTGATTCGTTTCTTTATTGAATTTGAGTCATTTGACAGTTACTGCATGAGGTGATATGTTCTAATCCTCTATTGATTACGTATAAATTGAAAAACACACTTCAAATAATAAGGATAAGCATGAAATGATATGACCAAATCTTCATATAACCTGTTCCTCATGAAATAGTCCAGCACTACTTATCTATCTAACGTGAACAAGTATTCTACCTTCTTTAATATCTTTGTTTGAATTTTGTCATAAAATTCTCATAAATGATCAAGTTGAATTTATCTAAATATTCAGTCTTATCTTAAGTAAAATATCTTCAAATTCAAGAATTTATTTCCAAAAAACTAAGATATAACCTTATCTCAAGAACCTACTAAAAACTATATTTAAATTTTCGAACACAACTTTGTCTAATAAATTCTTGTATAGAGATCTGAAATTTTTCCTAGATATATCAAATTTCTTTTCTGGTTAATGTCCTTACTGAATTTAAACCTTGATTAACCTTACCAAGACTATCAGAAAATCTTCTTCCTAAGAATATATTACTCAAACCTTAATTACTCAATTTACAAACCTGATTCTAGATCATTCTTCAAAAAAAATAATCCAACTTAAGATTCCCATGGACTTAATCATCTTAGTAGAAGGAAATTGAGTATATTTTCTTAATATACCCATTAAGGTAGAGGTGAAGCTAAGCCTTCTTGTAAATATGTCCAGCTTAATTTATTCAAATTAAACATGAAATAACCTAGGAACAAATGCTGCTCTCAAATCTTATACTAACTATATTGTTCTGATCTTTTATTGATATACTTTCTAACACGCATTCTGACAAGTATAAACTCAAACTTATTTTTCTCTTAACACTTCTTTTTTTTAGAACGTCTTACATACTCAAAAAGCTTGTTAAGCTCATTCACATCTTTTTTGTTATCATCAAAATATATTAAGAGAAAACTCAACAAATCGTATCTTAATAACATCAAAAAATGAAACTAAAAAATAATTACTAAAAAATTGCATTACAATAACATAGGTTAATATGGGGAAGTTGGATTGTATAAAAATTTATAACTTAAATCTTCCACATTGATGTAATTGGTAAATATATAAATTATTGAAAATGAAGCCAAAATGTCTAAGTATCATCTTATTATAACACAAGTCATTTATTTATTTTCTTCTATGTGATAATTTTTACTTTTCTTAAATTACATTAGTCACTTTTGATGATAAGACTGAATTTCAGCAAATTTAAGTGTAAAATGAGGAAAATTATGTTATACTAGTTTATTTCTTTAAGGTATACACAATTTAGAGTTAACAAGTGGAATTATTATAAATATTAATCGCAATAATGACACTATAAATATAATAATTGTAATGATTGAAAAAGTATTATATGTAGAACTAACATTTTTAAAGGTAATTGATATTTATAACCTTGTGAGGTGACATAATTACATGATTATTATAAATTTTCATATAGTAAAATAAAAAAAATAATAATATTTTCAAGGACAACTTAGACAAATTAAAAAGACACCAAACTTTCATCTTTCGCTTTAATAATATAGATATATATATATATGTATGTATGTATTTAAGCTTACAGGCTTGTCTTGTTCATTTTTTTTGTGAACAAATAGTCCATTCATTTCATTAAATAGAATGAAGAGGGAATAAAATTAGAATTTTTGGATGTAATAAAAATGTAATATCTATTATTTTATTTAGTCGAATTTATAAATAATTTAAAAATAGATCATAATAGAACATTAATGACTAAATTACATTTGGTCCATGTTCTTTCTCGACCAATCCTAATGTAATAGGCGATGGCAACGGCAATGGTAGGCGACAATAGTGGTCATAAAGGTGACAATTGTTATGATGGCAGTAGCAACAGTGATGATTGGTGGTGGTAGTGGTGGTGGCGGCAGCAATGATGATGGTGACAATGGCAATATTAATAGCAGTGGTTGATAGTAGCAGTGGTAGTGGAAGTAGTAGCGATGACGGTAATGACAATGATGGTGGCGATAGTAGCTGCAGTGGCAGTAATGGTGGTAGTAGTAGCTGTGATGGTAGCAGTGTTCAATGGTGCCAGTGGTGGTGATAATTGGTGATAGTGGCAGCCATGGTGGTCGATGGTAGCAATGATAATGTTGGTGGCCATTAAATTGGTATAAGGTTATTTGTTTAGACAAATAGAAATTTTGCAAGTAATTATGATTCCTTAATTAAAGTAAGTAATCTCTATTATTTGATTTTAAGTAATAAAAATTTTTATGTAATTATAATTTAGTGATATAAAATAAAATAAACGCTATAAGAAGGAATAAAATTCTAATTTTCCTTAAATGAATTAGGCAAAAATATGACAAGCCATGTCCAGTGAAGATGACATGCATTGAATGTGTCATTAATAGCCTTAGCTACCCCCGTGAATTATCTACTATTGAAGAAGCTTGGGAGCCAATTCAAGGTCGCTTTGAATGATTTGAAGTCTAAACGCTTCGCTGCGAACCGTTGGAGCTTTGCGAATTGCATTTAAGCAGCTTAAATTTGGACTTTAACAATGAATGGAATTCGCTTCGAAAGCATGAATCTTGAGCTTCCAACCATTGTAACGTTAGATTCTAGTTGCTCTAAAAAGGCAAAGGTCTAGAAGAAAAAAAATCATTTTATATATCTAAAGTTTTTCTCTTCTTTCTTTTTTTTTTTTTTTCCAGCCATCATTCTAAGCTTATAATCAAGCTTTCGCTTCCTAATCTTTTTCTTAGCAAAAGCACACAATCTTCCACTCTACTTCACTGGCTCAATCTACCCAATAATAAATAGGGTTTTTGAAATTAGGAATTTTGAGATTTTTCATCAAATACAAAATCTCATTAGGATTTTTATGTTTTTGATAAAATAAGAAGAATATATTAATGAAAACGCAAATTTGACTAGATTTCAATATTAAATCTAAATAACACAATGAACTTTTCATAAAATAAAAACAAACTACAAAGCCTTTATTCTGATAAGTAGATACATAGGCATTTACTGAACAACCACAAGTAAAACTTAACTTTTTAATTTATTTCAAATAAATTTTTCTAAAAAGTATATAAGTTTTCCCTTCAATTTTTCTGTTTTGTAGAAATGAGAAATTCTTCACGAAAATAACAAAGTACTTCTCCCCATTTATTCACAATTTTCATAATAATAAAGACAAAATGAAAAAAGACCCAATTTTCAAAAAATTTTCAAATATTATAAGTTTAGACAGTTTTGTTCAGATTTAAATTAAGTGGTCTCGGAATCCATGATATTTAATTTCATCGAATCAACTAGTCAAGTGAAAAAACAATCCTCCCATTTGTTTTAACCTCCCTTTTTTCTAACCTTAGTTAGTGGCAACTTTTGGAATGTTTATTTTCACAATATTTCAAGAAAACCTTTAATATTTGGCAGACTACTTTATGCTACGTTAAATGGGTTTACTATGATTCAAGATTAAAGAAAAGAAAAATTTTTAGGCTTAACATGTTGATAATCCCAAAAAGAATTGGCTTAGTAGACTTATATAAACTTATCTATGACATTTGTTTTTTTTAAATAAAAAAAAATGTGTTTCTATTCTATTTTGTAATATAGTCTTTTCTTTTGGAGTAACCTTTCAACGAGGACCTTAGAAAAGGAAAAAATAATAATAAAAGGAAATGGAGGGAAATTTCTAGAGGAAAAAAAAAAAAGAGTGTTTTAGGATCACAGAAGAACTTAAGCCTATTATAGGAAAACTAAGAGGAAGACCATTGTATAACCCTCATGTTATTATGGTTTTACCATAATCCATCGATGATTAGGCCTCTCTAACTCGTGTTTCACTATAATTCGAAACCTTTTATTGAAGAAGCAGCGAGATTATAAAACTGGTACTCTTATAATCCTCTTATCGTTGTAGTGATAGTTGATTATCACGATAAGGTATATCTCCTAGGTCAAACCTGATTGTCTCATGTACTGTGATTAGGCTATACTTGCACAAGAAACCCTTATGGTTGAGCTAGTAAAGGCTCTCTAATGCTTAAGTTAGCGTAAAGAGAGAGTTTGAACGTAGTAAGAATAGGTTAGAGGGGATTCTGAGCAAGTAAAGTATCCTAAGCCAAGGTCTACGCCCTAAAACCTAAAAAAAGGAAAAGTCCCCCATTACCTAAGGGTCTTGCTAATATTTATAAGTTAGGAGGTAGAGGTACAGCTTCAAGCACATGTCATGGTAGGATTGGCAAGCGCTTTCTCTAAGGGGTGGCGCTATCCATGTTGATGGGATATTACCCTTTTTGTTGGTCATCAGTTGTGAGGACTAATAAGCCAATCTCATCGTTGGTGAATGACCGCCTTAACTTTGGTAGCTAAGTAGTAGGCCACCAAATAGGAGGTCACTTGGCAATTAAGGAGGAGAGAAATAAGCGGGAGGAGAATACAATGAGTGCTCATCTTATGACCTTGCCAACTCTTCAGGCATGATCTTTTATGAAGGGTAGGCTACTTCCTCCTACTTTGGGCTTGCTTAAATAGGGGTACGACTTAGGTTAAGAGAGAAAGAGGGAGTCTTTGGGCTCTTTGTCGAGCTCATGAAAATTAGGTTAACCATTCACGATTGTCTTAGCATCATAGTAAGCTAGGGCCTTCTAAGCTTAGGTGGTAAGGGACTATTGTCAACAATGACCCCTGTACACCCACCCCCCTAACCAATTCTCCTAACCGTATGGTCGGTAAGGAGAGCACTGATGTTCTCAAGCAAAAGGGAGCTAAGCCCATGTTATTCAGAAGTCCAGGACTAGGCTCATGGAGATTTCCCTTCTAGAAACTATCTTCCTAGGGTGACAATTGACATAACTTTTGGTGGCAGTCTTTTTGCTTGCTTATACCTTCCTAATGATTGTGCCTTTTTTAATGTACAATGGCGATGCTTCGTAGGGTATACAACATGAGTAACTACATGAAGAAAATGTTTCCTATCATTAATACCCCACTTAATGCCTGACTTAATGCTTGACCTTTCATTTTCATTCTTCATCAACCGTTGGATGGGTCAGTTGGTTATTCATGGACGGATGGGATTTTCTTCCTTGTTTATGTATAAGGAGGCTATAGAGGAGCTCCCAGCTATAATGTGAAACCTTGTAAGCCCTTTAGGTGATACCTCTCAAGTCTTGTATAGGAGATAGTGGCTTGATCAGTTGTCCCCATTCCTTCAAGGTTACTTTTGTGGTTTCTAAGCTATTTTAGGTAAAGCATTAGCCTTCCTTTGGTGTCATTGGTGTTGTGATAGCATGGCCCTTAACTTACTGAAACTTAGGGATATAACATTGCAACGAGTTAAGTTTAAGTCAAAGTTGAGAGCAATTCCTCTTGGAGTGTAACCTCGTCCGAGCACACAAGTCAAAGTTAAGAGATGTTGGTAAGACACATCGTTGAGGAATAATATAGAATGCGGCCCTATAATTTTTACTTTCTTCTCACATTTATTTGGGGTTAGTATGCCAACCCTTATGGCCTTGTAACAATCATTGAGCATATAAATAAAGTTCTCCTTTCATTATATCTTTGCTTGCTTTGATACTTAAATTACTTTTATTATTACCTATTCTTCTCATCTTTAGCTTGATTACTTCTTAATCTACAAAGGATTCCGTTAAGTTAAAGTCCGTGATTGCGTTCAATTTACGATCAAGGACGAGAATTGATCTGAGATTTATGAGGTACACTCAACCTTTGGGTTAGGAAACGAATCAAATTAAGCAAAGTGCTCAAGAGAGGAGTGTAGTACGTGACCACACTCTATCATTAACTTTCAATAGCACAAAGTAAGAGTAAGTAACCATTTGAGTAAGTCACCCAAGGATGAGAATCGACCTGAAGGTAGAGAAGCCTAACACAAGGTCGTGTTTGGTGATCCCATGGTGTTAGTGTAAGTATTGACTTAAGGATCCTTCATAGGGAAAGGTTCTGAAGCTAGAGGTTTAGATAGAAAACAAGAAAGGCTTGAGAGCTCTCCTTCATAATAGGAATCAACCTACGACTATCTCTAAGCCGAGGCCAACCTGTCCCAAGCTAGCACTAACCTATCTAAAACTGAAGCTGACTCGCTCAAACCTGAAGCCGAACTGTTTGAAGCTAAAGCTTATCAACTTTTGCCAAAGCTGAGCTGTTACTAAAAGGTTGAAAGGAAGAAAAGGAGCCACTCAACATCAAGTTTGTTGTCTACCGAATAGCTAAGAGATCATATAGTTGAGGCCTTAAGGCCATAGATCTACTCGGCACAACATGGAGAGATTAATGCCGACTAACCATAGAACTTAGCAACTGTAGGCCGACCTTTCAAGTATCTTCACCAAGCACTGCAGGACTTTCGAGGTTCCTACCCAGACCCAAACATCTAGTTGCTGACCTCGCCTAATTTGAATCCTAATCCTTCTAGGATAACCTAAATGACTGCTTGTTGACTTTTTCTATTAAACACACAATTTTGTATTTTTGTGAATATTTTCTTTACTTTAATTATAGGCCCATTCCTTAGGGTTTAAGCCCTTGTGCATTATTTGCAATTATGCCACTAGGGCTTTTAAGATTTGCTAGAAATAATAACATTTGTAATTAGAAGACAGATGGGAAGATTAGAAGGATATACAAGCATTGAATACAATTGAACATTCCTTTTTAAGTAAGTATATTCTTAAAACTCTCAGAGCTTACTCTCCAGATTATTGAGTGTTAATTAAACTCTTTAATCTCTCTCTTATTCTTATCAATCTTGACCTTAAGATTGTGGTAAACCCTTCATTTGGGTAAGTTAGTAAGTCACATCTAACTTCTCATTTGAAACCCAAGTCACATTTAGTGTTATAAGTCGTATCAAACCTTATTTTAAGCTCAGCTATTGATTGTGTTTGCGTCTTGGTGCATGATATCCATACATATAAACCATCAAAAATGATTTTCACTTTCTATTTATTATTCTCATTCAAACCCTAAGTACCCCATTTGTGGTTCCCGAGACTCATTGCGTATTATCTTGGTATCAAAGCTTTAGGGAGACACACGTGTTAGTGTTCTTCAAAGTGTAGTCCATAGTTTGAACATTTCTACTTATCATTATTCAGTAATGTAGTGAGTTGTTCGAGTTCTTAGTAGTAATTTCTGGGTTACTATTAGTTGTATTTTGTTGTAGTAGTATTTATAGAATTGTCTTAGGGGTGGTTCTAAGTTAAGTGCATTTAAGTATGTTACGTGTTTGTTAAATTTTCTCTCTGGAATTTATTGTACAAACCACAATGTTTGAAGATAGTGTCAATAACAGTAGCGATAGCCCTCGCAGAAGCTTAAGGAGATGCGTTGATAACTTTGAATATTAGATTTAGAATCTTACTGATTCTATCTAAGAGCTTACTGGTCTAGTCAGAGGCCATAAACGTATTGGCAAAGATGAAAGAAAGGAGTGAACATGCACCAGTATAAGTGGCTCCAACGAGCTTAATAATGATGAACAACAGTTAAGAAAAGCTACCGAGCCAAGAAGATGAGAAAACTAACCTGAACTGAGAAGAAGTAATGATAGAAGTGTTGACAAGCCTAAAGAAGAGAGCCGAGGCTGAGAAGAAATATGGCTGAGCAAAGCTCTAATAGAAGTGGTCATTCCAAGGTGAACTAACCAGCTTGGAATGCAAAGGATGAACCCTAAGCATATAGTCGAAGACTTAACAACATCAAACTTAAACTGTCAACCTTCAGTGAAAGTAGCCAACCTAAAGAGTTCCTTAATTGGACTCCTTATATCGAGATTTTGTTTAAGTACCATGAAAGTGATGATCAAACAAAGGTTAAGCTAGCTTCGTTAGCCCTTTAACTTACTGGACGTGTTGGTCAATCTAGCATTAAGGGTAAAAAGACAAAGGAGGAGGAGGCACAAGAGGCCGACTAACCGACCTCAACTAGTCAACCCTAAGCCTAAGAAGTATGATGAGAGAAGGCTAGAGAAGAAGATGGAGAGAGGTAAGTCTAGTTGACCTTATCAAGTCGAGACAAAGAAGGTAGAGAAGGAAAAGGTACCCAACACCAAAGCCTAAGAAGTTAAATGCTTCAAGTCCTTAGGCTACGGGCATATTGCTTCTCAATGCCTAAATAAAAGGGTTATGATCTTGAAGAGCAAAGGACCTAAAGCTCAAGTAGAGAGTTATAGTAACAAGATTTTGAGAGACGAGTTGATAGAAAAAAATGTATATGCTGATAATCTGGATGAACTCTTATCTATAAAGCGCATGTCTCCTCGAAAGCGCATCAGCAACTACGTTACTCTTTCCCTACTTGTACTTCATCACAAAATTGAATTCTTTAAGGAATTTAACCCATCTCGCTTGCCACTTTAACAACTTGGTCTGACTTCGGAGGTACCTCGGTGATTCATGGTCAATATATATGACAAATTCTCTCAACAATAAATAATGTTGCCATACTTGCATTAATCGGATCAGTGACAAAAGTTCCTTATCATACACAGAGTAATTCAGTTGTGGTCTTTGGAGCTTCTCATTATTGAAGGTAATTGGCTGGCCTTCCTACATCAGGACAGCACCTATACCAATGCCCGATGTGTCGCATTCCAGCTCAAAAATTTTTTTGAAATCAAGCAATACTAACATCGGGTGGAGGTCAACCTTTCTTTTATCTTGATAAAACTTCTCTCCTCCCTTTCTCCCCATCAGAGGTCAGTGTTCTTTGTTAGCTTGGTAAATAGTACAGTGATGGTGTTGAAATTCCTGATAAACCTTCTGTAAAATGAAGCCAGTCCATGGAAACTTCTCACGTCAACATAAGTAGTGGGAGTCAGCCACTTGACAATTGCTCGGATCTTTTAATCATCGACTCACAAGCCTCCTCTATTAACTACATAGCCCAAGAATACCACTTCCTCCTAGCAAAAGTAACATTTCTTTAAATTACTGAATAGTCTCTCGGCACAGAGGATATCTAGGATTGGTTTGAGATGTTCATAGTAACTCGACATGTTAGCACTGTAGACAAGGATGTCGTCAAAGTACACCACAACACACTTCCCTATGAGATGTCTGAGCACATGGTTCATAAGTCGCATGAAAGTGCTCGGGGCATTCGACAAGCCAAAAGGCATGACCACCCGTTTATAAAGTCCATGTCAAGTCTTGAACGCAGTCTTCCGTTTGTCGCCTGGTCTCATGCGGATTTGATGGTAGCCAGATTTAAGGTCAATCTTGCTGAAAATCTTAGCTCCACTCAGTTCATCCAACATGTCCTCTAGCCTTATGATCAAATACTTGTATTTGATTGTAATCTTGTTCATGACTCAACTGTCTACACACATCCACCAGGTCCCATCCTTCTTCAGGACTAGAAGTGTAGGCATAGCACAAGGGTTAAGACTCTCTCTTACATAGCCTCTCTCTAGCAACTCATTGACTTAACGTTGGAGCTCAGAAGCCTACTCAGGATTCATCTGATAAGCTAGCTTATTTAGCAGTGTAACGCCGAGTACTAGGTCAATGCTGTGCTCTATGCCTTAAGTTAGGGGAAACTCCTCCGATAACTGTTCTGAAAATAAGTCAACATATTCATCTAACAACTCCTTGACCTCCTAGGGTAACTCACCCCGCTCCATTTCCAGTAGTCACCTAACCAATATCAAGGTCGACTCATTAACATTGATGGCCTCTCAGAGCTCGACTCTACTCATCACTAGAACTTTCTTCGATCCACGAGCTAGTTTCATCTGTAACTTATTAACTTCTCTAAACGGCATCGGATCCAGCGTTATCTTCTGGTCATCCTTCTCGAACATATACGTATTCCTATAGCCATCATATATAACTCTCATGTCAAAAAACCATAGCTTACCCAGCAACACATAGGAAGCGCACATAGGTAGTCCATCGCAGAGAATCTAATCAAAGTAACTCCCTATAGTGATCAGCAATAGTATTTGCCAAGTGACATGCAATACTTCTTTCTCACTCAACCAATGCAACTTGTACGGTCTCAAATGTGCAACAATCGGCAACTTCAGTTTTGAAACAAGATTGGCTGATGCCATATTAGTGCAGCTTCTACTATCCACAATGAGGTTGCATGTCTAATCATTCACCTTATAGGTGATATGGAACAAATTCTCTCTCTACTCCTCCTCTCGTAAGGGTTCCATGTTCATAGTGCATCGAATAACCATGAGTAATTGATCTAAGTCCTTAGGAAACACGTCCTCTTTAATCAGCTCTTTCTCGACACTTTCTTTCTCGGTAGGAACCTCCTCTTCTTCAGGTTTCTCATCCGTACTCTCCACTTCTAGCTTTAAGATGTCTCCCTTGATGAACATCATCCATCAATTCAGGCACCAAGCAGCCATGTGTCCAAACCCCTAGCACTTGAAGCACTTAATCTAGCTGGTCTTCCTACCATACCCTTACCATTTCTCATACATTCGAGTCAGCACTATATCTTTAGGTCAGCCTTTCTACTCAACTCGAACATCACCCTTTATGCTTGACTCTGTACTAGACTGAGCTTAGTGACTTGCTTGTCCAGGTTGGCTAGTCGACATCCTCGTCGGTGCATGACTCCTTCTTTGCCTCTCTATGCGCTGGGCAATCCTAGCAGCTTCATCTATGGTGTTGAATCGTTGGAGCTCCACAACATCTCAAAATGTCTCCACTTAACTCGATAACGAACCTTAAGATTATTCGAGCTGGTGGTTCCTCTATTTCATAACGCATCATAAGCATTTGAAATTCTTAAACATACTTATCAACAATTTGGCCTCCTTGTCTCAGCTCCTGAAGCTGAGTGAAAATATCTTAAATGTATGTTTCTGGCACGAATATATTTCTAAGGACTCTCTTCATCTCAAGTCAAGTGTTAATCTCTCGGTACCCCTCTCGCCTTCTAATGGCCTGAAAATTCTTCCACTACATAGCGACATATCCGAAGAACTCAATAGCAACAATTCTTACCTTCTTGTAATCCTCATACTAATAATAATCAAATACACGCTCCACTTTCTCTTCCCACTTTAGATATTCATCAGCATTCCCAGATCCATTGAAACTCGAAATTCGAAGCTTCACATGGTCAGATGCTCTGGGGATTCACACGCTCCTCTTCAAAAGACTCTTCTTCCTCTTCATCAAACTCTCTTAGGTCTATCCTTCGCCTTACTCATCCGCCAACTCTTCCACCTTGAATGGGTCTAACTGGGTTCTGACCTCTAACAGGTTGAGTAGCTTATGGAGTGTTTTGCATGACCTTAATAGGTCGGCAAGACAATGCATGAACAACTCAGTTTAGATCTACTAAGAGATTAGCTACTTCATCAAATCTCTCGTTAGTACTTCTAGGAGTTCTCTAAGATTGTCATCCATAGTAGGTAACTCTATTGTCATCACCAGTACCAACATTCATATTTGGGTATGTCATTTTTCCTCACAGATTCAAACTCAAACAGACACTTTAGGAAATTAATAGTCAAACGAATACAGTAGTCAAACGAATACAGTAACTTGCTCTGTTTCATACATAAAAAATAGAGTATAACAGAACTTGAAGAAGAACTAACTACAATTCACACAAAACCTCTGCTCCAATACCAAGATACTGTGAATCATGACCAAGAATAGACAAGGCCAGTCGCTGGATAAATCTAAGCTTGCAGAAAGCTAAAAAAAAAGAATTGATGGGGAAAAGTGCGAAAAGGCAAAAACAAAGAGTGATGCCAAGAGTAAACAAATAGTGTTTACACAAGAAAGAAAAAGTACTCAAAGAATGTGTATTAAGAATGATCCGATGTTCTCATAGTTACAAGTACAAGGGTATTTATACTAGTAAGTTAAGGCAACCTGCCTAAAAAGGAAAAGACAAAAAAGGTATTTCCTAAGGAAGTAATGTACAAGATACAAAAGAGTAAAAATGAATATACATGAAAAACAATCATTGGTGCAATGGATTCTGCACTTGATACTGTAAACATAGTAATACTACATTGGCAAGTCATTAGAAGATGAGAAAAAAAAGTACAGACAAATGGGCTTGTCTGAGCAAGGATGGCTTAGTCAGTCCAGACTCTCTCTCTCTCAACTTCTCAGCAAGGAAAATACCAAGTAATTGGTCAACTGAGCTCGGCGTTGGAGAGTAATTATCAACTTGGCATACTGTAGAAAAATGGCCAATCATACAATACGGCCTAAAGGGTGACTTGGCAAGGAAGTATTCAGCCTCGGTAAGGATTGGTTGGAATAAAAGGATTCGTTATGTTAGCCCCTCTAATCATCAAGCTCAGCTACAAGTCAGAGGTCTGATAGCCTAATTCTCATCAAATCCAATTCTCCTCTTACACAAAGCTTGTCTTCAACAGCTTCTACACTTCTTCCTCTATAGCCTGCCTTTCTGATGCGAAATGTCTCTTCTTTTACTTAATAGGCCATGCGTTGGTGTCAATATTAAGGCTATAGGTTACTAGGTTGAAGGAGATCCCGGACATGTCTGATGCTAACCAAGCAAACCTATCTAAGTTGGCCTACAAGAGGGCAACTATCTCCTCCTTTAACTCGAGAAGGGTATCAATCCCCACCTTAGTAGTCTGGTCGGGAGTAGCACTAATCTGCACCTCTATTTTCTCACCCAACTTGCTTCTCTGAGCTAACTTTTCTTATAGGCTAGTATCTAGAGTGAAGACACCATCAACTCTAGCGTCCCTAACATAAAGCTCTTGGGAGAGCTTATAATCATACCTACAAATTCCTACCTCAGTAGGGGTTGAGAACTTGGCTTTTAGGTAAAGGGATGAGGTAATGATTCCAAAATCATTAAAGCTCAATCGTCTCAAGATAGCATTATAGGGGGATGGACAGTCAACTACAACAAACTCCACTAGTCATTGGGTGACATTGTCGTCATTGCCAAGCTCCATGTTATAAGGCCCACATTCAGCTATTTGAAGTTCGGTTTGTAGAATTTAGGATAGTCAAGCAAGCTGTCCAATTCAATCCAAATTCTATAACGAAGCTAGGAATATTAGTAAAAGTGATCCCGTAAGTTCGAATTTAAAAAAACAAGTGATAAAATAAAAAATATAATATTTTCAAATTTTAAGTATATTACTTATTATTTATCGAAAATATAGAAAATGCATTCCAATAATTAACGAATTACTAGAGATAAATTATATGTATACTAAAAATCATAAAATAACTTAAATAATATTTAAGATTATTTATTTATACCATGTATGAATTTACATGTAGGTAGAAATACGTATAATTACTTAAAAATTACGAAATATGTTAAAATAAGGTTAATTAATTAAAGAAAATTCATAAATAATTAAGAAAAAATCAAGAAAATTAAAAAAAAATGTGGAAATGACCAGAAGAGGGGCATGGCATGCTAAGAAGGAAGAAAGAAAATCAACCAATTAGATTAAAACGGCAAAAAAGGGAAATTAGAAGAAAATAAGGCTAATGTCACTTCAATTTAATGCATCAAAATTGCTTTATGCCTCTGTAAATAGTCAAAAAATTTCAAAAGCTCATTTTAGATGTCTAGAGTTAAATAAAATTAGAGAGAGGCAAAATTGAGAAGAAATTAGGGTTTTACAAAAAAATTATAAAAAACTGTGCAGTTTGGGGCTTCTAAAGAGAACCCAAACCCGATGAGCAACTAGGCGTGAACGGCCACCACCACCACCTAGTAGTAGCAACGCCTAGATAAGCCGACACACCCATGGCCACCAACGATGGCCGAAGGCCCCAGTTCTAATGAGTTCCTATTTCTACCTGATTTTTTTTTAATTATTAAAATTAATTGAAAAATTATGAAACTTGTTATTCTAGAATATTTTTGTATTTATTTTTTATGAAAAATATTATTTTAGTGAAAATATGCCTTGTGATATATGGTCCTTAAAAAATTACGTAAAACTGAGTATGTTTCAATTTAAAAATAAATAACCTTAGGAGTGTAATTTTTAACTCAAAATTTTTGTGTAGACTACGTAAAGGTTATAGAATAGTGATATGAAGCCATTTTTCAAAGATAAATTTTCAAAATTTTTAGCTAATTTTTAGGTTTTAAAATGATGCATAAAATGAGTAATTTATGGTTAATTAAGTAATTAAATAAGTAATCGCTGAATTGATGCACAATTATATGTTTTAGAATGTTAAAATCTAATCGAGTATGCTATTTATAGCATTTGGAGTGTTAGATGTAATTATTTGGATAATATAGAGTAAATATGTAATAGGTAAAAATGATAAATTTTAAGTTAATTTGGTAATTTAGGGTAATTAGGTTCAAAATCTAATTTAGGATGAATTTAGATATTTGAAATGTTATTTGATATTGGGAGATGATAGTGATGGGAATATTAGATGTGTACATTATGTACACATTAGGTGATAATGTGTAATATGTAATTATGAGAAATTAATAATTAGGAAAATATTGATTAGAATTGATATTATAATAATAATAGAAATATATAATAAATCTAATGGGAAACTTAAATTAGGGTAATTATATGAAAAATGTAAGATTTTCTCATAATGGTGGTGAATTGGGTAATTAAATTAGGATTCGAGTGTACTGCACAAACTAAAACATTATCCATAGAGGATGCAATTAATTTCACATTATGTGTCGGAATGATTTCTTAGGGTATACGTATAAATCTCTAACTAAAAACTGAGTTAAAAACCTAATTTAGAAATCAATGGCAAAACTGAAACAAAACTTAACATAATTCAAGAAGAATTGTAAGAGACTTAAAAACCTGGATAATTAGGTATGTTAAATCCTAAACAAAAGATAACAATAAGTATTATAGGATAAAACCAACCTATAATAGTTATGTGGAAAACTAAAACCACGTTTGTATTATAGGGATGATCAGCAATGGCCTGAGCGAATCAGACCTTGAGTAAGCAAGCAAAGAGTCTGGGTAAGTTGGGATTAATACAGTGTTGTATTTTGAAGGTTTGAAATCATATTTGATTATGATTGTTCTAAGCTAATGATATAATTTTGATTTGCTGCTTAGCTTGTATTGTATGAATTGTATAAAATGATTGATCACCCTAAACTGGACCTAATCAACTATATGACCTGTAAATGTAAATCAGACTTGCATAGTAACCCATTAGGGGAAACCTAGAATTCTTTGGCCAAATACCAACCCCTTCGAAAGAAATAGCACTAGATAACATAATTGGTCCTTTCTTCATCCTTAGTTGAACTAAGCGACAAGTGAGGAGATCGTGACAAGAATGAAGTCAATAGTTCAAAGGTAATTGCAGGAAATGCAATGTCTCCATTGCATAAGCTTGGGTTTAGTCGTAAGTTATTACATTAACGGAAACTCCTTAACCCGAATTAGAGTAGGCACAAGTTCTCTAATCTTACGATGGGCCAGACAACATTGTACAATTGCATTTGCTTAACATGCATTGCACCTAATAATTTGGTTGATAATCTTGTTTGTGTTTTTGGTATAATTTTAAGCCTTTGTCCTAACTTACTAAGCTATGGTTGCTCACATCTCTATAGACGTTATTGCAGGTGTTAGCTAGAAAGCGGCTTATATTAATGTTAAAGCTAGCAACTGCAGGATCTTGGGGAGTAAGAATGTAAATTGAAGACCAAATACACTTTCTAGTTAAATTTATTTAAAAGCTTTTAGCATTAGTTTACAAATTACTTAATTAAATTATAACTAGATTGCTAAATCTTGTAAGATACTCAGGTTATTTTACTGCAAGTATGTACTTTTCTTAAGTTCATAAGTAAATAACTTATTTAAATTATGAACTGTTTACTTCAAAGCGGGTTAGTCATGAACGCCTTATGTAAATTAAGTATAAGATAGCGAATGAATGGCCAGCTTCACTATTAGAATGGTTTGTACGGCAGGACTGTTATGACTCTATTGTTTTGGAGCATGACATATGTCAAGAGTAATGATACCCTTAGCTCAGACGGTTCCCTAATTGTAGTCGATGAGATTATGTTGGTAGTGCTTCATCTTGATAGGCAACTTGCTCTTCATCTTCTCACATGTATGCATGAAGAGGATGTCAGTAGAGCTACCAGTATCCATCATAATCTTAAGGACCTCAAAGTTCGCAATTTTTTCATTAATTACAAAGGAGTCTTGATGAGGGGTACCTACCCCTATAGGTCCTCATCAAAGAAGGAGATGGAAGTGTCAATCTTCTGCCCTTCTCCCTGACAGCCAAAACCTCGAACAAGGCGCTAGCCAAGCTGTTAGTTCTCAACTGGCTGCCTACATATGGCTCTATAATGATTATGTTGATGACATCATTAAGGGCTTAATCATTGCGACGATCTTCATTCTACTTGCTCGAGCTCCCTCGGTTCTCTACCTCAGTGACACCCTATGTTTATCATCATTGAAATAGTCACCATTCCTCCTGTAAGCCACATACTCACCGAAGTAGCCTGCTGAATGGCATACTCGATTGCATTCTTCAACTAGAAGCAATCCTTCATGATATGGTTATAGTCATTATGGAACTGGCTATATTTATCCGAGTTCCAGCGACAAAGGTTCCCCTTTAACTTATGGGCCTTCTACAACAAACCTCTATTTTGCACCTTGGAGAAGACCTGGGAAATTAGTTAGTTTAAAGGTATATGCTGTATATAGATGGGATAGGGAAGTAGGTTCTATGTAGCTTGGCACTTCTTATTGCTCGAGCTCTTCCCCTTAACTCTGCTCAATGCCCTTCCACTGAGACATTCTTTGAAGGAAAACTTCTACTTTTCTTATTTTCTACCTGACCTTTCTCGGTCGACATCGTACCTGACATAGATATTATCCTCCTGGTCCATGTACTTCTGAGCTTTATTCTAGAATTCAGCTAAGGTCTTCGGTTTGTTCTTCACAACCGAACAAAAAAGTCCCCATAAGGTCTGATACCAAGCTATACAGCATGTACTACTATTCCCTCATCCAACTAAGGGATCTCAACTACGGCATTGTTAAAATAGGCCACATATTCTCACAAAGTGTCCCCTTCGCTCTACATAATCAAGTAAAGGACAAAGCATCCTTAGACAAGGGATCGCTAACCCTGAAGTAGAGAATAAACCTACATACCAACTCATCAAAAGAGCCGATAGAGTTCTCGAGTAGGTAGTTAAACAATGTCAAAGCTACTTTCCTCAAAGGTCATAAGAAAGTCTTACACATAATAACATCCCCATAACTATAGAGGTTCATAAGGGTGTGGAAGTGGAAAAGATGATCATCGAGATCACTAATGCCATCGTATTGGTCCAAAATGGGAAGTTTACTATTCAGTGCAAAACTTCATCTTTGGCACCCCTGGTGAAAGGGGTTTTGTTATTAGCAACCAACCTAATGTCATCAGCTATTTTGCTCTCTTATTACACAAAGAGCCTTCGTATAATTGCATAGAGCTTGCTGAGGTTGGCATTATCTATTGGGTAATCTGGTGCCATAAAGTATGTTAGTACTCCATAAGAGTCAGTCACCTGCTCATTGCCAGCAAGGGTACGGTTGCGGGTGGTCACAGACCATGCTTGTTGTTCCTTCACTAAGGGATTAAGAAGTTTATCCCTACCATTCTTCTGCTGCTGTTGTTATTTGTTGTGCCCAGTACAAGCATCAAAACCCTCAAGCGAGTAGGTTTGCCTATTATACCTCTTAGCGTCCTCAAGGCAAGCGTAGAGCATCCTGTTTTAGGCAGCAAGCTCCTCAAGCAACCACTCTGTATGCTGCAAGAATTGTTCAAGTGTCTGCATAGTTTAAGGCTAGTTGTTTACAAGTTAGTTATTTATCAACTAGTTATTCTTGGGGTTGTCAATGAGAAACATGATGATAAACAATGGCAGTGTTTGGGTAAGTGTTTAGTGTATATTTAGGTAAGAAGTAATGTTTGTTTCCTATAGATGGCGCCAAATATCATCTGTAGGATTTGGTCAGTAGATATTAGTAAAAATTGGGTTATGTTTCCTATAGATGGCACCAAATATCATCTATAGGATTTGGCCTGTAGAGATTAGTAGAAATTGGGTTTTATACTCCCATGTGAGCCTACAAAATAAGAAATAGGGAGGGGTACCGAAGTGTTATCCGATATGGTTACTTCAATGCTTAAGTCAGTTGAGTGTGTTAGAGAATAAAAATACTCTAATGCAAAGAGAAAGCTTTAGTACACAAAGTATCAAGTAGTTTACCGTTTGATGATAACCTAGTATTTATGGAGGAGTGCAGACAATCATTAAAGAGTCGTTAAGGGGCAAAAGCTATGTTAGCAAGCTATGGATAATACAGCCACGCACCTCCAATGTAGTCCGCATTTATAAGAGATAGTTAGTTGACCTAGTCGTTCAACCTTATCTGCAGTTTTCTAGCTGTTGTAAGCTGATGCAATTGGGTAAGCCACATCATGGGTCTAGATTGAGGTCAGCAACTTGTTCTTATAGGCTAGATTTTGAAGAGAGCAACCTAAGTCATAAGCCCAATAGGGTCAGCACAAACCTGAGGGGTCTAGACCCAAAAGGCCTTATCAACACAAATGATTTTGAGTGTTTTTGGAAGTCTAAATTTGTGGTATTATTAGGTTCCATAGATGCTCTGATTTATAATTGTGTAGTCAAGTTCTTGGATCTAGCTTGTTTCTTCCATGAATAAGCTTGAAAAGTGGAAACCCTAATCTACAATTTTGATATGTGGCAATTTTTTAATTTAATGGTTTGTGATTGGATTCCATGTGCTTAATAGTTTCTATTCTTTGATTGGAGCTAATTTGCATCAGTATTTAAAAAGAAAAAAAAAAATAGAGAGTAAGTTGAATTGGAGCTAACTCAATGATTTATGTAAAGTTGAATTTGAATTTCCTATGCAAAGAAGTGGGTTGGAGGTTAAACAAATAACATTTACCATTAGAAGTTTAACAAGTTTTACAATTAAGTACCTAAATTTTTAAAATATCAAATTACCACCTAATCAAATTTTTAAAGTATCAAATTATGATGTGTGCCTTTTTCATTAAAATAAAACTATAATTAATGTAAAACTTGCCATCTCAACTTTTTATTAAAAATATAACTCTTTTTTTCTACCAACTTATTAAAATATATCATATAAAATAGATAAATCAACTAAATTTTAATGTACTTAAAAAATGCATCATGGTACTTAAAATAATTAGATAAATAAAATTGAAAATGAAAATTTGTGACAATGAAAGGTAGAGAGAGATGAAGCACTACCTTTTCTCATGATGTGTATATAAACAGTTATTTAGAGGAAACGTTTAGCCTACCACATCAGCATCCTAAACAATCAGTCCTTTTAATTAACTCTTAAATTTATAAAGGAGTGATGTTATCAAAAATATTTTTTCTTTTTTTATAGACTCCATATTATCATTACTTTTTAAACAATACATAAATTATGTTTAGGATAAATATTGAATTGTGTAAAATTCTTTTATTAATATTTCATATTGCAATTATAATTTATTTATTATTATGTAAAAGAAAACTTAATAATTAAAATAAAAAGAAATGTTGACCGTAAATATATGTTACATCCACGCATCCAGGTGAAGTGTAAAATTTTATAAAAATTAGAGGAAATATTAAAATTTAATAGATTGTATCAAAAAAAAAAAAAGACAATTCTATTGTCATAGGGATCAACGGCATCTTTTTCCTTTTATTGAATTGAAAATAAAAAATAAAATAAAATAAAAAAAAAAAAGACAACTCCATTCGCATGTACACAAAAACCTACAAAATTGCCAAACAATAAATACTACCCTGCATGATACCTGAAACCTTGTAAGCACCCAGAAGTGTGAGGCAAGTATAATGGTTAAAGGTAAGCTCCTCTTCCAAATATACTTTTAATAATCTCATCACGATAATATGCCTTTCATGGTTCAATGGCCGATGCTGCTTATGTTCCAAGCAACTTAACTCCAGTTGATTTCACCTAACTCCACCAAGACGATACCTTTTTATAATGTTCCTTGAAGTACTCTGGAATTAGAGGGTTGATATGGTAAAGCCAGTGGACTTATTTGGATTTTGATTGGAAAGTGAAAAGGAAAGACGAAGCTGAGGTTTTGATTGTGGTTTTAGAAAGTGAATCGAAGAAGGTTTGAAAATTGTTCTGGTAAACTATACCATCACTACGATCTCTCTCTCCTTCATCTCTCTTATCCATAAAGAATTTGCAACACAAATCGATTGAGTTTTCCTACACCAATTTCTTCTACGCAAATCGAGTTTCTTGACTTTCTGTTGGGACAATTAGTGAATAAGGGCAAAATGCAAAGAACTGCTTTGATATATCCAAGTTTACAAAAAAAGTTGAGAAAATCTATGAATTTTGTGAGCTCAGTACAATTGTCTCGATGTAATCGAACGACTATGACCTCAGATGCGGAAGGTGGGCTTCGGATTGGGAAAATGGGAAAACACTAATTGGTCGAAGTACTTGGATCAATGATCATCACCAGCGAAAGTAACAAACATGATGGAAAATTTGGAACCATTGTTTATAATTGGGAAAAGTACAACAAAACTTTTATCAATTCTTATATTTTAATCTTTAACTTTCATTTCAATTTTTAATGTTTTTAATTTTTATTAAATAAGTCTTTCCGTCAGGTTCTATTATGTTTTTCGTTATTATAGACACGTGACATCACAGTATTAGGTCACATATAATTTTATAAATGAAAAAATAATAAAATAGTTCTATAAAGAATAAAATATATATAAATAGATTAAAAATCAGAAAAATAAAAAAAAATCTACAAAATTTAAAACTATATATGGATGCCTATATAAATATTCATACATTAATAACATACTTAGATAAATATTTATATTAATAATATATTAATAAAATTCAAAAAATATTTAAAGTTAAAAAATTTAAGAAAATTTAAATCTAACCACCTAATTATAGAGGGTAGCTAATGATCACCATAGGAGATCAGTGATTCTTAAAGATGGTCACCAACCACCTCTTACTCTTAGATAGTCGGATTTTAGTTGCCTAAAGGCTTGGATCACAATGCACTTTTTTTTGCCTTCTCGTCTTCTTTCTTTCTTTTTTTTTTTAAGTTGCCTCAAGGATTGGGTTGCAATCCACTTTTTTTTTTTTTCATTCTCCTCCGCTTTCTTTCTTTCTTTCTTTCTTCTCTTTTTTTTTTTTTTATGCTTTAGGTGGCCATAGGTGACTGCTTAGTGACCCAAGCCCTTGGGAGGGCAAAATTTGGCTAACCGGGGAGTAGGGTTGGTAGGGGGGTCATGCAAACTATCCCCACCCTTAAGTAACCAAATATTAATTTCTTTGAAATCTTTCTTTTATTTATGAATTTTGAAATTTTTTTAAATTATTAAAACATAAAAATTATATTTTAACAATTTTAAAATATATAGTAATTTATAGATTTTTTTATTTTTTATTTTTTTAATAATTTTTGGTAATTTTAAATAGTTTTTATTAATTGTACTTATATAATATATATTATTAATTTATTTAGTTAAATTAATTATATTGACGAATTAGAATACGCAACATGTTAAGACTAATGGAAAAACTAATTTAAAAATTTATTCAAATATTGAGAACTGAAATGAAACTTTTGAAATTTTAAAGATTGAAATAGAAAAAGAGATAAACGTTAAGGACATTTTTTATACTTTTTCCATTTTTAATTTGGTATTACATTTGTTTGTTTTATTTGAATTTGACATTATTTTATTTGTTTCCTTTGTTCTTTTTTTTTTCTTAATATTTCGGAGTGGTGCTTTATTTTAGCTCAAGTTAGTGACAATTAAATATAGTGTGATATTTAGTTAGTATTTTTTTTTCTTTTTTCCTTTATTTAGGGTATGTTTCATGAAAATGAAAGCTAATTTTCATTAAATTCATTGGATAAGTTTGTTTTGGACACATGGCATGCTATAATTGGATAAGGATTCTACGTAAACTAACGTACATGAATGGAGCTAACCCAAGTAATATAAATGACATTGAAAAGTTTAATTAGGTAGCACTTTAGGTAGTCATTAAAATCGTTGCAATCTAGTCTTCCAATAAAATAAATCAAGTTTGATTTCCTCTCTCCTAAATTTATAATATATAGTTAGCAAAAAATAAATAAATAATGTTTAGATAATCAACTGTAAAAATGGACAAAGTTCAAGTATTAACATGACATTTTTCTTAAGCATGATTATTTAAGATTATTATCAAAATTCAAAAATTTAAACAATAAAGATAGATATCTAAGATAGGAAGTACGATGTTAATAGAATATAATATAATCAGTTTCCTTTTTGAAATTTGAAATGGCAACTGTTATCTTAAAGAGATTTTGGTTCAGCTTTTATGTAGACAATTGACATTACTATTTTTCAAGTCTTAAAAGGTCTACATGTCCCATTTCACATGCCGTTACTAAATTGAGAGTTAGAGAGATGTGATTTCATTATAGTTGCCAATATGGGTAAGTAGGTATAGGTTACCCATTCAGATCATGCTCGATTGAGTAGGTTCTAAGTAGGTATTTGAAGTCACAAGGTAGGTATTTAAGACTACAAGATAGATTTCGAATAGTAATTTCTCTTACCCTATACTTACAGGTCAAGATACCTTATATCTACCCTAGAATCTATATTATAAAATATGTATGATACATGTTTGAAAGGTACTTTATACCTATCATGTAATAATAATTAAATAAAATTAATAAGTAGAAAAAAAAAGAATGTAATTTCATTTGTATGGTCTTAAGAAAACAACAAAACATAATTCATTATGTCATCATGTCAATCTATTCTTTTTTAGTTCTCTTCTTTATTACATTTTCTTTTCACTCCATCTTCTTCATTTACTAAGTCAAACTCTACTAAAGTTAAAAAAAAAAAAAATCTGCATGAATCTACCTAACAAAGCATGTTATTAACTTATTTTCATTTCATATAATAATTTCTTTGTATTAGGTTTGAAAAATATCTCGTAATAAATTTATATAACATTATTCAAGTCAAGATTTCCCTTCTCCAAGATTAGGGTTGATACTAGGTTTGAAAAAAATTTAGTCAATAGGCTATGATTTAATAATTGTGATGCCTAGAACATCATTATGGATGCTGACTCTAAATTCAGGTATTGTAATTTGTGATTTATGAATATTCCTATTACCAAAATAATTCAACCCTCCAATTTATAATTATTTATTTATTATTTAGAGTCGAGATTAAGATTTACTAAAACTAATATGTTTATATAAAAATAATTGGTAAAGAAAAAGATAAGAAAAAATCGATGAAAGAAATTGGAAGGAAAAAATAAATAAATAAAAATCAATCATATTAAAATTTATAAAGAACATATTTACAAGTTCTACAATGTACTCTATATAATTTATAGAGTACAAAGTATAGGGTGATTCTAGAGTACAAAGTATAGGGTGGTTCTAGAGTACTATAAAGTAAAATATGGATAGAAAATTTTGGGAACCTATACCTACACGGTAGGATACACGTAAAACCTCATATCTTACCCACCCTATACCACGTCACCCCTAATTGCGAATAGAGTAAATAATTCAATATAGAACTCCATTTTCTAAGGAAACATAGTTAGTCTTAATACATGTGAATTTAATTCAATTTAAAATGTATAAAATATGTTACACGGAGTATATTATCGTATATTTAATTGACTAATGCTAAGGTCCTGTCTGAGAGAAATTTAGACAATTAAAGATGCTATATATAGAAACATTTAAAAATACTAATGCAAAAAGAAAAAATTGATTGCCGCCACGAGCAATCAAAAATACTATATAAACAAGTAGCAATCAATTAGAAGCAATAAATTTGATTTTACAAGAAAATATCAATCATTACATATGAACGTATGTCCTTCTTTCCAATAAAAATGTTAATAACTTAATCAATCTGTTCATGGAGATGGTTGACATTAATCCACTATTATTCTTGGGAAGTGCAAAAATGTCATGCCATTTGTAGATTGGATAGAGAAAGAGATGGAGAATGTAATTTGATAAAAGTACAATCAGTCTTGATCAATACGTATTTATATCAAATTAGAATTCATGAAAAAGATTGTACTAACTAATTCATTACAGTGCATTTAAAATTGAACGCTACTAAGGGCAATCAAAGATACTATACGCAATATAATCAATTTATATGAAACGGGGGTGAATAGGTATACGTGGTTGAAATTGAAAACAACTCTACTCTACTCATCGAATAAGTTTTGGATAAGTATTGTAAGTCACAGAATATATTCTTTACCAATTAAAATATATTTTGTTAAGGCACAAAGTAACCATACATACTATAATTTTCTATTGATACAATGACAACACATATGATAATCATTTATCATATAGATTATCATCAGCGCATGAGCTTAATCTTATTGCAACCATATTAAATTTCTATTACTAATTACACGTTTCATTATCATCAAAACTTCATGAGATCAACCAACAGATGCTCTCTTACCAAGTTCAAACCCACCCTTTGGTCCATCGCTTGTTTCTTGTTAGTTGTTACACATCAATACATCATCCTCTTCTCTCTTCATTGCTTCTGTAGGTTACAAAGAGACGGATGGCACTGTCACTAATGAAGTACAAAACAACTGTGCATACAATGCCGTCTAAGTTATAAAACTAAAATAAAATTAAATAAATAACCAAAGAAGTTCG
This sequence comes from Lumnitzera racemosa, assembly GCA_024138005.1. Taxonomy (NCBI): domain Eukaryota; kingdom Viridiplantae; phylum Streptophyta; class Magnoliopsida; order Myrtales; family Combretaceae; genus Lumnitzera; species Lumnitzera racemosa. The sequence goes on from JAMXBC010000011.1 coordinate 67,807,772, forward strand.
AAACTTAGGCAGGTTTAGCTCCCCTTTTGACTAATAGTATACACATGTTGGATGTTTCACCATTTTTGTTTCCATTCTGGTAAGTTTAGAAGCATCAGCCGTCCTTTAAAGATCTTCACTAGAGATCTTATTTCCTTAAAACCTCCAAAAACATAGTCAATGCACACATAGCTAGGGTTCAAGGTATCACGAATCACACATCCTGAAGAAAAGAATGAGTTATCACAAGCTAGTTTTTCCTGTGCTCTTTGCTTCATGTGTGAGTTCTTACCCAGCACAAGGGGGTTTCATGCAATGCATGTCCATTCAATTTGGGGAACACACACAGATTGAGAAACTGATATACTCCTCAGACTCTTCTTCATACTCCCACCTATTGCAATCCTCACAGCAAAATCCTAGATGGGTCAATTCAACAACCCGAAGACCCCTCCATATAATCACTCCTTCTCAAGAATCCCATATCCAAGCATCTGTTATTTGCAGCAAGAAGCATGGCTTGCAGATAAGAGTAAGAAGTGGAGGTCATGACTACGAAGGCCAATCCTATCTATGCGACACCCCTTTCATCCTGGTTGACCTCATTAATCTCCGGTTGATCAAAATCAACATGAAGGAAGAAACGGCTTGGGTTCAATCGGGAGCAACACTCGGGGAATTATATTATAGCATTGCTAAGGAGAGAAATGTTCATGGTTTTCCTGGTGGATTGTATCCTAGTATTGGTGTTGGGGGACATATTAGTGGAGGTGGATTTGGTACAATGCTCAGGAAATATGGGTTAGCAGCCAATAATGTTGTTGATGCTTATTTAGTTGATGTCAATGGAAATATACTCAATAGAAGCTCAATAGGTGAGGATTTGTTTTGGGCCATAAGAGGAGGTGGTGGTGCAAGTTTCGGAATCATATTGTAATGGAAAGTTAAATTGGTGAGAGTACCACCAGTTGTGACTATCTTCACAGTCCCAAAATCTATTGAACAAGGAGCAATAGGTTTGGTCCATAAATGGTAATACCTTGGGAACAAGTTACCTCAAGTCTTGTTCATTAGGATTGTCATTCAAAATTTGGGTGACGGGAGAAATGTGGTAGCTAACTTCAACTCTCTTTTTCTAGGAAATGTGAACCGTCTTATGGCAATAATGAACGCAAGCTTCCCTGAGTTGGGACTCCAAGCTCAAGATTGCATGGAGATGAACTGGATTCAATCTGTCCTCTATTTCATAGGCTACCAAAAGTGGCAGCCCCTAGAGGTGTTACTCAACCAGACGACGCGCTACAAGAGCAACTTCAAGGCGAAATCAGACTTTGTGCATGTGCCCATTTCAGAAACAGGATTGAGAGGCATATGGGAGAGGTTGATGGATCAAGGAGCAATGGTGTTTATGATTTTGAATCCATTTGGTGGAAGAATGGATCAAATTTCGCAATCCAAGACCGCATTTCCCCATAGGAAAGGTAATCTCTACAATGTGCAGTACCTTGTGAAGTGGGAAGACAGTAGTTCTAGAGCATCCTACAGACATAGAGAGTGGATTAGGAACTCTTACATGTTTATGACACCTTATGTTAGGAAATCTCCTAGAGCTGCATATGTGAATTACCGAGATCTTGATTTAGGGACCAACAGGATAGGCAACGTGAGTTTTTCACAAGCAAGTGTTTGGGGCACCAAGTACTTCAAGGCTAATTTCAAGAGGTCGGCCTTGGTGAAGGGTCATACCGATCCAGATAACTTTTTCAGGAATGAACAAAGTATCCCACCTTACGTTGTCTGATGGAATAAAGAATTTTGGATTGGAGAGCGGCTTTACAATGCTTTAAGAAATGCTTCTTACGTAGAGAAATGACTTGATGAAAATTGGAATATTGCCAATGTTTTATTAATTGTCAGTGCTTCCACTATGTTACCATGCTTGAGATAAATACTTTTTCTTTTTCCTGCTTTTGGGTTTTTTAATGCATCAAAGATATATTATTTCTTCGATTATACTTTCACTTCGTAATTTGTCCTGATTCCATTTTATATTGACTTATTTTTTTTATGTAATAAATGTTTTTCAGATGTTTGTCAAAACGTGTTAGGGTTTTTAAGCTCAAAATATTTTAAGACATTGCAAATCCTAATAGCTTAATAGCTTGCAATAGAAATGGTTAATTACTACAATTAAATCATTAGCAGCAACTTTTGTCCGCTATTATTAACTATCATTAACAACCGCTAGTAATCACAACTTTTTTAAGATTACTAAAATAATATTTAATAAATATAAAAAAAAAAGAATTATCGAAACAAACACACTTTCTAAATTAAAACAAATATGATAAATAATATGAATCACTCCTTTATACTTAAACATTTACCTTAAGATCAAATGGGAAACTAGAAACATTAGAGGTGAGTGGACAATTATGTTGTACAGGGTACTCATCCATATCCTACTTAATTAGGTAAGTTCCATAGGGATATTAGGAGTGGTAGGGTATGTTCTAATTAACAATTTCTATAGCATACTCTCATAGGATGCCATATGAGTATATGATGGTATTTTATTCTATACTAACCTTGGAACATATACTCAATCAATGCAGGATTTACAGTACTTTATCCCTACTTTAGAAAATTTATGAAATGGTATGATATTTTATATATATTAATAAAGGAGAAATAACCTTACATTTTTTCAACTAAGAAAATAATAAAAATAATATATTATTTATATTTAAAAAAAAACGCTTAAGCCCAATGCTAACTAACCATAGGAATAAGTGGATAACTCTATTGGTTATGTATACAATCTGGAGAACTTCCTCCTACATGGTGTGAGTATGTCATCTCCATACTCTATACCCTGGTCTAAGTTTTGGAGTACCTAATGCACACCTCATAAAAATAATTAAATAATAATAATAAATGTAAAACAATATTATATTTCTATCTTAAATGCTCTAAGTTTCAAAAAAGAAAAGAAAGAAAGAAATATATAGCTTATAGTCCAAAACCATCATCCGTAAGAAACCTAAAACCAAAAGCATTTTATTTTTACCTATATGTACATTTCTATTTTCTATTCATCTTGTCCTTTTTTTTTCCATTGTCAACTCTAAATTTATTATTATTTCCCACCTCTCTTAATCATTTCTTCCTATTGCTTGCTCTTTTATTGCTACAAGAAAGGTATAGATACTAGTTCTCATAATATTCTTCGTATTTCAATTCACTCCCTTACAAATCCAAAGTTTAAACTATACATAATATATATATATATATATATATGTTTCCAACACAATTTTTCTTCTTTCTTTTTTTTTTTTTTTGTATTTTTGAGATTCCATATAATACCACGTATCTTACAAGTTTTAAAGGATACGAATTTCAAGATGGTTTAACAACACCCCACCTAGCTGGTTTAATCCTCTCATACTCAACCCACTTGTTTCAAGGTATTGATGAATATCTTTAAGCTTCTAATTAGCTTGCATTTCTATCTATCAGTCTCATCAAATCAGCCGATATCGGGCTAAAAATGCTATTACACTCCATCTTATCATGCTTGCATGAGAGAGCACCAGTTAACCTATTGTCTCATCTTTGTTAACACATGACCTTAAAATCATATTCTAGTAGCTTCACTAACCAATTTTGCTAGTAATGGTGTTATTAATCGTGATTGGAGCAAGTATTTCAAGCTTTGTTGATGAATGAGCACTTTATGTTGATACCCCTAAAATAAGGATGCTAATATTAAATGGTCGATAACAACACCATGAATTCCTTCTCATATGTGGATTTGGCTAATATTCTTTGGTCAATGTCATGGTTTATATTCTAATTTTACCATTTTTTGTAATTATACACCTGAAGTTTCAACTTATCTAATTAAATACCCAATTAAAAATTTATTTGTCACATCTATACCTCAATTAACTTCAAGTCATATCTTTAGTCCATTCGACATGATTAAGCAATAGGATGGCTACCTATAGCCTTAAAGAGCTTACCTGACCATCTATAAGTGGTCATCAGCCACCTCCTGCGAACTACAACCCTATGGAGGTTACACGAACCCCATAAGGTCGTAAACAACCATTCTTTTAGCAGATTGTGCCAACTGAACCAAACGATATAAATTGGAATTAATTGAGATGTAGACCGTGACAACTAAATCTTCAATTAGATATATAATTGATAAATTGAAACTTTAGGTGTATAATTGCAACAAGTAACAAAATTGAGATATAAACCATGATATTACCCCAATATTCTTCCCATATGGATAACACAACCCCAACCTCGCCAACTAAAGCATCTCATTCAAAATACAAGCTCTTTTGTGGAGCCAAGCATGGTATGTGTTAACATACTAATAAGCACCAATTAGAATGTTTGAGAGGCCCTCTTTGCCTCTTCATTCCATGCAAAACCCGATTTATTTAGTAAATCAATCAAAGGGTGTACCAACTTCCCATAATCCTTCACAAACCTCTAATAATATCCTATTAAGCCGAGAAAAACGTACAACCCTTATCATTCATGGCATAAAGCAATCAAGTACACTCTGTACTTTATCTAGGTCTACTTATACTCCATATCTTGAAACTACCTCTCCTATATAATTCAAAGATCCGAATCGAAAAATACCTTCTTCTTTTTTTTTATAGGGGGGAGAGGGGCCGATTACAGGTGAAGCCATCAATACGAGCAACACAAGTAAAGTTGTACAAGTGAGGCGAGTTATGCATGTTAGGCTAATTTTAACCTACTTAAATGTAGAATTTTTTAGCTTAACCCACTTAGCCCCTAGGTCAAAGCGAGCCATCCCATCATGGAGTGAGTTGACCTTCCAACCCAAAAGAAAAAATAAAAAAGAAGAAGAAGAAGAAAGAAATCTAAATATGTATATATTATGTATATTATTTATATATTTTCTTAAAAGTTCATTAATAGGACATCATCATTATATTATTGTGTTATAAGATCATTATGTTATTATATTATAAGGCCATCATGAATAACTCAAAGATTTTACTTATGATTTTTATATAACAATTATGATACTAATAGGAATTCTATTAGTATAATAATTATAAAAATTTCATAGTTTATTTTGTTATAAATATGAATGTGCATTTACATTGTCAATTATAACATATTTTTTTTTTCCTTTTCCATATCTATGCAAATGCATATATGTATATTATGTATATATTTTCTTAAAAAGATTGAAACTTTATTTTTCTAAAATGAAATAAAAACTAAATATCTACATTAGAACTAGTAAGATTATGATTTATGATTTGTAATATATAAATATTCTATATAATATATTCATAAGAAATAAATAATAATATAATTCGTAGATTAGTCCACTTAACCCGTCAACCTATAGTGAGGCGAGTTAGGATGAAAATTCCAACCTACATTCATAAGTAGGCCAAAGTGGGCCAACCTACTTAATGCGCGAGCCAAGGTAAGGCGAGTTAACTTACTTGGCTCACTTGCACAGCTCTAAGTGCAAGCACCACAACCAAGTGCTCTAAAAAGGTGTTCCAACTTGAGATATAAACTAAGATGCCCTCGAAAAGTACTAAGACAAACCTTTGTAAATGCATTTGAAACAAATTGTTCTTAGTAGCTTAGAAAGTTTTTGGTGTATTCATGAGTTCAAAGACTATGATAAAAAAAAACTCATACTAACCTTAGCGTATCTTAACACTATCTTTGGGATAAAGAAAAGAAAATGGAAAGAAGAAAAAAGTGAGAGAAAAGAAATAGGAAGGAAAGAAAATGGGAGGAAAATTCTTGTTTGGATATGAAGGAATAAGGAAGGAATAAGTGTGAAAGGAAAGTTAAATAGATTTTTTTTTTTCTAAACTTGTTGAATTACCAAAATGTCCTTAATATTTCAAAATGTGCTTTTGTAAAATGGTATTTGTGTAAAATTACAAATTTTCCATCCAATTCTCTCTAAATTAGAGATGATTATTTTTTGGGGGGACCCATGAAAAATTTTGTGTAAAAAATTCCTCCTTTTTCCTTTTTTTTATATTTCCAATCAAGGAGAAGAAATTGGAAAGGAGCTATTTCCTCTCCAATTCCTTTCCTCCAATCCAAACATAGGATAAAGGTTGTCTTAAGATTATCTTCTTCCTCCACTTAAGTTTGATGATGCCCCGCTCTTAAGTCAATCTTTGAGAAAAATTGCGCTCCATATAACTCATATAGTAGTTCTTCAATCAACGATTATCAAGTTTTGTCGAGCACCGTCACTTCATTTAAGGCTTATAAATCCATACAAAAGCACTAGGATTTCCTTCCTTTTTTTCTTAACTAATATAAGCAAACTCGAAATGGGGCTACTACTTGGTCGTATTGTTCTTGCCACCATCTCAAAACCCCTTTCTAGTACATATATAATGATATGGTCGCATGTTAACTAAGCCGCAGCTTTCCTTTATTGGATCCGATGGTTAGTGGCCCTTACAAGCGATAACACATCAGTTGTTTCAAACACCACTTATACCCGTTAGGGAAACCGATCGACCTTTGAGCAAAGGTGTCTTTCATCTCCCCTTCTACATGCGACCAAATAGATAGAACTCCAGCTACTCTATTTTACTAGTAATGACAACTCATGGGTGCATCTGTAAAAGTGGGGTAGCCTTGCAGCTTCTCTTTCTTCTCCTATACCTAAAGTTCATATACATTTTTTCCAATCAACTTTTACTTCCTACAGTTATTAACTAAGAGATATCCAAAATTAGATCAACATTCCCTAATCCGAATGCAAAATAATCCACATATATCACTGGCAGTCCCAACTGCATTTCTTCTCCCTTATAAATCCCTCTTAAAAGTGCGTGGTATCCCTAAGTTTAGAGCAAACTATGCCGTTTCAAATATGTTTAGTACAAGCACTTGCATTATGTTTTGAGAGATAAAATTATTAGCTAGTTCCACTTTCAATAAGCACTCTAACAGGCCGCTCATGAAGTTTCTCTTTCAATTTCATAATTTTCAGGGCTGACAATGTATTATGACCACTAAAGGGAGCTCAACCTAATCACCTCCTACTAAGAGGGTTGTTGGCTGATGAGACTTGTGCTCTTCGTCATCTTTACTACTGACCTCCACCACCCCTTCATCAAGAATTACAAACTTAAGGGATTTGTTTGGGCATTAATGGAGGAGATGGTACTATTGATCACATCATATACATTGCCCCTTCTTGAGAAACCCGACACAGGAGTACTGTTGTCCTCTTATCCTTCAAGTGGTGTTGAAACTGGAGATTGGCACCCACCTATTGCGACCAAAACTGGAGATTGGGCCCAGATGAATCGAACTACCTAAGCTCGGCTCCGACTTCCCAATACTATAATAACCTTTCCCCTCTACTAACCAACCTCAACTTACCACTAAACTTCCATTACTGGCCTTGTTTTGCACTCCGCAAGTATTACAGCTCATTACTTCGCAACTTTGTTGCCCTTCATCACGCTGCAAAGGAATTCATGGGATACTCCACCTAACTCCTTTACACCCATTGCTAAGTCCATTACCCGAGCTATGGATGTCATCTTGTTGAGCCTGTCGCTATGGAAACTATCCGTGCATTACACCCCATTAATTACTCTTTGGGAAGATCTAACAATTCTGCTAGCAGCCCTTCAAATTCTTCATTGACTTACAACATCCACCTTTTATTTAAGTTTGGAATCCTTTTGTAGGGTCTCAATTTCCCCACCACCTTATCTTCGCAAAATGAGTGCTTTCCAATGAATAGTTCTTCACAAGTTTCATAAGAAGAGTTACTTTCAGGACTCTAAACATAGTAATAGCTCTTCTATAAAAATAAAGAGGAGATGGTATAGCCAATCTCACAAATGAATAGGATGCGTCTAAGTATTATGTGTTCGTGTTGTCTTGACTGTGAAAAGAAGTAATACATTTACGGGCTACTGTTCCCCTCAATCAAATTTTCATCTCCTTTCAGCTCTTTCCTATAGTAAACTTGAAGGCCAGAAGGCTCATGACTCTAGGCCCATAACAGTCCCATTTACCATGGAGATGATGGACTTAAATGCTATATCATACTGGCTTATGGCCCTTGCATTGAGCTTGAGGTGCAAAAAATTTCCTCTCTCAATAGTCATCTCTCACAAAATTGCCACAGCATGTCAGCTACTTTGTCATCTTGGTTTTATGAGCTACATCAAAATCAATGTCCTGTTGTATAATCTAATGAACCACCCAGGCGGTCAATTAAATACCAAATGTGTTTATTCAGAAGAAAATCCTCTGAAGCTATACAAAAAGAAAAGAAGAGAACTTTCTTCTCTTATCTACAGAATCGTTTGAAAAAGCCCAAGCATTGAACTCTGTTCCTCCATAGTCAATGAAGAAAACCAGTCTCTGATTTCACGCGCAGCTTTTGATACACTAGTGATATCTGGAAGGGTCAGATCCATTTGAATTACAGTCTCAAAATCACGAGGAAGAAGCCATTGTAAAGCAGTCACAATGGAAGCTTGAGTAGGAAAACCAAGTTCCAACAATCTAGCCTGCCCCAAAAGATCTTGCAAACTACACCTCAAATTCTCCACTTCATCATCATCATATCCAACAGCAGCAACACCAAGCCTGAAATTAACCAAACCTCATCATTAAAAACTCCATCAGTAACTGAATGTAAAGCTGGGAGGAGAAAAGATTCTGGAACCAGAAAAAGTTTCCTTTATTTTTAAAAGGAGGGAACAAAGTTAGCGATTAACTTTTAAATATAGACAGTTCGTATACCTTCCAAGTTGACCTAGAAGAACCACAACAGCAACAGCAATACTCTCGAGCATATGTGTTTCTAAAAGTTTCATCAACGAAGGAATGATTTTCCTTTTCGTGAACTCCCAGCCCTGCAACAAAGGTTTAAATAACATTAAAGATTGAGGGAAAAGTTTTCACCAATAGCATTTTCTATTATGTAACAGAAGTAGATGTTTCCCATATGAATATTCGATATCATGAGTAGTTCTAATAGCAACCCAGAAACTTTTAAACCAAAAAATGCCAAAACCAACCATAAGCATGATAAAGGAAGAAAAACCTACCTTCATGTACTTTCACACAACTCATTATAACTTGACTCCAATTTGAAACCAAATCAAATGAAATGTATACATTTTTTAATACGCAGAAGCAAGGGGACATTGCAGTTATCTGAGCTCTAAAAAAAGAGAGCTGAGTTTCACATCTATGATTGTAACTTCAGATAGTTCAAGTACCGAACTTTCCAATATAAAGACAACATCACTTCACTAAACAATCAAGAACAATAAGATTCCTGGATATTGTTTCAAAACTACAAGTTAAAATAACTCCTATAGATTAATTACCGAGTAAACACGTATTTGCGCACACAATATTTATGAGTATGTCATGTATGTAGTTTTAAAAAAAAAAAAAGAACAGGGCCTTTATGAATGGTTCAATGTTCTCATGGCAGTTATGTAAGTGTATCATCTGATAATAGCCATTTAACTGAAAGCCTAAAACAAACCAAACATAACTGGTCTCCTCCACATATTGCAAAATAAGAGAGATAAAAATGGACATACTTGACCAAGCACATAAGCAAAATGCAAGCTCTTTCAACCCATCCTTCCTTGCCAAACATGTGAATCTAAGTGCCCCAGTCCACAAGATCCACCTCCATCTTCAGTGAAGGTTTATATCAAAAGAAATGCAAATCCAGGGCATTACCAGTACCAAATCAACCTTTCACCACTAGACTACCCCCAAACCCCACTATTTAGGCCAATATGATTTTGTTGCATTTAGGCAACATTTTCTCTTTTGTCCTAAACTTTCGTGACTTTAAGCACCTCAGGATTTAGTAAACCCAGTCAATGGGTAAGAACCACCTATACTGGCCAAGACTAAACTGAACCAACTGAAAGTAAACTGCACAATTTTAGCAAGAGTATTGAGCTCGCAACATCATTTGGAAATTTAATTTAAGAAAGAGAGTGCGTATGTGTGTGTGTGTGTGTATGTGTGTGTGTGTGAGAGAGAGAGAGAGATACTTGACAGATGCATATAATGGTTAATCCAGAAAATGCTCAAATGGCGAGGATCACTCTAAGTGACCATTTCTGAGCTAAAACCCAGACAATATTTTACAAGAAAAATTCAAGGAGATAGAACATGCTAGATAAATATTGAGCCTCCTCAGATTCCCCACAAAATATGGGATAGTAAGAATTAAAAAAAAAGTTCAGAGAATAGAAGCAGAGCAGAGGTATAAACCTTCTTTATTGAAATCAATTCCAGCATAGAAAACAAACAATTGAGCTGATACATGGTGCCACCATGGTTGGGATCTGAGACAGAACCAGGACTCAAACCATTACTTGAACAGCATAGCAGGTTGGAACCCATGTCCCCAACTACAGTAGCATCTACATGAATAGTCTCTCCAATCATTTTATTGGTTCGTAGGACTCCCAGTTCTGTCAGATGTTCAAGTGAGCTGTGGGTCGTGCAAGCAATTATTTGAACATTTTCCATTAGTTTTTCTGTGACATCATCTAGAGGAAGTGCTTCCTCTTTGAAAGGGCACTTGATAGCAGCAACCTCCCCCCCAGATACCAGACATAAATCAACTCCTGGAATAGACATCTCAAGAGCAAGAACCACAGATTTCAAGACAGTCATCAGCAAACAGTATCTGTCCTCAGTGAAGTATCTAGTTCCACATTGATAAGCAAAAACATGAAGAATTGTTAACAGAACTGAAGTATCAGATGCATGTGTCCGAAGAATGTGGTAAGAAGTCTCGCAAATGAAATTAATTCGGTTGACAGCTACACAAATTGATGCCAATATAATGCTGCCAACAACCAACAAGTCTCTGGATGCAGTTCCTGGAGACAAGAGAACATCAAGACCACCCAAGTTCACGTTGATTGTATTATCACCTCTCATCAGAAGTTCAGATGATGCGTAACGGCATATAATAAGCTTTCCATCAACAAGGAAATTTCTAATGAGATGGAGCAGCTCATCTATACTGCAAAATTCTGTCAATATACTTGTTGCCTGCACATCCAACATAACTGTATCCACAAACACCACATGGAACACAAAAGAGTCACCTCAATAAAGCTGCTCAAAATAAGGTGAAATAACATCTACATATAGGCGCATGTTTGCACCACGTGAAGTAATAAAAGAAAACAAAACCTACCGGCATGCATGTATGCAGTAAATGAATTCAGACAAGAGAGAAAATCCCCGTTCAACACCTGTCCCGATGTCCATAATCCTGCCATGGAGAAATTGAGCAGCAACAGCGAGAAGAAGGCACAAACCCTATCTCTGCAAATAAAGAAAGAAAAATCACCTTCTCTATGATAGAAAGAAATCAAGGTGCATCAGGGCATAATAGGAAAAATCTCAAGTAATCATACGTAAAGATCGCAATTCAGGACTTACCTGGCCAGGAGCTCTTCTTCAGCCTTAAGTACAACTAATATCTTATGCACATCTGAATCTGTTTGAGATGGAAATGCACAGCGATCCATGCAATCCCCCATGGCTTTAAAAATCTTAGAGATTGCCCCGATGTCATTCATGTCAGAAAAAGTAACAAAAAACTTAGGAAGTGCATCAGGAAAACATCCACCAACATTGCCATTTACAGTCAATCCCCCATCCTGGGGGCTAGAAGCTGCCCTCTCCAGATCTAATCTCACATTGCCAACATTGGTAAAAGACTGGCTCTTATCTGAGCACATGAGATGGTTTGAATCTTCTTCCACATCCATATCTGTTGCATTAATGCCTTCAAGATTGATCTCAGGAAGAGTAGGAGATAGGGGCCTTTCAACTGCTGCACGGTACTCAACCTCATCAATAGGGTTATCCAACTCAAGCAGTTTCATATAGTCACCACCAAATGCTCCAGAACAAAATACAATGCCAACACCGTTTTCACTAGCAGTAGAATCATCATCCTTGAAGTTCCTTGTATTTTCATTAATGGGTTCTCTGCAGATTTCTTCTTGACAAGTTTCAACACTAGAGACCCGCTGTTTCTTCTGCTCATTATTCCCACGGAACTCCATGCTTATCTGGTGATTCACATTACCCATGATCAGTGGACTCTCAAGCTCATGCGTCAAGCAAATGGCACCTCCCAAGGATTTCTCTGATTGTTCATTCGATGTGCCATGCAAAATGGGGTGCTTCACTTTCATTGGAATGTTCAAAGTTTTACTCTCAGTACACAAATGATCACTAGATTCTACATCACCAAATAGACCCTTCCTCTTCATACAACACAAATTTATTCCACTATCAATGGTGTTTTCAGCCACACCAGGAAGATTTCCATTAACCCTCGTTGGAGCAATGCAGGCATCAACCAGGCCGCAAGGGCATTTCTGTTGATTCAAGTTATCCTCTACCGTTTTTGAAGCTGTGCTCACAGTTATATCACCCTTATCCTGTGATCCCACCAAGTCTTTATCAGAAAAAGATGCCATAGCAGAAGTTATGGCAGAATGCTCTAATATTTTTCTGTTAGAGGCTCCAGGTGGAAGCTCCAATTTAAAAGTAGTACCTGAGGAAAATTCCTTAGGACTGAATCCATTTGTACGCTTTGAAAGCTCTGTTCGAGAATCGTCAGATGTTGCAACTGACATAGAGAGAGCATTCAGAATTTCATTTTTATTTGACTGTAATTGCTGGGAGCTACACGATCTTTTGCCATTTCGCATATTTTCCACTTCATCCTTCTATGAAATCGATCCAAAAGTACAATGAGAAAATTATAGAAATTACTAACCAAAGAAGAAGGAAGAAGTAGTGGCTAGTTAACCTTGACAGGATGCTACAAAGAATACACCATGGCAAGTTAAAACTACAACCAAAAGACAAATGATTAGCTACTTGAGACACATTTATATAAGCTAAAAAAATTGTAGAACTATATTGATCTAATCAAATGATTTTATCAATGTTAGGTTTCTCAAATTTTTATAATAAAAGATCACTACAAAAGATTGTTCTAAACAGATGCTAAATATTAATAACCAACCAAGGCTTTTTTCATCCAACTCTGATGAGATAGGGGCAAAAGACATATATTTTGCTTGTGGAACTTCAGAATCATTTACATTTTCAGAAGCCTGTGAGGGTAATCATCAGAACAGTTTTCAGGAGATATATGCTCAGACTAGATTCCATATACAGCAATCAGCAGATACATAAGAAAAGTTGAAGCAGTTCACAGTACACAAACAAGCAATATGGTAGACCCAAGCTAGAGATGATCACATCCAGAATGCAAAAGGTATTCCAGGACCAAGAACCATCAACCTTGATTGAACAAAGAGTCATCCAATGATATGCCCCCCACACATTTGCAATCAACTCAAAACTTGTTGACCTAAGCCACCACCACAAATAAGAATCCAAAAGGCCATCAACCTCAGTTATAAAAAAAGGGAACCAAAGAAATGCCCCCAAGAAGTTTGCTACACAAAAACCGTGAACTTGCTAAAAATGTCGATAGCAAAAAAGTACTGCATCTTTATAGTAGTTGACATGATATCCTAGAATGCAACTGAGACAATTCACCTCATCACACCAGAGGTCGGCTGAGGATAAGCCCCAACTTCCCAGATTTCATTATAATGAAGTATGCCTAAAGACAGAAAGTCGAAGTATAGGGGGCAGGAATCATCAAGCCTCTTGAATGACAAAACTGGAAAGTGAAATAAAATACCTTAATTATCAAAATAAAACCCAGAATACCTAGAGATAAAATGGACATGTCCATATACATCAGAAAACAATTAGATTATTCTGATAAGTCCAAAATAAACACCTAATATCAATCAGTTGTTTCCAATCTCAGTAGGACCAGCTCTTGTAATATATTTGTTACAGGACTATTAAATCAATGGATAATCTCATTTACAAACACTTCAGCTAAAAAAAGATTGACCAATCTGTTCAGAGTTTAAGATATGCTCATTCACAGAAGATAGCATACCAGGGAAGGATGCATACAAAATTCTCAACAATCTAACATGAACCAACCATGCACAGAGACATGCATAGTAAAAGTACAATTTCATTACATGGGCGTGCAAGGAAGAGTAGAGAACTTGCAAGACCCTATCAGCATGGAGAAGAAGCAAATCAAGGAGTACATTGTTCCGACTGACTATACCCTTGGACTGACCATGGTTTGGCTCATGTTCGTATGTTCGTCAGGGAGTTCAGCAAACTACTACAATCTATAGATTTCCCATCTATATCCAATCCCAAGAAGGATAGAATCAAGTCACTTCCTAACACGGAATTTTATTGGACAGTAAATTATGGAAGCCTTGGTCCCTATGCATGGTGAAACTTGTCACACAATAATTTTGGATTTCTCAAATGAATCCTTAGCAATACTTATTTCAGTAAAGGCTCAAATGTATGTGATATGCATTCAGGAGAACAATACAATTTTGTAACCCTGTACTTCTGGTGGAACTTCATTAGCAGGGGAAAAAACCACCAATAAATCTAGCATTTCAGTATGTCAAGCAAAATTAACTGCAAAGACAAACCTTTTTCATCTCATTGACACCATCTTCAGGGGAAAAACATCTGTCCAGTTCTTCCAGGCGAAATGAAAGTCCTGCAAAATTCAACTTCACATGGCGTACTTCCTCTAGTAACATTCTTGTGCGACATTTTTCAAATTCAGCCACTTCTCTGGCATGCTTTGCCTTCATCTTTTCAAGCTTCAATCTTTTTCTTAAGAGGTTCAACTTCTGATAATCAGCACCCTTATCTCTTCTAGCTTGAGCCATCACAACCTTACCCATTTCTTCAGAGGAATGTTCTTGAAGCTCTAGCCGCTTTCCCATATTTTGCATTTCTACTTCAAACTGATCAGGCATAGGATAAGAGCAACATGTTCCTTCTAAACACCTCTTCTTAGGTTTTTCAGCAACAATTGTTTGAGGTTCTGCTTCTCTGACTGCTGGATCTCCTTCTGGTCTATTTTTCTCTAATTCCAAGCATTCACATGCTGTCAAAACCAACTCAGCTTCACCAGCTTTTCTTTTTTCCCGCAAAATGTGCAGCCTATTATCCACTTTGTCCATTTCATTTACACGATTGTGACCTACATCCACCTCTATAGAGGACAAAAGTTTTCGCAGTTCCTCCTGCAATTTCTCAATCACTCCCCTCTCCTTTTCAACTTCTCTAAACAAATAGTCAGCCTGACCCTTCTCTTCCATCCATCTCCTCTCATTTTCTTCAGCAATTTTTTGTTGCTCCATTGCTTTAGCCTTCTCTAAATCTGCTCGTTTTCTTTCTTCAATAACTTTAATCTTTTCTGCCTCAAGTTTGTTGTTTATTTCTTCACACTTGCTTGTCTCGTGGAGCAATTTCAATCTCGATTCTTCAGCTTCCTTGCTAAACTGTTCAATCTTCATTCTACATTCTTGTACCACCATAGACAACTTGTTGACATGATCTATCTCTTCCCTTAATCTAATATGATGTTCTTTTGCAAGCTTCCGTTGTTCTTCTGCTTTAGCCTTTTCTGAATCAGCATGCAGTCTCTCATCACAAACTTTCTTCTCTTCTGCTTCAAGTGCTGTACATGCCTCTTCCCACTTAACCCTTTCTGAGGCCAATTTCATTTTTGCTTCCTCGAATTCCTTCCTCGATTTCTCCAGCTGAAGTTTGTAGTCTTCGCTTTTCTTTCTTTCAGCATCATAGTTCTTCCTTTCTGCTTCAGCCCTGCTTTTTTCAACCTCCACAGATTTCCATGCTTCAGCAGCACACCGTTTTTCAGCCTCAGCATTCTTCCTTGCAGAATCTGCCCTTGTTTTCTCTTTGTTGAGAAGCTCTGTAAGATGCTTAATCTGGGCATCCCCCTTTGATATCTGCTCCTCAAGAAGCTTGACTTTCCCATTTCCATCTTGAGCATCAGAAGGTGCCTTTTCCTTAAGAGATAATATTTCAGACTTCAATTCGGATATTTCTTCCTCTAATAAAGCTTTATCTATCTTTTCTTTTTCTTTCTCTTCTTTCTCATTATCTGCACATCTGCGCTTATCATCACACTCTGCTTCAAGTGCTGTGCATGTCTCTTCCCACTTAACCCTTTCTGAGGCCAATTTCATTTTTGCTTCCTCAAATTCCTTCCTCGATTTCTCCAGCTGAAGTTTGTAGTCTTCGCTTTTCTTTCTTTCAGCATCATAGTTCTTCCTTTCTGCTTCAGCCCTGCTTTTTTCAACCTCCACAGATTTCCATGCTTCAGCAGCTTGCCGTTTCTCAGCCTCAGCATTCTTCCTTGCAGTAGCTGCCCTTGTTTTCTCTTTGTTGAGAAGCTCTGTAAGATGCTTAATCTGGGCATCCCCCTTTGATATCTGCTCCTCAAGAAGCTTGACTTTCCCATTTCCATCTTGAGCATCAGAAGGTGCTTTTTCCTTCAGAGATAATATTTCAGACTTCAATTCAGATATTTCTTCCTCTAATAAAGCTTTATCGATTTTTTCTTTCTCTTTCTCTTCTTTCTCATTATCTGCACGTCTGCGATCATTATCACGCTCTGCACCAAGAAATTCCAGTATTTTCATTGATGGTTCTGCTAAATCCAGAAATAAAGCATATAAAATGTAAAAGATATGATCTTTTACATGTTCAAACTAGAAGATTTTATCAGTCAATTCAAACTTTTTTCCCACATACAATGCCCATATAAGCACTTAGAATTGCAATACATCCTGAAGAGTCCCAATCATCCACTTTAAAAAAGCCATTTCAAGAACAAGCCAGTTTAACTCTAGCTACCATCAAGTCCTGACCAACATTCAACCTTAATTCAAAAGCAAGCGATAACTCCACAACCTAAAAGCAATAAAATAAGGCAAATGATTATTTATTAAAAAACGAAGCAAAATTCTGCTTTACCTTTCTGCAGAACACGGTTTGCAGCTTCAACCTCCTCATTCCGCTTTCCAAGCAGCTCTATTCCTTGCCTCAGAGCATTCCTTTTCCCTAATAGAGTCACATATTTCTTCTCCCACTACCATAAGAAAAACGAACAAAAAAAAAAAAAAAACTTTACTCTACAAAGTCAATCAAGTAAACACAAAGATTGTGACATTGTGAACAGATTGTACCGCTTTGCAATAAGGGCACGACTTTTCAGCTTCTGGACTCACAGTCACGTCTGCCGCCATTATATATTATATCCACCTAAGGTAAGTAAGGGGAAATGGTTAGTAATGAAGCACCAAGAAGCATAAAACTAGAGGAATTTCAACTTCAAACATAAACCCTAACCTAAGGAAAAGAAGAATAAAAACAAGAAATTATCAAAGAGGAAAAACACAAGAAAAATGCAACGTAGTCTCATTATTTATACGAAAACACACGTTAGGGATTGGACTTGGACTATTCGAGCTCGGATCTTCGCACTCAATCTTCTTATTGCTTTCCTGGACGAGTATAAGAGCAAGAAAAACCCTAGAAAATCCACAACATAGGAGAGAAGGAGAGAAGGGGGGAAGGGAGGGAGGGAGGGAGAGCAAAACCCTACCGAGTCTGGGCTCTGTGTTTGAATTCGGTGACAATAGTAGTCCAGTGTACATTAGAGGCGTGCACAATTTCTCGGGTCAACCGGATAGATTATTTATAGGAGAGCCAAACCGGGTACACGGATTGCTTCTAGTTTTGGTCCGTCTGACGATGCCCGGCTCAATCTTTTGTTTCATTTATATTTTTAATTTGTTTTTCTGGTTCTACTTATGTTTCACATTTTACACAATAGCAAAAGAATATTGTGACTAATACATCTCATTTTATGAGTTATCAGTATTTATAATACCGAAAATAATTTGGTGATTTGTTATATTTATAAAATATATACTAACGTTATAAATAAACAAATAAAACTACAGAAGTTCCGGTTAGAAAAGTTATTTGAAAAATTAAAAGGAGATGAGATGCTTTTAAAGAAATGGAGTACGAAAAAATTATTTGGAATGGTTTTATAAAATATATATGTTCTTTTTTTATACATATGAGTTCCAATATCTATAATACTAATAACATAGCAGTAGTATTCACTAGTGCCAAAATATATATATAACAATTATATGACTATTGATCAAAATCAAGAGTCGCTACAATTATCTAAAGGCTTTAATCGATGTGACTTATATACAAGTTTTGCATAAAATTGCCAGTGTTACCTCATATTCTTAACTAGTAGAGTTTGATAATTAGTGGGCTCCTTAAGCCAAGTAGGCTAAGCCAAGGTGGAACCAAGCTACTTAGGTTAACCTGTAAAACAAATGAGGGTAAGTAAAACAGTCAAGTTGTCTAGTGAAGCCATGCTAACACTCAAGTAAGTAAAGCTTATAATAGGGCAATCACTTTATATAAGAGCTCAAAAGGAAGAGATTGGAGTAGTTGGAAGTAGCGAATGAGTGAAAGTTGCCAGTATTGCTTGTTCGAGGAATAGAATTTGTGTTTAACTTGTGAACCCTTATCAATTCATGGTGTACAGCCTTATGTTTCATAAAGCTCTAAGCTAAGAGTGATATGAATGATTGAATGATTGCCTCTAAGCTTTACACTTATTCTTTTCTCATAAATAGATGGTGCCATTATACAATCAAAGCTAGGTATGCTTTAGGTTTTCCCTAAGGTGAGCTACCAAGGGTTATCTAATACTTCACAACATCAACCTACTAGCTTTTCAATAGTCCATACTCTTGATAGAAAAATATGTATTTATAAGTCAAGTTAAAAATATAAAATGGTCTTTACTATCTTTACTAATGATACGAAATAATATATAAAAATATTTTATATTTATTTACCATAATAAAATACAAACCCGTAAATTAATAAAACCTTATATAAGTATCAAAATGTCATATTACACCTTAGTTGGGATAGGTAATTATTAATGAAATAATTGAAAAGTTTGGTACTTTAGATACACTCTAAAAATATGACTTATAATAATGTTATTGGAATTAAGTTAAAACCTTATGATTAGGTAATAAAAAGAATTAATTAAAATAAATAATTGTATAACTTTAATAATTCAAATTAAACTTATTTATATGCAATTTTCTTAGAAGCATTAAGTTTATCAAGTTTAATAGCTATAATGTAAGGTTCATAATTTTAAATATAGCTTATAATAAATCTTTTTGAAATCAATTACATGATCTTAATAATCAATATTAATGAATAAAAGTATACATAAGACATATATAAATAAGTTCTAAATAATTAATGGAATTTAACTATATATTACATGTTAGTAATATTTTTGCTAATAATTACGTTAAAATTTACTCAAAATAACAATACGTGGGAGAAGAAAATTATAACTATAAATTATTATTTTTTTGTAATGGTGGTAAAAAAATGGAATATTCTTTGAATATTCTAAAATTTAGGATGAATATTAAATAATATATAATATAACTAAAAAATAAATAAATAATCATATCACTACCATTTGTTATGGCGATGAAAATGGCATAAAGCCATTCATTCGTTCAACCATCAACAAAATGGAAATAAAGAGGGGGCAAAAGAATGAGAGAGAGAGAAGAAGAAGAGAGAAAAAGAAAAGAAAAGAAGAAAAAATTAAAGATTCTATTTTCTCGATGTCTACTATTTACTGATAACTTCATTTCTATAATTATAAGTGTTGTCTTTTAATTAATATTTAATAGTAACATAAATATATCCGTAATCTTATTATTTTTCTAAATGGAGTATTTTGCGTATATTATTTCATTCTTTACAAATTTTAAACTTAAAATATTAATAGCTATAGGACTTATATAGTATTAGCACCAATTCTTAAAAAAAAGTGGATCTCTAGAAATAATTATTTACCGAAACTATTCAAAAAGTGAAATTTATATTCTTACAAATCTAACATTGTTGCTTTAGTAATGTATATATATATATATATATAATTTTTTGTAAGAAATACAAGTTTCTAAAAAAAATTATTTGAAAAGGTAGAAACCTTTTAAATAATACTAGAAACTGATGCTATATAAACTTTACATGTAAAGTTAAATTACGATGATGTTATATAATAAATATTTATGACTATATTAGGTTAAATTAAATGAGGTAAGTCCAATATACAAGGTAGGTTTTATCTAAGTACTGTATTTTAATTTTCACTCTATTTTGTGTCAAATAAGCCAGATTCATAACCTCATCAAAGACTTTTGGGAACAATGAGTTAAGAAGCTTGGTAAGTAGGATAAATACTTCATAAAATGTTAGGATATTATTTTAGAATATCTAAAGATTTTGATAGATACTTACTTATGATTGTAGTTAGCTAGTTATGTGTATGCAACGCTTGTATTTGAGATTCAATTTACTGTAATGGAAGTTGAACTTCATGTATGGTTGTTTTAAGAATATTATCATACTCGAACTATCTGAGCTTGGTTAATCACCATGAATATGAACTAATTTAAACTCAACTTAGCATCCAATCTAACATGCATCGCAATCGACTATGGGTAACGATTAGGATTCTCGGGCCAAACATGAACTCCCTTCAATGAGAATTGCAGAAATGGTCTTTTTTCCATCTTTAATTAAACTAAGCGATAGACGAGAAAGTCACGGTAAGAATGGGGGTCATAATTTGAAGGTGGTCATGAGAAGAAGGTGTTCTTTATTGCACAAGCCTCAATTTTGTTCAAATTTGTGAGTATATGGCATCAAGCTCTTCAACCTAGATTAAAAAAGGCACAATTTCTTTAATCTCATGATAGACTGAATAATGTTGTAGATGGTATTTGCTTATAAATGTATTACATTTAACTAAATTGGTTGAAAACCTTATTTGTAATGTGTTGAATGCATACTTCTGTCTCTGTCCTACTTATTGAGCAAACTGTCTCTCATTTCCCTATAATCTGGTTTGCAAGTTTAGAGTGGAACTACAAATACTACACCCAAAACCAGAAAATTGGCAAATGGAATTAAGGGGTAAGGATTAATAAGAATTAGGCTAAATTTTGTTCTTTTTATTGACTTTTTCTTAATTGCTACAAAAACTACCCGAGTCTTCTTAAGGGGTTCACTAGTTTTCAATTTTAAGTTGTATACTAAATAATGTGTGCCTATAGGTTTTACTAGTACTCTTCTGGAAAACCAAACCTACGAGTTTACTTTATCAGTTGATTCCAAAATAATTATCTCATAGATTTATATTAAGCAGGTACTGAACTGGATGCTTCAAAGTGACAAAGTCAAATACCCTTAGTATGAATTAGGTCTAGAATAACCACTGTAACAATAGTTTCTATCTTAAGATGGTTCATGTGGCAAACTATTATGACTCCATATTTTCGAGACGTAATAGGTCATGTCATATTTAATGCAATAAGTGTTGTATGGCCAACCTATGGGGTTCTTATGAGTGTTAAGATTATTCAAGGAGAGACGCTAAAGATTTATCAAAAGATAGGTTAGAGTTGGCTTTAGTTGGATGAAGACATCCCTATGCTAGATCATTTATTCTCATATGTGTCTAGATGCCTTCACTTGGCTCAAGTCCTAGCCTATTGGCCCAAGACTCATAGGACTCATCGATTAGTAGCCAAATGTTTAGTTGTGAACTTAAGATTGCCAACTTAGGTTATCCTTAGTATTTATAGTCTTGGGAATGTTTGATTCCAGGCCCATGGAGATTGGCTTATGTCTAATAATTACCATCAACAATAAGATACTTGACTTGGTGAACTACCTCTAAAAACTTTAAAAATTGCATAAACTCCTAACTTTCTCAAAGGTCGATACTTGCCATCTTTGAAACAACCGTGAGCCTCCCTTTCTTTTTGTTTACTAGACTATCAAGTGTAAAGTAAGCTTATTTAAATGTTTACATGAACATTTATCCATATGTTTAATCAATTATATTAACTAAAGCTAAAAAAAATAGCTAAAAAACTTATGTTGATCTTAATATATGGATAAATTTAATTAAATCAGAAAATTGTCGTATACGTAACTACATGAGCTTATTTAAGCATAGCAGCATAGTTAACAAAAATAAAAAAGAAAGAAAGAAAAAACAAAAAAAAAAAAAAGAAGAAGAAAGAAATCTACACTAGTGTTGACCTTTGAACAAACTAAAGTTATATACAATTTTCATAATTTTTAGGAGTGATTCAGACAATTTATCCTAAAATTGCATCAATTACAAAGATTATAGGTAATTCATTACATAAGGACTTGTTTGAAGTCTAAATCTCTACTATTGGATGATTGTCCATAAAATAAGGACCTTTTGATTAATTTTACGAACTATTACCAACTTTTGATTTAATTTTATAAAATACTTACATGTCTCATAAGTTACTCTAATTATGGTGAATATACAAATTTATGGATCATTATCAATATTTTCATGAATTGAGTAAAGTTACAATGTTTTGGTAATTTTACTTTATTATGATAAATATTCAAAATTGTTGTTTGAAACTAACTTTTTGACCAATTTGATCAAATTGCCATCTTTTGTAATAATGGTCAATTGTAGTAAAATCAATAATACTCACATTTCATATAATTTGATAAAATATTTGTTATTTGATAAGCTTATATGATTGTGAGAAATACATGAATTTATGATATATTACCAACTTTTTCATTGATTTGGTGAAATTATTATATTTATAGAATTTTTATTTTATTGTGATAAATATTCAATATTGACATTTGCTAACAACTTTTTTTTAGAGTTGACTTAATTGACATATTCTTTATGATAATGATCATATATGGAAAAACTAATAACACTAAGTTTTGGTCTAATTTTCTAAAATACTTGTATATCTAGTAAGTACTATAATTATGAGAAATAGATAAATTTATGAACTCTTACTAATTTTATTTCAATTTTGGCAAAAATTATATTTTTTTAATAATTTTGTTAATATGGTAAATTTTCAACATTATGCCTATTACCAATTTTTCATCAATTTGGTAAAATTGTCATATTGTTTAATTATAGTAAAATCACTATAACACCAACTTTTCATCTAGTTTGTTAAAATATCTTATATGTAGTAGGCTTCTTCTTCTTTTTTTTTTTATTGTGATGAATACACAAATTTTATAAACTATTACTCACATTTTTACGAATTGGTAAAATCAATATGTTTTTGGTAATTTTATATTATTGTGGTAAATTTTCAACTTTATCTTTCTATTACTAGCATTTCATTGATTTGATAAAATTGTTACTCTTTTTGTAATATTGTTTAATTTTGATGAATGTTCATCATTTTATCATTTGGTACAAACTCTCTTTCCCTCTCTCTCTCTTTTTTTTTTTTTACTGGTAAAATTATTACATTACTCATAATATTTTGTGATTTGTGGTAAATATATTGATGGAAATAAAAAATAAAAGCAATAACATGACACAAATGTTGTCAAAATGAAAATCAAAGCTAATCATATAGTAGATCCATGAAGAGATTAAGAATGAAAGCATTCGGTAGTTTAGATGGATCTTTGATAAGCAAACATATTAGCTAATGGTGAATTAAATGAAAGAAGAAGAGGCTATGAAAGGAGAGGTAGAAGATCTTGCCATAAGAAAAGAGGCTATAGAGATTGATAGCGGAGATTAAATATCATAAATATAAAGATACCATCATTTTCAAAAGAAGGTAATGTTAATGATAATATAATTAGGAGTACAAAGTAAAACTGCTATTTGAGTGCCACGAACATGATGAAGCTACAATGGTTTGATTAATTGCTTAGAAATTACAAGATGTGTCACATTGTCACTTTGCAGTAGAAGAATATGATGGTTAATAGGGAAAGGTTAAAAGAAGCAGGTATTAGTACATTATGCAAGCAAATCATACATAAACATTTTCTCCTTAATTATTATTGATGGGAGACCTCCATGAAGTAATAGATGTTACAACAAAGAGGTATAAGTATTAATGATTATGTAAAGAAGTTTGAGATGTTGATGATCGAAAGCAAAGTGCCAAAACCCAACCATCATATGATTTGTGATTAATCTTAAGTATGAAAATGCCAATACAATGGAGTTGCAAAAGTTTAAAAAACTAACCGAAGCAATTTAGTTGCTTGTGAAAGTAGAACATTAGAGGTGTAATGTTTATTATTCAATTTCAATTGCTACATAAACTATTCTAGTTAAACCCATTACTTTAGAAGGAAGGAAATCTAAACATGGAATAAAGACACGATTCAATAGTAGATCGTAACCTAGCAATGCCAAAAGGGTTAAGTAGAAGATTAATGTTGCAGGTAAAGAAATTATTGCTTTTGAACAGCGAGGAGTAAAATAACAAGTTTCTGAAAGCAGTTATAGAATGAAGACAAATCAAATTAAGTTTTGGAAGGAAAACAAGTCAAATCAAGTGTTTCAAATACTTAGACTAGATACATTATTTTATTATGTCTCGATAGAAGAATCATGATAATCAAGGGTAATGAGATTGATGTCTACAATGAAGAGAAGGATGTTAAAGAAAATCCTGATAATTTGGAAGTTATTTTGTTGGCTTCATATGTAGATGAAGGAAGAAATATGTATAAAAAAGAGAAAAAGTATTCTCAAAAGAGTTAAAGTATTGTACCTTCTATGGAAAATGAGTAAAGGAAGAATCTCTTCCATATCAATGTAAAGTGAAAGGTCAACTATTTGTATTGATTATTGGTAGATGCAATTGTGTTGATGTCATAGCTTCTTCTTTAGTAGAAGGATTGAAGCTTCTAACTGTTAACCACCTAATCATACAAATTGCATTAATTAAATGAACAAGAAGCATTATATGTGACTCAACAAGCTTAGATTTCCTTTGTATCAGAAGTCTTTATCAAGATGAAATACTTTGGGATGCGATACCCATCCATGCTTTGCATATTCTACTTAGAAGGTCTCAGTTGTTTAATCACCAAGTTCTTCATAATGGTTATTATAATACTTATGTGATTTAGAAGATGGTTAAAAGGTTGATTTACATTCTATTAACCTAAAGCAAGTGTGAAAAATTCAATCATAGTTAATCAAGAAACATAAGAAATCTTTGCTTATGGTTAAAGGAGAACTTGCTAACATAATCAATGTTGGAAAGCCCTTCTTAATGCTGCATTACAAATGTATTTTAGAGTTAGTTGGTCAAAATCTTATCTTAAAAGAGATTAAGGATTCTTGAAGGAGTTATCTAATATGTCTTTAGAAGAGTTACCTCAGTGTTTTCCTTTAATGCATAGCATTAAACTAGGTATTGATTTGATACTTAGAAATTTATTGCTAGTCATCCTAGTTATAGGATGAATATTAAGGAAATTAAGGAGTTACAAAGACAAGTAAATTAGTTGATTGAAAAGGGGTAAGTTAAAGAGAGTATGCCAAATTGTGTATGAATACATATATGATGCCAACACTTCTAGTTCCTAAGAAATATGGATCTTGAAGAATGTACGTGAATAATAAGACAATTAATAAGATCATTATTAAATACATGTACTTTATCCCACACTTAAGCGATATATTAGATAAAATGCATGGTGCAAGGATCTTTTTGAAGATTGATTGAAGAGTGGCTATCTTTAAATTTACATGAGAAAAGAAGATGAACGAAAGATAACCTTCAAACAAAGTAGATGTATATGAGTAAATGGTCATACCATTTTGCTTGACAAATACACCATAATACTTAAGCCATGCATTCTATGTAAGTGAAATCAACAACTACCTACAAAAAATAAACAAATAGGCTACATACCTTTAGTCACTATGTAAGCACAAGATAACAAAGTAGCAGGTAATCAACTAATAGACTAATGCTTACTTCACTATTTGACACTTTTATCTTCACTTTGCATATTATACATAACTTATCAATGTTATTCTTTTCTTAGATACAACAACATTAAATACCGTATGTCATTAATCATTTATATAGCTAATGTCATTAATCATTTATTTAGCTAATTTCTGTGTAACTTCCTCATTCATTATCTATTCTACTTATAAATAAACATGTAATTAGCTGGCATTTATGTAATACAACCATATTAGCTTGATTAATTCAACGAAAATTTTTATAAACTCACAAGGATACGCCTAAACAATATAGCCATTCACAAGTTCCATATTAACTTATTCTCTTTATTTAATAAAATTGCATTTTGACTTCAAGTAGTTATCTAAATTATCATGTTTACACGAAAGATTAAAATAAAATATTTTTGAACAATTCTTAGAGTCTTAAAATCATAACAAGTCGCATTCATCAATTAATTTACTCCTCATTAATTGCAAGAAATGCCAGTTTATTCAAATAAATTATAATAACTAATAAACTTGCATATTTAAAAATTTCCTTTTTGTGAGGTACGAAAAGAATTGAGAACTCTAATTCTTTGACAAAAAATATTTGTGGACTTGATTTTTGTTCATCGATCACGTGTTTTATGCTATACGGAATGTGTGTTAAATTGAGTTAAAATATGAAAAGAATAAGATTAGTTCAACTGATTCCATGATGAAGTAACATCGGATTATAGGTTAAGCATAGGGATAGGCATTATAATTGGGTTAGGTTTTAAAACATACAAAAATAATTAAACTAATTAATCTTGTTAAGGAATAGAAGACTATTAATTGATTGGGGTAATTCATGTTAGTCCAATCAAAACAATCTACTCTTACTAGTTTTACTATTATATATACACGACGGATTGCACTTGTTTTGTTTTTATAGTAGTGGTTTACACTGTCAATAGTTGTAGAAATGACACAGAAGAATTTTTTTTATTGACACCTTGTCGCATGAAAAAGGTATCCTTTAACATATATCATGTGCTCTCTTTGTGCTTCTTTTGCCAATCCATAGCCTAGGTTTTGCTTTTACCTTTGGAGAGCCAGTAACGGAATTATGACTTCATTCAACAATATCCTATACTGGTCAATGCCTTGACTTTGGATGCTAAAGCACTCGTGTTTAAATCTCATGGAGAGTGAGAGAGGGGGAGATTACTCCCTATGCGAATCCCATAGGTGAGTATAGACTCTTTGCCTTTTAACTTACCACGGTTGGTTGCCCAGCTCCTCCTATCCAACCATTAAAAAAAAAAAAAAAAACACAGAGAGAGAAAAAAAGAAGAAGAGAAAACTAACATCCTCATTGTTGTTCTACCAAAAAAAAAAATCTCAATAACAAACACGGTGAAAACCTTGTAGGAACAATTAAACGTAGATTCACTGCTTGTTGATGTTATTGCTATGGTGTGCATATACGTGTCTAAATATTTAGGATTTTGAAAGGGAAGGGATATGGCTCTTATAAAAAAAAGTACCTTGGCGCAATGGAAAATTAGTTCAAATATAAATAAAGCCAATGAAATTGAAATAGGTGGTCAGATGTTACTTCCACATCATTTCATTACGCACTCGCATATCATAACATAGGGCTCGTGTATATCCAAATGAAGAGGGTGTCGCGATCGCACTTTGCTGCTAGCCTATACGACTCTACAAGCAAAGCAATTATGCTCAAAACTAAGTAAAACGGATGGGAAAAAAAAAATTGCTTTAATTTGCATTTAATAGGCGGATTAATCCATGAATAATGGAGATATATATAAATAACATTTGTACATCACCATAGAGACATTTGTTTAATCTAGCAAGATAAAAACCACAAAGTTGGCATTGCAGTAACTTATGATGAATTAGAAGAGTCGTTAATAAGAACATAACACAATACTTTACTAGTGTGTTCAAAGATTTTCCTCTAATTATGATTTAACCTATTATTTCGATCATATTGCACTAAGGATTTTAATGATGTTGTGAAACTAAGATTTCTCCGCAGCTCTTGGTGATGGTAATGTTCCAAAAACCATGTCCCAAAAGGAGGAGGTGATTCCAAATCCTTTACTTTGAACTCTGTAGTGATGATTCAAGTGGTATTTCTGCCAAAAAAAAAAAAAAAGAGGATAAAAGATTAAATCAAAATTGATTTATGATGATAAAGAGAATGCTGCATAAAAAGAGATGAATCTATTAAAGCAGTGTCAAGAGAGCAATCTATATACGTCTTTGAATTTCTTAAGGATTTCTCTAAAATAAGCATGTGCAAAAGTAATTATTTAAATTTTGATTTATCATGACGAAGAGAATGCACTGCAAAAATATGCATTTACTAAAAATTTATTTAGGATTTCTTCCAAATTAAAAAGCATGCTTTAGGATTAATAAAGGTTATAACATGTTGATTTTGTCATCGAAAGTGTCGTTTCAAATGAAGAAAATTACACTTAAAGCAATTAATTGTTCGAATAAAAATACATATGATTTCAGATAAAAGTGCAATAACGAACGGGATTTATAAATGTCTTGCAATGTATAAGCTGATGGAGTTACCTTGAGGCTCTTTGGGACTTGGCTGGATGGCTGACCATGGTGCAGGTAATAATGTGTTAAATCGTACATTATATAACCCAGCAAACCACCTCCAAAAAGTGCAGGAGCCGTTTCACATGTTGAAATGAGATTAAAGAAGGTCCAAACCTGCAGAAGAAAAATTTGATGAGTGCAACCAAAAGGGGAAAAAAACAAAAAAAAAAAAAGAAAAGGTAGAATTATTTGTATATAAAGGATTATTATAAAATTTAATAGATGCCTTAAGGTCACCTGATAAGATCTAAGGTTGTAAGGTATGACAAAATATATATACCGGTATACAGAGAATCGCTGTTGCAGCTGGTGGAAATACAAGACGCAGTGAATCCATGGGGTGCTTATGATGGCAGCCGTGGAGAAGATAATGCAAAGTATTTGTCCTGAAATTTGTCACAAGATAATCAGATAATTACTTACAATTTAAATGAGTTAAAAAAATAGTTTTTCTTTTTTTCTTTTCCTAAGGACCTTAGTAGTTGAATGTATAACGATGATCACTGCATAATAATAATAATAATAATAATAATAATAATAATAATAATAATAATAATAATAATAAAGAATCCTAATTTTTAAAATATATATAATTGGTCCCTTTCGTTTTTGCACAGTGAAGTGTTTTTCAAATATGATCATCCAATAGTCATACCTTTTATCGATTCCTACACGATTCATTTAATTTTAAATAAAATTGAAAAAAAAAATTTGGATCACATAGATAATAAAAGTTGATCATTTCTCACATTCCTCAATGAAACAACCAAGGATTCAGGTTACGCTCGTCAACCTCCAGAAAAAAAGGAGTCCTTTTCTTTTTCCTTTTTTATTTTTTATTTTTTGCAATTACATTACAACCTGAAAAGGGAAAATTCAAACGTGATCCGTTTTATCGAAAATCGATGTTCCTATTATTAAATTATAATTGTTTAACTCCAGAAAATGAGATTACTTTTTTATTTATTTGTTAAGCCACAAAAAATTTTGATTCAATGGAACCCAATATTATAATAGGTTATGATGAAGGTTTCGTTATTCCTTCAAGAAGAAGCAAAAGATAGGACACTGACCAGTAAGATTTTGTTTTAAGGTGAAAGAGGAAGCGATGCAACATGTACTCTAAGAATGTCCATATGAAAACTCCAAGAACCACCATTAGGGCTATCTGAGGGTAGGGGAGTCCTCTATTAGCGGACACAGATACCAGCCAACAAACTACTGGAAGCCAAACCGTTGGAATCGCCCACCACTTAGTACGCGTGAAGAACTGCAACCACAAAATATAAACCGAATTTTAAAAATTCCAGTTAGATCGGCAAATAGTTATGAAACACGGGTTATATATTTGTAAAAAACAAAAATACAGATCCCTTGTTTATAAAAATGGTCAAAATGAGGTTGATGTTTGTGTAATTCTCCCCTTTTCTTTTCATATGTTCGAACCAGTTGTGAGAAGTTAAAAGCGATTTAGAAGAGGAATGAACCACTAATGATACCTCCAAAATTTCGCTCTTGAAGAATCGAGGTCCTTCCTTGCTTATGATTGGCTGGTGAACCCATTCCTCGTAGACATCACCTAGATGGCCAACCTAAAAAAAAAGATAAATCACGTATTAGTAGATGTATATTTGCAATAGGCTTGTTTAAAAAGGTAAATTTGTTTTTTTTTTTTATTTTTTGGCCACTAAAAAGATAAATTTTTAAATGAATTATTTTTTTAAAAAAAATTATATGTCGATCTTATTAAGATTCTGTAGTCCTCTATTGTAAGGGATATTAAATATTAAACTACCTGGAAGACAAGGGGTTTATTCAGATCAACAGAAAATCCCTTCGAAGCCATCTCGATTACCTTGCTTCACTTTAACTGCAAGGAAAAAGAAAACTATCTTGTTAGTTCTCAGAGTGAACAATAATTAGAAATTTTCTCTTAAAAGATCTATTTCTGTTTTATTTTGATGATCTAGCGGAAGAAAAAGTAAAATAAATGAGTCTATCATTAATTTTTTAACATATAAAAAAAATAGGACCCACTTGAAATCCTCGTATTCTATATACAGACTCTAAAATCCTATACATTAATGAAAGATGAACCCAAAACTAGATCAACGGGTTATTTCCACATTCTTCTTGGATTTTGGAAACGGAAAACTTGGGGACTTATCTAAACTAGTTGAATCTTCTCATTCGTTGCAATAAAAGCAAGGGCATTATCATTTTCCGGCAAGTTTCATCCCGAAGAAAAACTAAGTGCATAGGAATCGTTTCCGACATAGTAATGACAAATATTGATGAGCTTCACAAAATCATCAATTAAAGCTACATGATCAGAATCATGAAAACGCAAATAACAAAGACAAGAAACGGCTGATACAAATTTGGAAGAAAATAATGTTCTTCTTCTTCTTCTTCTTCTTCTTCTTCTTGTCACCTATGCGCTGCTGCTGCCGCCGCTGCTGCCACCACCACCAAAGGGCAGCACCGGATCGGAGGTGTCGTCCTTTTTCAAGTTTGATGTATTTTTGGGGTTATTGTTTTGAAATCGTTTGGGAGAAGTAAAAAGAGAGTAAGACTTGAGAGAGGAAGCTTTATTTTCGGGGTTCAAGTAATCTAAATATAGGGAATTCACATGCAACAATCCCTTTCAACATGCACTTCATAACGAAGCCAGACAACAATTATAATATGCTCAAAACGGAAAACAGAAAAGAAAAAAACGTTAGCTTCTGCAAGCTGGCTCAACTTGATGGAACTTTCAAGAAAGAGAGACTATAGGAAGAAACACGGACGTTCTTTTCCCCTTAGATTCAGTTTAAAGCGGTGCAGGGCAAAGCTAAAAGAGTATTCCCATTTAAATGATTGATGGTTAAATATAATCCTATTTATAGTGCTACCTTTTGTAAACATAAATTAAAATTGAAAATGATTTAAAATACTTTAAGTAAAATTATAAATTCATCAAGACTTTTATATCCAAATGACATGAATATTAACGATAATAGATTAAATTCGATTCTTCTCTTCCTCATAGTTGTTATAATTATATTTTAAGAAAAAAAAATTACAAATTTAATAGTTGAGATTATCTCAATATTTAAAATATCATGTGATATTATCATAAAGTTATCCTTTTTTATGATATTAACTGTTAATTATATGTGACTGCATTTTAAGAAGATCAATAAGGTGATATAGTATCCAAATCCATGAAAATTTAGAGGCCTCATGACAAGAATCGAATCTTAAGATATATAAATAAATAACTCCATGAATATTAATATGAAAAAAAAGGAGGAAAAAAGAAAACATATAAGGGACCTAGCTAGCATAATAGCCTAATTAAACAAAGATGTTGACACTTAAAACTCTGTATGATCTTGTTTGGATTGTCTTTTTTTTTTTTTTTATCTATATCATATCTTATATGTTATATATTTGATTTGTATCTGTTTGAAAAAGAGTATTTGAAAACTTATATTATTCGTTTTCGTTTTATAATTATAATGAAAATAATGATTGGAGTATCAGTGTTAAGAAATGAAAATTCTTATATTACTATTTAGTTTATTAGTATAGTTACAAGTTTAGTATCAATTATATACTTGTACAATATTTCAAAAGAAAATAAAAGAAAAAAATACAAGTTCCACAAGATATTTTATAAAATTTATAAGGTATCAGATATATGGTGGTTTCCAAGTACCACATAGTAAGTTCCTAATATTAAAATTTTCAAGCTCGTACTTATAAGGTACGAGTAAAGTGTTATATCCTACTTATCTTATACACGCTTACCTTTACTCTCTAACATAAGAAGTGCAATGTTGGGAGATTATATGGATCATTTCCAAATGTACGAATCAAGCATATTTATAGATGAAGCAGCTAATGTAAACACTATATATGAATGCATGGAATTGTGTAGTAAAAATTTACTATGCATGATAATGTAAATTTTCAAACTCATAACTTATAAGTTTGGTTAATTCTCTTCCTTTTCTATTGTTATTATCAATAAGCATTAATTACAATTCTCTTGTTTGACATCCATCTAGCCCGAAGACATGGAACTTTCAAGAAAGAGAGACGTTATATTAATATAGGAGGATTTAAGGACGTCCTTTTCCCTTTAGATTTAGATTAAAGTGGTGTAAGGCAAAGATAAAAGAGTATACCCATTTAAATGACGGATAGTAAAATATAATCCTATTTATAGACCCACCTTTTCAAAAAATAAATTAAAATAGAAATAGATCTTTTAAAATATTTTAAGTAAAGTCATAAATTAAATGGTTGAAATTGTTTTGATTTTTAAAATATCATGTGATGCTATCATGATATTATCTTTTTTTTTTTATAATATTAACCACTGATTATATGTAACTGTATTTTAAAAGATAACTTCCAAAAAATAATAAAAAAGTAACTTTGGAGGATCTAAATTCATTAAAACTTAGTTGCTTCATGATAAGCACAAAATCTTGAGATATAGAAATAAGTAAGTCCATGAATAACAATATGAAATAAAGAAGGAAAAAAGGAAACAAATAGAGGACCTAGTTACCATAATAGACTAATCAAATAAAGATGTTATCACTTAAACTCTCTATATATAAAAACCCGTACAATATTAAGTGGCTTTCTTATTTATTTATTTTTTTTAGGAAAATATTAAAATTATTAGCTAAAACTTTGTATGGTTTTTTAACTTTATATTTAAAATTTGAAGTTCGCTAGATGTTATACTTAATCAATCTTTCTCTTGTTAAAATTACTACTTTCAACAAAGTGAGCATTTACATTGTTATTTATATAAAGATGATAAAAATAGTGATTTTTTTTTGTCCCAAAAATATTTATAATATGATTTTAGGGAAGGAGGTAAATTGAATTTGATTCATTCCATTAGGAGACTAAAATTCGTGCCATTAGCTATAATGGCTTTTTAGTTGGAGATAGTTATTTTGATAAGTCAAAGTTTGAGTGAGTACAATATTTAACAACTTTAAGCTTTATATGCAAAATTTAAAAAACAAAACTCAATTGTTTTAATAACATCAAACCTTTTGTATAAAATTAAAAAGAAAAACCCAAAGTTGATATAATATTTTTTACATTGTCCATTTTTTTCTATAGTTTTAGACATATGTACAAAACGACAAATGTAAAACTCCAAAATTTAACTTTTAATAGAACTAAATAATAGTAAATAATGTAACGATTTTAAATAAATACAATTTCTCAATTAGATTGAGGCACAAGGCCTGATCTAACTTGAACTTGTTAATGAATGTGCAAAGTAGAAATAGATCTTATTGGTGTTTAGATTAGGAATAAGAGGATGTCAATGTAGCTATGTACAACAATCGAACTCAATGAACAATAATCAAACTTCAAGATCTATTACTCGATCACATAGAATAACCGAGGAGAGAATTTGTGGGTGAATGTAAACTATAATTACACTAAATGAATCGATAATACAGTATTTATATAGAGGCTATGACTCGTGTATGTGAAATAAATGTTAGTAACTAACTATCAGTTGTCCTAACTAATTAGTGCTAGCTAACTAACTACTAAGACTCTAACTAACTGTAACTAATCTTTACAATATCATATAGTCAACATCCCTCCCCTTCCCCCCTAAGTAGAACTTAGTAAAAGTCTTAACTTGGAACAACAAGATTGCAATTGCGTTGAGTGAACATCCTTTTTAATAATGTTAGCCAATTGAGAAGAATAAAGAATGTAATCAACTATAAGGAGTAGCTACCATGATGTCATGCTCTAAATCAGAGAGTCGTAATAGTCTCGTTATGTAAACCAACCTAAATTAAAAGTTAACCACTTAGCTGTTAACATATGTATAACTTATACAAGGTATTTACCACTTCCCCACTTCAAACCATCCAATTCTAAGTTTAATAGATATCAATCTGTAATATAATTTTTCAAATAAATCTAGAAAAATAAACTTATGGCTCAAATAATTGAAAAAATTAGGCTTTACAAATCATTTAGAGTATAAAATCTCAATTTCAATAAAAAGTTTTGAAAGCAAATTAAGTTAAGGAAATAGAGCGATTAATAATAAGTTTTCTAAAAGATTACAAGTTAATAAAGCATAGTAATAGTATCCATAATTAGAAACTAGAGGGTCATTAATAGAGACCCTATTAGTTTTCGTATAAGTTAGTAATTTCAACAAATAATTAAAAACACAGTCCATTAGTTTTGAATCTCACTTCCCAACCCCGTTCCTTATTCTTCTTGGGACTTGGTGTAATACTGGTGAGTCTATTAGATAACCTACAAAACAGTTATAAGGAAGTGAGCGACAACTTACTAAGTATGTAAAATAGAGACAATAACACATATCGATCATCAAGCAATCAGGGTTTTTAAATAAGATTAATTAGATGCAATGCATATTTAAGTAAATGCCATTATATGACGTTGATTGGTCATCATGAGATAAGAGAAATTATACTTGCTCTAATACGGGTTTTGAGGAGTTTTACGCCACGTACTTTGCTAATTGACCACTAAACCGGGGCTTATGCAATGAAGAAAAACGCTCCACCGAGACTACTTTCGAACCATAGTCCTTAACCTTACTACGACATTTTCTCCTATCACTTAATTCAATTAAGGGTAAGGAAAGGATCATTTTTACTATCCTCATCAAAGGGTCTATATTTAGCCTAAACTTCCTAATTGTTTTCCTTTAGTAGGTTACTATGCAAATTTGGTTACAAGTTAAGTTAAGTTTGAGTTAGATTGCTTTTGGGGTGATCAAGCAATTTCAAATAATTCAAAGTAAACAACATCATAAAGTAACCAATATATACACAATCTGGCACTCCACAATAGCAATACAATATTCAAGCACACATCCACAAAGGTTACTAGCTTTTATTCACAAGCAAGACATATATTAAGGCCTCCAAGTATTTTTAATAATACTTCAAAGTATGGTGAAGTATTGAACCCACTTACTTACACTTATGGATACTTTACTCATGACCATTGTCTCCTTGACCTTCAAGCGTCCTTAAAACATAGAATAGATTGGTTTTCAAGTTTTGATTCATTAGTTATTAGTTTGTTTTATATGTTTTTGGTTATTTAGTCATAAATTTCATAAGTTAATTTCACTTAAAGATTATGATTTCTTAACCAATTAATGATTTTTACAATTTACCCTAATCAGTCAAATCCTCTAAGTGGATTTATAGTGTTTTTTTTTTAGTCTAAATCATTTGACTAATGCTCTGAATAGTTTTCTAGTACTTTTCTTTAGTTAAAAAATCCTTTGAGTTTGGTTCTAAGTGGATTTACAATAATTTCCTTTAGTCAGAAATCCTCTAAGTTTCCTTCTAAGCTATTTAAGGGTTATTCATTATATTGATTTTATCCTCTGAAACATCATTTAAACTCTTCCAAGGTAAGTCCTTGTTACAAAATTCTGAACTTGTTATTTATAGTAGTTTTAATAACATTATCCTTTAACTAATCGCCTACTTCCCCTATTTTCACTTTTACTCATTAATTTTTACCTCTGACCTATTCTCTAGGCATCAATTTAGTGTATTATTCATTATTAAGATCCTCTAAATCACCATCTATTTTTTGTCAATGTCCTATAATTAGTTTATTTCCTAACTTTCTTCAAATTTACCGTTATGAAATCAATTTTTAACCACAAGTAACACTTGAGCAAACCTTCCTTAACTTCATTCCTTCCCAATTCCCATCACAATTCATTAATTACTTCAAATACACTAAATTACTTAAATATTAACTTCCATATTTAAGGCCAACCACCAACTTCCCTTGATCCTCACTAAATCAATCAATCTTAATTACTCTAGAACAATATCTATACTCTAAATATGATCCAAACTAGGTATCTAAGTAGGATTATTAAAAAAAAAACACCTTATTTCCACTAAAATACACTATTTTAGGCATCAATTAAAACTCAAAAATCAAATAAAAATATGAAAATTAGTATCACAAAAAAATTTGACCTAGTAATTTAGTATTAACTTAAGATAGTTTGTAGAAAAATTTTGAAATAGAAACTATGTCATTTACTTAATTTATTTTAACTTTGAAAATTGTTCAATTTCATCGATTTCTTAAGGGTATATATAATAGTTACTAAATTTATATAAATTGATATTTTTCCTAAATTCTATACACAAAAATATGTAAGAATATATATGTTTTTTATAATTTTCTAAGTATATTTAATATTTTTAATAATTTTTACAAAATTTGATAAGAATAAACACCCACAAAAAATTGGAACTCTAACCACCGATAGCTACTCTCCTCTTATTGGCAGCACTAGGCAATGGTTGTATCTCCTAGTAGTGGTAGTGGTAGTGGTTACGCTCTAGTAACTTCCTTGGCCAACGTACTCCTAGTTGCTCAAATTGCACCCCAATTGTATAATATTTTCTTAATTTCCTTCTTTAATTCCCTAAATCCAACATCCAGTTCTTCTAGACCCTAATTTACATATACTATCCAGTTGTGAGGTTTACTATATTTTTAAGATTTTTTTTTTGTGCAATAGAATTTTTTTTTCTCTCCTCTAAGCATAGTCTTCTTAAATCTTGCATGATCTTCATTATCCATCACCCAACAGCTATCCATGGTCTTTCCATAAGCCTTATAATCCAATTCCCAGTTGCCCATAAATTTTTATAATTTTTTAAATGATTTTAATTAATTTTTTTAGATTATTTTAGCCTAAAATGCATATATTAGGGTATTTTAGCTAATTATGAGTATACATATATATTTAAAATTATCTACAACACGTACGTATATATTATATATGTTATTTTATGTCCCATATTAATTTTACTACATATATTATTTATCTCTAAAAGTTCATGAACTAATAAAATCATATTTTATATGATTACAACGAATAATATGTAAAATAATTAAATTATACTATTTTAGTTATATTTTTATTTTATTATATTTTTAATATCCGAGTCCATGGGGTCTCTTTGTGTAAATTTCTAAGTTAATCGGGTTAATTTCACCAATACCCTAAATCTACTTGTTCAATTCTTATTTGCCGAATATAAGGCTTACACATGACACCAAATAAGATCCAAGAATTACATAGAAACTAGAAATGGATTTTCTATCTACATGTGAACCAACCTAATTAGCATCTTTGAGAATATGAAGAGCAGCCTTCAAATGTATTGTTCGAGGTTGTGAAACAAATTGACTTAACTGTTGGATAACAAATGACAAATCTGGATGTGTAATAGTAAGATAAAACATGTGACCAACTAAACGTCAATACAAAGAACAATCTTATAAAAGTTGTCCATCATAAGTTGATAACTGAAGATGAGAAGGAAAAGGTGCCTATATTGGTTTAAAACCTGTTAATCTAACATTAGATAAAATGTCCAGAAGAAATTTCCACTGATTGAGAACATAACCTTGGATAATTTGTAAACTTTAATGCTTTAGAAGTAGCAAACCTCTCTTGAATCATTAATTATGAAAGCCTGATCAAGAGTAGCTTTCACCTGCTGAAGATCATCTAAAGAATCATCTACTATTAGAACATCATCCACATAAACCAATAATGCAACAAAATGGCTAAGACATTGTTTAACAAAAAGAGAATAATTGGAACGAGATTAAATAAAACCTAAAGACTTAATAAATCTGGTAAACTCCTTTTTCTACCTTCTTGAAGCTTGTTTAAGTCCATAAATGGACTTGACAAGCTTACAAACCCATCCTAGAGAATGAGAATACCTTTATAGGGGTGTCACGTAAATTTCTTCATTGATATAGCTATGAAGAGATGCATTGTTTACATCCAATTGATGAACAAGTAAACCTTTAATAGTAGCTAAAGCAAGTAATATTCTAACAATACACAACTTTGCATCTGGAGAAAATGTGTGGGTATAATCAATACCTTTAATTTGACTATAGCCTTTGGCTATTAACCTGGCTTTACACCTTTCAATAATACCATCGGCTCAATACTTTACTTTGTAGACCCATTCACATTTAATAGGATGTTTACTTGGAGGTAGGGAAGTCAAAACCTAAGGCAGTGTTTGGTTACGTAATTTTTGTAGTACTAAACTGAACAAAAAATTTTCTCCTATGTTTAGTTTGTAAATTTACTTGGTGACTGGATAAAAACTAGACTGATGGACTAAACAAAATATCTAAATTTTGTCCCATCTAAACTACGGTACAAAAACGAAATTTACCGGACAAAAACAAAAAATATTTTGCATTTTCAAAAACATCCCTCTATGTTATAAGTTAATAAATATTATTTTTATTAAATATTACAAAAAATTATTTATTTTATAATATAAATAATTAATTTTTTAATATAAATTTTATGTCTAATACTATACAAACCAAATATGGTACAATAAGTTTGTCTTGTCCAGTTCTTTTTGTCCTATCTTATCAAGTTTTATTTGTTTTATCTTATCCTTATAACCAAACGTTACCTAAGTTTGATTAACATTTAAAGCCAATAATTCTTTATGCTTTGCATTTACCCATCTAGAATCATTTTTAGCTTCATGATAGGAACTAGGTTCTCGGATTGCAAGGACATTAGCAATGGAAGCTACATAATTTGATGGATAAGAACAAAATGATTTACTGGTGAACAAAGGATATGGCTAAGATTGAAGAGGAGAAATAGCTAGAGAAGCTATGTTGCTAGAAACATTAGTGGTGGAAATGGATATAGAAGTTTGCTTTGCATTAATAGGTATATTCTTGTAGACTTGATATTTAGAATCATTTAACTACTTGGGAACTTGTTTGTTTTGTGTAGAGTGTTAGATAAGATCAACTGAAGATGAGGGAGGAACATTAGAAACAGTGGTGTTTGGAAGAGAAGTATTTGAAGAAGCTATATCAATAGGTAATGTTGTCTAAGAAGAAGTATCAGTGTGTAGACAACAATCAACAACAACTAATTAATCAAAGGGAAACAAATAAGATGATGATGGAGGAAAATAAGTACTAGATGGACTTTCTTGAGTGGTGTTTCAGAAAAGGTTCTTCATTAAAGAGTACATCTCTACTAGTAAAAACTTGATGTGTGTTAAGATCATACAATTTGTATGCCTTTTGACCATATGGGTAACTTAATAAGATACATCTCTAACCCTTTGCATTAAACTTGTCTCTCAAATATGGGGTTAAATAGGCATAGCATAAGCACCCAATTACTCTTAAATGGAAATACGAAGGAGATTTGTGATATAACAGTTCAAAAAGGGACTTCCAAGAAAGAATTGGAGTTGGCATATTGTTAACCAAGTGTGTAGCAGCTAGCAAGCAATCTCCCTAGAATTTTTTAAGTAGGTTGGCATGTAGCCAAAGTACTCTTGCCACTTCAATTAAGTGCTTATGTTTCTTTCTACTATGCCATTTGGTTGAGGAGTGTAAGTGACACTCCTTTGATAAATAATCCCTTGTTTATGGAACAAATTTTGATTTTCTTTTGAAAGAAATTCAGCCCCATTATCAATTTTAATGTGTTCGGGTGTTACATGAAATTGGTTTTGAATGAGAAGAAAGAAATTTGTTAAAATGGTAATAGCTTCAGTCTTAAACTTCATCAAATAGGTCTATGTGGTTTTGGTAAAGCCATCAACAATGGTTAAGCAGAATCGTGCCTTACCGAGAGACATAACATTATAAGGCCTCTATATGTCAACATGTAACAAGTCAAAAGGATTTGTGGTTTAGGAAACACTATTTTCAAAGGGAAATATATGAAATTTAGCTAGAAGACATGTATCAAAAAATAAGCTTGATGAAACATCAGTCTTACAATTAGGAACATGTTTGAGTTTATCAATTGAAGCATGGCTGATATCAGGCAAATGCACCTATCAGTTTTAATATAGCGGATGTGAGTCGGAGTCAATCCCTCAGAGACTTCGAGTACTAATATTAACCTTAACTTTATTATCTAACCGGAAAATTATGAAATTTTGAATTAATTAAAAATACTAAAATTAACAAACTAACTTGATTAAGCAATTGAAAAAAACGATAAAATTAAGAACGACTTCAAGAAAGTAATAACGTATTTAAGAATTATTTCCTCTAGAGTTAATCATGTGATCGCTTAAAATATATTCAACTCGGTTTCTATTTTTCTTGATCGGAGGGATTCACAACTAAAGTTAATACCTTTCTCAAGCATATTAACCCTAATCCTAAATTATTTACCGGAATCTCTTCACTTAGCAATATAACTTAGAATTGCATTAATGTATAACGAATTCCCACACAATTAATTAACTTCCGAAAGAAACATGTATCTTATCTCTAAGTATACATGTAATTCTCTTCAATTATGTAAAGATCTAATTACACATGCAATTTCTCAATCAACATGCATAATATCATATATTAATACTCTAGAATTATCAATCAACAATTAAATATCATAATTGAATCAAGAAAAGATAGAAACTTTATTGAAATTTATAATTCAATCCATAAGTCACATGAAACCTTAAGTTCCATAATCCTAAATACTCAAATTCTAAGCTATCATAATGAATCTAAAAACTAGTTTCATCAAAAACATTAAATAAAACATGAAAACTCCTTTGATTGATGAAAAATCTCTCTAATCTTGAAGTTGATGTTGTTTTCGCCTCTTTCTTGATGTTCTCCTTAAGTCTCTTTCTCTTCTCTTGTGTCTTTCCCTTTCTATAATGTCTCTCATGTCTTTTAAAACCCTAATATGTCTTTTTATAATGTATCAAAAGAATTCTGTTTTCGTCACCAGACACGGCCTGGGACATAACCGTGTTCCTAGGTCGTGTAACTTTCTGCACTAAGGCAAAATTTTCTGCACAACTTCATAACTTCTTCATTTGAACTCTGATTTGAGTGAAACTTGATTCCTTTTCTTCGTTTTCGATCCTAGAACGCGTTCAAACCTTGAAATCAAAATTTTACTCAATTAAGTATTAATTTCTTTAAAGAAAACAAAAAATGTAAGGGAAGTACTATAAAATCACCATATGAAATATGTTTAAAATCAGAGTTATCAATGGCCTAATCCATTATTCAAAAGTAACAAATTGTCTTTGTTCAACTTTGCATCAGTAGACAGCATACAAGAAATAGTTGTTTGTTTTATGACATAAAGTCCACATAACACACCAACCTTTGCAAGAGTCTGTTTAGTAATCCAATCTTGTAAAATGCAATCATTTGTAGTAAAGATTAACATGAAGATTAGAATCTTTGAGTAGTTTACTAACTAAAAGAAGATTGGAGTTAAAATCTGATATAAGAAGAATATCATTAAGAAGTATTTGATTGGTAAATTGAACATTTCCCATGGTGTTAATAAGTTTATGTATACCATCTAGCAGATTGACTTTAATAGGATTGGTGAGAGTGTGTAAATTGGTTAATAAACATTGAAAATGTGTGATGTGGTCAAAAGCTTCGATGTCTAAAATACAATCACATATACTTTTATCATTGCAAGCTAAAAAGGATGCAAATTGAGTAGTAGCAATACTTACTACCTTAGCAAAATTAACAATAGCAGCATTAACATTTCCTTCTCCTTGTGTTGTTAAATTGATTCTAAGTGCCCTCAATAGTTCAACACACACTTTGTTAACCTAATTAGAATCACAAGATGAAGAACTTACAGATACTTGCTTATTAAGTGTTGAATCAAAACTCCCTTTGCTTCTATTCACACAAGCAATAGATAGCTGCCCACTCCTATCCCCGTTTCCACTATTATTATACCACTTTCGAAAGCTTCTAATTTCAAAACATTTGTCAATAAGGTGACCAAATTTGTTACAATGAGAACAAACAATCTGAGTAATGGTTTTAGTCCTTTTCTCCTTCTT
Organism: Lumnitzera racemosa; assembly: GCA_024138005.1. Lineage (NCBI taxonomy): Eukaryota > Viridiplantae > Streptophyta > Magnoliopsida > Myrtales > Combretaceae > Lumnitzera > Lumnitzera racemosa. The sequence continues at coordinate 67,850,267 of JAMXBC010000011.1, forward strand.
CTTGTTAACTCCTCTTTTTTGCAGTGGACGAAAAACCAAACAACCAATATTATCATCAATATTATTCACCCATCCACTAACCTACTTTTGCTTTTCTATTTGAAAAATGAAGTAATAAGCCTTGCTGATTGTTGGTAAAGGTTTCATTAAAAGGATTTACTATGAACATGCTCTTGATAATCATTTAGGCCCATTAAAATTTGTAACAACTGATTCCTTATATCAATATTAAAGATGAAAGTATTTAAATCGCAACCACATGCATCAATAGCCCTACATGTATACTCTAATGTAGGACATAAGCTCTATATCTCATCCCATAATTTTTTCATTTTGTTAAAATGCATTCTTACTGAATCATTCCCTTGCTTAGCATTCATAATGTCATGTTAGAGCTAATATATTAAAGGCCCATTTGTTAAACTAAATCTACTACTTATATCATCCTACAACTTCTTAAAAGATCTTGCATACATAAAAGCTTCAACTAAATCCTTTTTCATAGAATTTAACAACCAGCATTGGATCATATAGTCACATTTGATTAATTTATTAAGGTTACATTGATTATTTTCTAGTTTCGTGACCGAACCATCAATGAATCCTAATTTTTCTTTAACTCTTAAGGCTAATTTGATAGATCTACTCCATCCAAGTAAGTTTGATCCATCAAAAGTAATATTTGTGATCCAATTGCCAAGATTATCAAAAGCATTTAATTGTAAAGGATCTCTTACCGTAGTTTCTCCATTCATGTCTAACGACACCACAGCAAAAATCTCAGACATACAATGAGGAATGAACGACTATCAATCAAACAAAAATTCTTTTATCGATGCTCTAATACCATGTCAATGAATGTGCAAAGTAGAAATAGATCATACTAGTCTTCAAATTAGGAATAATAGGATGTTAATGCAGCTATATGCAAGGACCGAACTTAGTGAACAACAATCATACTTCAAGATCTACTACCTAATCATATAGAATAACAGAAGAGAGAATTTGTGAGTGAATGTAAACTATAATTACACTAAATGAATCAATAATACAGTATTTATATAGAGACTATGACTCATGTGTGTGAAATAAATATTAGTAACTAACTACCAGTTGTCCTAACTAACTACTAAGACTCTAACTAACTGTAACTAATCTGTACAATATCATATATTTAACAAAATTGGCTAGAAGCGATGGTCTAGACTCTCTAAAGGGAGAAGCAGAGTTATTACCACGTACTCCACTTCTAGGTCGATTCTTTAAAATTGGCATGAAATCTAATCTACGTTACAGTTCGATAACCTTGATCCAGCTATTGGTGGTTTTTCTTGTCTTCCTACATTTAATTTTTTTCTTTTTCGTTCCCATAGTGCTTAGTTTTTGTTTACTACTCTAGCTTCTTGTTTTACACATTCCTTACCTAAAATAAAAGACATATTAATTGCTCAACATATCAAAAATATTTAACATATTAGTTTAGATCTTATTAAAGTGTAAAGAAATTTCATTATGATTCGCATCATTAGTTGAATGCTACAAGTAAACGAGTACCAGTCCCTTTATGACAATATATTCCAATTACGATTATATAGAAAAATCTTACAAGAATATAATGTCATTAAAATATACATAATAACATTTTTATTAATATCAACATTTTCCCTATATTAAGAGGTTCTGTAAGTACCTTTATATCACTATTAGTTCATATTTAAATGGCGCTGCTCCTTATGCTAAACCATCCAACACATTATCTCTTTTAACTTATGATAGTTCTTCCACTTCTTTTAGTTAATACTCTTGATCTTCTTCTTCTTTTCTTTCTAAATCATCTTTACCCATCAAATGCTTAATAATAGCTGTGATGTTTGCTAAGACATGAGCAAGGGTTTCGCTATAATTATGATAAGAAATATCATAAAAATCATAAATGTAAATCTAAGCTTCTTTTGTTATAAAATGATGAAATCGATGATATTCGAATATTGAAGAGAATGCTATTGTGATTAATATGGCAAGTAGGGATAATCATCTAATATACCCTAAACCATGGATTAGATCTCGAATTACTACTTTGATTGCTAAGCAATAATAAAGGCTAAGGATAATGTTCTTAGGGTTTATAAGACCTTTAATACTTCACTAGAACTAAAGCTATGCAAAATAGTTTTGGCCCGTGGACTAGCTCATTTCATTAGTTTCTAAAAAGGATTACGCCTAAGTTTTTCAACCCATTTAAAAAGCGGCTTAATTTGGCCTATGTCGACCTAAAAATTTGGTTTCTCTATTGATCAGACTAAGAAAACGTTTAAAAAAAAAAACTTTCGGAAAAGGGAGTTGCATTGGGAAAAAGTGAAATTAGGATCTATGAGTAGGGAGACTCTAATTTTAGTTACTTGCCAACTAGTTTTTTAAAGAAAAACCTTTTAGAAAAAATAGAACTAGAAAACCTTACACTTAAAGGCTAACTTATTAAAACATAAAGGTTTTCATGAAGAAGTACATGAAAATCACTTAATGGGCCTTAAATAGGTTTTCAAATATATTAGGTATTTTTATTTAATTTTTTAAAAGAAAAAGGGGAAAACAAACATTTTATTATTTTGGGTTGCTTGAAGTGCCTACTACTCACAAAGGGGGATTTAACTCATGTAGTTCTCATTAAAAGAAAAAAAAACTTTAGTTGGTTGGTTTATTTTATTTTTTCAATAACTCTTTTCACTTTAAATTTATTAATTTTTATTAATTTGGGAAAAATCTATTTTTGGTCCACTTCTAAAAAATCTTATAAAAATCTTTAACTTTTGAAAAAGGTCAATTTATTTTTTTTATTTATGAAAAACAATTTTCTGTGGGAAAGTTACTCTTGGGGTAAAAACCCATCTTTTTTGAAAATCTTTTTATTCATGAAATTAACTAAATATGCACATAAGCCAACATGGCAAAATCAATATGCAAATGACAATAAACATTAATCACAAGAAATTAACACTATTATTCATCATGCCAATTATGAGCCTAAACATGTAAGTTGTAATTTAATTATTATCACTAACCATGTAAATGTGCATTATTAAACCTAAACATGTAAATTATTAATATAATCATTTACTATGCAAATTAACTAAATTAATCAATTATAAGTGTCAGGCTTGAAATTTTCCTTTTATTGTTTTTCTTAATTTGATTTAAATTAAATCATATGTTTATTTAGTTTAAACACTTGACTAAAATTAAGGAAATTTGGTTTCTTTGTTTTTTCTTTTTAAGAAAAATTTTGGAATCGTCATTTGGTAAAATCAGGAAAAGGTAATTAAATTAAAATTAATTTGGCAGATTAATTCTAATTTAACCACTAACTTACGTTTTGAAAAATTAAAAGTTTTTCTAAGTGAGAAAACAAATTTTATTATTATTTTTTTTAAACACCAACTTTGGTAATGATTTTGTTATGGAAAAATTCTAAAAATCTTAATCATAGGAAAAAATTTTCTTTTTATAAGTCTTAACAAACAATTAATAAAATAAAACAAATAAAGAAAGACCACATGCTTAGTTCAGGTTGGGTCAGATCTGTATCTTCCAAGAGGTTGAACTTGAACACCTACTTGTATCAATTCCTAAATGTGATTCTAACCAATCGTTTCATCGAAACGAATGAGATACATGATTTTTGTATGTTTCTAATTGGATTTAGGGGATGGGGGAGTAGTAGGAACGATACCTTGGGTTGTTGAGATGGTTTTCAAGTTTGGAATTTGGAGGTGATGGTGGATAAAGATGATGGTGACTCTTGGTTGAGTGGCTAGGGAGCATTTGGGTACAAGAGAGTGGAGTGTCTGGAGTTTGAGGGCAATTACAAACACAACCTTGATGATGGTTTTATGAGTTCTTGATTGTGATTTATGCACAGAGTGAAACATGGCACTCTATTTATACTAGTGCAGTCTAGATTTAATTCAAGAAAATGCAAAAATGGAAGATCACAGGTATGGTGGCCTAATATGTTCTTAAGTAATTTGGTTCCAAATTTTGGGGAAAATATTAGTTTGAATGATAGAAATGGGCAAGAACACATCAATAATCAATATTTACACCTTTGATTTGGAGGAAATTGCTCAAAAAATGGTGTTTTGCAAATTTCATGTAAGTATATTAATATATTTTTTTCTTTTTTCAAGTTTGAATTAATTCGTGATTTATGGAAATTAAAATGTTTTTTTTTATCTCAATTTAAAGTATTCTATGTGTAGTTTCCAAAAAAAAAAAAAATAGAATTAATTTTGCAAGATATATATTTGGAACACACGTTGAAAGTAGGGGGTTTGAAATAAGGAAACTGTCTTTTTAATCTAGAAACTTAATTTGTAAGTCGATAAAGTTGAAAAGGAAAGAGAAGAAGGAGATAAGGGTATGCATCATGTGGGGATACGTAACTAATGTGCCTTACTCATGCATGTACTATACACTTAGGAAAGAAAATTGCTCTTGAATGTTTGAAATACTATTAAGGCTTCAACCTTGATTGAAATTCGTAGACTAGGTTTAAAACTTAGCCTAGTGTAATATATATATTTTTTAAATAAATAAAAAATAAAATAAAATAAAATAACACTGCACCTAGGCTCAACTGAAATTGCATGAATCATCTACATGTTAAAAATATTTTTTTTTTGAAAAGTAAAATAATAAAATAACCGAAGAAAGGAAGAAGGCTTATTTGAGTATATTCTAAAGATAATGAAAATTTGAGATGAGAATTAAAATTACGAGGGGTAAAAATCGGGTGTCTACAATAAGCCTAAACATGCATTTTTTTAATTATGCAAATTAATTGCTAAAACATGGCTATTGGAGTCCTAAATATGCAAATTATAATCTAATTAACATTGTCATTAACCATGCAATTTTGCATTTATTCATGTAAAAACATAATATTATTACATGCCTTTTAGTAAGGTCCTACATTTATTTATTTTTTAAATTTTTTATGCTTTTATTTTAATTTTTGAAATTTATAAGAAAAGAGAAAGAAACTTACGTTATGTACGCATAACAAATTAATTCGAGAAAATTTGGATTAGTTCTCGATGTAGGTCTAGTAGCTCATAACTCTAAGACATTAATCTTCAAAATCCTAAGTTAATTTCAAGAAATCTCAAACCTATCTCCTGTAATTTCAACAAGAACTTCAAGTTAGTTATGAACAAACCCTAAAAATGTCATTCTTGATTCAAATTTGAATTACTCCATTTGACCACGAAATTGAAACAATCTACCTACTGGACTTTCTTCTAGGATGAATGTCGAATGTAGAATATTCCACCATTTTATCTCAAATCAATTTGCTCTAAAATGAGAGAAATCTAAGAGAGATAATAGATTTAGCATTGTAAATACCTAGAGAGAGAAACTATCAATTACATATAATGTAGTGATTTTCAATGCTTGGGAGTTGATTGGAGTGTTACGGATCTCTATTTATAATGCTAGGTTGAAATTGTAACTCAAGAAACTTCCATGCATGAGAAAGGTTAAAGCTTGATGGATGATGCAAGCTTAGATGTGCATCTCAAATCTTGCCGATTTAGGCCAAAATTGGACATGTTTTTGTATGAATTTAAGGAAAATAATAATGCACATGAATACTAGAAGATGTTCTTGCGTGTTTTGATTAAGTATCTTAAGGTATCTTGCAAGAGTATGCTTTAATTTTGTTAAATATAACTCGAGTTCAAAATACTCATTTATTCATATTACTCAATTTTTCTTTTTTATATTCATTTATTTTGCAAATTTCCTTTAATAAAAAATAAAAAATTAGACATGCCATAATAAAATAATTCGTGCCCAATCTATTTCCTGTTTTTTCAAAATTTTTCAAGACAAAAAAATGCATTGAAATTAGGTAAAAAATACTCGAATACTTGCCTTTTTGAAGCCAAAATACCACCTATAACTTTCTATGAATTCAAATAAGGAAGGAGATGAGAAAGAGAAATAGAGTTGACTTTGGTCAACAAGATTACCACGTATTGTGTTGTGGTTTGCAACACATAGTGCCACTTCAATAGCCATGTAGCACTACATCAGCGTTATGTGGCAACCTTGAATACATACTATGTACCCACCCAAATTTAGGTGCCATATGGCACCCAACACCACAATTTAGTGATACGTAGCACCATGTGTAGGTGATAGGTGTCATCTTCTTTTATTTTTTTTCTTTTTCCACTTTCATTTTTTTTCTTTTACTTTTTCTCTATTTCTTTTTCCCTTGATTCCTTTTGATTCAAAATTTCTTTCTTCTTTTTTTCAAAAGACATACAACCCAACTAATTATGCAACCTCTAAAAAATCATACTATGCACATTAATAAAATATAGAGCCTAATAAATATATGCTCAAAATATTTTTAAAAATTATTCAACTTGACTAAATTAGGAACCTGGTTTTTACTAGTGTTCAATTTTTATTCAAAAACTTCAAATGTCTATAAACTATTCGTTTTAACTTTGATTAAGGTACGGTTTGAGGCTATGATCTTGCAAAAAAATAAAATTTTCAAATATTTCAAATAAGCTAGCCAACCCTGGAAAAAAAAAATGGTTTTCAATAAATGCGCATTCTTGATTAAAATTCTTAATTTGGTCAAATCGCATATATTTATTTTAACTCCAAAATCCCTTTTTAAACCTACAAATTATTTCTATCCCAAATTGACTGAAATGAACCATTACGCGATATTTTTTTATGATTTTTCATTTTTAGGTTTTCTTATTATTTTTATTTTTTTGTTTTTCCTTATTTTTTATATTTTTTTCTTTTCTTAATTAAAATTTTTTTAGTGCTTCTCATTTTCTAATTTTTTTTTTGTATTTTCTATTTTTGGCCTTTTTAAAAAAATAGGGGTTTTTAAAGTAAAATAAAATCTAACAAAAATGGAGTGTCTATAGCTTCGCTTGTTTAACTTATGGGTTAAAGCAAGCTACCTCTTAATAGGCTAGGTTAGCCCTCGCTCTCTTTTTCTTTCTCTTAGAAAAACAAAGTTAAAATTTAAAAATCAAATATTCACGAATTACACATGCAACTCTTAGTCTTATGCATTGAAAATTGACACAATGTTAATGGTTTGGTCATCACTCATTACTTCTTACATAAACAGGTTGACAATATATTATCCAATAATATGCTTAAAATGGAAAATAGCAAAAAGGAAAAAAAATATATAATGTTAACAACCGCCACATACGTAAGATATTGCCTATGAATAGGACCTAATAAATTTGAGAATAGTAATAATGAAGTAAACTGAATATATATATATATTTACGTAGAAAACTTCTAAGTAATTTAGAGTAAAAACTATGGATAAAGGTAAAAAAAAATTTACTATAAGAAATTTAGTATTACAATCTTTCACTAATATAAAGAAGAAAACACTCAATATTCTCTCTTTTATAATAGGACAAAATTTACTTCTCTATCTTTTACTTTGCTCTTTAACATGAAGTGAAATGTTAGGATGGTTTCCAAACGTAAGAATCAAGTTTATTTATAGATGAATTCTCTAGTATAAACACCATATATGAATGTATGACATTATATGGTAAAAGTTTGCTATATTTAGTGGGTCATATAAATTTCCAAATGAGATCCCCCTTAAGCAATTGTTAAATCAGTCCAGTCCAGTCCAGTCTAGCTCAAATATTTCCTTAAATAGCCATTTTATCTCAATACTTGTCAGGACTAAATCAAGGTTTAAAGCTCAAGCTAAGTCTTTGTCCCTTATTTTTTCGTGATGGCAACTAATTTTTCCATCTATTTCCCATTATGCATATAAAAGTTTGATACAAGTACTAATGACTACCATGAATAAAGTGTTCTTGAATTCCATATATGAGTAGAAAGGAAAGATTATTGAGAGAAAAAAAAATTGTAAACAAACTAATTAGCTTCGTTTGTTACAAAGTATTTATATCAAATATAAGTAATGTAATTAACTAACTAATTTTAGCTAATAGGAAGAAAACGGTTACAAGTTAAAGTCTATGTATACAAAATTTACACAAGAAGATAAATAGACTAAATAATCTATCATCACCCCCTTAAGTTGGTGATGCTTGCAATGCTAACTTGGACCTAAATGACTAAAGTTGTTGGGAAGTCAAAGAGTTAGTGAAAATATCTACAATTTGCATCCAAGACAGAACATGAACAAGCTGGAGAAAACTAGAAGTAACATTCTCTCGCACAAAATGCACATCAATGTCAATGTGCTTTAGGCGAGAGTGTAAACAAGGATTGGAAGCAATAAGTAAAGTAGACTTGTTGCTACAATAAATCGTAACAAGTAAAACCAAAGAGATAAAAAGATCTCGTAAGATAAAAAGATAGCCATAAGACTTCTTTAATAGTAGCAGCAAGACTTCTATATTCAACTTTTGTCGATGTAGTGTTTCTTGGTCTTTTAAGAAACCTATAAAGAACCTAAAAAAGAAGAAAAAAAAAGAAGAAATAGAGTAACCTGTGATGGATAGTTTATTGACAACATTGGATGCCTAATCGGCATTTAAATAAGTAGATAATAGCAAAGAAGTAGTGGAAGAATAAAACAATCCCAAAGATAAAGTACCCTTAAGATACTTTAAAACATTGCAAGCTATAGTCAAATGCTCTTGACGAGGATTAGACATAGCCTGACTTAAGCTATGTACAACAAAGCTAATATTAGGATGTGTATGATTAATATAGGAAAGCTTCCTAACCAATCTTTGAAAGAAAGTAGGATCAGACAACTCCAGTCCCGATGTAATAGATACACGAAAACTAGAAGGCAATGGAGTAGCAACCGGTTTAGCTCCAGTCAAACCAATTTCAAGTAATACATTAATAATAAACTTCCTTTGATGAAACAAACAATTAGAAGAAGTTTTGCAAAGCTCCAAACTAAGCAAAAAAAACACGTGAGGCCAAGATCTTTTATAGTAAAAGTAATATGGAGCTACTACTTAATGTCTTGAGTAAGTGCCTCATTTGAACCAATAACTAGGATATCATCTACATAAAGCAAGATAATCACACAACTATCAACATGCTTTCGAATAAAGAGTGATCAATCATGCTTAGATTATGAATAACTATGAGAAATAAGAAAGCTAGAAATCTCTAAGTTCCATTATTTAGAGGCTTCCATAAGCCCTTAAAAAACCCTTTTGAGCCAATAGACTTAATTAGGACTAGCCTTAAGATACCCCTTAGGTGATAGCATATAAATTTATTCATGTAAATAAATGAAGAAATGCATTGTTAACATTTATTTGATAGATGGACCAAGAGGAAAGGACAACAATCGAAATTAAAATGCAAACAATAAACAACTTAATAATCGAAGAAAAAGTTTTAATATCTTCAATTTTTGTATAGCCCTTAGCAATAAGCTGAGCCTTATATCGCTCTATACTACCGTCCGGTTTATACTTTATCTTATATACCCAATGGTAACCTATGGCCTTCTTTTTATGAGGTAACTTAGTTAGTTCCTATGTATCATTTTTTTTTTCTAAAGCTAGTAAATCTTGTTGCATTGCCTCAATCCATTCACTTTAAGTAACTACTTGTGAATTGTTTTTTTTGCTTTTGAATGGCCAACACTTATGCAAAGTATGTAACATAATCAACAGGGTAGTTGCTAAATTCCAATGAAGACTATAAAGGATGATAGCATACAGGCAAAGGACCAGAAACTAAGTTGTTGCTTATATCAAAATCTGTGATTAAATACTGTCTGAACCAACATTACTAAATTGGACAGAACATACATAATCTTAAAGCCAAGTTAATGAATGTTTGACTCTATTAGATTTTCTAAGTGATTAAGCATCTGTAGTTAAAGGGGAAGAAACAAAATGATCAATAGGTTGTAAAGAAAGATTACTAAATAGAAGTTTGATTCAAGTGCCAATGATTACTATGAACAAAGTGTTCTTGAATTCCATATACGAGTAGAGAGGAAAGACTTTTGAGAGAAAAGAAATACAAACCAACTAATTAGCTTCGTCTATTACAGGGTATTTATATCAAATACAAGTAATGTAATTAACTAACTAATTCTACAACTAAACAGCCAATAGGAAGAAGACATTTACAAGCTAAAGTCCATGTATACAAAATATACACAAGAAGATAAATAGACTAAATAATCTATCATTGTAAACTTCCCATTAAGAATGGGACTAACAAATTCTTTCATTGCCTTATGCTTTATAGGTTTGGTAAAATTTCTTCCTTTTCTATTGTTATTATTAATAAGCATTAATTATTAATTATAACTCTTTCGTTTGATAACCATATGGCCAAAATAGATGAAACTTTCAAGAAAGAGAGACATTGAGTTAATATTGGAGGAAACAAGGACATCTCTTTCCTTATAGATTTAGATTAAAGTGGTATAAGGTAAAGGTAAAAGAGCATTTCCATTTAAATGGTAGATAGTAAAATATATTCCTATTTATAGAGCTAACCTTTTGAAAAAACAAATTAAAATGAAAATAGATCTTCTAAAATACTTTAGATAAAATTAAAAATTTAATAATTGAAATTGTTTTGATCTTTAAAATATCATGTTATGTTATCTTTTTCTCTTTTAATATCAACCATTAATTATATGTGACCGCATCTTAAGGAATAACTTTAGAAAAACATTAAGAAAATAACTTTAGAGAATTTATATCAATTAAAATTTAGTTGCTTCATGATAAGAATGAAATCTTGAGATATAGAAATAAATAACTCCATGAATACCGATATGAAAAAAGAAGGGAAAAAGGAAACAAATGGAGGACTTAGCTAACATAATAACCTAATCAAATAAAGATGCTAATACTTAAACTCTATATTTATGAAAACCCTTGAAATGTTAAGTAGCTTTTTTATTTTTCTTTAGGAAAATATGAAAATTATTATACAAAACTTTGTGTAATTTTTCAATTTTAAGTTTAAAGTTTGAAGTTTGCTAAATGTTATACTTAATCAATCTCTATCTATTTGAATTTACTACTTTTAATAGAATGAGCATTTTCAATGTTATTTATATAAAGATGATAAAGATAGTGATTTTTATTTTGCTAACAATATTTATAGTATAACTTTGGTAGAAGGGGGAAAATTGAATTTGATTTTTCTCATTAAAAGACCAGTATGGATACCATTAGATAGAATGCTTTGGTTAGAGATAGTTACTTTGATAGGTTAAAGTTTGGGTGAGTCTAGTATATAACAACTTTAAACTTCATATGTAAAATTTTTACATGAAATTCATTTAGTTTTTATAATGTCAAAACTTATGTATAAAATTAAAAAGAAAAACTTAAAGTTTACATAATTTTTTTTAGACTCTCCTTTTTTCCTTATAGTTTTTAGACATATTTATAAAACGACAAACATAAGGTTTCAAATTTTGTACTTTTAAAGAGACTAAATAATAGTAAATAATGTAATGGTTTTAAATAAATACAATTTCTCAATTAGATTAAGGCATAGGCTTTGGTTTAGCTTGAATTAGCTAGAAGCAATGGTTTCGATTCTCAAAAATGGAGAAGCGAAGTTAGTGCCATGTACTCCACTTCTAGGTTGGTCCTTTAAAACTGTCATGTAATCTATCGTTCCCTAAACTTGAGAAGACGTAACAACCTTACTGTATAAACTAATCTAAGCTATAAACTATCCTCATTAACTACTAACATAAGTATAGTTTACATAAAGTGAATGATGACTCAACCAGTTTTGAAGTAGTCAGATGGGCAGTTGTAATATATAAGACCTGAGGAGTAATACTTTACAAAATATTATTTTCCATATATACAAATAGTTCAAGTCCTTACATAGGTTTTTATATACATCATAAGTTTTAATACATTCAAAAGTAATTTACCACTCTATAAGAAGGCCTACTACAAAACATAAATACATCAGCTAGCAATGTAAACTATAAAGCCTCCTAGAAAGACCTTATAGTCCTCTCAAAAAAGAAAAACAAAACATCCTGAACATTGATCCATTCATTAGTCTTTAACTCTTCCTTTCCTAGCCTATTGGAACTAACCTATGGATTATTGTAACGAAGCATCCTTAAGGTACTATTCCATACCTGCAAGATAATCTATTGGGACGTGAGCTTAATTAGCTCACTAAAATGGGACGAAGTTATAAGAGTACATTAATAAATATGATTGTTCAATTATTATTTAAAAGTAAATGCAAATAATAGAGTATCCCACAATATTTAACCGATTCATTGTAAAGTTAGAGTAATTTCATTAACTCTAACTTGGATTCTAAGGAGTTTCAATGTGACACTTTTAGACTAAATCTGGGCTTATGCAATAAAAAACATCCTCCCTCCTAAATAACATTCGAACCATGGATCTTAACCTTGCCGCAACCCTCTCTCTTGTTACTTAATTCAATTAAGGGTAGGAAAATGATAATTTCTACTATCCTTAATGAATATGTTGATATTTAGTCTTATCACCTAATCGTTACCCCTATTAGGTTTTCATGAATGTTAGGTTAGGCCTTATTAATCTTAAAATTAGTCTAAATTATAAAGTGAGCAACCAAGTTCATATACACAAAGCATGTTATGCTCAAGCAAAAAACAATACTTGAAGTTCAATCTCAACCATCAATTAGTAACACAAGCACACACATGGCATACACGCAAACACTCTAGCTACAACCACAAACAATAACTCTTAATTCTCCAAGTATCCTAATATGATACTCCCATATACTATTTAAGTATTGATCCCAACTTACCTGATGTCAACGTGAGTTAATCTTACTTCTCGTGTTCAATCCCTTCATAAGTCCCTAAACGATCAATAAAAATATTTTAGCTTTTGCTTAAATAGAGAGTATATGATTACTTTTTAATGTCTTACATGTAGTTTAGATAGATTTATTAAGTCTTGGATTAAGTTTTAACTTATTATTATAGTCACTGAATGAGGTTTTGAACATGAATCTTAATATAATTTTTGGCCTTGGAACCTTCTGAATAAGTATTTGATCAATATTGCTAACCCAATTTTTATTTTAGAACTATGTGTAACAATATCTAAAAGCAATTTTGTTAATTAGGAACTTTCTAAAGAAATATCATAAAATATTCTTATTAATTAGGAACTCTCTGAAGAAGTATCTAAAAACAATTTTACTAACTTAAGAATTCTTTGATTAACTTGTAGATATTATATCTACTAAGTATCTCATATCACATAGCTTTTTGATTAATTCTCTAGACCAAAAATTTAACTCACTTTTCTAGTAGACTAATCTTTTAAAGAACTATTCGAATATAGTTATTTTACAAGTTTACTCGAAATAACTCATCTAACATAATAATCCATATTACAAAAATGTTATATCATGTTCATAAATCAGGGTTATTATATCATGTAATAAAATATTATCAAATTCTTTAAATTCATATACTTACCTATTAATGCATTAATCCCATTACCATCAATTTGTCCAAATCTCATCTCTAACCCATACCATACAACTCCAGATGGATCTTCACAGTAGGATATAATCTAAGTACACCTTAGAACTTGATACCAATGGTTCCATTAAACTCCATACATCAAATCCTCAAGAAAATGACAATTTTCATCTAATTTATAGACTTAAAAATCTCTAAAAAATAATGAAAATTATTTTTGTTTGAAATCTCTTCAGACAATGTTCACATGCAATATAAGTATTATCTAGAAAAAGTTTGGCTTAAAAAACTATATCAATAGTTGGTTTTCGAAATTGATTGGTGTTGCTCAATTTTTTAAGGAAGTACTATATTCACTTAAAAATTCTTCAATTTGATATTTTTCCCTAAAGTTATGTATAAAAATATTTAAAAATAAAATTTTCTATAATTTTCGAAATTACTTTGATATTTTTTTTTTCAATTTAACTAAAATGGGAGACAAAACTAGACTAATAAAAAAATTGGCCTCCTGCCATCTACGCCGACTACTACCTTATTGGCACCACCAGGTACTACCTCCTCTATCAGGGGGTAGTGGTGGTTCACTCCTAGGTTGCTTTTACACTTGGGTTCTGTCGATTCACTTAGTTTGCGTAGTATTGTTTTCCAATTTTTTCAAAATTTATTCTTGTTTTTCCTAATCTAGTAATTTTCTTAAGTTAGTAAGAAGTCTACTAATTATCTAGAGAGTGTTAGTGATAATTCCTTGTTATTGGAATGAAATATGACATTTTCTCTCTCCCATTTAGCTTAAGTACCTCTTAAACAATGTACGCTAGGTGTCCTAAGGATAATTTCTTAAGTCACAGCTATTTAATAGCATTCCTATGCCTATTCCAAATGAAAATCTGATTGTTTATCAATTTTTTATAAATTTTCTTATAATTATGTGATTAAGTAAGAGTGTTTTATAGTATTTTAAGCATTTTCGGATATATAAATATATATAATAATTATACTTGAAGTGCAAGTACTATATTTATATATTATTTAGGTCACTTTATAATTGTTATGTCCAAATAATTTATCTCTAATGTTTAGTTATTTTCCATTATTTAATTTACGCATTTACGCCAGTAAATTATAATATAATATAATTTAGTAATATTATCTATTTTTATCTATAATTCTATTATTTTATTATAAATAAATATTGTAAACTCACGACGTGCACTCGTCTAACTTTTAAGATCTATAAATAAAATATTATCCTAATCAGTTAACATTTACGTACGCCCTAAATTATTGACTCGAAATTTAACATGTAAGATTATGAACTTTTGGAATCTAATAAATGAGTTCATGAGGCTTACAAAATCTAATCTAGGTTATGATTTGAAAACCTAAAATCATTTACTAATGGTTTTTCTTTTCTTCTTAGGTTTGTGTTTTTTTTTCGTCCTACGGTGCTCAATTTTGATTTATTACTCCAACTCCTTATATCGTACATTCCTTGTCTAAAATAAAAGACATATTTATTGCTTAACATATAAAAAATATTCAACCTATTAGTTTAAATGATCTTATTAAAATTTAAAGCAATTTTATTGTGAATTACATCATTAGTTAAACGCTATAGGCAAACAAGATATGAATCCCTTTATGACAATACATTCCAATTATATAGAAAAATAATACAAGAATACAATGTCATTAAATTATACATGATAACATTATTATTAATATTGAAAAGTTTTATAGGTACCTTTATATCATTTTTAGTTTATATTTATATGGCGCTATTCCTCATGCTAGATAACAATAACCAGTGACAAATGTAGAACCTTGCAATTGAAGGGGCTAAACTTAGAATCTTTTTAAGGTTCACTTAATAAAACATACATAATATATATATATATATATATATATTCCAATTACTTTTCTCTAAGCTTTCAGGAGAAAGAAGGGAGGGGGTAGGTTATGGGAAGCTCTTTGTGTTTATCCTTCATAACAACCATACTTTTGTTTCTCTTTAAAATCATGAGATATTAAATAAAATGATTAGAATGGATAGGAATATAAAGTTCAACAATTAAAACAAGATGAAAATGGCAAGTTTGTTAATGTTCCATGGGTTCCAATACTAACATCATAAAGTATTACCAATTTTAGAAATAAGTATGAAAAATTTCTTGGAAAAAATATGTACTTTAATCTCATTTGTATTAATTATTTAAGTCTTCTTAGCAACTTTAACTTGTAATGAACTATCTTTTTAAGCGATACAATTGTTTAAGTAAGTTGCAACACTAAAGTATGATTATATAGAAAATAGTTCATTATGAGCTGGGGTCATTAAGTACTTAAACCATTATACATAGGACAAATAAAAAAAAAACACTGATTTGGCAATAAGACTACATAGTTTAATAATTTGGCTTTCCAATTTTACATGATACAAGTTAATAGAAATAACAATACTGACATCATCAAGTTTGTTGATGTTCCATGTATTTCAATACTGACATCATAATGTATTACCAATTTTAGAAATAAGTATGAAAAATTTCTTATGGAAAATATGTACTTTAATCTCATTTGTATTATTTTGATAGGAGAAATTTGTATAGTTATTTGAGTCTTCTTAGCAACTTCAAGTTGCAATAAACTACCTTTTTAAGCAATACAATTGTTTAAGTAAGTTGTAGTATTAGAGTATGATTAGATAGAAAATAGTTCATTATAAGCTAGGGTCATTAAGTACTAAAACCATTATAGATAGGAAAAAAAAAACACCTATTTGGCAACAAGATCACATAGTTTGATAATTTTTTTTTCTAATTTTATATAGTTAATAGAAATTGCAATTGTAAAATTGAGTAGTTTATGTAAATAATTGGTGGAGAGAAATTAAAATGTAGGCAGCAAGACCTTTTCAACAGATGTAACAAACAATATAAACAAGAAAAAAAAAGGACAACAGCGTATGCTTAAATAAAACCCATTTTCAATTTCTTGGAGCTTATCCTTACTTGAAAAGGTTGTTTTCCTTCCATTCAACCTCACAAAAACACATAAAACTAAGAATTAGTAAGCAATGAATATAAATTTGAACATTATTGAATGTGAGAGAAATTAGATAGTTAAGGGATTGAGCATGTGAGAAAGAAAGAGAGAAAAGGTTTGTATAAATTGGTTTAGAAACATATATTAGAATTGAGGTTCCTGTGAAGTTCAAGTATGATAAGTTTTGCTAAGAGTAGTATTCATAGTTAGTGAGTTTAAACATTCTAAGTAGGCCTGCTAACAAATCTCATACATAACCGATATTATTGACTCGTCTAGAAGAGATAAAAAATGGTTGAATTACATATTCTTATCAGAAAATCTTTTTAACATATTTAAAGTTTAAAAATACCATATTCATTAGAGGTGAAATGGACAAAATATTATAGGAATGCTTATCTTCATGTCTCTTTAATTCTTGACCGCTATACTCCCTCCATTCAAATCACTTATTTCATTAGTCAAAGAATTTCAAGAATGAATTGATAGTATAGGCAATACTATATAAAATATATTATTGGTTATTGGTAGTTATGAGGAGTTGCAAAATTTAATAATATATGGAAAATATTAAAGCGAAGGGGAATATTTTAAGTCTAAGAAAGGTTATACACAACTCCCGTATGTGTCTTGTGTATAGTTGTATTTATGTAAAATGAAAGTCTCATTATGTGAATTTATAAGATGTGTAAGTGCTTGTTGTGTGTGTGAGTATTTGTGTGTGAAAGTGTGAGTGATTTGTAAGTAACTGTACGTATGTATAAGTTTTGTGCAATATGCCATGTGAAATGATAGAGATTGATGTATAAGTGTATGTGTGTTGTTTTATAATTTTACTTTTAATAAATTATTGGTGAAATTGAAGAATGTCAAGGATATATTGGCTATTCTTTCCAAACTCACCGAATTAAAAATTATAAATAAATATCATTCATGTTTTCAATTTCTTTCTAATAAAGTTATAGGTTTATCTAATTCATTTCTTTTGAGTTGCTTTATGTTGGGTCTTATACCCTACAGTCTTTGTGAAGTTTAGATAGTAAGGCCAATGTCATTAATGTAAACTATTTGGCTTGCGAAAATGCTATAAATTTTGTAATTAGTCTACTTATTCTAAACCTCATATTATTCACTTTTTTCTACTTCTAGAACATCACCGTTGTTACAGTTTTCTAAACCATTAAGCACAGTATCTTTTTCAACTAACAATACTTCTTCCATTTCTTCTAGTCGATACTCTCAATCTTCTTCTTCTTTTCCTTCTAAATCATCTTTACCCATCAAATGCTTGACAATAATTGAGATGCATGAGACATGAACAAGGGCTTCGCCATAGTTAAGTTGAGAAATACCATAAAAATCATAAATGTAAATTTAAGCCTCTTTTGTTATAAAAAAAAAAGAAATTAAAGATATTTGAATATTGAAGAGGATGTTATTGTGATTAATATTGCTAGTGGGCATGATCATGTGATATACCCTAAATCTTGGATTGGATCCCAAACTACTACTTTGATTACTAAGCAATTATTGATGTTGGAAATTTATGGACTCTTAGGCTTTATAATAAGTTTACAATTTTGATGTTTTTATTAGATTAAATAGAAAATAAATAGGATATGGGTAATTATTAATTGATGGATTCAGTTAATAATTGAATTAGTTGATATTGAATTCATATAAATGATAGTACCTACGATTATAAGGATTGATAGAGAGTAATTAGATAGATTGATGTGATACATAGAAAATCTAATTGATATGATTGCTACAATAAATAAAACTGATGAATAAGATCAAAATAGGGAAGTGATTATCTCAAAGACACTTAGAGGACTGTTTAATGAACTAGATAAAGGCTAATGATAATGTTTTTAAGGTTCATAAGACCTTTAATACTTCACTAAAACTAGAGCCATGCAAAATAGTATTTGCCCATAGGCTGGCTCATTTAATACATACAAACATACATATATATATATATATACATATATATTTCATAGAATAAATAAGACGCAATGATTCATAAGATATATCTTGTCATAATTTTTCTCAATCAAAACTTAAGTGTAATGGTAATGATTATGGTACCCTTAAATGTTCTTAACTAACAGCATAATGCTAAGTTTGAGCGTTTAAGCATCTTTAACATCAAATAGATACATAGTGGAAAGGCAAACCAAGTTGTGTTATACATAACTAGTAGCATCAAACTACTTCAATTAAGTTTAAATGGGTTAACGTGTTATCTCGCAAGCTAAAGTGGGCCAAGATGGGCTAACGAAATTCTAGCTTATTTATAAATGAGTCAGAACTGGTAAGCTCATTTAATCCACTAGCCAAAGTAGACTTAGTTAGGTTAGTTAATATAACCCAATTGCATACCTCTAACTAGAACTACTAAGGGTCAAAACTTAATAAAAATATACTTTAAAACATAATTTAAGGAAATAAATAGAAAATAGAATCATCATCTTAAGTAGGATTAGTTGAATGTTAACATATACTAGCCTAATGGTAATCCTTAAAGCCTTGCTTGCTTCTCATATGAAGGCTATTGACTGGATGCTATAATCTTGGTGACCAGATGGTAGTTGTAAAACTGGTTCTTTTTAGTTTATTGGTTTGGAATTCTTAAGCCACTTTGGCCTAATTAATCTTTGACGTGTTCTTAAACTGTTAACTCGATCCTTAAAACCTAAGGCAATCATTTCTCCTTATGTTAGGAAAACCTCTTCTCCAAATCTAAAGGCTTCCCATTTAACATTTATCATCATTTCCTAGTAAACAAACTCATCAAGGTTTGCTTTTGCTTCCCTTTTGCAATTTGTTCTCATCTTGCTACAGTTGAACTCATTGGAAATTGCACAATCTTCAAATCATTATTTCTAAATATGTGAGTATTCCAAAAACATCATAAACGACTCTTCTATTAACTTATCAAAGCTTGCCCAATAAAATACTAACAACGTTCATGAGTGTTACTATATAACCTCATTTGCATAATGAATGGCATCTTAACCCTCTTTTGACTTACAAAACCCCTTCCTCCTTAAAGGATGTAAGCTATATGACTTTGGATATGGTTTAGTGTTTAATCAAAGGCTAAGAGAAATGCCAGTGGAGACTTGGTTAGTGTAATTGCCCCCTCACCTATAATGAAAAAACTTTGTTGACCTTACACTAATCGCTAAGCATAGAACAGGTTTTCCTTCTATTCATTTGCTCTATATCACTAATAGTCAATTCTAGTTGAGCCACTATAGCCATAGGGCCTCTTAATTCCCATTAAGACCTTCTTTATTGTAATCAAACTCTCTCATCTAAGTATCCATATCCTTAACTTCGTCTTTTTCACTCTCAACCTCAAAGTGTGGAACACCATTTTTAGCAATGAAGACATGCTTGTTTGGGCATTCTAAAGTTAAATGCCTTGAACCTAAACACTTAAAATACTTAACATCATGTATTTTTCTCTTGGAATCCCTTGTTTAGTATCCTGTACATGTAGTGTTTCAAAAATCCTAGATTTGCTATTATTCCCCATGTTTTCTAAAATCTTAACATCTTCTGGCTTTTGTTTAGTGCATAGGATTTCCCTATTATGGTGTACCTCATGTTTTGATCTAGATCTTGAACCTCTAAATCCTTCCCTCTATCTTTGCCTTTCCACATTAAGTGCTAATTTAATTACATCATCCAAAGTTTCATATGTTTACAACTTTACAATATTCATTTGTGATGGACCTAATGATAGTTTGCTTAACTAGCTCATTTACCTTACACTTAATAAGGAAGGTTTCATATTTATGCATGTAATCCCCAATGTTCAATCCTCTTTATCTTAATGAATGTAGTCTCACAAACATATCTTATATACAATAATGGTATAACCTTCCTTCTTAGCAACCTCTTCATCATTAGTCATATACTGATGTATGCTTCACCCTCATCTCTTCTCTATTTTTATAAATTTTTCCATCAAAATATTGCATATCTTATGAACTCCAAAGTAACTAATCTGACCTTAGTAGGTTTATCATACTCATAGCCCTTAAATAATTTTTATACCTCATGTTCCAAATCCTGATAACCATAAAGAGTACTATCCATTGAATTGGAGAATTTTCAACATCATTGTCTCAAGTCCTCTAATTTGTAGATTTCATTCATCAACACATTTGCTAATACAATCATTTTCTCTGTCTCCAGCCAATTCATAAATCCTTATATGATTAAGAAAACTTCTATTATGCCTTACACTTATGCCTTGCCTATCATCCCTTTACAACCCCTTTTGATATTCTCATTCATGGTATTCATCTACATATTCATATTTTGCATTACAATCTCTAACATAGTAGTTTGGAGTATTAACTAAGTCCTATTACATCTTCATAATTTTAGGCATCTATTGTTTTAGACCCATCTTAAGCACATTACACGACAAATCTTACTATCAATGATTTCTTATTCACTAATGTTTTCTCCATCTTACATACCTTCTTGATTTACATTTAATTTAGTAAGTTTTAGTCAAATTCTCATATCTCAACTCTAATCCAAAAACACTAACAAATTAGCAACCAAGTATAATTAATTATATCTTAAGCTTCAAATATTCAATTCAATTCAAAATTAATAAAGAAGCAAGAAACTTTATCATAATTTTGTTACAACTTAGCGCTGATATAAAAAATAAAAAGGATATGGAGAATTATTAATTGATAGATTCAATTGAAACTAGTTGGTATTGAATTCTTATAATTGATACTACCAATGATTATAAGAAGCAATAAGGGTAAATTTTGATGTCTAAAAAATACTTTTTCTAGTATATGCTTATATTGTATAATAATTCTCAAGTATACCCATAACTTATCATCAAAAAATATGACAAAAAGTATATTTGAAGAATTACTATATGTACATATATAAATACTAAAAAACAAAAAAGAGTAAGAAAGGTTAAATAAAATTTGACTTATGCAATAACCACTTCCCCTAAAATACTTATATCCTAATTCGTTAAACTTACGGCCAAAAGTACCATATCAACCTTAAATTCCTCCTAAATTGCCACATCATCACTTCTAATCTCTCTCTTTCCTATTCATCTTTTACTTCTCAAACCTTCCTTCCCTTTTTCTATAAAAACCAAATTCAATCCCCTACCTTATATCTAGTTATACCTTGATTTTAGCCATCATAACTCTACCACTTTATTAGGAATTTCCTTGAAAGTTTCCCACACAAAGTTAGAGTTTAAAACTTTCAAAATATTTTAAGTCTTAAACTTAACTTAAACTTTTTGCTCAAGCTACTATATGTCTCTTCTTTGACTATTAAAGCATAAGTAGCCACTACTATAACATTTGCTATGGATCCCTATCGATAAGAGTTACCATCACCACCATACTTCAACAAATTAGTAAGTAATCATAACCAAAAGTTAAGGTGAACTCATGTTTGAAGTAAAAAAATTATCAACATATATAGTAGTTTGAACTCTTGAATTTTCCTAAACAACCCATTTTTAAGTCGATTCTCATAATTTTAAAATAATTTAGCATGACTTGTAACCAAATTAAACCACTAAAGACACCTTAGAACGCTAGGATCATGATAGAACTCAACAAATTAAAGAAAATATAGTATTGTCAGTTAAAGAAGTATATGAAGCAAACAATGATATGGGTTTATTTCTCTTTATATTAGGATTGTTTGGTGACTTGGAATTTTTCCTTAGATTGTTACAATGATTACTGATGTTGCATAAGTGAGTTGGAAAACTAGAAAGCATTTTCGTTATCTTAGATTAAGTTATATGTGTGGATGTGCTAATTGGAAATTAATATGGTTTGATGCATACTTGGATACATGAATGTTAAATTATATACAATGATGTGTTAAGAACTTTGAAAAATCATAATATGATTGAGTGGAGTGAATGTGAAATGGGAATGAGGCATGCTCTATTCAAAATTGTGTTTATTATGGTTGTTCAGTAAGTTGTGGTCTAGATGCCATATTAGCAGCATCTAAAAGGTAACCTCTGTATCTATTGTTGTATTATAGTCATCATCCAGATGTCGTAGTTAGGGCAATTGAAAGGTATCTCTTGGAGTTATCTTTTTATATAATATGAGGCATTTGGACACATCTTTATTGGAATTAGACGATTCACCTTATTTGATGTTGCTCTCATAGGCATTTGAATGGGACATTTTACTGCACCAAAAAATTTTAATTTGAATCCCCAAATTCCCTATTGAAATTAGCATGATAAGTTGATGATAATGAAAACTTTCATGATTGCATGAAAAATGTTTTGTTATGCTATGATAATATTTGCTGATATGAGTATTGTTGTCCTTTATCCATAGTGTACTTGATATGATTGTAAGAAATTAGCTGATCATCCTTAAACCAAATTAAATAATTATTTGAGATTTAAAGCTTGATATACATTACATAATTGCTTGCATTACTGAAGGCCAGCATTTCTTTAAGGTAACGGTAGGGGTCCAAGAGTGACATAACTTTGCCATATATGAACTAATCGAGCTTGGGTTTAGTGCATAGATAACATAATTGTAGACCTTACTATCATTTTAAGCAGATTCGCTTGACTCTAATGGAAGTTAGAACATTTATGTGGACTGTTTATGTGCGAACGGCTTGAGAATTAATGTGTATATGATGAATCCCAACCCAAGGTCTAGAGGGTTTATATTTTAGACTTCAAAAGCTAATTGTTGGGAGACTGCTTCTAATATTTGTATTCATATAATTGCCTATGCATAGCATATTCTAGACAACTTACTTCACTTGTATGTGCGTATATTGTTTGAGAGTGCCCACCACTTCACTAATTATGGTTCTGTCAAGTTTACTTATATTTTCAGTTCTAGATATTATATTATCATGATGAATCTAACATTGCTCCTAAATATTTCCAATATTACCTTTAAAGGTTTGGGTTTAGATGGTGAGAATGAGGATAAAGAAGACTTCACCCTCTTATGATTTCTTTTATATATTATTATGGTATGTCTACTCAAACTTTGGATGATCCTACCCTATTAAGAGATTTATACTTTCTAATATTTGTTAAAGACATGCTGTTTCTACGGAGGAATTATGAAATGCTAGTATGTTATTAAACTTTGTTTACTTGTTGTTAGTACTTTTATAGACACTTAGTTAGTAGTTGATGGGATTTCAAACATTACGGATTCTCTATCCTAAAGAGTGTTCATGGTAAGTTGTCATAGCTACTGTACCCTATAAGGCATGACATCATTTTCTCAAGGATAATGCATATGAGAGTGTTTCAATTTTTTATTTTAGGCAGTTTAGTGTCTAAACATTTAAAATTTGAATTTCAATGCTCGAAAATTGAAAATTTGTTCATTTAAATGTTTGAACTTTTGATTTCAAGCAGTTTAGTGTCCATCATGTGTATAATGTCTATTAAATGCCAATACTGAAATGAACAAATTTTAAATTTTTGAGTATTGAAGTTTAAGTTTTGAATATTTGAGCACTAAACTACTCAAAATCAAAAGTTTATGTACTCTCATATGTATTATCTTGATTTGCTCATTTTAAGAATTAGTTTTATTTAAGGAAAATTGAATGTTGAAAGTAATTTAAAAAGTTCAAATCAAGTTGTATACAAATTCTTTCATTGCCATCTCAATTTTTCAGTTTACAATTCATAAATAATTTAATTTTCCAAGAAAAAAAAATCCAAGGGCATTAATAGTTTGAACTTTCAAATGAAATGTAAATCAATTTATTGCAAGATGTAAATTTAAAAGGTAGCTTTTTATGACACAATTTCCAATTTGATAATTTTTTCATGTAATTACCCTTAATCAAATATGAGAAAACATAGGAAATATAAGAAAACATATCCGATAGGCACTTTTAACTTAAAGGAAACTTAATGCTTATAAGCTAGTATAAATTTGAATATTGATAAAACAAAAACAAATAAAGGCTGTGACAGAGAAAGATTAATGTATATTTGCCAATATTGATTCATTATCTAGTTGCAATTTAAAACTATAACTTTATATATTCTGGTTTCTTAGGACAATATATATATATATATACATATATATATATATTGTGTTACAATAAGGAGAGGAGGATTCGAATAATCCTATAGGGCAATTAGTGTTTATACCAATAGACTACAATAATCTTGTTATATATTTTAATTTCTTGTTTGAAATGCGTACTACGCTCATAAACAAATAGATTTGGATTATCTCCATTTACTTCTTCTTTAATTTTCCTTAATTTAAAAATCAATGGTAGAGATTATTTAGATTTTTAAAATATCATATGATATTATCATAAAATCATTATATTTCTTATAATCTCAGTTATAACCTTAGTCATTAATTACATGTGTCAATATTTTAAAAGGATAAATTGAGAAAAATTAAGGACAGTCAATAAAGAGAATCCATTTTCTGATTGAATACCTAATAATCTCTTGTTTAAAGTGCCTACTAAGCTCATAAATGAATGCGTAATAAATGAAAATAGAGAGAAAGCCAAAGTGTTAATGCTATTTCGTAAAAGGAATTTCCCAATTGTAGACGTATACCATTTCGTCCTGAATGCATGATGGGTCACTTCATTAAAGGAGGGAACTTGAGATAATTGATTGTTTGACTAAATGGAGAGATCCAAAATATAGATTTAGTTTCTTTATCATTTGCTTACATCTAATTACCATTTTTGTTTCATTGACATTTATTTGGATGTAATAAAAAAGGAATAAAATAACTATTTTCGAAATACTTTTCATTACCTTATTTATATAGAAATCAGAGTTTTTTTATTTCAAGTAACTTTGCTATTCCCTCTTTATGGGGAATAGTTATTCTCCCAAAGAATTTCATTCTTTATGGAGAAGGAATAAAAATAAATAAATTAAGTAATAGACAATCATTCTCTCAATAAGAAAAGTTAAAATGTTATTTTTTTTAAAAAGATCAAATAGGGATATGTTGTTATATTTAGTCATACTCTCATATTAATATTGCATTTAATGAGATGAAATAAATGTTAAAATGGGTATTCTCTACAATAAAAAATTACACAAAATAAATATTAGAATATAAATTTCTAGTTTATTCTTGATAAATATTCATTTACAAAGTATAATTTTTTTAATCTTTATCTATTTTATTCTAAAAGGTAAATGGATTGTTAGAGAGCCAGTCAAGATTTCAAACCAAGGAATAGCCCACAATATTTTGATCACTAGTTTAGTTTAAAAAATTTGTACCATTAGATAAAGACTTATTAATAATTTCTTTTATAGCTACGTTTGGTTCATCTGTTTATATTTTATTGACGTCTTATTGTTGTTTATTTGAATTTTTGTGTTTAGTAAGAATAAGACACTAAAAATATGGAAATATATTTTTTAAAAAATATCAATTAAAATAATCATTTCCAATGTATAAAATATATTTTTTCAAAATTTTTCTTTTAAAAGTATATGAATTTTTATTTTCTAATTTTAACACTCTAATCATAATTTTCATTATAATTATGAAACAAAAATAGATAAGATAATTTTCTAAAGACTAAATTTTAAATAAATATATATAAAATACAGATCAGATATAAATAAGATATAGATGAAAAAAAAAGATAATTCAATCCAAGCTACTACTGAAACCAATTTCTCTTACAAATGGAGGACCTATAACCATGCCTATATCTATACATGCATTCTAAAAGAGTAAAACATGATGTGGATAAAAACTAGACTTGTTCTAGTATAAATTAATCTGAATGAGGAATCCTACTAAACTATTTTCATATATCAATGCCGGCTGGTGAAAACTAGAGCACTATTGCCATTCGGCTGAAAGGGTAAAATGAGGTTACTTTCATATGCATAAATACTAAAAATCATGAATTTCCATGGCAAAACATAAAACAATTAGTGCCCATTTCGTGTGTATGCGGCTCAAATTTGTATGTTTCTTTATTGTGAAGGCATGTGTCTCCAATTTTCATATGCCCTAATTGTCTGTAATGTTGAATATGGTCCGACCAATTCAAAGGATAAATACTTTATTCTCCCTGCCTTCAACCAAAGACGCGTTCAAGCACCTGCTTGAAGCTTATATAGAGTCAGTTTCATGGCCCTTTTAAGCATTTCACATCCAAATTGGTACATTAGATTAGCATTCAATTCAGGAGTTGGTTTAGCTACGTGACAGCTAGGAGTAAGGCATAAATACCAAAATGGCGAGGGAAAATCTTACATTGAGCATACTAGCCATAATCAGCACAACTGCATTTGCCTTTGAGCCGAGCCCCTTGCAGGATTTTTGTGTAGCTGATCTTTCTAGCTCAAGTAAGGACACGAACTCCGGATATATTTAGTTGGTTCCGTGAATAGATGCTCATAGACACTAGTCAACAAATCTTATGAAAATTCAAACAAATTTTCTTTTTTTTTTTTTTCGAAAATCGATTACACTACACATAAAGAATATGGAAAATGAATCTTTTTTGTTTTTTTTTTTTTTCCCCATTATCTCTTGGCTTTTTACGAGAGCTTATAGAGCACCGATTAATAATTTATCATTTTCTTATTAAGTTATATGGAGTTCACCACCCCCCCCCCCCCCCCCCCCCCCCCCCCCTCTTTTTCCACATAAACTGTTTATGTTTATGCAATGTAATTATTTTGGAATGAGAAAAATATGAAATGTAAAAGGAAGCTCACTGTACATTTGGTGATAAAGAGTAATAACATATTAAATATTTTCTTTTGGCTAGGATTATTGGAAACCTATGGATGATTACACTAACTATGAATATCATATTTGTTTTGGTACAGCATGGGTAAATGGGTTTACTTGCTTGGACCCCAAGGTTGTACAGGCAAGCCATTTCTCTTTGAGTGGACTTCATTTGCCAGCGAGAACTCCCATTGACGGCTTAGCTGTTACTCCAGTAACAGTGGCTCAACTTCCAGGCCTCAACACTGTCGGCATCTCCATGGCTCGCGTTGATTATGCCAATGGAGATGTCGTTCCTCCACACGCCCATCCCCGGGCCTCAGAGATTTTGACAGTCCTGGAAGGTAGCCTCCTAGTCGGTTTTGTCACGTCAAACCCAGAAAATAGACTAATTAGCAAGGTGCTGCAAAAAGGTGATGTATTCGTGTTTCCTAGGGGACTTGTTCATTTCCAGCAAAATGTTGGAAATGGTAATGCTGTTTCCATCGCTTTCTTAAGCAGCCAAAACCCTGGACTTATTCCTATTGCGGAGACGGTCTTTGGATCGAATCCGAGAATTGCCAATGACATTCTCAGCAAGGCATTTCTGGTGGACATATCAGCAGTTAATGAGATTCAAGCTAAATTTGACGAGGTGCCTCGAGATGGAAGAACCGCTTAGAATTTAAAATGGGAGTGTAACATTTTGTCGCTGGGAGATCTCACTTGACTACTTCCCAAAATATAATATGGTAATAATAGGTATGGGTTTAAGTGAAACTTAGTTGGATATGTAATGGTTGTTGGAAATTTTAGTAAATATTCTTAATGTGATGTAGGCTTCATTCTTTATGTTAAAGTCTTACTTGCAACAATCTAATCAGAAATGAATATCCTAATCACTCATTAGGAGTACTTCGATCCACATATAAATGAGGCACGATTGCTGTCCTCAAATTCGCTGATCAATACTATCCCAAAGCATATCTCCATCAATGACATTTAAACATTAGATGGTGAAACAAGCTTATATATGTGTTTGGACAATCCAAGTGGAGGTAAACTGCAGTACCCTAGAACTCGGGACATGATAACTTGCCACTTGTCCATATTTAATATAAACACAATAAAGGTCAAAACTTGCTAAAACCACATTAATATTACATGAGCTGCAAAGCTCGCTATAATAATCCATAATAAATTCATGCAATCATTAATCCCACAAGTACAACGTCTCCACAATACACAACAGATAGCTCCTAAGAGTTGACAAATAATTGTCTGATGGAACAAACATAATTGAAATGCGTAGCAAGCTAATGGAACAACCTAAAATAATACTTTTACAATGCAACACATATGACATATCATCGATCAAACATCTCCATAGGAATCATCCTCGATAGTGTATCCCCATAACCTACGTACATGTTGAGTTCACTGCAGAAGCCAGTGTCGTCACTAATACTAGAAAAACATGGAATTAAAGAACGAGATGAAGCCCAACATATAGTTATAGCAAGTATATGCAGATGCCATTTGCCAACTATATGTATACATAAACAATTGGTTATTATCTTTAATTTAGTAGCTCAATACAGTAGAGCTTTGGCGTCCCAATATTTGGAAAACTCATGATCCCGTCACACTCAAGAATGTGTATATATACATACGTAAATACATATATTCATACATATACATTGTCAACTTCACTAAACACCTAAGAGTCTAATTAGTCACGTTGTCCTAAGATTGCTACCAGACCAGCCATTAGCATACATGTTTACCATAGCAATTACTATGTGTATCCTATAACACAAGCATGGCCCAACTATAGTTTCATTCTCACGTAACTACTGTAGTTCTCAATCAACAATCCACCTACATTGTTGGTGCCTAATCAACTACGTCCTTTCAATAAGTTCCTCCATCGAGACATCGTAGTTTATCAATTGGTGTATGCCTAGACAATCATTGGAAGCTCTGGATCTCTTACCTTCCATGTAAGGTTTAGTCTTTGAAATGTTGACGTTCATCCAATTTGTAATAATCTAGAAGCACTAGTATCAAACAATATAACTATATACCTAAAATTAACCCTTCAATAACTAAAGGAGAGTCTTCAACTCTCACTCTAGATTTGAAGATATGTAAACACATAGTTTAGCAATTGATGTAAGTCATATTTGATATATAATTGTACTTATTACCCATCAAATTAATTTCCTAACTACTCTTAACCCTTAAGTTACTCTCATTACCAAAGTGGAGTCCCTAAAGATCTTTAATTGGAAATAGTTCAATGAGTTATTATTAAATTTGTTCCGATTATAATATTAAGGTGTTTAAAAATCTTTATTATGTAAAATATTTGTTAATGTGTACATAAGTGTTAAAGAGTTGTTAAAGTAAGTAAAATAAAAATTAGAAATCAAATTGGGAAGTTCCAATGATAAATACTCATTTTGCGAAAAAGAGTTCAAACATATGGAAGGCGGTCTAGAACTTTTGAAAGAAAAGGTACAAGGAAGTCCTCTTTTCATTGAATGCTCTACGCTTCGAACCATTTTATGAAAGGTCTGAGAAATACCATAGACTTGGGACATGATAACCTGTTATGTATTTGTAATTGATATAGACATGCTAAGGCTTAGATTATGCTAAAGATTATGATGAATACAACAACAAACCTACTAAATACACATTAATAGTGGATGATACCACATTAGGGTCGTCTAGCCTTTATATAGATCATCTCCATAAATAACAGTTTTAGACTCATGCAAGTCAACAACAATAAGCTACAGAACAAAAATACTATCATTCGATAACATATCTCCATGAAGGAAGTCATAGCTAACATCATCCCTTAAAGTAAACATACACATTGAGACCCACATAATCAAAATAATAAAAGTCATCACCCATGCCGAAAAAATAAGTACAAATGAGCCAAAACCTAATATGTATCTAGAGCAAACACATGCAAATGGTAACCATCAAACATATGTAGGGAACATGCTATATATGCGTCATCACAACTTATCTTCAATTTTATTGGTTGAATACAACATAGCCTTAGTGTCTTAAGACTTATAATACCTCATGATCCTAATCACAAATACTTATACATATAATATGCATGCCATTAACAATCTGACCACCTCAAAACCAATTAGTTGTGTCATCTTAGGTTCACTATCGGACCAGCCATTAGGACAATGGTCAATTGTAATTGTCCATATAAACATCCCATAACACCTATATGACCTAATTGTAGTATCTCCCCAATATAACCTCAATAGTGACCTTGATTAGCAACTTATCAACCTTATTATGCCTAATTTATCAAATCCTTCTAGTAAACTACTTTATATAGAACATTACAATTTACTAATTAATAGATGCTTAGCTAATCACTGGAAGCCTTAAAACTCTTAGCTTGAGCAAAGCATAAGCAATAAGATTATTTGTAGTCCCCCTTTAGCTAAGTTCATTAAGTAAGCTAACCTAACACACACAAACTAACATCTACGTTAACAATACACTTAGGAGTAGTTCATAACTCCTAATTGAATTCCTCAAATCTGAAATCCTGATATGAAATTAAATCTTATTTATGATTTTTAAACCCTAATTAAGTTTTCTAATTGTTGTATCTCTTACTTCATTTCTTACTATAACCTTGCTTCACTTAATATTTCTTGGCTTGAGTTCTTCTTAACATTTTTAAATGGAGTCACTTAAACTTTTCTATCTTCCAATAAATTTCAACTGTATGTCTTTTGTCATGCCCTAAAACAGTAAAGTTGTAATAGTTTCGTCATGTAAACCAACTTAGGATAAAGACTAGTTCTTAAGTCACCATAATAAATGAATCTACACAAGGCATAAATGACAAAACGGTTTAGAAAAGTCCAACACATTACAAATATAAACATAATAGGTAAATTTTAGTGGAAGTCATTAAATCATTCACATAAGAAATATTTATACTAGTTGTTTACATCAAAAGAAGCACAGTTAAATATTTATAAAAGTTATTTACTGCATAAGTACATAAGTGGTCTAAATAGATATTTACAACCTAAAATAAGAATCTATTTGAGTAATCTAAACAGCCCATCAGATTCACCTCA
The DNA here is from genome assembly GCA_024138005.1 of Lumnitzera racemosa. Taxonomy (NCBI): domain Eukaryota; kingdom Viridiplantae; phylum Streptophyta; class Magnoliopsida; order Myrtales; family Combretaceae; genus Lumnitzera; species Lumnitzera racemosa. Next base: position 67,881,733 of record JAMXBC010000011.1, read on the forward strand.
AAACAAAAGACCAAAAATTCTTTCCTTCACACTTACAGCCTTAAAAATTACGATTGACCTGTAAGTATGAATAGTATTGCATATCTATGGGGTGCTTGCAAAATAATCTATAGGGACGTGAATAACCAACTGTTCAATAAGATGGGACAAAGATAGAAGTGTACATGATACAATAACAAGTAGGGTCATTCATCAATTAGTTAGATGAGATGAGATGCGATCTAACATATGCCATCTGCATAACATTATTCGGTCTGTTGTGAAGTTAGAGAAATTATGCTAACTCTAACTTGGGTTGAGGAGTTTTAATACGATGGAGGCTTTCTTCTGAGTAGATGTCAACTAAACTTAGGCTTATACAATAAAGCTTACTCCTCTTGAGACCTCTTTAAACCAATATTCTTAACTTTATTGCGACCTCTTATCTTGTCACTTAGTTCGGCCTTAAGGATGGGAGAAGGCCAATTTCTGCTAACTCGTTGAAGGGTTGATGTTTAGCTGAATAATCTTAATGATTCCCTTAGAGGGTTGCAATATATGTCAAGTTAAGGTTTTAGCTCGAGTTTAGGTTAGTCCATTTACGAGATGATAAAACATTTTCAAACAATTAGATACAAGACAAAACATAGTAAGGCAAATAATACAAGTAGTAGAGCTACCACATTAGTACTACAAATTTCAATCACATACTCTGCATACTCACAAACAACTACTCTATAAGCACAAACACAATAAACTTCAGCCTCCAAGTACTTATAATAGAGTAGTCCAAAATGCCATTAAGCATTGGTTTCACTTACTTAGATTCACTATTGCTCCTTTGATTCCAAAATGTTAGCTCATCCTTCTTCAATAACCCCTATATTACAAGTTATATTTCAGTTTTATGTAATTCATTAGAGTAATAGTGTTTTAATCATTATGCTTATGTTTAAACTTGACATTATTCTAGTATCAACTAAATGTCGTTATGGGTGCTAAGTTTTTATTACTTCTTATAGGGTTGTAAAACCTTCTACAAGGGTATCCTAGAGTTTAGTACCTTTTACTCAACCTTCTATAAGGGTATCTTAGGGTTTTGGTACCTTCTACTCAACTTTTTACAAGGATCTCTATTTATACTCTATGCTTACATGATTTTCTATACAACCTTTACAAAGACTTAAAGTTTAGTAATACTTTAGTGGACCTTCTCTTAGAGTTTTTACTAAGGTTATGGGTATAGCTCTTCTCCAAGGAACCTTCTACCGAAGTTTCTATTATGATGGTTTAAGATTGGTTTAGTTAAGAAAGTTTTTATAAAACCTTCTACAACTTCCAAAATCATTCTAAATCACCAAAAAAACATCATAATTCATACTTCATTTTACTTCAACTAAATTTAATGTAATCAAGATCTTACTCCTAACAACTCGCAAGGTTTGGGAAATTATCTAGACAAACATATATGATCCCGAACTTCACTAAATAGGGTGATTTCCTTAATTGGTCATCTAAAACACTAAAATTTAATAAATTTAACCCGAAAAATATAGTTTTATGACAAAAGATAAACACGTACAGTAGCATATACATTGTATTTACCATTAGTTGTTTGGATTTTTAACTAAACATTTAACTCATTACCTTAACAAGGGTTACCACTTGTAATTTAAGTGAAAAATCACTAGATCTAACTTTGAAAATCCAATCCTTTCATAATATTCAACATTTCCATTTGAAAATGATTAATGTGCTGCATTTAATAAAAAATTACTTAAAAAGTGCTTCCTAATCAAATTGAGCAAAATAAATGGAAAAATAGTGAAATTTTCTTAAATTTTAGCTTTTTAGTTTTTCAAAAACTAAAACCCTCATAAATTGAAAATTTTTAGAAAAAATTTTTATGTAGTAATTACATATATGATATAGGGTGGTTATAGAAAATTTTTGGTAGAGAAATTATATCATTTAGGTTTTTGAAACTTAAAAAGAAAAATTTGATTTCGAAAATCACGTTTCTTAAGAGCAATATATAAAATAAATGATTTTTATAAAAATAAAAATTTTACATGGAAGTACACTCAAAATAATATCAAAATAAAAATTTCCATAATTCTTAGATAAAATTTGATAATTTTTATAGATTTTTGAAAATCGAGCTAAAAATTGGACTTACTGGCAGAAGAAGCTTTGACCACTAGTGGTTATGGGAGGTTTTTCAACCAAAAATGACGTTTCTTAGTTGTCCTTATGGTGTTGGCTACTCGTGATTATATTACTCCTAAGTTTGGGAATCCTGAACTTGTATATTATTATTTGATTTTTCTTGAATTTCTACAAATTCCTAAAAAACCCTAAAAATATCCACATGAATTTTTCCGGTATTTAGAGCATCCAAAGAGTTTAAAATGGCTAAGGGAATGGGTATTTATAGGCATGGGTTACTAGGTATCTTTGTCTGCATGAGGGACAAGTGCAAGGCTTTTAAGGCTTTTACATGTCAAGTGGTAAGGATGTCTGTAAAAACCATGGGTTGTTGATGGTTTTTAACTTAAAATCAACAATAAAAATCTCTTATCTTTAAAATAAACAGTGTTCATGATTTTTTAAGGAAGTTGCCTAACTTATTTTATTATATTTAGTTATTTAGGTTAGTTTTTATTTAAAGTAAAAACTTCTACTAAAGTTTTTATAAACCTAAATAAACAATTATACTTCTTCTTCTTTTTAAATTTTACTACAAGTATATTTTGATTACATTTCATTTTAGTTATTACTTTTCTTATTTAGTTTATTCTAAGCTCTTTTATATATTGGGTCAATTTCCAAAATCTTTTGAAATTTTATTAACGAATGAGTTAGTTTTTATTAGTTTAGCCTATATTAATATTTTAATATTTCAAAAACTAATTTCACCTTAACTAACCTTTAGGTAGTTCCAAACAGTTCTAAGTCTATAAAAATCAATTTCATAGACATCTTACGAGACTTACATCTTTTTAGGGGAAATTTTGGTTATACTTTTTCTAATCCATATTAAAAGATTGCTTTTCAAACATTAGGTGGAACCTCAACGTCAACTGACATTTTTTATTAGTAAAATAATTATATGACAAATAAATAAGGGTGCATGCACAAAAGAAAAGAAGATATAATTTTTTTACAACTAACAACAAATACTACCTTTAATTTAGATCTAAGGTTACTATTTTAAGGGTTTTGATTATTGGCTAAAGATTTAAGATTTATATTGGGTTTGAATAATTTCTTTTTAATATTAATATAATATATATTTTTATTCTTTTATTTTCCTTGATAAAAAAGGTTCTTTTTCATTCATTAATATATATTATATTATTTAATAAATTTTAAAGAGTTGGTATAAAATACCTTGAAATTTATACCCTTAAAGTCTAGGTTCTAGGATATAAACTTTCAGTATGGATATAGGATATGAAGACGTCATACTTGTACCCCATTCGGCAGAAGTAGATTAAAAAAAAAAATAATACTTAGAACATGCTCTATAACCCTCGGTATCTATCCAACTATTATTTAGTTGAATAGAGTATGGGTGGATACCTTATATGATAGGGTTACTTGTTCATGCCCAGTAAAAAAGTTGACAAAAAGAAACACAAAGAAGTTTATAAATGCTTTAATCATAACAGTGTAAAAAAAGGAAGATAAGATGTACGCGCGTATATATATATATATAATTTACACTTAACCACGCATGTGAACTTTTGAATTACAGGCACCACAAACTTATCAAATGCTTAACCCCTTGGTAGTGGTAAGGGCATGCAATTTCATGCCATTGAGGTTATAATTGTAGATCAAGCATGCTTTGCTTGTACATTCCATCGTTTTACGTTTTTTAACATTCATATTATAACTTTTAATTTTACGTTATAGTTTTAGAAAACTTTTGAAATAGTAACTTTAGAGAGAAAAAATATTTATAGGTACTGAAATGGTACGTTCTTGGATGAGTAGTAGATGGTTACAAATATTCAAACATATGAAGTGATAGTAAGTATTTTTTCAAAAATTATTATTTATGTTTTCACGAATTAGAATTTTATTAGTATTTATTTGTCATGGATCACAAGGCATATTATTACTATTAAAGATTTTCTTAGACGTTTAGAGGATCTAGGTCGCATAAATAGTAGCTAATTTGAACTGGCAGTCGGAAAAACTGTCTTGTACAATCTACAATTAACAGTTGGGAGTATTCATGCAATTTAAAATGTCACAAAAGTGTCTATATAGTTTACAGAATTACTTATTCCATAAGCTATTCATACTTATTCATGGAAATTAATTGAAGCCGCTGAACCAAATAAGAAAAGCATGTATTGATTTGGAACTCGGAAGTATTTCGCATAGAAGTCCATAAAGGTCTTTAGATATATATTGTGTTTGTTTTCACGAAAATGATTATAATCAATAAACATCTTCAAAACAAAACATATTATTAATACCAATCACTATTGATTATTATAGTATAATGTCATTCTAGAAATTCTATTATACTATCTAAATAATCATAAATATAAATATCAACAGTAGATTATGATATAAATAAATATCTGAACAGATGTTAATAAAACCTCCATAGGTGGTAGTACCAAGACTAGTGAGATTTTATGTAAAATATAAATAAAATGTGGGATAAACTTGAAGAAGATTCAAACCTAAAATGGATTGCAAATAAAACTTCTCGATCTCCAATTCCAGCCAATAATCTAAGTCCACTAATCCAAAATAAAAGTTTTTAGATACCTTCTTTGACAAGTGCTAGTTTTCCAAATCAAATGAACTAAATCCTGAAACAAGTATTAGCCACCATCAATGAATTAACTCAAGGATCAAATACAAACTCGGAATCAGAGTTTGGATCTCATCACAGCGGGAATTCAAATGAAGATAATTGCTATGAAATAGACCTAAGTGATCTTTGAACAATAAACGTAATTTTGTTTTCATTCAATTGTAATTTTGCACTGTAAAATAAATATAGAATATTTATATACAGGTACTACAGTGCGCAATATCATTACCGATGATGTCAAATATCACTTCCTAACATAAAACTGTTTATGTCTCCTCCTTTGTACAATTTCTACAATATATTGTCAGTCATAATACTACTAGTCGATTTTCCAATTATAAAATCATGCCCCCTCCGCCATTTGAATGATCCGGCTCCCATCCTCTACTACCTCTTATCTCTTCTACACTCTTCTCTTCTTTCTTCCATCCAATTCAATCTTCTCTTTCAAATACATACATTATATCTTCTGATCTTACTTCAAATATTCCGATAATCAAATACTTTCTTTTGAAGCATAATTGTTTGCTTCAATCTTGAGGTAAAATACCTTTACCTCTCAATATTCTAATATTCTCATATCCCTTTCAAATATTTTCAATATTTACCTTGATCTATATATGCTCTTCTATTCTATACAAATTGTTTTGAATCAATAAAATTTCAATTTTGATTTTATCTTTCTCTCTCCTTATATTATATCTTGTGTGGGGAACCTCCAATTATTTTAGGCGTAATTCCATGAGATCTACCAATTTAATATTTTTACTATTGCAAAACCCCATAATCAGCTGATATTACTGCCTTTGAAGTTTCATATTTATATTTTGCATAAAGCCTCATTAGTCTTGGTAATACCTCTTGTAGAGGTTTTATTAATATTTGTTCAAATATTTATTTATGTCACAATCTACTTTTCATATTTATGTTTATGATTATTTGAATAGTGCAATAGAATTTCTAGAATGATATTATACTATAATAATCAATATGATTGGTATTAATAATATGTTTTGTTTTGAAGATGTCTGTTGATTATAATCCTTTTCGTGAAAACGAACATAATATAGATTTATTTTATACTTATTTAAAAGATTGTATTACTTTCCTTCAGCATTTTCATATATTATATTTCTAGTTATTTGAGCAAGTTGAAAATATTTTAGACCATACTGATTAGTATTTTAATAATAATAAAATTACAAAAGTTCTTTAGTATATTGGCTGGAAACTAGGACTGACCAAAAGAAAACGCGAGGATTTTGCAGGCTTACCTTTGATCTAGTAGTACAACATCACGTACTAAGAACAATAAACAACAAATATAATGCTTAATGTTTTAAAAAACTAAAGACAATAACGTAGAAGATTTAATTGAGTATAACTAATATTTGGAAGATGCAATAGAATTTTTGTTTTATATAATTTAGGTCTCTTTTCTACTTGGAGAAAGGTTTTACTTAGACGATATATATTTTAGAAGAAATTAAAATAATATAATCTCCAGTACTCTCCAGTTTCATATCATCCTCATTTAGGATAGTTCATCTATATATATAGTTGAAGTTGGATTAAAAATAAGGCTATAAATGAGTTGAGCCAAATTAAGCTTCTAAAAGGTTCGTTTAAAAATTATTGAGCTCGAGTCTGAACCAAATTGAATTTTTATTGAGCTAAAAAATTATAAACTCGAGCTCATTAAAAATTCTAAAACTTGAACTTAGCTTGTTTAAATAGACAAGTCTAAGCTCATTTCCCTAAATGAGCTTGGGCTCGGGCATGAGCTCGTTGAGGCTGAGTTTGTTTAGATAGCAAGCCCAAGCTTGAATTTAAGTTATAATTAAACTTCAAAATCAATATAAAATAAACCATTTTTGTTAATAATTTTTAAATTATATTGGTCTTACCCTTATATTCTTATATAGTAATTTTATGTGATATAAATTTCAATACAATATATTAACTTATGAACTTGTTCCCAAGCCTACTTATGAATATGCTCACGAGTTGACATATTAACAATATAAACGAGCTTGTTTATGAGCTCGAGTTGAACTCTTTAAATAAACAAAATTTATTTTCAAAACAAGCTTAACTCATTTATAAATAAAACTCAATCTAAGTTGGATTCAAAGTGAGTTGAACTCTAGCAGCTTGAGAACAATTCGACTTATTTATAGTCTTAGTTGGAATCTTTTATCTGTAGACTTGGTCTATATAAGCCCTATTAGATCAACATTAATATGTAGCCTTTACCCTTATACAGTTTAAGGGACCAAGTCCATGTTAAAGTTCTACACATATAGATTCCTCATCCAAATATATCCTGGACAAGTAATTACATTTTGCATTTTAATGGTATGAATAATGGATGCATACTTGTTAAAATCACCGGTCTATGAATTTACAATTTAATGAGTAAAGTTGAAAACCATATAAAATCGTTTTAATATAAATTATTGATAGCATCATGAGTTTCAGCATACAATCTTAAAAGTTTATGAGTTTACCTATTTTACATGATTTTGCATGTTTGAATTCTAAATAAAATTGTAAGTTTTACTACTATAACGAGATGGAACAAAATTGATTTTCCTAACCTCAATGATAATAGTTAGTAAAATAAATAAATAAATCACAATCCTGAAATAACAGAAACGACAGCCTTCGCCCAGGTAATATGTAGCATTTCATCAAACTTCAACAATATGAAACAAAAAGCTATATCCAAAAGCAGACTGCAGACTAGCCTAATTTTGACAAGATCATGTCGATTACGAATCTATGTCAATTTTTTTATATTAACGAATACGATATATGAATCATCACGGAATAAGAAAGTATAAAACAAATACAAATAAATAAACGGCACACGTCAATTTCATACCTGAGCTCTCTTAGTTTATTGGCTCCCATGTCCTTGAAAGAGTCAACTAGTGGAACTCCGATATTTATGTGCACGTAAAATTTATTGAAGATTTTGGATCAAATCTATATGTCCGTATATGGGCAAACAGCCCTTAATTACAAACGTCGGCCTCTTCAAAAGTAATTTGTAAGTGTTCCTCCTTATTATAATCATCCATTCAAGTAAATTAGTATGTTGGTATCTTATTTCACCTTTGAATTCATGTCAGCATAATATTGAATAAAAAAGTACAAATAACTAGTTCATATTATCAAGTTAATTTGTATCATAATCCTATCTTTTGTTCGTGTCCGCTTTAGCTTTGTGTTATAATCTTATTTCTTATCATATTGGATCTGTGATTAATGTCTTGTTAGTAGTTCCCTTTTTTTCTTATTAAGGGCAAAAAATAGAAATTTATCGTACTTTTCCATATTCATTACATAATATACAAGTGAAGTACATACAAACGTAAAATTCCTTTAACTAGCCTACAAATAAGTTCAAGGGCACCATTTAATATTTCCCTCATAATTAACTTTTGGTTACATCCCAAAAACATCGGCTTATATTTTCCAATATTTGCATTAAACCGCTTTATCTTTGAAATTGTATATTAAGAACCTCAATCTTAAAAAAAAATGAACAAAAAATGCCTTTAGTCCTCTAGTGACCATATAATCCCTTAAATATAATAGAAAATGAAATTAGTGTATTTTTAATTATTTTATAAAAGGATAATATGGTAAAACGTTGTCTAGAAAACTACGCTTTTTAAAATATTTGGGTTTAAACACTTTAATTTAAAAAATAAGACGCTTAAGTATATATAAAAGGAGGTATTTTTGGAATTCGCCATTTTAATATTTTATTACCGACGGCTGCCAGACTACTCGTTCCCTCCACATTGCTAAGCATGTTCTTAAAGCTTATATAAAGAGTGATCACCGCTACCGCTGGATATCATATCATCCGACTCACAGGATTTCTATACTCATAACACATCAGATTTAAGTAGCTAGAACAGCACACTAAAAATGGCAATGCAGAAGCTTATGTTGAGTGTGCTGGCAATATAACTTGCGCTATCGCAGTAGCTTTTGAGCCAAGTCCCTTGCAGGATTTTTGCATTGCAGACATGTCTAGCTCAAGTAACTTCATTTCCACTTGAATTTAATGATGTTTTCCATATATGTTTTGCATTAACTTTTTTTTTTTTTTTTTTACCTATGTAAGTATAATATTCGTATGTTGTTTTGCAGCCAGAGTCAATGGTCATGCTTGCACCCGGTGGTATTGTCCCTCCCCACACACACCCTCGAGCCTCTGAGATACTGACGGTACTCGAAGGAAGCGTACTTGTTGGGTTTGTGACGTCGAACCAAGAAAACAAGCTCATCAGTAAGGTGCTGCAAAAGGGTGATGTATTCGTTTTCCCAATTGGGCTGGTTCACTTTCTGAAGAACGTGGGCAAATGGAATGCCGTTACCATCTCCGCATTGAGTAGCCAAAATCCCGGTGTTGTTCTTGTCAGCAACACGGTGTTCGGGTCGACCCCATCCATTGCTGATGATGTTCTAGCCAAGGCTTTCCAGGTTGACAAGACTACAATCAATCAGATTCAATCGAAATTCTAATGAATTTGTCATTAGAAAATGGGGTCTTTGATCTCTCTAGGTGTCTTGGGTTCTCTTTCTGTGTTAAATGCAATGTGTAAGTGGCCATTTCCATTTACAATATTGTTTGTGATTTCCCAGTAAAGAGTGATGCATTTACAGCATTGTGAATGTGGAGGAATATTTCTTCTTGAATTCTCCATAGTCTACATGTTTTACTCCTACCATATTATAACAAATGTCGCAATTTCAGAGGGGCAGGATTGACAATTTGAGAAGGATGAAAAAATAAATAAATAAATTCTAATTACATCCCTCCATCTTCTTTTTCAAAGTAGCTCGTGTTACAAGAAGTTATTTTAAAAGGGTTTATTCGTTTAAACACCGGTATTTATATTATTAAATAATAACAGTACGGCAATTACAATTTATGTTAAATTAAATCTACAATATGTATATATATACTCATAAATATTATCTCTGTATAAATTGACTTATATTATTTTGAGTTTCGAGCAATAGAAAGGAATTGAGTAATAATTACTACGATAACATTCGGGTTAAAATCGAATGAACCTATAAATCCTAACCTTTCTACAGCAAAATCACACAATTTTCTGGATATGATGGAGTTTGCAATTTTATTTTCCTAAGATAATCATCCTGTGGTCTTCTTAAACGTTTGTTTCAACCATTTCATGCAAACAATGACAATATGTCTCTTTGGAAATACCGATTTTTTATTTGTTTTCTTATTTGATATATTTAAATTATCTAATATGTAGAAAATTATTTCCTCGTAAATAAATCTGTCCAGTTACTTTCAAGATTGTACACGAAAAAATCCCATTACTCATTTTTTATTTGTTCTCATTTTATATATAATTTACAAGAAATTATAAATACATTCCAGATCGTCTTAGAACTTGAAATCCATTGCTATTTATAGGTATTTAATGACAGTTGTGGGAGCTTTAAAGGTGATAAGAGAGATGAGTGCAATTTTTTATATGATATTTGGTACACGAGAATGGATAAGAATGCAATTGCGATTTTGGATTTCATTCATTTCCCATGTTTGGAAGTGTTTTTATAAAGGGAATCATGATTTTGTTTAAGAAAGAATTCAATTTCACAATTCAGAGGTAAAATTGTAATTTCATTATGCCCTTATTAGGGGCATTTTTTACAATAATAATAATAATATTTTACCTCTCAATTGTGGAATTGAATTCTCTCTTAAACAGAATCATCATCATCATCATCATCATCATTATATGTGCATTTTATTTTATGAGCATTTTCAAACAGAGGAAAGAATTATAATTTTAATCCTTATTCCATTTTATTTTACTCCAATCTATTCTATTCTAGACAATTCTTACATAGCTAATATTATAGTCTATAGGGTCCTTCAAGGCTTCATGATGATTTTGAGATATATTTGTAATAATCCTTATAATTTATTATGATTGATTCCTTATCAGGATAGTATTGATTTAAACTTAATGTTGTATAATGAAATAAGTCACCATAGCTATCAAATGAAAAAACAAAAGCAAATATAATGAACTGTTAGTTGGGTGGTTCGTGAACCATTTAGAATCTTGGCATAAATCTGAGAAATACTATAAACTTAAATTGAAAATTTGGTTCTTTGTTAAAAAATTCAATTTAGGTGCTTAAATAAAATTGAGTTTGTTAAACTATACCAAGCAATATATGTAGCAAAAATATTTAAAAGATCAAACCGATTTGCATACCTTATTATATAGTATTTGAAGGAATCGCTATCACTATTATGAAATTTCCCACTACATTTCTCGCTACAACTCTCGCTCTTGCTCTCTTATTATAGCTATCGAAAACTCTATCACATGATATTCTACAAGGCCTTCATAAGGTAGATGCCACTGTAATTGCTTCAACTGCAGGGCTTTTAAGGATGCATTATTGATGTTGTTTAGAAAAAAGAACAACTCCCTTACATTTTCTTCTATGCATTGAATGGTAGCAACATGACTTGGTTAGGTAAAGTTGAAACAACGTGAATTCCTTTCCTTCCAAATCTACTAGTCCCATTGTAACTTTGCAACAGAATTCTTCACTTTAGTGTTGGGTTAAGTTGCATAAATCTGCAACGATCACGATCCAATCTTGTATTCTGTTAATAGATGAGTTGTTAACATGATAATTTTTTAGAGATAAATTCAAAATTAGGTTTCAACTCATTAGTTAATTAGGTCTAATGCTTTGGGTTAAGGTGACAGGACACAAAGAGTTGATTGTATGTATTTAGGATGACTAGAAGAGTTTTGTCATGGTAAACTTGGAGTAAGGTGATAACTGTAATTGAACATACATTTTCTATGGTTATTTTGTATTATTTTAGAGTTTAATCAAGTAAATTGTATGTTATTTTGAACTTAATTCATTTAATTTTCATTCTCAGGGACTTATGGAGCATTTTACTACTTTTCAGAGTAAATGGCAAAAGCATTGATTACAAAACGAGGCAAAGGAAGATTAGGAGAGAATTGAGTAGAGAAAGAAGGAAAGGACTACGGCTAGGGTCCATGGTAGTGGTCCCCGCATGTGTTTCTCTCGTCACTTAATTTCTTCAAACTCGAAGTTTTTGAAAGAAGAATAAGTATATGCCTAGTTACTGTAGCCATATACCTAAGGCGTAGTTGTTATATGACAAGCGAATCTTCCATTTTTGTAGTGCATCTTCTTATTTTTGCAACACATCTTCTATTTTTTTAATATGTAATATTCATTAAATCTTTTATTTTATCAAGTCTTTCTTTATAAACCTAGCTTTGCTCATTATGAATAGATCTTTAGCCTAAGATTTTCAAGGAGAGCCCCTATTAGGTAATATTGTAACTTAGAATATTTTTGGGGGTCTTTCAAATTATTTTCTCTTTTCATGTTATTATGTTATTATTATTGTAATATTCTTGTTAAATCATCATTGAAATTTAGTTCTCTTTGCAACAACTAGTCTTTTTATCTATGATATTATTTGTTGATGATCTAGTTATGTAAAATATATTGTCTCCTTTTACTATTAACTATGGTTATTAATTGGATGTCCGAGTAGATTCGCGAAACCTATAGTAAATTGAAAAATGTAATTAGAAGAGTTTTAACGTGCTAAGAGATTAGGTACTGGATTTTTCAAGATTAAGGAAACCTAATAGCATGATCCAACTGTTCACATGATCTTATGATGCTCTATTTAGCAATAAAGCGGGTAAAGAGGGCCTTGAAATTAGGAATTAGTTAGAGATGCTAGTTCGGCTAACTCAAAATTTCTATAGGAATAAGATTATAAATCTCCATGGTTTAGAGAATAATTAAGATTGAAAAGTTACATAGAACTAAAGAGCAATAATAATGATTCATTAAGGATTATGTTCTCTTTATTTTAATTGATTCTTGCTTGCTTATTGGTTTTAGTTTTAATTTTTTTTTTGTCCTTTTAGTTGCTCCTATTTATTTCATTACTTTATTATCTTGTATTCGTCTTACCTATTTAATTACAATCATCCTTATATTGTGAAGTTAGATAATTAGAAGCTAACTTGCTAGTAATTAAGTTTTCCTACATTAGTTCCTTACGGGATTGACATTCGAACTTGCATTCGTTTTACTTTTTACTATAACTTAACCAAGTATACTTATCTATAGTGTAGTATATATACAATCAAGTTTTTAGTACTATTGTCGAAGAGCCAAAACAAGTAAAATCCTAATTTTCAATTATTTTAACATTTTTATAAAATTTTTTTTACAATTCTTTTGGTTCTTTCTTTATTAGTACGCTTTTAGTTGATTAGGTATGCAAGTATTAATCAAGGAATTGCACTCAAGATGGATTCAACTGTTAAGCTAACAATGCAAAACAATAACATTCTTTGGGAGGTAGCTTGAATTCGGTTTGGTTTATTTCAATTTAATAATTTTTGTTAGTTAGTTAGTTCATTTATTTTGTTTGTTGTGTTAATTCAAGTATCGACTTTTGAATAAGTTGGTTTTGCCTTGCTTTGAGTAATCTTAATTCATCTAAAAATAGTTATTGATGTATTCTTGTAACAATGAATTTAAAGTTGTCATCTAGTCAATCTTTAATTCGTTTTTGTATTTCAATTTGTTCTAACTTTAAGTTTTCCTAAGGCCATTGCAAAAACTAAGTCTAAGGAATCAAAATTGTACAAATTAGATGCTTGGAGATGAATATAACCAAGGTCCACGTTCGTAAACCTAGTATGTATTGCTTTTGTAAGTAATTTTATGAGAAATGTCAAAAGAAAAGATGGAAGAAAGGTCCATGGGCAAGGAACATGCCCATAGACCATACCCATTGAGTTCACTAAGTACACAAAATTAAACAAAACATGGATTGTGGCCAAGCTACATAGTCGTGGATTGTGCCTATGGTTTGCAACAAAATTTAAAGATCATGGGATAAATAATCTTCATACATTCTCAAACCTTCTTTCTCTCTCTATAGTCTCCTTTCTTTTATTTCTTTCTCTTAGCACACTCTAAATGATCACAAAAACTCACAATCCAACACCGTACGCTACAACACCAAGGTACATAAATCATCTTCCCTTGATTATTTTCTTAGATTCGTGTTTAGATTGGTTGGAAAATGTGATTTTTTATAAGGGTTTTTATCCTTACATGCATGTGCTTAGATTTTGATTTTTAGGATTGACGTAGGAGTTTTAATGTTATGATTTGTGTTTTCCACGCATTATTTGCTAGTAACTCCACGAATCATGCATGTTTAGTGAATGAGAAAGTGAGAGAAAGTAGAAGAAAGTGATGGGAAACTATGAGAAAGAGTGAGAAAGTGAAGGAACATGATGAAATTTATTATTCATGTCATGAGATGTATATAGTTAGTGTTGAATTGTTGAAACTTATTTAATGTTAAATATTTTTGTGTAATGGGTGAATCCATAAATCTCCAGAAACAATTGACATGAATTTATTCTACCATAAATTCATGTTAGAAATGGGAAATTTGATGTTAATAATTGCACAATTTAACCGTGAAACAAGTTTCAATCATTGAATGCTCATGTTCACGTTCACTTGAGGTTATGAAATTATAGGTTAAATTAAAAATTGAAAATTAATGTCTTATTAACCTATTGATTTCAATAATACATGTTTTAAGAAATTAGCATTTCAATATGTTATGTGCCACTATTTCAAGAATCTCTCATTTTGAGCTAAGTTTGAGCAATTTGTATATGCTAAATGTTAATATTTTTGTCAATAGAATTATACAACTCGGACTTGATCAACCTTGTAGGTACATTAATCTATGACTTTAACAAGATTAGTATGATACTATACAAATCTTTTTCCTAATTTCATTGCCTAAGTTGCTTTGTTAAGTAAACTAATAATTAACTAGGAATGATAATTGAGCTATATTAAATTTTTGAATTAGTTATTGTATATATCACATGAATTGTTCTATTTATTTTTTTGAAAGACTTGATTTGATTTTTAATTTGGATGATTTCACTTTTAATTTATTCTCTATTGTAATTCGTTAGATAACTATTTTTATTTTTATGGTTTGTAAGTTTGTAGGGAACTAACACTTTGATAGTAGATTTAGTAGTAGTTTTATTTTGTTTAGTTTCACTTTTTCTTTTCTTTTCTTAGTTATCTCATCTCCTTTATGCAAAGAAAACTTCATGTGCATAATTGGTCAATGGAACTTAACATATGGACTTCACATTTTCCAAGATTAATGCCAAAAACCAGGAAAGTTTTAGTTCCCTTTTATTTCTCTTTCTTTCCCACTTTAGTATTTTGTCTTGCCTGATTATGTACATTGGGAATAATATATAACTTAAGTATAAGGGGAAATGTTAAATTACGCATGCTATAAATTAGAAACTCACTAGAGCTTTTAAAATTTTTTCTTAAAAAATTTAGAAATTAAAAGTTAAATTATGTATGCTACAAATTAGAAACTCTCTTAAGCTTTTGACAAATTTTCTTAAAAATTTTAGAAATTTGTACCCCTTACATAAGCAACTAATTTTTTTTTTTCAAATTTTCCCAGTACTATATGAATTTAGAACACTTTGCTAAATTTAAGTAATTAAATATTTAGAATTTATAATTTAACTTCTCTTAAGTTTAGACTTAGACTCGGGATTATGATAGATATGAATGAGTTAAAGACTAGTTATTTTAACTTTTAAGTTTGATTTTAGAAGATAGTTATTTATCCCTTTTTTAAAAAATAATAATTGTAGATTAGATGAATAAAGGAGATTTATCTTTTGAAAGTTGCTTGAAAAATCAAAGTATTTACAGGTGTTAATTGAATTGATAAGGTAATTGCTAATGATTAGTATGGATCGATCTTGATCTCTCAAAAGAGCAATACTCTTTCCTGTTACCTATCGGAAAAGGTAAAATTAATTAAAGTTGTTACGTATCAGCTATGGTTTATTAGAAGAGTAATGTACTTTCCCATTGACAATCGCTAAGTGATTAAAAGAGTTGAATTAGTAAAGACCGGTCTTGATCCCTCAAAAGAGCGAAGTACTTTCCCAATATTAATTAAACTTCAATAAAGGAAATCAAATTGAATTGACAAGTCTCCTAATAAAAATTGAAGGAAGTAAAGGGATAATTAGAGGTGTATTACTGTAATATGCATCCAGTCTACCTTTTCAGATTAAAAATAATTAAGGAAGATTTCGCTCCTCTTGAGTTAAAGCAAGGGAATCCTTATAACTTTTTATTGATTAGTTTATGTTTATTTTAATTTCTAGTTTATGTTTATTTTAATTTCTAGTTTAGTTTCCACTTAAGCATTGTAGCTAACTCTGTATCCTCTAGATTGATTACTGAGATTCAATATTTTTTCAATTCTTACTATCTAAGTGTTTTGAATACATTATAAAGATAAGGAATAAGGTTGATTTGGAATTTTTTTTCTAAGCTATTAATTCTTGGAGTGCACTTTCCTAAGATTATAATACTCACCTTGTCCTAAAAATATTTTTACTTTGATTTTCATTGTTTTGCTTGAGGACAAATAAAAGCTTAAGTATGGAGCTATTTGATAACTCCACTTAAGCATACATTTTCTATAGTTATTTTGTCCTATTTAGACTTTCATTAAGTAAATTGTATATTATTTTGAGCTTAATTCGTTTAATTTTCACTTTCAGGAACTTTTGGAGTACTTTATGAAGTTTTAAGGGTTTTTAGCATTTTTTAGAGCAAATTAAGGCAAAAGCATTAATCATGGAACAAAGTATAAGAAGTTTAGATTATAATTAAGTAGAGAGAGAAGTCTAGGAAGGACCATGCCTTGGGTCTATGGCTATGGTCCCTACATGTGTTTCTCTTATCATTTAATCTCTTCAAATTTAAAGTTTTCGCACAAAGAATAAGTATATGCCCAACCACCATAGCCCTATAACTAGGGCATAGTTGTTATATGACGAGCGAATCTTCTATTTTCGCAGCACATTTTCTATTTTGGATATGTAATATTCATTGAATCTTTTATTTTATCAAATCTCTCTTTATAAACTTAACCCTACTCAAGACAAATATATCTTTAGGCTAAGGTTTTTAAGGAGAGCCCCCTTTAGGTAGCATTATAGCCTAGAATATTTTTGGG
Organism: Lumnitzera racemosa; assembly: GCA_024138005.1. NCBI lineage: Eukaryota > Viridiplantae > Streptophyta > Magnoliopsida > Myrtales > Combretaceae > Lumnitzera > Lumnitzera racemosa. The sequence goes on from JAMXBC010000011.1 coordinate 67,898,763, forward strand.
AGTCTTTCAAATTATTTTCTCTTTTCCTGTTATTATTCTTTTAATACTCTTAGTGAATTATTATTGAAATCTAGTTCTCTTTACAACAACTAGTCTTTCTATCTATAATATTATTCTTTCATGATCTAGTTATGCAAAGTACATTATTTTCCTTTAGTATCAACCTTAGTTACTAATTGGATAATTGAGTTTGTTGTAGATTTACGGGACTTGCCGTAAATATATAAATGTAATAAGAATAGTTTCAATGCACTAAGAGATTAAGCATTGGACTTTTTTGGATTAAGGAAATTTAATAATAGGATCCAAGTGCAACATATGATCTTGAGATGCTTTATTCAACAGCAATACGAGTAGGGAGGGTCTCAAGATTAGGAATTAGCTAGAGATACGAGTTTGGCTAATTCAAAATCCGATTTCCATTAGAATAGGATTATGAATCTCTATAGTTCATAAAATAATTGAGATTGAAAAGTTGCGTAGAACTAACGAGTAAATAATAATGATTCATTAAGGATTTTGTTTTCTTTATTTTAATTGATTCATACTTGCTTGTTAGTTTTAGTTTTAATTAGTTTTGTTATTTTATTTGCTCATATTTATTTTATTACTTTATTATCTCTTATTCAACATATCTATTTAATCATAATCATCCCTATATTGTGAAGTTAGATGATTGAAAGTTTTAGATAAATTGCTAATAATTAGGTTCTCCAACATTAGTTCCTTATGGGATCGACACTTAGACTCGCATCCGTTTTATTCTATATTATAACTTTATTAGGTGCACTTGTTTGTAATGTGGTATATGCCCAATCATGGGACTTATTGGACAAGCCTATTCGATCAAACCTTTCTCAATATTGGCTTACATTAAGAATAAGGTTTTATTAGGCCTAAGCTCATAAAAGAAACTCTCTTAGAGCATTACCCCCATTCTTTACCGATTGTAGAGTTTAATGTCATTGAGCTCCTCTACGTGTCATTGAATGTGTTAGAGTCTTGTTGAGATTGTTTATTCCTCATCCCTTCCCTACCTCATTTGACCATCTCATACGTATAATTCAAGTAATTTCACTAATCACATGTATCGCGACTTGTCATACATTATACATGTGACTTTTATACAAGAATCTTTGCTCCTACAATAATGAAACAAATGAAAACAAACTTTGTGAGTCCAGGAGCAATGAAAAAAATATATGTTCAATAGACTCTTCCATACTAAAGGATCATTCCTTAGATTTTTTTTTTTTTAATGAAGTAAGGTTGCAAAAAGTCGCATCTAAGCAAATCCTTTATAAGAAGTGTTTTCTTTTAGGAATAACTTTTGCCCCCCATATGATTTTCCGTAACTTTTGGTCTGGTAGAAAAGAACTAGATGCTTTGCTATTATCTTGGGAATTATGATCCTTTACTAGTAGTAAATAGCCATATTTTGTAGTATATTCTCCATTCTTGCTATCCAGCCCTACAATTCTGTCGCTTGCTTCTCCATTGAAAATTTAAACCGTAGAAATTGTTCTCTCCTGTTTTGAAATGACATGTCATATGCAATCCCAATTCTACATTCCTCCTTCTTAATATTTGATGTTGCATATGTAAGCCCCACAACCAATTACTTAGGGTTTCGATCGGTTGAAAGATCCGATGGAGTCTAAATTATAAGTAAAGCTAGAAGTATTAGTAAAATGATCCTGTAAGTTTGAATTTAAGAAAATAAGTAATAAAATAAAAGAATATAAAAATTTCAAATTTTAAGTATATAACTCGTTATTTATCAAAATGTGTAAAATGCATTCCGATAATTAACGAATCACTAGAGATAAATTATATATATACTAAAAATCATAAAATAACCTTAATAATATTTAGGAATATTTATTTGTACTATATATGAATTTACATATATGTAGAAATATGCATAATTACTTAAAATAAGCGAAATGTGCTAAAATAATAATAAATAATTAAAGAAAATTCATAATTAATTAATAAAAAATAAAAAAATATATAAAAATGAGGAAAATCCAGAAGTGGGGCGTGGTAATCTGAAATTGAAGAAAAAAAATCAACCAATTAAAATACAACAAATAGAAAGTGGAAAAAAAAAGAAGAGATAAGGCGATTGTCTTATCTCATTAATGCACAATAATTTCCCTAAAGCCCTATAAATAGTCCAAATTTTTTCGAAGCTCATTTGGTTAGTTTGGAGAGTGATAAAAATGGAGAGAAGAGAAATTGAGAGAAAAATTAGGGTTAGGAAAAAAAAAAACTGTGTAGTTGGGGCTTGTAAAGCGAACCTAGACTCGATGAGCAGCTGGGAGTGGACGGCCACCACCACCACATGGTGATGGCAGCGCTCAGGTGGGCCGACACATCTATGGCCACCAACAGTGGCCGGAGCCACCCAAATCAGTAAGTTTGATTTCTAGTCCGATTTTGTATAATTTTGTAAAAATAATAAATATTTTTAGAAAATTGTAAATATTCTTAGAAAATTATGAATTTTGTTATTCTGAAATATTTTTGTAAATATTTTTTACAAAAAATATTATTTTGATGAAAATATGTCTCGTGATATATAGTCCATAAGAAATCATGTAAAACCGAGCATGTTTCGGTTTAGAAATAAATGACCTTAGGAGTGTAGTTTTGAGCCCAAAATTTTTGTGTAGACTACTTAGATGATATAGAATAGTGCTATGAAGGCCATTTTCAAGAATTTATTTTTGAAATTTTTAGATAATTTTTAGGCCATAAAATGAGGCATAAAATGGATAATTTAGGGTTAATTATGTAATTAAATAATTAGTTACTAATTTAGTGAATAATTATATGTTTTAGGATGTTGAATTTGATGAAGTATGATACTTGTAGCATTTAGGGTGTTAAATGTAATTATTACGTTAATTATATAGTAAATAAGTAATAGGGAAAATAATAAATTTTAAGTTAATTTTGTAAATTAGGTTAATTAGGTGTAAAATCTGATTTAGGATGAATTTATACATTTTGAAATGATAATTGATGTTGGGAAATGGTAATTAGAATAATAAAAATATTAGATGTGTATTATGTACATAATAAGTAATAGTACATAATACACAATACACAATTATTAGAAATATAATAAATAGAAGATATTATAATAAAAATTAATATTATAAAATAATAGGGATATATAATAAATCTAATAGAAAACTTAAATTTATGTAATTATATGAAAAATGTAAAAATTTCTCACATCAAGAGTAAATTCGGTACACTAATAAGAATTTAAGCGTATCGGGTGGAATAAAATACTGACTAGGGGTAATAATGGTATTTAAGATACCCGGAAGTAATGTGATTAATTTCACATTATGAGTTGAAAAAAATTTCTAAGGTTCAGATATAAAACAGTACTTAGAAATCGAACTAGAACCTAATTTAGAAATCGATGCGGAAACTGAACCCGAACCTAACCCCAAACCTAGAATAATTGTAAAATATTTAAGAACCTAGATAACTAGATATATTAAACCCTAAACAAAACATAACGATAAGCGTTATAAAATAAACCAACTTGTAATAGTTATATGAAAAACTGAAACCACGTTTGTGTTATAGGGATGATCGGCGATGGCCTAAGCGAGTTGGATGTCGAGTGAGTAAGCGAGGAGTCTAAGTAAGTTGGGATTAATACGTTGTTGTATTTTAGAGGCTTAAAATTATGCTTGGTTTTGCTTGTTAGATAGTTATTGTGTGCATGTGCTTGATTATAAGTGATGCTATGATTCTGTTTGTTGTTCTGGCTGTATTGTATGATTTGTATGAAATGATTGATCACCCTAAACTGAACCTAATCAAATATATAACCCGTAATCATAATTGGACCTGCATGGTAACTCATTAGGGGAAACCTAGGATTCTCCGACTAAATACCAACCCCTTCGAAAGGGATAGCGCAGGATTGCATAATGGTCCATTCTTCATCCTTAGTCAAACTAAGTGACATGAGAGGAGGTTGCGACGAGGGTGAAGTCAATGGTTCAAAGGTAGTCGCAGGAGGAATGGTGTCTCCATTGCATAAGCTTGGGTTTGGTCGTAAGCTGTTTCATTAACGGTAACTCCTCAACCCGGATTAGAGCGAGCGTAATTTCTCTAATCTTACGATGAGCCGGATAAAGTCGTGAGATGGCATTTACTTGAACATACATTATATCTAATAAGTTGATTGATAACCTTATTATGTTTATGGTATAGTTTTAAATTCTCCATTCTAACTTGCTGAGTTGTGGTTGCTCACATCCCTATAGCAAAAGTTACAAATTTAATCAACACTTCTTGAACCCCCTACAATAGTAATTTACCTCTCCATGCTCATAATTTTGCAAAGGCTCTAGATTTGACTAGTGACAATGCTTCTTGTTTAGACCTTCCCCATTTAGTTGGTATTCCTAAATACATCCCATGCCTCCTCTCCTATTAATGTTCAAAGTGTCTGCATAATTGTGTCTGACCTAATCATATATATTTTTACCAAAGAGAATAGATGATTTTTGAAAGTCTATCAATTGGCTAGAAGCATTGTAATAATCATCTAAAATTCTCTTTAGCTTAGTAATGTTTCCCATAGTAGTACTCATGAAGAAGAGAGAATCATCTACAAAGGCTGGATGACTCACTTTAGGGCTTCTCTTTTTAATTTTAACCCCATTAATCAAGCCCTTTTACATTCCCTACAAATGATCAATAACAAAGTATTAGCTACCAACAAAAATAAATAAGATAAAATTGGGTTACCATGTTGAATCCCTCTAGTGAGGTTAAATTTGCTTGCTCTCTTATCGTTAATGTAGATTATAAGATTGAAAAACTAGAAATTTGAGAAAAATAAATAAATAAATAAAAAGGGGAAGATAAAATAAGGATATTAAAATATAAGAGGGGCATGGTATTGCATGTAATTGACTTATCCCTATAGGGACATTTAAGTCAAATAAAAGTTAGAAACCCTCTCTTTAACCCTAGAAACCCTAACTCTATTTAAAATCCTACTTAAACAATGGGAGCTTTTTTTCTTCTTGACATTTGGAGCTAAAAAATTCGGATCTCAGCACCCTTAGTATTGAAAATCATAAGAAAAAAGTCAAATTGCTATGGAAACGTAACTACAAGGTATGTTAACCCTAGTAAATGCCATAGAATGCGTTTTTCCATTAAAAAGGGTGATAAATTTGATAGAATCTGTGAATTACAGTGTAATGAAGGTGTAAAATTGATTCCTTGGTGTCATTACAACGAGGAAAAGCATAAGTACCCCTTTTATTTAAAGTTTCATGTTGGTATAATGTTGATATATTAGATTAGGGTTGATTTCGTGTATGTTGATTTGGTGATTTGTTTGATCTTGGTGTTTAAGGGGTTGTTGTTAAATGTGTAGAGGTTGGGTGATGTGTTGAGCTTGTAAATTTTGTAGGATGGTTGATTTGGAGTGGTGATTAAAGGAAAAAAAATCAAATTTTAAGGGGAACACAACCAAAGACCATAACCGTGTTTGTCTGTGGGAGTCGTGTTGAGTTATACGTAAGGAAGAGAAGAAAAATTGAAGATGAGAGAATTATGGCTAAGGATCTCGGCCATAGTTATTGCTCGTGGTCATTCCTTTATACAAGAATAAGAACTATAGCTAAAGATCATAGCCATGATTCTTATTGATGTACTTATTCCATCTTTATCCCTTCTTTTCTTTGTTTTCTTTCCTTCTATATCATAACCTAAACCAATCTAAATTATCTTGGGATTCTAAAATTCTCTTAAAAATATAGATAACAATAATTTAACCTAAGATTCAAGTAGGATTTAGAAATCTAAGTTAGGACATGAAAGTGCTTTTAAGAAAGTAGACTCTAAACATTACCTTTGTTATTGTATAGTAGGTGTTGATCTTAAACTTACTCTTGGCTTAGACACAAGTGACACTAATGGTTACTCTTTGGATCCAAGTATAGGACACTTAGTTGTTTGTTGTGCTTGAGTAGATTAGTTAACTAATCGAATTAAATGCAAAGTTGAACTTATTGATTTCTATCCTAATTATGCTTGTTTCACTTCGACCTCCCCTTAATAAGGTCTAAGAGGGTTAGTGAGGCATTTGGTGATCATATGCAACTCGCCTAATGAAGGTTCCATACTGAGATGACCCAACTAGATCTAGGAAAGGTTACTTAGATAATAGGTAAGACCAACACCAAGTTCTAAGACGTTAGAACTCTATCGTTTGCTGGCTAATAAATAAGATAATGAAAAATGTACTTTTTGCATTAGTCTATTTATGCTTGCATGTGAATTGTAGCTATTTGTGACATTCACATGTGCATTTAGTGTTTAGTGCTAGGCTTTAGCTCACCTCATATTAAATCTTTTCAAGTATAGTTACTGAGCAGAAGTTATAAGGTTTGATGGTTTTAGATTCGATTGTTGAGACTACTAGGTTAAAGAGTGGTAGCTAGAAATTCTATTGTAAGAATAACCTTGAGTTATAAAAGATGAAGTTTGTTGTAAAATATAAACTCTTAATCAGAGCTTAATGATATGTACTTAAATAATAGTTATTCTAATTTTATGAAGAAATTAATTGAGGCTATTTGGAGATTTATACATGTATTTAGAGGTTTTAGTATTTGTGTATGCCTAATGTGTCAGTAGATAATAGGGATAGGTGATGGAATATAGCATTCTATGTTTTGGGGTGTTATAAAGACACAAACAAAACACAGTCAGTTCATAATCAATTTGATCAAAGTCTCATAGAATCCCATTTTCCTCATTACATTCTTTAAGAAATTCCATTCAACCCTATCATTTGCTTTAGCCATATCAAGTTTAATTGCATAATTAAATCTGCATGAGGCCCTTTTATTTTTTTTTTTAGAAATGAAACATGTCATGAGCTATTAAGGTATTATCTTGAAAAATCCATCCAAGGATAAAAGCGCTTTGATTAGGTGAAATGATGCTATGTAACAAGGTCTATCCCTATTAGCTAAGATTTTTGAGATAATTTTATAACCAAAGTTACACAAGTTAATTAGGTAAAATTGTCTGATATCCTCAAGATTAGCATACTTAGGAATTAAAATAATATCAACTTAATTGAAATAGAGAGGAAAAACACCTGAATCAAAGTAGATCCTAACCACATCAAAGATGAATGATCCTATAGAATTCCAATGAGAGTGATAAAACAAACTACTGAAACCATCTAGACAAAGGGCCTTTATGGAACTAAGTTGAAATGTTGCACCTTTGATCTCTTCATTTGTAATAGCTTGGATCAATCTTTCATTCTACTCATCCATCACCACTAGTTAAATATAACTTAAGACTGCCTCCATATTTGATGTGTACAATAAGGTAAAGAGCTTTTGATAGAAATTCAGAAACGCAGCTGCTACCGCCTCTTCGTCATTCATCTACATAGCCTCTTTATTTTTCATTCTAAAGACTTTCTTCTTGACCCTTCTTTTGATTAAAGATTGATGAAAACATCTAGTATTTCTCTCTCGCAATTGGAGCCAATTCACTCTTCACCTTTGATGCTAGTACATCTCCTCCTGGCAATTCAACTTGTTTACTTCTTCCTCAATCTCTTTTTCCTTTGTTATATTTGAATCTCTCACATCACGATTTTTGAACTCATTAAGTTTTTTTTTTATGACATTTGAATCTTTTGCTTACTATTGCTTTTCTTTGATCGACTCTAATTCCTCATATGCTTCATACAATTTTGTAGTTTTAGTTTGATATACAATAGATCTGTTGGTTATTCACATTTTGCCTAACTTTTGTCTACAATATCTCCACAATCCTTTTCCAATCTCCATTTTGCTCATATCTGAGCCCTTTAGGACTTATTTTATCCTTTTTATACAGCTCGATTCGCAGTAGACTATGATTTTATTCACTTGCCACCAAATGCGTAATTTGCATACAAGGGAAAATGTTGAGCTACTCTCCATTAACCAAACCTTGATCTATTCTTTCTTTAACCAAGTTATCACCTTCACAATGATTTAACCAAGTGAACTTATGCCCCTTATTCCCTATACCAATCAATTGGCATTCAAAAATTATATTATTAAAGGCATTGATTTGTCTCTTTAGTTGAGAGCAGCTACCACTTTTTTCTTTATCACAAGATATTTTGTTGAGGTCCCCATCACCATCTATGCATTTTGCATATAAGTTGTAATATTTTTTAACTTTTGATAAAAATTCGTTCTACCATAAAAATTTGGATTCCCATAGCTCCAAGTTACTCAGATAGCATTACCATATTCTAGCACATCTGAGTATCAATCAAGTTATCCAAATATCTTACTACTTAAACTTACACATTACTCTCCATCACAGCGTTAAACCTCTACTTGAGCCTCTTGAATTTAACATTGAAGTAATTATAAATCATAATCTTCTCCTCACTTCTTTTACATAAACATGTCTTTTTCTTGTTTCCATTAAAGGAACAAGGTTAGGTCGATAAAAAGAAGTAACGCGTTGAAGCTCTCTTGACTGTCGAGGCTTTCCAAGAAAGTCCAATCATGGCAATTGGGTAGCTAATGAAGGCCAACTACTAAAGCCTATTGTGATCATTTGATCAACTTCTTTTACCTTCACTTCATACAATTTATTCTAAAACTTAAGTTTTCCCTTCATCACCCTTCTATGCTTAACATGGATGCTCTACCTACTCTTCTTTGAAACATTCTTCCTATCGCCTTTTATCTTACTTTCTATCCTAACATCCTCTTTAACTCTCTTTAAATTATCAATATTATGTTCTAAATCAACTACATCAAGAGATCTTTTGATAGACATATTGCTTGATGCTTTCATCATGGGGGATGGGAAATGTAATGGGGAATAAAGAGTTGGTGAATTAGCATGGATTATAAGGCTATGAGTCATAGGGGAAAGTAGTAAATTTTTATCACTTTCTTCTATAGCTAAGAAACAGTCTTTTCTGGACTTCATGGTTCCTTTACATAATAATTTAAAGAGGAAGTGTCTAGAATTATAGGTTTATCTCTACCTTAACACTCCTTCTAAAGAAGGTTACTCGCAAGAGGTAGTGAAGGGTTGTTTAAGAGATAGGGTTCATGAAGCTGATTTAGTCATGTCAATTGAGGGTAGATTCCAAAACAAGGTTATTGGGCTAATGGTTGAGGTTTCTAGAGAAAGTGGTGTTTGAGAGTTTAGATATTCAAATGGGCTATCTTGGTTATCATATAAAGGGGATAAGGGGTTAAATGGGAAAATGGTAGGGACACTAATGGGTTGAGAATAGTCTTACAATAAATAAGTGGCTAAGCATTCTATTTCTTTGATAGAGACTTGCTGACTTGGCATAGAAGATAAAAAATTTCCATATATAGAAAGCTTCAGAGTACAATCACCTTCATGTGGATTTTCACTCTTCATTTGGCTCTTTCATTCTTATCTCTCAAAAAAATTATAGTATCTCTTCCTTTCATAAGTAACGTATATAGCTGGTAGAATATTCTGATTTATTCAAAATTGGCAAATCCTTTTATTGTTCCATAATCTTCTCCTTGTCATAATCTAAATTCTTGATTTCTAAAAGATAGCTTTAACTTTCCTTATTTTCAGACACCTTCCCTTTTTGATCATCTTCTACTCTTACTTTCTCAAGCAAACTTGTGTTTACCTATTGCAATGATCTGATAACATTCAATGATGAATTTTTTCACTAGGTTACTTTAAGATTGTAACTTAAGCTTTGATGGTGAAAACCTTCTCTTTCCTTTTTTATCACAATGGATCTCCGTATATCCAATGATATCATAAGAGTAACATAAATCCGGGAGTCTTTAATATTAGGGCCTTATCTTCAAATGCAAAGCATTTAAATTTTTTTATTCCACAGTGTGCAATTAAGGGTTTAAAAATATTTAATTTAGCTCTAACTCTTAGAAAATATTTTTTAATGACAGAGCAATCATTAACTTCAATCACCTCTCCAAATCTAGATGCCAATTTCTTTACATTCTCATATGACAAGAATTGTAAAGGCAATCCATATAATTGTACCCTAATGTTACAAAAAGGAAAGCCTAAATCATCATCATCATTTTTTTTTTTTTTGCTTGGATTCGACCATTGCAAAATGAAAGGGAAACCCATGATTGAGTAAAGATCCATGTCTAAGATCTTATCCAGATTCCTCTTTTCCTCCAAGAACATAATGAAGATATTTCACTTAGATGATGGATAATGATCTTCTCAAATCAATCCCATACTTTTGCCTAAATAGATAAGACTGATTTCTTATTTAGTATCTTCTTTAAAAGAATCTTATTGAAAATATAATGCTTATAACATAATGTAGCTATCTTTGAATTAGAGATGATGAATTCATTTGGATCACTTTCATGGAATTCTATAATCTCCATGCTAATGCATTTAAGATTTGCTACAATTCATAACATAGAAGATTGATAACAAAACTGTGGAGACTATGAGAAGTATACTAAATATAGATAAAAATAGGATTTCAATAAAACCCTACATCTAAAGGACAGCGATAGCACTTACGATTGATAGCAAGAGACAAAGAAGAGGAGACGTAGAATTAAGAAGACAAAATGAATCTAAGGACACACAATTTAATAGTATAAGAGCAAGAATGTAAGTCGAACAAAGAAAGAAATGTTCTTAAGAAAGGAAAGAGAAACTTTGAATGACATCGTAAAGGTGTAAAGCTAAACCCAAGAAGGAGACAGGACTCTCACGTAGTGAGGAATTTTTTTAATTTTTTAATATCATGTTTGGTATGTAAGAATAGCTAGAAGTGGAATTACAATTTTGGATTTCAGTATTTGGAAGTGTTGTTAGAAGGGAAAATAATGATTTTAGTTTTAGGGAAGAATTTAATTCCACCATTGAGGGGTAAAATTGAGATTTTATTCTGCACTTATTAAGGTTGTTTTATTATTATTATTATTATTATTATTATTATTATTATTATTATTATTATTATTATTATTATTATTATATATGTATTTCATTTCGTGAGCATTTTTAAATGAAGAAAAGAATTATGATTTGATCCTTATTCTATTTTATTCCATTCCAATCTATTATATTCCAAACAATTCTTGCATAGCCAACATTAGAGTTTATAAGGTCCATTAAGGCTTCATTAATGATTTTGGAGATATATTTGCAATAATCCTTATAATTTATTGTGGTTAGCTCCTTATCAAGATAGTACTAGTTTAAACTTAATATCGTATGATGAAATAAGTCACCATAGCTATCAAATGAAAAAACAAAAGCAACTATAATGGATCATTAGTTGAGTAGTTCATGAACCATTTCAATGATGAGCATAAATCTGAGACATATTCTAAACCTAAATTGGAAATTAGGTTCTTTATAAAAAAATTCAATTTAGGTGCTTAAATAAAATTGAGTTTCTTAGACTAGACTAAGTAATATATGTAACAAAAATACTTGAAAGTTCAAACCCATATGCATATCTCATTGTACAGTATTTAGTTATTAAGCTTAATACAACTTACTAATAATCCAAGTCTAATTGTCTCACTTAGATTACTCACTACTTTACTCTAAGTTTCTCTTTTCACATTTAGTTTGTGCTTAAGTGTGGTCATGGGTTAGGTAAAGTCAATCGACACCATTCACTAATTAGTAAGGACAATTTTGATAATGGAAAAGTTTTTGCAATCTGGGGATTAAATTATTTATTAAAAAGCTAAACGTTGAACATCATCAACCAAAATGTTGATGAGTAAGCCAAGTTAAGCCAACTATGAACCTATATTTTTTTCTCTATTTGTATAAGAAAAATAAGATAAGAATTGGGAATTCAATCCTACCATTCAGTTGGTAAAATGTACCATCCCCTTGGTAGGTCCACCATCTAGACAGTATTAAAGGGTTTATTATTTACAAAATGTGCCATGCAACCATTCAAACATGGTTAAGCTACCATCTAAACCACAGATCTCAATGAATTACTCTTAAAACAAATTTTACTCATTTTCATTCTCTAAACTTTGCACTTATTTGCCATCATGTCAGTGATTACTTAAGAACTTTCAATAGGGTTTTAAAGTTTATTCGCAAATAGCTTTCATCATATATTCTCTCTCTTGTCAAAACTTCTCTTGAACTTATGATTGTTAAATGATCTTGTCTCTCCTTAATCCTTGTATTCTTATCAATAATTTCATGATTGTGGTGTGTCCATTACTTAGAAATCAAGAGTAATATCAATTTCTATTTAACACCCCATAGAAGCTTTAGTGATCATGGGTCATATTAATGATCAATTCTATTATAAACTCGGTCTGTATTTGATTCTAGTGCATTATATCTATTATCATTTACTTTAGTATCCCTTTATTTCTTGCATTCAAACACAAAACCCTGAAAATATAAAAAACACTAGCTTTACTTGATTAGCCACATCCCATCACTTTATCTACAAGCTAGAGTTTCTTAGTTTATATACATGATATTTAATGGTATCAAAGATATGGTTTGATGCACTTAAGCAACTTCAACTTGTTCTAAAATCAATTCAATGACATTAGTTGGTTTGAGTTGAAATAAGTAGTTGTTAGCTATTGTTATTGTAAGTGTTGTAAAGTCTTTGTTGCATTATAGTGTTATACTTGTTAATGAGAAGTGATTGGTTATGTTGAATTAAAGTTTTTAATGTGAAAGGAGGATTGTTTGTTGTGTTGAAGAATTTGTTTATACATTATTGGAAGTGAAGCTTGATAGGTGTTCTTACCAAAAGAGTTGTAGTTGTGAGTTAAGTTAAGGCAAAATGTCAAAAGAAGATTGGCTTTATAAAATAATGAATGACCAAGAGAAAGTGATAAAGGGTTTGAATATGAAGTTTAACACCACTAAAAACAATAGGAAACCAAATGAGCTAAAAGGCCTCAACCTTAAAGGAGTTGGCAAAAGCCTAAAGAGTTAACAAAAGCCTAAGGCTTTAGTTAGAAGGATTAATGATAGGGAAACTCTAGAGGAGGTTGAGACTAAGATTGTGATTAAGTAAGAAAAAGATTGTAGTATAGATACTACACCAATAGCTATTGAAGTTAATATTAAGCACCATGTTATGAAAACTTTTGAAGTGGTTGAGGTAAGTGAGGAGTTTATTGAAGTGGAAGCCATAAATGAAGTTGTATAGGTTCTTAGAGAAGTAACTGAAGAGGTTGATGGTAGAATCGTAGGAGTCATTGAAAAGGTAGTTGAACAGGTTGAGAAACTCGATAAAATGGAAGCTATAGATGCAACTCTAGATATCCCCTAAGAAGTTAGAGTTAGGTGAATGAGTAACCTTTGAAGAAGTTACAGGAATTGAATAATATAAGGTTGTGCACATCATGGATGAAGTAGAAGTTAATATCATTAAATCTAAAATTAAGCAATGGTTGCCATTGTTAAATTTCCAAAGTAACTTGAGTGAAATTGTTAAACACAATCATTTGGTTAGAAGGTCACTCATTACTACTAAGAGAATCTTAAATTTTCATGATTCAACTTAAAAACCCATTGGTACATACATGAATAGAGCCTATGGTCCTCTAAATCTAATAAATGCAATTAGTTTAGCATGTGTTGTGTAGACAAGGATCGAGTTGTTTCTAAAGCTAAGTATTAAATTTTCTAGGCAATATGAGCAAGATATGAATGAAAACCCTTATTTAATGTTACTACAAATGTATGAAGATCAATTGACTTTCATGAGTTTGGTTGATCACAAGCACACAATAGTAGATGGAACTCTGGATATTTTTAATATTTCTATTTTGGTTGAACAATTACTATGTTACTCCTTTCCTTCCTTGCAAGTTCACATTTGATCTTAAAGGATATCTAATTATTCAACCTTAAGATTTTGGTTTAATTTTTAACCACCATAAGATGATGCAATTATAGGACCACGCTTTGTATAAAGACCTAAGCTGTGATTGTTAACCCAAATGCTAGGGAATGGATCAAATCAAGTCAATGATAAACCTATATTTCTTTCTCTAATTGTATAGGACTATCTCCATCTTTAGCATCATTTACACCTATATCCCTTTATTTATCTCATGTAAACATAAAAACCCAAAAGTATAGAAGTACTAGCTTTGCTTGATTATCTGTATCCCATCACTTTGCATACAAGTAAGCTTCCCAATTTGTATACATGAAAGTTCTTCATGTTCTAGTTCATTCATTAGTAACCATTCATATTCAACATGTCATTGTTTCTTGAGCTAATCTACCCAATGGTATTTGATCCATGGCTTCAAACACCATTTACATCAAGTGATAGATCCTTAGAGTTACCACTTCTTACTAAATTCTCAATGTATGATAGCTATAAAAAACTATTCCTAAGAACCATCTATCCTTGAAAGGCCTTAGCGGCAATATACCTTCCCAACGCTTTGTCCTAACTTCCTTTCCCACTTAAATGACAATTGTAGGTTAGTTTATAGCTTGGTATCTTACCGTACTTGATAATATAAGCATCATATGACCTATCCTCTAACCTTAACTAACCTTTCCTCCTAATGTCCGAATCCACTTGAATGGCAATTATTAATTGGTCCATAACATATATGCTTTACTTTAAATTAATAATAGGTATCTAGCAACAAGCAATTCAACTATCAAGGAATAAGCAATTCACATAATTAAGTCAAACCATCTTAAATCCATATCACATATGTAATTAAAAAAGAAATAATACTAGCCCAAATATTGTAACAACCATCATCTGAAAGTATGAGCCATGAGATCAATGATACACCTTTATCGAATCAAATAATACCTTCAACTTAAATTTGAAGTAGATACTCAACTATTAAGACATGACTACTTTTATTGTTGAAGGCTAAAAAGCACATAAAGAGGGGAATTTCATAACTAGTCCTTAGTGTGGTCAACCATTCTTCCTCATATATGACTAAATACCTAATATTGGGTCATAACAAAAACCTCCCTCCAAGAGGAAGTTCAATATAACATTCTCATCGTTCATTTAGCTATATTTTCTTAAACCTTGAACCCTGACTTCACATTTGAGTTCAATAAAATGGATTAACAAAAAATCTTAAAAAACACTACTCTATAATCTTGTTTAGTGGACTGAAGTAATGGCCACAAACGAGTTGAGTCAAGATGATACAATGCCAAACTCTAGCTCAACTCAAAATCTTATAATTCAAGCTCAACTAGAAATGGCATTTACTAAAGTCAAACTCGACTCAATTAAACTCATTTTAGCTAAATTTATCTAAAAATATATTTTCTTCTAATTATAATAATATTAATACCAAAACTTGACTCATATTCAACTAATAGTTATACTTGATTTGAGCTTGATTAGGTTTGTGAGCTAATTAAGTTAAACACTATGAAGCTTAAGCTCGTCTTGATTAACTAGTTGAGTATCTTAAGCTTGGTTTTAATGAACTTTTCTTGACTCAAACTTAAGAAAAGATTACATCAAATTTGAGTAGTTTCATAAATAGTTTGATTTGATTATACTCTTAACTGAACCCGTTTCAACCTAGACTTCAACAAGAGTAAAATTCCAACTCTCATTAACACCTTCATACACATTAACTTCTATCTTATGACTCCCTATTGGCTTAATCTCTCATCCCATCTTGAATACAGTTTTAAAACAATTTTCAATAGTATATTTGAATATTAAAAGACAAATATTCCTCAAGTCAGTCATTTCAAATCGCAATGCATATAAATTTTCCAATATGTCGAAAAAAAAAATAAAAACCCATTAAGTAAGGATGAGAAATATTAGCGCTCTTGAAATTCTCCTTAAGATTTCATCGCACTTTCTTTTTATTAAGGTCATTGGTTAAACAGTCTACACTCAATCAACCAACTTCTTATAAGGATTTGAAAATTAAAAATCATTTAGACTTAGTAATATCATATTTATTGAAATTATGGATTGTTAATGTAAGCCTTATTGAATCCTCCTCCCTCGTTTTGTTTGAGAGCATCTAAAAGAGAGAGTAACTACGTTATATTGAAATGCTCTTGGCTACTATTGTTATTTTTCTTTTACCATAAGGGTGAAATATCTTCAAAAAGCATCTTAGCCTTTCTTTCAGAATTGTCTCTAGATTTTTCAAAAATTTTAGTACTCGCTTGCAGTTGAGATATTTTTCTTATACTTTCTTTTGTTAATTTCGTTTAACAATTATAATATCTTCTTATGAGATTCTAATATTACGTTGCATAATAGGAGTCTTAATTTTGAATGTCAAAATGTTTTATTATTTGATTATGAAGTTGAATCTCTAACTTGAATTGAAAAAAAGAAAAGTTTTCCAATTGCATTTTTATTTTACTTTATACTTATTTTACATTCAATAATTAAATTACACTAAGTATTTATAGTTTAATAATGATTTTTTATAATTTTTTTATTTAATGATCATAGCATGCCATGTAGTTGTTATATGACTATTTAGCACTACGTGGCACTTTGAATTTAATTTTTTTGCCAATACTGAATTTAATTATTTAGGACATGAGCTAGTATTTCATTATATTTTTTGAGGTAAAAATGGTAAGTGTTGCGTTCTAATAAATGAAAATGACAAATGTCCAACGATATTCAATGGGCCTACGTAAGGTATCCTGCTCACATGAGAAAAGTCAACATGATCACCGAAGAAAGATATCCAAACAAGATTAGTCCAAGGACAGTGTAATAGAACATGTTATATGGACTCTTCTTTTAAATAGAAAATACAGTGCAGATTATTTCTAATTTTCCGTTCAAATAAATTTAAATTGCTCGCAACTGCAATAGAGCAAATCCTCCAGAGTTTCAGCTTAGGCATAATTTTCAAATTCCATATCGGTTTCCACAAGGCTTTCTCCGGGACAAAGGAAGAAGAAGCTCTATCACTAACAAGATTGGGCTTATTTCTTAATAAGAATAAGTATTCAAATTTGGTCGAATATTGTCCATTCTTTACACTTGCCCAAATTACTCTGTCCCTATCAATCCCTTCACTCGTTTTCACCTCAAGGATAGCTTTCTTCTTATCTTCTGTTACAATATGTTTGAGAGCATTTAAGTTCCAAGCTGAGCCATTTTCATTTCTAATATCTCGAACACTCATCTAAGTCAAATCCCCACCAATGTTTACATTGTTAGTTTATATCTAGGTATGCTCGGTACGCAAGGGTCATTAAACACACGAACCCATCCCCCAATTGACAGAAGTAGTCTTTTTCAATCACATCTCTTCCCTCTAATATACTTTGCTAGTACCATGAGGCACCTTTCTTTCTTGCTTCTAGAAAGTCTTCCTTAGGGAAATAGGTAACTTTCTAATAACCTTACCCATGGGTCTGCAGGTATTAAGAACCCTCTAAGTAAGCTTACCCAACAAGGATTTGTTAAAATATGCTAAGTCTCTATACTTAAGATGCCTATTACTCTTGAGTTTTGTACTTCTATAATATATTTCACAAAAAATTATATAAATATAGAACATTTTGGATAAATTTTATAGAAATAGTACAGTAAAAGCGCGCAAGTGCACACTTTCACTGTACATGCCTTTTTTAAATTAAAGGAGCACTACTTGGTCTTCTTTTTTCTTATAAATAGCCTGATTTCAGTATTCTTACTTCTTCTAATTACGTAAAACCCTCAAAACCTCTAATTTTTTCTCTTAGAACAATAGCGTAGTTCTATTTTCTCTCTCTAAGTAACAACGTTACCTTATTTTCCTTAACGCATTTGTAAGTAACCCTTAACCGTCTTTATTCCGCAATAATTTTTTAATATACAAATTATATTGTTAGTATAGTTATATTTATATTGTCCATATAAAATGTAGTTAGATGATAATTTTTTTAGTATTTATATTTTTTTAATATGCATGTTGAGTTTTATTTATTATTTATACGATAATATATAGTTATATAAGTTGTGGTGGTTACATAAAAATATATATATATGGCTCGCAAATTGTACATGATTTTATTGATGTATTAGTGAAGCACATATATATTTATAATCATAGTATGTGATGAGACGCCTTAATGAAAAGTGAAATTTTGTAGGTATGATGTGATGCCTCACTGAGAAATGAAGTCATGCGAGTATTTAAAGTTATAGTATGTGATAAGATGCTCCATCGAAAAATGAAATTGTATGGATGTGATGAAACACCTCACCGACAAATGAAATCGTGTGAGTGCTTAATGTTATAGTGTGAAGTTATAGTATACGATAAGATGCCCTATCAAGAAGTGAAATTGTGTAAATACGATGAGATGTCCTATTGAGAATTGAAGTCATGTGAGTGCTTAAAGTTATAGTATATAATAAGATACTCTACCGATAAATGAAATTGTATGGGTATAATGGGACGCTTAACAGAGAAATGAAGTCTTGTAAGTATTTAAAGTTATAATGTGGGATAAGATGCTCTAAGAAATGAAATTATATAGGTACGATGTGACACTTCACTGAGCAATCTTCTACCTTAATAACTTCACCAATTCGACCTCCCATTTTTCTTGCATTTTCTTCGGTAAGGAATTGCTGGGGAAGATCATATAGCTATATCCACATATTACATGTAGAAAAATTAAGATCATCCAACTTATTTGAATCCCATCTTCGCAATATGATTGGATAAACCATGATGATTATGGATTCAACTTAAGAATCCTTGATCAAACCTTCTCTTCATGCGAGCATATGACAAACAATAGATGAGAAATGGTAAATTTGCCAAATCTCTCTTAAGCACGTTGTAGAATAGATATAACAGCCTTCTAAACAAAATCTTTTCTAAATGATCTTCCTGATAAGATAGCATTCATATCTATTTTTTGAGACTTCAATGTCTAAAATAACAATCTCTTCTTGATCAGCAAAAGACCAAAGAAAAGAAAAAAAAATCCTGGACGACACCACACAGGTGAAAAGTCACCCATAAGGGATAACGGAACTCTCACGAAGGAGAGAAAGCTTTTCAGTTTAGTCAACTATAGACAAAACTTATACTGTATTATCAATTATGCTCTTAAAAGGCCTACACTTAATTTTGAAGGCATAATAGAGGTTTTAAATAATCACATCAATATTATATTGTTGTAAGCTCTCATCTAAAGAAGTTACTCGTTCACTTTGAGAAATCTACTATTCCCAACTCTTAACATTAACAAATCAACAGTATGGGAATTGAAAACAAAT
The DNA here is from genome assembly GCA_024138005.1 of Lumnitzera racemosa. Classification (NCBI taxonomy): domain Eukaryota; kingdom Viridiplantae; phylum Streptophyta; class Magnoliopsida; order Myrtales; family Combretaceae; genus Lumnitzera; species Lumnitzera racemosa. The sequence goes on from JAMXBC010000011.1 coordinate 67,918,069, forward strand.
TTTGGAGCCTTAGGTCATAAATAGGCCCAACAGCACAATCAAGAGAAAGAATGACAATGTATTGAAGTTCTCACAAGATAAAGTTCAAATCACTATTAAAACAAAAAAAAAAAAAATGAGAACAAAAAAGAAACACCACGAAGAGAAAAACAAAAATTTTCCGTACAAAAGTAAAGAAAAATATAAGGTAGTTTGAGAAAAATATTGACCATTATATTGTTGATACTTTAAGCGTCATATTATTTCTTAAAGTTGCTCTAAGCAAATTTCCAAGGAACTCTTTTCTAAGTGTTTTCCTCTCTTAAGCTAGACAATGAATATTTGTATCCCAGCAGTTTTATATGTTTTTTTTTTCTCTTAGGAATGACATTATGAGGTAGAATAGTTGCTTTTTTATTGTAATTATAGGACAATATTGTTTTAATCCTCTCTCTCTCTATATATATAGCTTTTATTAGATAAGAAGCATAAGATAAAGTAGTAGCAAATTTGTAGCTTATGCTAGTATTATTTCTCTTAAGATATAATAATAACCTCGTTTGAAGATAGGATCCAAACAGATAAAGGTAAAGAGTAGACTGACTCAAAGGTATTGTATCATGTCTCAATCCTGCCGTACAAACTACTTTAGAATAGAAGATGACCTTATAATTATTATCTTAAACTTAATTTACACAAAAGTGTCCATGACTAACCTGTTTTGAAGTAAACAGTTTCTAAATTAAATATGTTATTTATCTATAAGATTATGAAAAATACATATTTATACTAAAATAATATCAATATGTTTACAAGATTTAGTAGCCTAATCATAATCTACTTAAATAATATATAAATTGATTCTAAGAGCTTTAAGAATAAAATCTATACTTGGGGGTTGTAATTGATTCTAATTTTATATCCTTACTTCTCAAGATCCAGTAGTTGCTAACTTCAGGATAGTTATTAACTTCAGGGTAGTTATATGGCCGTTTATAGCTAGTACCTACAATAACATCTATAGGAATGTGAGCAATCAATTATTTAGTAAGTTGGAACAGAGACTTAAAATTATATACCAAACACAAACAGAGTTATAAATCAAATTAATTAGATGTAATGCATATACAAGAAAATACCATCACATGACGTTATTCAATTCTTCAAGAGATTAGAGAAATTACACTTGCTTTTCAATCCGGATTAAGGAGTTTTCATATTTATGCAACAGCTCATAGCCAAATCCAAGCTTATGCAATGGAGACACTACTCTTTTCGCAACTGCCTTTGAACTATTGACTTTACTGTTGTCGCGACTTTTTCTCCTGTTACTTAGTTCTACTAAGGATGAATAAGGGTCCCATTATACTATCAAGTACTATCCCTTTCGAAAATGTTGGTATTTAGTTAGAAAACCTTAAACGTTTCCCTTAATAGGTGGCTATGCAGGTTCATTTCAGACTTACAAGTCATATATTTAATTAGGTCTAGTTTAAGGTATTCAATCATTTCATATAAAACATACAAATTTCAATACAATACATAAAACTAGAATCATATAATTAAACACAAAAATACACATGCACAAGCATGCATATAAGCAAGCTATCTACAGGCATAGTCAAGTATAATCATAAGTCTCTAAATACTATAAAACAGTACTCCAAAATACAGTAACGTATGATCATAACTTACCTAGACTTCTTGCTTATTCACTTAAGGTGCAACTCGCACAAGCCATCGTTAATAATCCTTATAATACAAATGTTGTTTTAGTACTCATATAACTATCTTATATAGGCTTTATTTTGTAATTCTTTATGTTATCTTCAATTTATGGTTGAATTATATCTAATTATTTAGGTTTTTAAGTTTTTTATAATTATTCTTAATTTAAGATAAGTTTTGATTTAGTTTTTGAATCAATTTCTAAATTAGGTTCTAATTTAATTTTTTATTACGAGTTTTATATGCAAATCCTATGAACTTGTTCCAAACCATTATATGAAACTAATTACATTAGACTCAGGTATCTTAAATTTCATAGTTAACTTCTAACTACTATTCTAGTTTATACGGTATACCCAATTCCTAATTAAACTATCGATTTAGCTTCTAATGTGAGAAAAATCAAAATTTTTCATATAATTATGAAAATTTATATTTCATATTAGATTTATTATTATTATATCAATTTTGACATAATATTTTTTACTCATTAATTTCCTATATTTTCATATTTCCCATTATTACCTAATATGTACTTAATATTCACATCCCCAACACTTCAAATATCTTCTTTCATCACCAACTAACATCTCAAAATATCTAAATACATCTTAAATTAGATTTTACCCTAATTTACAAAATTAACTTAAATATACCATTTTTATCTACATATTTATTATATATTATACATAACATATAAAACTAAGCCCTTAAATTCCATCAAAGCTATGAAAAATATATTATACTTAGTAAATTATAGTTGTTATATTTGATCATGAGAAGTACTAAGATAGTTTAATATATATTATTTTTCCAAATATCAAATTTTAGGTTCAATTTTGCCAAAAATTAGCTTAAATTAGGTAAATGACTAAATAAAATTATAAAATTCAAATTAAATATTCCCAAAATCATAACTAAGCTTTAGAAGTCATTACAAATTAGATTTATTAAGAAATTTAATTAAAAATTTATTATTTATTTCGTATGAAAAACATATAGTTTATCAAAATTTATTTTCATGTAAATTAAATATATCATATAAGAAATATGTACACAAAAAATTAGCTTGAAATAACATTATTTACTAATTTTGAAAATTTATATAAAATTCATTGGAATCAAACATATTCTTGAGGAACATATATAAGCACTTCTAATTTATAAAAAAAAATGGTTGATATTCTAATTCTATATGCAAAAATAACTAAGGAAACCAAATTTCATAATTTTTCATGTATATTTGATATTTTTATTAAATTAAACAAATTTGGAAGGGAAATTGAAACTCACCAATCGATAAGCTTACAACCACCAATGGTAGCTTCACCATTTTTAGCATCTCTAAGCTTGGGGTCTACTATCTGGTGATGATGGCTGTTCCTCTTTAGGTAGTCATCGAATGTGGGTTCCTTTTATAAACCTTAAATGCACATTATTTTATCTAATTTTGCTAAAAATATTCTCTCATCTCTTCTTAGTCTCTCTCAATTTTTTCTGAATTCCTAAAGTCAAAAATGAATTTTAGAATGGGTTTAGGTATTTATAAAAGAGGTTTAGGGTTTCTTGTTTATTTTTAGAGGGCCATGTGTCATTTATCTTCTTCCATTTCCACTTTCTATTTTGGCTAATTTTAATTGTTTGATTTTCTTTCTTCAATTCCCAACATGACGTGCTTCATTTATGGAATTTTCTTTATTTTTCCATATTTTTGTTGATTTTTATTTAATTATTTATGAATTTTCTTTAATTATTTAGTATTATTTTAACATATTTCAAGTATTTTAAGTAATTTCACATATTTTTACTTACACATAAATATATAGATATATGATATAAAGAAATACTCTTAAATATTATTTAAATTATTTTATAATTTTTAGTATACATATAATTTATCTCTATCACTTTGTTAATCATTAGAATTTATTTTATGCATTTCTAATAAACAATAGAAATTTCATATATAATTAAATATTATAATAATTAAATATTTTATTATTTATTTATCTATATCCAAACTCGCTGAACCATTTTTATTAATATTCTTAATTTACTCCTAAAATTTAGGATTGATCATACAATTTACTTGATCGCCCTAAACTTTACGGATCGAACTCCAAATATTATATTGCATGGCTTACATGTCGCTATACATACTTATCTTGACTTTCTCTTTCTAGCCATTTGCTTAATTGCATTTATATTTATTATCATTGAAATTCATTAATCTATTTGTTAATTTGATAAAATCTTTCGTTGCTTAAAAAGCAAAAAGGAAGGATTATTTTCAAAAAAAACTTTTAAGTATTTAAGTAATTGATTTAATTATCACTTCTTGATTACTTCAATGAGACCTACAATAAGGAAAGCTGCTATGTTCATCCCAAGTTTGCAATCTCCAATAACATTTGAAAATGACGGGGTTATGCAAACTTAAGAGGCAAATCTATTCAACAATTGCATGACACGAATATCAATGCAATTAGAGTATAGGTGTTGACTCGACATGATGGCTCCTTCTATTGAAAATGTCACAATAAGGGGGGTTGATATCTTAAGGATGCTATTAAGATATTAGCCTTTATCTGACGAATAAATGGATTGCACTGGTAACCAATAATGTAACACATTCTTTACCTTAAAAAATGTTAATATTCAAATTATTGATGAAGAAAAATGAATTCAAGTAGTATTCTAATTAAAAGTCAAAATCAATCAATGATTGAGAACAAATGCAGAAAGGGTTTCTTAATTGCTTTCATAAAACACATCGAATTGTAGGCGTGATGTACTTTACAAACACTAAGTAGAAGAGATACAAAATTGTTGTTGGTGAGATCAATTATTGATGATTATTTATATTAGATTGTAAAGATCATCTCTTAGAAATTGTTGCACTTTAAATATGCATTGAACATAAGCTTTGGTAACTTTCTCTACATATTGCATAGAGTTAAACCATACATCTTCAAAAGCCTCACCATTGAAGATATGCCTTCCTATCATATTAAGGTAAATAAATAAATAAAATAAACTAAGTGTAGGCCAATTAACGCTTTCTATTTAGGGTCAGCAATTCCTATTGACAAGTCATGTTTCATATCTAGTTTTGAACGTTATATATTTAAAAAACCTCAACTTGCAAAATGATTCATGTACAAATTATATTTGGGAAAAATTATATCAAAGGGATTAACATTTAAAAATAAGTTTAAATATGAATCAATATTTTAAAAGGTTTAAATAAAAAATGTCATCAATCGATCATTATGACACCATCAAATTAGTTTGACATAGCTATTAAGTGCCAAGTGGTGCTTACATGTTGCTCTTATGACAAATGTGGCATTTTAATAACAAATAAAGAAAAATATGTAATTATAAAAAAAAAAGAATAGATTTAAAAAAAAATGTGCAAAAAAATTTGTTAAAATCTTATTGACACTACTACATATAATATATATAATACAATATAATTAATTAAAAATTTAAAAAGGAAAAGTAAAAGTAAAAAGTAAAAAACAAATCAACTAACCACTCCTTAGCTTTAGGAGGTTGCATACCACCAACCACCCCACCCCCCTTAGTGGACAATTGTCACCTCTGAAAAAGTAAAAAAATAGAAAAAAGAAAGAAATGTAAAGGAAACTAAATCGAGTTAGGAGTCATGTAACCCATCCAGCTAAGTGGTGGACGATCATCATTGCCTTAACCAAAGAAAAAAAAAAGTGAAGGAAAATCGACCGAGTTAAGCGATTTGATCGAATTTCATTTTCTTTTTCTTTAAACGACTCAATTTATCAAGTGAGTCACAACCTACCTAGTAGTTCATTATTGTATTGGCTAACCTCAAGCCTTGAGGTGGTTAGTATTTTTTTTTTTTTTTGTAGTTTATGCCTTTAGTTTTTTTTTCAAGATTTTTCTTAATTTTTAGTTAATTATATTGTATTATGTATGTTATATGTAGTCATGGTATTAAAATTTTAATAAAAAAATTTCTACATTTTAAAAAAGTTTTTCAAATATTTTTTCTCTTTTTTTAATAATTTTATATGTTTTGTAATTTTTTTCAATATTTATTATTAAAATGTTATATAAGTGCCATACGAGTGTCATGTAAGCGTCACTTGACATTTAGTGATAAGTCAAACTAATTTACTGTGTTATAACGGTAGGTTAAAAACATTTTTTATCAAGACCATTTATTAAAGTATTAATATCTTATTTGATTATTTTAAATATTAATATTTTATTTAAATTTACTCTAAAATGTTGATATCATATTTGATTCTCTCTAAAGTTATTTTCCGATCATATTTTAAAACCCAAAGCCATATGGCATATTGAAAATAAGGAGAAGGAGAAAGATAGAAAAGTGACGGAGATAACAAAAGACAAAAAATCCAAAATCTTTGCGATTTCGATAACGCCAAAGACTAGGGTCATTGGTCCATTCTTAATTAGGCCGATTTCAAAACATGAAGTAGGAAATGGAGTTGAAGATATTTTCACTCAAGATACTGTTGATATGGTTGAAAACACGGAAACGAAGACTTTGAGAATAAATATTGAATCAGGAAGGAAAAGAGTTGGAGGGGGGGAGGAAAGTAAAACTTAGCATCTCGCTTATGTTAGGGCTAAGGTTTCTTTATCTTTTGGAAATTGTAACTGAATTCTAAGAGCATTTATATAACAAAAATGTTTTCATGTAATTAATAATAGATAAATATTCCCAATAATTTTATTATTATTGTTATTAAATTAATTGACTTATTACAATTAGATACCCCCGAGTTTTAAATATCTATTCCTTGGCATGTTGAGAAAGGAAACAAAAAGGATTTTCGCAAGGCCTTCATCTGGTTTAATAATCTTTACAAACTACCCCTAAATAAAAACTTTTAAAAGATGGTCCATCTTTCCTACATTTATTACCGTGTTTTATTATTTTTGTAGCTTATGGCGGGACCTATAAAGAAGAAAGTAATTGGTATTTAGTATTGTTATCCAAACTATTTAACGAATAACATTGTTCCAATTGTTCCTATCTTTTTGGCGTTTTGAGTAACTTATTTTCTTGCTTTTTTTTTTTAATCTTTTTCTTTTATTGTAACTCCTAGAATCAAATGGAGTCACAATCTACCATGTTTCTCTACCAATTAAGAAAACATTAAAACTCTAAAACTAATTACGATCCCTTTAACCACTTGATTAAAAATAACTCTTCAATTACAATACTTAAAAAATGACTCACAGACAAGTCATTTCAACCACAATTTATATATAAAAATTTCTAACTTTAAATCAATAAAATTTGTTAATGGTTCCACTCAGTACTAGTTTTACCAATCGCATAATTTAGTAACTTCTTCAACACAATACAAGACTATCCATCTTTCTTTTCAACTCAAAAATCCATTTCTATAATTATCATAAATAGCAATATTTCAAATCAACTTGTACTTGTAAAAATAAAAAAGTGAGTTGAAACCTAATACGAGTGCATAAACACACATGGATGCTAAGCCCAAAACATAAACATATATTTAATGCAACTATAACAAATATAATTAAAAACAGTTTAACTATCTTTAATTTAGGTCAGCAAACAACATAGGAGTTCCCAAGACCTTATCATATTATGATCTTGATCCATATACATAGGTAGATATAATAGAAGTTTTCTTTTAAGTCCTTTACACTTGGAGTCCAAAGATTAGAAAACCTAGAATTCTAATTGCGTCTCTCATATACGAGTTCACTAGTGAATCCTCACATATGATCTGTGGTTGCTCCTCTAGGGATCTGCCATTACAAGCCTCTAGAGTGAGCGGGTTAAGTACAACCAACAGTCAAGGTCAATTAGATCATTTATGAATTAGTTCAATTTTATTCTCTAAGTCCTAACAGGCATAAACAACAACATGCACCATGTACCTAGGATTACTTCACAACAGCTACCGGCAACTCCAAACTCATAAGTCCCGAACAAAATAGCTCAAACCTCAATAAGAAAAGAATATGATACCCAGCATGAATTTATTTGAAATCAAGAATAATCATATGCATTAACCTTTAAATACTCGATAACTAAGTTCTACTTAAAAATTACTTGTGAACCTATTTATCTATTATTTATCAATACATAAACTTATCAATTCAAAGGTTCTAAATGAAATTAATCAAATTGATTCATTAGTCAAAGATATAAATTGGAAATAATATAAATATATAATACGATAGAGTAAAAAGTTAACATATTTATATATAAATTAGTTAATTACTCATATCATAAGAGTACAATATATAAGGAAAATATAAAGTAAACATATAACATTGATATTCAATTATAAGGCTTACTAACCAAAATAAATAAAGAATATGTATATTATTAAATAATATTAAAGTTCATATAAATACGTAAAGAAAGACATATTAGTAATTGGAATCTAAAATGAACATACTATATAATTAATATCATATACTATATAATCATAATAGAAATACTTAAATTATAATATCAACTATAATAATAATAAGGCATAATCATAAGAGAATGGAATCATTGTAAGCCAAATTGATAATTAAAATCATACATGTATGATACAAGTATCGATGTAACTCTACATCCAATAGAAAATAGTAATCTAACTCCATATCTACATATATTATAATAATTCAATACGTGACACAATTTATGATAGTAACTTTTATATAAAAATAATACTACAATTTAGTAAATAAATCAATTTATAATAGAAATCTATTTACTAGCAAAATAGATTAAAAAATAATATAATATGTACACAATATCAAAAATGTGACTAAGTCGACTTGTGAAATATATAACTAAGACGAGAATATTGAATGAACACTGACCCATTAGGTAGAGAACCTACTAGAAAACAAATAAATCAAAAATTACATTTTTCTTAACAATACTCAAAATAATTAACGAATAATAACTTTACTAGAATAGCTTAGAACATATAGAATATAATTGCATAAAGTTGTCCGAAAGAAGATGAAGATAACGAGATAGTTAAGTGAAAATTTAGGGGTGGAGTCTTGCATGTAGATGAAAAGAGTGGTTAGGTTAGTGAGGACTGGGGAATTAAGCAGGAGAGTAGGGTTTGTAAAGAGCAAATGGCAATAGACATTAGAGAAGAGCGATTAGGAGCAAAGAGAGATGAGAGATTGAGAAGAGAGCTTGGGTAGGGGAGTGAGGTTCAGCTTGGGAAAAGGCATGAAGAGATTAAGTAGGGAAATTAATGGGATGGGGGTAGTCTAACGAAAAAAGAGGCGAACGGCTAAAGAGAAGAAAAGTGAGATGAGGGTAGGGTCCGATAGAGAGTAACGACAGAGTGGTTTAGGAGAAAAGGTAAAAAAAGAAAAGAGTCAAGAGAGAGAAAGGAGAAATGATTATGGTGGGGTGAAAAATTTTAGAACAAGGTTTAGGGCATTTTAGAATCTAGAGTATGTGTCTAAGTGAATTTGGGAAAAAACTAAAATATAATTAAAATGAGAATAAAAGAATAAAGAGTATTAAGAAAATAGGATAAAGATTAAAATATAGAAAGATATAATGTATTAATAAAAATATATACTTTATTTGTAAAATAAAATTATCCCATTTTATGTTTATGTATAATAAGAGTTATAAAAGAATGTTATCGAAACCTTAATTTAAACATTTATTCCATGAGACAAATTTAAATAAGTCTGAAATTGTATTAAGATTTATAAATTAAAAATTTTTCTTACTAACAATACTTTTATACCGGCATGACCTAAATACAATTGATTACTTAATTATTACTTTTAGTTTGATTGGCGTGTTCATTATTCCCTCCTTAAAATAAATTTCATCTTTGAAATTTCCAATTAGTACTAAAATATTTACATTGTTTACAACTTAACATAAGTACACAGATAATGAGGCCAATGGATGTCAACTCAACATTGGCTTGACTGACCGAACTTAATTGATACTTAACTCGACTCGACTCAGATTGATTAACTTGACTCAAACTAATAAACACAACACAACATTTATTAACTCATACAAAACCAACATGTCATGCCATGGTATAAAAAGACTCATCTATCTATCTTGCTATAAGCATCTATATGTTAAGTTTCTTCAAATCTTTAAATCTCGTTTCTTAGATTGACCTTTTATTCCTCATTCCAATTCTTATGTGTTACTATCTACTGCACACGGTTTGGTGAGTAGTCTTAAGTTTGAATGGATTGTACATAAATGCTTGTTATTTCATTCTATTAACTGTGCTTATTTATAGAGGTTATGTAAGCAAAAGATACGTCTATAGAAGGTGATTTTATTAAGTTTCTCTTTAAATATTTTTACATCTATTCTTAATCTTATGGATCTTAATTTAAAAGTTTTGAGGAAACCAAATGAAAATCAAATCTAAGAAGATAGGAACTAAGGTAGCTTCTCACTCACTTTTACATCGGACCCATATTCTTCCTAGTCCTCCCATTTGTTCACCACGCGTCTGTTGCACTGCTCTTTCAATTAGCTAAGCTTTATAGGATAAACTAACCTAAGCATATCTATGATAAGTTGTCTTAAGTTGCTAGTGATCATCAACTTAGGTCCTCTTATGATTCATCTCTTAAGTCACTTTATGATTTTCCAACCTAAGTGCTTCCAAGTTTCACTAACTTAGCTCTTCAAGCATCCATCGAGTGAATTTATTTAGCAGTCATCAAACCTAAGCTTATCTATAATCCAAAACCTTAAAATTCATCTAAGATACATAAACCTAAGCTCCATAGGGATCAAATAACCTAAGTTCTTAATAGATTAATCACTTAAATTCCTCATGATCAACAACTTTTGTCACTCTTAATACATCTACCCAGAGTTTAAAGACTAGAAAACTTAGATTCTAATTGCATTATTCCATATACGAGTTCATTGAGGAATCTTCACATATGGTTAGCAATTGCTCCTCCAAAAATCTTGCATTGTAGGCTCCTAGAGCGAGCCGGTCAAGCATAACTAACAGTCAAGGTCAATCAGGTTGTATATGAATTAGTCCGGTTTTATTTTCTAAGTCTTAACATGCATAAACAGCAATTAAGCACTACGTATCTAGGATCACTTCATGACCGCTAACAGAAACTCCAAACTAACAAGTCTCAAACAAAATAGCTCAAACCTCAACAAGAAAGGAACTTGATACCTAGTACGAATCTATTTAAAATTGAGAACAAGTAGATACATTAACCCTTAGATATTTGATAATTAAGTTTCACCTAAAAGTTACTTGTAAACCTATTTATCTATTACTTATCAATTCAAAGGTTCTGAATGAAATTAATCAAATTAATTCATTAGTCAAAGACAAGAATTAGAAATAATATAAATATATAATACAATAGAGTAAAAAGTTAACATATTTATATATAATACTATTTAATTACTCGTATCGTAAGTATACAATATATAAGAGGAATATAAGGTAAACAAATAATGAGGATATTAAAATATGGGGCTTGCTAACCAAAATAAATAAAGAATATGTATATTAGTAAATATTACTAAAGTCTATAGAAATATGTAAAGAAATATATATTAGTAATTAGAATTTGAAATGGACATACTACACAATTAATATCATATACTGTATAATCGTAATAACAATTATAATAGAAATACTTAAATCATAATGTCATCTATAATAATAATAAGGTATGATCATAAGAAAGTAGAATCGTTGCAAGCCAAATCGATAATTAAATATATATATATATATATGATACATGTATCAATGTAACTTCACATCTAATAGAGAATAGTAACCTAACTCTATATCTACATATATTATAATAATTTAATATATGACCCAATTTATGATAGCAACTTTTATATAAAAATAATACTACAATTTAGCAAATAAATCAATTTATAGTAGAAATATATTTACTAGCAAAATCGATGAAAAATAATATAATAGGTATATAATACCGAAAATGTGACTGAGTTTGACTCATGAAATATATAGTTGAGACGAGAATATTAAATGAACACCAACTTGTTGCTGAGGACCTACTAGAAAATAAATAAATTGGAAATTACATTTGGCTTAACTATACTCAAAATAATTAATGAATAATAAATTTACTAGAATAGCTTAAAACATGTAGAATATAATTGCGAAAAGTTGTTTGAAAGAAGATGAAAATGGTGAGATACTTAAGTGAGAATTTAGGGGTAGGGTCTGGCATGTAGATGAAGAAGAGTAGTTAGGCTAGTAAGGATTAGGGAATTGAGCTGCATAGTAGGGTTCATGAAGAACAAATGGTGAGACAGATTAGAGAAGAGAGATTGAGAGCAAAGAGAGGCAAGAGATTGAGAGAAGAGATGAGGGCAAGAGAAGAGAGATTGGGTAGGGGAGTAAGGTTCGGCTTGCAAATATGCAAGAGGAGAAAAAAGAGATTGAGCAGGAAAATTAATGGGCTAGAGAGAAGAAAAGTGAGATGAGGGTAAGGTCTAATGGAGAGTACATGGCAAGAGAAAAAGAAGAAATGATTATGGTGGGGAGAAAAATTTTAGGGTAGGGTTTAGGATACTTTAAGGCGTTCTAGAATCTCAAAGTGTGTGTCTAAGTAAATTTGGGAAAAAAATAAAATATAATTAAAATGAGAATAAAAGAAGAAATAATATTAAATAAATAGAATAAAAATTAAAATATAGAAAAATATAGTTTACTAATAAAATTATATACTTTAAGTGTAAAATAAAATTATCTCATTTTATATTTACCTGTAATAAGAGTTATAGAAGAACGTCATTAAAACCTTAATTTAGACATATATTCCATAAGATAAATTTAAATAAGCTTGAAATTATATTAAAATTTATAAATTGAAAATTTTCCTTACTAATAATACTTTTATATCGACATGATCTAAATAAAATTGATTACTTAATTATTACTTTTAGTTTGAATGAGGTGTTTTATTTATGCTTCTAATTCTTGTGCTTCAAAAGATTAAACTTCGTAATTGTTTTTAATTAATATTCTATATTGGATGCTTTACTTTTAGCACATGTGATAAATATATAAAAATATATAATTTACAACATATTTGTTATATACATTAAACTTATATATATATATATCCCTCTTATACAAACCAAACCCATATATTAGAAATTTTGGATAATAAAATAAAATTTATTGTTCTATAAATACCTTTGTTTTTTTTCTTCCCAATAATCATATTACAACTTTTGGAAAAATGGTGAATCTAACTTAATTTATCCCACTGAGATGTTGATGTTTATATTATTATATAATGGCCTCGACTATAAATATTGGTTCAAACTGCAATGAAACTCAATTGAAGTAAATAAAAATTTTTAAGCTGGTTTTGCTTTGAAAATTTTCATTTATTTTATCTAAAATCTTTTGAAGATAAAAGAGTGTTGTTTGACATGAAAAATCGTCGAAAAGAAAGTCAAATCTCTTGCTAAAGAGCTATATCATTGCAGCTCAATCCCTTCAACAATATACCACGTCAATGACATCGGTGAAACAAGCATAGCTTATTAATAAAATTACAACGGCAAAGAAATAGTAAAGAGAAATAGAAGTTATTTACACAAAGCCAGAAGGAAAAAAAGAAATCCAGTTGGCATTCCAGCTCAGCTTCGTTGAACAAACTTTAAGCAGGAAAGGAAACGGAGTATCCTAAAAAATCTAGCTCTGTAATTGTGTCGGTAGACGGTGCTCTCCGCGTATTTATTAAACGCTTAAACGAGAGAATTTTTTGCGCTTCCTAGTAATTACGTTGTAAAAGCTTATATTAATACAAGAAAATGAAAAGCCTTTTGTAATAAATATCCCAAGATCGTTTATATTTCATAGTTCTACTTTTAAAATAACACAATATATCTATAGTAATAGGCTAGTAATAAATAATAATTTATTTATTTATTGACGATTATGAGTTACAGATTATCATGAGTTCAAAATCAAATATCAAATATATTTTTATAAAAACAATGACGCATATGAAAAAAATATTATTTATAAAAAATTAGAAAAAAAGAAAAGCTAACAAGCTTTTTTTTTTGAAATAAATAAGGTTTTAATGTTAAGTTTAATATTCAAAGATAATACAAATGAAATCAAACGAATTAAAATAGAATTATGATTTCTATTTTTTTAATCTTAAATCAGAATCTTCTTTAAAGTCGAAAACGATAACAAATCTTAATTTCAGCTTTTAAAAATATATGTAAACATAGAAAATGGTAATTTGATTTTAAATTTGTGATTCAGTTTCGACTCGCTCCCGCGTACCAAAGTACAAGTACTGACGAAGTTGATTATGATTTTTCACGTGATTAAAATTGTCTTCCTTTTCCTAAGGAGACCCTTTCCATTTCCTAACCAGAACCGATGTAACAAAATCCCAACGCACCAATTAATGCATAATTAAACCACATTCCAAAAAATAACCTCATAACCCCCCTTTCCCTCCCCTTTCTCACTCCGTCCTTGTTTCTCTCAACTACCCTGGTTCCCACCTTCGCACGCGGCCGACCACGACATAATTTCCTCTCAATTTCCCACTTCTCTCCGTTGAAACCACTTTTGTCTGTGTCTTTTTGTCTTTCCATTTTCTTTAGGTTCCCCACCCCTCCTTCGTTTGATCCTCACGTGAAACAAGACAACATCCTTGTGACTACTCCTATTATTATAATAAAATCGCAAACCCTCCTCCATAGTAGCAAATTGAAGTAAGTACGACGTGATTGTAGTAATTAACGCCGTCATTTATCATCATGCCCCCACTTCCATGGAGGAAGAAATCTCGGATTTCCCGCCTGGTGGCGGACCTCCAATCGCCGCGGAAACATGGCGGATCGCTTGTGGTAGAGACTGGCTTCCCAACTTCACTCATTGATCTCGTCGTCAAGAACAGCGATCGGTTGAAGAAACCCTCCAAGAAGAAAAAGAAAAGCGAGCACTATGAAGAGTTGGAAATTTCTAATCCTGTTTTAACTTCACTTTTACCGTATCGAGAATACGGCACGACCACGCCATCATCATCCACGACGAGCCCGACCCTGACCTCGACCTCGACCTCGACCAAGACTGCGACCGCGGCCACTACCGCGACGGCTACAACAAGTTCCCTGTTAAAAAAGGAACAGGTAAGGAAGGATCTTGATAAGAAGAAATCGAATACCGGTAGTCATAATTGTGATTATGATAACAAGGGTATTGTTAGTGTTAATCGGGATGATAATTTAAATGGGTGTGATCGAATGGAAGTGAAGAGCATATTGATTGCAGTTCTTAAGGTTCTTTTGGTGGTGGTTTTGGGGTTGAGTACAAAAAGACTTCTTGTTGGTTTTACTATGTCGGCTTTTCTTCTTTTGTTCCTTGAATGCGTCGGTGGTCGCTCGTTTAATTTCCTAAGACCTTGTTTTAAAGCAAGGGAATGTTTTGAGTGTTTCTTCGAAAGGGTGTTTGTATGTGTGCCAAAGTTTTCATCTTTTGGATGGAAAAGGGGTTGTTTGGATTCTCGAAAGCCGCTCCTTATTACGCAAGAAGAAAAAATTGTTTCGTCCAATTCGTGTCTGTCTGGTAGGGATGGCAAGATAGAAAGTTTAAGTTCTTGTGTTGAGGAAATACAAGTTTTGGATTCTAATTCGGATAGGGATGTGGGTGGTGAAGCTAATTTGGGTGTGGTACTTGGCATTGAAAGTGGTGATGGTTTTAGGGAACCAGAGGATTTGGGTACAGTGGAAAAGATGAAGAGTATTGGAGATGAAGAGGACAATAAGAAGGAAATATTGGAAAGTGAGAATCCGAAAATGAAGAGTATTGAAGATGAAGAGGGCCATAAGAAGGAAACATTGGAAAGTGAGGATCCGAAGTGCAATAAGAAAGGGAAGTTGAAATCGAAGATAATTAAGAGGATTGTACCGAAGAAGTTGAGGAACTCAAAGAAAGATAAGAAGGAGAATGGACTAGAGATGGGAAACGAATTGGTTGCACGCCTAGGGGAAGATTGTAGTATGTCTCGTGAAAAAGATGATGCACGGCGAGAAGATAATGAACTGCAGAAAAATGTACGTTCTATTGGAGTTGAGAAGTTTCAACAGAAAATCGAAAAAAATGATGGAGCGAAGTACAACTGTGTTGTTTCGGAAACAGATCCAGCTAGACTATCAACGGGCGGGCTTAGCCCAGAAAGCATGGATAATGGTGGAGAAGAAGGAAGCAGTAAGTTGAAATTTTGGGTAATATTGCTTATTGCCCTTGCGGCACTTCTAGTGGGTCGCCTTCTCCCATTACTACTCACTGTTGTGTGTTTCGTGGGGAAAGTGGTTGGAGCACTAAGGAGGCAAAAGAAGCGCTGTTGCTCAATTTCAAGCTAGGAATGCTATAGGCAGCACTTTCTCCTTTTTTTTTTTTTTTTTAATTTCAGGTCGAAATGCTTGATATTAATTGGAGTCTCGAACTACAAGTGTATTGCAAAAAGATCGAATGATCTTTTTACTGTCACAATGTTGGTGGCAATCATCCTGGAATATTGTACACAGACACTGTAAATTCATACAGACACGGATAATTGATGAAAGTCCATGTGCAAAATTTCTCGTCTCCATATCAGGAAATCTGTGTGATTTTATGGTCATTTATGTCATGAGCTTTACTGGAGAAAGGATGGCTAAAACTCGGAGCCGTTTCCTTTCTAGTAAGCTTTTCAGTCAAATACGGTATAGAACATTGCAGGCTACCTTTAGGTGGCTTTGGGTTGATGATGGTGCTTGTTTCTTTTTTCAGCTTCAAATTTTGGCGACTTGATACCTGAACTTTGCGGAGTTAGGTCTTTTGTATGACGGGTTTACCGTGATATGTATGGTAGTAGCAATGAGCCTACAGTATTGGGGAGGAAAGCTATAGCTTATGGGGAAGACATTTTAAGTCACTAAGCTTGTGAAGCCTTGGTTTGTCCTGTCTTTTATACACTACTGAATTAATGTTGTTCGCCTCGGTGTGATCTTTCAAGGATCTGCAGATACTTCAACATCCTTTATACATTGTGGTAGAATTTCATAGCAGCCATATTTAGTGAACTCTGCCTGATATTGCAAAGAAGCACGTGGAATCTTATTTTGACATGACCGCAATCAATTCCCCTGCTCGAGTCGGCGTGCAGGCTGTCGGGCAGGACCATTTTTGAATCTGCAGATACCTCAGCCGTTAAGTTTAAGTAAAGTAAATGACAGTTGAATGTAATAGCAAAACAGCTGCAACTTTCCCTTCGAGTAGTTTACATCAATTCGCAATTCAAGCAATGCCTTTCTAATAGGCCGGAACTTGAACGGATGCTTTCTCGATCAACTTACTGCATGGTATTGTAATTATAATGGAGATGACGTAAGTTTATCCTTAAATGCAAATCGAGAACGAAATCTTTTGAGTAACAAATTATTAATAAATTTTACTCACAATATCTAGTATATACATGTTATTATCGTGTTAGCTAATACGCTTTCTGCTAACATCACGTGTTGTAACATATGTCCTTTCCTAAAATTTATAGGCAGACTTACGTTTTATACTTGAGAGTAAGCATAAATTATTGTAATTTTATTGAACCATATAGCACAAGGTACTTGAGTGATTTACATTTGATTTTTGTAAAAAGGAGGATGTTATTGACAGTGAGCTTGGAGCAACATTACGCTATGTAAAAATGGTCAGTGATTGAAAGTGGCTGGCTTGGTGCAGCTTCCATTGACTGTGGATGGTTGGTTGTAGGTGGGGCTGATTTATTTAATATTGAATATTATGAATAGTGGAGAATTTCCTTTTTCCTTTTGTTTTTGCGTTTCCTTTTTCATATTGTAGGGACAAAATTATTCTACTCTTCCGTATTGAAGTTGAATGGATTAGATATTATATTATAATTCATGTGGATACAAACTTACCCTACTTGTTCTATAATTGCATATATTATATTCCATTGATTTAGAATATATAGTCAATGGGGGTGAACATTACTCTCCTACTCTGGAAAATATTTTCCTTAAATAAAAGAAAAAAGAAATTCTAGATTGATAAAGTTGGTGCTCAAGGAAATGATTCTGGTATATTGCTTTTGATGAGTAGGGAGACTTTCTTACAAGAAAGTGTAGAATCAAATCTTTTTATAGTTTGTATTTTCTAATTTTTGCCATATTATTTCGTTATAATCTTATAGTCAGTGTTTAAAGAAAATCGAACTTGATAAAAGAGTGAATAAGTGTTTATCTCAATCTTTTTGCAGTTTTATCTCTTTAGGTTTGTAGAGGAAAATTAAATTCATACGATACTCGATACAAAAGATAGATTAAATACAAATAAGTATAATTATTGTAATATAAACAATTTATTTGCGATTACAATTAAATTGAATATTCTTTAGTATTGTTATAGTCTCAATCCGATAATAACGCGGATTACCGTCGTAACTAGCAATGCATTGAAATCGAAGGAGGTTCAGGTTCTTTTTCCTTTGTCTGTCTTATTTCTTATCTCAAATGCAAGCACTCGTGATATATTAAGGACGTCAAGGGAACATTTCTAATAATTTGTCAAACAAATCTTGTTTCGTTCGTGTAATTTTAACTTTTCAGTTGTGGTGGCTGTACTGTTGTCACAAAAACGTGACCCACTAGCCTGGAATATTACAAAATTCTCAATTTGTAATTGAACAACTTGTCGTTATAGCTAACCACTGGCATTTTGTTAAGCAAATCATGTTGTCTTGCGTAGAGTAACACTGATGCCATATGCCATATCTATTATACTCCTGCTTTGCGCTTTGAAAGGAAAATCGATAAAAGTTTCTACATGTTTTGATTAATAATCAGTAAATATATAAAAAATTTCAACACTTAATAATATGAATTCATTATTATTAATAGACATGTAAAAGTTAATTGATATTTATTCACCACTTATGAATATATATGGTATGTTAGTATTATGGGTTTTTTTTTCGTTACAATAAAATGAAATTCATAAATCTTATTTGGATTATGATCTGTTGACATTAGTTATGAATATTTTGGAAAGGATGATTTGGATTAATACTTTTTTTTCCCTAACCTTTATTACAGATCCAAAATCAACTGAGCCATCCTTTCGGTTTCATTCCTAAATTTTACTTAAATTATGATCCATCATAATATGATACAACGGAAATACAGAACCTACATAATCAATCCCATGAAGTGGGACAAAAACTTGTGCTTATGTTATAATTGCCGGAATTGTCGACATGTTGCTACCAATTTGCCCATACTTTGACCCAACAATAGGTGCATGATACAAATAATTGAAAACATAGGGGTGGGACATAAGAAACTTTTACAAGAGTGATATAATATGCCTTAAATTTTAGGCTACTTATGAGTTGTAAGATCGTGGACTTTATCATTGTTTGGTAAAGAAAAATAAAATAAGGGTAAAAAAAAAAAAAAAAAAACAAAGCCTTTTACTTATGCGTTTTTCCAAAGGCAGATACTTTAAGTGGGAGAAAAAGTTATGGATGTTTGTCGCAAACCCATTAAGATAATCCAAACCCCGTTACAGGCCGGTTTGAACCAGTGAATGGCATGTCTGGTCAGGACCTAAAATCGGCCCATCTCAATGGATTGTGCCCGGTTCATGCTACCTCTTGGTTGAAATCATCAAAATAAAAAGGAAAAGCTTGTTTTACGAGTTGCTTTGCCATGTCAAATCATGGCAACAAATGAATTGCAAAAGAACAAAAAGAAAAAAAAAAAAGTGACGCGCTCATAAGCAAATTCAAACATTACCAAGTGAATGTTACTTGACGTTCTTCACATAGTAGTGTACATAGCAGCTCACCTGGCATATTTCATTCACTTGAAAATATATACACATTTTGTATTACTCTGTAAACTACTTCGTATTTAAATATCTACTAACTATTGATATATTATCTTTTTCCGATTTGAATCCCTTTTTGTACTCAAAATATTTTGGTTTTTTGCAGTTGTGATTGTGATTATTGTTGCATTAACTTTTTTTGAACTTTGAACTATTTTCGTCCATTTGATTGTGGAAAGTTTGCTTGCAAAGTTATTGTTTTGTCAAGTTTATATTTCATATACACTTCGGCTAGGTTTTTTAGTTTTACTTACTTTTTTTTTTTTTTCATGTGCATCTAACTCTAGAAAGAAGGGATGCTTCAATAAAGGTAAGGCTAAATAATTGAAATGTAGTCTTAGATCATTTACGACGTTGATGAGCAATATGATTTTTAAGACTTCAATGGAGATAATGTATTGGATGCAATAGACTATCTTTTATCTGCATTCTCCAAAAATTTTGGGAATAGGAATTTGAGACACACACTCCCTTGCATCCACCCCCAGCGCCTCTCTCTCTCCCTCTCTCTCTCTTTAACTCCTTCACAAACCTTAGCATCTAAAGGAGTGGCCATGCGGTTACCCTTCCTTTGTAAATTTTTTACCTTCATTCAATATAATTTAATTTATAGATTTACTATATCAATTTCAATATCTACACATCCATCAATACTAACCTTAAATTTGTTTTTTATTTTTTTTTATCACTCTCACCATCATTGATCTATCAGCATTATGATATTATCCGTTACAAATCCACCTTTATAGATCTAGTTCATTTGAAGATCATGATAATTAAGTTGAGATTTGTTTGGTAATAGTTTTAATATTATCCGTTACAAATCCACCTTTATAGATCTAGTTCATTTGAAGATCATGATAATTAAGTTGAGATTTGTTTGGTAATAGTTTTTAAAATAAGTAATTTTTTTTAATGTATTTGTTTGTTCCCTTTTTCTTTTTGTCACCCCCTCCATGGGATTATGCCATCCCTCTTATGGGATTAATCACTCTTGCTACTTGGGTGTGTTTTATTCTATTAGGAGAAAATTTAGTATCCCTTATGTTGAATGCTGTAAGGCTTGAAGAGATGCACTAATTTATTTGGTTGGTTCTTCGTATTTTTTATTTTTCATATAACAGTTCTTTTGTATTAATTAGTTTGATTGATATAATTTCTTTCTATTGGATGAAATTCATTTTCTAAACAAAAAAGAAAATCATGTCCTCTACCGGAGACAAACGAGGAAGGGCGTTTGTAGCTAGACGAGGAAGAAAGATAGCATTACTATAATCAAGTTTAGGCTAGTTATAAGCCATCAAAACCATTTAAAATGTAAATGTTTACAAAACATTTTCATAAAATTATAGACCTGAACGGGAAGACGTGGGACATTTCAAACATGATATGACATCATATATTTGAATCAATTATTCACTTACCCCATTATTCGAGGAACTCAATATAACGTATTATTTTATCGATCTTTGGGCGTTGTTCATATGACTGATGATCTTTCTATTTCCATAACCTCATCAAAACTTTCTTTTTACATTCTTTACTAGCCGGAACAAATTTTTTCCTCCAGAAACTCTCCAGCTTCTGGTATGGAGCCACGTAAAATGCTTTCTATCTTTGTCTTGTGTCTCCGTAACAAATGGTCCATTAATTGATAGGCGAACCACATGATTACGAAGTTACAATCCGATTTTGGTAAAAGATGGCCCGTATACTTCCTTAATTGGAGAGTGGGATAAATTCAACTATCAACTATGAGCTTATACAACTCAAACAGTTCTCCTTTTGAAAACATATAAGAACGGAGATGTGTGAAGGTTCGTTTCACCACCTGCCATTTATTTTGGAAATTTCAGTAGTATATTTATACATCTGGATAATTACAATGGAGATTACTTGCTTTCAATTACAAAAAACGATATAAATTTCTTAGTGGTACAAATTGAGGACAAAATTTGCTTGTAACATCTGATGTGTATCGAGGATAGTGTTACTTCTTCTTATTATCATGGTAGTTTTGTCATATGTACATTTTGTTACATTATTTAATTATATGGATTAACATTAATCAATTATTTAAAATGTATCATTTTAAATTATTAATAATCAATTATAAAATCATTATTTAATTATAACACTTGACTAATATGAATAGCTCCTGAGAATATAGATACTCGCTTTATTACCTAACGAGATATTTTTACCCTTATCTGATAAGGATATAAAAACTATTTTCTCGTTAAACATTTTTAATCTAAATTAAGCTAATTTCTTACCAGGAATAAGTAGTCTTCTCTCGTATGCTTTATAATTCTATATAGAAAAATACTGTTGTAAAATGGATCTCTTTCCAATTCCAACCATAGAAATTTTAAGTTAACTTTATGGATATATCATCACTTATATGTTGTAAATCTTGTATCTACATTCAATTTGATCTTAAATTTATATATACACACATATAAGTTTTTAAGCAATTGGTATTAGAGCAATTGTAGATATAGATTATGACTATTGTTATAATATATTTCGTAATTTTAATAAAAATCTATGTAACTTAATTTTGTTGGTCTCAATTTTGGTTATATTAACAAATTAAATTAGGATTTTTTATTTCATACATGTTCTATGTACCAAACACCCCCTTTCAACATCCTTAAATTCATGTGACTTTTGATAAGTAGCCTTTGTGTTTTTGTTAACCCATATTTTTGTTTATGACTTTTTTTGTGAGTGAACTTGAAATATTCATTGAAAGGAATTGGCTTTTGTGTAACCCAATGTGGTTTGATCTAATTTCTATTTTATGCACCTAGTTTTCAATTATCATGTCAATTGTTGTGAGTAATATTTCTTGATAATGATGTAGTGTTTTGATCAAAAGACATGTAATATTTATTATATGCTACATTATTTCAAAGAGATTGTGTACTTACATGGACATAAATGGACATAATTTTTTATATAACCTTTTTTTGATTAATTATGAATAGTCAACCTCTATTTTTTTTTTTAAAGTCCACATTAAATGTGCTTTCATTTCGTGAATTGCTTATGGATCTATATGTTTTGTCATTGCCATGTGAGTATGCATATACTTGAATGATTCATTTAACAACTTTACTGGACATTAATCTTATTATTTTACGTTTTTTGAAGTCTTAATCTTTGGTTATTTCTATGAAGTCAAAATTTTGAATATCCACTAATACGGGTTTATTTATTGTCTTCAGAAACGGATGTGTGCTATTTCAACATGGTGTTGCCGTTTTCTTGGAAATATTGGTTTTAAATATTTAATAAAGGTTTTACTTTTTTATTAAAAACTTTAATTATATATTTATTACTGTTGCTGTGTGAGCTCATTAGCTCACATAAGGTTTATATTTGTATTTTAGAATATAAGTACTACTAATAGTTTTAGATATTTGTGGCTATTAAACTAATATGTAGTACGTATTATAGTTAAATCTTATATATTTGATTGTGAAGTGATTCACGCAATATCTTAAAAATCTATTTGTTTATGCATTAATAGTGATGTGATTATTTACTTATGGATATAAATCTTTGTTTCCTTTGTGACTTTTGTAACCATAACAATATATATATATATATATATATTAATAGCAACATAATCATTTTACTTATTGATGTGATTTTCCTTTCCTTTTAGTTTTTATGATTATATCAATTTCTATATTAATGGCAATAGAATTATTTTGCTTGTTGATGTGGATTGAATAATAATATCAATTTTAATTTGCTTTCTAATTTTATAAATATTGCATTTTGTGTATGAATCTTAAATTGTGATAAGAATGCAGTTGAATTTGAGAGTGCATATTTTTATAAAAGTATCATAGGTGATTGTATTTTAAGTTCTTATACGTGATTAAATGTATTATGGTGATATGGGCAATATTTATACAGGTAGTTGCCACAAAAGTAATCTATTATATGTATTTTAATTTTTTGAATGAACTAGAAAATTTATCTTCCAAGTGCAACTTTTTTAAAAATTTATGCATTTTATTGATCCGCTTCATAAAATGAAATCTAATGCATGTTGCATTTGTGCTTAAAAGGGTTTTGTATGTGAGGTTGGGGCTCCTTGCTCCTTTTGACTGTCTTATGCCTTCATCTCAACGCAAGCACTAGTGATTATATTAAGGACGCCAAGGGGACATTTCTAGTAATTTGTCAAACAAATCTTGTTTCGGTCGTGTAATCATATCTTTTTAGTTGTCGTGGCTGTACTGTTGTCACAAAACAACATCCACACACCTGGAATATTACAAAATTCTCAATTTGCAATTGAACAACTTGTCGTTATAGCCAACCACTAGCATTTCGTTAAGCAATCGTATTGTCTTGCTTAGAGTAACACGTATGCCATATGCCATATCCATTATACTCCTGTTTTGCGCTTTGAAAGGAAAGTTTTAATAGTATCACCCCGGTATGTGTTTTCATAAATAGTTTAGTAAATATCAGTAAAATTTTAGTACAAATTATTATTGATATATTTTTAAATTTATTGATACTTGCTTAATACTTATTAAAACACATACCACGTTAGTATAGATGATTTTTTTTTTTTTTTTTTGTTATAGTGACACACAATTTATAAATCTTGCCGTGGATTATGACCTGAGGACATTCGTTGCAAATATTCTGAAGAGGATGATATGGATTAATAATGGTTTTGTTTTTTTTTTTTTCCTCCAACCTTAATTACAGATCCAAAATCAACTGAGCCATCTTCTCGGTTTCATTCTTAAATTTTACTTAAATCATGACTGATCATGATATGGTACAATGGCTATACAGGACCTACATAATCGATCCCGCGAAGTGGGATAAAAACTCGTGCTATAGGCACATGATACAAATAATTGAAAACATAAAAGGTAGGAAATAAGCAACTTTTACAAGAGTGACATGATATACCCTAGATTTAGGCTACTTATGAAATCTATATCGTGGACTTTTACATTGTTTGCCAAAGAAATATGAAATAAAATAAAATAGATAAGGAAAAAAGAGCATAACCTTTTTACTTTGTTTAGGAAAAAGTCATCAAGGTATGTTTATCTGCAAACCCACTAAGATACCCCAAACCCCGATATGTGAACCGGCAAACTTGCTCAAGACCTAAAATCGACCCATCTCAATGAGTCGTGCCCAGTTCATGCCAAGTTTTAGTTGAAACAATCAAAATAAAAAGGAAAAACTAGTTTTAAAACTTGCATTGCCATGTCAAATCATGGCAACAGATGAATTGCAAACCAACAAAAAGAGGGGGAAAAAAGAAAAAAAGCGATTCACTCATAAGCAAATTTAAATAATGTAGTGTAAAAACTTTTATTTTCATTTTTTTTCTTCTCCGATTTCAGCATTACCATATGAATGTTACTTGAGTTCTTCATATATTAGTATATATAAGCAGCTCATTTGGTATCTTTCATTTACTAAAAAATACATACACTCTATATATCACTCTTAAGGCTACTTTGTAGAGGCTAAACTTAAGAGGGAGATGGATTGAGTTTTAAAAACAAATTACAATTCTTTTCGAAATTAAACACTAAATACAACAATAAGTAAGATCAAGATAATGATAATATAGTAATAAATGTGGAAATTAAAAGAGATAGGGATGAGAAGATTAAGTTTAGATGTAATGTGGAGTTCAAACTACTCTCTATTCTTTACGGACACATAATACCTTCGATTAAGGACTTCACACCACTTTATTAATTTCTCAATTTAAGCTTCAAGAGCTATACAAACAAACTTGATTACACAAGTTTCATACTTACAACTCTTAACACAAATCACAATTTTAACTCTTAACACAAAATTCAATCTCAAGAATCATTGATATAGTGCTTTTAACTTTCAATATTTAGCAACTAATATCTCATAAGCATTATACTTTAAATCTCTCTAAATATTATAAAATTAGGATATAAGAGACAATGGAAATAATACACAATAAGAATATAAAAGAATATTAAAATATTGCAGTAAAGGATTAGCTCTCTCTTTTGTCCTTAGTCTAGTTGTTGAGCATTTACATCATCCCATTTAATTTTTCTTGTTATAGTGCATTAAATGCTTCAACGGCTAATTGAAATAAGTTTACTGGTATGCCGGTACCTTACACTTATCGGCATGCTGGTAAGCAAATGTACTACCGGCATGAACACCAGCAAGTGTACCAGCATGCTGGCTTTTTAAGGTTAGAGAGTTTTTCTTTTTGTTATTTGAGGTTTTATACTACTAGCTTGGTTCTCCCTTGTACCGTCATGCCGGTAGGCCTAATCTTCTTGAAATCAACATTAACACACAACAAATAAATATACTTTGTAATTCAACTTCGAGATCATTTGATCACCACTAAAAAATTAAATATCTTATAGAGTTAATTGATATATTTAATCATTAAGCAAATTAATTGATCTTATTCAATTAACTTAATATAATCAAATAATACTTATTTTGTTCTCTTAAAAAACATGTTTAAATATATATTTTTTGTTTTATTTTTATTAAAATCAAATAGTTTGATCATCACTCAAAAGATAATATATCTTGTATCCAACTATCTACTAATTATTGTGATATATTATCTGTTTTCTATTTGTATCATTTTTTGCACTCCAAATATTTTATTTATTTTATTTTTTTTTGCAGTTGTGATTATGAATATTGTTGCACTAACATACTTTGTATCCAACTATCTATACTGTTTGAGATGACTGATCTCCTACACTCATAAAGTGTTGTAAAATTTCTCGATACTTTTTTCTATTATTC
This sequence comes from Lumnitzera racemosa, assembly GCA_024138005.1. Taxonomy (NCBI): domain Eukaryota; kingdom Viridiplantae; phylum Streptophyta; class Magnoliopsida; order Myrtales; family Combretaceae; genus Lumnitzera; species Lumnitzera racemosa. The sequence goes on from JAMXBC010000011.1 coordinate 67,944,567, forward strand.
TTTTTTACTTTTATACATGCTTAGATATGAGTTTATTGAATATATCTATCAATTTGTTATCTTGTTTAACCTAATCTAACTATATATAACAACTATGATGATGTTTACTATAAGACTATACATCTCTATATAATATGTATACTATTTACATGTAATAGTTTTGCATATTTTTGTGGAAATCTTCTATTTTGTATTTTTCAGTCCATAACAATTTCCTCCTCGTCTGGGAAAACAATCTTGTCCTCAAGGTTGTGATGTGCGTAGAGTTGTTGAAATTGATCTTAATTTTCCCATGTTGTATCTTTAGGTTGTAACCCAATCCATAGACCCAATACTTATCGAACCATATCACTTTGTCAAATAATCACCCTCTAAAATAGGATGACCTTCTTTAGCTAGCGTAGGTAGATGTAAGGAAGCAATAGAGCTACCACGAGCTTTCTTTAAGAGGGAAACATGGAAAACATTATGAATTTGAGCTTCTAATGGTAGCTCTAATTCATAAGCTAAGGCACCTATCGAATGACCTTAAAGGGTCTATAATATTTTCTATAAAGCTTATGATTTGCACTTTGAGATACCGATATCTTCTTATAGGGCTGCAATTTGACAAACACCATATCCCTTATTTTGTATTGAATATCCGTTTTGTGTTTGTCATAATAAAATTTCATCCTATCTTAAGCCTTTTGCAATTGTTCCTTAAGTTGTTTAAGCTTCTCATCTTTGGTTAGTATCTCTAGCTTAGTAGCATCTACCTTTGTCATGGCCCTAACACATGTCCAAAGAGATGGTAGGGGTCTCCCATAAACCACTTCAAAAGGTGATAATTGAGTTGATGTATGAATGGATATATTGTAAACAAACTCTGCCTATGTCATAAATTTCACCCATTGAGAAGGAGTATCCATAGTAAAACACCTTATTCATCACCTCTATTTGATCATTCATTTGAGGATGAGAAGTAGAAGATGCCTATAAAGTAGTACCACTCATCTTGAAAAGCTCCTTCTAAAACCTATTCATAAAAACTGGGTCCTCATTTGACATAATGGTTTTCGAAAACCCATGCAATTTCACCATTATATTGACAAACAACTGTGCCACTTTCCATGAAATAAAATGAGAATCCAATGGTTCTATGTGACAGTATTTTGATAGCTTGTCAACATCCACTAATATAATCGCATATCCTTGAGATTTTGGAAGACATGTAATGAATTCCATTGTAATGTCTTCTCAAATCTTGTCTAGTATAGGAAGTGAAGCTAATAACCAAGAAGGATGAGATGTAGGGTATTGTACTTGCTAACATATTTGATAACTCTTCGCAAATTCATCCACATGTTTCCTCATACCTTCCTAAAAGAATTCAGAAGCCATTCATTTAAATGCCTTCTCTTTACTAAAGTGGCCCACAATTGGTGTACTATGATACTCCTGTCGAATGTAAGGAATAAGTTCAGGTTGAGGCACCAAAAAGATCCTTACACTATCATAATACAAAACTCCATTATGCTATGTTAAAGGCCCTTTTAAATTTTACCTTGCTCCAACTCTTTAATAATCTACTGAAATTGTAGTAAAGTGCTATACTCTTTCTTTAATTTGTCAGCAAAACAAAATAGAGGCACCGATAAAGTAAAACATGTGGACTCCTTGTGCTGTCTTGATAATGTACTAGCCACTTGATTCTTTGGTCTAGCCTTATACACCATTGTGTAATCATATCTAATCAACCTAGATAAAAAATTTTATTGTTCTAGAGTTTGAATGATGTGAGTTATGATTTCCTTTAGGCTCCTTTAGTCAATTCTGATAATAAATTGTGACACAAGTCAAGACTATCTCTACTTCTTAACAGCTTCTATGATAGCATATAATTCCCTGACACATATAGAAGCCTTCCTCATATGTGAGGGAATTTTCTTGCTACAATAGGTAATTGGATGTTGTTCTTTTAAAAGAATAGCACCTACAACAGTACTAGATGCATCTGTTTCAACCATAAATTGCTTTGAGAAATTAGGCAAAGATAAAATTGGTGCTTACACCAAAGTTGATTTTAGGTTTTAAAATGCTTGTAATGCTTCATTGCTCCATTCAAAAGCATCTTTTTGTAACATATTAGTGAGTGGAACTGCTATGGATGCATAGCCTTAATAAATTTGCAATAGTACATTTATAGTCCATAAAAAGCTCTTAATTGTTTTACATTGCAAGCACTTTCCAATTTTAAATAGTTACTACTTTAAAGCACTCCAAAGCTACTCCACTTCGACACACCACATGACCTAAGTATTTTATAGTATCTTTCCCAAATGAGCATTTACTCTCTTTTAGATAAAAAGTATTATCTAATAAAATTTGCAATATAAGAGATAAATGCCCAACATACTCCTATAGACAAGGATGTTGTCAAAAAATACCATGATGAACTTTCTTGAGTAAGGCTGGAAAATTCTATTCATTTATGCTTAAAAAGTGGCTGGTGCATTACTAAGTTCGAAAGACATAACTAAAAATTGATAATGCTTAACACGAGTACAAAATGCTATTTTTTCTACATCATCCTTGTGCATTTTGATTTGGAGGTACCTTAAATGTAACTCCAATTTTGAAAATATAGTAGCTGCATACAATTCATCAGTTGTTGGTATAGGAAATTGATCTTTTATTGTAACTTGATTTAAGGCCCTATAATCAATTCAAAAACACCAATTACCATCATTTTTCTTTACTAATAACGCTAGCGAAGAAAATGGACTTGTGCTATGTTCAATTACCCCCTGTTGAAGCATTTTTGAAACCTGCTTTTCAATCTCTTCTTTTTGGAAATGTGGGTACTTGTATGGTCGTACATTACTAGTTGTGTACCTTCTTTTAAATGAATTTGATGTTGAATTGATCTTGATGGTGGCAATGATGAAGGTGTCTCAAACACTTTGGACAATCTACGTAATACTTCTCGAATATGGGTATTGTTAGAAGTTTCTCCTAATGTATTAAATTCTACTGTTTGAGCCAAAATCTAAAGATTGCATAAAACTGCATCATGATGTACTGTTTTGCGCAATTGATGTGAAGACATAGAGGTAACCTATGATGAATCCATTCCCTTAAGCATTAATTGAGTTTCATGTATTTGAAATTGCATTGTTAATTTCTCATAGTTAATTGTAAGAGGTCCTAACTTTTGCAACCACTGAACACTAAAAAATCACTTTCGCTCCATGTATAGGTAACACATAAAAATGTATCAATAAATTGTCTACCTTAAATATACAGATGTACATTCTCACAATGTCCTTCACACTCCATCCTACTACTATCATCGATTAAGACTTGAAATTTAGTAGTAGCTAAAACTGTAAGTGCCAAATACTTGACTATTCTGCTTTGAATGAAGTTGTACATGTTCCTTAAATCTACAAGAACAATAACTAGATGTTTATTTATTTCACCTTGAAATTTAGTTGTTTGAGGCATCAATGTGCCTAATAATGCATGTAAGTAGATTGTAGTAGTATCTTCTAACATTTCTTCTATTTGATCCCCTAGTCCGTTATCCTCCCACTCTTCGTCATCATTCATATCTTCTTCCACAATTAAAGTAAAAATTTTTTCTCTACACTTGTTATTCCAGCTAAATTTTTCATCACAATTGGAGTCAAGAACTTGACCTCTTCTTGCATCCATTTTTACCAATGTAAGTTTTCTGATTAGTAAAGTAGGTTTGGTGTTAGTGTTATTGGATATAGTTGGTTCTAAGAACTGTAATGGTTTGGAATTTATAGGCAAGGTTACTAAACTCACAATTCTACTTAAAATTACTAGAGGATCTATAGAATCAAAATATAAAATCGAAATGTAGAAGTGTAAGTTTCTATAACTTACGTAAAATAGCTTTCAAAAAAGGCAGATATGGTTATAATAGTTATATAAGCCTTGAGACACAGATGGAAATTATAAATAAAAAGAAGAAATTTGGTTCTTTTTCCATAAAAAAATTCTTAATTTATAATGTATAATCTAACATTTACAGAGTCAGATAAGCAAGGCGAAAATTATTATTATTTTTTTCATTATTTTGTCTTAAAAATGCAATGAACTAAAAAAACCAAATGTTTCGACTCATTTTAAATTGTTAATGATATAAACTTAAATATATGGTTTTTCTTGTAAACTTTTCTATTGAAGCTAGAACTTTGATGAAAGCTATGAATATTAAATAAGGGAATTAAAGAGAGAAAGAGAAAAATAAAATAAAATAAAATAGGATGGGGAAACTAATTTAATATCTTAATAGTCAATAGGATAATAGAAGCTTAGTTATATTATTTTTATTCTTAGCATATTAACTTATGTATGCAGAGTCGATAAACTCGGTTAAAAATGTAAGTTTTTATTAAGTTTGACGTGTGAAATCAGTTTAAAACATAAATTTCTATAAAATAACAATTTTATATTCAAGTTAATTTAGAAGAGCCTTCTAAAATCGTAAATTTATAAAATCGCATGGATAGATTTGCAATTTTGACAACTATATTTGTAGGTATAATCTAAGAAGAGGGTTGACAGTTAGAATGATAGAAAGATGTCAACTAAGGGTTCTTTGATGAAAACTGTTCCTAAGATTTGGTTTCATGTGATTTGTCTAATAAGATGGCTTGGGTGAAGGTTGTTGGTTTAACAATTTGTAACTCTCTTCTGATGAGTGTTTTGAGGCTTGATATGAAACAACTAATAAAAAAAATTGGGTGAAAGCCTAGTTACTCTATTACATAATGCTTCAAACTCGAATTGATATTCAGTTACTGTCCTTTTCTAAATCAATTTACACAATGCATCCTAAGAATTTAAATGATTATTTTTGTACATCTACTGATACCATTCTAAGGCTTGTTCCTCCATAGCAAATGATCACATGATAATTCTATGATGTTCAAGGACATCATGAAATTGAAATAATTGCTCTACTTTAAAAATCCACCTTAAAGGATCAGCTCCACAAAATTTTGGAATTTCTAACTTTACTCCTTTTAACAGTTGATCACCATTTTCCATTGTTAAAGATTCATTAGGGGTACCCTAAGTAATGGATGGTGGAATTATATTATTATTATGGGTTAACTTCCAGATGCCAATTCTTAAAGTGAATTGTTGAAACTTGGTTCTTGTTGATGTTACTGTTGCTGAATTGCTAAGAGCATGTTCTTGATAGTTTCCATATTTGATGTTTTTGTGTTTCTTGTAGGTGGCACCATTGGTGAAAATCAATGAGAGTAACAAATTGATAGGGCCTAAAATATAACATGGCCTAGCTCACTTTCTTTATTCCTTGACTAATATAGTCTAGATCATTCTTGACACTCAAACTTTAATCATACAGGTAAGATCTCTCTCTCTCTCTCTTTCTTTTTTGTTTTCTCTCGATACTAGATTTAACTAGGGTTTCTAACTATTTATGTAACTCTCTTGCAAGGTAAGTAATGAAAGGATGCATAAAGCCTATTCGAGATGGCTAATCTCCTACACTCATATAAAGTGTTGTAAAATCTCTCGATACTTTTTTTTGTTATTCTTTTTTTACTTTTATACATGCTTAGATTTGAGTTTGTTGAACATATCTATCATTTGGTTATTTTGTTTAATCTAATCTAACTATAACTACCATGATGATCTTTACTATAAGACTATATATCTCTATGCAATCTGCATACTATTTACATGTGTTTGTGTACTTTTGTGAAAAATCTATTTCGTATTTTTCTGTTAGTGACAATATATATTTGTTGTATGTTGCATCTAGCTTTAGCAAGAAGGGATGCTCCGATTAAGTTAAGGGAAAATCATCAGAACGTAGCCTTATACTATTTACGATGTTGATGAGCAGTAAAATTTTTATAACTTCAACGAAGATAGAGTAGTGGATGCAATAGACTGTCCCTTACTTGCATTGGAGTACATGATACCTTCTTTTGACTATCCTCCAAAAATTTTGGAGCACAATTTAGAGGACTACAATATCCTCTACTAGTGGTTATAGAGGAGGGGCATTTCAACAAGAAACGCAAGATGAAGAAAGACAACAGTAGTATGATGACGCTTAGGCCAGTTATAAACCATCAAAACCAATTGAATCGTAAATTTTTACATATAATTTTTATAAAATTATTATAGGCCCAGACAGAAAGATGGACATTTCAAACATGGTATGGCTTTAGCTATTTGAATCAATTATTCGCTTACCCACATTTGACGAACTCAATAACGTACTATTTTACTGATCTTTTGACATTACTCATATGATTGATGATCTTTCTTTCTCCATCACCTTATCCAACTTTTATTTACATGTTTCAATTACAAAGTTACAATCCGATTTTGCTAAAAGATGGCCCGTATCCTTCCTCCATGATGTATTGAAAAGTTGGACGAATTCAACTATGGGCTTATACAACTCAAACAGTTCTCCTTTTGAAAACATTTAAGAACGGAGATATGTGAAGGTTCGCTTCTCCACCTGCCATTATTTTTGGAAATTTCAGCAGTATATTTATCCATCTGGATGATTACAATGGACATTACTTGCTTTCAATTGCAGAAAACGATGTAAATTTCTTAGTGGTACAAACTAAGATAAATTAAACTGGGGATGAAATTTGCTTGTAACATGTGATACGTACCGAGGATGGTATTAACTAGTTGTCATAATTGTGCTAGTTTTGTCATATGTATGTTTTTCATTTCTGCTTATAGGCAAACATTCATTCCCTTTATGCATTGCTTGTTGTGATGTTTTTCTTTTATCTGAAGTTAGGGGCAAACATACACTCTGTGTATACATTATATATTATAACATTTGTTCTCATTTTATATCACTTAAAACGTATACACCCTCCATTTATAATTAATAACAAACCGTAGGTCCTTCTACTATAATTATTCTTTGAACGTCCTCAATGGTTCTGGAAACTCGAAATATTATGCTCTAAAATACTATGATGCTAAACAAGTACGACTGGTCTGTGGGACTATAACATTTACTACATAAATTAGAGACATGCTTGATAAGCCAAAGGAGAGTTTTGAAATTGAATGCAAACCAACTGGCTCTTAAATATGTCAATCAAGTCAATGTCCGGATTATCAATGAGGGCAAGAGTCTTGTCGTCAGTAGTAAAGCTATTGAATCTTCTCTAATCTGAAAGAGAGGTGGAAGGATTGTGTATAGCACCAGAAGATAGGTTGCTGGGATGAGAAATATAGGAATCGCCACGTTGGGCTGTCTCATTAAGGTGTCTATGTCCGTCCGGCACAACCGTTCCCATCGGTTAATCAGCACGTGAGGGTGGTGGATACCATCCTTTATTGTAGAGGGAATGGTTATGGTGAACTCCTTGGTTGACTCTATCCTCTTGCCTAAGCATGTAATCTTCGGTGTTGTCGTATTTTCTCTATCATATGTACTCAGAACACTGGCACTTGATCTATGGGGATCACTGCATCTTCATCTTCCACCTCTGTTATTTCGTGAAGATCCAGTGTCACACGGTCTCTACAATAGTAGAGTCCATGCGTTCAGCTACATCAGGTCCGAGTTTTGGTGGATGTATCTTTACATGAATTGAAGAAGTACTTTTTGGTCCAACTCTTGAGTTTTTGTGGCATATTAGTATTATTGAATCTTTTTTCCACTTGGTAAGGATTTAAAAGTAAATGGAGAGTTGTGATCCAAAGGATTGCAACTATCGGTTTAAGTGAGAATTATTTCTCAGACGTTAGCCTTCAATTCGTGTGTCAGTTGGGTGATTAGTAGAGTCTTGCACCCTTTAATCAGAGACAAGAACCTGTGGAATCAATCCAAAGTGAAGCGGCGGCCTATATTACTATATAGGGGAGGGTTCAATGCTCAAATTCAAAATCCCTCAGTGGACTCGGCCTGCGTTAGTTGAAATGCCAGTCGAAAACTAATTTGTCGTATCAGAATTTAATTTTAGAGTCTATAATTATTCCTGATGTCTATGCTCAAAACTTCTTCAATGAGGGGGAAGAGATGGAAGATGATAGTGATGATTATAGTTCCCCATGGCTGAGAACTCAGGTATGAATGATTCGGGTATTATATTGTTCCCTTTTCCCAAAAGGAAAAAGACGCCTTAGGAAAAACTCGCAAAAACTATGGATAAAAGTTTAGTCATACCGGAATTCACTGGGCTATAAATTACTATTACAAAAACGAAATGCATTATGGCATTTCTGTCAAGGCTTTTCAGTAGTCGGTAATGGGCAAGGTTTTATATAGTGATCTTTAGACACGAGGATGGCATAAAATGAGTCATAAGAGGTGATTCGTTGTTTATTAATGGCCATTTTCTGGAAACCTAATTCTAAGGCTTCAATATCTTCTTTTAACTTGGTAGCTCTTCGGGTGTATGCTCCAAGTGTTGTGGGAAAAATTGGGAATCCATCGGAACAATTCTCCATCGTGATATGTATGCTTTGAATACTAAATATGGCCGTTTTGCAGGGCTTTCTGTTCGCGTAAATTTTATTAAGCCACTTGTTGTGTTCAAGTAAATTTTACTAAGACACTTGTTTATCCTATTGTAATTGCCGGGGTGCATTATGGACTAAAACAGCACGGTATTAACTCCTCATGCTTCATTTGCGGTACATTGGGCATAAATCAGATGTTTGCAATTTAAAACAACAAACGATTAACAAGGAGAGGAAGTTTCTCAATGAAGTGAGAGGAGAATTCCTATGTTGAGTTGCATACTAGTGACTTCATATGAAGTTGTTACATACAAATTTTGGCACAATATATAAATTCTGGTTAAAGTTATTGTTATTAGAATTTGCATGTTTGTGAGTATTTTGGAAATGGATAGTTGTACCAGAATCTACATGTTATACCAAAATCTAAGGGACAACATGGATCAGAAAAGCTAATTCCATTGGGTTTCACTCTTTTCTTGCATCTAGGAGCAGGAAGATCGATGTTCGAAGAGCCTGGGGTTAGAGCTAGGGTTAAAGGTCGACAAGAGCTCATTTTCTCCACTAAGTTGAGTTCAACATAAGTCTAAGCCAACATACACCAAGAACTAAATTTTATATCGTGTAAGAAATTTAGTAATCTATATCCTATGGTTTGATTAACTCAATAGTGATAGATATGATCACCCTTAAATTCAATAAATCATCCATAATTTATAGTCCATAAAAAAAAAAAAAAATTATCTACAGTTTCATGAAAACTATCGAAAAATTGTATATATATTTCCTTCTGTGTTGATCAACCTCATAGTCTTTTGAAGTGAGTTTTTTGACTCCTAAACTTTCAACGATTTGCAATGGTAAGTCCGTTTAACATTTTCTATCAAAAGAAGTTGAGAAATTACAAAAAAATAAAAAAAAAACCTATGAACTTTTGTTCTAATGTGGATTCACTCTTAAAATTTTAAGGTGAATTTTTAACTCTCTAAACTCTCAACAATTTGCAACATTATATCCATTTAACATTTTCCTTTTTAAAAAAGGTATGTATATCGATATAATTGACGATAATGTATGAAATATTATACAATATAATATTGTATTATACAAATCATATATTTAACCATATATTATGAAGTATATATTAAAATCATAATATCATACACTTACTACTATTATACGTTTTAATTGAATATATAAGATATATTATATGTTACTGTATAAAATCATATTTTATGACAAATGATATATTATATCTTTATTGCATATGTTACATAAATTAGGTAATTATTAAATTATTCAATAAGATAACAGTCGCATCTTAACTCCATCTTAAGTAATGCATTATATATGATAGAAAAAAAGTACCTTGATTATCATGATTCAATTTTCAAAATTTTAATGGATTAGAATCACATAAAAGTATTTTAAATTATAATTTTAACCCTTCATATTCCATAACAATATCATCAATTATCCACAAATGTAATGTAATCCTTTTGCATCATTTATATAATAAACCATCACATTGACTTTCAATTAATGCATTTACAAAATTAAGAAACGATACAACAATAATTTAATTATCATTTTATATTTAATGAAATCAACACTAATTACCTACTATGATATATTTACTTTTCAAATAAAAAAAATATAGAATCTTTGTACTTACAATGAACACATAAATTTTTGATGAAAAATCTTTCCTTTGATTACCACACAATACTATGAATACTTTTTATTTCCAATAATAAACTTTTATATCCATAATAAATGTAATTATTTTTTATTAAAGGCAATTTATGATGATTACACTTATGGTAAAACATATATGAAATGATTGTGTAAGTTTCTAAAAAAAAAAAGAGAGAGAGAAAGCTTTTTACTTACTATTTCCCTTCTACATACTTCATAGCATAGTTATTTTATGAATATTGTGAATACATGCAATAATTGTATAGGATTTCTATTGAAAAATATGTTTTGTCATATAATCTAAATATTTTATATTGATCTTTGATATGTAATATTAAAGAGAATGAGGTAGTTTTTATGTATTATTATACATTATCATCAATATATTATACATTAAAAAAATGCATGGTATAGTACATGATTAATTAAGATGGATATTAAATACAATCTTTATCTGATTGAATAATTAAATAATTACCTAGTTTATGTTATAAATAAATATGTAATATATCATTTATTACAAAATATAGTTTCATATGATAACATATAGTACATTTTGTATATTCTATTATAATATAAATATTAGTAAGTATAAGACATATAGTATTTAACATAATTTTAATGTACGCTTTATAGTATATAGTTTAATATATTATATTTGTACAATATATTATATATTATCATTAATTATCTTTATGTACATGCCCTTTTTTTTTAAAAATAGAAAATGTTAAATGGACATTACATTACAAATTGTTGAAAGTTTAAGGAGTAAAAAAACTTATTTTGAAAGTTTAGAGGTCAATTTGCACTAAATTGAAAGTTTAAGAGGCATTTTTTTGCAAACTTTCCAACATTTTTTTAATAAAAAATGTTAAATGCATTGAATATTGCGAATTGATAAAAGTTTAAAGGGTTAAAAAGCTTACTTCAAAAGTTTGGTTGGTCAACCCATAATACAGGAGGTTTTTTTTTCTATTTTTTTTAATTTTCCTCTATTTAGTTTACATCTTTACCAAAGTAATTATAACTCTTTTTTTTTTTCATATTATCAGAAATCAAATATATTCTATAGACATGATAATATTTATTGATACTATACAGGGTCATTTTGATAATTGAGCTTTTAGTTAAATTTAATAACATGGACTGATTTTTTTTTATACTAATGGAAAGAAAGATTTGTCTTGATAGGCTTAAAATAGGGATTGGTATATTGGTTCATCTACTATTGGTCCAACTCAATTGTCTTGCATGAAATAGGTTTTCAAGAAGGTCTTTTGTTTCATAAAGTTTTGTTAGGCTTACTTTATAAGCCTTAGGTTACTATATAGAGACTTGGACTTGTTCAATAAGCTCTCTAAGTACATCTTCATTTAAAAACCCATCTTCTTACAAAAGGTTTAAGGAGGTTATAATCTCTTTCATTGATGTCAAAAGCTATCCAATTGCAAAACTAGGTCACAAGTAACTTGTGAAGAGCAATTCATAGTGAAAAGCTGAGTATAGTATTAATATAATGAAAGTTGTTAAGTTATAGATAAAGAAGATAAATGGTATTTATATAGCTATTGCTAATCTCCTAATAAACTAACAAAAGGCATCCAATCTAGAAATGACAAGTAGCTAAATCGAATGTATACACATGTATAAAAATAAAATAAACAATAAGTTCAACACCCCCTCTCTTAAGTTGGAGTTTCTTGATGCCTCGGCTTGCCATACCAAAACTTGAATTGCTATTCATAGAAGGGCTTGGTCTCAACCTTCTTTCTCTCTTTTAGGTTGGGCCTCCTTGAAGCCCTAACTTACGATACAAAAACTTGTATTGCTATTCATGGAGGGGCTTAGTTAACAAGTCACCAAGTTGAAGATGAGAAGCAACATACGATAGCCTCAAGAACCTAAGTATAACATGATCATGAATGAAGTGTGCATCTATATCAATACGTTTTGTATGTGCATAGAGGCATGGATTAGAAGTAATAAGTAATATTGACTTATTATCACATAATAAGGGAAGTGGAAAATCAATAGGAGCATTCAAATCATGCAAAATATAAGAAGTCCATATTGGTTCTTTAGAAGTGGTCACAAGACTTTGATATTCTGCTTTAGTGGACAAAGTAGAAATGTTGAATTGTTTCTTGGTCTTCTACGAAACCAAGGTCGAACCTAAGAAAATACAATACCATGATATAGATTTACGATCCATTACACTAGAGGCCTAACTAGAATCAGAATAGGGGAGCAAATCAAGAGAATTGTAAGAAGGATAAAATGCCCCTAAGGAAGAAGTACGCTTCAAATACTTTAATACTTGAAACAAGCCTTGCAAATGAGCAGTATGAGGGTAAGCAACAAATTGATTAAGATAATGTGTTGTAAAATTGATATCAGGCTACATTAAATTAATATAATTTAGGCAATCAACTAGCCTTCGAAAAGTAGGATTGGAGAGTAATTGGCCTGACTCATGATCCAAATTTAAGCTACTTGGAAGAGTGAACTTAGAAGGCTTTATTGTAGTATGACCTATTTCGAGAAGAACATTTGATATAAATTTCCTTTGTTTATGGGACAAAAATACTAGTATGAGATAATTCTAGTCCAAAGAAATAATGCGCCAAGCTAAAATCTTTAATTGTAAAAGTATGACGTAATTGTTGCTTCAAATCAGTTATCAACTGTTCATTAGTTCTAGTCAAGACCATATCATCAACATAAAGAAGAACAATAATGAAATTAGCACCACTTTGTTTAGTGAACAAAGAATAGTCATGCTTAGATTGTTTGAAACCATTCGAGATTCCATTGCCTTAAAACTTAATTTAAACCATATAATGATTTCTTTAAATGAAAGACTTCGGTAAAGTTGACTTTGTCATAACCTGGAGGAAGGAGCATATAAATCTCCTCATTCGAATGCTCATGAAGAAAGGCATTATTATTATTAATTCGATGCATTAGCCAAGATTTAGCTATAGCAACAGCTCATAAAATTCTTGCTACATTCATCTTTGCAATTAGAGAAAAAGTATCAATGTAATCCTCACCCTCAACTTACGTTAACCCTTTTGCTACAAGTTAAGCTTTATGCCTTTCTATACTCCCATTAAGTCTAAACTTAACTTTGTATACCCATGTCCAACCAATAGGCTTTTCACCTTCAGGTAAACTAGCAATTTCACATGAATCATTACACTCAAAAGTATTTAATTCTTGTTGCATTACATCTATGCACTCCTTGTATCTTATTGCTTGAGAATAATCATGAGGTTATAGGACAATCAATATGTTTGCTAAAGAAAACACATAATCAGGTAGGTAATGATCAAATGTGTTTGGTTGAAATGATGATAACGTGTATCATGGGAAGCAGATGTATAGATGAGTGGATAGTTGTATTAGGCAAAATGTTATGAACTGAATGTACAAACTATTTTAACCAATCATGTAGCTTACGAATTCTAGATGATCGACACAACTAAAAATCATATGAACCAAAAGGTAACACATCAAACCTTAAAACTTATAAATTAAGCAATGTAGCATTTGGGACTATAAAATCATGAGAAGAAGAACCAAGAAGTTGATAAGGATCAGGTGTTACAAAGGACAGTTTTGTGGGAAAAGTGACAGAAGGGGGAAAAGGAGAAGCATAATGGTTTAAAGAAGTAGGACCAAGTTTAATAGAACATTTAAAGGGACATATATGTTCAAAGAAAAGGACATCGTGAATGATCGATACTTTCTTTGTGTTCAAATCATACACTTTATAACCTTTTTGGTTCAAAGCATACCTAAGAAAAATACAATGTACACCTTTAGGATCAAACTTATCTTCAATAAAACCATTATTTGCAATATAGCATAAGCAACCAAAGACCTTCAGATGTGTATATGAGGGAGATTTATGGAATAACACTCATAAGGAGTTTTCCAGCTAAGCAACCTAAGAAAAATATAATGTACACCTTTAGGATCAAACTTATCTTGAATAAAACTATGCTTTGCCATATAGTTTAAGTAACCAAAGACCTTCAGATATGTATATGGGGGAGATTTATGGAATAATACTCATAAGGAGTTTTCCAGCTAAGAGAAGCCATTGGTATTCTATTGTTAAGAAAGGCGATAGTAAGAACATATTCCCCATCAAAATTCCTTGGGTAAATTTTCATGTAATTGTAAGCCTTTGGATATCTTTATCGAATGATGGTATTTATGCTCAACTTTCCCATTTTGTTGTATCGAATGTATGTTGGTGAATAATCCCAAGAACATGAAAAAGTGTGAGTATTAGTGGACAAGAACTCACCCCCATTATCAATTCTAACACTCTTTGGTGTGATAGAGAAATGATTTTGAGCATATCGAAAGTATTGGTCAAGAATAGAAGGTGCTTAAGACTTATGAAACATTAAGTAAGTCAATGTTGACTGAGTGAAATCATAAACAATTGTGAGAAAATAGCATGCATCAAACAAAGAATTAATATGATATGAACCTCGTACATCTATATGTAAGAGTTCAAAAGCAAAAGTGGTACCACTAGCACTGTTTGAAAATAGTTGTTTAAGGAATCTTACAACTTTGCAAGCATCATAAAGAAATTTAGTAAAATCAAAACTCTTACAAATGTTCAAATGCTGTAATTTAGAGATTGATGTATGTCCTAAAACATTCATGAACTAAATGCACAAACTAAGAATATGAAGTGTTTACAATAGATGTTAACACCTGTTCATTCGAGATAGTAGAATCACTCGACAAGCTTAAATTACCAAACAAGAGTACATAAAGCATACATTTTGCCTTTACCTTTGCAGCTATTTTCTAATTATCTTGGTCCTAAAATACGCAATAATGTTGGCCAAAGGTAGCATTTAAGGAATTGTCTACAATAAGTTTAGGGATTGAGAGCAAGTTATATACAAAATGAGGTACATAGAAGACATTGTGTAGAGTAGTATGTGGTATATGTTGCATAGAACCATGTTAAAATGGAGTGCAGTATATTTTGGAAGCTTGAGAAAAACTAACTTAGCTAAGTGTATAATATGAAGAAGATCTAAGTGCGATGTCATGTGATCAGTAGCACCAGTATCCATTATCCAACAACTTACATTATCATTCAACATAATAGAACACAAATGAGAGAAAGAAGAAGAAGTACTTGCATGTAGTAGCCATAGCAACTTTAGTATCTTTCTCCTTCATCAACTTAAGCATCTCCTCACATAAGCTTTGCAACGCACACATATCAATAGTACAGCTGGTCAAATACTGATCTACACCACTAATTTGTCTTGTCATCAACTTGATAGATTCATGAAAGGTTGAATCTAAAGTTTGCATAACTTGATCTTGATTAGTACTACAGTAAGCAGCTAAAGCAACATTTTTTGTTCTACCTAAACGCCTTCCTTTGTACCACTATACCCTACTAATTGAAAGTAATTTTTAATTAGATGGCCCTTTGTCTCATAGTACTTACAGAACACGCCTCTCTTCCCTTTCTTCTTGTCTAAAGGATTTTTAATAGAATTAGTCTTAGCTGAATAAAAGGTAGCCATGTCGGTATCAACATGTAGTATTCTAGAAATTTCCCTCTACTTTTCTACTTATTATTTTAAATAGAAAGCTCTATTATCCGAGGGTAGGGTATATATGGAGAGAATATGATTCCTAACTCCTTCATATGCATTGTTTAACCCTATTAAAAGCTATGTGAATTTCATATGAGATTCATGATCTATAATCTTCTTACACAAATTACAGTAACAATTACTTTCATATTCATACGTAAGATAAGCATGTGATGCACTGTTGGTCAGCAGTCCCATTACTCGCGTACGCGCCTTCAAGGCCTCCAATTCCTCTCCTGAAGAATTCTCTCTCGGCAACTTGCTGATGATAAGAAACTGTACATTAAAGAAAGGTGGTTGAACTCTCTAAGTTCCCCACATTATTATACATTGATTTGTACACTTGGTAGTAATGATGTTGACCATTCCCCTGCAAGGACTCTGTGCCGAGTATTCCGACCAACTCCTGTTGAGAATCACTTGTTGAGTGACGATAGACTCACTTAAACGGTCGAATAGTTTTCTCTTTTCATACCACCATCTCTCTTGTCCCAACCCTTTTAGTGCCGTAACATTTTGACCCTTCTCGCTTGCTGTACTTGGAGAATATTTGTATAGGACCAATACTGTACTGCTAGCTATCCACCTCGTCTGACATTTAATTAATTTTTCATTTTTGGTTTATTGTCCTTTTTACCCTTTTTGTATATACTAAGAATCCCCTTTTTGTAAATACTTTCTTATAATTTTTTTATTTGTAATGCTGCTCTAGGAACTTACATCTTAATACTGAATATTTTGTTCTTATAAGACAATCCTCTCCAAGTCCATATCCCTTACACTCTTACTTAATCTTGCCGAGTAGCTCAAGATTAGTGGCAAGTGGACCTTAGCATCAATTTGTGTGTCATATCAAGTGAGGTGTTAAGTCGTTTTGTGTTCGTTGGTGAGTTACATCCTCCGAGCAACTTCATGTTAGCTACTCTGATTTGATTGTAGATAGTTTCCTTCTAATTTTTTTTTGATATCTCGAAGAATCCATTTCAATTCAATTTTTCCCTGGTAAGTCCTAGTGATATTGAGCTCATAGGCACACCAGTATGCAACTTATGAAGTTCATATTAGCACCTCTTAAACTTATTAAAATAAAATCCAACAACTTGCTTGTTCCATTTCAAACTACAAATTTCATGTTAAAGTTGAAAGACCAAAGGTCCATTAGCAGTATGATATTGTTCTACAATTTCTTTCCATATATCATATATCATTTGTATATACATGAAATTTTGTGACAATTTGGTAGATATTGAATTTGAAATCCAACACCTAATCATGTAATCACGTCTAATCTACTTAACAAGGTCAGCTAAATTATCAAAAGGTTTATGAATTGAACCATCCACGTAAACCCTAGCTTGAGCTTAGCACCTAAAACCATTTTAATTGACTTACTCTAAGACAAATAATTGTTTCTGTTGAAGACTTTGATTGCCAATTACCATTCATGTAATATTGGAATTTGAAAGAAAAAGAGGATTTGCAATTACAGAATCAATCGAAACATTTTTCGTTTGATCAATAAATGAATCATTTCGCTATCAACAATTGAGATACAAGAAAGTGACATTGCTAGGCAATGATTTAATTGAAAGAAGCAAGTTAATGTTACCTAAAACTTGCTTTGATGCCATTAAGAGTTAGGTCACAAGTAGTCAACGAAGAGCAATCCATAGAGAAAAGCTAAGTATAGTATTGATGTAAATGAAAATCGTTAAGTTATAAATAAAGAAGATGAAAATTACTTATACAACTATTACTAACCTCCTAACAAACTAACAAAAGCTATCCAATCTAGAAACGACAAATGGCTAAGGCAAATCTATACATGTTCAAAAAAAAAAAAATAATAAAATAAACAATAAGTTCAACACCTACAACAATCATCAGTAGCTCATCTAAACCATGGAATCATCCAACGGTCAATATTAGGCATCAATAACTATAAATAAAGGGTTCTTTCTTCTCATTTATAGCATTTGAAGCTATGATAAGCTTTCGGAAAATATCGGCACTTTGTGGAAATCACTCCATAAAAGATCAAAATAGCCAATTGATAAAAGATGGACAAAGAATAATCAATAATACTCAATTTGATTCGCTGTTACATGCATGTTATTGAGAAACTGAATTTATTGTTCTTCTTCTCATGCCTTTATTTAGCAATATCCCTCCATGTGTTATTAGCTTGAGATTTCTTTGAGTCAGATCATTATTCAACTTGTATGTGAATGTGATTGACCATATGTAACAACTCTTACCATGCAAGTATATATATGCATACAAAAATGATTTTGTTAGATTTGCTTATATATTTAAATTTAATACAAAATCCAATAAATCCATTTAGATAAACTTTTTTTTTTTTCCTCTTTCTCCCTTTATCATCCTCCATCACTTTATTTTTTCCTATTGATCATAAATAATGGCAATTAAAGAGAGGCTAAAGGGGTGAAGTGAGAAAAAAGCTGCTTAGTAGCAAATTTGACTGTGATTTAACTCTCCCTTCATAATATAAACAATATAAATAGGTAAAACCCCATTTTTATAGACATAGAAGATGTAAAAATGAAGAATAAGAACCACTTCACATTCACAATGCTGCAATGAAAATACATCACGCTTTACCGAGAAATCACAAATAACTTAAGTGGAAATGGCCACATACAGATTACAGTTGACACAGAAAGAACCCCTAAAGGCAAAACACCAAGAGAGATATATAAGACTCCATTTTCTAATGACAAATTCATTAGAATTTTGATTGAATCTGATCAATTGTTGCCTTGTCAACCTGGAAAGCCTTGGCTAGAACATCATCAATAATGGATGGGATTGACCCAAACACCGCATTGCTAGCAAGAACAACACCAGGATTTTGGCTACTTAAGGCGGAGATGGTAACGGAATTCCATTTGCCCACATTCTTCAGGAAGTAAACCAGTCCTATTGAGAAAACGAATACATCGCCCTTTTGCAGCACCTTACCAATGAGCTTGTTTTCCAGGTTCGACGTCACAAACCCAATAAGTATGCTTCCTTCGATTACCATCAATATCTCAGAGGCTCGAGGGTGTAGTGGGGAGGGACGATACCACCGGGTGCAAAGTCGAGATGCCGAGAGTGTTGAGTCCTGGAATTTGGCGTATCGAGACAGGAGTAACAGCTGAACCTATGGGGTTTAGTTTTCCAGCTAAGTGAAGTCCGCTGAAGGAAAAGTGCTTGGCCTCTGCGAGTTTTGGTTCTAAGCAAGCATGACCATTGACTCGGGTTGGAAAACAACATACGAACATCAGTTACGTAGGGGGAAAAAAAAAGGAAGAAAAAAAAAAACTTCTAATGCAAAACACATATGGAAAGCATCATTAAATTCAAGTGGAAATGAAGTTACATGAGCTAGACATGTCTACGATGCAAAAATCCTGCAAGGGACTCTGATGAAATTGAACCTGTACTGCTACGTGTGTGTGATGAAATGAAAAACAAGAAGATGGTGAAGTGTATGTGAATTGCTAAGGTACAGCAAGCAGAGAGAAAAAGCAAAGAAGAACTCTGCGGAAGAGGAAGAATGCCCAACTAACTTCTGTTATAAAATCTGTTAAGCTACAAAACTAAAACTCTAACTCATTATTTATATACAACTTAAACCGTAAATCTATACGTACACTAAGTCTTCATAACACTCCCCCTTAAGATGGGAAATATATATTAAGAGTTCCCATCTTGCCAAGCAGCATCCTAAACCGATCAGTAGGAAGTCCTTTTGTGAATAAATCAGCCAATTGAAACTTGGTATTCACATGAATTGGTAAAACAATTCCTTGCACCACTTTATCCCTAACACAATGTAAATCCATTTCAAGATGTTTTGTTCTTTCATGAAAAACGGGATTTTTGACAGTACGTAGTGCAGATTGATTGTCACAAAACAACTGGACTGCTGATGAAGATGATACACCAAACTCTTGAAGTAATGAAAGAAGCCACACAACTGGACAAGTAGTCAAGCTAAGGCCCTATACTCTGACTTAGCAGAACTTCTTGACATTATTGTTTGTTTCTTCGATTTCCAATTAACAATTGTATCTCCAAGAAAGATACAAAAACCTGTAGTTGATTTGCGAGTGTCCAAACAACCTCCCTAATCACTGTCACTATAAGCGCAAAGTATCAAATCTGAATGCCGTGAGAAAAACAAACCTTGTCCTGGTTGCTGTTTTATATATCGCAACACCCTTTCTAATGCAACTTGATGTGATTTCTTTGGATTGTCCATAAACTGGCTTAGAATATGCACAGCATATGCTACATTTAGCTTAATAATAGAAAGATACAACAACTTTCCAACTACCTTCCTATAAAAAACCGCATCTACAGCAGGAGTAGTATCTTCTCTCGACAACTTGTGATTAGCAACAATTGGTGTTGAAGTTGGCTTGGCTCCCAAAAGATCAGTTTTCGCCAATAATTCTAATGCAAACTTCCTCTGACTTAAAACTAAACCTTTCTCTGATCGAGCCAACTCAAGACCAATAAAAAATTCCCCTAAGTCCTTCACTTTATGAAGAAAATTCTTAAACTCTACAATATTCTCCATCTTCTCACTAGCTGTTGCCTGATCATCCACATACACCAAAACGACAACAAAATCATCTTCACTGCCTTTAGTAAAAAGAGCATAATCAGAATAGGATTGTTTAAATCCATTAACAAGTAGACAAGTGGTAAGTTTCACATTCCATCGTGGTGAAGCTTGCTTCAGTCCATATAATGACTTATTTAACTAGCAAACTAACTTATCCGTAGGACCATACTCCCCCTTAACCTCCAAACCCAGTGGCAAATCCATATAAACTTCTTCAAACAAATCACCATTGAGAAAAGGTCCAGTATGAAATTGACATATGCTTATATATATATATATATACTGTCTTATTCCTCGTCAAGTGCTCATCCATATAAATTTTGATATAGATTCGTGCCAGACATAATTGACCCGATCCTGTCATAGTTAGGATACTCTGCCTTTGGATATAGGTTTTTTCTGACATGATTGGAGTCTGAAACATAACCTGGACGAGGAATCTATTTGTTGTTGGAAAAATTCAACTCCAACAGGTTTATATAGATCCTATTGGAGCCAAGTATTCGTATAATTTATATAGTATAGGTATTTTGTTTTAATAGATTTGGCTATTGTTGGCTATAATGTAGCTACCATTTTAAAATGGTACAAAATGAGAAATAATATATATATATATATATCAATCGCACAGAACAAACAAAACATGCATAGATCCATTAAGCTCATATTGGAATTATCTTTAAAAATCAACTTCTTCATATTATCATAGCATATATGTTATGGATAATTTGTTGATACATCCTAGGAATTTTTAAATAAAGGGATCTATCTTTCTTTTTTTTTTGCTAGAAAATAAAGGGATCTATCTAAATTTCCTAAAAAAAGAAAACTTATTATTTTGTAAGAGAAGAAAGTAAAAAACTATTTTAATTTTTGTTAAGGAAAGCCCTTTAATATTTTTGAAAGATAAGGATTTTTTTTTAATATTTTAAGGTCACTCCATATTTAGATGCCTACCACATTAGAGGATTGAGCCGTCTTGGTTTCCTTTTCTTAAGAATCCTAAGTGATGGTTCTCTTTTCAATTTTCAAAAGTTCTTCAATTGTTATTTTTCTTTTATTTATCATTGAAAATCATTAAAAAAAAAATCATAATTGCCCAGCACTCTAAAATTACATGTTATGGAAAGAAAGAGGACTAAATTCTTATGTTTATGTCTTTTATTACAATTATTAGTGATTAATAAAAGTAAAAAAAAAAAATCAAATAAGATTATACAACGAAGTAAGTAAGCTTGGAGATAGTCTTGAGCCTAGGTACTACATGGAGTGATTTTGCACTTTCTTGAAACACATTGGGCTGTTAACAATGAGTTGGTGCTAACTTATGCTTGCAATGGTAGTGAATGCAATCATAGCACTGAATTGTTGATAAGTGGCCTATTGTGTTCGTTTCATGAGTACTTGATAAATGCGATTTAGGTTATGATGAAGAGTATTTTTGGTGATGGTGTTGATCAGTAATGGTGGTGGAGTGTCAAAAAGTGGGAAAAAACCTTGATAGGTCTCAAACATGGGTTTCGAAAGAAACAGTTCAAGCCATGATGATTAAGGGTGAAATTGGATGATATAATTAAGTTGTGTATCTAGAGTTGTGTAAGTGGACCAAATGGGCTAGCTCGCTCCACCTTATATTGGCTTGTGGGTTAAGTGGGTTGGCTTACTTTGCGC
This sequence comes from Lumnitzera racemosa, assembly GCA_024138005.1. Taxonomy (NCBI): domain Eukaryota; kingdom Viridiplantae; phylum Streptophyta; class Magnoliopsida; order Myrtales; family Combretaceae; genus Lumnitzera; species Lumnitzera racemosa. The sequence goes on from JAMXBC010000011.1 coordinate 67,966,731, forward strand.
CACTTGTAAATTGGAATTTTTAGCTCAACTCGCTCTGTTGAGGGTAGAGGTGTTCATTAGATCAAATTAGCCCATAATTGACCTTGAACCACCAATCATGGGTTGCCAAGGGATTAAATTGGCTAGACTTGAATTAATGGTTCGATGGCTAGTTCTAAGGCTCTTGAAGCCCTTAAACCGTGTGTGTGTGTGTGTGTTTTTTTTTTTTTGTTAATAAGTTGTGGCCTATTCATCAATTTCTTTTCTTTTTTTTTTTTGCAACTAATTATAGAACTTTATGTTAACATGTAGTAATGCGTGAATAAAAATTTTTATTTTCGATCTAATTTTTTTGGATCTCGAAATAATTCATTTGGACTTTGTGAGCATGAATGTATAATGTTATATCATATATATGGACTATAGTATATTATATATAGTATATATATGTATATTATACTGTATATATATAGTATATTAATTATTATTTATTACATATACTATATACTTGTTTGTATTATAGATAAAATATACATTATATATTATTTATATAAATATATTAATTTTCAATTTGGCTCGATTGGTATGGTGGCCCATTAACCCAGCGGGACGGTTTTAGACTAGTTTACAATTCAGAACCAACTCTTATGTAAGCTTAGTTACAGTTTGCTGGGTTAAGTAGGTTAACTTGTGAATTTACTATCTTTCATCTCCCATGAATACAATATGTGGAATATTTATAAATCACAAATTATAACCTACAATCTTATCAATTCTAACGTTTATATTTAGTTTTTATTTACTACAATTTTTTTTTTGTATTTTAGAAAAATAAAGTTCCAATCTTTCCATAAAGATAAATGCATAATATATAAATACACATACATACATTTACATCGATGTTTATGTACTTCATAAAAATCAAACATAAATATGAAAAAAAAATAAAAAAGTAAATTGTTTCTTAAACTTATTTAACAACATATTAAACCATATATATGATTAGCTTTATATAATAATAATGACATATACCATACGAAATTAATATGATGATTAACTTTATTATGCAATTATTTTAAATGTCCCATATAAGCTAGTATATATGACAACCATTTATTATATTTATTATTTCTTATTACATATACTTAATAATAAACACATTGTTACCATACAATATATTAAACAATACAATTATGGTTTATTAGATATGAGCATATCATATAATATTGTTTAGATTCCAATGAATGAATATGTTCTAAAATAAAATATAATATTAATTATATTTGAGAAAAACTCCATCTTGTGACCTAAAATGTACCTAAATAAAAAGCATAAATAGATTATCATTAATATTCTCAAGATGAATACACAACTTGATTTTGAATTATCTAGAAAACTCATTGATAAATATATTTATAACAATGAAACAAATAAATAAATAATTGATAAAACAAATAAAAAGGCATTAGTTCGAGTAGCATAAGTGTTTCCTCATAGGAATGTACACAAATCTCATTAATCACTGTTTATACTTTGAGAGCAGATATAAATATAAGTTGACTTAGCACATATACTTTTTCTCTTACTTTGTTCCTTTTCAACAAATCTTTTTTTTAGTTTTGTATTTGTTATGCTTAGGTGATTTAAATGTTGTGGACTTGTTCCTATTATGTTCTTTTTTCATAAAATTCACTTCTTAATAATTATCTGTATTCATTTTAGTATTATCAATGATGGGATTTATTATCATTTTCTACTTGTGTAGTGGATTTCATAGTGGGTATAAATTCTCCCAATTTATGGCCTACCATACAATCTTTTATAAAAATAGGTCAATGTTTTCATCCATTATGTATAGCAATAGTATTTTGATCATTGTAAGTATAATGATAGATGCCTAGAACCAAGTTCTTATGCATGCCCAAATTGAATCCATTTCAATTGAGTCCTTGATACTGCTTAGAAGAGTAGTAATAAGTATGGATGATAGGATTTTAACCCATGAGAGGAAAGGTTTTATGAGACTTTACTTGGTAAATAGGTTGATTATTTGAGCCATTCTATAATTGTCATAGGAGCCTTACTTCCATTACATCGATGTAGATTGCTTCGATCTTTGTCTTAGGTTGATAGATCGTCTCAATTGAAAGATCCCCTATATGTGGATAATATAAATTCTAGTTAATTGAGCCTAATGCAAATTATTTTGTTTCTAAGTAAAGTGGTGATTCGTACTATTCATATATTCATAATAAAAAAGTATTATATTATCTTCTGGATAGGCCTTGAAGGAGAAGGAAGGTTAGAATGTCAATAGGCATTTAGTATTGAATTTACCCGATCTGATAGTACCCATTTTTAGAATGTCAAGTGAAATGGGTAAATCGCCAACCCCTAAATAGGCTATGTAACGTACTTTATTGATTAGGTTACAAGTGGGCATTTCATAGGGGGCAAAAAAAAGGAAAGAGAGGGATGGGTTTCTCTCATTTTTGATATAGTGGGCCTTAGTGGGAGGCTTACACGACGAGCTATTAGCTTAGTGGTAGATGACGCACATGATAATTGCATCATTCTGCTTGAGTTGTAAGGGCTCTTAACCATATAGATAGTTAAATGTGATCATCAGTGCTTAACCTTGAGATGTATGGTTATACCTCATAGGTTACATTAATTTCTTGATCAAAAGTATTTAGACCTTTAACTACTAGAGAGTTATAAATATTAGGCATGGGGAAAAGTTACATCTTATACTATACTAATGATTTCAGCTATACATCCTACATTTTTAGTTTTTTCAAGTGTGGAAACTTTGGAGTAGAAATAGTAGGATTGATTCTCATAACAATAATAAAAGTGAAATATGTTGACATCTTTTATCCTGACATGTTCTTTCTCTATTTGCTTGTTTGTTTTTGTTTTTGTTTGTTTGTTTATTTATTTATTGAGAGTTGGTTGGTTAACCACTTTGTAGTAGGTTGGCTCACTTTGATCTACGGGTTAATCGAGGAGGATTAGAAAAACTCATAGACTTGATTTTTTTTTTTTTTCAAATTATGTGGTCCAACTCTACTTACAGAGCTCTTTATGTATCCATATGGATCTAAGAAGAGCACTTATTTATAGGTGCTCGAGCGTGGCCATGCTTGGAAATTATTAACGGTCAATGCAAAAGGAAACGGAGTTTGAAATATAGAAGGTGTAATTTATGGAATACAACGAGGCATTGGTACAAAACCATCTAGTTGAGAGTATTGGATATAGAATCATCAATAAAATGAATATAGGGTAATTTAAATAGAGGAGATTCTACGGTTCGATCAATGGATTGGTTCCGTCCTTAATCACATTATTTATTTTTATATTTTAAAATATGAATTATTGAATTTTATAATTTAGCATGTACATTTTAATGTTCTTGCTCATGTAAGGACTCGAGCCCGGCCAACTTCAATGCAACTTCCTAGCCAAATTGATCTCGTTTAGTGAATTTATTGGGCTTTAGTTTTATTTGAGTCTAGGGAGAAGATGAAGCCCAAATGCAAATATGGGCCATGGACTTGCGACCACCAATCCACACACATTATTTTGATCCATACATAATCCATTGAACCACACAGTGTTTGTCTAGGTAATAACGAAAATAATATTTACCACTACTGGCCTTAATGGATTTGACCTTGATTAGTACTTGGATTGAAAATCTCTTTCCTTTCATAAAACAAAATCATAATTATAACTCCATAAATTAATGCTCCCTAAAGGAAAATCCTTATATAAACCTATAGTTCCATCATTCTCTAAAATTCGAAATATAATCAGAAAAATTTAGTAAAATATGAATTTATCATTTTTTAAATTTGAAGCTATATGAATTTCATTTTAAATTTTCTTATTACATTTAAAAGCTTCGTTATTGTCCAACTATTACAAAAAGTTGTAAAGAGTTATTGCTGCTTTGAGTACTTCCTTTCACTTAATTAGGGTATTTTTTAAATTGATAAATTGTTAGTTTATCGATTAATTGATACCTTTCTATATTAATAAACTTTCATAGTCTCAACATTATTAATTTTAGAGGTTTTTAATCTATTTGCCATGAATTTGACTTGGAGTTAATAAAGTTATTCTCAATTCACATGAATGCATAAATTAGATTCAAGCCAAGCTAAATAAAAATTTTATCTTGAATATTTCAAATCCATTAAAGCAAGTTGTTGGAACTGTGAATTTGTGATTTAAAGAAAACGCCCCCTACCCTGAAAACCGGACTTTATTATCTTTCAGCATTCTAGAAGGGCGAAGCTTTAATTTTTTTGCTATTAGCCACTTATAGAGTTTGACGTCCATAGTCTTCCATCAAGATTGTCTTGATAATTGATTAGTAGGATGAGTCATCTCTTTATGGAGTATTTAATCAGCTTCTTATGAGTCTAAACTGGTGGATTGTCCTATTAAGTGTATAAATTTATTGAGAAAGGTTATGACCCATTTAGTAAAAACTTATCAATCCTTATTCAGAGTATATATGACTAAGTTAATTTAAGTCATTCCAAGTTATCTAGATTGGTCACTTAGTCGAGGTAATCATACCAAGTCAAAATTAAATCTATCCTAATTGGTTGCAAGCTAATTTCATCCCTTTACAATATTGATTCAATATAAATTTTTATAAGTACATGCAACTTAAAACATAAGAAAACTGGAATTAAAACTTGGCCTACACTTTCTTGTCCCACGGATGCTTTGATAAATTTAGAAAATTCCACGCCATGTACGAACTAGAAGGACACCGTAGGAGCAACCCAATGGGTTGTGTCGATTCCAGTCCAAAACTGTCCTATGAGCACCATTACACTGCACACTACCTAGAGGACAAATACAGAACTTTCGCTTTTGTGGCGTTTCGTTGATAGGGGACGGAAATGCTTCAATAAGTAACGCTTACATGTCTGATTTCTAAATCCCACTCCACTTGCATGCTGTCACCACGTCCTCTCAAAGTGAGTGGGTTCTCCTTTTCCCTAGGACACCATTTTGGGTTGGTGGGGTGTGAACAATTTTGAGTATCGGAAACTGCACGTTTGTATTAATAAAAAATATGTAATTTTAGAATTCTCTAGAAATTCAATGGTAACTAGTGGATTAAATATTATAGAAGTTGTCCATTCTAGTGTCTCTCAAGTTTTTAATTACTAACATGGCTTTTTCTCAACTAATGGTGTTTGTTATATTATTTAAATATCATATATATAAAGATTATAGCTATTGTCATTTATTTAAAGATTCAACTTTTATAGGAGGTTTTTGTATGTTTATCAATCCATATTTAACTTATTACATAAATATTAATTGTATAAAAAAATGATTACATACTTACCAATGTTAAATTGCATATGGAACATGTGATTTTAGCTTTTATATATATGTTGCAATTTAGAGATACAACATTTATAGTTGATAGGAATCAAGGGCCGATCATAGGATCCCGAGCACGTAGTCTTCTTCCCTGGCATGCTGAGCTGTTGAAAGAGAACTTACTCTTGAAGAAGAACTGTTCATCTAAGCTAATTCAATATGTCTTCTAAGCTCTTTTGAACTGTTTACTATCTCATAAGTAGAAGATGAAGAAGCCACCAATATTGCCGAACCTAATCTAAGCTGAATAACACTCCTTCCTTCCTCATGCTAAGTCGAAATATTCCCAAGTCGAGTTGTTGCGCTGCTAAGCCGACTTGCCGAGCGTAAGCAGACTCGAGATGCTTTGTTGAACCAACCCCTCCTAATCCTTAAACTACTAAGTTACTAACCTACTAAGCTGCTGACTTGATCAGCTTTGCTTAGCAAGCAGTATCATCAAGACTATAGATGAATAGTAGATACACAGTTAAGGTTGTTAAACTTGCGATTCTATATAGAATCATTAGAGGGTTAGTAGAATTGAAACGTAAAATTAAAATGTAGAAACATAAGTTTCTATAAACTGTATAAATTATCTTAAAAAAACTATGGAGATGCTTATAGTAGTTGTTCAAAACTTGAAATACATGATGGGAATACAAAAATGAAGAGATTAAATTCTTTTTTCATAAAAATTCTTAATAATATATAATTAAATACGTATGGATGAAAAAATAGACAAAGTCAAAACTAATTTTTTTTCATTATTTATTTTGCAAAAAAAAAAAAACAATGAACTAAAGAGAATAAAATATTTTAACTTATTTCAAATTGTTGATGGTATAAACTAAATTATATAGCTTTCCTTATAATCTTAGCTATTAGTTAAAACTTAGGTGCAAGGTATGAATATAAAATAAGGAATTAAGAGAGAGAAAAAGAGAATAAAATTAAATAAAATAGGATAGGAAAGATGATGTAATATCCTAATTGTTGATGGCTTGTAAAAAGCTTAGTTGCATTTTTTTTAAATTTTTTTAGCCTATTTAACTTATATATGTAGAATCATTAGACTCAGTAAAAAATGTAAGTTTCTATTGAGTTTACATGTAAACTTGATTAAAAACATATATTTCTACATGAAAAAGAGTTTATACATAAATTAACTTAGAAAGGCTTCCTAAAATCATAAATTTATAGAATCGCATGGGTAGAATCGTGATTTTAACAACTATGCATGTGCCCCCATTTTTCTGACATTCGTATTGTCCTTTTTGAAACTAAATATTCTTCTTCTCTATTTACGAGTTTACCCTTATAATATATTCCTATTTCCTTTTCTAGTAGGAATCCTTTTTGTAATTTACATATACTTAGAACTTGTCCTAATTGGGTCATATAAATACTTATAATATGTAACAGTCGGAAGTAAGAAAAAAGATTGAATTTTAGACATTATTCTTCATTCTTAAGCTTGTGTTTTCTCATTGAGAATTGAGACTTTGTAGAATTCCTATCTAGACCATTAAGCATGGACTAGTGGTGAACAACCTCATATTATACTCATGCATCATATCAAGTATAGTTCGAGTTTGTGTGAGGTGTTGGTGAGTCAAATCTACCATCGGTACATGAGGACCCTTGCTTAACTTTCGATTACCATTTATCTTTCGGACCATTTTGCAGTTCGAACCCATCTTTTTGGTATGTATGATATTGGTAGCTATGTGTCAACTTTCTCGACAATCTATATTATCTTGATATAAAAGCTTGGCTATGTTTAGGCATGTTTTTATTACTTTGTGCTCTAAGTGTCTTGCTTTAATGTGTTAAGAAATTATATGTTGTTGTCGTGAGTGTTTATAGAGTGATTAGTGTTGAAGAAATTTAATGCTTTGTTTTTCTCCTGTTTTTTGTTTGCAAAACAAAGTGCGAGTTTTCGATTGGTTTATCACATGTTGGTTGTAATAACTATTGGTGTGTTAAGTGTTGTTTTATTGTTGTTGTTTGAGGAAGGAATTTTGAATTGTGTTTTAGCCATTAAATCGCTATAATAGACAACAATGTTAGACTTGAGTGTTTAAGGAACCCAAGGTAACCAAGAGAGTGGTGTTCGTGATAGCTAAGGCTAATAAGGTAGTTTTACATCCCAATCTACGGATGAACAATTCGATAGGCTTACTAACTTAGTGATTAGCCTAATGATTGCTATAAATGAATGATAGACAACAAACTAGAAATGACCTCTATAGAGGCCGAGTCAACAAACTACCCAAGATACGCGATGGCTGTTATGGTTAAGCTAATGCCCCAGTTTGACCAGGCCAAGTTGGAGGAGAAGATAGGGTTGCTTGACGTAGACTACCATTAGATGAGATTGAAGAAGAGGATGAGGAAGTAGGTGATGAGAAGGAAAGGTATTATGAACTCGAGGAAAGGAATATTTGAGCACTTAGTGTTGAAGAACTAAAGATGTATATCCCTAGTTTTTCAAAGAGTGGTGATGTTGAGGACTACTTATATTGGGTAGATGAAATTGAAAAGCAATTTGAATGTCATGAAGTGCTTGAAAATGCTAAAGTTAGACTTGTTGTACTAGAGTTTACTAGCTATGCAGCTTAGTGGTGGAAGAATCTACAAGTCACTTGAAGAAGATAAGGAGAACATGAGGCAAGGGATTGTGATAAAATGAAGAGAGTCATAAGGAGAAGATTTGTTTTAAGCAATTATCTGCAGGATACATTTAAGAGGTTATAGAAGTTGAGGTAAGAAGGATCAAGTGTTTAATCATATGTGAAGGAATTTCAAATGCTAATGATATGTTGTGAAGTAGTCAAACCTGAGGATCAAACCATATCTTGATTCATTAGCGGGTTGAAATATAAGATTGGCGATATTTTAGAAACCATTGATATTAGTTTACTTGATGAAGCTATTTGAGTTGCACAAAGAATTGAGAGGTGTTGAGTAGGAAGATTTTGAGCTCATGTTAGTCGGCTTACCCCTAGCAAACCTGTTCCAAGCAAACTTGTGCGATTAAAACCAAGTAAAATTGCCGAAATCGAACTTGCTCCAACTACCTAAGTAAAGGGGAAGGAGATCCAGAGGAAGTTTGAGAAGGGACAAAGCTTTGATAAAAAAAAAATAGTAAGATTAAATGCTTCAAATGCCAAAGGTTTGAACTTATGGCCGTGTGATGTTTGAGTAAATGAGTGATGGTGATCAAAGGAGAGATACCGACCACTAAGGTGGATAGTACTGACAAAGGGATTAAGGAGCCAAAGAATCTAAACACCCATAATAGTCTGAGGAGGAGAAGATAGTGAAGAGGGTAATTTTATGCTTGCAACCATAGTGTTGAGGAGTGTAATGAGTATAAGTCTTGTGCCAAAGGACTTACAATGGGAAAATTTATTCCATATTTGTTGTAAGGTGATTGGGTTGTTGTCTACATTAATTGTTGATAGTGGTAGTTACACCAATTTCATGGTTTAGCAATTGAAGTTACTGACCTCACCTTACCCCAAACCATACAAACTACATTGGCTCAGTGATAAAGGAGCCTTACAGGTGACTAAACAAGTTACTATTCTAATTTATACTAGAAACTACCAAGTGATCTATGATAGATTGCCTATAAGTGCATCTCATATCTTACTTGGTAGACTATGGATATTTGATAAGAAAGTCATGTATGATGGTAAGAAGAACACTTGCTCATTAAAAGCATGAAGGGAGGAAGGTTAAGAAGAACACCTTTTTTTATAGGTGTTTAAAAGTGATTCTCATGTGCTTTAAAGGTTTTTAATTTATAAATTTTTGTATATTTAATAGGTTTTGTTTACCAGAAGAATTAAGCAAAAGTTGGTAAATGAAATCAAGTTAAGTAGGATGTTTTAATATTTGTTGTTTATCCTTGTAGGTCTAGAAAAATTTAACTTATCTCATATTTGGCTTTAATAATTGATGTGTGTTAGTTATGTATGTACTGAATTTAGTAGCTACTTTGGATAAATGGGTCATGGACCAATCACATACTGCTTAATAAGGATACTATCAAGATGGTGGGTTTATTGTTAGGTGTTGAGGTCAATAAACATTATAGATAAGCAAGTCATTTATATGGTATAGTAGCGACTAATGTAAATAAGGACATTTAGAGAGAAGCTACTAACTAGATGCAATAGACAAAACACTAAGGGGAGAATTACAATGGAGGAAATAAACATTTGAGGTTAAATTTAAATAAGGGATCAACACTTTATAAAATAGTTCAACGTTTCAAAAAATTCAAACAAGGAATCAATATTTTATAAAGTGGTTCAAATACTTTTATAGAGTAGTTATTAAATTATAGTCTTATAATAACCAAATCTTTTGTTTGAGCCACTTTATGAAATATTGATCCCTTATTTGAATATGTTGAAATGTTGATATCTTATTTGAACTTAATTCCAAAAATTGATCTCCTCTATTATAATTACCCTACTAGAACACTAGTATGGATTTGGCAAAAGATGACATTACCAAAAGTAGATATAAGTAGTGATCTAATATGAGACAATTTTCTTCAAGATATTTAGACTCGTAGGATTTTGAATGTAATGGCTCTTTGACTCTTATGGTTCAAGATGCTAGATCTACTTATGCTTATAGCTTTTTCCATTAACAAGAAAATTAATTGGAATTGTGGTTTTCTTTTGTATATTTTGCATATTTGTATGTTCATTTAGGCATGTAAGTGGTTTGCATAGGTAGTTATAGAAGTAAGGATCTGATTGGAGTAGTCATATGTATACTACGTGAGTAATGCGTTACATGTAGCTTCAAAAAAGTGAAGCGAGACTGTTACTTGAAGGAATAATTAGATAAGAATAAGGCATGAAGAAGGAACATGTAATCTCAGTGTTTCAAATGTATAAATTATAGATAAGGAAGCTTTAAGGAACCTTAGGCATTCACCTTATGATTTGAGTAAATGAGATTAATTCTTTGTATGAACGTTATTTGATCTTAGAGAGCTAAGTTTTCATAGTAGAACATTATTTCTTCGATCTCTCTATGTGTTCTAAATGAGGAGAAAGTGTTGGATATTTATAAGCTCTTGGGTAAGATATCATCATTAGATCATCTCGGTGATCAATGGATGAGATGGAGCTTACTCGATTCATGGTTATTTAAAACAAGCTAGCTAATGGGCCTAAGGTTAGCAACCTTCCTTAGTGCATGAGCTTTCTTGAGAAAGATTTGAGGCGAATAAATCAGTCCAATGATCCTTGTTCTGAGCCTACCAAGCAAAATATTTCTAAATCATCTTAAATATAGATTAGATTCCTTAAGCTCTATCACTTGACCCAAGGAATCAAGCCTAGATAAATAATGAGCTTATCCCAACAATTTTCAACCCTTTATAATAGTTTTCATAACTTACCTTTATGTAGATGTTAAATTTGACTAAGGTTATCAATTGAACATTTTTAAAGTTATAGCATTTTATTGACATCACTCTTAAAATTTTCAAAAATTGATATATTTTTCCAATTATTTATTTACTACCATCTTTAGTAGTTATTCATTTTTAATTAACTATTATTCTCATTGATAATCATAATATTATATTCAGGAGTTACATGAATGCTATGTCTTAGAGAAGAAAAAACATATGCTACCTACTTATGCATTGGGGAAAAAAAATACATATAAAGGAAATAAGGGAGTGTTTTCACTAACTTATCTAAAATTAACAAGAAAACATGTCTACCTTAAGGATAAATTTTCCCTTAGTGCTTCATTTTCTTGCCAAACAATATCATGCCTCGTATTCAAAGTTATGTATAAGCCTGCACTGGAGTAGCAAATAAGAAACACAAATGAGAGACTTCCTAGACAATACTAGAATCTTCAAAAGAAGTCCATATAACCCTTAATCGATTGCTCCATATGCAAAAGTCTACTAAGTTGTTGACTAAATGGTCTCTCTTCCAATCAATTATGATGAGATTCTTGAGTTTGATGGTTAGCCATGAATCATCTAGGAGTAAAATTCTATAATTAGACTTAAGCTCTAAATTTCCCATATCTCATGTCAGTAGAATACATCAAGAAGCACCAAAATCTAAGAAGTTTCAACTTCAAAACAATGAAACATCCGAGGTTCAATATAGATAAAACAAGTAGCATAAATCTAACATTTTAAAATTTGGATTAATTCATAGCTAAAAACAAGGGGGTCTGAATCTTAATGTAGTAGATAATGAAAGGTTAATAAGGATAGTTACTTCACCACTTCCAAAATAGAAAACATAAGTTCTCTCATATGAAGATACTAATGCATTTGTCACCAACGATTCTAAACCCATCTATAATGTATTATCCATTGAATCCCATAAACTTTCTTCAATTCTTGTTAACCCGTTAACAATTACAGTTCTTTCCCTTCATTAACCTGTTAGGCCATATTATGGCTTAAGCACCTAACTATTATATCATTGAAAGAGCAAATTCAATGAATATAACCTAATCCATGGATATTGTCCTCAAGCCTAGCTTAACTATGCACAAATAAGTCATATAATTATATTAAGTTGAGTTTATAATAACTACTTAAGAGGTATACACAACACATAGTAGTTACCATATGATAGTAGTCTTCACGATCGCATATTGAAGATGTTAATCTTGGTACCAAACTTGTGATTGTATCGATATGCAACAAAAGGTAATCATTAATATTTAATTAACTTAAAGATTGTAAGAGTTATATACTTACTCTTACAATAGGTTAGCACTTAGTTTTATCGTGTAAGTTCATGAAATATAAGTTATATTTCAAAGTTTGGTCCATTTCAAGTAAACCTAATATATTTTAAGAACTAATCAAACCAACATATTTTAATTAATTAAATAAGTTTTCCTTTCTCTCTCTTTTATTTTTCTGTAATTTATGCCACATCTTAAGTTAACACGACTAGTTCAATTTCCAAGTGAATCGGTTTGTTAGTTCGATCCTTTGATCCCTTTTCTCAAATTAATTTTCTTTAATATTTATTATACATTTGTATCATTCAATATTAATTAAAATATTACCATTTTACACTTTATCCACAAGCTCAAATATTCTAAGTTAAGGCTCTTGTAAAGATTCAATCCAAAAACTTGTTTTAAGACTTACTTAATCTAAAAATTCGTTCTTAGACTTATTATACAAATTATTATGCTTAATCTTCTGGATTTTGGGGATTTGATAATCAAGAAGAGCACATTGAAAACTTGTTTAATAGACTATATTAATAACTTAAATCTTGTTGAAGAACAAGTTTTCACCATTTTTAGCCTTTAAATAAGATCAAACACAAATTTTGATAAGAATATTTTGAACATTCAAAATGAAAATCTTGAATACATTCAAATGCTTCAAGAACATGGGATATAGCATAAGGAAGTGCCTAAACTTTCAAAAATGGGCACTTTATTATCAATACTTTAGAAAGTTATGACTTGGTGTTTGAAACTTTAAAAGTTAAATAAATAAGCATCTTTGTTACTTTAATTTCTAATGACCGTTAGGTAGTGTGCACATGGGCTTACTTTTTACACAAGGAAAAGTAATTTTTGACTAGAATAAAATAAAAACAAGAGGAATGGAAAAGAAGGGGAAAAAAAGGAAAACAAATAAAGATTTAATTTTCCATGACTAGCCATACATAAAGTCCATGGCGATCCTTAAATGTGGTTTTTCACTCATCCCTTAGTTACTTTCTTATTTGGTGATACCCATTCTTGAGGTCTACCTTAGAGAAGATTTAGGTACCATGGAGTTCATTTAGCATACCATCATGTCAAGGTATAGGATACTAGTACTTGATGGTGATCTTATTGATGGCATGCTTATCAATGCATATTTGCTAGGATCCATCTTTCTTTGGCACAAGTAATGGGGGTACCATACATGTGCTAACACTTTCCCAACATATCCTCTCTCTACAAGTTCATCTACATGCCTCTTCAATTCCTTTGCTTTGTTAGGCTTTATTTTATATGGTAAGCGGTTAGGTAATGAAGCCTTAAGTTGCAAATCAATGGAATGCTCTATGCCTTCTGAAGGTGGTATACAATTAGGTAGCTCTTAAAAAAAAAAAAGTCAATGAACTCATCAATAACCCGCTTGACTTCCTCTAATAATGGTTCGATTTGACTTAACTCTAATAATCTCCTCAACTGAAGATTAGGATTAGCTCCCCAGATCTTAGCACTTCATACAGTTTAGTCTTTTTCGTAAACTTGGCTTGCTTTTTCTAACCCTTACTCATCTGAACTTAAGCCTCTTGAACATGCTGTGGTGTCATGGACTACAACATAACCTTCTTCCCATCTCTTTAAAATGTTTAGGTGTT